>JAWDJD010000008.1:26842500-29510000 GCA_035047305.1 Bradypodion pumilum
CTGTTTATAGCCAAAGAGCCATCACTGTCTGCATCTGCAGATATTTCCGTAGACATGTGGCAGACATGACTAGACACCAGAGTGCATGGAATGCTGTTTTCCTTCCCACCGAAGCAGTACCAATTTATCTACTTGCAATTTCTTGCTTTCGAACTGCTAGGTTGGCAGGAACTGGGACAGAGACAGGAGCTCACTCTGTCATGTAGCACTCACGTCTCGAACTGTCGACTTGCCGACCTTCCAGCCATCAAGTTCAGAGTCTTAACCACTAAGTCACCACAGTACCAGCAGAAGAAGAGCCCAACTGTACACACCCATTTGTGTTTTCCAGCAACTCATATTTGAGCAGACCGTGAAAGCTCCCATAAGCTTTAGCCGGCATGACCATATTGGCAGAAGGATTCTGGGAGTTATAAGTAACTTTCCCAAACTCTGATACTGAGTGGGGAAATGTAGGTATTGGAGTTGAAATTTAGCTATCCTGACTACTGACCACTGAAAGGCTTCTCTCTGGACTTGGAAACCCGGTCGCCTTCCAAAACTCTTCAAGCTAACCATTCTCGCTACATTTTGTGATTTAACTCTGCCTTGTATCCCATTCTTTGGATTTTGACATGCTGGTGCTCCTTTGCCTTTATCTCCTGTCTCTTTATCTTCCTAGTAAGCATTCTTTTATGAATCCATCTGTTCATCCATTTTCTTGTTTGAGAAAGTGCCTCCCATGTTATACTTTCTAAAACACTGGAAGCTCTTCTGAATGACTTATATGTTTGAAAAAGATTAATAGGCTCTGTTTTAAAAAGAGCAGGTGCTCTATTTCTATAGTTTGCACCATAAGGGAGAATGGCACTTTACAGGCGGCCCAACAGACAACTCCCCCACACCTTGCCTCCCCCATTAAGAACTTACAATTTAAAATTCAACCCAGGGGCGAAATGAAAGAAGGCGAGACAGTGGAAAATAGATTGCGCCCTGGTGAGTTCAATCCTGATGGGAACTCAAGGTTGACTCAGCCTTCCATCCTTCCTAGGTTGGTAAAATGAATACCCAGCATGTTGGGGGCAGAATGCTAATGAGCTCGTGACTCACCCAGAGAGTGCTCTAAACACTATACGGTGGTATATAAGTGTAATTGGGATTGCTATTATTAAATAGGAAAGCAAAATGCACTTGCTTCGGGAGCATGTCCTGTAGGCTTAGGTACAGGCTGCCCAGACTTGGCAATGAGAGCCAGCTCTACTATTGGGTAAACAAAGACAGGTGCATCAGGTGGTAGGGATCGGGTGGTAGCAGTGAGGAGAGAACTGAGTGCTACTGAGCTTGACCTTCACTTCTGGACTCTGCTGGAGTAGAGCAGGGGTTCCCAACCTTTTAATGCTGTGGGCCGGATCACACCCCCTCAGACTTTTGGTGGGCCAGATCCCTGCTGCCACCTCTGGGGCCACCCCAAGATCCCACCACTCCCACCCCCACCACCAGTGGGACCAAACCAAGCCCTCTACCAGTACACCCACCCACACCATTGTACTCCATAACATGAGAGTAATCAAGCCTGCGTTGATGATCTCCCATTTCCAATTTCATAGGAAGTTTCTGCTGCCAGCCAGTTGTCTCCATATGTAGAATTTGAGGGGAGACACCATTTTGGCCATGGTGGCTTAGTGGTGAAGTTGCTGAGCTTGATGACTGGCGGGTCAGCAGTTTGAGACCTGAGTGCTACACAACAGAATTAGCTCTCATAGCCTGTCCCAGCTCCTGTCAACATAGCATTTCAAAAGCAAGAAATTGCAAGCAGATAAACACTGCAGTGGTTCAAGTGGCTAGGGTGTTGACTGGGAGGTGGAAGGTCAGCAGTTTGATTCCCGAGTACTGCAGGACGGAATGAGTTCCCGTCTTTGTCCCAGCACCTGCCAATCTAACAGTTCAAATTTGCAAGTAGATAAATAGGGACTACTTTAGTGGGAAGGTAAACAGCGTTCCGTGCACTCCAGTGTCTAGTCATGCCTGCCACATGACCATGGAAATGTATGCAGAAGCAGACAGCGTTGGCTCTTCAGATTTGAAACAGTGATGAGCACTGAACCGTTGAGTCGGATATGAATAGCTTTTGAGCAAGGGAAACCTTTACCTTTACTAAATTGATACTGCTTCGGCGTGAAAGGTAACAGTGTTCCATGTGCTCTGGCATCTAGTCATACCTGTCAGATGACCATGGAAATGTCTGTAGACACAGAAAGCGCTGGCTCTCTGGCTGTAAATGGAGATGACACGGCCCCCAAGAACAACTCGCTTTCAAGCAAGGGAGAAATTTGCCTTTCCTTTATTAGCAGAGAGTTTCTGTGAATTTTGAAGTACAAAGAAAGTCAAGTAACCTGATGTACACTGTGCTGGATCAACATTTCTGGTATCCTGATCCCAAAAGTTGGTCTTCCACTCAAGACTATGGTTTCTTCCTTGCTTTACCTTTAGTACTGTGCTGTTTGCTTAGGTACTAAATATGCACAGCTCATGTCAGCTGAGGCTGAAGTATGCACCTTAAGAATGTGCAGAGATTTTGATAAGGTACATCGAGGTGGCAGCCAATAAATAATTAGGAATTTAAGAATTGCCTTAGTGGATTAGATCAAAGTCTTATCTTGTTTGGGGTGGAGGGCAGAAGGTAGACCAGGAATGATAATTTGAAGGCAATCTGCAAATGTTTCAATCTCTCAGTATCTGAAAAAGAATGTGCAAATTTGAAAAATGAAAAAAAATGACATGGCTGATCTTTTATTAATTGCAAACCTTAATGTTCCTCATCCATGAAATAGGAAGATTGCTTCGTTGCTTTCAACCTGGTCTTTTACAAGGTGTTGAGTTTGTAGAATTCCTGAGCATACCAACTCAATTGGACCCACTGTGTCCCTTGCTCATGTGAGATAAAAGGACTTTTCTATGCTGTAAGCCATAGGTTCCTATGTGCCCGTGCCTTCTGCCTGCAACTCTGTTTGGCATCTTGTGAAAAATAATGGAGCCCTGCCTGGTTTGGGATCCTGTTACATGGCATGGTGACTTGCCTATAGAAATACTGCCCATACTGTGAGGTCTTCTCAGGCCATGTTGTTGAGGAGAGCCACCTGAGAGAAGCTGGAAGGAGTGACACTCAGAAGAGAGTTTTATTTGTGGTGGCCCCATCACTCAGGAATGATTTCCCAGTCAAGATCTATCAGTCCACCTGTCTTCAGCTTGAAAAAAGTTAAAAATTTTCTTTATAACAGTGGTTCCCAACCCTTTAAAGCCAGGGGTGGAGTCATGCTCTCTCAGTCAGCTTCGAGGGCCTGACAGCCATTTTGCCCTGCCTGCACGACGTGGTTGTCCATTTTGTTCCAACAGTTTCAAATGGGTGGCCATTTTGTTTCTTGAATGCCTTTGGAGGGATGAGGGGGCACATGAAATGGCACTGGAGGATGGATCCAGCCCACGGGCCTTAGGTTGGGAACCCCTGCTTTATAAAGAGGCCTTTTTGGAAATTCTCCCTCAGTAGGAAAGGATTCATTCTTCAGTTCTGGCCCACCAGTTTGATCTGGTGTTAGAAAGATTAGCCAACAAGGTTGCTTAACAGGTTACACCCCATTGTACCCACAATCTTTGTAGAGGCTCTTTCTGTGAACTAAGCAAGAGAGTAACCCTCAACATGCTCTGAATGGACAGGAGCCTCAAGTCCGCTGGCTCAGATCCAGGAAGAGCTTTATGTCAAGAACAAACATTCTTGAGGGTAAACAAGAGCAAAACTAAATAAAAAGATTGAGGAAGGAGCTCATTGGACAAAGAACATCATTAAAGGAGGCTATAGCTGAAGAACTCAACCTCCCCTATGTCACATGGAAGACCCTGAATAGGCTGAGGATTGGAATCCTTTAATGCAAGAACAACATGCTCAAGTGGGGGCTGCTGGCAGATGACAACAACACACTGTGTGGATGTGGAGAGATACAGATGGACTTAAGTTTGGCCAGTGACAAAGCCAAGAGAGTGGCTTCACTTTGGCAGTCCAGGGTTTGATGGGGACATGAAAGAAGAAGTAGGAGACGATAAAATGTAGGTTTTTCTTATACAGTAAAACCCCTACTTACGAAAGAAAAAGTCCGCTCCGTAGGCTTTGCTTAAATCGATTTTTTGCAACTCGAAACAAACCCATAGGAAAAATTATTTTTACGTAACTCGAAGCAAACCCATAGGGAAATGAATTTGTATGTAACTCGAAGCAAACCCATAGGGAAAAGAATCTTTATGTAACTCGAAGCAAATTCGTAGGAAATCGGGACATGGTTTTAGCATAAAATCATTATGTAAGTCAAATTTTATGTAACTCGAGACATTTGTAAGTCAGGGTTTTACTCTGTGTGTGTGTGTGTGTGTGTGTGTGTGTGTGTGTGTGTGTGTGTGTGTATGTATGTATGTGTATATATATATATATATATATATATATATATATATATATATATATATATATATATATATATATATATATATATATATATATATATATATATATATATATATATATATATATATATATATATATATATATATATATATATATTTGTTTGAATTTATAATTTCACATTATAATTTTTGATGAATGGTTTTAAGATTGCCATCTGCCACTGCTTGGGTTCATTTGGGTTTATTGTAACATCTCTTTTTATGCTCATGTTTTGCTTTGCTTGTATTTTTATGTTTATATGTTGTTCGCCACCTCAAATAGTGCCTGCACTAAGTCATGCAGTATAATTATTTTTAAAGAATCGATCAATCAAGCATTGTGACAGGAGCCAGCAAGACAGCTAGACCATTCAAGAATATGGATTTAAAGGTGCCATTTCACTTTCAGTACCATTGTCACTGATCTCTGGCTGTGAAACTGGGAATGATGGGAACTGAAATCTGGTACCACCTTAGTTTGTAAATACTGCTTGGGATGCTTACAAGAGATGTGTAAGGAGGATTAGATAAAGGTAAGGGTCGCCCTTGCTTGAAAGCCAGTCATATCCAACTCTAGGGTTTGGTGCTCATTTCCATTTGCTGCCAAAGAGCCAGAGCTGTCTGTGTATGCAGACATTTCCATGATCAAGTGGCAGGCATGACTAAATGCCAAGGCACACAGAATGCTGTTACCTTCCCACCAAAGTGATCCCTATTTATCAACTTGCAATTTCTTGCTTTCAAATTGCTAGGTTGGCAGGAGCTGGGACAGATGATGGGAGCTCACTCCATCATGTGGTGGCTCAGTGGTTAAAACTGATTGATTGATTTAATTGATTTATTGGATTTGTATGCCACCCAACTCAGCTACGCAACTCAGGGTGGCTAACAACAATCACAATACATCTAATAATAAAATACAGTACAGTAAAATAAAACACCATTGTACATCATAAGAAATTGCAAAAATGTTGCAAAAACATTATAAAAATATTACAACAACATTGCAAAAGTGGCTACTGGCCCTCCGCAACTGTAGCCACTTCTCCTCCGGCTGGCTGGGCAATGGACGGGGTGTGTGTGTGTATGGTGGCGGCGGTGGCATAGTTCTTGTAGCTTGCCTTGTTAGCGGGAAGGCAGGCAAGACAGCAGTCTGAGACCCTGGATGGAATGAGCACCTGTCTCTGTCCCAGCTCCTGCCAACCTAGCAGACTGCAAGCAAGAAATTTGCAAGTAAATAAATAGGGACCACTTCGGTGGGAAAAGATCTTGGAGACATGAAAGGAGTCTCATTCGGGCATCCCCTGAGTGGAGTTTCTCCAGCAAAAATTCTTTCAAACCAGAATAATTTCTGATACAAAATTATTATACTCCGTCATGCAGCAGTTGGGTCTCGAACTGCTGACCTCTTGACCTTTCATTCATTAAGTTCAGCATCTTAATCACTAAGCCATTGCAGGCCCCATGAGGAGGACTACTATAACCATGATGGCAAACCTTGGCGCTCCAGATGTTCTTTGACTTCAATTCCCAGAATCCCTAGGTCCCGTGAATCCCATCCATTTTACTTCCGCTTCTGGGAGTGACAAGGGCGGCATGGGCTGGATGAATTGCAGTAAACCCATTCATGTGGATTCACAGGACCTTGGGATTCTGGGAATTGAAGCCCAAGAACATCTGGAGTGCCAAGGTTTGCCATCATGGTACTATACATTTATTTTATAGGAAAATTTGTAATGCAGGTATTCATCCCAAGCGTCCATCTCCTTAGCCAGCCCCCACCATCCAAGGAGAGTCCAAAAATTCAGGCAGCATTTTTGTGACCCCCATTCTACTAGTTCTCATCTTGAACTGGTGTTCTCCAAAGCTAATGGATTCTAATTGTGCATTGAAGGTCAAGGCATTCTAGTGTCCTTTTGCATTACAACAGTGATCGCTCCTGGCAACATGTTGTTCCTGGGAACATCCACCTCCCACACAGCTGCTGTGAGAATTACAGTCAACATCAGAAGGAGTAGGGGTATCTGGAAGGGGGGTTGGGGTGGCAAATGAAACCGGCATTCAACCACTTTGACCTTCCAAGCCTTGACTCCATTGCAACTCTGTGGCCATAATTGGCCATGGAAGCCAATTCGATGCCTCTGGGTAAGCCACAAGCAGCACGGGTGAATCTTACTTCCTCTTCTGGGAGCAATGAGGGCACTGTGGGACAGATGAATTGGCATCAGGGGCCGGATCCAACCCACGGACTGTAGTTTAGCCACCTCTGGCCTAGATTTTCAGGGAGATAGTGAATCTGAATATGCAGACACCAGTGTCCCATTCTGATGAGTAGCCATGCCAGCTTGATGCTCCGTGAATCCATCTTGTCTCGTCTCTGTATACATTCAGAGACACGGGTCAATTTAACCACTTGTTCTCGCCATCATTTGTTCTCTGCTTGCATTTGTACCTTGCATTCACATGTCATATGAAGCTATTATTATTCTCATTGTCATTTTAATAAACGAGATACTGGGTCTTGAATCTGGGGCCCTCCCACATGTAAAGACTGTTCTCTGCCAATGAGGCAATTCGTCTACCCCTGTCTGCTACACCTCCCTTATGGAGATGATTGCATAGACTGATTGTTCTGACAAGATGCTTTTAGGTACAGAAGAGACTTGTAGGAGGGAGACTGGTGTTTTAAGAGAGAAAGTGGTAAGTTTAAGTTTGGTACTTAGGAAGCACCACACTTCAAATTACAGTTTTTCTACTTCTATTTCTCAATGTTTTTTCCTCCTCCTCTGTTTCTTTCTCCTTCCCTTCCTCTTCCTTGCCAAACCAACACCTCCTGGCAGAGCTGAATTCAGACATGCCGAGGCCTTAAGCTACATCAAGCTTAAGAGGCCCCCAGCAGTACATAAAACATACATTCAATTATTTTTGTTCTGATTTTTTTTATTTCAGCCCCTGAATTTACACAGTTTATACATATTGTAAATCTGGCATAGCTTCCTGAATTTACTTTCTCTCTCATTTGCATGGAAAAGGATTGTCTTATCCGCTCATCTGTAGGGAAAACCTTTACAGCTAGATCTGAATATAAAAGATGTAAGGCCAGAAGGCAGAAGATATAACCTAGGGTTGTTGAAATAGTTCAGTTGCAGAGAAGACATGTGCAGAAGTCTTCCAGCTCAATCACTGGCGTTTCCTTCCAATTAAGAGTATCAGAGATTGGGAAAGCTGGTATTTTGAGTGCCCAAAGAGAGGGGTGGGGTGAACTGTGTGCTGGGGGCAAGGAGGAAGTGCTCCCATTGGGCTACTGGGCAGAGGAGAAGGGTAAACTCTGCTGGGGCAGGGAGGAAGCACTCCCATTGAGCTGCTGGGCAGAGGGGCAGGGCGAACTCTGTGCTGAGGTGATGGCGCACATGCCAACAGAGAGGGCTGTGAGTGCCCCCTCTGGCACACCTTCCATAGGTTCACCACCACTGGACTAGATGGTATGGTGCTTGGCCATGAGTGTGGAACACGTTTCTTCTCCAGCATGATGGGCTAAGTTGCAGTTTGGAAAATTAGGGAAAGTGAAAGATTGACAGTTCCATTGTCCTTAACTAGTATTTGTCCTCCCTCCCAGGGGTGGGGCTACTTTATGGGCGAGGTTAAGTATGCAGCAGGGAGGTCATACAACACAACATAGGGAGGGTCAGAAGTTGTTCTTGCTAAAGGGGCTATTTTCCCACCAAGCATAAAAAGCACAGCCCAGTTGCTGGTATGTCTGCTCAAGAGAAACTGAGCCCTAGTGCCATAGGTTCCTGTGCTCAAAGCACAGCTCAGATCAAGGTGCCAATACCCTGAGACAACCATAATCTGACCCATAAACCATGTTCCTTCAAGTCATTGCCTGGATGCTGAGGTAGTCATCTGTCCTTTCTACCACTGCTCCTTCAGAGATCTTTCTGGACAATTTTTTCCCCAAGGTGGTGGTGGATCTCTTCAAGGAATGATTAGCCCTTACACTTTAAAAAATAGGACAATTTTAGCTAGAGAATTTGTCAGATTTTGGACAAAATGGTAGTCAGACCATCCCAGACTCTCAGAATGTAGCAGCTGACTCTGGAATAGTTTGACGGAAATCCTGTGGTATAAATTATACTTGTAAAATGGTGGTGATGATTTCACTGGCAGGGACTGGTTTCCTATAACCATAGACTTCCTCCCTGAGCCCCAAAGTTCCCACACCTTTCACAAAACATAATGCTTTATTCACTAGTTGGACTTGTGTAAAGATGAGAAAAGCTTTAGCAATTGCAATAGCAATTACACTTATATACGATCACATAGAGCTTAGTGCACAGTCTGGACGATTCACAAGATAATTAGCATTTTGCCCCCAACATGCTGGGCACTCATTTTACCAAACCTCAGAGAGATGGAAAGCTGAATCAACCTTGATCCCTGTCAGGATTGTACTGTAATGGCAGTTTTTGGCTGCAGTACAGCAGTTTAACCACTGCACCACTAGGGCTCCCAGTGTGGATCACAGCTATGGGACGTGATCATAAATGTATACAACAGAGGTTCCCAATCTTTTCAAACTGTGGGCCAGTCACATGGTTGAGTGGGCTGGTCACATGGTTCCTCCCACCCAGAAACAGAAGTAAAAGGTGCTGGCGCATGTGCAAAACGCTGCTGTAAATGCACCCAAGGGCCATGCACACATGGGCACATTTTACTTCAGTTTCTGGGAGTGGTGAGGGTGGCAAGGGTCAGATGATTTGGCACCATGGGCCAGATCCAGCCCACGGGCCATAAATTAGGAATCCTTGGTATACAATGTGTGGATGTAACATATGGCATTCCTGGGAATGAGTTGCTTCTGAAGGTAATGAGATTGTGACAACAACAAAAATTGCAGCCCCCCCCCAACTCCTAACATTGACAAAATGCATTTGAAAAATAACAAAATGATGGATAGCATCTACCTGCCTGTTTGTTTGGGTTTTTTAAAATTAAAATAGGAGTCAGCCTGCCTTTTTGCTTCAAATTGTGGTGTTACTAGCAGGGCTGCTTCATGTAAACAGTAAGTCCTTAGGATGGGTGGGTGGGTGGGGTGGGGGGTGGGGTGGAGAGTCCCCAGCTGGCATTTTGTAGGAATGGGCAGTTCAAAGATGGAGCTAGCCTTGGCTGAAACAGATGACAGTGTCCTTGTTCTATTTTAAAATGATCCACAGTTTTGCTCTTCTCTGTTTATTTCCCCCGTAGAGTCCTTAATAATTCTAGACATTTGGGGAGAGAGTGAGGAGAGAGCTTAATGATCAACCCATGAATGTGGCTGCATTTCAGATGCTTTTGTTTGTTTTTGACTGCCTTGACAAAATCAAGACAATTGGCAATCTAAGCAGAGAAACCTGTTCCTGGATTATGCCTTTGTCATCAACTCCCACTTTCGCTGCAACCATCCATTCTGGATTCTATGGTTACGAAGAAGGCATCACCCAGAATAATTCAGGGTCTTCTTCTTCTTTCGTGTCCTGATCAAACCCTGGACTGCCAAAATGAAACCACTTTCTTTGCTCAGTGATTGCAGACCAGAAAATGGGACGGACTCTGTGTCTCTCCACATTCACACAGTGTGTTGTTGTCTGCCAGCAGTCCCCACTTGAGCATGTTGATCTTGCATTTAGAGACACCAACCCCTCAGCCTATTCAGGGTCCTCCAGGTGATGTAGGGGAGATTGAGATCTTCAGCTATATCCACCTTTAATGATGTTCCTTTCCCAGTGAGCTCCTCCCTTCTAATTTGGTTTTGCTCTTGTGTAACCTCAAGAATGTTTGTTCTTGCCATAAAGCTCTTCCTGGATCTGAGCTGGCAGACTTGAGGCTCATATCCATTCAGATGGTGTCAAGGGCTGTTCTCTTGCTTAGTTCTCTCAGCATCTGCTGCTACTTCTCTCCTGATCATAGGTGGAGCATCACCAGATCAGGCCAAAGGAACTGAAGAATAAACCTAACAAAATACTCACATGTTTCTATTGCTTTTCACACCCAGAGATGTTTACTCCACTGATCATATAATGTTGTTGCTTGCCCAGTGAACTCCTTCCTTCCTCTTCTAATTTGGTTTTGCCCTTGTGTACCCTCAAGAATTATTGTTCTTGACATAAAGGTTCAGGATGATTGTCAAAGGGTGAGAGGTCATGCATTTTGAATTTCAACCATGATGCATACATCCAAGATCCCCAGGTCAGAAAAGCCACCCCTAAATAGTCTTTTGGCTGGCTGGACAACTCAGTGAGTTATATATCTGGCTGCTGAGCCAGAGGTTAAGAATTCAATTCCCCTCTCTGTACACCTGAAGAACCAGCCGGTGTGGCCCTGGACAAGTTGCAGAATCCCAAGATGCCCCCAGAAGAAAGGAGTGATAAACCACTTGTGTGTATTCTCTACCTAGAAGACCCTGCTAGGAATTGGCATAACTCAGAATTTACTTGATGACACATAGTTCTTGTTATTAAATGATCTTTTTACTGCTTTAGCAGTCAGTATGTCCAGGACTAATTTCCCTTGCTATGCTTTCAGTACATAATTTATCACAGGGGCGAGGGATGTCCAGATGTTGACCTTCAGCTCCCGTTAGCCTTCTCCATTGGTTATGGTGGCTGATGGGAGATGCAGCCCAAGAATATCTGATGATGTCTTCTGCAATCCAAAAAGTGGGATCTTGAGCAGGAGGAAACATGGATGAGTTTGGGCCCACCTATCATCTGCAGTGGCTCAAGTCGCTAAGATGCTGACTGGGAAGCGAAAGGTCAGCAGTTCAATTCCCGAGTACTGCAGGACGGAAATGAGCTCCCGTCTTCATCCCAGCTCCTGCCAACCTAGCAGTTCGAAAGCAAGAAATTGCAAGTAGATAAATAGGAACCACTTCGGTGGGAAGGTAACAGCGTTCCGTGTGCTCCAGTGTCTAGTCATGCCTGTCACATGATCATGGAAACGTCTGCAGAAGCAGACAGCGCTGGCTCTTCGGCTTAGAAACAGAGATGAGCACTGCACCCTAGAGTCGGATACGACTGGCCTTCGAGCAAGGGGAACCTTTACCTTTACTATCATCTGCCTGGAGGTCTATTTTGCTGGGTTAGGGATTGTATTGGCCATATCAGGACCAGAATCTGGAGAAAGTTTACCTTTCTTGGTCTACTGATATTCCCCAGGTATCATGGCCATTAGCTGGAGGAGCTTAAGAATTGTACTCCCCACCCCCAAAAAAAATGTCCAGACTGTGATCAGGTTTGGACCACAGCTTAGAAAAATTAAACATTTAGATTGTGGCTCCCAGAAACTCTCACTGGACATGTTGGCAGGGGGATTGTAGTCCAGAAAGTAACTTCTCCAGTGTTGTGTTCTGTAAAGCTGTGCCTTTAACAATGTACCTTAGCCATGTGTTAACAATGTAACCTTTCTGTGTGCAACATCATAACCTTCAGCTGTATCAATGTAAACCTGATAAGGGGATGCGAGCTAGTGACCACTAGATGGCAATAGCGAGCGTCCAGCTATCATGGCTCAGATTCACCTGGTTCAGCAGCGCGGGAGGATTCCCCGCCACTTATTCAACTGGTCAAGAAGGGCGTGACCTTCCAGACATCACGCAGGCAGCAACCAATAAGCTGTCGACGAGCCACATTCAAATGTATAGCCAGCTGTATATATTGAGCTGCCCAGCCGCCATTACCACATGTTCCTCCGGATCATCATGCAATAAACCTGTGTTAAGCCAACCCTTCGGCTGTTCCATTGTCTTTGGTCCCTTACACTAAATTGGCGACGAAGGTGGGATATGGCAGCCCACGGGACCAAGACATGCGCCGGTTTCGAAATCAGGAAACCGGGCGACTGGGAGATCTTCGAGATGGACTTCCAGGCAGCACTGATTGAGTCCGAAGTCACGGAAGAGGCAAAGAAAAGGGCCATCTTCACCAGGATGCTCGGACAAGAAACCAAAAGGACCTTGGTGGACCTGATTGCACCGAGGAGGGTGAGCGAATTCAAGGCCAAGGAACTCATGCAGATGCTGCGTGAGCACGTCCGGCCCGCCACGGCGATGTTTCCCGCTCGAAGTGCGTTCTGGAGGCGAGTCCAAGCGCCCGGGGAGACGGTCGCCGCATTCGTGGCGGCCCTGCGGCTGGCGGCCGGCCCGTGCAAATGGGAGAATGCCGAAATCACCCTCCGGGACTGTGTGCTGTGCGGCCTGAACGACGCCGAAACCCAGCGCACATTAATGAACCAAGAGCTGCCTCCCACGTAGCAGGAGGTCGTCAGAGCGGCCCAGGCCGCAGAAGCTACAAAGGCCGGGGTCCAAGAACTCCAGGACTGGCGGCCGAAGTCGAGCAAGGCAGAGACTCCGGTACAGGCGGCCCGGCGAACTTCGAGGTCGTCCACAGAGAGCAGCGACGACGAGGACGTCCGGAGGGTCCGGAAGGAGAGCCGGCGGTGCGACGGCTGTGGAGCGGCCCACGACCGCGTAAAGTGCCCGTTCCGGAAGGCCAAGTGCCACAACTGCGGCCGCCGCGAGCACATCGCCAAGGTGTGCAGGAAGAAGCGCGAGACCCGGAGGAGCTCCGCAGACCATTCCGCGGGACAAGACCGCTCAACGAGACCCAAGGACGGCGCCCAGGCCACGCGGAAGCAGGACGGCGTGGGCAGCATCTCCGACGGCAGCGAGGACGACGCCCCAGTGTTCAGCGTGTCTGCAGGACACCCCCGCTATTTTGTTGAGGTACTAGTCCAAGGGGTTCCCATTAGGATGGAAATTGACTCGGGGTCCTCATATTCAATCATTTCCCAGAGGGAGTTTTTGGGAATTGCCCCCCACAAGCGACCCAAGCTCAAAGCGTTGAGGTCCACACTACGGGACGTGCAAGGGAACAGCATTCCAGTGTTGGGGGTTGGAGAATTTCAGGTTAAATTCAAGAAGCACGCCGCATCCCTCCCCCTAGTCGTGCTCAAAGGGGGAGATTGCAGCCTCCTCGGGACTCAATGGTTCCAGCCCCTGGGTTTGTTTATTGGGGGGGTGCACGCCGTTGGGATGCACGCCGTTGGGACTGATCCAATTCTGGAGGTGTGTGAGGCGCACCCCGAAGTTTTCAAAAAAGGACTGGGGAAATTCAAGGGGCCCCCAGTGACATTCGACCTGGACCCGGAGGTCCGCCCAATTCGTCTTAAACCACGCCGGGTGCCGTTCGCACTTAAGGACAAGATAGAGGCGGAACTGGACAAATTGGTGGGCCAGGGAATCCTTGTGCCTGTTGATTCCGCGGAGTGGGAAACTCCAATTGTAACCGCACTAAAGGCCAATGGGGAGGTCCGCATATGCGCTGACTACAAGTGCACCATCAACAAGGCGATCCGCCCGAATGCATATCCGGTGCCGGTAGTCAGCCATCTGCTGGCCAGGTTACACGGGGGAAAGTGTTTCGCTAAGCTCGACTTAGCACAGGCCTACCAGCAGCTTACGGTGTCCCCTGCCGCAGCTGCTGCGCAGACCATAGTCACCCATAAGGGGGCGTTCCAGGTGACGCGCCTCCAGTTCGGCGTGAATTCGGCGCCTGGAATTTTCCAGTCACTCGTGGAACGCCTCCTGAAGGGACTGGAGGGGGTGTTGCTTATTTTGATGACGTGTTAATAACGGGGGGGGGAGTCAGGTTGAATTGGCCAAGAGGTTGGGGAAGGTCCTGACAATATTCGAAAAAGCGGGGCTGAGACTGCGAAAGGACAAATGCGTCTTCTTCGCAACCGAGGTTGAGTTCCTAGGGTTTTGTGTGACTCCTGAGGGAATAAAACCATCCAAGTCCAAGGTGGCAGCCATTAAGAAAGCCCCCCGCCCCACCTCCAAGCCCGAGCTGCAGTCGTTCCTAGGGCTGCTCAACTTTTACCACTCCTTCCTCCCCCGGAAGGCAGCAGTAGCTGAACCGCTACACAAACTGCTAAAAAAGGATCAGGCATGGAAGTGTGGCGAGGAGCAAGAAAGGGCATTTAGCGAACTAAAAAGTCTTCTAGCGTCTGATGCCATACTGACCCATTTCAACCCCAAACGCCCGGTAGTCCTGACCTGTGATGCATCCCCGGTGGGGGTGGGGGCGGTGCTGTGCCACGTGCTGGAAGACGGAAGGGAGGCCCCGATAGCATTTTACTCCAGGTCCCTGTCCCAAGCGGAGAGAAATTTACGCGCAGACAGACAGGGAGGCACTAGCAATAGTTGCGGGGATGAAAAAATTTCACGATTTTCTGTATGGCCGCCCCTTCACCATTGTAACGGACCACAAGCCCCTGCTAGGCATTTTTACCGCAGATAAGCCCACCCCACAGATCCTGTCCCCGAGGATGCTCAGGTGGGCCATTTTTCTCAACGTGTACCAGCACGCGTTGGTCTACCGGCCCGGGAAAGAGATCAGCCATGCGGACGCTCTATCAAGGTCTCCCCTCCCCCTAACGCCCAGCCAGGTGAGCAAGGGGGAGCGGGACCATCAGGTTCTTATGATAGAGGTGCTAGATTCGCCCCCCGTAATGCCCGCCGACATTGCCAGAGCGACAGAGAAGGATAAGACGTTAGCGGCAGTTAGCTCCTGGGTACAGAAAGAGCGGAGGAGTTCGCCCCATTTTTCAGGAAAAAGCTAGAGCTGTCCCTAGAGAGGGGGTGTCTCTTGTGGGGGCAGCGGGTGGTGATTCCCATTTCCCTTTGGCCGCGGGTGCTCAAACTGCTGCACGTCAGCCACCCCGGCATCGTGCGATCCAAGGCGCTGGCCCGCAGTTACTTCTGGTGGCCCCAGCTGGACGCCGACATCGAGCACATGGTCGGCACTTGTGAAAGTTGCCAATGCTCCAGACCAGAGGAGGCCCGCCTTCCCCACAGGGAATGGGACATGGCTAAGGGGCCGTGGTCCCGGGTGCACGTTGATTTCATGGGCCCGTTCAGAGGCACCCTGTTCCTTCTCGTAGTGGACGCCTTCTCCAAGTGGTTGGAGGTTATCCCAGTCACGAGCACCTCCTCGGCCCAGACCATTAGGCATTTGCGGAGGCTCTTATCCACGTTCGGCACACCCGACACATTAATTAGCGACAACGCTAGTTGTTTGACGTCCTCCGAGTTTAGGGCATTCATGGAGATCAACGCCGTTCGGCACATCACCTCCGCCCCGTTTCACCCGGCCACCAATGGCCAAGTAGAGCGCCTCGTCCGCACCACGAAGGACGCGTTGCGGCGCATGAGCCCCGGGGATCTGAACCTGCAAGTGTGCCAGTTTCTGCTAGGGTACAGGGTGACCCCGTTGGCGTCAGGATACTCCCCCGCAGAACTCTTAATGCGTAGGAAACTGACCACCATCCTTACTAGGCTAGACCCCACGAGGGTAGAGGACAAAGGAAGGAACATCAGGCTAGAGGCTACAAAGAGTTTCAGTGTAGGCGCCCCCGTGCATTGCAGGAACTACGCCAGCACGGGCCCAGCCTGGGTACCGGGCGTAGTTGTGGAGCAAACCGGCCCCGTGTCGTACCGCGTGGAAACCAGCACAGGGCTCCTGTGGAGGCGGCACGCGGACCAGCTCCGACGCAGGGTCTCCGATGAGCAGGGCACAGACCAAATAGAGGAAAAATCAGCGTTAGGGTTCTCCCCCACCCGTTCAGCCCAAGGGGGAGGGAAAGGGGGCCGCGGGTCCCCACCAAGGGGGGAGGGGGATATTCTCGTAGATATCCTAGGGGATCTTTCTGAGGAGGAGGAGGAACCCAACCCCATACATATCTCGCGGAATGTCCCCACAAATGCGGATACCCCTACTAAGTTAGATTTTGATTTTCAGAACCGGGGGGGGGGGTTTTCGGAGTGGTCCCCCACCCGTCCAAGCGAGAAGAGGGGTTTTTCGTTAGCCCCGATTGCCCCCGGTCTGCCCACAATGGAGTTCTTCCCCTCCCCTAAAGCCGCCAGACCGCGGCAAGCCACTAACGAGTCTCCCTCTCCCATTTCAGGACAAGGGACCAGGGAACAAAGAAGCAGTAGCGCCCCCGGGGGGGGTCAGCCCTCTTCACGACCCAAACGCACATGCAACAAGCCATCTTGGCTGAGAGACTTCGTCTCATCCTAGGGGGGAGGGATGTTGTGTTCTGTAAAGCTGTGCCTTTAACAATGTACCTTAGCCATGTGTTAACAATGTAACCTTTCTGTGTGCAACATCATAACCTTCAGCTGTATCAATGTAAACCTGATAAGGGGACGCGAGCTAGTGACCACTAGATGGCAATAGCGAGCGTCCAGCTCTCATGGCTCAGATTCACCTGGTTCAGCAGCGCGGGAGGATTCCCCGCCACTTCTTCACCTGGTCAAGAAGGGCGTGACCTTCCAGACATCACGCAGGCAGCAACCAATAAGCTGTCGACGAGCCACATTCAAATGTATAGCCAGCTGTATATATTGAGCTGCCCAGCCGCCATTACCACATGTTCCTCCCGATCATCATGCAATAAACCTGTGTTAAGCCAACCCTTCGGCTGTTCCATTGTCTTTGGTCCCTTACACTAAATCCAGGCTCTGGATATAGAGCAACATTTTCCAAGTTTGGATCCTCAGATCTTGTTTCATCAGTTCCCGGAACAGCATAACTAATGGGCAGGGATTTCTGGAGCTTTAATTCAACAACATCTGGGGAATACAAGGTTAGGAACCCTGTCTTTAGGCAGAATGAGGGGGCAGATTTGGTAACTTATTCCATTTATTCGTATTGTATATTTATAATTGGAAAAGAGGAGGTGGTCATGTGAGATTTTCTGTTTAGGTGCCCAGAGGAAGTTAGCTTTCTTAACATAATATGTACCTTGTCTTGCATGGGAGAAAGTTCCATTTTGCTGCTCTGCATCAGTGAGTAAAATACCTTGAGCTGGTCCTGGATTTAGCCATAGAGACATTCAGAGCCACAATGCCTCAAGTCCACTGACTGAGATTCAAGAAGAGCTTTATGGCAAGAACAAACACCTGCAGTCAGTGGGCTGGATGCGGCCCATGGCACCATTTCATGTGGCCCCCACCACCTCCACCAAACCAGGAAGTGCCATGTGGTAGAGAAAGGGCAAAATGGCCATCCGGTCCCTGGAGCTGTCTGAGGGAGCGTGACCCGGGGCCTGGCTTTAAAAGGTTGAGAACTCCTGCTCTTGAGGGTATGCAAGAACAAAATCAAAATGAAAGATGGAAGGAGGAGCTCACTGGACAAGGAACAACATGAAAGGAGGATATGGCTGAGGAACTCGACCTCCCCTATGTCACTTGGAGGACTTTGAATAGGCTGAAGGTTGGAGTGCTTTGGTGTATGCAAACCAAGACACGGGACACAGCCTCGGGCTGGGTTAACTCAGGTTTATTGCATCGTGGACAGAGGGAACATGAGGTAATGGCGGATCAATAGCTCTTTATATACAGCAGTAATACATTTGAACGTGGTGCCATGGTAGCCCATTGGCTACTGTCTGCGTGACGTCATTGCAGGTCACGCCCTTCTTGTCCAGGTGTAGGTAGTGGCGGGAAAACTTCCCGCGCTGTTGCCTTTGATGAGTTCGGACCAAGAGAGCTTGGACGCTCGCTGCTGCCAGCTGGTGGTCATTAGCTCGCGTCCTATTACAGGGCTTATATGATACAGCTGAAGGTTACATTGTTGCTATAGGCAAGGTTACATTGACTCAGATACATTGCAATCCATGTGTACAGTAAAACCATCAGAACACAACATCCCTCCCCCCTAGGACGAGACAAAGTCTCGAGCCCACCTTAACACACTCCCCCCCCCTTATGAGACAAAGTCTCTCAGCCAAGATGGCTTATTTCGAACACGCTGGGGTCTCGGTGCGGGCTGCCTCTCCCTGGGATTGCTACCTTCTCTTTGTCCCCTGGTCTCCTGTCCTGCAATATGAGAGGGAGACTCGTTAGTGACTTTCCGCGGCTCCGCGGCGCTGTTGGGAGGTGTGCTCTTTCTTAGGGAGGAACCGGGGGCACTGGGGGCTAACGAAAAACCCCTCTTCTCGCTTGGATGGGTGGGGGAACACTCCTGAAAACCCCCCCGGCTCGCCAAATCAAAATCAAAATCACTATCGGGGGCAGCGGTCGCGAACTCCTCTCCCCCTTCCCCGGCCCCTGCTAGAGCTGGCGTATCAAAGGGATACGAGTCGGGGCCGCTGCTTCTGCTTCCTTCCCCCCATGCTTGGGACTGTTGTCCACTGCTGTCTCCCCCTTGGGTTAAGCGGGTGGGGGAGAACCCTAACGCTGAATCCTGTTGCTGAGCTCCACTGACTGGCCCAATCACTCGGTGCCTCAGTTGATCTGCGTGCCTCCTCCAGAGGAGGCCGGTGTTCGTCTCGACCCGGTACGACACTGGCCCCGTCTGTTCCACAACCGTCCCTGGTACCCAGGCTGGCCCTGCGCTGGAATAGTTCCTGCAGTGAACAGGGTCACCGGCAGCGAAACCTTTCGAGACTGCCAACCCCACGTTTTTCCCCTTATCCTCGACTCTCGTTGGGTCTAGCCTGGACAGGAGCGTGGTCAGTTTTCGCCGCATCAAGAGCTCTGCCGGCGAGTAGCCGGATGCCAAAGGGGTCACCCTATACGCTAAGAGGAATTGGCACACTTGGTGATTCAGGTCCCCCGGGCCCATGCGCCGCAGCGCCTCCTTTGTTGTACGCACCAACCGTTCCACTTGGCCATTCGTGGCCGGGTGAAACGGTGCGGACGTGATGTGCCGAATGGCGTTTGCCTCCATGAATGCCCCGAACTCAGCGGAGGTGAAACAACTAGCGTTATCGCTGACTAAAGTGTCGGGTAAACCGAACGTGGAAAAGACTCTCCGTAGCCGGCTAATTGTCGTGGCGGAGGACGTGCTTTTTACCGGGATAACCTCCAGCCACTTGGAGAACGCATCCACGACTAGGAGAAACATGGATCCTCGGAATGGGCCAGCGAAATCTACGTGCACCCTGGACCATGGTCCCCGTGCTGTGTCCCATTCCCTATGTGGAAGACGGGCCGCCTCAGGGCGGGACCCCTGGCAAGCCTCGCAAGTGCCAACCATGTGCTCAATATCCGTGTCCAGCTGCGGCCACCAGAAATAACTCCGGGCCAGCGCCTTTGAACGAACTATGCCCGGGTGGCTGACGTGCAGCAGTTCGAGCACCCTCGTCCGCAGGGGCGCAGGGACCACCACCCGTTGGCCCCACAGAAGGCACCCCCTCTCTAGGGACAACTCTAGCTTTTTCCTAAAGAACGGGTCGAACTCCGTACTCGGGGACGAACCCGGCCACCCCTTTTGCACCCACGAGCAAACCTTCGCCAGTGTCCTGTCCTTGCCTGTCGCCCTAGCAATGTCGGCTGGCACTATTGGGGGAGCGTCTAAAACCTCAATTAGCAACACCTGGCGATCCTTTTCTGCTCTCGCCTTTTGGGCGTCCGACAATGGCAAAGGGGATCTCGAAAGCGCATCAGCATGGCTGATCTCCTTTCCGGGCCTGTACTCCAACTCATGTTGGTACGCGTTGAGGAAAATAGCCCATCGCAGCATTCTCGGGGACAGGATCTGCGGCGTTGGTTTGTGTGCCGTGAAAATCCCTAACAGCGGTTTGTGATCGGTCACGATTTTGAACGGGCGGCCATACAAAAAATCGTGAAATTTTTTGGTCCCCGATACGATTGCTAATGCTTCCCTGTCGGTTTGTGCGTAATTTCGCTCCGCTTGGGACAGGGACCTTGAGTAAAACGCTACCGGGGCCTCCCTTCCGTCCTCCAACACGTGGCAAAGCACCGCCCCCACCCCCACCGGGGATGCATCACAAACTAGGACCACAGGCCGTTTGGGGTCGAAATGCGTCAGGATTGCCTCAGATGTTAGGAGTTGCTTTAGCTCCTTGAACGCCCTCTCGTGCTCGTCACCCCACAGCCACGGCTCCTCCTTTTTCAGCAACCGATGGAGCGGTTCGGCCACGGACGCCTTCCGCGGGAGGAATGTATGGTAAAAATTTAGGAGCCCCAGGAAAGATTGCAGCTCGGTCTTGGATGTGGGGCGAGGGGCCTTTTTAATGGCTGCTACCTTGGATTTAGACGGCTTAATCCCCTCGGGTGTGATTCGGAACCCTAAAAACTCGACCTCTGTTTCGAAAAAAACACATTTATCCTTCCTCAATCTCAGCCCCGCTTTCTCGAACACGGTCAGTACCTTGTCCAACCTTTTCGCTAGTTCAGCCTCACTCCCCCCTGTTATCAACACGTCATCAAAATAAGGCAACACCCCCTCCAGGCCCTTTAGGAGGCGTTCCACGAGCGATTGAAAAAGACCGGGTGCCGAGTTCACGCCGAACTGTAACCGCGACACCTGGAACGCTCCCTTATGTGTAACTATCGTTTGTGCTGCGGCCGTGGCGGGGGTCACTGGAAGTTGCTGATAGGCTTGTGCCAAATCGAGCTTAGCGAAACACTTTCCCCCATTTAGCCTGGCCAAAAGGTGGCTTATCACTGGCACCGGGTATGCATTAGGGCGGATCGCCTTGTTAATTGTACACTTATAATCTGCGCAAATGCGCACCTCCCCGTTAGCCTTTAGAGCCGTTACAATTGGAGTTTCCCACTCCGCGGAATCAACAGGAATAAGAATCCCCTGGCCCACCAGTTTGTCCAATTCCGCCTCTATCTTGTCCTTGAGTGCAAACGGCACCCTGCGTGGTTTGAGTCTTATCGGGCGGACCTCCGGGTCTATGTCGAAAGCTACAGGGGGTCCCTTGAACTTTCCGAGTCCTTTCTCAAAAACGGCGGGATGCGCATCGCAAACCGCTTGTATTGGGTCTCCCCCCACGGTATGGACCCCCCCTATGAACAACCCTAAGGGCTGAAACCACTGTGTTCCCAGGAGGCTACAGCTTCCCCCTTTCAGGACAACTAGGGGCAGTTCCGCAGAATGTCTCTTAAAATTGACCCGAAACTTCCCAACCCCCAATACCGGAATGTTGTTTCCCTGTACGTCCCGTAGTGTGGACCTCAATGCTTTAAGCTTTGGCCGCACGTGGGGGTCGATTTTCAGGAACTCTTTTTGGGGAATTATGGAAAAGGAGGACCCCGAGTCAATTTCCATCTTAATAGGGGCCCCTTGTACTAATACCTCAACGAAGTAATGGGACTGTCCCGCGGACACGCTGAACACTGAGGCGTCGTCCTCGCTGCTGTCCGAGACGCGGCCCACGCCGTCCTGCTTCCTCGTGGTCTGGGCGCCATCTTTGGGCCTTGCTGGACGGTCCGGCCTGGCCGCGCGGTCTTGTGATTGCCTCCGGCCCTCTTTCCGCTTTCTGCACGCCTTGGCGATGTGCCCCCGACGGCCGCAGGTGTAACACTCGGCCTTCCTGAACGGGCATCTCGCGCGCTCGTGGGCCGCTCCGCAACCCTCGCAGCGTCGACCGCCCTTCCGGACCTTCTGGACCTCCTCGCCGTCGCTGCCTTCCGTAGACGACTTTGAGGCCCGCCGAGTCGCGTGCACCGACTGTCCGGCCTTCCCGTGCACCGAATTTTCCGCCTTGCCGGCTTTAGGACGCCACTCACGCCACTGATGCATCTCGTCCACTCCGGCATTCGTGGACTCTGCGGCTTCCGCGGCCTCTATGACTTCGGCCAGCGTGGGTGGCGGCTCCTTATTCATCAAGCTGCGCTGCACCTCCTTGTCTTTCAGGCCACATAACACGCCGTCCCTGAGGATCATCTCCAGGATGTCGCCCCATTTACAGGGGGCGGCGGCTATCCTCATGGCGGCCACGAATGCCTCAACCGACTCGTCTGGCGCTTGGACTCGCCTCCAAAACGCGCTCCGAGCGGGAAACATTGCCCTCGAGGGGCAGAACCGCTCTCGCAGCAGCTTCATGATTTCGCTCGCCTTAAAGTCGCTCACCTTCTTCGGAGCGATTATGCCCACCAGCGTCCGCTTGGTTTCCATCCCGAGCATTCTGGTGAGGATGGCCCTCTTCCTCTCCTCGTCGTCTTCTTTGACTCTGAGTTCCACCAGTGCCGCCTGGAAGTCCATCTCAAGCAGCTCCCAGTCCTGCGGTTTGGTGATGTTGAAACCGCTCTGAGCCCTGGCTGTTCCGTGGGGATCCATTATCCCACCTTCGTCGCCAATTTGGTGTATGCAAACCAAGACACGGGACACAGCCTCGGGCTGGGTTAACTCAGGTTTATTGCATCGTGGACAGAGGGAACATGAGGTAATGGCGGATCAATAGCTCTTTATATACAGCAGTAATACATTTGAACGTGGTGCCATGGTAGCCCATTGGCTACTGTCTGCGTGACGTCATTGCAGGTCACGCCCTTCTTGTCCAGGTGTAGGTAGTGGCGGGAAAACTTCCCGCGCTGTTGCCTTTGATGAGTTCGGACCAAGAGAGCTTGGACGCTCGCTGCTGCCAGCTGGTGGTCATTAGCTCGCGTCCTATTACAGGGCTTATATGATACAGCTGAAGGTTACATTGTTGCTATAGGCAAGGTTACATTGACTCAGATACATTGCAATCCATGTGTACAGTAAAACCATCAGAACACAACAAGTGCCCAAATGTAAGACCAACATGCTCAAATTGGTGCTACTGGCGAACAACAACATGCTGTGTGAATGTGGAGAGATGCAGAATCCTGCTCATTTGTTGGTCTGCCGGTTACTAGTGGAAACATGCACCAGTGAGGATTTAAGCTTCGCCAATAGCAAAGTCAAGAAGGTGGCCTCATTTTGGCAGTTTAAAGTCTGACCTAGACATGAAAGAAGAAGAATGATTTGGAAATAAACAAGTCACCCCAAATTCCTCCTTAAGCAGCCAAATGTTTTGGGCTGGCCCTGGAACAAGGAATTTCTAAGGAGAGGCTTCGCTAGCTTGCCATTCTCCAAACTACAACTCGCATGCTGGTCAGGATTGAAGAAAGGTGTAGCCCAGGGCTTCTCACCCTCTGGCTCGTGGGATGGATGTGGCCCATGGCACCATTTCATGTGCCCCACCCCCACCGCCTCCACCACACCAGGAAGTGCCATGTGGTGGAAGAAGGGCAAAATGGCCATCCCGCCCCTGAAGCTGTCTGAGGGAGCGTGACCTGGCCCCCGGCTTTAAAAGGTTGAGAACTCCTGATGTAGCCCAACACATTTAGATGGCATCAAGTGGGACCAACCTGTCTTTGAGAACAAAGATACACTGGCCAGGTAGAATGCCTTTGGTCTTGTTCCCAAGCTTTGTTGTGTCTTTCTTGCCGATAGCTAGCCAGTCTTTGCTTTTCTTACTGAGCAAAGAACAATCATGTGTTCGGTCATCAAATTGAAACAGAAGTACAAGATGTTTCACCAGCATGGAGGAGACAGTGACCTTTGTGCCTTTGTGGTTTGTAGCCCAGGTGCTTGCGGACTACTATGTATTAAAGGACATCGTTCTGTGAAGGAGCTTATAGAATCTATCAATTGACCCAACAATGCTAATTGAACCTTGTAGCCTTCTTGTACCAGGATCCCACCCACCCCCCACCCCCGCAAAAAAAAAAAAAACACCTTCCAATGAGGAAGTTTGGAAGTATTCTCTGGTCCCCTTAAGAATTCTAAGGCACTGAAGGTTAACAGCAGAATTGATAACTGTGGTTAGGGTTTCATGCAAACCTATTTTATTTTCTGAACTTACAGAGTATTCACATGCCCTTCCGAAGTACATAAGGTAATATTTTTGTGCAGTTCTTGGGGGGGAATTCTTGGATATTTAGAATGCAATGGCCCAAATCCTACTGCACAACTATGCATGCACAACTCAAGGATGTGCAGTGGAAGTTGCAATAGTGTCAAGGCAGAAATGCTATCCACAGAGCACTTCTCTCAGTGCATTGCAAAATCAGTCATGTGCAAGCATGTGCAGCTAATTGCACAATTGGTTAGCTCATTTCCTTCTTGCTCAATTACCGCCTGATGCAGGTATGCCAGCCTAACTTTGTTACTCCAGTGTAAACAGGATTTTGCCCAACAGATGAGATCTAGTAGTAAGTCAAAATTGGGTCAGCCCCGCTGATAAATAGAAGTTATGGAAAAGTTGACTCACCAAATCCCCATTGCTTCAACTCTAGTTGTGACTTGCTACTTGATTTCAGTCAGTAAATGTCCAGATAGATTAAAAATAATCACATTTAATTTTGGTGTATTTTCTGACTGCAGAATTTCCAGTATAGTGAGAGTTCGCCGTTGGGTGAGGTTTGGGATTAGGGTTAAACTCAGGGTTAAATGTATACACCTTGTATTTCTTGAATGCTTCGAGCAGGAGTTCTCAACCTTTTTAAGCTGCGGGCCGGGTCACGCTCCCTCAGATAGCTTTGGGGGCCAGACAGCCATTTTGCCCTTCCATGGCACTTCCTGATTAGGTGTAGGTGAAGGTGGCCACATGAAATGGTGCCATGGGCCGCATCTGGCCCACGGAGTGCAGGTTAAGAATCCCTGGCTTTGAGAATTCTAGTGTCTTACACACACGCTCTGCCCAAACAGGGTTAAACTATTGACAATAACTTATGCCTTGAGGATAATTTGGTTTGGTGAAAACAAGTATAGGTTTTTTGTACCTCAGTGACAAATTACAATCCATTTGTTAGGAAAGTGTTGGTTTCAAACATTTGGAAAGTTGCTGAAACACAGATATTTCCAAGTTAGATGTCTTTGAGTGACAATTTCATAGGACAGCAAATCTATAAATTGAGGAGCCAGTGCTGTCTGCATTTGCAGACATCTTCGTAGACATGTGGCAGGCATCCCTAGACCCTGGAGAGTATGGAACACTGTTTACCTTCCCACTGAAGTGATACCTATTTATCTACTTGCATTTTCTTGCTTTCAAACTGCTAGGCTGACAGGAGCCAGGACAGAGATGGGAGCTCAATTGGGTATCAAGCCCCGACCTTCTAGTCTTAAAGCTCAGCATCTTAACCACTAAGCCACAGCAGTACCACTTGTTTGCATTGCAACAGAAACTCACGGGGAGAGGGGACTAAAGTGGCCCATCCTGATATGTAAGGGTTAATAATTAGGTTCCCCTGTCCTGTTGTCCTACACTGTGGACTTGTTTGTGCAAAAGCTGCATCTGCACATGAGCCACCATTTGGCCTCATGCCCCAGTTCCTATCAATTAAAGATGCATTACTTTATTATGTATGTGTTTACAAATTAAACTGACGGATCATCTCTCCTTCCTATTGAGGGCTTTCCAAAGCAATTTGCAATTTAGATGGAAAGGACAGGATGCAGGTTTCAAACCAGCTCCTTATGATGAGCAATAGCAGGGATGAAACACCGAAGTAGAAGCTGACATTGAAGACCCCTCCCTCAACTGTCACGAACTATCATTTGAATTATACTTCACTGTTGATGATGCAACCACTTGCTCCATTGTTGTTCATCCTCATCCTCATTGAATTGAATTGAATTGAAATTTTATTTATATACCGCCTTCCTCACCCTAGGGTGACCCAAAGCGGTTTACAAACAATAGGGAATATACGGTACAAATCGAGCCATGATAATAAAATCACAATATAAACAACACAATGGTACAGCTGCAAAGTCCTTGCCACTCAAGGTTCAGACGGAGCGAGAGGCTCAACGTCCATGACCAGTGGCTCTGACGCCTCTTCTACCTCTTGGCCAGGTGGGGCCAGGGGGAGTGGTGCGGGCCACCACAGCTGTCTCCCATCCCAGGACCGATGGTGTGGGTCCCGGGAGAGATGGACAAGGTCCTCCAAGCGGCCGCTCATCATTATCATCTCCTCCTCCTCCTTCCATAAGACCTATTTGGGAATCGTTTTTAATCACCTCCGTATGCAATGTGGGGCAAAAAGGTGCTCAATCCTCTTAAAACAACTGGAAGAGAGCTAATGCCTCTGTTATGTATGTATGTGTGCATGTTCATTGTACTGTAAAGGCAAGAATGTAACCACTCCAAATACAAACGATCTCAGCTGTAAAGGAACGCGAGCAGACAGCCCATAGAGGGCAGCTGCGAGCGTTCAGTCTCACATGGTTCACATTGCTCAATCACGGACAGCCGCGGGAAAACCTTCCCCGCATTCAGCAGCAGAAGAAAGATCTGCATTCAGCAGCAGGAAAAGAGGCGTGCCTGGGCGAGGCCACGCCGGTAGCAGCCAATGAGCTACCGTGCTACAAGATTCAAATGTAGAGGGCTACTGTATATATTGAGATGTATCACCGCCATTACCTCATGCTTCACCGGAACACCATGCAATAAACCTGTGTTAAACCAACCCTTCGGTTGTTCTGTTGTCTTTGGTCCCATACACTAAATTGGCGATGAGGATGGGATATGGCTGCCCACGGGACCAAGACATGCGCCGGCTATGAGATCAGGAAGCCGGGAGACTTGGAGCTGTTTGAGATAGACTTCAACGCAGCGCTGGTGGAGCTCGAAGTCTCAGATGAGGCCAAGAAGAGGGCCATTTTCGTCCGCATGCTCGGACACGAGACCAAGAGGACCTTGGTGGACCTGATCGCGCCGAGGAAGGTGGGCGACCTCAAAGCCACAGAGCTCCTGGCGGCGCTGCGCGCCCATCTCCGGCCAGCAATAGCGATGTTCCCCGCTCGGAGCGCGTTCTGGAGGCGAGTCCAGGCGCCCGGGGAATCGGTCGCCGAGTTCGCCGCGGCCCTGCGGCTGGCCGCCGGCCCATGCAAGTGGGAGACCCCAGAAGTCACCCTCCGGGACTGCCTGCTCTGCGGTCTGAGGGATACCGAGACTCAGCGTGCGCTGATGAAAAAGGAGCCGCCTCCCACGTGGCAACAAGTCCTCGACACGGCGCAGGCCGCGGAGGCCACGACTGCCGGGGTGCAAGAGCTTCAGGACTGGCGCCCGAAGCCCGCCAAGGCAGAGAGTTCGGTGCGCGCGGCCCGGCGAGCTTCGAACTCGTCTGCGGAGAGCGGCGACGACGAGGACGTCCGGAGGGTCCAGAGAGAGGGCCGGCGCTGCGACGGCTGCGGCGCCGCCCACGCCCGCGCCAAATGCCCATTCCGCAAGGCCGAGTGCCACAACTGCGGCCGGCGCGGGCACATCGCCAAGGTCTGCCGGAAACGGCGCGAGGCCACAAGGAGTTCTCCAGACCGCTCGGCGAGGCAGGACCGCACCACGAGGCCAAAGGACGGCACCCGGACCACGAGGACGCGGGACGGCGTAGGGCGCATCTCCGACGACAGCGAGGATGACGCTCCGGTTTGCAGCGTTTCCACGGAGCACCCCCGTTACTTCATTGAGGTAGTAATACAAGGGGCCCCTGTTAGAATGGAGGTGGACTCGGGTTCGTCATACTCTATTATTTCCCAGGGAGAGTTCATGAAAATCGCCCCCCGCGTGCGGCCCAAGCTCAAAGCGTTGAGGGCCACACTGAAGGACGTGCAAGGGAACCGCATCCCAGTGTTGGGGGTTGGGAAGTTCCAGGTCCAGTTTAAAAAGCACACCGCAACGCTTCCCCTAGTCGTCCTCAAGGGAGGAAAGTGCAGCCTCCTCGGGACTCAATGGTTCCAGCCCCTGGGGTTGTTCATTGGGGGGGGTGCACGCCGTGGGAGCACACGCCACCGGGACTGATCCAATACAGAGCGTGTGCGACGCGCACCCCGAGGTTTTCAAAAAGGGGCTCGGAAAATTCAAGGGCCCCCCAGTGACTTTCGACCTGGACCCTGGAGTACGTCCAATCAGACTTAAACCACGCAGAGTGCCTTTCGCACTAAAGGACAAAATAGAGGCGGAGTTGGACAAATTGGTGGGCCAGGGGATTCTTGTTCCTGTTGATTCTGCGGAGTGGGAAACTCCAATTGTAACAGCGCTCAAGGCCAACGGGGAGGTCCGCATATGCGCTGATTACAAGTGCACCATCAATAAGGCGATCCGCCCTAATGCTTATCCGGTGCCGGTAGTCAGCCACTTGTTGGCCAGGTTACACGGGGGGAGGTGCTTCGCTAAACTCGACCTGGCCCAAGCCTACCAGCAACTCCCGGTGACCCCCGCCGCAGCTGCTGCACAGACCATAGTCACCCACAAAGGGGCGTTCCAGGTATCGCGCCTCCAATTCGGCGTGAATTCGGCGCCCGGGATTTTCCAGTCACTCGTGGAACGCCTCCTGAAGGGGTTAGAGGGGGTGTTACCCTACTTTGATGATGTATTGATTACAGGGGGGAGCCGGGCCGAATTAGCAAGGAGGTTGGGAAGGGTCCTGACAATATTCGAGAAAGCGGGGTTGCGGTTGCGGAAGGACAAATGCGTTTTCTTCGCAACTGAGGTTGAGTTCCTAGGGTTCCGTGTTACTCCCGAGGGAATCAGGCCATCCCAATCCAAGGTGGCCGCCATCAAGAAGGCCCCTCGCCCCACCTCCAAGCCCGAGTTGCAGTCGTTCCTTGGACTGCTCAACTTTTACCACTCCTTCCTTCCGCGGAAGGCAGCAGTAGCGGAACCGCTACACAAATTGTTAAAAAAGGACGAGGCATGGAAGTGGGGCGACGACCAGGAGAGGGCTTTCAATGACCTGAAGCGACTCCTGGCATCAGATGCGGTACTGACCCATTTCAATCCCAAACGCCCAGTGGTCCTGATATGCGATGCATCCCCGGTGGGGGTGGGGGCGGTGTTATGCCACGTACTGGAGAACGGGAGGGAGGCCCCGATAGCGTTCTACTCTAGGTCCTTGTCCCAAGCGGAGAGGAACTATGCCCAGACAGACAGGGAAGCACTAGCGATAATTGCGAGGACTAAGAAATTTCATGATTTTGTGTACGGCCGCCCCTTCACCATAGTGACTGACCATAAGCCCTTGCTAGGCATTTTCACCGCAGATAAGCCCACACCCCAAATCCTGTCCCCGAGAATGCTCAGGTGGGCCATTTTTCTCAACGCGTATCAGCACGCGTTGGTATACCGGCCCGGGAAGGAGATCAGCCATGCGGATGCCCTGTCGAGGTCCCCCATTCCCCGGGATTGCTGCCACGTGGGCGAGGTAGAGAGGGACCACCAGGTCTTAATGATAGAGGTCCTAGACTCCCCTCCAGTAGTACCGGCCGACATCGCTAAAGCGACCGGCAAGGACAAAACGCTGGCCACAGTTTGCTCCTGGGTACAGAAAGGGTGGCCCGTGTCTTCCCCAGCAGCGGAATTCGACACATTTTTCAAAAAGAAACTAGAGTTGTCCCTAGAGAGGGGTTGCCTTTTGTGGGGACAGCGGGTAGTGATCCCCATGTCTCTCCGGCCGAGGGTGCTTAAACTGCTGCACGTCAGCCACCCGGGGATCGTCCGCTCTAAGGCACTGGCCCGCAGTTACTTTTGGTGGCCCCAGCTAGACGCCGACATCGAACACATGGTCGGCACTTGCGAAGCGTGCCAAAGCTCCAGGCCAGAAGAGGCCCGCTCGCCACATAGGGAGTGGGACGCAGCAAGGGGGCCCTGGTCCCGGGTACACGTAGACTTTGCTGGCCCGTTCAGGGGAACGCTTTTCCTCCTTGTGGTGGACGCGTTCTCCAAGTGGTTGGAGGTCATCCCAGTCTCGAGCACCTCCTCGGCCACAACAATTAAACAGTTACGGAGGGTCTTTTCCACGTTCGGTTTACCCGACACCCTCGTCAGCGATAACGCTAGCTGTTTCACGTCCGCCGAGTTCGGGGCGTTCATGGAGTGCAACGCCATTCGGCACATCACCTCCGCCCCCTTTCACCCGGCCACCAACGGCCAAGTAGAGCGCCTCGTGCGCACCACGAAAGACGCGCTGCTGCGCATGGGCCCCGGAGACCTCGACCTGAAATTGTGCCAATTCCTGCTAAGGTACAGGGTCACCCCATTGGCGTCAGGGTACTCCCCCGCAGAGCTGTTGATGCGCAGGAAGCTGGCCACGGGAATCTCCAAGCTAGACCCCACGAGAGTAGAGGACAAAGGGTGGAACATAGGGGGGAACCCACAAAGAGTTTCAGCGTAGGCGCCCCGGTGCACTGCAGGAACTACGCCAACGTGGGGCCAGCCTGGGTGCCGGGCACCGTAATAGCACGAACCGGCCCCGTCTCATACCGCGTGGAGACCAGTACAGGTTTCCTGTGGAGGCGACACGTGGACCAACTCAGGCGCAGGGTTCCCGGAGAGCAGGACGGAGACGAAAATAGCGTCGAATCAGCGTTAGGGTACTCCCCCACCCGCTTAGCCCAAGGGGGAGGAAAAGGGGAACATGGGTCCCCACCAAGGGGGGAGGAAAGGGAATCGATCCACAGAGATCTTTTGCGGGAGTCCGCGGCGGAAAGGAAGAGCCCCGACCACACACATACCCCTTGGAAGTTTCCCCGAGACACAGACGCCCATAGAAGTTTAGACGTTGATTTACAGTACCAGGGGGAGTTAGCGGAGTGGTCCCCCACCCGTCCTAGCGAAAAGAGGGGTTTCAGTTCAGCCCCTGGTACTTCCAGTCCCAGTAGCCCCTGTGAGTTAGAATGCAATATAGCGCCAATTTCCCGGAGACCGACACCCCCAAGACGGGAGGCAGCAGCGAGTCCGCCCACCACAGTCTCAAGGTCCCCCGAGCGGGGATCAGAAGGTAGCAGAACCACAAGGGCGACCTCATCGGTTCCGCGGTTCACAATAGGAGGGTCCCCGGGGTCCGAGAGCAACAGGCAGGGGTTCACCTCCCAACTGTTCATTCCATTCCCATCCCCGGGGGCAAGGCAGGCACGGACCCCCCACAGAGCCACTAACGAATCCCCGTTTCCCGTTGCAGGACAAGCACCCGCGGAGTCAGGGATCACAGGCTCTCCAGTACTAGGTCAGACGCAGGCACGCCCCAAGCGCACGTGCGGCAAGCCACAATGGTTGCGGGACTTCGTCCCATCCTAGGGGGGAGGGATGTTATGTATGTATGTGTGCATGTTCATTGTACTGTAAAGGCAAGAATGTAACCACTCCAAATACAAACGATCTCAGCTGTAAAGGAACGCGAGCAGACAGCCCATAGAGGGCAGCTGCGAGCGTTCAGTCTCACATGGTTCACATTGCTCAATCACGGACAGCCGCGGGAAAACCTTCCCCGCATTCAGCAGCAGAAGAAAGATCTGCATTCAGCAGCAGGAAAAGAGGCGTGCCTGGGCGAGGCCACGCCGGTAGCAGCCAATGAGCTACCGTGCTACAAGATTCAAATGTAGAGGGCTACTGTATATATTGAGATGTATCACCGCCATTACCTCATGCTTCACCGGAACACCATGCAATAAACCTGTGTTAAACCAACCCTTCGGTTGTTCTGTTGTCTTTGGTCCCATACACTAAAGCCTCCTATGGGAAGAGTTCCACAGAAAGAGCAAAAGGGCTCCCAAAGCCATGAAGGCCACACCTACCCCATTACTAGCCAGTCCTCCATCTTAGTTTCATTCCAGGTGTGAGTAGAGCACAAGAGGAGGAATCTGTGCGTAGACTAGAGCAGGGGTTCCCAACCTAAGGCCCACAGGCCAGATCTGGCCTGCAGCACCATTCCATGTGCCCCCACCCCTCCGAGGGCATTCAAGCTGTTGGGACAAAGTGGCTGCCCCCATTGTGCAGACAGGGCATAATGGCTGTCCGGCCCTCGAAGCTGACTGAGAGAGCATTGCCCAGCCTCCAGCTTGAAAAGATTGGGAACCCCAGGACTAGAGCTTGGAAACATTATCCAATGTCGTCAAGTCAGCCTGACCTCCATGCACCATACTGGGTGGACTGACTCGTAATGGGACAGGTGTGGCCATTATGGCTTTGGGAGCCTTTTTGCCCATCATGACCTCCATGCTGGCTGGGGGTTTCTGGGATTTGTAGTGCTTAATGCTGCTTTGTGCTACATGGTGGCTGAAGAGAATGGTTTTGGGGTTGGAATCCCAGAAAAGTATTTGGATGTACATGGTGCATGTGCTTGTGTCATTCTTCAAGTTTTGCTGACATTTCTGAGCCTCAGGGAAGGGCTATAGAAATGAAGACTATTTGCTTAGTCATGGACTATAAATCTAAGGAACTGTGGTGGCTTATTGGGTTAGGACACTGAACGTGATGACTGGAAGGTCAGCAGGTCAACAGTTCAAGACCCAGGTACTGCATGATGGAGTGAGCTCCCATCTCTGTCCCAGCTCCTGCTAACTTAGCAGTTTGAAAGCAAGAAATTGCAAGTAGATAAATAGGGGCCATTTCGGTGGGAAGGAAAACTGTGTTTCCTGCACTCTGGTGTCTAGTCATGCCTGCCACATGACCACGGAAATGTCTGCAGACACAGACAATGCTGGTTCTTTGGCTATAAACAGAGATGAGCACTGAACCCTAGAGTCAGATGCAACTGGCTTTTGAGCAAAGACGACCTATACATCTAAGGTTTGTTAACACATGGCCAATGTAATGCCATTAAATAAATAAATAAATAAATAAATTTGCAATGGGTCTAGGCTGGCTTTGTAAATCTGAGTTCTCAACCTTTTAAAGCCAGGGGCCGGGTCATGCTCCCTCAGGCAGCTTCAGGGGACAGACGGCCATTTTGCACTTCCTCTACCACATGGCACTTCTAGGTGTGGTGGAGGCAGTGGGGGGGACATGAAATGGTGTCATGGGCCATATCTGGCCCATGGGCCGCAGGTTGAGAATCCCTGCTGTAAATTGTTGCTCTGTGCTGGCATAGTAAACTAGCTGCCCAGTTCCTATTTCTACAACCATACAGCCTCTGACCCATCTCCTCTTCCTTTTTCTTGACCTAGTGGGGGGGGGGGAGGAAATGGCAGGCCCGTGTTAAAAGCCTTCCCAGAGAACTGTACAAAACCCTGCCCAACGGAGAAGTTAAGTTACCTTTACAATAACAACGGAGCACGCATTTGAAACACATGAAAGAGGCTACCTATACAGGAGCTTTTTGCTCTTCTTTGCTTAGCGCTTTACCTGAGTGCAGCGCAAGTGGTGAAAGGTGGCCTCTCATGTCACACCAGAGAACCACAAAATGATGTCCTCCTGCCAAATGTTTTTTGGAAACTAATTGGGGGAAGACAGGCCCAATAGCTGATTGAACGAGGAGTCACGCATAAGGCGGAGAGTTAACCTCCTTTGGTCATTTCTCCCCGAACTGAAAGTGCATTCTTTTACAGCTCACTGTCGCCGGCAAATATGAAGTTAGGGATCTCTTTGCTGACATTAAGTACACTTTTGCCATCAAAGTGTATGAGCTACGAGTCGTTAGGTTCCAGGTTCAATGCTCAGCTGTCTGATGCCCACTCAGTGGCAGGCCATCTCTTGGTTTCAGCCTCAAGCCTGCAATTTAGCAATAACAATGCCGGCCAAGCTTGCTAGGGCTGTATTAAGGATGATTGAACCAATATATATGAAGTGCTTCGAGCTCATGGGAGTACAAGATAATTATAAAGTGTCATAACGGTTGTTGCGGAAGCTAAATTATAAGCAGACGAAGGAAGCATCTGCTTGCAGTGGGTGCTGTGCAAACATTTTTCTTCTTCTGTGTGGGATTTGTGGCACCTTTACTTGCCCTGCAAAACTCTTGGACTCTTTGACAATTTACTTCGAGATCAGCAAGAACTAAGGTCCATTGATCAGCAGTCCAATCAGAAACTTAGGTAAAGGTCTCCCTTGCACCAAAGCCAACTCTAGGGGATGGTGCTCATCCGCCAAAGAGCCAGCACTGTCTGTCTCTGCAGGCATGACTAGAAGCGGAAGTGCATGGAATGCTGTTACCTTTCATGCTGCATTGGTACCTATTTATCTACTTGCAATTTCTTGCTTTCAAACCGCTAGGTTGGCAGGAGCTGGGACAGACAAGAGATGCTCACTCCGTCATACGGCACTCGGGTCTCGAACTGTGACCTGCTGACTTCTAGTCGTCAGGCTTAGCGTCGTAACCACTAAGCCACCATGGCATCTATCAAAAACTTAGACCCTGTTAAAAAACAGATTTGTTGAGTATTCAAGAGCAAGTCAGGTTGGACACTCAAATAACATTGAACTCCATAAAACTATTCATGCAGATACATAATTGGGAATTTAAAGCAATAAGACTGTGGCCAGATGATCTTTCTGGCTTTGCTGGATCTACTGCTTAGGGGTTTTTCCTCTGTGGATCAGTAATTGTAATATCCCTGATCTCCTTTCTTAGGTTTTTTTTAACTTTAAATTATACTTGGAGTGGATAGCCCTTCCACTGTAGGACTAATGTGTTTATACCTGCAAATAGAGTACTGTCCTCCCTAAAATAGGACATAATGCTGCTGATAATCAGCTATCTGGTATCACCCCATACAGTTTTTATCTATTTTTATATTTTTTATGCTTTTAGCTGTTTGTGTTTAGTTTGTGACTATGTATTTATTGTGCATTTTGTGAACCGCCCTGAATCGGGTTTCCAGAGTGGGTGGCATATAAGCATGAAAATTAAATTAAAATAAATTAAATTAAAATAATAATTTTGTGACAGAAATTATTCTGGATTGAAAGGATTTTTGCTGGAAAAACTCTGCTCAGGGGATGCGCGAATGAGGCTCCTTTCATGTCCCCAATATATTTTCCCACTGAAGTGGTCCCTGTTTAGCGACTTGCAATTTCTTGTTTTCCAACTGCTAGGTTGGCAGGAGCTAGGACAGAGTCGGGCACTCAATCTGTCATGCAGTCCCCAGGTCTTGAACTGCCGACTTGCTGACCTTCCAGCTAACAAGGCAAGCTTCTTAACCAATGAGCTACCGCAGCCCCTGTCGATCAGCAAAATACCAAGGAAGGCATGAAGGCAGTGAGTTACTTTTATTTTCAACCCCTATCAGCTGACAGGTAAAGAGATCAGATAATAAGTAGCTACAGTGGAACCTCTTGCAACAATCACCCCATATAACAATGAAATCGCATAACAATTAGGTTTTGGCGGAAATGGTGTCCCGCATAACAATTTTCCCTATGGAAAAAATTTTTCAATGGGAAAACCACTTAGCAAAAAAAATCGTACGATGCATCCCATGGGGGAAATTGCTATATGATGCATGTATCGTATAGCAATTGTTTCGTACAACACCGAGCCCAATGGAATGGGTTAAAATCGTTGTATGAGGTACCACTGTATATATAATTCTGCAATGTATTCCTCTTCCCAGTAATCACAGCTTGAGATACAGTAGTTCATTTTTGGACTCTAGATGGGTTTGACATGCTAGCTAAGGGAATCTGGCAGCTACAGCCTCCCAAAGAAACTTTCCTAAGTTTTAAGAAGTATAGCAACATTGTATTAAAATTGTAACTATAGGAGGAACAACTTTGTTGCTTTATGGTGTAACTGTTAAGTTTCAATTACTTTTATAGTTGCAAGGACATATTCTTTCTAAATGGCAGGGAGCCAGTAACTCATTGGTGGTGAACCTATGGCAAGCATGCCACAGGGAGCACTCAGAGCACTCTTTGTGGGCACATGCACAGTCGCCCCAGCACAGAGTTCGCCCCGCCCCTCTGCCCAGCAGCCCAATGGGAGTGGTTCTTCCCTCTCTCAGCACAGAGTTCACTCTGCCCAACAGCCCAGCGGCCTAATGGGAGTGCTCCCTCCTCTCCCCCCAGCATTAAGTTTGCCTTGTCCCTCTGTGGTGTGGACGGCAACCTATTGAGTTTGGGCACTCAGTCTCTAAAAGGTTCACCATCACTGCAGTAGCTCCTGGATCCAATGTTGGCTTGTGTTGTACATTGTGTTCTTTCATTCAGAGGTGGGGATTTTTGTGTGAAAAAATACCTTGTAATTTCTTTTAAGAAAAGGAAAAGTATAGTGTTGCGTTAATACTGTAACTATGGGGCTAACTGTCCACTTTGGTCAGACCTGGGATCTATAACTAACTTAGGGCATCCCCTAAGCGGAGTTCATCCAGCAAAAAATCTTTTCAACCATGAAAGCACCTTTGTGTGCCTCTGACACGATTTAAAAAAAAAACAAAAAACAATGTGCCCTAAAAACAGCAAAACCTGCACAAACAATCAGGTGGTTCAGAGAGGAAAAGAGTAAGACAAAAAGCACTTCATCCTGATAATCAGGTAAAGGTTACCCTGGCTTGAAAGCAACTTGTATCCAACTCATCTCCATTCACAGCCAAAGAGGCAGCATTGTCTGCACCTGCAGACATTTCTGTGGTCAGGTGACAGGCCTGACTAGACATGGGAATGCACAGAATAGTGTCACCTATCCCACCTAAATGTTACCTATTTATCTGCTTGCAATGTCTTGCTTTTGAACTAGGTTGGATGGAGTTAGGCGCTCACTCGGTTGTGCAGCACTCGGGTCATGAACTGCTGACCTGCCAACATTCCAGTGTCTTAACCACTAAGCCACCACAGTCCCTCCCTGATAATCAACTTACTTACAAATAAGGATTTAAAATGTTTTTATTTTTAAATTGCATATTGGCTGGTTGTGGGGAACATGTTGGCTTTTGAGGAATTTGGTAGCACTTTATTTTTGTTTTAAGAATGTTTTGTTCAGAATATGTCTTCCAAATCTCACCCTCAGTTTTTCTTTTTCACAGCTCTTTTAGACAAAACAAATGGATTCTGGGGGTGGAAAGATCTCCCAGCTTTCACGATTGTCTTTCAAACAAGAATTAAATATGGGGCATTGCTCTGGTGTTTAAAATTGCATCTTGGCTTGTCACCGGGATTAAGCCATTTTGCAGATTTCAAGATGGGTACAGCCAACACATCTTTAATTTACTCCCAGTTTGGTTGTTTCTTTTCTATTCTTCTTGGGGGACAGAGGAAACACGTATATAATCTTGTTTTCCTGCAGATATTCAAAATGGCGACAGGGGTTAAACCAGGGGTGACCAACCTTTTTGTGCTGCAGGCCTAGTGACCACGCACCCTGGTCAGCTGAGCAGGCTGGACCACACACCCAGAAGTGGAAGCAGGCACATTTACAGCTGTCATAAATGCACCCACTTCCATATTTACAAACATCATGGGTGCTGTAGGCGGGAGCATGACCTGGGCCCCGGCTTTAAAAGGTTGAGAACTCATGGTCGTGACAGTTGGAAGACAGCCTACATGTGCTGTTTTGAATCTAGATTCAATTCCAGTAAAGGAACTTCTTTTTGAATATGGAAAACTTACAAATAGCTTTATTTCTGTTTCAACTTCGACGGGCAACCTGTGAAAAGTAGAGGTTTGTTCAAAACCATTATGTTAGCTAAGTAAGTTTTAATAACCCAGACAGGTATCATGAAGGAGAATAGAGAGCTCTCATGTGCCCCACTGTTTTTACAGCCTTTAGACTCATACCCATCACCCCTGCAGCAATGATTCTCCTTTTAAACAAGGCATAGACCATCTGTGTTTTACCAAAAAATTTTTTTATGAAAAAGTGTTCTTACAAAATAAAAACAGACTTCTGGGGTCTCTCTCTCTCTCTCTCTCTCTCTCTCTCTCTGTGTGTTTCTGATTTCATTTGAGGAAATCTTGAAACACATCCCAAATTTGCATCCTCCTCCCGACTGGGCATGTCCACCTCTGAGATGGAATGAAAAATCTTTCTCAGCAGGGCTGTGGTATCATTAAAGTGGGGGTAGGCAACCTATGGCCTGTGGACCAGAGCTGGCCCATGGCACCAAATAATCCAGCCCTGCCCTCACTCCAGCTGCCTCTGCAGCCACATCTGCAGCCGGAAAGGGCCATGGACGACAGTTGTAAACACGTCCATGGCTGCCGCAAACACATCTGTGGCTGTTGTAAACATGTTTACAGCAGCCATAAATGATGGGTGGGGTGGGGACCACCAGTTCAACCCACTCAACTGTCTGAAGGAGGGTGGCCTGGCCCCTGACTGAAAAAGGTTGGCAACCCCTACATTAAAGAGTGGCCAACGGCTAGTTATAGCCTTATTTTCAGTGATTTAACCAGGGAGAGTTAACTGGTTCCTATTCAGGGCCAGCCCTACCACAGGACAGAATGAGGCATCTGCCCCTCTTCTGAATCCCTTCTCTCTCCAGTTTTGGAGAATAACTATTTGCTCCAAGTAGCCTGCTACCCTCAGATAGGATGTAGAGTGCTGTCCAAATAGCAGTGCTGAAGTATTGAGTCAACAGTTTTATTCATTTACTTTTTGTTCATGGAATATGTGATGATTCCATCTTGTCATGAAGCAAATGTCTTGGACCAACCCTGTTCCTGCTTGAGATAACACTGCCTTTTAGGCTTCCTTGGCAAATAATATCAGGGTAAGGTAAAGGTTGCCCTTGCTTGAAAGCCAGTTGTATCCAACTCTAGGGGTCAGTGCTCATCTCTGTTTTGCAGAGCCAGCACTGTTTGCATCTGCATACATTTCCGCAGACATATGGCAGGAATGACTAGACACCGGAGTGCACGGAATGCTGTTTACCGTCCCACCAAAGTGGTACTTATTTATCTACTTGCAATTTCTTGCTTTTGAACTGCTAGGTTGGCAGGAACTGGGACAGAGATGGAAGCTCACTCCGGCGTGCAGCACTCTGGTCTTGAACTGCTGACCTGCTGACCTTCCAGTCGTCAAATTCAGCATCTTAACCATTAAGTCATCACAGTCCCTAATATCAGGGTAGTTCCTTAAATACTTGAACTATGATAGCATTACATAAGGAAGGGTGTTTTTTGTTTATGATATAGGTGCTTCTCATATTACCATCCAGGAAGGTATTTAGCATGGAAATAAATGATGAATTTTGGGAAAAGGAAGTGATCGACAAATGAGTGCAAGATTTTAAGCTCAGAAGATTCACCTCTTTCCACCTGCTTCCCTTTGCTGTCCATCATCCAGTCTCATCAGAGACTTGCTAGTTAGGCACTGTTGGTATTATAATCATTGCATAATTATCTCTCTAGCATTTTTTGTGTGTGTTTGACTAATTATTTTCTCACCAACTCCATGGCATAAGAGGCGTACTGAAATATTTTGAGGAGTGATTTGTTCAATGCCGCCATTTGTTCAATGCCAGTATACCTAAGAGACCGCGTCTCCCCAAGAATGTCTGTCCGTCCAACCAGAGCAGACCGGAGGGGATCCCTAACTGAGCCATTGGCTAGTGGGGCTCATCTCTCTAGCACATGGAGGAGGGCCTTCCCTGTGTCTGCTCCAGCCCTATGGAACCTCATGCCGACGGAATTACGGCTGCAGACAGAACTGCTGCACTTTAAGAAGGAACTTAAAACCGGGCTGGCAAGGAAGGTGTGGGGCACGGATGGGAAGATGGCCCCCGCTTGTTGGCTCATTTAAAATAATTTGTCCCTCTTTTTCAGATGGGGTGGGTGGGTTTTTAATGGGTTGGTTCTTTAAGTGATTTTTATAAAAACATATAAGAACATCAGAACAACCTTGCTGGAACAGGCCACAGCCCATCCAGTCCAGCATTCTGTCTCACACAGTGGCTCACCATTTGCTTCAGGGTATTCCCAAGCAGATGCCTTCACCTGCTTAGGATTCCCTGGAAATGGCATTGAGAGATATGAATGTTTTTATGTTTTATTTATGGATGTTTTTATTGTTGTGAGCTGCCCGGAGTCGCTCCGACGAGGGGGCGGCGAAACAAATTCAAATAAATAAATAATACTTTAGCTGCTGCTTCCTAGGGTTGACCAGCCTAAGAGTTGCCCTGAGACCCTTTTAGGGGAGAAAAGTGGGATATAAATAAAGAGAATGAACAAATGAATGAATGAATGAATGAATGAATGGTATTTCTCTCTGGGGTTTAGCAGAAAATGGTGCCCCTACTCACTCAGATAAAGGTATATTTGTACCTAAAGCCATTCCAGATATTGTTCTATGATAGAAATTTTGCAAGCTCTTCTCCTCCTACCTAGGAGTAAAAGCGCAGTAATAATAAATTGAAGCAATGGGCCACAATTGTTAGATAGTAGATATGTTAACGGAATAGGTCTCAGGAGACCTAGGTTAACATACTATTTTGGCCACATTATCTCTTAGCAGTTGTGGTTGGAACTGGTAAAACCAGTCCCTAAGTATATCACTTACTTTGAAAGCCCTATTAAGGTCTCTGTAAGTCAATGTTGCTGCTTGTTCATGGCACCCAAAGGACAGACTTCTCCTGAAGGCATGTCAGAGGACATTCCTCTTTTGGAAAGTGTTCTCAGCTTGAAGGACTGTCAAGATGTAGATATAAAGAACTATAATTAGAGAGACCAGGGCTCTTGAAGTTACACCTGGGCAGCAGAATTAGTGGACACCCAGTCACAATGTAAAAATTATTGTTTTTGAATTTGGATTTTTGTAACCATTCCTGTATTTCTATAGGTAAAGATTGCCTTGTTCGAAAGCCAGTCGTATCCAACTCTAAGGTTCAGTGCTCATCTCTGTTTATAGCCAAAGAGTCAGCACTGTCTGTGTCTGCAGACATTTCCGTAGACATGCGGCAGGCATGCCTCAACACCGGAGTGCACGGAATACTGTTTACCTTCCCACTGAAGTGGTCCGTATTTATTTACTTGCAATTGCTTGCTTCTGAACTGCTAGGTTGGCAGGAGCTGGAACAGAGATGGGAGCTCACTCTGTCATGCAGTACCCGGGACTCAAACACCAACCTTCTTGTCAGCGAGTTCAGCATCTTAACCACTTGAGCCATCACAGGGCCACCCCTGTACATGCCTATAAATTAGCAGATTTCATTTAAGTAAAAGGTGCATCTGCTAATTTATAAGCAGATGCACCTTTTACTCAAATCAATGTGATATCCTACCCTCTTTTTATCCATGGTGTATTTAGATTATGCTGATTGTTTCCAAATTTATATAAATGCCAATACATTTTTGGGGGGAAGGGAAGCAATGTCAAACCAAATACAGTAAAACCTCGCATAAAGAGCACCTTGCTTAGAGACTAACTTGCTTAAAGAGCAGAATTTTCTCTGGTCATCTCACTTAACAACTAAAACCAACCAAAAACTCACTTAACAACTAAATAGGGGTTTTCAGCCCCCCCCCCCCACCAGAAGTTACAATTGGTCACTTACAATGGTGTTTTGCTTATAGAGCAAACTCACTTAAAGAGCAATCCTGTGGAACGCATTATGCTCTTTAAATGAGGTACCACTGTACCCTATTCCCCATTAAGCAAAGTAAACCACGCTGGCTGTTGAATCTTGATCCCAACACTGGTAATGGAACAGCTTCCTACACACCATATGAGGGCAGAAGGTGAGGTAAAGGAGGCACAGAATGGGCTGTGTTCAACATCCAGTATCTACCCTAAGCTCTCTAATTCTTGTTCCATACATCTGCCACTTGAGACAGCTGCCTCACTGCATTTACTGGTAGGGCTTGCTTTGCCTGGAGCTTTCTGCACAACAAGGGAGATGGTGACATTCTCTTCATCTCATGGCTTTTAACATTTCCATACATGTGTAGCAATGGAGCTTCAAGTGCAGAATATGGTTTGGATCTCAACATCAAGAAGACAAAATATCTGGTTATAAGCCAAACACCAACTCAAGGCAAGCTAGTGGCAGGAACACAAGAAATCGAAAGAGTTGATAAAATTGTCTATTTGGGGAGTATGTTAAATAAACATTGGGATCCTGAGGTAGAGATTAAAATGTGAATAGAAAAAGCAAGATCTTCCTTCATAAAAATGTGACACTTGTTATGCAGTAGAGAGCTAACTCTTGCTACATAGATCCAAATAGTGGGATGTTACATATTCCCAGTGTTGCTATATGGCAGTGGTGGCAAACCTATGGCATGCGTGCCAGAGGTGACACTCAGAGCTCTTTCTGTAGGCACCCATACGGTCACCACAGCACACAGTTTGCCCCACCCCTCTGCCTAGCAGCCCAATGGGAGCGCTCCTCTCCCTCCAGCACAGAGTTCACCCTGCCCCTCAGCCCAGCAGCCTAATGGGACCGTTTCCTTCCTCCCCTGTTGCTGTGTTGACACTTTGTGATAAATAAGTGGGTTTTGGGTTGCAGTTTGGGCACTCGGTCTCTAAAAGGTTCACCATCACTGCTATATGGAGTCAAAGCTTGGACATTGACTAAAGCATCTGAAAAGAGAATCAAAGCTTTTGAAATGTGGATCTACAAATGGTTTCTAAGGATATCGTGGGTTGATCATGTGACTAATGTAGAAGTATTGCAATGGGTGGATAAAGAAAAAGAACTCTTTAAGACCATTACGCAAAGAATGCTCCAATACCATGGCTATATCATGAGGAACAACATAAAATATAGAATACTCCAACTCGCTCTGCAGGGAAAGATCCCTGGGAAGAGAGGCCCTGGATGTAGATAGGCATCTTGACTGAAGAACCGGAGAGACTGGTGTGGCATGTCCTTGGAAGAACTGTTCCGAGGAGTTAAGAACAAAAAGACTGATGCAATGATGGTATCCAGTATCTGGAATGGATATGGCAGCTGAAGAAGAAGATGATGATGATAGTGGTTGTGGTGGTGGTGGTGAACAACAATGGAACAAGTAGTTCCATCATCAACACTGAAGTATAATTCAAATGCTAATTTGTGGCAATGGACCAAGGTGGTTCAGACAAAATGGTTAAAATTCACTTTTTTAGATGAAGACCCCTCCCCCATTGCCATGAACTGGAATTTGAATTTTACTTCACCATTGATGATGGAACTCCTTACTCCATTGTTCATTATCATCACCATCATCATCTTCTTCTTCCTTCAAATGCTATTTGGATTAGCTCAGGAACACATATGCCACAATGTCTCCCAACACTGCTGCTGGTGATCCACAAAATAGCCTTGAATTTGTGCCCTTGTGGGATTAAGGGTAAAGTGGAATTTGTCACATCCTGAAGCTTGTTTTTTTATCCACTGAATTTTATCTGCACTGCGTTTACAGCTTACCAGCCATTTGAATAGAATTTGTATGTCATGGGAAGCTATTTTAGTCCTAGTAAATTTCCTTATCTGGAACTGTTAACCCCAATCCTGTATGAAGCAAAAGCCTGTGGTCTGAACAGGTAGGGCACCTCATTCTAACATCCAGCCAGACCCCACTTACAGGTATAATATGTGTGTGGCTCTTATCTAGCTGGCTGCCATCAAAAATTGAGGGTGTACACCAGTGGTCCTCAACCTTTTTAAGCCGGGGGCTGGTTCATGCCCCCTCAGACTATTTGCAGGCTGGACTGGTGGTCCCACCACTGCCATTGATGGTGGCAGTGAGGGTGAGTGGGGGGCTTGGGGTGATCCTGCCATGTTACTACCTTTGGTGGCAGCAGCCAGACCACCCCAAGCCCCCTCACTCCCCCCACCAGTGTTTGGACCACCCTGAGCCCCCACCACTCCACAATCCTACCACCACTGCCACAGCAGCTGGTGGGACCACCCCAATCCTAAAACATTCCTCACCACCACCACCACCACCACCACCACCGCCAGTGGAGGGACCACCCTGAGCCCCAAACACTCCCCTATACACCGCTTCCCTGCTTACTGGCCTGGAGGAGCTGCTTGCCTGCTCTCGGCCAGAATGGCCCCTGGGAAAGACACAGGAGACCACGTGCATCTGCTGGAAAAGCCACTCTCATCCCTAATGGCGCTCCATAGCAGAGCGGATGTTGTAAGCCTTCTTACAACATCCACCCTGCTATGGAGCACAATTAGGGACACACCAAGCCGAGCAGAGGGGATAAGGATTGAGGTGGTGGTGGTGGCTGGAGCAAGGGCACAGGCAGGATAAAATAGTGCTATCGTCTGGATCCAGCCCATGGGCCATAGTTTGAGGATCCCTGGTATACACAGTACTGTACTGTACTATACAAATGTCTTAGGCTACCACCGGCTGGTTTGGGGGAAATTCAAAGAGTAATTTGGGAGACTGTAACTCAGACAACCTAACTCCAAACTTTACCAAACCTGGAGAGGGTAGAGAGAAGAGGCAGCAGAAGGCATTCTCCAACTTTGGGGTGTATAGGCAGCTCAGGAGCTGAGTTATGCCCACTTCCTTCACTGGATCACCCCAAACCAGCTAATGGTGGCCTAAGACATTTGCACCCTACCGTATATATGTTTCCACCATAAGACTCCACCACTCCCCCAAGACTATGATATCTATGATATCGTGTTAGGGTTATCCTATTTTTAAAGTGAATGAATTGATTTTAATTAATTGATATCTATCCATAGGCTTACTTGAAGAATAAGTTTGCTTTTAATCCAGAGTTACTTTAAACCCCAAGTTATATGTGTGTGCGTGTGTGTGCATGCATGTGTCCATAAACACATATTTGCACACACACATTCACAACACACACAGCAAGTCCATTCTCTGTAACTTGATCTGCACTGTTCATGCACAAGAAGGAAGTCTTCAGCAGGCTGGGGGTGAATCCTAACATTCATAGAAATGCAAGACACCTTTAGAAGAAAACACCATACGGGGCACCCCCTCCACAATCTGCTCGAATAGCGTGCAGAGCATGCTTTGTCAGGAAGAGAAATGCAGAACATTTGGCAGTGGATGGAGAACCCTGAAAGAAGATGACTGGGTGGGTGGCCGAGACCCACTCTGCAACATTTTTAGCAAATCTCACCTGCGTCTATTTTATTTCAGATTGGTTTGATAGCCACCTCATCTCCCCAGAGTATTTTGGAATTGGGTTTTATGGGGGAGTTGGTAGCAATCAAATATCAGCTTCTTCACCAAACTACAACACCTTTGGAGAGAATAGCTGTGAATGTTAAGACTGAGATATAATTTTGGATTAGAAATTTTGGCCTTATAAGGTAAAGAACCTTGGAATCAGGAAATGGGACTACTTACTTCAGTAAGATCTGAATGGCACTGCACCTATATTCTTCTTCCTGTTGTGCCATATCTGATTCTGAATATTGGCTATCTTCATGGTGATCAGCCATGAAGATTGTCCTGGGAACAATAAAATGCAGTGGCCTTCCATTTGCCTTCACAGCATGACACCCATACCACTGATCAAGTTCCACAAGTCACTTTCTGGTCCTGAGCCCTTTTGCCACACAAAGTCCTCCTCAGCCCCAGGCCAGGAATGATGAAGCTGCTGCTTCCATGAAGATGGGTTCAAGTGGGATTTAATCAATTTGGGGACCATCACCCTTCCCTGTGGACTTCACCACCCAAGGCTGTTAAGTTCTCAGGGTTGTCAGGTTAGTTAACCACCGCCTGACATTTGGCGTTGAGTCACTCGCAGTATGGTCTACTTCAGTGATGGCGAACCTATGGCATGTGTGCCAGAGGTGGCACTCGGAGCCCTCTCTATGGGTACCCATACAGTCGCCCCAGCATAGACTTTGTTCCACCCTTCTGCCCAGCAGCCTAATAGGAGCACTTCCTCACTCCCCCAGCACAGACTTTGTCCTGCCCCTGTTTCCAGAAGCTCAATGGGAGCACATCCTCCCGCCCCCAGCACAGAGTTCACCCTGCCACTCTGCCCAGCAGCCCAATGAGAGCATTTTCCTCCCTTCCCCAGCACACAGTTCACCCCGCCCCTCTGCCCAGCAGCCCAACGGGAGCATTTCCTCCCTCCCCTGTTGCTGTGTTGGCACTTTGTGATATGTAAGTGGGTTTGGGGTTGCAATTTGGGCACTTGGTCTCTAAAAGGTTCACCATCACTGGTCTACTCTATTACCTTAGCAGGATAACCTAGCCAGACAAAGAACTGCACCTGTAGGTAAAGGTCACCCTTGCTCGAAAGCTAGTCGTAGCAGACTCTAGGGTTCAGTGCTCATTTCTGTTTACAGCCAAACAGCCAACACTGTCTGTGTCTGTAGGCGTTTCCATGGACATGTGGCAGGTGTGCTTCGACACCAGAGTGCACAGAACTGCACCTGTATATAAATACTTTAAATTTTTGTTTTTGTATTTTTAAAAATGCATGCTATGCAAAATTGTAATTCATAGTATAAGCTTCATCAAGATGCTATGCAAGTAGTTTTTCTTAAGGAGGCCTGAATGTGGTATGATTCCATGACGTTCCCTGTCTTTTTTCCTTCCCCTTATGTGGATTTCACCAGATCTTTTGCAACAAAATTGGTGGTACATGTGACCTAGCTGTATTTGAACGTAAGTGATCATCGAGCCCAAACTACGGCCTGTGGGCTGGATCCGGCCCCTGATGTCAATTCATCCAGCCTGTAAAGCCCTCAGTATTCCCGGAAGCGGAAGTAAAACGCGCCCGTATGGAAGCGTTTTACTTCCGCTTCTGCGAGCAACGAGGGCTTTATAGGCCGGATGAATTGGCATCAGGGGCAGGATCCAGCCCACGGGCTGAAGTTTGGCCACCTCGATCTAGGAGGATGTGTGTCGGGTGTGAAAGGAGGGTGCTGGCAGTGACGGTGATATTTTGCAATAAGAGAACTACACAGGGGTGGTAATTATCCTGGATGAATTAATGCGGAATAAAGGTGTGTGCTTCTCACTGGTACACTCCGATTAGAGACGCAGGCAGAGGAGGTGATAAGTGGGCGCCCAGAGACAAATACATCCAGCAGACTTTGTGCAGCTGACAAATGAGGTTTTTGCCTTTCCAAAACAAAGCTGGTGCCACAAGATATATGTTGAGGTTCTTACCGGTCATTGTCAGGCCTCTTTGTTATTTTTTTTGCTGAAGCAGACTAAAACATTGGCTGGTCTCAAAAGTGCCCGGAGCGGCTAGGGGAGGAGCAGGTGAATTTGTTAATAGGGAGGGGGAAAATGAGTCTGTAGGGGAGCTTGTTAATGAGGGAGGATAAAATGCATAGGGAGACATCAACATTCAAACAGTTAGGTAAAGGTCTCCCTTGCTCGAAAGCCAGACGTGTTCGACTCGAGGGTTTGGCACTTATCTCCATTTACAGCCAAAGCATGAGTGTTGCCTGTGTCTGCAGATGTTTCTGTGGACATGTGGCAGGCATGACTAGATGCTGGAGTGCATAGAATGCGGTTACCTTCCCCGCCGAAGCGGTACCTATTTATCTATGTGCAATTTCTTTCAAACTGGTAGGTTGGCAGGAGCTGAGATATATGGTAGTGGGCCAGGATACCTAAGAGACCGCATCGCCCTAAGGATGTCTGTCTGTCCAACCAGAGCGGACTGGAGGGGCTCTCTAGCGGTACCATCGGCTAGAGGGGCTCGCCTCTCTAGCGCAAGGAGGAGGGCCTTCTCCATGTCCGCACCGGCCATCTGGAACCTCCTGCCAACAGAGTTGCGTCTCCAGACAGAATTGCTGCCCTTCAGAACTCAAAACCTGGCTGGCGGGCAAAGTATGGGGTGCAGGTGGAAGGATTACCTCCGCGGGGTGGTTGGTGTAGTGGAACCACTTCCCCTTCAGTCTCTACAACCTTTTTTAGGAGGTGGATAGTTTTTAAGTAGTTTTAACTATGTTGTTTTAGCTGTGATTGTGAACCGCCCTGAGTTGGCCTAGGCCGAGTGGGCAGTGTAGAAATTGAACTAATAAATAAATAAATAATAGAGACGGGAGCTCACTTTGTTGTGCAGCATTTAGGTCATGACCTGCTGACCTGCTGACCTTCTGGTCATCATGTTCAGTATCCTAACTAGTAAGCTAGGAAGGGCATAAGTCAGCAAAAATGTAAAAAGGAACACTGCGAATGAAAAAGACCTGTCCTCATTTTGACTCCGATTAGACTCAGAAGCAGTGGACCCCAACTCCCATCATCCCCAACAGAGCCATAGCCAGGGGGTGGCCAGGGCAGGCTTGGCCCACCCTAGGTTAGCACTTTGCCCACCCTGCCAAAGCACGGTTTCCCATAGGAATGCATTGAAAAGAGGCTTTTTTGCCCATCCGGAAAAAATATTTGCCCACCCACATCTAGAATCCTGGCTATGACCCTGGTCCCAAACCAGCACAAAAACTAGAATGATGGGCATTGTCATCGCCCCTGTTTCTAGGCAATGGGGGCTGAAGGTTTGCCTTCTAGGGAAAATGGGCAAGCTGAGATCAGCAGCACTTTGGGGCGGTATATAAGTGTAATTGCTATAGCTATCATGATGGGAATCGAGGGGAAAAGAAAGCGGTCGGATGGAGTCGGGCCCGATTTGGCCTCTCTGAAGCACTGGGCAGTTTTTCAAAATCTGCATCCACTCAACGGTTATTAACATATGCAAATCGACTCCTGCGGGCTTTCTTGTCTGGGATACGGCGGAGCAGAGGGAGAATGGATGGGGGTTGTGATCTAAGACAGGGGTGTCCAAACTTTTCAGGCCGCGGGCTGGTCACGTGGCTCAGGGGGCCAGTCTCTATGGCCTGTGGGCTGGATCGCCCGCCCCCCATGCCAATTCATCCGGCCCGTGAAGCCCTCGTTGCTCCCGGAAGCGGAAGTAAAACGCATTTTACTTCCGCGTTTTACTTCCGCTTCCGGGAGCAACGAGGGCTTCACGGGCGGATGAATTGCCATCAGGGGCTGTATCCAGCCCACGGGCCGTAGTTTAGGCACCCCGATCTAGGAGGATGTGTGTCCGGTGTGAAAGGGGGGTGCCGTTATGGCAGATCCTTATGAAGGTGGGGAGGGGGGCTGAATCGAAGTAGTGGGGGGGGGAGAGAGAAGAAAGGCAGAAAGAAAGGAAAGGCTGAAGAATAAAATAAAAAAATTGGGGGGGGGAGGGCCAGCGGGAGGAAACGAAAAGGAAGGAGGGGGCGCGGAAGGAGAATTGGAGGAGAAAAAAGACATGGGGGGGGGGAGAGAAAGGCTTGTGGGAAAGAAAAAGAAACAGAACTTCAAACCCAACCCCCCCTTTCCTTCCCTCCCCCTGCCGCGCTGCCGCTGGGAGGATGCGCCGTGCTTCCGTCCCCGTCTCTCCCCCCCCCCCATCTCTCGTCCTCCTCCCCTCCCCTCCCCTCCCCGCCTCTCTTGCCTGCCTGCCTCAGCCTCTCCAGCCGCGGCAGCGCTTGCCTGCCGAGCCCCTTCTTCTTCTCCCCCCCCCCCCCGTCAGGGGGGGCGCGACGGCTGATTCGCTCCCCCTCTCCTCCCCCCTCCCCCTCCTAACCCCCCTCCCCCGCTTTGCACTGCCGCGGCGAATAAGAGACGGAGGAGAAGAGGGAGGGGGGAAGGGGGGAGGAGGAGGAAGAGGAGAGGAGCGCGACAGCCGCGGCTGAAGGAGGAAAGGCGAAGGGAGGAGATGGTGAGCGGTTGCCATGGGGATGCGGCGCGGGTGGAAAGGGGGGGGAGAAGAAGGAGAGGGAGGGAGGAGAGTTGGGTACCAGGGATGCAGGAATGGATGGACCAGTGGGGCGGGGTGGGGGTGGGGGTGGAGAGATGCACCCGGACCAAGAAGGGGCGGTGAGGCCCACCTGAGCCATTTGCCTCTTCCATCAACCAGCCATGCTTTTCAACCCACCCACCCCCAAACCCACATCCATTCCCCACCCTCCTCCCAATTTGGGGTGGACTTATGGTTTTCTATCTATCTATCTATCTATCTATCTATCTATCTATCTATCTATCTATCTATCTATCTATCTATCTATCTATCTATCTATCTATCTATCTAGTCTCCCACTCTCGGGTGTGTGTGTGCAAACAATTAAATAAACAACAGCAACATACTACAACAAACCAACAAAATGATCCTGCTTCCTCCGTTCCCTGCATCGCCCCTTCAGCTCTGCTCGACCCTAGACGGATGAATATCTGCAGCTCCCTGAACCACCCACAATGTGCTTTTTCCTCCCCTCTCTATCCTCCTCACTCTCCTCCGCCAAACATCTTCCCCTCTTCCCAAACACACCTTAGGCCTAAGCTTCCTCTGATTCCTTTCCAGTCCATCGTCCTAGTCGCTTTTCCAAATGTTTTCTCAGATCTAACCCGATGTCACCATCTTCCTTTGCCTCTGGCCGTAGTTCCAGGTTATGTGGCTCATGGGCAACATTTTCAGTTGATGTGCGTGTCTCTGTGAGTGTGAATTACTATCGTTCACATTTGGAAATCATGTACTGCTTGGCTGGGTTGTCCATCTTCGGGTTCGGTAAGATTGTCTAGCCTCTTTCCCCCTATTGAAATGTCTTGCCACGTAGCACGGCATTAAATGGATTGTATTTCTTCACGATGAATGTGGCTTGTCTTGCTTACTTGAGTAGAATTCCATATGTTAGTGTCATCACTATCATCGGCATCTATGACACATAAATGGGCTGCATTCCACACTTGCTTATTGCCAAATAAAACCTGTCCATCTTTAAGGTGCCACACGACTCTTTGTTGATTTTGCTGCATTGAAGAATAAGCTATTTAATCTAACAGCCAGTTTCTAAATGGGCTTTAAAATGATTTTTTAAATGTTATTTATCACATTGTTTTGTGAACTCTAGTGGGCAGAAAAACCAATAAATAAATACTTTTGATAAAATGACAATAGCCACATAATGAGTAAGGATGAAAGAAACCCGGTTGTATGGTCTATAAACAAAACCCAGAATCTAGGTTGGGCAATGCTTTTACTGGACCTGTCACTTTTACGATATTTTACTTCGCACCCAACCCTGCTTATTGTACAGTTATTGCATTCATAGCATTTGTAGGCAAGAGCTTGTTTTATCAGCTGCAGCCTAGTCACTTTTTCACCCTCTGCGTTCTCTGTATTGCACTAGTCAATGGATGGCCTGTTTTGCATGGACGGCAGGTGTGTGGGTGTGTTGCAAATGAATATCTTTTGGCCTTTACAATGTCAGGGGATGTAAGACTTTGCCAGCTTGATCACTGCCTGGCACCACCTTCTGTGGCACCTTCTAGGTCTTCCTGTTTCCTTTCTTTCATTGCATCTTTAGAGAACTTAGTCTGTACCTCTGTCTGATTTATCCCATGTATTTTTGCCCCTTCCATACCAAGAATGCTGTCTTATTTCATGCATATAATATAAAGTTTTAGAACAGGGCTGGCTAGAGGCGATGAAAGCTGTAGTTCAACTAGAGGGCCATCCTTCATCAACTCCTGCCTTAGTGCTTGGCCATGTTTCAGTGCTAAGTCATGTGCTTAGGTACAGAAGGTCCCAGGTGGATGCATCTGAACTGTCAGTTGAAAAGATCAGGTGTTGAATGATGGAAAAGGCCACTTTCTTCCTTAGGTCCTGGAGTTTAGTTTATGAGATTGAGCTGAGCTAAAGGAAATTTTTCATAACTCACACATTGAAAGGGGACTCACTCAGCCCAGACAGGAGCTGGGATCGCAGTATGAGGTCCCTAATAAGTGTGATGTTGGGATGAAATGAGGCATAAAGTCCAACACAGAAGAACTTTGGGCTGGAGTAGTAATTGGGTTATTTATTTATATTACCCATATATCCTGAAGCTGGCTGAACAGCTCAGTGGTTTAGGTATCTGATTATGGAGCCAGAGGTTGGGAGTTTGATTCCCCACTGTGCCTCCCAGGAGAAAAGCCAGCCTAGCAAGACTTGGACACTTTGCACAGTCCCAGGGCACCCACTAAAAGAAGTGAGTAATAAACTATTTGTGTGTATGTTCTCTACCTAGAAAACCTAGGATTGCCATGAGTCAGAATTGACTTGACAGCACACAATTCTTATTATATTATATATCTTGAATTGTCTGGGCTGAGTAATGAAACATTGGGCTTTCAACTGCCAGTAGCCTTTTGTTAAGTCAATGCTTTCTTAACTTTGTCAATGTAGAAGCATCTTGTAACCTTATCTTAGCCCTATCAACAGGGCCATGAGGCAGAGTAAGGTGGCTACTGCAAGCAATATATTTTCAGATTCATGAAACAAGTGATTATTTATTGATTGATTATTTATTAGTGCTACATTGCTACTACTTCTTTCATGTACTATTTGGTGTGAGAAATATTAGCCGGAAAAACAAGGTTGCCGTTGGCTGGGGTACATCCGATTGTGGTCCAAAAATGTAAAACATATCCACAATCATCTTTGAAGAGTCTCTTTCTGTGTACCTTTACATTCCCACTGAAAAGTGTGTGTGTGTGTGTGTGTGGTGGTGGTGGTGGGGGGTGTTTGTTGGATGTAAGTGTGTGCGCATGCACATCTGTGCATGCTTGTGTAGGTTTACAGTGCTAGACTTAACTTGGATGCTAGATTTCTTGCTGGAGGATGGTAGCATTATTTGAGGGTCTGCATCATACCACACAAAATATCTGGCCAATTTTGCCTGTTTTATGATAGTATTTTCCCTGTCCACTTATCTCTCAATAACTGCTTACATTTGCAAAGAGTCTGTGGCAATAGTTCACAGGCAAATAATGTGATTTTTAAAATAATGCATGCCGTGGAGAAAGTGGACAGAAATAATACAATTTCTCTCTCCGTCATAATACTAGCATAAAAGTTAACCTGAATGGGAAAGATCAGAGGGCAGATTTTAAAAAAATAATAATGTATTAATGGAACCCACAACTAATTTATGGAATGTGTTACCACAAAGTGTGGCAAAAGTCACTACTACAGATGGCTGGTATCATGGTCACACTGTGGATCTTCTGGTTTGTGAGACACCATGTCTCTGAATACCAGCGACTTGTCAACAGTAGTAGTCAAAGGCTACTGCACTAATACTGGTGGGAAATCACAATGGTACTCACTGGGCTTCAATATCTCATGTATCTTGAAAATGGTACCGCATATACTCGAATATATGTTGACCCAAATATAAGCCGAAGTACCTAATTTTGATCTGAAAACCCAGGAAAATAGATTGACCTTTGACCTGAGTATAAGCCGAGGGTGGAAAATGCAACAGCTGCTAGTGAGTTTCAATAATCAAAATTCATAAAAATATGGTAAAATTAATTAAATTGTTGGCATGTCTCAATCCAGCACGGTCTTTGGACCCTTGTAGTCATTGACCCGAGTATACGTCGTGTCCCCTTTTGGGGGCTCATTTTTGGGGCTTAAAAACATGGCATATATTTGAGTATATATGGTAAATAGGGCCACTGTATGTCAAAAGTGACTCGATGGTACATAACAAAATTGCCCTCATTTTTCTTATGCCTTATGTTCTGACTTCCTGAAGGCTTCTGGCTTGCTTCTGTGAGAACAGAATGATGGGCCAGATAGGCCTTCAGTGCACAACAAGGTGGAGTAGACTTTCTACCAGAAGCTATATTGGATAAGCTTTAAAAGGGGGTTAGACAAAATCACAGAAAATAAAAGTTGCCGCAACTACTTGTCATGATGGTGATCTATTACCTCTAGCATCAAAAGTGGCATTTTTGCTTGGAAGGTGCATCAGAGGAATGGAGGGTACTGTGACACTTTGATGCTCTTTGTAGACTTCTCATAGATAGGCACCTTGCGGGTCACTGTAAGGAAACAGGATGCTGAATTTGGTAGGCTTGTGGTCTGGTCCAGCACAGCTCTTCTTATGAATTGTGCCCACAGTGTTGACATTTGCTTGAAGTCTAGAGCATGTTGTTATTATTGTTCCTGCTACTGCTTTTCTTAGTGTGTTTAGTAAAGTAAAGGTAAAGGTTGTCCTTGCTCAAAAGCCAGTCATATCTGACTCTAGGGTTCAGTGTTCTTCTCAGTTTATAGCCAAAGAGGCTGTTTGGGTCTGCAGATGTTTCCGTGGACATGTGGCAGGCATGACTTGACACCGGGGGTGCACAGAATGCTGTTTACCTTCCCACCGAAGTGGTCCCTATTTATCAACTTGCAATTTCTTGCTTTCGAACTGCTAGGTTGGCAGGAGTTGGGACAGAGATGGAAGCTCACTCCGTCATGTAGCACTTGGGTCTCAAACTGTCGACCTGCTGACCTTCCGGTCATGAAGTCCAGCATCTTAACCACTTAGCCACCATAGTCCCTAGTGGTTTTTGTAACAAAGTGTAAAACACAGAAATAATGCTCCTGTTAGGTGTGGCGATCAATGTATGTCTGCAACTGGTTGTTCTTGCAGAATATGCTTGTTGGGAAAGAATCTGTCCAAATCCCTGCTTGAGAATCAAAGAGCAGTGATGTTGGTTCATTCATAGTCTCCCAACGTAACTCCATCTCCCTGTGTTATTAAAAATATAAAATGGGATAAAATCCACTTACACCACCCTGAACATCTCCGCTGAAAGACAGGATAGAATTATGACAAGTCAATAGTAACAAATTTTTTTTTGCTCCACTGTAGTATAAGTGGACTTCACATTATTAAATACTGTAGTGCCAATTATGCTGCCTCATGAAATTTTGCCATTAGTCTGCTGAGATAAGAGCAGGGTGTAATGCTGCCATGGAGACAGGTTGTTCAGAGTAGGTGGGAGTCCTTTTCTCAATTGGCCTCCCTAGGAGCTATTTCCCATGCCAGTGAGTTCCTTGCTTCTTTGGGTTCCAGACTGTGGCTTCACCTTGCTGGACAGGAGCGGAATCAGAGAGGCCAGCCACCATTTGAATATCCCCTAGCATCCTAAAGATATCCTATCTTGAGTGTTTGAGGGCATCATGGGGGTTGACGTCTTTGCCAGTGTTACTAGACCAGGGATGGCCAAACTTTTGGGGCCATGGGCTGGTCATGTGGTTCCTCCCACCAGAAGCGGAAGTAAAACGTGCCTGCACATGTGCAAAACGCTGCCATAAACGCACCTGTGGCTGTTGTAAATGTGTTTACGACAGTCACGGTTGTATTTACAGCAGCATTTTGTGCATGCATGTTTACCTTCTGCTTCCTGGAGTGGCGAGGGCAGCATGGGCCCGATTATTAGGTGGTGTGGGCCAGATCCGGCCCATGGGCCATAGTTTGGGAACCCCCATAGTAGTCTATATTGTGACTGGAGGAAAGTGGAGGGGGAGCACCAGCCTAGTAATCAGCACCTTCAGGGCCTATCGCACAATGTGAGCCATGGTAGACAGCCAAGAAATCTGGGTGAATCCCCAAAGCTGGCTGGAGTGTGTGACAAGTAAGTATTTACACTAGGATTATGAAATAACTGGACTCCGAGTTCTTCTGTTTCTATCCAGAAGTGGCTTGTGCCGCTTGTGGCATCCTGAACCAGTGCTTCTCTGTGGTCATTGAACAAGGGATGGAAAATATTGTGAGTTTTATTTTATTGCTTTGGAATACAACTTCCAGAATGCCATAGCCAATACCAGTCATCATGCTGACTATGGCACTCTGGGAATTATAGTTCAAACAAGCAGCAATTCTTACATCTGATTCAAACAGATAATGTTAATGGGAACCTGAGCTACTGGAATAAAGATGTGCTATTTCTAGTTGTGGTATCTGTGTATGTGCATGTGTGCCGATACAACCAATAGCAAAATATTATGAGACTTGCTATAAAGAACATCTGGAGGGCCATAGTTGCTGACCCCTGCACAAGTCAGGTAGTGACCCCTGCACAAGTCAGGTAGCTGTGACTGAATATGAAAATTTCAACATAAATCAAGCACTACAGATGCAGGATGTAACAGTCATTATGTTTTCCAGTGAACCATGGGAATTCAAATTTTGAGAGAATGGCTATGAATCTTTCACTAACTTGTTAAAGCTCAATTTTAAAAACATTAGGATTTTTTTTTGGGGGGGGCAGCAGTATGTGCATGAGAGGAAGTCATCATACCTGCTGATGTACAATGGCTTTAATTGAGTTGAATTTGTTTTGCATTGACCCTAAGCTCTAAAGCAGGGGTGCCCAAACTTTTTTGTGCTGTGGGCCTGATCATACCCCCAGAACAGCTGAGTGGGTCTGACCACACTCCCAGAAGTGGGCGTTTTTGCACAAGCGCATCGCAAATCACTTCCCGGAGTGGCATAGGTGCGTTTGAGCATGCGTGGGCGTGTCTCCAAGCACTTCTGGGAGTGGTGAGGGCAGCACAGGCCAGATGAATTGGCATGGGGGGCCAAATCTGGATCCGGCTCACAGGCCACAGTTTGGGCACCCCTGCTCTAAAGTTTAAGAACTAGATAGAAGAGATAGGCAAATTTCAGGCTTGTTGGATCTAATTTATTTTTTCATTATAACCCCAAAATCTGCCAACCTCTGACCAGAAGATGTGCACTTAGAATGAAAGAACAGGTTGTCTCTCAGCATGTATTGAGTACAGTACTTGAATTCATGTTTGGTGTGAGAACCGAACTGTGAGCATACACTTTCGCACAAAACATCCAGTTCAGATTATCCCAACCTTTCAACACTCTAGCAGACTAAATTGTGTGCAAGAGAAAAGGTTGCTTTTTTACCACTGTTGTAAAAATGTGAATCAGAAAGGTGATCTATTGGAAATCATTCCTGCTGCATAACACACACATTTCACATAGCAAATGCAAAACAACTTAGAAACTGTATTTGTTTATTTTGTATATTTTTATCCTGCTGTTCCTCCAATGAGCTCAAGACGACATCAAGTGGATCTCCTGGTTTCCATGTCCACACGGCAATCCTGGGAGGTAGATCAAACTGTGGCTCAAGGTTACCTGTGATTTTGATGATTTACTGGAGACTAGAATCTGATCCAGTCCAGCATCTTATTGTACCATACTGACTCTCAACTATGGAGGTGTTTGCAGAGGTGGTGAATCCACTTAGAATTGGAGTCTGAACTTTATAGGAGCTATCCAAGCTTCCGAATCTATCTCTTTCAGTACTTTGGCTGCTTCCAATACAATTCAGACAAAAAAATGGAGTCAGTTCACATTGTTATTCAGTATTACACAAATTTGAATTATTTTTATTATGACACCTTTGCTGATTTCTTTGGGTCTGTTTTAAGTATGTCAAAGGTTAAATTCAATCCATTAGCATCAAATAATCAAAGAGACAGTAAATAACCACTGCACGGGTTAGCTGCTGATCATCACTCAGTTTTGGTGTAAAATGGTTGCTTTAAAAACCCTAAACCAAGCATCCCCAAACACCAGGCCATGGACCGGTACCGGAACATGTGATGCCCCAAACCAGGCCACAGGGGTGGGTGGCATTGGGAGCCCCGATGGCAGCCTTCTGCCTTCAATGTGCTCCACTGGGTCTGCTTGGCAAATGGAGCAAGAGCATGGGCTTCGGACACAGCAGATAGGCAGGTGGTCGGGCCCATCCTCCACATTACTTAACTATGGCAGGTCTCCGCTCCTCCCCACACACCGGCCCATGTGCAGTGTGATACCTCACTGCCCAAATCGAATGATGTGCCTGGCCAGCAGCTGGGCGCCTCCATGTTTTTCAGCTACATCTGGGCACTGTTCAATCCCACCTCCACCACTTCAATCGCACCTCCACCATGGGGAAATTGTTTAGCATGAAACCAGTCTATGGTGCAAAAAAAGGTTGGGAGACCCCTGCCCTTAACAAATGCATGCAAATATTGTCAAAACTTTAGAAAAAGTAACCACTGGTTTATAATAAGAATATATGCCAGTGATGGCAAACCTTTTAGAGACCGAGTGCGCAAATTGCAACCCAAAACCCACTTATTTATTGCAATGTGCCAACACGGCAACAGGGGAGGGAGGAAACTCTCCCGTTGGGCTGCTGGGCAGAGAGGCGGGACAAACTCTGTGCTGAGGGAGGAAACTCTCCCATTGGGCTGCTGGGCAGAGAGGCATAGGAAACTCTGTGCTGGGGCAACCACATGGGTGCCCACAGGGAGGGCTCTGAGCGCCACCTCTGGCATGCATGCCATAGGTTCACCACCACTGACATACACCCTGCATCAGTGTCAAACAGACAAACAAAAATACTGTACAGTTTTTCCAATGCAGTTGGCCCTGGGATCTGTTCCAAAAGAAACAATATAATTAAATCTATTGTATACATCTCTATAAATATTAGGGGATATATTGAAAGGGCTTTTTGAGCATTATTTCTTTTTTTAAAACACCATACAGTTTATGATCTTGAAATATGTGAGCGAGAAATGAGCAATTCCCCACATTTTTGTGGCATAAAAAATTTAGCACTTCCCCAAATAACTCATAGGCCTAAGAATGGTTTGTTTGTTTCACAGCACAGTTCTTTAAAGGGGAAAGGGGATATTTCTTATTTTCTGTCTCTTTGGAACAATTCATGCTATTACTTTGGGCACTAGTCACCAACCATCTCCTGTAGGAGACTATATTTAAGAGGTAATAGGCAAAGGCATCATAATGCTTTCTCCATTCCACCCTCCCCAGGCAGGAATGGTACACTGCTAAAACCCCACAAAAACAAGTCTCCATTTTGTTCTACTCTGAATAAATTTGATCACACAATTTCTAAGCTCACTGGCCAGGCACAGGCTTCATGTGCAGCAATGGAAAAGCACAAGGACATTTGTCAAATGAACCAAGGGGCAGGAGCAGGAAATAAACATATAGAGCAGGGATTCTCAACCTGCGGCCCGCGGCACCATTTCATATGGCCCTCCACTGCCTCCACCACACCAGGAAGCGCCATGTGGTAGAGAAAGGGCAAAATGGCCATCTGGCCCCTGAAGCTGTCTGAGGGAGCGTGACCTGGCCCTTGGCTTAAAAAGGTTGAGAACTCCTGATATAGAAGGTTTAGGCACTTTCATCCTTGTTCTTTCTAGACCTACAAGCAGAATTATACTCTCGAGGCTTCCTTCCTTCCTTCCTTCCTTCCAGATCACCTTTCCCCTGCTTTCTCAGGTTAGGAAGAAAAATGCAGGTTATGGCAGCAACTATGCCTTACATGTATGGAAGTCAGTTTTAGGGGATTTTATAAATAAATTGAATGGTTTTTGTCCTCTTTTTTTGCTATGTACTATCTTATCCTCACACGATGATTGTAATTGGTATACTGTATGATATATTTTCAAAATACAGTACTTGCAATATTCATCGTGGTTTTAGCATTGCCACAAATCATTTTGCTTCTATGGCCTTGGCCAAGCAAGTATTTGTCCCAAGACTATCTGAATCTTAGCCCACCATCTTATCCATTAGCTTTGTCCTCCTGCAATATCTCAAATTGAGTTTCCTTATATAATAAACCATTTCAATTTTTTCCCCTTTTTGGCCTTGATACTGCTCTCTAGAATGGTTACTATTTTGGTAATCTCATGCTCAGCCCTAGGCCACTGTGCTCTGTCAGTAAACTATCAAACAGTCCTAACTAAGAGATACCCAGTCTGGTGTAGTGGATAGAATGATGGACTGGGACAGTGGTGGCGAACCTATGGTACATGTGCCAGAGGGGGCACTCAGAACCCTCTTTGTTGGCATGCGTGCCATCACCCCAACACAGAGTTCACCCCGCCCCTCTGCCCAGCAGCCCAATGGGAGTGTTTCCTCCCTCCCCAGCACAGAGTTCGCCCCGCCCCTCTGCCCGGCAGCCCAATTGGAGTGCTTCCTCCCTCCCCCAGGACAGGTTGCCCCATACTGTATCTCTACCCAGCAGCCCAATAGGAACACTTTCTCCCTCTCCTGTCTGGCATGAGGGTGCAGTGCAGACGGCAGCCTGTTGAGTCTGTGGCGAAGGTGAGTTTGGGCACTCAGTCTCAAAGGTTTGCCATCACTGGACTAGGATTTAGGAGGTCAAACCATGCACAGTCATGGAAACTCACTAGAGGTGTGAAACTGGTATAAACATTCCTTGAAAATCTCACTTCCCTTGAAAGCCGCATTATGGTCTTTATAAGTCATTTCCAACTTGACAGCACATAATGACAATCTAATCTAGATGACCCCAGGTTCAGTCCTTGACATCTCGGAGCACAGCTTATCTGGTTTTGAAAGCTACACAGGATCAGACCTGTGATATATGGGTAAGAATATATGGGTAAGAATCACAAGTAGACCAGCATTGTTAGGCACAGTTAAGGAAGAATCTTGAACCCCTGGTGAACTTTGCCCAGTCAGTGTTGACAATATTGTGCTACACAGATGAATAGTTTAACTCAGTATACATACAGCAGCTTCCTACATTCCAGTTTGCTCTCTTGTTTCAGGCTGTAACTAAATGGTCAAATACTGCTGGATTCGCTTCATTTATAAAACAGGTGAATTCAGAATATTTTTAACTGACCACATAATGCAAAGGCCGGTTCAAATCAGTCCAGCCCTATTTGCTCTGAAAGCAGCTGTTTTACTTTGCCACTGGGGGTTTCTACACTGGAGTGCAAGGAACGCTGTTTGCTTTCCCACCCAGTCATCATCAGTAATTTTCTCCATATTTAATAAAGGTAAAGACCACCTTTGCTCAAAAGCCAATTGTATCCAACTCTAGAGTGTGGTGCTCAACTCTGTTTACAGCCAAAGAGCCAGTGGTGCCTGTGTTTGCAGAAGTTTCCATGGTCATGTGCCAGACATAAATAGACACTGGAGCACACAGAATGCCGTTACTTTTCTCGCCGAAGCAGTACCTATTTATCTAGTCACAACTTCTTGCTTTCAAACTGCTAGGTTGGCAGGTGTCTCCATATTTTTGTTGTTGTTCAGTCGCACAGTCGGTTCCGACCCTTTGCGACCCCATGGACCATTGCTCTCCAGGCGCCTCTGTCCTCCACCATCCCCCTCAGCCCTCCCAGCTCTGTGCCCATTGTGTCCACAATGCCATCTAGCCATCTCATCCTTGGCCTCCCCCTTCTTCTTTTGCCTTCCACCTTTCCCAACATCAGTGCCTTCTCAAGTGAATCCTCCCTTCTCATTTGATGTCCAAAGTATTTTAGCTTCATCTTTACTATTTGACCTTCCAGTGAGCAATCCGGGTTAATTTCTTCTAGGATTGACCTATTTGTTCTCCTCGCTGTCCAGGGCACTCTCAAAACCCTCCTCCAACACCACATTTCAAAGGCATCTATTCTTCTGCGTTCAGCCTTCCTAATTGTCCAGCTCTCACATCCATACATTACTACTGGGAAAACCATTGCTTTGACTATTCTAATTTTTGTTTTCAGTGTGATGTCTCTGCTTTTCACTATGTTCCCCAGGTTTCTCATTGCTTGTCTCCCAAGAATCAGTCTCCTTTTTATTTCATGGCTGCAATCCCCATCTGCAGTGATCTTGGATCCTAAGAAAGTAAAATCTGTCACTGCTTCTACTTCTTCTCCATCTATCTTCCAGGAGCTGATTGGGCCTGTTGCCATTATCTTGGTTTTCTTGATATTTAGTCTCAAACCAGCTTTTGCACTCTCCTCCTTCAGCCCAATCAAGAGATTCTTTAGGTCTTCCTCACTTTCTGCCATTAGGGTGGTATCGTCTGCATATCTCAGATTGTTGATGTTTCTCCCAGCGATTTTAATCCCATATTGTGATTCCTCCATCCCTGCACTGCGCATTATGTGCTCTGTGTATAGGTTGAATAAGCATGGTGACAAAATGCAGCCTTGTCTTACTCCTTTTCCTATTCCAAACCACTCTGTCACTCCATGTTCTGTCCTAACTGTTGCTTCTTGGTTCATGTACAGATTTCTCAGGAGGCATATGAGGTGCTCTGGTATTCCCATCTCTTTAATTACTTGCCACATCTTGTTGTGGTCCACACAGTCAAATGCCTTAGTGTAGTCAATAAAACAAAAGTATACTTGTTTCTGGTATTCCTTTGTTTTCTCCATGATCCAGCGTATGTTGGCGATGTGGTCTCTAGTCCCCCTGCCTCTTCTGAAACCTGCCTGCACCTCTGGTATTTCTCTTTCCACATGCTGCTGAAGTCTATCCTGTATTATCTTGAGCATCACTTTACTGGCGTGTGGGATGAGTGCGATTGTTCGATAATTTGAACATTCTTTGGCATTGCCCTTTTTTGGGATTGGTACGTATACTGATCTTTTCCAATCCTGTGGCCATTGTTTTGTTTTCCAAATCTGCTGGCATATTGAATGCAGTAATTTGACGCCATTGTCTTTTAGCGCTTTGAAAAATTCAACTGGGATACCATCATCTCCACTAGCTTTGTTGTTTGCAGTGCTCTTTAGGGCCTTTATGACTTCGCTCTCCAGGATGTCTGGCTCAAGTTCTACTTCTTCATCGTTGTGATTGTCAGGAGTGTTGAGGTCCTTTTTGTAGAGTTCCTCTGTGTACTCTTTCCATCTTTTCTTAATCTCTTCTGCATCAGCTAGCTCCTTTCCTTCTTTGTCCCTTATCATGGTCATTTTTGCTTTAAATGTTCCCTTAATTTCCCCGATTTTTTTGAAAAGATCTCTGGTTCTGCCTCTTTTGTTGTTTTCCTCCATTTCTCTGCATTGTTCTTTTAGGTAGTTTTCCTTATCTCTCCTTGCTTTTCTTTGAAATTCTGTGTTCAAATGATTGTAGTTTTTCCTTTCTCCTTTGACTTTTGCGTTCCTTCTTTCCTCTGCTATTTTAAGAGCCTCATCAGACAACCACTTTGCTTTCTTACTCTTCTTTTCTTTTGGTATGGTTTTCTTTGCTGCTTCCTGCATGATGTCCCTCATCTCTGTCCATAATTCTTCTGGCACTCTATCTATTGAGTCTAAGCCATTGAATCTGTTCATCACCTCCACTGCGTATTCTTTAGGGATGTTGTCTAGGTGATATCTTTCTGGTCTCCGTGTTTTCCTTATTTTCTTTAGTCTAAGCCTGAATTTTGCGATCAATAGGTTGTGATCTGAGCCACAGTCTGCTCCAGGTCTTGTTTTTGCTGATTGTATGGAGGTATTTACACACCCCTAAAAAGTTTGCAGAAGCAAGAACAGAGGAAAGAAGAAAAGAATGTTGGGGGTGGGGTAGTTTTGTATCAAACCTAAACTTATTTCTTCACCTTAGTAAAGGTAAAGGTTTCCCTTGCTTGAAAGCCAGTCATATCTGACTCTAGGGTTCAGTGCTCATCTCTGTTTCAAAGCCGAAGAGCCAGTGCTGTCTGCTGCTGCAGACATTTCCGTGGTCATTTGGCAGGCATGACTAGACACCGGGGTACAAGGAATGCTGTTACCTTCCCACCAAAGTGGTCCCTATTTATCTACTTGCAATTTTTTGCTTTCGAACTGCTAGGTTGGCAGGAGCTGGGACAAAGACGGGAGCTCATTCTGTCCTGCAGTACTCGGGAATCAAACTGCTGACCTCCCACCTCCCAGTCAATGTCCTAGCCACTTGAGCCACTGCAGTCTTTACCTTAAACATACAATATTTCATTTATAACTTAGCTAGCATATAACATCGTACTTTTGGGCGTATGTATCAAATCTTAAAATATAAAAGCCTTAATTCTTTTTAGTGAGCCAAATTGAATGTTTTCCTGTGCAAAAGAGACTGCTACGAACTGGTACAAAGCCTTTTCCCTCAGACAAATTTTGCTCCTCTATGTGGGATGGCACCACCCACTAGGTGCAGAAATGTATCTTGAAGTTGAGGGTTGCCTGAGTCTATGACGTGCAGAGGAATTATGATTCCACAGATTATCCAAAGTACAAACCTTCAAAATACACCATTCCTGCCATTTTGACTGAGCAAAACCATGTCTTAAAAAGCATTTCAATCATTCCAAAAGGGAAGATTTTTAAACGGAGTGTTTATCTAGGTTCCCACTACAGCTTCTAATTTTTTTCTGCCTAGAAAAAAATTAAAAAATCATCATGGGGAAAAGTCTGTCACACCCACCCACTCCCACAATATTCTCTTCTCCCTGAAGGTTTTCACATTTCTACTGTTCCTCACCTGTCTTGCCTTAAAGCTGCAGTTTGTTACTACCTGTTGTGTTCTGTAAAGCTGTGCCTTTAACAATGTACCTTAGCCATGTGGTAACAATGTAACCTTTCTGTGCGCAACATTATAACCTTCAGCTGTATCAATGTAAACCTGATAAGGGGACGCGAGCTAGTGACCACTAGATGGCAATAGTGAGCGTCCAGCTCTCATGGCTCAGATTCACCTGGATCAGCAGCGCGGGAAGATTCCCCGCCACCTCTTCACCTGGTCAAGAAGGGCGTGACCTTCTACGACGTCATGCAGGCAGCAACCAATAGTCTGTCGACGAGCCACATTCAAATGTGTAGCCAGCTGTATATATTGAGCTACCCATCCGCCATTACCACATGTTCCTCCGGATCATCATGCAATAAACCTGTGTTAAGCCAACCCTTCGGCTGTTTCATTGTCTTTGGTCCCTTACACTAAATTGGCGACGAAGGTGGGATCATGGCAGCCCACGGGACCAAGACATGCACCGGTTTCGAGATCAGGAAACCGGGCGACTGGGAGATCTTCGAGATGGACTTCCAGGCAGCACTGATTGAGTCCGAAGTCACGGAAGAGGCAAAGAAAAGGGCCATCTTCACCAGGATGCTCGGACAAGAAACCAAAAGGACCTTGGTGGACCTGATCGCACCGAGGAGGGTGAGCGATTTCAAGGCCAAAGAACTTATGCAGATGCTGCGTGAGCATGTCCGGCCCGCCACGGCGATGTTTCCCGCTCGGAGTGCGTTCTGGAGGCGAGTCCAAGCGCCCGGGGAGATGGTCGCCGCATTCGTGGTGGCCCTGCGGCTGGCGGCCGGCCCGTGCAAATGGGAGAATGTCGAAATCACCCTCCGGGACTGTGTGCTGTGCGGCCTGAACGACGCCGAAACCCAGCGCACATTAATGAACCAAGAGCCGCCTCCCACGTTGCAGGAGGTCGTCAGAGCGGCACAGGCCACGGAAGCTACAAAGGCTGGGGTACAAGAACTCCAGGACTGGCGGCCGAGGCCGAGCAAGGCAGAGACTCCGGTGCAGGCAGCCCGGTGAGCTTCGAGGTCGTCCGCAGAGAGCCGCGACGACGAGGACGTCCGGAGGGTCCGGAAAGAGAGCCGGCGGTGCGACGGCTGTGGAGCGGCCCAAGACCGCGTAAAATGCCCGTTTCGGAAGGCCGAGTGTCACAACTGCGGCCACCGCGGGCACATCGCCAAGGTGTGCAGGAAGAGGCGCGAGACCCGGAGAAGCTTGGCAGACCGTTCCGCGGGACAAGACCGCTCAACGAGACCCAAGGACGGCGCTCAGACCACGCGGAAGCAGGACGGCGTGGGCCGCATCTCCGATGGCAGCGAGGACGACGCCCCAGTATTCAGCGTGTCCGTAGGACACCCCCGCTACTTTGTTGAGGTACTAGTTCAAGGGGATCCCATTAGCATGGAAATTGACTCGGGGTCCTCATATTCAATCATTTCCCAGAGGGAGTTTTTGAGAATTGCCCCCCACAGGCGACCCAAGCTCAAAGCGTTGAGGTCCACACTACGGGACGTGCAAGGGAACAGCATTCCAGTGTTGGGGGTTGGAGAATTTCAGGTTAAATTCAAGAAGCACGCCGCGTCCCTCCCTCTAGTCGTGCTTAAAGGGGGAGATTGCAGCCTCCTCGGGACTCAATGGTTCCAGCCCCTGGGGTTGTTTATTGGGGGGGGTGCACGCCGTTGGGATGCACGCCGTTGGGTCTGACCTGATTCAGGAGGTGTGCGAGGCGCACCCCGAAGTTTTCAAAAAGGGACTGGGGAAATTCAAGGGGCCCCCAGTGACTTTCGACCTGGACCCGGAGGTCCGCCCAATTCGACTCAAACCACGCCGGGTGCCGTTCGCACTCAAGGACAAGATAGAGGCGGAACTGGACAAATTGGTGGGCCAGGGAATCCTTGTGCCTGTTGATTCTGCGGAGTGGGAAACTCCAATTGTAACCGCACTAAAGGCCAATGGGGAGGTCCGCATATGCGCCGATTACAAGTGCACCATCAACAAGGCGATCCGCCCGAATGCGTATCCGGTGTCGGTAGTCAGCCATCTGCTGGCCAGGTTACACGGGGGAAAGTGTTTCGCTAAGCTCGACTTAGCACAGGCCTACCAGCAGCTCACGGTGTCCCCTGCCGCAGCTGCTGCGCAGACCATAGTCACCCATAAGGGGGTGTTCCAGGTGACGCGCCTTCAGTTCGGCGTGAATTCGGCGCCTGGAATTTTCCAATCACTCGTGGAACGCCTCCTGAAGGGGCTAGAAGGGGTGTTGCCTTATTTTGATGACGTGTTAATAACGGGGGGGAGTTGGGTCGAATTGGCCAAGAGGTTGGGGAAGGTCCTGACAATATTCGAAAAAGCGGGGTTGAGACTGCGAAAGGACAAATGCGTCTTCTTCGCGACCGAGGTTGAGTTCCTGGGGTTTTGTGTGACTCCTGAGGGGATAAAACCATCCAAATCCAAGATGGCCGCCATTAAGAAAGCCCCCCGCCCCACCTCCAAGCCCGAGCTGCAGTCGTTCCTAGGGCTGCTCAACTTTTACCACTCCTTCCTCCCCCGGAAGGCAGCAGTGGCTGAACCGCTACACAAACTGCTTAAAAAAGACCAGGCATGGAAGTGGGGCGATGACCAAGAAAGGGCATTTAGTGAGCTAAAAAGTCTCCTAGCGTCCGATGCCATACTGACCCATTTCAACCCCAAACGCCCGGTAGTCCTGACCTGTGATGCATCCCCGGTGGGGGTGGGGGCGGTGCTGTGCCACGTGCTGGAAGACAGAAGGGCCCCGATAGCATTTTACTCCAGGTCCCTGTCCCAAGCGGAGAGAAACTACGCACAGACAGACAGGGAGGCACTAGCAATAGTTGCGGGGACGAAAAAATTTCACAGTTTTCTGTATGGCCGCCCCTTCACCATTGTAACGGACCACAAGCCCCTGCTAGGCATTTTTACCGCAGATAAGCCCACCCCACAGATCCTGTCCCCGAGGATGCTCAGGTGGGCCATTTTTCTCAACGCGTACCAGCACGCGTTGGTCTACCGGCCCGGGAAAGAGATCAGCCATGCGGACGCTCTATCAAGGTCTCCCCTCCCCCTGATGCCCAGCCAGGTGAGCAAGGCGGAGCGGGACCATCAGGTTCTTATGATAGAGGTGCTGGATTCGCCAGCCCGTAATGCCCGCCGACATTGCCAAAGCGACAGAGAAGGACAAGACGTTAGCGGCAGTTAGCTCCTGGGTGCAGAAAGGGTGGCCGGCGTCCTCCCCAGCGGAGGAGTTCGCCCCATTTTTCAGGAAAAAGTTAGAGCTGTCCCTAGAGAGGGGGTGCCTCTTGTGGGGGCAGCGGGTGGTGATTCCCACTTCCCTTCGGCCGCAGGTGCTCAAACTGCTGCACGTCAGCCACCCCGGCATCGTGCGATCCAAGGCGCTGGCCCGGAGTTACTTCTGGTGGCCCCAGCTGGACGCTGACATCGAGCACATGGTCGGCACTTGTGAAAGTTGCCAATGCTCCAGACCAGAGGAGGCCCGCCTTCCCCACAGGGAATGGGACTCGGCCAAGGGGCCATGGTCCCGGGTGCACATTGATTTCGCTGGCCCGTTCAGAGGCACCCTGTTTCTTCTTGTCGTGGACGCCTTCTCCAAGTGGTTGGAGGTTATCCCAGTCACGAGCACCTCCTCGGCCCAGACCATTAAGCATTTGCGGAGGCTCTTTTCCACGTTCGGCATACCCGACACGTTAATTAGTGACAACGCTAGTTGTTTCACGACCTCTGAGTTTAGGGCATTCATGGAGATTAACGCCGTTCGGCATATCACCTCCGCCCCGTTTCACCCAGCCACCAATGGTCAAGTAGAGCGCCTCGTCCGCACCACGAAGGACGCGTTGCGGCGCATGGGCCCCGGGGACCTGAACCTACAAGTGTGTCAGTTTCTGCTAGGGTACAGGGTGACCCCGTTGGCGTCAGGATACTCCCCCGCAGAGCTCTTAATGCGTAGGAAACTGACCACCATCCTTACTAGGCTAGACCCCACGAGGGTAGAGGACAAGGGAAGGAACATTGGGCTAGAGGCCACGAAGAGTTTCAGTGTAGGCGCCCCCGTGCATTGCAGGAATTACGCCAGCGCGGGCCCAGCCTGGGTACCGGGCGTAGTTGTGGAGCAAACCGGCCCCGTGTCGTACCGCGTGGAAACCAGCACAGGGCTACTGTGGAGGCGGCACGCGGACCAGCTCCGACGCAGGGTCTCCGATGAGCAGGGCACAGACCAAACAGAGAAAAATCAGCGTTAGGGTTCTCCCCCACCCGTTCAGCCCAAGGGGGAGGGAAAGGGGGCCGCGGGTCCCCACCAAGGGGGGAGGAGGATGTTCTCGTAGATATCCTAGGGGATCTTTCTGAGGAGGAGGAACCCGACCCCATACATATCTCGCGGAATTCCCCCACAAATGCGGATACCCCAACTGAGTTAGAATTTGATTTTCAGAACCGGGGGGGGTTTCGGAGTGGTCCCCCACCCGTCCAAGCGAGAAGAGGGGTTTTTCGTTAGCCCCGATTGCCCCCGGTCTGCCCACAATGGAGTTCTTTCCTTCCCCTAAGGCCGCCAAACTGCGGCAAGCCACTAACGAGTCTCCCTCTCCCATTACAGGACAAGGGACCAGGGAACAAAGAAGCAGTAGCGCCCCCGGGGGGGGGGGTCAGCCCTCATCACGGCCCAAACGCACATGCAATAAGCCATCTTGGCTGAGAGACTTCGTCTCATCCTAGGGGGGAGGGATGTTGTGTTCTGTAAAGCTGTGCCTTTAACAATGTACCTTAGCCATGTGGTAACAATGTAACCTTTCTGTGCGCAACATTATAACCTTCAGCTGTATCAATGTAAACCTGATAAGGGGACGCGAGCTAGTGACCACTAGATGGCAATAGCGAGCGTCCAGCTCTCATGGCTCAGATTCACCTGGATCAGCAGCGCGGGAAGATTCCCCGCCACCTCTTCACCTGGTCAAGAAGGGCGTGACCTTCTACGACGTCACACAGGCAGCAACCAATAGTCTGTCGACGAGCCACATTCAAATGTATAGCCAGCTGTATATATTGAGCTACCCATCCGCCATTACCACATGTTCCTCCGGATCATCATGCAATAAACCTGTGTTAAGCCAACCCTTCGGCTGTTTCATTGTCTTTGGTCCCTTACACTAAACTACCACATTGCTAAATTAGTGGAGAAAGGAGGGTTCTTGTGGCAGGGACCACAGAAAGTGGAAGCAAGGTCCCAGATGTGGCCACTGGCAGTGTTTTGCTTATCCATGCTGCAATCAAAGATGCAAGCCCTGAACCTGGAATCTTCTGCATGCCCAATATGTGTTCATCCAGAGAGCTGTAGAATAAGGAAGCACAGTCTTGGGCACTCCTGTCTGGCCAGGTTATCTTGCTATAGTACTAGAGTAGATGAGGGATTCTCAGCCTGTGGGCCAGATGTGGCCCATAGCACCATTTCATGTGGCCCCCACTGCCTCCACCACACCAGGAAGTGCCATGTGGTGGAGGAAGGGCAAAATGGCCACCCGGCCCTTGAAGCTGTCTGAAGGAGTGTGACCCTGCCCCTGGATTTAAAAGGTTGAGAACTCTTGGAGTACACCATACTGCCAGCGACTCAATGCTGATTATCAGGCGGCAGTTAACTAACCTGACATTCTTGAGGACTTGGGTGGCGAAGTCTACAGATAAGGGTGATGCTCCCCAATTGGATTAAATCCCACTTGAATCCATCTTAATGGAAGGCAGTAGTTTCATCAGTCCTGGCCCTGGGCTAATGAGGACTTTGGGTGCCAAAAGGGCTCAGGACCATAATGTGACTCGCTGAACTGGATCAGAGGTACGAATATCACACATCAGCATCCAACTAAGTTTTAAAAACTAGTCTAGTCATCTTCTGTCCTTTGAAGAGAAAGAGTTACCATCTTGTCTCTTACCTCAGGCAGCAATAATTCTCGGGCTGGCTGTAGAGGAAAAACAGAACTTTGCTTGCAAATTGTATTTGAAAGGTTTGTTCTGGGTGGAATAAAGACATTGAATGTAGCCTTGGTCCATGAGAAGCTGCCTTATACCAGGCCTAGGATGGCCAGATACAATAGAGGTCAGGGCTGATGCACTCTTAATATTAGATGAAGAAGAAAGAACTTCAGCAGATGTAGCCTGCACAAAGAGCTACACACGGTAAAGTCCCCTTTGATGAGACCTGTGACTCACTAGTGGAGCTTTGCATAAAGAGAGCCCCAGAGAACACTTTCAGGTAAGTTTGGGAGAGGTGGATTCATTTTTGAAACTGAGGAGACCAGCTTCCAGCCAGCACTGATGATATTATGCTGGATGGATCGATCATTTTGAGACATTGCAAGGTAGCACCTTATGTGCCTGGGAACACACCAGGCTTGGGAAGACCATGGTGTTCAACAAAACTCTCACCTGGAATGGGAATCCATCATCCAGCAAGTTTCAGCTGGAATCATATTGGTCCATCTGTCTCCAAACAATCTACATCAGTCTCTGCTAGTCAAGCTATCTGTGGATAATTTGTTGTTGACCTCCTGGGACCCCACGGACCATTTCACGCCAGTCACCCCTATCCTCCACCATCCTCCTCAACCCACCCAACTCTGTGCCCATTGCATCCACAATTCCATCTAGCCATCTCGTTTTCTGCCGCCCTCTTCTTCTTTTGCCCTCCTCCTTTCCCAGCATCTTCACTTTCTCAAGAGAATCCTCTCTTCTCATTTGATGTCCAAAGTACTTTAGCTTCATCTTCACTATTTGACCTTCCAAAAAACAGTCAGGATAATGGGGATCCAAAATATGTGAAATGCACTGATAGTGAGAAAGCTGGACTGTAAAAACTGACAAGTTGGCCTTTTCCCATTCTTCTTCTTCATCTTCTTCCATGTCTAGGCCAGAAACTGCCAAAATGAAGCCACCTTTTGGGTGAGTTTATTCTGCAGTTCCTTTTGCCTGACATGGTGTCAGAAAGATTAGCTGGCAACACAAGGTTGTCATTACCAGGTTATGCCTGATTGTGGTTCAAAAATACCACAAACTTCTATGTACCCCACCTTTTCCCATTAATAATGGGGGGTGCCAGGAACTGAAATTGAGACCTTCTCTATACCAAATATGTGCTTTACCTCCAAGTAAAAGTATTTCTCCTAATTATCTCTTCATATCCTCTCTGTGCTTGTGTCGGAAGTGTGGCATGTTCCGACTTTATGGAAGAAAATTGTTTACTTAAAGGGCAATCAAAGAACAGTCCTCTATTTGAAGATGATCTTAGTTTGAAGAGCTTTCCCAGTCACACTGAAGTTTACAGATTACAGAACTATAAGAAAAGCTTATCGAACTGCTCATCAGCAGTAGAAACTAAATAATGAGGCACTTGGGTCCCCTGGTCAGTCTGTCTCACTTTGGTGAGATGCTTTTCCTTTCTACTTGGATTAGAGTCATTATTTCTAAATGTGGCCCCTGTACGAATAAACTGGGTACCCAGTGTGGGTCTTGCAGATAGAGTGATGTTTCTCAACATTGGTCCTCAAATGTTAGTGAACTAAAACACAAAGAAGCCTTCGCCAATGGGTTGTTCTGGCCAAGATTTCTGGGAGCTTTACTCCAAGAATACCTGGGGACTCAATTTTGGGAATCACTGGATTAGAGAAGCAAACTAGGACTCCTGAGAACTGGGTTAAATTCGTGCTCAGCCATGGAAACTCAATGATAAAAGCACTCAGATATCTCACATGCTTTGAAAACCTTATTAGGGCTGTTGGAAGTCTAATGTGACTTGAAGGCATATCACACATACACGCACGCGCGCACACACGCGCATGCACACACACGAATTAGCATTAATGTACTTTGTGCAAAACTCTGTTCTTCTTTGGCCTCTTTTCTGGTGACATATAGGCAAATCATCTTTTTCTTTTCTTTTCTTTTTGGTGATGTGTAGGTAGCAACATTGGTGAGAATGCAGAAATAGTACCCAGGGTGGAGCTAGATACAGAGTTTAACTTTCTGGAATTCTCATCTGAAACTGCTGGAGAAACTCCATTCAGGGGATGCCCGAATGAGGCTCATTTCATGTCCCCAAGTGCAGCCCACGGTTATCAAAACCCAACCTTCCAGTCTCCAGCTCATTGGCTTAACCACTAAGCCACCAAGGAGCTACCAGATTACAGTCACTGAGGAATTCTTAGGATTGTCTGTCAACCAAGCAAACAAACAGATTAAAGAGGATGGAAAATCCCAAATACCCTCAACAAATTGGAAGTGTTGGTATTGTTTTTGGATGATAGCTCCCAAAATTTGGGATTTGTGGGGTTAAAAACAAGCTTTTCCCATCTTTTCTGATTGCCACGCTTTCTCTCACAACTGAAAGACCCAAGAAAGAACACAACCAAGAGATAAGCTGATTTTTAAATAAGGGTAGGATTGGAACCAATTGCAATCATGCTTAAAAATTTGCTAGTGAAATGAAAAGTCTAGTTACGACTCACTTTTGGAAATGGTGCTTTTTTTGTACTACAAGTCCCAGAATCCTTTAATCAGCACAGCATATCGCTACATTAGCTGGAGCTTTCTGAGAACGATAAACTTGAAAAGTATATTTTGAAGCTGAGCTCATAACTGTATTGTCATCGACACCAATGGGTCTTTTCAAAGCGTGACTAAGTCTCAATGGCTAATATCATGATTAGCTTTGCAGGCGCACCCCCCCCAATAACGGACACAGACAACATTGAAAGTGGATAACAGCAAAGGGCCACATTTATTGATTCAATGCCCTAGTCCGAATTATAAATTTGTATTGGTAAAACGACCAATCATAATTCCTAAGGCAAGCAGGCCGAAGTAACACTGGTAAGGTACCACCCCAAAATTGCCAACGGCAATTGGTTACAATGTATCAAATTGTATCAATTTGTTTGTTAACAACAAACAAATTGTTGACCGTAGTCAATAACTAACTCATGACCCCACCCTCTGACGCGTATCCGTGAAATCACAGGGGTGATGCATGCTGGTTAGCAATCATCATCACCCCATCGCCTGATTCGTCGTTGACCGGACAACGTTTAACTACTTTATTCCTGTCTAGTGTTGTCCAGTCAATTGCGAACCTGCCGGATACTTGTGGGTCATACTGTTTACCTTACCAGTGCTACCCGCCCATGTGACCAAAGTCAACAGTAGGAACGAAGAAAGACCCCTATATCAAACCATAGCAACAGTGTGGGATGGGCAAAAAAGCCAGGACCCGAAGCCAATATGGGTCCCGACCAAAAATTCCCACCCGGCCCCGAAGCGACCATAATATCACACTGTTAACTAGGGAGGGGGTGGAGGGGAAAAAACTTCTCCGCTCCGTCGCTGAGGCAAAATGGCAGCGCGGCTGCCTCGTGGCCACCCCTTTTATAAGGGAGCTGGCCACGCCCCTAACTACCCGGATTCTCTGTCCTGTGGGGGGGGGCCGCAAAGGGCGCGGCGGCCATTTTGGCGCCGCGCTTGCATTGCAGGCGCACCCCCCCAATAACGGACACAGACAACATTGAAAGTGGATAACAGCAAAGGGCCACATTTATTGATTCAATGCCCTAGTCCGAATTATAAATTTGTATTGGTAAAACGACCAATCATAATTCCTAAGGCAAGCAGGCCGAAGTAACACTGGTAAGGTACCACCCCAAAATTGCCAACGGCAATTGGTTACAATGTATCAAATTGTATCAATTTGTTTGTTAACAACAAACAAATTGTTGACCGTAGTCAATAACTAACTCATGACCCCACCCTCTGACGCGTATCCGTGAAATCACAGGGGTGATGCATGCTGGTTAGCAATCATCATCACCCCATCGCCTGATTCGTCGTTGACCGGACAACGTTTAACTACTTTATTCCTGTCTAGTGTTGTCCAGTCAATTGCGAACCTGCCGGATACTTGTGGGTCATACTGTTTACCTTACCAGTGCTACCCGCCACACGGAGGGGCTTCACAGAAGACCTGACGCCCCCCCCCAGACCGTCAGCTCGGTCAACAGGCCTGCTCGCCAGTCACCCAACAGGAGGTCCATACCTCCTCGCGACAGATGGACCCCATCCCCTGCATACAAGTCACAATTTTGTAGACTAATATCGGGGTGATGACTAACCCGTCCCCAAGCCCTGGTGGTGAGAAACCGCGCCACTGCCTTATTGACCGCGCGCCTAGCTCGGTCAAGGGCCAGGAGGTTAACGCCCCCTCTGTAAGAGTGGCGCGGAACAATGTCCGACCAAACCAGGGCTGTGGCAGGCCAGACATAATGCAAGTAGGCGAGGTCCTCGCAAATCGCATGCTTGAGCGATAAGCCGGTGACCTGGCCCAAATCATTGCCCCCCAAGTGGATGATTAGAATGTCAGGCGGGTCAGCCCCCAGGCCAGAAAAAAGGAAAGGCCGCAGCTCCCGCCATAACATCCCAGGCTTACCGTGCCATGAGAGACTGGCGTGGTCACCCAGTCCCAGTCGGGGTCCCCACTCTGTCGCCGCAGCGTAACGCGCTGCCCTGAGCACATAGCTGTGGCCCACCAGCCATACTGTCACCGGTGTAATACGACACCCAGGGTCTGTAAGAAAATTGAGAAAAAGGAAGGTAAGGTGACTGGATTGGTACTCATGGCGGGAGTGGGCGCACATAAAACTGAAAACATTGTGAGCCCCACCTCCCCATGCTACGTATGTCAGCCCCAGAGTACCCAAAAGCAGCTGCTGTAGAGGCTGCGCCAATACGGAACGAATGTGTGCCATAACGGGCACCTGGTAGTCCCACCCTGGTGAGGGCTCTGGCTGTCACCTTCCAAAACTGAAATTTAGTAAGGGGAGACCCATCTTGGTGACAGAAAAACGGGCCGTGGTGCCAGCCACGCAGTGCCAGGTATTCCTGTAGGGCACCAACCGGACAGATGTCTGCCAAAGAACACCGTAGCAGTCTTACTCCACTGCCTACGCCATGCTGATCTGTTTTGGAGGAGCGAATCCTCAACTGGGCCCAGTCTTTGGCAACATATACATCTCCGCGTTCCAGTGCCCTACCACTTGCATCCGCCTTAGACAGCATCACGAGTTCGCTGATGCGGAGCGCTCCAAAAAAATGCCACCGTTGTGGCTGCATGAAAAAGGGCTGCCTCATAATGATCAAAACAGAGGCCTGGCCAGCCCCGGGCCAACTGGGTAAGAACCCCTGGGGAAATAGGGTGCCGGTCATCCGGGCAACGCCCGCGCTCGCGCACCCACCCCTCCAAAACGTGTCTCACACGGAAGTCAGAGGTGGTATCCACATGACCCCCTACTTTGGCCATAAAAGCCAACGCCGAGAGCTTGGATGCTATGGTGCGAGGTGCAAGGCCCTGTGCATGCAGGTGAACCATGAACCGCAGAACATGGTCCACCGGGATGGGCCAGGTCTCTGGCCATTGAAATCGAGTAGCAAAAGCCCTATACAAATTGAATGCTTGTTGATACGCCTTACGCGTGCGTGGCGCTAGTGACAGGCCAATCGCCCGGTTCACCTCTCCTTGCCAATAGTCCACATCTCGTCCGGGAGTGGCGAGGGAAATTCCTCCGCATCCGGGGCCAAGGCGCGGAACCGGGAGATCTGCAGGCGGGACAAAGCGTCAGCAATATCGTTATTAACCCCTGGGACATGCCTGGCCCTGAACAAGACGTTGAGGCGCAGGCAGCGCAGCACAAAATGGCGCACTAGATCCATGACCCTGGGCGATTTAGAAGTCTGTGCATTGACAATGTGCACAACGGCAGCATTGTCGCACCAGAAATGCACCACCGAATTAGCCCACTGTTCGCCCCATAGCATCAAAGCCCCCAGAATGGGAAAAAATTCCAGGTATATGAGATCCCGCAGGCGACCTGTGCCTGCCCATGCCGGTGGCCACCCACCATAGGCCCACTTCCCATTGAAGTACATCCCATAACCCAGGGATCCTGAGGCATCAGACTGGATCTGGAAATTGGGGGATGCCAGGAGGTCAGACCTCCAAAATGAGACCCCATTAAACTCCCTCAGGAATTGCAACCAGACAAACATGTCTGCCCTGATACCCCGGGTAAGCCTGACTCTGTGGTGGGGCCTGGATAACCCTGCCATGGCGTCGCATAAGCGCCGGGCGAAAGCCCTGCCCGGTGCGACCACCCTGCAGGCAAAATTGAGGTGCCCATGTAGCACCTGCAGTTCCCTCAGGGATGCCTTACGCTTAGCCAGCAATTCCGAGATAAGGGTCACTATCCTGGACACCTTATCACCCGGTAACCTAGAAGCCTGTACTACTGTATCAATCTCAACCCCCAGGAATACTAGTTTGGTCGACGGGCCCTCGGTCTTTTCGGGCGCTAAAGGGACACCCAGTTCCTGCATTAGCGTCTGAAATGTATTGAGGAGACGTGCACACGTGTCCCAGCCCCGTTCACCCCCGAATAAAAAGTCATCCAGGTAATGGGCTACAGACCGGGACCCTGACCTGCGGACGAAAGCCCACGCTAGGAAGGTACTAAAACGCTCGAAAGCCGAGCATGATATGGAGCAGCCAAAAGGCATGGCCTTATCAAAATAATACTCCCCTCTAAACTTAAAACCCAGCAATTCAAAGTCGCCCGGGTGCACCGGCAAGAGGCGAAAAGCTGACTTAATGTCGCACTTGGCCAGCAAGGCACCCGGGCCACACGACGCACCATGCGCAGCGCATGGTCGAACGATGTATACCTGACCGAACAAAGGTCATCAGGTATCGCATCGTTGACCGATCGGCCTGCTGGGTAGGACAAATGATGAATAAGGCGAAACTCACCTAGGGACTTTTTAGGAACCAAACCCAATGGTGAAACCTTAAGGTTGGGAAAAGGGGGTGCGGGAAAAGGTCCGGCGACCCTGCCCGCGTCTAACTCCTTTTTAATGCTGGCCTCGGCTACCTCCTCCCTTCCTCTGAGGGATAAAAGGTTGGGAGCATCCTGAGGGGATCTATCACCCATAAAAGGGATACGAAATCCCTGCTTAAAACCTTGGATGAGATACTCCCTGTCCTCTCCCCTTGGGTACGATGCGAGCCAGCGCTCCAGCATGTCCACCTTAATTGGGGAGGGGGCCTTTCGGAGAACTAGTTCCATCCGTGGCAGGCTTGCCAGCCCACTGTCCACCCCTCCCTCTGCCTCGCACCCCCCCAGGCTTGGGACAAGCAGAGGCTGCATGGGGACCAGAACATGTGGGACACTCGTGCTTATACCTGCAGTTCTTCCGACTGCAGGAACCATTGGACGAGAAAGTCCAGCACAGCAGGCGGGCTGGAACCCCCTGCCCCGCCATTTGGCGGGTAACCTGCGCTGGAGCTGCTCGCTGGACCGCATGTCCACAATGGTATCTATCCCCCGGGGCAGGACGTGTGGGTGTCATATACAAGAGCCACAGTCTCTGGCACGGCTCATCCCATCTCATCTCGGGGTGCAGGGGAATCCTCATACGGAATTCCTCATCATATGCTAGCCATGAGGGGCCCGGGAAATCTACCATCGCCCTGTATATGTTGTCCAAATATTGGACCATGGGAATAGCTAGATCCGGCCGCGCCCTCAAATACACCGCCATGTATATCAAATAAGCGGGGAGCCAGTTAGCCCAGGTACGCGGCGGCTTACGGCGGCGTGCCTGCTCCTTGTCCTTCTCATCCTGACCCTCCCTTTCTTCCTTAGTGGGCTCTCTGTTCAGGAGTGAGAAGATATCCACGTACTCCCCTCGCCATATCTTTTCTCTGGTAGCCTGAGCCAAGTGATCACCCAATGGCAAGGAATACCCTGCCGTCGGCAAAGCCGAAAAGGGGATAGCTGGCCTACCCAAAGGGGCCTGAGTTAACCCTGCCACCCCAAGTACGTTCCCAGCAGTGTAAGAACCAAGGCCCACCCCAGCGGGCATGGTGGCAGTAGTTGTCGCCGGGTGGGTCGCCAGCGGCGTAGCCCCTGCACCACCCGCGCGAGGCCAAGGCCACTGAAAGGTCCCCCCTATATTGGGAATGTGTGTGGATGTACTCGTTTGCACCATATACTCACATGCTGCACCCCCGCGGGCCGCCCCCAACGGGGGTTCCGGCCCACTGGGGGCGTCGGAGCTCACGACCGATGTAGAGCTCATCACCGGGGCTTGACCCGCGCCAGGTTGCTGGCTGGGGAGCTGCGAGGCAGTGGCCGGAGCCGCGCCACCCGCCTGCAGCAGCTCAACCCTCCCCGCCGGCCGTTGTCCTGCTGCCGATAGCGCCTCAAAAGGTACCCCGAAAGGGGCACCTGCCTGACTGGCCCGGGCCAAAGACTCCTCTAAGGCCGCAATACGGGCCAGTAAGGTGTCTACATTAACCATGGGTAAAGAGCCGGCCGGCCCACCTGACCCTTGCATGGGGACAGTTCCCTGCACCCCATGGCCCATATATGGCCATTGGCCAGGGCCGAAGCCCGGTAGGGCTGGTGAGGAAACCTGCCAAGGCGGGGCACCGGGCCACCCCCCAAGGCTAGAGGGCCCCGGGAGAGGCTGCGGCCCAAAAGTAGTCGGCCCAAGGGGTTGGGCGGAAGGAGGAGCGGTGTCCACCGCTCGCGGGCCGTGGGCCGGAGCGCCCTCCGCGCCCGCACTCTGAACGGGCCAAGGGGCGATAAACCCCAAGCCACTAGCCCCGGCCGGGGATGGCAAAGGTGGCTGTTGAGGAGGCGGCACCACGGTCCTCCGACCTGGGTTGCGCCTCCTAACAGCCCGGGCTGAATTCGCAGCAGCCTTCTTTTTGGAAGGCATCTCGAGCAAAAAAGGGAAGCTAGCTAAGCAAAATCGACCCAAAAGGCTTCCCGGCAATACCAACGAGCGACGGAGGCGCAGGGGAAAAAACTTCTCCGCTCCGTCGCTGAGGCAAAATGGCAGCGCGGCTGCCTCGTGGCCACCCCTTTTATAAGGGAGCTGGCCACGCCCCTAACTACCCGGATTCTCTGTCCTGTGGGGGGGGGCCCGCAAAGGGCGCGGCGGCCATTTTGGCGCCGCGCTTGCATTATTCTAATTGGCATTAATAGTAATATCATTCTTCCAAAATGGTTCTACCAGATTAATTGAAGGAAATGCAGGCCCACATTTCAGTGATGAAACTTGGAGGCTATATGCAGTGTCGGGAAAGAAGTTGTATAGGTGGATTTATTAAGAATCTGTGTTTGAGGGATATAATACTGTACCGTCTTACATTGGAGTAAATCTGACAAATCAGTGGAACTCACTTCTGAATAGGCAAGCAAAGGATTTCACTAAAAGAAATCAAGTTGCTTACTGTATATATATTTTTTAAATGATGTTGATCTTTTTTGCACAGACTAAAATTGTATAAGACAGCCGTTTTCAAACATGTTTTGCCTCTGTGGACCACTTGAATATTGCTTGGGATCTCAGTGGACTACTTAATAAGCCTTCAACCCCCCTTTTGCTCTACAAATCAAAGCATATACATAACTCATATTTGAATAACTTATTTTTTTCTGCGGCACTAGCATCGTTTTGAAAGACAGTATCGTATTCAGAAAATCACACACCCCAGGCTACAGCTTTGCTAGTCTGTTCTGTAATCACAGTCTGGTCAAACTGGCCTCAGTCTCTATGATGTGAAAGGAGGGGACAGGGGAGAATTAGGTTTAAAGCTATATGCAGGTATTCTTAACTATTTCACATCCTTTTCACATCAGCAATGCTCATGGCTCCCAGTGCTCTGCAAACCATAACTGGAGAGGCACCGACATGCTGATGATGAGTTTAGGTGGGTGCAATTACAGACTTGTAGTCAGTTTGTTGCATACATAGTGCACCTTTAATTTGTTGCATGTGTGTAAAGATAAAGGTCAAAAGCCAGTCATAACTGACTCTAGGGTTCAGTGCTCAGCTCTGTTTACAGCCAAAGAGCCAGCAGTGTCTGCATCTTCAGAGATTTCCATGGCAGGCATGACTAGACACGGAAGAATGCTGTTACCTTTCCTGCCAAAGCGGTACCTGTTTATCTACTTGCAGTTTCTTGCTGTCGAACTGCTAGGTTGGCAGGAGCTGGGGCAGAGATGGGAGCTCACTCAAGGCATGCAGCACTCAGGTCTCAAACTGCTGACCTGCTGATCTTCCCATTGTCAAATTCAGCATCTTAACTACTAAGCCATGTGCATAATTTCTGTATATACCTGATTAAGGACTATACAAAAGGCTCTGTATGGGGAACATAGATATACAGAGCCACCACCAGCTGGTTTGGCGAAAATTCAATGAGTAATTTGGGGGACATTAATTCAGACACCCTAACTCCAGACATCATCAAACTTGGAGAGACTTGAGAGAAGCATCAACAGAGGACTCTCCAGTCTTGGTGCCTGGGTACCTTCGAGACTGACATATGCCCCCACCACTTCACTCATCAATATTTTTTCAAACCAGCTGATGTTGGCCTAAGGCTTTTGCATAGTACTATAAATTCTATAGGCAGAGATCTGGTGTTTCTAACTTTCCAATAAAATCTAGCACTGATGGCTAATCATGGGGCACATATGGGACTGAAATGGAATAGCTCTTGGTTGTGCTCAATGATAAATGTGTGGTCACTATGTGTGGAGATTAGAAAGCCTCACCCCTGCATTCTGATCCCACTCAGAGGTAAGACAGACCTTAGTGCTGTGATAGTGAACCTTGGCACTCCAGGTGTTCTTGGACTTTAATTACTAGAAGCCCAAGTCAACACACTTGCTGATCAGGGCTTCTGGGAATTGAAGTTCAAGAACAGATGGAGTGCCAAAGTTCACCATCACTGCCTTAGTGTGTTCTCTGTGGGCTTTGGAGACATGCATGTTCAGTGACATGCATATAAAAATCTCTTCAAACTTCAGTATGGAACAATGGGGTCTGTCTTACTTCTGGATGGGGTGGAGGGCAGGGCTTATGATCATGCCTCTGTGTCTCCCAACATTGTTATCATCTTTTTAGGTTTAATCAACTATGCATTGCTAACCCTCTCAGAATATACTGTGAGACCAGCCTAGTAAAGCTATGGAAGAGACTCCCTGGTTTAGTAGAAAGGCTCAGTTGATAAACTTGGATTTGAATTATGGTTAGGCTGATTCAGATCTGATCCTAACCAATTTAGGTCCTAGTCCAAATTGGGAAATCTGGATCTTATCTGTCATTGCCTTGCAGTGGCAAACAAAAAATTGCCTCTGCTTTTGTTTGTTGGTTTATTTGTTGATTCAACATGGTTTATGGATCCCCTAAGAGACGATTGTGCTTCCCAACTTGTAATAAACAAGTTCAGGAATTTTTATGTTGCCTACAAAATCTCTAGATCTATCTAGCATGAAATGACAATTCATCTTAAACATAGCTTACTGTAAACATGTTTTTTTGCTTTTTTTCCAATATATGTGCATGAAGTGTGCACAATGACCCTTATAATGGCTAGCTGTACTAAATTTCAGGTAGTTAGATGATGCAGGTTTTTGGGATATCCATCTTGACATTTCACTTCAAATAGAAAGATTGTTGGTTATGTTTGCTAACATGTATTCAGTCTTCTTAGCAGATGGGGATAAAAAAAAAACTTAGCTTAAAAAACTGAAGACCAAAATATGGAAGGTGGAATGTAAGTCCTAATGCTTGATAAAACTGTCACTGAGGTTAGAGTGATGATACACATTGTTGCTCAAATAAAGAAAAATATATAATAATAAGCATGATTAGCGAAAGAGTTAAAAGAGGAGCATTGAAATTTGGGTACTGGTGGGATGAAGAAAGGAAAAGCATAAGTGGTAGTTTAGTGGTTAAGATGCTGAAATTGATGACTGGAAGGTGGGCAAGTCAGCAGTTCGAGACATGAGTGCTGGATGATGGAGCGAGCATCTGTCTCTGTCCCAGCTCCTGCCAACCTATCAGTTTGAAAGCAAAAAATACAAGTACATAAACAGATACAACTTTGGTGGGAAGGTAAACAGCATTCCGTGCACTCCAGTGTCATCATGCCTTCCACATGTTCACGGAAATGTCTACAGATGCAGACAGTGCTGGCTCTTTGGCTGTAAACAGAAATGAGCACTGAACCCTAGAGTCGGATACGACTGGCTTTTGAGCATTACCTTTTTCTACAGTAATCACAAAACTGCCGCTAGACTCCAGTAAAGTTCTTTCCAGCAGAAGCACTTCTATTAAAGAATGGAATGAGCAAAGCAACACATTCCTTTATCCAAATACTGGAACTGGGGAGAGCTTCTTATTTTAATTTGTTTGGCCTTTCCATAATGCAAACTATGGAAAATTATGGGTTTTCCATAATGAAAATAATGTAACCCAGTCTGTATTGATCTAAACCATTTCTGGTCTGGTTCGGCTTGATTCGTTTTGGGATTTTTACAAATTGGTTGCACAGTCCTCAGTATCTTCTTGTCCTAGGCAAGACATGTAAATCTTACTGGTTTGGGAATGCAGCTTCCAGAACCCTGCACGTTGCATCGCTGCCACTGCATGCTTCTTCCTGCAAACTGTGAAAACAGCGTCTCCTTCCAAACCACACTGCTGGCCATCCCACCACTCTCTCAATGCCAGCTGTCTCCACACGAAGAACCTTTAATCAACTCTTCACATCTCTCCAATAACCAGATTGCGCTGTGCTATCCCCCTAAAACCATCTAAAGCCTTCAAGAGCCATAGAGGCAGAACAGAAGCAATTCCTTGAACTTGAAACTAGGCAATTTTATAAGATTTCTGTGGTGTTTCCCCAACTACATCAAGAAACATCTCAGTAGGAACTGCAGGGCAAACATCACAGATGTGGTCTGGTGGTTTGATTAAACTTAAAATTAATTTAATTGTAATTAAAATGGTCTTGGTCTTTAAGGTCAGAGAGACCTGGGTTCAAATCACCATTTCAGCTCTAATTGGTTCTAATTGGGTGACCTTCGGACAATCACTTTAGGATAACTTATCTTATGAAATTGCTGTAAAGAGAAAATAGTAAGGGATGTAATTATGCACATGTTCCTGATAGAGGAATGGTGGAATGAAACTGTGGTAAAATTAAGTTCAAAGGGAGTTTCTCTATATCAGGGGTGGCCAAACCTTTTGTGGCGTGGACGGGTCACATGGTTGAGCAGGTCAGTCACATGGTTCCTCCCACCGTAAAACATGTCCGCGGCTGTTGTAAACACATTTATGACAGCCGCGGATGCATTTACAGCAGCGGCATGTTAAACTTTCATTTCTGGTAGTGGTGAGGGCGGCGTGGGCCAGATGATTTGGTGCCATGGGCCAGGCCGCCCCACAGGCCATAGTTTGGCAACCCCTGCTCTATATCATAACCACAAACTAGCTGTCTTCCCTTCAGCAGGTCTAACAGATCCTGGCATGGATTAGGCTTTTGTCATTTAAACTTCCAAGACTTTTCTCTCCCTTGGTGATTATTTTCTCCACATGCAAGTTTCTCAGCTCACTTGTCTTAGCTATCAGCAGCCAAGTGTGATATCATAATGCTGGCATGGGTTGTGGCTTCTGTTGTCCCAATACAGAAATTATTCCTTCACAAAATGAATCCTTTCTGATTAACTCCCTTGGATTTAGATTTGTTCTGGCCCTGAATCATCTAGTTGAGGAGTTCTCAACCTTTTAAAGCCGGAGCCCGGCTCATGCTCCCTCAGACAGCTTCAGGGGCCGGACGGCCATTTTGCCCTTCCTCCACCACATGGCACTTCCTGGCATGGTGGAGGCAGTGGGGGGCCACATGGAATGGTGTTGTAGGCCGCATCCGGCCCATGGGGTGCAGGTTGAGAATCCCTGATCTAGTTCACTCAGAGGAAGCAATGATAATAACCTATCACTGGCTTTTAACATTTAGATTTTAAAAACTCATTAAAAGTATCTACATTAGTTGCTTTTGAGAAACAAGAAAGTAAAGAGTTACGTACAGTATATAAGAGTTCAACCATTACTATAATTAGATCTGAGGGCCTTGGAACTATAACTTCCTTTTGAAAAGTAATGTTCCGAGCTCAATCTTGCATGCACAAGGATGAATCCTGATATCTCTGAGTGAAACTGGGAAAAACTCGGACCCTGAGAAAGATATTGCCATTTGGCAATACCTGAGCTCCCATCTCTGTCACAGCTCCTGCCAACCTAACCGTTTGAAAGCAAGAGATTGCAGTAGATAAATAGGTACCGCTTTAGTGTGAAAGGTAAACAGTGTTTTGTGCACTCTGGTGTCTAGGCATGCCTGCCACATGTCCACGGAAACATCTGCAGATGCAGACAGCGCTGGCTCTTTGGCTATAAACAGAGATAAGCACTGAACCCTAGAGTCAGATACGACTGATTTTCAAGCAAAGGAGACCTTTACCTGTAGTGAGGCAAACTGTCTTGGACAATAGCAATCCAAATAGGTGAACAGCATAGCTTGGAACGAGGCAGCTTTCTCTATTCCTCCATAGTTTATCCACATCAGTGTTATCCATTCAGAATTCTGATACCAAGAATGGAAACCTGGAGACATAATTTACAATAAATATTTGCTATGAATAATACTTAGTGCCACGATCAATAAATCACATTTAAAGTGGACCAGAAATGTTCACATTGAGTGTTGGGATGGGGAAAGTAAATCATCAATGGCTTTCTGTAAGACTGGGTCATAAATCCAGACTGAATCAAGGAAGACTTGGTTTGTTGTTCATCTTGTTCTACTGGTATACCACTGTCATATTAATCAGCTCCTGACTGTATTGGAATTTGTTTTGCATTAGCCACTCCTGAATCGCCAGCGTGAATCTTCTCTAAGTTAATTTCTGAGAAAATTTGAATTGATACTTCATTCTATATTTTGTTCAGCAGAACTGGTTTATCTTGTTCTCAATGAGAACCTGTGTCAAACATAGATTTTTCCGGCTAGGAGCAATGGCCTTAGAAAGAAACAAAACTCCTGGATCTATTAAAAGTCTTCTCCCAAGGAACTGGAACTAGGAGGGCGAATATTAAATTTGGATACGGGGAGATTAAGTACTAACTGGATGGCTGTCATCATCCTGTGCAAACTTCAGCTCAGACTATTTAGAACAGGGGTGTCCAAACTTTTCAGCCCATGGGCTGGTCATGTGATTCAGGGAACTGGTCACTATTGTCTGGGGGCCAGATCCTGCCCCTGACACCAATTCATCTGGCCCGTGAAGCCCTCATCGCTCCTGGAAGCGGAAGTAAAATGCGCCCATATGGGCGCATTTTACTTCTGCTTCCAGGAGCGATGAGGTCTTCACGGGCCGGATAAATTGGTGTCAGGGGCAGGATCTGGCCCCCAGGCAATAGTTTGGGCACCCCTAATTTAGAAATATTTTTTTTTAAAAAAATTGGGGGATGATGTTTCACTAGCACAACTGTTAGATCAGACTCAGACTGTGCTTTCTTCATCACGTAATTGAAGTTTGGTGCATCTGCATTAAGGATGTGAAGAAATCTTGTTAGATTGTCTTGTTCTCAGTGAGACAAGCTGTCTTGATGCATCATGGCAGCCTGTGGGGAGTTTGTGAATTCCTGTGAGTTTTCTCACCTCCAGTATCAGAACAGGACATTGTTTTCCCCTTGAGCTTTTTCTGTACATATGTCTCTGTAAAAAAAACAACAACACTAGTATCCATTCCTTTTGTGAAGCACACATATGCATCCATGAAGAGCAAACACAGGACTGATAACATTGACCATCAAGACTTCTGGGAATTGGAGTCCAAGAACATCTGGTGACCCAAGGTGGAGAAACCCTGCAGATGTTTCAGGATTCCAAGTACCATCAGTTGTGGCCTGGTAACCTATGATTCTGTGGTGAGAGATCATAAAAATTGTAGCCCAAAAACATCTAGAGGACTAGTTCATTCATGTACAGTACAAGCAAAGTACCTGGTTTTTCAGAAGATAGATCTACCAACCATGATCTGGCTATGGTGACACATGAATTAAGTAAATTATATTTGGAGTACAGTCAACCCTCACATAACGCGTTCGGATAGCATCATTTTTGCTTAACAACGCGTCGTTATGCACCATGTGTTCCCCGCATAACAACGTTTTTAGTGTCATTGTCCAGACAACAATGCTAAAATAACCGTCATTATCTGGGCAAAACGTCGTTATGCGGGAAACTCCATAGAAACCCGCATAACAACAAAAATCACTTAGCAATGCTACTTGGGGAACCAAGTAATGTCATTATGCGAGGGTCTACTGTACTGCAATATTCTCTCCATGGAGTTGCCTATGAAAAATGTTCACCAGCTACAGCAGACACAAAGCCTTACGGTCAAATAGGGCAAGCAGAAAGTCCTTGTTACAATAGCTTCAACCAACTACCAATCTGTTTCCAGTCACAAATCAAAGTGTTAGTAATCGCCCTTAAAGCCCTACACAGCTTGAATACAGTCTATGAGAGACCACAAGAATCTCTGTAAGGCAGGGGTTCCCAAAATTTTTGGCTGCAGGCCGGTCATGTGGTTCAGTGGGCAAGTCATGGCATTCAGTGGGCCGGTCACATGGTTCCTCCCACCAGAAGTGTAAGTAAAATGTGTCTTGCAATCTGTTTTGCAACAGGATGAGATAGATTTTAAGCTGCCACTTTCTCTGCTTAAAGCAAGGGTGCCCAAACTATGGCCTGTGGGCCAGATCTTGCCCCTGATGCCAATTCATCCGGCCCACACCACCCTTGCCACTCCCATTTTACTTCTGCTTTCATGAGCGAGGACGGTGGTATGGGCTGGATGAATTGGCATCACGGGCCAGATCTGGCCCATGGGCCATAGTTTGGACATCCCTGCTGTAAGGCTTCCAGGGTTCTAAAAATCTTCATGGGAGGCCCTCCTCTTATTCCCATTGCCTTGACAGGCACTATCTGCTGAGAATATGACAAGAGCGCTTCTTCAGTAGCCACTGCTAGACTATGGAACACCTTGCCACAGAAGTCCCCTATCTATTGCCTTTCTCTTCATAAATGATCTAGAAGTAGGAGTAAAAAGCAAGGTAGCCAAATGCTAAAATAACCGTCATTATCTGGGCAAAACGTCGTTATGCGGGAAACTCCATAGAAACCCGCATAACAACAAAAATCACTTAGCAATGCTACTTGGGGAACCAAGTAATGTCATTATGCGAGGGTCTACTGTACTGCAATATTCTCTCCATGGAGTTGCCTATGAAAAATGTTCACCAGCTACAGCAGACACAAAGCCTTACGGTCAAATAGGGCAAGCAGAAAGTCCTTGTTACAATAGCTTCAACCAACTACCAATCTGTTTCCAGTCACAAATCAAAGTGTTAGTAATCGCCCTTAAAGCCCTACACAGCTTGAATACAGTCTATGAGAGACCACAAGAATCTCTGTAAGGCAGGGGTTCCCAAAATTTTTGGCTGCAGGCCGGTCATGTGGTTCAGTGGGCAAGTCATGGCATTCAGTGGGCCGGTCACATGGTTCCTCCCACCAGAAGTGTAAGTAAAATGTGTCTTGCAATCTGTTTTGCAACAGGATGAGATAGATTTTAAGCTGCCACTTTCTCTGCTTAAAGCAAGGGTGCCCAAACTATGGCCTGTGGGCCAGATCTTGCCCCTGATGCCAATTCATCCGGCCCACACCACCCTTGCCACTCCCATTTTACTTCTGCTTTCATGAGCGAGGACGGTGGTATGGGCTGGATGAATTGGCATCACGGGCCAGATCTGGCCCATGGGCCATAGTTTGGACATCCCTGCTGTAAGGCTTCCAGGGTTCTAAAAATCTTCATGGGAGGCCCTCCTCTTATTCCCATTGCCTTGACAGGCACTATCTGCTGAGAATATGACAAGAGCGCTTCTTCAGTAGCCACTGCTAGACTATGGAACACCTTGCCACAGAAGTCCCCTATCTATTGCCTTTCTCTTCATAAATGATCTAGAAGTAGGAGTAAAAAGCAAGGTAGCCAAATTTGCTGACGACACTAAATTATACAGGGTAGTGAAAACTGTGAGAGATTGTGAGGAGCTCCAGAGGGATCTCTCGACACTGGGGGAGTGGGCAAAACAGTGGCAAATGAGCTTCAACATTAGTAAGTGCAGAGTGATGCATGTTGGGGCAAAGAACCCCAATTACATTTATAAACTGATGGGGTCTGAACTCTCTGCGACAAACCAGGAAAGGGACCTTGGTGTCCTGGTGGACAACTCAATGAAGGTGTCAACCCAGTGTGCCTCAGCAGTGAAAAAAGCAAACTCAATGCTAGGGATCATTAGGAAGGGTATAGAAAATAAGTCAGCAAGTGTCATTTTGCCTCTTTATAAATCTATGGTGAGGCCCCATCTGGAATACTGTATACAGTTCTGGTCGCCATACCTCCAGAAGGATATTATGGAGCTGGAAAAAGTGCAGAGGAGGGCAACCAGAATGATTAGGGGACTGGAACACCTTCCTTACCATCTGAGGCTGCAACGGTTGGGCCTCTTCACTCTTGAACAACGACGTCTAAGAGGTGACCTGATTGAAGTTTATAAAATCATGCATGGTGTGGACAAAGTAGATAAGGAAAAACTGTTTTCCCTATCGCATAACACTAGAACTAGGGGACACTCCATGAAACTTTTGGGTACTAGTTTTCAAACAAATAAGAGAAAGTACTTTTTCACCCAGAGGGTTACTGGTCTATGGAACTCCCTGCCAGAAGAAGTGGTGACAGCTGTGAGTCTTGACAGCTTTAAGAAAGGATTAGACAAGTTCATGGAGGACAAGGGTATCAATGGCTATAATTATGGATACTTAAGGACAACTTCGGGGTTGGAGAGATAGGCAGGATATCTCTCAATGCCATTTCCAGGGAATCCTAAGCAGGTGAAGGCATCTCCTTGGGAATACCCTGAAGGAAATGGTGAGCCACTGTGTGAGACAGAATGCTGGACTGGATGGGCTGTGGCCTGTTCCAGCAAGGCTGTTCTTATGTTCTTATGTTCTCTTCAGGCAGCTTTTGTGCAACTAAATGAGCTGCTTAGAGAAGGGCTTCAATAGGACAGGTAAGACAGAAAGGTAACAAAGAAATAATGAATAAATGTGTTCTTCTTCCATGTCTAGGCCAGACATGAAACTGCTAAAATGAAGCCACCTTTTTGGTGAGTTCATTCTGCAGTTCCTTTCACCTGACCCAGTGTGAGAAAGATTAGCCAGCACAAGGTGGTCATTGCCCAGGGCATGCCTGATTGTGATTTTAAAAATACCACAATCTTCAAGGAGGCTCTTTCTGTGTACACAATGAGTGTGTTGAATTATGCTGTAGGAAAATGCTGCCTGAGATGGAATTTGAATGGAGACCTTCTCTGTACATGTGTGGTGAGTTCATCGTATCAGCTCTTTCATGTGAGCTCAATTTTTTTCTTCCTTTTCCCCCTGTTCTTTTGTAAGTGCCCCCACCTTCCTTCTCATCTCATTTCCCAGTGGAGAACTCTAAAGAAGAAGAATTATTCAGGCCACTTAAGATTACAGAGGTATCTTAACATGGCAAGCAAACAGGATCTCTAGAAGGATTTAAGAGTTGCAGAGAAATGGGGAAGGGGGAGGAAAGAGAGACAGATTGTTGGTTTCTGCCTCCGTTCCAGTTGGCTGCCAGTGGTTTGCTATTGTGAAGCTTGGAATTCTCCCAGTCACGTTGAAACCTCTGGGTGTGTAAACATTTCTGACAACGTATTATTTCTTCACTGCTACCAACACTGCAGTCTCCTGCCCTCTTTAGTGCTAAATTAGCACTGCAGTAGTTTAGGCCATGAAAGGCTCATCCGAAGCTCCGGTGAGTTTCTTTGCGCCGTGACATCAGATTACAGTGTGAAGGGTAGACTGGCTTCTCTCCGTACAGCAGCGTCTCGTCTTCACAAGCTGATTACAGGCATGGATTATCTCTTTGGAATGCATTCCCTAGCCCTTTATTCTGCCATAAATATAGTTCGTAACTGTTTAGCGGTGAACGTGTGGCCCTTCAGATAAGGACGCCACCAACCATCAGCCCTCGTCATTGATTATTCTGGAAGGGAACTGGAGTCCGCCGCCATCTAGACAGCCACGGGTTCGCCAACCCTGCTGTACAGATATGCTGAATAATTAGACAGAAATTAGGTGGGGAACAGTTAGACGGGAAGGCCTTTTTGCTCTGTTTTCCGATTGCCTGATTCCCAAATCTCAATGGTTTCCAGATGGGCTGATTATACCAGAAAGCAATCAGCTTCTGGCCTGGGCAATTTTATTCTTCTAGGATACTAAAAGAGACACTTTTCTTGCACACATGCATGCACACAGAGACACACATACCCGGTTTGTGTGAGTAGATTAGGAATCTGCAGAGCATGAATTTAATTTTGAAACCATCCTACTGGAAAACTCTAGCCTAAATAGCTACATCCAGTTGTCTTATTCATTCAAATCAAAGAAAGAGCGCTTTGGGTATATAAAGGTTACAGGCTTGTTGCTAGTCTGTTAGTAGCTGGTAGTGGCTTTGCTTAGTATACTCTGAATAAAGAGCCACTGATTTCAAACATTTGAGAGGGAAGCCTGCCTTGAGATCATGGGACAATCAATAAGGCCATTGCTGAAGATCTCAAATTCCAAGAAGCAGGTAAATATCATAGAATGAGAAGAAGCAGGTAAATATCATAGAATGAGAAGAAGCATGACAGAGAATTGAATGGGACCTCAGAAGCCATCCCTCTGCTGAAATTGTTGGCCTCTGGAAGCACCACAGCATAGTGGGCTGCTGCTACATTTTGTTTTTGCTGCAGAAGTCTGGAGTGGATGGGAATTGTTGTCTGAGTAATTAAGACACTCAACTTGATGACTTGAAAGTTGGCAGCTCAGCAGTTCGAGACACAAGTACTGCACAATGGAGTGAGATCCCATCTCTGCCCCAGCTCCTGCCAACCTAGCAGTTTGAAAGCAAGAAATTGCAAGTAGATAAATAGGTACCACTTCGGTGGGAAGGTAACAGCGTTCCTCGTGCTCTGGCATCTAGTCATGCCTACCACATGACCAATGAGACGCGGACAGTGCTGGCTCTTCATCTGTAAACAGAAATGAGCACCAAACTTTAGGAAAGGGACTGAGGAAGACTGCCAAGGAAAGGGGCTCTGTCTTTTTCTTTACTTCCTCTTTTAATTCCTTTGGGTGTTGAAGGAGATACAGGGTTCTTGTTCTGGCACTTCTAACGCCCTCCGCCGACCTTATTTGGTGTTCTTGTAATATGACTGGGATGTTATCTCTCCACCTTCCTCTGAGTCTACCTCTTGGATTCTGTAATCACCTGCATTAACTGCCTCCTTTGAGCAACATCCTTCTTGAGTCTACCTTTCTGTCTAGTTTATAGCTGTTTCCTCTTGTCTTTTGCTTAGTAGATCAAGTGATTCCACATCCCCATCCTCCTTCTTTTCTGAGATGCTTTTAAAGATTTGAAAACAGTCAGGATATCCCCACTTCATCTCCTCTTCTCTACATATCTTCTTGCTTTAGCCCAGGGTTTCTCAACCTGTGCCCATGGGCCGGATGTGGCCCTCAATACCATTTCATGGGGGGCACCCCTCCACCACACCAGGAAGTGCCATGTGGTGGAGGAAGGGCAAAATGGCCATCCAGCCCCCAAAGCTGTCTGAGGGAGCGTGACCTGGCCCCTGGCTTTAAAAAGTTGAGAACTCCTGCTTTAGCCTTTTCTTTCAGGATTTGTCTTTTCAACGCTCACATTTTGTGGTGACTGAAAATGCTTTTCAATGTGTCAGCTTTCTCCTATGCCCTAGGTTTCTAAAATATTCTCAGACATGATAAAATATTTGGGAAATTGCAAATATTGGCAAGTGATGTGAACAGAGTTTGACCCACTGGCTGAGAAACATTTGTATGGGCCACCAAATTCACTTATTTACTTGATGTAGGAACCCCACAGCTGGAACATCACCAACCAGTGGTTGTATCACCTTTGAATGCAGTCCCATTGTGCAATAATTTTAGACTTCACATGACATACATTTACACTTTCAGAATCAGAATTAGCCCGCCTAGTGTAATTGTGTGGCCTGTTTTATCTCTGGCCCCGGGGCAAGGAATTGAGAGGAAGGATATTTACAACAGGTCTTGTCTCTACTAAGGGACTGTAGTGGCTTAGGTTTCCTGGTTACCTGATGGTTTTCCTTGGTCTTTGTTAAACCCCAACAACAATAACAGGAACCTACACCCCTTTGTCACAGAGAAAGCCAAACACAACCCCATAACCAGTATTGTGGCTGGCCAGATATGTTGGTCTTCAGTGAGTGAGGGACAAAGTCATCTCTTGCATAAGGCAGAAGGAAGTGTTCCCTTCAGATGACAGGTGCTAGTTAGTAGCAGTAAAATGATGCTTGAGGAAACTACATGCCAAAGAGCCTCTTCTTTGTGCACTCTAAGACAGGGGTTCGCAACCTTTCCCCACTGTGGGCCAGTCACACCCCTCAACACAGGTGAGCGGGCCAGAGGCGTGGTTCCTCCTGCTGCTTCCGCCACTTTTGGTTGTGGCAGCGGCAGTGGTGGGTGTATTCGTGGCATGATCCCAGCTGTTTTTGCCACTTCTGCCACTTCCCGTGGTGGCAGGAGCAAAGGCAGATAGTTTTCGGCTTTTCCCCGCCACATTCTCACTGCTTCTGGTGCATTTTCGGTGGTAGTTTCAGCGATGGCGGCTCCAGGGTCCTCACCGCAGGCCAGATTAATTACCGTCACAGGCCAGATTAGGCCCTCAGGCCACAGGTTGCAAATCCCTGCTCTAAGACCATGATGACGAACCTTGGCACTCCAGCAGTTCTTGGACTTCAATTACCAGAAGGTCAAGTCAGCACTCCTGCTGATCAGGGCTTCTGGGAATTGAAATTCAGGAACAGCTGGAGTGCCAAGGTTCACCATCACTGCTGTAAAATAACACCTTGCCTTCAGGTACAATGCAGGGTGCTGCTCCAAAGCCAATAGTAAATGAGTCATGTGCCACTCCAACTGGGTTTTGTAGATGGAATGTATAAGGGAGCCATCTTGGAACTTTTTGCCTCAGGCAACAAATGTCCTGGACAAACAATAGGATAGTCCACTGCCCTCTGTTAATTATTTCTGATGACTTCCTCAGCTGTTTGCATTTACAGGATGGCCAAAGCAGGATGTTTTTAACCCACTGGTTGGCCCCCTATACATGTCCAGGAGAAGCACTTGGAAAAGTTACATTTTTTGGACTACAACTCCCGGACTCTACCATCAACATATCTTGAAGATATTTTTTTCAAAGTTTTGCTGAATCTAGTTAACAAGTTTGTATCCATGTGCCTGACAGTAGCAGTTACATTGGGAATGTTACATGTTTACCAATTATCACTTTCCACCAAGTGTGGTTTATTCCTCATCTCTCTCTCTCTAGAACAGGGGTGCCCAAATTATGGCCCATGATTGCCGCCCATGCCAGAAGTGCGCTGACATCACCGGAAGTGCTGGAATCAGCATTTTCACGATGAAACACAGTGAAAACATTCCAAATAAAATAAACTGAGGGGGCATGGCCAGGCCCCTGGCAGGAAAAGTTTGGGCACCCCTGCTCTAGAAGCTTACCTGAATTAAATGGGGTGCAATATAGTGAAAATATCATCTTTGTATCACTGACATCCCTAAGAAATAGAAATCCCAGGGAGGAAATATAGGACACATATAAAAAAAGACAGGTTTTTTCTTTCTGTGGGATGTTGCTCCTGTGTTTAAACGTGCTGGGTATTTTTTAGCTCTTTGGCTACACAGAAACTTTTGGTTCCAATCTTTGGAGTGTAGTGTAGTACTTAGGGTATAATGGTGGTCAATGTTGGCACTCCAGCTGTTCTTGGACTTCAGTTACCAGAAGCCCGAGTCAATACACCTGCTGATCAGGGCTCCTGGGAATTGAAGTCAAAGAACATCTGGCATTCCAAAGTTGGCCACTCCTGAAGGTCTGAGAAGATCCAGTTGTACCTCCTCATTCGGCCATGAAGCTTTCTGTGTGGCTTAGACCTCAGCCTCCCTGGCTGAAATCCTGTTATGCAAACATTGTAATGTTGGAGTGTGGCTTGCTGCAAGTTAAGGAATCTCCATAAATGTTGACTTTTACACCCCAAGGCATACCTGTACACCACAATTTGAGCCTTCGCGTATCCAAGCTGCTTGCAAAGAGAACAAGAGGCTAACAAAAAACTTTCATGCCACCCTAAGCAACTCAGAGAAACAGCGTAGGATATAATAGAATAAAGTGATGACACACGCGTCAAAATAATTAACATCATTTGGATCATCATTGTCAATTATGTAAATCAGTCAGTAACAAAATGTTTCAACATAGAATATTTCTGGACAGTGTTTTCTACAGGAGTTAGCACTCCTACTCCATCCCTTGGCCCTAAGACTTGAACAATCCTACAATACTAACTTTGTAGGATTTTATTCTCCTAAAGATTTTTGTTGTTCCCAACAAACCCAGAAGTTCCTCCAAATCTGTTGATACTTCCTTCTTTTGCAAGGAGGGTGCTGTATATAAGCAACGCCCCTCAGGCCTGAGGTTGCAATCAGATGGTGAAATAGCTTGCATTTTGGACAGCTTATGGCAGTGATGGCAAACCGAGAGGGGCGGGGCCAACTCTGTGCTGGGGGGAGGAATGAAGCACTCCCATTGGGCTGTTGTGCAGAGGGCGGGGTGAATGTGCTGGGTGAGGGAGGAAGTGCTCCTATTGGGCTGCTGGGTAGAGGGGCAGGGCAAATTCTTGATGCACGTGCCAGCAGAGAGGGTGCTGAATGCCCCCTGTGGCACGTGTGCCATAGGTTCACCATCACTGGCTTATGGCATGGTCTGGTGCAGGAGTCAGCAAACCTGGCTCTCCAGATGTTCTTGGACTTCAATTCCCAGAAGTCCTGAACAGCAGGTGTGCTGACATGGGCTTCTGGTAACTGAAGCCCAGGAACATTTGGAGAGCCAAGTTTGCTCATATGATGTACATGAGATTGTGAATGAGTCCGAACCTATTCTGTAGCCAAGCTGGACATTTCTTGGTTACTTTTTTTGTAGGTCAGGCTGTAGTGATTTGCTCCACAGTACTTGAAGGGCAGTTGCTCCCAGTGAAGTGATCCTTTCCTGCAGGATCGAATACAATCACTCTTTGCCATCTGAGTCTCAGAAGTACAGGGAATAAGGGTGTCATATATTCCATGTCATGTTGAAAGATTTTAGAGGTAAAACTGGGGGAGAATGCCTGCCTGAAACCCTACTGATTAGCTACTCTTTGAAACAGTTTGCTTACCGCCAGGTGGATCAGTAATCTGACTCTGCAATCGAGCCATGGCTGCAGTACAGCAGTTTAACTACTGCACCACCAGGTGCTCATTTACCTTCAGTAGACTGTTGTGCTAATGTTTGAAAAAGTTAAGATAAATGCTGAACTTGGGAGTATGAGCATGATTTTCCCCTACAGCCATGGTTCCCAATGTGGGGCACGCACCCCATAGGGGGGCTTCAATTCCCAGAAGCCTAAATCAGTACATTAGCTAATCAGTGCTTTGGAGAATTGACTTAGGCTTCTGGAAATTGAAGTCCAAAACCCAAAGGTCAGGAGACACTGCCCTACAGGTTAGAAAAAAGCCCTGGTGGTGCACTGGTTAAACAGCTGTACCGCAGCCAGAACATTGTGAGTTCAATCCTAACCAGGGCTCAAGATTGACTCAGCCTTCCATTCTTCTGAGATCAGTAAAATTAGTACCCAGAATTTTGGGAGCGAAATGCTAATTAACTTGTGAACCACTCAGAGAGTGCACTAAGCCCTACGGGCAGTATATAAGACTAATTGCTATGGAAAATGGAGGCAAGGTTTCCTAAGAAACGTGTGTGTGTTTGTGTAAGTGGATGATTAGTGGGGGCAGAGTTTAGTAAGGTGACAGGTTGGCCAGAATGAAGCTGGGAGATAAGAATGAAAAGGCAAAATAATGGTGCCACTTTAAAGACTAACAAATGTACCGTATTTGTCGGCGTATAAGATGCACTTTTTTTCCTCTTAAAATGCACCGGAAAAATGGAATGTGTCTTGTGTGCCGGTAATCAAAATTATTGTGTTGAAAGTTCAGTTAGCCTAACTCTCTCATGTTTAAAAGACCCTGTCCCCCATCTCCAGCCACTGCCGATCCCCACAAGCTGGGGAGAGGGGTATTTTTAAAGCTGATTACCCCACACCCCACCCCCACACCCACACCCCACCTCCGGCTGGTGGGGATTGTTGAAAGCTGGAAATGGGGAAAGGTAGGCTTCAAAAAGATCCCTCTTTTTCCCTTTCCCTCTCTCCAGCCACTGCTGATCTCTCCCCCCCCCTAATTTTTCATACAATAAATCATTTTGGAAATTCATGAAATGAATTTAAAATGTGGTGTGTCTTATACTCCGATGTGTCTTATAGACTGACAAATAAGGTATCTCAGTGAGTCAAAATCCACTTCTTCAGACACAAGAGGTGCAAATGTATCTCCAGGTCCTGGCTGAACATGATACACACCAACGTGTGGATACATACAGTGGAAGAAGTGGATTTTGATCCACGGAAGGATGCGCTGAAATAAATCAGTCAGTCGCTAAAGTTGTTGCAATGATTTTCCTGTTCACTCTTTTTCCTGCCACTCACCACTTTTGCTGCTAGCATGCCAAGAACAGACCAACATGGCGCCATCTTTGCACTATTTGAACCTCAGCTCCCAGCATCCCACAGCCAACACGAGTGGCAAGGTTGCTCTTTCATGCATATTTGATGACAAAATTGCTTCCACCGCCCAGGAGACATGCACATTTTATCGAATTTCTCAAGCTGCCCTGGTGGCAAGATCTAGACCCGGGGTCAATGCACTTTCCTTACCCCACAGTGCATTCCATGGGACCTACTTCCCATTGAGTGTCTGAGAACTCTCACTGCCAATAATAAAAAAGCAGATAAATTTTTCATGGTCTTCTTAAATATTAATTCTTTACTGGGGCATTAAGTAAACAGACGAGGGATTTCTCTGGGACTTGGGCATTGTGTAATGCCAGGAAATGTCCTCTTGAATATGTTTTTCCTAGAACCACTTAATTGCTTGACAGGGGTTGAACATTTTATTTCAGATTGGGAAGACAGCTTGTTCTAAGGCTCAGATCATTTAAAATGAACGTTATTGAGCATGAGCTGAGAGGGAGGTACTTTGAAATGAACTGAGCCTAAGCAGGGATACAGAATGAAACATTTCCTGATGCATTATGTGTGTAAACTGTACAGCTTGTAAAATGCATTCATTTAAATGAATTGCTGTTGCTACTCATTGGCCAATGTCTGGCCAGACTGAAAAAGAACTACAGTAGTATCTATTTGGGGGAGATACAGAGGCTAGGACAGTAAAATTAGCCAGGTTCCTCAGGTACTAGATGTAGTCTCAGATAATTACTATGATTTCTTGAACCTTCAAGTGTGTGGGGTGGTGGTGGTGGTCCTAGGGCAAATAGATGAGAAGGCTTGATATAATTGTGTGAGATAAGAAATTGCAAGTAGATAAATAGGTACCACTTCAGTGGGAAGGTAAACAGCATTCTGTGTGATCCGGTGTCTAGTCGTGCCTGCCACATGTCCATGGAAACATCTGCAGATGCAGTCAGCACTGGCTCTTTGGCTATAAATAGAGATGAGCACTGAACCAGATATGACTGGCTTTCGAGCAAGAGTGACCTTTACCTTTACCTTACCTAGCTGCATCCATTCCCAGCTTAGTGCCGGAACAGACCCATGGCATAGCAATTCTATACAGTGGTACCTCGGTTAACGTAATTAATGTGCTCTCTGGCACATTTCTTACAGTCTACTACTTGCAATTTCTTGCTTTCGAACTGCTAGGTTGGCAGGAGCTGGGACAGAGATGGAAGCTCACTCTGTCATGCAGCACTCGGGTCTTGAACTGCTGACCTGCTGATCTTCCAGTCGTCAAGTTTAGTGTCTTAACCACCAAACCACTGCAGTCTCTCTTAGCAAGTTTCTTTACTATTATTATATTATCACTGCCAGAAGGAGGTGCTTCTGAATTGTGTATGTCTATGGCCATGATGGCGTATGGGCGCATTTTACTTCCGCTTCCCGGAGTGACGAGGGCAGCACGAGCCAGATGGATCACAGTAAATCCATTTGTGTGGATTCACAAGGAGCTTGGGATTCTGGGAATTGAAGTTCAAGAACATCTGGAGTGCCAAGGTTCGCTATCACGCGTCTATGTAGTTGCTGCTTTGTCACAGGCAGCAAAATGTTTTGGACAAATCCTGGCTCTTTGATGGCCCAAACCTTCACTGTACCCCTAGGAAGGTAGGTCAAATATATTTTGCTGCCTGAGCCGAAGGACAAGATGGTGTAGGTGCGCATGTAACAAAGAGAGTGTCGGGGGCGGGGAGCTGCCTGTGTTCCACATACTGAATCTAACCTGGTGGATAATCTTATTTTACTTTTGGACTAGCATGTTAAGAGTTGCTAGGATGCAACCCTGAAATGCTTCTTTCACTTTTAAAATTACAGCTGTATTTTGAAATGAGACATTCCACCCACTCATATTCCCCTTGTTCCTCTTGTCTGCCCTTCCATATCTCCCGCTGGCATGAGTAGCAGTCAAAGCAAGCCAAGCAGGGGAGAATGAGAATGGTGAGCTGGTGGTATGATGAAGAGATTTGTATTGTTCCCAACAAGGTAGAGGAAGAGCACAGGTGCCATAGTGGTTAAACTGCTGTACTGCAGCCAGAAAGGTGTGAGTTTAATCCGAACTAGGACTGAAAGTTGACTCACCCTTCCATCTGTCCAAGGTTGATAAAATGAGTAACCAACATGTTGGGGGGGAGGGCAAAATGTTAATTAACTTGTGAATTGCCCAGAGAGTGTACTAAGTGCTTTGGGACAGTAAGGTCACTCTTGCTCCAAAGCCAGTTGTATCCGACTCTAGGGCTCAGTACTCATCTCTGTTTATAGCCAAAGAGCCAGTGCTATCTGTGTCTGCAGTCGTTTCTCTGGACATGCGGCAGGCATAACTGCACACCGGAGTGCACAGAACGCTGTTTGCCTTCCCGCCAACGTGGTCTCTATTTATCTACTTCAATTTCTTGCTTTTGAACTGCTAGGTTGGCAGGAGCTGAGACAGAGATGGGAGCTTGCTCCATCAATGCAGTACACAGGAATCGAACTCTGACCTTCAAGTCAGTGAGTTCAGTGTCTTAACCACTCGAGCCACTGCAGTCCTATGGGACGGTATATAAGTCTAATTGCTATTGCCCATGTGCAGTTGATTTCAAAATAAAGAATGAAATATCCGGTTTCTTCAAATGAAGTTCTTGCAACCTTAGGTCCTGCATCTAAAATGTAGCTGTCCTTCTCCTAAGCCTTACCTATTATTGGCAGTAAGAGAGGTTTCTTCTCCTTTAGATGAAACATGGTGCTATTTTTGATCTCACACTTTCACCTTTAGCCCTTCTCCCTCTTAGAACATGGCTTCCAAGAACTCTGAGAAGGTATTTCGTCCTTGTGCTCAAAGAGTTTCCATTCCCTTGATGTAGCTGATAACTGCCCCTGCTTGCTCTTGCTTGTGGGAATTTTGGAAGGGGAGTGGCTAGGTTCCAATGGGATATTTTGGTTTGTGCGTTGTTCTTCTCAAAGGCAAATGGGGGGGAAGAGAGAGATAGCTTCTCAGGGGATGAGTCAAGAGGTGGAAAAAAATGTTACAGCGATCTAGTGCTCTGGCATTTAATTTGCTGATTAAAATTAACGTGCTAAACTTAGCTAATAGCATGTTAGCTCTGAGAACTGAAATGCTCCAGTGTATTGGAAGTTACTGTGGAGGGATCATATATCACCAAGGAATATTCCCTCCTCCCCACCAGATTGCTGGTGTAGGATTGTGCATACATGTGTGCACACAAACACTCACACTCACACTCACACACACACTCACACTCACACGCACTCTCTCTCTTTCTCTCTCTCTCTCTCTCTCACACACACACACACACACACACACACACAAACAGGTAGTAGATGTCTTTTCCTGGTGAAAATGCATTTCTGCCTTCACAATAACAGCTGTCTTCTTGTGCAAGCATAAATCTGGAGGTCACCTTTCTCCTTGTTTCAGACTATGGGTCCAGCCATTCCAATCTCGGTTAGGGATAATGGTTGTAGGTGAAGACATCTGAAAGAAACAAGGTTGAGAAGGCAGCTAAAGGGTGGTATTGGCAAGAAAGTGTGTCTTGTGAGGTGTTTTTTTTAGTGTTGGTGGCCAGTGTGTCACAGGGTTACTATGAAAATGAGGTGGGCATGAGAAGCTTGTTTTCCCACTAGGAAGAAAGTTAAGGATGAAGATAATCTGAACAGATAGTGTTCCTAGAGATGTAACATTGAGAACACTAGTCATCATTTTCAGAAAAAAAAACTAAAATGGAACCAACGTCCCTAAGCAAAAATTGGCATCAGTGCAATCAAACAAATGGTGCAAATTCCAGTGAAAGTTTATGAGAAAAGCAAAACTTTGAACTGCCTATGTATTAATAACGTTGAATTCTACCAAATTGTTGTAGCAAAGGGAGGACCACAGATAGCGTACGTACAAAAGGGATGCTTTACTCTGTGTTTGCTACCCATCTCACTTTCAGACAACACAGAAAGATGGTCACTTTATTTATTAATTAATTTGATCTCCTCCCTCCAGCCAAAAATGACACAACAAAGCAATAATAATATTACAATAATTGCATGCCATCAAGTCAATTCAGGCATTTGGCAACCCTTTCTAGGGTTTTCTAGGTAGAAAAAACACAGAAGTGATTTCCCATGTCCTACTTCTGTGGGTGGCCAGGGACTGTACAGCTTGCCCATGACTAAACAGGATGGGTCATCCTGTGGGGAACTGAACTTCTGATTTCTGACTCTGCAGCCAGATACCTAAACCACACAGCTACCAAGTGCATGCAAGATTGTTATTCTGCCAACATGCTGCATGAAATCTTAGGCATAGCATATGTCTCAGGTCCCCCAATGCAGGTATCCTTAAAGATCAGGCTACAGAAGGGGAAACATGTGCTTCCCCAATGTTGCTGTGCTCTAGTTCTCAGCAGCCCTAGCCAATGCAGCCAATGGTAAGAGGTAACAGAGCTACAGAGAACAACACCTGGACACCCAAGCATTCCCCACTCCTGAAGTTGAAGGTGATCCTGGAAAGCAGTTGCTAGTTAAGTTAAGATAAGCTAGTCTTGTGCAGTGTCCTATAAGTGTTTTGGACAACACCTTCCATCTTCAAGCTGGCATTGCCAATATCTTACTGGTGTGGGGCAGATAGGAGTTGTAGTCTAATCCACCTGGAGGATACCAGGTCAGGAAAGTGTAGACCAGGCATGCCCAAACTATGGCCCACGGGCCAGATACAGCCCCTGAAGGAATTCCATCAGGCCCACGATACCCTTGCCAAACCTGGAAGTAAATACGGACACTTCTGTGCTTGTGCGCAAAGTGGCCATTTTACTTCCTGTTTTGGTGCGGTTGCTTCTGTGAAGTAAAATGGCTGCTTTCACGCATGCGCAGAAGCATCCATGCTAAACCAGGAAGCAAAATGGCCACTTTCACACATGCACAGAAATGTCTGTGCCAAACCAGGAAGTAAAATGTTTGCTTTCATGTATGCGCAGAAGCATCTGCACCAAACCAGGAAGTAAAATGTCCACACATGCATAAACATGCCATGTTCCAGGGGCATGGTCTGGCCCGCTCAGCTGTTCCAGGGGTGTGGTCATACCCCTGGCCCAAAATGTTTGGTCACCCATGGTATAGACAAAACCACACTGGATTATCTGATGTGATGTAACATAAGTAGCAGTTTTCTCAAATTATATTCAACAACCCACACAAACAATTTAGGATCTTCAGAAATGGTGGGTCGTGATAACCACATTCACCTCCAGAAAGCCACATCTCCCAGGATCCCTCAGGAGAACTTAAATGGCACCAGAAGCCGATTAAAACCCACTTCATTTACAGAGACGCCCTGCTTGCAATTACTTGCAAAAGCTTTGGCTCAGGCTGTCACTCTCTTTCCTTTCCCTCTCACGTAATGCCTGACAAAGTTTGCGAGCCCCTAGTGCAGGTTGCCGAGCGGAGAAATAAAATAAACGGAAATTAATTTAGGAAACAATAAGATCAGGGAGCAAACTTGCAAAGAAAGGTTAAATAAGGGGTCAAGTTTTGAAAAGGCTGCTCAGGAGGAGGGGTTGGTTTAGCATGATAACAATAACCGACCAGCATGTAAAAGATGCTGGCTTATTGCTACTGAGGATAAAAGAAGCAGCAAAACATCACTGGGTATTTTACCCTCTTCTTGTACAAAAAGGATTATTTAGGTTGCTTCTTAGAACAGCTCTCATGGTCCCCTGGTGTGTTCAGAGAAATAATTCCATAAACGCCGTACAAAAATCTTACACTGCGGCATGCTGGGAGGGAAGGTCCTTTGAGAGGTGTTGTCGTCTCTAGTGGCAGGCATTTGAATCCCCATTATTATGAGATAAAAAAAGAATGAAAGAAAACCCACATCAAACACATGCTGTCAGGCCATTAGAAATGTGACTGTTAAATTCCCTTGTAAAAGAAATCAACTAATAGATGGCGCCTCCTAGGGTGGGTGGGGAGAGCCATTGCCCAACCCTGAGAGTGGCAGAGTCAGCATAATATACAGCAGGATTTCTCAACCTTTTTAAGCCAGGGGCCAGGTCACACTCCCTCAGAGAGCTTTGGGGGCCGGATGGCCATTTTGCCCTTCTTACAACACATGGCAATTCCTGGTGTAGTGGAGGCAGGGGGGGGGACATGAAATGGTGCCATGGGTCGCATCTGGCCCATGGGCCGCAGGTTGAAAATCCCTGATATACAGTATTGGTCAGAGCCTGGAAATAGTACTCATTGGAACTACAACTCCCAGAATCCCTGCAGCTTCTGAAAGGTAATTCTGGGAGCCATAACCCCAGATTATATTTCCAGAGATTTGAAGGCAGAATGCTGAGGTTCAAATGCTTCTTCTTTGTGGCCTCTGTGAATCCGCACTGATGGGTTTTTGCGTGTCTGTGGAGACCTGATCCAATTAGCCTATGTAAAGGTAAAGGTCACCCTTGCTCAAAAGCTAGTTGTATCCAACTCTAGGGTTCAGTGCTCGTCTCTGTTTATAGCCAAAGAACCAGCGCTGTCTGCATCTGCAAACATTTCCGTGGACACGTGGTAGGCATGACTAGACACCGGAGCGCAAGGAATGCTGTTTACCTTCCGATTGAAGTGGTCCCTATTTATCTACTTGCAATTTCTTGCTTTTGAACTGCTAGGTTGGCAGGAGCTGGAACAGAGACGGGAGCTCACTCCGTCATGCAGTGCCTGGGAACCAAACTCTGACCTTCCAGCCAACGAGTTCAGCATCTTAACCACTTAAGCCATTGCATCCCAGATTATATAATATTTCCAGAGGTTTGAAGGCAGAATGCTGAGGTTCAAATGCTTCTTCTTCATGGTCTCTGTGAATCAACACAGATGGGTTTTGTGTGTCTGTGGAAACCTGATCCAATTAGCCTATGAGCTAATTAGAAAAGGAAAATGTCATTAGGACCATCCACCACCATCCCTTCTTTGAGTTGCACACATAATGGCTGTCCCCAATTCTCTAGTTTCCGTTGCAACATTGATTTATCAATCTCTTCCACAGGTATTTTTTTTCATCATCCGCTTCTTGGGGGGGGGGGGTTAAAGCCTCACAGGATGTTCTCTTCCTCATGGAAGGAACAAAATTTTCTACCTCTGCGGCCACCCAAACTCCACTCCCTCATGGAGTGAGTCTGTAGGCCACCATTTTTCCCCTCTGTTGAATGCTCTCTTTGGGACCATTCAAGAAGTGCATTTCTTGCAGCACAAAAGTTTCTCACTCGAATGGGCATTTCAAATGTCTTTTCTTTCTCTGTGAAGGACAGCAAGTCCAGTCCTGCCAACACTGCTGTAACTTCATTAAATCGGTGATAAAAAAAACAGGCAGTTTCAGCTCTAATCTCACCTAATGGAGAGATTTCTGGCAGTATTCTTGTTGCAAAACATACAAGGGAAAAACCAACATCCACTCAAGCTAGTCTCAAGGTTTCTGGAAAAGCCACCCCAGGGCTTTCCGCTGTCTGAGGTGAAGGGGGGAAACGGCACCTTCTTAATTTCAGGGCTGGCATCGACTGAGCTAGGTCAGGCAGCCAAATTAAAGTGGCATTAAAGTGCATCAAACTGTTACTTATTTTCTTACGTTTGCACTTTTACTTCCAGAGAAGGGGAGGGTAGGCTACGTTTTTGTCCCCACAGGTGCCAAAATAATTTTTAGTCCTATCTCCTCTGAGTTGGGCAGGTAAGAGAGACGACCATCCACTCTTGTGCATCAAACAGCAAAATGCCTTGGGCAGTCCTGGATTAATGTGTAAACTAAGGAAGCTGCTTAGGATACCTGGTATGGTGTTGTGGATAAAGTTATGGACTAGGACTCAGGAGGTGTGAGTTTAAATCCCCACTCAGCCATGGAAACTCACTGGGGATGTGGAACTGGTAAAAACCATTCCTGAAATATCTCACACAGTTTGAAAGCTTTAGTAGGGTCACTATAAATCGGTTCCAAATTGACAAGGCACAACAAACACAAGAAAAGTGCAGTTTAAGAATTGGGGTGGGTGGAACAAACAGTGGGAAGCTTCCAAAGACAAGAAACAAATAATAGGAATAATTCAAAAATTTCTTAAGATAATATGCATTTTGGCAGTGCTACATTTGACATGATTTAGGCTTCTAAACTATCTGAAGATGAATTTTATTTCAATGTTGATGATGAAACTCCTTGCTCCATTGTTCCTGATCTTCTTCTTCTTCCTCTTCTTCTTCTTGTGCCATATCTGATTTCAAATATTGGCTATCATCATGGTGGTCAGCCATGAAGATTATCCTGGGAACAACATAACTCAGTAGTCTTCCATTTGCCTTCCCCATCACAGTGTGAAACCTGTATCACTGATCCAGTTCTGTGAATCACTTTCTTGTCCTGAGCCCTATTAGCACACAAAGTTCTCCTCAGCCCCAGGCCAGTATTGATTAAGCTGCTTCCCTCCATCAAGATGGATTCGAGTGGGATTTAATCCACTTGGGAACCATCACCCTTCCTTGTGGACTATGCCACTCAAGGCCATAAGTCCTCAGGGTTGTCAGGTTAGTTAGCTACCACATGACGATCAGCATTGAGTCACTGGCAGTATAAGCTACTCTATTACCATATCTGGCCAGACTTGCTCTCTACGTGGAAGATATACCAAGAACCCTGATTTTTTCACATTCTGGTTTATATGTGTAGAGCTTCCATAAGTTAATGCAGGGTCTCCTCTTCAAATAAACACTAGTGTGTGAGGAAAGTATCTAGGTTACTGGACTAGCACACTCTCTTATATGTATGTGGAGTATGCACACTTATTAAGGATCTTGGAGAACTGGTGGCCGCTGTTTGTTAGTGGTCCCCTGTTCTGGACCCTCGGTGGTACCCTGTGGACCTGGTCAGCTCATACCTTGTGACCCCTCCTCTAGACTGCTTGCTAGTGAACACCAGGTCAGTCTGTAATAAGGCCCCCATAATTGCAGACACAATCTTGGAGGGGCGGGCCGACCTGATGTGCATTACTGAGACCTGAATGACCAGTGAGGATGGGGTTCCCTTGTCTGAGATGTGTCCGGCTGGGTTTGAGGCTTGGCACCAGCCTAGGGGGGAGGGTGGGGGAGTTGTTGTTTTGGCATTGGTCACACTGTTCGATGATCTCTGGCGAGAGCGAGATGAAGGGTACCCCTCCATTCTTGCTCTTCCTGACCTCTCAGCAGCTTTCTATACCGTCAACCACGGTATCTTTCCGGATCGGCTACAGGGGTTGGGATCCAGGGAACTGTGTTGGCCTGGTTCTCCTCCTTCCTGAGTGGCCGGACCTAGTCAGTGGGGGTGGGGGGTGCAGGGTTGAGTCCAAGGCAGCTCATGTGTGAGGTGCCTCAGGGCTCAGTCCTCTCGCTCTTACTCTTTAACATCTACATGAAACTACTGGGTGAGATCATCCGATCCCACAGGGTGAGATATCATCAGTATGCTGATGATAGTTGTACGTATATCTCTGCCCGTGGTGATCCCAGTGATGCAGTCAAGATCCTGACCAGTTGCATGGAGGAGGTTAGGGCTTGGATGGGGGACAACGGACTACAGCTGAATCCCAGCAAGACTGAGTGGCTGTGGGTGAGGGGACCCAGTCCTCATAAGGAGTTATCACCACTGGTTTGGGATGGGGCATCCAACCCAATCTGACCCTGGACTTGCGGCTTCTGCTCCAGGAGCAGGTTACGGCCGTGGCCAGGAGGCCTTTGGGCAAGTGCGTCTTATTAATCAATTGTGCCCACTCCTGGACCAGGAGGCCCTGCTCATGGTCACCCATGCCCTGGTCACCTCCCATTTGGACTATTGTAATGCGCTCTACATGGGGCTGCCCTTGATGACCATCTGGAGACTGCAGTTGGTCCAGAATGTAGCGGCCTGTGCAGTGGTGGGGTGTAGTCATTTTGCCCACACCTCGCCATTGCTGCGGGAGCTGCACTGGCTGCCTATATGTCTCTGAGATGCAATTCAAGGTGCTGGTTGTCACCTTTAAAGCCCTTCATGGTAGTGGACCAGGACACCTCAGGGACCGCATCATCCCTAGGACATCGAACTGTCCCACCAGAGCAAACCAAGACGGCACCCTTCAGATACCATCTGTTGGGGAGGCTTACCTCTCCAGCACAAGGAAAAGGGCCTTCTCAGGCTTAGCCCCCACACTGTGGAACCTCCTCCCAGTAGAACTATGTCTCCAGGCCCAGTTGCTACCATTTAGGAAAGAACTGAAGACGTGGTTGGCAAAATGGGTTGGGGGCCCAGGATTGTCAACAAGCTCCCCTTTCTGGCTAGTCTGAGGCTCTCCCCTCCTGTAATTAATATTTAATGTTAAGGTATGCAGATTTTATATTTGTTTTTAGATAGTAAATGGCACAATGGTGGATAATATTGCTATGTTTTTAAGGTGTTTTTAATTGTTTTATATTGGTTTTAACTTGTGTACACCTCCCACAGTCCATTGGATAGGGCCGTATAGAAATCTATTGATAAGGCATACTGGACCCAATGGCATTTAGACTCCATTCCTCTGTGAAATGTAATATTTAGCCAAGCTTCTGAGCTATTAAGAGAATGTGAGAGCATTTGGGTTGTTTAATGGATTTGTGGTAAACAGAGCAAGCTGTTAGTTTAAAAAATCCCCCTATACCTCTTAAAAATCAACACATTGTCTCAGATAAGCCAGACGCCCACATGGCTGCACTTAGGAGATAGTAATGCTGATCTCCCTTATTGGGGTTTTATAAGGATTGTTTATATAATGGTTATAAAGAAGAAATCGTTTTTCTTAGTTTTATGGGTCATTACCATTATTATCCTAAAAATATTTTTATATAATTAATGTTTAAAAATGAAATCCCTTTACTCTTCTTTGAGTAAAGAAGTTAAACCATTAGGTTGAGTTCTATGAGTGAGGAATAATATAATCCTCAAGAGAAAGCAGAATATCAGAGGACTGTCAAGGGACTTTTAAAGAGAATTAACTTGTATCTCTCCATTTTCCCCCTTATTTTTTCTCTTTCCCTTGCACAATTCTAACTGCCTAGGAGAGTCTAATTTAGATTCCTAGCGGGGGCATTGTCTTTTTATGATCAATGCTATTAACCTTCCCTGAGCCCTTGTGGTATGCCAGGTAATAAATAAAAGTGAACACATAAATAATAGCACACTTGCAGCCCAAGATCCGGTTGGATGTGTTGCATTTATTTTTGAAATTCAGCCCTATTAACCTGTCTGCATCCAATCTTTGGTACCATCAACCCTTCCTAAGGCACATGTGGAAAGAGAAAAAGGACAGAAGACCACGAAGCAGACCCAGAGGAAGGTGGAGAGATAACATCAAATAAATATTAGTAAGGTAAAGGTTCCCCTTGCTCGAAAGCCAGTCGTATCCGACTCTAGGGTGCAGTGCTCATCTCTGTTTCAAAGCCAGAGAGCCAGCGCTGTCTGCTGCTGCAGACATTTCCATGGTCATGTGGCAGGCATGACTAGACACCGAAGCGCACAGAGCGCTATTACCTTCCCACCGAAGTGGTCCCTATTTATCTACTTGCAATTTCTTGCTTTCGAACTGCTAGGTTGGCAGGAGCTGGGACAAAGACGGGAGCTCATTCCATCCTGCAGTACTCGGGAATCGAACCGCTGACCTTTTGCCTCCCAGTCAGCATCTTAGACACTTGAGCCACTGCAGACAAGAACAAATAATGACTGTGGAAGCTGCTAGAAGTGCCAAAGCAAGAAGTTTGTACAGTAATACCCCGGATAACGCTAAAACTTGGTTCCACGAGTCTTTGCGTTATCCGATTTTTAATGTTATATTATATATTTATCGCACAATGTTTAAGAAGCTGGCTTGGTTTGAGAGAATGCGCGTGGGCGCACCTGCCCGCTTTCCCCCAAACCAAGCCGGGGATCACAGCATCTGATCCCCGGCTTGGTTTGGGGGAAGCCGGGTGGGCGCGCCCATGCGCATTCCCCCAAATCAAGCCAGGGACAAGCCGGCTTGGTTTGGGGGGAAACTGCTCAGACCGCCGGTTTCCTTGGGGTGAGAGGGTGCACACATGCTCTCACCCCAAGGAAACCAGCAGCCCAATGCTCAGCCTGCCTGTTTTCTTGGGGTGAGAGTAGCCCCGCACACTCTCACCCCAAGGAGACCAGTAGCCTGATGCTTGGCTCTACAGAGGCCCCCTTGCCCCCTCACCCCCAGCAAAGGGATCTCCGGAGATCTCTGCCCAGAGATCTCTGCTTTGAGCCAGAGATTAATGTCGGGGAATTTGAGGAAAACATTTACATCACACAATGTTATCTTAATTTTGTGTGGTGCAAAGGTGTTCCTCAAATTCCCCAATGTTATCCGATTTTAGCGTTGTACAATGCAATCATTATCTGAGGTATTACTGTATTTTTCTAGACACCCAAAGAGGTAGAAGGAGGAGGAGGCCCTTCCCTTTACTCTCTTTCCTTGTGAAATCTGGAGTGAATTTCAACATTCTTTGATGTATCCTGATGCATTATCAGGGACCTACCCCCAAATTAAGTAACGGTTAATGCCACAGGATAAGGGAGATCTGTAGAGGAGTGATAGCTAGATTTCTAATTATTGATGACATCGCTCTTCAAGCTCTTTCTTTCTGGGTCCCACATTAGGAAGTCTTACCTCTATTAAAGCTTTTCTTCTTCCCCCTCATTTGCTTTGATGCCTCTGCTTTTCGCTTTCCTGGCTTTGCTAGCCCCTCTGCTGTCTGCTTTCTCCGTCCAGTTTCCTTACAGTCCTTAGGTGAGAAATCATCATTCATTCACTTTCATGGAGAATGGAGCTTGCCATCCTTGGCTTACCTGCACCATCGTCACCACCTTATCTCTTGCTGAAGTCTCTTTCAGGCTGCAGCTCAGCTAATGGCTTGCTCTTTGTGTGTGCGTGTGTGCATGTGTGCTTGCACACCCTGGTGGCGCAGTGGTTAAACTGCTATAGTACAACCAAAAGGTTGTGAGTTCAATCCTGACCAGATACCATGGTTGACTCAGCTGAATGCTAACTAAGTTGTGAACCACCCAGAGAGTGAACTAAGCGGGATGGGGCAGTATAGAAGTGTGATTGCTTTGCTTTAGTTCAGGGGTGCCCAAACCTTTTGAACCACCGGCTGGTCATTTGGTTCAGCAGGCTGGTCATGTGGTTCCTCCCACCAGAAGCAGAAGCACCTTACAATCTGTTTTTAAACATGATGAGGTAGATTTTTAAGCTGCCATTTTCTCTACTTAAACCAGGGGTGCCCAAACTATGGCCTGTGGGCCAGATCCAGCCCCAACGCCAATCCATCTGGTACATGCTGCCCTCATCACTTCCGGGAGTGACAAGGGCAGTGGGGACAGATGAATTGGCATAGGAGCTGGTTCTGGCCCATGGGCCATAGTTTGTGCACCCCTGCTTTAGGACTGTGTGTGTAGTGTGTGACATGAAGTGTAGTGTGTGTGTTCCTTCCACATCAGGAACCAAGCAAGTTACTAGATGTGATACAAAGATACACCGTGCAAATTCTCCTGACATCCTCTTCTACATGAAGATCACCCACCCACAGCTTCATTTCGTTACTAATCTCTAATCCTTGTTACCTAGTTTATCCCATTTAAGTGCCTGGGCAGTCTGCAGATTGTTTCTTTTCAATCCTATTTTGACCACTCTAATCCCATCAGAGCTGGGTTGGCAGTTAGGGGTAGGATAATCTGCAGTCATTAACCTTCTCCTTCCCTATCTCTCAATTTCTCAATTCCAGCCACCAAACATGGACTGTGGATTTGGTTTGCATCGTTTTGTGTAATATCCTGTGAAAGGGTTTGTTCTTTTGTTTATAATACTAATTGCATGCCATCAAGTCGATACTGAAAACAGGGTTTTGTAGGTACACAGTACTCAGGCATAGTTAATCTTTTCTGTCTTCACACACACACACACACACACACACACACACACACACACACACACACACACACACACACACATGCTTTTAGCTGTTTGTGTTTAGTTTGTTATTTGTGACTATGTATTTATTGTGTATTTTGTTTAACTGCTATGTGACCCGCCATGAGGGAGCGGCATATAAGCATGAAAATTAAAGTAAAATAAATCTTGGTATTGTGTAGCTTACCCAAGGTTTCACAGGCTGGTTCTTCTCCCAGATGGCACAGTGGAGAATCAAACTCCCAGCCTCTGGACTCACAACCAAAGATACCTAAACCATTGATCTATCCAGAGAACCAGCTGCTAGGCCAGGCTCTGAAAAGTACATGACTATGAAGTATGATAAATGTACCGTATATACTCAGGTATAAGTCAGGATTTTTAGCCTCCAAAATGAGGTCCAAAAATGGGACTTGACTTATACTTGGGTCAACATAAACACTCAAAAACATACCCATACAAATGTCTAAATTAATTAATTTTCCAAAAATGAGATGGCTAGATGATATTGTAGACGCAATGGGCACAGAGCTGAGCGGGTTGAGGAGGATGGTGGAGGACAGGGGTGCCTTGAGGGCAATGGTCCATGGGGTCACAAAGGGTCAGAATCGACTGTGCGGCTGAACAACAACAACAAACCATATTTTAATGTATTTTTAATTATTGAAACTCACTAGCAAACATGGACATAGAATGGTCATGTCTGGGGAATCTGTAACTTTCCCCATCTCTGCGTCTGAAAGATTTCTACTAAAACGTCCTTCTACTCCATGTACATACACTTGCATTCTTTTAATTTTTTTCTTTCTCTAGCCTAGTAGTGGTGAACCTATGGCACGCATGCCGGAGGTGACACTCAGAGCCCTCTCTGTGGGCACCTGTGCAGACACCCCAGCACAGGGTTTGCCCCACCCCTCTGCCCAGCAGCCCAATGGGAGCACTTTCTTCCTCCCCACAACACAGAATTTGCCCTGTCCCTCTGCCCAGCAGCCCAATGGGAGCGTTTCCTTCCTCTCCTGTTGCTGTGTTGGCACTTTGAGAGAAATAAGTTGGTTTTGGGTTGCAATTTGGGCACTCAGTCTCTAAAAGGTTTGCCACCACGTCTAGCCTCTACACCAGGAGTTCTCAACCTTTTTAAGACGGCAGGCTGGGTCACGTTCTCTCAGACAGTTTCGGGGGACGGAGTGCCATTTTGCCCTTCCTCCACCACATGGCACTTCCTGGTGTGGTGGAGGCGGTGGTGGTAGGGCCACATGAAATGGTGCCGAGGGGCCGCATCTGGCCCTTGGGCCGCAGGTTGAGAATCCCTGCTCTACAACAAGCAGTAATATAAAAGATTACTCTTGGGAGTTGTGAAATTTCCTCCCCTTCTCAAGATCAACATTTCAGTATCTTCTGCAAATTCTTTTGGAATTTCTTGTTTTGGCTACCTTTTAGTAACCATCCATATAAGAAGCTTTTAGTTTGCAACATACATATGAAGCTATGGCCAGAATTCTATCAGCATTGTCTCAAAGTTTGTGTAGCTTGCCACAGCTACGGTAGTTGTGGTTAATTGATAGTGGTACATTTGGGTTTCAGAGCTGGATCCACGACCTGTCATGATCCACCCTGGTGACTCATCCGTTAGCCATAGCAAGTTACACAAGCCTTACAGAAACATCAACAGGAATCTGGCCAGTAACTTGCTGAAGAATTGCATTTCCTTCCTTAAAATCCTTCCCAACCTTGGGTCCCCAGGTGTTCCTGGACCACAGCTCCCAGAAGTCATTGTCAGCACAGCCAAAAGTGAAGGTTCCTGAGAAATGTATTTCAGAAAGATCTGGGAACCGAAGGTTAGCAACCACTGCTTTGAGACATAAGCTTGCTATTTAGAACTTGAATCACAGGAGGTAGAACATACTGGTTTGTTGTCATACAAAAAGCAACAACCCAACATTTCAATATTTATACTAGACCTATTTTACATTTCAATCAAGTCCAAACTATATATCACAGAATTGAACAAGGAATCTTTAAGTGCTGAACTTTCAGTTGTCACTGCAGCTGGTAGGAATGCACCTTTCTGATTTTTTTTTGAACTCCCAGAATTCTGCATCTAATAGATTCACATCTACAGACCTAAGCAGGGGATTCTGGGAGTTGGCATACAAATCTGATTGGCACATCTCTAGCAAGTACTTTCCACATATGTCATTTGAAAATGAGTTTGCATTGTGCTTTGGCTGGTCCTCCAGACATAATAAACACAGGCTTTGTTTGAAAGTCTGACTTCCCAGACATTTAAGGTCCAATTGCCATTATATCTCTGAAACACCTTCTGATATCTTGTTCTGCATATATTGGCTCTTATTTGGCTTATGTATAAATGTTGCATTAGGGGGACAGCACAGCCTCTTCCTTTAACCCGAAATTAGTAGGCTAGGTTATGGCAGACAGTCTGCTCCATCTAGCTTTCTTTTCCACTACTTTGCTGCTCTTTGCTCTGGGACTGCAGTGGCTCAAGTGCCTAAGATGCTGACTGGGAGGTGGAAGGACAACAGTTCGATTCCCAAGTACTGCAGGACAGAATAAGCTCCCGTCTTTGTCCCAGCTCCTGCCAACCTAGCAGTTCGAAAGTCAGAAATTGCAAGTAGATAAATAGGGACCACATCGGTGGGAAGGTAACAAAGTTATGTGCGCTTTGGTGTCTAGTCATGCCTACCACATGACCACAGAAACATCTGCAGCAGCAGACAGCGCTGGCTCTTCGGCTTTGAAACAGAGATGAGCACTGCACCCTAGAGTCGGATACGATTGGCTTTCGAGCAAGGGAAACCTTTGCTCTGTAGCATTTTCTAACTACAGTGGAACCCCAGATAACAACAAAACTTGGTTCCACAAGTTGTGTTGTTATCCGGTTTTTGACGTTATGCAATCCCTATGGAAGATGCCCCAGATAACAACAACAAAATTGGCAAAAACCGTCACTATCCGGTGCACCGCTACCAAATGCCCGCATAACGACGTTTTTTGGAATTTTCCTGTCGTTATGCGGTGCATCACGTGGTGCATGATGAATGCGTCATTATGTGATTTCATCATTCTCCGAATGTATCGTTATCCGAGGTATTACTGTATAGCAATTGTGTTACTATACTGGCAGGACCAACCCTGAAAAAAGATGATAGATGTTTCTTCACTAGTGTAGGATCCATAGAAACCATAGTGCTTTGAATATGTCTGCTTTTTGCTTCTCCCAAACTACAGGTTTCTTTTTTTCAGTTACAGTGAATTACTCCGTGTGATAGTCTTTGAGAACAACTAAACACAGGTCAAGTTCTCCTTTGTTTGCAACTTGGGAGAAAAAGATGTAATGGCACTGCTAAACCCAATGGTGGTGGTGGTGGTGGTGGAAACCTTGATTGATCCTGTTTGTTATATGGGGGCAAAGCTATCATGTAGAACAGGGATTCTCAACCTGCGGCCCGTGGGCCGGATGTGACCTATGACACCATTTCATGTGGCCCCTCCCCACCGCTTACACCACACCAGGAAGTGCCATAGTGGAGGAAGGGCAAAATGGCTGTCCAGCCTCCGAAGCTGTCTGAGGGAGTGTGACCTGGCCCCTGGCTTAAAAAGGTTGAGAACCCCTGATGTAGAAACTGGGACATAAATCCAATTGCTAATGCATACTACAACCAATGAGCAAACTGCTGAATAATAAGTTGAGAATACAATAACTACCACTGGTTTAAGGGTCTGCTCCAGTGGTGGGATTCAGCTGCTTCGCCCCAGTTCGTCAGAACCAGTAGCAGAAATTCTGGCTGGCCACGCCCATCCAAGAAAGTAGTCCTAATTCAGGTGCAATGCAGGGCTTTTTCCTCCTGGCCACACGCACCATACCACGCCCACAGAGTAGGTAGTAAATTTTTTTGAATACCACCACTGGTCTGCTCTCTCACAACTTAGCAACTGGACTTAAACTGAAGAAGGGACATGTGTTGGAAACAATCCCTTTAAAAAGGGGAAATGCAAGTCTGTTTGCCAGAGTTTGGCTGCGAGATTCCTGGAGTTATCAAATAACTTTTCTAAGGATTGCTTGTGACACAAATCTCCTCTGAGCATGGGTAAGCAATTGTAACATGTTGCTGAGTAGATATGGGTCAGAAAGATGTCTTCCTCAGTTGTAGGAGAACAGGATTGTCACTGAAGTTTATTATTATTATTATTATTATTATTATTATTATTATTATTATTATTATTATTATTATTATTATTATTATTATTATTATTGTTGTTGTTGTTGTTGTTGTTGTTTGTTTGTTTGTTTGTTTGTTTGTTTGTTTGTTTGTTTGTTTGTTTGTTTGTTTGTTTGTTTGTTTGTATCCCGCCCTCCTGGTGGGGACACCACTCAGGGTGGCTAACAACATAGGAGGAAAAGGGAAAGAGGAAAAACAGAAATAAAAATACAATATAAAACAATTAAAACATCAACAGTTAAAAAGATTACCTGAAAGAACCCCAGCTAAAATCCACATTAAAACACATAAACTCTGAGTAGTCATTAAAAACAGCTCTCTCCACCCAACACCCACATTAAAACAGAAATCCCAGGCAGGGCAAGTCCCAGGCTAGACACGCCAGTGGGCCTGAGAGGTGGGGGCACTCATGCACCACACCTGCTGACACAACCATGTCTTCCTTCCATACATTATATTATATATATCTTCCCACTTAGAGCAGGGGTTCCCAACCTAAGGCCCATGGGCCAGATCTGGCCCACAGCACCATTTTATGTGCCCCCATCCCTCCAAGGGCATTCAAGAAACAAAATGGCCGTTTGAAGCTGTTGGGACAAAATGGCCACCCCAACATGCAGGCAGGGCAAAATGGCAGTTTGACCTTCAAAGCTGACTGAGAGAGTGTGACCCAGCCCCCGGCTTGAAAAGGTTGGGAACCCCTGACTTAGATGATGGCTGTTCATACTGCATGGGCAATTAGAAATAGGTGTGTGCTTCCAATTTTTTAATTGTTCGGTTAGGATAATTTAAAGACCATCTTTATGAGTGGGACTCTTCCAAGGCATCATTGCTAATAAAAGAAGCAACGCAAAACAGCAAAAATTCTATTAGCTTATTATTTCTTCTGTCTTCATTTTCATTCACTCCCAATTTCTCCTTTATCTCCCTTTTGGTTTTGTTTAGATTATCAAGGCTGGACACTTGGGAGACACTCAACTGAGATGAGTAGTACTTGCATCTCAGTAAGTGTACCTAGACTTGCACAACCTGTTCTTCAGGGGCAGGGTGAAGAGCTTTCTTGCACTCTTGTAAAAACTCTGTGCCCATTGATAGTGCTATGTTAATTACAGCCAGCATCAAATACTTATAACAAGAGAACATGCAGTCCACTTACAGGAAGACTTCAACAGAAGAGCCATTTAGATAGCCTCCCATTAGGGCAAATGATAACCTAAGATACCAGTGTCAACATCATCTAATTGCATTTTAGCCAGCACAACAGCAACGGTTGCAGGCCTTTGTGTGGCCTTTCCGTAAATCAACTTGTGCATAAGTAAGACATCTTGTCCTTTGTGTGTCAAATCTGTTTTGAAGGAGATATTTCAAACCAGAGCTCTGAATGTGAAACTGAGTGAGCAAAGTATGGTTAGGCAAATTCACTGGGATTTGCTTCCAGGGAAGTATATCTAGGATTGCTGTCTTTCGCTTTGTGAAAACTCTTCACTGCTGTAACTTTCACGGATTATAAAATATAACATCTGTCCAGCTGTCAAAGGCTGAATGCCATTGCATGCCTTGCCAACAATCGACCACTAAACGTCATTGGCAGCTGTCAAATATACAGAATTGTTTGCCATTCCATGTCAACATCCAAGTGCTATTAAACACTACCTGTCAGATATCTGGCCTTGAAGTTAGGCCAGCCTTTCCAGCCCGAGGCAATACAGTGAATGGCAATTCTTTTACTCAGGTCTAGTTATTCTGGAACAAGAGGCAAAAAAAATCCCACAAAGCATCTCTCCTTAGCCCTGCCAGCATACCTGTCAAGTATCCCGGATTGGCCGGGATTTCCTGTAATTCAGCACCGCAAGCTCTACTTTCTCGCCGGCATCCCGTATTTTGACAGCAGGGGAAAGTAGTTACTCCACATCCCCTTCTGCGCAGAACCCTTCTACACATGCGTAGAAGGCTTCTGCGCAGTTCCCTTCTACGCAGAACCCTTCTACGCATGCATAGAAGGCTTCTGCACATGCGTAGAAGGCTTCTGCACAGAAGGGGACTGTGCAGAACCCTTCTACGCATGCATAGAAGGCTTCTACATATGCTTAGAAGACTTCTGCGCAGAAAGGGACTGCGCAGGTCCTGTATTCTCCGGAGCCGCGCTTGACAGGTATGCCTGCAAGTCAACAATATGTTGGTAACCAATTTTATTACCAAACAATTTGCTGTCTTTTCATGACACTGCAAATCTGTCCCAGAATGGCAGAGCTGGCCCTGCTCATGCATCAAATAGTGCTAAGTCAGCGATCAATGACAAAGGAAAAAACTGAGTTGTTGGAGATGACTAACCAAAATCACTGAGTAAACAAAGCAAACAAAAAAAACATAAATCAGACATCACGAATGACAATACAGTAAAACCCCAACTTACAATAAAAGTCCATTCCATAGGCTTTTACGTAAATCAGTTTTTTTACGTAACTTGAAGCAAACCCATAGGAAAAATGAATGTTTATGTAACTCAAAGCAAATGCATAGGAAAAATGAATTTTAATTAACTCGAAACAAACCCGTAGGAAAAATGATTTTTTAACGTAAATTGAAGCAAACCCATATATAAATGAATTTTTACATAAATCGAAGCAAACCCATAGGAAAAATGATTTTTTTACGCAACTCAAAGCAAACCATAGGAAATTGTGTTATTTAAATTGGGACATTTACGTAAATCGGGTTTTAACACAAAATCATTACATAAGTCGAATTTTACATAACTCGAGGCATACATAAATCAGGGTTTTACTGTACACGGAAACCTGTTTCAAATCATTTCAAACCCCCAGGACACTCTGCTCACAAATTGAAAGTTGCCGCTCTAGAAAAGATTAATTACAAGACAAAGATCCAGAGAGAGACAACAGAGATAGAATATATACATATGCTGATCAGAGAGTAAACAAAACCAAAACCAAAAAAGACAAATAAAATTGTGGCACCTTAAAGACTCGCTCTTGTATTTTAATGTTAGCTTTCATGGATCAAGTCCACTTTGTCACACATAAGAGTGAGACTTCATGGCATTAATGTATACATATTGAGCACAGAGGTACACAATGGTTGGCTGGCATAACATAAGTTTGCAAATCAGTATGACTATATACAACCAGTATTAACAGAAGATCCCTCATTGAGGTTCAGATGTATTATCGTGAAGTTTGATTTTGTTGAGTTGTAAATTGTTAGTAAAGGTAAAGGTCACCCTTGCTCGAAAGCCAGTTGTATCTGACTCTAGGGTTCAGTGCTCATCTCTGTTTCATAGCTGAAGAGCCAGTGCTGTCTGCTTCTGCAGATGTTTCTGTGGTCATGTGGTAGACATGACTAGACACTGAGTGCACAGAACACTGTTTACCTTCCCACCGAAGTGCTTCCTATTTATCTACTTGCAATTTCTTGCTTTTAAACTGCTAGGGTGGCAGGAGCTGGGACAAAGACGGGAGCTCATTCTGTCCTGCAGTATTCAGCTATGGAACTGCTGACCTGCTGCCTTCCAGTCAGTGTCTTAAGCCACTTGAGCCACTGAAGATGATGGATGCAAAATAAACATTGTGGCATTACATATCTGCTAATGCTTGCACAGACTAATATGGCTACCGCTTCAAAACTTTCAAATTCACCGAGGCATCATTGTGGGATGCATCATATTAAGGGTCATCTCTCTCTTTTCATCTAATTGTACTTTACTGGGGTATGATGTGCAGCCCTATGTGACCCCTTTCCCATCTCCCCATGCCCTTTCACAGAAATCAGTCGCCAAGATGCCGGTCGCCATCCTCAGCAGCAGTCCATTCTGGTGAACGTAATGGTCTCTTCCTTCCTCCTTGTTTATTCTTCCAAATACCCCATTTGTATTTCTGCAGATCCTGACCCAATCTTAGCTTCCTTGGTTTCTTTTGTGAACAAAAGACTTATTCTCTGCTTGTGAATGTTTCAACTTTGCCCTCTTCCTCTCCTTCCTTTTCTCTAATGCCCAGCAGTGTCCAGGAATGTAATTGCTTGAGCAGAACGAGTCCTTCATCTCTGGATTTGCAGCAGAAAGTCCTGACTCAAAGCCTGGCAGAGACACAGCCTGGTTTTAACCCCATGTTTCTCCTCTTTCCAACACCAGCACCACCCAACCCAGTTCCTCCAGCAGTTGAGCCCTTTGAAGTTCCTTCCAGACGGCGTCAGATGTCACGCATAACTCAATGGCCTTGTTAGTCAGAGAACTGCTCATTAAGGCATAAGCTTTAAAGCGGTGTTGAACGGGGAAGACTGTGGCCTTCCAGATGTTTTTCCATCTTCAAGAGCAAATTACCTTGGTGGCAGTCAGATCCCTTGGAAACCAGGTGGCAGAGCAGAAGGGTAGTTTGTTTTTTCGTGTCAGAGATTACTCTGGGTTGAAAGGGTTTTTGCAGGGGATGTCCAAATGAGGCTCCTTTCATGTCCCCTATCGTGTTGCTGTCAGGAAATCGAACACCAGGCACAGTGCTTTTACCCACTGAGCCATCGAGGAGCATACGTTCTAGGCCAGGAGTTCTCAACCTTTTAAAGCCAGGGGTTGGCTCACGCTCGAGGGTCGGATGGCCATTTTGCTCTTCCTCCACTACATGGCACTTCCTGGTGTGGTGGTGGGGGCACATAAAATGGTGCCGTGGGCCGCATCTGTGCCATTGGCCACAGGTTGAGAATCCCTGTTCTAGGCTTTGGCATTAACCATGGCAAGATTGTGCTTATTGGCTTCTAGAAAGAACATCAGGGACTGTGGTGGCTTAGTGGTTGAGGCACTGAACTTGATGACTGGAAGGTCAGCAGATCAACAGTTTGAGACCCGAGTGCTGTACGACAGACTGGGCTCCCATCGTCTGTCCCAACTCCTGCCAACCTAGCAGTTCAAAAGCAAGAAATTGAACATAGATAAATAGGTATTGCTTCAGCATGAAAGGTAAAAGCATTCTGTGCACTCTGGCATATAGTCATGCCTGCCACATGACTATGGGGACATCTGCAGACACAGACAGGGCTGGCTCTTTGGCTGTAAATGGGGATGAGCACCATACCCTACGGTCAGATACAACTGGCTTTCAAGCAAAGGCAACCTTTACCTTTATTTTCTTGAATTCTAGTCCAAAACTGAATCCATGACATCACACTGGATCCTCTCTCTCTCTCTCTCTCTCTCTTGCTTTCATATTGCCCCCCTCTCTCATTCCCTTCCCCATGTTTATCTTCAGGAGATTAGCAGAACAGATGTCAACCCCATGCAAACACAACAGACTATTGTTTGATTGACAGCCCTGCTATTAAGCAGCGGGCTTATTATTCTTGTCGTACAATACCCAAGATCAGAGAAATTAACAAATCTAAATTATGTGTCTCTCTCTGTGTAGGTGCAGGTATTTACAGTTTGTTCACTCGTCACCTTTGCTCTAATGCGATTGAGGAGATATGCATGGCTGTCCTCCACTCATCAGCATGACAGCCCAGTGAGTAAGTCAAGAGAGATGGAGTGGCCCAGAATTACCGTTTTATTTCATAGCTCAAAGAGGACTAGAAGAGGGATCTGGCAAGTTCCAATCCAGCACCTCTAACTCTTAATACAGGCTGTCCTTATGTGCCAGAATACAGTAGGAAAGGATGCTGAACTGAGTGCTGGATGGTTGAATCTCAGATTCAGTCTTAGCTGTGCTGGATGTTGGTGTGCCAGTTATTGCTTCTGGATCTCAGTTTTTGTTATATAATTATAAGAAAAATCAAAAGGACTGTTCATGGAATAGATAAGAAATGTCTTATTAATAGTGAAGGTCTATACATGCTGCTTAGTGGTTTAGGCACAGTTCCAGAACAAAGCAAAGCAATTACACTTATATACCACCCCATAGCACTAAATGTACTCTCTGGGTGGTTCACAAGTTAATTAGCATTTTGTCCCCAACATGCTGGGTACTCATTTTACTGACCTAGGAAGAATGGAAGGCTGAGTCAACCTTGGTCCTTGGTCAAGATCTAACTTATAACATTTTTAGTTGCAGTACACCAGTTTAAGTACTGCACCACCAGCTCAAGAAGAAGGGACTGGTTTACCACTTATAGTACTTTCTACCTAGAAAACCCTGAAAAGGGTCTTTATAAGGAAGAATTGATTTGCTGGCACACAGTTGTTATTATACAATGCATGCGTTCATAAAGAATGTTTTAAATCAGGAGTTCTCAACCTTTTAAAGCCAGGGGCCAGGTCACACTCTCTCAGACAGCTTCAGGTGCCAGACGGCCATTTTGACCTTCCTCTACCTTACGACACTTTGTGGTGGAGGTGGTGGGGCCACATGAAATGGCACTGCGGGCTGTATCCAGCCCCCAGGCCACAGGTTGAGAATCCCTTTTTTAAATACATTCATTTCTATAATAAACTCATTGAGCCATAGAGATGGAAGGGGTTTCAAATATCATCTAGTCCAGCCATCTAGAAAATTTTCTACTGTGTCATCCCTGATAGGCAGCCCTGCAGCTTTTGCTTAAACCAATGTAATAAAAGGGAGTGTACCACTTTCTGAGGCTCTCTGGTCTCCCATTATACCAGTTATAATATCAGGAAGTTCTTCTTTATTTTACTTATATAATGCATATTCTGCCTTACAGCTAAAATCTCCAAGTATGGCAAAGCCCATATGATGATAATGAAGAAGAAACAAATTGCCCAAAGTAGTACATTTACCAGATAGACAGTATATAAACATACAAACAAATGATGGTGATAAATAATAATAATAATAATTTAGTGTCATAAATTATTCTGGGTTGAAAGGGTTTTTGCGGAAGAAATTCCTCTTGGGGAACACCCAAATGAGGCTCCTTTCATGTCCCCAAGAGCTGGGACAGAGACAAGCACTCGATCCATCATGCAGTACCAGGGTCTTGAACTGCCAACTTGCCAGGCTTCCAACTAACAAGGCGAGCTTCTTAACCACTGAACCACCACAGCCCAATTGATGATGATGATACTACATTGGCTCCTGCTAGTATTTTTCGTGCCTATTGCTTCTAACTTATTCCATCATTGTTTTGATATTATGATGATGATATTTCAAAACAATGATGGAATCAGTTAAAAGCAATAGGCACTAAAAATACTAGCGGGAGCCAATGTAGTATAATTATTAGTGCTGGGGTACAGCTCAAGGAACCTGGATTCAAAACCTCACTTGGCCATGAAACTCAATGAGTGGCTTTCGGCCAATCACAGTCTCTTAGCCTGGCCTACTTCTCAGTGTTGTTGTGAGGAGAAAGAAGGGGAGGGAGAGCTATCCATGCAATAGAAACTTATATATCTATATAATACCACCTTGAGTTTGCTGGAGGAAAGGTGGGCTGTAAATACAGATAACAACATCATAGAGTATCACAGGGGAAATCTAATGCTGTTTCTAATGTACAGGCTGTGGCTTGTCTCAAAGGCCCTTCAAGGTGGCTAATTCTGTTTTGCAACACCAGAACTAAAAGGAGAAAATTAAAATAATCTAATAAGCCACAAAGCGGAAGCCAACACAAGCAGGAGAAGCTTAGCTGAAGAAAAACATAGGGCATCCCCAGTGGCCTTGGGAAAAGAAATTCAAAGGCTTTGTCTGTTGCTGAAAAGCTAGTAATAAAGTGGTGGAATGAGTTTTCCCTGAGAACAAGGTTGTAGGAGAGCTAGGACTTTTTGATTAGATATAGCAATGTGACATCTCTCGCCCTGCTAGGCTTCCCCATTCCCTCTGTTGCTTATTTCCAGTCTTCACAAATACAGAAGGTGTGGCGGTAAGAAAATAGATTTTCCCCCCCAGAACAATCTCTTGTTGGAAGCTGTCTGGTTTTTTAAGTACAAAGTATGCTGAAAGGGCTTGCTCTTGAATGGGCCGTTGAGACCCTTTAGTGTTACAAGATCCCTGTTTCTGGTTGAAATGAAAACAGCCACAACTGTTTGTCAATATGGATCAATACGGCTGCTTGCATGCTGACATTCTTTTGTCAGGCACATTACTTTAGAGGCCATAATGAAAAGTGTCTTCACTCCAAAATGATCATAATACTCCTGGCTAGAGAAGGAGTCCCAGAACTCTGTGGTGAACATAATGCGGAGACAAAACTCAGGCAGCCCAAATCTGTTTTTGTTACTTGGAAATAAAAACCAGAGGCAGGTAGGGTTGCCATAATTCTCTCCCACCAAGCCATATGACATCATTGCATTCTTCAAACTGTGCATGTGTCGTGGAGACCGCATCTCTAAGAATCCCCATTCAGGACGAGCAGCCACCATCAGTTTTAAAAAAGCTGTAGTCAAGAGGTTATTTCCCATATGATTCTTCTTGGAAAAGATGATTCTTGATGGTTCTATTTTCATTTCTTTTCCCATCTCTGCCCCAGCTCCTGCCAACCTAGCAGTCTGAAAGCAAGAAATTGCAAGTACTGTAGATAAATAAGGACCACTTTGGTGGGAAGGTAAACTGCATTCCATGCACTCCGGTGTCTAATCATGCCTGCCACATGACCATGGAAACATCTGCAGATGCAGACAGCACTGGCTCTTCAGCTGTGAAGCAGAGATGAGCACTGAACCCTAGAGTTGAATACAACTGGCTTTCGAGCAAGGGTGACCTTTAGCTTTTTAAAATTTCTTGGGCCACTCTTTAAACCACCCTTCTTCCCCCTGAGGTCACCCCCTCCCCTTCACACACACACACACCCATTGAAGTAGATTCACCCTCAAACCCTACACGAGGATCCCTTGGAAGAAAGTTCTAAGGAAGGGCCTGGAATGGCAATGCAGCCCATGGAGCCTCCGTTTCCCTCTGGAAGGAGAAAAGCAGGAGACAGGAAGGGACTTATTTTGCAATGGTCAACTCTTCACTTTCTGTCTTCCCTCTCTAGGAATAGCAACAATATGAAATTAAGCCTTTGTTTCTGGGATTTTTACATGTTTTTTCTTAAACCGGCCGGGACTGCTTCAACCTGGGAAAATCCCGGGAAATTGGGACATATGGCAACTCTAGAGGCGGGGGAAAATATATCAGAGATGGGAGCATAGTTCGCTATTGAAATAAGGCACGGACTCAAAGGGAGCTGGCAATTCTAAATTTGCAAGTGCTTTTAGTTTGGATTTAAAGGAGACTCAATGCCGAGTGTTGGGTGGCAGTGAATAACCTGACTATGGCTACAGGCAGATGAGCCCTTTTAGATGATGGCCCCTTGAGTGGAGGAAATGCCACTGGAAACCATCATATTGGGCCCAAGGGCAAAATGAGCGGAGGAGGAACTCTGATTCCCAATGGTCATGGAGGCGGAAGAGACTTGTCCAGATAGACTGGCTGTGAAGGCACACCTTGCCCATATCCTCAAGGCTGTGGTAGTCCATTGCAGTCCCAGTGTTAAATCCTGCGTGTCTCATTTCATATGTGCCACAGGAGATGGCTCCATCACTTCATGGCAAGCTGGGATCCACCTGAAACAAATTCATGCCAGTGGCATTTTTCTTGATTGCCTCGAAAGGTGAAGGTGGCCTCGAACCAGCTGGCTTTTAAGACCAGGCGTCCCGGCGCCCTGGGGCAGGGGGGAAAATGTATCGAATTGCAGCTGACAACGAAAGGAGATGCACAAGATTTTGAATCCATTTTGGGAATGGGTTTAGCATGTAGAATAGCTGCTGTCAGATTCAGTCTAAAATCTGTTGTACCGTTTATGATGCCTATTTGTATTTTAAAAAGTGATGGCAAATGTCCCATATGAAATGCACTGATTTGGTAAGAGTGTGATGGGAGATGTTTTTTGAGTCCGGAGTTGGAGAGAAAATTGGGGAGGGAGAATAGTGTGAAGAATTGTAATGAGTGAGTTTAAAGCCTAGGAATAAACAATATTCTTGCAATACAGTGGTACCTCGGATAAAGTCCGATTCGGATAAAGTCGCGGTTTTCATGCACACGTGATGCATTGCATAAAGTCAAAAACCACTAAAAATGGATGTTATCCGAGGTATTTGGTATAGGACCCTCGGATAAAGTCCATTTTTAGACATTATCTGATGCATCGCCCATTTGATTCAGATAAAGTCCAAAATCAGATAAAGTCCAAACTTGTGGAATGGAGTTTGGACTTTATCCGAGGTTCTATTGTACTGTTATTTTAATAACACTTTATTAGTTTTATTCTAGCTGAATGGCACAGAGTTCAGTATCTGAGGGCTGGCTATGTGAAACTTGTTATATGGGTCTCAACAGTGGTAGGATTCAAAAAAAAATTACTACCTACTCTGTGGGTGTGGTATGGTGGGCATAGCCAGGGAGAAAGCCCTGCATTGCACCCCAATTAGGACTACACTTTATTTCAAAACTTGGATGAGTGGGGCCAGCCGAGATTTCTGCTACCAGTTCTGGCGAACTGGGGCGAGCCTGCTGAATCCCACCATTGGGTCTGAATATAGTGGCAAAAACACACAGGGGGGGAAATCACCTAAAGGTTGGTGGCAGCAAAAGAGGAAGAGAGGGTGTAAGTGAATACTATTAAAGGAAACACATTTATTCTTGTGGTTAATTTAAAGAGATCATAATCTAAAATGATCTTCTCATCATAATTTGAACAAAATAATTCCCACTCCCCCAAAAAAACAAAAAACAAAACACACACACACACAATCTCACACCTTTAAAAAAAAGTGTTAGAATATTTTTGTGGGGGTTTCAAACTGATTGTTACCTTCTGGTCACCTCCCATTCTGAAGGGCGCCCAACCCTCTACCTTCTGTCCAGATCAAATTTTGAACTACCAAAATGAAGCCATTTTCTTGGCTTTGTCATTGGCCAGATGTAAGTCCATGTTGGTTTCTACCAGTAATTAGCAGACCAGTAGATGAGCTAGATTCGGTATCTCTGCACATTCACACAGCATGTTGTTGTCTGCCAGCAGCCTTGACTTGACCATGTTGGTCTTGCATCAGGGACTCCAACCCTCAGCCTGTTCAGGGTCCTCTAAGTGACATAGGAGAGGTTGAGTTCCTCAGCAACATCCTCCTTTAAGGTTCTTCTTTGTCCAGTGAGCTCCTTTGTCCATCTTCTAATTTGATTTTGCTCTCTACCTAGATGTAGGGTGTCTGGTGTCAAGATTCTGGCTTATTTCTCTTTCTTTTTGTTCCTTGTTTCTAGCTTCTGAAGACCTGAGCGCTCATCCTGCCGTTTGCTGAAGCATGCACATTGGACATGGCTACCCGCCGTTGCACTCGGAAGCCTATGCTGGCACCCACGGCCTCTAGAATGGTCTGGAAGTATCTTGTCTTCTTTTTCATCTGGCTGCCCTCACTTGTTTGGGGAGGGACGTCTCCTACTTCCTGCCCAGCTGCTTGTTCTTGCAGCAACCAGGCCAGCCGGGTCATCTGTACACGCCGAGAGTTGGTGGAGGTGCCTGAGAGCATTTCGATCAATACACGGTACCTCAACCTGCAGGAGAACAACATCCAGGTCATAAAGACTGACACTTTCAAGCACCTTCGTCATCTCGAGATTTTGCAGCTCAGCAAGAACCTCATCCGTAAGATTGAGGTCGGGGCCTTCAATGGCTTGCCCAACCTCAACACCCTGGAGCTCTTTGATAATCGGCTGACCACTGTCCCCACCCAGGCCTTTGAATACCTCTCCAAGTTGAGGGAGCTGTGGCTGAGGAACAATCCCATTGAAAGCATCCCTTCTTATGCCTTCAACCGAGTCCCTTCCTTGCGCCGATTGGACCTTGGAGAGCTCAAGAAGCTGGAGTACATCTCAGAGGCAGCTTTCGAAGGCTTGGTCAACCTGCGCTACCTGAACCTGGGCATGTGCAACCTCAAGGACATCCCAAACTTGACGGCCTTAGTGCGGCTGGAGGAACTGGAGCTATCTGGGAATCGCCTGGAAATGATCCGGCCGGGCTCTTTCCAAGGGTTGACCAGCCTTCGCAAATTGTGGTTGATGCATGCCCAGGTGGCCACTATTGAACGTAATGCCTTTGATGACCTCAAGTCCTTGGAGGAACTCAATCTCTCCCATAATAACTTGATGTCCTTGCCACATGATCTTTTCACTCCTTTGCACCGCCTGGAGCGTGTCCACCTCAACCACAACCCTTGGCATTGCAACTGTGATGTGTTGTGGCTCAGCTGGTGGCTCAAGGAAACAGTGCCAAACAACACCACATGCTGCGCCCGGTGCCATGCCCCACCAAACCTCAAAGGACGATATATCGGAGAGCTGGATCAAAGCCATTTCACCTGCTATGCCCCAGTTATAGTGGAGCCTCCCACTGACCTTAACGTTACTGAAGGGATGGCTGCTGAGTTGAAATGCCGGACAGGGACCTCAATGACGTCAGTCAATTGGCTGACACCTAATGGGACGCTGATGACTCATGGTTCCTATCGGGTCCGCATCTCTGTTCTCCATGATGGCACACTCAACTTTACCAATGTGACCGTCCAGGACACTGGACAGTACACTTGCATGGTGACCAATTCAGCTGGTAACACCACTGCTTCGGCCACACTCAATGTCTCAGCTGTGGATCCAGCCGCCACAGGTTACACCTACTTTACTACAGTGACAGTGGAGACCATGGACTCAGGTCAAGAAGAATCTGTTCCCACCAAGAAGGAACCTGGGCCGACACCATCGCAGGGTTGGGGGATGACGTATTCCACCACCTCACTGACCCCACGCAGCACCCGTAGCACTGAGAAGCCATTCACCATCCCCATTACGGATGTAACAGAGAGTGGCATGAAAGACCTGGACGATGTCATGAAAACCACCAAGATCATCATCGGTTGCTTCGTGGCCATTACCTTCATGGCCGCTGTGATGCTCATTGTTTTCTACAAGCTCCGCAAGCAACACCAGCTCCACAAGCACCACGGGCCTACGCGTACCATTGAGATCATCAACGTGGAAGATGAACTCCCCGCAGCTGCCGGAAACCCTGGCGACAGCCACTTGGCACTTCCGGCCATCGAGCATGACCACCTCAACCATTATGCTGCTTTCAAGGCCCACTACAACAACAACAGTGGTGGCGGACCCCTCACCTGTGGCTCCAAGAACCCCATGCTTAATTCCATCCATGAACCTCTCTTGTTCAAGAGCAGCTCTAAAGAGAATGTCCAAGAGACACAGATATGATGGCCAACAGACCTGGGGAACAGGGAATACTTGCGTGGCGGGAGGGCGGCAGAGGATTCCTATATGTGGGGAGGAGGGAAAGGTGAAGAACAGCTCCTCTCTCCCCGTATGAAAATTTAAAATACCACAGATATTTCCACCACCGTGGCAGGTCATGACAGCCAAGCCCCCCCAGCCCACCCTTCCCAAAGGACACCTTTGGTTTTCACCAATTTAGCCTTTTACGTTCTCTTCTCTTTCATTTGCAGAACAAAGTATGACTGTGGCCCTCTGCCTGCCCCCATTTATTTCCTTTCTGCCTTTCCTTTCCTTTCCTTCCCCTTTCTCTTTTCTTATTTTTCTACTGTTTTCCCTTTACATTGGAGACTTTTTAAAATAATAATAATAATACGGATGGAGCTGTTTCTGTACCCAACTACCTGCTGTTCTTAGTTTTTAAAAAAGGAAAGGAAAGAAACAAAAACGACAACGAAAGGAGGAAGACATCACATCAATTTGTTTTCCTTTCGACATCACAGGAATAAACTGTAGGAAAAAGAAAAAACCAACCCAAGTGAAACGGGAGAGGAGGGGGGAAATAATCTTATTTTGAGCCGCTTTCCATCAAAATTCTATTTTCATCCAAATGGGATATTTAAAAAGAAAATAAATAAATAAATAAATAAATAGACGGGAAGGTCATGATGGTGCCAGGGTTTCCCTCCCCCTCCCCTTTGGAGCACGTGAAGATGCCAAGCGCACAGGGTTCAGGGGGATTTTTTATGACTAGTATTATTACTATGGGATGGCAGGCATGGCCGGTGTGTCGCCCCAAAAGACACAGGGGTGTGGAGGTATTTTTTAATTTGTAATAAGCTGGGGTGGGTGGGAAAATGTGGGGTTTGGTGGGGGATGCACTTCCGGCCAGGAAAAAAAAAAGGCCTGTTGATTCCCTTGGCGTTTGGGGGGGGGGTCTGGTCTGAGTTTCCTATTTTAATAAAATCCATAAAGATGTTTCCAACCCTCCCTAGGGTGCTTCTTTTAAAGTGTGTGGTGTGAGGGTGAAGGCATTGAGTGGGCATAACCTTAACGGGTTGAGCACCTGCGAGTGTGGGTTATCAGAGCTGTGAGATGTGTTGAAGCCTGTGTGTGGTTGCAGTGATCATGTCTGTTGGGAATATGGCAAGTGTCATACAGGTACTGGACTCAACACTTCCTCAGGGATCCACAGTGCAGGTCGCTACACAAAATGTTATGATCTGGACAGCAAAGGAGTCAGGGGAGGGATTGGTGTTTGTGTGATTGCGTTATGAGACACTGGGAACATGTGGCCAACCAGATGTTTGTGCATTCTGACTCTGTGAACCCCTTCCATTCTTTTTCTGTGTCTAGGCTAGACGTGAAACTGCCAAAATGTAGGCACCCTTTGGTGAGCTCATTCTGTAGTTCCCTTTGCCTGACCTAGTGTGAGAAAGATTAGCTGGCAACACAAGGTTGTTATTACCAGGGTATACCCGACTGCGGTTCAAGAATACCACAATCTTCGAGGAGTCTCTTTCTGTGTACCCTACTCTTCCCATAAGGCCAGTGGATGCAGACAATCTGACAATGTGAGGAAAGGGTACAGGATCCCTGCTACTGCACTGTTAGGAATGGATCACGATCTTTGTGGGTAGTTCTTTATTGTTCTCTTCCTGGGATTCCATTTTTCTTTTCTTCTTGGGAAACCCCAGTATGCTCCTATGATTTGTGCACATTTGTTTGTGTAGGGCTGGAAATAGGAAAACTTGGTGCCTTCCAGATGTTTTGGTTTGCAATGTTGATGATTCCTGACCATTAAACTTGCCACCTGGGCTTCTGAATCTGCAGTCCAACATATCTGGAGGGTGCTACATTTCTCACTTTTGCTGAAGAGTCATCCATGCAGCTTAAACCATGGGTACTTGTATGCATCCAGATGTTAGACTTGCCTCCTAACCAGTGGTGGGCATCAGCAGGTTTGCACCAGTTCGCGAGAACTGGTAGCCAAAATTATGGCTGGACCTGCCCATCCAAGTTTTGAAATAAAGTAGTCCTAATTTGGGGGCAATGCAGGGCTTTCCCCCTGGCCGTGCCCACCATACCACGCCCACAATGTGGTAGCAAAAAAAATTGGAGTCAAAAGCAAGAAATTGCATGTAGATAAATAGGGACTACTTTGGTGGGTGGGAAGGTAAACAGTGTTCCGTGCGCTCCGATGTCTAGTCATGCCTGCCACATGACCACAGAAACTTCTGCAGAAGCAGACCGCGCTGGCTCTTCTGCTTTGAAACAGAAATGAGATGAGCACTGCACCCTAGAGTCAGATAGGACTGGCTTTCAAGCAAGAGAAACCATTACCTTTAACACTGCTCCTATCACTGAGTCCCCATCAGTCCTACTCACCATGCCCATTGTCCAGGATTTTGGGAGTTGCAGTTCAGTGTTCATTTTTCATGCGGTTCATGGTTGCACAAGTTCTTTACTCCTGTTATATAAGGGCGAGTTTATGCAGTCCAAAGTTTGACAATGGTGGGCAACAGGGAAAGTTCAGGCAGGAACAGACAGAGATTAATATATCTTGGTCTTGATTTTGATTATTCAAGCTTCATATTGGGGAGAGAGGAGGAAGCCAAATTTCCCACTTTTGTAGCGGATATAAGTTATGCACAATCTAGAATGGTTGCTTTGTTTTCACTATACAGTAAAACCTCACATAAAGAGAGCCTTGCTTAGAGACTAACCCGCTTAAAGAGCAGAAATTTATCTGAATGGTCGCCTCACTTAACAACTAAAACCAACCAAAAACTTGATTAACAACTAAATTGGGGTTCGCAATTCCCCTACCCCCAACAGAAGTCACAATTGGCCACTTACAATGGTGTTTCACTTGAAGAGCAAACTCGCTTAAAGAGCGATCCCGTGGAACGCATTATGTTCTTTAAGCAAGATACCGCTGAACACAGAACCCCACTAGAACAATATCAATCATGATTAAAATACATGAAGTAAATAAACAGTTAAGCATTGAAATCTAGATTCCACTTTGGTTACTGTGTCTGTGGCAATACACAGGATTCTCAAAGAGACTTCTGTGAAAACAGAAGATCGAGCGAATAAATGTAGAGCAGTTGGATCAATATTTAGGCCAAGGTCCAGTTTCTGGTGCCAACCACTGAATCACTTGCTGAATGGTATATCAACACTTGCATAAACCCCGCTGGCCAAAATCTTGTTGCTTTGTGAAATCAATTAGTGCAATAAACTTGTGGCAATTCCATTGCTAAAAATAGGTGTACTCTGAGTTATAGACCCATTTGAATCAATGGAAGTAACAGAGGAGTGGACTCACCAAATTCCCATTGATTCAATGGGCCTACTCCAATGCAATTTACTGTGAAGCAGGGAAGCATCTGGATTTTGGCCACTGATTCAGTGGGTCAACTCTAGTGGGGCTAGCGATGGAATTTAGGCCTTAAAATAGACCTATCAAAATAATGAAAGCTTATATTTGTCATGGCTAATTAATGCCCCATTTGATTATGGATACATATGACAAGTATGATTTTTGGACATGGATTCCAGCAATCTTCTTTTCCTTTCTTCCATTATCAAAACCCATATGAAGGCCACACAACCTTGTAGCTCCTGCTTGCCCCTCTTGACCATCACCATAGACTCATCTTCTACTTTTGTGTCCAGACCAAACTTTGGATTGCCAAATTAAGCCACCGTCTTGGCTTTGTTATTGGCCATAATTAAATCCTCATCAGTTCATGTTTCTGGCAGTAATCGGCAGACCAGCAAATGAGCCAGATTCAATATCTCACCACATTCGCACAGTGTGGTGTTGTCCGCCAGCAGTCCCCAACTTGAGCATGTTGGTCTTGCCTTTAGGAACTCCGACCCTCAGCCATATATCAAGCACTGAAATGCTTACTGTGTACATCAGGAGTTCTCAACCTTTTTAAGCCTGGGGCCAGGTCATGCTCCCTTAGACAGTTTCGGGGGCTGGATGGCCATTTTGCCCTTCCTTCACCACATGGCACTTCCTGGTGTGGTGGAGGCAGTGGGGAGGGGGCACATGAAATGGTGCCATGTGCCACATATGGGCTGCGGACCGCAGGTTGAGAATCCCCGGTGTGCGTCCTGCATGAGCTTTCTGTCATCCATTCTAGCCAGGCTGGAAAAGGTTGATTCAAATTGTAAAGACCATCTGAAGAGGGAAAGGATGTATCAGAGGGGAAGCGGAATCTTAGCGCGTTCATTTGCTCATCCGTAAGCTTGTTTGTGTGGGTGAAGAAAGAACAAAATGAATCAGATGGGCACAAACTGTTTGGTATAAATGAACGGGTTCCCAGAGGAAAATGGGACAGAACATGAATCAACAAGGCAATGTCACAAGCCAGTGGATTTGGATTTTTTTTTTAATCAAGAAGAACATTGTTTCCAAGACTTGGGAATTCCACACAGCAGTGCTATGCAGCAAAATCAAATGCATATTGTTTTCTTCTCTAGGCACCAGCAACATGCCAAAAAAGAAAAAAGATCACGGCAGTAGAAATATTGGCAGGAGGAGCTTACAACCGAATGCACATTGTCCCTTTTTGTGGGTTCAACTCCTGTTCAGGGTTCTTGTCCATCAACAAAGCAGAATAAAACATGCCATCCATTTTTCTTTTCTAGCTTGACAGTCCATGGCTGGTGAGTGCACTCAGTATTCTTTGGATGATCATGTTCCGAAGGGGTCACAAGAGCTTAGGAACCTGCTCTTTTTATATACAAAAAAATCATTTAATTCCTGATACTCATGACTTAAAGGGACTGCGATGGCTTAGTAATTAAGATGCTGAGCTTAATGACCAGATGGTCAGAAAGTCAACAGTTCGAGACCTGAGTGCTGCATGATAGAGTGACCTTCTGTCCTGTCTCAGCTCCTGCCAACCTAGCAGCTTGAAAGCAAGAAATTGCAAATACTGTAGATAAATAGGGACCACTTCAGTAACACAGTTCCATGCGATCTGGTGACTTGTCATGCCTCCCATAGGACCACAGAAATGTCTGCAGATACAGACAGCGCTGGCTCTTTGGCTGTAAACGGAGATGAGCACCATACCTTAGAGTCAGATACGACTGGCTTTCAAGCAAGGGAGACCATTACCTTTACTCATGACTTCTTGCATTGTTTCAAAATGCTCTTTGTGTTGCTTGCTACTTTTTGGAGAAAGTGGTTTGCGGATTGGTAAGGGAGAAGCAAAAAAAAATGGTCTAAGTCCTTTGAAAATTTCCTTTAGAAGTAACTTTCGAAAGCATCTATATAAAATTATTAATCACACCAGTAAAATAACTTTCCCTCTGCTTACACCCCACTCCGATCTAACAATTCCAGAATGTGCCACAAACTACAGCCTTGTTGTGGTCTTGTAAATAGAAAGCTGGGGTTTCCATTATTGATTAATCCATTTTAGCCTTCCTCTTTTCCTGCTGCTTTTAACTTTTCCCAACATAACTGTTTTCTCCAACTACCCATGCATTCTTATTTCCAAGCTCTTGATGTTTAAAAAAATGTTTTTAAAGATGTAATTCTGCAAACCTCAAAGGAGCCACAGTGGGGAACCAAACTCCTAACCTCTGGGTCCACAGCCAGATACAGTACTCAAATTACTGAGGTATTCAGCCAGGTAATGTCTCTTTAAGAAGATGGCTGCATGCCCATGTCTCTGCTCTTGCATTCACTGTCTGGAGAAAGAGTAAAATGGAATTGTCTCAAACCATACATAGAGAATGATGGTTTGTATCATCATGAACAAGTATTAGAGATTCATGTCAATATTGATTTTGTTTGATGTTGATAAATATTTGGCAAAACAAGTAGACTTCTGCATATTCAAGAATGAAAACTGAATGTGGGAGAAAAGGAAACAGATGGATTTAATCCATTTTGGCCCAGGGATTTGAGTGCTTAGCTCTTAAAAGTCTTGTTTTGCAATCCTAGGAATTAAACCCTGTTAGAGAGGAATTAATTCAGGTTTGGATTCCCTCTCTTGTAACAAAAATGACAAATATTGAGGCTACCATGTATCCAGCACATTGTGGGAAGGCAAGACTCGCTGGAAAAGGCAATAATGCTGACAAATGTTAGCAGCAGGGGAAAGGTCTAACTGTGGCAGGGGTGCCCAAACTTTTCAGGCCATGGGCCGGTCACGTGGTTCCTCCCACCGGACATGGAAGTAAATCGTGTCTTGCAATCTGTTTTTGCAACAGGATGATGCTAGATTTTTAGGCTGCCATTTCCTCTTCTTAAAGCAACGGTGGCCAAACTACAGTTAGTGGGCCAGATCTAGCCCCCTACACCAATTCAACCCTACCCTTGCCGCCCTTGCCACTCCTGGAAGCGGAAGTAAAATGTGCCATACGGGCGTGTTTTACTTCCGCTTCCAGGAGCAGTAAGGGCAGCACGGGGCTGGATGAATTGGTTTTTTGGGGGGCGGATCTGGCCCACAGGCCATAGTTTGGGGATCCCTGTTTGACTCAACAAAAGAAAGTCACAGCTTTGAGTTTGCAAAATCAGGCTGTTACTTGTGGCACCTTCTGAAGGTTGCTTATTTATAGTTACCATAAATCATAAACGGTTTTGAATGAAGGTTGTCACTTCTTTTTGAAAGGCTTCTCATTTTTAACAGTCATTTAGCAAGAAGCTGCAGCATACTCATATGTTATAGAAGGGGAATTATCGTTCCTACCAAATTTGGCCAATGGAGGGGGAATTTCTTTTTTTATTTGCAGATATTTTTCATAGTAGTGGTAGAAAGAACATGCCTTTTCCCAAAGTTTGATCTTAGTTATTGAACTGGGCTAATGAGACCTGGGTACCAACCACTTGTATAAAGCTCCACGTTAAAGTCTGAGAATATTTGTTCCAACCTTTCTCTCATTAGAGAACAAGTAGTGATGAGGAAAAGATGTCAATTTTCCAGGAGGATGATATGCATTTAGTGCTGGCAATTTAGATTTTTGCAGGGATGGTGAATCCTTTTGGGGTTTTACTCTTGAACTTTAGCCTGAACTATCCAAGGTACCAAACCCTATCTTCAGAATAGGTTTCTGTGGACTAATGTGAGTTCAGCTTTGCAATCCAGTGGTCAATATCCTGCTTCTTGGCCTAGTCAATTGCACTGAGTAAACCTATTGAAACAATGCAGATTTAATGCCACAACACCTCCATAAGTCTATTGATTAAATGAAACCACACTAATTGTGACTTTAGCATAGTACGTCACACTTAAAGTAAACTGATTTGAATCAATGGGACTTATGGAAATATGGTGTTGGAGGAGAGATTTGTGGATATCCCAGATTTTGTGTGTGTGTGTGTGTGTGTTAGAGAGAGAGAGAGAGAGAGAGATCAACAATGCTAGAAACGGTTGAAGGCAGCAGGAAGACTAGATATGAGATGGACTGATTCTCTAAAGCAGGGGTTCCCAACCTTTTCATGCTGGGGGCCAGGTCACGCTCCCTCAGTCAGCTCTGAGGCCCAAATGGCCATTTTGCTCTGCCTGCATGATGGGGACAGCCATTTTGTCCCAACAGCTTCAAAGGAGGTGGCTATTTTGTTTCACCTTGTAGGGGTGTGGGGCACATGAAATGACACCGTGGACTGGATCCAGTCCATGGGCCTTGGGTTGGGAACCCTTGCTTTAAAGGAAGCCACAGCCTCAAGTTTACAAGACCTGAGCAGTGCTGATGGGGACAGGACATTGCTAGTGCCAATATCATGTTCAAATATTTGCCCACTTGATTTCCAGAAATAGTATGTTGTGGATGGTGGAAAGGGGAGTGGGGAGATAGTCTCCTTTGACTCAGGCAACAAATTATTCTGAACCAAGCTTGGTTAAAGGGAGAAGCAAATACCCGAGAGCTCTGTCATGCTTTAAACTGAAACAAATCAGTTTATTGACAATCCTTCACACACTAGTTAATATTTTCTTCATAGAGAAAGTAATAGCATGAAATTGAAGGAAGACATAGCAATATAATTATATGGAAAATAATATCAGTGGGTTGAGAATGACATTAGAATTGCATTGACAAAGCAATCTGTCAATGTAATGTGAACAGGGAAGCCAGGCCTGCATCTCTCTCCTTCAATTTCCCTGGAGAAACTGCTGCATGCATCAATACATGGAAACAAGATGTTATAAATAACATAGGTAAATATGGTTGCTTACTTTATTGGTGTAGCAAAAAGGAAACAAAGTTCAGCATGCCGGAATAGCACGCATGCGTGCACGCACAAAGAAGCTACAAGGGCAGCATGTGCCAGATGGATTGGCATTGAGGCTGGATCTGGCCCATGAGCCATAGTATGGGCACCCCTGGTTTAAGTAGAGAAAATGGCAGGTTAAAAATCTATCTCATTGTGTTGCAAAACAGATTGCAAGGTGTGTTTTACTTCCGTTTCTGGTGAGAGGAACCACATGACCGGCCCACTGAACCACGTGACCAAATGACCAGCCAATGGCTCAAAAAGTTTGAGCACCCCTACACTAAAGCAAAGCAATCACACTTCTATACCACCCCATCCCAGTTAGTTTACTCTCTGAATGGTTCACAAGTTAATTAGCATTTTGCCCATAACATGCTGGGTACTCATTTTACTGACCTCAGAAGGATGGAAGGCTGAGTCAACCTTGAACCCTGGTAAGCATCAAACTCACATCCTTTTGGTTGCAGTACAGCAGTTTAACCACTGCGCCACACAGTCTCTCTCTCTCTCTCTCTCTCTCTCTCTCTCTCTCTCTCTCTCTCTCTCTCTCTCTCTCACACACACACACACACACACACACACACACACACACACACACACACACACACACACACACACACACACACATACCTACCTCCCAGAATTACCCAAGAGATTTTGGCAGTTGTAATCCAAAAAACTAATGTTTTCAAGTACTAGCCAAGTTGCATTTCAGAAGTTACACAATGAGAAAATAACACAATTACTTTACTGGTGTAATTAAACATTTTCCGGGGGGGGGGGAGAGGGGATCTGCAAACATTTTTAGGGCATTTAAGACATTTTTAGAGGTGTGTCGACTTTTCAAACATTATAACATGCATGACAAGTTCTGGTTTCTGACAGTTTTATGTTTGATTCTGTGGTCCTTGATGTCAGTTATTCTTTACCCATTGACCCTCCGGAAAGCAAAATTGCAAATTTGGACTGAGATGAAAATAGCTTCTGACTGGGAGGAACTAACAGTGAAATGATCCTTTATGTTAGCACAGACGTTGCAGCTAGAATTAGTCATGTTAGAGGTGACCTTTTGAAATCAACAGGATTTAAGATTATTCCTGACTTAACCTGTTCTGCTCTGACCATGACTAAGCTTGGATCTATTCCAGTAAGTGCAGTTAGATTTGCTGGTGATATACATAAATATTTGGTGGAAGTGTAACAACCTACTTGTACCAGTGTGAACGTGAACTAATGTTTGCAGCGTCAAAGGAAATTGTTTCTCAACCTTTGGTTCCCCAGATATTCTTGGACTTCAATTCCCAGAAGCCCCAATTAGCAGGTGTACAGATTCGGACCTCTGGGAATTGAAGTCCAAGCATATCTAGGGACCCGAGGTTGAAAAACACCTGCAGACTTTCTTATTTCCTTTGAACTTAGTAGCAATCTCCACAGTAGTAATGCAACAAATCTGTGCAGTTTCTCTCATCCTTATCAACAAAGGGAGTCTTGACACATCAAGATGAAAAATGGTTACCTACTAGAACAGGGATTCTCAACCTGCGGCCTGTGGGCCAGATGCAGCCCGTGGAACCATTTTATGTCAGCCTCCACTGCCTCCACCACACCAGGAAATGCCATGTGGTGGAGGAAGGGCAAAATGGCCATCCGGTCCCTGAAGCTGTCTGAGGGAGCATGACCAGGCCCCCCAGTTTTAAAAAGTTTGAGAACTCCTGTACTAGAAGGTTTTTTTTAATGAGTGGTAAGATAGGCTTTAAATTGGCTATACCACTTAAAATTGCAGGTGGAGATTCACAACCAGAAATATGTCACACATGTAAAAATTTATCTTTTCAAGAAAGGGTTTTAGGCTAGAAGGATTTATCCTAGCCTTCTATGGAATGTATGAAGAAATATACAGTTAAGACAGTCTTTGCTCCATGGTCTAAAGTGGTGCAGCCTGCATTACAACTTTGGTGTGAATTATGAAGAAATTCCTTCTCTTTGGAACTGCAAGGGGTAGTGGTTTGTTGTGTATAGGTGCTGTTCACCAGTTCAGTATCAGGAACAAGAAAAGTAATGGAGAGACCATTCAGGTCTTATTTGCCTTGTTGATGTGATATTTGTTGCCTAACATTGAAATTAGAGGATTTAGGGTGAGTCCTACTCCAACTCTTACATAGCTTGGAATTAATCGATTAAAATGTGCATATTAGCCTTGATTCTGTGCAATAGGTAATAATACTTTTAAAGTTCATGATTTTAATTGTGCCATGCAAACAATGTTAATTGGATGAGCAACAATTAATATTTCGCATTTAATGTATTTCTTTAGGGTCAATTGTTATGAGGAATTTTTGACGTTTTCAATCATTTGAATCTTTAAAAATTAAAAGGGACACACTGTGCACAATTAATAATTATGCCCATAAATTATTTTCACAAACTATTATTGCTATCATGTATTTTTAGCGTGGTAGCATTGGCATTTATGTACAGGAAAAGCTGCCCCGGCTGATTCTTCTCTCTCTAATGGCAGGCTAATTTTTTCTGCCATGCAACATTGAACAACCACTTTTCTAGCACCACAACAGAGAGGTAGTACAAGAAGACTGAAGAAACAACAATTCTGATTTCAGCTCATCATCAACAACACAAAAAATGCATACATATGTATTCATACTGGTGGTTGCCATGGGCTTGTCTAGACACAGAGGCCATATTTAACTATGACAACAACAAACTATAATTCTAGACAGTTTGAATCTGTTGTGGATAAGCCACAATCTTTGTTGATACTTCTTAAGTGCCTCTATCTTCCATAGTTCACAGTTTGTTTATTCTGATGAGTGAGCCCAACAAGGTGCCATCTCTCTGTTTTCTTTTCTCTCTTTAAAAAAACCAGCATCTTCCAGAAACTATATTCACAGGTACTAATAAGCCTCAACATGGTTTCTTGACATCTGCTTTTCAAAACATATGAACCCACTTCTTCTTACAGATTTTGGTTTTTTAACCAGTCACAACCACAGTCTGTATCCATGATTTGTCGCTGGTGTATAAACTGTGGCTTGTTTAAATTGTGGTTTGTTATGAAGTCCAAACTTGTAACCCTGACCTTCTCTCTGAATTATTTTCTCTGCTGCTTGTGTTGATTTAAGAGCTGACAAAAGGGGTGGAAGAAGAATCCTCTAAGTTCAAATCAGAAATGAAAAAGATAAGTGTTTTTTTTTCATCCAATGTGCAATTAAAGGTTGAATGACAATGCATGGGGATGGTGCATCGACCTCAGACTTTAGCGTGTATCTCACACAAGCTCTTCAAGGTATTGCAATGTACTGTATTCCAAATGGGTTTCAGCACCTTGGATAGTTCCTTAAGGCCAGAGTGGATTCACTAGCTCCATAACACTGGAGCCTCCAACTGGATCCTTTTAACCCTTCTATGGACTGGGAATGCTAAACTGCAATGCCTTGACTTGGCATGACTTGGGCCAATCTCTTATTGGCTCCACATTTCCCTCTTTCTGGTGAACCTCTTCTCACAAGGTTCTTCTTTTGTTTCTAAGTCAGACTTTAGACTGCCAAAATGAAGCCACCTTTTTGGCTTTGTCATTGGCCAAACTTAAGTCCTCATCAGCACATGTTTCTGGTAGTAACCAGCAGACCAGCAGATGATCCAGATTCTATATCTCTCCACAGTCACACGGTGTTTCCTTGTCCACCAGCTGAACCCACTTGAGCATGTTGGTCTTACATTTAGGCACTCCAACTTACAACCTATTCAGGGTCCTCCAAGTGACATAGGAGAGGTTGAGTTCCTCAGCCATGTCCCCCTTTAATATTATTCCTTGTCCAGTGAGCTCCTTCCTCCATATTCTAATTTTATTTTGCTCTTGTGTACTCTCAAGAATGTTTGTTCTTGCCACAAAGCCGTTCCTGGATCTGAGCTGGCAGACGTGAGGCACATATCCATTCAGAAGATGTAAAGGGTCATTCTCTTGTTTAGTTCTCTCAGCATCCACTGCAACTTCTCTCTTTACCCTAGGTGGAGCAATACCAACAAGAGGATATATTTTCTCAGCTGGTGTAGGTTTGAGACATCCCTTCACTATATGCATTGTTTCTAAAACAGCAATGTCAGCTTGTTTCACATGTGTAGATGCGCTCAATATTGGAGCAGCATACTTTACTGCACAGATGGTCAAGGCCATAGTTTATGTATGCAGAGTGGCTTGTTGAGCTCTCCATCTATAGTTTGTGAATTTCCTGATGAGATTGTTCTTTGCATTAATTTTGGCTTTGGTATTCAGACAGTGCTGCTTAAAAGAGAGTGTACAACCTCCTGATAATATTGTTCCACACATGGTTATAAGGAGGATACAAATGCATGGAAAAGAAATTATATGCTACACAAACTCCAAGGTTGTTTTTTTAAAAAAAAATGTCGTCAATCATAATTGGTGGAAGAAGTGAAGCTAGCTCTGCAAAATTAAACTTCACACCACTGAAGGGTAAAAGGTAAAAATAAAGGTCAACTTTGCTCGAAAGCCAGTCACATCTGACTCTAGGGTTCAGTGCTCATCTCTGTTTCATAGCCAAAGAGCCAGCACTGTTTGCAGCTGCAGACATTTCCGTGGTCATGTGGCAGGCATGACTAGACACGGGAGCACATGGAATGGTGTTTACCTTCCCACCAAAGTGGTCCTTATTTATCTACTTGCAATTTCTTGCTTTCAAACTGCTTGGTTGGCTGGAGCTGGAACGAAGATGGGAGCTCATTCCATCCTGCAGTTATTGGGTATCGAACTGCTGACGTACAGCCCAATTCAAAGGCAAAGGGCAGATCTATGGTGATGAGAGAAGAGAATTACAGTACAGTGAGGGGAAGAAGATTGATAAAGAACAGATTAACAGATATTGATCCAAAGCCTGTTTGAGGTTTTTTTTTCTTTCCAGTGCACACTATGGCTCTTTGTGCGTGTGGCTGTCTTTTTATGCCAGTTGCTCAGGGGGATAATCACTAACCCCCTGGGCATGTGTAAGCCCCATTGTTGAATTTTGTTATCCTAAATAATCAGCTCTTAAAATAAACTATAACTGCCAAAATCTCCCAGCCAACACGGCCACAGGGAGTTGTGATTTAACAAAGTAACATGTATGCTTAGATTAAGGAAGTCAGAAGTGCCATGCTTTCTCTGTAATCCTATCTGATTTAGCAGAATCTGACAAATCTTTCCTAACACTTAACCAGGTAAGACACATGCAAGGAGAGCCCCGCTGGTTCACATGAAGGGCTGATCTAGTCCAGCATTTGTTTGCCACTGAAGTCAATCTGATGCCTCAATGGGGTGCTCGTAAGCAAGGCACAAGGGTATTGGCACTTTTCTACTGTTTGTTCCCTGGCATCCAATACTCATTCAGAGACACGCTGATCCTGCATCGGGAGCATAGGCAACAAATTGTTCTGGTGTTGCTGGTGTGTATTAATCTGCTCTAGCTTTCAGTCTGAACTAAAAGGATTTGCCAGTGTCTATATTCACAGGTACTAATAAGCCGCAGGATGATTTATTGACATCCGCTTCTCAAAACGTATAAATCTGCTTCATATCCTAACTGCATTTTGGAGCTATCAAAAACTTATCCCCCAAATAGTTTCAGCATGATCCTGAATCTCTGAACATTCAGCTTCACTGGGCAACCTCCTAGTGTTAATGAGAGAGGGACAGAAGCCTATTACACTCTCTCTCTCTCTCATTTGTTTCATTCTAATTTGTGACATGTTGCACCTAGCTTCTCATCTTTTTAATCATCAGACAGGTGAGAGGAACCTATTGCTTTCCAGATGCAGTTGGACTGCAATACTCATTTTCCATGACCCATGATCATGCTGGCAGAGTAGACGTGAATAGGAGGACCCCCACATCTTCACCTCCAAATAGCCCAAAATTGTTGTTATTCCTTCTCATAAGAGAACTCCTTACTCATCATATGGACATCTTTTCTACTCTGTGGTATCTTTAATCATTTAAGCTTAATTATTAAAATCTCTTGCTGGAGAACAGGGCTACCTATGAGTGCCTGATGTGGAATGAATGGTCTGTTTTGTAGGCCCGCTGTTCATGAAAGCTTGGTCCCACTAATCTTGAGAAGGGCTGTGGTGGCTCAGTGGTGAAGAAGCTCGCCTTGTTAGCTGGAAGGCTGGCAAGTCGGCAGTTCAAGACCTACGTACTGCATGATGGATTGAGCACCGATCTCTGTCCCAGCTCCTGCCAACATAGCAGATTGAAAGCAAGAAATTACAAGTAGATAAATAGGGAGCACTTTGGTGGGGAAAGATGTTGGAGACTTGAAAGGAGCCTCATTCAGGCATCCACTGAGCAGAGTTTCTCCACCAAAAATCCTTTCAACCCAGAATAATTTTGGACATGAAATTATTATTACTAATGCTGAAGTTTATATCCTGTTTGATATTTAAATACAAGCAGAGCACCAGTTATGAAAAGTGCTGTGACAGCCTGACAAAATATTGGTTGCGCACAATCAGATGTATTAGGGTTCATCGGCATAAAATAGTTGACATGATACTGGTCTGCATGTTTTCAGAATGAATGGCTGGGATGAATTGACCTCTGCAGAAGAAGCTGGTGTCATAGAATCACCCAACCCTTCCAACAAATAATTTTGGACATGAAATTATTATTACTAATGCTGAAGTTTATATCCTGTTTGATATTTAAATACAAGCAGAGCACCAGTTATGAAAAGTATAGATCACCAGTCTGTCATCATTCCTTACTTCCTTGTCCTTTCTCAAGTATTACTCATATCTGAGGCTGATAGACCCCAGAGGGTAACATTAAAACAATTAGGGACAATTCCATCAAACTGGCACCTCAAGACACTGAACGGCTGTAAGGGATGGGCAAACAGAGATGAACCATGGCTGGTACCAAGAGAAGCCACTGAGAAATAGGAGATGAATACAGGCCAAATCGAAGCAGGGGCACATAAATACTACTAATAAATTAGGGATTTTCACCTGTTTTTCAAAAGATCTTAGCAAGCCAACTGCCCTCAGAGTGACACATGTTATGGTGGAAGTATTTGTGATGCATGTTTGTTCCTGAATTTGCTTCCATGCAGCACCATAAGTGCAAGACATGGCCTTTAATCCAAGAGTGTGAAATCATAGACGGACACCTATATCTGGCTTCTGGCAACCTTGCAAGTCATCTGTGAAGAGGGGATACTTTGCTTAAAATAAGGACATTATTTTCATGCTACAGATGGCTGCTAAGGATATCATGGGTTGACCATGTGACTAACGTAGAAGTATTGTGCCGAATGGCTAAAGAACAAGAACTATTTAAGACCATTAAGCAAATAAAGCTCCTATACCTTGGCCATATCATGAGGAACAACATAAGGTATAGAATACTCCAACTTGCTCTGCAAGGAATGATCCCTGGGAAGAGAGAACTTGGATGTAGATGGACTTCATGGTTGAAGAACCCGAGAGACTGGTGTGACATGTCCTTGGAAAAACTGTTCCAAGGAGTTAAGAACAGGAAGACTATCACCACGATAATAGCCAATATCTGGAATGGATATGGCTCCTGAAATAGAAGAAGAAGAAGAATAGTGATAGCATCTTGATATGTGCTGGTATCCATGTGTGTGTATGACAATGGTTGGGAAAGTCATAATATTGTGCAAAAGTCTTTGGCTACCAACAGCTGGTTTGAGGAAAATTCAATGAGTTATTTGGGGGCCATAACTTGGACACCCCAACTACAAGCTTCACCAAACCTGGGGAAGGTTGAGAAGAAAGTCAGCATAAGACCCTCACCAATTTTAGTGTGTCTAGGTGGCTTGGAGGCTGAATTATGCTCCCCCAAATCACCCATTGGATTTTCTCCAAAACAGCTGGTGGTGGCCTAAGATTTTTGCACAATACTGTAAATTGTCACCTCTCATGCTGTGGATATATCAGCTTCATGAAAGGAGAATTTATAAGCCAGCAATGAGAAAAGTGACTGTGGCGGCATAGTGGCTAAGACACTGAACTTGACAATTGGAAGGTCAGCATTTTAGCAGTTCAAAACCCATGCACTCCAGTGTCTAGTCATGCCTGCCACATATCCATGGAAACATCTGCAGATGAGCACCAAACCCTAGAGTCGGATATGACAGGCTTTCGAGCAAGGGTGACCTTTAATGAGAACACAAAACCCTTAAGGCTCTGAAATTTCTGCTTTTTGTGTGATGCTTGTATATCTCTGGTTGAGCACATTGGTTTGGTGGTAGGGTGTGAATTAGTTTCTCTATTATATCTTGGGGGGGGAGGGTGTTGCACCACCACTGGATGTTGTGCTGGTGCTGAAATACAACACTGAATTTGCAACTAGTGCAGTTGGCTATGAAATTCACAGAACTGATAAGTCTACTTTTAAAAAAATATGGTTGTTGTTTTTCACGTTAAATAATATAGTTGGAAGGTTTTTTTAAAAAGCATGTAACTCATTACTTGTTAGATACTTGCTGCTTTTCTATTACCTTTTAAAAATATATATTTTATTTAATTTTCAAACATAAGACTATTGCCAAAGCAAAGATCACAAATAAAAACCTTTTAAAAACAAACATAGAAAGGCAAAACGAAACAAAAATACATCAAGTTGAAATCAAGTTTTTAATTCAATGTTTAACACGACTTCAAATTTCCTTGCAGTTATAAAAATAAGTGGCATTCATTAATAGCCTGGAGAGTTTCCTCATAGTCCTTTATATCACAGTTTGTACTTAATTCCTTTCCCGTAATCTGAGAAAAGGCTTAGATATTCAGTACTTTTCTGATTGGTATGTGAAAAAAATAACTCATTACTTGTTATGTACATGCTGCTTTTCCATTACTTCTGAGTTCCAATTTATGCAATTTGCAAAATAGAATATCATTCTCCTCTGGGAACCCCTGCTACTGCCACCAAAGGAATAGATAGCATTGTTATTTGTAACATATATTTTCCAAATGCCCAAAATTTGGCAGCAACTATGGTGACTCTCAGCGGTGCTGGGGGAAGCTAGAACATCTTCATAAACCGTAGAGAGTGCAGTGACACTTCAGAACAAAGGATCATCTTCCTTCCCAAAACTGACAGGAAGGGCAGAGAATGGAGGAAGCCACTGTAATCTTACCAAGGTGAATAGCAATACACTAGCAGTGTTGGCAGCCACAAATTTGGTAGCAGTGGAAGAGAGTAAAGGTAAAGGTCCCCCTTGCTCGAAAGCCAGTTGTATCTGACGGTAGGGTGCAATGCTCATCTCCGTTTGCAACCAAAGATCCAACACTGTCTGTCTTTGCAGATGTTTCCGTGGTCATGTGGCAGGCATGACTAGCGCACAGAATGTTGTTACCTTTCCTGCTGAAGTGGTACCTATTTCTCTATTTACAATATCTTGCTTGCAAACTGCTAGATTGGCAGGAGCTGCGACAGAGACAGAAGCCCACCCTATCGTGCAGCACTCAGGTCTCAAACTGCTGACCTGCCAACCTTCCAGTCGCCAAGTTCAGCGTCTTAACCACTAAGCCACTGCAGTTCCTTTTTGTGAAAGAGTGTAGGGTCTGCCAAATGGGGGTGCAGAAGCTTTAGGAAGCCATTGGGGCCACGTACCAGTCTAAATTTAGCTTCACTGTTTCCTGTATCCATCCTAGAGCTGTTTTCCTCTTACCAGGGCACACACATCCTGCTGTTGTTCTTGTTGCCATTCTCAGTGACACTTTCCTTCGCTATAATATGTACATTGTAGTCAAGCAGCAGCAATGCACCAGTACGGGGCTCTGTTGCTATGGAGAATTTCTCTCTCTCCCTCAAGTATCCCTGCTTTGGTACGGAATATCAGAGTTGCTCCCCTTCAGGAAGGCCTTAAAAACGTGGCTATGCCAGCAGGTGTGGGGTACAATTGGTAACACAGCCCAGCCCTGCTGGCTTATTTAGCCCTGCTCGGGGTTCTTATTTACTCCTGCCTGGGTGTCCTTCTTTTTAAGGGGATTGGGGAGGTTTTATGGGCGTTTTAAGATAGTTTTATAGTATTTGGTTTTAATTAGTATTGGGTATGGGTTTTAACTGATGTTGTAAACCGCCTTGGGTCGCTTAGGCGAAAAAGGCAGTTATATAAATCCAATAAATAAATATCAGTTGTAATTTAGGAGCCAGCAACAAGTGGCAGAGAAGATCTGTCTGGAGAACGAGGGAACATTCACAAAGGACAAGTATCTTTTCAGAAATGTGTGTTTCACTATAATAGGATGAATAACAACAATAATAGAAAACAGTTACAGTAATACCTCATATAAAGTCCGCTTCATACAACATCGGATTCATACAACATCACCTAATTCCTTGAAAAAAGTTGAGTCATACAAAGTTGTGCAACGTTGTATGAGGCATTGGGGTTTTCCCAGATTGCATTGTGCCTGGGCAGTATAAAATGCAGGACACATGCGTGCATTGCTCTTGTGGGTTTTGCATGAGGCAAAGAGTGTTTCGGAGTGGTTTTGAGCGCGACTTTGGATTTTTTTGAATTTTTTCGTCAGAATTTTTAGAAGCATTCCTGGGATTTTTGCAGCATTCTTCAGGTTCTTGGACAATCAGGGTTGTTTGACAAGTTTTTGTAATGTTTTTAGCCTTTAGACAATGATTTCTTAAAGTTTTGTCAGTTTCCTGTCAGTTTCCTTGAGTTTGCCCTGAAGTCTGTGCTGTTACAGTACAATGAATCTCTATGGAAATGACGTTGTATGAGGCAAGAATTTGGACGTTGTATGAGGCATCGCAGCTAGGATTTTGCATGCCTCATACAAAGTCCAAATCCGTATAAAGTCCAAACTTGTGGAACCAAGTTTGGACATTGTATGAGGTATCACTGTACTCCTATTGTCTTAGAGGCTGGTCAGGCGAAAGGAACTGCAGAATGAAATCACCAAAAGGTGCCTTCATTTTAGCTGTTTCATGTCTGGCCTAGACATGGAGGAGGAGGAGGAGGAGGAGAGAAGAAAAGAAGAAGAAGAAGAAGAAGAAGAAGAAGAAGAAGAAGCAGAAGCTGTCCACATTGGGCATCTATCACACTGTTTGGTCAATTGGTGGGTTTGGTTGGTCTGCTCTTTTTTCTGATGTTCTATACTTGCAGATCACTGAACCAGACCAATTTGCCTCAACCGGCACCTTTCTGAGCCACTGTGCAGTGTGTGTTGGCAAGTGCTTGGAACAGACTCAACTGAAGCTATGTAGCTGTCAAAGGCCTCTTCCAGTGTTAATTTCCGGTATCTCGAAGCAGATTACAAGCCACTTCAGGATATAAACAGATTGAACACTTCCCCTGCTCATCTGAAGAGGGGTAGAGGAAGTGAAATCATTTTTTTATTGTGTCTACTAGATCGTTGCTGATATGCCGATTTGCTTAGATTAAACTTTAAAAACATGTTTTCTTTGCTTTTCTGTCTGCTGCCAAAAGGAAACTGCCTGCAGCTGTGATTTCGATCAACAATACAGAGAAAGGCAAAGAAAAACATTTTCTTTTAATTTAATCTAAGCAAATCAGTGCCTCAGCAACGATCTAACAGAAGCTTTAAAAATATTACTTTCCCTTGTCTCTCAGTAGGTTAGCTGGGGAAGAATTTAATTCACAGTGGAAGGAATCAAAGGGTCAATTGAGGTCAGTATGCCATTTGGACACTAGAATTGCAGGAAAAGTCATATTGCTTGCTCCTCCCTCACACACGCCCTGACCAAAATGGCCCCAGTGTGAAGAGTCCCTTTGTAACACAAGCAAATTAGCAATTAATACCAGTGTGGAAGCAGATATGTAGACAAGGGTGATTAAAGGCTGCCATCTTCTCTTCACTTAGGTAAAGGAACAGGTCACCCTCGCTCAAAAGCCAGTCATATCTGACTTCCAGGTTTGGTGCTCAACTCTGTTTACAGCCAAAGAGCCAGCGCTATCTGCATCTGCAGACATTTCCATGGACATGTGATAGGCATGACTAAACACCGGAGTGTATGGAACACTGTTTACCTTCCCACCAAAGTGGTCCTATTTCTCTACTTGCAGTTTCTTGCTTTTGAACTGCTAATTTGGGAGGAGCTGGGACAGAGATGGGAGCTCACTCCGTCATGCAGCAATCGGGTCTCAAACTGCTGGCCTACCGACCTTCCAGTTGTCAAGTTCACTAAGACAACGTAGTAAATCTTATAGTTTTAATTCTCAGTAGGGTTAAGCAAGCCTGCCATTTTTTTTATTCATTTGCTTTCTAATTTTTCTAGTCATAAATCTACTCCCTCTTAAACTTTTATGATCCCCCCGCCAATTTTAAGCCTTGTCCAGCTCGGCGAGACATTTTAATTTGCCCAAACTGTTTTTCATCAGAGAAATCACACAGACATATACGAACAAGGTAGGTATTTGGGGGCATCATCAAAAGAAGAAATGTAAGCAAAATCCTCAGTATTCAGCCACTTGCCAGGTATTACTTGGAAAAACAACTCAAGCAACAATTGTCCTAAGAAGTGTATTGATCTCTGCCATTGAGGGTGTTTTTGGTTTTGTTTCAGCCAAAATCAAAACAAATGGGGGAGAGTTACATGCTGGGTTTTTTTTTTTTTGGAAGATACAGTATAAGGCCAAGAGGAAGAAATAATGTATTCTGGCCACATGCCACTGCATTCTAGTAGCTTGGCCCTATTTAGGGAAGGGAGCCACTGGATTCCTCAATGGGTTCAAGAAATATGAGAAGTTCAAATTTAATCCAGACACTGACTTTAATTTTCCACCCATTGGAAACCCCCATGCCACTTAGAAATAATCCTAGTACACATTTAATCTGAAGATTTCTTTATCCTCCTGAATGACAATTCAATTCAGTTAGATTAGTTCAGTAACAATGGTAGGTGGGTGTAGCAACCTCAAGCTATAGATAACAACAGCAACACACCTGATGATCATCATTGTCATTGGCTACTACTCGTATCCGAGTATACATTTTTCCTGGAAATTATTTTCCATTGGAAAATTGAATATATATGAAACAGGGATCTTATGTAATCAAATGGCATGAAATTTAATGAGCTATTGAGAGGCCATTGATCATAGCATTCACAATCATAGTAAGCAGGAATAATACAATAGGCACTACTGAGAGGAAACCTTTAAGTAACCTTACAGAGGAACTTTTTATAATCCATTCATAGAAATGCAGTTTGAGGTGGAACAATATCTTTATTAATCCTCTTCTTCTTCTTTCGTGTCTAAACCAGACACCTTCTGATGAGGGTACAATAAAACAAATTTTGTACTACAAAATGCTTTAGCAGACAAAAGATGGTATACAAATGGGGTGAAATGAAATAATTCCAAAATTAGGCCAGATGTTCTAGAATGGCTGACAGAACCTGATGGGCAACAAGGCAAAATCAAGATTAGATTTCATAAAAGTATGGTTTCTCTCTTCCACAGAAACTCAAAGAGTTGGACTTTGTTTCACTCTTCTTTTGTAGCAAGACCACGACAAGCCTTGCTTCACCCAAAGGTTCCTGACAGATCTTCTGGGGTCATAGAGAGAAGGCAAATCAGCCTTTTGTATGGAGAATTAGTTTTTTGATTTATTGGCATTTTTCCTGCCATTTACATAACAGTTGGAATTCTGCTTCTTAATATAAAATAAATTGTCACTTTCAGTCCACCTTCTCCACCCCACCTCAGTAAACAAAGCATTTCCACCATGATTATTGGAGTGTGCATACATACACATCAATCTAGCATATGTTCACTATACCCCCAAGAATCACAGCAGGGAGAATTTGTTCACTGGGGAGAAATGTGAGTCTGGCCAGGTTATCCTGCTATGGTAATAGAGTAGACCATACTGCCAGAGACTCAATGTTGAATGTCAGGCAGTAGTTAAATAACCTGACAACCCTGAGGACTAGCGGCTTTTGGTGGCAAAGTTCACAGGGAAGGGTGGTGGTCCCCAAGTGGATTAAATCCCACTTGAATCCATCTTGATGGAGGACAGCAGCTTCATCAATACTGGCCTCGGGCCAATGAGGACTTTGTGTGCCCAAAGGGCTCAGGACCAAAAAGTGACTCGCAGACCTGGATCAGTGGTACGGGTGTCACACTGCAATGCGGAAGGCAGATGAACGGCCACAGCATTATATTCGCAGGACAGTCTTTATGGCTGATCACTATGATGATTGCCCATATTCGGAATTGGATATGGCACAAGAAGAAGGGGAGAAATGGACTTATAGTTATGATTTGGCTTACACTAAGCAACAGGGTTTTTGCCAATGTAAAGTTTCTCTGTTTTAGTTCAGTACATTTTTCCATGACTTTAGACGACCTTTTGTTGCTCTTGAAAGCAGCATTTCTTTTCAGTTTATCTTTATTCTGAGGATGAGTTTAGCGCTGTGGCAGTTCCCATGATTTGAAGCTGATGTCCTATGAAAGTCTCCCATTGGAAGATTTCAAACAAACAAAACACCAGAAAGATCTACAAGAGAAACACCATCAGAGAAGCGGAGTTTTAAACTATTTTTGAAAGAATTCTCAAATCTGTCCTAAAAAGATGGTGTTTTCTTTGAGCGAAGAGATGTAACTTTTAAAAGGAGAAGTTTGGATGTGGCTTCTTGTAAGCTACATGTTTCTTCATAATGAAGCAAGAGAAAGGAATTTAGAACTCCACGTGAAACTTCCAGCCCCTTTTCCATGTGGCAACTCAAGCCAGAAAACAGACATTTAAAACAATACTATGAGGAAATTATGGTGTTAGGTTTCTGTGTTATATCATTAAGTGACCAAACTCCATAAAAATTTATTCCATAATGAATTTTCTTGCCTTTCAGGTGTCACAAGACTCTTACGTCATTTTTATGACTTAATTGGAGTAGAGCTAGATTATATCTGAAGGCATAGGATAGAAAATGAAGGCAACATCTTGCATATTCTCTGATCCATTGACCGGCTTTTGAGAACTCAGTACCATTTTATAACAAAGGGTGAGACCACACTAGCACATTTGGTGAGGGCTGGTGTGGTCTAAATAGCAATATTTCAGATCAAGAGGAGAAATAGTATGTCATTTGGTGCAATCCTAGCCTTCAAAAGGCATAGTAACCTCAAGCAACCTTATTCCCAGTATCATGAAATGGCTTAATAAATAAACCACTTTAGGATATTGGTAAATTGAACACTCCCTCTGCTCTTCTGTAGAGGAGCAGAAGATTTTTTTTTCCTGATATGTCAAATTAAAGGTAAAGGTAAAGGTTTCCCTTGCTCGAAAGCCAGTCATATCCGACTCTAGGGTTCAGTGCTCATCTCTGTTTCAAAGCCGAAGAGCCAGTGCTGTCTGCTTCTGCAGACATTTCCATGGTCATGTGGCAGGCATGACTAGACACCGGAGTGCACAGAACGCTGTTACCTTCCCACCAAAGTGGTCCCTATTTATCTACTTGCAATTTCTTGCTTTCAAACTGCTAAGTTAGCAGGAGCTGAGACAAAGATGGGAGCTCATTCCGTCCTGCAGTACTCAGGAATCGAACTGCTGACCTTCTGCCTCCCCAGTCAGCATCTTAGCCACAGTCAGATTAAAATTTAAAAAGTATTTTCTTTGTATTTTGCATAATGCAGATTGAGAAACTGCCCACAGCTGTGGTTATGATTGAACCGCCACACAAAGGCAAAGGGTGTGGAGGGGGGAGAGATTAAATTTAATCAAAGTGATTCAATGCATCAGTGATGGCCCTACACAGGCAAACAAAATATAATTTCACTTCCCCTGCCGCTGTGCTGAAGAGGAGGGGAAAAGTACAGTTTGCCACCATCTTGAAGTAGATCACTTCACAATAATGGAAATTGAGAGCAGAAGGAGCCTTGGCAGCTTTGAAAGCTGTAAGGCTCGATTCCAGTCTGTTCCCAGCATTTGCACGCACTGGGAATAGAACACACTAGAATGTACCTTCCTGCCCCCCACCCCCAAGTCAAAGCTTTTGACTGGGGCTTAGAAAGGTGCAGGTAAGGGCATTCTAGGGACAGCTTGAGCTGTCCTAGTGACCAGATCATCTGCTCTCCAGAAAAAAGAGCAACACGATCTGACCTCACAGCACACCAAATAGGTGGACAAATGCCCATCTGATCAAGGACACAGTTTTACTGCTGGCCCCGTCCCTCTGCCCAGCAGCCCAATGGGAGTGCTACCCCCCTACCCCAGCACAGAGTTCACCCTGCCCCTCTGCCCAGCAGCCCAATAGGAGCACTTCCTCCCACAGCACAGAGTTCACCCCACCTCTCTGTTTGGGCACTTGGTCTTTCAAAGGTTCACCATCACTGACCTAGTTGATGGTCTCTTAGTGATGTATATTACCAGCATTTGGCACTCAAAGGTATACTGGTATTAGCTAATAATTGTCAACAGGTTTCAACATTTTATGAATGCTGCTGGGTTCTTTTTTTTTTTTTTAAAGAGCCATCAAACCGAGTAGCCTTGTATCAAACTTTGCAGCAGTCAATTTGCCCATAAATCACATGTGCTCTGCTTTATCAGTTCTGAATAAACTGGCTGTCAATCTTCATTGCCTTCCACCTCCAAGCTCCATAAAAATTGAGAAAGATAAACAAAGCCTCTCAGTAATATACAGGAGTAAAAATGTATTATAATGTGTTTCAACAATTATCTTTACCAGGACATTAAGTATGTGCAGCATAAAGACAAACTTAGGGGAGGGGAGATGCATACCAAAATAAATACAACAATGAACACAATGCAGTATACAATTAATTGGGGGAAAACAAACAGGTGGCATTGTGTGTGTGTCTTTGTGTGTGCGTGAGAGAGAGAGAGAGATTGTCTTTATATATACTACCAGCTGGATTTAATGGCTCTCAGTTTTCTACTATTGTCTTTTATACATGCTTATAAATTTTGTAAAGAAAAAATATTTCTCTCCTGTCCATCACAAAACATGAACAACCAGTTTGTTTGATGTTTTTGTGATCCCATATTGCTTCAAGTGATTCCATGACAATTTCTTTGCAGGTTTTTTTTTTATTATTTTGCTTTTGTCTGTGCTTTTCTGTTAGGATGATTGCATAGGATTTTTTTCATCTTGCATCCCCATTCAGATTGCTTACGAATATAATATTGGTGAAGCTTTTTGGTGACCAGCCTTACATTTCAGTTCTTAACTTCTGTGAATTTGCTTCCCCCTTAGTTTGGTTTTGATACTTGTCATGTTTTGTGGATATACCTTGAGCCGGAGTTGTTTTTATTTTATTTTACTCATATAATTCTTTCTCACCTTTTAAAATACATTTTCTATGGCAGCTCACATACAGAGAAAACATAATTGGAGAGGGTGTAACACATCAGTTGTGGTTAAAAAAAAACGTAAGTAAAAAGCAAAACAAGAAGAAATAAAATGTTACATTTTACAAGGCCTAATATTTTTTTTAAAAAAAGACCATTAAGGTAAACAACAGGCAAACCTCCTTGGGGAAAAGCAATATATATCTCAATCATCATCCTTGAGAAAAACCTTATCTGATCTCAGCTACCTTACTTTTAATTATTAGAACACCTGTAGGGATTATGTGTGTTATAGGTAACAGTAAAGGTCTCCCTTAACTGAAAGACAGTCATATCTGACTCTAGAGCAGGAGTTCTCAACCTTTTTAAGCCAGGGGCTGGGTCATGCTCCCTCAGACATCCTCTGAAGCCAGATGGCCATTTTGCCCTTCCTCCACTACATGGCACTTCCTGGTGTGGTGGAGTAGATGGAGGCCACATGAAATGGCACCGTGGGCCACATCTAGCCCACGGGCTGCAGATTGAGAATCCCTGCTCTAGGGGCTAGTACTTGCGGTTTCCCCATGCCCCGCAGGGCATGGAACGGCCCGCCAGAGGCCACCGCGGTGAGAGACGCTCCCAGCCCGTGGGCTCTGCGGCCGCCAAATTAAGGGGGGTGAATAAAATATAGGGTTTGATTCACCCAATTACCGTGACCTGACCTGCGACTCGGCCAAGTAAGCAGATAGCTGACTCCTGTCAAACATTAAGTGCATAGCTCATCTCCCGGCTCGGGAAATCCCTGGCGCAAATAAGCCATGTTTGTCCCTGCCTAATCCCCAAGACAATGAGGTCCCTAAACCCATGTTTGCCCCAGTTAATTAACTTCCCTTTGAAGAATTCCCCATTAACCCGTGTACGTGGGTGAGGTAATTTTCCTGTCAGGTGACAGCTTGCCACCGTTGCGCTTTTTTCCCTATAAATGATGTTGCCTTTTTCCAATAAAGTACTGATCTGATCTCGCTCCTGTTGCCTCGTGTTGTCATTGATCAGTCTCCTCCGGGCTCTAACGCCGCCCTAGCGGCCAGATATCGCTACAGCTGGTGACCCCGACGTGATTTACTCGTGAGTAAGAGACCCCGGAGAGGTCTACTCGTGAGTAGCGCTCCACGCGGTCCGGTTCTGCGCTTGAACCGCGACCCGCCAGCCCGGAGGATAGCGCGGCGCTCTGGTCGGCAGCCAGCCGGACAGAGAACGGCCCGCCGCGAGGCATTCCAGAGAGACATTCCTACCGCTCCCTCCCCGCTTTCGAGAGGTTTGCCATAGAGGGAAACGCGTTCCGCTCAGGGCAGGCTGTGAGCCCCTGACATCGCAGAGGCCGATAGAAGGGCCCATGGCAGAAGGTCCACGCTCCGAGGTCTACCCCAGACACCCGTCGCCCGAACCTGTTGCCTGCAAAGACGCGTCGATCTTCGTCCCGAGGAGGAAACTTTGGAGGACCATCGCAGGTAATATGGGGACTTGTTCTCATAGACCAAGTCCGTCCGCTAGCCAAAGAACTCGGGAGCAAGAGTTCATAATCCTGGCCAGGGTTTTTAAGTTCCGATTTCACAGCAGGGAGCTAGCGAGACTTTTGGCGTACCTCAGGGAACACTGCCTACTTTACCCAGAAGTAGGTACGTTAACCCTGAAGCTCTGGGATCAGATAGGAGACTGCATTCAGCAAACCCCGAAAGCTCCAGGAGGGATAGTCCGCACATGGCGGAAATGTAGGAGACTCTTAGAGCAGATCGAGCCAGTCCGGGTAGAAGCGGAAGAACCCCCGTTAGAGAAGCCATCAGGCACGCCAGTCGAGCCGACTGCGCCCACCGCACTCTATCCGACATTCAAGTATCAGCAGAGTAGCGCAGGGAGCCTTCCCGCGGTGACAGCTGCAGACGTCACCGAGGGAACGCAAGGAATGAGAGGCGCTGGCGCTTCTCTGACAGCCCCAGGTTCCCTAGTCGTGAAGAGTGCCCTTCAGCGCACAGCTGAGATAGAACTCAAGAAGGGGGAATTGTCAGTTGAACAGCTAGCTGAACTCAGACAGATTTGTCCCATCCGCTTGGAGATGGACGCGCTCACGGGCGCACAGCAGATAGTACACTCCCCAGTCCCGTACAAGCTTCTCATGGCTTTACGGAAAGCGATCTCAGAGACAGGGCTCCAAAGTCGTTTTACGAGGGGCACGCTTCAGCAAGTGTGCGAAACCACCATGTGGATTCCTCATGATTGGAAAGCCGTCATGAGGATGATGCTTACCCCCAGCCAGTACATGATTTGGGACAGCGAGTTCCGCCTAGAGGCGCAAGCTCGGGCTGCCAGGATGGGAGGCGCGGTAATCCCTGACCAGCTGTATGGTTCAGGTGCCTTTGAGTCAATCAACGCTCAAATCAACTTGCCTCTCGCCACCCTAGAGATGTCAGCCGAGGCTGCCTATAGGGCATACTTCAAGGTCCCAGCGTCTGGCAAAACGGCCAAAAACTACACCGCCATTAAGCAGGGAGCCCAAGAGCCCTACATGGACTTCATCAATCGCCTGGAAGAAGCAATTAGCAGGCAGATTGACAATGAGCAAGCCCAGGAAGAGCTCATGATTAAGCTAGCCAAAGACAACGTCAACTTGGACTGCCGTAAAATCTTGCAGTCCCTGGGCAATCGCCCTGACATAACCTTAACGGACATGATTCGAGCATGCTCCGACGTTGGCACAGACTCCTACAAGATGGGTCTGCTAGCGGCAGCGGTGCAGGGGGGAAGAAGACCGAATGGTAAGAACAAAGGGGCATGTCACACTTGTGGCAAGGTCGGTCACTTCGCTAGGGAGTGCCGATCCAAGGGAGGCGGACAAAAGTCCGGCCGTCCCAAGGCTCCGAACACCCCCTGCCCGAAGTGCAAGAAAGGCTACCATTGGGCCAGGTTTTGTCCGAGTTCGGGAAACCGGAATCCGGGCACGTCTCTGGCCCCAGTCCAAACAGAGGCTTCCTTCACCCAGATCCAGAACTCCCCAGACCTAGACTAGATTCTAGGCACATCCCAGGCACTGCGAGGGCACAGGCCAGCCCCAAGGGCAGCACGGGGCTAGAATTGACTTGCCAGGCGGACGTTACATGCGACCTGCCAGGCACAGTCTATCTAGTCGACACCCAGTACATGGGACCCCTGCCCAGAGGCTTTATAGGTTTAGTTTTGCCCCGCAGTGTAGCTGGAGCACGCGGAATTTTCATAATTCCAGGAGTCATTGACTCGAATTTTTCAGGCATTCTCCAGGTCCAGCTTTGGGCGCACCTGCCCCAAACAATCCACAAGGGAGACACGTTAGCGCAACTGATCATGGTTCCTTGTCACTCGCCAGCAGGCAGCCAGGGAAGGCTCAGGGACAGCTCAGAGTCCGGTTCAGCAGACCGCTCGAGCGCGAGTGAGGCAGTGCAAGGATACCAGGTCTTAGCGACAGTGGAGACCAACATTGAGTGGAAACAGCACCCCGTTATCGAGGTATTTTTGAACAAAAGGGTGTTCTCAGGGTTACTCGATACCGGAGCGGATGTGTCAGTGATAAGCAGGAGCCAGTGGCCAAGAGAGTGGGCCATTGAGCCGGTCTCCGATGTGTGGGGGGTAGGAGGCGTCCAGGAAGCGTTCAGGAGCCGAGAGTGGGTAGAAGTCACAATCCCAAAGGCCGACGGCACGGCGGTAATTCGGCCGCACATTCTTGACGTGCACATCAACCTTTGGGGGCGAGACATTCTCCAGCAGTACGGTGCTACGCTTACCTTCGGGTAATGGCGTTGCCACTTAAATGGCTCACCGACACTCCGGTATGGGTAGAACAATGGCCGGTAGTGGGAGAGAAATTAGCTGCCCTCAAGCAGCTAGTTAAGGAACAGCTAGACGCAGGACACATAGAGCAGTCCACAAGCCCCTGGAATTCGCCAATTTTTGTGATTAAGAAGAAGTCGGGGAAGTGGCGACTCCTCCACGATCTCAGGGAGATCAATAAATGCATTCAGCCGATGGGTCCGCTTCAATGCGGCATCCCAAATCCTAATATGATTCCCGAGGGGTGGGAGATCCTAGTTGTAGATCTCAAGGATTGCTTTTATACAATCCCCCTAGACCCCAGGGACCGGGAAAGGTTCGCCTTTACAGTGCCGGTCGTGAACCACGGTGAGCCCACGCAGCGTTACGCGTGGAAATTTTTGCCACAGGGCATGCTCAATTCGCCCACCCTGTGCCAAATTTATGTTCACGGCGCACTGGCAAAGTTCCGAAGCCTTTACCCTAAAGCTATTGTTTGTCACTTCATGGACGACATCTTAGTAGCGTTGCCACAACTTGGCAGCGAAATGTTTTCTGACCTCCAGGCCAGCCTGGGGGACAAAGGCTTACTTATTGCCCCTGAGAAAGTGCAGAGAACCGAGCCCTTTTCATACTTGGGCCATCGGCTTCTCCGCTCTTTTGCAGCACCAGTCCTGCCTCAGATAAATTTACAAGACTCAGTCACCCTTGTAGAGTTGCAGCAAGTTTTGGGGAACATCAATTGGGCCAGACCGTATTTTCGTTTAGATACGGATCTTCTAAAACCGCTCTTCTCGCTGCTAACCTTAGGTAAGCAGCCGGCAGACCGGATAAAAATCTCTCGAGACGCGCGCTTGGCGCTCGAGAAGGTGAACCAAGTTCTCAGCCAGAGGTGGGTGGATAGGATCGCCCAGGGGCCATATGCCCCGATCCTGAATTTGTACATCGTACGGTCAGGATCCATGTTCACTGGGGCGCTAGGAGCGGACTCAGAGAAGGGAGCGAAAATTGTGGAGTGGGTATACTTGCCTAACACCTCTTCTCGGAACATTGTTCCGCCCCAAGAACTAGTCTCCGCGGTGATCTACCGCGGCAGGCTGAGAGCAAGGGACGTTTCGGGGCACGATTTAGCTAAGATCATAGTCCCGTTCACCAAGGAACAAATCCATCAGTTGATGCAGCTAGGTGACTCGCTTCCGATAGCTTTGGAAGGATTCACTGGAAGCTTGGCATACCATTTGCCCAAAGACCCCAGACTTGTCTCACTTCAGACAGGAACAGTCAGTTTGTTTGAATTGCTTTCGCTGGTCCCGCTTCAGGGGGCCAAGACAGTTTTTACCGATGGGGGACGCACATATGGTGTCCTGACTTGGCAGGAGGGCGAAGCTTGGCGCACGCTGCTAACTCTTCCACAGAAGTCCGCGCAGCGGGCAGAGTTGGCAGCCGTGAACCTTGCCTTGCGCACCTTCGCCAAGGAACGTTTAAATATCATTACTGATAGTCTGTATGTAAGGAATTTGCTTCACAGCCTACCGGGAGCTTACATTACTCCCGCGATAGACAAGAACTTGCTCAGTCTGTTTCTCACTGCTCAATTTCATTTGCGGAGCCGCACAGAGCCGCTCTATATTGCCCACATCCGAAGTCACCAAGACCTACCGGGTCCGATTTCCGCGGGCAATAGCAGAGCGGATGCGGCGGCAAGGGAAATTCAGCAACGTTCAGTTTTGGGAGTTTTCACTACTCCAATCCAGAGCCATGCCTTTTTTCACCAAAATGCCAAGGCACTCGCCAGACAGTTCAATCTGCCACTCTCTCAGGCCCAGGGTATAGTCCGCTCTTGCCAGCATTGCGCAGGAGCGCCGGGGGGGCCCTCGTGGGGGGTCAACCCACGAGGGACAGAGGCTAATCAGGTATGGCAGATGGACGTCACGCATGTGCCGCAGTTCGGCAGATGGCAATACATGCACGTCTGCATTGACACTTTTTCCCAGTTCGTTTGGGCAACGGCGCAGAAAGGGGAGGCTGCCACCCACGTGGAGCAGCACCTCCTTTCCTGCATTGCGGCGATGGGCAAGCCGCGGCACGTGAAGACGGACAACGCGCCGGCCTACAGTTCCAGGCAGTTGGCCGCCTTCATGGCTACTTGGGACATCAAGCACACATTTGGAATTCCCTACAATCCGCAAGGGCAAGCGATTGTAGAGCGGGTCAATCGGACGCTAAAGTCCTATATTGACAAACAAACAGAAAGGGGGGAGCCACCAGCCCTCCCCAAGTCACAGGGAGAAGCACAGATGTGTCTCAACAAGGTATTGTTCACTTACAATCACCTTAATGTTTTTTCGGATTGCACGCCGCAGGAGAAGCATTTCCGCCGTTCGGAAGCTCTCCCGCGACCTATGGTCCGGTACCGAGTGCCACCAGACCCTTCTTGGAGGGGCCCGGTGCCGCTCATAACCTGGGGAAGAGGGTATGCTGCAGTTATGTCTCCTACGGGTGTCGTTTGGATTCCAGCCCGGTGTGTCAAGCCCTACTTGGAACCGCATGGCGTGGAACCAGGCCGGCCCGAGTCCGATCCCGGAGATGGAGGACCTCACCCTGACCGGGAGGACCCGCCGGAGGAAACGGCCGCCGATGCCCAGGATCACCTGGGGGATGGTCAAGGCTCTTTGCAGTGACGCCCAGGACGCCGTTCAGCGCGAGGAGAAAGAGCCGACACCGGAGAACCTCACAGCTGCAGTTTTTGCCCTGATTCACGCCAACACAGCAGCGATCACCATCATCCTGGCCCTTTCCCTGCTCTTGGGGGGAGGCGTTCAGGCTACTCCGATCCAGGCCGACGGTTTGCCGCCTGGTGAAGATCTTTCCGCACGAATGCAGTACAACTTGTGGGAAAGGTTGGCGGGTCTCGTCAACCAGTCCGATTTTTGTCTACAGCAGGACATTGGTTCTGCATCTATCCTCAGCACCTGTCTCATCCCCGTGTGCCACACTCTGGACGCGCGCACCAAGGATGGCGACTGGTTGCTGAAGGCGTTCTTTGGCCCACACACTCCTACCACCTTCTCAGCATACGCACGCTGGGGGGGATTGCGACTTGTGTCAACCTTGCCGGCTGACGCCGCCACTCTTCATACCCCTCGAGTGGCGATCAGCCCGGACGCTGCTTGCACCCGAATGACCGGCTGCACCTCAGGCGGTCAGACTCGGCGCCGCTGCCTTGACCCCGGCAGCGGCAACTGGACTTGTAATAAACCAGAGACACTCACTTCGCTGTACGCTCACGTCACCCTACCTTCAGGGTGGTTTTTCACCTGCAACCAGTTCACATGGAACTATATTCCTGCGAATCTGTCGGACTCAATGTGTTGTATCAGTCGTCTGACACTGTTACTTCCTACTAAGGACATGATTGCCCCAAGCACAAATGTTTCTAATGTTCCACATGTTTCCAATGTTTCAAATGTCTCCCCGCTCATACGGCACACACGCACAACCCAGTTAGACAGCTCTTGTGACAGCAGCTTCAGAGTAATGAGTATGTATCACTAGCAGTCAGCCTTGTCGGCGTGCCAGGCTTGGCCGTCGGCAATGCACGGAGGATTGGCCACTTGGCTTGCGGTTTGGCCAAAGCCATTAACCATACCTCCACAGCGATAGCGCTCCTCAATCAGGAACAGGCAGAACTTCGCCATGCCGTTCTTGACAATCGAGCGGCTATCGACTACCTCCTCTTGCTGCACCACCTGGGTTGCGAATCTTTTCATGGAATGTGCTGCTTCAATCTTACTGACAACTCCCGTAAGATCCAAAGCCAGATCACGAACCTCCACACCATAGTCCAGGGTATTACTGAGGGTTCCGCATGGGGGGCTTGGTGGAGTTCCCTGTGGAATTGGATGTGGTCATGGATCCCCTGGGGGTGGCTGCAAACGGTGCTTAAGGTAGTGGTGGGGATAGCCATACTAGGCATTACGCTTTGTTGTTTTGCTCAGTGCATTCCCTCGCTGATCTCCAAGTGCCGCCCCAGAGAGAAACTCCGTGACGTCATACCCGCTCAACAGCTGATGCCGCTCTTGCGCAAGGTCGCCAGTCAGGTCCTTAAATAGAAAATAAAGGGGAGATGCAGTTTCCCCATGCCCCGCAGGGCATGGAACGGCCCGCCAGAGGCCACCGCGGTGAGAGACGCTCCCAGCCCGTGGGCTCTGCGGCTGCCAAATTAAGGGGGGTGAATAAAATATAGGGTTTGATTCACCCAATTACCGTGACCTGACCTGCGACTCGGCCAAGTAAGCAGATAGCTGACTCCTGTCAAACATTAAGTGCATAGCTCATCTCCCGGCTCGGGAAATCCCTGGCGCAAATAAGCCATGTTTGTCCCTGCCTAATCCCCAAGACAATGAGGTCCCTAAACCCATGTTTGCCCCAGTTAATTAACTTCCCTTTGAAGAATTCCCCATTAACCCGTGTACGTGGGTGAGGTAATTTTCCTGTCAGGTGACAGCTTGCCACCGTTGCGCTTTTTTCCCTATAAATGATGTTGCCTTTTTCCAATAAAGTACTGATCTGATCTCGCTCCTGTTGCCTCGTGTTGTCATTGATCAGTCTCCTCCGGGCTCTAACGCCGCCCTAGCGGCCAGATATCGCTACAAGTACTCATCTGTTTGCAGACACTATCTGCATCTGCAGACATTTTTGTGGCCATGTGGCAGGCACAAGGGATGCTGTTACCTTTCCTTCCAAAGTAGTACCTATTTATCTACTTGCAATTTCTTGCTTTTGAACTGCTAGGTTGGCAGGCCCTGAGACAGTCAACAGGAGCTCACTCTGTCATGCAGCACTCGGGTCTCGAACTGCCTGACCCCAGTTCCTTGTGTGTTAAATATTTACACATAAAAATCAGTAAAGTTTGATTCCAGTATTTGGCCACTGATGGTTGCGGTTTTGGAGGAAATCAATTACTCAACATGAAACAGTATCTTATGATTTATCATTACATGTCAGCTACCAAATATGACAGTTTCCATGTTACACAATATTGGCATCAAAACCTCATTGGGTAGCAAAAAAAGATATACACCATTTAAATACCCCAGAATTTATAGCAATTCTGAGAGCAAATGCATAATAGTATATCACAATGGTTTTCACAACATTCCAACTTCAAATGAGCTTTTAATGATAAAATAAGCCCTCAGAGAATTCTCCTGCATCTGCAGCAGAATATGACTGCATGTTATGAAGGATTATGGATTTGGGGGTTCTTTTTCTTTCTTTTTTTACCATGGCCCTATGGATAGCAGCTCACTCCTAACATCTTTCCATTAAGAAGGGGAGAATGTTAGTCTGCTTTCAAACACCATACAAATCCAATTACTGTATTCAAAAAACCCTCCAGTTTATGAATGTGGGATATTGAGTTTCTGTAGCCACAATTCAGAATGCCAGGATATGGCCTTATATCGCTGTACAATATCACAACCACATTGCCAGCAGGAAACAGGATGCCAAACTTTACATAGCAAAGGGTAGCTTATTCCAATTGCGCACACTCCTGGATCGGGATGCCTTGCTCATGGTCACTCATGCTCTGGTCACCTCCAGATTGGATTATTGCAATGTGCTCTACATGGGGCTGCCCTTGGAGACCGTTCGGAGGCTTCAGCTGGTCCAGAATGCAGCTGCCCGGGTGGTGATGGGTTGCAGACGGTATGCCCGTGCCTCACCTCTGCTTCGGAAGCTGCACTGGTTACCGATATGCCTCCGGGTGCAATTCAAGGTGCTGGTCTTGACCTTTAAAGCCCTTCATGGCATTGGACCTGGGTACTTAAGAGACCGCATCACCCCAAGGTTATCAGCCCATCCAACAAGGGTAGACAGGAGGGGCGCTTTGGTGGTCCCATCAGTAAAAGAAGCTTCTCTTTTGGGGACCAGAAGGAGAGCCTTCTCCGTGTCTGCCCCAGCCCTCTGAAACCTCCTTCCATCAGAATTGCACCTCCAGTTGGAGCTACTCCCCTTCAGGAAGATGTTGAAAACCTGGCTCTGCCAACAGGTGTGGGGCACATTTGGCTCCACATCTCAAGCCCGTCGGCTTATTTAGCCTGCCTGTTGTGGGATTGTTTAGTGTATGGGACCAAGGACACCAGGACAGCCGAAGAGCTGGCTTAACACAACTTTATTACATGCTGGTCAGAGGGAACATGAGGTAATGGCGGACGAACAGCTCAATATATACAGTGGCTATACATTTGAATGTGGCTCCTTGATAGCCTATTGGCTGCAGGCTGCGTGACGTCATTGCAGGTCACGCCCTTCTTGTCCAGGTGAAGGTAGTGGCGGGAATCTTCCCGCGCTGTTGTTCTAGGTGAGTCTTGGACCAATGAGCTTGGACGCTCGCTATTGCCATCTAGTGGTCACTAGCTCGCGTCCTATTAAGGTTACAGTGATTCAGCTGGAGGTTACAATGTTACACATAGAAAAGGTTACATTGGATACACATGGATAGGTACATTGTTTAAAGGTACAGGCTTTAGGACACAACACCCCTCCCCCCTAGGATGAGACGAAGTCTCTTAGCCAAGATGGTTTATTGCACTCGCGTTTGGGCCGCGATGTGGGTTGGCCCACCCGGGGGCCGCTCCCGCTTCCTTGTTCCCTGGACCCTTGTCCTGTAATGGGAGAGGGAGACTTGTTAGCGGCTTGCTGTGGTTTTGCAGTTTTAGGGGAAAGGGTAGATTCCGTTGTGGTTGAACCGGGGACACCAGGGGCTAACGTAAAACCCCTCTTCTCGCTTGGATGGGTGGGGGACCACTCCGAAACCCCCCCCCCCGGTTCTGAAAATCAAAATCAAACTCTGTTGGGGGATCCCGCGGGATATCTATGAAGATGAATTCCTTCTCCTCACCCCTTGGTGGGGACACTGGACCCCCCTCTCCTCCCCCTTGGGCTAAACGGGTGGGGGAGAACCCTAACGCTGAATTTGTGTTCGCGCCGTCGGCACCCTGACTTCCTGGGACCCGGCTCCGGAGCTGGTCCGCGTGTCGCCGCCAAAGTAGACCCGTGTTGGTCTCCACGCGGTACGAAACGGGACCGGTTTGTTCCACGACCACCCCCGGCACCCAGGCTGGCCCCGCGCTGGCGTAGTTCCTGCAATGTACTGGGGCACCCACGCTGAAACTCTTGGTGGCTTCTAACCCTATGTTCCTCCCCTTGTCCTCAACTCTCGTGGGATCCAGTCTAGTGAGTATGGTGGTCAGCTTCCTGCGCATTAAAAGTTCCGCAGGGGAGTAGCCTGACGCTAGCGGGGTCACCCTGTACCCTAGCAGAAACTGACACACTTGCAGGTTGAGGTCCCCGGGGCCCATGCGCCGCAGCGCGTCCTTCGTGGTGCGTACGAGGCGCTCCACTTGGCCATTGGTGGCCGGGTGGAAAGGGGCGGAGGTGATGTGCCGGATGGCGTTAATCTCTGTGAATGCCCTGAACTCAGCGGACATGAAGCAACTAGCGTTATCGCTAATTAGGGTGTCGGGTGTGCCGAACGTGGAAAAAATTCTCCGCAAATGCTTAATTGTCGCGGCCGAGGAGGTGCTCGTGACTGGGATGACCTCCAACCACTTGGAGAAGGCGTCCACAACAAGGAGAAACAGGGTTCCTCGGAACGGGCCCACGAAGTCTATGTGTATCCGGGACCACGGCCCCTTAGCCGCGTCCCACTCCCTATGGGGAAGACGGGCCTCCTCTGGTCTGGAGCATTGGCAACTCTCACAAGTGCCGACCATGTGCTCGATGTCGGCGTCTAACTGGGGCCACCAAAAGTAGCTTCGGGCCAGCGCTTTGGAGCGCACGATTCCGGGGTGGCTGACGTGCAGCAGTTTAAGCACCCACGGTCGAAGGGATGTAGGGACTACCACCCGCTGCCCCCACAAGAGGCACCCCCTCTCTAGGGACAGTTCCAGCTTCTTCCTAAAAAATGGGGCGAATTCCTCTGCTGGGGAAGACGCCAGCCACCCTTTCTGTACCCAGGAGCAAACCGCCGCCAACGTCTTGTCCTTTCTTGTCGCTGTGGCAATGTCGGCGGGCACTACGGGGGGCGAATCCAGCACCTCTATCATGAGGACCTGATGGTCCCGCTCCCCCCTGCTCACCTGGCTGGGCGTCAGGGGGAGGGGGGACCTCGATAGAGCGTCCGCATGGCTGATCTCTTTCCCGGGCCGGTACACCAACGCGTGCTGGTAGGCGTTGAGAAAAATGGCCCACCTAAGCATTCTCGGGGACAGGATCTGTGGCGTGGGCTTATCTGCGGTAAAAATGCCTAGTAGGGGCTTGTGGTCAGTCACGATGGTGAAGGGGCGGCCATACAGAAAATCGTGAAATTTTTTGGTCCCCGCAACTATCGCCAGCGCCTCCCTGTCTGTCTGGGCGTAGTTTCTCTCCGCTTGGGACAGGGACCTGGAGTAAAACACTATTGGGGCCTCCCTCCCATTTTCCAACACGTGGCATAACACAGCCCCCACCCCCACCGGGGATGCATCACAGATCAATACCACCAGCCGTTTGGGGTCGAAATGGGTCAGAATGGCGTCAGACGCCAGGAGTTGTTTCAGTTCCGTGAATGCCCTCTCCTGGTCATCGCCCCACATCCATGCCGCATCTTTCTTGAGCAACTTGTGAAGCGGCTCAGCCACCGCAGCCTTCCGTGGAAGGAAGGAGTGGTAGAAATTTAAGAGCCCTAGGAACGACTGCAACTCGGGCTTGGATGTGGGGGGAGGGGCTTTCTTGATGGCGGCAACCTTGGATTTGGACGGTTTGATCCCCTCGGGTGTTACTCGGAACCCTAAGAACTCAACCTCCTTCGCGAAGAAGACGCATTTGTCTTTTCACAACCTCAACCCCGCCCGTTCAAACGCTGCCAGGACCTTGTTTAGCCTTTTAGCCAACTCAACCTCACTCCCCCCCATTATCAATACGTCATCAAAATATGGTAAAACGCTGTCCAGCCCTTTGAGGAGGCGTTCCACGAGCGACTGGAAAATTCCAGGCACCGAGTTCACGCCAAACTGGAGGCGCGTCACCTGGAACGCCCCCTTATGCGTGATTATGGTCTGTGCAGCAGCTGCGGCAGGGGTTACCATGAGTTGCTGATAGGCCTGTGCCAGGTCGAGCTTAGCGAAACACTTTCCCCCATGTAACCTGGCTAGCAAATGGCTGACCACCGGCACCGGGTACGCATTAGGGCGGATTGCCTTATTAATGGTGCACTTATAATCGGCGCAAATGCGAACCTCCCCATTGGCCTTCAATGCTGTGACAATTGGAGTTTCCCACTCCGCGGAATCAACAGGAACAAGAATCCCCTGGCCCACTAATTTGTCCAGTTCCGCCTCTATTTTGTCCTTGAGTGCGAAAGGCACCCTGCGCGGTTTAAGTCTGATTGGGCGGACCTCCGGGCCCGGGTCGAACGTTACTGGGGGTCCACTGAATTTCCCAAGTCCCTTCTTGAAGACTTCGGGGTGCGCGTCGCACACCTCCTGTATCGGGTCAGACCCAACGGTGTGCACCCCCCCAATGAACAGACCCAGGGGCTGAAACCATTTAGTCCCGAGGAGACTGCAATTACCTCCCTTAAGAACGACTAGGGGGAGTTCCGCGGCGTGCCGCTTGTACTGAACCTGGAAATTCCCAACCCCCAACACCGGGATACTGTTCCCTTGCACGTCCCGAAGCGTGGACCTCAACGCTTTGAGCTTGGGCCGTACGCGGGGGCAATTCTCAAAAACTCCCTCTGGGAAATAATGGAGTAAGAGGAGCCAGAGTCAATCTCCATCCTAACAGGGGCCCCTTGCACCAGTACCTCAACAAAGTAACGGGGGTGTCCCATGGACACGCTGAAAACCGGGGCGTCATCGTCGCTGTCGTCGGAGATGCGGCCCACGCCGTCCTGCTTCCTCGTGGGCCGGGCGCCATCCTTTAGTCTCGTCGAGCGGTCTGGCCTCATTGGGCGGTCGGGCGAGCTCCTCCGGTCCCTCGCAGGGCGGTCGGGCGAGCTCCTCCGGTCCTTGCGTCGTTGTCTGCAGACTTTGGCTATGTGCCCGCGTCGCCCGCAGTTGTGGCACTCGGCCTTTCTGAACGGGCAACTGGCACGGTCGTGAGCCGCCCCGCAGCCGTCGCAACGCCGGCCCTCCTTTCGGACCGCCTGGACGTCCTCGTCGTCGCTGCTTTCGGCGGACGATTTCGAAGTTCGCCGGGCTGCGTGCACCAAACTCTCTGCTTTGTCGGCCTTCGGCCGCCAGTCCTGGAGCTCTTGCACCCCTGCCTTCGTGGCTTCCGCGGCCTGTGCCGCTTTCAGGACCTCCTGCAACGTGGGGGGCGGCTCCTGATTCATTAGCGTGCGCTGAATCTCGGCGTCCTTCAGGACGCATAGCACGCAGTCCCTGAGGGTGACTTCCAAATTCTCCCATTTGCACGGGCCGGCAGCCAGGCGCAGGGCCGCTACGAAAGCGGCGACCAACTCATCAGGCGCTTGGACTCACCTCCAAAACGCACTCCGAGCGGGAAACATCGCTACCGAGGGCCGGAAATGGTCTCTCAGCACCGTCAGGAGCTCTTTTGCCTTGAATTCAGCCGCCTTTTTGGGTGCGATGAGGTCAATCAGTACTCTCTTTCCGTCGTGCCCGAGCATTCTGGTGAGGATGGCTCTCTTCTTTGCCTCGTCCGTCACCTCGAACTCCACCAGCGCACCTTGGAAGTCCATTTCGAAGAGTTCCCAATCTTGCGGTTTCTTGATGTCGAAACCGGCGTATGTCTTGGTCCCGTGGGCAGCCATGATCCCACCTTCGTCGCCAATTTAGTGTATGGGACCAAGGACACCAGGACAGCCGAAGAGCTGGCTTAACACAACTTTATTACATGCTGGTCAGAGGGAACATGAGGTAATGGCGGACGAACAGCTCAATATATACAGTGGCTATACATTTGAATGTGGCTCCTTGATAGCCTATTGGCTGCAGGCTGCGTGACGTCATTGCAGGTCACGCCCTTCTTGTCCAGGTGAAGGTAGTGGCGGGAATCTTCCCGCGCTGTTGTTCTAGGTGAGTCTTGGACCAATGAGCTATTGCCATCTAGTGGTCACTAGCTCGCGTCCTATTAAGGTTACAGTGATTCAGCTGGAGGTTACAATGTTACACATAGAAAAGGTTACATTGGATACACATGGATAGGTATATTGTTTAAAGGTACAGGCTTTAGGACACAACAGATTGACACACACACACACACCCTTTTGTTCTTCTGTTCTCTGATAAGCCTTTTTTTACTGTGGGTGGAGGGAGGGTTGGGGTAGGGTAGCTTTTAATGATGATGTTGGTTTTTATGTGTTTTAATTTTGCTTTTAGATGAGGTTTTTATGTAATTGTTTTATTGGTAATGGTTTTATCTTTCTTGTATTGTACATATATGTATATTTTTCTGTTGTTGATGCCCTGAGTGATGCGTTGCACTAGGAGGGCGGGGTAGAAATCTGGAAAATAAATAAATAAATAAATAAAATATTGATGACACCAGCTTCACTAGTAAAGATGGTTGACAGGACACCATTACAAAGAGTCACCAAGCAGGAGGAAATGCTAGAACCTGGCTTTTTTTCCATTAGTTAACCATTTCTCATCCAAGCACAAAGAAAATTGTCAGAGCTAGATTTCAGCACACTTCCCAGCTTTTTAAAACAGAAGTTTAAGTACACTCAAACCTCGCCATATTTGGCACAGAGGTAGACCAAACTGTCTTCTACATCTATGCCAAAACCTCTAACCTGAAGCCCAGTTTTATGGTTACAATTTTTGTTTGGGCTACCTCCATTTTTAAAGAATTGCCTTAATAATGTTGATTTGCTATGCCAGCACAAAATCATTGCTGCACTTTTGTGCAGCAAATAAACTCTGGCAAATCCTTTTTTAAAAAAAAAAATTAATTAAATTTTGACAATTATAACATACAACATATATCTTAATACAACATAAAAATACATTAAAATTTAAAAAGAAAATATTTTTTAAACCTAATATAATTTCTTTCTTTGTATATTACTCTTAACATCTTTACATTTCTTCACCCAGTGCTGTACAATACTTTAGAATTTACTATTTCCACTTTTACATTGTTGATTCATTTTCCCAAAAAACTAATTGTATCTGGTGCAGGTTTGATTCCCTTATCTTTCCCTAGTGTACTCCAAGAGTGGCTTCCAAATCTCCCAAAAACCTATTGTGTGTGGTCATACCTTTATTCAATTTGCAAGTAAGCTTAACATTTAGTGCCATTTCTCACACCTCTTTATACCAGTTATCTATCCCTAAGGCCAATTTATTTTTCCAATTTTTGGCAGTCATTTGTCTTGCTATTGATAATATAGATAACGGTTCTTCCTTATTTTTCTCTAATTTCATTTCATCTAGTTCTGTCAAGATCTAATTACTTCCACATGAATCTCTTTGAATGTCAAGGTAATTCTCAGAGGCTCATTTTCCAACGACCATATCTTCAAAAATGAAGCCATCCCACATTGGATGTGCTTTTGTGGGGAAAATCAGCATTGACAGGTTCTCCTTCTGTTATTCACTAAATAATAGCTGATTAACTTCTGAAGAATCCAGGATTCCCTCTCCCATCCCAGATTATTTAAACATCCAGGCTGCTATCATTTCCTTTACTGGCAAAGGTCCAGTTTACTCTCCAGTGAAATTGAAAAGGTCAGTGTCTGTCCACACAGACTACAAACAAGTTTGTTGGAGTTTCAGTTACCCCCAAAATATTTATTTTGCAATTTCTAAGAACTGTTGTGAGACCAAGAGCAAGAAAATTCACCTCATAAAATCCACATCTGTACAAGGCTTACTGTGTGTTTCCCAGAAATAAAATATAGTATATGTATAATTCTACATTTTAAAAGTGTGGTTAGCTAAAATGTATGCAGATGAAAACTACACACAAGCATATGCTGTAGTTTAGGAGTTCTCAACCTCTTTAACCTGGGGGCCAGGTCACGCTTCCTCAGACAGCTTTGGAGGCCGGACGGACAGCCATTTTGCCTTTCCTCCACCACTTGGCACTTCCGTGTGTGGTGGTGGTGAGCCACATGAAATGGCACCAAGGGCTGCATCCAGCCCGTGGGCCACAGGTTGAGAATCACTGCTCTAGTTGATGGGGAATATATTGTATGCATTAGGAAAAATCCATACAAAGCTAAGTATATTAGAGGAAATGCAGGTGGAAAATGCATGTGAATTTGTACACAGGGATGAAAAAGCTTTTATTCCAACCTGATAGAAATAAAGGATGGTGTGAGAATTCAGGTGGGATTTGTAGTAAAACAACAAAACTGAGATTCTGAGTCTTCACATCCCTTCTTGCTGATTTGTTCTTTTTGAATTAAAGTGGAAGATCTCTTGGGGGGAGGAGAGGGAATCAGTCCCTTGCTCCTTTTTCCTGCGTAAATGCAGCGGTGGAGGCAGAAGAAAGAGGTGGAAAGTGAATTTTTCCACAACCGAACAATTTCTTCCAGTCTTAAAAGAGTTTGCCTGAAGTGGGGACTGTGAAGGAAATGGGCATTAGTGAAATTGATAAGGCTATCCTCCCCTTTTATTGAAAACAGGGTGTAAAACAGCAAGAAGAAAGCACAGACAGTGGATTGTCTGCCTCCTGACCTTGCCAGCTTCAATGAAGGGCAGAGGAAGGTGGTGGATAGTGAAAGAAATCTATGTGGAAGACTCTCATAGGGTTTGGGCATAAAGCGCAATAGAGACTAAGTATTAAGGCAATACTATGGAAATTGGGGACTTGGCCATGCACAGTGGGTGTGGGGGGGGCGACTGGAGAAACAGCCACCTTTGGTTGGCTTGTCTAGGTATTGTCTGGGCCGCCAGCTTTGCTATTTGATACTAAAGGGCCTTTTTTAAAGGAAAATATAGTTTTTTAAAAAAATAATTAGCTTTAAAATAGTCTATTTTAATGCTTTTAAATGTTTCAATGTTTTTAATGCTCTTGTGAAGTTTTATTGTTTTTGTATGTAAGCTACCCGGAGTCGTGATTTATAAATAATTATAAATAAATATGAAAGGAGCCTCATTCAGGCATCCCCTGCAAAAATCCTTTCAAGCCAGAGTAATCGCTGACATGAGAAATGAAACGAGGTAGGGTATATCGTCCATCTGGGAAATTCTCCCACTTTGGCCTGGGTACAACATTAAAAGAATTTGCACATACAGTACAATATTTTTGGACCCATAAGTCTCAGAATCCAACAGGCAGTATAGTCAGTGCCTCTCTCACCCAGGATATAGTAAAACCCCGGGTTACGACACAGGTCCATTCCAACAGCCTCCGTTGTAACCCGAAAAAAATTGAAAGCCGCAACATTCATAGGGATACATTGGGGGGGGGAACAGTCCTGAATTGACTGTTGTAAACAAAACAAAAAACATCAGAAATTTATAAACAGGGACAGCATTTCCATAGGATTTGCAGTTGTAAACCGCAACAAACTTAAACCGAGGTGGTTGTAACCTGGGGTTTTACTGTATTCTCAAACTGTAGTTGAAAAAAGTAGTTTCTCCCACCCTGGGGGTAGGGAGCTGTACAGAAGAGGGCATTGAAGGCTTCCGCTTCAGAGTCTTGATGAGGAAAAGCTGAATTTCCAAGTTTTGTTCTTCACAGGGAGGGCCAGATGCCTTTACATCCGTGATGGCGAACCTTGGCACTCCAGATGTTCTTGGACTTCAATTCCCAGAAACCCAAGCCCCCCGTGAATCCACACGAATGGGTTTACTGCGATTCATCCGCCCCGCGCTGCCCTCATCGCTCCCGGAAGCGGAAGTAAAACGCGCCCAGACGGGCGCATTTTACTTCCGCTTCCGGGAGCGACGAGGGCAGCGCGGGCCGGATGAATCGCAGTAAACCCATTCGTGTGGATTCACGGGGGGCTTGAGCTTCTGGGAATTGAAGTCCAAGATCATCTGGAGTGCCAAGGTTCGCCATCACGGCTTTACATCCTTTATCAAAAATCTGTCCCTCAGGATTGTCTGTAAGGCCCCCTCTGGGCCTAGGTTTTGAATAGAAGGGAAGAGAGTTGTATCTCCTGAGCAAATTAAGAGTCCACACCTATTTACTGGTTCAGCTTCTTCCTGGCTTAGAGTGCCCACCCTCCCTAAGATGAGTCTTCAGCTCAGCTTTCCCTGGAAACCGGCTTGGTGTATCTGCTCCAAGCAGCTCCAGCCTTTCTAGTTTGGCAAACCCCTGCCTGACCCTTGAGCTTCACGGGGATGAGCTGGAAGGGGTGGGTGGGATGCAGCGATTATGGAAATACCTTTGCCTGGTGTTCCCTCCCCTCCCCTGGTCCCAGTTGGCTCCCTTGAAACCAGGTCGTCATGGAAACTCTGTGGATCCCTTGTTGCCATGACTACTCCGCAGATTCCCAGTCGCTATAGCAACTCCGCAGGCTCCAGGTGGCAGCAAGAGTGCAATGGGGAGGGAGTAAGGGAGGAGCAGGAGGGATGTGGGGGACCATGTGAGGTACCTGAGAGAACATCTTGGAAAAGATGTGTGCACGAAAAAGAGATATACTGTATAGACATATTCCCCAAAATCATGTTTCAAGGTGCATGATAAGCCCATTTCTTCAGGGCCTACATTGAGACACCCTATCACGAGGTAGCATGGAAATTTGACTCCACTCCATCCTCAGTTTTGTAAAAAGACCCCACGACCTCACTCACTGTGGGATTCACAAAGCCTGAGGGCTATTTTCAGGAAACAACACTGGGCCAGTTTACTAAAAATTAGTAAAGTTACACTTGCTCGAAAGCCAGTCGTATCCGACTCTAGGGTTCAGTGCTCATCTCTATTTACAGCCGAAGAGCCAGCGCTGTCTGCATCTGCAGACGTTTCTGTGGACGTGTGGCAGGCATACCTAGACACCGGAGTGCACGGAGCGCTGTTTACCTTCCCACGGAAGGGGTCCCTATATTTATCTACTTGCAATTTCTTGCTTTCAAACTACTAGGTTGGCAGGAGCTGGGACAGAGATGGGAGCTCATTCTGTCGTGCAGTACTCAGGTATCGAACTGCTGACCTTCCAGTCAGCGTCTTAATCACTCGAGCCACTGAAGTCCTAAAATTTACTTATAAACCTAAAATTTACCTACAAACAAATCCAGCAAGGGGACCCTTCTCTGCAGCCCGTGATTTGTTTAATCATGGCACAGTTTCCACGAAGATGCTGGCTCTGAAGAGATGAAAGTAAGTGTTTATAAAGATGTCTGAGAACAACCTCATCAATTTCCAAGAGGCTCCTAGAGGGAAAGTTTGAGAAACATTTCCTTTTCGCCTTCCCAAGGAGGAAGCCCCTGATCTAGCAGAGGCCCTGAGGCTGTTATAAGGTCAAAGTAACCCAACTGTGCCAACAACAGACACTGTGGACCTGGAAGCTGCCTTAGAGACCTTTCCCAGTGGACAACCAATGTTCAGTCCTAGTTCTCCCACTAGACCTTTGTGTACCTCAAAAACCACAACAAATGGTTTACTTTTTCCCCTCACTGTGCACTTGTTTTAGCTATTGTTGCTGCATTGTTTTATACAGTAATACCTCATACAATGTCCGCTTCATACAACATCGGATTCATACATCGCCTAATTCCTTGAAAAAAGTTGCCTCATAGAAAATCACGCGACTTTGTATGAGGCATTGGGTTTTTCCCAGGTTGCATTGTGCCTGGGCAGTATAAAAGGCAGGACACATGCGTGCATTGCTCTTGTGGGTTTTGCATGAGGCAAAGAGTGTTTAGGAGTGGTTTTGAGCACGATTTTGGATTTTTTGGATTTTTTCGTCAGAATTTTTAAAAGCATTCCTGGGATTTTTGCAGCATTCTTCAGGTTCCTGGACAATCAGGGCTGTTTGACATGTTTTTGTAATGTTTTTAGCCTTTAGACAATGATTTCTTAAAGTTCTGTCAGTTTCCTGTCTGTTTCCTTGACTTTGCCCTGAAGTCTGTGCTGTTACAGTACAATGTATCTCTATGGAAACAACGTTGTACGAGGCATCGTGGCAAGGATTTGGACGTTGTATGAGGCATCGCGGCTAGGATTTTGCATGCCTCATACAAAGTCCAAATCCGTATAAAGTCCAAACTTGTGGAACCAAGTTTGGACGTTGTATGAGGTATCACTGTATTGTAATTTTTATTATATTTTTAGCCGCCCTGAGTGGTGTACCCACCAGGAGGGCGGGATATAAATGTGCAAAAATAAATAAATAAATAAATTTCAGAGCTAGCTTAACAAAAAGCGGTATCTCTCTGTAGCATCTCAACTTGCACTCAAAACTTTCCTTTAACATACTAGCTAGAGGTCTTGTAGGGACTGGGGTGGCTCAAATGGTTAAGAAGCTGAATTTGACGACTGGAAGGTCGGAGTTCAATACCCAAGTACTGCACAATAGAGTGAGCTCCCGTCTCTGTCCCAGCTCCTGCCAACCTAGCAGTTTAAAAGCAAGAAATTGCAAGTAGATAAATAGGGACCACTTCGGTGGGAAGGTAAGCAGCATTCTGTGCACTCCGGTGTCTAGGCATGCCTGCCACATGTCCACGGAAACGTCTGCAAATGCAGACAGCGCTGGATCTTTGGCTGTAAACAGCGATGAGCACTGAACCCTAGAGTCAGATATAACTGGCTTTTGAGCAAGAGTGATCTTTACCGATCTTTACCTATAGGTATTTTTCCAAGCTCCCTTCTAAGTAGTTCCAGGGCCTCCTCTGAGTAGTTAGTTACTGAATACAGAATCTTTTTTAATTGTAACTTTTGGGAAATAAAAAGAGGGCTAAAAAAAGTAAAGGTCTCTCTTGTTTGAAAGCCAGTCATGTCTGCCCTCTAGGGAGGATTGTTCAACTCCGTTTACAGCCCGAGAGCCAGTGCTATCAGCTTCTGCAGACATTTCTGTGATCATGGCTAGACACCAGAGTGCACAAAACGTTGTTACCTTTCCCCCAAAGTGGTACCTATGTATCTACTTACAATTTCTTTTTCTCTTACGTAAAGGTGGAAGAAATAGTATCCTAGTTTTGTTGTTGTTCAGTCGCACAGTCGGTTCCGACCCTTTGCGACCCTATGGACCATTGCTCTCCAGGCGCCTCTGTCCTCCACCATCCCCCTCAGCCCTCCCAGCTCTGTGCCCATTGTGTCTACAATGCCATCTAACCATCTCATCCTTGGCCTCCCCCTTCTTCTTTTGCCTTCCACCTTTCCCAACATCAATGCCTTCTCAAGTGAATCCTCCCTTCTCATTTGATGTCCAAAGTATTTTAGCTTCATCTTTACTATTTGGCCTTCCAGTGAGCAATCCGGGTTAATTTCTTCTAAGATTGACCTATTTGTTCTCCTCGCTGTCCAGGGCACTCTCAAAACCCTCCTCCAACACCACATTTCAAAGGCATCTATTCTTCTGCGTTCAGCCTTCCTAATTGTCCAGCTCTCACATCCATACATTACTACTGGGAAAACCATTGCTTTGACTATTCTAATTTTTGTTTTCAGTGTGATGTCTCTGCTTTTCACTATGTTCCCCAGGTTTCTCATTGCTTGTCTCCCAAGAATCAGTCGCCTTTTTATTTCATGGCTACAATCCCCATCTGCAGTTATCTTTGATCCTAAGAAAGTAAAATCTGTCACTGCTTCTACTTCTTCCCCGTCTATTTTCCAGGAACTGATTGGGCCTGTTGCCATTGCAGGCGCACCCCCCCAATAACGGACACAGACAACATTGAAAGTGGATAACAGCATAGGGCCACATTTATTGATTCAATGCCCTAGTCCGAATTATAAATTTGTATTGGTAAAACGACCAATCATAATTCCTAAGGCAAGCAGGCCGAAGTAACACTGGTAAGGTACCACCCCAAAATTGCCAACGGCAATTGGTTACAATGTATCGATTTGTATCAATTTGTTTGTTGACAACAAACAAATTATTGACCGTAGTCAATAACTAACTCATGACCCCACCCTCTGACGCGTATCCGTGAAATCACAGGGGTGATGCATGCTGGTTAGCAATCGTCATCACCCCATCGCCTGGTTCGTCGTTGACCGGACAACGTTTAACTAATTTATTCCTGTCTAGTGTTGTCCAGTCAATTGCGAACCTGCCGGATACTTGTGGGTCATACTGTTTACCTTACCAGTGCTACCCGCCACACGGAGGGGCTTCAAAGAAGACCTGACGCCCCCCCCCAGACCGTCAGCTCGGTCAACAGGCCTGCTCGCCAATCGCCCAACAGGAGGTCCATACCTCCTCGCGACAGATGGACCCCATCCCCTGCGTACAAGTCATAATTTTGTAGACTAATATCGGGGTGATGACTGACCCGTCCCCCAAGCCCTGGTGGTAAGAAAACGCGCCACCGCCTTATTGACCGCGCACCCAGCGCGGTCAAGGGCCAGGAGGTTAACGCCCCCTCTGTAAGAATGGCACGGGACAATGTCCGACCAAACCAGGGTTGCGGCAGGCCAGACATAATGCAAGTAGGCGAGTTCCTCGCAAATCGCATGCTTGAGCGACAAGCCGGTGACCTGGCCCAAATCATTGCCCCCCAGGCGTATGATTAGAATGTCAGGCGGGTCAGCACCCAGGCCAGAAAAAAGGAAAGGCCGCAGCTCCCGCCATAACATCCCAGGCTTACCATGCCCTGCGAGACTGGCGTGGTCACCCAGTCCCAGTCGGGGTCCACTCTGTCGCCGCAGCGTAACGCGCTGCCCTGCGCACATAGCTGTGGCCCACCAGCCATACTGTCACCGGTGTAATACGACACCCAGGGTCTGTAAGAAAATTGAGAAAAAGGCGGTAAGGTGACTGGATTGGTACTCATGGCGGGAGTGGGCGCACATAAAACTGAAAACATTGCGAGCCCCACCTCCCCATGCTGCGTATGTCAGCCCCAGAGTACCCAAAAGCAGCTGCTGTAGAGGCTGCACCAATCCGGAACGAATGTGTGCCATAACGGGCACCTGGTAGGCCCACCCTGGTGAGGGCTCTGGCTGTCACCTTCCAAAACTGAAATTTAGTAAGGGGAGACCCATCTTGGTGACAGAAAAACGGGCCGTGGTGCATGCCACGCAGTGCCAGGAATTCCTGTAGGGCACCAACCGGACAGATGTCTGCCAAAGAACAACGTAGCAGTCTTACACCACTGCCTACGCCATGCTGATCTGTTTTAGAGGAGCGTATCCTCAACTGGGCCCAGTCTTTGGCTACGTAGACATCTTCGAGTTCCAGTGCCCTACCACTTGCATCCGCCTTAGACAGCATCACGAGTTCGCTGACGCGGAGCGCTCCAAAAAGGCCACCGTTGTAGCCGCATGAAGTGGGCTGCCTCATTTCCAAAACAGAGGCCAGGCCAGCCCCGGGCCAATTGGGTGAAAACCCTGGGGAAATCTTGCATCCGCCTTACTCAGCATCTCAAGCTCGCCGATGCGGAGGGCTCCAAAAAGGCCACCGTTGTAGCCGCATGAAGTGGGCTGCCTCATTTATCAAAACTGAGGCCAGGCCAGCCCCGGGCCAATTGGGTAAAACCCTGGTAAAATCTTGCATCCGCCTTATTCAGCATCTCAAGCTCGCTGATGCGGGGCGCCTCCAAAAAGGCCACCATAGTAGCCGCATGAAATGGGCTGCCTCATCTATCAAAACAGAGGCCAGGCCAGCCCCGGGCCACTTGGGTAAAAAACCCCTGGGTAAATGGGTGGCGGTCGCCCGGGAAACGCCCGCGCACGCGCACCCACCCCTCCAAACATGTCTCACCCGGAAGTCATTGGTGCTGTCACACAACCTCCCACTATGGCCATAAAGCCAACCCGACAGCTGAGATGCTATGGTGCGTGGTGCAAGGCCCTGGGCATACAGGTAAACCATGAACCGCAGAACATGGGTTACTGGGCTCGGCCAGGTTCCTGGCAATCGAAATCGGGTACATAATACTCTGAAGGAACTAAATGCGTGGCGATACGCCTTACTATGCATGGCGCTATTGACAGGCTAATCGCCCGGTTCACCTCTACTTGCCAACATTCCATCTCTCGTCCGGGAGTGGCGAGGGAAATTCCTCCGCATCCGGGGGCCGAGGCATGGAACCGGGAGATCTGCAGGTAGGACAAAGCAGCAGTAATATCATTATCAACCCTTGGGACATGCCTGGCCCTGAAGGGAACGTTGAGGCGCAGGTTGCATAACACAAACCAGCTCCATGACCCCGGGCGATTTGGAAATCTGTGGAGTGACGATGCGGACAACAGCCGCGTTGCCATGCCGAAATTGCACAACCGAGTTGGCCCACTCCTTGCCCCATAGCATCAAAGCACCCAGGGTAGGTAAACATTCCAGATACGTGAGACCCTGCAGGCGACCCTTGCCTGCCCAGGATGGTGGCCACCCACCATAGGCCCACTTCCAATGGAAGTACATCCATAAACCCAGGAATCCTAAGGTATCGGACTGCATCTGAAAGCAAGGGGGAGCCAGGAGATCAGACCCCAAAATGACACCCCATTGAACTACCTCTGGACCTATGGCCAGACAAGCACGTCTGCCCCGATACCCCGGGTAAATCTGAGCCTGTGGTGGGGCCTGGATAATCCCGCCATGGCGTCGCACCAGCGCAGAGCAAATGCCCTGCCCGGTGCGACGACCCTGCCAGCAAAGCTGGGGTGACCATGTAGCACCAGAAGTTCCCTCAGTGATGCCACGCGCTCGGCCAGCAAGACCAAGACAAGGGCCACTAGCCTTGACACCTTATCCCGCTGCAACCTAGAATCCTGCGCTACCGTGTAACTCTCCACCCCAGGACTACTAGCTGTGGAGATGGGCCCTCGGTCTTTTCGGGCGCTAAAGGGACACCAAGTTCCTCCATTAGCGTCTGAAATGTGTTGAGGAGACGTGTATACGTGTCCCAGCCCCGTTCAGCCCCGAATAAAACCATCCAGGGAATGGGCTACAGACCGGGACCCTGACCTGCGGACAAAAGCCCACTCTAGGAAAGTGGTGAAACGCTCGAATACCGAGCCCCCATGGACTAGCCAAAAGGCATGGCATCATTGAAATAATATGCTCCCCAGGACGGGGGTGCAGGGACAGGTCCAACGACCCTGCCCGCATAGACCCTCTTGTGAAAGCTGGCAGCAGCCACCTCCTCCCTCCCCCTAAGGGATAAAAGACTGGGGGCATCCTGAGGGGACCTATTACCCATGAAAGGGATCCGGAACCCCTGCCTGGAACCCTGAAGGAGATAACCCGCATCCTCTCCCTTCGGGTACAATGTGAGCCAACTCTCCAACACGTCCACCTTAATTGGGGAGGGAGCCCTTCGGTGGACTAGATCCATCTGCGGCATTCTTGCCAGCCCCCTGTCTGCCCCACCCTCTGCCCCGCATCCCTCTAGGCCTGGGACAGGCAGAGGCCGCGTGGGGGCCAACACAGGTGGGACACTCCTGTCTGTATTTGCAATTCTTCCCATTGCAGGAGCCATTGTCCGAGAAGGTCCAGCACAGCAGGCGTGCTGCAACCCCCTGCCCCGCCACTTGGCGGGGTGCCTGCGCTGGAGCAGCTCGCTGGACCGCAATTCCACAATGATACATCTCCCTAGGCGCAGTGCGCGTGGGGTCATGTACAGAAGCCACAGCTTCTGACAGGGCTCATCCCACTTCATCTCCGGGTGTAGGGGCACTCTTGTACGGAATTCTTTTTTTTTCCATAAGCCAACCACGACGTGCGTGGCGGCTAGCCAATCATCGGGAAGGCCGTTGTCGGTACAAAATGTAGACCAGGCATGCGCAGCGGGACCTGGATAGCCCATGCAGTGCCACATACTGCCCCGGGACAGAAATCCCCACCCCCAGGGTCGTGCCATAATGCAACCAAGGGCACTGGGATAGAATGACAAGTGATGCCCCACTAGCCTCTAATTGGCAAGGCGAAGAGCACTGAACCACCCCGCTGAAAGTGGACTGAGATGTGGGCGTATTCAACTTGACCCCATACTCACTAGTTGCACCCCCGTGAGCCGCCCCCACTGGGGGTTCCGGCACACCGTGGGCGTCGGAGCTCGCGACCGAAATCGAGCTCTAGGACGACCTCCAACGCATTCCAATCACTGTACCGGACAAACAGGGAGCTGCGAGGCAGCGGCAGGCACAGGCTGGACTGTCTCCATAAGCCCGACCCAGCCGGCCGCCTGTTACAGAGTGACAGCGGTGGAAGTAGCCGGCGGACAGGAGGGCCCGGTAGATCGGAAAAGGACCCCCCACCCACTGGATTGCTAAGGATGCCTCCAGTACAGCCAAACGTGCCAACCAGGCACCCCCAGCCACAGTAAACCCCCAGTAGGTGGGCCAGGCGGGCCGGACGGCCCGACGGGAAGTGTGCCAGAGGCCCTGAATTCAGAGCCTGTGCCCGAATAAGCCATGCCCCAAAATTCCAGCCCCTAATTGGCAAAAACATGCTGTGAGGCAGCACCAGGCCCTCCCCCCAATTGTCCCAGCCCCTGGCGGGCCGCCGTGGGCCAAGGGCCGCATCCCCCGCAGGGCCGGCCTGGGGTTGAAAACGGCACGGCACGGGAGCTCATCCTGTCCTGCATGCGCAGAAATTGAAACACTGACCTTAAACAACCCAGTCAGCTTCTGTAGCACTGGATACACTGCAGTCCTACTTAAAGTTTGGGCACCCCTAAGTTGGAAAAATCAGTGAGCGACGGAGCAAACTTCTCTGCTCCCCCGCGCTCTGAAGGCAATAGGCTGGAAAGCCGAAAGGAAGCCTCGAACAAAGGCTGGCAACTCAAGCCTCTTGCAAAGCGGCAGAAGGGAATAAAGCGACGGAAAAAACTCCTCCTCACCGTCGCTTTATTTTTACACTCACCAGCCATTCAAGGAGTATAGAGCAACACGATCCCTATCCAGGGCTCAGCACCCACTGACTGGAAAGCCGGAGCACGAGAGCATTTGCAGTGCTCAGGAATCAAACTCCGACCCTCCAGGCAGCGAGTTCAGGATCTTAATCCCCTGAGCCACAGGGGTCCGACAGAGCGACGGGGGAAAAAACTTCTCCGCTCCGTCGCTGAGGTAAAATGGCAGCTCGGCTGCCTCGTGGCCACCCCTTTTATAAGGGAGCTGGCCACGCCCCTAACTACCCGGATTCTCTGTCCTGTGGGGGGGGGCCCGCAAAGGGCGCGGCGGCCATTTTGGCGCCGCGCTTGCATTATCTTGGTTTTCTTGATATTGAGTCTCAGGCCAGCTTTTGCACTCTCCTCCTTCAGCCCAATCAAGAGATTCTTTAGGTCTTCCTCACTTTCTGCCATTAGGGTGGTATCGTCTGCATATCTCAGATTATTGATGTTTCTCCCAGCGATTTTAATCCCATATTGTGATTCCTCCATCCCTGCACTGCGCATTATGTGCTCTGTGTATAGGTTGAATAAGCATGGTGACAAAATGCAGCCTTGTCTTACTCCTTTTCCTATTCCAAACCACTCTGTCATTCCATGTTCTGTCCTAACTGTTGCTTCTTGGTTCATGTACAGATTTCTCAGGAGGCATATGAGGTGCTCTGGTATTCCCATCTCTTTAATTACTTGCCACATCTTGTTGTGGTCCACACAGTCAAATGCCTTAGTGTAGTCAATAAAACAAAAGTAAACTTGTTTCTGGTATTCCTTTGTTTTCTCCATGATCCAGCGTATGTTGGCAATGTGGTCTCTAGTCCCCCTGCCTCTTCTGAAACCTGCCTACACCTCTGGTAATTCTCTCTCCACATGCTGCTGAAGTCTATCCTGTATTATCTTGAGCATCACTTTACTGGTGTGTGGGATGAGCGCGATTGTTCGATAATTTGAACATTCTTTGGCATTGCCCTTTTTTGGGATTGGGACGTATACTGATCTTTTCCAATCCTGTGGCCATTGTTTTGTTTTCCAAATCTGCTGGCATATTGAATGCAGTAATTTGACGCCGTCGTCTTTTAGCGCTTTGAAAAATTCAACTGGGATACCATCATCTCCACTAGCTTTGTTGTTTGCAGTGCTCTTTAGGGCCTTTATGACTTCGCTCTCCAGGATGTCTGGCTCAATTTCTACTTCTTCCTCATTGTGATTGTCAGGAGTGTTGAGGTCCTTTTTGTAGAGTTGCTCTGTGTACTCTTTCCATCTTTTCTTAATCTCTTCTGCATCAGCTAGCTCCTTTCCTTCTTTGTCCCTTATCATGGTCATTTTTGCTTTAAATGTTCCCTTAATTTCCCCAATTTTTTGAAAAGATCTCTGGTTCTGCCTCTTTTGTTGTTTTCCTCCATTTCTCTGCACTGTTCTTTTAGGTAGTTTTCCTTATCTCTCCTTGCTTTTCTTTGAAATTCTGTGTTCAAATGATTGTAGTTTTTCCTTTCTCCTTTGACTTTTGCGTTCCTTCTTTCCTCTGCTATTTTAAGAGCCTCATCAGACAACCACTTTGCTTTCTTACTCTTCTTTTCTTTTGGTATGGTTTTCTTTGCTGCTTCCTGCATGATGTCCCTCATCTCTGTCCATAATTCTTCTGGCACTCTATCTATTGAGTCTAAGCCATTGAATCTGTTCATCACCTCCACCGCGTATTCTTTAGGGATGCTGTCTAGGTGATATCTTTCTGGTCTCCGTGTTTTCCTTATTTTCTTTAGTCTAAGCCTGAATTTTGCGATCAATAGGTTGTGATCTGAGCCACAGTCTGCTCCAGGTCTTGTTTTTGCTGACTGTATGGAGGTTCTCCATCTTTGGCTGCAGAGTATGTAGTCAATCTGGTTTCGGTGTTGGCCATCTGGTGATGTCCATGTGTAGAGTCGCCTCTTGTGTTGCTGGAAGAGAGTGTTTGCTATGACCAGTGCGTTCTCTTGGCAGAACTCTATCAACAACAACAACAACAACAACAACAACAACAACAACAACAAATTGGTATCTGCACCCCTTTTTAGGGGGTGGGTTTTTAATTCTGTATGTTGTTATCTGTTTTTATCTGTTTTATCTATGATTGTGAACCGCCCTGAGTCGGCCTTGGTGGAGTGGGCGGTATAGAAATTTAACAAAATAAATTTTAAAAATAAAAAAATAAATCCCTAGAATAAGATTTGGCCATGTGTCTGCAATGGAAAAATAGTCGAGGAGGACTGCATCCCATCTTATCCTGAAGTCTCAAGGTAAGTCTAGAATCATGGTCTGTGTTTTGAATGTTTACTGACTAAAATCACACTACCATCAGAAGAGAGCTTTCTTCTTTTACAGTGCAGGTGTTACACGTTTGATTGTCACTGTTAACAAGAGCAGAACTTCTCCTGTGAGGTTTTTTTTCACCTGACAAACTTGATGCATGCTTGGGGACAGAAAGAGGCTTAGTAAAAGCAGACAGGTCAAGAAGCAGAGCGCAGGAGGTGGAAAATTTACTGCTCTGCCCCCCCCCCCCCCCGCACCTGAAGAGAAGGCTTTGGTTGCTCTGGACAGCTGGTACTACCTATTCTTCCAATGTCTATCTCTGAGGGATCCTAGCAGAGACCCTGGGGAAAGGACAACCGGGAAAATCCCCTCCCTGCCTGTTTCCTTCCCCTTGTATTTCTCTCCTTTCGGGGAAGTGAGAACATACTTAATGGGGATGCCCTTTAATTCTTATCTGCACTGCCATTTAAGTCACCTAAGGAATGCTTGTTACTCAGCAGGCAAAATGAAGCAATCCTAAGGAGCTTGTGAGTGGGAAAGGGAGGGCTTGCGTGATGGAGCTCCTGCTATTTGGACTGTGACAACATGGGGAAATTGATCGCAATCTGAACTTCTTGTGGAGCGATCTGGTACAATCTATTTCCTGGCATTCACACAACAAACAGAAATGTGTTTTAAGTTATTTGTGGCAGCAGCACAGCAAAGCCGAGCAGGTTTTAGGCAATTTTATGACCAAATGCAAGACTGGGAGGCGGAAGGTCAGCAGTTCGATTCCCGAGTACTGCAGGATGGAATGAGCTCCCGTCTTTGTCCCAGCTCCTACAGTTCCAAATGTTTGTCCCAACCTAGCAGTTCGAAAGCAAGAAATTGCAAGTAGATAAATAGGGACCACTTCAGTGGGAAGGTAACAGCATTCCATGTGCTCTGGTGTCTAGTCATGCCTGCCACATGACCACGGAAATGTCTGCAGAAGCAGACAACACTGGCTCTTCGGCTTTGAAACAGAGATGAGCACTGAACCCTAGAGTCGGATACGGCTGGCTTTTGAGCAAGGAAACCTTTACCTAATAAACACAAAAGATATCTGCCATGGCTTAGTGGTTAAGACGCTGAACTTGATGACTGGAAGTTCGGCAGGTCAGCAGTTTGGGACCCGAGTACTGCACGATGAAGTGAGCTCCCATCTCTGTCCCAGCTACTGTCAACCTAGCAGTTCAAAAGCAAGGAATTGCAAGTAGGTAAATAAGTACCAGTTCATTGGAAAGGTAAACAGCATTCTGTGCACTCTGATGTTTAGTCATGCCTGCCACATGTTGACGGAAATGTCTGCAGATGCAGACAGCACTGGCTCTTCGGCTATAAACAGAGATGAGCACTGAACCCTAGAGTTGGATACGACTGGCTTTTGAGCAAGGGAGACCTTTACCTAATAAACACACTTGGACTAAAACTTGAGAGAGAGAGAGAGAGAGTAAAATATCACCCCTACAAAATGAGGTCAGAAGATACATGTGTTCAGGAGTCTTCGTGAAGTTGGTTTATAAAAAAGTAAAGTCTTTCTTCCAGCCATGGGGCCTGGGAGATAGAGGAGCTCAAAAAGACATCTTTCCTCTTCCAAGGCAGACAAACAAGAGAAAGAAGGCAAGAACAAACAAAGGCCTTAAGACATGCAATAAGGGTCAGGTGATTTCCCCTGAGGCAGGAAATAACCTTTCTAATCGTAATTACAGGCAAACAATGTAAAACAAATTCCTTTAGGTCATGCTAGTCTTTCCTGTCTCTCTGGTTACTGCATGCTGGAGTTGCACTAGAATACTTAACGATATGCTCCAGACTGACCCCTATCTAGACTACTACCTTTTGGGAGCAGGCTGGAATGATCCGCTAGCACAATGAAGGGTTGCTTTAAGGGAGATCACTCCTATTAAAGTGAACCTTTCCAGTACAATTAGGTACGTACTTTGCAGACATCTGATTTTACCCATATCAAGCCTTACTCACTTATTTTGACCAGGATGGGAGGTGGAGGTGCCTATCCTTTTATTGGGAAGGTGTTCCTCCTCTACATAGTCCATGAGAAGGTATAAACTATAACTACTCCAAAATCTGCATTGGTCGCGCTGATGGATGATCTCTGGCGAGAGCGGGATGGCGATCATCCGTCCGTCCTTGCTCTTCTTGACCTCTCAGTGGCCTTCGATACCGTTGACCACGGTATCCTTCTGGAACGGCTCCGAGGATTGGGGATCCAGGGTACGGTGTGGTCCTGGTTTTCCTCATTTCTGAGGGGCCGGACCCAGTCGGTGTGGTTGGAGAGTGAGAGGTCGAGTCCTAGGCCCCTAAAATATGGGGTGCCTCAGGGCTCGGTACTCTCTCCTCTCTTATTTAACATCTACATGAAGCCGCTGGGTGAGATCATCCGTTCCCACGGGGTGCGGTACCACCAGTACGCGGATGACACACAGTTGTACATCTCGGCCCGTGGGGACCCCAGTGATGCAGTCAAAGTCCTTTCCAGCTGTCTGGAGGCTGTTGGGGTCTGGATGGGGGCAAATGGGCTACAGCTGAATCCTAGCAAGACTGAGTGGCTATGGATAGGGGGTCCTGTGTTATCCCGGGAGCTACCATCTTTGGTTTTGGATGGGGATGTTTTGCCCCAGACCAACCCGGTGCGCAACTTGGGGGTCCTCCTGGATTTGCGGCTGCTGCTAGAAGAACAGGTGGCGGCTGTGGCCAGGAGGGCCTTCGCCCAACTTCGGGTGATTCGCCAGTTGCGCCCACTCCTGGACCGGGACGCTTTGCTCATGGTCACTCACGCTCTGGTGACCTCCAGACTAGACTACTGTAATGCGCTCTACATGGGGCTGCCCTTGATGACCATTCAGAGGCTGCAGCTGGTCCAGAATGCCACGACCCGGGTGGTGATGGGGTGTGGACGTTATGCCCATGCCTCACCACTGCTTCGGGGGCTGCACTGGTTACCAGTTTGTCCCCGGGTGCAATTCAAGGTGCTAGTTTTGACCTTTAAAGCCCTACATGCTAGTAGGGCCAGGGTATCTTAGAGACCGCATCGCCCTAAGGACGTCTGTCCGTCCAACCAGAGCGGACCGGAGGGGCTCTCTAATTGTGCCATCAGCCAGGGGGGCTCACCTCTCTGGCACAAGGAGGAGGGCCTTCTCCGTGTCCGCACCGGCCCTTTGGAACCTCCTGCCTGTGGAACTGCGTCTCCAGACGGAGTTGTTGCCCTTTAGGAAGGAACTAAAGACCTGGCTGGCGGGCCAAGTTTGGGGTGCGGGTGGGGATGGGGTTACCGTTGGGTGGTTGGTATAGAGAAGTGTGCCTTCCCCCAAGGTCCCTTCGGTTCTTGCGCACCTTTTAGGGGTGGGGTTTTTTTAAAAAAACTTTTAACTTTTTTATTATGTGTTTTTTATGTATTTACTGTCCGCTATGTAAACCACCCTGAGTTGGGTTGTACCTGAGTGGGCGGTATATAAGCATGAAAAATAAATAAATAAATAAATAAATCGACAAAGCTAAAGACTTCTTTTATGGGCATGTCAGGATAAGCAGAGAATTCTCATGTACTCTTGAAATGCCCATACAAGTCTTCTAGTAACCACCAGAGTTTTCTATAGGTTTAACAGGAGACCTTCAATAGCACAAGTGCCATCATTATGATGGACTCCTTCTCCATGCATAGAGTGTTGCCTATGTTGCATCAAGCAGTAACTCATTGGTTTCTGGCTAGTATTAGGACTGCATGCTTAATCCTTCTTCCACCAGCCTATGCCTTCTCTTATACAGTAATACCTCATACAAAGTCCACTTATATATATATCCTCCCCCTTCCGATCATCTAGCTTCCTCATCTCTAATCTATGGTTTGCCCATTCTTAATCCTATGGAGCCAATCTACATGTGACAGTAAATGTACGTATGTGGCAATGTGCATGTTTTCAACCATTTCCCTGTGTGTAATGTTCCTAAAGGAAATAAATCCTGACTGCTCCTTAGAAGGACAAATACTGAAGCTAAAACTCAAGTACTTTGGCACCAAATGAGAAGAGAGGACTCACTGGAGAAGGCCCTGATGCTGGGAAAGATCGAAAGCAAAAGGAGAAGGGGACAGCAGAGGATGAAATTGCTAGATGGCATCATTGATGTGGTGGGTGTAGATCTGGTCAGACTATGGAGGGTGGCAGATGACAGAGGAGCCTGGCATGCAGTAGCCCATGGGGTTGCAAAGGGTTGGACTCGACTGTGTGACTGTCTGAACAACAAAAGTGTTCCACTAAAAATCTCACACAAGAAGGGATGAATGATAAAGCATTCAATTTATGGTGTGTCCTAGATTCATGTGTTTTCATTTGTAAGTCATTTCCAGAGCTTTGAAAAATTAGAGTTGTAAACCACAGTTCTAGGCTTTGAACAACTGTTTATCTCCGATTACTGAATAGAGGTAAAGACAGAGGATTAATGCAATAACATCCAACCTGCCATTCATTATAACAAAATGTTAATGAGAATAGACTTCATTAAGTTAAAAGCAAAATGTGGAGTTGTTTCCATACATTATGCAACCCCCAATGAATTATCATAATATGTTATCTGTAACATGTTGTACTTAAGCTGTGATTAGAACTGCTATTTAAAGACAAAATTGCACTCCTAAATGATTAACTGTATTTAGCATCATGGCTAATTTGGGCTTGAGTATCTACAACTTTTCTTCCCAGCATTAGGTAGATGTGAATAATGGAAGTAATAGTCAAATGATGGGCAGATCAAAGGGCAGCTTAATCTTTTTGTGTGTGACAGAAATAAGATGCCTTCTTTGCAATTAAAAGGTGACAAAATTCTATTCCTCCAAAGAGTCCCAAAGTTTTCATGCATGCACAATCAACTTGTTGATATATAGTATCTTTAATGACAAAAAAGCAAGTTAGGTTTTCAGCACGCAAAGCTGTGAAAACTCATTATAGGAAACACAAATGCCTTTTAAATCTTTAAGGAGGCTCAGCTTGTAATTGGGAGAACCAAAGAATATTTATTCTTTCGTGTTCAGAAAAAAATTGATCTGATGTGAGAAAGATTAGCCAGCAAATCAAGGCTGCTGTTGCCCAGGGTACACCCAATTGTGGTTCAAAAATGTAAAAAAATATCCACAATACCCACAGAGTATTATGATTGTGGGCATATTTGGGCATTCTCTGGCCAATAACAGCAACTAGGAACACCCCGGCAGAAAATCAGAAGAAACTTCTAACAGCAAGAGCTGGCATTTCATTTCCTTCTGCCTTTATCTGAAGGTCACCCTTGCTCAAAAGCCAGTCCTATCTGACTCTAGGGTGTGGTGCCCATCTCCATTTACAGCCAAAGAGCCAGCATTGTCTGTGTCTGCAGACATTTCCGTGGTCATGTGGCAGGCATGACTAGACACCGGAGCGCAGGAAACACTGTTTACCTTCCCACCGAAATGGCCCCTATTTATCTACTTGCAATTTCTTGCTTTCCATCTGCTCGGTTGGCAGGAGATGGGACAGATGATGGAAGCTCACTCATCACATAGCACCTGGGTTTCGAACTGCTGACCTGCCGAACTTTCAGAATCAAGTTCAGTGTCTTAACCACTAAGCCACCACAGTCCCTGTTGCCTTCATCTACAATTTTCTAAAATACGTGATTTGGCGACAATGGTTGAAATGGATATTATACCTGGAATTCCTCCCCCTTTCCTCTCTTTCATAAGTGGAATGCAAAGCATTCTAAATGTGTTAGAATTTCAAGCTTCCTGGTCATCTTGTTTCTTCCTTGTCACTCATTGCTGTGAACCTTAGCCTCTTCTCTTGCCTCAAGCACTTGCCAATGCAGATGTCAGTAGAAACCCAGACTGTCTCTGCAGACGGGTGGTGCGAGATACCTGCCTCATTGCCTCCGGCATTCGTTCTGGCCCCTGCCGCAGCTTGACTTGTGCTTGGTAAGGCCTAAGGCTCAGGAGGGAGTTGGAAACACAGAAGCCCTGGGCTTGTTCTAGTCTAGACTCCCCAGAGCTAATGGGAGAGGAAGAAACTTTGATGGAAAGACTTTTTGTCCCCCTCGGGAGAGAAGAAGTACCATATATACTCAAGTATAAGTTGGGTTTTTTAGCCCCCAAAATGAGGTCCAATAATGGGACTCGACTTATACTCAGGTCAATGTAAACACTCAAAAACATACCCATACAAATGTATAAATTAATTAATTTTACCATATTTTCATGTATTTTAATTATTGAAACTCACTAGCAGCTGCTGCATTTTCTACCCTCGATTTATACTCAGGTTAATCTATTTTCTTAGTTTTAGAGGTCCAAATTAGGTATCTCGACTTATATTCGGGACAACTTATAGTCGAGTATATACAGTAGTAGAAACCAATCAGAAGTCCCAGAAAAGGTGAGAGCATGAAGAATATGGCACAACCAAAGCCCCTCATCAACACTTCTGCAGGGATGGGGCATCATATTTTCTCTTTGCAGGCAAAGATCAGCAACTTAAAACAATGGCTTTAAGTAACCCCCTCCAAACATTAGAGCATTCAGCATGAAAACAGTGCCACATTGTGGATCCTGGAACAGGCAGAAGCTGGTGGATCTGATTTTGCAGGAGATGGTAGATTCACTTCATGTTTCATTATGAACTTTAACAGAGCTGTTCCAGTGGTTAGGCTTCAGTACATTAATCACCCTTGCAAAATGAGAGTTAGAAACTTCTACTACCTGGAACTAGGGCCAGTATAAGACATTTTGCTGTCTTAACCCAAGGATAACAATTGCAGCATTCATAGCAATAGTGGGGCTTGAAGAACTGTATCATTATTTTTAAAAGATTAACTTTCCAAGTTCTGGGCAAGAGGCTAAATCAGCCAATATGAAATAAAACACTAAACTTAAATCTATCCAAGGCTCCTAATTACAGAATGTGAAAACTCTAGCCAGATAAGGATTTTGAAAACCCACAGCATTCTAGATATTCTGGATAAAACCATAAAGATATGTTTAGCAAGAAAGAAGAATTACAAGGGGAGGAAGGATCCATAGCTGAGTGGCTCATTGCTGAAAATTCTTGATGTCTTTTTTTAAAAAAAATAATTTTTATTAAACATATAAAAATACAGTTATAAAATACAGTTAAAAGGAAAAAGGAAAAACAGAAAAAAATCAATTCTGTGCCCCTACACCAGTGTGGGGAACCAATTACCTTATTTAAGTATAATATCATTATCTTTGTCCATTTTCACCTCTCCAAAAGTCTAAGCTTTCTGGGACAGGATTTTGTCTGAAATTCTTTTCCATTTCAAACTCAATAAAATATTTCCATATTTTCCAAAACTGATTACATTTAATCAAACCTTTTTTTAATATTAATCTCCCATGTTAATTTGTCATTTTAGTGCAATGTTCCCTTACCTCTTTGTACCATTCTTTAATTTTAAGATTGGGAATAATTTTCTATTGTTTAGCTATCATTAGTCTTGCAAGAGTTAAAAAGGTCATCAATAAATCCTTTTTTTCCCCATCCAATACTTCCAATATATCCATTTCCATTAAGAACGATATCTGGGGATTTAACTCTATTCTTGTCCCCAAGATTTTATTAATTTCTTCCTTCACCTTTGCCCAAAATTTGGTTATATATTTACACTCCCACCTCATATGAATATATGATCCAATTGCCGCTTGACACCTCCAGCAATTCTTCGATTTGGAATGATCAATTTAATTTATCCTTACTGCTGTTAAATACTGTTTCCACAATAATTTGTAATTGTGTTCCTTAATTCTTACAGACATATTTCTCATTATCCTAGTTGTCCATTCACTATTCCAAGCTTTGTCTGTAATTTTGATATTTAATTCCATTTCCCAGATTTCCTTCAGTTTTTTTTTAGGGTCTGCATCATTATTCAATATTTTATATATTTTGCTAACCCCACCTTTTAATTTTTGTAAATCTTTCCTTTTTTCCTTAACTAGCAGAGGACCCAGCGTTTCCCGGGGGTACCCTACCCAGGCCAAGGAGAGACCCGGGCCCGCCCCCTCCCCATCTACCTTACCTTTTTATCAGCTGTCATCGCGGCCGCGCTCTCAGCTACATCGCGACCGCTCTCTCAGCTACATCGCGAGGTGCCGTTTCAGCCTGACTCTGGCCGCTATTGCCAGCCTTCCCAGCGACTACAGTCAGTGGGTAGCCATCGCAGCTCGGCCTTCCGTCCTCCCTTGGGTTGTGTCAGGCGGGAGGGAGGCTCCATTTCGGCAGGTGGGCAGAGGACCCATTTGGGGGGGAGGCCTGCGGAAGGCAGCGGCCCAGTTCTATCCTCTGCCCGCCTCCCGGCTGTGGGTTCTCCCTCCCCCCCCCCCGGCAGCATGCCTCAGGAGTGCGGAGGAGCCATGCCATGGTGGCCGCCTGCCAGCAGTAGTCGCTGGGGTGGGGCCAGCCATAATGGCCGTAATTGCCGCCATCCGTACTGGCGGCTAGGCTGTGCAACACCTGGAATGCCAGGCAGACTTTGGCACATGTGTGGAATTTCGTGCATGCGCCACAGCCTGGAATGCCAGGCAGGGTTAGGCATATGTGTGGATTCTTGTGTATGCGAGTCACCTCTCCTGGTCATTTCTGCTGGTTGTGGGGCAGGCATTGCAGCCCCTTTTTGGGGGCAAGGACCCCAAGGTGGGCTGCCAGTTACCCACACCGGCCACCCCAGACGTTGAAGGTAGGTGTGCATGCAGTTTCCAGTGCAATCGGTGCAGGGGTGTCACTTTGTATTAGGGAGCCCTGTGATGTCACGGAGCCCCAGATCTGATCAGCTGGGAATTGGCTGAGCTGTGGCGATGACAACGCAATCCCCACTGGTTGGCTTTTTTCCCTTGCTTTTTCTCCTGTCGGTGGGGGCATCCCCTTTGCGGATTGATTTAGGGGCTGTATCCCTGCCCATGGTGCTTGTCACCCCCACAGTTACCATCTCTTCGGCCCAAAGTACGTGTATGCTGAGTTTCAGCGTGATCGTTGCAGGGGTGTGGATTTGTATAAGGAATATACAGCGCCGTACCTTGATTTTAGTTATATAGATATAGTTTTCAAATCTCGTCAGCTCTCTCTCTTCCCCCCCTTTTCGCTGCCTAATTTTTCCATCCCAACTGTCCAATTTTATCCTCATAAACCAATTTAACTTTAATTTGCTATATACTTCTTGTCTTGTTTGGCGGTCTCCACACACCTCTATCCAATCTTTTAATTATTTAATTTTATATTGTGCCAATATTAATTTGACTGATTCATCCAACCTTAAAGGGCTTGCTTTTATTTCCTCCAACTCTATCTGGGAGATTCCAGAAGCCAATTTATGTTTGTATTTTTCCATACATTCAACATATTCTTTGCCATCCTATTATTAGTTTTTAAATTTTCATACTGATCATCTAGGAAAATACTATTACCTATATGTTTGTATTCTTTTAATTCTGCTTCTTTCCAAATTTCTGCTTTCATTGTTAAAATTTTCATTATTCTCCTTAGTTGAAAGGCATTATAATAGTGTTTAATGTTTGGAATTCCCAATCCATCCTTCTTTTGGGGTAAATACCACAATAATTTAGAAATTCTAGTGTTTTTTCCCTCTATTAAAATTCTTGATGTCTGTCTTATTTTCTCATCTATCACAGGCCCCAGAATTTAGGGGATCTTGGAGAGGATAATGCAAAGGTTTGGAGGACTTTGGAAAATGTATTTTCCAATAATCACTGTCCTCTGTCATTAAGCCCTAGTAAACTTAGGGTGTGATCAAACAGGAAATTAGCCTGCAGTTTCATCCACTGTGAGGACAGGCTGGTTCATGCCTTTTTCCGGTGAGCACATGATGTAATCACTGTAGCAAGCCAGTCTGTCCCCAGAATGTTCCTACCCTCATCTTTCAGAGTCCCTTTTAGGGGCTTCTCCACTTTTGGGTACAGTAAGATTGCTCTGTTTTACTTTATTTTCAGTGTGTGGAATTGCTGGAAATGAACCAAAGCAAGCTTTCTGGTATCAATTTCCCATATTGTGAAGTGGCTTCACAATACAAGTCACATACACAGTCCATATCCACAGGAAAACATTCTAAGATTTTCCACAGATGCCTGAAACTGCAGAAAGTGTCAAACCCTATATTATAGTGTGCCTACCTGAATCATGCAAGCAGGTGTGGTGGTGGAAAGTAAAAGGTAGGCATCAGACCAGGTAAGTAGTCCAAGACAGCAGTTGCTTGTGTCGCCCCTGCTCTCACCTCAACTAGAAATACTTCACGGACCAGATTAGGTGACCTCTTCCTCTATTGACTTATATGGATCCCAAATTGCCTTTGCTGTGCATAAGTCTGGCCAGGTTATCCTGCTATGGTAATAGAGTAGACCATACTGCCAATGACTCAACGCCAAGCGTCAGGCGGTGGTTAACTAACATGACAACCCTGAGGACTATTTATTTGCGCTAGAACAAAAAAGATTAAAGCTTGAAATTTTTTGAATGCAGGAGACAAGGGGAGTATTTCTGTTCCCTGTTTTGCATTGCAACTTCCCAACTGTTGCATTTTGTTAAATGGCTTCTTTGCTATTAATTACTGCCTTGTTCTCCCATGCATTTCTTTCTCTTCGCACAGTGACCTGCGCCAATTGCCTCTGATTATTGGCTCAGTCACTGACTGCGCTGCCTATAGTTCACAGTTGTAATATATTAGAAAACACAGCTTGCCCCTGGGTGTATACAAAATGAAGGTATGTTTGGATTTTCACAAAGAGAGCTAACTTAGCCAGCAAGAATATCTGCAATACAAAGGCAGTTGAAATGTAGCCCGCCCTCAAAAACTCTCTTTCTCTCACGTGAAGTAATATGGCCAAGGCATTTGAAGCAGTTAATTGTAGTTTGGTATGAGCAGAACGCCAGAGGAGAAAGCTTCTATTAACAGAAATAAATAAATCATGCCTCTTTTGAAGATATAATAATCACCTTGGTGTATGAAATTTGTTCCAAAAAAGGTTTCTCTTTCCGAGGATCCTTTGTCTCTTTTATACTTCCAAAGCATTGAATGAAACACTCCAACAAAGAGGTGAGAATGTGTGTGTGTGTGTGTGTGTGTGTGTGTGTGTGTGTGTGTGTGTGTGTGCGTGTGCATGTGCGTGTGCGTGTGCGTGTGCGTGTGTGTGTGTGTGTGTACATGCCCTCACTCTGTCTCACACATACAGATTGTGCTACTGAAAGGTGTGCATGAGGCCTCAGGAAAAAGAGAAAACACCACTTATACTAGAGATGAGAGGTGTTATTTTATTTATTTAAGAGCCCTGGTAGCACAGTGGTTAAGCTGCTGTACTGCAGCCAAAATGTTGCGAGTTCAAGCCTGACCAGAGATCAAGGTTGACTCAGCCTTCCATCCTTCCGAAGTCAGTAGAATGAGTACCCAGCATGTTGGGGGCAAAATGCTTATTGCCTGTAAAGCACCCAGAGAGCGTGCTAAACGCTATGGGGCAGTATATAAATGTAATTGCTATGCCGTAATTGCATTCACTCATTCATTCATTCATTCGTTCGTTCGTTCGTTCGTTCGTTCGTTCGTTCGTTCGTTCGTTCGTTCGTTCGTTCGTTCGTTACTTTTGCTCTCAGAATCTCACAGCCATTATGTCAATTGGTCACACTGGCTGTACAATTCTGGGAGCTAGATAGTCCCAAAAAACCAAATGTTTCTTTTCTCTGATGTTGACCGGCAAAAGGACGCCTATCCCATTCATATAGGATGAGTGATGAATTTGTTGCAGCTGTCGGAAGCTTAGATGGTATCTGACAGTCGTCCCTTGCATACTAGAGCGTTATTCACTTGCCAGCTGTTTTCTTGGCGCAAGGAGACAGGAACGCCCATTGGGTTCTCTGCCATGTAGTTGCCAAGCAACCACAATGGTTTCCCTTTTGATCAAAGAAGCCACCCAATTGCCAACTCAATCATGACTTTGGGATGTTGGAGATGAAGTCATCCCATGGAGGTAGATGGAAGGAAAGGGTTGAAGCTGAGAACATGGAATCTGCTCTTGGCATTCCTGGAAATTTCTCCCCAGAATCTCATGAGTGTAGAATTCTTAGCAGGTCTGGCATCGGCAACATGCATCTTCGGGTAGCTGCCAGAGCTTCCCATCCACGTCTTGATAGGGACCGCTGCAAATGCTTCAGGGTGTGCTTAGCGGTCCACCACTGGAGCCAAGACTAACATGACCATACTGTGTTCTCTTGTACTCATTGGATAGATGTCTACACACAAATAATGCATGACGGGAGGTTTCAAATATCTTTCAATGGTACCTTCCTTGCAGAGCTTGAAAGGTTAATTTTTGAAGATGTCTCCCAATTCATTAGAATTTTAATTTTTAAAGTAGCTATTTTCCCATTTTTCAATAATAACTAAATAGTTACTTTTGGTTACTTTTTAAAAAGTGCATCTCAGCACTATAAGGCACTAAGCTATGGTGCAAAGCATACTGTCTTCTCATCTGCTGCACTTTTGTATTTATGCTTCCAGGAGAGCTGAAGGCAACAACATAAGACACAGATCAGGCTAGGAGCTGAACCATGTGACATTCTTCTTCCACTGCTTAGTAAGAGGAGCATCATTATTCCTTGTTACTTGGCATAGTTATGCTTTGATTATGGGGGTAGGGGGAAAGAACTAAGACCTAACTATACTTCCAAGTTCTGGTTCCTTCTCAACCTTCTTTCCTCTGGAGTAGTCAAACTAGATCAGTGATGGCGAAACTTTTAGGGACCAAGTGTCCAAACTGCAACCCAAAACATCATTTATTTATCACAAAGTGCCAACACAGCAGCAGGAGAGAAAGTAAACATTCCCATTGGGCTGCTGGGCAGAGGGGTGGGAAAAACTCTGAGCTGTGGGGAGGGAGGAAGTGCTCCCATTGGACTGCTTGGCAGAGGGGTGGGGTGAACTCTGTGCTGGAAGAGAGAGGAAGAGCTCCCATGGGACTACTGGGCAGAGGGGCAAGGCAAACTCTGTGTTGGGGTGACTGCACGGGTGCCCACAGAGAGGGCTCCGAGGCCACCTCTGGCACACGTGCCATAGGTTCGCCACCACTGAACTAGATGATATGCTCAGCATGAAATTGGAAGAGGAGCTCCCTCAAGTGGTGAAAGACGTTAGTTTTCATGGCACATGCCTCTCCCGCCCTGTCTCTTTATGAGAGTTTAACATGGTTTCTTCTGTGATGATAAACATGTGCTTGGTTTGCACGTCTGGTTTATTTCTCTGGGGGAATTATATTGTAGAAAGGAGAGCATGCTAATCTCAGGGAACAAGGGCTCCCCTCCATGCCTGGTTTGACCCAAAGGGTATGTGCACACTACACAGGTATAGCTGTTTCGATTCCATTTTAACTATGATGGAATCCGGGAATTTATCTTGTTGAGGGACTTTCTGCCAGAGAGATTTGGTGCATTTCCCTGAACTACAGTAGAGAATTCTAAGTACCTAATTAACTACAAGCCTAAAGTCCCCTAGGACAGAGCCATGCAGCTAAAATGGAATCAAAACTGCAATAAACGTGTAGTGCGGATACACCCCTGAGACTCCAGGTTTTTTTTATGGCAATGTACAAGCTGTTAGAAAATGTCATTCAAACATGTACTTTGGATGTGGCCCAATTTTTTTTTCTACAGCAAAAATTGAGAGTGGACATCAGGACACAAGTGACTCAGACAGTGCCTTAATCCAGCCTCTGGTGTGTGTTGTGTCGAACAAGGAGCCGATTCGTTCTTTGGGTCTCTAGTGGTCAAAGACAATTAGCAGATATTTCTTCGGTGAGAAGTCACGGGTAGGAAAAAAACCATTCTAAGATTAGCACGGCGATAGGAGCGAACATATTAATATGAATTGTGTGTTGCATTAAGCAGAAATTTGCCAGTGGAAAGGACAGCCTAATTCAGTTTATTATTTTTAAAATAGAAATGATTAACTTAAAGTTGCCTTTTAAAGTCAATATTTCTGCAGCATTAGCTTTGCATTAATGTTAGGCTCTTTCTTCAGTCAGGGAAGCTGCAGGGTTGAAAATAGGGGGAGGCAACAGAGCCCATCTAATCTATTTCTGGAGATCCATGTTCAAGTCTTTGACTCAGGCAGGAAATTCAGTGGGTGACCCTAGGGCAGTTTTTCTGTGTCAGCCTAATCTTCCTCACAGGATTGTTTTAAGAGTAAAAGAGGAAGGAAAATCAGATACCTACTTCGCTGCTGGGGTATAAAGATAAATGATAAAACATATACTGGTAAATAAACATCTATTTAATTTAAAATGACAAAATGCATATATTCATATTTAAAACCTAGTGTTTAGTCTAGAAGTCAAGTTTAGTTTAGAAGTCAAGATGGAAAGGAGTAAAATCATGAATGGGATCTTTCAATTTTGTGCTGGTGATTCTTTTATCATTCACAATATAACACAAATGTAAAATGTCAAGTTTAAATAACTCAGTTGTTTAAAAAACAGTTCCCTTCAAAGTAAACATAATCATTTTACACTTTATTGATGATTAATTATTTTCTATTAACTTTCCCATTTCTACCTTACCCAAAGCCTGAAGTACAAACTGAACATGAGACCATTAGTCACAGGCCTAGCTTGGAAAAGTTATAGTTTTATTAGAACTCCAAAATTATCTAATTAGAAAATTCATTGACCATGTTGACTTCATGATCCTGGAAGCTGTAGCGTAAATTCCCCCCACCCCCACCACCTAAGCTCTGGTCAAGGTCTACTTCAACCTCATAGTCAGAAAAACGAGGAAGTCTATTACATCTCACAGTAGGTGTGGGTGAAACAAGGACCTCTACACCAGGGGTTCTCAACCTTTTCCAGCCATGGGCCTGGACCACGCCCCTCAAAAAGCTGAGTGGGCCAGACATATGCTGTAAAACACATCTGCAACTGTTGTAAATGCATTCATGAGAGCTGCGGGTGCATTTATGGTGCATTTTTGGCTGTTTTAGCTGTTTCCACTGCTTCTGGTGGCAGCAGCAGGAGCGAGGGCAGCAAAAATTTTTTTGCTATTTTTGCCACTTCTGCCATTTTCAGCAATGCTAGAAATGGTGCCACAGGCCGGGTCCGGCCCATTGGCCATAAGTTGTGAATCCCTGCTCTACACATTGGTTGTCCACAGTTCCCATCACTCCTAGCCAACACAGCCATTTGTAAAGGATGATGGAAGTTGAACTTCAGCAACACCTGGAGGGGCTCACATTCTAGTATACGTTATCTGGCCTACAAAGTGAATTATTATTATTATTATTATTATTATTATTATTATTATTATTATTATTATTATTATTATTATTATTATTATTATTATTATTATTATTATTATTATTATTATTATTATTATTATTATTATTATTATTATTATTATTATTACTACTACAACAACAACAACAACAACAACAACAACAACAACAATACCTCTTCTTCTTCTTCTTCCTCCTCATCCTCCTCCTGCTCAAACTTTAAACTGCCAAAATGAAGCCACCTTCCTGGCTTTGTCATTGGCCAAACTTAAATCTTCATCTGTGCATGAAGTAGTAATCGGCAGACCAGCAAATGAGCCGGATTCTGTATCTCTCCGCATTCACACAGCATGTTGTTGTCCGCCAGCACCCCCACTTAAACATGTTGGTCTTACATTTAGGGACTCAAACTCTCAGTCTGTTTAGGTTCCTCCAAGTGACAAGTTCCTCAGCCATATCCTCTTTTAATGTTGTTCCTTGTTCAGTAAGCTCCTTTCTCCATCTTCTAATTTGATTTTGTTCCTGCATACCCTCAAGAATGTTTGTTCTTGCCATAAAGCTCTTCCTGGCTTTCCCTGGGAAGAAGCTAATACAGTATAGCTAAAGTAGTTCAATAGGTTGTAGCACACAGAGCAGAGTCTGGACACTGGAATTTTCCCTGTGTATGCCACACCTGGAGTGTTTGTGCTCATAAGAGTATGTTCCCTGCAAGGTCTCCTGGTCGCCAGTTGAAGAAGAAATGGGTAAACTACTTCCAAATACCCTCTAGAAAACCCCGAAAGAGTTGCCATATGCCTGAATTGACTTGATGGCACATAATTATTGTCGTTATTAATAAAGGAGTGTGCATCCAGGTCAATTTCATCCCATTTGAATTAATTCCAGCTTTACTCAGAAAGATAACTGAATGCAAATGTCAAACCACTCTCTCCAAGCTGAAGCCGCTGTTCCTGATTGCCCCCTCCTGGCAAGGAGATGAGTGGTTTCCTTTATTAGCCTCTAGAGACCTCATCAATGACTCCCCACTCGGCATTTATGAGCCGAAGGCTTTTACCACCATTTTAACTTACCTCCCTGAAGCTTCCTTTACAGTCAATTAAATGGTCTCTAAACAAACATTCCAGCCCACCACAGGGGGCCAGAGGAACATAAGAACATAAGAACAGGGTTGCTGGAACAGGCCACAGCCCATCCAGCCCAGCATTCTGTCTCACACAGTGGATCACCATTTCCTTCAGGGTATTCCCAAGCAGATGCCTTCACCTGTTTAGGATTCCCTGGAAATGACATTGAGAGATATCCTGCCTCTCTCTCCAACCCGGAGGCCTATCTCTCCAACCCAGAGGAAGAAAGACCTTCTCTGAGCTCTTGGGGTTAGAGAATGGAAACCTTCTTGTGCACTTCTTATTTTTGTGCCATATCCTACTCCGAATATTGGTGGTCATCATGATGATCCGCATGAAAACTGTCCTACAAATATAATGCAGTGGCCATTCATCTGACTTCTGTATCACAGCATCACCCCGTACCACTGATCCAGCTCCACAAGTCACTTTCTGATCCTGAGCCCTTTTGACACACAAAGTCCTCCTCAGCTCCAAGCCAGGATTGATGAAGCTGCTGACCTCCATCAAGATGGATTCAAGTGGGATTTAATCCACTTTGGGACCATCACCCTTCCTTGTGGACTTCAGCACCCAAGGCCATTAGTCCTCAGGATTGTCAGGTTAGTTAAATGCCATCTGACACTCATTGAGTCACTGGCAATATAGTCTACTCTATTACCATAGGAGGATAACCTGGCCAGACATATTATTCCTAATTGACTTTGCTTTGGCTACAATTGGCTCACCTAATGGGTAAACCAAATTTGTTCCCCAATTACTTGATGGAGGGCTCTGGGTTTTTGATTGTCCTTTCCTCTGGCCACAAAGAAAGCTTCAGCTTTTTTTTTTTAAAGGCCACCCAGGAAGGTAATACAGTAATAATAAATTTCAGAAATTACTCTGGGTTGAAAGGATTTTTGCTGGAGAAACTCTGCTCAGGGGATGCCTGAATGAGTCTCCTTTCATGTCCCCAAGATCCATCATGCAGCACTCAGGTTTCAAACCCTGACCTTCTAATCTTTAAGCTCAGCATCTTAACCACTAAGCCCCCCGCAGTGCTGCTAGGAAGATAATAAGCAGATATCTGGCTTCCTGTGTTTGTTGAATGGAGGTGATAAAAGATGCAGCCTACTGTTTCCCCCCACAACACATCTAAGAGACAAAGCCTAGCTGAACATCATGCCATTAACTTTTGGGACTTTCCTTTATAATTTCCCTACCCTATCCACAAGAGATTGATGCATGCCTGAAGAAGTGATCTTGAATCACGAAAGCTCATGCAATGTTTGATTTTTTTTAAAAAGTGATCCTAGGTATCGCTTTCCTCCTGCATTAGTTTATGAGTTAAACACTGAAAGTAGTGTTCCGTAATGAAGAAATCATCCCTTTTCGTTTCTCCCATACTATCCCTAGTGCAAGAGAAGCTGATCAGTTGGCAAGTCCTGACAAAAGCAAATGAATGGACAAACCTCTGAGGAGGAGAGAGTGGCCTTAATTATAGAACAAATGTAGCCAGAGGCTTAGGACATTTAACACTCTTAATTTCCCTACAATTGCATGTTATTTTATAAGTAATTTGCTTCTATTATTCACAGCTGCTCTCATGCACTATACAGCAGTATTCTCACAAGAGCAGAAGGCAGACTGGGCCCTGATTTGTGTTCCCTTATTTAGACTCAGATCAAATTTGTTGGCCTTACTCAAGACAATCTGTTGTCCTCCCTTGTTTTGATGAAAATATACTCCTTACATTATTCATTGCCTTGTCCATTGCTTTTTCATTACCTTTCATTACAGGGCACAGTAATGAAAGGTAATAAAAGACTTAGGACTGATAAAAAGAATGAGACAAGGTTTGGCAATGCCCTGTCAACATGTTTCCCAAAATGCCATAAATGAAGATTTAAAAGCATGAAGCAGTGCCATTTATATTGGGGTCAGGCAACCAAAGAAGGACCAGTTGCAGATAGGATTATAATGAAGAATTGTGTCCCCCTGAAGGCTCCAATGACAAGAACTTTCACTTTCAGGTTCAGTTTTTGGGAGGTAATGGAGGTTTCTTGGAGCCCTGGGAACTGTGCTGGGAACCTTGGTAAGGCTGCACAATTCCCATCCCTGATTACCTTTATATATCACTAGGAAGTAGCTTTGCTCTCATTTTACATTAGATTAGGTGCTTTGTTGCATAAAAGACCTAATAAATCATTACAAATGAGAACCTTACTTACATGTTAGTTGTAGCTTGTTACACCCAAGACCAATTTTTGCCTGTAATCCTGTGGGTATAATGTGTGCCATGTAAGCCTTCTGTTGTCTTCAACAGCAACTATACATTGGGTAATTAAACATTTCTTACCACTGTCCCAGAGCCACAGTGGCTTAGTGATTAAGATGATGAGCTTAACGACCAAAAGTTCAGCACATCAGCAGTTCAAGACCTGAGTGCTGCGTGGTGGAGTGAGCGCCCATTGTCTGTTCCAGGTCCTGCCAACCTAGCAGTTCGAACACAAGAAATTGCAGATAGACAAATAGGTACTGGTTCAGCTGGAAAGGTAACAGTGTTTTCCCCACCCCTAAAGAATATTGGACTGTGCAAAATCATACAACTGCTCCCCCCTTTGAAGCCCTTGCTTAGCCTCCTTGAATTTAATGAAGTGTTCCTTGTTCCAGCCAACTGACTATAAATCATTTCAATTATCAGTGAACATTTTCGTCAGTTATAAGAGAGAAGGGAAGTATCTGTCTCTGCTCTGGATGGAAGAAGACCCTGGCTTCAATGATACTGTTTGTCAACTGGTTTTGAAGAGGTGGAAAAAGAAGTGAATGAGATGGAAGAACTAAAGTAGCATTTAATGGCTGATATTCTGTAAACATAGCATATGGCATGTAAGGCTAATGATTTTATGAGCAGCAGGTGGTTTTTTGTTGTTGTTGGGGGTTTTTTTTTGGGGGGGGGAGACTAAATAATTCCTACTTTGGTCCCAAAGCTCTCATAGCTCCTGTGTAATCCCTTTCTCAATTGGTAAGAAGCAGAGGCTGTAGGACAGGAGAGGAAAATCTTTGATTACTGAAAATCACTACTGGTTGGAGAATCATCCCAGTGGTTAAAGATCTCCTGCCTTTGTCCCATAGACCACACAGGGTCCCAACAAATAAAAGGTTTGCACAGGAGCCTCAACAGCTTTGGGGCAGAGGCTAAAGGTTGCTCTTGCTCAAAAGCCAGTCGTATCCAACTCTAGGGTTCAGTGCACATATCTGTTTATAGCCAAAGAGCCAGCGCTATATGCATCTGCAGATGTTTCCATGGATACGTGGCAGGCATGACTAGCCACTGGAGTGCACAGAACGCTGTTTACCTTCCCACTGAAGTGGTCCCTATTTACTGTATCTACTTGCAATTTTTTGCTTTCTAACTGCTAAGTTGGCAGTTCGAAAACTGTAAGAAAACAAGGTAGGAAAACAAGGGGTTTTTTTTAGACAAGTCTTCCAATAAACATAGCATATTAGAGACAAGAGAGCACAAGAGCATATTAAAAGATAATGGCAAGCCAGCCATTCATATTTATCTATCATGGGTCCCCTCTGTCCCTTCACTAAACCACCTAGGAGCTCAGGTTTAAGGTGGCAGGGATGCTGCTGATACAGTACTTCTGATGTCCAGAGAGCTTCAAAATCCAGAGTCCAAGTCTCCCTTATTTATGCTGTAATGCTTGGCACTATGCCCCTTTGCTCAGAAGATGTTCAAACTCATCATCAGCCATCTGGAATCTGTTAATTGATGCTTCATCTGCTGTAACTGAACTTTACATCAGCTCATCACCAGTGATAGCTTGAGAACATAGGAAAAATTTGACCTGCCCTATCTCTCCATTATTTAGCCTGGAAGATTCCATTCTTTACACATCCCAGGTGTTGTCTGTCTACTTTATCTCTAGTCAATGACATAGGTGTTCATAGTCATGTATCTCCTCTGTGTTCTCTTGCTGAAGAAACTCTCCATATGGCCATTAAATCTTACTATCTGATAAGTTCCAAGGGGAATAATCCTTTTCTGGTCAGGAAAAAAACTTCTAAATGCATTAATTGCTGAACAAACATATTCTACTATTCTAATATACAGTACATTTATATGATTTTAACCTTTCCATAGCTTGGAGGGGAGAAATGGGAAATATCAAACTAAACTCCTTGGATTACAATAATCTTCCACAATAGCCCATATCTCAGGGCTGAATGCTTACTTTGATTATCTGTGGATGGTCAGGGGATATGAAATGTTTATTATTATTATTATTATTATTATTATTATTATTATTATTATTATTATTATTATTATTATTATTATTATTATTATTATTATTATTATGATGATGATGATGATGATGATGATGATGATGATGATGATGATGATGATGATGATGATGATGATGCAAGACAATCACTGTGCTAAATCACTGAAAAATTACAGTAAAAATACTTTTCTTTCTGTGTAGTGCTGATCAAAACTGTGGCTGCAAGCAGTTTCTTGATTTGCACTACAGAGAAAGGGAAAGAAAATATTTTTCCCCACAGATATCTAATTGAATCAGTGAGCACCTAGCACACTCAAAATAAAAATGATGCACTTCTTCTTACTGTCTGCAGATGATATGGGGAAGTGTTCAATTTCCAATATCCTGAAGCAGCTTTTTGGCCACTGCAAGATACCACAAAGTGTCACCAGAAGAAGACTTGGACAGATACAAGTCTCACTTGCAGCTCATTCCTAAGATTCACATGTGCAAAGAAGCACACCAAAATAATAGAACCCCATTGAGGTGGTTCAAAAAGATATGTGCTGGGGCGGATTGTCCCTCTTCAGCTGTAGACACGAGTAAAAAATAGCAGACCACCAGTGCCCCAAAGAGCAGGACAAATGCGCATGTAGAGCCAGCATTTCCCAAACGTTGGTTTTTGGACTTCAATTCCCAGAAGCCTAAGACAATTCCCCAAAGCACTGATTAGCCAAAGTACTGACTTAGGCATCTGGGAATTGAAGTCCACCTGTGTTCCATGGAACATAGTTTGGGAAAATGCTAATATAGACAACCCCTGAGTTAGGTAGCTGAAGAGCTACGCGCTGGGAGTTTGATTCCCCACTGTGCCTTCTACGAGAAGATCCGTTCTGAATCTTGGGCAAGCTGCCCACTCCCATATGCCCCCAGGAAAGGAGAATGGGAAACCATTTCTGAGTACTCTTTACCTTAAAAAAAGTTCTGGAAGGGGTTGTCATAAGTTGGAACTGACTTGGTGGATTACAGTCGTTTAATTATTTGGAATAAGGAATGCTACATCACCGTTTTCTTTCACACAGCAACTTCCCCTGGGCCACCTTTGCCCTTGTTGTTCACTCTCTCTTCTAATCTCAGCAGTGATGCCTCTTCTTGTTAATCCACTCATGTCTCCCTGTGATGGTTGGACCAGTGAACCCCCACAATCACTGTCAAGTAGCATCCTATTATAAGGCCAGTGTGTGTCCTTCAGACCCCAAACCGTGAAACCTCCTTTCTGCTGTGGTCCTATGCTTTTCACTGCCTGCCAGCGTGACCATAGCAACAGGCTGGCATGGCAACTTTCCTGTTAAGGAGGCAAGCGGAAGGAAGAGGAGGGACTGGCAGGGAGAGGAAAGAGAGAGGTGGGGAACTGGGAATAGGGTAAAGACAGAGTTGTCCTGCATGGATACCTGGATGGGCAGATTTTCCAAGGGAAAGTGACAGGACATAGATTGCAAAGACCAGAACATCAGCATTGTCTGTGGATTAGTGGCACTGGGTGGCACTCCCCCACACTAATCACTCTCTTTTTCTGTAGATAAATCATTAGATGTTGCAATAGTAATTATGCTTATTTGTTTGTTGTTCAGTCACACAATCAATTCAGATCCTTTTCGACCCCATGGACCATTGCCCGCCAGGCACCTCCTCTGTCCTCCACCATCCTCCTCAACCTGCCCAGCTCTCTGCCCATTGCATCTACAAAACCATCTAGCCATCTCATTCTCTGCTGTCCCCTTCTTTTGCCTTCCACCTTTCCCAGCATCAAGGTTTTCTCAAGTGAATCCTCTCTTCTCATTTGATGTCCAAAGTACTTTAGCTTCATCTTTACTATTTGACCTTCTAAGGAGCAGTCAGGGTTGATTTCTTCTAAGATTGACCTATTCGTTCTCCTCGCTGTTCAGGGTGCTCTCAAGACTCTCCTCCAGCACCACATCTCAAAGGCATCTATTCTTCTGCACTCAGCTTTCCTTATGGTCCAGCTCTCACAACCATACTTTACCACCAGGAATACCATTGCCTTGACTATGTGAATTTTTGTTTGCAAGGTGATGTCCCTACTTTTCACTATGTTCCCCAGGTTTCTCATAGCTTGTCTCCCAAGAATCAGTCGCCTTTTTATTTCATGACTGCAATCAACATCTGCAGTTGTCTTTGATCCTAAGAAAGTAAAGTCTGTTACTGCTTCTACTTCTTCCCCATCTATTTTCCAGGGACTGATAGGGCCCATTGCCATTATCTTGGTTTTCTTGATGTTGAGTCTCAAGCCAGCTTTTGCACACTCCTCTTTCAACCTAATCAGGAGCTTCTTTATGTATTCCTCACTTTCTGCCATTAAGGTAGTATCATCTGCGTATCTCAAATTGATGATGTTTCTCCCAGCAATTTTGATCCCAACTTGCCTATATACCACCCCAAAGCACTTAGTGTGCTCTCTGGGTGGTTGGCAAGTAATTAGCATTTTGCCCCCAACATGCTGGGTCCTCATTTTACCGACCTTGGAAGGCTGAGTCAATCTTGATCTCCATCAGGATAGAACTCACAATGTTTTGATTGCCATACAGCAGTGTATCCTCTGCGCCACCAGAGTTCTTATTGCCTGCAAAATACTGTATATGCTCATCTTTGTGGCTAGGAGGAATGTGCCTCATGGATCCATTAATGTGCCTGCCTATATATGTATATAAATGTATTGGGTGTGTGTCTACTTAGTGATTGCTTGTGTCTAATACATGTTGCATGCCTATCCCATCTTCCCCTGTATGGCCATGATCTAGAGAGACAATTGTTTACAAAATGCTATATAAATCCTCTTCTTCTGACAGGCAATTAACATTTAATTTGCTCTCTCTTGTTTGGTCCATTCCGTTGCTTTTTCTGTGTGTGTTTTAAACCTTTCAATACTTTAACATTGAAATGGTTTGCATTATTTCGGTTGTTATTTGTCTGTTTTTCTTTTCTTCAATGTAAATTAGCACTTGCCAATTAGGCGATGCAGGTATTTGCGGAAATAAAGAATTAGTCAGTCAATCAACCAGACTTTCCATGAAGTCATAGGAGTGTGAATGGGTTTTAATTTTCTTTCACAAACTTCAGGTTGTTGCTATGGAGGGACTCTCTTTGTTGCAGGAAAGTCTCAGGGAATTTCTAATTAAAAGTGGAAGGTTTAATGTTCTCTCATCCCCCATGAATGTGAAGGAAACAGTTTATGGGATGTAAGGATAAGATCTGTAGATTTGTGACGCTGTTTCTTTTTACTGGGCATGGAAACGAAAATATATGTTTGTACATTTGTTTAAAAGATCGTCTTAAAATTGTATGTGGAGATTCTCCATGCATGCAATTATTCTTCTTGAGAGTACTTAAATATATAAATTATGGGACTGAGACATTCAGTGTGTTTGTTTTATGGCAGGCCATTTTCGCGTATAACATGTCACATACTTAGGCATTTCCTTGAACTAGTAAATAAGGTCCATTGAAAATGGGTGATTTATTTCCAAGTAAACTTTCATTGGATTGTGATGCAACGTTGCAGTTTTGAGAAGACGTTGAGTGTGCCTAATCTGCATAATTATTGCAGCTTGATGTTGCTTTAGCTTTCACAGCCCCATGGTGCAGAATCCTGGAATCTACCTTTTGTTGAAGTACTTTGCATTTTCTGCTAAAGAGTTGTAGTGCATCTCCTTGGATGGAAATACAACAGAGAATTCTAGGGGTCTCACAGACTGCAAATCTGAGAATTCAGTAAGGTGCAGCTCACTATACTAATTAAAGTCTTATCAGACTGATCTAGCTATACACTATAGAAGCACTGTTACTAGGATATAGCTGTCTTGATCTCGCTAAGAATAATTTCGTGTCAGAAATTATTCTGGGTTGAAAGGATTTTTGCAGAAGAAACTCCGCTCAGGGAATGTGCAAATGAGGCTCCTTTCATGTCCCCAAAAGCTGGGACAGAGATGGGCGCTCAATCTGTCATGCAGTACCTGGGTCTCGAACTGCTAACTTGATCTCTAAAGGACTTCGGTAAAGGTAAAGACTGCTCTTGCTCGAAAGCCAGTTGTATCTGACTCTGGGTGGTGGTGCTCATCTGCATTTACACCCAAAGAGCTGGCGCCTTCTGCATCTGCAGATGTTTCCATGGTAACATGACAGGCATGACTAGATGGTTAAGGGCACAGAACACTGTTACCTCTCTCGCCGAAGCAGTACCTATTTATTTACTTGCAATTTCTTGCTTTCAAACTGCTAGGTTGGCAGGAGCTGGGACAGAGATGGGAGCTCCCTCCGTCGTGCGGTACTCGGGTCTTAAACTGCTGACTTACCAACCTTCCAGTCGTCAAGTTCAGCGTCTTAACCACTAAGCCACCGCAGTCCCTCAATCATAATGGGACTTAAAGTCCAGTAAACTTGCATAGGACTGCAGTATGCACATACAGACATGTCCCTCTCTCCATCTATTTGTCTGTCCATCTATTCACTCATCCACTCATACTATTATTATTCTTTCATATCCAGGTCACCCTTTAAATTGCCAAAATGAAGTCTCCTTCTTGGTTTTATCATTGGCCAAGCTTAAATCCTCATTGGCACAAGTTTACAGTACTTGAATACATTTATATATGAAATTAAAAGGATAAAATAAGTGTGCTCTGTGCTTATGTGTCTTGCTTAGTGTCAATGTGAGTGAACTGTATACTCCTATGCACTCTACTCAGTGGAAATACTAACTTAGCTATTTGTGCATTTCTGTGAAAACCTTGGGCAGAACAATGAGCCCAAGAGTGCTCACGGGGCAGAGTAGCAAGCCCTCTTTCCAAATCTCTTGTTAAATCTGGCATTGATGGAGTTAAATAGGTTAACATTTTTTTAAAAAAAATGCAATGCAATTCTCGGCAGGGGGGCTGCAACTCAATCCAAGTATAAATTTTTCCTGCCCAGGGCCTGTTTTGAAAGCTGGTTGGCTCTGGACCGTCTTCGCCCTCCAAGGCAAGCAGGAAAAATGCCACTGGCATGAATTTGTTTAAGGATCCCAGCTTGCCATGAAGTGACCCACATACTATGATCATGGAGCCATCTTCTGTGGCACATATGAAATGAGACATGCAGGATTTAACACCGGGACTGCAATGGACTACTACATACTTGAATATATTATATGCATCTGGCCAGACATCCTGCTATGATAATGGAGTAGACCACACAGCCAGCGACTCAATGCCAAGTGTTGGGTGGTGGTAAATAACCTGACTCCCTAAAGGGGCCAACGGCTACAGGTGGATGAGCCCCTTTAGGTTGGGCGATGGTCCCTTCAGTGGAGGAAATACCGCTGGAACCATCATATTGGGCCCAACAACAAAATGAGCAGAGGAGGAACCACTTTCTGATTCCCAACAGTCATGGTTGATAAAGGACGCTGAGGGCACTGAGCGCCGTGTTCCCCCTCCAGCCACACAAATGCTGGAGGAGGATAAAAAGCTGCCACACCCGAGCCAGCTGAGGATGCTGAGCGTCGCGTTCCCCCTCCAGCTACACCAATGCCCAAGGATGCTGGGCTTTGCTGCTATGACCCCAAGCCCTACCCATGGCCAGGGTCAAAGAGCCACTGCGGCCGTTAACTTTCTTGAACTTTCTTGAACTTTTTATCGGGTCACCTTGGGATTTATTGTGTCTTGATACTTTATTTCATTTCATTTCATTTCCTATTTCTATACCGCCTTTCTCAGACCAATGGCCAACTCATAGCGGTTTACAAAGACATGAAATGACAAAACACAAATTGCATATACAAAGTTAAATAATTCAACTGATCAATTATACACAATAGAAATTCAATTACAATAGGAAACAAAATAACCCCATAAAACAGAGGCAAGCAGCAATACAAAATGTCAGTAATACTATACAATTTAAAACATTTCAAAAAACGAAAGGGAAATCTCATCCTGGAGTCCCAAACAAGTATCTTATTTGATACTTTGTGATACTTATGTGTTATTTTATGTGTAACCTTGTTAGCCGCCCTGAGTCACGTGTTCAAGTGTAAATAATAATAATAATAATAATAATAATAATAATAATAATAATAATAATAATAATAATAATAATAATAATAATAATAATAATAATAATAATAATAATAATAATAATAATAATAATAATAATAATAATAATAATAGAGGTGGAAGAGGCCATGCCAGATGGACTGGCTGTGAAGGCAATGCAATTAAAATGGGGGAAAAGAAATTGAGAGTACTATAAATAAAAAGTTGATCTGGAGCCACTCAGCTGATGCAATAGAGGAGACCAACAGCTTCACCTGGGGAGAGTCCCTGAATGAGATCAGTGGGTAATTTTCTTGCAACCTCTCACCACAACGATGAGAAGTAAGAATTTACACTGGCGCAGAACACTGTTTTGGCTTTGGATCCCTGAATCCCTCTCTTCTTTTAAATCTAATTATTATAACTTACAGCACTACTAGGTTCAATGTGCGTGCTGGTGTGTGTATATGTGTGTTGCTTTGAAAAGATGTATTTTGGCATAAGTGTGAGTGGTTAGGCCAAGGTTAGAACATCAGGGTCTGTCTTTCTCCCCATTCCCTCCCCACCCACTTGCTCCATGGTTTGTGCACTAAATCAATAAAATGAATTCCCTCATTCATCCCCCTTGTTACAGTAATGGCACTACAGTACAAATGCCAAAGGGGCAAACTCCTTCTATCTGACTGAAATCCAGAAGTAAGTCACAACTAGAGTAGTTGGTGGCACAGTGGTTGAACTGCTGTCCTGCAACCCAAAGGTTGTTAGTTAGATCCTGACCAGGGCTCAAGGTAGACTCAGCCTCCCATCCTTCCAAGGTCGGTAAAATGAGTACCCAGCATGTTGGTGGCAAAATACTAATTAACTTGTGAACTGCCAAGAGAGTACACTAAGCGCTATGGGGTGGTATAGAAGTGCGAGTGTTTTGCTTTTGGTTTATTGAATCAATGGAGCTTACAGAGGAGTTCACTTACCAAATTCCCATTTACTCAATGGGACTACAATTTAGTCTCTGTCTTCTATTTATATTTTGCATTGTACTGTATTTGGAGATTCCAGGCTAGGAACAAATAAAGAAACATTGCTTGAAAATTTGAAATACTTTACTTCAAACAATTCACATAATACATGTCATCAAGTCCATTCTGACTTCACTTTTGAATCTTTTTCTTATCCCTCTCCAAAGTTCAAATATGTTTTGATCTTTTGGTAAAAGGAATAGCTGGACAAACTAACTCTTCGGATTACAATTTCCAGAGTTGTTTTAGTAGGAAAAGATGGTTTCCCCAAGTTCTGCTTAGAATATTCTTATGACAATCAATGGGAGTTAAGTTGTGGCATGAGTAAATCTGGATGCAGCCCCCTGTTTTGTGGCAGCTTGGGTTTAGATGCCGACTTACTTAGTCAGTTTGTCCAAAATGGTGGTTCACCTGTTCCAAGCAGTTAATTCCTTCTGCCGTTTTGTGTCTGTCTCTAACTGCATGAGCTGCCATCTTGCATCTGGCTTGGTGGCCATTGGGGCTTGTAAAGAAACAGAGCAGAGATATCAGTACTGCTGTCTGCCCACTCCTGGCCTTGGATAACAGACTCTCTGATGACTCAGTTTGATGGATAAATAAATTGCTGTGTTGTATCATAAAGAGAAAGGGCAGGTGCTTGGTGATGTCCATGTCACCTGATCCACCTTGAAACCAGTGGCTTGAACCAAGGGACTATGTAAGCTAGGGATTCTCAACCTGTGGCCCATGGGCCAGATGTGGCCCACAGCACCATTTATGTGGCCCCCACCCCCTCCACCACACCAGGAAGTCCTGTGTGGTGGAGGAAGGGCAAAATGGCCATCCAGCCCCTGAAGCTGTCTGAGGGAGTGTGACCCGGCCCCTGGCTTAAAAAGGTTGAGAACTCCTGATGTAAGCAATATCAGGAAGGATGTTTTTCTGGTAGTCAATATTCATAAATTTACCCTCATCCTGATCCCTCAACACCTGAAGGGGTGGTAGTAGTCATAGTAGGGGGAGGGGGAGGAGGACAAGGAAGAAAAGGAGGGGGAGGAGTAGGAGATGAAGATGAATCATCATTCTGAAAAATAAAACTGGAAAACTAAGTGTTTGGGGAATTCTGAGACTGGTAGTCCCCCAAAATGTTATCAATTATCAAAATTATCAATTAAAGAAACACAAAGAGAACATCCTGAGACTGCACTTGCATGGCTGCTGAACAAGGCTGTAGTTTGAGCAGGGATCTGAATATAAAAAAAAAATCCATCTCAAAGGCCCATATTCCATTGCTAAACCAGAATAGTCTGGTTGAGCTCACTGCTTCTGTGAAGCAGCAGTAAAGCCACCATGACAACACAAGGTGGAAAAAAGACAGAAAAAGACGGTAAAGTCTCTCTCATTGTCTCAGAGGATTAAAAAAAGAATAGGTGGAAAGATGCAGAAATGGTATTTAAGGTGCCAGGCCATATCTTTGCAGCCGCAAAAGAGACAAAACCAGAGCTAATTAATGATTATGAAGATACCTACTGGCTGGGTCAGATACTTCTTTGAATAAAAAAATATCAGGGTCTATTCCATGCTCCCTTCATGCTCAGCTTCCTAGACAGCCACCTCCAGGTCTCTCAACAGCACACAGTGTTTCCTATTTGCATCGTGCCAGGATTTCTCTGGAAAGAAAAAATAGTCCATTCACCTACCCCATCTGTAGGCTGATATTTCACTTCACACCATCTTAATCATATGATGGATTTCAGGTCCAGGGAGGCTGCTTTCTGAAATATGTGAACATAAGAACATAAGAACAGCCTTACTAGAACAGACCACAGCCCATCCAGTCCAGCATTCTGTCTCACACAGTGGCTCACCATTTGCTTCAGGGTATTCCCAAGCAAATACCTTCACCTGCTTAGGATCCCCTGGAAATGGCATTGAGAGATTATCCTCCCTATCTCTCCAACCCAGAGGTTGTCCTTAGGTATCCATAATTATAGCCATTGATGCCCTTGTCCTCCATGAACTTGTCTAATCCTTTCTTAAAGCTATCGAGACTGACAGCTGTCACCACTTCTTCTGGTAGGGAGTTCCATAGACCAGTGATCCTCTGGGTGAAAAAGTACTTTCTCTTATTTGTTTGAGAACTAGTACCCAATGTTTCATGGAGTGCCCCCTAGTTCTAGTGTTGTGCGATAGGGAACACAGTTTTTCCTTATCTACTTTGTCCACACCGTGCATGATTTTATAAACTTCAATTAGGTCACCTCTTAGACACCGTCATTCATGAGTGAAGAGGCCCAACCGTTGCAGCCTCAGATGGTAAGGAAGGTGTTCCAGTCCCCTAATCATTCTGGTTGCCCTTCTCTGCACTTTTTCCAACTCCATAATATCCTTCTGGAGGTATGGCGACCAGAACTGTACTCAGTATTCCAGATGGGGCCTCACCATAGATTTATAAGGAGGCAAAATGACACTTACTGACTTATTTTCTATACCCTTCCTAATGTTCCCTAGCATTGAGTTTGCTTTTTTCACTACTGAGGCACACTGGGTTGACACCTTCATTGAGCTGTCCACCAGGACACCAAAGCCCCTTTCCTGGTTTGTCGCAGAGAGTTCAGACCCCATCAGTTTATAAATGTAATTGGGGTTTTTTGCCCAATTAAATATGGGAATGTAGAGATATGGATTCTTAGCTGCATCTTCTAACTTCCTTCTATATACCATGCATCTCTATAGCTTTAGTTAAATAAAAACATGAGGAGGCGAGTAGCCCTTTGAGTCAGCATAGAAAGTTAAATCAGGTAGCTTTCCCTCTCCCTTTCCAAATTCTGCCATTCTAACGCTTGGAGCAAAACGACTGCTCTGGTAAGCACAGCAGCACCTTCAGAAACTCCATCTGTTTGTCGTTTTCTGCCTGTTTAAGCTGATGAGATTGCGGTTTCGTGAGGCCAGAAAGAGACAATTAACATCTTTGCAAAACCTGCAGCAGAATGAGGGAGGTGAAATCTCTGAGCAGTACTTATTTGCCTGCTGGTCTACCTTCTAGCTGTGCTGTGGGAATAGATGGGGTAAACATCTGGAGACAGTTGTTGTAGCCCTGGACTGGAACAGAGGGAAGGTACAGCTCCCCCTGGTGGCAGGAGAGTCAAGGCTACAGATGAGACACATTGGATTTGTATTGGTGTCAACGGAAAAGGCAAAAAGGAAATTAGGCTTTACCCCTCTGATGTCTCACAGATAAAATCATAGGGTTCCAGAGTTGGAAGCTATTGAGTTGGGGAACCAAATGGAGGAGACTTTAAGCTACACCATGCCAAAGTAATGGCTGGGCAACATCTCCTTGACTAGCTCTAGTCTTCTTCAAGTGCCATATCCATTCCAAATATTGGCTATTATCATGGAAGGCTAGTCTTCCTGCTCTTAACTCCTTGGAACAGTTCTTCCAAGGACATGCCACACCAGTCTCTCAGGTTCTTTAGCCATGAAGTCCGTTGATGTCTATGGCCTCTCTTCCCAGGGATCTTTCCTTGAAGAGTGAGTTGGAGTATTCTATATTTTATGTCGTTCCTCATGATATGACCAAGCTATAGGTGCTTTCTTTACTTAATGGTCTTAAAGAGTTCTTGTTCTTTATCCATTTGATGCAATACTTCTACGTTACATGGTCAACCCATGATATTCTTAGCAGCCATCTGAAGATCCACATTTCAAAAGCTCCGATCCTGTTTTCAGATGCTTTAGTCAATGTCCAAGCTTTCACTCGATATAGCAACACTGGGAATATGTAACATCTCACTAACTGGATCTTTGTAGCATGAGTTATATCTCTACTACTTAACAAATATCACATTTTTATGGAGGTGGATCTTGCTTTTTCTATTTGTATTTTAATCCTACCTCGGGATCCCAATTTTTATTTAACATACTCCCCAAATAGACAATTTTATCCACTCTTTCGATTTCTTGTGTTCCTGCCATTAGCTTGCCATAAGTTGGTGTTTGGTTTTTAATCAGATATTTCATCTTCTTGGTGCTTGAAGCTCTAACTCGATCCATCATCAACTGAAGATCTGCAAGGTTTGTGGCCAATAACACTGTGTCATCAACATATCAGATGTTATTCAGGTATTCCCCATTAACTTTAATGCCAAAATTTAAATCTGATCATGCTTCTGAAAAAATACTCTTCCACTCTTCTAGTGGAAAGGATATCACCAGTAGACAGATCTTGCTGAAAACCAGAGATTTTTTTAGTGCAAACAGAATAGGAATTAGTTCTTGGTTAGATGGAGTTTGCTTTGGTTTCTGCTAAGTAGATGAAAGCAGGTGAAAAGTGGAACCATCACATTCCAACTTCCTTCACAACACTCTCCTCCACCTCTCTTTTTCTCTGTTTTTCACCGGAACAGAGTTTGAAGTGTTCCTCGGAAAAAATGACACGATTTAAGCATTATTCATTGTTTTTTGAAGTGATGCATTAGTGAGCTTTTTGCTTCAAGCTCAAGAGTAATGCATTACTGACGTGACTGGATTTCTTTCTTTTTCTTTTTACAAAAAGAAGGAAAGCTCATGTTTTAAAATGGGGAAATGAACCCAAACGCTACCAAGTTCTTCTTTTTAAAAACAAAAAAAAACCCTGTTCTTTTTAAAGACAGGAAGATGTTTCAAAAATTCCTCCAGAGAGTCTCCCGCATTTTATAAGTAACTATAAATGTTCCTCACTACACTAAAATCCCTTCATGGCTGCACAGCTTAATGCGGTGAAGGCGTTTGAGTTTGTCAGAGAAGCCAAAAGCAATGCTATCAGAAAATTAGGCTCTTTGTTACAGTCTGGAATCCTATCAGAATTGAGAATGTCATTATATTATTATGTGAAATGAATTCTGACCTTGCGACACAGTAATGCATTAGGGCTGATGTAACACATTTGTAATGTGTTTTTTCCCAAGCCCTGGTATGCTGCATTTGTTTACTCTGCATTTGTACGATTAGGATATACTAGCACATTGTAACTCTCTTGCAGGGTATCAATTATGTAGTTTAGTAGCTGAAGCATTCAAAGTAGAAATCTATGGAAGTCACTTTATTACTCATGGACAATCACTGATTTGTGTGGCCACTGAAAAGTATTCTTTTTCTATGCTCATTCCTAACTTTCATGGGCAGGAGTTCTGAAGAAGTATAAAGTTATGGAGGTTTGCCATAAATAAATCCTTTTTTGCCCTTCTTGCATGAAAAAACCTTTGGGTTTTTCCTGTATCCAGTTACCACCATTATATCCATTCTGTCAACGATGCCTCCTAATCTCCCCATTAATTCCTTCAAGCAGAAGTGCAATCTGGCTATATTCTTCCATTCCAGTCACGTTGTGGGCCGTCCTTTTTTGGTACACTGCATCCAATTTATTATTTGTCCATGAGTTCACTGGTGCAATTGCACAAATTCAGCATTTATTCAGGACAATAATAAGAATAATAACTTTTTTACACACAAAAAAATCCAACTTCATAAAACCCATGATTGCAACTGAAGGAAGAGGACTACATGCAGTAGAAACACACCAAAGGGCAATGGGAGAAACAATAGTCAACTGAAATTAAAAGTGACAATAGTGCCGGTTAGGATACTTCCTTATACAGAATTTCGTCCTGTTGGGAAGTCACTTATACCAAGGCCAAATGGGACAGAAAAAAGCACTTAATAGAAAATGTACTGGCAGATTCCAAGCCTTTACTTGTAAGTGAGTGAGAAATGAGACTGGTTGCTATTTCAGTTAAAAGGATCTCAGATTTTTTGTTTCTTGAACCTGAACACAAATGGGGCAGCAGCGATGCCAAAATTCATGTTTCTTTTAAGACTTCAGTGCATTCAGAGAAAGAAAGAAAGGAAAGAGGACATTCAACAAAATTATTAATATTATTTATTGTTAGACTTATATACCGCCTTTTTAGCCAAAAGGTTTCCCAAGGCAGTGAAGATAAAAGCACAGAGATAAAACATATAAAACTAGGATACAAAATACAAAGATATCAAAATTCCCAACAAGGAAAATTAGAACAACAGGCTAACAGGACAAGATCCACCTGCATCATGTTTGGAGGGATGGGGGGGGGCAGAATGCGTACCAGTGACTATACAAGGTACCCTGCGGATTCCCCATGCCCCGCGGGGCATGGAACGGCCCGCCAGAGGCCACCGCGGTGAGAGACGCTCCCAGTCCGTGGGCTCTGCGGCCGCCAAATTAAGGGGGGTGAATAAAATATAGGGTTTGATTCACCCAATTACCGTGACCTGACCTACGACTCTGCCAAGTAAGCAGATAGCTGACTCCTGTCAAACATTAAGTGCATAGCTCATCTCCCGGCTCGGGAAATCCCTGGCGCAAATAAGCCATGTTTGTCCCTGCCTAATCCCCAAGACAATGAGACTCCTAAGTCCATGTTTGCCCCAGTTAATTAACTTCCCTTTGAGGTGTTCCCCATTAACCCGGGTACGTGGGTGAGGTAATTTTCCTGCCAGATGACAGCTTGCCACCGTTGCTCTTTTTCCCCTATAAATGATGTTGCCTTTCCTCAATAAAGTACTGATCTGATCCTGTCTCCTTGCCTCGTGTCGTTACTTGATCAGTCCTCCTCCGGGCGCCCCGGCCCTCAGTGGCCCTGATTCCTTCATCTGGTGACCCCGACGTGATTTACTCGTGAGTAAAGGGACCCTGGAGAGGTCTACTCGCGAGTAACGATCCACGCGGTCCGGTTCTGCGCTTGAACCGCGACCAAAACCCGCCCGGAGGACAGCGCGGCACTCTGGTTGGCAGCCAGCCGGACAGAGAGACGGCCAGCGGCGAGGCATTCCAAGGAGGCATTCCTACAGCTTGCTCCCAGCTTTCGGGGAGGCTTGCGCAAAGGGAAAAACGCGTTCCGCTCAGGGCAGGCTGTGAGCCCCTGACAGCGCAGAGGCCGCCGAGGGCCCGTGGCAGAAGGTCCACGCTCCGAGGTCTACCCCAGACACCCGACGCCCGAACCTGTTGCCTGCAAAGACGCGTCGATCTTCGTCCCGAGGAGGAAACTTCAGAGGACCATCGCAGGTAATATGGGGACTTGTTCTCATAGACCAAGTCCGTCCGCTAGCCAAAGAACTCGGGAGCAAGAGTTCAAAATCCTGGCCAGGGTATTTCAGTTACGATTTCACAGCAGGGAACTAGCGAGACTTCTGGCGTACCTCAGGGAACACTGCCTACTTTACCCAGAAGTAGGTACGTTAACCCTGCAGCTCTGGGATCAGATAGGAGACTGCATTCAGCAGCCCCCCAAAGCTCCAGGAGGGATAGTTCGTACTTGGAGGAAGTGTAGGAAGCTCTTAGAACAGATCGAGCCAGTCCGGATAGAGGCCAATGAACCCCCGTTAGAGAAGTCATCAAGCAGGCCAGTCGAGCCGACTGCGCCCACGGCACTCTATCCGTCAATTAGCTATCGGCAGAGTAGCATAGGGAGCCTTCCCGCGGTGACAGCTGCAGACGTCACCGAAGGAATGCAAGAAATGAGAAGCGCTGGCGCTTCTCTGACAGCTCCAGGTTCCCTAGTCGTGAAGAGTGCCCTTCAGCGCACAGCCGAGATAGAACTTAAAAAGGGGGAATTGTCAGTGGAAGAACTAGCTGAGCTTAGACAGATATGCCCAATCCGAATGGAGATGGACGCGCTCACAGGCGCTCAACAAATCGTCCATTCCCCAGTCCCGTACAAGCTTCTCATGGCTTTGCGGAAAGCAATCTCAGAGACAGGGCTCCAAAGCCGTTTTACCAGGGGCACGCTTCAGCAGGCGTGCGAAACCACCATGTGGATTCCCCATGACTGGAAAGCCGTCATGAGGATGATGCTAACCCCCAGCCAATACATGATCTGGGACAGCGAGTATCGGCTCGAGGCTCAGGCAAGAGCCGCTAGGATGGGAGGCGCGGTAATTGCTGAACAGCTATATGGTTCAGGTGCCTTTGAGCCCATCCAGGCCCAGATCGCCTTGCCACTAGCCACCCTAGAGATGTCGGCCGAAGCCGCCTATAGGGCATACTTCAAGGTCCCAGCGACTGGCAAAACGGCCAAAAATTACACTGCGATCAAGCAGGGAGCCCAGGAGCCCTACATGGACTTCATCAATCGCTTGGAAGAAGCAATCACCAGGCAGATTGATAATGAGCAAGCCCAGCAAGAGCTCATGATTAAGCTAGCCAAGGACAACGCCAACTTGGACTGCCGTAAGGTTTTGCAGTCGCTAGGCAATCGCCCTGACTTGACCTTAACGGACATGATCCGAGCATGTGCTGACGTTGGCACAGATTCCTATAAAATGGGTCTGCTAGCGGCAGCCGTGCAAGGGGGTAGAAGATCTCATCCTAATGGAAAGACCAAAGGGGCATGTCACACTTGTGGCAAGGTCGGCCACTTCGCTAGGGAGTGCCGATCCAAGGGAGGCGGACAAAAGTCCGGCCATTCCAAGGCTCCGAATACCCTCTGTCCGAAGTGCAAGAAAGGCTATCATTGGGCCAGGTTTTGTCCGAGTTCGGGAAACCGGAATCCGGGCACGTCTCTGGCCCCAGTCCAAACAGAGGCTTCCTTCACCCAGATCCAGAACTCCCCAGAACTAGACTAGATTCTAGGCACATTCCAGGCACTGCGAGGGCGCAGGCCAGCCCCAAGGGTAGTACAGGGCTAGAATTGACTTGCCAGGCGGACGTTACATGCGACCTGCCAGGTACAGTCTATCTGGTCGATTCCCAGTACATGGGACCCCTGCCCAGAGGCTTTCTAGGTTTAGTTTTGCCCCGTAGTGTAGCTGGTGCACGTGGAATTTTCATAATCCCAGGAGTCATTGACTCGAATTTTTCAGGCGTTCTCCAGGTTCAGCTTTGGACACACCTGCCCCAAACAATCCATAAGGGAGACACCTTAGCGCAACTGATCATGGTTCCTTGTCACTCGTCAGCAGGCAGCCAGGGAAGGCTCAGTGACAGCGCAAGTGAGGCAGTGCAAGGATACCAGGTCTTAGCGACAGTGGAGACCAACATTGAGTGGAAACAGCGCCCCGTTATCGAGGTATTTTTGAACAAAAGAGTGTTCTCAGGGTTACTCGATACCGGAGCGGATGTGAGCGTGGTAAGCAGGAGTCAGTGGCCTAGGGAGTGGGCCATTGAGCCGGTCTCCGATGTGTGGGGGGTAGGTGGAGTTCAGGAAGCGTTTAGGAGCTGAGAGTGGGTGGAAGTCACAATCCCAAAGGCTGAGGGCACAGCGGTAATTCGCCCGCACATTCTTGACGTGCACGTCAACCTTTGGGGGCGAGACATTCTCCAGCAGTACGGTGCCACCCTTACCTTCGGGTAATGGCGTTGCCACTTAAATGGCTCACCGACACTCCGGTCTGGGTAGAACAATGGCCGGTAGTGGGAGAGAAATTAGTTGCTCTCAAGCAGCTAGTGAAAGAACAGCTAGACGCAGGACATATAGAGCAGTCCACGAGTCCCTGGAACTCGCCAATTTTTGTTATTAAGAAGAAGTCGGGGAAGTGGCGACTCCTCCACGATCTCAGAGAGATCAATAAATGCATTCAGCCGATGGGCCCGCTTCAATGCGGCATCCCTAATCCTAATATGATTCCCGAGGGGTGGGAGATTCTAGTCGTAGATCTCAAGGATTGCTTTTATACAATCCCCTTAGACCCCAGGGACCGGGAGAGGTTTGCCTTTACGGTGCCGGTCGTGAACCACAGTGAGCCCACGCTCCGTTACGCGTGGAAATTTTTGCCACAGGGCATGCTCAATTCGCCCACCCTGTGCCAAATTTATGTTCACGACGCACTGGCAAAGTTCCGAAACCTCTACCCACAAGCTATTGTGTGTCACTTCATGGATGATATTTTAGTAGCGTTGCCGCAGCTCGGCAGCGAAATGTTTTCTGACCTCCAGGCCAGCCTGGGGGACAAAGGTTTACTCATTGCCCCTGAAAAAGTGCAGAGAACCGAGCCCTTCTCATACTTGGGCCATCGGCTTCTCCGCTCTTTCGCAGCGCCAGTTTTGCCTCAGATAAACCTACAGGACTCAGTCACCCTGGTAGAATTACAGCAGGTTTTAGGGAACATTAATTGGGCCAGACCGTATTTCCGATTGGATACGGATCTTCTAAAACCGCTCTTCTCGCTGCTAACTTTAGGTAAGCAGCCGGCAGACCGGATAAAAATCTCTCGAGACGCGCGTTTGGCGCTCGAGAAAGTGAACCAGGCCCTCAGCCAGAGGTGGGTGGATAGAATCGCCCAGGGGCCGTATGCCCCGATCCTGAATCTGTACATCGTTCGGTCAGGATCCATGTTCACTGGGGCACTAGGAGTGGACTCAGAGAAAGGAGCGAAAATTGTGGAATGGGTCTACTTGCCTAATGCATCTTCACGGAACATCGTTCCGCCCCAGGAGCTGGTTTCCGCGGTGATCTACCGCGGCAGGCTGAGAGCTAGGGACATTTCAGGAAATGATTTGGCCAAAATTGTGGTCCCGTTCACCAAGGAACAAATTCATCAGTTAATGCAGCTAGGCGACTCGCTTCCGATAGCCTTGGAAGGTTTCACTGGGAGTTTAGCATATCATTTGCCCAAGGACCCCAGACTTGTTTCACTGCAAACAGGAACAGTCAGCTTGTTCGAATTGCTCTCGCTGGTCCCGCTTCAGGGGGCCAGAACAGTTTTCTCTGATGGAGGTCGCACCTATGGTGTTCTGACCTGGCAGGAGGGCGAAGCTTGGCACACGCTGTTAACCCTTCCACAGAAGTCCGCTCAGCGGGCAGAGTTGGCAGCCATGAACCTTGCCTTACGCACCTTCGCCAAAGAACGGTTAAATATCATTACTGACAGTCTGTATGTAAGGAATTTGCTTCACAGTCTACCGGGAGCTTACATCACTCCCGCGATAGACAGAAATTTGCTTAGTTTGTTTCTCACTGCTCAATTTCATTTGCGAAACCGCACGGAGCCGCTCTATATTGCCCACATTCGAAGTCACCAAGACCTACCGGGTCCGATCTCCGCGGGCAATAGCAGAGCGGACGCGGCGGCAAAGGAAATTCAGCAACGTTCAGTTTTGGGAGTTTTTACTACTCCAATCCAGAGTCATGCCTTTTTTCACCAGAACGCCAAGGCGCTCGCCAGACAGTTCAATCTACCACTTTCTCAAGCCCAAGGCATAGTTCGCTCTTGCCAGCATTGTGCAGGGGCACCGGGGGGGCCCTCGTGGGGGGTCAGCCCATGAGGGACAGAGGCTAATCAGGTGTGGCAGATGGATGTCACGCATGTGCCGCAGTTTGGCAGGTGGCAATACATGCATGTCTGCATAGATACTTTTTCACAGTTCGTTTGGGCTACGGCGCAGAAGGGGGAAACTGCGACCCATGTGGAGCAGCACCTCCTTTCCTGCATTGCTGCCATGGGCAAACCACGGCACGTGAAAACGGACAACGCGCCATCTTACTGCTCTAGGCAGTTAGCCGCCTTCATGGCAACATGGGACATCAAGCATACTTTTGGAATTCCCTACAATCCGCAAGGGCAAGCGATTGTAGAGCGGGTCAATCGGACGCTAAAGTCCTATATTGACAAACAAACAGAAAGGGGGGAGCCACCAGCCCTCCCCAAGTCACAGGGAGAAGCACAGATGTGTCTCAACAAGGTATTGTTCACTTACAATCACCTTAATGTTTTTTCGGATTGCACGCCGCAGGAGAGGCACTTCCGCCGTTCGGAAGCTCTCCCGCGACCTATGGTCCGGTACCGAGTGCCACCAGACCCTTCTTGGAGGGGCCCGGTGCCGCTCATAACCTGGGGAAGAGGGTATGCTGCAGTTATGTCTCCTACAGGTGTCGTTTGGATTCCAGCCCGGTGCGTCAAGCCCCACTTGGAACCGCATGGCGTGGAACCAGGCCGGCCCGAGTCCGATCCCGGAGATGGAGGACCTCACCCTGACCGAGAGGACCCACCGGAGGAAACAGCCGCCGATGCCCAAGATCACCTGGGGGATGGTCAAGACTCTTTGCAGTGACGCCCAGGACGCCGTTCAGCGCGAGGAGAAAGAGCCGACACCGGAGAACCTCACAGCTGCAGTCTTTGCCCAGATTCACGCCAACACAGCGGCGATCACCATCATCCTGGCCCTTTCCCTGCTTTTGGGGGGAGGCGTTCAGGCTACTCCAATCCAGGCCGACGGCTTGCCGCCTGGCGAAGATCTTTCCGCACGAATGCGGTACAACTTGTGGGAAAGGTTGGCGGGTCTCGTCAACCAGTCCAATTTTTGCCTACAGCAGGACATTGGTTCTGCATCTATCCTCAGCACCTGTCTCATCCCCGTGTGCCACACTCTGGACGCGCGCACCAAGGATGGCGACTGGTTGTTGAGGGCGTTCTTTGGCCCACACACTCCCACCACCTTCTCAGCATATGCACGCTGGGGGGGATTGCGACCTGCATCAACCTTGCCGGCTGACGCAGCCACTCTTCATACCCCTCGAGTGGCGATCAGCCCGGACGCTGCTTGTACCCGAATGACCGGCTGCACCTCAGGCGGTCAGACTCGGCGCCGCTGCATTAACCCCGGCAGCGGCAACTGGACTTGTAATAAACCAGAGACACTCATTTCGCTGTACGCTCATGTCACCCTACCTTCAGGGTGGTTTTTCACCTGCAACCAGTTCACATGGAACTATATTCCTGCGAATCTGTCGGACTCAATGTGTTGTATCAGCCGTTTGACACTGTTACTTCCTACTAAGGACATGATTGCCCCAAGTACAAATGACACGAATGTACCAAATGTTGATATTTCCTCACTCATACGGCACACACGCACAACCCAGTTAGACAGCTCTTGTGACAGCAGCTTTAGGGTAATGAGTCCCGCTGAGTATGTATCACTAGCAGTCAGCCTTGTCGGCGTGCCAGGCTTGGCCGTCGGCAACGCACGGAGGATTGGCCGCTTGGCCTGCGGTTTGGCCAAAGCCATTAACCATACCTCCACAGCGATAGCGCTCCTCAATCAGGAGCAGGCAGAACTTCGCCATGCTGTTCTTGACAATCGAGCGGCTATCGACTACCTCCTCTTGCTGCACCACCTGGGTTGCGAATCTTTTCATGGAATGTGTTGTTTCAATCTTACTGATAACTCCCGTAAGATCCAAAGCCAGATCACGAACCTCCACACCATAGTCCAGGGTATTACTGAGGGTTCCGCATGGGGAGCTTGGTGGAGTTCCCTGTGGAATTGGATGTGGTCATGGATCCCCTGGGGGTGGCTGCAAACGGTGCTTAAGGTAGTGGTGGGGATAGCCATACTAGGCATTACGCTTTGCTGTTTTGCTCAGTGTATTCCCTCGCTGATCTCCAAGTGCCGCCCCAGAGAGAAATTCCGTGACGTCATACCCGCTCAACAGCTGATGCCGCTCTTGCGCAAGGTCGCCAGTCAGGTCCTTAAATAGAAAATAAAGGGGAGATGCGGATTCCCCATGCCCCGCGGGGCATGGAACGGCCCGCCAGAGGCCACCGCGGTGAGAGACGCTCCCAGCCCGTGGGCTCTGCGGCCGCCAAATTAAGGGGGGTGAATAAAATATAGGGTTTGATTCACCCAATTACCGTGACCTGACCTACGACTCTGCCAAGTAAGCAGATAGCTGACTCCTGTCAAACATTAAGTGCATAGCTCATCTCCCGGCTCGGGAAATCCCTGGCGCAAATAAGCCATGTTTGTCCCTGCCTAATCCCCAAGACAATGAGACTCCTAAGTCCATGTTTGCCCCAGTTAATTAACTTCCCTTTGAGGTGTTCCCCATTAACCCGGGTACGTGGGTGAGGTAATTTTCCTGCCAGATGACAGCTTGCCACCGTTGCTCTTTTTCCCCTATAAATGATGTTGCCTTTCCTCAATAAAGTACTGATCTGATCCTGTCTCCTTGCCTCGTGTCGTTACTTGATCAGTCCTCCTCCGGGCGCCCCGGCCCTCAGTGGCCCTGATTCCTTCAGTACCCCCTTTCTCACATACTTAGTCCTGCCTCATCCATATTCATAGTTCTTTTTTCAGGCATAGTTAGAACAGATACAGTAATTTGAAACCTGTGTACTTCAGTTATTCATGACACTGTCAACCAACGTTCCCCAGACATGATGTAGGACGATAGTGCAATTTGTAATCTGACTCAAGAGAGCTCACCGAGATTTCTTGGATTTAGGCAAATGGATTCGGGGTGCAATTTTGACACTTTAGGCTGGAGGGACTTTTTAAAACGAACCTGGACACCCTATACTTCTTATAGGATGTGAGGAAGCTTTGGAATTCTTTGAGTCCTAGGGTTGGCCTCCACTATGCCCATTGCATTGTTAAATGAATCACCTACCTTTTTTAATCGTGAATAGCTGTTGCACATATGTGTTGAAACCATCATCCACCAGGATGGTAAAATCACAGCTGGGTTGGCCACTCTATTAGGACTGTTTCTGAAAATGGGCAAATCGCAGCTTGTGTGGTTGTGGGTTACCAAAAAGAATATGTGTACCAAAAGTAGGAGAGAGAGAAAGGCTTTATTATTGTACTTATACTCATGGGTTCCTCTTTCAGCAAGAGGGTCAAAGATATAAACAGAAAAAGGTTTTTGTAGACCAGGCCTAAGACAGACAACTGAATATACAAAATTTACAATAGTACAGACCTGGTCTTATCTTGTCTTTTGCATAACAACTCACTTCCATTACAGATGCACATGGGGGACTTTTTTGTTCACTTAAAAGTTTTCTTCGGTTACAGGAAGAATAAGGAAAGTTGCTCAGATGGCAGCTGCAGCAGCCCCAGGGCTGGGTGCTCCTTCTCCCATACAAGATGTGGGAGGAGTTCTCATTATCACCCATGGAAGAAACAAAATAACCATTGCCTGTCTTGTGGGCACAATATCATCCACTCTGAGTACATATGCTGCCTCCGGGATTTCCAAAGGAAATACAGTACAAAAGAGAGAGGGCTTAGTATGAATGCAACATGACACTGATATCCAAACTTTCTTTCAGGTTCCTCTTGTCCCCTCCCTACTTATGTCAATCTTACATGAACCAAGCTCAACTAATCCTGAGGATGTTATTTACAGTTCAGAATAGATCACAGCTGTAATAGAAGCATTGGAAGATGATGGGGGCGGGGTGTTAAACAGTAGCAGAGAAGGGAAGGGTGCTTTTTTCAATACAGTAAAACCTCGGTTAACAAACAGCTCATTTAACATAAAAATCACATAACCAAAGGAAATCCATAGGAAATAGTGGCTTGGTTTACGGATTTTTTTGGGAACAGATTAATTGGTTTTCAATGCATCCCTATGGGAAACCACGTTTCAGTTAAAGTACTTTGGTTTTCAATGCATTCGTATGGGAAATTGCATTCAGTGCATTCCTATGGGAAATTAGGTTAAAGTGATTTTCACTGTAAGAAACGTCCTGGAGAATGCATTAATTACATTAACCGAAGTTCTACTGTAATAGAAAAAACCACTGTTTGAAACTGAAAATTGCAGCTCTGGATGAGGGGGCCATACCTGTCAAGTATCCCGGATTGGCCGGGATTTCCCGTATTTCTCCGCTTGTTCCTCCCCTTTCCCGCCACCGTCCCATATTTGAACGGTGTGAAAAGAGATTACTGTGCACGCACACCCATTGCAAATGGGCTCTGCGCATGAGCAGAGGTTCTGCGCATGCACAGATGAGTTGTTGCAACGCATGCACACCCAGGCCGGAGCAGTTCCCGTATTTTCAGGAGCTGCGCTTGACAGGTATGGAGGGGGAAGACAGCTGGCTTCTCTTCTGCTTGGCTTTTGTTTGCAAATATCCAACAGAAACCTACAGTCGCAATCCTATATACACAGTCTACTCTTGGGAGTAAGCAGCTCCTTGTACTCAACGCTCAAAATTGCAGGGAACATGTCATGATAACAACAGAATGGTTTCTAGTTGTGCTGATTCACCTGGATGGTGCAGTCATGTACCTAAAGCATTGCTTGACTGAATTAGGGAGAGCATTCTGCTACCATCTGCCTGCCAAGAGCTTTGTTCCCTGTACGATTACAGGAACCGTCAAGGCTAATCATTAACATTCCCCAGGGACGGATCGGACCAAAGGGCACCTTGATAGGGAATTTGTCTGCTTCTTGCCGGGATCCTGGAGTTGTCTGTAAGAAAAATAAGAGCAGCAAGCCCAGGTGAGTCAGTCTAAAATTGTGGACTGGAAACTGTGTGTTATAGGGCTAATGTGGGAGATATGTTAAAGATAGCTTGTGAACTAACTAGAAGGAAAAGTGGGAATTATGACAAAACATTGCAGTGCCAAATTTACTCCATTCAAGGTTCAAACAAGTCTCATTCACCACCACTACCATCACTTCCTCAGCAGTCAACATTTGGCGGCTACTGAACATGCTCTGTCCTCACTGAGATGTATTTATGGCCCTCACATGGACTTTTCCCGCCCTAAAGACTTGATGTGTATCAAAAACATAAAGTCATTTCCTACATCTCTTGATTGTGCCATCAAGTCAATCATGACTGGTGGTGAGCTTTCCTGGGTTTTCTAGATAGAGAGTACACAGAAGTAGTTTGCCATTTCCTTCTTCTGGAGGAGTTCTAGGACTGTGCAGATTGCCCAACGCTACGAAAACTGGCTCTTCTCCATGGAGAATCCCAACCTTTGGCTCCTGAGCCAGATACCTAAACCACTGAGCTATCTAGCCAGCTACATTGTCTCAATGATTTTCCCCATGCGGCCTGGCTCTGCTGCTATAACACTGCAGCCAAAGTGGTGAAAGGGGCAGGAATTCTTTCTCTCTCCGTGTTATTTTATGAGTAAAATGTGCTCACACTAATAAAAAAAACCACCCAACAACTCTGTACATCCCATATCCTCTGTGGCAGACTATATCATTTACACAACTCTTTCCCATTTTTTAACCATAGCAGACAAAATGTCTGGACGACAAACGAAGAGGCGTGTTGGAATTGTGGGCTATGGACATCTAGGTAGGTAGTCATAATCAAGAAATTGCCTCCATCCACCATTATTCAAAGGTTGATCTGTATGGTTTTCCGATTCTTCCATGGGCAATGGGATCTCAAACAGTTGAACAGCTCCAGAAATAACACTCAAAGGCAAGGTAAGCTACAAGAACCTTTATTCCAGTAACATCAGGAACTGCAGTATAACTAATGGGTCTAGATCAGTGGTTGACATGGAGCACACGCTCCACAGGGAGACTTCAATTCCCAGAAGCCTAAGTCAGTACATTGGCTGATCAGTGCTTTGGGGAATTGACTTAGGCTTCTGGGAATTGAAGTCCATAAACCAAAGGTTGGAAAACACTGGTCTAGATCAGTGATGGTGAACCTTTTAGACACTGAGTGCCCAAACTGCAGCCCCAAACCCACTTATTTATCTCAAAGTGCCAACACAGCAACAGGGGAGGAAGGAAGACACTCCCATTGGGTTGTTGGGCAGAAGGGCGGGGTAAACTCTGTGCTTGGGAGGGAGGAAGCATTCCCATTGGGCTGCTGGACAGAGGGGTGGGGCAAACTCTATGCTGGGGTGACTGTGAGGGTGCCCATAGAGAGGACTCCGGGTGCCACCTCTGGCACGCGTGCCATAGGTTAACCACCACTGGTTTAGATGCTTTCTCTCATTCTAAGTGCCTCAGATCTTTTTCAGTCTCAGCCTTGAGAGTGGTTAGCTTGACCCTCCCCGGTTCTACATCATATATTGTGATCCAGGATGCTCCCTTTAAGCAGCTTGAACTTTAGCCTCCAGTCAAAACAGATACACTAAGAAACTGGTCTTGGCATGTCCATCTCCAGAGGCAGCTGTGTAGGGGTCAGGAACTCAGAGAAGGTGATCACTGAAGGGTTGTTGCAAAAACATTGTCCAAAACATACCGTGGTCGGTGGTCAACACCTCTCAGTGCCATTCCAGTGTTTCTAGGTAAAGGTAAAGATCGCCCATGCTCAAAAGTCAGTCGTATCCGACTGTAAGGTCCAGTGCTCATCTCCATTTGTAGCCAAAGAGCAGCACTGTCTGCATCTGCAGATATTTCCGTGGACATGTGGCAGGCATGACTAGACACCAGAGTGCACAGAACACTGTTTACCTTCCCACCAAAGTGGTACCCATTTATCTACTTGCAATTTCTTGCTCTTGGACTGCTAAGTTGGCAGGAGCTGGGACAGAGGCAGGAGCTCACTCCATTGTGCAGTACTCAGGTCTCGAACTGCTGACCTTCTGGTCATCAAGTTCAGCTACCTAGTTCTTATCTCCTACTCTCTCTCTCTCTCTCTCTCTCTCTCTCTCTCTCCTCGTGAGTCTCTCCCCATTTCTGAATCACATGGATCTCATTACCATACCTTCCTTGGTGGACCCCACTCAGACCTCCCTGTTCCTTGGATATTCTCAAGAGTTCATGGCAGGATTGGTCTCTTCGACCATTCACCTCTGTGAGATAAGCTATAGGGCCGTGATTTTCATTTCATTTCATTTATTCGATTTATTCGATGGTTCCTGTAATCGTACAGGGATTCATTTATTCACCGTGATGGTGAACCTTGGCACTCCAGATGTTCTTGGACTTCAATTCCCAGAAACCCAAGCCCCCCCTGTGAATCCACATGAAGGGGTTTGCTGCAATTCATCCGGTCCCCACCGCGCTGCCCTTGTCGCTCCTGGAAGTGGAAGTAAAACGCGCCCATACGGGTGCATTTTACTTCCACTTCCAGGAGCGATGAGGGCAGCGCGGGCCAGATGAATCGCAGCAAATCCATTCGTATGGATTCACAGGGGGGGACATGGGCTTCTGGGAATTGAAGTCCAAGAACATCTGGAGTGCCAAGGTTCACCATCATGGCTATAGGGCTTGCCTGCATCTTATCATCCCGTGAGGCTAGCCCAGAGACTAATTAAGGAGTTGGAAGGAGTTTGAAGTATAGGAGTCAACCCACCCATAGTTCCTGTAGGACCGCTATCACAGGGCTTCACTCTCCTTAAAACAAAACAGGCCTTGGAAATATCATTTCTGCCTTTACTAAGAATCTATGTTAACTCTTGGAAAGGAGTTTAGACATTCTGTAATAATGCAAGCCTGTGCTTTCCAGCTCTCCCCAGGTCTACATGTGCTGCAAACCCCTAGTCACCATCACATCTCAATAATTGTTCTCTCCCACCATCACCAAGGCCTTCTTCCACCAACCAACCACTCCCTGAACCTTTCTGTCTTCTTCCCTCACCCATCCACCTACACCAGTTCTCCTTCTTGTTCTGCTGTCTCCAAATCAGAATGATGGCTATCCTCGTGGTGATCAGCCATTAAGTCTGTCCTGAGAATATAATGCAGTGGCCTTTCATCTGCCTTCCGCATCACCGTGTGACACCCAAACCACTGATCCAGTTCTGTGATCCACTTTCTTGTCCTGAGCCCTTTTGGCACGCAAAGTCCTCAGCCCCAGGCCAGTATTGATGAAGCTGCTGCCCTCCATCAAAATGGATTCAAGTGGGATTTAATCCACTTGGGGACCATCACCCTTCCCTGTGGACCTTGCTACCCAAGACCGTTAGTCCTCAGGGTTGTCAGGTTAGTAAACCACCACCTGATACTCGGCATTGAGTCACTGGCAGTATGGTCGTAATAGAGTACTATTACCATAGCAGGATAATGTGGCCAGACCAGTGCTCCTACTTTCTTCTATCCACCTTGGTCCTCTTTTCCTTCTTTCATCTGTCTAACTCATTCTTCTCTCACCCTGGTCCACTTTCTCTTCCACTTTGCACTCTATCTTCCCCTTCTCCAGATATTTCTTCTTTCTTCTGGTCCTTCTTTCCCTCCACCTGGCACTCATTTGGTATTTTTCCCTGCATATTTCCCAGTCTCAACTTACCAGGCAACAGAACTACTCCTCTGCCCCTTGGCTGGGAATGTTATTTTCCTAGCAATACATTTTTTTTTGCCCAAGAAAAGTTGCCTAGAAGCCCTCTGCAAGAATGACTACATGGAATTGGACAGCGGCCTGCAATCTGATGGTTAAGGTTGTCGCCACCTAGTGCCTGAACATGGTACTACAAACTACAGACACATTTCTATTGGCTCCCCAAAGAGTTTGAGGACAATGAACACATGTGGTCTCCAATCAATGGCGGTTCCCTATCTTTCTACTCCAGAAGCACCATTTAATTGCTTCTGACAAAGATGGCAATTAATTAATGAGTCCATTTTAGGAACCAAATAACCCTGAGGTGCACACCTCTAGGCTTTTGCTTTAGTATGCATGGCAAATTTCAGGTGTCAGGTGTCATTTCCATCAGCCATGAAGAGATTGTGAATGCATACAAACACACACAGACATAGGCACATAAACATTTTATATATTCTGGGTCTGAAGAGATAATTGTTCTTCGAATAAAAGGTGGCAGTGCCCTTTTCAGCTGACAGTTGCATGTTCGGCCCATAAAGTTGATGATGATGAGCCTTCCACATCAGTGACTTTGTTGGTGATGATGATTCTTCCATACCAGTGAGCCGGTGGGCCACGATGGTTCTTGTCCTTCTACTAGCATCTGCTGTCTTTCCTGTGACAGTAATAAACCATATCACTTACTTAACCTTATTTGCTCTTCGTAACTAGGGAATAAAGAGCAGGCTGCTAATCTAGGGGCAAAGGAAGCGGAGTGGAATGGTAAAAGAAAAACCGAGCTCTCTTAGCAGACGGCCCATTTTTCCTTTCTGATTCAGGCTAATTGCAACCCCCTGCATTTTTCCTTGATTTGTGTTGCGGTCCAATTGTACATTTCTCTATGTTCCTGTATTTGTAGCCTTTCTAGGAGAACATCAGAATGATCTTGATGGGTCAGAACAGCACTCTGTTTCCAATGGTAGGCAGCCAAATATATCTCGGTACTCACGAAAGCAGGAATGAATCTTCTTTGTTGGTGACTCCTTTTTTGTTTTCGTTTAGTGTTTGAGTGGGATTGTTTTGTTTTGTTGTTGGCTTCGTATTGCTTGATCTGTGATTAGAGACTAAGACATCGTCATAAATTACACAGATTTCACAAATGTCTTTTATCCTTCTGCAGAGAACAGATCTGGCATGCAGCAGGTGTTAGGAGCAAAAGAGCTTTGCATTTGTGATGCTTTTCTATGCAACTTTCTGCCTCCAGGACAATACCTGGTGAAACGTGTCCGAGAGGATGGCTTCCATCACAACTTGGAGCTGGCTTTTGTTTGGAACCGGGATGCCAGGAAGCTGGAAGGTACGGTGCCAGCAGAGCTGCGATTGGCAAAGCTAACTGATTTCTTGGATCGGTGAGTAGACAAGTCCAGCCAGGGATTATTTTATTGGCATGGCAAGGATAAACAGGATGAACCCACCATTAGCCTAAAGCCAGACAACTCCAAGGCCCAGGAAAAAGTTATCTTTTGGACTATCAGCCCCATACACACATATACTCACACACACCAGAAGGACTTCATGCATCTGATGAAATGGGCCATAATCTAGGAAAACATAAAGGTAAATGTCTCCTTTGCTTGAAAACCAATTGTATATGACTCTAGGGGCCGGTTCTCATCTCCGTTTACAGCCAAAAAACCAGTGTTATTTGTGTCTGTAGACATTCCCATGATCATGTGGCAAACATGACTAGAAGCCAAAGCACACAGAATGTTGTTACCTTTCCTGCTGAAGCGGTAACTATTTATCTACTTGCAATTTCTTTCTTTCTAACTACTAGGTTGGCAGGAGCAAGATTTAGGTCTTGAACTGCTGACCTGCCGACCTTCTAGTCGCCAAGCGCAACATCTTAACCACTAAGCCACCATGGCCCCTTAAGAAAACATACATTGTCATAAATAGACTTGAATGTGCCATAAGACTCTTACTTGCGTTTGACTTGATTGTAGATTCAACCTTGTTAATCAGGGCTTGGGAACAGTAAGAAACAATAACAAGCTACTTGACTTTAATTCTTTTTTTTTCTTTTTGTTATTATCACTAAAGCATAAATGAGTAAAAATATGATGGTAACATAATGAGGGATAACTCAACCACTTTACTATTGGAAATGCATTTAAGTTAGTCTTACAGTTACAGTAACCTGTTACTTAGCTGTGTTTTATACCACAAAACAGTAGCTTGTAGCAGTCTAATCATTTTTGTAAAAGTACTCAAATTACTTTATTATTTATTTAGTCCATTACAATTTGTTTTAATTACTGTGTTAAATAATAAGAAATGAATGATGTACTTCTTTTTTAATTTTTTATTAATTTTCAAAGTTAAATACAAAATAAAAAAAGAACAAGACATAATTTTTTTTTACAAAAATACATCCAATACAAAACATAATTACACTACAACACAATAAAAACATTTAATCCTTAATAATCAATACAATAAGGACTGCAGTGGCTCAAGTGGCTAAGACGCTGACTGGGAGGCGGAAGGTCAGCAGTTCGATTCCCAAGTACTGCAGGACGGAATGAGCTCCTGTCTTTGTCCCAGCTCCTGCCAACCTAGCAGTTGGAAAGCAAGAAATTGCAAGTAAATAAATAGGGACCACTTCGGTGGGAAGGTAACAGCGTTCCGTGCGCTCCGGTGTCTAGTCATGCCTGCCACATGACCTCGGAAACATCTGCAGAAGCAGACAACGCTGGCTCTTCGGCTTTGAAACAGAGATGAGCACTGCACCCTAGAGTTGGATACAATTGGCTTTCGAGCAAGGGAAACCCTTACCTTACTTAATCAATACAATAAGTAATTCTTATTCTATGAATATATTCTCATTATCTAAATATTTATCTAAGTCTGAACTCATAACTAATGTTTTTAAGGTAAAGGTAAAGGTAAAGGTAAAGGTTTCCCTTGCTCGAAAGCCAGTCGTATCCGACTCTAGGGTGCAGTGCTCATCTGTTTCAAAGCCGAAGGGCCAGCGCTGTCTGCTTCTGCAGACGTTTCCGTGGTCATGTGGCAGGCATGACTAGACACCGGAGCGTACGGAATGCTGTTACCTTCCCACCGAAGTGGTCCCTTCTTGCAATGTCTTGCTTTCGAACTGCTTTTTAATATGTGTACATATTTTCATTGTTTACTTCTTTTTCTATCACAATAATCTTAACCTATAAATCCAAGGGTTAACCGTTGGAACTGGCTATAGGTTGCTATGCCTCGCCCTACTTGCCTGCACTCACCCTTCGTGCACACGGCCGATCTGGGTACGCAGGTCAACGAAGGATTGAAAAAAACGGCAGTGGGACAACAGCCCCACAAACGCGAAGAAAGGGAAACAACTTCACTTCCCAACATTCCTTGCGCCGCGCCGCGTCAGAGCCAATCAGGCTGAGAGGCTCTCGCACGGGGCAGCGTTCGGAAACGCGCCGCAGCCAATCAAAATAAAACCATTTTTAAAAAACGCAGCACAAACAGAAAGCACCAACCCATTACTACAAGCCCCAGCGTTCTGCGCGCCAAGAGCACGCAGAACGCTGAGGAAAACGGCGCCCGAAAAATTAAAAAGAAAAACAACTCACCGCGTCACAGCCAAACACACACCAGCCGGCTTTCTATCCCTCACCCACGGCACCTGAAGGACCCGACTGGAGTTTCCCCTTTAATATCAGTGGGTGGGGGTTGCGATCCCCCTCTCCGCTGCCTACCCTAGGGTTGGGAGGTTTGTGGGAACAAAAGGGGAATGTTTCCCAAACCCTTCTGGACTCAGGACACCAGGGAGAGGGGATCGATTCCCACCCCCCTCCTTAAAAAAAACTCCGTCTTTTCTACTCTTTAAAAACGGAGTTGTTTTAAGGAGGGGGGAGGGAATCGATCCACTGTGCCTGGTCTACTGGGTCCAGAAGAGTTGGGGGGACATACCTCTTTTGTCCCCACAAACCTCCCAACCCCAGGGGAGCAAGCGGAGAGGGGGGTCGCAAGCCCCACCCACTGATATTAAAGGGGAAACCCCGATCTACTTTCACAACTACACACAAAAAAGCACCATAAAACAATAAAGCCCCCCTCCCCACCACCTAGCCCACCCTTCCAAACCCCCAATGACCACGTACCTTCCCCACCACCAAATAAATAATTTTTTTAAAATTACTAAAAACACTCAAACACAGCCAAAAATACACAAAAACAAAAACACCAAAAACAATACGAAGTAAACAAAGACACAATCAAAAACAAAACAAACAGACAAAAAATACAAACTCCAACCCCCCCTCCCCCCCCCCGCCCACACACACACACAAAAGAAAGAAAACAAGCAAACGTACCAAAACAGGTGCTACCTCCACCAGGACTGGAAAAGAAATGAATACAGAAAGACCCTACTTACCAGAAGAAGCTCCACCCAGAGGCCAGGAGAGAAACAAAAGTCAAAATACAATAACCCCTACCAGCACCACCTGCTGGCCACAATAGTAAAAACAATTCAAAAACACACAACAGCCCCAAACAAAACACAAATTCACAATTTTACACAAAAGGTCACACCAAAAAAAACAAGTAAAAAAAATTACACTAAACACACTTTCACACAAATCACAAATATATGTCAATAAAATACAATAGAAACTTTAAAAAATCCTGTGCTGAGTTATTATATCATACTTTCTTCTTTTATTAATCCTCAAAAAACCCAAAAAAGCAGATCACAGTTAATAACAGCCAAGCCAAACAAATTTAACATAAATAAACATTTAAAAAATTAAAATTACAGACTAAGCAATTTTTTAAAAAAAACAACACAATTTAACCTTCCAACACAATGTAACACTATTGCAAAAAAAAATTGGCTCATTTTTAATTAAAAAAACATGGGGGGGAAAGCCCGGCAACGCCGGGCAACCCTTGCTAGTATAGAACAAAAAAAGAAAAAAGAAAAAAGAGACAAAATCATAATACACACCCCTGTGATATATACATTGCCCTTGAGATTGTGGTGAATCACAGTCATCTCTTACTATTTCCAAAAGCTCAGTTGATCAGGTGCCGGCCTACCACCTTCATCTTTAATCAGTGTATGTTCTACAAATGGTTGCCACATATTCCAAAATTTATTTTCAGTAATAATACCTTTCTTTTTATTCAACTCCCATGTTAACTTGTCATTCAAAGCAATCTCCCACGTTTCCCTGTACCAATCTTCAATTTTAATGACGCACCATTTTTTCCAATTTCTTGCAATACATTGTCTACCAGTTGTTAATATTATAGATAATAACTCTTTTTTACTCTTATCTATATTCATGTTAACCATGTCTGTCAACAAAGCGGTACCCAACACCAGCTTAAGGCTCATCCGCATTATTCTTGAAGTTTCTTCCTCAATTTTTACCCAAAAATCTTTTACCACATTAAACTCCACCACATATGTTCATAAGTACCCAGTGTATTCTTACATCTCCAACACCTTTTATTTTTGTTATTGCCCATCTGATGCAACCTAACTGGGGTCAGGTACCACCTCCATAACATGTTATAATTATGTTCTTTCACTCTTAACAGACATGATTCTCATGATCCTTCTCTTCCATTTGTTTTTCCAATCTATTTCTGTAATTTTAACATTCAAATCTTGTTCCCAAATTTTTCTCAATGTTTCTTGTGGTCCACCTTCTTGGTTTAGAATCTTGTATATCTTACCCATCAAGCCCTTAATTCCCATTTCTTCCTTTCTTATCTTTAATACCAATCCCTCAAATTTCGTCCTACACTTTTCAAAACTGGTTTCCCTCAAATGTTTATCATTTATTTATTTATTTATAATTCACATTTCTATGCCGCCCAATCAGGCGAACCCAACTCAGGGCGGCTCACAACAGGATTAAAACATACATATTAAAAACAATTAAAACCCCAACATACCCACCCACCTATTAAAAACTAACCACATTAAAACTGCCCGCATTAAAAAGATGGGGAGGCGTCATTTTATAAGCCAACAGGCGGGGGCCACTCTTCCATCCGGGCCCCACACCTGCCCCGCCAACCAGGTTTTTAATTCTTTTCTGAAAGGCAGCACTTGTTATTCCACTTGTTATTCCATTTGTTTACTAACACGATATGAAACCAGTTCAACCTCATTTGTGTATATAGCTCTAACTTTTTCTCTCTATCTTGACAAATCCGTATCCAGTCTTTCAACAGGAACACATCATTTCTAACAAAAACTTCCTTCATCCTCTTATCTATTTTTATCAGGAAATTCTTCATATCTTCCATTTCTATAATCGGAGATGTATCTGGGGCTAATTTCTTCTTCACTTTCTTCCATACATCTATCATTGTCTTTAACATTTTATGAATGATTTACTTCTTACAATTATAAATATAACTGTAAATAATTACTTTTAGGAACAGGAACTGTAACTAGTTACTAGCATACCTGTCAACCTTCCCGGATTGGCCGGGATTTCCTGATTTTCGGCGCTGATTTGCGCCATTTCCCTCCCACAGCTGCCAAAACCCCGGAATTGGCAGCGGGGGAGGGGGAGAGGTACTGCGCATCCCTTCTGTGCAAGTCGCCTTCTACGCATGCGTAGAAGGCTTTTACGCTTGCATAGAACCCTTCTACGCTTGCATAGAACCCTTCTATGCTTGCGTAGAAGGCTACGCAAGAGTAAAAGGGTTCTACGCAAGTGTAAAAGCCTTCTACGCATGCGTAGAAGGCGACTTGCACAGAACCGTTGTGCGCAGGTCCCGGATTGTCCAGAGCCGCAGTTGACAGGTATGGTTACTAGTTAAAAGCAACATTGGTGCTTTGATTTTATTACTGACCCCTTTTCTCTCTCCAAAGGCATGCTGACATCATTGTTGAAGTGGCACACCCTTGTATTGCCCAAGAACATGGGGAGTCTTTTCTCAAAGCTGCAAATTTTATGGTGAGGGCTCTAGGTGTCTTTAGAGAAACGTAACTGAAATTGTACTCTACTCTCAATGTCCAAATACTTTTCAAGGTGGGCAAGTAAATTAACTTCTCTTCATTGCTTGAATGAAGATATTATTTCTTGCCTATTGTGAGACTCATGCTTGACATCAAATTACTTTTATGCACCAGTATCAAACTTATTTTAAAAATATTTTGCTGACTTTCTATCTCTTGACTGTTCTTTCACTGATTATTTGTAGGGATTGCTTAAAACATATCACCACCTGAGGTGGAACAACAACATTTCTGTCATTATTTTGGCGCCAATTCAAAATGCACCTCCAACTTCATCCCTGGAAATAAAAATACAGAGATAAATCTAATGTTATAGCTATCTAAAACATATGTCTTGAAATGAATGGAATGTGCTAGTAGTAACACAAGCCTGATTTTAATGGGTCTCCTCTACATAGAGCTAACATTAAGGGGCCATTCAACAATTATGTGATCCTCAAAGGGGGGGAGGGGGTCTGCCATCCGAATTACAGAAAAATTGTGTGGGGTCGGGAGGCGGGGTTTCAGGTCAAAATTACATAATCCATTTTGAGCTGTTTCTGACAGTGGGAAGCGAAACCTGTGCATAAAAAGAAAGGGTTTTATTTACCTTTGTGCCTTGCTCCATGCGGTGAAAATGGAGGGGGAAAGCCATGCTACCTGGTTTCAGGGAGAGCAAGAGGCTAGGCTAGAGCATCGCTTCCTGCTTCAGTGCAATTGGCCTGCCCGCCCATTTCCCCTGCAGTGCCACCACTGGTTGGTGGTGCAAAATACAGTACTATTTGGTTCAGATCATGTAATTTTAAAGAGGGGAGGGGGCAAAAGCGAAAACTACAGTTGGATTACAGGGGGTGGTGTCAATTTTCCCAAGGAAAAGGATCACGTAATTGTTGAATGGCCCCTAAATTCAACTCACAGTAACAACAAGCAAAATTAAGTATTTGATGTCCTTTCAGGGCACCCAAAACTGAAACCTGCCACCTGAGGTAGCCTCAGCCTCAGCCTCAATGTAGGGCTGGCCCTGTTTACATGGCAGCCAATGAACCAAAAGTCGCATCAGTGCTCCTTCATACAATAGTGCTTCCTCAAGCTTTCCAATAACCCTTGCAAACTTCTCCATGTCTACTAGGTGGGTTCGCCAACCGCTCTGGCAGATGTAGGCACCGAGAAAAAACTACGAGAAACTGCAAGGGATGTTGGGAACACCCTCTATATTCCCAGTGGGGCTTTCTGGGGCGGTCAGGATATCCAAAGGTTGGATGATGGCAGGAAGCTTCAGGTAAGGCATCCTTGTGGAAGGATATGAGGGTAAATTCATGAATAGAGGGGCACAGAGAAAGGAGTGTTACATATGTTAACTCATATAAAAAGTATTAAAGTGTAAACATTTATTATCTATACATACAATCCTTCTTCCATCATGGAGTTGGAGATGACATTGATGGATTGAGGACATTTCAAGGAGGTCTTCAATCCAACAATGGCCAAAACCTTGAGTTCCTTAACTTAAAAGTAAGACAGTTGAATCACGCATCTTCCAGATGATTTGTGGGAAACAGGTCAACACAAAACAAAATGAAAACCAGGTTCTATGAGAGCTTTGCCTTGGCTGGACTTATTCCATGTCCAGAATTGTTTCCAGAAATAAGGGAAAGATTATTTTTTTAAATCACACCATTAATATAATCATACATCCCGTCATCAATGTCATGGCCATTTTATAGAGCAGGGGTTTGCAAGCTACAGCCCATGGGCCAGACCTACTCCACAGTGCCATTTCATGTGGCCTGCTGCCCTTCCTCCCACCGCCATCACCACTGGAAGTGGCAGAAGCAGTGAAAACAGCCAAAAATGCATTGTAAATGTACCCGCTGCTGGAAGCGACGGAAACTGCAAAAACAGATAAAAGCAGGCTGTAAATGCACCCGCAGCTGTCATGAAAGTGGACACGTTTTACAGCATTAACGGGCACGTTTTTATTTCCCTTCCAGGAGCGACGAGGGTGGTGCGGCATGGGCCAGATGAATTGCAGAAAACCCATTCATGTGGATTTACAGGGGGTTGGACTTCTGGGAATTGAAGTCCAAGAACATCTGGAGTGCCAAAGTTCACCATCACGGGTCTAGGGGCTTCATGGGTGCATTTTGTCCACCCCATTTTTAGCCAAACAGGTTTTTAGAAAAAGAAACTGAATGTTATCTCCCAGTCACCACCAGTTTCACCAGTAGGGACGATGGTAATAGAAGACTGTGGATGACGAGATATGGCCCTTTAATATTACAGGGCTGCCCACCCTTATTGTGGAAGGTCATAAGCCAAAGTAGATACCTGCCTTAGAAATCTTGTGGTTTTATACTGCCGAGAGCTTTTGATGATTGTCTTGATTCTCTGTTCTGCCTTTTCTTCTTAGGCATTGACAGTCACCATGACAAAACACCCAGACAGCTTCCGGTTGAGTGGACACCTGGGGCAGCTTGTTCAGGGTGCTCAGCAAGAGCGTGTGGTGCTGTACAAGGGACCTGTGAGGCAACTGTGTCCCCTGGCCCCCAATAACGTCAACACCATGGCAGCGGCATGTATGGCAGCGCCCAGCTTGGGTTTTGATGGTGTGCAAGGATGCCTTATAGCCGACCCCGCGTGAGTCCTGGACCCCATCTGCTAAAGGGGGGGTTGATTTTGGTAAATCAGTGGTCTGGGATTACCTCCCTCAAAAATCACGAGCCTAACTGACTGTGATTCTCTTTTGTAGCCTCCCCAACCACCATGTGGTGGAGATTGAGGTGATCGGGCCTCGGGGTTTCTCTGTCTGCACTAAGCGCAAAAACCCTGCCACTTCTGGGGCTGTCACAGGGGAAGCCACCTTTGCAGCATTCTGGAGCAGCCTTTTAGGTGAGGATAAAACACTCCCACACTTGGTGTATATATGTGATGCACACACAATGAAATCGTTTTGGTACCACTGTAATTCTGAAGGCTTCATCCCATGGAATCCTGGGAGTTGTAGTTTGGTGAGTTACTTTGACTTCTCTCCTGGGAGAATGGAATCAGGGAGATGCAAATGTGGCTCTTGAGCAAAACATTCAAGTAACTTAGGTAAAGGTCGCCCTTTGGTTAGGTGAGGGGGAGAGGCTGCAGTATTTGTTTGTTTGTTATGTTTATAACCCACTCATTTAGCTTGAGCCACTTTGGGTAGCATAAAGGTAAAGGTTTCCTTTGCTTGAAAGCCAGTCATATCCGACTCAAAGGTTCAGCGCTCGCTCATCTCTGTTTCAAAGCCGAAGAGCCAGCACTGTCTTCTTCTGCAGACGTTTCCGTGGTCATGTGGCAGGCATGAAAATGCAAAGTTCTCCCTTGCTCAAAAGCCTTGCTCAAAAGCCAGTCGTATCCAACTCATCTGCGTTTACAGCCAAAAAGCCAGTGCTGTCTGTGTCTGCAGACATTTCTGTAGTCACATGGCAGGCATGACTAGACAATGGAACACATGGAACACTGTTACCTTTCCTGCCCAACCAGTGTCTATTTATCTATTTGCAATTTCTTGCTTTTGAACTGCTAGGTTGACAGGAGCTGAGATAGAGACGGGCACTCCGGTCTCAAACTGCTGACCTGCCAACCTTCCAGTTGTCATCGTGGCCCCTTTTGTAGTAACTTACCAAGCTACAAATGTTTGGGAAGGGAGGATATACCTTACTAGAGAACTCCTCCTCTGGATTGTCATCTTATGTAGTCAAAATGGCAACAGCCTATCACTAGGAGATGCTGATAAGTTCAGAGGAAACCTGTTAGCATAAATATAAAGATACTTTAGAAGGAAGGAATTTCTTAGAACATTTTGGGAAGAGTTTAAGGCTATTTTCTTGGTCGTTTAGCTCTTGCTAAAAAGGAAGAACAAACACATAATTAACAAGCTACACTCCAAATGACATACAAGTCATTAAAACATACAACTTTAATACAACAGGTTTGGAGGCTTTGTAATGATTTACACAACAAATAGGGATGTAACAAGTTCATGCTAATTTTTTTATTTTTTTATTTTGCTCTTATCAATTCAAGTTGTCTCAACACAATTAGACACTTGAACATAGTTTTCAAGCGTCATGAAATTTTTGGCTTCCACCGCAAAAGCAAGCAGCTAATCCCCATTGTAAATTTATTCAAAATGGCTCTATGCAAAACCATTGTCCTTCCCCTTGGAGAAGAAAAGCACACAGAGCAAACTCAGAGTGGCTGATGGTTCAAGAAGATGCAACCAACCCATCTGATGCTTCTGATTCTTAGAAAGCCCATACAGCAAAGCAGAAGCCATTGCAGTTTTGTATACTTACATTCTATGCAAAAATCATTTCCCCACCCCTGTGAAAACATTTGTTGATAGCTTCCCCCCCCCACCTGACTGCCTTGCTACTGAAATTGTTAAGGGGGGAAATTGTTTTGAAGTTCTGCATCTTTGCTTAGAAAGGTTAGGAAAAGCAAGAATGTATACCAGGACTTCTCAACCTTTTAAAGCCGCGGGCCGGGTCACACTCCCTCAGTCAGCTTCAGGGGCCGGATGGCCATTTTGCCCTTCCTCCACCACATGGCACTTCCTGGTGTGGTGGAGGTGGGAGGGGCACATGAAATAGTGTTGTGGGCTGCAGGTTGAGAATCCCTAATGTATACCCTAATAATGAATTACTTTAACTTTGCAACTTTATAAATGCCATTTACAAGCTTTGACGGCAATAACTTTCTTCAGAAAACCTGGACGGCTTTGAAGGAACAGTTGGCAGGCTGCTTTCCTCTCAAGCAATTTTGTAGATTTTGGCTGATCTCTTTTCCTTTCCACAGTATGCGAAGGCCACGGAGGCCGAGTATATCTCTGCTAAGCATTCATATTCATGAGAATACGCCAAAGCTATATTTTGGTGCTGAAGACTCATCTACGCTGAGCTGAGAAGGCAGAAGCAACTAAATCAAGACCCCTCCCCGCTCTCCTCTCAAACCTGGTTAAATGTTTTAATGCATGAACAATGCAAACATTAAGCATCAGAACTGGCCCTATCATTGAATGCAGAGAAGTACAAACTATCTCCCATATGATACAATGCACATGATGCCCTTTAACATGCACTGAGGAGGACCTTATGTTGGCAAGAGGAAATGCTGTTAAGGTAGCCTGATATTGGGCTGGTGTAATCTAGTCCTTTTAATTCTATTTTGTTTTTAGATATGTTAATTTTAGCTTTGTATGTTATTATATGGTGGTGGTGCATCTGACACGAATAAAGAAAGACTGGACAGAGTGAAGCTCATTGAATGGAAATCATATAATAGTAGTACCTCTGGCAACTCCCTGACTGTTTCATCTATAGAGGGGTCAAGGTGCTTAGACCACCACACACAATCTGTCTTGGAGGGTGTACTAACTAGACCAGGGGTTCCCAACCTTTTCAAGCCAGAGGCCGGGTCACGCTCTCTCAGTCAGCTTCGGGGACCAGATGGCCATTTTGCCCAGCCTGCACAATGGAGGTAGCCATTTTGTCCCAACAGCTTCAAAGGGATAGCCAGTTTGTTTCTTGAATGCCCTTGGAGGGGCGGAAGGCCACATGAAATGGCACAGTGGGCCGGATCTAGCCCACAGGCCTAAGGTTGGGAACCCCTGAATTAGACTGATGCCCTAAATGTGAAGGGCATTATTCTGTCACAAATATAAACATTAAGTTTCAACTAGAGCAGGAATGGGAAACATGTCTCCAAACGTCGCTGGACTACAGCTCCCACACTCTCTCCATTCAGTGTGCTGGTTAGGGCAGATGGGAATTGCCATTCAACAGTATCTGATACCCCTTTGTTCCTCAGCTCTTTCCACAGAATAATTATTCTGCCTGTGAAAGAAGCAACTTTCACAATTGAATGGAGTTTTCAACCTTTTAAATCACTGTTTCAAAGCCGAAGAGCCAATGCTGTCTGCTTCTGCAGACGTTTCCGTGGTCATGTGGCATTTTGGGGTGGCGAGTGTGGTGTTTCCACATTTCACATTCAAGGCCAATGCCTAGAGCCCTAGACCATCCCAGATGTGAGGCTCACATTTCCTCCCAGTTATAAACTGCTAGTTTGCCAAATTGTTTTTGGGTGTTGCTTAAACAAGTTGTTGTTCAGTCGCACAGTCGATTCCGACTCTTTGCGACCCCATGGACCATCGCTCTCCAGGCACCCCTGTCCTCCACCATCCTCCTTAGTCCACACAGCCCCATGCCCATTGTGTCTACAATACCATCTAGCCATCTCATCTTTGGTCGTCCCCTTCTTCTTTTGCCCTCCACCTTCCCCAGCATCAAGACTTTCTCAAATGAATCCTCTCTTCTCATTTGATGTCCAAAATACTTCAACTTCATCTTTGTTATTTGTCCTTCTAAGGAGCACTCAGGGCTAATCTCTTCTAATATTGACCTATTTGTTCTCCTCGCTGTCCAGGGGACTCTCAAAACTCTCCTCCAGCACCACATCTCAAAGACAGCTATTTTTCTTCGCTCAGCCTTTCTAATGGTCCAGCTCTCACAGCCATACATTACCATCGGAAATACCATTGCTTTGACTATGTGGATCTTTGTTTGCAGTGAGATATCTCTATTTTTCACTATGTTCCCCAGGTTTTTCATAGCTTGTCTCCCAAGAATCAGTCGCCTTTTTATTTCATGGCTGAAATCTCCATCTGCAGACATCTTTGATCCTAAGAAAGTAAAATCTGTTACTGCTTCTACTTCTTCCCCATCTATTTTCCAGGGACTGATATGGCCTGTTGCCATTATCTTGGTTTTCTTGATATTGAGTCTCAGGCCAGCTTTTGCACTCTCTTCTTTCAACCTAATCAGGAGCTTCTTTGGGTCTTCCTCACTTTCTGCCATTAGGGTGGTATCATCTGCATATCTCAAATTGTTGATGTTTCTCCCAGCAATTTTGAACCCATATTGTGATTCCTCCATCCCTGCATTGCGCATTATGTGCTCTGTGTATTAGTTGAATAAGCAGGGTGACAGAATGCAGCCTTGTCTTACTCCTTTTCCTATTCATTTTATTCCAAGCAACTGTCCATATACTAATTGGAAACTAGTGTTCATGTGGTTTATTGTGTACCTCAGGGCTGGTTTCACTATGAACCTCTTTAAAGTGTCGAGGATTTTGAAGGAAACTCGGCGGAGAGGAAAGTAAGTGGATTCTTATCCGATATCTCTGGTATCTAAAGTGAGTGGCAGCATTTCTGCCTCTAAGAAATAGGCCAAAAGTTGTCTTGCAGCTTCTACCTCTTGAGTCAAATGCAGAGATAAGAGTTTCTCAGAAGCAAAGTTTAGCATAATTATATACCGACTAGAAGATCCAGACAATGATAGCCCAAAAAGTAACTTCTCCAATGTCTGGTCAGAAAATTATTTATTTTTATTATAGTTACATCTCATTTTTCCTCCCTTGAGTTCAGGACAATATACCTGGTCTCTTTCCCACTACTTTATTTTAACCAAGTATGTGCTATGTGCGTTTAAATGATCTCTGACTTATGGCAACCCTGTAAATGAGCGAGCTCCTAGATGTCCTGTCTTTAACAACACTGCTCAACTCTTGCAAACCCAAGACTGTGGCTTCCCTCATAGAGTCAATCCATCTCATGTTTTACCTTCTTCTTTTCCTGCTGCTTTCCCATTAACATATTTTCTAGCGATTCTTGCATTCTCATGATGTGCCCAAAGAATGACAGCCACAGTTTTATCATTTTTGCCTCCAGAGATAGTTCAGGCTTGATTTGCTCCAGGACATACTTGTTTGTCTTTCTGCCTGACCAAGATATCCATAGACAAGTCCTTCAGGACCACATTTTAAATGAAACAACGTTTCCCCTAACAGCTTTCTTTACTGTCCAGTAAGTTTCCTGGCGGGACTGCAGTGGCTTAGTGTTTAAGACACTGAACTTGTTAACTGGAAGGTCGGCAGGTCAGCAGTTCGAGACCTGAGTGCTGCATGATGGACTGAGCTCCCATCTCGTCCTGCCAACCTAGCAGTTGGAAAGCAAGAAATTGCAAGTCAATAAATAGGTACCACTTCGGTGGGAAGATAAACAGTGTTCCGTGCACTCCCGTGTCTAGCCATGCCTGCCATGTGTCCATGGAAACGTCTGCAGATGCAGACAGCACTGGCTCTTTGGCTATAAACAGAGATGAACACTGAATCCTAGAGTCGGATAAGACCGGCTTTCAAGCAAGAGCGACCTTTACCTTTATATACATTTCCAGGCTAAATGAGAATTTTACTCCGTATTTTCTCAGCCTTAATCCAAAATTCGAATCACTTTCAGTACATCCCTGTCCATTTCCTTGGACAGATGATGTTGGCCTTTCATAGGCCTCAAATGTTCTCAGCCCTACAGCCTCCTAGTTTCTCTTCCACTGATTGCCATATGCTAAATAAATAATAAATCTTCCAATGATATTTATATGCAAACAATTTTTAGGCTGCAGCCCTTGGAAAACTTGCTTTGGAAACAAACCCCATAGAGCTTATTAGAGAGATATCTCAAGAGAGCCTCTCTTATAATTCATGGATATTTTAGAAAGACAGGGAATTGCTCTTCCAAGTGGCACTCTAGGCAGCACTTGCTACAACAATGAAAAGATCGTATCCTCCAGCAATTAGGAAAGAGACAGAACACGTATTGTCAATTTGAAAAATAGGAGAGAAATGGAACAGACTAAGGAAAGAATGTGCTCTGGCATCCCCAACCTTCACACTGAATATTGGTCTATTATAATAAAGCTATCTGTCAAAGGACTACATTTCCTGGGATTCATCTTACTGCCAGGAAATATAGTCTGAAAAAGAAACTTTTATAAACTCTGGTTCAGAGCCAGGATTCTCGAATAATGGAACCCAGCTAAATGGAACTTAGCATGAATATTGAGGCAAGCATGGTACTTGGTTTACAAAAAACAAACAAACCCCACCACATTAATTTAATGCTTCTGTGGCCAGTATCTTGTATCATCTAGGCAGAAAATACTTCTGGTGGCGCAGTGGTTAAACTACTGTACCACAACCAAAGGTTGTGAGTTCGATTGTGACAAGAGATATAGGTTCACTTAGCCTTCCATCCTTCCATGTAAAATGAGTACCTAGCATGTTGGGGGCAAAATGCTAATTAACTTGTGAACCGCTCAGAGAGTACACTAAGTACTATGGGCCGGTATAGAAATGTGATTGCTGTTTAAATCAACATTTGTGTAAATCCCATCAAGCCAATGGTTCTTCTCTAGTTGGCATTGGCAATAGGGGACTGTGGTGGCTTAGTGGTTAAGATGCTGAACTTGATGACTGGAAGGTTGGTAGCTTGGTGGCAAGTAGCAACAATTTAAATAATCATTTCGATACATTACTGCTGCAAGAGAAAGTAAGAACTGGAGCCTAATTTCCTGCCAAAGGACCTACCCTGCACACTACTTTCTGCTATATAGAGAGCAAAGCAACAGAGGTAGGGATAGACCAGGGGTTGGCAACCTATAGCCCATGATGGGCCAAATCTGGCCCATGGCACCAAATCATCAGGCCCTCACTCCAACTGCCGCTGCCACCAGAGGTGGCCATGGATGCGTTTACGTCAGCTGTGGATGCCTTTACAGCTGCCGTGAACGTATTTACAACAGCCGTGGATGTGTTTACAGTAGCGTTTGCAGCAGGAGGGAACCAACAGTCCGTCCCCCTCAACTGTCTGAGGGAGGGTGACCCTGCCCCCACTTAAAAAGGTTGCCGACCCCTGGGCTAGACTGTTGTATTCTATGCCAGGTTTAACATGCTGATATTAATACTGTACAGTGAAACCTCTACATACGATTTTTTTCCATTCCACAAGGTTATTTTTATGTCAAAAAAATTGTACTGTACTGTACAGTACATAGCTGTCAAGTATCCCTTATTGGCCGGGAAAACCGCTTATTTTACCCTCTTTCCTGCCGTCATCCCTTATTAATTAGACTGCAATGCCCTATTGCCACCATTGGAGGACAACACAGGATAAGCATAGCTGTCAAGTATCCCGCACTTGCCAGGAAATTTCCCTTATTTCCAAATCCAAAACTTGACAGGTATGGTACAGTACTGTACTGTATGTCGAAAACACATTGCATTACCAGAAGATGCCAATAGATGTCACTGTATTTTTTGTATGTTGAATTGTTCCTACTAAAAATTAGTATGTCAAATTATTTTTTAGCCAGGTTTTCTATTTGTATGCCGAATTTTTTTGCAAGTCGAACCGTTTGTATGTCGGGGTTCCAATGTATATAAAGCCCTTAATGGTTTAGGATCACACTATCTGAAGGAGTGACTCTTCTTAAGAAATTGTACCTGAACCACTCAAGCACTTATATTGCCACTCCTAAAGAAGTTTAAAAGGTTGTGAGCAAAGCAAGATCTTTCTCAGATGTGGTTCTCCATTTATGGGGAACGTTGCCACTGGTAATTAGATCTGCTTCCATTTTAATGATTTTTTTAAAAAATTCCTATTTCATCAAGCTTTCCCCTAATTGATGTTACATCTGCAGTCTTCCTCTTATTTCTTTTAGTTTAAATTGAGTTTTAGTGAGCTGTGAATAAGAGAATGTAGAATATATCATGAATTGTTGGAAGGGCTTTTTGATTTATTGGATGCCATCTTGGTAGATATTATATTTTGTTTATATTATTTTATTAATTGTAATTTTTTTAATATTACAGTATTTGCCTTTTTTTCTGTCTTGGTTTATACAATTTGTGTGAGCTGCTCAGAGTGGTTCTTGCAACAATCTTGTACAATAGGAGTTCTCAACCTTTTTAAGCTGGGAGCCGGGTCACACTCCCTCAGACAGCTTCGGGGGCCAGACGGCCATTTTGCCCTTCCTCCAACACATGGCACTTCCTGGTGTGGTGGTCCATTGGAGGGCAGCACAAGATAATCATAGCTGTCAAGTATCCCTTATTTGCCAGGAAATTTCCCTTATTTCCAAATCCAAAACTTGACAGGTATGATGGTGGAGGCAGTGTGGGAGGGGAGGCACATTAAATGGTGGCATGGGCCGCTCTTTGAGAATCCCTGTTATAGATAAATAAATAAAATTAGAGAGCAATAGGAAGAAGTTCTACAGCTACCGAACAACTGTTTGCTACACAAATTTTTCAAGACCCCAGAAGCAGGGTAATGACTCCCTCGCAAGCAATGACTGGAGAAGCATGGCTTTCCAAATGATGTAGTCATGCAACTTCCGATGGTCCTCTCAATTTACTACACTAGCTAAGGCTGGTAGGTCTTGCAGTTAAAGCAAAACTGCATACCTCTGCTGAGTTACACATGGGTCACCAGACACTGAAACTACAACTCCCATCATTCATGACTATGAGGTCATAGTGGGTGAGACTAATAGTCACTATAAAGGTCTCCCTTGCTCAAAGGTCAGTCGTGTCTGACTCTTAAGGAGGGGTATTGGTGTTGTTCATTTCCATTTACAGCCAAAGAGCCAGCACTGTCTGCATCTGCAGACATTTCCGTGGTCATGTGGCAGGCATGAGTAGACACCAGAGCACACAGAACACTGTTACCTTTCCCGCTGAAGTGGTATCTATTTATCTACTTGCAATTTCTTGCTTTCGGACTGCAAGACTGGCAGGAGCTGGCACAGAGGACGGGAGCTCACTCCATTGCACAGCACTCGAGTCTTGAACTGCTGACTTTCTGGTTGTCAAACTCAACATCTTAACCACTTAAGCCACCGTGGCCCTAATAGTCTCTACAGTCCGAGAAAAATCTAGTGATTCCCTACTCGGTTTACAAAGACGTGTTTAACATATATATTAAACTTGCGATAGATAAAAAAAAGAAATCTCAAGGTAAAGTCAGTCACTGCTTCCATTCTACAGTATTTGCCTTTTATAAGGCCAGTTGCCATTATATTTGGGTGTGGGTGTGTGGGGGTGGTATGCTGAGTCTCAGGCTAGCTTTTGCACTGTCTTCTTTCATACTAATCAAGAGGTTCTTTAGGTCTTCTTCACTTTCTGCCATTAGGGTAGCGTCATCTGCAGGAGTTCTCAATCTTTTAAAGCCGGGAGCTGGGTCACGCTCACTCAGACAGCTTCAGGGGCCGGATGGCCATTTTCCCCTTCCTCCAATGGTGGGATTCAGCAGGTTCAAACACACCCCAGTTCTCCAGAACTGGTAGCAGAAATTCCAGCTGGCCTCACCCATCCAAGTTTTGAAATAAAGTAGTCCCAATTCAGGTGCAACGCAGCGCAGGGCTTTCCCCCTGGCCATGCCCACCATACCACGCCCACAGAGTAGGTAGTTTTAAAAAATTGAATCCCACCACTGCCTTCCTCCACACCACATAGCACTTCCTGGTGTAGTGGAAGCAGTTGGGGGGGGGCACATGAAAAGGTGCTGCGGGCCGCATCTGGCCTGCGGGATGCAGGTCGAGAATCCCTGGTCATCTGCATATCTCACACACAATCCAGTATACCCTGTGTTGCAATCTTGTGTTGCTGGCTAATCTTTCTCACACTCGGTCAGGCAAAAGGAACTGCAGAATGAACTCACCAAAAGGTGCCTTCGTTTTGACAGGTTCACGTCTGCCCTAGACATGGATGAAGAGAGGAAGAGAGTACATACATATATACAGTATACATAAACATATACACTGTTAGATGCGTTTAATCATAAATTTAAACACTCTCCTGAAGCATGCTGGGAACTGTAGTACTTTGTCTAATGAGGCTTCTTTGTTACAGTATTGCTATGAGCCGTACGCTTTCATCGCCCACCTCTCTCCCGATGCATTCTGGGATTGTTAGTTTTTCCCCGCAATGCATTGCCGGCGCTTTGCGGAGAACTGCGGCTCGCGGGCTCCGTCTTCCTGAGGCATGCCGGGAGTTGGAGTTCGAGGATGACGCCAGTGGCTGCTGGGAATAGTAGTTTCCCCTCCTCTGCGCAGTCAGCCCGGCCGGGGAAAGAGCCGTACGTTTCAGAACCAGTCATGGTGGGGACTATTATTCCTTGTGCGAGTTTTCCCAGCGTCTTCAGGGTAAGAGTGGCCGGTCGGGGAATGGGGTTTAAAAAGAAACAAGTTAGAAGGCTCTCTCTGGCAATGGGAGGCTAAGGGTCAGTGCTTGACCCTTTTGATAGGGTGGGAAATTCTAAGAACAGTGGTGCTTTAGAGCATGTAAAGAGTGCGCTTGCTCTCTCCTAACCCCGTGGGGGTATTGAGACGCTTAGGTAAGCCTTGGAGGCTCTCTTTAGCGGGAAATCGTAGTAGAAGAGTGGTGCTTTCGACATTAGAGCAGGGATTCTCAACATGCGGCCCGTGGGCCAGATGCGGCCCACAGCACCATTTCATGTGGCCCACCTGTACCAAACCAGAAACTGCCATGTGGTGGAGGAAGGCAAAATGACCATCCGGCCCCAAAAAATATCTTAAGGGAGCCCCCGGCTTATAATATCTTGAGGGAGCCCCCTGCATTAGAGCATGTGCAAAGTGTGTTTCCCCCCATTCCAGCTTTATGGACTGCAGTGGCTCAAGTAGCTAAGACGCTGACTGGGAGGCGGAAGGTCAGCAGTTCGGTTCCCGAGCACTGCAGGACGGGATGAGCTCCCGTCTTTGTCCCAGCTCCTGCCAACCTAACAGTTTGAAAGCAAGAATTTGCAAGTAGATAAATAGGGAAGGTAAACAGCGTTCCGTGCGCTCCGGTGTCTAGTCATGCCTGCCACATGACCACGGAAATGTCTGCAGAAGCAGACAGCGCTGGCTCTTCGGCTTTGAAACAGAGATGAGCACTGAACCCTAGAGTTGGGTACGACTGGCTTTCGAGCAAGGGAAACCTTTACCTGAGCTTTATGGAATGGAATGGAAAGGGAAAGATCTACATCCAGCCCCTATATCTTGTTGCCGGTAGCTACTGTACTAACTTTTTAAAGTTACTTTTTCAATGTTAATAAAACGAAATGAATGGTCCCTGCTTTGTAAGCTTGCTCGCCTTTGGTGATTTCGTCCAGCAGGAAAATGAAAAAAAAAAGTTGTATTGTTTTGCAGATTGCAAGTGAGTTCTTTTTAAATAACTAATGAAGTAGGGTTATAGTCTGTGAAAAACTTGAGCCAAGCAAACGGTCTTAAAAGGCTGTAGTACATTTCCTTGTTCCTAGAGTCGGTAATCAGCTTTCTGATCTTTAAATTGCATCTGTGCTTTATTTAGCGTTGTGGATAAATGAGTATTTTTGAGATAATGGGTCAGAAGGTTTTCAGGGTTTTGGAACACTGACGGAGAGGTAGGTTGGTTATAGTTTAGGGATATAGTCAGTGGTGGGCTCTTTTTTTTTTTACTACCACACTGTGGGCATGGTATGGTGGGTGGAAAGCCCTGCGTTGCACCCAAATTAGGACTACTTTATTTCAAAACATGGATGTGTGGAGCCAGCCAGAATTTCTGCTACCGGTTCTGGCGAACTGGTGCGCACCTGCTGATGCCCACCACTGGATATAGTTGCTATAGTTAGTTGCTGTTAGACTTGAGTTTTCCTCCGCTCTAGCAGGCGTGGCTGATGCTTACAGATTGCGCACAATATCTGAAGAGTCACAGATTTCCCACCCCTGATCTTAATATGCATCATGCTATAATAACTAACATGTGAGTTTCCTTACTCATGAATCGGGCTGCAGTCCACGATCACTCTTATAATATACTGTATTCATCTTTAAGTCACTGCAGACTCTCTGTATTTTTTAACATAGATGAGAATTGCATTTCAGTTGCAAATTTTATCTTAAATATTTTTTTAAAGGAAAAACATACTTCCTCAAAATTTCTACAAAATATTAGGACATACTGTATGTAGTTTCTGCATAGGCCTCTTGATGTGTGTGAATTTTTTACTACTGTTCTGTCTCATTAAAAAAAAATTATCATGTCAGAAGCACACAAATGTGCTTTCTGGGTTGAAATGATTTTTGCTGCAGGAACTCCTCTCAGGGGACACCTGAATGAGGTGCCTTTCATGTCCCCAAGATCGTTTCCCACTGAAGTGGTCCCTTTTTATTTACTTGCAATTTCTTGCTTTCAAACTGCTAGATTGGCAGGAGCTGGGACAGAGACCGGCACTCATTCCGTCAAGTAGTATTCGGGTCTTGAACTGCCAACTTGCTAACCTTCCAGCTAACAAGGCGGGCGTCTTAATCACTGAGCCACCGCAGTCCCTTCTGTCTCATTGATGATGTTGTTAATGTTGTCAAGTCACTCCCTACCTTTATGGCAACCCTGTGAACGAGTAATTTCAAAATGGTTTTGTCTTCAGTACCCCTGCTCGGTTCTTGTAAATTAAAACCTGCAGCTTCCCTTGAAGGAGTCAATCCATCTTGTATTTTGTTTTCCTCCCTTTCTGCTGCTTTCAAACTTTCCCAGTGTTAATGTCTTTTCCAGAGAATCTTGTCCTCTTGTGATAGACCCAAAATAGGACAACCTCAGTTTCATCATTTTTTCTCCTCCAGGGATAGTACAGGTTTGATTTGCTCTAGGACTCACTTGGTTTCTGGCAGCCGGGGGTAATCTGCCTAGCTCTCCTCCAGCATCATATTTCAAACAAATCAATCTTTTTTCCCTTTTAATTCTCTTTACAGTCCTGCTTTCACACTCGCACGTAGTGATCAAGAATACAAGATTGATATAAAACATGGGTTTTCCCAACCTTTTCAAGCCGAGAGCCGGGTCACTCTCAGTCAGCTTTGAGGGCCGGACAGCCATTTTGCCCTGCCTGCACAATGGGGGTGGCCATTTTGTCCCAACAGCTTCAAATGGGTGGCCATTTTGTTTCTCGAATGCCCTTGGAAAGGCAGGGGCACATGAAATGGTGCTGTGGGCCGGATACGGCCCACGGGCCTCAGGTTGGGAACCCCTGCACTAGAGTTTGTGGAAATTGTTGTTTGGGTTTTTCTTTTGTACTCCACTTCCAAGAGTCTGGTAGCCATGCTGGTTGCAGGGTTCTGAGAGCAGCAACCCCAAAAAGCAATTTTTCTGAACTCTTGATATGATTCGCCAAAGCATTAGGCTTTGGGTTTGTATTGATCTGTTTACCATACAAACTAATGGGTTTGTATTGATCTGTTTACCTTCTCCATCTGTAGCATTCTTACTGGTTCCCCTTCTCTCCCCACAACCTTCAGGGCTGATTTCTTGGGGAAAGACCTTCCCAGACTGTGTCGATGTAATGTCCGGAAGCTCAGAACGGAATGAGGCATCAGGGATTTATCACGAACGGCAACGCCTTGAGCTGTGTGCCGTCCACGCCCTCAACAATGTCTTGCAAGAACGGATTTTTACCCAAGAGGCAGCTGATGAGATCTGCAAGAGGTTAGTAGCTTGGATGTCTTGTATTTTGCTTCATGACAGTGTCTCAGAGGTAAGCAGAGCCCCTTCCTTCCTAATGCTTTAGACTACAATTCCCCTCAGCCCTCTCCAACGTAGCCAATGACAGGGAATGCTGGAGGCTGCAGTCCAAAATCTGAAGTCCCATACTTTACCCATATTTGCAAGATCTAAATCTAGACCTGGGTGGGTGGGTACAAATGTGATCCAACTGTAATAGTCTCTCATAGGACCCGCAGACCACATGTCTTTTCAATCTTTGTCACAAAACAGTGTGTTGTGCTTTGTTTGTGCTTCTATTGGCTTATCGTGGCAGGATTTCGTTTATTTTATGGGTGGGTTGGATATGTTTTCTTCCCCGCCACCACATTGTCAGTATTTATGTTTGTATTAGTTCGAGACCCGAGTGCTGCATGACAGAGTGAGCGTCTCTATCCCAGCTCCTGCCCACCTAGCAGTTTGAAAGCAAGAAATTGCAAGTAGATAAATAGGTGCCGCTTTGGCGGGAAAGGTAACGGTGTTCTGTGTGCTCTGTCGTAAAGACGTGCCTGCCACGTGACCATGGAAATGTCTACAGATGCAGACAGCACTGGCTCTTTGGCTATAAACTGAGATGAGCACCGTACCCTAGAGATTCAGATATGCCTGGCTTTTGAGCAAGGACATATTATCTTTACTAAGTGTGTATGCTACTCAGAGTGGCTCAAGTTAAAGGGGGGGGGGTATAAGCATATCAAACAAATAAACAAATACTGCAGCCTGTCCCTTCTATCACCTAACCAATCTGTGCTTTCATGCTGATGAAGAAAAATACATTTAAAATGTCTTGATGTTGTTACCTGCTCTTAAGTCACCTCCAACATACAGTGACCCTATGAATGAGAAATATGCACAATGTCCTTTCCTCAACTGCCCTGTTCAACTCATGTAAGTTACATTTGTGACTTCCCTTAGGGAATCAATCTGTTTTGTTTTTGGGCTTCCTGCTGCCTTCCATCTTTGCCAACATTATTGTCTTTTCCAGAGAGGCTTGGCCAACGTAGGATAGCCTCCGTTTCGTCATTTTTTTACCTCCAGAGACAGTTCAGGCTTGACTTATTCTAGGATCCACTTGTTTGTCTTTATCACAGTCCAGAGTATCGGCAAAGCTCTCCTCCAGCTTACTCCAGACATAAAAACAAATGTAAACTTCGTCATATAGGAATCTCGGCTCTCTGGATCTTTTGGACCATTTCCCAAAAACCCCAGCTAGCATGGCCACTGTTTGATGTTTCTGGGAACCCTAGCCGAAGACATTTGAAGAGTCCAAAGTTCTGCACCTGGTTGAGATACGACTGTGTTAATCATGGGGTAACATCAAATGCCAGCCTGGTGTTTCTTTTGCATACACCTACTCGCTAACATGACCATGATTTAAACCACACTTTGTCAGAGTCAGCAGAATCTGAAATCTGGGTGGTTCAGGAAGTGCACTTAAACTCTCAGACTGGTTGAATCTTTAAAGGTGGGAAGTTCAGACTTCTGGAAAGCTTTTGCGTTTAGGTCCTGCTTGTGAAAGTAGGCTGGCAAAGAAAGAATTGGGCAGATTTTCATCTCTGTTAAACTCTTTGCTTTGAATTTCAAGAGAATAAGTAATTAGCTATTACACTTATATACCCCCCCCCAATAGTGTTTTGTGCACTCTGAGCGGTCCACAAAGTAATTAGCATTTTATTAGTTCATTTTATTGACCACAGAAGGATGGATTCTGCCTCCCTTTGGACAATATGATTTTTTTGTTAACTCTTTTTGTGGGGATTGATTTTGTAAATTGAAATTGTATTGTATATATTTATTGTATTGTATATTTCTGTTGTACACCGCCTTGAGTCACACTGGTGCTGAGTAAGGCGGGTTATAAATTTAATAATAAATAATAAACGACGAGTCAATCTTGTGTCCTGTCAGGATCGAACACACAACCTCAGCAGTTTTGGCTGTCATATAATGGTTTAACCACTGCGTCACTGGGACGCTTTACCTCCCATTATAGCTTGGTTTCCATTTGGGCAGGTATTCTGATGGGAACGAAAAGATAATTCACAAGTTCTGATTCCCATGAAGGTATTTGTGGAAGTGTCCTGTACAGTAAAACCCCAACTTACATATGCCTTGAGTTACATAAAATTTGACTTACATAATGATTTTTGAACTAAAACCATGTCCCGATTTACATAACACAATTTCCTATGGGTTTGCTTTGAGTTAAGTAAAAAAATTCATTTTTCCTATGGGGTTGCTTCGATTTACATAAATATATTTTTCCTATAGGGTTGCTTCAAGTTAAGTAAAAAATTCATTTTTCCTATGGGGTTGCTTCGAGTTAAATAAAAAAAACGATTTACATAAAAGCCTACGGAACAGACTTTTTACGTAAGTAGGGGTTTTACTGTATTAGCTTCATCCTCTCCCCTATCTAATAATCATGAGGACTAGAAACCATATACGGTATGAAACTGAGTACACGTTGAACTATGGAAAGTGCATAGCCTTTCTTAAAGAACCCAATAAACAGCCTTGCTTGCTGGATCTACATTTTCATACCCTTTTGGGTCCCTTTCAGCATGTCAAATGCAAATTCTGGTGCTACCATGGCTCGATAGAAGGCTTATAAGGCTGTTAGTGGCCTCGGGTTCTTCCAGGAGAATGGTGGAGTATAAATATTTTAAAGAAATAAATCATCATGACATGGGGTCAGGTTGTCTGAGGGACTGAATCCCCTCTCAGTATGAACATCCCTACATTTTAAGATCTTTGAGGGAGGACTGCCACTCTGACAGGCTTGGGTCGGTGGAGCAGACATAAGATAGGGCCTTTTTGGTGGCCGCTTCTAAGTGGCCCAGTTATATATCTCGGCCCATGGGGACCCCAGTGATGCAGACAATGTCCTATCCAGATGTCTGGAAGTGGTTGGGGTCTGGATGGGGGACAACGGGCTACAATTGAATCCCTCCAAGACTGAGAGGCTTTGGATGGGGGGTCCCGTGTTATCCATGGAGCTACCAACTTTGGTCTTGGATGGGGCTGCTTTGCCCCAGACAGACGTGGTACGCAACTTAGGGGTCCTCCTGGATTCGGGGCTGCTACTTGTAGATCAGGTGGCGGCCGTGGCCAGGAGGGCTTTCGCACAGCTTCGCGTCATCTGTCAGTTGCGTCCGCTCCTGGATCGGGACTCCTTGCTCAGGATCACACATGCTCTGGTCACCTCCAGGCTAGATTATTGCAATGTGCTCTACATGGGGCTGCCCTTGACAACCATTCGGAGGTTGCAGTTGGTCCAGAATGCAGCGGCCCGGGTGGTGATGGGGTGCGGGCGTTATGCCCGTGCCTCACCATTACTTCGGGAGCTGCACTGGCTACCAGTTTGCCTCCAGGTGCAGTACAAGGTGCTGGTTTTGACCTTTAAAGCCCTCCATGGTAGTGGTCCAGGTTACCTTAGAGACCGCATCGTCCCAAGAGTGTCTGCCCGTCCAACCAGAGCGGATCGGAGGGGCTCCCTAATTGTTCCATCTGCCAGAGGTGCTCGTCTCTCTGGTACACGAAAGAGGGCCTTTTCCATGTCCGCACCAGCCTTGTGGAACCTTCTACCAGTAGAGCTGCGGGAGCAGACAGAGCTGCTACCTTTCAGAAAAGACCTAAAAACCTGGTTGGCGGGACAGGTGTGGGGCCCAAATGGAAGGATGGTCCCTGCCTGTTGGCTTATTAAATAAGTCCCCATTTCTTTTAATTCCCATGCAGGCAGTTTTTAACGTGAGTAGTCTTTTAATGATAAATGGGATAGGTGGGTGGGTATGTTGGGTTTTAATGGCTCAACTGTTTTTTATGTATGTTTTAACTTGTTGTGAGCCGCCCAGAGTTGGGTTTACCTGATTGGGCGGCATAAAAATTTGAATTTAAATTTTAAAAAAATAAGTTGTAAAACTACCTTCACAGGAGACGAAGTTGCCCAGTTCCTTGCTGAACTTCCATTGGCAGGCAGAAGTCTTTTCAGGCAGGCTTTTAATAATCTTTTTTTTCCTTCCTCCTCTTCCTCTTTGTATTTCTAAACAGTGGATTTATATAGTACTTTTAATGATTGATATCTTTAAATTTATTTTACAATTAATCATTGTAGTTTGTTGTATTCTACTACTACTTCCTTTTTGTGTTTCTAAACAGTGACTTTATCTAGTACTTTTCATGATTAATATGTTTAAATTTATTTACCAATTAATCATTGTAGCTTGTTGCATTTTAAATTGTGTTGATGCTTGGGTTTTTTTTTTTTAAAAAAATGTTTGTAAGCTGCCTCAGGTCCTTCTGACTGGAGAAAGGGAGAGTTGAGTTAATTTAATAAGCAATAGTAAATGCCTAAATAAATATAAGAGATTTCGCCCTAGTTTCTTAACTAGAGCTTGTTTGGTAGCATTTGAGGAAAAGAATGCTGCATGCACACAGCTTGGGCTTGCCATTTTGCAAAGGAGGCACCTTCCTCTTGCATGCTGTGAAATTGCCAGGGGCATATACTTGGTTGTGTGCGCTTATGACTTAATGGTAGAGGCCACCTGCCCTTTTAATGAATGGGATTGACAACTGTGCCGGTGTTTTGCATGAGACTCTGAGACTCCGTTTTATTTCACACCATTGGTCATCAGGACACTTTAATTAGCACAGCCCTGATAATATCTTCCACTTCAATGGAACAGGTACAAACTACTTAAGCAAGCATCTGAAATACTGCTGCTTCTGCAAAACGGGACTATTGATTTATTCTTCATTTATATAGTGGTGTTCTGGGACAAGGTGGAACCTAGAAGGCTTCCCTGGGGGTAGATATTTCTTTGCAACAGCCAGGACATCAGTTTTATAGAGGAAGAAGTAGACATCTTCCATTGTGGTTGTGTTTTCCAGTGTAGCTCTTCAGGAATACGATTTTCACCAGCTTGAATAAGCAAACAAACAAAAAAATGAAATAAAACGAAGATGTGCAACATGTGGTTAAAACACACATCTTTATTCTGGACAAGCTTAGGATAACTTGCATCTGCAAGATAAGAATAATGTACTATCTATACGTTAGCTGTACAATATCTGTACACTGCAGTGGCTCAAGTGGTTAAGATGTTGACTGGGAGGCAGAAGATCATCAGTTCAAAACCCGAGTGCTGCATGACGTAATGAAAACCTGTCTCTGTCCCAGTTCCTGCCAACCTAGCAGTTCGAAAGCAAGAGATTGCAAGTTGATAAATAGGTACCACTTCGGTGGGATGGTAAACAGTGTTCCGTGCACTCTGGTGTCTAGGCATGCCTGCCACGTGTCCACGGAAACGTCTGCAAACGCAGACAGCACTGGCTCGTTGCCTATAAACAGAGATGAGCACAGAACCCTAGGGTTGGATACAACTGGCTTTTGAGCAAAGGTGACCTTTATGTTTACTATCTGTAAGCAAAGTGTCTTAAAGAAGCAAGAGAAAATGGGTTTTTGCTTCGAGGAAATGGGTCTTAAATGCTACGGTGGGGGAAATATGGCCCTACAGATGTTGTTGGATTCCAGTCCCTCTCACCGTTGAACACGGGCTGTGCTGGCTGGGGCTGTTGGGAGTTGTAGTCCAAACCATTCCCTGCACATCTCTGCATCATAAAAGAGGCAGAAAACAGGTGAAGATAATGGATAAAGTGGTAAGAAAGTATGTTCTTTTCCATTTGATGTACAAGTCAGAGACTAAAGGGTTTTGCAGAACATCCATTCTAGTTGATAAACTCCTATATCCATCATGTCTCTCCTGAGGCCAAGCTTGCTAGGCTTGATGGAAATTGGGAGTCCAACAAGATTTGGAGGATCACAGATTTCTCTATTCCTAAACCCTAGCTTGAGCAATAGTACTCATCTACCATCTGGGTTTCGTTTAGGATTCTAAAGCATGTAAGTCGAATAGCATTGTGTTGGTATTCTGGGAGATGCTTCTGGGACTAAGATATAGCAAGCAAGGAGAAAGAACAGAACCATTGTGTGGTGGGAAAAAGGCCACCACCAGATGGCATTTGAGGAGCCATCTGTAGCAGAATTTTCCCCTCCCCATCTCTTATCCATCAGTCATTGTGCCAGACCAAGTAACCTTATAGCATGTGCAACATTGCGCAATAAAATTGTTATGGCAAGGAGTCGTAGGTGATGTAGCTTAGAAATTGTCTGAAATGAAGTTTTGCTGCTTTACCCACTAAAATGCTTATCTTGTCTCTGAAATCCTAAAAGAACCTAAGCCTATTCAGACCTGCCCGGTCTGGGTCGGCAATGCAGCATTAAGAACACGTGGCCGAGTTTTCCTTATTTTTCTTTCCCTCCCTATCTCCTTTTTTTCCTTTTAGTGTCACTTCTTTTTCATTTGTCATTCTGGAGTAAAGGGCCATCTTTATTTCTCCCCCTTCCCTAATTGGAATGCAAAAAAAACCCTCAAGAACCGTTTCATATTCATAATGGCATAAGTAAACCTGAAGAAACAGAAGATTCTCATTGGACTTATTTCTCCTGCTTCATAATGTTCATTTTATTTATGGGAATCTTTTTTGTGATGCCTCCCCTTCCTCCTCTCCACCCCCCACCCCCAACAGGCTGGCCCCGGATGCCAGGTGGAACCCCCATCGCAGCTTCCTGGGGACAGGGAACTATGATGTCAACGTCATCATGGCAGCTCTCCAGAGCGTTGGGCTGGAGGCCATCTGGTGGGACAAACGCAGGTGAGAGGTGGAACCACTGCCTTCACTTTATATATTTGTTTCCACATGCACAGGGTAGGGCCATACAAGTTCTAGCCTGTAGACTGTTTCTCTTATTGTTGGTTTGCTAAGTTTCCTTCTGTTTTCTACTGGCTTCCTTCTATATTATGGGTGCCCAAACTACAGCCCATGGGCCAGATGCAACGGCAGTTCATCCAGCCCGCATCTCCCTTGTAGCTCCTAGAAGCAAAATGCACCCATATAGGAGCGAGGAGGGTGGTGCGAGCCAGATGAATTGGCATCGGGGGGCTGGATCTGGCCCATGTGCCATAGTTTGAGTACCCCTGGTTTAAGCAGAGAAAATGGCAGTCTAAAATCTATCTCATCCTGTTGCAAAACAGATTGCAAGCCACATTTTACTTCTGCTTCCGGTGGGAGGAACCACATGACCGGCCTGCTGAACCACATGATTGGCCCATTGAACCACATGACCAGCCCACAGCCCAAAAAGTTTGGGCACCCCTGTTCTATATCTTCAGCTTGCCAGCCAGCTAGTTAGTTAGTTAGTTAATTCGTTCCAGGATGGATTTGATTTAAATCACTTTGATTTAAATCATGAATTTAAATTGTGATTTAAATCACTAGTCAGTAAGGCTCGATTTAAATCATGATTTTCTACATAAAGACCCGTTTTTGCTGGAGTTGTTTTAATCTTAATATTTACAACCAGATAAAGGTTTCATTTTTAGAATAATAACTTTTCAGATTACAGTAGATTTACAGTTATATCAGAAAATTACTGATTTGGTGGTTATATACCATTAGAAATACATAGATAATTATGAAATTACTACATTTGCATTTTACACACATGCCTGCCTTACCCATAGGTAGAGGAACTTCATTAAAATATTTCCAAACTGGATCTCTTTTATGGCCTGCTGCCATTACAGGTTTTTCTCCTCAAGGCAGAGTGAGAATAATATGATAAACTTCAGGCTGTTATACAAATAAAGATCTCAAGATGCAGAGTTCCGTCCTCAAAAGGTTTCACTTTTATTTTACTCCTTGCCCCTCCCTCCTCAAACTTTGCTCCTTCTGCTATTCCATTCCAAACAACCTTCTGTTCATTGAACTTCTTGAAACGTAGCAGCACTTAAGAGGTAAGGGGGTTGATTCTGTGTACATAGATTTGCAGAGGAACAATGGAATTAACGTCTTTTTCTCAATTCTGATGTTTATTTTATAACATTTTTTGCTATGAAGGAAGCATGTTATCGTTGCAGATCCAAATACACAGTTTTGAAAACAGCAAAACCAAGCATTTGATTTGATAATTTTTCTAGATAGAAAAATTGCCCCAAATAATTAGAAACCTCTGGGAGAGCATGACATTGTGAATGGGTTAATACAGCCTTATGCCACATAATTAAAAACTAATTTCATTATGAATAACCTTTAGACTATAATGTATCTTAACTAGAACACAATCTTTAGAGAGATCTTTCCTCAAAAAGCATTTAAATAAAAAAATTTGATTTAAATTTTAAAAAATGCGTTTTTTTTTTAATCATTGATTTTTATCCACCCTGGTTAGTTGGTTGGTTAGTTTGTTGGTAACCTCAAAAGCCACATACTAACCCATGTGGTCCACCCAGTGTTGCTGGACTCCAATGCTCTTCACCCTCATTCTTGACTGTAGCAACTAAGTCCGATGATGGTTTTAATCAAGCAATGTAGAAGGCGACAAGCTGCTTACTTCCTGTCCCAGATTTTATTATTGCCTGTTTCTGATCTGTCTGTCATTCCTTTTCTCAGTCTTCTGTTTGATCTCCTTCCCTAAATTCCTCTATTTTCTAAATCAGGATTTCTCAACCTTGACACACACACCCCAGGTGTTCTTGGACGTTAATTCCCAGAAGCCCAAGTCAACCCACCTACTGATCAGGGCTTCTGGGAATTGAAGTCCAAGAACACCTGAGTGCTCAAGGTTGAGAAACCCTGATTTAGCAAATAGAGGGATTCCAGGAAGGGGATCAGACATACCATCACCATTCCTTATCAGTTATTTTTTGTTAAGAAGACATTCAGCAACCTGTGTGCTACCACTTAAACCTCACACTTGGTGTTGGCTGCTAGTTGTATCTCATTCAGTAATGGTATCTTAAACAAGTATATACCTTGGGGGAGTCCCAATTCCCAGAAGCCCAAGTCATTACATTGGCTGATCAGTGCTTTGGAAAATTGACTTAGGCTTCTGGGAATTGAAGTCCAAAAACCAAAGGTTGGGAAACACCTGGGTTAGAGTAATGGACGAGGATTTAGGAGACCTGGATTCAGTGCATCTGAAGAGCAACAGATTGGAGAAGTCTGGATTAACAGTGCAGAATGGCAGCATCTTATTAGGAAAGTGTCTTGGAGTCTGTCTGTCTGCATTTTTGACACAGACCAGCAGTGGTGGCTTTTCAAGGCTTTAGCCCAGATTCTTTCCTAATCTTACTTAGAGGTTCCAGAGAGGGAGCCTGGAATTTTCTGTCCCCTCTTGGATACTGTCCCCTGGGGCATTTGAGAAATCCTTCTCTCTTCCTTTTTCCAGGACAGTGATGGCTAAACTTGGCACTCCAGGTATTCTTGGACTTCAATTCCCAGAAGCCCGTCAGCACTCCTGCTAATTAGAGCTTCTGGGAATTGAAGTTCAAGAACACCTGGAGTGCCAAGGTTGGCCATCACTGTCCCAGGACAATATATATTCCTTGCCAAGCCCATGTTCTCTTTGTCTTACAGACCCCTAGAGCAACTGTCGCTGGCTGGGGTTCTTGGATTCATCGTCAATGTCCCTTCCAATGTATGTCTGGGCTTCCTATCCCTTCCCGTGAGGCGACGCCACTGGATCGCCGTGCGCCAGCTGGATGGCATCTACTACAACCTTGATTCCAAACTGAAGGCACCAGCTCCGATCGGTGGCGAAGCTGACCTCAGGTGCCAATAGTACAGCAGTTTTATGCCGTGGTGGTGGTGGTTCTGCACGTCTTGTATAATTCAAGTACTGTACAGTAATTGCTTATCTGCTTACTGTTCCCTGCTTATTTTACTTTTGAAAAACATCTTTTCATGATGTGAGTTCAAGGTGGCTTACGTAAAGTGTGTCATGGGGTAATTGAGAAGTGCGGCATAACATATAAGCTAATCAAATAACATTAAGTAAAGCATCAGTCATAAACCCGAATGTCACTAAAATAACAAGGGCAATTAAAAGCCCTTCTGGAATAGTCGTGTTTCCCCCAGATGTCAAAATTACACATTTCTCTGTTTCTTGTGCTCTAAAACAATTCCTGCTGTGTTAAGTAGTATTTACTCCAAGATAAATATTGATAGGTGTTTAGGCATGACAAATCTTTGTTAAGAAAACATTCAGTGAAGTATGTGCTACTACCCAAACCTCACTCTTTGTGTTAGCTGCTAGTTATATCTCATTCATTAATAGTTTTTGGATGGGGCTGTTTTGCCCCAGACCAACCCAGTGTGCAACTTGGGGGTCCTCCTGGATTCGCGGCTGCTGCTAGAAGAACAGGTGGCGGCTGTGGCCAGGAGGGCCTCCGCCCAACTTCGGGTGATTCGCCAGTTGCGCCCACTCCTGGACCGGGACTCTTTGCTCATGGTCACTCACGCTCTGGTGACCTCCAGACTAGACTACTGTAATGCGCTCTACATGGGGCTGCCCTTGATGACCATTCGGAGGCTGCAGCTGGTCCAGAATGCCGCGGCCCGGGTGGTGATGGGGTGTGGACGTTATGCCCATGCCTCACCACTGCTTCGGGGGCTGCACTGGTTACCAGTTTGTCTCCGGGTGCAATTCAAGGTGCTGGTTTTGACCTTTAAAGCCCTACATGGTAGTGGGCCAGGGTATCTTAGAGACCGCATCGCCCTAAGGACGTCTGTCCGTCCAACCAGAGCGGACCGGAGGGGCTCTCTAATTGTGCCATCAGCCAGGGGGGCTCGCCTCTCTGGCACAAGGAGGAGGGCCTTCTCCGTGTCCGCACCGGCCCTTGGAACCTCCTGCCTGTGGAACTGCATCTCCAGACGGAGTTGTTGCCCTTTAGGAAGGAACTAAAGACCTGGCTGGCGGGCCAAGTTTGGGGTGCGGGTGGGGATGGGGGTACCGTTGGGTGGTTGGTATAGAGAAGTGTGCCTTCCCCCAAGGTCCCTTCGGTTCTTGCGCACCTTTTAGGGGTGGGGTTTTTTTTTAACTTTTTTATCATGTGTCTTTTATGTATTTACTGTCCGCTATGTAAACCGCCCTGAGTTGGGTTGTACCTGAATGGGCGGTATATAAGCGTGAAAAATAAATAAATAATAAATAAAATAAATAATAGTATCTGAACTAAGTATGTACTTTGGGTGGTATAGTGCAGGGATTCTCAACCTGTGGCCCGCAGCACCATTTCATGTGGCCCCCCATTCTGTAGACGTATTCGCCTGGGGGCAGTGGTGGGCTCCCACAAAATTTACTACCACACTGTGAGCGTAGTATGGTGGACGTGGCCAGGGAGGAAGCCCTGTGTTGCACCTGAATTAGGAAGAACTGAACAGCAAGCCATGTCTGCCAACACTGGATTGCATTCAAAACTGGGGTTTTGTTTTTGTTCTATTTTGGAAAATAGACTCAAATTTAATGTCAGTTTCTTCTATTAAGTTTTTGATAAGTAACAATGTGAGTCGTTGCTGGCGGCTCTCTTTCCTTATATTTGTATGTGCCATGATTTTTTATTAGGTGAATTTTGCTATATAATTTAGTTTGGATTGTCAGTCACTTTGAGTACCTTGCAGGCGGAAAAGCTGGGGTGTTCACATTATTATTATTTTAAATCAGAGGCTGGCTAGCTAACATGTAGCTGGGGATATTGCAGGCAAGAACATGCATCACTGAATTTATGAAATGGGATTGTGAGAAGGTGATAGGTGTGTATATATGTATGTACATGCCTGGAAGGATCAGCTGGGCTAACAAGGTAATGAGACATAAGGCGACAGAAATGCAGAAAATGAAATCTGGGCATCTGGGGTGTGAGGCATGAATGCCGTCCATAATTGAAACAGTTGCCGGAGCATCAAAGCTCAACATAACCTCTTGACCTCTGTGCCATGGCAAGCCAGCTTGTCTCCAAAGGCAGTGAAGCGCTTTGCTTCATCTCTGCTGAAAATCAACCCATTAACTCTTCTGGAATTCTGTCCCTTCTCATGATACGTTGCACTTTGGGCAAGGTATTACTGCTGCTGAATTGAATGGGCAGTGCTTGGACAAGTTGCTTTTGTTCAAAAGAACTCTTCAAGTTGGATGCTGGTTGGGGGATCCTTGGAGCTGCAACTCAAAAACAGCCAAATGGCCCACGTTATGAAAACGGATAGGTTTTCATTGGTGCATCCACTGTTCAAGGACAGCATTTGGAGATTGGCTCGGGTCTTTGGAGGCAGGTTCTGGAGTGCCAAGAATGGGTTTTTCTAGCTGGCTAATGTGATCAAATCTGGAGATGCCATTTCTCCATAGCAATGTCAATCAATCAAATCACTTTACAGTATTACGGTCATTGACCAGCACGCCATAGCAGTGTGATTTTCTTCACCCATGTACTGTATCTTGTATTTAGTGTGCCTTGTTTTATGACTGGTATTAAACAGTAGGGATAGAAATTACAGGGCTTTTTTTCCTTCACTATAGCTACCACAATTCATAAGGGGTTGAAGCAGGAATTCTGGCAGCTACAGCCAAAAAAAATCAAGTTCTCGGAGGAGTTTTATTACACACATCTGGGGCTCACCATGTTTTCCCCTGAAATTTGCTAATTTCCATGGAAACTCCAAGGGGTTATGAGACTGGTAGTCTCTCTGCTTATTAGGCTTTGTGCATGAAGTCCTACCAAACTAGCAGTTCGAAAGCAAGAAATTGCAAGTAGATAAATAGGTACCACATTGGCAGGAAAGGTAACAGTGTTCCGTGCACTCCAGTGTCTAGTCATGTCTGCCACATGACCATGGAAACATCTACAGATGCAGACAGCACTGGGTGTATGTAAACAGAAATGAGCGCCGCCCCATAGAGTCTTTCCTTTACCTTTTACTAGAATTCTGGCTGGGAGAATTCCTGGCGAATTGTACTAGTTGCGGCAAAAAAGTCTGAAAACTTAAGAGCAAACAGAGGCTTAATTTGAAAGTCTGATATTGAAACATATACAGTGGAACCTCAGTTAACAAATGGCTCGGCTAACATAAAAATCGCATAACAAAAGGAAATCCACAAAAAATAGTGGCTCGGTTTATGGATATTTTTTTGGGAACGGATTAATTGTTTTTAGTGTGTTCCTATGGGAAACCGCATTTCAGTTAAAGTATTTTGGTTTCCACTGCATTCCTAGGGGAAATTCGGTTTAAGTAATTTTCGCTGTAAGAAACGTCCCAGAAAACGCATTAATTACCTTACCCGAGCTTCCACTGTACAGTATCTCTAAAGTGGTCCCTGCTGCAACAGGGAAAGTAGATTAATGATAGAAAATACACATTCCCCTTAACATCTTGCTTGATCCTGGGCTATATCCAGATGGTTCTGTGAGATCCCTAACCAGTTCTTTTTCCTTTCCTGCCTTTCCTCCATAGGATCTTCCTGCAGGAGATTCTCTCGGATGGCCCCTGTGAATTGCTGCTTGTTGTGCCCCATGAGGCAGGTGAAGCTGGAAACTGGCTGAGTGCTGTGAGGTGATCCCTGGTCCCCGGGATCCATCCAGGCCCTGTCGCTGAAGTGCTCTGCTCCACCCCCTCATGCTAGCTGCTGCATGTCTTACCGAGGAGAAGAAGGGAGTGGCTCATTTCTGTCTACACACTGGCACTTTGGGAGCTGACTTTGAAATCTGTTGTCCCCTATCTGGAAGAAAAACAAAAAAACAACAGATGATTTTTCCAGCTCATTGACTTTGCTTTTGAAAGACTTAGTCTGTCACAAGTCGTGTGGAATAAAGGATGTGGCATCAAAAAAACAGAGGGCCACCTCCCTCCCACCATGACCAAAGTAGAGTGTACAACTAGCTGTGTGCGGTCTCTGGACAGTGTCAAAGTTTACTCTTGAGTAAGACTCTCTATTGGTTAGCGGTAGGGTTATTTAATAAGCCTGGCTTTATAGCAACGCACAGCCCATGTTTAGTTCCCAAGCTTATAGCTGTCCACCGTATAAACGTGTTTGAAACACAAATTGTGCAGTTGACCATTGTGGCTAGCAGTAAGGCTATCTTTCTGCAGTATTTCTGATTGTTATTTTTTTGTAAAGGCTATTTCAGATCACGAGTGCCAAGTGAGTTTCTTCGCTTAAGCATCTCTCTGTTTGTCTGAAGCCCGTCCACCTTTAATTTTTGAAATAGGCTTTTCTGAAAGGTATTTGGGGGCCAAGGGAGGCCTAGATGAAGAAGAGCCCAAAAGACCACTCCGTCTCTTAAAGAGGAGCTTTTCGGGAGGGGAAGGGGGTGCTGATATTCAAGGGGAGACTTCGGACCTCTTGAACTGGAAACAACAGTGTCAAGATAGTCAAGGCACTTTTCTGCTCGTTGGGGGTAAAGCTGGAGGTGTTCTACCACAGGTTGCAGAGAAGATGACATGACTAGAGTAGCCATGAATGAAATCAGGGAGGGGGAGAAGAAGAGTGGGGGGTGGGAAGTTGGATGGAGAAGAGCAGTTGTGGTGCATAGAACAACAGCTGCGATACAAGCACTGAGAGACACTTCTGTCCTGTTGGCTGTGGTGCCAACCCCAGCTGCTTGGCTGCCTGACATAAAAATGTCATCCCAGTTGACATTTGGAAGCTGTGACAGGCTGATGGTTAAATAGTGCTCAGAGTATCAGAGCCCAGCAGGCCACATTAGGGAGTCCAGGTCAAGTTATGTGTGCATATCCACATTTGTTCTCCAATGGAGGCTAATAGCCAAGGAGCTCAGAATCAATAATTTTGGGACTGCCAATGCTGACTCCCACCATTTGCCTTGCTCCACTTGGCAGTAGGGCTGACCCTATGACACTGGTTAAAATTCACCAAGGAAAGCTTCTGCTGGTAATCGTTTTTGGGGATCTGTACCTGTTGAATGTCTGCCTACCACACAGCTTTAAAACAAAAGCTTCTTGTTGGATGAGAGAAAATGCAGTTTCCCTTTCTGTGTAAGCGATTGCTATTTTTGTGTTGGGTGGTTTTTTTAAAAAAAAAACTTTAAATAAAAGCACTCTATTCCTCTGGGAGACAGGTACACGATGCTTCTCATGAAAGGTCATGCATGGAGACTGCTACAGGATGCTACAGCACTGCCAAACTCTTTATCCTTCCATTTTATGCTCTTTCAAATAAAGTTATTCTGGCCTTCGCTGCTCTTTACCCATTGCTATCTCGGCCAACCTTGAAGTTCTTTGCAAACTTGAACACAAGAATATTCCATGACATAAAAACAAATAAAATATATACTGGAATCTGAGATTCTTCCATGTGGACTGTGACTGCCTTCTTCTTTCGTGTCCCGATCAAACCCTCCTGGACTGCCAAAATGAAGCCACTTTCTTCCCTTTGTGGTTGCCCAAATTTAAGTCCTCAATGGTGCATGTTTCTGGTAGTAATCGGCAGACCAGTAAATGAGCTGGATTCTGTACCTCCACATTCACACCATGTGTTGTTATCCACCAGCAACCCCCACTTGAGCATGTAGCATGTAGGGGAAGCTGAGATCCTCAGTTATATGCTCCTTTAATGTTGTTCCTTGTGTGAGCTTCATCTAATTTGGTTTCACTGACTATGAAGTGTGCGGAAGTGGTTGCTATGTATGCGTAAACCATCCATAATCCCTTCAATTTCAAAACAGCTAAATGGCGCGGGGGTGGGGTGGATATAGACTCTCCCAATGGATCAGTTTCTACTCAGAATATCATTTTTGGCACCTTATGTTGAGCATTCTCTTTAGGTGTCGATGGCAGAAGGAAAATAATTGATTGCATCTATACCTGCCTTTTTGGTGCAGGTACTGCTTGGCAGATTACAAATGTATAAAACATCACAATAATAAATTACAGCCAAACTAAAGGCTCTGTGACTGTCCAGATGCTGCTGAACACCAGTTCACATGTGCTACAGCCAGCCTGGCCAATGGTAACCCATAACGAGAAGCAGTTCAACATCTGGGAGAAAACCAGGAAATAAAGCTTAACCAACAATATGGGAGGAAATTATCAAAAAACCTAGACATGTCAAAGAAAATCCTATCAATCTAAATAGCAAAGCATAAATCCATTGTACACAATTCTATCTGTCTGGAACATATGCCATTCAGCATTACTGAATAAATTTACTAGCATTTTTTAATCATTGTGCAGTTACTTAACGTGCAGTAAAAGCATCCATATGAATCAACACCACTTCAATGTGGCCATTTAGCACATTACCCAAAAGGGGGCAGGGGAAAACAAAAGTATACAATTAGCATATGTTCTTTTGTGTCCATCATCCAGTTTGTATCCAAGAATGCATTTTTCCCCTGAAGCAAGAAAAATGCCATTGGTGTGAATTTGTTTAAAGTGGATCTCAGCTTGCCATGAAGTGACCCACACACTATAATCACGGAACCAACTCCTGCGGCACATATGAAATGAGACGTGCAGGGTTAAACACCGGGACTGCAATGGACTGCCACAGCGTGGAGGATATTATCCACGTGCGCCTTCACAGCCAGTCCATCTGGCATGGCCTCTTCCGCCTCCATGATAGTTGGGAATCAGAGTTCCTCCTCCGCTCACTTTGACGTTGGGCCCAATATGATGGTTTCCAGTGGCATTTCCTCCATTGAGGGCCATCACCCCATGTAAAGAGGCTCATCTGCCCATAGCTGTTGGCCCCTTTAGGGAGTCAGGTTATTTACCGCTGCCCAACACTCGCTGTTCAATTGCTGGCTGTACAGTCTACTCCTGTGATGGCGAACCTTGGCACTCCAGATGTTCTTGGACTTCAATTCCCAGAACCCAAGCACTGTGAATCCACACGAATGGATTTACTGCAATTCATCTGGCCCATGCTGCCCTCATCGCTCCTGGAAGTGGAAGTAAAACGCACCCGTACAGTTAAGACACTTCCGGGTTAACCCTTCCTTCGTATGGGCGCGTTTTACTTCCACTTCCGGGAGCGACGAGGGCAGCTCAGGCCGGATGAAACGCAGTAAATCCATTCGTGTGGATTCACAGGGTGCTTGGGCTTCTGGGAATTGAAGTCCAAGAACATCTGGAGTGCCAAGGTTCACCATCACGGGTCTTCTCAATTACCATAGTGGGATGTCCGGCAAGACATTAGCAGATTGATAGCAATTAAGGGTCAAGTAAATGCAAAATTCAAGGGAGGCTATCTCCCACCCACCCATGTTAATGAATTGCTTCTCTTGTCATAGATCACTATTGGCCAGGCTGGCTGAAGCAGATGTGAATTTGTTTTCAGCAACACCTGGAGGGCCACAGAGTCCTTAGCTTGGCTGTAATTTATATAGTGTAACGGGGAAGAACTGCACCCAAGTGACCTGTATACCTGCCCAGGCAGCTCACCAGTTGCCAAGATTGATGGGCAACCTCAAGGTCATGCTGTTGCTTGCTGTATTTTTTAAAATGTATGCTGGGGTCAATATGGTATATAGGGGCTAAAATGTTGCCTGGGACATCCAGATTCTACATCAGGGGTTCCCAACTTTTTATGTCACTGGTGGTCCCACTGCCGTAAACCGTGTCCATGTTTGCGACAGCCACGGGTGCATTTACGGCAGTTGTAAATGCATCTGGTGGCAGCGGCAGTGACTTAGGACACATGAAGTGGTGCTGCCGGCTGTCAAGTATCCCGTATTGGCCAGGAAAACCTCTTTTTTACCCTCTTCCCTGCTGTCATCCCGTATTAATTAGACTGCAATTCCCTATTGCCGCCATTGGAGGGCAGCAAAGGATAACCATAGCTGTCAAGTATCCCGTATTTTACTGGGAAATTTCCCTTATTTCCAAATCCAAAACTTGACAGGTATGGGCCAGCCTACGGGCTGTAGGTTGGGAACCATTGTTCTACATCATATGGGGGACTGCGAGTCTCACCGGGTAACTCACTGAACTAATCAGTTTCTTTGTTTGTGAACTTCCTCAGAGGGATGCTATGAGGATAAAACCCTGGAGCCATGCAATGTATCTTAAAAGATAGCATATAAATAGTCCAAAAAGTTAATACAATTTGGTCAGATGGCTTTTAAAAATAGAATACAGTTTCTAGTACAAAGCTGTCCTCTGACAACCCTTCAAATAGAGGAGTATCCTTTGTAAAATAAAGCACTTGGCTATAACTGGAATGGAAGAGAAATGGGATTGTGAACAGGCACATTTATGCAGTCATTCTAGCTTAGCAAACTGGAAAGGTGATCATCCCTGTGACTCAACACACACACACACATATTAAAAAGAATTGGTGTCTCTATCCTGCACACCTTTGACCTTTTTTTTAGCCAACTGGAGAACTAGTCTTGTTTTGCACTCTGCAGAAAGCAAGTGCTAGTAAATGTGGACACTCGGAAATAGGAAATGGGGGCTTTACAGGTACTGTACAACTAGACTTACCAGGGTCAAATAATTAGTACCTGGTTCCTTCAGAGAGAGAAAACTTTCCATAAGTACCATAATGGCAAAGTAGAGGGTGGTCAGAGGAGAGGGGAAACAAAGTACAGTACTGTGCAAAGATCTTAGGCCACCACTAGCTGGTTTAGGAAAAATTCAGTGGGTGTTTTGGGGGGGTATAACTCAGCCCCCAAGTCACCTGGACATGCCAAAATTGAAAGGAGTCTTCTACTGACTCTCCTCTCATCCCTCTCCCAATTTGGTGAGGTTTGGAGTTAGGGCAGTGGTTCCCAACCTTTTTTTGGCTGTGCCCCACCTAAGCATCTCTAACATCCTGATGCCCCACCCCTTCCCAGTGACATATAATTCTTATTCAAAAAGTGAACTCCTGTTCACTGGAGGAAGCATAAAAGGCCATTCACCTGGTTGAAACTCATTCTAAAATTACCCCCATTAAAAATCAAGTTGCCTCCCTGTGGAGCATGGGCCCCAAATTGGGAACCATGGAGTTAGGGTGTTCAAGTTACGGCCCTCCAAATCACTTTTTTAATGTTCCCCAAACCAGCTGATCTTTGTTATTTTTCTCTTGTGCTGTGGTGGAGTGGAAGGACAATAGAGAATTGTACTGATTGATCACACCCACAGAGCCACAGCCCTGAGATGTAATAAGAAGTTAGAGTCATTGTTACGTGCTGTTGATGACACCCACAGGGTTTTCAGGGTATGTGAGATGTTCAAAGAGTGGTCTACCATTGCTAGCCTGAGAATTTCCATAGCTGAGTGGGGATTAGAATCCATAGTCCTCAAGTCCTAGTACAGTGATGGCCAACCTTGGCAGTCCAGCTGTTCTTGGACTTCAATTCCCAGAAGCCCTGATCACCAGGTATGTTAACTTGGGCTTCTGGGAATTGAATTCCAAGAACACCTGGAGTGCCAAGGTTGGCCATCACTGTCCTAGTACGATATTCTTATCTGCTACACAAAGTTGTGATTTGCAGCCATTGTAATGTTAGGTAAAGGTAAAGGTTTCCCTTGCTTGAAAGCCAGTCGTATCCGACTCTAGGGTTCAGTGCTCATCTCTGTTTCAAAGCCGAAGAGCCAGCGCTACCTGATTCTGCAGACGTTTCCGTGGTCATGTGGCAGGCATGACTAGACACCAGAGTGTACGGAACGCTGTTTACCTTCCCGCCGAAGTGGTCCCTATTCATCTACTTGCAATTTCTTGCTTTCGAACTGCTAGGTTGGCAGGAGCTGGGACAAAGACGGGAGCTCATTCCATCCTGCAGTATTCGGGAATCAAACTGCTGACCTGTCGCCTCCCAGTCAGCATCTTAGCCACTTGAGCCACTGCAGTTATAATGTTAGCTGTACCAAATCATCTAATTTTTACCAATCATTTCTAATCAACAGATCCACCCCAAAGGGTGTACAGTTTAAAAGCACTTAATTCACGTATTTGCATCTGAAATAAGTGTCATCCATGAAAGAGCTTTAATTTGTTAGTCTTAAGTGTGTTTAATTTTTCCTCTTCACCATCCAGAATAGCTTGCTAATGGGCAGTATAAAATTTTATTTTATTTATTATTTATATCCTGCACACCTGGGATATTCTCCCACAACAACTAGGAAAAGCCCCATACAATACAAATCATACATAATACAATATAAAAGGACATTAAGCAATAACCCATAAACAATAAAGCTATAAACCTTAGACAATGATAACAATGATGACGAATGAATGAATTCCACTACTTTTTTCTTCTTTTTGCTATTGGTAAAACAAACTAACACGGCTATCCCTGAACAACTGAAGTCCAACAGCACAGATAAAAATAAATTGGTAATAAAACAATGGAGGGATCAAGCAAAAGCTGGGAATGGCACCAAACCAATATTTAAGATAAGATAAGATAAGATAACTCTTTATTGTCATTGTCCCCTTGCGGGAGCAACAAAATATCTTGGATGCTATATATCAACTCGAATAAGGCATACCCCTTAATTTAAAACAGCTACAGAAACACCAATTAAGATAGTACCATACAGTACAATTAAAAAATTTAAAAACTTCAAAACTTCAAAACGTTAAAATTTCAAAATTTCAAAATTCTAAAATCCTAAAAATTAAAAATCTAAAAAATTTAAAATTTTAAAATAAGATAAGATGACTTCAGAGTCCAGAGTTTCCATTTAAGGCCAAAATTGCTCTAGAGAAGAAACTGTTCTTGAGACGGCTCGTTTTTACCTTCATTGTTCTATATCTCCATCCCGATGGCAGAAGCTCAAAGAAGCAGTGGCCAGGATGCGATGGGTCTCCTACTATATCTAATGCTTTTCTGTGTCACCTGATGGTGTAAATTTGTTCTAAAGTGGAGAGTGAACAGCCGATGATACTCTCCGCTGTTTTAATAATTTTGTGCAACATCATCCTATCCTGATGAGTACTACTCCCATACCACACATATAAGCCATAATTGAGCACGCTCTCAATAGTGCAGCGACTGCCTGTGCAAAGCTTGCTTAAAAGAGAAGGCCACAACAGCCTTTTTAATATAGAACAAGCGCGGGCTGTGGAGTAGCAACTAAAAACAGAAGTGATACAGGTTCACAGTCAACCAGGGAAGGTGCCTTTATGATAGTGATTCCCAACCTATGACCCGTGAGCCAGATCCAGCCTGTGGTGCCAAATCCACAGCAATCCAGCCCTTGCTCCAGCCACCACCACCACCGGAAACGGCCGCAGACTCATTTACGGCAGCCGTAAATGGCAGGGGGGCAACCAGTCCAGCCCCCTCAACTGTTTGAGGGAGTGTGACCCGACCCCCAACTTGAAAAGGTTGAGGACCCCTGCTCTACGAGAGTGTTCACCATCCAGCACTTCATCGACACCATATCTGAAAAAGAGTGAAGGGAGGATAGGCTTTAAATAAATAAAGAGAGGGTGCTCAAGCAAATTTGGAATATTGTCCTTGTATGTCTTTGTCATATAGTGTGTTACTGGCAGTAATATTTGTGGAGACATTCTATAGATCATAGTAGCCCATAAGCTAAACATGACTCAATAGTGCAATACACCAGAAAAACAAGCAAAACCGGGGACATTCTAGGCCGTTCTATCAGCAGAAGGATAGTTAGGATGAAGATGAGTATCAGTCTATTCTGCTTTGATCAGATCTCATCTGGTGTTCTATATCTAATTCTGGGCACCACAGTTTAAGAAGGATTTTGACAAGCTGGACCATATCCAAAGGAGTGTGAGAAAGATGATTAAAGTTTTCAAAGAGATAGCTGTGTTAATTGGTTTTAGCACAGACATTTTGTTAAAAAGATTTGTACTTTAAGCATTGACTGGCTTATTTCAACATCGGCTTTGGTGGATTACAGTCCACTTTCTCAGACAAAACTGCCTTGTGCCCAAGGAAGTAGGTTATAATAGCAATAACAATCACACTTATATACCACCCTCTAGCGCTCAGTGCACTCTCTGGGTGGTTCACAAGTTAATTAGCATTTTGCCCCCAACATGCTGGGTACTCATTCTACTGACCTCAGAAGGATGGAAGGCTCAACCTGAATCCATGCCAGGATCGAACTCACAATGTTTTGCTAGCAGTACAGGAGTTTAACCACTGCACCACCAGGGCACCAGGTTATAATCCATGAAAGCTCACGGATACCACAACTGTATTCTTCAGAAAAGATGATAAAGGTTCTGAAACTTAAACCTTGTGAGGAACAGTTGAGGGAATTTGGTATGCTGAGTCTGGAGAAGGGAAGGTCAAGAGGTGGTATAACTTCTTCTGTGTCTAGGCCAGACATGAAACTGCCAACATGGAGCCACCTTTTGGTGAGTCCATTCTGCAATTTATTTCGCCTGACCTAGTGTGAGAAAGATTAGCTGGCACAAGATGGCCCTTGCCCAGGGCACGCCCGAGTGTGGTTCAGAAATACCACAATCTTCAAGGAGGCTCTTTCTGTGTACCCCAAGAGGTGGTGTGATAGACATCTTCCAGCACATCGCTAAAGCAAGCTTCTTTGTTTTTCTGGAGGACAGGAGGTGGACCAATGGATTCAAATGACAAAAATGGAGATTTTGGATAAGAATTTGCTGACAAGGAGAGCTGTCTGACAGCTGAATTGCTTTTATCAGAAGGAGGTGGGGGTGGGCTCTCCTTTTAGGGATGCTTTTAAATAGCTGTTGGAAAACTGTTGGTCAGGGATGATTTAGCATCTGGATTTCTTGCATTGGCAGGGGGCTGAACTAGATGAGAAATGAGCCATGTGTGGCCCTAAGGCCACATGTACTCCTTCAGCTGTTTGTGTGGCCTTTCCCTAGACTCTTTTCTTTCAACAACAAAAAAGGGAGAACCTCAACTCCTAGAAGTGATTTGCCTCTGCAGAATTTAACAGCTCCAATTACCAATTTCCCTAATCAAAAGTAGATTGCCACTTTTAGTTACATATGAGTTTCTATTTCTGTCTTCTTCTTCTGCCATATCTGGATCTGAATATTGGCTATCTTCATGGCGATCAGCCATGAAGAATGTCCTGAAAATATAATGCACTGGCCTTTCATCTGCCTTCCGCATCACAGCGTGACACCCGTACCACTGACCCAGTTCTGCAAGTCACTTTCTGGTCCTGAGCCCTTTTTGCCACACAAAGTCCTCATCAGTCCCAGGCCAGGATTGATGGAGCAGCTTCCCAGCCTCCGTCAAGATGGATTCAAGTGGGATTTAATCCACTTGGGGACCGTCACCCTTCCCTGTGGAATTTACCACCCAAGGCCATTAGTCCTCAGGGTTGTAAAGTTAGTTAATCACCGCCTGACACTTGGCGTTGAGTCGCTGGCAGTATGGTCTACTCTATTACCATAGCAGGATAAACTGGCCAGACATCAGCTGAATAACTTAGATTACATTTTTAAAAATTGTCTTTGTGTGACATACCAATTGACACTATGACAGCAGGCAGTTACTCGATTAAAGTAAAGGTAAAGGCTTCCTTTGCTCAAAAGCTAGTCATATCCGACTCTAGGGTTCAGTGCTAGTCTCTGTTTCAAAGTCAAAGAGCCAATTGCTGTCTGCTTCTGCAGATGTTTCTGTGGTCATGTGGCAGGCATGACTAGACACCGGAGCGCACGGAGCGTTGTTTACCTTCCCTCCAAAGTGGTCCCTATTTATCTATTTGCAATTTCTTGCTTTCAAACTGCTAGGTTGGCAGGAGCTGGGACAAAGACGGGAGCTCATTCTGTCCTGCAGTACTCGGGAACCGAACTGCTGACCTCCCGCCTTTGAGTCAGTGTCTTAGCCACTTGAGCCACTGCAGTCCAGTTAGCACTATGCAAAAGGCAACAATTTTTAAAAAGCAAATCTAAATTATTCAGTGCATCAATGGTGGTCTAGCAGAGGTAAAAAATATAGTGGTACCTCATTTTACGAACGCCTCAGTTAACGTAGTTTTCAGTTCACGAATGAAAATCCATTGAAAATAATGCCTCTGTTTACAAAAAAAAATCCAGAACATATTAATTGGTTTTAAATGCATTCCTATGGGAAACTGCATTTTGGTTTACAATTTTTTTCAATGCACTCCTATGGGAAACTGTAAAATGCATTCCTATGGGAAACTGGTGCAATACAAAACATCCCAGAGAATGCATTAAATTCATAAACAGGTACATAAACTGCAATAATAATTTCAATTCCCCTGCCCTTCTGCCAAGGTACAGGGGAAGTGTTTAAACAGCAATAGCCTGAAGTAGCTTATTTATTAAGCCACGTCGCAATGTTTGAAATAGGGTTGTTTATACATAGAAAGTAATACGGACTGGACCCATCAACAGCTCTGTCATCGGGCAAAATGAGGAGGCTATCTGAGACAACAGATTCTGTGAGATGGCAGCTTGGGGGTAGGCCTTGTGACATCACAGAAGTGCAGCAGTCAAGAGTTGAAAGAGTGGGGACATAAGACACTCCAGTCTCTAACTTGTTCCAAGGTGGCATGCTGAAGCACATGCAGCCCTACTTCTCCCTCTCTCTCCTGATGTTTTAGTGCATTGATTTAAGGAAATAAAAGCAGCATAATAATGAAATAAGCAAACATCTCAGCCCTAAGGCCAACTAGGAACCGGTGGAGGTGATGTTTAGCTTTAAAGCCACTGCATACTGAAAAAATAACACATTTTTCTCCTTCATCACCATTCAACCTCAGGTCTGTCTCCCCACCTGGAGAAGCATAGCCATTCCTCAAAACTTCACCCCGAGCCCTGGTAACTTGGCATTGGCAACAAAGTGTTGGAAGAGAGACATTCCTGTCAACTGCGGCTCCAGAAAATACGGGACCTGCGCAAACGGTTCTGCGCAGATCACCTTCTATGCATGCGTAGAAGGTGATCTGCGCAGAAGGGCTGCGCAGTACCTCTTTTCCCCAGCTGCCAATTCCGGGATTTTGGCAGCTGCGGGCAGGAAATGGCGCAAATCGGCGCCGAGAATCGGAAAATCCCGGCCAGTCCGGGAAGGTTGACAGGTATGAAGAGAGCACCAGGTATGCCATGCAGTCTGCTCTGTGCTTCCTGGACTAGCCTGCTGCCTTCAGGTGAAGTGAAAGATATTCTTCCATTGTCTATGCTGAAGAAAAAATCAACTCAATTGGCGTTTGTAAATAAAATATGAGATGGAATGTCATCGCTTTTGCCTTGTGTAGCAAAATAGCAAAATCCATGTTTGAGATAGGGCAATTTCAAAACATTGTGAAATAGTAATTTGTGGCAAAATCAAAAATATTCATGCAACTGGCTGGAGAATCTCTGTGTTGAGAGGTTTTTTTAAAATGTTTTATACATAAAAGATGTTGATCTCAGCTCACTCTCTATGTTTGAAGGCTGCAGGAAACACAGTGTAAAACTAGCAAACACTGAGGGTACAATCCAATCAAAGTAAAACATTTGTTAGGTTATATACACTTAACCTTACCTATACACATTAATTGGGCAGGAAGCTGTACAGAACTCAGCCGGTCTGACTTCCAAGAAGACACTATAGGATGGTGCTATTGGTTTTTCAAAGGGAGAGACATAAGCTCTCTGGTTCCATTGAAAATGGATAGACTTAAACACATCTAACTCAGCTGGATACTGTGCTATGTGACATCAATTGTAAACGAAGGGCAGTAAAATGAATCAATAAGTAATTGCTCAGAACTTTTAAAAGGTTGAAACATATGCTACCCCTGTATCCCTTTGGACACGAAGATAAAATATAATGGTGGCAAGGTGGCCATAAATTTGTGAAGAAGCTACATTTGTGCCTTATGTTGACTTTGTGTTTTTCTTCACATTATGTATCTCTGGTGAGATTCTATCCTGGTGCAAGATGATTTTGCTTTTACCCAGCCAGTGTGTGACAGGAGCTTGTGTTCTCAACAGCTGTTGGCGTCTTTCAATGGCACCGTCCCATCTGCCACTCAACACTCCCTCCGCTGGTGCCAAAGCTGCTAGGACAGAGGTACTTTTGACTCCTTTTGGGACTAGGTGGCCAGGCCTTGGCTGTATTATGTGCCATGCTCTCCCCTCCAGCTGTGGTTCTGCACCCCTATGGCCTACCCGTCTACCCGCCAACACCTCAATGTTACTCAGGGCTGGTTCAGGTATGACCATTTTCTGTTCTTATGTGCATGTCTGTACTTGTTGGTGTGGGTGTGCGTACTGCTGTGTCATTGACAGGGCCCAGCTGTGGCCGACTGGTGGTCTTGAGGGGACAGCTGATAAAGCCTCCCCCACAGATAAATCCCTTCATTCCTGAGTTATTTTTACAGAATTGCTCAGAGAGAGAGGAGGGATGAGAAAGACTTTTCCTTGTAAGGGGAAAGATATTTATGGCTCCTGTGGGAATGGAGATATCTATCCATTTTGTACCTGATTATATGGATTCTGTTCAGTAGACCCATCAAGGGGACTCTGCTAATGGACAGGTCTATCACAGATGAAATCCCTGGAGGTTGAACAACACGCTGATAAGAAAGTTAAAATGGTGGTGCCACACAGAAGATCATCTTGTTGGATTTGACAAACGGGAAAGACCTTGTGGTTCGTGAGAAAGGGTGCAGGCTGCTCAAACTTTAGAGTTTGGCTTTTGTCTGGAGGTTCATAACCTGAAGGAGGTGCTTTTCTTGAGCTTCCAGAGTTGGTAAAAGTAGCACCAATTGCTTTAGAACAAAATGCCATATTCGAGCTGTCGAGAGCTGAGGACTGTCTTTGATTATATCGAGTTTGCAGGGAAGAGTGAAGAAGCAAGCAAGAGTGTTCTTATTTACTTCACAGACTTACTGTAAATGCTTCTCTGTTTTACTTAGACGAGAGGTAGAGAATGAGAAAATTGCAGCTCCTCTGGTGGTTTAGCGGTTAAGACAGGAAGGTCAGGTTTCAATACCCGAGCTCTGCACTTGGGTACATGAAAGGTGCCTCATTCAGGCATCTTCTGAGAGGCGTTTCTCCAGCAAAAATCCTTTCAACCCTGAGTAATCTCTGACACAAAATTATTATAGCAAATTGTTAAATCTCAGTGTACTGGATAAAACTGAGGGGAATTGCCATGCTTCTCTGAGTCTGCAGGTAGGAAGACAAATCCGAGGACAAGTGGCTCAGTAGGTCAATACTATTTGATCCCTCCCTCCCCCCCATTTTTTTAAAATAAAATATGTGAGGTGGCTTTATGGCTTGGGGCACTCATCTACCCTTTCCCAACTGGCACCAAGGTTCAGTGATTCAGCACAAAAGTGTTTTGCTGGGTGTTCTGCATACACCACCTTGGTACACCACAAAGCCAGGAGCAAAGGAAGAGGTTGGGGAGAAAGGCAATGAGTCCATAGCTATGGTCCCATTGGGCCTTTTGGAGCAAGGCAAAGAGCTAGTGCTAGGACTGCAACTTGTTGATCTTCCTGTTGTACAATCCATGGCAGTAGTACGGCAGGGCCTGGATGGTGAGAACTGTGACCTCTCTTTTGGTAGGCTTCTAAAATTTCCAACAGGAGTGGACAGCCTGGGGAAAAATTCACTGTTTGTCCTGTGTGTTATTCATGTGTCTACAGAGACTGTGAGCTCTACTGAGAATGTTAGAAGTCACTGAAAACTGCTGAGTAAATTTTGCTCCCTGCCTGATTAAAAAAAGAGTATACTCTCCTTAGGTTCAGGTTGTCATATTTCTTGGTTAGCCTGGGTTTACCAAGATTTACCTCAATTCCCTTTGTGCCTGTTTCCATGAGTGGCTGGGAGCATTAGATGCATATGGGGAAAAAGTATATGGAATTGTCAATACTGTCCCTTTTGGTGTGGGCTGGCCTGCTGTAAACCGGTTCACAGCAGTTGGGCGGAGTGATAACATTTGGCACAATCCTAGTGTCCAGATGGCATATTGACCTCATGCAACCATACCTGTCAAGTATCCCGTATTGGCCGAGATTTCCTGTTTTCCAGCGCTCGTTCCTCCCCTTCCCGCCGCTGTCCTGTATTTGAATGACAGGGAAAGGGGTTACTGCGCATGCACACCCATGGTGCACATGCACAAATGGGTTACTGCCCACACATGTGCAGTAATTTCCCATATTTTGCAGAGCCGCACTTGACGGTATGCATGCAACCCCTTGGTTCCTTCCCCTGTTAATTGAACATTTTGCCCACAGTTTTGATTGGCAATACACAGAAATAAAAAGGAAAAAAATACTTTAATCCAAAAGATGGGAAGACCCAATCGTGAAAAGATTTGGTCGAACCTGGAGAAGAGTGCAGCAGCGAAATGAATGGAAAACAAGTTGTCATCAGCAGGAACTTATTCCTTGATAGTCTGGTCAATCAAGGAATCAAGGATCAGGCTGTGTGTTTTTGTGTCAGATATTACTCTGGGTTGAGAGGATTTTTGCAGGGGATGCCCAAACGAGGCTCCTTTCATGTATCCCATCATGCAGCTCTCGAGTATCAAACCCTGTCCTTCCAGTCTGCAAGCTCAACGCCTTACTCACTAAGCCACTGGAGGAGTCTCTAAGGATCAGGCTAATGGAGATAGATTGACCCAAAGTCACTCACAGTTGCTAGCTCACTGAGGTCTATACTAGGGATTCTCAACTTGCGGCCTGACCCATGGAACCATTTAATGTGGCCCCCCACCGCCTCCACCTCACCAGGAAGTGCCATGTGGTGGAGGAAGGGCAAAATGGCTGTCCAGCCCCCAAAGCTATCTGAGGAAATGTGACCCGGCCCCCAGCTTTAAAAGGTTGAGAACTCCAGGTCTATACATTCAGATCTCCTGCCAATCAATCACTTGAACCATGACCTCACACTGGTTGTGGTTACTTGAAGACATTCTATTCCAGGCTTTCTGGAGAGGGAAGTGGATGTAAAAGCTATACCTCTCTAGACATATATATATGTTTGGTGATTCTGATGCTGAAAGTGAGGTGAACCCACTTTATGTTTTAGTCCAAACTTTACAGGTAGTCAAGCCAGAGTAGTATGGTACATAAAGTGTTGAACCATTGGAACTCCAGAGACCTGTGTTCAAATCTGCACATCCCATGAAAATTCACTGAGGGGTAGCAATGGTAAAATGTATCAGAGACCTTGGGAGGAAAGCCCTAAGACAGAATTGACTTGGTGGCACATAAACACACACATCTAAAATGCTGGATCTTGTAGCCCACATGGAATGAGCACATGGAATAACTCTTCCAAAGTTCAGATAGAGACCCAGAATGAGTTTGCTGCCACTAGGACAATGGAGTCACCGGCTTCTACTGCCGTAGGGGCAGCTGGTGTCCTCTGGGATAGCTTGGGACTGAAGGCACAACAGCTGGTGTTGAGTGAAGTCAGGGGGCCAAAGCAGAGACAAGGGCAATTTGGGTTGTTATATTCCCTCCTCCCTCCATGCAGACAGACAGGCACACATTCATTCCAATGCAAACATAAAAAGAGGCAGCAGATGCTCACTTAGATACCACCTGCCTCTCCTCCACTCATTCATATTCTGCTTGGTTAAGGAACCTAAAAAGACACTCCAACAATGATTTGAATAATGTTCCTACTAAGTAATGCTCCTTCCTTCTGTGTCTGATTTCAAAGCTGGGCAGTTGAATTAACATACATGCATTCCCGGTCTTGTTTTATTTCCCCCTCCATTCCTGCCCCTCGATGAGATTCATAATTCAGCAAGAGGGAGTCATGGACAGGGCCTTGATCCTTCACATCAGGAAAAGGAGGAGAGCAAGAAGAGGTTGACTAGGAGTAGCCTGAGCCTATTTGTTCTCAGTATTTACAAAAATGTGGTATAAATTCAATGGGTCTCCTCAGTTGGGCCGAACAAGTGGATGTTGCCTAATAAAACTGGCCATGAAACTCACTGTTGCTCTGTGAATTTCATGGCCAACTGAGGGTTTGTGCCTAGATCTATCTCGTCCTGGTCCTATACTGTAACCACTGTACCACACATCCTGTATGCCTGGTGTGTTGTAGGAAGCCGGTAAATAGACAAGCATAACATTTCCACATGTAAATTGTCCATGTTTACTAGCAAGGCCCATATTTGCATACCAAGAATTCTTGCCTAAATGTGAATCTTCCCATCCTTCAGGTATACATGTTGATCTTCTCCTGGTATAATCTCTGACATGAAATTATAATTATTGTATGCATTTATGTATGTTACATGTTATGTATCTAATTTTTTATTGTATCTTTTCACTTTCCTGCTGCTGGCTGCGCTGCAGTCAGCATGCACCAATGTTAACCGCTTAGAGTCTCCTTTGGTAGAATGAAGCGGTATACAAGCATAAAGTGAAATGAATTGAAATTTCCATGTGATGTAGCATCGTTTTAGAAGCAGATTAGAGAATTTAAGAAACAACAGATTTACCGTAGTCTCTTAATGGAAGCTTGTCAAACTGGCTACATATTAGCCAGTGTCAGCCACATTGAGTTGTTAGAACCATATCAGAGAGTAAGTACTGTAAAACAAAAACAAGACAAAAATGTTCTGTTACCTTAATGACTAACTATTGTAGTTTTAATGTTAGCTTTTGTGAATCAAGTCCACTTTGTTAGGGACCATGAGTGGGAGGGAACTGTCACATTGCTGTCCTTGCTTGTGGGCATCCACTTGGACATTGTTGAAACAGAATGATGTGCAAGGTAGCTCTTTGGCATGATTCTACAATGTTTGCCTTGAAGTCTTGCATTCCTCTACAGTGGTGGCTCAAGTGGTTGCGATGCTGAACTCGATTCCCAAGTACTGCACAACGGAATGTCTCAGCTCCTGCCAACCTAGCAGTTTGAAAACAAGAAATTACAAGTAGATAAATAGGGATCACTTCAATTAGAATGTAAACAGTGTTCCGTGTTGAGGTATGCCTGCTACATGTCCATGGAAACGTCTGCAGATGCAGACAGCGCTGGCTCTTTGGCTATAAACCAGTGATTCTTAATGTTTTCAGGCCACAGGCCTGACCACGCCTCCTGGGCAGCTGATTGGACCAGTTATGTGGTTCCTCCCACCCGGAAGCTAAAGTAAAATGTACACCGTGCATGTGCAGAATTAATTTAGCGGTGTTCTGTGCATGTGCAGTGCACAGTTTTTCCACTTCCTGGTTTGGTGAGGGCGTCACAGGCCTGATGAAATGGCTTCAGGGGCTGGGGCTGGCCCACGGGCCGTAGGCTGCAAATGCCTGCTATAAACAGAGATGAGCACTGAACCCTAGAGCCAGATACAGCTGGCTTTCAAGCAAGGGCGACCTTTACCTTTATCTTCACAGTTAAATAGCCCATCCTGGCATTTGCTGCTCCAGCAGGGTGTGTCAAAACTCGCCAAGACAGCTAATAAATCGTCATCCTTCGACTGCTCTACCACAGTAGCATTTGTCATGAATTACTTGTGACTCAAACGTATTTGGCAGTACTTCTACTCTAAGAAGGACGTTAAGGGCAGATCTTAGAAATAATGGCTGAAATCCTGTAATCTAGTTTATTCTGCAAAAGGCTGGTGATCAGGCCTGTGGCTTTTTTTTTGGGGGGGGGGGGATTGAATATCTCTGATCCCCACCCAGAAATTCCCAAAGTTCCACTGGGATCCTTGGGGAAGTTGCTTTGGATCGTGGAATGGGGAAATCTTTAATTTCCCAAATTTTCTACTGGTGGGATGAGATAACCGGCAATGGCAATTTCTCCCCACCAGTCTCACAGCCTCCAACAGCTTCCCCATAACCAAAGGGATCCCAATGGAGCATCAAGACCTGGTGGGGGAGAGGATTGGAAATACTTAATTTTCAGCAAATTATTATGCTGGACAACTTCATTAGCCTTACACAACATAAGCTGCACTACTGGATTCCTGCCAATGTTAATGCCATGCATTAGTACTGGTGAGTTAAACAGGAGGGTTAGCCAACTGATGTTTTAAGAGGAATGTTTTTAATCTTGTTTCAAATGTTATTTTCCTGATACTAGATGCTTTCCTCCTGTTTAATGCAAAAGTAATGATTTTAACCTTAACATGTTATTTTCAGGTTCTAGTTATAGGAAGTGGTATGATAGCATTTTGTATCCGTGTGCTTGCACGTGCCGTAGAGCTTAGATCCATGGTTTCCAACGTGGGGCACACACCCTATGTTGTGTATGTACAATGTTGCTTTATATGTATGTACAATGTCGCTTTAAGAAATGTATGAATGTAACCTGGCCACAATCACAATGTAACCCAGCTGTTAAAGGAACGCGAGCGAGCTGCCCATAGAGGGCAGCTGCGAGTGTTCAACTCACATGGTTCTCATTCCTCAAATCACCTGCAGCCACGGGAACTCCCCGCAACAACAAACTACTACCGATCCACCACCGAAGATGGGCGTGACCCGGACGACGTCACGCCGGTAGCCGCCAATGAGCTACCGTGCAGCAAGATTCAAATGTATTGTACCACTGTATATAATGTGAGGTATCTCCGCCATTACCACATGTTCGTTCTGATCATCAACCAATAAACCTGTGTTAGTCCTTATTGCGACTCCTTCTATGTCTCCCGGAAAAGACACTAAATTGGCGACGAAGGTGGGATCGATGGCGAATCCCAAGGTCAAGGCGTACCAGTTTGATGTGAGTGAGCCCGAACAATGGGAGCTCTACGAGTGTCAGTTTCGGCACGCGATGGAAGCCGCGGGCGTCGACGACGACGCGAAAATGCGCTCCCACTTCCTGGCCCAGGTGGGGCCGGCCATGCTGCGAATCCTGATGACCCTGCTGGCCCCCCGGAAGGTAGACGAGGTACCCATCGACCGTATCCTGGAGAGGTTGGGCGAGCATTTCCAGCCGCCCGTCTCTATCTTCCCAGCCCGGGTCGCGTTCCACAGGCGAGACCAGCGACCGGGCGAGTCCGTGTCCGCCTACGCGGCGGCCCTCAGGCTTGCGGCGGTCCACTGCCAGTGGGATGACCTGGACCAGGCCCTCCGTGACCGCATGTTGTGTGGTTTGAGGGACAAGGAGCTGCAGAGGAGGCTGATGACCCGCGACCAACGCCTCACGTTCAACGAGGTACTGCGGGAGGCCCAAGCAGTCGAGGAGGCCAGGAGCGGGGTTAGACTGTTCAAGTCCCGAGGGGCCGCGTCCGAGAGGGCCAAGTCACCAGTAAAGGCGGCCCGGCGGACACCAGCGAAGGCGGCCTGGTGGGCCCCCAAGCCGCCCGCCGGCACACCAACATCATCCGAGGAGTCGTCCACGACAGTGGACCCCTACTCCAGCGAGGACGACGACATCCAGAGGATCAAGAAGCGTGGTGAGAAGCGGCAGACCCGAGAACGGCAGGACCGCCGTTGCGACGGTTGTGGAGCGTCCCACGACCGCACGAGGTGCCCGTTTCGAAAGGCCAAGTGTCACAACTGCGGCCGAAAGGGGCACATCGCCCGAGTATGCAGGCGCAGGCGAGTCGAGGACAAGGGGAATTCCAGCCATCCCCAGACGCACCAACGGAAGGCGGCCGGCACCAGGAAGGTCGCAGCCAGCTACAGTGAGGAAGGCGTGGACCGCGTGGGCCTGGAGCACCGGCGGTTTTTCGTAGAGGTACTGTTGCAAGGGGTCCCAGTGAGGATGGAGATAGACTCGGGGTCATCTTATTCCATCCTGTCCCAAAAGGAGTTTATGTGTATTCCCCCTGATAAGCAGCCCAAGCTCCGGGCCATGAGGTCACACCTACGGGACGTGCAGGGGAATGGGATCCCGGTGTTGGGGGTGGGGAACTTCAAGGTGAAGTTCAAGAACTACTCCGAGAAACTGCCCTTAGTGGTCCTCAAGGGGGGGAGGTGCTGCCTTTTGGGAACGCAGTGGTTTGCTCCCCTGGGAATTGAACTGTCCGGCATTAACGCCATCGAGACTGACCCAATGCGGGACATGTGCAACGCGCACCCGGACGTCTTCAAGAAGGGGCTCGGGAAATACAAGGGGCCCCCGGTTTCCTTCGAGCTGGACCCAGAAATCCGGCCCATCCGCCTCAAACCGAGGAGAGTGCCCTTCGCACTCAAGGACAAGATCGAGGCGGAACTGGACAAATTGGTGGGGCAGGGGATTTTGGTTCCAGTTGACTCGGCGGAGTGGGAAACGCCGATTGTTACAGCCCTTAAGGCAAACGGGGAGGTCAGGATTTGTGCGGACTATAAATGTACCATCAACAAGGCCATTCGGCCAAATGCATATCCGGTGCCCGTGGTCAGCCACTTGCTGGCCACGTTACATGGGGGGAAGTGCTTTGCAAAATTAGACCTGGCCCAGGCATATCAGCAGCTCTCTGTAACCCCGGCTGCTGCCGCCGCGCAAACGATAGTGACGCACAAGGGGGCGTTTAAGGTAACGCGCCTTCAGTTTGGCGTGAATTCGGCCCCCAGAATTTTCCAGTCCCTCGTGGAATGCCTTTTAAAGGGGCTTCCAGGTGTCCTCCCATACTTCGACGACGTGTTGATAACGGCGGGGAGCGAATTAGAGTTAGCAAAGAGGCTAGATGGGGTCCTTTCAGTGTTCGAGAGGGCAGGTCTTCGACTGAGGAGGGACAAATGCGTATTCTTTGCGAGGGAGGTCGAGTTTCTAGGTTTTAAGGTAACCCTGGACGGGATCAAACCCTCTGAGTCAAAGGTTGCAGCCGTAAAAAACGCCCCTCGCCCCACCGCGAAACCGGAGCTACAGTCATTCCTAGGGCTCCTAAATTTCTATCATACCTTCCTGCCTCGGAAGGCATCGGTCGCGGAGCCACTGCATGCGCTGCTTAAAAAGGACGCGGTTTGGCGGTGGGGGGACAGGCAGGAGAGAGCGTTCAAGGAGCTCAAGTCACTCCTGTCCTCGGACGCTGTCCTGACCCATTTCGACCCCAAAAAGCCAGTGGTCTTAGTTTGTGATGCGTCCCCAGTGGGGGTGGGGGCGGTCCTGTGCCACGTGTTGGAGAGTGGGAGGGAAGCCCCGGTGGCGTACTACTCATGGTCCCTCTCGAAAGCCAAGCGCAATTACGCGCAAACAGATAGGGAGGCCCTGGCCATAATCGCGGGAACGAAGAAGTTCCACAATTTCCTATACGGCCGCAAGTTTACGGTAGTGACTGATCACAAGCCACTTCTGGGGATCTTCACTACCGGTAAACCCACCCCACAAATCCTATCCCCCAGAATGTTGCGATGGGCCATTTTCCTAAACGCCTACCAGTATGAGCTGGTCTACCGCCCAGGGAAGGAGATCTCCCATGCGGATGCACTGTCCCGGTCTCCCCTCCCTAGTCTAGGGGACCCCGCTTGCGAGGTAGAGCAGGACCACCAAGTCCTGCTGATCGAGTCCCTCGACTCACCCCCCATTGTCCCGGCCGACCTCGCCAAGGCCACGGCGGCCGACAAGATGCTGGCCCAAGTTAGTTCCTGGGTTAGGAAAGGCTGGCCCACTACTCCCCCCGATGAGAAGTTCAGGCCATTTTTTAGGCGCAGGGTAGAGCTTTCGCTGGAAAGGGGCTGCTTACTCTGGGGCCAGCGGGTAGTTATCCCAGAGAAGCTGAGGGCCAAGGTGCTGAAACTACTGCACACCAGTCACCCCGGGATCGTGCGCTCCAAGGCTCTGGCCAGGAGTTTCTTTTGGTGGCCCCAGATAGACGGGGACATAGAGCGTTTAGTGGGCACGTGCGAGAGCTGCCAGAGCTCTCGGCCCGAGGAGTCCCGGTTGCCCCATAGGGAATGGGATACGGCCCGCGGGCCATGGTCCCGGATTCATGTTGACTTCGCTGGCCCCTTCCGCGGGTCCATGTTTCTGCTGGTAGTCGACTCCTACTCTAAGTGGTTGGAGGTAATCCCCATGAACAGCACCTCCTCTGCGGCAACCATCAAACAGTTGCGCAAGCTTTTTGCCTGTTTCGGCCTGCCAGACGTCCTTGTTAGCGACAACGCTAGTACCTTCACGTCTGCAGAGTTCAAGACGTTCATTGAGCGAAACGCCATCAGGCACATTACCGCTGCCCCTTTTCACCCCGCCACAAACGGTCAGGTAGAGCGCCAAGTGCACACTACGAAAGACGCACTGCGGCGCATGGGTCCCGGTGAGTTAAACCTCCACCTGTGTCAGTTCCTCATCTGCTATAGGACAACCCCCCTAGCTTCAGGATTTTCCCCAGCCGAACTCCTCATGAGGAGACGTCCGGTAACGCTCTTTGACCGGATGGATCCGTCCAGGGTGGAGGATGAAGGGAGAAATATAAACATAGGGGGAGAAAGCTCCAAAGGTTTCTCGGTAGGGGACCCGGTTCACTGCAGGAACTACGCGGCTTCGGGGCCAGCGTGGGTTCCAGGGACAATCATTGAACAAACGGGGCCTGTATCCTACAGGGTCGAGACCAGCTCGAGTCTACTCTGGAGAAGGCATGCCGACCAACTCAGAAGGCGAGTCACCAGTGAGGGGGAATCAGCGTTAGGGTCCTCCCCCACCCGCAATACCCAAGGGGGAGACACGGCGGAACCCGCAGATACAAATGCGTATCCTGGGTTCCCAACCACAGAGGAGGATACTTTGAAAGAGAGGGATCAGCTTGATTATGATTATGATTATGATTATGATTATGATTATGATTATGATTATGATTATGATTATGATTATGATTATGATTATGATTATGATTATGATTATGATTATGATTATGATTATGATTATGAGTTGCCGTACCAGGGGGGTGTAGCGGAGTGGTCCCCCACCCGTCCTAGCGAGAAGAGGGGTTTCAGTTCAGCCCCTGGTACCTCCAGTCCCCCCAGTCCTTTTGTGTTAGAATATACCATAGCTCCAGCTCCCCAGAGACCCACACCCCCAAGGCAGGCAACGGGGGAGAGTCCGCCCGCCACAGTCCCTAGAACTCCCAGGCCGGCAGCGGGGGGGGGGGCGAGGGCACGAGGGTCTCTTCGTCGGTCCCGAGATTCGTACTGGGGGGGACCCCTAGCTCCTCAAACGGCAGGCAGGAGTTCACTTCCCAACTGTTCATTCCATTCCCGTCCCCCAATACAAGGGGATCGCAGAGCCCACACCGAGCCACTAACGAGTCCCCCCTTTCCGTTGCAGGACAGGACTCCGCAGAGCCAGGCTCCCCTGTGTTAAGTCAAGCGGCCGCTCGCCCCAGGCGCACGTGCAGCAAGCCACAATGGTTGAGGGACTTCGTCCCATCCTAGGGGGGAGGGATGTTGTGTATGTACAATGTTGCTTTATATGTATGTACAATGTCGCTTTAAGAAATGTATGAATGTAACCTGGCCACAATCACAATGTAACCCAGCTGTTAAAGGAACGCAAGCGAGCTGCCCATAGAGGGCAGCTGCGAGTGTTCAACTCACATGGTTCTCATTCCTCAAATCACCTGCAGCCGTGGGAACTCCCCGCAACAACAAACTACTACCGATCCACCACCGAAGATGGGCGTGACCCGGACGATGTCACGCCGGTAGCAGCCAATGAGCTACCGTGCAGCAATATTCAAATGTATTGTACCACTGTATATAATGTGAGGTATCTCCGCCATTACCACATGTTCGTTCTGATCATCAACCAATAAACCTGTGTTAGTCCTTATTGCGACTCCTTCTATGTCTCCCGGAAAAGACACTAAACCCTACAGGGAGGCAATTTGATTTTTAAGGAGGGCAATTCGAGAATAGACAAAATTAATTGCCTTTTAGGCTTCCTCCATGTGAATAGGAGTTCACTTTTTTAATAATAAGAATTATATGTCACAGGATTTTAGAGAATCTTAGGTGGGGCATGGCCATAAAAAGGTTAGGAACCACGGGCCTAGACCCATTTCCCTCCATCTTGCCCCACTACTCAGATGTTAGTGCATTTCCAATATCTATCCCAAATACAAAACAGGAGCACAGGATAAAATAAGGACTGTCTCTGGTGTACTGGGACAACTGGACATATATAGTACATTGGCATGCTTTTACCATGCTATTCGCCTGTTAGAAGCTTTGGAACTGTTATCAAGTCCAAAGCAAACATGAATCATTTTAGTAGCTCTGCACATTGACTGAGACTAATTGTGTTGCGTGGCCTCCGTTCAGTCTTCAGTTCTTGAAATGCAGATTCATGCATATGTTCAGAGAGGGCATATGATGCCCATCAACCTGAGTGACTTCAAAAGGCAATTAAGAAATCCATCATCTAATGAAATGGGCTTCAGTCCATGGAAGTGTATACCAAATAAACCTTCTTAGTTTTACACTGCCAAAAGACTTTGCAGTTTTAGATGATTTCAATTTGATATAAGCAAAGGGGAAGAGTGTCAATCTCAGATGAATTCTAGATAATATAGGTCAAATTTCACAAATGGGAACCCCAAACAAGCACTCAAGCTTCTGAAATTGTAGTAGGAGTAGTAGGAGGAGGTGATAATAGCAATAACAATGAAAACAACAACCCTAATAAGAAGCTTGAACACAATACTCTAGATCAGTGATTCCCAATGTGGGCCCCACGCCCCACGGGGGGTCTTCAAATCCCAGAAGCCTAAGCCAGTACATTGGTTGATCAGTGCTTTGGGGAATTGACTTAGGCTTCTGGAAATTGAAGTCCAAAACCCAAAGGTTGGGAAACACTGCGTCTAGACCAGGGGTTCCCACCCTAAGGCCTGTAGGCCAGATCCGGCCTATGGCACCATTTCATGTGGGCCCCACCCCCCACCCCTCCAAGGTCATTCAAGAAACAAAATGACCACCCCTTTGAATCTTTTGGGACAAAATGGCTGCCCCCATCATGCAGGCAGGGCAAAATGGCCACTCAGCCCTTGAAGCTGACTGAGAGCATGTGACCCGGCACCCGGCTTGAAAAGGTTGGGAACCCCTTATCTAGACATTACTGTGATTGAATAGAATTGGTTAAACTGATTGATGTATCAATCCCAGGTGACAGTTAAATGAAAGAGAAAAGAGATTGGAGATGATGAGATAACAAGATTTGAGAACTGAAGTACAGTATCTCTAGGAGAAAAGAGCAACAGTGATATCAGTAGTGATAGGACCATTGGTAGCCATCCCAAAAAGGTTGAAAAAACATCTGAGTGCAATTGACATTGATAAGATGATGTCAGAACAGTTGCAGAGAGTAGCACTAACTAGGTACCAGCTACATTATCAGCCAATACCTCACTGACTCTTAGATCAAGGGCTACGAGCTGAGAAGTGGGTTTGCAAAACTCTGGTCTGAATATCTGATGGACCATGTACACCTTTGACAATAATAATAATAATAATAATAATAATAATAATAATAATAATAATAATAATAATAATAATAATAATAATAATAATAATAATAATAATAATAATAATAATAATAATAAGCCAGGGACTGAACCTGCATGCACGAATACTCTAATACTCAGCTATGATCTCATTTTCAGTCTGAAAACAAAAATAAACCAAAACAATTCTTCCATGTGGGAAAGAAGGAAAGCAAGACAGTTATTACATTTGGCTCATAACAATAGAAGAAAAATATGTACTGTAATTTAAAATAAATCTGAAGGCTCTAGGATCTGTATAGCATCCCCTTCTCAACCCAGAAGCACCCAGATGTGGTAAACCAAAGTTCCCATTATCTGTTGTCAGATTGACTGGATAAATATAGTCCAGAACATTGTGAGACTAGTAGACTGGGAAATAAATGGCAAAGGAGTTTGTATAGTGTTTAGCACAAGGAGGGACTGTGGTGACTTAGTGGTTAAGACGCTGAACACGATGACTGAAAGGTCGGCAGGTCAGCAGTTCGAGACCCGAGTACTGCACGATGGAGTGAGCACCCATCTCTGTCCCAGCTCTTGCCAACCTAGCAGTTTGAAAGCAAGAAGTTTCAAGTAGATAAATAGGGACCACTTCAGTGGGAAGGTAAACTGTTCACTCCTGTAGTCATGCCTGCCACGTGTCCATGGAACGTCTGCAAACGCAGACAGCACTGGCTCTTTGGCTGTAAACAGAGATGAGCACTGAACCCTAGAGTCGGATACAACTGGCGCTCGAGCAAGGGTGATCTTTACCTTTATTTTTACCTATTAGGTCCAAGAAATTTGGCCTACATGGGCTAAGAAAGAAAGGTTATCTGATTCACTGCCAAAGTCCCTCCATCAATTCTTGAGTGGTATGTGCTGTATGTAAGATTGCTGGATCCTCAGCTACTTCCATTTTGGGGGCCCTCTTGGCTGTGAGTGACAAGAAGGTGCTGCAGTCAAGTGGAGGGCTATTTATAAGGCTGGGAAGTTGAGCCAACCTTGATAAGAAACGGCGTCTGGGAGGGCTGTTTCTTAAACTCACTAGAGAATGTGTGCTGGGGGTGGGGGTGATATGGCAAGGTTTAAATCCTGGCAGCAGGTTTCGTGACTGGAAAATGTCATCTATGTATTTACTCCCTTTGTTTCATAAACAAGCATGCAGCTTTATAGGAAACAGCTGCCTCTCAAATGTGATTTGCTCCTACCCACTCCCAGTTAATCTGCCGTTCAGATCAGATGGTCCTTGAGACCTTGTCCATGCCCCTACTGTCTCTAGCACATGTAATTATGATCAGATGAGGGGTCAGACTTCTGATCAGACTTCTGGACTGAAGTTTTTAAGTTACCACTGCAAATGCTCTTGTTTCAATCCTTTTAGGGTTGGCTTAACACAACTGTTAAAAAAGAGCTCTAACCTTTACACTCTTACCAGAGCACGTGGTTCCTTTAAGTCAAGCAACCACGGAGGAAATTTAAGGTGCTTCTGTTGACCCACCCTTTTCTAAAATGTTTTTCCCCCTTTATTTATGTCAGAGGCACCACCAGCATATAAGAACATACAGAGCTAAAATGAACACATCTAAAACAAAATAAAATTAAAAGGACTAGATGACACCCGCCCAATATCAGGCCACTTCAACAGCATTTCCTCTTGCCAACATAAGATCCTCCTCAGTGCACATTGAGGGGCATCGTATGCATTGCATCATATGAGAAATGGTTTGTTCTTCTCCGCATTCACATAGACTGTCATCTACAGGGAAACCCCACTTTCTCAGATTAGCCCTTGATCTTTGTACCCTGGCATACAGTCTGTTTTTAAAGCTTTCCACACAGGCCATGGTTGTTCATGAGAGAACTGGTTGTTTGGGGGTGGGTGGGAGGGCGGACAGAAGTTTTGAGGAAACTATGTCTTGATTTCAGTCTCTGCTTTGATGGTTGATGATCAAATAGTAGGTGTGTTTCCGAGGATCTTGCTTTGACCCACTCTTTCTGAGCAGCACTTTCTCGACACAATTTTGGTGGAGGCCTGGCAAAAGGTTAATGTTCTCAAATTTTTATATGTTCCCTATGGAATACTTTGCTCAGTCAATCCTTCCATCTTATTCCCCCAGCACTTTCTAAATATTTTATTACTCCTTTTTTTAAAAAAAAATCCTCTGGAAATTTCTCTAGATCTATATACACGCTAATTTTATTAAGGTCCATGTCTTTCTTTCAATACATTTCCTTCTGGTGGTGGTGAGGTGTAACGCCTAAGTGGCCAAACTAGGTGCAGGAAATGGTACTTGCAAAAGTGAGGGAGAGAAGAACTAATATTTGATGTACATGGAATAGTAACTTCTGAGTTTAAATGTGAAGGCAGCCTGAAAGATGCTTTCTTGCATGTTAAAAGCATTTACAAGCAACACACTGATGCTAAAAATGACTCGGAGCTTGACTTGACCTTTTGCAATGCACTGAACAAAAAAAACACCAAAGAAACGATTTGTACAAAAACAAGTTCAACACAGTGAAATTGCAAGGTACATTTCAGTAATTAATGACATTATGGCCCTTCTTGATTACTCCTAGTGTTGAAGCAATAAATTAAGTTTTCCTGCAAGCAGGTTCAAGTCAATGTGTCAGTTTTTGATATTTCTAAAGCTTCAACCAGCCATTTGATTGTTGGTTGGAGTTATTATTTATGTGCTCCTGTCAAGGCTGTCATATAATTCACAAAGCAGGTGGTGAGCTAAATGTATGATGTAGCTAATATAGAATTTGCTGCCTTCACACCTTTGGTATATGCTCCTATGGCCCAGGGCAACCTGCTCTTACAGGAATAGAGTGGTTGTGGACAGGCATAGCAATCTGTTTCCAACTTATAGGTGCTTGGCTTTGTAGAAGATGTGATGAGAAGAAGCCGTTTGCCCACCATTTTTCTAAATCATTGCTCTCCCCAGACAAGAGGAAAAATACATGGCCAATGTGTTTGAAGAAAGTTCTGTTTCCAGGGCCAGGCTGAAATTTCTGACCTTGGCACTGACAGTCCAAAGGCATCTCAAAGCCATGTTATCTAGCACATAATGTCAACGTTCCCGGATTGGCCGGGATTTCCCGATTTTCAGCGCTGATTTGCGCCATTTCCTGCCCGCAGCTGCCAAAAACCCGGAATTGGCAGCGGGGTGGGGGAGATGTACTGCACATCCCTTCTGCGCAGATCGCCTTCTACGCATGAGTAGAAGGCTTTTACGCTTGCGTAGATCCCTTCTACACTTGCGTAGAACCCTTCTGTGCATGCGTAGAAGGGTTCTACGCAAGCGTAGAAGGGTTCTACGCAAGCGTAAAAGCCTTCTACGCATGCGTAGAAGGCTATCTGCACAGAACCGTTCTTTTCAGGTCACGTAGAAGGCGATCTGCGCAGAACCGTTCTGCGCAAGTCCCGTATTTTCCGGAGCCACGGTTGACAGGTATGATCTAGCAGTGGAAACAAACAATATAGATGCCTCAGTGAAAGATGTGCATTTTTAAATTTGAAACAACCTATAAACATATTGGGGACTGTGGTGGCTTAGTGGTTAAAATGCAGAACTTGATGACTGGAAGGTCGGCAGGTCAGCAGTTTGAGATCCAAGTGCTGCAAGATGGAATGAGATCCTGTCTCTATCCCTAGCAGTTTGAAAGCAAGAAATTGCTAATAGATAAATAGGTACCGCTTCGGTGGGAAGGTAACAGCATTCCATGAACTCCAGTATCTAGTCACAGCTGCCACATGCAAATGCAGACATCACTGGCTCTTTGGCTTTAAACAGAGATGAGCACCACACCCTAGAGTTGGGTATGACTGGCTTTTGAACAAGAGAGACCTTTACTGTTACCTTTATAAAGGCATTGGAATCTAATTCACAGTGATACTATGTCCCTGAATTAGTGATACAGTTAAGCTGTGGATCTCCTAATATCACTGAATTATAACCCATAGCATTCATGGCTACTGGACATGATGCTTAGAGAAGATGGGGGTTGAAGTTTGACAATATTTGCTGGATCGCATGTTGCCCATACTTGTCGTACTATTGAGCCAAAATGGATTTCACTTATCTTAGCTGGACTAAGAAAGGTGCAATCCTTTAGCTATGTCAAGTTTAAGAGTCATAATACATGTACTACTCCCCCAAAGTATACTGTTTAAATGGATTCAGGAAGAGGAGAGATTAAGGACACACACAACCATATACTGTAAGTGTGTGTATATTCTATTTAGAACCCTCCCTTTAATCTAAACATTCTAAATGTGAATTTTGTTTACCTTTTAATTTATATAGTGTGGAACAAACAGCTGCCAAGGAAAGGGGATTTTGAAGAGGAAAGCCAGATACAGAAAATATTTTAACTTAAAAATGACCTGCCATGAGTAATTTCTCAGCTCCCCACTGTGGCTATGTTTGGTAAAACACAACACGTTGGGTGAACCGATCACAGATCTTCTATGTACAGTGTAGTTTTACCATCAGAAGGTAGATCAGAATTCAAAATGAAGCAGTATTCCTTTGTTGGATAGAGGTTGCAAGTCTCTACATTTAGAAAGTAAGCGTGGCAAGAAAAGAGCTAGAACTAAGAGCAGCCTGTAACCTAAACACCCTCCTGCCCCATTTAGATTACAGCAGGGGTTCCCAACCTAAGGCCTGTGGGTCAGATCTGGCCCATGGTGCCATTTCATGTGCTTTCCCACCCCTCCAAGGGCATTTGAGAAACAAAACGGTCACCACCACCCCAATCATGCAAGCAGGGCAAAATGGCCGTCTGACCCTCGAAGCTGACTGAGAAAGCATGACCCAGCCCCCAGTTTGAAAAGGTTGGGAACCCCTAGATTACAGGATAGACTGAACTCATTCCAAATAGTTCTGTGTGAACAGAATGTTTTAGCATGGAGGAGCATTCAGTTCACAAGCCGCCCCGCCCCTCATTGCAGTCTAAAATGATATACCCCAGGTGCTATTTTACCACGTCTGTGATGACAACTTGGCCTCAACTCTCTCCTACGTTTTTTGCAGAATGTCCTTGTAAAATAGCAATGTAGACATCTGCATAAGGACTTCTTCTCCCATCTGTTCCAAGCTCTAGCAAAGGAGATGTGTGGGAAGCCAGCCCGGAAGATCAAACCCAAGCTGGTTACAGGGATTATGTGTTTCAGTCATACCCAAGTGCCAGTCTCCACAGGAGAGACATAAAAATCCATTTGGTGCACACAAGTGCAGCATGGGTTTGGTGCAGCATGGGTTGCATGTGTAAATGCATGCTAACTTCCAGGAACTTCTGGTGTGCTAACGGATGAGGTCATGGGGAACAATCGTTTAAAAGAGCTTTCAAGCTGGAGATGTTATTGATCAACAACAACAACAAAAATTAAAACCATCCCTGTGCCTTTAAGCCTAACTAATTTATTTTTGTGTGATCTTTCATGGATTACAGTCCCCTTCTTCAGATACAAAAGAGAAGATGTGTCTAAATAGTGTGTAAAAGTGTTGTGGATTACAGTCCTGTGTGTGAAGAAGTGGGTTGAAATCCACAAAAGTTCACACTACAGATAACTCAGCTTTGAAAGACTAATTGGTCTAGCACGCTTTTGTTTTTGCTGAAACAGAGCTACCTTTATTAACTGCCTTTTTAACCAACTAATTAAGCTGTTAAAATAAATGCACACACCATCTGGTCTTTTTAAAAAACCCATTTGGAGATATTGAAAAAAGATAACGGGGGGAGGTAGTATATTGTGCTAAAAAAGATCATTTTAATTGTTCTTTTTCAAGTCCAACCTGATAAAAAGAGATTTCAGATTTGTGACATCTACTTTGCTTTTCCATGGATCCTTAGGATCTACAGTACCAATTAAAATATTAAATATTTAACATACACTTACAATTAAAGAATCTGATTCCAGGAATTTGTTTGGACTGTCAGAGCAGAGTGTTGCTTAGAGCCCATCCACACAAAAATTCACCCATACGATCTTTGTTCCAGATGTATACATACATTGAAACAGGAGATATTTAATTGCTGCTATTTTTAAAAAGGCAGAATCTGCTCAATAAACAAAATCCAGCCGTGTGACCCATCATAAATTCAAACAAATGCAGGAAGGAGACGATACCTTTTCCAGGTCACTTTAAAAATTCAAAACATAGCAAGCTTTCGTAGTTCATAGCTACTTCTTCAGGCTAACGTGACATGGAGTATGTAGTCCCAGCCAGGCTTATTCTTAGACATAAAATGGGAGAACAGCAGAAACAAATACTGTAGCAGACATATTTTTACAATTTAGAAGCAGGAAACAAGATCTATCTGCTACTGACATCTGACAATGTAGTGGCTTGAGTCTGGGATTTGGATTGTGGAGGCTTGGATCCTGCAACCTTAAAGCACACTCGATGAATTTAAAGACCCTCTCTTGCACTGTCCTACCTTACTGGATTGTTGTGAGAATAAAATGTGAATGAGAAGATGCATGCTGCTCATCTCACTCTGTGGAGGAAGGATGAGATAAAAATTCGCCAAATAAATGCAAATGGGTTGATAACTGACTGATTAATCGTTTCTGAGGGGCCGGACCCAGTCGGTGTGGTTGGAGAGCGAGAAGTCCAGTCCTAGGTCCCTAAAATATGGGGTGCCTCAGGGCTCGATACTCTCTCCTCTCCTATTTAACATCTACATGAAGCCGCTGGGTGAGATCATCCGTTCCCACGGGGTGCGGTACCATCAGTACGCGGATGATACACAGTTGTACATCTCGGCCCGTGGAGACCCCAGTGATGCAGTCAAAGTCCTTTCCAGCTGTCTGGAGGCTGTTGGGGTCTGGATGGGGGCAAATGGGCTACAGCTGAATCCTAGCAAGACTGAGTGGCTATGGATAGGGGGTCCTGCGTTATCACGGGAGCTACCATCTTTGGTTTTGGATGGGGCTATTTTGCCCCAGACCGACCCGGTGCGCAACTTGGGGGTCCTCCTGGATTCGCGGCTGCTGCTAGAAGAACAGGTGGCGGCTGTGGCCAGGAGGGCCTTTGCCCAACTTCGGGTGATTCGCCAGTTGCGCACGCTCCTGGACCGGGACTCTTTGCTCATGGTCACTTATGCTCTGGTGACCTCCAGACTAGACTACTGTAATGCACTCTACATGGGGCTGCCCTTGATGACCATTCGGAGGCTGCAGCTGGTCCAGAATGCGGCGGCCCAGGTGGTGATGGGGTGTGGACGTTATGCCCATGCCTCACCACTGCTGCAGGAGCTGCACTGGTTACCAGTTTGTCTCCGGGTGCAATTCAAGGTGCTGGTTTTGACCTTTAAAGCCCTATATGGTAGTGGGCCAGGTTACCTTAGAGACCGCATCGCCCTAAGGACGTCTGTCCGTCCAACCAGAGCGGACCGGAGGGGCTCTCTAATTGTACCATCGGCCAGGGGGGCTCGCCTCTCTGACACAAGGAGGAGAGCCTTCTCTGTGTCCGCACCGGCCCTTTGGAACCTCCTGCCTGTGGAACTGCGTCTCCAGACGGAGTTGTTGCCCTTTAGAAAAGAACTAAAAACCTGGCTGGCGGGCCAAGTTTGGGGTGCAGGTGGAGGGGTGGCTTCCGTTGGGTGGTTAATATAGGGGAGGATGCCTGCCCCACGCTTTCTTCAGTTCCTGCACCCCTCTCTTTTTAGGGGTGGGTTCTTATTGCTGGTTTTTATCTGTTTTATTTGTTTTTATATGTTTTTACCTACTGTTGTGAACCGCCCGGAGTCGTCTTTGGCTGAGTGGGCGGTATAAAAATTTAACAATAAATAAATAAATAAATAAATAAATAAATAAATAAAATAAAGACTTTACTGAATAATCCTGCTAATGAAGGAAGTACAAACGTGCACTATTACATGAGACCTTTTGTGCATATATGTGTTAAGCACCATCTGTGTCTTTGGAAATATATATATAATATATTTGAGTGAGAATATGGTTTTGTCCTTTTTTATGCACGTTGGAGAAGTTTAGAGCTGCCTTCCTCCTACTGCATTCTCTGCTCTATTCCTTCAAGGATTAAGACCTGGGCCGGCTCAGAAATTAATCCCTCTCTCTGCCAACAGACAGGTGGGGCAGATGCATGGGATGGATTGCTGAGCCTGTCTGGCAAACTACACATTCCAGGGAAATCTGCAGCTGTCTGCCTCTTTTATCACTTTTTTTTCAAAGTCCCCAAACAGCTGAAAGACAAAAGAAACACTACAGCAGCTCCCAAATCGGGTGGTGGGGTGGGAAGTGTTTGCAGATAAGAGGGTGGCCAATCTGAGCTCCGGTGGGCTGTGGTTTTCTCCCCGTTGGCAGAAATAAATGCACAAGGGATGCCTTTATAGTCCAGGGTTACAGGGGAGGAAGAAGAAGATGCAGATTTCCTAAGCATCCCATCCCGATAGAGTTTTGGAGTGGCGACAAGGGATGGGGCCCGTTGGAGTAGGTGAGTGAGCACCTCCAAATTTCTCCTGGAAGACTTTTCTTAATTCTCATCTCTTAGATGTGGAGAGTTCAGATTCTTGGGTTCTGCATGCAAACGGAGGGACTATAGCTGGATCCTGGCTGACTTCTGGATCCTAGAGGATGGAAGGGAGGAGTGAATTTATCTAGCAGGCTGATACAGACACACAGTGGAACCTTTGGAACCTCGGTTAACAAATTTAATGTGTTCTCTGGGACCTTTTGTACTATAAAAAGTCTGTAAAGTGAATTTCCCATAGGAATGCATTGAATGCAAGTTCCCATAGGAATGCATTGAAAACCAAAATTTGTTAACCAAAATGCTGTTTCCCATAGGAATGCATTGAAAACAAATTAATCCATTCAAAAAAAATTGTTAACCGAGCCACTATTTTATATGGATTTTCTTTTGTTATGCATTTTTTGTGTTAACTGAGCCATTTGTTAAGTGAGGTTCCACTGTATTCACTTTCTCTGTGTGTGTAAATGTTACAATTTGCAATCACTGCAGTTTTGTTTATTGTTTGGTTTTTGTTTTAAGAATAGTACTCCCAGAATCTGGGTGGTGGATTCTGAGACTTTCAATTTAAAAACCCTACAGTTACCACGTTCTGATGAGGTGGGAGTCTTTTTCTCTCTCTTTTAAGGACACAAATGTAAAGACCAGATGATGGGGTTCTGTCTTTGTTGTGAGTTTTATAGTGGAGAACTTTTAGGACAAGAATTTTTAGTCTTGGATCAATGGGCCCAGATGGGGAGAACCATTGATTTGATTTTCTTTCTGTTAGTTTGCAAATTGTCTTTGTTAATGAAAAATGTTGTTATATATTAAAATATTTTATTCAGGTACAATCCTATTCTGGGGAGTGAATGGGGTGTTCATAGCTTGTGGCAGGTTCTTAAAAGGTTTATTTTAGAGTATTTAGGTTGTGCTGGGAAATCCTTAATCTAAGGTCTTTTCTTCCATAGAAGGGTATTGAATGTCTGTGAGCACTTTTCTTCTTCACCTTCTCCTTAGCCTCTGATCAATGGCATAGAGGGATAGTCTACCTCATGGAAATTATGCAAAGACTAATGAGGGAATTTATGTAGGGCATTTTGATGAACACAGAAGGAAGATACTGAGTGGCAATTCTACTATCCTTTGTCTATGGCACAAAAGAATTAGAACCTCTGGAAATGATGTCAATGTATTAGAAAGAGGTAAGGAAGTATCTAAGGATACGAAGATAAATTGTCTGCCCTGCCCTGTACACAGAGGTTCAGGGTTTTTCAACCTTTGACCCCCCCCTCAGATGTTCTTTGACTTCAATTCCCAGAAGCCCTGATCAGAAGTTGTGCTGACTTAGGCTTCTGGGAATTGGAGTCCAAGATCACCTGGAGAGCCAAGTTTGTTGACCCCTGCCCTAGTCAACTTGGTGTTTCTTAAACAGATTCCTTAGCTTACTGGATAGCTCAGTGTGTTAGATATCTGGGTGTGGAGCCAGAGGTTGGGAGTTTGATTCCCCACTATGCCTCCTAGAACCAGCATGTGTAGCCCTGGGCAAGCTGCACAGTCTCACGTTGCTCACCTAACCAAGGACCTAAGAACTGTTAAGGTAACGTCTAAGTATATAGGCAGTTCCTAGTAAAGCTGTTTTTCGTAGAGATAGCACGTTCAAGTCCAATAAATCCCGAATTTCCAAATATCTACGGAATCCTTTAGGTATTGCTCCAAGGGCTCCAATCACTATGGGTACAATAACAGATTTCTTCCTCCATAAACGCTCAACTTCAATTTGCAAATCACAATATTTTGTGATTTTCTCCAGTTGTTTGTCCTCAATTTGTACTTCTCCTGGTATAGCAAAGTCAATAAACCAGGTCTTCTTTTCCACAACAGTATAGCAGGTGTATTATGAGTCAGATGTCTATCTGTTTGAATTTGAAAGTCCCACAGGAGCTTGACGCTCTCATTTTCCAAAACTTTCTCTACCTGAGATGGTGGTGATGGTAGTAGTAGTGGTGATGTGCTTTTTTGGACTTAATGGTGACTTAGATTCTTGGCTTCATTGTCACTTTGGTTTTCCTCCCTGCAGGGTAGTCCAGATGCTTCAGTGCCGCCTGCTGATGCCATGACCCAGACGTTCCCAGCTCAGTACCCTCCGCCCCCACCGCAGGCCCGGCTGCCTCCCCAGTACCATCTCCATCCTAGCACTCCTTCAGAGTATCCATCTCCAACAGCACTGGATCACAGTCTGCGTATCTTCCCTGAACAGGGGACGGCAGCTCCGGAGCCGTTACCACTGCCTCCGCCACCTGCGGTAAGTGGGAGCTCTGGGGTTGTATGTCTAGGGGAGGGGTTCCCAACCTACAGTGCCCCATGGCACCATTTCACGTGGCCCGCTGCTGCTGGCGGAAGTGGAAGCGGGTGCATTTATGACAGCTGTAAAATGCGCCTGGGTATGTGTAAATGCAGTAACGTCAGCTGCAAATGCAACAGCGGGTGTTGTAAATGCAGAAGTGGGCGCATTTACTTCTACTTCTAGGGGCATAGTCAGGCCCGCAGCTGTTCGAGGGGCTTGGTCAGACCCACAGCGTAAAAAGGTTGGGAATCTCTGGTCTATGGGCTCTCTCTTAAATACAAATCAGGGGCTCCTGAGAAGAGGATGTTGTCCCTAAACCTGTTTAGATTGGTTGATCCCTGGCATATGTGAAGTAACCAACCACTGTGTCTCTGGCCATGTGCAGAGGATCTCTCACCTCACTGCCACTAGCTTTTACATGCCTAGATTTAGAGATGTGAGGGAGGAACTCTTCCAAAGTAACACAAATAACTCGATAAATGTGACTTTTATACGGTAATTCGCAGAGTCCCAATGGTCAGTTGCCATGAAGGATGTGGGAATTCTAAGAGCTGTTGTCCCCCACTAAAAAAGAAAAGAAAAAATGAGACTTTTCCAAACTCTGTCCAGGGCTTAGTACAGAAATTTGTTGCCAAAAGCAGCAGAGTCAACTCTGGATTTGAGGAGGGCCCCATGCAAAAGTGTTCTTCAATATTGTTCCTCAGGCAGCTTGGAGCCACCATGTTAAATTCTCACAGTGCCTCTGATACTTTCCCATTTCTGGACTATGTGGGATGTTTAAAATGGTGGGCTCCACCTGCTTAGTTTGGGTGGCTTGGGAAGATGTCAGGACACTGCTGGCGCGCTGGCAGATAAGCTGCTTAAGGATACCATTTGCTGACAGAGGGACTGAATACTGGAGTTTAACCAAGTTTCCCTTTTTTTTCTCCTTCCATTTATTTACGTTTCCTTTTTTTCTTAGCTATTTCCAGACATCCAACTGGAGTCTCTCTCTTCATTTCCCTAAATCATGATAACAAAGCATCATCAGGTTGTCCTTTTTGATACACTACAGGCTGTCCATCAGGGATTCCCTCCCCACCCCCAATATACTTTCCTATTTCTGTGGTAGGGCTGGATGAATGTGTGAGAGACGCATCAATGGAAATTCTCCCTTCTTCTTATCACAATTTATGGGGCTGTGGTGGCTCAGTGGTTAAGAAGCTCACCTTGTTAGCTGGAAGGCTGGCAAGTTGGCAGTTTGAGACCCAGGTTCTGCATGGCAGATTGAGGACCTATCTCTATCCCAGTTCCTGAAATAGCAAAGAAACCGTATGAGGCAAAATAATTCTTCAAATATTGATGGTGTTTTATTCACAGTTCACAAGAATTCAAAAACAACCAGATCTGCTATCTTTCTTTTCTATTTCTGGATTTACCGTTTGGACCCCATCTTCTTGCATCTATCCCAGTTCCTGCCAACCTAGATGATCGAAAGCAAGAAATTGCAAGTAGATAAATAGGGACTACTTAAGTGAGAAAAAATCTTGGGAATGTGAAAGGAGCCTCATTCGGGTATCCCCTGAGCAGAGTTTCTCCAGTAAAAATCCTTTCAACCCAGAATAATTTCTGACACAGAATTATCATCATTATCATCATCATCATCATCCGGCTGTATTTTCCAAAGAGGGCTTGTTTCTGCACTCAACTCTTAGCGTTACAATAATGAGCTGAGATTTCAGGGAGCTTCTGAGCAAATACTGTACACCCTAAAGCAACAGTGGGGAGGTATGAGCCTCTGCCTTGTGTTGGATTGCGTTTCCCATCATCCCCTGTCAGCATAGCCTGTTTTGAGGGATGAGGAGAATTGCAGTCCAACGTCATGCTCCCGATCCCTAAACTAGTAGTGTGTGAATTAATGTGTGAATTCGTGTCTGTCATCATGGAGCAAGATCCTTCTGACCTGGCAGTGATTTTGGGGATTCTGTTTTCACTGGTGTTCTTCAATGATGTCCTTAACTTGAACTCTTTATCCTTTTCTCAAATTGCTCAAGATGTTTAACCTCAGCAAACTCAGCTGGAGTTTGACTGCTATTAAGACTGCAGTTGTTGTTCTGTGCCATCAAGTCATCTCTGACTTACGGCAAACTTATGAAAGAGAGATCTCCAAAGGGTCCTGTCCTCAACAGTCCTATTCAACTTTTGCAAATTCAAGCCTGTGGTTTCTCTTATGGAATCAATCTATCTCATGTTTGGCATTCCTCTTTTTTTGCAGATTTTTGCCATTTCCAGCATTATTGCTTTCCCAGAGAATCTTGATTCTTATGGTGTGCCCAAAGCAGGATAGCTTCAAACTCATCATTTTTGCTTCAAGCGATACTTCAGGCTTGATTTGCTCTAGAACCCACTTGCTTGTCTTTCTGGTAGTCCAAGATACATTCGGAGTTCCACTCCAGAACCATATTTCGAATGAAACAATTTTTGCCAGTTTTTTGTTCCTGTCCAGCTTTCACATCCATACATGGTGATCGAGAATACTTGGTCTTTATCTCCAATGATACATCTTTACATTTGATATTTTCTAATTCCTACATTGCTGCTCTTCTAAGTCTTCTGATTTCTTGGCTGCAGTTCTCATTAGATTGGTGTTTGAACCAAGGTCTATGTTTTCTTTATGTGGTAGGAGAGTGTATCCAGTGTCACATGTTGAGCACCAAGTGACAAAAAAAGAGCTTAGAGGGAAATTACTATTTGTATCAAAAGCAGTAGCTATACTAACTGAAGCACTCCAAGAGTTAGAACTGAAAAAGTAACTTTTAAAAAGCCCTGACAACAACATTTAATATCCTTCCTTGCCTCTCCAATGTACTTACTGCTTCTGATGGGTAGCTGGCAGTTTCCAGTGCTGAATGTCATGTCTCTTTATAGAATAGATTGCATATGAAAAGGTGTATCAGCCCCTCCAGCTGCCTCCTCTGGAACAGTTTGTGAATGAGTGAGGCTGCTTTAGAAAGGTTGGGCTTGATTAGGACAATCTAATCAAGACTGATCATTCACATGGAAACATCTCTTGCCAATATTGTGAATTGGCTTAATAAGTGAGCTTTTCCGGATGTTGGCAAATTAATCACTTCCCCCTGCTTGTCAGAGGACAGAGAAACTGGAGAAATATTTTTGACTATTGAAGACTGCCAGTCTGGCCAGGTTATCCTGCTATGATAATAGAGCAGACCAGTGGTGGCTAACCTTGGCGCTCTAGCTGTTCCTGGACTTGAATTCCCAGAAGCCCTGATCATCAGGTGTGCTGACTTGGGCTTCTGGGAATTGAAGTCCAGGAACAGCTGGAGTGACAAGGTTAGCCACCACTGGAGTAAATTATACTGCCAGCAATTCAACGCCGATTGTCAGGTGGTAGTTAACTAACCTGGCAACCCTGAGGACTAACGACTTTGAGGGCCGAAGTCCACAGGGAAGGGTAATGGTCCCCAAGTGGATTAAATCCCAGAAGCGCCGCAAATGCAGTGAAATTGCGGTGAAAGCGCGACAGAAGTGGTGCAAACACGGCGAAAACAGCTGAAAATGTGGCAAAAATGTGCCGCCCTCACTCCTGCCACTACAGGAAGCAGCAGAAGAAGAGGGAAACAGGAAATATGCTAGGATTGCACCCGGCGGCAGCAGTGGAAGTGGCAGGAGGAATCACACCACACCTCCAGCCCGCACATCTCTCTGAGGGGGTGGGGTCCGGCCCATGGCATGTTATACCAGGTCACCCCTGGTATAACATGTCTGCCATTCTGATGTATCTGTGCTGTTAGCCTGAATGGTGGACAAAAATAATCTATATTGATAAGACACTATCCTAGACAGTGGCCATATGAAAATAAAGAAAGGCTCATGTACTTTTTAATGGTTGTGCGGGGAAGGGAATTTCAGCAGGTGTAGCTTGTAATGCAAACTGAACCTGTTGAATTCGCATTTCCATTTGATGGTAGGCGTTCTGACATCTTTTTCACATGGGCCTTATACACTGTCTTAAGGTTGGACTATTCCCCTGAAATGCCTTAAGCACCGATTGTAAGCCGCCACCCCTATGCTTAACATTTACACAGTACATTTCAAATATTCAGAGCACTCCAATCGTACATCCTCAGTAATTTCCTAAAACTGCGTATGGTGGGACTAAAATCAAGAGAACCGTGGCTTGCCCAAAGGCATCGTGCAAACTAGTCAGCTTCTGTGCATTATCAGCAGTTAATCTTGCTTTGTGTGCTAGGATTTACTTCCAAGCTGGAGTGCAAGATTTGCAGTTCCAGAGAGTTTTTAGCAAAGATACCTGACTTAGCTTCTTCACTGTAGCTTGGCACAGAGTAAATACAGGGCTGGCATCTGGGTAGGGATCAGTTTACAGAATTCTTAATGCCAGCCTAACTAACCACAGTTCCTGAGATTCCTCAGGGATGCCAGGATAGTCCCTAGCACTAAAAAGCTGAAATGCTCCTTGTGCCTCTGATTAATCTCAGGTATTTATGCACTTCTAGATGCCAGCTCTTCCATCGTTATCAAATAAATGTCATTTCCTAATGCAATTGTTTAGGTATGAGTGAAATTGGAAATGTAGATTAGTGATAAGATTCATGCATTTCTGTTGAGATTTCTTCTTTTATTCAACTATTTAAGCATAAGAGTCGGGGGGGGGGCTTGTTGTGTGTGTGTGTTTTTTTTATGCAGTTAGCCTAAGAACTAGACTCAGTGTTACTTAATTCTGGTTGAAAAGATTATTGTCGTCTATAGTGCATATATTGACTATTGTTTTGCTCTCAAATATAGTTGCACAGGCTTTGCTTGATTTTTGAAATACTACGTGTATGATGAACTACTTTGGACAAGAGCCACACATGTGTAAAGTAGTTTTGTTCATTAGCATGGCAAATCCATCCACAAAAGTTGCCAGTCCTCAATAAGGATTTCATGGTGTTCCTGTTCATGCTTACTCAACAGCTTTTCAAATCACAGGGAGTGTGAAACACGTCTGCCTGGTTACCAGAAAATAGTTCTATTCGCCATAGATCAGGGGCTGCCAATCTTTTGAAGTTGGGGGCCGAGTCACACTCCCTCAGACAGTTGGTGGGCCGGACTGGTGGCCCAGCCGCCGCCATTGGAATCAGCCGCAGATTCATTTACAGCTATTGTAAATGAGTCCGCAGCTGTCGTAAATGCATTTACAACAGCTGTAAAGATGACTCCGTGGCCAATTCCAGCAGTGGCGGCAGTGGCGGCTGGAGCTAGGGCAGGTGCCAATTGATTTGGCACCACAGGCCAAATCCGGCCCATGGACCATAGGTTTCCTATCCCTGCCATAGATGATTAAATATGTGCCTTTTTTATAATTCAGCTATTTCCATCCTCGTACCCTATTGCCGTCTCCGAAGGAATTATTAAAAAGGAGAATATAAAGACAGCATGGTTTGATACCAATGAAAAATATGATGTTGAAAGGTTTCCTGTTAGGTGTATAGTTGCTCTTTTCCCGTATAGGTAATCCTAAAGTCTTAGGTCAGAAGGCAGCAGAGTGAGGCTCAGTTTTCCATTTTTATACATCACAAGAGTTCTTTCTTTCTTTCCAGTTCTTTTAGTAACAGATTTTTCCTTTCTCTCTTCCCTGAGTCAGTAGCTCAGAGAAGATGACCTTGATGCCCATATTGGGTAAGGCTTTTTTGCTCCAACCAAGACAGCTGCACCCCTATCAAATTCCCTATCCTCTCTCTTTAGCCTGCCCGCCCCCAGCTTTCACCATCTTCCCCAACAACTGTTTATCTCTGCATGGGACAAGTGGTGTGTTGTTGATAGCCTTGGCTCAAGGACACCATGTCCTTTGAAAGACAGTAAACAGAGATAGCCAAAGACAGCACGTAAGGAAATCCAGATGGCATTCCCCTTGCCTCCCATTGGTTGTAAAATATAGCAACAGTTAATTAATAAAGTGGAGCAGCTGAAACTGACTGCTTTTCATTGGCATGGCAGAATCTGCCGTTTGGGGCAAGCTATCTCCTCCAGTCTTATAGTAGGACTTATAGTAAGATGGGGGGACTGTGGTGGCTCAAGTGGTTAAGACGCTGAACTTGACAACTGGAAGGTCGGAGTTCAATTTGTGAGTAATGCACGATGGGGTGAGCTCCCAACTGCCCCAGCTCCTGACAACCTAGCAGTTCGAAAGCAAGAAATTGCAAGTAGATCAATAGGTACCACTTCGGTGAGAAGGAAAAAAGCATTCCGTGTTGAGACATGCCTGCCACATGTCCACGGAAACGTCTGCAGAGGCAGATAGCACTGGCTCTTTGGCTATAAACAGAGATGAGCACTGAACCCTAGAGTCAGATACAACAGGCTTTCGACCAAGGGCGACGTTTACCTATACTAAGATGGGCACAAAATTCCTCTAATTGGACCTCTTCGCCCCTCTGTGTATAATTCAACAGTCAACTGGCCAGGGAAACCCATACGCTAGGGTCCCAATACCACCGGGGCACTGACTGGACACCCTAACTTCTGCTTTATTTCTGAGAAATAAAAACTTAGTGAAGTTTCACATATTGGCAATGCCTTTCCCTGACAAAGAGAGAAATATCTAAGTGAGCAATGTTGGAGGAGGGTGAAGTTGGATTTTTGTGTGTGCGGTACTTTAGAAACTTAACCATTTCCACCCATTCCTGCTGAGCCAGGCCTCAACACAAAAGGCTGCTACATCTGTGAAACATATGCACACCAAAAAGTCAGGGTAGAGGGAAAGGGTCCAGGGAGAGAAAGGCAGCGTGTATAGCGCAGGGGTGCCCAAACTTTTTGGGCCATGGGCCGGCCACGTGGTTCAGGAGGCTGGTCACATGGTTCCTCCCACTGGAAGCAGAAGTAAAACGCGCCTTGCCATCTGTTTTGCAACAGGATTTTAAGCTGCCATTTTCTCTGCTTAAACAAGGGGTGCCCAAACTACGGGCACATTTTACTTCCACTTCCGGGAGCAACGAGGGTGGCGTGGGCCGGATGAATTGGCATCAGGGGCTGGATCTGGCCCACAGGCCATAGTTTAGGCACCCCTAGCAATTCGACAGCATCATGGTATGCTAGCCTTTTTGATGCACGAACCTGGACAACCGCATAGCAGTAGTGCAAAACTCATGGCCAAGTAGTAAACTCCAAGAGAAGCCTAGGGCTGGAAGAGAGGGAGGGAGCCAAATATTACACGCAATGTAGGAATTGAGCCCTAGTGGGAATGGTGGCCAGCACAGTCGATTTACAGTCCATTTTTAACCACTTTCTTACTAATGAAAACAATTTTTTAAAAAAACTTCAGTTGTGGTTTGTCATGGTTACTGACATTTCTTTTGTGTCTGTTTTCAGAGTCAACTAGCTCAAAATAAAAAGAAGTTCCTCCTCCCTTCCCCAACTCTTGCCTAGCCCACATAAGGTCTTCTCCTCAGTTCTCAGACTCAAGACCTGACATCTGGGGGAATGGAAGTCCCCAGTGACTTATAAATCCCACTGAGAAGGATTTATAATGTAATGTAATTTTCAGTTTGCATATCCCAGTTCTTCCAAACTGGGGATGCAGGGTTGGGATGCTCACATCCAGTAACCTTCAAAATTGTAGGGCAGGTACTGTTCATCGTAGACATGTTCAGGGCTGCTGACAGCAACGTGGCATGCAAGAATCCCCATCTACAGTTTCCAAAATAGATACCGTAAGTGTTGTGACTTTCTAGTGCCCTGCACAAAATGCTAGGCAGGGTCTATGTGGTATATACCTCAATATCTGTCAGTTTCTTTGCCTTGTCTGTCTCTCTAATCATTTGCTTCCACCCTGAGATTACCTGCCTCTTGAAGAGAGCCCTTAAGCCCTACTCCTGCTACAGTTTGTTCCAATGCGACATTGTGGGCGCTAGTCACAGACCCACAGTGTTCTTGTGGTTGTTGCCCAAAGGTGAATTTGATAGCCCATTCTGTGTGTGATGTGTGTGTATATATGTGTGCAACCTGTTCCAGATATAGGTTCTCCATGTATCCTACTTTGCATACCTCCCCTTGCTTTCTGTGAACGGCTATTCAGTCCATGTCCAGTTAGGGGAAATCCAATAAACGGAGCACATACAAGACTTTTGATGTTACCCATCCTTATGAGTTAGCACTTGGACGGGGCACACAGAAAGCACCTCCTTGTAGATTGTGATATTTTTGAACCACAATCGCGTGTACCCTGGTAACGGCAACCTTGTGTTGCCGGCTACTCTTTCTCACACTAGGTCAGACGAAAGGAACTGCAGAATGAACCCACCAAAGCGTGCCTTCATTTTGGCAGTTTCACATCTGGCCTAGACACGGAAGAAGACAAAGCACTTGGACAGCAAATTGAGCAGGAAAGTGCAATGCATTTATGGTCACCGTGTCCCCTCACCGTTATGGGTGTTCTTAATTTGCAACTGTACATAATGCATTAGCACATGCAAATGTCATGCACATTTGGATCCACATGTATACCTCCGTAGTGAGTGAAACAGTCCGCTGGGGTAATTTTGATGTTTGCAAATATATGTCTTTCCCCCTGTTTATTCTTCCTCTCTTCTTCTGGAAGGTTCGTGTTAAGCACCTGCTGCCAAAAGAATTACTGGTTTGTAAATAAAGCCAGCCCCGCAAATGACCTCTGTGTCTTTTCTGGATCAGGGCCTCTCCTTGGGCGTTAACAGCGGCCTCCGTGGACCTCCCACATCGAGCTCAGGTTTTTCTCCCAGGCATCTTGGACTCCACCACGTTTCTATTGCTCCAGTTTCATTAATACATGGATAGTTAACCTCTTACTCACTGCGCGCGCAAGTGCACTTGCCTGTCTTCTCGGCCTGACACCTCCCCCATCCCACCACTCCTGTGCATTTGACCCTCCTGGCATATCTTGGGCCTAGCAAGGAAGTCTAATCCATGTTGAACTTGTCTTTCTACGCAAAGAGTTGGTAGCAATGCTTCTGCTTGAAGGTGCTAGTAAAGGTCTTCTTTGGGTTTCTGGGGCAGGGAGATGAAATGGGATGGGATGCTGGGTCACCGCAAAGATTAGCGTTTCCCAAACTTTTGTTTTTTTTGGAATTCAATTCCCAGAAGTCTAGGTCAATTCCCCAAAGCACTGATGCACTGATTTAGGCTTATGGGAATTGAAGTCCACCAGAGTCCACAGAACACAGTTTGAGTAATGCTGAGAATGAATGGCAGGAGGGGGGGGGGGACTGTTTTCTGTGTGGTGGATTGTTTGGATTGGTAAAATCTCGTGTTTGTATCAATATTGTGCCTAATAACAACATTAGAGATAAACTTGCTCCTGGTGCATTGCGCGCTGATAGGTCTACTCAGAGCACAGCCTCGCAGCCTTTTAAGCATGTCTACCCTGGCTTAGACGCTGAACTTCATGACTGGAAGGTTGGCAGGTCAGTAGTTCAAGACCCGGGAGTGAGCTCCCGTCTCTGCCCTAGTTCCTGCCAATTTAGCAGTTCGAAAGCAAGAAATTTCAAGCAGATAAATAGATACCACTTTGGTGGGAAGGTAAACAGCATTCCATGCACTCCGATGACTAGTCATGCCTGTCTCCAGACACAGACAGCGCTGGCTCTTTGGCTATAAACAGAGATGAGCACTGAACTCTAGAGTTGGATACGACTGGCGTTTGAGCAAGGGCGACTTTACCCAATGTGTGCTCACTCATTACTGAGTCCAGCAAATCATGGACACATTTACATTATTGCCCCCTGCATATGATAAATGGGGCATATCTTGTCCATGGAGATGGCAAGGGAAGAACGTAAGTCAAGAAAGGGAAGAACAAGATTGGGGAAGGTCTTCAGAATGCGATACAATTTTTTTAAAAAATAGGATCTAGGAACCTTTCTTGCCTTTCTTGAAATCTTGGGCCCTGACTTAACTTTATACATACCTGTTTTTCCCTTGTGCTTATAGAGCAGGGGTGCTCAAACTTTTTGGGCCACAGGCCGATCACATGGTTCAGGGAGCTGGTCACTATGGCCTGGGGCCTGAATCCGGCTCCCGATGCCAATTCATCACAAAGCTCTCATCGCTCCTGGAAGCGGAAGTAAAATGGGCCGGATCCGGGCCCTGTAGTTTGGGCACCCCTGTTATAGAGAATATCTTGCTTGGTGCCACATTAAAATGTTCTTCTGTTTTCCTACCCACCCACACCCAACCACTCAGGGGGCTTACTCACAGGAATGGAAGATGCTCTCTTCCTCTTACCAGATTTCCCCAACATTGATTCATGAGGGAGAAAAACTCACAGGAAGGGCTGGTTCAGTGCCATCAAACTCTGTCCTTCAAAGAACAGTGTGGGGCCGGGCCACATTTAGCAAGATAGTGGAGAGAACCGGACGAAGCAGTCCATCTGCACTATCATCTCCTCTGCTCCTACCCAAGACTGCATTTCATCTGAGCAAAGACAAAAACAAACAAACAGAAACATTAGGAAACAGTTAGGCTTGTCAGTTGTGCAACATGCAATCTGTCCCTAAACGAAATCTTTGCATACAGTTGTCTGAATATACTTTTCCTGACAAAACTGATGGGTACGAACACTTTTAGTCTTAGAAAATTTATTTTTACCTTTAAAACTCACCTATTTTCAGAATCTGAAAGATACCAAACACACTCTTAAGTGGGAAGTAGTGTTTCCTTAGCTGTAAAGTGCAACAGAAGATAAATGAGATAGTGGGTAATGCTCCTATTAATTAGTTAATTTGGGTAATATATATTCTGTATAATCAAACCCAACATAGGCCTGGTGCTCACAAATAGTAGTTCAGACTCTAAACCTGTATAAATTCAGTGTTTTCAGTTATTCTCATCCTTGATATCAAAGAGTAGCTCAATACATGAAGGCACTGAATTCACAATAGGTAGCAAAATACCCTAATCTGATCCAGAGTGCAGGAGCATGTTGGGGTTTTAAACTACGATCCTGTTGGTGTTTGTGTATGGCTTGTTAAAACTTGCTGTAGTTAATTGCAGCTAATCGACAAGATGGTTGGCATGTCTTAGTTGCACAGTCAGATGGGTGACTAGACACAACTGAGATATGCTCTGGCTCCTCATTAAGTAGCCACAATTAGCCATAGCAATGTATGGAAACCTTATAGAAGCATCAATAGGATTCTTACATTAAGAAAGGATGAGTTGGGGGCCTGCCATCATGTGCAGTCTGAAGCGGTGCAATCCAGACATATATTGGCCTTCATGATTGTTGTTTATGGGAACAAGGTCACAATTTTGCATATCATCTGCCTATTGCGTGGTGGCAGCAACCTGGTCTCCTGATAACATGGCACTCTCTGGCACACACATGTAGCCTCTCAAAAGCTCTTTGTCCATGGCTGTTGCTATTGTCACTTCCATATTTGGTTATGCATGCCCCAAACAGGTTCTGCCCCTTTGACTAGACTGCATATAGACCAGTGGTTCTCAAACCTGAATCCCTAGGTTGTGTTGAACGTTAGTTCCAAAAAGCCCTAACAAGTAATGCCAATCATCAGGGTTTCTGGAAGTTGAGTTTCAACAACATCTAGGGCACGGGTGCCCAAACTTTTCAGGTCATGTGGTTCAGCGGGCCGGTCATGTGGTTCCTCCCACTGGAAGCAGAAGTAAAACACACCTTGCAATCTGTTTTGCAACACAATGAGATAGATTTTAAGCTGCCATTTTCTCTTCTTAAACCATGGGTGCCCAAACTACGGCCCACAAGCCAGGGGCGCATTTTACTTCCGCTTCCGGGAATGACGAGGGCAGTGCGGGTCAGACGGATTGGTGTCAGGGGCTGGATCTGACCCACTGGCCATAGTTTAGGCACCCCGATCTAGGGACTCAAGTTTGGGAACCACTTGAAAGAGATGAGCGGGGAATTAAAAGACAAGTTCAACTTTGTGATCCATGCCAGATTAATTGCTTCTCTGGCTCTTTCTCCCCAACCCCAACCCCCAGCACTTAAGACATTGCAAGACAGGCTGCACACACCATGCTGTGCCATTGGAATGTTGCATCATGATAGTGTTTGCATCGTGAGCCAAACAGGGGCCATGTGCATGGAGAAGAGGGAGGTGCAAGTTTGGCGTGGTTCTCTGTGTTATCTGGTGTCCTCCTTCCCTCAGTCTTCTTCTTGAGGTTCCACAGAGCTTCCCCTTTTTTCACGTAGGCCTGATTTCCTTTCCACTAATGTTCTATGGCTTGTTGGTGTGTATGTCTGTCCTATTCATTAATCCAAGACAAAATGTTTGTGTTTGCATTGGAATAGCCTCGTTCTGGATGAGGAAATAAGGGGAAAGATGGAGCGGGGAGAAAAGTCAATTTGACTTTCAGTAATGAGGTCTGGTGGCAAGATAAAGAATCGGCTAAAGTTTGAGGGACTGTGGTGGCTTACTGGTTAAGATGCTGAACCTGATGATTTAGGTAATCAGGTCAGCAGTTCGAGAACCGAGTGTTTCACAATGGAGTGAGCGCCCATCTCTGTCACAGCTCCTGGGTACCATTTCGGTGGGACAGTAAACAGCATTCCATGCACTCCAGTGTTTAGTCATGTCTGCCACATGTCCACATAAACAATGCTGGCTCTTTAGCTATAAATAGAGATGAGCACTGAACCCTAGAGTCGGATATGACTGGCTTTCGAGCAAGGCCAACCTTTACCTTTACTAAACTTTGGACCTTCACATGATATGATGAGAACTAAAGAATCAAACAGAAAATTCTGGCATTTATGTGTTTAGCGATTATATGAGTGGTTTTTGAAAGACTGAATAACAATCGTAAGAGGTTGATCTGGATTAGAAACCTAAGAGTTAACCTATTATCTCGTCCCCGCTGCTGCTATTCACTTCTTGATTGCATCCCCCCAATTTGCTACTTTTTCCTATAAAACTGTTCATGCAATTACTAATTTCATGTTTAGCTGTGTAAGAAGCCATGTTACAGTAGTTTGACATGGCTTCTTACACATGAGATAATGTAGTTCTGGCTGAGCCATGACACTTTGAATGGCAATTGGAGGAATGCATTTTAACCATCTCCTTCCACCTAAGGAAATTTTTAATGTTCATGAACTTTCATTAGTTGAAAAGTCAGCTTAGCTCTTTGAGGCAGTATGCTTTACTATGCAATAGATATTCAGGGCTGTTTTTAATTATCAGAGTCAAAAGATAGGAGACACTGAACCTGCAATTAGAAGCTTCTAACTAATGCAAGGCTGATCTTTTTATCTAGGTTGACTTTCACAGAGCAACACATTATCAAATCTTCCTCTTGAACCCTGAAACTCAAAAGGTCTATATTATAATTATGTTAATGTATGGAGTGAGCTCCCATCTCTGTGCCAACTCCTGACAACCTAGCTGTTTGAAGGCAAGAAATTGCAAGTAGATAAATAGGTATCGCTTCAGTGGGAAAGGTAACAGCATTCCATGTACTCTGGTGTCTAGTCATGCCTGCCACATGGAGATGAGCATTGCACCCTAGAGTCTGATATGACTGGCTTTCGAACAAGGGTGACCTTTGCCTAGTACCGTGATGACGAACCTTGGCACTCCAGATATTCTTGGACTTCAATTCCCAGAAGCCCAAGAACCCTGTGAATCCACACAAGTGGGTTTACTGCGAATCATCTGGCCTGCGCTGCCCTCATCGCTCCTGGAAGCGGAAGTAAAATGCACCTGTACGGTTAAGACTCTTCTGGGTTAACCCTTCCTCCGTACGGGTGTGTTTTGCTTCCGCTTCCAGGAGCGACAAGGGCAGCGCGGGCCGGATGACTCGCAGTAAACCCCTGTGGATTCACAGGGTGCTTGGGCTTCTGGGAACTGAAGTCCAAGAACATCTGGAGTGTTAAGGTTCGCCATCGCGGGCCTAGTATTTTTGATATACTGTACTGTCTTTCTGCTAAAATGCTGCAGATGGTTGGCAATGTAAGACTTAATTGACACAATATAAAAGAAAAAAGGAGCCAGAAGGCAAGTGAAACAAATGTTAATTTGGAGATGAGTTCATTCCTACGCCGCTGTAATGGCCAGTTATGGCTTCCGCAGAAGACGCTTCTGAAGGGGAATGGAGATAAAGGACATTTGGTCTGAAATCATAAAAGAGGACTATACTGTTTTGCACCTCACATTTGTAGATGAGGCCTTGGTTTTCTCTCAAGAAACCTATTTTGGATGGGCTTTTCTTCACGGTGCTTGTTTTGTCAGCTGCCAATCCTAAACCAATCCTGACAACTGAGGTTTGTTGAAAAGGTCAGAGGTTTTGTGACAGATCTTTCTCCCCTCTAAATGTTTTAGACTGTGTCCACCAGTATTGACTTGGTGGCTCTGGCTTCTGGGAGTTGAAGCCCCAAACATATAGAAAACCAACTTTTCCGCATCCATCTCATAGGGTTTAAAACTATGTAGCACAGCAGTCATCCCTCGCCTCCCTATATTTCATAGTCACGGAAACCACCAATGCTCGATCATGGTAATTGTTGTGTTCTAACAGTGTACCCTTCTACATGTGATAACAATGTATCTGAACCAATGTAACCTTGCCTACGAGTAACAATGTAACCTTCAGCTGATCACTATAAACCCTGTAATGGGACGCGAGCTAATGACCACCAGCTGGCAGCAGCGAGCGTCCAAGCTCTCTTGGTTCAAACCCATCAAAGGCCACAACGCGGGAAGTTTCCCGCCGCTACCTACACCTGGACAAGAAGGGCGTGACCAGCCATGACGTCACGCGGGCAGTAGCCAATGGGCTATCGTGTAGCCACATTCAAATACGTTACTACCATATATATAGAGCTGTTCGTCCGCCATTACCTCATGTTCCCTCTGTCCACCATGCAATAAACCTGAGTTAGCCCAGCCCTTGGCTGTTTCCTGTGTCTTGACTCTCATACACTAAAGTAATGCTCGGTCATTTTAAATCAGGGGTGCCCAAACTACGGTCCGTGGGCCAGGTCTGGCCCCTGATGCCAATTCATCCGGCCCACAATGCCCTCGTTGCTTCCGGAAGCGAAACTAAAACATGCCCGTATGGGAGCAATGAGGGCTTTGTGGGCTGGATGAATTGGCGTTGGGGGCTGGATATGGGCCATAGTGACTGGCCCACAGGCTGTAGTGAACTACGTGACCGGCCCACGGCCTGAAAAGTTTGGGCACCCTTGTTTTAAATGCTCACTCATGGTAATGGCAGCCCCATGTGAAAATAAGGGTCAGGTGAGAACAGTAAATCCATGCCTTGGCTGAATCCACTGAATGAGCAAACATGCAGGAAGCACCCTACAGAGACTGAATTGAATATCGATTTTCTAAACAAACATTCCTACACCTTTTTTTCTTTTATATCCTCTTGTAAATGTTCTATCATTTTGCCCGTATGTTGCTTCATGCTTTGTTCTTGCAGGGATGGTTAGCTGAGGAATAATGGTTTCCCAAGGGCCACCTCATCAAATTACAGATGGCAGATTGTCAGCCATGGGTGTCTCATGGTCTAATCCAATACTGTACTTTATTTTCTTCTGTTGTACCAGATAGGAAAAGCATCTGCTGCTGCAACTGGTGGCAATGTTTTTCACTTCGATGTATAACTTGGGAAATCACTTTTTTGCGAGGGCTATAATTCCCATAGATAGGGCCACGGTAACTTAGTGGTTAAGGTGCTAAGCTTGGCGACTGACAGTTCAGCAGTTCAAGACCCAAGTACTGCACTCCCATCGTCTGTGCCGGCTCCTCCCAGCCTAGCAGTTCAAAAGCAAGAAATTGCAAGTAGATAAAAAGGCACCATTTTGGCGGGAAAGGTAACAGCATTCTGTGCAATCTGGCATCTAGTCATGCTGCCACATGACCACAGAAACATCTGCATATACTGACTGTATACAGTGCTGGCTCTTTGGCTGTAAATGGATATGAGCACAGCCCCCATAGGTGGACATGACTGGGTTTTGAGCAAGGGAGACCTCTAGGTAAAAGTAAAAGTCGCCCTTGCTTGAAAGCCAGTCGTATTCAACCGTAGGACTCAGTGCTCACCTTTGTTTATAGCCAAAGAGCCAGCACTTTCTACTTCTGCAGACATTTCTGTGGACATGTGGCAGGCATGACTAAACACGGAATACTGTTTCCCTTCCGCTGAAGTGATACCTATTTATCTATTTGCAATTTCTTGCTTTCAAACTGCTAGGTTGGCAGGAGCTGGGATGTAGAGGGGAACTCACTTCATCTGCTGGCCTTCCAGTCATCAAGTTCAGCATCTTAACTACCAAGCCACCACAGTCCCAAGGGACAATGCGGTATTTAGGATCTGTTGGCTCCTAGGCTGAACCTGTGGCACGGGCCATACCAGGGAAAGTATTATTATTTTTTATTAACCTACAAAAACCGCATTTTCAGCAATTATCCAATTAAAAACTGAAAAATAAACATTTAAAGTTTATTATTAAATTATAGAAAATTTACATATGACATTCCTATACAGTATTACTAAAACAAAATACCTGATTTTAAAAATTGACGTAGAATCACGTGGTGTGGCTCCCCATTGTGGTGCAGGCCCATAGGCTGCAGCCTAGGTCGCCTATGCTTAAATCCGGCCCTGCCAAGGGAGACCTTTATCTTTACTATAATTCCCATAACCCACTCATCCACCCACCCACCCGGCAACTCTGGCGATGCTGCTTGGAGGATACTGGGACTGTAGTTCCAACTTGTCATTTTCCCACATTTTCCTTTAACGTTAAGAAGACTGCACCCAAACATCACACTCATGACAAAGACAGAGATGGACCATAGGCAGGTGATTGGTAGGTGACCTGGTTTACTGGCAAAAAGCCTGCAGCTTTAGACATTTGACATTTCGGGTATTGGGGAAAGATGTCTGCTTGAAATTCCATTTGTCGGGAGAAGAGGCAGCTTTGGTAGGCGTCATTCAGTGAAAGGCCATTTTAAGCATCCGACATGAGGATGACTGGTTCAGGCCAATGAGATCTAGTAACTAGCTTAGAGTGGAGGGTTAATGTTACACATAAGTGCTGTTTTGCTTGCTTTCTCCTCTGCACAGTCTCAGAAATCACAGTAAGTATTTTACGAAGCTGTGGCTAGATGTAACCCATCCCTCCATAGCGGTGGGCCTCTCCTTGCAGCCTTCTACTCCTTCCTCTACAGAATTTAGACTCCACAGAGTGTGGTCATTGTGTTCGGTGTCTCCATCGCTATCCTTTATGACTCCTCGAAACATGGATTAGATACAGTCTACTGTGAAGAGTTGTCAGTCCCTTGGGTTGACAAAATAGTGTGGAAGAATGCCAGCCTTCCCGGCCCAGAGTTCTGTTAAGCCACATGCTCTCTGTGCCGAGGCAAGGATGCCACAGTGGTGTGTGTGATCCTGCTTCGTTTTCCTCTCCACCCCATCCTGCTTTACCACTCTTCACAGCAACCAGAAGAGGTCCCTGCACCTGAGTTGCCATCAGAGACTGAAGAAACAGAAAACGGCGAGAACAAATCCCAGCCCAAACGCCTCCATGTGTCCAACATCCCCTTCCGCTTCCGAGACCCAGATCTTCGGCAGATGTTTGGGGTGAGTCAATCCTTTACCACTCCCCAGTGAAGACTCTGCTCTTGGACTATAGGCAAGAAGAGTGCAGTAGAAATCTCAAGTAGATAATACTATTCACTTTATGTGCCCATACAAAGGCAGGAAAAGAGCCTTGTTTGCAGTTCTGTAGGAGCACAGTTAAAAGGAATGCTTAAACAAGCTGTAATTAGGGTTTTCTCTTGTTGTTTCCTCCTCTTGTTAGTTTCCTCTTTTTTTGGTATGCATTAGCACTGCCATCAAGCTCTTTTTTAAAGTCTTGCTGACTTTGCAAGGTGTTTCTAAGCTGAAAAGAAAAGTATTGAGACAGATTTTGCTTGTCCTAGCTGTAAAAAACAAAACATACCCAACACTGCAGATGTGAGGGTAGTTTATATTTCCCTTTGTGTCATGTGAGCAATGAAACAAAAATGAGAATGGATCCAACATATAGCATTTGTTACATTTCCCCCCAGCTTGGTCAAGTCTCTAGCTATGTTGAAGGAATGGTACAATTGAGTGTGTTCTTGAAGAGTTTTCAGGAAGCACTAAGTATTTGTTAGCAGATCCTGCATAAAATCATCACCTGTGGTCTAGGAAAGGTCTGGTTGTTACACCTAGCAATGACCGTCTTACCATCTCTTTTCCAGCAATTTGGGAAAATCCTGGATGTGGAGATCATCTTTAATGAGCGTGGCTCAAAGGTATGAAGCTACCAGCTACTGAGAAGAAGCTAGTGAGGGAAGTAGGTCTGGCGCTCCTGGGCAAGGCTGAGCCTCATTTGTTGGTCTCTCTGGGTTGTTCAAAGGATCATATGACTCCACATGAGTCTTCTTGGCTTCTAAAGCCCTTCTATCAGTTCCACTACTTTCCCAAGCTCATTTGGTGAGAACACAAGAGACAGGGCCTTTTCAGTGGTTGCTCTCCAGCTTTGAAATGCGCAACCCTGAGAAGCCAGATTCCCCCCCCCCCTCTCTTATTTTTCCTGGTGGTGCAGTGGTTCTACTGCTGTACTGCAATGAAGACATATATGAGTTCAATCCTGACAACGATTACACGGTTGACTCAGCCTTCCATCCTTCCTAGGTCGGTAAAATGAGGACCCAGCATGTTGGGAGCAAAATGCTAATTAATTTGTGAACCACCTAGAGGAGTGATTGCTAATCTTGGCACTCCAGCTGTTCTGCAACTTTAATTCCCAGAAGCCCTGACCAGCAGGTGTGCTTACTTGGGCTTCTGAGAATTGAAGTTCCAGAACAGCTGGAGTGTCAAGGTTAGCCCCCAGGGAAGAGTGCACAAAAGCAAAAAGCACTAGGGGGTGGTATATAAGTGCAATAGCTATTGCTATTTCCATCATTAGGCATATATGTTTGAAATTGTTTTTAACCTGATGAATTTATAATTATTTTTAATATATAGTTTGGTATTGTGTTTGAACTTGCATTACTGCATGATTTGAATGACTGTGAGCTGCCTTGGATCCTCATGGGGAGAAAGGCAGGATATAAATAGTATAAATAAATAATAAATAACAAATAGCTACTGATGCAATTCTCCAGAGCTCTCAGATATTTAAGGCGGAGGGGAGGTCAGACTCAGAAAGATTTCCATTGTTAAAGGAGGGAGGCCTCAAATCTGGTCCACAGAAGCAAAATAATCCCCTTTAATTCAAAATGCCTTAGTAAGAGTTTTGAGTTGAAGCTGTAATTGAAGTTCAAACTTGGAGATTAAAGAGTTTCTTTAGGTACAGCCTAGTTTATAATGGATTACCCATCACTGGGATAAGACTACAGAGTGCAGAGGTATAAACTCAATGCTGCCTGTGGATGATGGAAGTTGTAGTTGAACAACTCTGGAAGATACTGGGTTGAGGAAAACTATGATCTATGGTTCTAAATACATATCCCTAAGCTTCTAAATAGGGATTGCGGTGGCTTAGTGGTTAAGACGCTGAACTTGACGACTGGAAGGTCAGCAGGTCAGCAGTTCAAGATCCGAGTGCTGCACAATGGAATGAGCTCCTGCCTCTTTCCCAGCTCCTGCCAACCTTACAGTTTGAAAGCAAGAAATTGCAAGTAGATAAATAGGTACCTCTTTGGTGGGAAGGTAAACAGTATTCCGTGTACTCCAGTGTTTAGTCATGCCTGCTACGTGTCCAGGGAAATGCATTGGCTCTTTGGATGTAAACAGAGATGAGCACTGAACCCTAGAGTAAGATATGACTGGCTTTCAAGCATTGATGATCTTTACCTAAGCTTCTAAATACGAAGGGAGTTCATGCAGACAGGAGAATGCACAAAGAAGGAGTTAGCTGCAGGGATGGTCAGGAAGGAACTAGCCAAAAAATTTTCATAAGCCTGTGTTTTTCAGTGTTCATGTTTACCAAGGTCTCTTCTTTAGGGCTTTGGTTTCGTCACCTTTGAAAACAGCCAGGATGCTGATCGGGCACGGGAGAAGCTGAACAGCAGCATTGTGGAAGGGAGAAAAATTGAGGTGAAGAATTACATGCCACATGCTTCATCAGAATTCATGTGCTGAAGCCTTTAACAACCTAAGATGCCCTTGATCACTGCATAATATTACACGTGTATATTGAAAAATGTTATGCATTTAATGCTAACATCTTCGTGCCAATGCATTATCTTCCTGGTCATGGGGACGTGAAAGGAGCCTCATTGTGGTGTCTCCTGAGCAGAGTTCCTCCAGCAAAAATCCTTTCAACCCAGAATAATTTCTGACACAAAATTATTATTATCTCCCTGTTAGCACAGTGGTTAAACTGCTGTATTGTAGCCAAAACTGCTGCTGACATTGTGAGTTCAATCCTGATCAGGGATCAAGGTTGACTCAGCCTTCCATCCTTCCATGGTCGGTAAAATGAGTACCCAGCATGTTGGAGGCAAAATGTTAATTACCATGTGAACCACCAAAGAGGGCACTAAGTGCTATGGTGGGGCAGTATAGAAGTGTAATTGGTATTGGTATTGCTCCTTACAGGCATTAATAGGCCTGATTTTATTCCTGTAAATTCCTGAAACTGCTCAAACAGTGATCCCTGCATTGCTGATAGAAAGTTGTTGCAAGCAATTTCACTTCTTGCTTCCCTCTCCAATCCAGGTCAATAATGCCACAGCCCGTTTGGTCACCAAGAAACCTCCGGCAGCACCTGTAGTGAATGGTATGTAGCAAGAAGGATTGGTTCTTTTCAGCATGTCAAAGCACATGCTAGACCAGTGATGGTGAACCTTGGCACTCCAACTGTTCTTGGACTTCAATTCCCAGAAGCCCACTTCAGAACTCTTGCTAATCAGGGCTTCTGGAAATTGGAGTTCAAGAACACCTGAAGTGCCAAGGTTAGCCATCACAGTGCTAGACTGTTGGATCTAGGAATCTCTTCCTCATATCTCATGTATAGAGGCAAAGGGAAGATATCGTCCAGGACCTTCTCTTTGTCATACATCTTGTGGCCAGTTCTGACACTGAAAATTGGCACTACAGCTCAAGTTGGAAGTGTTTTGAGTAAGGATGTGCATTTTGGATTTTGGGACTACAAATCCTATAATTCTCCTTGCTGGGGCACCCACATGCCAGACTCAGACCTTAAAGTAAAGGCCACCCTTGCTTGAAAGCCAGTTGTTTCTGACTCTAGGGGTCGGTGCTTTGTTTACAGCCAAAGAGCCAGCACTGTCTGCATATGCAGACATTTCCGTAATCATGTGGCAGGCATGACTAGACACTGAAGCTCACGGGACACTGTTTACTGGCCCAACAAAGTGGTACCTATTTATCTACATATTTGCAATGTCTTGCTTTCGACCTACTAGGTTGGCAGGAGCTGGGACAGATGATGGGAACTCACTCCACTGTGCAGCACTCGGCCCTCAACCTGCTGACCTGCCAACCTTCAGCATCTTAATCACTAAGCCACTGCAGTCAACCCAGACCTGAGATATCTAAATTGTGTCTAGCTGATGAGCTTCATACCTTGGATAGACTTAGATTCTGTTTGAAGAGAAAGCTGCCAGCAATTGCTAAGAAGCTTCCTTTTGAAACAGGAAGCTTGGCTTTAGCAAAGCATGAAGCCTGCCTGTCGGGTCTGGTAGGTGGGACTCCCAAAAAGGAGAATTACGGGATTTGTACTCAAAAAAAGTTCAAAAATTATTAGACAGAGGCCTCCTTTTTCAACCATGAGGCACTATGCCAGTGATGGGTTCTTCAGCCATTTTTCTGCCTGTGGGATGCTGTAGGCACCCCACAAACCAACAAAATGGGGGGGGGGGCGCTCCAAAACAGTTGTATCTAGAAGTCTGGTCCCCATTTTGAAGAATATGGTGTTTGTGGGTCTGAATCATGGCAGGGTTTTATATATACATTACAACTGAATTACATTGCATTACAATTGCAAGCTGAGATTCACTGGGTCAGGAAATAGCATGAGGAAAGACATCTTCTAGTTGTTGTTGTTGTTGTTGTTGTTTTACTTTTAATATCTTCAGCCAGTCCTATATCTTCCACAAGGTTTGGAATCTGGTGGTAAAGAGGCCCATTTTCTACAACAGCCACATTATGTTCTCGTGATGCTAGGTAATAAGCTGTGGTGTGGAAAGCCCAATATGTTTTCCTACACAGAAGAAAAGCAAATAGTACTCTCCTTCCAAGATGCATAGTACTCCAAAACCAGACAAGTTATTTCGTTCCACAAATGCGTCTCACCACCCTGGTGACGGAAGTACATTATTAACAAAATGTGTAATGCACCATTTTCAGCCCTTGAATGATAGCCCAAATCAGTTGCCTCTTCACTCTGCCTAATGAAAGTACTGGTTAGAGCAGGGGTGCCCATACTATGGCCCGTTGGCTTGATCCAGCCACTGACACCAATTCATCCAACCCACGCTGCCCTCGTCACTCCCGGAAGCAGAAGTAAAATGCGCAGGCACGTAATGCGCCCATGGATGTGTGTTTTACTTCCGCTTCTGGTGGGAGGAATCACATGACCGGTCTGTGGTCCAAAAAGTTTGGGCACCCCTGGATTAGAGGGACAGTACTGTCCAGGTATGTTTATGTGTGGCTGTGACATGTTTATCTTCTGATTTTTTTCCCCCTTTGCCTCTCCTTGTAGGATGGAAGATCAATCCAGTTGTTGGTGCTGTGTATGCTCCTGACCTGTACACAGGTAAGTATTCTGTGATGAAGGGTGTATAGTAATAGGATTTTCAGGAGAAGGCCATCTGTTTCTCAGAAGCAGTAAAGGAAAACACACACACCCAAAAAAAGATATTTATTTATTTATTTAGACTTATATCGGCGCCCGCTCGCCATGGTGACTCAGGGTGGCTTACAGTCAGTAAAAATAATGTTGCTAATATCAAGATGGCTGGCTTTTCTTAGGGACTCTAGACCTCAGTTGTGTTTCAGACTTAGTTAAACATTTTATTTGCAAGATATCATTCTCTGTTTTTACTGGAAAGCAAAATGAAAACTAACCAACAGTGTAGGAAGATCAGCCCCTCCAAACTGCCTAAGAACACACAGAAAAACCAAAGCAATTTTTTTTTGCACACCATTTGTATAGGTTCCCCACCATTTCCTTCTGCCAAGTAGTTTTTGAATTCTGTCAGTGTTGCATTTGTTCAAGAACATCACACCCATTAGTCTATGGAACAAAATCCATATTCCTCTCTTACGTGGATTTTGTAAGAGAAGACATCTTCAGATGAAGGTGTATAAAAGTATTTTTAAAAATCAATCACTCAGTCGTTGTTGTCTTGTACCTACAGTACCTGTATTTCTAGTGGCATCATGTGCTCCATTTTACCATCTTACTTTCCCCCAATTGCCCATGGCAAGCCCTTCTTTTAGTCCAAAAGATGTTTCTATCACTACAGAAGTTTAGTGTATGGGACCAAAGACGACCGGACAACCGAAGGGTTGGTTTAACACAGGTTTATTGCATTGCATGAGGTTCCAGTGAAGCATGAGGTAATGGCGGTGATACATCTCAATATATACAGTAGCTCTCTACATTTGAATCTTGTAGCACGGTAGCTGATTGGTTGCTACCGGCGTGGCCTCGCCCAGGCACGCCTCCATTCCTGCTGCTGAATGCAGGTCTTTCTTCAGCTGCTGAATGCAGGTCTTTCTTCAGCTGCTGAATGCGGGGAAGGTTTTCCCGCGGCTGTCCGTGATTGAGCAATGTGAACCATGTGAGAGTGAACGCTCGCAGCTGCCCTCTATAGGCTGTCTGCTCGCGTTCCTTTACAGCTGATATCGTTTGTATCTGGAGTGGTTACAATCTTGCCTTACAGTATAATGAACATGCATACATACATAACATCCCTCCCCCCTAGGATGGGACGAAGTCCCGCAACCATTGTGGCTTGCCGCACGTTCGCTTGGGGCGTGCTTGCGCCTGCCCTAATTCTGGAGAGCCTGTGATCCCTGACTCCGCGGGAGCTTGTCCTGCAACGGGAAACGGGGATTCGTTAGTGGCTCTGTGGGGCGTCCGTGCCTGCCTTGCGCTTGGGGAAGGGAATGGGATGAACAGTTGGGAGGTAAATCCCTGCCTATTGCCCTCGGACCCCGGGGACCCTCCTAGTGTGAACCGCGGCACCGATGAGGTCGCCCTTGGGGAATGGCTACCTTCTGATCCCTGCTCGGGGGACCTTAAGACTGCGGTGGTGGGCGGACTCGCTGATGCCTCCGGTCTTGGAGGTGTCGGTCTCCGGAACATGGGCGCTATATTGCATTCTAACTCACAGGGGCTACTGGGACTGGAGGTACCAGGGGCTGAACTGAAACCCCTCTTTTCGCTAGGACGGGTGGGGGACCACTCCGCTAACTCCCCCTGGTACTGTAAATCAACGTCTAAACCTCTATGGGCCTCTGAGCCTCGGGGGGACTTCCGCGGCTTCCGCGGGGTATGAGTGTGGTTGGGGCTCCTCCTTTCTGACGGGGACGCCTGCAACCCGGGGCTCCTCCTCTCTGGCGGGGACTCCCGCAAAAGATTTCCGTGGATCGATTCCCTTTCCTCCCCCCTTGGTGGGGACCCATGCTCCCCTTTTCCTCCCCCTTGGGCTAAACGGGTGGGGGAGTACCCTAACGCTGAATCAATGCTGGCCTCATCCTCGTCTTGCTCTCCGGGGACCCTACGCCTGAGTTGGTCCACGTGTCGCCTCCACAGGAAACCTGTACTGGTCTCTACGCGGTATGAGACGGGGCCGGTTTGATCTACTACGGTGCCCGGCACCCAGGCTGGCCCCGCGCTGGCGTAATTCCTGCAGTGTACTGGGGCGCCTATGCTGAAACTCTTTGTGGGTTCCACCCCTATGTTCCGCCCCTTGTCCTCTACTCTCGTGGGGTCTAGCTTGGATATCCCCGTGGCCAGCTTCCTGCGCATCAACAGCTCTGCGGGGGAGTACCCTGACGCTAAGGGGGTGACCCTGTATCTCAGCAGGAATTGGCACAATTTCAGGTCGAGGTCTCCGGGACCCATGCGCAGTAGCGCGTCTTTCGTGGTGCGCACGAGGCGCTCTACTTGGCCATTGGTGGCCGGGTGAAAGGGGGCGGAGGTGACGTGCCGAATGGCGTTGCGTTCCATGAATGCCCTGAACTCGGCGGACGTGAAACAGCTAGCGTTATCGCTGACGAGGGTGTCGGGTAAACCGAACGTGGAAAAGACCCTCCTTAACTGTTTAATGGTTGTGGTCGAGGAGGTGCTCGAGACTGGAATGACCTCCAACCACTTAGAGAACGCGTCCACCACGAGGAGGAAAAGCGTTCCCCTGAATGGGCCAGCAAAGTCTACGTGAACTCGGGACCAGGGTCCCCTCGCAGCGTCCCATTCCCTAGGTGGCGAGCGAGCCTCTTCTGGCCTTGAGCTTTGGCACGCCTCGCAAGTGCCGACCATGTGTTCGATGTCGGCGTCTAACTGGGGCCACCAAAAGTAACTGCGGGCTAGTGCCTTAGAGCGTACGATCCCCGGGTGGCTGACGTGCAGCAGTTTAAGCACCCTCGGCCGGAGAGACGTGGGGATCACTACCCGCTGTCCCCACAAGAGGCAACCCCTCTCCAGGGACAACTCTAATCTCTTTTTGAAGAATGTGTCGAATTCCGCTGCTGGGGAAGACACGGGCCACCCTTTCTGCACCCAGGAGCAAACTGTGGCCAGCGCTTTGTCCTTGCCTGTCGCTTTGGCGATTTCGGCCGGTACTACTGGAGGGGAGTCTAGGACCTCTATCATTAAGACCTGGTGGTCCCTCTCTACTCCGCCCACGTGGCAGCAATCCTGGGGAATGGGGGACCTCGACAGAGCGTCGGCATGGCTTATCTCCCTCCCGGGCCGGTATACCAACGCGTGCTGATACGCGTTGAGAAAAATGGCCCATCTGAGCATTCTCGGGGACAGGATCTGGGGTGTGGGCTTGTCTGCGGTGAAGATGCCCAGCAAAGGCTTGTGGTCAGTCACTATGGTGAAGGGGCGGCCGTACACGAAATCATGAAATTTCTTGGTCCCCGCAATTATTGCTAGCGCCTCTCTGTCTGTCTGAGCATAATTCCTCTCCGCTTGGGACAGGGATCTAGAGTAGAAAGCTATCGGGGCCTCCCTACCGTTCTCCAGCACGTGGCAAAGCACCGCCCCCACCCCCACCGGGGATGCATCGCATATCAGGACCACCGGGCGTTTGGGATTGAAGTGGGTCAGTACAGCATCTGATGCCAGGAGTCGCTTCAGGTCATTGAAAGCCTTTTCCTGGTCGTCGCCCCACTTCCATGCCTCATCCTTTTTTAACAATTTGTGTAGCGGTTCTGCCACGGCTGCCTTCCGCGGGAGGAAGGAGTGGTAGAAGTTGAGCAGTCCGAGGAACGACTGCAACTCGGGCTTGGAGGTGGGGCGAGGGGCCTTTTTGATGGCGGCTACCTTGGATTGGGCTGGCCTAATTCCCTCGGGAGTAACACGGAACCCTAGGAACTCAACCTCTGTAGCGAAGAAGACGCATTTGTCTTTCCGCAACCTCAACCCCGCCTTTTCGAATATTGCCAGGACCTTTCCCAACCTTGTTGCTAATTCGGCCCGGCTCCCCCTGTAATTAATACGTCATCAAAATAGGGTAACACCCCCTCCAACCCCTTCAGGAGGCGTTCCACCAATGACTGGAAAATCCCGGGCGCCGAATTCACGCCGAATTGGAGGCGCGAAACCTGGAACGCCCCTTTGTGGGTGACTATGGTTTGTGCAGCAGCTGCGGCGGGGGTCACCGGGAGTTGCTGGTAGGCTTGGGCCAGGTCGAGTTTGGCGAAACACCTCCCCCCGTGTAACCTGGCCAACAAGTGGCTGACTACCGGCACCGGATACGCATTAGGGCGGATCGCCTTATTGATGGTGCACTTGTAATCAGCGCATATTCGGACTTCCCCGTTGGCCTTGAGCGCTGTTACAATTGGAGTTTCCCACTCCGCAGAATCAACAGGAACAAGAATCCCCTGGCCCACTAATTTGTCCAATTCCGCCTCAATTTTGTCCTTTAGTGCGAAAGGCACTCTGCGCGGTTTAAGTCTGATTGGACGCACTCCAGGGTCCAGGTCGAAAGTCACTGGGGGGCCCTTGAATTTTCCTAGCCCCTTTTTAAAAACCTCGGGGTGCGCGTCGCACACGCTCTGTATTGGATCAGTCCCGGCGGCGTGTGCTCCCACGGCGTGCACCCCCCCAATGAACAACCCCAGGGGCTGGAACCATTGAGTCCCGAGGAGGCTGCATTTACCCCCCTTGAGGACGACTAAGGGGAGCGTTGCGGTGTACTTTTTGAACTGGACCTGGAACTTCCCAACCCCCAACACTGGGATGCGGTTCCCCTGCACGTCCTTCAGCGTGGCCCTCAACGCCTTGAGCTTGGGCCGCACGCGGGGGGCGATTTTCATGAACTCCCCCTGGGAAATAATGGAGTATGAGGAACCCGAGTCCACCTCCATCCTAACAGGGGCCCCTTGTATTACTACCTCAACGAAGTAACGGGGGTGCTCCGTGGAAACGCTGCAAACCGGCGCGTCGTCCTCGCTGTCGTCGGAGACTCGCCCTACTCCGTCCCGCGTCCTCGTGGTCCGTGTGCCGTCCTTCGGCCTCGTGGTGCGGTCCTGCCTCGTGGTGCGGTCCTGCCTCGCCGAGCGGTCTGGAGAACTCCGGGTGGCCTCGCGTCGTTTCCGGCAGACCTTGGCGATGTGCCCGCGCCGGCCGCAGTTGTGGCACTCGGCCTTGCGGAATGGGCATTTGGTGCGGGCGTGGGCGGCGCCGCAGCCATCGCAGCGCCGGCCCTCTCTCTGGACCCTCCGGACGTCCTCGTCGTCGCTGCTCTCTGCAGAAGACGAGTTCGAAGTCCGCCGGGCCGCGCGCACCGAACTCTCTGCCTTGGCGGTCTTCGGGCGCCAGTCCTGAAGTTCGTGCACCCCGGCCGACGTGGCCTCTGCGGCCTGTGCCGCGTCGAGGACTTGTTGCCACGTGGGAGGCGGTTCCCTTTTCATCAGCGCGCGCTGAGTCTCTGTGTCCCTCAGACCGCAGAGCAGGCAGTCCCGGAGGGTGACGTCGGGGAGTTCCCACTTGCACGGGCCGGCGGCCAACCGCAGGGCCGCGGCGAACTCATCGACCGATTCTCCGGGTGCCTGGACTCGCCTCCAGAACGCGCTCCGAGCGGGGAACATCGCTATTGCCGGCCGGAGATGGGCGCGCAGCGCCGCCAGGAGCTCTGTGGCCTTGAGGTCGCCCACCTTCCTCGGCGCGATCAGGTCCACCAAGGTCCTCTTGGTTTCTTGTCCGAGCATGCGGACGAAGATGGCCCTCTTTTTGGCCTCGTCTGAGACTTCGAGCTCCACCAGCGCAGCGTTGAAGTCTATCTCAAACAGCTCCAAGTCTCCCGGCTTCCTGATCTCGTACCCGGCGCATGTCTTGGTCCCGTGGGCAGCCATCGATCCCACCTTCGTCGCCAGTTTAGTGTATGGGACCAAAGACGACCGGACAACCGAAGGGTTGGTTTAACACAGGTTTATTGCATTGCATGAGGTTCCAGTGAAGCATGAGGTAATGGCGGTGATACATCTCAATATATACAGTAGCTCTCTACATTTGAATCTTGTAGCACGGTAGCTGATTGGTTGCTACCGGCGTGGCCTCGCCCAGGCACGCCTCCATTCCTGCTGCTGAATGCAGGTCTTTCTTCAGCTGCTGAATGCAGGTCTTTCTTCAGCTGCTGAATGCGGGGAAGGTTTTCCCGCGGCTGTCCGTGATTGAGCAATGTGAACCATGTGAGAGTGAACGCTCGCAGCTGCCCTCTATAGGCTGTCTGCTCGCGTTCCTTTACAGCTGATATCGTTTGTATCTGGAGTGGTTACAATCTTGCCTTACAGTATAATGAACATGCATACATACATAACAAGAAGTCAACCATAACTAGCCACCAAAATGTTTGTTCACTGTTCCGAAATCTGCTCACAGAAGCTCATTACAGATCACACTGGTTATTTCTTGAGTGGAGGTTTATTTCTTTATATTCCATTATATTCTTCTCAGAATCCTTCTCAAAGGCACTTCGTAAGAACAAACTGTATATCATGTAATTAGAAGCAGAAATCATTGAATTGTAGAGCTAGGACATCAAAGATCTTTGAGTTCAAACCCCCATGGAAGCCAGTATCCCACCGCTAAAACATACCATCTTATCTCATTTTAAAAACCTCCAGTGAAGGAAACTTCACCACCATCTTACAACACTAGACATTGTTTAGCTTTCCAAAGATGTGACACAGATAGTCCTTTGGTGACTGAGCAAGTAGCCATGCAAACAAGGCCCATGCTGGCCTTCTACTAACCAATCAGAAGAAAGAAAGCTGATTTGCCATACAGTGGGAGGTGTGAAAACTGCTATGATATCCATCTTATTTCAGTGCTCTGAAGGAATAGCCTTTTCTGATCAGTAGTTTTCCATAATGTATGCATTGGCCCTCTCTCAGGATTCAAGGACAGCATTAAAGTTACTTTATTTTTTAGACTAAAATGAATTTATATGTTCTCCCTTTTGTTGTTGTTGTAGTGTGTATACTTTCACTTCAAAATCTGATTAGTTGGCCCTCCAGCTAACTTAGCAGGATGAAAATCCTACTTATGTTACCCAGAGATGGAGCATATAACAGCCTGTGTATATAGTGGTTGAAAGGTTAGGAAATTGGGAGGTGCAACTCATTTTGGTGATCTTTGGCCATTCTACTTCTGCCAACCAAAGTATTCCACACTATTTTTGTAAAGAGAAAACCAGGAAGGAGTAGATTTTTTTACACCATTTTGAACTCATGGAAGAGAAAGAAGGATGTGAAAGTAGATAATAAGGAGCCCTGGTGGCGCAGTGGTTAAACTGCTGTACTGCAACCAAAAGGTTGTGAGTTCGATCCTGACCAGGGTTGAGGTTGACTCAGCCTTCCATCCTTCTGAGGTCGGTAAATCTGGTACTCAGCATATTAGGGGGGGATGCTAATTAACCTGTGAACCATCCAAAGAGTGCACTAAGCACTATTGGGTGGTATATGTGTGATTGCTTTTTTTGCTTTGCTTTAATGTGACTCTTTTCTATCCCTGTCATTCAATGTGTATACTGTATCTTTCTCCCTTCCAACTAGTGGCAAGCATCCCTTACCCCATGATGGCACCAGCTGCTCTGGCATATCGTGGAGCTCTGCGTGGTCGTGGTCGAGCCACCATTTATAATCCTATCCGAGCAGCACCTGCCCCTACTCCAGTTCCAGCCTATGGCAGGTATGCATCTTAGAGATAGGGAACAGTAGATGCTTCCTTGTATGTGGATTTAGATCAGGGATTCTCAACCTGCAGCCCATGAACCAGATGCAGCCCTCGATGCCATTTCATGTGTCCCCAATCACTACCACCTCCAGCACACCTGGAAGTGCCATGTGGTGGAGGCATGGCAAAATGGCCATCTGGCCCCCATAGATGTCTGAGGGAGCATGACATGGCCCTGTGCTTTAAAAGGTTAAGAACTCCTGATTTAGATCCTTAGGCCATGAATCCAATCTTGTCCATTCCCAATCAGGAGTGAGAACTCTTCAGGATTTCAGACTGAATTCTTTCCTAGCTCTACCTGGAGATCTATGACATTCTGACTCTAGTACAGTGATGGCCAACCTTGGCACTCCAGGTGTTCTTGGACCTCAATTACCAAAAGCCACTCCTGTTGATCAGGGCTTCTGGGAGTTGAAGTCCAAGAACAGCTGGAGTGCCAAGGTTGGCCATCACTACCCTAGTAATGGTAACCCATCCCAACCTTCTGAAAACAGATGAAACCAGTAAAATTCAGGGTTGGTCTGATACTACTGGAAGGAGAAGCACCTTGATAGTACAGTATTGCTACTGTATAAGGCAGGTTTTCCCAACAGATTTTCCCAACCTGGTACACTGTAGGTGAACTGAACTACAACTTCCATTTCCCCTGCAAGTCCAGTCAGTGCTGCTCATACTAGGTGGGTGAGATTGCAGTTGTAGCCTCATACATTTGCTCCAGTCCGGTACATGCCTACACATCTGGAAAGGCTGCCCTTTAAAAATATGGCCAGACAGGTTCAACCATGGCTTAAAGCAAAAACTAGAAATCTGTGACCTTCTTGATTTTGGGCTGCCTTCCAGAGTAGCCTGTGGTTTTAGATACTGCAATTAGCAACATCTGAAAGGTCATGTTCCTCAATCCAACCAAGTGGAAAGAGTTATTTCCTTAAAAGGCTTATCCCAAACATTGAAATGCAATTTGTACTTACTGAACAGGGATGGGGGGGGGGGGGCACTATGCATATGCTCAGAGGTATTTCTTTCTTCCTGGTGTGTTTGGAGATGGGGGCTGTGTGATATTTGGGACTGGCAAGGCTAAGATGAAACGGGGAAAGGGCAGACCAGGAAACCACTATCTTCACACTAATGTTTTCTTTTCTCCCCATGCTTTCCCTACCCAGTGTAATTTATCCGGATGGCCTGTATGGTTCTGAAATCTATGTAAGTCCTTGTCTGCATTTCCTTGGGGTTCAGTACTCAGTAGGTTCCAGGGTTGGCAGTCCAGCAACGAATAAAGAGGCTGGCACAGGCTTTGTGGGGTTTGCCAAGACAGAGCAATAAGTCATGGGGTGGTGGATATTTCAGAGAGCTCAGAGTCCTGTTAGCAAACAGTTGTCAAATAGCAAATGGATTGGCAGGCCACATGAAGTTAAGAGTTCCTACGGCTAGCAGGTTGCCAGGATGCCCAATGAGTGCACTAGAGCAGTGATGGCGAACCTTGGCACTCCAGATGTTCTTGAACTTCAATTCCCAGAAGCCCTGATCAGCAGGAGTGCTGACTTGGGCGTCTGGTAATTGACATTCAAAAACACCTGGAATGCCAAGGTTCACCAACCCAGCACTAGACAATGTTCCCTAACTTTTCGTGTTTTGGACTTCAGTTATCACTGAGTGACAAACACGAACACTTCATCAAACTCAGCCACGCCCTCCACCATCTATTCAGTGTAATGTGTGTGGTCTCATGTTTCGTGCCAGGATCAGTTTATTGAGTCACCAGAGACACATCCATCAACTGAGAAAATGACTTTCAGGAAAAATGTGTGCTCAGATACGAGTGGCAGCCGCTGCCGACTTCAATTCCCAGAAGCCATTGGCTGATTGGTGCTTTGTGGGAATTGATTTAGGTTTCTGGGAATTGAAGTCCAAAACCCAAAGTTTGGGGAACACTGCACTAGAGGACATAAATCCGAGGTATCCCTTTGGAGCAAGACCAACCCAAGATAGAAGGCAAAGAATAAAAGCGAGTTGGATTGACAGTTGAATCTTTCTTCAATACTGGTGATGGATAAAGCACCCGCACTTCATCTGGATGTTGCATGCCAGTTTGGGTGTTTTGGTGTATGCAAACCAAGACACAGGACACAGCCTCGGGCTGGGTTAACTCAGGTTTATTGCATCGTGGACAGAGGGAACATGAGGTAATGGCGGATCGATAGCTCTTTATATACAGCAGTAATACATTTGAACGTGGTTCCATGATAGCCCATTGGCTACTGTCTGCGTGACGTCATTGCGGGTCACGCCCTTCTTGTCCAGGTGTAGGTGGTGGCGGGAAAACTTCCCACGCTGTTGCCTTTGATGAGTTTGGACCAAGGAGCTTGGACGCTCGCTGCTGCCAGCTGGTGGTCATTAGCTCGCGTCCACTTACAGGGTTCATGTGATGCAGCTGAGGGTTACATTGTTGCCATAGGCAAGGTTACATTTGTTCAGATACATTGTGGAAGGTAAAACCATTAGAACACAACACCCCTCCCCCCTAGGATGAGACACAGTCTCGAGCCCACACTTAAACACACTCCCCCCCCTAGGAGACAAAGTCTCTCAGCCAAGATGGCTTATTTCGAACACGCTGGGGTCTCGATGCGGGCTGCCTTTCCCCGGGTTTGCTACCTTCTCTTTGTCCCCAGGTTTCCTGTCCTGTAATTGGAGAGGGAGACTCGTTAGTGACTTGCCGCGGCTCTGCGGCGTTGTTGGAAGGTGTGCTCTTTCTTAGGGAGGAACCGGGGGCACTGGGGGCTAACGAAAAACCCCTCTTCTCGCTTGGATGGGTGGGGGAACACTCCTGAAAACCCCCCCGGCTCGCAAACTCAAGATCAAAATTACATTCGGGGGCAGCGGTCGCGAACTCCTCTCCCCCTTCCCCGGCCTCTGATAGGACTGGTGTATCAAAAGGGTATGAGTCGGGGCCGCTTCTGCCTTCCCCCCTTGCTTGGGACTGTTGTTCGCTGCTGTCTCCCCCTTGGGTTAAGCGGGTGGGGGAGAACCCTAACGCTGAATCCTGTTGCTGAGCCCCACTGACTGGCCTACTTACTCGGTGCCTCAGTTGGTCTGCGTGCCTCCTCCAGAGGAGGCCGGTGTTAGTCTCGACTCGGTACGACACTGGCCCCGTCTGTTCTACAACCGTCCCTGGTACCCAGGCTGGCCCTGCGCTGGAATAGTTCCTGCAGTGAACAGGGTCGCCGGCGGCGAAACCTTTCGAGACTGCCAACCCTATGTTTTTTCCTTTATCCTCGACTCTCGTCGGGTCAAGCCTGGACAGGATCGTGGTCAGTTTTCGCCGCATCAAGAGCTCTGCCGGCGAGTAGCCTGACGCTAAAGGGGTCACCCTATACGCTAAGAGGAATTGGCATACTTGGTGATTCAGGTCCCCCGGGCCCATGCGCCGCAGCGCATCCTTTGTTGTACGCACCAGCCGTTCCACTTGGCCATTCGTGGCCGGGTGAAACGGCGCGGATGTGACATGCCGAATGGCGTTTGCCTCCATGAATGCCCCGAACTCGGCGGAGGTGAAACAACTAGCGTTATCGCTGACTAAAGTATTGGGTAAACCGAACGTTGAAAAGACTCTCCTTAGCTGGCTAATTGTCGTGGCGGAGGACGTGCTTTTTACTGGAATAACCTCCAGCCACTTGGAGAACGCATCCACCACCAGGAGAAACATGGTTCCTCGGAATGGGCCAGCGAAATCCACGTGCACTCTGGACCAAGGCCCCCTTGCTGTGTCCCACTCCCTATGCGGAAGGCGGGCCGCCTCTGGTCGGGATCCCTGGCATGCCTCACAAGTGCCGACCATGTGCTCAATGTCCGCGTCCAGCTGTGGCCACCAGAAGTAACTCCGGGCCAGCGGCTTTGAACGAACTATGCCCGGGTGGCTGACGTGCAGCAGTTCGAGCACCCTCGGCCGCAGGGATGTAGGGACCACCACCCGTTGGCCCCACAAAAGGCACCCCCTCTCTAGGGACAACTCTAGCCTTTTCCGAAAAAATGGGTCGAATTCTGTGCTTGGGGACGACGCCGGCCACCCCTTCTGTACCCACGAACTAACTTTCTCTAGCGTTCTGTCCTTGCCTGTCGCCCTAGCAATGTCGGTTGGTACTATTGGGGGTGCGTCTAAGACCTCAATTAGCAACACCTGGCGGTCTTTTTCTACTCTCGCCTTTTGGTCGTCCGACAAGGGCAAAGGAGATCTCGAAAGTGCATCAGCATGGCTGATCTCCTTTCCGGGCCGGTACTCCAACTCATGCTGGTATGCGTTGAGAAAAATAGCCCATCGCAGCATTCTCGGGGACAGGATCTGCGGCGTGGGCTTGCTTGCCGTGAAAATCCCTAACAATGGCTTGTGATCAGTCACGATTTTGAACGGGCGGCCATACAAAAAATCGTGAAATTTTTTGGTTCCCGCTACTATTGCTAATGCCTCCCTGTCGGTTTGTGCGTAATTTCGCTCCGCTTGGGACAGGGACCTTGAATAAAACGCTACCGGGGCCTCCCTTCCGTCATCCAACACGTGGCAAAGCACCGCCCCCACCCCCACCGGGGATGCATCACAGGCTAAGACCACCGGCCATTTGGGGTCGAAATGCGTCAGGATTGCCTCAGATGTTAAGAGTTGCTTTAATTCTTTGAACGCCCTCTCGTGCTCGTCACCCCACATCCATGTCTCCTCCTTTTTAAGTAACCGATGGAGCGGTTCGGCCACGGACGCCTTCCGCGGGAGGAATGTATGGTAAAAATTGAGGAGCCCCAGGAAAGACTGTAGCTCGGTTTTGGATGTGGGGCGAGGGGCCTTCTTTATGGCTGTTACTTTGGATTTAGACGGCTTAATCCCCTCGGGTGTGATCCGGAAACCTAAAAATTCAACCTCAGTTTCATAAAAAACACATTTGTCCTTCCTTAGTCTCAACCCCGCTTCCTCGAACACGGTTAGTACTTTGTCCAATCTCTTTGCCAGTTCAGCCTCACTCCCCCCTGTTATCAACACGTCATCAAAATAAGGCAACACCCCCTCCAGTCCCTTCAGGAGGCGTTCCACAAGCGACTGAAAAAGGCCGGGTGCCGAGTTCACGCCGAACTGTAAGCGCGACACCTGGAACGCCCCTTTATGTGTAACTATCGTTTGTGCCGCGGCCGTGGCGGGGGTCACTGGGAGTTGCTGATAGGCTTGTGCCAAATCGAGTTTAGCGAAACACTTTCCCCCATTCAGCCTGGCTAAAAGGTGGCTGATCACCGGCACCGGGTATGCATTAGGGCGGATTGCCTTGTTGATTGTACACTTATAATCAGCGCAAATGCGCACCTCCCCGTTAGCCTTTAGAGCCGTTACAATTGGAGTTTCCCACTCCGCGGAATCAACAGGAATAAGAATCCCCTGGCCCACCAGTTTGTCCAGTTCCGCCTCTATCTTGTCCTTGAGTGCGAACGGCACCCTGCGCGGTTTGAGTCTTATCGGGCGGACCTCCGGGTCTAGGTCGAAGGCTACAGGGGGTCCCTTGAACTTTCCGAGTCCTTTCTTAAAAACGGCGGGATGCGCATCGCAAACCGCTTGTATTGGGTCCACCCCCACTGTATGCACTCCCCCTATGAACAAACCTAAAGGCTGAAACCACTGCGTCCCTAGGAGGCTACAACTTCCCCCCTTAAGGACAACTAGGGGCAGTTCCGCAGAATGTCTCTTAAAATTGACCCGAAATTTCCCGACCCCCAACACCGGAATGCTGTTTCCCTGCACGTCTCGTAGCGTGGACCTCAACGTTTTAAGTTTGGGCCGCACGTGGGGGTCGATTCTCAAGAACTCTTTCTGGGGAATTATAGAATAGGAGGACCCCGAGTCAATTTCCATCCTAATAGGGGCCCCTTGTACTAGTACCTCAACGAAGTAATGGGACTGTCCCGCGGACACGCTGAACACTGGGGCGTCGTCCTCGCTGTCGTCCGAGACGCGGCCCACGCCATCCCGCTTCCTCGTGGTCTGGGCGCCATCTTTGGGCCTCGCTGGATGGTCCGGTCTGGCCGAACGGTCTTGTGACTGCCTCCGGCTCTCCTTCCGTTTTCTGCATGCCTTGGCGATGTGCCCCCGTCGGCCGCAGGTGTAACACTCGGCCTTCCTGAATGGGCATCTCGCGCGCTCATGGGCCGCTCCGCAACCATCGCAGCGTCGACCACCCTTTCGGACCTTCTGGACCTCTTCGCCGTCGCTGCCTTCCGTAGACGACTTTGAGGCCCGTCGAGTTGCATGCACCGCCTGTCCGGACTTCCCGTGCACCGAGTTTGCCGCCTTGCCGGCTCTAGGACGCCACTCACGCCACTGGTGCATCTCGTCCACTCCAGCATTCGTGGACTCTGCGGCTTCCGCGGCCTCCACGACCTCTGCCAACGTGGGTGGCGGCTCCTTGTTCATCAAGCTGCGCTGCACCTCCTTGTCTTTCAGGCCACACAGCACGCCGTCCCTGAGGGCCATCTCTAAGATGTTGTCCCATTTGCAGGGGGTGGCGGCGATCCTCATGGCGGCCACGAATGTCTCAACCGACTCGTCCGGCGCTTGGACTCGCCTCCAAAACGCGCTCCGAGCGGGAAACATTGCCCTCGAAGGACTGAAGCGCTCTCGCAGCAGCTTCATGATGTCGTCCGCCTTAAATTCGCTCACCTTCTTCGGAGCGATGATGCTCACCAGCGTCCGCTTGGTTTCCATCCCGAGCATTCTGGTGAGGATGGCCCTCTTCCTCTCCTCGTCGTCTCCTTTGACTTTGAGTTCCACCAGTGCCGCCTGGAAGTCCATCTCGAGCAGCTCCCAGTCCTGCGGTTTGGTGATGTTGAACCCGCTCTGCGCCCTGGCTGTTCCGTGGGGATCCATCATCCCACCTTCGTCGCCAATTTGGTGTATGCAAACCAAGACACAGGACACAGCCTCGGGCTGGGTTAACTCAGGTTTATTGCATCGTGGACAGAGGGAACATGAGGTAATGGCGGATCGATAGCTCTTTATATACAGCAGTAGTACATTTGAACGTGGTTCCATGATAGCCCATTGGCTACTGTCTGCGTGACGTCATTGCGGGTCACGCCCTTCTTGTCCAGGTGTAGGTGGTGGCGGGAAAACTTCCCGCGCTGTTGCCTTTGATGAGTTTGGACCAAGGAGCTTGGACGCTCGCTGCTGCCAGCTGGTGGTCATTAGCTCGCGTCCACTTACAGGGTTCATGTGATGCAGCTGAGGGTTACATTGTTGCCATAGGCAAGGTTACATTTGTTCAGATACATTGTGGAAGGTAAAACCATTAGAACACAACAGGTGTATAGCAGAAAACTGAGTGGCATACTGGGCATTCTCCTGCTATGCCTTCCACCTGAGGCAAATGCTTCCATCTGTCTAATGGCAGGGCCAGTTCTACTTTGTCAAGCAGAATCACAGTTTGGTTAGTGATATCAATCTAGCTTGCTTGGGGGAAAGATGATCTGTGGCAGAATTGCTATTTTCATTGGAGAAGTTTAGTATGGGGTTCCCAACCTTTTCAAGCTGGGGACCAGGTCACGTTCTCTGTTAGCTTTGAGGGCCGGACGGCCATTTTGCCCTGCCTGCATGATGGTGGTGGCCATTTTGCCCCAACAGCTTGAAAGTGGTGGACATTTTGTTTCTGAAATGCCCTTAGGTTGGGAACCCCCGGTTTAGTGGCAAAGTTCCTGTAACCTCTCACACACATTGGGCTGTTGACTTTAATTTTTGTGTCTTTTGTGTAGGGTTATCCTACAGCGTACAGGGTGGCCCAGACACCAGCAGCAGCTACTGCCACCGCCACCTATAGCGACGCGTAAGTTTGAAGCAGAGGAGTCTGTAATGTGTTTGCTTCAATTTTCCAGAAGCTGTGCCCGCTGATGCCTTTTTATTATTATTCCTTGCAACAGATACGGACGGGTCTACACTACTGCTGAGCCGTATCACCATGCAATGACCCCCGCCTATGGAGTCGGTGCCATGGTAAGCTGTCAATGCCAGTGGGCTTGGCATCTCAGAGCTTGGCTGTTGAATTTCAGAGCCCGGGGTGTGGGTGAAATAAGGCTGTCCTATCCATATGCATGAGGGACTGTGGTGGCTCAAATGGTTAAGAAACTGAACTTAAAGACTGGAAGGTTAGAGTTCGATACCCAAGTGCTGCATGATGGAGTGAGCTCCCACCTCTGTCAAAGTACCTGCCAACCTAGCAGTTCGAAAGCAAGAAATTGCAAGTAGATAAATAGAGACCACTTTGATGGGAAGGTAAACCATGCACTCCAGTGCCTGCCACATGTCCAAGGAAACGTCTGCAGACAGATAGTGCTGGCTCTTTGGCTATAAACAGAGATGAGCACTGAACCCTTGAGTCGGATACAACTGGCTTTCGAGTAAGGGTAACCTATCCATATGCATTGTGAGGCAGGATCACTTCTCCCCAAAGATCAGCCAATGCAATCCAGACCCGAATGAGAGTCTAGCAAAGTTAGTTAATATACAGATTGTGTCAAATGATGGCTGCAAAGTAGCTAATTCAAACATGGAGCCCTAGGGCTGATACATAACAAATAAATAAATAAATAAATAAAATGTCCATTTTAAGTAAAGGTAAAGGTCTCCCTGGCTTGAAAGGCAGTTGTCCTCTATTCTAGGGGCTGATGTTCATCTTCATTTACTGCCAAAGAGCCAGTGCTGTCTGGGTCTGCAAATGTTTCTGTGGTCATGTGGCAGGCATGACTAGATGCTAGAGCATCTATAACCTATTAAGACAGGATGGAAAAAGAGAAACATTATCATACACATACTTTTCCAGGGGCATATTCCTATCCTCCTGAAACTGTGATCTCACCTGATATTGATCATCTTCTGATCATCAACATCTCACCTGATGATGATGATGATGATGATGATGATGATGATGATGATGATGATAATTATTATTATTATTATTATTATTATTATTATTATTATTATTATTATTATTATTATTATTATTATTATTATTATTATTATTATTATTATTATTATTATTATGTGTCAGAAATTATTCTGGGTTGAAAGGATTTTTTGTGGAAGAAACTCCACTGTGGGAAAGGACCAAATGGGGCTCCTTTCATGTCCACAAGAGCTGGGACAGAGACAGGCACTCAATCCATCATGCAGTACCCAGGTCTTCCCAGCCTTCCAGCTAACAAGGTGAGCTTCTTATCCACTGAGCCACCGCAGCCCCACCTGATGTTGATCATCTTCTGATCATCAACCTCACTCAGAGGTCTTACTTTTTTTAAAAAAAAAGTGTTGCAGGGTTCCTAGTAAATGAATATAGCAGGTTCTTGTTTTAATTTTAATTTTGTCTCCTATAGTATTTACTGAAAATAAAACATAAGCTGAATAAATGAATAAGTAGCTCTTTAATGAACTTGTTATTATATCATCATTGGCAACTATTCAAAAAGAAAGATATTTTTATCTTGGAAGGCAAGTTCTCAGGCAGGATCAATGAAAAATACGTTTTAAAAACATCTGATTGCTCTCAGAATTCATTAAAAGAGATAAAATACATAACTGGATATTTATAACTTGTGATTTTTATCTCTGTGTTTTGTAATCCATGATCTTAACTGTATTTTTAATAGCAATTGTTAGCCACCCTGGGCTATTTCTAGTGACAGCAGGGATGCAAATGGTGATAATAATCATAATTATAATGTTAATGAAATCCTGCTGCTTTTAAATACCATGGTCTCAAAGATAGTTTTGGCATAGCTGGGGGAGTTACTATTTTTAGACATATCAGAGAGTAAACAAGACAAAAAAAAGACAAAAAATGCTGTGGCACCTTAAAGACTAACTTAAAGGTGCCACAACATATTTTATCTGTGTTGTTGTTCTGTTTTGTTTACTCTCTGTTATGCTTGCACAGACTAACATGGCTATCACTTCAAATATTTTTAAACAAATGCTTCTGGAATCCTTCAGGCTAGCTCTGATTTTACTGAACAACAACGATTTTGCTACTGGGAATAACACATGTGATTTACATGATATCGATTCCACATCTGAACTCAGAATTGTATCACGTACAGATTTTAAGGTGTGCTATAGCTGTTCAAATGGTCGATAATTGGGTAATTTGTTTTACGTGGGAACATTATAACAGTTGCAGCTACCACTATGCCTGCTGCCACCTCAGCTGAATCACATCCCCTGGTGGCATGCATGTTCCAGCAGTGCTCAGGCATGTCTGGGCAAGTCAGTAAGCTGACTTCAGAAATAGGTATATAAGGCAGAGAGGAACCAAGGGCTTGTCTCTAGTGCGAAACCATCTTATTGGACAGTACAGCTAGGCCATAGTGAGTTTGTTTTGAGCTAAAGATGAGTAGGCACAGCAATAAACCAATTTTTACTACATTTGTGGCAAATATACCCCGCGTGATCAGTGCAAAAACCTAACCAAGAGGGTGAGATTCGCTAATTTAAGATTCTGACATCTTAGGCAGAATCAGACTTCAGATTTAGATTCAGTGAACTTGATTTAGTATAGGACACATGGATTCATTAGACCAAGTAGCAGACAATATTTATTTTTTGTGATGCGATGTTTTCGGAACATCTGTGGCTTGGAGATATCGATTTAATGTCCAGCAGATGGCAATGTTTACCAAACTATGAAGTGTCTTCCAATATAGAATAACTGGGCAGGGATGAAATGAATGTTCCACGTGCATGGCCCTTTGTGAGATTTTTTTGATGCTACATCTTGCAATTTGATAAGTTTTCAGTTGTGGGGGAGAAGAAGCAGAAAGCTTCAAGCTTCCGCAGCACATCAAGAAATGAAAACTCGCCATCTCCCTTGTGGGAAAGAATGATTGATTCACAAGTTCCTAAAGGGTTGCCAAAATAACTGGGAAATGTCCAAAAAGAAGTCAGCACTAGTAAAAATTAAAATATTTTGCCCCAAATCCTCTTGTTTAAATTACATGACTTAACTTTTAGAGGCAAATGGCCTCAGGTTAAGAAAGTATCATAGACTTTTGTCCATACCTGTCAAGCGCCGCTCCGGAAAATATGGGAACTGCTCCGGTTTGGGTGCGCATGCACAGCAAAAACTCCTTTGCGCATGCACAGAACCCCTTTGTGCATGTGCAGAACATGTTTGCGCATGAGCAAATGGGTTCTGCGTGCGTGCGCAGTAACCCCTTTCCCCGCTATTCTAAATACGGGACGGCGCCGGGAAAGGGGAGGAACGCGCGCCAAAATACAGGATTTCCTGGCCAATCCGGGATACTTGACAGGTATGCTTTTGTCATGTATGTAGTCAGCATAACAATGCAAGGGGACTTTGGCCTATATTGGATGAACTATGGAGAGGGATAAATGCTTACCAGTATCACAATTCTAAGCTAGGCTGGACCATATGAAACACACTTAATTGTTAAAGGATTTCGAGGGGTGGGGTGGGATTTGGTTCAAAATGTTTGACTGATGAGTTGAAATCTCTCTCACAACTTTGGAAAACACAAATCTTATAAATGAAGACATCCATGTAGTGTAGCTCCCCATAGAGGGCTGCACACATGTCCAGTTTCTGACAGGCCGGAGAAGAGCAAAGATAAGAGGCATGAGTCCCTCATGATTCTGACCCTGGGCCCTGCCGTTTTGCTTTTCAGATCATCAGCAGGCATTCTGTTCATTGGGGTACTTTTTGTCTCTTTGCACTCTGCTGTATCTAGAACAAGGCAGTCAATTTATTTGTGATTGGTTGTTTGAATGGCTGCACTTGCTAGAGGAGGGACTCCAGTGGCTTAGTAGTTAAGACACCGAACGTGATGGTCGGCAGGTCAGCAGTTCGAGACAGAGTGCTGCACGATGGAGTGAGCTCCTGTCTCTGTCCCAGGTCCTGCCAACCTAGCAGTTTGAATGCAAAAAATTGCAACTAGATAAATAGGTACCACTTCAGTGGGAAGGTAAGCAGCATTCCGTGCACTTCAGTGTTTAGTCATGCCTGCCACATGTCCATGGAAACACACTGGCTCTTTAGCTATAAACAGATGAGCACTGTACCTTAGAGTTGGATATGACTGGCTTTCAAGCAAGGGTGACCTTTACTTTTACTTGCTAGAGGAATGTAAAGAAATTGTAGTCTAGAAAATGAATTTATGCAGCCACTGGCCAGAATCATAAACAGAAATAACCCACAGTGTAGTGTGCCACTGTAGATTTGGCTCTCAGCTTTGGAGTTTATCTATATAATGCATGTGACACTTTCCAGTTGTGTATACACAAGCTGACAGCTTCCTCCCCCAATTTGACAACATGACCATTTCAGATTTTGAAAATTCAGAGCAGAATCCAGAGAAAAAGTGAGAGGTACGCCACATAAGCTTTACTTATGGAAGATCATGATGATTCTTGAGATGCAGGGCTCTTTGATTGTGAAACCCACACACACACATACTGTACACAATCTGGAGTTGAATTCTCATGCATACATTTTCTCTTTCTCACAGACCAGCTTGTACAGAGGAGGATGTAACCGCTTCACTCCATACTGAAGGACCAAGTGTTGGTGCTGAGACGCTAGGTGACACCTGTGAGCCGATGGCAGAGATGGTGGGACCCATCCTGAGAACCTTGTGTGTGTGTGTGTCTGTATATATGAGTGTATGTGTGAGAAAGGCGGGAAGGCAGGAAGTTGGGCAAGTTATTTTCGACCAGCAGCACACTGGTGCTGGAGACTGCCAAAAAGTTTACCTTCCACTCCCTCTTCCAGCTTTCAACGTTATTCCTGTAGGACACCAGTGACTGGAGGGCAAAACAAACTCAGATGCAAGACAGACTGAAAAAATGTGCAGCCATGGCTAGGATCAGCAAGGTGCACTAGATTAAAACTACACTAGCCCTCTGCGTGTGTTTGTGTGAACTCTGAAGGCTGGCCAAGTCCCTTCCTGGATCATATCCTACTACAGCAGGGGTGCCCAAACTTTTCAGCCTGTGGGTCAGTCACATGGTTTCTCCCACCTGAAGCAGAATTAAAATGTGCCCGCGCATGCGCAAAATGCTGCCATAAATGCACTCATAACTGTGTCGTAAACACATTTACAACAGCCATGGGTCATTTACGGCAGTGTTTTGCACATGTGGGCACATTTTACTTCTGCTTCCAGGAGCGGCACAGGGGGTGCAGGCCAGATGATTTGGACCCACAGGCCAGATCCAGCCCCCAGGCTGTAGTTTGAGCACCCCTGCACTAGAGCTTTCTCTGTTTTGTAGTGTGCATACCGAAGTTTTCAAACTTATTAGCCAACTTTCCTGAGTTCTTCCTAGCTTGGAGCGGTGACCTTTTCGGATTATACCTCTCATAAACAGTGTGGGAATTCAATGAAACACAATGTCCTGTCTTGCACACTTCCTGGAATCTCCCAAACAACATGGTGATTCTGGGAATTCTACGGCACAAAGTACATTTTCCAAGTTCTGCTTGTGCCCCAACTATTTCCAGGTGTTCTAGCTGTTATGAAAGAAGACTTGGGGGAAGAAACAAACATTATAAATAACATGTAATTAGGAGTGAACTCATGCTAGTGTTGGAATATTTGAGAAATGTGAGAAACCTAACTTCAAAGCATTCATGTACTGAGAGCCTGAAGACCAATCACACAAAAAAAGCTTATTTGCAGAACCCAAAGAAGTAAAATCAACTTCTGTTGTGATATTTGTATACAATCAGTCTTTAGGGTTAGTCTCCTTTTAATTTAGGGTTGTCTCTAAAATCTGTTTCTGCCATAACTCAAACATCACAACAGTCAGAATACCTAGAACCAGTTTTATAATTGTGGTACAAGCAGAGCTTCAAAAAGTTACTTTTTGCTTTAGAAGTCCTAGAATTCCCATGTTGTTTAGGAGAGTCTAGGACAGAGGTGCCCAAACTTTTCGCGTTGTGGGCCGAGCAGGTGGTTCAGCAGGCTGGTCATGTGGTTCTTCGAAACCAGAAGTGGAAGTAAAATGTGCTTTGCCATCTGTTTTGCAACAGATGTTTTGCAACAGGATGAGATAGATTTTTAGGCTGCCATTTTCTCTGCTTAAGCCAGGGGCACCCAAACTAGAGCCTGAAGGCTGAATCCGGCCCCTAGTGCCAATTCCTCCAGCCCACGCTGCCCTTGTCGCTCCCAGAAGTGGAAGTAAAAAGCACCCTATGGGCGCATTTTACTTCCACTTCTGGGAGTGACAAGGGTGGCGTGGGCTGGATGAATTTGCATCAGGGCCGGATTCGTCCCACAGGCTATAGTTCGGGTGTCCCTGGTCTAGGAGACATCACCCAACCTTGTGAGCCATGCAGATAGAGTATTGTGTTTCTAAACCAGAATATGCAGATTATTTGATGTAGAATACGACAACCAGTGTACATAGAATCTTGTGTGTGTTGAGAAACGAAGACAATTGCAACTCATTTCAAGCCAGTTTCTGAACTTTCATGCACTTGTATCACTCATGGTTTCCCCAAAGAATCTTGGGAAGAGTGGTTTTACATTGCTAGATTACTGCTGTCAGGATTCAAGGGAAAGAAACGATGTCATTTTCCCCAGTTGCTGTGTTGTGTTACGCATATGTAGGGAAAGGAAATGTAAAACCTTCAAGATGTTGCTGGACTACAACTTCTATCATTCCTGGCTATAGGACAGGGGTGCCCAAACTTTTCAAGCCATGGGCCAGTCATGTGGCTCCTCCCACTGCAAGTAGAAGTAAAACACACCCGCATGTGCACAGAATACGGCTGTAAACGCACCCACAACTGTCATAATATGACAGCCATGGGTGCATTTACGGCACCATTCTGTACACACGTGGACATGTTTTACTTCCGCTTCTGGGAGCAGCATGGGCGGTGTGGGTCAGATGAATTGGTGTCGGTGGCCGGATCTGACCCACAAGCTGTAGTTTGGGCACCCCTGCTATAGCGCGTTCTGGGGCTGATAGGAGCAAGAATCAGCACCACTAGGAAGGCTTTCAAATTCCCTATCCTTGACATATGGGTTGCTCTGTTTCGTTTCTCTCCTTCCCTGTCTTTTTTCTTCTCTCTGATTAGTCTTTTATATTTTTCTCCTTCATGATGTTTCCCCACTATACCTCTTTTTTTGTGTGCTTTCCTGCATCTCTGATATGCTTTGGGTATCAGCTCGGGACAGGCAGTGGCTGAAGCATACCTTCGACCGTGAAAGCTTTCAGAATTGTTTTTGGGAGAAAAGTTATTACAGTGAAACCCCGTATAACGAAGCCTCATATAACAAAAACTCGTACAACGAAGAGTTTTCTTCTAAAGAAAGAATCAAGGGGCAATTGTACTACATCTTTCTGCATTTCTCTCCTCCCTCTGCCTGTAGAAGGCTGCTCATCCCAAAGCAGAAACCGTGTCTGGTCCTTGCAATTTGTTTCATGTGTATTTCTGGGCTTGAACCTGTCCAGTAATACCTGCTTAGTTCACGGTGCAATATCTCAGGGAAACCTTTCTAAACAGATGCTTTGTTCTTGTGTCTCCTTGTTACTGTAATAAAATTCTTATTCTGGCTAACTTCTATTACTCTGCCTCCTTTTCTTCTTCCTTTTCCCTTCTCTGGCTGTATATTTCTTCTTTTACTCTCCAGTCTGATAGTTTTGCTTGCTTCCAGTTCTCCATCCTTGGTTGACAGGGAGTCCAAACACGAAAAGGTTTCTTTAAAAACCAGCAGAAACAACAAGAACAAACAATATCATGGCCACTGGTATTTATGTAGGGCAAAGGTTCCCAATCTTTTTACGCCACAGGCCAAGCCATGCCCTCTGGACAGCTGAGCGGGCTGGACCAGGCTCTCGCCCCCCCTCCCCGGAATTGGATGTATTTACAGCTGTTGTAAATGCACCCACTTCCGTGTTTACGACAGTCATGTTTATGCATGTGCGGACACGTTTTACGGCTGACGTAAATGCACCCGCTTCCACTTCCGGGTTTGAAATGGTGCCATAGGCCGAGTCCGGCTCAAGGGTCATAGGTTGGGAACCCCTGATGTAGGGGCTTTTTTTGGGGGGGGGATAATCAACATTAATTCAGAGACCTGAATGTTTTGAAAAAGGAAATGTGGTTCTTCATGCAAATACTCACCTCATCTTTTGGTTAAACAGATTCAGAAGGTGTTTTGTTTTTGTTCGTTGGCCGTTAGGAGAAAATGCTGCCAACCCTGCGTGATCCCAGGCAACAGCAGAACAAAACACATGTATACGATAGGTGGCAATGCCTCCCTCTCAATCCACTTTGTGCTGTTTGCAAACTGTTTCCAGTATATGAATGGGGGAAAATGGTGGATACACGCATGCCAGGGGGGGCACTCAGAGCCCTCTCTGTGGGCACATGTTCCGTCGCCCCAGCACAGAGTTTGTCCCGCCCCTCTGCCCAGCAGCCCAATGGGAGCACTTCCTCTCTCTCCCCCAGCACAGAGTTCAACCTGCCCCTCGCCCATCAGCCCAATGGGAGCGCTTCCTCCACTGCCCAACACAGAGTTCGCCTGCCCCTCTGCAGTGCGGACGGCAGCCTGTTGAGTTTGGGCACTCACCATCACTGCCTTAAAGCATTGTTGTAGGACCAGGATTTTCCTGTAACGCAGGGAATGAGAGCAAAAATGAAACTTCCAGATCAAATGTGGACTTCAGGGGCCCACAGTGTGAACCTCCTGAACTCCTGACATTGAAAAAGAATCAACCTTCCTCTTTTGCCAGGCCTTGGGAAGCTGTTAACTTCTGATATAACAGGAATCCTTTCTATTTCTATGGTGTCTTGGGTGAATGTCAGGGTTATAATTCAACTTACTTTGAACCTCAGTTTCCTCAGTTTTTGGTACCTATGGTCTTGAAGCTTGAAAGTGTGTAAACAATGGCTGCTATAAACTTGGGATGTAGATTAGTCGGAGTCAGGGTGGGAGTGGAAAGCTTCTGGTCTGAAAGTAGATGCACAGTTTAAATATCCCCTGCAAAAAAAAATACCATATGTATGCTTCCTTATCAACTATATCCTGTATTCCTATTATTATTATTTCTTCTTCTTCTTCTTCTTCTTCTTCTTCTTCTTCTTCTTCTTCTTCTTCTTCTTCAAACTGAACTTTAAACCCACCGGCCACACTTCTTCCCCCGCCGCCTGGCATGCTCCTATTGACACATGCCTGTGGTGCCATGTCTGGAGGCAGGGCAGCAAAGCCACCCCTTTCTGGCAATGACACCTTTGGGGGTGGTTCCTTTGGTGTAACCAAGAGCAGGGCTTAAATGATATTAATTTGATAGTATAGTTATGGCCAACCTTGGCACTCCAGTTCTTCTTGAACTTCAATTCTCAGAAGCCCTGATCAGCAGGTGTTGATTGGGCTTCTGGGAATTGAAGTCCAAGAACACCTAGTGTGCCAAGGTTGGCCATCACTGGTATAGGGATACCCTTGATGCCTGGCTTCACACTACTGTACTTTCTCACCTTACATTTCTTCCCCTGATTATCTCACCTATAGCAGCAACGGCTACATCTTTCTCTCACATATGCTAACCTTTGCACATGATTACTTCCTTCTCTTGCATGCTGAATTACACTGGAAAGTAAAGACTGTAGCACTCGAACTGCCCAAGACTTTCCTTTGGTCTGCATATGAAGTGGCCTGAGGCAATTGAATCCTAAGGTGGTGTTTAAAAGAAACTGGTACTGCTAGGTGGGGCTGGATGCCAAAAGGAATGGGACTCTTGGACCTTGAATTGTTGCGGAGAAGAAGGAATCCAGCTATTAAAGGTTTACTTTTTCCTCAACATTTCCCTCTCCTTTTCCTTTTCTCTGTTTGCCTCACTCTACCTCAGGGGTTGCTAACCTTTTCCCAGCTGGGGCCAGGTCACACACTCTCAGTCAGCGTCGAGGCCCAGATGGCCATTTTGCCCTGCCTGCACGATGGGGGTGGCCATTTTGTCTCAACAGCTTCAAAAGGGTAGCCATTTTGTTTCTCAAAAGCCCTTGGAGGGGGTGGAGGGCCACATGAAATTGTGCTGAGGGCCAGATCCGGCCCACAGGCCTTAGGTTGGGAACATCTGCTCTATCTCTTTCTTGCACTTCCTTTCCTTGCTCATATACTTCTGTATGTTCTTTCTTATTGCTTTTCTTTACAGTTTTCTTCTCTTGGATAATTTCTATTTCTTGCCTTGTTCCCTGCATGTCGCTTCTATGCTTATGTACTCCCTCTCCCTTTTTTCCTTTCTCTCTAAAGTCCAAATTAAAATTTGCATATGATTAATGTCAACAGGGAAAAGAGGGCACTGTTTAACTCGTCCCCGTCCATTTATTTTTTTCTCTCCTCAAAATCACCCTCTCTAGTGAGGGACGAGCCGCACATTGTGTGGGACAAGACAGCGACAGTCTGAAGAGCCAGGATTTTGAGCAGAAAAACTTCCAGAGGGGAACAACTTAAGCAGACACGTTCCCCTTCCCTCCCACTCTTTCTTTCTCCCTTTAATAAAAATGGCTCCTTAATGTTGCATTTTTATTTTAAAAAAGCTGCTGGGGGCTGGGGAGAAACCACGTATGAAACAAAACCCAATGGCTTCTTTGAGGCTAACGTTTATTTTATTGTGATCTTAATGCAGATTACAAACTACTTCCCCAGATGTCATGGATTGTGTCCAGGACAGCTCATGCCGAAATCAATCTGTTAAAGTTGCCCAGTACAGTACTTTTGCTATAGATCCGGGGTTCTCAATGTTTTTGTGCCACGGGGCAAACCACTTCCCCTCAGACAGCTGAGCGGGCCGGACACGTGGTTGCCCCCATCGTAAACACTGCTGCAAACCATGCCGGGCACATTTGCACATGCGCGGACACATTCATGGCTGTCATAAACGCATCTGCTTCTTCCGGGGTTGTTGCCGTGGGCCAGATGATTTGCCGTTGCAGGCTGAGTCCAGCCCACAGGCCATAGGTTGCAAACCCCAGCTATAGATGCTGAAACAGAGGAGCATGGCATTGCTTTTAATTTGACTCTTGGCATTTCACTTGATTAATGTTTTCTTTCTGGCCTTTCTTGCTCGCACACACACATGTGCCCACGCGCGCGCACACACAATTGCTCATTTCACCTTTCCTTTCTCTTCCACTGCTTCCACTTGTCTTCTTATGCCTAGTCGCCTTCCTGCTGTTTTCCTCTGCTCTCCTGCTGATCTCTGCATTGAATCCTTCTGTCAGGTTTATTGTCCTGTGCTCCAGAATTTTGCCAAGAAAGTTCAAAGCTGCTGTTTCCTCTCCTGTTACCAGACATTGTCCATGGTTTCTCTTTTATCAAAATTCTTAACCGCGCCTCCATAGAGAGTTTGAATTGCATTGGTCTATTCAGAAGGAAAAGTCGACAACCCACAATGATGACAAGAAGTTACCGTGCGCTACAGCGTTTCACCACAATGAAACACAAAATGGAACTCGGCTTCTGCGTGTGAGCTTTTCATCTTTACAACTTTGCCTCTGCTTCTTTCTAGCCTGACTTTCTACTGACTTCTTCCTATCTCTGTTCTCAGTGTGTGCCTTGTTTCTTTTTGTCTTCCCTTCATCTACTTTCTACCTTTGGTGTATGCAAACCAAGACACAGGACACAGCCTCGGGTTGGGTTAACTCAGGTTTATTGCATCGTGGGCAGAGGGAACATGAGGTAATGGCGGATCGATAGCTCTTTATATACAGCAGTAACACATTTGAACGTGGTGCCATGGTAGCCCATTGGCTACTGTCTGCGTGACGTCATTGCAGGTCACGCCCTTCTTGTCCAGGTGTAGGTGGTGGCGGGAAAACTTCCCGCGCTGTTGCCTTTGATGAGTTTGGACCAAGAGAGCTTGGACGCTCGCTGCTGCCAGCTGGTGGTCATTAGCTCGCGTCCTATTACAGGGTTTATATGATACAGCTGAAGGTTACATTGTTGCTATAGGCAAGGTTACATTGGCTCAGATACATTGTAATCCGTGTGTACAATAAAACCAACAGAACACAACACCCCTCCCCCCTAGGACGAGACAAAGTCTCGAGCCCACACTTAAACACACTCTCCCCCCTTAGGAGACAAAGTCTCTCAGCCAAGATGGCTTATTTCGAACACGCTGGGGTCTCGATGCGGGCTGCCTCTCCCCGGGTTTGCTACCTTCTCTTTGTCCCCTGGTTTCCTGTCCTGTAATATGAGAGGGAGACTCGTTAGTGACTTTCCGCGGCTCCGCGGCGTTGTTGGGAGGTGTGCTCTTTCTTAGGGAGGAACCGGGGGCACTGGGGGCTAACGAAAAACCCCTCTTCTCGCTTGGACGGGTGGGGGAACACTCCTGAAAACCCCCCCGGCTCGCAAAATCAAACTCAAAATTACTATCGGGGGCAGCGGGCGCGAACTCCTCTCCCCCTTCCCCGACCCCTGATAGGACTGGCGTATCAAAAGGATATGAGTCGGGGCCACTGCTATCAAAAGGATATGAGTCGGGGCCGCTGCTTCTGCTTCCTTCCCCCCTTGCTTGGGACTGTTGTCCATTGCAGTCTCCCCCTTGGGTTAAGCGGGTGGGGGAGAACCCTAACGCTGAATCCTGTTGCTGAGCTCCACTGACTGGCCCACTCACTCGGTGCCTCAGTTGGTCTGCGTGCCTCCTCCAGAGGAGGCCGGTGTCAGTCTCGACCCGGTACGATACTGGCCCCGTCTGTTCTACAACCTTCCCTGGTACCCAGGCCGGCCCTGCGCTGGAATAGTTCCTGCAGTGAACAGGGTCCCCGGCGGCGAAACCTTTCGAGACTGCCAACCCTATGTTTTTTCCTTTATCCTCGACCCTCGTCGGGTCCAGCCTGGACAGGATCGTGGTCAGTTTTCGCCGCATCAAGAGCTCCGCCGGCGAGTAGCCTGACGCTAAAGGGGTTACCCTATACGCTAAAAGGAACTGGCATACCTGGTGATTCAGGTCCCCCGGGCCCATGCGCCGCAGCGCGTCCTTTGTTGTACGCACTAGTCGTTCCACTTGGCCATTCGTGGCCGGGTGAAACGGTGCGGATGTGACATGCCGAATGGCGTTTGCCTCCATGAATGCTCCGAACTCAGCGGAGGTGAAACAACTAGCGTTATCGCTGACTAAAGTGTCGGGTAAACCGAACGTGGAAAAGACTCTCCTTAGCCGGCTAATTGTCGTGGCGGAGGACGTGCTCTTTACTGGGATAACCTCCAGCCACTTGGAGAACGCATCTACCACCAGGAGAAACATGGTTCCTCGGAACGGGCCAGCGAAATCCACGTGCACTCTGGACCACGGCCCCCTTGCCGTGTCCCACTCCCTATGCGGGAGACGGGCCGCCTCAGGTCGGGATTCCTGGCAAGCCTCGCAAGTGCCGACCATGTGCTCAATGTCCGCGTCCAGCTGTGGCCACCAGAAGTAACTCCGGGCTAGCGCCTTTGAACGAACTATGCCCGGGTGGCTGACGTGCAGCAGTTCGAGCACCCTCGTCCGCAGGGGCGCAGGGACCACCACCCGTTGGCCCCACAGAAGGCACCCCCTCTCTAGGGACAACTCAAGCTTTTTCCTAAAGAATGGGTCGAACTCTGTACTCGGGGACGAAGCCGGCCACCCCTTCTGCACCCATGCACTAACTTTCCCCAGCGTCCTGTCCTTGCCTGTCGCCCTAGCAATGTCGGCTGGTACTAGTGGGGGTGCGTCTAAAACCTCAATTAGCAACACCTGGCGGTCTCTTTCTGCTCTCGCCTTTTGGTCCGCCGACAAGGGCAGAGGGGATCTCGAAAGCGCATCAGCATGGCTGATCTCCTTTCCGGGCCTGTACTCCAACTCATGTTGGTACGCGTTGAGAAAAATAGCCCATCGCAGCATCCTCGGGGACAGGATCTGTGGCGTGGGCTTGCTTGCCGTGAAAATCCCTAACAGCGGCTTGTGATCGGTCACGATTTTGAACGGGCGGCCATACAAAAAATCGTGAAATTTTTTGGTCCCCGCTACTATTGCTAACGCTTCTCTGTCGGTTTGTGCGTAATTTCGCTCCGCTTGGGACAGGGACCTTGAGTAAAACGCTACCGGGGCCTCCCTTCCGTCCTCCAACACGTGGCAAAGCACCGCCCCCACCCCCACCGGGGATGCATCACAGACTAGGACCACTGGCCGTTTGGGGTCGAAGTGCGTCAGGATTGCCTCAGATGTTAGGAGTTGCTTTAGCTCCTTGAACGCCCTCTCGTGCTCGTCACCCCACATCCATGGCTCCTCCTTTTTAAGTAACCGATGGAGCGGTTCGGCCACGGACGCCTTCCGCGGGAGGAATGTATGGTAAAAATTGAGGAGCCCCAGGAAAGACTGCAGCTCGGTTTTGGATGTGGGGCGAGGGGCCTTTTTAATGGCTGCTACTTTGGACTTAGACGGCTTAATCCCCTCGGGTGTGATCCGGAACCCTAAAAACTCGACCTCGGTCTCGAAAAAAACACATTTGTCCTTCCTCAATCTCAGCCCCGCTTTCTCGAACACGGTCAGTACTTTGTCCAACCTTTTCGCCAGTTCAGCCTCACTCCCCCCTGTTATCAACACGTCATCAAAATAAGGCAACACCCCCTCCAGGCCCTTTAGGAGGCGTTCCACGAGCGATTGAAAAAGGCCGGGTGCCGAGTTCACGCCGAACTGTAACCGCGACACCTGGAACGCTCCCTTATGTGTAACTATCGTTTGTGCCGCGGCCGTGGCGGGGGTCACTGGAAGTTGCTGATAGGCTTGTGCCAAATCGAGTTTAGCGAAACACTTTCCCCCATTTAGTCTGGCCAAAAGGTGGCTGATCACTGGCACCGGGTATGCATTAGGGCGGATCGCCTTGTTAATTGTACACTTATAATCAGCGCAAATGCGCACCTCCCCGTTAGCCTTTAGAGCCGTTACAATTGGAGTTTCCCACTCCGCGGAGTCAACAGGAATAAGAATCCCCTGGCCCACCAGTTTGTCCAGTTCCGCCTCTATCTTGTCCTTGAGTGCGAACGGCACCCTGCGTGGTTTGAGTCTTATCGGGCGGACCTCCGGGTCTATGTCGAAAGCTACAGGGGGTCCCTTGAACCTTCCGAGTCCTTTCTTAAAAACGGCGGGATGCGCATCGCAAACCGCTTGTATTGGGTCCCCCCCCCACGGTATGCACCCCCCCTATGAACAAACCTAAGGGCTGAAACCACTGTGTCCCTAGGAGGCTACAGCTTCCCCCTTTGAGGACAACTAGGGGCAGTTCCGCAGAATGTCTCTTAAACTTGACCCGAAATTTCCCGACCCCCAACACCGGAATGCTGTTTCCCTGTACGTCCCGTAGTGTGGACCTCAACGCTTTAAGCTTGGGCCGCACGTGGGGGTCGATTTTCAGGAACTCTTTGTGGGGAATTATGGAATAGGAGGACCCCGAGTCAATTTCCATCTTAATAGGGGCCCCTTGTACTAATACCTCAACGAAGTAATGGGACTGTCCCGCGGACACGCTGAACACTGAGGCGTCGTCCTCGCTGCCGTCCGAGACGCGGCCCACGCCGTCCTGCTTCCTCGTGGTCTGGGCGCCATCTTTGGGCCTCGCTGGACGGTCCGGTCTGGCTGCGCGGTCTTGTGACTGCCTCCGGCCCTCTTTCCTCTTTCTGCACGCCTTGGCGATGTGCCCCCGACGGCCGCAGGTGTAACACTCGGCCTTCCTGAACGGGCATCTCGCGCGCTCGTGGGCCGCTCCGCAACCCTCGCAGCGTCGACCACCCTTCCGGACCTTCTGGACCTCCTCGCCGTCGCTGCCTTCCGTAGACGACTTTGAGGCCCGTCGAGTCGCGTGCACCGACTGTCCGGTCTTCCCGTGCACCGAATTTTCCGCCTTGCCGGCTCTAGGACGCCACTCACGCCACTGGTGCATCTCGTCCACTCCGGCATTCGTGGACTCTGCGGCTTCCGCGGCCTCTATGACCTCTGCCAGCGTGGGTGGCGGCTCCTTATTCATCAAGCTGCGCTGTACCTCCTTGTCTTTCAGGCCACACAACACGCCGTCCCTGAGGACCAACTCCAGGATATCGCCCCATTTACAGGGGGCGGCGGCTATCCTCATGGCGGCCACGAATGCCTCAACCGACTCATCCGGCGCTTGGACTCGCCTCCAAAACGCGCTCCGAGCGGGAAACATTGCCCTCGAGGGGCAGAACCGCTCTCGCAGCAGTTTCATGATGTCGCTCGCCTTAAAGTCGCTCACCTTCTTCGGAGCGATTATGCCCACCAGCGTCCGCTTGGTTTCCATCCCGAGCATTCTGGTAAGGATGGCCCTCTTCCTCTCCTCGTCCTCTCCTTTGACTCTGAGTTCCACCAGGGCCGCCTGGAAATCCATCTCAAGCAGCTCCCAGTCTTGCGGTTTGGTGATGTTGAAACCGCTCTGTGCCCTGGCTGTTCCGTGGGGATCCATCATCCCACCTTCGTCGCCAATTTGGTGTATGCAAACCAAGACACAGGACACAGCCTCGGGCTGGGTTAACTCAGGTTTATTGCATCGTGGGCAGAGGGAACATGAGGTAATGGCGGATCGATAGCTCTTTATATACAGCAGTAACACATTTGAACGTGGTGCCATGGTAGCCCATTGGCTACTGTCTGCGTGACGTCATTGCAGGTCACGCCCTTCTTGTCCAGGTGTAGGTGGTGGCGGGAAAACTTCCCGCGCTGTTGCCTTTGATGAGTTTGGACCAAGAGAGCTTGGACGCTCGCTGCTGCCAGCTGGTGGTCATTAGCTCGCGTCCTATTACAGGGTTTATATGATACAGCTGAAGGTTACATTGTTGCTATAGGCAAGGTTACATTGGCTCAGATACATTGTAATCCGTGTGTACAATAAAACCAACAGAACACAACACTACCTCAGGAGGTCTCAACCTTTTTAAGCCGGGGGCCGGGTCCCTCAGACAGCTTTGGGGGCCGGATGGCCATTTTGCCCTTCCTCCACCACATGGCACTTCCAGGTGTGGTAGAGGCAGTGGCGAGGGCACATAGAATGGCGCCACGGGCCACATCCGGCCCACGGGCTGCAGATTGATAATCCCTGTTCTACCTCCTCCTCCCACTATTTCTCTGTCCCTCTCACCTCTGACTAAGCAATTATTAGTTGTGTGTCACTGGAAACAGAGCTTCTTTGAGTACTACAGTATAAGATGTCTCTTTGTCATACATCTACTTTTCCTCAACTCTGCATCTTGAAATCTGTGCTTGGACAGTAGGAAGTAAACATGAACTTTTTCATCAAGCCTAGTTGCCCAGACTCTTACCTCTGAGGAAGTTGTATTTATAGGAGGAAAGAGACTACAGGTAGATAGAGCCCATTTTTGTAAATACAGTATCTAGTCCTCTGAGCCTCATATTGACGTGTCCCTCTTTTTGTTTTTCTATGTTTGCCACATTTGATTTTATACAGGACGATCATGGGATTGCCTGATTTTCTTTTCAAATAAATAGCTGTCTAAGGCTCTGTAAATGTCATATTCCTGATCTAGACCTCTGGTTGTATTTCAACTTCTGGAAGAAAGATACGAGTATCTGTACATTAGCATGTTCTTTTGACCTTTCCCATATCCCATGATCTTGTATTTATTTTTATATCTTGTCCTTTTTCGGTCAATGGCAAGTATGAAGGGCTTCCATCAAGGCTGTGTCGCATCAAGCCACTGACTATATTCAGCAAAGTTGAGCTTTAGACCTATTAGGAATATTATAGCAATAAACACATTTGGACCAGAGGTAAACAACCCCAGAGGTCTGGATCTCAGAGGACCATTCTCATGACCCTTAAAAATGCTCTTACTTTGTTTTGTTTTTATGTAAAATACCTCTGGCCTCCTTTAGTGCCCCAAAAGATTTTTAAGTGTTAAAAATGTGAAGTGTGCTGGAAGCCCTTCAAAACATGACAAGATCAACATTTGACACGTCCTGTTGAGGACACAAGACTACTTGAACCCAACACCCCAATTACTTTTTTTGTGGTAGTTGTGGGTACAGGGGGTCAGAAGTGCAAAGGTCACATTTTGAGTCCTAGAGATCTCATGGGTTGCACATTGTCTACCCCTGTTTTTGATGATGGCAAGGAAACTTATAATTTGTACTCCTCCTTCTTCTCTTCACTTCTCTTGTTATTTTCTTTTTCCTTTTTCTCTTTCTTTCCTTTCCTCTTTCTTCATTCCCCTGTCTCTCTTTCCCTACACCACTTTCGATCTCCTTATCCTCTTTCGTTTCATTTCTCTTGTTCGTTTCCTTTTTCTCTTCCTTCATCTCTCTCTCTGTGTCTCTCTATCCCTGCACCACTTTCAATCTCTTTCTCCTCTTTCGCTTCATTTCCATTTCCATTTCTTTTTCCCTTTTTCTTTTTTTCTTTTCTCTCTTTCCCTGCACCATTTTCCATCTCTTTCTCCTCTTTCACTTAATTTCCATTCTTTTCATTTCTTTTCCCTTTCTCCCTTTTTTCTTTTCTCTCTTTACCCGCACCACTTTCCATCTCTTTCTCCTCTTTCGCTTCATTTCCATTTCTTTTCCCCTTTTTCTCTTTTTTCTTTTCTCTCTTTCCCTGCACCACTTTCCATCTCTTTCTCCTCTTTCACTTCATTTCCATTCTTTTCATTTCTTTCCCCTTTTTTCTCTTCTTTCTTTTCTCTTTTTCCCTGCACCACTTTCAATCTCTTTCTCCTCTTTCGCTTAATTTCTATTTCCATTTCTTTCCCCCTTTTTCTCTTTTTCTTTTCTCTCTTTCCTTGCACCATTTCCCATATCTTTCTCCTCTTTCGCTTCATTCCATTCTTTTCATTTCTTTTCCCTTTTCCCCCTTTTTTCTTTTCTCTCTTTCCCTGCACCACTTTCCATCTCTTTCTCCTCTTTCACTTCATTTCCATTTCGTTTCCCCTTTTTCTCTTTTCTCTCTTTCCCTGCACCACTTTCCATCTCTTTCTCCTCTTTTGCTTCATTCCATTCTTTTCATTTCTTTTCCCTTTTTTCTCTTCTTTCTTTTCTCTCTTTCCCTGCACCACTTTTAATCTTTCTCCTCTTTCACTTCATTTCCATTTCCATTTCTTTTCCCCTTTTTCTCTTTTTTATTTTCTCTCTTTCCCTGCACCACTTTCCATCTCTTTATCCTCTTTCGCTTCATTTCCATTCTTTTTATATCTTTTCCCTTTTTTCTCTTCTTTCTCTTCTCTCTTTCCCTGCACAACTTTTAATCTCTTTCTCCTCTTTCACTTCATTTCCATTTCCATTTCCATTTCATTTTCCCCTTTTTCTCTTTTTTCTTTTCTCTCTTTCCCTGCACCACTTTCCATCTCTTTCTCCTCTTTCGCTTAATTTCCATTCTTTTCATTTATTTTCCCTTTTTTCTCTTCTTTCTTTTCTCTCTTTTCCTGCACCACTTTTAATCTTTTTCTCCTCTTTCACTTCATTTCCATTTCCATTTCTTTCCCCCTTTTTCTCTTTTCTCTCTTTCCCTGCACCACTTTCCATCTCTTTATCCTCTTTCGCTTCATTTCCATTCTTTTCATTTCTTTTTCCTTTTTTCTCTTCTTTCTTTTCTCTCTTTTCCTGCACCACTTTCCATCTCTTTCTCCTCTTTCGCTTCATAGCCATTCTTTTCATTTCTTTTCCCTTTTTTCTCTTCTTTCTTTTCTCTTTCCCTGCACCACTTTCAATCTTTCTCCTCTTTCGCTTAATTTCTATTCTTTTAATTTCTTTTCCCTTTTTTCTCTTATTTCTTTTCTCTCTTTCTTTTGCTTCATTTCTCTTGTTCTCCGTTCATTTCACTTTTTCTCTTCCTTCCTTTCTCTCTCTGTCTTTCCCTGCACCACTTTTAATTTCTTTCTCTTCATCTATCTTGTTCTTTCCCTTTCTTTTCTCTTTTTCTCTTCCTTCCTCCCTCTTTCTCCTTCCCTCTCTTTCTCGCTTTCCCTGTTGCACTTTCAATCTCCTGCACTTTCTATTCATTTCTCTTGTTCTTTCCCCTTTTTCCCCTCTTCCTTCCTCTTCCTTCCTTCTTTATCTCTCTTTCCCTGCACCACTTTCAGTTTCCTTGCTCTTCCTTCCCACTGAATTCTTATCTTGGTCACCATTTCCTCTTACTCTCTACTCTCTTTGCTTGCATCCTTCATTTGTCTCCAACACTTGGCATGTCTTTGCTGTTTTGTTACTTGCTTTGCATCCCCTTTTCTCTTCTGCTTTCCTTCTTGTTTTTCGTATCATTCGCTTGGGGACAAACAAGACATGTGCACCTTTGTTAAACATTTCACTATGGGCTACTTTTTTTGGTCTATGGTTAGAGTGCTTATTTGGGACAGAAGCAAACCTGCCTTGTATCCTTGCTACCTGTGGTTTTGTTGCTTTTCCCCCTTGTGTCCCTGCTTGGAAGAGAAGCAACCAGAAGATAGTTTCTCCCAGTAGCAAAGTAAGAGAAGCTAGAGACACTCTCCATTTGACAGGAGAGCACCACCTTCTGTCCCATAGTAAAATTCATGGTAGATTCGGTGGGTGTGTTTTGAGAACATTTACACTTGTCTAGTTTGTTCCTTGACTATTCATTTCTGCTTTCCTGCCACCTTTTCTTTTCTTGCTTGCATGCTTAGTGCTTTCTCATCTCTCACACTGTATTTTCCTGCCTCCTATTTTCCCGTCTTTTATGAAATGATGAAAGAAACAAAGATGAATGTGGAAAGATGAGAGCATTTTTCTATTTTCTGTCATATTGGTTACACAGAGAAAAGGCTCTGATGGGAGCAGGTGTGGGTTCTCCTAATTTGGGGTGAGCTTTACTCCTCCTCTCCCTTGAAGGATTCAAGTACAGCCTCTGCATCAATGTCTACTCTCCAGCATCATGGCCCTATGGCAGACATACAGACAACTGTCCTGAAATTATCTTCTGTTCTCTTCTAGAAATTTGCCTTACTATGTACCCAAATTATTACTACCATCCCTTTTCTTCTTCTTCTTCTTCTTCTTCTTCTTCTTTTTCTTCTTCTTCTTCCTCCTCCACATCCAAATTTGAATATCGGTGATCATCATGGCGGTCAGCCATGAAGACGGTCCTGAGAATAATGCTGTGGCCTCTCATCTGCCTTCCACATTGCAGCATGACACTTGTACCACTGATCCGGTTCCGCGAGTCACTTTCTGGTCTTGAGCCCTTTTGGCACACAAAGTCCTGCTCAGCTCCAGGCCAGTATTCATGAAGCTGCTGCCCTCCACCAAGATGGAGTCAAGTGGGATTTAATCCAAGTGGGGACCATCACCCTTCCCTGTGGACTTCACCACCCTCAGGATAGTCAGGTTAGTTAACTGCCACCTGGTGCTGAGTCACTGACAGTATGGTCTAAACCAGTGGTGACAAACCTATGGCATGTGTGCCAGAGGGAGCACTCAGAGGCTTCTCTGGGCATACGCCAGCTCAGAGATGGCCCCAGCCCTCTGCCCAGCAGCCCAATGAGAGCACTTCCTCCCTCCATGGCATAGTTGGCCCACCTCTCTGTCCAGCAGCCCAATGAAAGCACTCCCTCCCTCCCCCCAGCACAGGTTCACAATCAATGGTCTACTCTATTACCATAGGAGGATAATCTGGCCAGACAGGAAAAGAGTCATTGCCTGTTCAAAACTGCTCTGACAAGGGAGGTAGTAGTTTTGTAGGTGTCTGAGAAGCCAGCCGATCATCACTGTGCACAGCTCACAGAAGTCTCCTCTTCTGTGTGACAGGGAGATTCCAGGATTTGATGCCCAACATCTGGAAACCCAAGACTGGGAACCATGGTGGTAGATGATTTCCAACACTCTGTACAACTCTGGCATTCATTGTATAGACAACTTTATAGAGCTTATGTTAACCTAGGGACACATAGCTTTCCTGAAGCAAGTATCACATTAAAATGAGCTAAAGCCAATCATTAGCACTGTGCTGGTTGTACCCATACCAAATCTCTCTCTGTACTACATACTACTAATATCACAAGAGGCATTAGCCACAGTCCAACCCATAGTTTAGTGTGCTGAAATGACTGCTAATATTAATAATTTTAACTCCATTGGGATGAGGACCTTCTGTCTTCTGCCTCTAGAAGTGTGCTGGGCCTCACGCCCAGGCAGCCAACACTACTCATTCAATTGTATGGTTCACATAGTACTTGCATAGTTCCCAATCATGCTTGCACAGTTGATTGTATGTTTCAGAATCACATGGTTCAAGTTGTGGTTGAATGGGCAGTTGTGTGGTTCATGCCAGGACTGTTACATAACATGCCTACAGAAGTATTTTGGGGATAGTACTAACACTCTGCTGTGTGTTTTTCTTCTACCACTTGTACACATTTATATTCATGCAGGAGTAGCTATGAAATAGCATTTCAGCCAACAATTTCTTAGTTCCTTAAGTCCTTTCTTGCTTGTTTTTTTGTCTCCTTTCCTTTCCTTGTAATCTTCTTCATCTGACACAATGCCATTGCAATTTTTCAGTCTAATAGATTTTCCCTGCATGATAAATCTTTTTCCTATAGCTAGACTCTATTTCTTTTGTGTCTTTTCCCTGTCATGTTACACAATCTTTGACTTATTCCTTATTACTTTGACAGATACAATTTCTTTCTCATTTACTGTTTCTTTGCTCAATTACACATTTGCTCTTTCTTTCTTTCTTTCTTTCTTTCTTTCTTTCTTTCTTTCTTTCTTTCTTTCTTTCTTTCTTTCTTTCTTATTCAACACATTTCTAACATTTCTAGCATTTGCTTTTTAACACATTAGTTTCCCCAAGGACCAGGATGAAATTAATTAGACCAGAAAGAATTATTAGTGTATTTTCCAGTAACATACATGGTATTAGATGTCCTTATTCCTTCTGCCTTATTTCTGTAGCCAATATAAGACCTACATATAGCTCATTGGCATGGGAGTCAATTCCCCACTGTGTCTCTTTGACTGGGTATGGCCCCAAGCCCTTCAGCTTTAAGGTTACATATTTATGGCTCTGCCCATCTTCCACTCCTTTCATACCAGCATATTTTAGAGCTATTAGCCACCTTGTAACTGCAACATAGAGGCCCACTTTTAAATCCCTAACCATATACATCCATTTTTCTGTGTTTTTTCTTCACTCTTTTTCTTTCCCTTTCTTTCTTGTTCTTTTCTATTCTCTTTTTTCTTTAAGTTCCTTTGAATCTTGAAATCATTTTTAAAAATCCACCCAAAATTAAGAGTTTTGTGCTTAAGTTTGGGTGCTACCCATCTGTGAACCCAACCGATAGACCAGTTTCCCAAGCTTTGGATCTTGGACTTCAATTCCCAGAAGCCTAAGTCCATTCTCAAAGGCACTGATCAGACAATGTACTGTCTAAGGCTCCTGGGAATTGAAGTCCAAGAACCAAAGATTGGAAAACAGTGGTCTATCGGTTGGGTTCACAGATGGGTCTGTTACACCCGGTATCTATTTTCATCTACATCTTGTCTAACAATAATAATGCATGAAAGTTCATATTTAAGTTTTTATTTAAATATTTATAGCTATTTTTTCTCTAGAGGTTTGTCTTTATGGATGCATCTTCTACCTCCAGAATTGTTTTAATATGGAAATTGATATTTTGTGTGTGTCAACAACTGTGGCTAACTTTTAAAGAAATGTAGTATCCCTTGCGTAATTCAGGAAGTCTGGATCAGGTCGTCCTATCAATGTTCACATAGATTAAATTCCTTAATCATGCCTGTTTTCTGATTATATATTTCCTACTCTCTCTACCTCCTGCTCTATTGCTTTCCTACTGGCTTCCTGTTTGTGCTCATTATTCTGTTCCCTCTTGCATGCTTATTTAACTTCTCTCTCTTTACCAACTAAAAGCTATCTCTTTACATTCTTGCAAACTCTTCCTGCTTTCAACCTCCTTCTCTTCATTTCTCCTATTTTCCTTTTCCCCCTCTCTTCCTTCCTCTCTCTCTGTCTCTCTTTCACTACAGCACTTTCAATCGCCTCCTTTTTTCTTCATTTCTCTTATCCTTCTTTCTTTTCCCTTTTTATCTTTCTTCCTCTTCCTTCTTCCCTCTCTGTCTCCCTTTCCTGTTGTACTTTCAATCTCCTCTTCTTTTCTCTTGTTCTTTTTCTTTCTTTTCCCCTTCTTTCCCCTTCTTTTCCTTCCTTCCTTCTTCTCTATCTCTCTTTCCCTGCACTACTTTCATCTCCTTGCTCTCCCTTCCCACTGCATTCTTCTCCTGATCACCATTTCCTCTTACTCTTTACTCTCTTTTCTTGTACAGTAAAACCTCTACTTACGAAAAAAAAGTCTGTTCCGTAGGCTTTTGCTTAAATTGGTTTTTTATGTAACTCGAAGCAAACCCATAGGAAAAATGAATTTTTTACGTAACTCAAAGCAAACCCATAGGAAAAAGAATCTTTATGTAACTTGAAGCAAACGCATAGGAAACCGTGTAAATCGGGACATGGCTTTAGCACAAAATCATTATGTAAGTCGAATTTTATGTAATTCAAGGCATTTGTAAGTAGGGGTTTTACTGTATTCTCCAACACTTGTCTTTTGCTGTTTTGTTACTTGCCTTGCATCCTCTTTTCTCTTCTGCATTTCCTTTTTTTTTTCTATCATTCACTTGGGCCCAAACAAGACATGTACACATTTATTCAACAAACATTCACTGTTTTCACTATGGGCTCCTTTTTTTGTCCGTGGTTAGAGTGCTTCTTTAAGGGTCTGCAGTGGCTCAAGTGGTTAAGACGCTAAACTCACTGACTGGAAGGTCAGAGTTCGAGACCCAAGTACTGCACGATGGAGTGTGCTCCTGTCTTTGTCCCAGCTCCTGCCAACCTAGCAGTTTGAAAGCAAGAACTTGCAAGTGGATAAATAGGGACCATTTCAGTGGGAAGGTAAACAGTGTTCTGTGCATGCCTGCCACATGACCACGGAAACATCTGCAGAAGCAGGCAGCGCTGGCTCTTTGGTTATAAACAGAGATGAGCACTGAACCCTAGACAGATACGAGTGGCTTTCAAGCAAGGGCAACCTTTACCTTTACTAGAGTACTTATTTGGGACAAAAACAACTAAAGGCTATCTCTTTATATTCTTGCAAACTCTTTCTGCTTGCCTAGGCTTTTCTTTTCTCCATTTCTGAACCCTCAATTTTGTTGTCCTTTCTGTCTCAGCCTTCTTGACCAATTGCCCAGTCCTGCTTTTGTGTGCCCATCCTCACCACTTCCTCTCTCAGAACTAATTTACGCAACTCTCAGGTGTAGTCAGGGAATAGCAGAAATGTAGCACACACAAAAAATCTGTGACGTTCTTCTGGTCATAGTACTCCTCTTGGTAAATCCAGGGTAAATGATAGGATGTATGGATGAATAAACACTGTATGAATAATTTCCCTCTATATTATGATGAACTACTTGGTATTGAAGCACATTTTTCTCTCTCTCTCTAGCTGTTGGCTTGAATGTGTAGACTAGCATCCTGACTGACATTATAAGGGAAGTTACATAGGTGTTTCCCTGCTCGGGAAGAAGCCCTGTCACCCAACCAGTTGCATGCCCAGTCGACCAGTTGGTGTGAGACTAGACATGCAACGGAGAGTCTGGCAAAGAGTGGGGGACCCTTACTCAGCTATTTAATCAAAAGGAAGCAAGGCCATATATTTTCCTCTGTAATGATTGTGTTGATCTTGACCCTCCCCCATTATTTTAATAAACATGAACAGATGTTTCTCTGCAGAAATATTCTACTCATTATTACACTACAGTGGCACATAGCTAATATATAGAGAGTTGGAAGTATCAAGACAATGCAAATTTAACCTCAGATGACTGCCAAGACCGAGAAGACAACTGACTTTACAATTGCCCTGGTATCTACAGTATTTGATATTTAATGCACATACAGTAATGGAATACAGTCCACTATTCTTGTTTTTATTTAGAATTCTTCTTGCTTGACTTGGCAGCTTTTCAAATAATTTGTGACACAACATTGTATTTCCTAATAAAATGGAACTTTGTTGCATTTGTGTTCAAAATGTTCTTTTTCACCCCCTTCAAAGTATTCATTTGTAGTACTGTTCTGTATTTACTTTGCACCTGTTCTCTGAGCCAAGTGGCATAGGGCTCGTGGGACTTATTCAGGGTTTGGTTTCCTGGGCAGGGATTTATACAGCACTACATACTGCTTGGACTGTGGCAACTTAGTGGTTAACACACAGCACTTGACGACTGGAAGGTTGGCAGGTCAGCAGTTCAAGACCCAAGTACTGCACAGCATGACTGAGTGAACTCCCGTCCTCTGTCTCAGTTCCTGCCAACCTAGCAGTTCAAAAGCAAGAAATTGCAAGTAGATAAATAGGTACCATTTTGGTGGGAAGGTAACGGCTTTCCATGTGCTCCAGTGACTAGTCATGCCTGCCACACAACCACAGAAACATCTGCGCTGGCTCTTTGGCTATAAGTGGAAGCAAGAAGTGGAAATGAGCACTGAACCCTAGAGTCAGATACAACTGGCTTTCAAGAAAGGGCAACATTTACCTTTATCTTTATATAATACTTACTCTAATTTATATATGTTCAAGGAGAGTTTTTAAAAACTCATAAACATCTTTAAAGGTTTCTTTATCCCGAATAGACATAGTAAAAGCTACTAACATGACATTATGTAAGGATACTAATGATGTCCCAGCTTAAATAAATGAATATGTTATATTCAAAAATCTACTTCTGCAGAACCTCAACTGGGTCAACTGATAATTAGCTTTTGGTGGTGCCTGAGCATCTGGGTAGCATATTAGATGAACTTCACTGCAAGAACCTTCTTTTCTGGCTGCACACTAGGTAGTTATATGTGTTTTTGAAATTTTGATTATCCCAAAAGATCTTTGAAACAGTAAAAGTTAAAAACACATTAATTTGCATCATTAAATCTGACTGTCACCCAAATACATCAATTTATTATGTCATAGAACTGATTCCCCCAGGACTTAATTTGGGCCCACAGATTATTAGTTTTTAATAGCTCCTGATTTAGATGAATTGGGTGGACTGTTGTGTTAAACTTGTCGTATAAATTGCAACTACTGTATGAGATCCTTTCCTTCTGGTTATAAAGTAAGGAGTTCATCAGTCATCCATGAGGCTTCTGTCAGCTCTTTCCTAACACAACAATGAGTATGGTAATCAATGGCTGAAATCCAGTAGCTACTGACAACTAGAGTACACCTATTGCAGTAGTGGCGGACTTATGGCACACGTGCCAGAAGTGGCACTCGGAGCCCTCTCTGTGGGCACCCGGCAGTTTTCCCAGCACATAAACCTAGGTATGCAGGTCTTCCATGGTTCTATCTCCTTCACCATTCATTCAAGCGAAATAGACGGATTTAGCTCATTTGTTCAGCTCAGAAATCCATGCTGGCCCAATGGAGATGGCTTTTTTGGAGAGTTCTGGGCTCAGACGTTTTTGTGTAAACTTTCCACATGCACTTTCAGCCAAGAGAATAATGAAGCCTGCACTGGGCAAGAAAGGCTGGAGGAGCTCCCATCCTCACTTTTTGAAATGAGCGTGATGGATCACAGCTACAGTGTCTACAATGCTGTGTATGCTGTGGCCCATGATTTGCATGCCATGTTGAAACACAGATTGAAAGACTGAAGGATGGTTAAAAGGAGGGAGTGCTGAACTTCAGGTAAACATCTCTCAGTGCTGTCCTTAAACCATTCAATTCCACGTGAGACTGTTTTAGTAGCGTATCAGCTTTTATGAACAAGATGTGTTCCACCTTATCAAATGCCTTATTTGTCTATTTTAAATTGCATCCCATTTATTGGTTCTCTATAAATTTGAGATGTTTTGTTATTGCTGTTGACGGTATAAAATACCGTCTTGACCGAGAAAGGTGGGGTATAAATTGAAATTGAAATGTTATAGATTGCTGCTGTCAAATCCAGTTGAGAAGTCATAATCCATACCTGGTCCTTATATGGGTTTGTGCCTTGCAGCCTTGTGCTTCACCTAGAGCTAGCAACGTTTGCAAGGAAAATATGGCTGTAGAGTCTCCATAAACAACAATGGCATTGGCTTTGCTCTCCATCATAATTTGATAGATTTGGAGGAACCTCTCTAGACTCTCATAATAATATTCCAAATATGTGCCTGCAGTGGTTTTCTCTGAGAAGGCAAAGCAAATCCCTCTCTCAGAAAGCAGTGGTTCCAGATTCTGCAAAGACATCTCCCCCTCTCACTACTCAAGGCAAGAATTTCCATCCATGTCCATCCAAAGTGCAAGAATAATTCAACAAGGCCAGTGTACTGGTGGGCTTCATTTGGGACCATCCAGTAGAACGGAGTAGTTTGCTTCTGATCACGATCTTCTGGAGCAAAGGAGCCATAACTCAACTAAAAGGAAAGAAAGAGGCACGTGCCACACATTTGATGGAAGGCATTGATGTGTATGTTTTCATAACTTTGTTTTGGCCTTCAACACCATTCCTGCCTGGCGTAATAGCTTCCTATAAGAACAGATCACATGACATCACCTTGCTTTTATTAAGACATACGCAATAAATTCTCCCCAAATCTCTATGAAGTCATTTCTTTTTGTTAATCCCTTCTTTAACTTTAGTTCACGTGTTATTCCATCATTACCGGATTAAACTGTTAAAGCTCCATAATAATCTGTTACGAGTTCCCTATCCCTTCCAAAATTATCTTTTTGAGCTGCCTGTATAGAAAAAGGGAAAGGATTATATTTTTGAGGGTGCCAAGACATTTATCTTACTTGCAGGATCTTATGGATACCTAAAATGGATGACATGTAGAAGTCAAGTCCCCCGATAACTGCCATCACATTTTTCCAGATACCGCATTTGTAGCTGGGTCAAAATTTATTCTGCATGGAGAGGAGTCTCATCCTATATCTACTGTTAGGTATTTAAAGGTTACATTCAAAATTGTATCTACAGTCAAAGAGTATAAAAATAACAATATCAATCACATTGGTATACCGCCCCATTGCATTTAGAACACTCGTTGGGCAGTTACAAGTTAATTAGTATTTTATCCCTCAACATGCTGGGTACTCATTTTAGCAACCTTAGAAGAATGGAAGGCTGAGTTAACCTTGAATCCCATCAGGATCAAACTCACAGCATCAGTAGTTTTGGCTGCAGTTCAGTGGTTTGCCCACTACACCACAAGGGCTCCTATATGCAGTAACCTAGTTCCTACTTATCCTGGATCTTCAGTAACTGCTGGTAGTGAATCATAAATTGGTAGCTAAAGTCACTTGAACAACAGCATAATGTTTAAATTGTGCTTAAGTCTCAGTCACCTTCTCCTCTTAGTTACTTGGTCTGGATGACAAGGAGATGCCACTCACTGGAGCAAAAGTTCCTATATCAGGAGATATAATTTAACACTAACTATAAACTGTGGTTCTCCAAATTAGAGATGCAGTTTAGGATAGGTATTTATCAGACTCTCTCATCTCATTCATGTACTCAAATGGATAATCCGGCCCATGCTGCCCTCCTCGCTCCTGGAAGCGGGCACGTTTTACTTCTGCTTCCGGGAGCGACAAGGGCAGGGTGGGCCGGATTTTAATTTAATTTAATTGTCACATTTATATACCGCTCACTCGGCCAAAGCTGACTCAGGGCGGTTCACAATGAAAATTTAAAAAACATGTTTAAAACAGTTAAAACTACCCACCCCCTAAAACAAGGGGTGCAGGATCCAAAGGCACCATGGGGAGGAGTTCTTCTACACCAACCACCCAATGGAGGTTACCCTTCCACCTGCACCCCACACTTGACCCGCCAGCCAGGTTTTAAGTTCTTTTCTGAAAGGCAGCAATTCCGTCCGGAGACGTAGCTCTGTTGGCAGGTTCCAGAGGGCAGGCGCAGACACAGGAAGGCCCTCCTTTGTGTGCCAAAGAGGCGAGCCCCCCTGGCTGATGGAACAATTAGAGAGCCCCTCCGGTCTGCTCTGGTTGGACGGACAGACGTCCTCAGGGCGATGCGGTCTCTTAGGTAACCCGGCTCACTACCATATAGGGCTTTAAAGATCAAAACCAGCACCTTGAATTGCACCCAGAGACAAACTGGCAACCAGTGCAGCTCCCGGAGCAGTGGCGAATCACTGCCCATGCCCCATCACCACCTGGGCTGCCGCATTCTGGACCAGCTGTAGCCTCCGAATGGTCGTCAAGGGCAGCCCCATGTAGAGCGCATTGCAATAATCTAGTCTGGAGGTGACCAGAGCGTGAGTGACCATGAGCAAGGAGTCCCGGTCCAGGAGCGGGCGCAACTGGCGAATCACCCGAAGCTGGGCGAAAGCCTTCCTGGTCACAGCCGCCACCTGTTCTTCTAGCAGTAGCCATGAATCCAGGAGGACCCCCAAGTTGTGCACTGGGTCTGTCTGGGGCAAAATAACCCCATCCAGAACCAAAGATGGTAGCTCCTGGGATAACGCAGGACCCTTTATCCATAGCCACTCAGTCTTGCTGGGATTCAGTTGTAGCCCGATAGCCCCCATCCAGACCCCAACAGCTTCCAGACACCTGGAAAGGACTTTGATGGCACCACTGGAGTCCCCATGGGCCGAGATGTACAACTGAGTGTCATCCGCGTACTGATGGTACCGCACCCCATGGGAACGAATGATCTCACCCAGCGGCTTCATGTAGATGTTAAATAGGAGAGGAGAGAGCACCGAGCCCTGAGGGGCCTAGGACTGGACCTCTCACTCTCCAACCACACGGACTGGGTCTGACTCCTCAGAAATGAGGAAAACCAGGACCACACAGTGCCCTGGATTCCCAATCCTCAGAGCCGTTCCAGAAGGATACCGTGGTCAACGGTATCCAAAGCCGCTGAGAGGTCAAGAAGAGCAAGGACAGCTCCCGCCAGAGATCATCCGTCCCGCTCCCGTCAGAGATCATCCATCAGTGTGACCAATGCCATCTCGGTACCATATCCAGGCCTGAATCCTAACTGAAAGGATGAATCCCATTCATGTGGATTCACGGGGTGCTTGGGTTCCTGGGAATTGAAGTCCAAGAACATCTGGAGTGCTAAGGTTTGCCATCACGGAGCTAGAGGATTCTCAATTATTTATTTATTTATTATTTATTTATTGCAATTTTTTATGCCACCCACTCAGATAAAAACCCGACTCAGGGCGGCGTACAACAATTAAAAAACATATAAAAACAGGTTAAAAACCCCGTCATCCACCCATCTATCCACCCTCCTACTCCCACCCCATTTAAAATTAAAAACTAAAAGGGAAGGAAGGAATACAAAAACACAGAAGGAGGGCACCAAATGGACTCTAGCTGGAAATGAGCCAACAGGCTGGTGCCGTATTCCCATTAGGAATTCAAATCCTATTCAAATCCTAATACACATGAATATATAAAATGTAACTCAAGAAATGTGACTTTCCTTAAGTTCTTTCATGACATTGAGTTGTCTTAAAAACCGAGAAATTCACCCTCTATTTGATCTGCTTTGTGTGCCTGTGCTTTTTGTGTTTTTTCTTTTTAAAAAAATATTTATTTTCAAAAGAAACAAAAGAAAACATACAATTGCAAAGACAGATAGAAATAGATAGATACACACACAAAAAAAATCTTGACAAACTTATATAATACTATATAATATTATATAATACTACTACGTGCACTCACCACCAGTGAGACTTTATAGCAAACTTGGCTCTCCAGGTGTTTTTGGACTTCAATTCCCAGGAGCCCAAGTCAGCAGGCCTACTGATCAGGGCTTCTGGGAATTGAAGTCCAAGAACATCTAGAGAGCCAAGACTGACGACCCATTATAGACTATATAGGTAAAGGTTTCCCTTGCTCGAAAGCCAGTCGTATCCGACTCTAGGGTTCAGCGCTTATCTCTGTTTCAAAGCCGAAGAGCCAGCGCTGTCTGCTTCTGCAGACATTTCCATGGTCATATGGCAGGCACGACCAGACACCGGAGCGTACGGAATGCTGTTCCCCTTCCCACCGAAGTGGTCCCTATTTATCTACTTGCAATGTCTTGCTTTCGAACTGCTAGGTTGGCAGGAGCTGGGACAAAGACGGATGCTCATTCCGGACTCGGGAATCGAACTGCTGACCTCCCGCCTTCCAGTCAACGTCTTAGCCACTTGAGTCACTACAGTCCCTAGTAAAGGTTTCCCTAGCTCGAAAGCCAGTCGTATCCGACTCTAGGGTGCAGTGCTAATCTCTGTTTCTAAGCCGAAGAGCCAGCGCTGTCTGCTTCTGCAGTCGTTTCCGTGGTCATGTGACAGGCATGACTACACACCAGAGCGCACGGAACGCTGTTACCTTCCCACCGAAGTGGTCCCTGTTTATCTACTTGCAATGTCTTGCTTTCGAACTGCTAGGTTGGCAGGACTACAGTCCCTATAGACTATCAAACTTTCCATACCAACTGGAACGAGGGGGACAAATCTAAATACTGTATAATGTAACGCTATATATAGACTATATAGCGTTACATTCTACAGAATGTATAACTGTCCTCCCTCGTTCCAGTTGGTGTGGAAAGTTTGATCGGGAATATTCTCTTCCTTTTGCCTAGAAGCGGAACCCTTCTAAACTACGGCGCCGGTATAGATCTATGTGCCGCTAGGGCTCTCTTCTCGCGAGAAGTGGGAGGATTTCTTCCTCTACCCCAGCCCCCCCCCCCTTTCCTAATCAAGCCTCGAAGCCGCGTCGGCGGGTTCTGCGAGCGATGGGAGTGAGGAGGTGAGACCCGCAGGAGGGCGAGTTCGTGGGTAGATTCCCGCTCCTGGGGTTCCCCATTGGTTGGCTCTCTGTCTCCGGAGAGGAGACGAGGCGGTGGCGTTGCAGGCCTCTCCCTCCTTTCTCCGCCTGCGCCTAAAATGGAACAACCCCCCCCCCCCCGAAAACAGGCCTCCGAGGGGGGAGGAGCGACCTGGGTGGCCTCCGTGCGGGGGGGACAATAATTTGCATAGCCACGCCCCCTTCGCCCCAGCTGTCACTTAGAACTCTGGGGGATCTTTTCCTGCATGGCAAGGAAATGGGTTCAGAGGTTGGATGGCTCCTCTTCTACACACCCCATATTGATTTGATAAGCCCTTTATTACTCTTGATTTTTGCAGGTTGACACATCTGGAATATTTGAAGTGGTCGCTGTGTTACTCTCTGTGCAAGCACATAGGTGAAACTCGGAAAATTAGAACATCATTCATTCAATCCACTTAAAAGGTGAAACAAATATATGAGATAGACTCACTACACGCAAGGCGAGAGGTGTCGTGCCGTAATTCGTTATGATTGTGATGGGCACGGTGTACGTGAGATTATGTTGATGATTATGGGGTACATGAGATTGGGGGGTTCATAAGATGAAAGCCATAAGCATCAACATTATAACAAAGTAAGGCTTGAACTATCTCGCTTGGCATGTGATGAGTCTATCTCATATATTTGTTTCACCTTTTAGGTTGCATTACTGAACTGAATGAACATTTGCACAATAGTCTAATTTTCCGAGTTCCACCTGTATCAGAGAGGTGGTGCCCAAACTACAGCCTAGGGGCCGGATCCGGCCCCCGACGCCAATTCATCTGGCCCGTACAGGCGCATTTTACTTGCGCTTCCAGGAGCAACAAAGGCTTTGCCGGCTGGATGAATTGGCACCGGGGGCCGGATCCGGGGACCCGAGCCATAGTGACCAGCTCCCTGAACCACGTGACCAGGCCACGGTCTGAAAAATTTGGGCACTTCTGGAGTAAACAAAACAAAAGACAAAAAAGCTGCGGCATCTTAAAGGCTAATTCCTGTATTTTAATGTTAACCTTTTGTGGGTCAAGTCCACTTCAGCAGACATAAGAGTGGATATCATTACCTGTCCTCCACCACCACCCCTTACAAATGTAGTACAAAGCAAAGCAATCATACTGTACTTATATACCGCTTATATAGTGCTTAGTGCACTCTCTGGACCAGGGTGGCCAACCTTTGATGCTTGGATTTCAATTCCCAGAACCTTGGAAGGCTAAGTCAGCCTTGAGTCCTGGTCACAATCGAACTCACAACTTTTTGGTTGCAGTACAGCAGTTTAACCACTGTGCCACCAAAGCTCCTTACAGGGCCTTTCTGATTCAGCAGGCAAAGGTATAAAGGCAATCTCTGCTGCACCCACCTGTCTGGTGGGATCTCATTGTTGAATTGGTGATGAAACCTGGTGCCTTTGAGATGTTGGTCAGATCCAACCTGCTTGAGGGTCAGGCAACTTGACCAGTGGTAATGGGAGTTGTGACACAATGGTACATGGAAAGCAGCAAGTTCACCCCTTGCTTGAAACTGTTAACTAGTGGATTTTAGTCATTTATTCATTCATTCCATTTTCATAGCACCCATCTGGGATGTTTCCCACTCTGGGTTGTGTACAAACAATTAAATGAACACTGAATAACAGTGTATCTGGTTGTGAATTCTGTGCATTAATCTGACACTATACAGAAGTACTTCATGTGGATGGGACGCGTTATTAATTGGCCATAACCTTTCCCGATTGGTCTGTCTGGATGGAACACGGGCTGGAGACCAACCTGGCTATGCAGGGAGGGAAATTGGGTAAATGTTGATAGTGATAGCAGTAGAGACTCCATATTGCCTTGGCTGAGAGCGGCCCCGATCCTCCGGGGGAGAAGAAACCATTATGACAACTTCACCCTATCTATTTAATTTACTGCTAATCAATTGCAATAGATTGACAAGTTTTGATATTCTCTTTACAGTACAGTACAGTATTTGGCTGTAAATTCAGTGCATTAATCTGACACTGCAGAAGTACTTCACTAATACCTATTCTTAATTTAATCAGTTGTAATAGATTGCCATGTTTTGACATTCTCTTTTCTCTATGGTATTTGTAATTATGTTTAGCTTGAGAAGAACACCTCTTTCTGTCTCTCCTTTAACTTTAACAGTCTTCTGTCAATAACATATAGCTCTGTATAGGTTCATCTCAATTCCTAGGAGTGATTGTTATGGTTTAAAACTTGCCTTGTGATCCTAATATGTGGGCTTCTGTATTTCTGAGATAACTGATTTGCTTTATTGAAGATGTTATGTCTAGTTTTGCTGCTGCACAAATATTATTTTGTGAATAATTCTTTCTTCCCCTTACAGATGCCCCGTCACTGCTCTGCCACTGGCTGCTGCACTCGTGACACACCTGAGACACGCAACCGCGGCATTTCATTCCATCGGTAAGAGCCTGTGCTATTTGGCTCTTCTATTGTCTTTCACATAGATCAGTAGAAATTTTTGAAGTGGTAGCCATGTTAATCTGCCCAAGTATATCAGAGAGTAAACAAAACAAAGACAAAAAACATTGTGGCACCTTAAAGACTAACTCCTGTATTTTTATGTTAACTCTCGTGGATCGTGTCCACTTCGTCTGGTCAGGTTATCCTGCTATGGTAGCAGAGTAGACCATACTGCCAGTGACTCAGCGCCAAGTGTCAGATAGCAGTTAACTAACCTGACAGCCCTGAGGACTAATGGCTTGGGTGGTGAAGTCCAGAGGGAAGGGTGATGGTCCCCAAGTGGATTAAATCCCACTTGGATCCATCTTGATGGAGGGCAACAGTTTCATCAATACTGACTTTGGGTGGAGGAGGACTTTGTGTGTCAAAAGGACTCAGGATGAGAAAGTGACTCATGAAACTGGATCAGTGGTATGAGTGTCATGCTGCAATGCAGAAGGCAGATGAAAGGCCACTGAATTATATTCTCAGGATAGTCTTCATGGTCGATTGCCATGATGATCACCAATATTTGGAATAACTGTGGCTCAGATCACAACCTACTGATTGCAAAATTCAGGCTTAGACTAAAGAAAATGGGGAAAACAATTAGACCAGACAGATATGACCTACACAACATCCCTAAAGAATACACGGTGGAGGTCATGAACAGATTTAATGTCCTGTACCTGATAGACAGAGTACCAGAAGAATTATGGACAGAGACGCGGGACATCATGAAGGAGGCAGCAAGAGAAACCATACCAAAAGAAAAGAAGCGTAAGAAAACAAAGTGGTTGTCTGATGAGGCCCTTAAAATAGCAGAGGAAAGAAGGAATGCAAAAGTCCAAGGAGAAAGAAAAAAATACAATCACCTGAATACAGAATTTCAAAGAAAAGTAAGGAGAGATAAGGAAAACTACCTGAACGAACAGTGCAAAGAAATGGAGGAAAACAACAAAAGAGGCAGGACTAGAGATCTTTTCAAAAAAATTGGGGAAATCAAGGCAACATTTAAAGCAAAAATGACCATGATAAGGGACAAAGATGGAAAGGAGTTAGCTGATGCAGAAGAGATTAAGAAAAGATGGAAAGAGTACACAGAGGAACTCTACAAAAAGGACCTCAACACTCCTGATAATAACAATAATGAGAAATTTGAACTTGAACCAGACATTCTGGAGAGTGAAGTCAGAAAGGCCCTAAAAAGCACTGCAAACAACAAAGCTAGTGGAGATGATGGTATCCCAGTTGAATTTTTCAAAGCCCTAAAAGATGATGGAATCAAACTACTGCATTCAATATGCCAGCAAGTTTGGAAAACAAAACAGTGGCCACAGGATTGGAAAAGATCAGTGTACGTTCCAATCCCCCAAAAAGGCAATGCCAAAGAATGCTCAAATTACCGAACAATTGCGCCCATCCCACATGCCAGCAAGGTGATGCTCAAGATAATACAGGATAGGCTGCAGCAACATGTGGAGAGAGAATTACCAGAGGTGCAGGCCGGTTTCAGAAGAGGCAGGGGGACTAGAGACCATATTGCCAACATACGTTGGATCATGGAGAAAACAAAATAATACCAGAAACAAGTCTACTTTTGTTTTATTGACTACACCAAGGTCTTTGACTGTGTGGACCACAACAAAATGTGGCAAGTAATTAAAGAGATGGGAATACCAGAGCACCTCATATGCCTCATGAGAAATCTGTACACGAACCAAGAAGCAACAGTTAGGACAGAACACGGAATGACGGAGTGGTTTGGAATAGGAAAAGGAGTAAGACAAGGCTGCATTCTGTCATCCTGCTTATTCAACTTATACACAGAGCACATAATGCGCAATGCAGGGATGGAGGAATTACAATATGGGATCAAAATTGCTGGGAGAAACATCAACAATTTGAGATATGCAGACGATACCACCCTAATGGCAGAAAGTGAGGAAGACCTAAAGAACCTCTTGATTGGATTGAAGGAGGAGAGTGCAAAAGCTGGCTTGAGACTCAATAGCAAGAAAACCAAGATAATGGCAACAGGTCCCATCGGTCCCTGGAAAATAGATGGGGAAGAAGTAGAAGCAGTGACAGATTTTACTTTCCTAGGATCTAGGATCACTGCAGATGGCGACTGTAGCCATGAAATAAAAAGACGACTGATTATGGGGAGACAAGCAATGAGAAACCTGGGGAATATAGTGAAAAGCAGAGACATCACCTTGAAAACAAAAATTCGCATAGTCAAAGCAATGGTATTCCCACTGGTAATGTGTGGGTGTGAGAGCTGGACCATTAGGAAGGCTGAGCACAGAAGAATAGATGCATTTGAGATGTGGTGTTGGAGGAGAGTCCTGAGAGTCCTTTGGACAGCAAAGAGAACAAATAGGTCAATACTGGAGGAAATCAATCCTGACTGTTCATTGGAGGGACAAATAGTGAAGATGAAGCTAAAGTACTTTGGACATCAAATGAGAAGGGTGGACTCACTTGAGAAGGCCTTGATGCTGGGAAAGGTGGAGGGCAAAAGAAGAAGGGGGCGTCCAAAGATGAGATGGATAGATGGTATTGTGGACACAATGGGCACAGAGCTTGGCGGGCTGAGGAGAATGGTGGAGGACAGAGGTGCCTGGAGGAAAATGGTCCATGGGGTCGTAAAGGGTCGGAATCGACTGTGCGAGTGAACAACAAAAAAACGGCAGGAGGAGGAGAAGAAAATAGGCTGAGATTAGTATTGTTTATTTTTGCCTGGTAGTTTCACACCCTAGATCATTGCTATTATGAAATAAATGAAATTTCTTGCGTGAAGTTTTAAGCTCATTTTACTTAAGCCCGCGAAGAAAGCATCTACATTATTACATTTGAATTTCCTCCTGGCCAAGCTAACGCAGTCTTACCCCTTTGCTATTTTTACAGCCTGCCAAAGGATAACCCCCGGCGAGCCACATGGTTAGAAAACTGTCGCAGAAAAGACATGACTGGCCAGGGTCTCTGGGACCCCGCCTCCAAATATGTTTATTTTTGCTCCAAGCACTTTGAGAAGAGTTGCTTTGAACTGGTGGGCACCAGGTAAGTCATCAAAATATGAAAATACATGCAAAAGCAGCTAGAGTGAAAGCAGAAAGATATGGTCACAGCTGGACAATTACTTAGGATGTTTAGGGTTGGTGAAGATGCAGCTTGGAAGCTGAATCCAGCTATCACTTCCACATTTTTAGAGTGTGGGGAAGAGAGGTAAATACTAAGGCCAAAAAACAAAACAAGACATGACGGCAAGAAGATGTAGTGTGCTTTATTAAGGGCAACCGATGTTCCGTTTGTAATCTTATTCCAGTAGGGAGAGGGGAAATAAGATGAGCAGCCATTGAGAAGGTAGACTTTGACAAATCCAGGTATGAAATCATGAGGCTTTTGATTTGCAACAGTGAATGGTTCTTAGGACACTCCTGTAGCATGTGAAGATGGTGCTATGTCACCTCAGACTGATAAGTTAGCGTGACAAAGAACATCTGCATGAATAAGTGTGAGAAAGTATTAGAAGGATCTGAAACAGCAAGTGCTGGCTACTTCTGAATTTTACTTTGAGTCACTGAAAGTGAATAGACAATACTGGCCAATGTAGTCCAGTGATCTCAGTGAGCAAGCAACAGGAAAATACTACCATATCAGAATTATAAAAAACGTCCAGAAAAATACTAGATTGTCTCTGTTGTTTTAAGGGGGAAGAAACCAGAATATACATAGTATGTAAGGACTGGGCAGGGGGTTGTAACTTGAATATATGCAGAGGTACATGCACAGTAATCTAATCAAATATTGCAAAGTTTCCTAAAGCTCTCAGAAAATCTTACTCTTGCCCAGAGGTCCACAGTTCATATTACAGTGGAACCTCACTTAACAAATGGCTCGGTTAACACAAAAATCGCATAACAAAAGGAAATCCATAGAAAATAATGGCTTGGTTAACAAAAATTTTTTGGCACAGATTAATTGGTTTTCAATGCATTCCTATGGGAAACCGTGTTTCAGTTAACAAATTTTGGTTTTCATTGTATTCCTATGGGAAATTGTTTAATGCATTCCTATGGGAAATCCGCTTTACATATTTTTCATAGTACAAAAGGTCCTGGAGAACGCATTTAAATTTGTTAAACAAGGTTCCACTGTATTTCCTTCTATAGAGAAATGTCAAGCTAGTGCAGAAGCTGATGATTATGAATGCCAATGCTTACTTTCTAGTGGTTATCATCGGCTCAAGGAGGGTGCTGTTCCCACTATATTTGAGTTTCATGCTAAACCACGCCAAAAATCAAAGCTAGGCAACTCCAAATTTGCAAAACATCAGCAGAAGCAGAGGTGAGTACTGCCATCCTTCCCGAGTTTTCACTTTGTGCAAAAGGTGTTTTATTTCTCTACTGTGCATGCTTAGGTAAAGGTAAGGTTCTCCCTTGCTCTAGGGTTCAGTATCCAACTCTAGGGTTCAGTGCTCATCTGCAGACGTTTCCGTGATCGTGGCAGGCATGACTAGGCACTAGAGTGCATGGAACGCTTTTAACCTTCCCACCAAAGCAGTACCTAGTTATCTACTTGCAACTTCTTGCTTTTGAACTGCTAGGTTGGCAGGAGCTGGGACAGAGACGGGAGCTCACTCCATTGTGCAGCACTCGGGTCTTGACCTGATGACCTTCCAGGCGTCAAGTTCAGTGTCTTAACCACTAAGTCACCACAGTTCCTTTCTGCATGCCTACTCAGAAGTAAATGCCACTGTGTTGGGTGGGGTTTCTGCTCAATAAAAGGAATATATAATTGCAGTTGTAAATGGATTCTTTGTATCTTCCCTTAAGGTTTACAGAAAATGTCTGGAGCACTGTCAGCCCACAGGGTCTGCATGCTCAACGTTATTGCTTTGCTCTTCTTCTTCTTCTTGGCTCTTGTTGGTACGATTGTACATAAAGATCTTCGCTGCTGTTATTCTGCCTGAATATGCTTCTTTCCCCTTCCCACAGCCGTGATCCTTGTCTAGAGGAAGAGGCAGCTTCATTGGGCATGGACATCTCATGTTTCCCCGTGCAAGAGCTACCAAGCCCAGGGGCTGCTCCCACTAGCAGTGAACCTCGAAGCCAGCCTCTTGTTCCTGAGCCAGACACCGAGCGTTTGGCTACCCTATCAGACATTACCCTGGAACAGTTGCCAGTTGCCACGGGCCAGGAGGAAGCTTCCCCTTCTCCAGATCTGCCAGAGCCTCTGGATCCGTCTCATCCGGTTTCCCTCTCCCTCTACATGCTACGCCTCCCTCCCCCGGCGGGTGCCTACATCCAGAACGAGCACAGCTACCAGGTGGGCAGCGCCCTGCTGTGGAAGAGACGAGCCGAGGCCGCGCTCAACGCGTTAGGGAAAGCCCAGCGGCAATTGCAAGCCTGCCGGAGGCGAGAGCAGCGACTCCGCTTACGTATCTGCGAGCTTCAACGTGAACGGCAACCCCAGAGTGCCGACACACACCGACGGTTTAAGGATCACCTCCAGGTCTTTGAACTGCAGTTACTCAATGAGCTTGAGTAACTTTTGCTTGGCCGAACACCCATGTTTCCCCAAATTGACATAGTCATAGCCTTGGACTATATGATCCTTCCTTTGGCCAAGTGGTGTGTCCGAACTTGAGGGCCTGTGAACTAATGGGTCTCTCATCACTTGCCTCCTTCCCCTACATGTTTACTCTCTATTTGTAAATAAAGATTGTTTTGTATGAGTGAGATGTTCCACGTTCAGCTGAAAACATCTATTTGCTTGTGGTCAGTGTCATGACACCTGTTATTTTCAATACAGGCAAGCAGGATCATAGTGGTTCTATAATTTCCTGGGGCCTTGAGGCAGAATTGTGGGGAGAGGGAATGGTGTTCTTTTTGTAATAAACGACAGGGAGGATTTTTGATTCCTATAGGTTACCACATCACCCCTGTGTGGGTTTTCATGTCAGAGATTACTCTGGGTTGAAAGGATTTTTGCAGAGGAGCTATCATGTCACCTATCATGCAGCTCTCGGGGAATTGAACCCCGTCCTTTCAGTCTCCAAGAACTGAGCCACCGAGGAACTGAAGAATGTCTACATCAGTGTTTCCCAACATGGGGGCCCATGTCCCACAGGGAGACTTCAGTTCCCCGAAGTCTTAAGTCAGTACATTGGTTGATCAGTGCTTTGGGGAATTAATTTAGGCTTCTGGGAATTGAAGTCCAAAAACCAAAGGTTGGGAAATATTGGTCTACATCCTCTCAGGATCCATTCACAGTATGCGGTTTTAGTAAGCGTGTCATGCTGGAGCTAAATCTAATCAACCCTGTTATGCTTGGCATGTAACAAAATCTAAGTGGTGGAACTTTTAGGTTTGGCTGACATGAGGAGAAGGCAGCAGAGAAGAAACAAAATAAAAAATTTCCTGTATTCTAGCTTAGTGCTGCCTACTAGAAAATGTCCATTTATGGCATGGGATCCCAACCTACGGCCGACGGGTCAGACCCATCCCTTGACACCATCCCATCTGGCCCATCACTGCCTCTGCCACACCCGGAAATGGAAGTGGGCGCATTTACGTCAGCCATAAAATGCACAAATGCTGTCGTAAATGTTGGAGTGGGTGCATTTACAACAGCCATAAATGCGCCCGCTTCTGGGGAGCATGGTCCAGCCTGCTCAGCTGTCTGGGGGTGTGGTCAGGCCCAGGATGTGAAAAGGTTGACCATCCCTGATTTATGGTCTGGCCTGCTCAGCTGTCCGGGGACGTGGTCAGGCCCAGGATATAAAAAGGTTGACCACCCCTGATTTATGGGCCTGATTCTTTACATAAAGAATTTAAGAGAATTACACATGCTCTGCCTTCATGTTTGTTATGTACCATCAAGTCACCTCTAACTTATGGTGGGCTATGAATGAAACATAGCCTCTCTTAGCCTTAGTTTAAGGAATTCCATCAAGCATACCTTTCTTGTTGGAGATTCCCCAAATACTGAGGTTGGATTTGACCATGAGGCATAGGAAGACATAAAATGTAGTTCTAATAGATAAGGGGTAAAAAGTAGTGCAGTACAGACATTTCTTTTTTATATTAGCGGCACCACTCTCAGACATGAGACCATTTGAATCAAAATATCCCAGTGTCAACACTATGTAAAAGAAGGGAATCGGATAAATATGCTTCTTGTACATCCTCAGTTGTAGGCTGGGATTGACATAGACTTAGAAGAGTCAAAGGCAGCTTGACTGGTCACATTAAATAGTTTTGTGACCTAATGTAGCCAGCAAGAACTCATGTGCCAAGGATGTGGTTACCTAGGAGAGTGTACCATGTGCTGAATATGACTGCTTTAATAGCAAACAAGCTGGTATTTCCCAGAAGTTTGCATAGCTTTTCTAATTCTAGTGTGTAAATTGTGCTGACAAGTTGATAGCAATCCAGAACTTCTCAGCCTAGCTCTAGGTTAAGATTTCTGTCACTGGCTCTGCAGTGAAGTGTTTACTAAGTTAAGTTAGCATGAGCTGAGCACATTTACAATATTTATCAAGAGTCCTTGGTCACGCAGTGGTTAAACTGCTGTACTGCAGCCAAAAAATGTGAGTTTAATCCTGACAGGGATGTGTGTGTGTCTCTACCCTCCAAAGTTGTTACTTTCCATTAAGAGGAAATTCCTCTACATGCCAATATAAACCTTTGGTGTATGCAAACCAAGACACAGGACACAGCCTCGGGCTGGGTTAACTCAGGTTTATTGCATCGTGGACAGAGGGAACATGAGGTAATGGCGGATCGATAGCTCTTTATATACTGCAGTAACACATTTGAACGTGGTGCCATGGTAGCCCATTGGCTACTGTCTGCGTGACGTCATTGCAGGTCACGCCCTTCTTGTCCAGGTGTAGGTGGTGGCGGGAAAACTTCCCGCGCTGTTGCCTTTTGATGAGTTTGGACCAAGAGAGCTTGGACGCTCGCTGCTGCCAGCTGGTGGTCATTAGCTCGCGTCCTATTACAGGGTTTATATGATACAGCTGAAGGTTACATTGTTGCTATAGGCAAGGTTACATTGGCTCAGATACATTGTAATCCATGTGTACAATAAAAACCATCAGAACACAACACCCCTCCCCCCTAGGACGAGACAAAGTCTCGAGCCCACACTTAAACACACTCCCCCCCCTTAGGAGACAAAGTCTCTCAGCCAAGATGGCTTATTTCGAACACGCTGGGGTCTCGATGCGGGCTGCCACTCCCCGGGTTTGCTACCTTCTCTTTGTCCCCTGGTTTCCTGTCCTGTAATATGAGAGGGAGACTCGTTAGTGACTTTCCGCGGCTCCGCGGCGTTGTTGGGAGGTGTGCTCTTCCTTAGGGAGGAACCGGGGGCACTGGGGGCTAACGAAAAACCCCTCTTCTCGCTTGGATGGGTGGGGGAACACTCCTGAAAACCCCCCCGGCTCGCAAAATCAAACTCAAAATTACTATCGGGGGCAGCGGTCGCGAACTCCTCTCCCCCTTCCCCGGCCCCCGATAAAACTGGCGTATCAAAAGGATATGAGTCGGGGTCGCTGCTATCAAAATGATATGAGTCGGGGCCGCTGCTTCTGCTTCCTTCCCCCCTTGTTTGGGACTGTGGTCCATTGCTGTCTCCCCCTTGGGTTAAGCGGGTGGGGGAGAACCCTAACGCTGAATCCTGTTGCTGAGCCCCACTGACTGGCCCACTCACTCGGTGCCTCAGTTGGTCTGCGTGCCTCCTCCAGAGGAGGCCGGTGTTAGTCTCGACCCGGTACGATACTGGCCCCGTCTGTTCTACAACCTTCCCTGGTACCCAGGCCGGCCCTGCGCTGGAATAGTTCCTGCAGTGAACAGGGTCCCCGGCGGCGAAACCTTTCGAGACTGCCAACCCTATGTTTTTCCCTTTATCCTCGACCCTCGTCGGGTCCAGCCTGGACAGGATCGTGGTCAATTTTCGCCGCATCAAGAGCTCCGCCGGCGAGTAGCCTGACGCTAAAGGGGTCACCCTATACGCTAAAAGGAACTGGCATACCTGGTGATTCAGGTCCCCCGGGCCCATGCGCCGCAGCGCATCCTTTGTTGTACGCACTAGGCGTTCCACTTGGCCATTCGTGGCCGGGTGAAACGGTGCGGATGTGACATGCCGAATGGCGTTTGCCTCCATGAATGCTCCGAACTCAGCGGAGGTGAAACAACTAGCGTTATCGCTGACTAAAGTGTCGGGTAAACCGAACGTGGAAAAGACTCTCCTGAGCCGGCTAATTGTCGTGGCGGAGGACGTGCTCTTTACTGGGATAACCTCCAGCCACTTGGAGAACGCATCTACCACCAGGAGAAACATGGTTCCTCGGAACGGGCCAGCGAAATCCACGTGCACCCTGGACCACGGCCCCCTTGCCGTGTCCCACTCTCTATGCGGCAGACGGGCCGCCTCAGGTCGGGATTCCTGGCAAGCCTCGCAAGTGCCGACCATGTGCTCAATGTCCGCGTCCAGCTGTGGCCACCAGAAGTAACTCCGGGCTAGCGCCTTTGAACGAACTATGCCCGGGTGGCTGACGTGCAGCAGTTCGAGCACCCTCGTCCGCAGGGGCGCAGGGACCACCACCCGTTGGCCCCACAGAAGGCACCCCCTCTCTAGGGACAACTCAAGCTTTTTCCTAAAAAATGGGTCGAACTCTGTACTCGGGGACGAAACCGGCCACCCCTTCTGCACCCATGAACTAACTTTCTCCAGCGTCCTGTCCTTGCCTGTCGCCCTAGCAATGTCGGCAGGTACTATTGGGGGTGCGTCTAAAACCTCAATTAGCAACACCTGGCGGTCTCTTTCTGCTCTCGCCTTTTGGTCCGCCGACAAGGGCAGAGGGGATCTCGAGAGCGCATCAGCATGGCTGATCTCCTTCCCGGGCCTGTACTCCAACTCATGTTGGTACGCGTTGAGAAAAATAGCCCATCGCAGCATCCTCGGGGACAGGATCTGTGGCGTGGGCTTGCCTGCCGTGAAAATCCCTAACAGCGGCTTGTGATCGGTCACGATTTTGAACGGGCGGCCATACAAAAAATCGTGAAATTTTTTGGTCCCCGCTACTATTGCTAACGCTTCTCTGTCGGTTTGTGCGTAATTTCGCTCCGCTTGGGACAGGGACCTTGAGTAAAACGCTACCGGGGCCTCCCTTCCGTCCTCCAACACGTGGCAAAGCACCGCCCCCACCCCCACCGGGGATGCATCACAGACTAGGACCACTGGCCGTGTGGGGTCGAAGTGCGTCAGGATTGCCTCAGATGTTAGGAGTTGTTTTAGCTCCTTGAACGCCCTCTCGTGCTCGTCACCCCACATCCATGGCTCCTCCTTTTTAAGTAACCGATGGAGCGGTTCGGCCACGGACGCCTTCCGCGGGAGGAATGTATGGTAAAAATTGAGGAGCCCCAGGAAGGACTGCAGCTCGGTTTTGGATGTGGGGCGAGGGGCCTTTTTAATGGCTGCTACTTTGGATTTAGACGGCTTAATCCCCTCGGGTGTGATCCGGAAGCCTAAAAACTCGACCTCGGTCTCGAAAAAAACACATTTGTCCTTCCTCAATCTCAGCCCCGCTTTCTCGAACACGGTCAGTACTTTGTCCAACCTTTTCGCCAGTTCAGCCTCACTCCCCCCTGTTATCAACACGTCATCAAAATAAGGCAACACCCCCTCCAGGCCCTTTAGGAGGCGTTCCACGAGCGATTGAAAAAGGCCGGGTGCCGAGTTCACGCCGAACTGTAACCGCGACACCTGGAACGCTCCCTTATGTGTAACTATCGTTTGTGCCGCGGCCGTGGCGGGGGTCACTGGAAGTTGCTGATAGGCTTGTGCCAAATCGAGTTTAGCGAAACACTTTCCCCCATTTAGTCTGGCCAAAAGGTGGCTGATCACCGGCACCGGGTATGCATTAGGGCGGATCGCCTTGTTAATTGTACACTTATAATCAGCGCAAATGCGCACCTCCCCGTTAGCCTTTAGAGCCGTTACAATTGGAGTTTCCCACTCCGCGGAGTCAACAGGAATAAGAATCCCCTGGCCCACCAGTTTGTCCAGTTCCGCCTCTATCTTGTCCTTGAGTGCAAACGGCACCCTGCGTGGTTTGAGTCTTATCGGGCGGACCTCCGGGTCTATGTCGAAAGCTACAGGGGGCCCCTTGAACCTTCCGAGTCCTTTCTTAAACACAGCGGGATGCGCATCGCAAACCGCTTGTATTGGGTCCCCCCCCACGGTATGCACCCCCCCTATGAACAAACCTAAGGGCTGAAACCACTGTGTCCCTAGGAGGCTACAGCTTCCCCCTTTGAGGACAACTAGGGGCAGTTCCGCGGAATGTCTCTTAAACTTGACCCGAAATTTCCCGACCCCCAACACCGGAATTCTGTTTCCCTGTACGTCCCGTAATGTGGACCTCAACGCTTTAAGCTTGGGCCGCACGTGGGGGTCAATTTTCAGGAACTCTTTCTGGGGAATTATGGAATAGGAGGACCCCGAGTCAATTTCCATCCTAATAGGGGCCCCTTGTACTAATACCTCAACGAAGTAATGGGACTGTCCCGCGGACACGCTGAACACTGAGGCGTCGTCCTCGCTGCCGTCCGAGACGCGGCCCACGCCGTCCTGCTTCCTCGTGGTCTGGGCGCCATCTTTGGGCCTCGCTGGACGGTCCGGTCTGGCTGCGCGGTCTTGTGACTGCCTCCGGCCCTCTTTCCTCTTTCTGCACGCCTTGGCGATGTGCCCCCGACGGCCGCAGGTGTAACACTCGGCCTTCCTGAACGGGCATCTCGCGCGCTCGTGGGCCGCTCCGCAACCCTCGCAGCGTCGACCACCCTTCCGGACCTTCTGGACCTCCTCGCCGTCGCTGCCTTCCGTAGACGACTTTGAGGCCCGTCGAGTCGCGTGCACCGACTGTCCGGTCTTCCCGTGCACCGAATTTTCTGCCTTGCCGGCTCTCGGACGCCACTCACGCCACTGGTGCATCTCGTCCACTCCGGCATTCGTGGACTCTGCGGCTTCCGCGGCCTCTATGACCTCTGCCAGTGTGGGTGGCGGCTCCTTATTCATCAAGCTGCGCTGTACCTCCTTGTCTTTCAGGCCACACAACACGCCGTCCCTGAGGACCAACTCCAGGATATCGCCCCATTTACAGGGGGCGGCGGCTATCCTCATGGCGGCCACGAATGCCTCGACCGACTCATCCGGCGCTTGGACTCGCCTCCAAAACGCGCTCCGAGCGGGAAACATTGCCCTCGAGGGGCAGAACCGCTCTCGCAGCAGTCTCATGATATCGCTCGCCTTAAAGTCGCTCACCTTCTTCGGAGCGATTATGCCCACCAGCGTCCGCTTGGTTTCCATCCCGAGCATTCTGGTGAGGATGGCCCTCTTTCTCTCCTCGTCTTCTCCTTTGACTCTGAGTTCCACCAGGGCTGCCTGGAAATCCATCTCAAGCAGCTCCCAGTCTTGCGGTTTGGTGATGTTGAAACCGCTCTGTGCCCTGGCTGTTCCGTGGGGATCCATTATCCCACCTTCGTCGCCAATTTGGTGTATGCAAACCAAGACACAGGACACAGCCTCGGGCTGGGTTAACTCAGGTTTATTGCATCGTGGACAGAGGGAACATGAGGTAATGGCGGATCGATAGCTCTTTATATACTGCAGTAACACATTTGAACGTGGTGCCATGGTAGCCCATTGGCTACTGTCTGCGTGACGTCATTGCAGGTCACGCCCTTCTTGTCCAGGTGTAGGTGGTGGCGGGAAAACTTCCCGCGCTGTTGCCTTTTGATGAGTTTGGACCAAGAGAGCTTGGACGCTCGCTGCTGCCAGCTGGTGGTCATTAGCTCGCGTCCTATTACAGGGTTTATATGATACAGCTGAAGGTTACATTGTTGCTATAGGCAAGGTTACATTGGCTCAGATACATTGTAATCCATGTGTACAATAAAAACCATCAGAACACAACAAAACCCCTTTAAGTAATATACAGTATAAGCATCCTGTGGTTTGACCCAAACCACACATACCACAACTACTCTCTCATTTCTTTATTAATGTGGAGAAGCAGAACGAACCTAAAAGCTCAGTCTTACTCAAGTAAATATAAATGAAGCATAAAATCACACACAAAAAATTGCATGTGAATGGAATAAATCCAAACCATGAGAATGTGCATGTTGGCTTCTGCCTGCAGATGATGCTGGCGTTAAAGGGAGATGCGATTCAATCATCTTTACTAATCGGCTGACGATATTCTGTGAATAGACAGGAGTCTATATCGAAAAGCCTTTACACCTATTTTTTGTACTCCAAAACATGAAATACTTTTGCCAGAATAGTGTGACTTTGTTGTTGTTCAGTCGCATAGTGACTAGCTTGATATACAGGTGAAACTCGGAAAATTAGAATATCGTGCAAATGTTCATTCAGTTCAGTAATGCAAATTATAAGGGGAAACAAATATATGATAGACTCATTACATGCAAAGCGAGATAGTTCAAGCCTTACTTTGTTATAATACTGATGCTTATGGCTTACAGTTTATGAAAACCCCAACCCCCCTAATCTCATGTACCCCATAATCATCACAAATCTCATGTACGCTATGATCATCACAATTATAATGAATTAAGGCATGATATCTCTCGCTTTGCATGTAGTGAGTCTATCTCATATATTTGTTTCACCTTTTAAGTGAAATGAATGAACATTTGTACGATATTCTAATTTTCCGAGTTTCACCTGTATGTACTGTTCTGAAATATGTACATATGTATTTTTTAATTTTTAAGTGATGGGTATGATTGTCTTGCATATATCAGATAAGCAAAACAAAAATCAAAAGACAGAATAAAAACGGGGATGACGACATATTTAGCCATGAGGGGGAAAATCACCAAATCATGCAAACCAGCCTCCCTCCCAAACCATTAAAATCAGGGTAAATACTGTATGTCATACTCAAAAACCATTGAAATCAACAAAAGATACCACTAAAAACCAACCCAACGGGGCAGATTAATAAATAAGAACAAGTAGACAGACATTTCCCATATACCTGTAGGAAGGGTTACCATAATCTTATGAGCCAGTCCGATCACCCCCACTCCAAATCCTCAAGCATCTTCCCCACGCGGCCAACTAGTCTCCATGGTCCCCAGCCCAGCTAGACTGCGGTGAATGGGAGTTGTAATCCCGCAGATCTGGAGGACTTTGTTGTTCAGTCGCACAGTCGAGTCCGACCCTTTGCGACCCCATGGACCATTCCACGCCAGGCTCCTCTGTCCTCTACCATTCTCCACAGCCCACTCAGGTCTACGCCCATCGTGTCTATGATGCCATCCAGCCACCTCATCTTCTGCTGTCCCCTTCTCTTGCCTTCGATTTTTCCCAGCATCAGGGCCTTCTCCAGTGAGTCCTCTCTTCTCATTTGGTGGCCAAAGTACTTGAGCTTCAGCTTCAGTTTTTGTCCTTCCAAGGAGCAGTCAGGGTTTATTTCCTTCAGGATCGACTGATTTGTTCTCCTCGCAGTCCAGGGGACTCTCAAGAGTCTTCTCCAACACCACAGTTCAAAGGCGTCTATTCTGCACTCAGCCTTCCTTATGGTCCAGCCTTCACATCCATACATTACTACTAGGAATACCATTGCTCTGGACTATGCGGATTTTTGTGGGCAGGGTGATGTCTCTACTCTTTATTATGCTGTCTAGGTTTTTCATTGCTTGCCTCTCAAGAAGTAAGAGACTTTTTATTCCATAGCTGCAATTACCATCTGCAGTGATCATGGATCCCAGGAAAATAAAGTCTGTCACTACTTCCATTTCTTCCCCTTCTATTTGCCAGGGAGTGATGGGATGCCATGATCTTGTTATTGTTTGGGTGTTTTTTTATGTTAACAGGATACTGCCTGTTAAGATGATGGAGAGGAAGGATCGCTCTGGGACACCAACTTGTTTAGAAAGTTCGCTGTAGGGCAGGGGTGCCCAAACGTTTTGGGCCGTGGGCCGGTCACGTGGTTCAGGGAATGGTCACTTTGGACTGGGGGTTGGATGCGGCCCCCAATACCAATTTATCTGGCCTACAAAACCCTCGTCACTCCTAGAGCGACGAGGGCTTCGCGGGCTGGAATTGGCGTGGGGGGGCCGCATCCGGCCCCCTGGCCATAGTTTGTGCACCCCTGCACAACTGTCCCGTCCCATCCGCTGCACATCTGACACGAAATGATTATCTGCAGCACCGAGAGGGGAGGGAGGAGGGAATAATCTGAAAGCAACTTGACCGAACCGCTTCAACTCCGCTTTCACTTTCGATCTCGGTTGTAGAAGGGGACGAAGGAAAAGGAAAGGGTGAGTTTCATTGCCCCCCCCCCGCTTTTTGGGGGGTGGGTGGGTGGGGGGTCGGAACGTGTCGCCCGGCCAAAGGTCATTTTCCCACCCCTGGCTGGCGCGCTTGCTCGCTTCGCTTCGCTTGCCACCCACTCCGGATTAAGCAAAACCGGCGGGATTGTGACGCCCTAGAAACACCTGGGCTGGCGTCGCCTCTCCGGGTCAGTGGACGGAGTTGACGTCAAAGCCCTTTGAAATGGCCACTGGATCCATTTTTTGGAGAAAGTCCGGGCCCGTCCTAGCCGTGTTCCTTTCCCACTTTGCCCACTTGTAATCCGTTTTGTGAATCGTCTCTCCCACGTTTGCACGTGTCTCATCCTGACGTGTCTGGCTGACTTTTGCTCCTGACAAAAGAGGAAAGCCAGTGGTCTTTTAATAAATTCAGAAATTAAATTAACTTTGAAAAGGCGGGAGACTTCCTCGGGATATTTGGGGAGTTGTAAAAAAAAAGGGGGGGACTGCAGTGGCTCAAGTGGCTAAGACGCTGACTGGGAGCCAGAAGGTCATCAGTTCGATTCCCGCGTTTACTGCAGGACGGAATGAGCTCCCATCTTTGTCCCAGCTCCTGCCAACCTAGCAGAAAGCAAGAAATTGCAAGTAGATAAATAGGGACCACTTCGGTGGGAAGGTAACAGCGTTCCGTGCACTCCGGTGTCTAGTCACGCCTGCCACATGACCACGGAAAGTCTGCAGAAGCAGACAACGCTGGCTCTTCGGCTTTGAAACAGATGAGCACTGAACCCTAGAGTCGGATACGACTGGCTTTCGAGCAAGGGAAACCTTTAACTTTAAAAAGAAAGAACTGTCTGTGGTGGTTGAGGAAGGTTGCGGCAGGTCAAGAGTTCAAGATCAGAGTGCTGCATGATAGAGTGATGTCCTGTCTGCCCCAGCTCCTGCCAACCTAGCAGTTCGAAAGAAAGCAAGAAAGTGTAAGTAGATAAATAGGTACCGCTTCATCAGGAAAGGTAGCAGTGTTCTGTGCCTGCCACATGACTGCAGAAACATCTGCAGATGCAGACAGCGCTGGCTCTTTGGCTGTAAACAGAGATGATCACTGCACCCTAGAGTCAGATATGACTGGCTTTCAAGCAACAGTGACCTTTACCTTTAATTTTAAAAAGAGTTAAGTTTTCTAAACTCTGTTGTACACTGCCTATGAATGCCACTATTTAAATCTGCAATCCCACAGCATTAAAGTCAGAGATAGGGGAAGTTGTCTGGATGTGGAAGGTTTTTTTAATGGGGAGGGGAGAATTAGAACTCTTTAAATACCCTAGCCATGGGCTATTTTGGCTAGAATATTTGGGGAATTGAGTTAAAAATGTAACTTCCTATCTCAGTGCCTCCTCAGGGATTGTGATACAGTAAAACCCGATTTACATATGCCTCGAATTACATAAAATTTGACTTACATAGTGATTTTGTGCTAAAACCATGTCCCGAATTACATGATTTCCTATGGGTTTGCTTTGAGTTACATAAAGATTCTTTTTCCTATGGGTTTGCTTCGAGTTATGTAAAAATGCATTTCCCTATGGGTTTGCTTCGATTTACATTAAAAAAATTCATTTTTCCTATGGGTTTGCTTTGAATTACATGAAAAAAATAATTTTTCCTCTGGGTTTGCTTCGAGTTATGGTACATAAAAAAACGATTTAAGCAAAAGCCTACAGAACTTTTTTTTCATAAGTAGAGGTTTTACTGTATTTTTGAACCACAATTGGGTGTACTCTGGTCTCTCTCTTTTCATGTCAGAGATTACTCTGGGTTGAAAGGATTTTTAGGGGACACCCGAGTGAGGCTCCTTTCATGTCCCCAAGTGCAGCTCACAGGTATCGAAACCCGACCTTCCAGTCACCAGCTCATTGTTTTACCCACTAAGCCACCAGGGTAGCTGCGGTGTACCCTGGTAACAGCAACCTTGTGTTTGCCGGCTAATCTTTCTCACACTAGGTCAGGAAAGGAACTGCAGAATGGACCCGCAAAAAGGTACAGTTCCTTCATTTTGGCAATTTCAAGTCTGGCCTAGACACAGAAGAAGAAGTTTAGTACTGTTATTTTGTCTGTGAAAAATGCTGCCTGTTGATATGCACTCTTTTACACAACTGTGAAAGATGCAGGAGTGGTATTTTTGCATCTGGTTGCAACCCACTTTACAAAAACTAGATTTAATCCCATCCAAACAAACGATTTCCCTTCTTCGTTTTCTTTTCCAGCTGATTCTTTGAAGAAGACCCAAAATGTCCGACAGTGTCTGCTGCAAACTGATAGATTATCTTGAAGATCTGCTAGATACGGAATTCGAGAAATTCAAGATACATCTGGAAGAATATCCACTGGAGGAGGGCTATAAGCCTATTCGGCATTGCAAAACTGAGAAAGCCGATACCATTAAAATAGCACGGCTTATGGTGAGGGCATATGAAGAAACCAAGGCCTTGCAGATGGCAGTTAATATCTTTGACAAAATAAATAGGAAGAATCTGTCAGAAAGAGTCAGAAAAGAGATGCCAGCTTGTAAGTAAAATAATAATAATTACCTTATACATATTAGTATCGATTATATTTGTGTGCTTTGTGGTTTGCATTTTGAGGTTTTGTGGGATTCTTAGGGAGTTTTTTTAGAAATGGAACTCCAGTTTTTTGGGATATGGCAATACAGCATGCAAAGGGTTAACACAATCCTTGGGAGGGGGGAGCTTCTGTTACAAGGACCAACTTGCTTGCATGTTGGTATTGTTTTTCTAACCAATCAGAAAAGGCTATTTCGTTCCACCTGAAATTTCATTTCCTAATCCCTTGTGCCAGGAACTACTACAGAATGAATTGATGAAAAGGTGGCTTCGTTTTGGCAGTTTGACATCTGGCCTAGACACAGAAGAAGAAGAAGTGCTGTTCATTGCTGAAATTTGCTGAGGGACTTTGAGAGTTAAAGCTCCCTTTAAAAAGTTAATAATTTTCCAAACGCTGAATTCTCCTCATCCTCATCACAAAATTGCTTAATTGTAATTGCTTAAATTTACATTATGGGGAAATATGAAACCAAGATACATTTGCCATGCTTAAGGTCAATGGACATCTTCTTCTTACAACATTGCTCCTTTAATCACGTACATCTTTCAGAACTACCTGCCTGAGATATAAAACATGCCAAGAAGCTCAATGACCAGCTACAATGCAAAAGCAAAGTAATCTGCCAAATATAGGTGGGAAGAACAGGGGTTCCCAACCTTTTCAAACTGGGGACCGGATCACGCTCTCTCAGTCAGCTTCGAGGGCTGGATGGTCATTTTGCCCTGCCTGCACAATTTGGGGGGGGGGGATTTTGTCCCAACAGCTTCAAAGGGGCAGTCATTTTGTTTCTCGAATGCCCTTGGAGGGGCGGGGGCATATAAAATGGTGCTGGGGGCCAGATCCGGCCTGCTGGCCTTAGGTTAGAAACCCTTGTATTAGAATGAACAGACTTCCTCACGGAGAGGTCATTTTTAAAATCCTTACGCATTGGCATCTTCCCCCTCCCCATCTTTTAATGAACAAGAGTTTGGTTTGTTTTGACAGATTTTTGTCAGCCAGCAAAACCCTTGACCAAGGAAGAAAAGAAAAAACGGGAAGAAAAGATACGGTCAAATATTTATGACAGATTTACTGGGAATGAAAAGAAAGGTTAGTTGATGACAAATGAATTTAAGATACTTCCAGATGGAATCCTCGGGATTATCCGGAGGTAGTTCAAATCTACAGGTAGATCTTTGACTGATTTCCTGGAGTTTTATGGAAGTTTTTGACTCCCAGTGTTGAACAACAGCTATAGCAAAAAGGCTCTTCAACTCCACCTTCCCCTTTTCTGAAACAGATTTGATTGAAACCCAAGGTGGATTTTTATTTAAAAGTGTGATAGACACAGTTTTGGGATGGAACACAAATTCATACATTTAGAATGTGGTTTTTATAGTATCCTTTCCATTGATACCCAATGTGGTGGTGTGGTCAGAGGGATGGAATAGGGCTCACGAGGCCTGGGTTCAAGTCCTTGCTTAGCTGTGAAAACTAACTGGGGTGTGGAACTAATTAACTGTGGATGGAATTAATATTAAACTACACAAACTGGAAAACTCACAGAATCCTGCGTTCAAACTTAAACTTTACAAACATCTCAGACCACTGTTTCTTAGGGTTTAGCTCAGGAATGAAAACTGTATATGTTTTGAGGATAGAATAGGTAATATTGATGCACCTCCACTATCCTTGAGATCATTTGATTCTTTTTATCTTGAAGTGAACCTACTCTGTTTTCCCCAAATCAGTTTAGAGAATTTTTTAGATAATTTTTTCAAGCAGAGCCACAGAAATAAATGGGACTTCAGTTAGTTATGTCTTTCTTAAATCCCATAGATTTCAGTAATAATAATAATTTTGTGACAGAAATTGTTCTGGGTTGGAAAGATTTTTTTCTGGGGAAAATCCACTCAGGGGATGCCCGAATGAGGCTCCTTTCATATCCACCAAGATCTTTTCCCACCGAAGTGGTCCCTATTTATCTACTTGCAATTTTTTGCTTTTGAATTGCTAAGTTGGAAGGAGCTGGGACAGAGACGGGCACTCAAACCGGCTTGTAGTACGAAGGTCTTGAACTGCCGACTTGCCAGCCTTCCAGCTAACAAGGCGAGCTTCTTAACCACTGAGCCACTGCAGCCCCTATAACAGTGATGGTGAACTTTTTAGAGTCTGAGTGCCCAAACTATACCCAAAACCCACTTATTTATCGCAAAGTGCCAACATAGCAACGGGAGGAAGGAAACGCTCCCATTGGGCTGCTGAGCAGAGGGGTGGGGCGAACTCTGTGCTGGGGGGAGGAAGAAGTGCTCCAATTGGGCTGCTGGGCAGAGGGGTGGAGCAAACTGTGCTGGGGTGACTGCATGGGTGCCCACAGAGAGAGCTTCGAGTGCCACCTCTGGCATGTGTGCCATAGAATCGCCTTCACTGCCCTATAGATTTCAGTGGGTCAAGTATATGTGTTACTAACTCTGGTTCAGTCTTGGTGTGGAGATGAACAAGAGAACCATCACACTGATCTGTTGTTTCTAACTTTAGTGGAGATAACGTTGGATCCAGAGACTGCCTTCCCAACCCTTATCATTTCTGAAGATCGAAAAAGCGTACACTTGGGTAGCCGAGCCCAGAATCTTCCTGACAACCCTGAGCGCTTCAGAATTTTCCCGTGTGTCTTGGGAGCAGAAGATATTGACTCTGGAACTGTAGAATGGGTTGTTGAAGTTGGCAAAGCCAAAAGTTGGGCCATTGGTGCTGTCCGGAAATCAATAGAGAGAAAAGGATACCAGTACATCACTGTTACGGAGGGGTACTGGGTGTTGGAGCTGAATGGGGGAGAATACAAGGCCTCTACCACACCTTCGACCATTCTTCCACTATGGAAATCACCAAAACGGATCAAAATACACCTGGAGTTTGATTCTGGTATCCTTTCCTTTTATGATGCTGACACAATGGAAAATCTCTTTACTTTCAACTATCCCTTCCCTGAAACTATGCGTCCTTTTTTCCAGGCCTGGGATAAAGAAATCCCTCTGAAAATCTGCACCATTGATTAGTAGGGGCTTGGGCTCAACATAAGTTAGTCTGAAAGCTTCTACCCCATTATATGGGAACAAGTCACCCATTGACCTTAATGGGAACAACCTCTGAGCAGAAGCACATGAGCTAGTGTCCTATTGCTAGTCTTAACTAGAAAGTAGGCCCATTTAAGCAACTGCCAAATGATACTTGAATAATGGAGTCCATGGGTTTACTGTAGTTTGGACTAGCAATAGGATACTGCCCATAAGTACAGAATAGTTACTTTCTCAACCCCTCTCCTGTCATTCTGTTACGCTTGCAAAACAGACGGCTCAGGAGCTGTTTCTCCTCTCCATTCTTTAATCAGCCTTTCCCAAACCAGATTTCCATGCAGGTATGTTGGACTATACCAACTCTGTATAAACAACTAATATGTGTACAATGTCTTTAATTAAATGGTCCATTTAAGGTTTACATAATTAGCTGTTTACATTTCAGAAGTAAGGGAGGCTTTGTCCATGAGCCGAGGCTGCCTCTTAGGAGGAATGCTGGCTCACCTGCTGTCAGTTGCTATTCTTCAGTGCTATGCTGGGAACAGTGAGTTTCAGAACTAAGCTATTTCTCATCCAATATGTGAGTATTAGATAAGCTAGCTACCTTTTAAAAACATTTCTGGTATGTTCGGGAAATCTTTTTGTAACTGTTTTGAAATTTTTGCCTTTTGCATCCTTAACCTTTTTCTTGCTTCTTTTAATAAAATATTAAAATCTCTTTTAAGAAGCTGCCTGGATTTTTGATTCAGAGGATAACACTTAAATCCTAGTCTTGCTTCAACCAACTATTGGATAATTTGGTATTTTTAGTGGATGTTATGGCAGCCTTGTAAGTTAGGCACCTTGCTTCCTAGTGCCAAACCTTGTAGTTTTTTATTTTAAAATATCTGGAGCACTGCTAAGTCCAAGGTGGATTGGAGTGTTGGGAGAAAACAGTGCCAAACAGGAACTAATGGGCCATTACCACAACTGAGAACTGATCCATCTTTGGGCTCACCCCTCCTAAGAAAAGAGTAGTGTAGCTAAGTGGCTATAGAATAGAACCCCTGACAGTCGGCATGACAATTACATTTTCTTATCATGGACTGTGTAAGTTTATTGCAAAATGTACTGAAGCTGATGTTAATAGATAAAATATTCTATTCATTGAATTAGGTGTAACAATCCTAGGATGGAGATAAATCCACATCCTTGCTCGAAAGCCAGTCATATCTGACTCTAGGGTTCAGTGCTCATCTCTGTTTATAGCCAAAGAACCAGCGCTGTCTGTGTCTGCAGACGTTTACATGGACATCTGGCAGTGCACGGAAGACCTTCCCACCAAAGTGTTCCCTATTTATCTACTTGCAATTTCTTGCTTTCGAACTGCTAAATTGGCCAGAGCTGGGACAGAGACGGGAGCTCATTCCATCCTGCAGTATTCGAGTATTGAACTGCTGACTTCCCAGTCAGTGAGTTCAGCATCTTAACCCTAGGATGGAGATAAATCTACTGGGGTTTCTTCAGCACTGAGGGTAAATGTCACAATCTCTGTACAAATGTCTGTCAGAATTGTACTTTGGAATCTTGGGGGACTTTAGATTGTGGCAGTTGCAATTAATTGGCATTTAATGTGCCAAATTGTTTTTTTTCTCAGTACCTCTCTAGCAAACAAATCACTCTAAAATAGGAAACAGACTCAATAGAAGTACAGTACTATGGTGTCACAAATGAATTTTGTGCGGTGGCTTAGTGGTTAAGACTCTGAGCATGATGACCAGAAGGTCAGCAGCTCAGCAGATTGATACCCGAGTGCTGCATGACTGAGTAAGCTCCTGTTGTCTGTACCAGCTCCTGCCAATCTTACAGTTCAAAAGCAAGTAAACAGGTACCATTTTGGTGAGAAAGATAACATAGTTTCGTGCACTTCTCAAAAGGTCCACCAGGATCCAGAGCGTTGTGATGGTGGTGTAGGATAACTCCAAATTGACAAACCGGCAGTTAAGTATATAGACATTTGAAGATGTAGGGTGGTATAGATGAATATGAAGATGGTGGTGTTAGCACTAAGGATGAGCAAGTAGATTACAAGTAAGATGACAAAGAAAAGTGCTGCATAGACTTAGTTAAGGAATTCAACCAGCTCAGATTCAGTTACTAATGTGAATTCCACCTGGATCCTAGAAAACCTAATATAAAAAAGAAAGAGAAGGGGGAGATAATGTTTAGCTTTTTGTGTGTAAGGGGAAGATAAACAGATCTATGATAATAATAGGCTCACAATAAAAGTTATACTGCATTTATATGTCAAAATTATATAGTATTTTCTCAAAATAAGAAAGAAACTCACTACTCTTAAGAATGTTTGTTCTTGTCATAGAGCTGTTTCTGGATCTGAGTCAGCAGACGTGAGGCTCATATCCATTCAGAGGATGTATAGGGTCAATTCTTGCTTAGTTCTCTCACTGTCCACTGCTGCTTCTCTCCTTATCTTAGATGAAGCAATACCAACAAAAAGATCTATTTTCTCAACTGGTGCAAGTTTAATTATGCTAATTAATACAGTAAAACTCCGGGTTACAATTGCCCTGGGTTACGTTTGCCATAGTTTATGACGGTTAATGCTTTACGATTTTTTTTGTTTATAACGGAAAAGCATGCCATTTTAAACTAAAATGGCGGCCGACACCATTTTAGAGTTCAAAATGGTACCCACTATCAGAATTCGCAATTCATCGCTTACCACTGCGGAGGTGCTGTCATCATCGGCGGCAGCGGAGGCATTTCTGCCGCTATTTCTGGAATTTCTGCCAACCCTACCGGCACCAGGAGAGTCTGGGGGCCTTATCCGCTTGGTTCCTACCTTCCTCCGAGCTCCCTGGACAGCACTACAGCTGGGAGCACACGTCTATAGGTAGGCATGCGTCTAGTGGGAGGCATGTTTTCGGCTGTAGCGCAGCCGGTAGGGGCGGAAAATCGGCTCCCCCGGCAGCTGGACTAACTACTCAGGCGGAAGCAGCAGTGTGGAAAAGGTAGGAAGATTGCTTCGTCGCTTCTGTGGGGGGTGGGGGACGATCACATCTGGCATTTTTTGGCTTTTTTGGATGTTTTTTGGATTATTATTTTTGGAGAGCCGGTAGGGACTTTTTGTGGGAGTGGGAGACTATTGTGCCTGGCATTTTGGGGGATGTTTTTGTGGGTTTTTTGTATTGTTGTTGTTGTTTTATTATTATTATTATTATTATTATTATTATTATTATTATTATTATTATTATTATTATTATTATTATTATTATTATTATTATTATTATTATTATTATTATTATTATTATTATTATTATTATTAGTCCGGTCGGGATCTTTTTTTTCTCTTTTCAGTGCATTCCTATGGAAAAACGTGCTTTGGTTTACAATTTTTTCACGTTACGATGGAGGCTGCTGAAATGCACCTCCGTCGTAACCTGAGGTTTTACTGTATTTATCTGTGCAAATATCACTGTTAGATGATAGGCTGTGACTGGATGATTACCTTGGGACACAGCACTGAGAAAGATGCAAAATAAATCAAATACTGTAAACTAGGTGCAGTTTTTAATAACTCCCTGAAATGCCCCGTCTTTGCATTTCTTCTTTCTTTCTTTCTTTCTTTTTGGTAGCTTAATGAAAAGCAATATATATAGAAGAAAAGCAAACAGAGGTCGCTGTAGTTTTATTGGATAATCTAGCTAGGAAACAACCAGTTATTTCAGCGGAATGGTCTGAACCATGAACGTGCAGTCATGATGACTGACCTCATATCTGAAATTCACATATGCCATGCCTGTATCCTTGCCAGGCACCAATTGTCATATCAATGTGTGCGATTCGTGTCTTTTCTTACAATATTACTCATCCCCAAATGGTCTTACTATTAAAACGAGACAGGGCTGATTAGATATGTTTACCAATTAAAACCTCTACTTCCTCTCCTCAGCCAGGGAAACTCATTTGTGGGGGTGAGGTGGCCACTTCCACGTCACCAAAATGGTGGGCTGTCCTGTCTAAATGGGGACATATCGCCACCCTAATTTCCTGTGCTAGCAGAATATGTAAGAAAATGTTTTCATAGTGCACTTGGCAACCCATTTCATAGTTTCAGTTTTTTCTCTGCGATGGAGTTGAAGATCTGTTGAGTCATTGGCACATACAATTGTTCTGAATCATCTAGAAAATAGAGGGGGTCACTGATGATGGCAGAGTCAAATCCTTCCTTCACCAGTTGATGTTTGACCTGTTTGAAGGTTTCTGTGATTTCCAAAATATCCTGCATAGAAAGCAAGAGAAAAATTCAGTTCCTTTCAGCAGATCAAAAGGGAGGCACAAGAGTGTGAAAATTAGCCTGATGATGCTGCAGGCACAGACTACAACAGACATTTGCAACCTATGGCCCATGGGCCGGATGTGGCCTGTGGAGCCATCTCATGTGGCCTGCCACCTGCATTCCCACCTCTGCTACCGCAAGTGGTGGAAGCACTGAAAACATACAGAAAATTCAAAAAAAACACACCAAGAATGCATGAGAACTTGCCGGAAATGCACAAAAATGTGCAAGAATATGCACAAGAACTCACGTGGAACCGTGTGAATGATCTGCTCAGCCATCTGAGGGGGAGTGATCTGGCCCGCAACCCAAAAATGTTGAGAAAACCTGGGCTACACAAACAGGTCTAGAAAGAGCCTGGTACTTGTTCCTGCAATATAGAGAATCACATCGCTAGCACCTGTGGTCAGATCTTGTCAGGTGCATCCAGACGCATATGGGAAACAGGACTCAGTGCTTTGATCTCAATTCCTAGGATGGCCTTCTACTGTATTTAAACTGGGGCAGGAACAGAGTGGGAGGAATTTGGTGCCCCTGGTGACTGAACATAATGTTAAACCCTACCGGGGGGTGGGGGGTAGAAATAAGTGGAACCATATTTTTATATCACATCAATGAATATACAGGGAATTTGCCTCACCCCAGGAAATGGCACCCAGTCTGTCCAGATTATCTTGCTATGGTAACAGAGTAGACCATACTGCCAGCAACTCAGCACCAATTGTCAGGCGGCGGTTAACCTGACAACCCTGAGGACTAACGGCCTTGGCTGGCAAAGTCAACAGGGAAGGGTGATGGTTCCCAAGTGGATTAAATCCCACTTGAATCCATCTTGGTGGAGGGCAGCAGATTAATCAATACTGGCCTGTGATTGATGAAGACTTTGTGTGCCAAAAGGGCTCAGGACCAGAAAGTGACTCGTGGAACTGGATCATTGGTATGAATATCATGCTGTGATGCAGAAGACAAATGGAAGGCCACTGCATTATATTATCATGACTGTTGTGTTCTGATGGTTTTACCTTCCACATGGATTACAATGTATCTGAGCCAATGTAACCTTGCCTATAGCAACAATGTAACCTTCAGCTGTATCATATAAACCCTGTAATAGGACGCGAGCTAATGACCACCAGCTGGCAGCAGCGAGCGTCCAAGCTCTCTTGGTCCGAACTCATCAAAGGCAACAGCGCGGGAAGTTTTCCCGCCACCACCTACACCTGGACAAGAAGGGCGTGACCCGCAATGACGTCACGCAGACAGTAGCCAATGGGCTACCATGGCACCACGTTCAAATGTATTACTACTGTATATAAAGAGCTATCGATCCGCCATTACCTCATGTTCCCTCTGTCCACGATGCAATAAACCTGAGTTAACCCAGCCCGAGGCTGTGTCCTGTGTCTTGGTTTGCATACACCAAATTGGCGACGAAGGTGGGATGATGGATCCCCACGGAACAGCCAGGGCACAGAGCGGGTTCAACATCACCAAACCGCAAGACTGGGAGCTGCTAGAGATGGACTTCCAGGCGGCACTGGTGGAACTCAGAGTCAAAGAAGACGACGAGGAGAGGAAGAGGGCCATCCTCACCAGAATGCTCGGGATGGAAACCAAGCGGACGCTGGTGGGCATAATCGCTCCGAAGAAGGTGAGCGAATTTAAGGCGGGCGACATCATGAAGCTGCTGCGAGAGCGGTTCTCCCCCTCGAGGGCAATGTTTCCCGCTCGGAGCGCGTTTTGGAGGCGAGTCCAAGCGCCGGATGAGTCGGTTGAGGCATTCGTGGCCGCCATGAGGATAGCCGCCGCCCCCTGTAAATGGGGCGACATCCTGGAGATGGCCCTCAGGGACGGCGTGTTGTGTGGCCTGAAAGACAAGGAGGTACAGCGCAGCTTGATGAATAAGGAACCGCCACCCACGCTGGCAGAGGTCGTAGAGGCCGCGGAAGCCGCAGAGTCCACGAATGCTGGAGTGGACGAGATGCACCAGTGGCGTGAGTGGCGTCCTAGAGCCGGCAAGGCGGAAAATTCGGTGCACGGGAAGTCCGGACAGTCGGTGCACGCAACTCGACGGGCCTCAAAGTCGTCTACGGAAGGCAGCGACGGCGAGGAGGTCCAGAAGGTCCGAAAGGGTGGTCGACGCTGCGAGGGTTGCGGAGCGGCCCATGAGCGCGCGAGATGCCCGTTCAGGAAGGCCGAGTGTTACACCTGCGGCCGTCGGGGGCACATCGCCAAGGCATGCAGAAAACGGAAGGAGGGCCGGAGGCAGTCACAAGACCGTGCGGCCAGACCGGACCGTCCAGCGAGGCCCAAAGATGGCGCCCAGACCACGAGGAAGCAGGATGGCGTGGGCCGCGTCTCGGACGACAGCGAGGACGACGCCCCAGTTTTCAGCGTGTCCGCGGGACAGTCCCATTACTTCGTTGAGGTATTAGTACAAGGGGCCCCTATTAAGATGGAAATTGACTCGGGGTCCTCCTATTCTATAATTCCCCAGAAAGAGTTTTTGAAAATCGACCCCCACGTGCGGCCCAAACTTAAAGCGTTGAGGTCCACACTGCGAGACGTGCAGGGGAACAGCATTCCGGTGTTGGGGGTCGGGAAATTTCGGGTCAATTTTAAGAGACATTCTGCGGAACTGCCCCTAGTTGTCCTCAAGGGGGGAAGCTGTAGCCTCCTAGGGACACAGTGGTTTCAGCCCTTAGGTTTGTTCATAGGGGGAGTGCATACCGTGGGGGGGGACCCAATACAAGCGGTTTGCGATGCGCATCCCGCCGTTTTTAAGAAAGGACTCGGAAAGTTCAAGGGACCCCCTGTAGCTTTCGACATAGACCCGGAGGTCCGCCCGATAAGACTCAAACCGCGCAGGGTGCCGTTCGCACTCAAGGACAAGATAGAGGCGGAACTGGACAAACTGGTGGGCCAGGGGATTCTTATTCCTGTTGATTCCGCGGAGTGGGAAACTCCAATTGTAACGGCGCTAAAGGCTAACGGGGAGGTGCGCATTTGCGCTGATTATAAGTGTACAATTAACAAGGCGATCCGCCCTAATGCATACCCGGTGCCGGTGATCAGCCACCTTTTGGCCAGGCTGAATGGGGGAAAGTGTTTCGCCAAACTCGATTTGGCACAAGCCTATCAGCAACTTCCTGTGACCCCCGCCACGGCCGCGGCACAAACGATAGTTACACATAAAGGAGCGTTCCAGGTGTCGCGGTTACAGTTTGGCGTAAACTCGGCACCCGGCCTTTTTCAGTCGCTTGTGGAACGCCTCCTGAAGGGACTGGAGGGGGTGTTGCCTTATTTTGATGACGTGTTGATAACAGGGGGGAGTGAGGCTGAACTGGCTAAGAGGTTGGACAAAGTATTGACCGTGTTCGAGAAAGCGGGGCTGAGATTGAGGAAGGACAAATGTGTCTTTTTCGAAACCGAGGTCGAGTTTTTGGGGTTCCGGATCACACCCGAGGGGATTAAACCGTCTAAATCCAAAGTAGCAGCCATTAAAAAGGCCCCTCGCCCCACATCCAAAACCGAGCTACAGTCCTTCCTGGGGCTCCTCAATTTTTACCACACATTCCTCCCGCGGAAGGCGTCCGTGGCCGAACCACTCCATCGGTTACTTAAAAAGGAGGAGACATGGATGTGGGGTGACGAGCACGAGAGGGCGTTCAAAGAGCTAAAGCAACTCCTAACATCTGAGGCAATCCTGACGCACTTCGACCCCAAACGGCCAGTGGTCCTAGTTTGTGATGCATCCCCGGTGGGGGTGGGGGCGGTGCTTTGCCACGTGTTGGAGGACGGAAGGGAGGCCCCGGTAGCGTTTTACTCAAGGTCCCTGTCCCAAGCGGAGCGAAATTACGCACAAACCGACAGGGAGGCGTTAGCAATAGTAGCGGGGACCAAAAAATTTCACGATTTTTTGTATGGCCGCCCGTTCAAAATCGTGACCGATCACAAGCCGCTGTTAGGGATTTTCACGGCAAGCAAGCCCACGCCGCAGATCCTGTCCCCGAGAATGCTGCGATGGGCTATTTTCCTCAACGCGTACCAACATGAGTTGGAGTACCGGCCCGGAAAGGAGATCAGCCATGCTGATGCGCTTTCGAGATCCCCTTTGCCCTTGTCGGACGACCAAAAGGCGAGAGCAGAAAGAGACCGCCAGGTGTTGCTAATTGAGGTTTTAGACGCACCCCCAATAGTACCAGCCGACATTGCTAGGGCGACAGGCAAGGACAGGACGCTGGAGAAAGTTAGTTCATGGGTGCAGAAGGGGTGGCCGGCTTCGTCCCCGAGTACAGAGTTCGACCCATTCTTTAGGAAAAAGCTAGAGTTGTCCCTAGAGAGGGGGTGCCTTCTGTGGGGCCAACGGGTGGTGGTCCCTGCGCCCCTGCGGACGAGGGTGCTCGAACTGCTGCACGTCAGCCACCCGGGCATAGTTCGTTCAAAGGCGCTGGCCCGGAGTTACTTCTGGTGGCCACAGCTGGACGCGGACATTGAGCACATGGTCGGCACTTGCGAGGCTTGCCAGGGATCCCGACCTGAGGCGGCCCGTCTTCCGCATAGGGAGTGGGACACAGCGAGGGGGCCATGGTCCAGAGTGCACGTGGATTTCGCTGGCCCATTCCGAGGAACCATGTTTCTCCTGGTGGTAGATGCGTTCTCCAAGTGGCTGGAGGTTATCCCAGTAAAGAGCACGTCCTCCGCCACGACAATTAGCCAGCTAAGGAGAGTCTTTTCCACATTCGGTTTACCCGACACTTTAGTCAGCGATAACGCTAGTTGTTTCACCTCCGCTGAGTTCGGAGCATTCATGGAGGCAAACGCCATTCGGCATGTCACATCCGCACCGTTTCACCCGGCCACGAATGGCCAAGTGGAACGGCTGGTGCGGACAACGAAGGAGGCGCTGCGGCGCATGGGCCCGGGGGACCTGAATCACCAAGTATGCCAGTTCCTCTTAGCGTATAGGGTAACCCCCTTAGCGTCAGGCTACTCGCCGGCGGAGCTCTTGATGCGGCGAAAACTGACCACGATCCTGTCCAGGCTAGACCCGACGAGAGTCGAGGATAAAGGGAAAAACATAGGGTTGGCAGTCTCGAAAGGTTTCGCCGCCGGGGACCCTGTTCACTGCAGGAACTATTCCAGCGCAGGGCCGGCCTGGGTACCAGGGACGGTTGTAGAACAGACGGGGCCAGTGTCGTACCGGGTCGAGACTAACACCGGCCTCCTCTGGAGGAGGCACGCAGACCAACTGAGGCACCGAGTGAGCGGGCCAGTCAGTGGAGCTCAGCAACAGGATTCAGCGTTAGGGTTCTCCCCCACCCGCTTAACCCAAGGGGGAGACAGCAGTGGACAACAGTCCCAAGCAAGGGGGGAAGGAAGCAGAAGCAGCGGCCCCGACTCATATCCTTTTGATACGCCAGTCCTATCAGGGGCCGGGGAAGGGGGAGAGGAGTTCGCGACCGCTGCCCCCGATGGTAATTTTGATTTTGGTTTTGCGAGCCGGGGGGGTTTTCAGGAGTGTTCCCCCACCCATCCAAGCGAGAAGAGGGGTTTTTCGTTAGCCCCCAGTGCCCCCGGTTCCTCCCTAAGAAAGAGCACACCTCCCAACAACGCCGCGGAGCCGCGGCAAGTCACTAACGAGTCTCCCTCTCCAATTACAGGACAGGAAACCAGGGGACAAAGAGAAGGTAGCAAACCCGGGGAGAGGCAGCCCGCATCGAGACCCCAGCGTGTTCGAAATAAGCCATCTTGGCTGAGAGACTTTGTCTCCTAAGGGGGGGGGAGTGTGTGTAAGTGTGGGCTCGAGACTTTGTCTCGTCCTAGGGGGGAGGGGTGTTGTGTTCTGATGGTTTTACCTTCCACATGGATTACAATGTATCTGAGCCAATGTAACCTTGCCTATAGCAACAATGTAACCTTCAGCTGTATCATATAAACCCTGTAATAGGACGCGAGCTAATGACCACCAGCTGGCAGCAGCGAGCGTCCAAGCTCTCTTGGTCCGAACTCATCAAAGGCAACAGCGCGGGAAGTTTTCCCGCCACCACCTACACCTGGACAAGAAGGGCGTGACCCGCAATGACGTCACGCAGACAGTAGCCAATGGGCTACCATGGCACCACGTTCAAATGTATTACTACTGTATATAAAGAGCTATCGATCCGCCATTACCTCATGTTCCCTCTGTCCACGATGCAATAAACCTGAGTTAACCCAGCCCGAGGCTGTGTCCTGTGTCTTGGTTTGCATACACCAAAATGACTATCTTCATGGCTGATAGCCACAGTGATAGTCAATATTCTGAATTAGATACGGCAGTTGAAGAGAGAGAAATCTCTTTCTCTCCCAGCTACTGTGACAATTGTTGCTAAACCCAGAGGGAGAAGGTGAGTTTGCGAGCTGATGATGCCTTGTCCCTTTTAGTCTGAAAACCCTATGTTTTTGATCTTGGAAGCTCTGGATAATTCAGTGGTGACGAACCTATGGCTCGCGTGCCAGAGGTGGCATTCAGAATCATCTCTGTGGGAACCCATGCTGTCACTCCAGCACAGTTACCCCCACCCCTCTGCTCAGCAGCCCAAAGGGAGTGCTTCCTCCCTCCCCCCCCCACCCCCGCACAGAGTTCACCCCACCCTCAGACAGGCAGCCCAATGGGAGTGTTTCCTTCTTCCTCTGTTCCTGCCTTGGCACTTTGTGGTAAATAAAGGGTTGCAGTTTGGGCACTTGGTCTCTAAAAGGCTCGCCATCACTGTTCTATACCAATGCCTTTGAGTTACTAAACAGTATAGGTCTGGCCCATACCTGTCAAGATGTGGTTGAGAAAATACGGGAAGCACCGCTGCCTCTGATGGGCGTGCATGCGCAGTAACCCTCCTCTGGCCACTCCAAATTCAGGATGGCAGCGGGAAAGGGGTAAAATATGGGATTTCCCAGCCAGTATGGGACACTTGACAGGTATGGTCTGGCCGGACATCCCACTACAGTAATGGAGTAGACCGTAAACACCTAGTGTTGAGTGGCAGTAAATAACCGGCTACAGGCGGATGAGCCCCTTTAGGTGGGGTGATGACCCCTCGGTGAAGGAAATGCCACTGGAAACCATCAGAATGGGCCCAACAGCAAAATGAGTGGAGGAGGAAACACTTTCTGATTACCAACGGTCATGAAGGTGGAAGAGGCTATGCCAGATGGACTGGCTGTAAAGGCGCACCTTGATAATATCCTCAAGGCTGTGACAGTCCATTGCAGTCCCAGTGTTAAATCCTGCATGACTCTTATGTGCCACAGGATATGGCTCTGTGATCATAGTATGTGGGTCACTTCATGGCAAGCTGGGATCCACCTTAAACAAATTCACGCCAATGGCATTTGTCCTGCTTCAGGGGGAGAAATGCATTTTCGGATATGAGTTGCAGCTGATGATGACTAAAGCAGCAGAAAGTCAAGAGTAAAGCAATAGAGAAGTTCTCACCCGTATACGAATGAAGCGTGGTATCGCATAGCTTGGCAAACAATCTTTTGCATATGAGTACAGTTTCTTTCCATTGAAGGGCAACCCCTCCTTCAGCCGTATTGCAGCCATCCCAATCTTTCCTTCGTGCCCTAGATTGAACCAGAGCACAGTGCTTATGCACAGATTTAACATGCTATGGGTAAAACCCCACCATTTTCTGTTTCTAAAAATGCACTCATGCTACTTTTTTTTAAAACGTTGTGTTGAAATGGGGCTATTTTTAAATCCAATTTCAGGTCACGTGGCGGTTGAACTGGTTTGCATGTTCATTGTGCAAACCAGTTCTCCCATGTAATATATTGATATATGGGTTCATAGTGACAATATATTGATATACCTATTTAAAAATATTTTTTTATTGCTAGTTCCTTCTGTCCACAATAGACACTGTCTTATGCAAGGTTGGAGACAGTCTAACAACTCACACAACAGCCCACTGCATGAGAGGAAGAAACAAACATGATTCTGCCCATTATACAGTACCTGTGAAGTATCGTGTTGTGCTAGTATAAAATGATACAACGCCAGTAACAGTAGCTGAAATCCAACAGTAAGTTGCAACTAGAGTAGGACCATTGAATAAATGGAACTTGGAGAAGAGTTGATCCATCAATAATTATTATTTGTTGTCAACTCAATTCTAACCTAAAGTGACTCTTTCCAGGGTTTTCTAGATAAAGAGTGTTCAGAAGTGGTTTACCATCCTCTTCTTCTAGGCAGTGGTGGCGAACCTATGGCACACGTGCCAGAGGTGGCACTCGGAGCCCTCTCTGTGGGCACCCATACAGTTACCCCAGCATAGTTTGCCCCACCTCTCTGCCCAGCAGCCCAATGGGAGTGCTTCCTCTCTCCCCCAGTACAAAGTTCACCCCACCCTTCTGTCCAGCAGCCCAATGGGAGTGCTTCCTTCATCCCCTGTTGCTGTGTTGGCACTTTGTGATAAAGAAGTGAGTTTGGGGTTGCAGTTTGGGCACTCGGTCTCTAAATGGTTTGCCATCACTGTTCTAGGGGTATCATGGGACTGTGCAGCTTGCTCTTGACTATGTAGGCTGGCTCTTCTCATGGAAGACAGGGGGATTCACACTCCCAGCCTTTGGCTCCCAACCTAATATTCTGAACTACCCAGCCAGCTTGACTCATCCAATCCCCACTAAATTCAGTTGGCCCATTCTAGTGACTTACTACTGGAGTTCAGCCAGTGTGTGGCAAAGTCTTCAAGAACTCAACTATGGATTCATTTTTCTACCACACCTATCTTTTTAGATGGTTAGTGTTTTTTAAAAACTATGTTGCCTGAGACTCAAATACAGTAAATAAATATCTTTCTAGTTCATAGGTTCCTAGTGATTAATGTGCTATAAAGACTGGGTATAAAATGATTATCTTTATTAGCTCTTTCTTTAATATGCTAGTGACAAAGAGGATTATGACGTCAAACCTTTAGATGTTAAGTTAAACATGACAAAACAGTGTTTTCCTTTTGAATGGCCTCTCAGAATTACCTGGCACTGGTACTCCATATATATTAATTTCCTGGATGAAATCAAGAGTTGCTAGGGTTGTCTCAACTTCAGTAGTAGCCACGTTCTCCCCTTTCCATCTGCAATGAGAAAAGAACTTTCAGCTCTGGATTTCTTTTGCTCTTGAATTTTGTAGATAGGAATGTTCATCAGTGAGCTACAAATATTGTGTAGACAGGAGTCTATGCCTCAGATGGTGCCTATTTGCTGAAGCTGGCCTCAGCGCATGGCAGATCTAATCTTAACTTACATTTGCTGTCTGGGTGACAGCCAACCTTATGCATTTGTGCACAATGTTTATTATTTTGTATTTTACATTTTTAATTTGTACACCCTCCAAAGAGCATCAGTTATTGCATAGTTTGAAGGCTGACATATAAATACAGAAGACAAAAAACGCTGTGCCACCTTAAAGACTTAACTCCTGTATTTTAATGTTAGCTTTTGTGGATCAAGTCCACTTTGTCCAACATAAAACTGGATATCATGGTATCCTTTTGTACATATCTGGTATAGGGCCCCAGAGTAGCTGGGCAGAGTTGGTTAGTTCAAGAGATGGATATGCAAATCAGTGAGCTATTTACAACCAGTAATAGCATACAATCAATTTGGCTGCGAATCTCTGGTGGGAGTCAGTTTGAGGAGTTCTGTTTTTGCAAACTAAACATTCTGACCAGTGGTGGGATTCAGCAGGTTCGCCCCGGTTCACCAGAACAGGTAGCAGAAATTTCATCTGGCCCCGCCCATCCAAGTTTTGAAATAAAGTAGTCCTAATTTGGGTGCAACACAGGGTTTTCCCCTGACCATGCCTACCATGCCATGCCCACAGAGTAGGTAGTAAATGAATACCACCACTGATTCTGACATTACACATCTAGTTAATGTTAACTGGGGATGTTTTAAACACTTCTCATATCAAATCAACTTCAATTCCAACCTGTAACTGCAATCTTGTACAAACTAAAGGGAGAGTAAATAGCATAGAACATAGTAAGACTTGCTACCATGTAAGCAAACATAGGATAGCTCCGTGCATATGTTACACTTCTCATTCACAGAATAGTAAAAGAAACAGTACAACTATCCCACCCCAACTCTTCTAAGGTACTCTTTGGCTGTAGCGAGACTTACCGGAAAGTGTCTCCCACCCGGTCCTGGAAATATAAAAAGCCCTCGTGGTCTTGCATGAGAAGGTCCCCCGTGTTGAAGTAGCAGTCTCCTTTCTTTAGGACTTCCCGAAGAATCTTCTTCTCTGTCTTCTGGCGGTCACCAGCGTAGCCCAGAAATGGGGAATTTGTAGTAATCCTGATCACCATTAAGCCAGTCTCACCTAAGAAATGAAAAGGTAAAGGATGTGAATCAATGGACATCTATCACCCAGTAGAATCAATAGGCAAAATACAGTGTGGGATAGAGATTGGTACTCATTACAAATCCACTTGTGGAATGAAGACTTTTACATGTATGTGAACCACAGCATGGGGGAAATAAGTTCAAACACATTCTATTCATACATCTGCTATAATATATGGAAGAAGAATTTGTTCCAACTTTTTTCAGGTGAAATATATGTGTACTTCCCCCACATGGGAGTAATTATCCTCCATGGGGCTATACTAGTGATGGCGAATCTATGACACGTGTGCCAGAGGTGGCACTCGAAGCCCTCTCTGTGGGTACCCGTACAGTCACCTCCAGCACAGAGTAAACCCCACCCCTCTACCTAGCAGGCCAATGGGAGCATTTCCTCCCACCAACACAGAGTGTGCCCCACCCCTCTGTCCAGCAGACCAATAGGAGTGTTTCCTTCCTCCTCTGTTGCTATGTTGGCACTTTGCGATAAATAAGTGAGTTTTGGGTTACAGTTTGGGCACTCGGGTTCTAAAAGGTTTGCCATCACTGGGCTATACTCTGATAATACAACCTCACCCACAGTCTAAGGGGCTGTGGTGGTGTACTTAATGGTTAAGAAGCTTGCCTTGTTAGCTGAAAGGCTGGCAAGTCAGCAGTTCGAGACCCAGGTACTGAATGACGGTTTGAGTGCCCGTCTCTGTCCCAGCTCCTGCCAACCTAGCAGTTCGAAAGCAAGAAATTGCAAGTAGATAAATAGGGGTTACTTCGTTGGGAAAATATCTTGGAGACATGAAATGAGCCTCATTCGGGTGTCCCCTGAGCAGAGTTCCTCCAGCAAAAATCCTTTCAACCCAGAATAATTTCTGTCATTTTAGTGTAAGGGACCAAAGACAATGAAACAGCCGAAGGGTTGGCTTAACACAGGTTTATTGCATGATGATCCGGAGGAACATGAGGTAATGGCGGATGGGGAGCTCAATATATACAGCTGGCTATACATTTGAATGTGGCTCGTCGACAGACTATTGGTTGCTGCCTGCGTGACGTCGTAGGAGGTCACGCCCTTCTTGACCAGGTGAGGAGGTCGCGGGGAATCTTCCCGCGCTGCTGAACCAGGTGACTATGATCCATGAGAGCTGGACGCTCGCTACTGCCCTCTGGTGGTCACTAGCTCGCGTCCCCTTATTAGGTTACATTGATGCAGCTGATGGTTATAATGTTGCACACAGAAAGGTTACATTGATAACACATGGCAAAGGTACATTGTTAAAGGCACAGCTTTACAGAACACAACATCCCTCCCCCCTAGGATGAGACGAAGTCTCTCAGCCAAGATGGCTTGTTGCATGTGCGTTTGGGCCGTGAAGAGGGCTGCCCCCCCGGGGGCGTTATTGCTTCTTTGTTCCCTGGACCCTTGTCCTGAAATGGGAGAGGGAGACTCGTTAGTGGTTTGCCGCTGTCTGGCGGCCTTAGGGGAAGGGAAAAACTCCATTGTGGGCAGACCGGGGGCCGTCGGGGCTAACGAAAAACCCCTCTTCTCGCTTGGACGGGTGGGGGACCACTCCGAAACCCCCCCCCCCGGTTCTGGAAATCAAAATCTAACTTGGTAGGGGTACCCGCAACTGTGGGGACTTTCCGCGAGATATGTATGGGGTCGGGTTCCTCCTCCTCGGAAAGATCCCCCAGGGTATCTATGAGGACATCCTCCTCCCCCCTTGGTGGGGGCCCACGGTCCCCTTTTCCTCCCCCTTGGGCTGAACGGGTGGGGGAGAACCCTAACGCTGACTTATTTCCTGCTTGATCCGTGCCCTGCTCATCGGAGACCCTGCGTCGGAGCTGGTCCGCGTGCCGCCTCCACAGGAGCCCTGTGCTGGTTTCCACTCGGTACGACACGGGGCCGGTTTGCTCCACAACTACGCCCGGCACCCAGGCTGGGCCCGTGCTGGCGTAATTCCTGCAATGCACGGGGGCGCCTATACTGAAACTCTTTGTAGCCTCTAGCCCGATGTTCCTCCCTTTGTCCTCTACCCTCGTGGGGTCTAGCCTAGTGAGGATTGTGGTCAGCTTCCTGCGCATTAAAAGCTCTGCGGGGGAGTACCCTGACGCCAATGGGGTCACCCTGTACCCTAGCAGAAACTGACACACTTGTAGGTTCAGATCCCCTGGGCCCATGCGCCGCAACGCGTCCTTCGTGGTGCGGACGAGGCGCTCTACTTGGCCGTTGGTGGCCGGGTGAAACGGGGCGGAGGTGATATGCCGAACGGCGTTGATCTCCATGAAAGCCCTAAACTCGGAGGACGTGAAACAACTTGCGTTGTCGCTAATTAACGTGTCGGGTATGCCGAACGTGGAAAAGAGCCTCCGCAAATGCCTAATGGTCTGGGCCGAGGAGGTGCTCGTGACTGGGATAACCTCCAACCATTTGGAGAACGCGTCCACTACAAGGAAGAACAGGGTGCCTCTGAACGGGCCCGCGAAATCAACGTGCACCCGGGACCACGGCCCCTTAGCCGCGTCCCATTCCCTGTGGGGAAGGCGGGCCTCCTCTGGTCTGGAGCATTGGCAACTCTCACAAGTGCCGACCATGTGCTCGATGTCGGCGTCTAGCTGGGGCCACCAGAAGTAACTCCGGGCCAGCGCCTTGGATCGCACGATGCCGGGGTGGCTGACGTGAAGCAGTTTGAGCACCCGCGGCCGAAGGGAAGTGGGAATCACCACCCGCTGCCCCCACAAGAGACACCCCCTCTCTAGGGACAGTTCTAGCTTTTTTCTGAAAAATGGGGCGAACTCCTCCGCTGGGGAGGACGCGGGCCACCCTTTCTGCAGCCAGGAGCTTACTGCCGCTAACGTTTTGTCCTTCTCTGTCGCTTTGGCAATGTCGGCGGGCATCACGGGGGGCGAATCCAGCACCTCAATCATGAGAACCTGATGGTCCCGCTCCCCCATGCTCACCTGGCTGGGCGTTAGGGGAAGGGGAGACCTAGATAGGGCGTCCGCATGGCTGATCTCTTTTCCAGGCCGGTAGACCAACGCGTGCTGATACGCGTGGAGAAAAATGGCCCACCTGAGCATCCTCGGGGACAGGATCTGTGGGGTGGGCTTATCAGCGGTAAAAATGCCTAGCAGGGGCTTGTGGTCCGTCACAATGGTGAAAGGGCGGCCGTACAGAAAATCGTGAAATTTTTTCGTCCCCGCGACTATTGCTAGTGCCTCCCTGTCCGTCTGTGCGTAGTTCCTCTCTGCTTGGGACAGGGACCTGGAGTAAAATGCTATCGGGGCCTCCCTTCCGTTTTCCAACACGTGGCACAGCACTGCCCCCACCCCCACTGGAGATGCATCACAGATCAGAACTACTGGGCGTTTGGGGTTGAAATGGGTCAGTATAGCGTCGGACGCCAGGAGGCTTTTTAGCTCGCTAAATGCCCCTTCTTGGTCATCGCCCCACTTCCATGCCTGGTCTTTCTTTAGCAGTTTGTGTAGCGGCTCAGCCACCGCTGCCTTTCGGGGAAGGAAGGAGTGGTAGAAGTTGAGCAGTCCTAGGAACGACTGTAACTCGGGCTTGGAGGTGGGGCGGGGGACTTTTTTAATGGCTGCCACTTTGGACATGGATGGTTTTATTCCCTCAGGAGTCACACAAAACCCTAGGAACTCAACCTCGGTTGCGAAGAAGACGCATTTATCCTTTTGCAACCTCAGCCCCGCCTTTTCGAATATCGTCAGGACCTTCCCCAACCTTTTGGCCAATTCAGCCCGACTCCCCCCCGTTATTAACACGTCATCAAAATAAGGCAACACCCCCTCCAATCCCTTCAGGAGGCGTTCCACGAGTGACTGGAAAATTCCAGGCGCCGAATTCACGCCAAACTGGAGGCGCGTCACCTGGAACGCCCCCTTATGGGTGACTATGGTCTGCGCAGCAGCGGCGGCAGGGGACACCGTGAGCTGCTGGTAGGCCTGTGCTAAGTCGAGCTTAGCGAAACACTTTCCCCCGTGTAACCTGGCCAGCAGATGGCTGACTACCGGCACCGGATATGCATTCGGGCGGATCGCCTTGTTGATGGTGCACTTGTAGTCGGCGCATATGCGGACCTCCCCATTGGCCTTTAGAGCGGTTACAATTGGAGTTTCCCACTCCGCAGAATCTACAGGCACGAGGATCCCCTGGCCCACCAACTTGTCCAGTTCCGCCTCTATCTTGTCCTTGAGTGCAAACGGCACCCGGCGTGGTTTTAGGCGAATTGGGCGGACCTCCGGGTCCAGGTCGAAAGTCACTGGGGGCCCCTTGAATTTCCCCAGTCCCTTTTTGAAGACTTCGGGGTGCGCCTCGCACACCTCCTGAATTGGATCAGTCCCCACGGCGTGCATCCCAACGGCGTGCACCCCCCCAATAAACAACCCCAGGGGCTGGAACCATTGAGTCCCGAGGAGGCTGCAATTTCCTCCTTTGAGCACGACTAGGGGAAGGGACGCGGCGTGCTCCTTGAATTTGACCTGAAATTCTCCAACCCCCAACACTGGAATACTGTTCCCTTGCACGTCCCGTAGTGTGGACCTCAATGCTTTGAGCTTGGGTCGCTTATGGGGGGCAATTCCCAAAAACTCCCTCTGGGAAATGATTGAAAATGAGGACCCCGAGTCAATTTCCATCCTAATGGGGACCCCTTGGACTAGTACCTCAACAAAGTAGCGGGGGTGTCTAGTAGACACGCTGAACACTGGGGCGTCGTCCTCGCTGCCGTCGGCGATGCGGCCCACGCCGTCCTGCTTCCGCATGGCCTGGGCGCTGTCCTTGGGTTTCATTGGGCGGTCTTGCCCCGTGGAACGGTCTGCGGAGCTCCTCCGGGTCTCGCGCTTCTTTCTGCACACCTTGGCAATGTGCCCGCGGCGGCCGCAGTTGTGGCACTCGGCCTTCCGGAAAGGGCATTTCACGCGGTCGTGGGCCGCTCCACAGCCGTCACATCGCCGGCTCTCCTTCCGGACCCTCTGGACGTCCTCGTCGTCGCTGCTATCTGTGGACGACCTCGAAGTTCGCCGGGCCGCCTGTACTGAAGCCTCTGCTTAGCTCGCCTTTGGCCGCCAGTCCTGCAGTTCTTGGACCCCGGCCTTCGTAGCTTCTGCGGCCTGGGCCGCTCTTACGACCTCCTGCAACGTGGGAGGCGGCTCCTGGTTCATTAACGTGCACTGGGTTTCGGCGTCGTTCAGGCCGCACAGCACACAGTCTCGGAGGGTGATTTCGGCATTCTCCCATTTGCACGGGCCGGCCGCCAGCCGCAGGGCCGCCACGAATGCGGCGACCGTCTCCCCAGGCGCTTGGACTCGCCTCCAAAACGCACTCCGAGCGGGAAACATCGCCGTGGCGGGCCGGACGTGCTCACGCAGCATCTGCATGAGTTCCTTGGCCTTGAATTCGCTCACCCTTCTCGGTGCAATCAGGTCCACCAAGGTCCTTTTTGTTTCTTGTCCGAGCATTCTGGTGAAGATGGCTCTTTTCTTCGCCTCTTCCGTGACTTCGGACTTGATCAGTGCGGCCTGGAAGTCCATCTCGAAGATCTCCCAGTCGCCCGGTTTCCTGATTTCGAAACCGGCGCATGTCTTGGTCCCGTGGGCTGCCATAATCCCACCTTCGTCGCCAGTTTAGTGTAAGGGACCAAAGACAATGAAACAGCCGAAGGGTTGGCTTAACACAGGTTTATTGCATGATGATCCGGAGGAACATGAGGTAATGGCGGATGGGGAGCTCAATGTATACAGCTGGCTATACATTTGAATGTGGCTCGTCGACAGACTATTGGTTGCTGCCTGCGTGACGTCGTAGGAGGTCACGCCCTTCTTGACCAGGTGAGGAGGTCGCGGGGAATCTTCCTGCGCTGCTGAACCAGGTGACTATGATCCATGAGAGCTGGACGCTCGCTACTGCCCTCTGGTGGTCACTAGCTCGCGTCCCCTTATTAGGTTACATTGATGCAGCTGATGGTTATAATGTTGCACACAGAAAGGTTACATTGATAACACATGGCAAAGGTACATTGTTAAAGGCACAGCTTTACAGAACACAACAGTCATATATATATATATGTTTATGCCTCTTTTCTTCACTTACCCATTGCTACTGGGATACAATGCCCTTTCTTGTTTCTCACAGGCTCATCCTTCTCGATGTCATACTGAATAAGCTCAAACTGTGTCATTTTCTGAAGTGAAACAGAATGGAAGTGGAAATATGAGCCCACAAAACAATGACTCCAAGGGCTTCTTTTATCCTCATTTTATACTCACAATAAAATTGTGAGATCTTCTGTACTGAGAAAAAGTTTCAGTGCCCATGCTCACCCTGGAAGCCTTCTATGGTCAAGCCATATGATACAGCTTTTTCTGAAGTGCCAAAGAACACATTTTCAATGAACCCCATTTCTAGTCTCCTAGCAGGCTTTGTTTTGTAATTGGTCACTGGAAGGTAAACATGGGTGTTATTTGCAAGTCTGATAGTTCAGGGACATATCTCCATGGGAAAAGTGTTACAGAGGAAGAATGTCTTAATTCATGAGAATTCACTTACACTTATAGCTTGACTTTATTTTTTGTTGTTGTTCAGTTGCATAGTTAAGTCCAACCCTTTGCGACCCCATGGACCATCACACACCAGGCATCCCTATCTTCCACCATCCTCTTCAACCCACTCAGCTGTGTGCCCACTGCTTGACTCTATACTGTACTAGTGTTGAATCTAGGTTTCCCTGCTTTAAATCCTACAGTATAGCTCAGAGATGGAGAACCTTTTCCTTTCGGAAGGCCACATTAATTTGGCTGCAATCAAATAAGGCCGCAATCAAGAAACTTCCGTTAGATATACTTTAACAGTGGTGGGCATCAGCAGGTTCGCACTGGTTCACCAGAACTGGTAGCAAAAATTGTGGCTAGACCCGCCCATCCAAGTTTTGAAATAAAGTAATCGTAATTTGGGTGCAATGCAGGGCTTTCCCCCTGGCCACGCCCACCATACCATGCCCACAGTGTGGTAGTAAAAAAAAAATGGAGCTCACCACTGCTTTAAGACGTATATAATTTTGTAAAAATCTACTATGTAATTAATAATTTCAAAATATGAAAACTATTTGTTAATTTTAAAATTACTAAAATAAAATATAAATATAAAAGACAAACAAAAATGTATTAATAAAAATAAAAGGATTTGTTCTGTAAAATCTGGATCCAGTCAAAAGGCCACACTTAAGGAGTTGGAAGGCCATAAGTGGCTTTAAGGCTGCAGGTTCCCCACCCCTGGTCTATTTGTTTATTTATAAATTTGTACCCCGCCCTCCTGGTGAGAACACCACTCAGGGTGGCCAACAACAGGGTAAAAATTAATACCTATAAAATGGTGCGTTAACCATTGGAATGTGACAAAGGATGTTGCACCAGGCCCCACTAGCCCGTAATGGGCCTCCGTTCACTCGCCCGAACCCGGTTTGCAGGTAACTGTCGGTTGGAAATCTTTGACCCGGGGGCAGGAGCGGCAAAAGGAACATTCGGAAACACGCCACGGCCAATCAAAAAAAAAAAGCCGCAGGAAAAAACCCGCCACAGTAAACAAACACGCGCAGACAAAACTACAAGCCCCAGCGTCCTGCACGCCATTAGCGTGCCGAACGCTGAGGCGGACTGTGCGTGAAAAAAAGTTTTTAAAAAAACGCCCACCGCCGCTGCCCTTCTTCCCCATGGGCCAGCCAGCAAGGCCCGTGGGGAAAAAAAGAAACCCCCCTGCCGCTGCCCTTCCTTTAGATGGGCAAGCCGGCGCAAGAAAAATAAAAGTAAAAAAAAACCCGTCGCCGCTGCCCTTCCCCATGGGCCAGCCAGCATGGCCCGCGAGAAAAAAAAAGGAACCCCCCGCCACCACTGCCCTTCTTCCCCACAGGCCAGCCAGCATGGCCCATGGAGAAGAAAGCAAAGAAAGCACCCCTCCCGCCATTGCCCTTCCTTCCCACGGGCCAGCCAGCATGGCCCACGGGAAAGAAAGCACCCCCCCCGCCAATGCCCTTCCTTCCCACGGGCCAGCCAGCATGGCCCGCGGAAAAGAAAGCCACCCCCCCCGAAAAAGTCAAAACAAAAATACAAAACAAAAACACTCAAAAATCCAAAAAAGAAACACAAAAACAGCCAAAAACAAACAAGAAAAAACACACAGAACCCCCCCCCCAAATCCAAACCACCACCACCAAAAAAAAAAAACCCAGAGAGCCTACCAAAAGACGTCTTCTATCCATGAGGACCGGAACTCAAATGAGAAAATTTAAAAAAAACTTACCGGAAGCGACACCCAGAGGACAGAAGAGAACAATTATAGAGAGGAAGAAAAGCTCACCACCCCCACCCAGAGGCCAAAAGAGAAAAAACATTCAAAAATATTGAAAATAATAAGATTAATTCCAAAATTAATCAAATAAGTTATAAAAACATTAAAAAATCATCACACTAATCTCAAAAAATACAAAAAAAAACCAGAAATCACTTTTCACTCAAAAAACCAAAACAAAAAAGGAAAAAATGCGTAAAAATAAAGATTTAAAAAAAACAAAATTAAATTTTAAACTAAATTAAATTAAATTAAATTAATTAAAATAAAATGTGCATAAACATAAAACAAAAACCTTCAAAAACCAATATAAAGAGCCCAGCACGCAAAAAAAAACCCACTGGGAGTGCAAGTCCGCCGCAGGCGGACACAATGCCTCAAAGCCACAAAATCACAAAACCTTACAACACCATTTAAAACAGCCCAGCACCATTGGTACATGAAAAAAAACCCTTTACTGTCCAACACAATTTTAAAAAGCCCGGCATCGCCGGCCAAAATATGCTAGTACAATATAAAAACAATCAAAACATTTATAATTAAAACAATTACAATAACTAACTTTATCCTTAAAACTACCCTCACCCTCCCTACACTCACATTAAAACCAAAATAAAAGGAAAAAGCTGGTACACCTTACTGACCCTTCATTCTAACTAAGTGCATCTTTACCTATAAAATGGTGGATGGGCCGTGCGTGTCTGGCATACACAGCCACACCTGGCCCAACCATCCCGAACCAAGCTGCCTACACTTACCTTAACACCCTTTGAGGGTCGCCACAGGGGTCTGGTTGCCAACAGTGGGGCAACCGCCCCATGAACGCAACCAGGAAAAAAACGACCCTTCCCAGCGTCCTCTGCACCATGCTACCCCTCAGCCAATCAGGCTGAAGGGTGTGAGCCTGGAGGAGGTGGGGCAACCGGCGCGTGTGGTAAAAAGAAAACACCAACGCGCCGACAACTTCCCTCCTCTGGGAGACACTTCATCTCCCAGAGAGAAGCCATCTACACCTCACCACGGCCTGCGGGCGGCCACGTCGGTTGCCAGCAGGGCCGCCAGCTTTTGGTGCCCTCCATTTGACCGACAAAGATATTGATACAGGCAGGGACAGAGGACAGGCCGTGCCATGGAGGCATGGAAGGTGAGCGGGCCAGCACAGAAGGCTGCGCCGGGGAGGCGCAGCGTATGAAAGGCCTGCCCAGCCAAAAACAGGTAAGTTAGAAACTGCGCTCCCTGAAGAGATAAGAGATATCTGACTATCCTAATGCAAACCTTTCTCACTTATGTGGTTTAGAGAGTATTTCTCCTTTGTCTGATAAGCAAGACTGAATTTGTTTGCAAATGTGCTATTTGTCACGAATGTGCTATTACTTTCTGCTTGAAATCTTTTGTCCCCTCCCTTAGTAATTTGTGGATGTCACGCAAACATCCATTGCAAGCCTCATTACCTTGTAAAAGAAGTTGGTCCTTCCTACAGTTCCCACTTTGCCAGTGTAGTTAATGAATCCACCATTACCCTCCGTAGATCCATACATCTCAATGACTTGGATGGGTCCAAACCGGTGCAGAAATGCCTTCCAAACCTCCACTTTCATGCCGTTGCCGATGGCCATTCTCACAAAGTGATCGCGGTCATTGTCCTTCTGCAAATAACATGTGGTCAACAGAATCATGCATGAACTAAATATCTTTTATTAGCAGCCACTCTAGATGATCCATCAGGGTACATTTTAAAAAAAATCCTGCCCTGATAACATCCGTATTAGACTATTACAAGGCACCTTGTGCGGGATTGCTTGTAAAAATTGCTTGGAAATGCCAGCTAGCTCAAGCATAGTTGTGAGACTCTATACCAATGGATTCCATACCGTTGTGTCCTGCTCTGCTTTCAATGCTGGATTTGCAACTGTGAGGCAACGTCTTCTTCTTTTGTGTCCCAATCAAACCCTGGACTGTCAAAGTGAAGCCAATTTCTTGGCTTTGTTGTTGGTCAAACTTAAGTCCTCACTGGCATATGTTTCTGGCAGTAATTGGCAGACCAGTAAATGAATTGGATTCCGAATCTCTCCACATTCACATAGCATGTTGTTGTCCACCAGCAGCCCCCATTTGAGCATGTTGGTCTGTGAGGCAACTACCAGGGACCCAAAGCTTAGACAGGGTCCATTTCTGATACCTGCCTTTAGCTTTCCATGATAAACAACAATCACACCCCAGCTAGCAGTCATTTTCCACACCGCCATGCCTCAGACCTCATCTCAAAATTGAAGCAGAGCAAGAGGCCGCTGCTTCAAAATTAGGGTGGTCCGAATGTTCTTGTAGGAACAAGCCTCCTCCAAAAAATACATCCTGGAAGGTCAACTAATATGAAGAAGGGAGCAGCTTGACCATATGAAGGGGTTGAGAAATGGATAAAGGAGAAGGCAAAACAAAATGTGTGCTCATGCTGATGCTTTAAGCAAGACAATGTCTATATGGTATCTTATTGACCCTATCAGTTTCCAGATCCCTTATGTTTGAATTCAGTTGTGAGAAAAACAGTAGAACAATCCGTTATGCACACGTTATCCCAAATGCTAGACCTCTTCCATCAAATATACCTTTGGTGAATTACATAGGTAGCGCATAATTTCTCCTATATACTGAATCACAGAGACGCGGTATTTTCGGCAGATGTCCCAATATGTGGTCACAGAGAACTTAGATGTCAGGACACAAGTAGTGCCTTTAAAGAGAAAGAGAGAGGAAAAGAACTAATGTGTTTTTTGAGTATGGTACTGTTAGAAGCATTAATGGTGACTGAATGAAGACAGATTCTATTTTCTAAAGACAATGTATTGTATCCAAAGAACTTCCTCTACTAAGTGTTCACTCCAATGTTACTGAGGGCCTGTTACATGGGCATTTGCCCTGCAGTTTGGATGTATTTGAGGGCAGGCTGGTTCATTAATTTTGGCTGGCAACCAGACAATGTAGGTGTCAGCATGAACCAGCTCTCTCCCAGTCCACGCACCTTTCTGGTTTCCTGTCAAGGGATACTGTTTTTAAGATTCAGGTAGGATTGATCCATTTTGGTTTGATTGCAGCATGTGATCGCTGGGATTGAATCAAAGCAGCCTCCTGGCCGTCACTTTGAGGAAGCCTCGTAACTACCTTAATGGTTTTATCTCTTAATAATCTTATGAACTGGAGGGAAGACAAAGCTTTGCATTTCTTTTTAATTGTTGATAGTGTGTCAGTGATGCTTTGACATGATTTCTAAGCCCTGTGAAAGCATTGCAGATGCACTGTTTCCGTTAGCAACTATTTCAGGGCAGTTTAATGGAGGATGGCTATATGGGTAGAGAACAGAAAAGTCTAGCTCAACTATCTTACATGCCTGTTTTCCAATCTTAACCTCTTCATCATGTGCCTGACATATGTTAATCAGTTTCTGCCTGTCAATCACTCATCAACAATAGGCATGTGTTCTGTACATACCCATGTTAAGGCATCCTGCAAGCCCAGTGAGCGCAGCTCCATGGTACAGTGGGAGTGGGGTATAAAATATGTCATCAGGATGGATCCTACACATGAGGAATATATGTGATGAGAATAATATCTTTCTGTGGCTGATGATAGCAGCTTTTGGCAGGCCTTGAGGTAGATAGATAAAGAGAAGGGGCATTACTATTACTATTACTAGACTTGTATGCCACCCCACTCGCAGAGCGACTCTGGGAGGCTAATAGAGATACAAAATATATAGTTACAATTACAATTACGAGGTTCCATATCATCACAATACAAAAACATTTCGAAATATCATCTTCACAAATCATCACAAATTGCAGTATCAAAAAATATCAGTATCACAATAACAAAGCATTGTGCGAAATCCCACAGCACTCATATGAGAAAGTCCGACAGCAACAAAAACAAAAGTCAAAAAGTCACAGTGAAGCTGTACAATGTTAAGTGACTCTAACAAGCAAAAAATTGATATTAGCACTCAAATTGCCTGGTTTTTTGTGACACCTGTTTAGTGTATTAAATTAAGACACAGGACACAGCCTTGGGCTGGGTTAACTCAGGTTTATTGCATCGTGGACAGAGGGAACATGAGGTAATGGCGGATCTATAGCTCTTTATATACAGCAGTCATACATTTGAACGTGGTGCCATGGTAGCCCATTGGCTACTGTCTGCGTGACGTCATTGCGGGTCACGCCCTTCTTGTCCAGGTGTAGGTGGTGGCGGGAAAGCTTCCCGCACTGTTGCCTTTGATGAGTTCGGACCAAGAGAGCTTGGACGCTCGCTGCTGCCAGCTGGTGGTCATTAGCTCGCGTCCTATTACAGGGTTTATATGATACAGCTGAAGGTTACATTGTTGCTATAGGCAAGGTTACATTGGCTCAGATACATTGTAATCCATGTAGAAGGTAAAACCATTAGAACACAACACCCCTCCCCCCTAGGACGAGACAATGTCTCGAGCCCATACTTCAACACACTTCCCCCCCTTAGGAGACAAAGTCTCTCAGCCAAGATGGTTTATTTCGAACACGCTGGGGTCTCGACGCGGGCTGCCTTTCCCCGGGTTTGCTACCTTCTCTTTGTCCCCTGGTTTCCTGCCCTGTAATTTGAGAGGGAGACTTGTTAGTGACTTGCCGCGGATCCGCGGCGTTGTTGGGAGGTGTGCTCTTTCTCGGGGAAGAACCGGGGGCACTGGGGGCTAACGAAAAACCCCTCTTCTCGCTTGGAAGGGTGGGGGAACACTCCTGAAAACCCCCCCGGCTCGCAAAATCAAAATCAAAATTACATTCGGGGGACGCGGCGGCGGCCGCGCATTCCTTTTCCCTCCCCCCGGGCCCTGATAGAACTGGGGTATCAAAAGGATATGAGTCGGGATCACTGCTTTCCCCCCCGGATTCGGACTGATGTCCCTCATTTTCTCCCCCTTGGGCTAAACGGGTGGGGGAGAACCCTATCGCTGAATCCTGTTGCTGTGCCCCACTGACCGGCCCTTCACTCACTCGGCGCCTCAGTTGGTCAGCGTGTCTCCTCCAGAGGAGGCCGGTGCTCGTTTCCACCCGATATGACACTGGCCCTGTTTGTTCTATTATCATTCCTGGCACCCAGGCTGGCCCTGTGCTTGCATAGTTCCTGCAGTAAACAAGGTCGCCGGCGGCGAATCCTTTCGAGACTGCCAATCCTATGTTTTTTCCTTTATCCTCGACTCTCGTCGGGTCCAGCCTGGTCAGAAGTGTGGTCAGTTTTCGCCGCATCAAGAGTTCTGCCGGCGAGTAACCCGACGCTAAGGGGGTCACCCTATACGCTAACAAGAACTGACATACTTGGTGATTTAGGTCCCCCGGGCCCATGCGCCGCAGCGCATCCTTTGTTGTACGCACCAACCGTTCCACTTGGCCATTCGTGGCCGGGTGAAACGGTGCGGATGTGACATGCCGAATGGCGTTTGCTCCCATGAATGCCTCGAACTCCGAGGAGGTGAAACAACTCGCGTTATCGCTGACTAAAGTGTCGGGTAAGCCGAACGTGGAAAAGACTCTCCGTAGCTGGCTAATTGTCGTGGCGGAGGACGTGCTCTTTACTGGGATAACCTCCAGCCACTTGGAGAACGCATCCACCACCAGGAGAAACATGGTTCCTCGAAATGGGCCAGCGAAATCTACATGTACTCTAGACCACGGCCCCCTTGCTGTGTCCCATTCCCTATGCGGGAGGCGGGCCGCCTCTGGTCGGGATCCCTGGCATGCCTCACAAGTGCCGACCATGTGCTCAATGTCCACGTCCAGCTGTGGCCACCAAAAGTAACTGCGGGCCAGCGCTTTCGAACGAACGATGCCCGGGTGGCTGACGTGCAGCAGTTTGAGCACCCTCGGCCGCATGGCTGCAGGAACCACCACCCGTTGGCCCCACAATAGGCACCCCCTTTCTAGGGACAACTCTAGCTTTTTCCGAAAGAATGGGTCGAATTCCGTGCTTGGGGACGATGCCGGCCACCCCTTTTGTACCCATGAGCTGACTTTCTCGAGCGTTCTGTCCTTGCCTGTCGCCCTAGCAATATCGGCTGGTACTATTGGGGGTGCATCTAAAGCCTCAATTAGTAACACCTGGCGGTCTCTTCCTACTCTAGCCTTCTGGTCGTCCGACAAGGGCAAAGGGGATCTCGAAAGTGCATCAGCATGGCTGATCTCTTTTCCGGGCCGGTACACCAACTCGTGTTGGTAAGCGTTGAGAAAGATGGCCCATCGCAGCATTCTCGGTGATAGGATTTGCGGGGTGGGCTTGCTTGCCGTGAAAATCCCTAACAGGGGCTTGTGATCCGTCACGATTTTGAACGGCCGACCATACAAAAAATCGTGAAACTTTTTGGTCCCCGCTACAATTGCTAACGCTTCCCTGTCGGTTTGTGCATAATTTCGCTCTGCCTGGGACAGGGACCTTGAATAAAATGCAACCGGGGCCTCCCTTCCGTCATCCAACACGTGGCACAGTACCGCCCCCACCCCCACCGGTGATGCATCACAGACTAGGACCACCGGCCGTTTGGGGTCGAAATGCGTTAGAATTGCGTCAGAGGTCAAGAGTTGCTTTAATTCTTTGAACGCCCTCTCGTGCTCGTCACCCCACATCCAAGTCTCCTCTTTTTTAAGCAACCGATGAAGCGGTTCGGCCACGGACGCCTTCCGCGGAAGGAATGTATGGTAAAAATTGAGGAGCCCCAGAAATGACTGTAGCTCGGTTTTGGATGTGGGGCGAGGGGCCTTTTTGATGGCTACTACTTTGGATTTGGATGGCTTGATACCCTCGGGTGTAATCCTGAACCCTAAGAACTCGACCTCGGTTTCGAAAAAGACACATTTGTCCTTCCTCAGTCTCAGCCCCGCTTTCTCGAATGCAGTTAGTACTTTGTCCAATCTCTGTGCCAGTTCGGCCTCACTCCCCCCTGTTATTAATACGTCATCAAAATAAGGCAACACCCCCTCCAGCCCCTTCAGGAGGCGTTCCACAAGCGACTGAAAAAGGCCGGGTGCCGAGTTCACGCCGAACTGTAACCGCGACACCTGGAACGCTCCTTTATGTGTGACTATCGTTTGTGCCGCGGCCGTGGCGGGTGTTACGGGAAGCTGCTGATAGGCTTGTGCCAGGTCGAGCTTAGCGAAACACTTTCCCCCATTTAGCCTGGCCAAAAGGTGGCTGACCACCGGCACCGGGTATGCATTAGGGCGGATCGCCTTGTTAATTGTACACTTATAATCAACGCAAATGCGCACCTCCCCGTTAGTCTTCAGAGCTGTTACAATTGGAGTTTCCCACTCCGCGGAATCAACAGGAATAAGAATCCCCTGGCCCACCAATTTGTCCAGTTCCGCCTCTATTTTGTCCTTTAGTGCGAAGGGCACCCTGCGCGGTTTGAGTCTTATCGGGCGGACCTCCGGGTCTAAGTCGAAAGCTACAGGGGGTCCCTTGAATTTTCCAAGTCCTTTTTCAAAAACGGCGGGATGCGCATCGCACACCGCTTGTATTGGGTCCACCCCCACTGCATGTACTCCCCCTATAAACAGGCCTAGAGGCTGGAACCACTGTGTCCCTAGGAGGCTACAACTCCCCCCCTTGAGAACAACTAGGGGCAGCTCCGCAGAGTGTCTCTTAAACTCAACCCGAAATTTCCCGACCCCCAACACCGGAATGCTGTTCCCCTGTACATCTCGTAGCGTGGACCTCAATGTTTTAAGTTTGGGCCGCACGTGGGGGTCGATTTTCAAGAACTCTTTCTGGGGAATTATGGAATAGGAGGACCCCGAGTCAATTTCCATCCTGATAGGGGCCCCTTGTACTAGTACCTCAACGAAATAATGGGACTGTTCCGCGGACACACTGAGCACTGGGACGTCGTCCTCGCTGCTGTCCGAGACGCGGCCCACGCCGTCCTGCTTCCTCGTGGTCTGGACGCCATCTTTGGGCCTCGCTGAACGGTCCGGTCTGGTCGAACGGTCCGGTGACTGCCTCCGGCCCTCCTTCCGTTTTCTGCATGCCTTGGCGATGTGCCCCCGACGGCCGCAGGTGTAGCATTCGGCCTTTCTAAATGGGCACCTCGCACGCTCATGGGCCGCTCCGCAACCATCGCAGCGGCGCCCCCCCTTTCGGACCTTCTGGACCTCCTCGCCGTCGCTGCCTTCCGAAGACGACTTTGAGGCCCGTTGAGTTGCGTGCACCGATTTTTCCGCTTTACCGGCTCTGGGACGCCACTCACGCCACTGGTGCATCTCGTCCACTCCCGCATTCGTGGACTCTGCGGCCTCCGCGGCCTCGACGACCTCTGCCAGCGTTGGTGGCGGCTCCTTATTCATCAAGCTGCGCTGCACCTCCTTGTCTTTCAGGCCACACAGCACGGCGTCCCTGAGGGCCATTTCTAGGATGTTGCCCCATTTGCAGGGGGCGGCGGCTACCCTCATGGCGGCCACAAATGTCTCGACCGACTCGTCCGGCGCTTGGACTCGCCTCCAAAACGCGCTCCGAGCGGGAAACATCGCCCTCGAGGGTTGGAAGCGCTCCCGTAGCAGCTTCATGATGTCGTCCGCCTTAAATTCGCTCACTTTCTTCGGAGCGATGATGCCCACCAGCGTCCGCTTGGTCTCCATCCCAAGCATGCGGGTGAGGATGGCCCTCTTCCTCTCCTCATCGTCTTCCTTGACTTTGAGTTCCACCAGCGCCGCATGGAAGTCCATTTCAAACAACTCCCAGTCTTGCGGTTTGGTGATGTTGAACCCGCTCTGTGCCCTGGCTGCTCCTTGGGGATCCATTATCCCATCCTCGTCGCCAATTTAGTGTATTAAATTAAGACACAGGACACAGCCTTGGGCTGGGTTAACTCAGGTTTATTGCATCGTGGACAGAGGGAACATGAGGTAATGGCGGATCTATAGCTCTTTATATACAGCAGTCATACATTTGAACGTGGTGCCATGGTAGCCCATTGGCTACTGTCTGCGTGACGTCATTGCGGGTCACGCCCTTCTTGTCCAGGTGTAGGTGGTGGCGGGAAAGCTTCCCGCACTGTTGCCTTTGATGAGTTCGGACCAAGAGAGCTTGGACGCTCGCTGCTGCCAGCTGGTGGTCATTAGCTCGCGTCCTATTACAGGGTTTATATGATACAGCTGAAGGTTACATTGTTGCTATAGGCAAGGTTACATTGGCTCAGATACATTGTAATCCATGTAGAAGGTAAAACCATTAGAACACAACAACCTGTTTCTCAAGTTTTATTTTCTCTTTTTTTTATTCTGAGATATAAAGTCTGTGATGAACCCCTGGGCCATGATGATTCATATTGAATAGATATTATCAAAAGTGCTCAGGAATGAACAAGGGAGAAACAAAGAAGGGAGTATATTTCCAGGTCTAACTGTACCTTCATCCTTTGATTACCACCTTGGCACTCATCTGTCTTACCTGTGGTACCAGAGGTGAAAATATATACACATGTTGATTTAAGGGAGACATTGGCTCTGAAGGAAGCAGGCACTGGTTCGGCTGAGCTGGATTTAATGCTTTCCAGCAAGGCTTCAACATCCTCAGTTGGGGAGTCATCGCTGAGGTAGAAAACTCGTATTCCTTCATTCTTTAGAGCAGGCAGGATATCTTCAATGGCAGCTTGAAAGTCTGGAAAGAGAGGGAGAGAATGGGTTTCATTAAGCTTCATTGCCTCACTTGAGTGTGGCGAAGCCCAAATCCCTTGGTTTAAGGAATCTTCTTACAGTGTTCTGCAAAGACAACCCAAGGAATCTACAATGAAGAATGATGTAGTTTGTTGAGTAGGAACCTTCCACTAGTACAGCTTTACTGTGTACAATCTCCTTATAGACTACTAGCTTAGTGCCCGGCTTTGCTCAAGGATGCAGATGGGCGCCCCCACCCCCGCACAGGGGACCCGAGTCAGCGTGCGGCCCATCCTGGGCCCCCACCCTCATGCTCCCTCCCCGGCTCCCCACCCTGGGTGCACTGCATGGTACCCAGGCCTCGCTTACCCGTGGTCTGTCCTGGTCCCACGGTGGTACGCCCACCAGCCTGTCACCCCTTCCTCGCCCCATGCCCTGGGTATCCCATGCAGTGGCCTGGCCCCACTTGGCTCTCCCTCCCCCCGCCGGCACCCCTTACCTCTTGGGCCTTGTCAGGGCCTTTCGCAGCCATTTTCTCCGGCTCCTTGATCTGCTGCCCCATACGTCTTGGGCCTCATCAGGGCCTTTCATGGCTGCTTTCTTTGGCTCCTCGATCTGGCGGGCCCCACAAGGCACCCCGCAGATGGCGGCACCTAAGGAAGTTGTGGCGCTATAGCAGCCACAGGCCGGTGTCTGGCTGTTGTGGCATTTCCCCCCCCCCCCGCCGTCATGCACGACCCATCTGTATGGCTGCTCCTCTGAGCATCCGTGTTGTGGGTGGCCATTGCTGCATCTTGCTCGCTGGCGCACATGCCTGTTACTGGTTTATTTCTTTTCTTCCGGGCAAGGCCCCATGGGGCTTTTTCCCCATGCAAGCACCCTGGGGGGTCATAGTCCCTGCACCTTTTTGTCTTTTTTGGGGGCGCAGACGCCGAACTGGGCCCCAGGACCCAGATGGGGCCCATCTAGGAAAGGAAAGGTAAATGTGTGCCAAATCTCATGGGGTTTGGTCAAGGGGTGCGGGAGCCCATTCCGGACACTCCACCCACACCTTTGCTTTAGGTATATATAATAGATATATTATCTCTGTGTTCTCCCTTTTCAACCTACTAACATAACATTAAAGAACATATGGGGGTGGATTAGGGGGAAAATATGTGTTGATTGCATAAATTGCAAATATTAAATCTAACCATTCTTAGATGTGACAGAGATTACACTTGATATCACTAATAATAATAACTGTGTCCCATCAAGTCAATTCTGATTTATGATTACCCTTTCTAGGATTTTCCAGGGAGAGAATACACAGAAATAGTTTACTATTCTCTTCTGACAGATCCCTGTGACCATGCATCTTGCCTGAGGCCACACAAACTGGCTCTTCTCCTGGAAGGCATAGTGAGGAATCAAACTCCCAACATCTGACCTACATATGCAAGCTTTTAGGTAGCACTAAGCGCATGACAAAATTGATTCTAGCAGCTTGTAATCCCAGCAGTATGGAAGGAGGCGTGGAAGATATTTGGTGAGCAACTGACACAAAACTCCAACATTTGTACAATAACAAATGGTCATAACTACGGCATAGCAGAGGGCCATAGTTCCAAGTACTGTATGGTTTGCCTGCCACTCAGTGAAGCACCACCAACTCAACCCACTTACTGGGGTAAATCTTGGGAAGACAAGAAGTGAGAGCTACATGAGTTTACAGGCACTGCATGGATTTCACAGAGGAGTGTGGTGAGTGTAGCAGCCCCTGAGATGGGCATGCTGATAAAGGTCTTTAGCCCAAGATCCTTTGAAGCATTGATCCCCAGCCTTTGGGTTTTGGACTTCAATTCCCAGATGCCTAAGTCAGTGCAGTACATTGGTTGATCAGTGCTTTGGGGAATTGACTTAGGCTTCTGGGAATTGAAGTCCAGAACCCAAAAGTTGGGGAATACTACAAAGGGTTCTCTAAATGGGGGATGTGAACTTATCGGCCCAGTTCCCTCTTCCTACCACATCTGGCCCCACATCCAAACATCTAGACGTGGGGACAAAGAGGAAACAATAGGGAAGCAACTTGATTCAAGTGTTGGTATAACTCAGTGGGTTGGAGCACTAAGTTGCAGAGTCAGTGGACGGGGCTTTGTAGCCCCTCATGGGCCTCAACAAAGAAGAAGAAGTGACTGATGAAGGTCTGTGCCTGCCACCTATGCAATCCCAGAATGCTACTGGGGGGGAGCATTTCCTAATGCTAGAAAATTCTGGTAAGGCCACCATACATCCACCTGATTAAACATAATCAGCTACTGTATCAGAATTATTTGCCTGTCTTTCTCTTAACATTGCTTTCTTCCTGCCTAGAGTCTCTCTGCATAGCTCTAAACAAATGTCCTCATCTGCCAATTGTTTGGACTTTGCTCCAGCCACCTGTTCTGCCATATTGCCTCTTTCTCTAACTTCCTCCCATTATTTTTCATTCTCTCTATCTCTAATCACTTTTTAAAGTGGTAAGGTCATGAAAATGAGATGGATAAATGATATTGTAGAGACAATGGGCACAGAGCTGGGCAGGTTAAGGAAGATGGTGGAGGACAAATGTGCCTGGCGGGCAATGGTCTATGGGGTCACAAAGGGTCGGAATCGACTGTGCGACTGAACAACAACAAAAGGTTATGTTGAAGAAGGAAGAAAGGGCAGGTTTGGGGAAAGGATGTGCAACCAAGTGGCACTAAAAAGCCAGAGTGTTTGGGAGAAATAAAAAGGTGTGGGAACTCTTGCAATTCCTCTTGATCATCTGAGATAAGATTTAAAAAATACCGTCATTTGGTTGATGGGAACACTCTGTGCTTAACAGGGAACTTTAAAATGTACCAATACTCCATCCAGAAGAGCTTTGAGATAACAAAATATACCATCTTTCAGAACCATGCCACTTGGCCAGTCTTGCTAAATAACCATATTTCAAACAAATTGTTGGAATTCATGAGCATTATTAAAAGGCTGTTAAAAACTAAGAAACACACGAGAAGAGGTATGACAAAGATACTGGAATTAAAAACACAAAATAGTGGTCATGAGCGCCCCCCCCCAATTGTAATAAGGATACTACGTGTTATCTGCTTTCCTTATTGCAAGCATGATTTGTGATATTGTTAACAGTGTCATTAACAATGTCAAGTAATACGACTGTCTCTTTCCATACCTTCTATAGCCAGTTTCATTCTAACTGTTAACAACCCACCTACTACAATATACAACACCGTGTGCTCATAGTTGAAACTTAAGTGCTCTTCCGCATAGAGTATTGGTACCATCTTTTCATCCAAATCCTACATTGAGCTTATTTGACTTTTTTCTGATGTCCAAAAACAATCCTCTTATCTCACTTTATGCTGTTTACTGCTGAGTTCCAACACCTGTTTTGCTCTCATAAACTTATTTCCCCCCCTACACTTTGCAGGAGGGAGATGGATCTTATACTATGGCACTTCTCAAAGCAGTTAAGTCCTTACACATAGTGAGCACAAGGAAGCAACACCAAAACAAAGCCTACAGCAGTGAATATTTGTTTGATGCTGTCAACTGCAAGTATAGTTGTCTATATACAAACTGTGTGTGTATATATATCCCCTTTAGGAAATTGCTGAAGACATGGCTATGCCAACGGGTGTGAGGCATGATGGCTTGTTTAGGCCGTGTGTGGGGGACCCTTCTTGACCTGTTAATCCTGTTTTAATGTGGGCGGAGGGAGGGTGAGGGTAGTCTTAATGGTAAGTTGTCAGCTTTTATGCAATTTTAATTCTGATTTTAGATAGGGTTTTTATGTAATGTTTTTAGCTGTAAATGTTTTTTTATTGTTTTTGTACTGATTGTATTGTATATTTCTTGTGTTGTTAGCCGCCCTGAGGGCGGGGTACAAATAATAATAATAATAATAATAATAATAATAATAATAATAATAATAATAATAATAGTAGTAGTAGTAGTAGTAGTAGTAAAGAATCTCTTGATCGGTTTGAAGGAAGAGAGTGCAAAAGCTGGCTTGAGACTCAATATCAAGAAAACCAAGATAATGGCAACAGGCCCGATCAGTTCCTGGAAAATAGACGGGGAAGAAGTAGAAGCAGTGACAGATTTCACTTTCTTAGGATCTAAGATCACTGCAGATGGAGATTGCAGCCATGAAATAAAGAGGCGGCTGATTCTAGGGAGACAAGCCATGAGAAACCTGGGGAACATAGTGAAAAGCAGAGACATCACCTTGAAAACAAAAATTAGAATAGTCAAAGCAATGGTATTCCCAGTGGTAATGTACGGATGTGAGAGCTGGACAATTAGGAAAGCTGAACGCAGAAGAATAGATGCCTTTGAAATGTGGTGTTGGAGGAGAGTTTTGAGGGTACCTTGGACAGCGAGGAGAACAAATAGGTCAATCTTAGAAGAAATCAACACTGACTGCTCATTGGAAGGTCAAATAGTAAAGATGAGGCTAAAGTACTTTGGGCATCAAATGAGAAGGGAGGATTCACTTGAGAAGGCCGTGATGTTGGGAAAGGTGGAGGGCAAAAGAAGAAGGGGGAGGCCAAGGATGAGATGGATAGATGGTATTGTAGACACAATGGGCACAAAACTGGGAGGACTGAGGGGGATGGTGGAGGACAGAGGCGCCTGGAGAACGATGGTCCATAGGGTCGCAAAGGGTCGGAATCGACTGTGCGACTGAACAACAACAGTAGTAGTAGTAGTAGTAGTAGTAGTAGTAGTAGTAGTAGTAGTAGTAGTAGTAGTAGTAGTAGTAGTAGTAGTAGTAGTAGTAGTAGTAGTAGTAGTAGTAGTAGTAGTAGTAGTAGTAGTAGTAGTACTGAAGTAGAATAGCAATTTAGGGTTAGACCATTACCTGTCAAGGCAAGCACTACCAGTAAATAAATCCTATAAACTTTCATCACCAAGTGACAGAAGAAGAAGCAGAGCAAGAAGCTACAAATACTCCATCTTGAATAGCCTTGATATTACACTTCACACACCTGACAAAGCAAGTTGTAATCTGCAGATGCTCACAGTCCAAAACAAGCTACACGAATCAACGTTTTGCTACAACAGACTGATGTGGAATCTTCTTCAAGATTATTTTATGTAGGCATTCTCAGAAAATGTTTTAGTTTATATACTTCTTGGAGATAAGATTAATAGGTAATATGGAGATAAGATTAATATGTTATACAGATGTGCTCCCTGTTAAGTATAACTTGTTCCCACTTCTACGCAGTACTTACCTGGAGTTGTTAGTAGCACTTTGGCCTCACAAGAGCTGAGTGCATGTAAAAGAGACTTGGATCGGATGTTATAGTTGATACATGCCATGACAGAGCCAATTTTTAACAAGCCCATCCAGACCCACACATAGGCAGGGGAATTTTTCAGGAAGACAGCTACAGTGGCCCCTTCTTTCAGTCCCAGATGGTCCTGGAAGACTCTGGCCACCTGGCTGCTGCACCGGTCAATCTCTGCATAGGAATAAACTTCTTCTCCAAAGAGAATCATCGGTTTCTCTGGGTGTTTCTGGACTTTGGTGAAGAAGACATCCAGTAAGGTAATAGGGGGTTTCTGCAGGCTATATTGGCGGCATCTATATGCTATACGCATTATGGTGAAGAGGAAGACCATGTCCAGCCAAAAATAGGGAAAGAAAATATTCCATAAGAGGGGCAGAACCATCAGGAGTCCCAACAAAACTGTGTATATGGCCACCATGGCTGGCATCTAGAGTCAAATAAACTTTCTGAAGGCAGCAGGCATGGCAGTTAAAAGAGCAATGAAAACCGTCTTATACATAAGACCAAAAGGCAATGAATGGAAAGCATTTTTCTTATTCTTGTCCCTGTAGGTTCATCTGAAGATATCTGTAAATATTAACTGGCTGGAGATAGACCCAGAAAGCTCTTAGCAATTTGTTCTCTGTCGCTCCCATCTGTAGTACTGCCCGCAACAACCACTGCCAACAAGGGGTGGGTAGCAAATAAAGGGAACAGCTTTACCTCTACTTAGCTGATTGGTTAACCAAGGTTGTTTATACCTATACAGACTGGCAGCCACTCTCCAGGTTTTTGGACATTGCTCTTAGCACCCTGTAAAGCAGCGAGAGACTGACTCTGGAGCTTTCTGCACACAAAGCATGAGTTCTCCTACTTTTGCCACAATCTCTCCCACATACAGGGCAGCCTGTGCATAATCTTATGCATAACTTTCATCTCAAAGTCCTGAATGAGAAACAAATTGAAATCTTTGTTACTAACGGAATTAACTTTAACTGAGTCAAATTGGGAGAAAAAGCTGGAAAACCTGGAGAGCGGCTGCCAGCATTTGAAGAACCAATCATTGCTGAGTTCCAAAAACCTGACCTCGGTCAATATATGTTCTGTTGTGTTTGTTTAGAGTAAATAAATCATCATAAATCTGCAGCCCAAGGTTTCCATATAGCTGCTTCTTGTTGTTGTGCCGTATCTGATTCTGAATATTGGTGATCAGCCATAAAGACTGTCCTGAGACTATAATGCAGTGTGGCCTTTCATCTGCCTTCAACATCGCAGCATGACTCCTGTACTACTGATCCAGTTCTGCGAGTTACTTTCTGGTCCTCAGCCCTTTGGGCATGCAGAGTCCTTATCAGTCCCAGGCCAGTATTGATGAAGCTGCTGCCCTCCAGTAAAATGGATTCAAGTGGAATTTCATCCACTTTGGGCACCATCACCCCTCCTTGTGGACTTCACCACCCAAGACCGTTAGTCTTCAGGGTTGTCAGATTAGTCAGTCAAAGATGGAGAACCTCCATACAGTCAGCAAAAACAAGACCTGGAGCAGACTGTGGCTCAGATCACAACCTACTGATTGCAAAATTCAGGCTTAGACTAAAGAAAATAGGGAAAACAAAGAGACCAGACAGATATCACCTAGATAGCATCCCTAAAGAATACACTGTGGAGGTGATGAACAGATTCAATGGCTTAGACTCAATAGACAGAGTGCCAGAAGAATTATGGACAGAGATGAGGGACATCATGCAGGAAGCAGCAAAGAAAACCATACCAAAAGAAAAGAAGAGTAAGAAAGCAAAGTGGTTGTCTGATGAGGCTCTCAAAATAGCAGAGGAAAGAAGGAATGCAAAAGTCAAAGGAGAAAGGAAAAAATACAATCTTTTGAACACAGAATTTCAAAGAAAAGCAAGGAGAGATAAGGAAAACTACCTAAAAGAACAGTGCAAAGAAATGGAGGAAAACAACAAAAGAGGCAGAACCAGAGACCTTTTCAAAAAAATCCAGGAAATCAAGGGAACATTTAAAGCAAAAATGAACATGATAAGGGACAAAGACGGAAAGGAGCTAGCTGATGCAGAAGAAATTAAGAAAAGATGGAAAGAGTACACAGAGGAACTCTACAAAAAGGAACTCAACACTCCTGATAGTCACAATGATGAAGATTTTGAACCTGAGCCAGATATCCTGGAGAGTGAAGTCAGAAAGGCCCTAAAGAGCACTGCAAACAACAAAGCTAGTGGAGATGATGGTATCCCAGTTGAATTTTTCAAAGCCTTAAAAGATGATGGCATCAAACTACTGCATTCAATATGCCAGCAGATTTGGAAAACAAAACAGTGGCCACAGGACTGGAAAAGATCAGTATATGTTCCAATCCCAAAAAAGGGCAATGCCAAAGAATGCTCAAATTATCGAACAATTGCGCTCATCCCACACGCCAGCAAGGTGATGCTCAAGATAATACGCCGCCGGGCAACCACCCTCAGCCGGGGGGTGGGGAGGAGAGCCAGCCGGGCGAGCGAGCGAGCGAGCGAGCGGCGGAAGGGCCAGCCACGCCGCCGCCGGGCAACCACCCTCAGCCGGGGGGTGGGGAGGAGAGCCAGCCGGGCGAGCGAGCGAGCGGCGGAAGGGCCAGCCACGCCGCTGCCGGGCAACCACCCCTGGCCGGGGGGTGGGGAGGAGAGCCAGCCAGCGGGCGAGCGAGCGAGCGAGCGAGCGGCGGAAGGGCCAGCCACGCCGCCGCCGGGCAACCACCCTCAGCCGGGGGGTGGGGAGGAGAGCCAGCCGGGCGAGCGAGCGAGCGAGCGAGCGGCGGAAGGGCCAGCCACGCCGCTGCCGGGCAACCACCCCCGGCCGGGGGGTGGGGAGGAGAGCCAGCCGGGCGAGCGAGCGAGCGAGCGAGCGGCGGAAGGGCCAGCCACGCCGCCGCCGGGCAACCACCCTCAGCCGGGGGGTGGGGAGGAGAGCCAGCCGGGCGAGCGAGCGAGCGTCGGAAGGGCCAGCCACGCCGCTGCCGGGCAACCACCCCTGGCCGGGGGGTGGGGAGGAGAGCCAGCCAGCGGGCGAGCGAGCGAGCGAGCGAGCGGCGGAAGGGCCAGCCACGCCGCCGCCGGGCAACCACCCTCAGCCGGGGGGTGGGGAGGAGAGCCAGCCGGGCGAGCGAGCGAGCGAGCGAGCGGCGGAAGGGCCAGCCACGCCGCTGCCGGGCAACCACCCCCGGCCGGGGGGTGGGGAGGAGAGCCAGCCGGGCGAGCGAGCGAGCGAGCGAGCGGCGGAAGGGCCAGCCACGCCGCTGCCGGGCAACCACCCCCGGCCGGGGGGTGGGGAGGAGAGCCAGCCAGCGGGCGAGCGAGCGAGCGAGCGAGCGGCGGAAGGGCCAGCCACGCCGCCGCCGGGCAACCACCCTCAGCCAGGGGGTGGGGAGGAGAGCCAGCCGGGCGAGCGAGCGAGCGAGCGAGCGGCGGAAGGGCCAGCCACGCCGCTGCCGGGCAACCACCCCCGGCCGGGGGGTGGGGAGGAGAGCCAACCAGCCGGGAGAGCGAGCGGCGGAAGGGCCAGCCGCGGCCGACGCCGAGCTACCACCCCCAGCCGAGTGGTGAGGAGGGGAACCAGCCAGCCGCGGACGCCGCCAGGCAAACACCCTCAGCCGGGAGGGGGGGGAGAGGAGGAGGAGGAGAGCCGGTTGAGCAGCGGAAAGGCCAAGAGAAGACCAACTGAAAGACGGGAAGAGGGCAGAGAAGGAAAAGCAAGGGGAGAGACTCAGAGCCCCAGGCAAAGGATAAGTACCTGATATGCAGATGTAGAAGACTTAACATAGAAACTGACATAGAGACTTTATACTAACTAAATACAGAAATTGACATAGAGACTGTATATAAAGTGTGATAATATGCATGATAATATGTTGTCTAAAATGTTTTAAACTTTTAAAAACTGTGATAAAATGTATGAGGAGGGAAAAATGGCGTAGACACCGGCAAACCACGCCACAAAGCTTGCCAAGAGAACCCTATGGACCAAAACAAAAGGCAAAACAAAAGGGCAGGCTAGGTGATACAGGATGCTTAACACCACAGAGGGGAGAAAGGGGAGGGACAGGAAGGGGGGAGGGGAAATGCAATGTTGCAAGGAGCAATACTGCATAGGGACATGGAATGTGAGATCAATGAACCAAGGTAAACTGGAAGTGGTAAAAAATGAGATGGAAAGAATAAGCATTGACATCTTGGGCATCAGTGAGCTAAAATGGACAGGGATGGGCGAATTCAGCTCTGGAAACCATCATATCTACTACTGTGGGCAAGAAAGCCTTAGAAGAAATGGAGTAGCCATAATTGTCAATAAAAGAGTGAGAAAAGCAGTAATGGGATACAACCTTAAAAATGACAGAATGATGTCAGTCAGATTTCAAGGCAAACCTTTCAATGTCACTGTGATCCAAATATACGCACCAACCACTGGTGCAGATGAAGCCACAATGGACCAGTTCTATGAGGACTTACAACACCTCATAGAACAGACACCAAGAAATGATGTCCAAATTATATTAGGAGACTGGAATGCCAAAGTAGGAAATCAGAAAGTGGAGGGAATAACAGGCAAATTTGGTCTTGGAGTACAGAATGAAGCAGGGCAAAGATTGATAGAGTTCTGCCAAGAGAACGCACTGGTCATAGCAAACACTCTCTTCCAGCAACACAAGAGGCGACTTTACACATGGACATCACCAGATGGCCAACACCGAAACCAGATTGACTACATACTCTGCAGCCAAAGATGGAGAACCTCCATACAGTCAGCAAAAACAAGACCTGGAGCAGACTGCGGCTCAGATCACAACCTACTGATTGCAAAATTCAGGCTTAGACTAAAGAAAATAGGGAAAACACGGAGACCAGAAAGATATCACCTAGACAGCATCCCTAAAGAATACGCGGTAGAGGTGATGAACAGATTTAATGGCCTAGACTCGGTAGACAGAGTACCAGAAGAATTATGGACGGAGATGAGGGACATCATGCAGGAAGCAGCAAAGAAAATCATACCAAAAGAAAAGAAGAGTAAGAAAGCAAAGTGGTTGTCTGATGAGGCTCTTAAAATAGCAGAGGAAAGAAGGAACGCCAAAGTCAAAGGAGAAAGGAAAAACTACAATCATTTGAACACAGAATTTCAAAGAAAAGCAAGGAGAGATAAGGAAAACTACCTAAAAGAACAGTGTAGAGAAATGGAGGAAAACAACAAAATAGGCAGAACCAGAGATCTCTTCAAAAAAATCGGCGAAATCAAGGGAACATTTAAAGCAAAAATGACCATGATAAGGGACAAAGACGGAAAGGAGCTAGCTGATGCAGAAGAAATTAAGAAAAGATGGAAAGAGTACACAGAGGAACTTTACAAAAAGGACCTCAACACTCCTGACAATCACAATGATGAAGAAATTGAACTTGAGCCAGACATCCTGGAGAGCGAAGTCATAAAGGCCCTAAAGAGCACTGCAAACAACAAAGCTAGTGGAGATGATGGTATCCCAGTTGAATTCTTCAAAGCGCTAAAAGATGATGGCGTCAAATTACTGCATTCAATATGCCAACAGATTTGGAAAACAAAACAGTGGCCACAGGATTGGAAAAGATCAGTATACGTCCCAATCCCAAAAAAGGGCAATGCCAAAGAATGTTCAAATTATCGAACAATCGCGCTCATCCCACATGCCAGCAAGGTGATGCTCAAGATAATACAGGATAGACTTCAGCAACATGTGGAGAGAGAATTACCAGAGGCGCAGGCTGGTTTCAGAAGAGGCAGGGGGACTAGAGACCACATTGCCAACATACGCTGGATCATGGAGAAAACAAAGGAATACCAGAAACAAGTTTACTTTTGTTTTATTGACTACACTAAGGCATTTGACTGTGTGGACCACAACAAGATGTGGCAAGTAATTAAAGAGATGGGAATTCCAGAGCACCTCATATGCCTCCTGAGAAATCTGTACATGAACCAAGAAGCAACAGTTAGGACAGAACATGGAATAACAGAGTGGTTTGGAATAGGAAAAGGAGTAAGACAAGGCTGCATTTTGTCACCATGCTTATTCAACCTATACACAGAGCACATAATGCGCAGTGCAGGGATGGAGGAATCACAATATGGGATTAAAATCGCTGGGAGAAACATCAACAATCTGAGATATGCAGACGATACCACCCTAATGGCAGAAAGTGAGGAAGACCTAAAGAATCTCTTGATTGGGCTGAAGGAGGAGAGTGCAAAAGCTGGCCTGAGACTCAATATCAAGAAAACCAAGATAATGGCAACAGGCCCAATCAGTTCCTGGAAAATAGACGGGGAAGAAGTAGAAGCAGTGACAGATTTTACTTTCTTAGGATCAAAGATCACTGCAGATGGGGATTGTAGCCATGAAATAAAAAGGCGACTGATTCTTGGGAGACAAGCGATGAGAAACCTGGGGAACATAGTGAAAAGCAGAGACATCACATTGCAAACAAAAATTAGAATAGTCAAAGCAATGGTTTTCCCAGTAGTAATGTATGGATGTGAGAGCTGGACAATTAGGAAGGCTGAACGTAGAAGAATAGATGCCTTTGAAATGTGGTGTTGGAGGAGGGTTTTGAGAGTCCCCTGGACAGCGAGGAGAACAAATAGGTCAATCTTAGAAGAAATTAACCCTGACTGCTCATTGGAAGGTCAAATAGTAAAGATGAAGCTAAAGTACTTTGGACATCAAATGAGAAGGGAGGATTCACTTGAGAAGGCATTGATGTTGGGAAAGGTGGAGGGCAAAAGAAGAAGGGGGAGGCCAAGGATGAGATGGCTAGATGGCATTGTAGACACAATGGGCACAGAGCTGGGAGGGCTGAAGGGGATGGTGGAGGACAGAGGCGCCTGGAGGAAAATGGTCCATGGGGTCGCAAAGGGTCGGAGTCGACTGTGCGACTGAACAACAACAACAAGACTTCAGCAGCATGTGGAAAGAGAACTACCAGAGGTGCAGGCTGGTTTCAGAAGAGGCAGGGGGACTAGAGACCACATTGCCAACATACGCTGGATCATGGAGAAAACAAAGGAATACCAGAAACAAGTTTACTTTTGCTTTATTGATTACACTAAGGCCTTTGATTGTGTGGACCACAACAAGATGTGGCAAGTGATTAAAGAGATGGGAATACCAGAGCATCTCATATGCCTCCTGAGAAATCTGTACAGGAACCAAGAAGCAACAGTTAGGACAGAACACGGAATGACAGAGTGGTTTGGAATAGGAAAAGGAGTAAGACAAGGCTGCATTTTGTCACCCTGCTTATTCAACTTATACACAGAGCACATAATGCGCAACGCAGGGATGGAGGAATCACAATATGGGATTAAAATTGCTGGGAGAAACATCAACAATCTGAGATATGCAGACGACACCACCTTAATGGCAGAAAGTGAGGAAGACCTAAAGAATCTCTTGATCGGATTGAAGGAGGAGAGCGCAAAAGCTGGCTTGAGACTCAATATCAAGAAAACCAAGATAATGGCAACAGGCCCGATCAGTTCCTGGAGAATAGATGGGGAAGAAGTAGAAGCAGTGACAGATTTTACATTCTTGGGATCTAAGATCACTGCAGATGGAGATTGCAGCCATGAAATAAAAAGGCGACTGATTCTTGGGAGACAAGCCATGAAAAACCTGGGGAACATGGTGAAAAGCAGAGACATCACCTTGAAAACAAAAATTAGAATAGTCAAAGCAATGGTATTCCCAGTGGTAATGTACGGATGTGAGAGCTGGACAATTAGGAAAGCTGAACGCAGAAGAATAGATGCCTTTGAAATGTGGTGCTGGAGGAGAGTTTTGAGGGTACCTTGGACAGCGAGGAGAACAAATAGGTCAATCTTAGAAGAAATCAACACTGACTGCTCATTGGAAGGTCAAATAGTAAAGATGAGGCTAAAGTACTTTGGGCATCAAATGAGAAGGGAGGATTCACTTGAGAAGGCCGTGATGTTGGGAAAGGTGGAGGGCAAAAGAAGAAGGGGGAGGCCAAGGATGAGATGGATAGATGGTATTGTAGACACAATGGGCACAGAACTAGGAGGACTGAGGGGGATGGTGGAGGACAGAGGTGCCTGGAGAACGATGGTCCATAGGGTCGCAAAGGGTCGGAATCGACTGTGCGACTGAACAACAACAAAAATTGGTATTGAGTTGCTGGTAATAGGGTCTACTCTATTACAATAGTAGGATAACCTGGCCAGACTGGATCCATATAGCTTGAAGTATAATTTAATAAATCTGGGCATCTCTCTCTCTCTGTGTGTGTGAACTGAATATTCAGAATTACGAAACAACGGTTATGAAAATGACCTAGTTTGTTTAGTGACATTTATCTACAGTATTTCCATTTCATGCCAGTTAATTATTAAAGGAGCTCATAAAAATACTTATAAATCAACCATTCTCTCTTTTTTTATTAACCCTTGCAAATCTCCAATGAAACAGGGGATGCCCAGAAGGAGAGCAGCACAAAGTCACCAGCTGAATTTTCTAACTGAGAAGCTTTACCCTACAAACACAAATTATGGTTGTTCTGAGTATCACCATTCTGTAGCACTGGCATTTAGGACTGGCTATAGCGATTATCAGATGTGTGTCACAGTTTCAACAGTAGAGTTCAGCATTTCTCTGGTTGGATTCAGTTGTGATTTCATACCAAAAGGAATCAGAGAGAACATATTTGGCTCCAGGTTTTTTTTTAAATTAAAGTTCATAGGTAAAGATAAAGGAAAGTTCATAGGTAAAGATAAAGTTAGTCATATCCGACTCTAGGGTGCAGTACTCATCTCCGTTTACAGCCAAAGAGCACTGTCTGCATCTGCAGGCATTTCTGTGGTCATAAACAAGCAAGACTAGATGCTAGAGTAGAGATGTGAAAGCCTGGAAAAAATGGAAAAATTTTGGGGGAAATTCGGGGGGGTTTCCGGGTTTTTCCCCCCTGAAGCCTTTTTTTCCCCATTTATTTTTTTTTGGGAAAAATTGGAAAAATAAAAAATATATTGTGGAATGTTTTATTTTAACATGATGAATTCTGTTTGTAATATTTGTTTGAATACACTACATTTTTAATATGCTAGTTGTGATAATTTTATGCCCAGTAAAATTGTCCATAGTTATATTTTATGTTTCTAAAGAAACAGAATGACTTTCAAACTGGAAAAGAAAAAAGAGTGCTAATGTAGTATTTTTTTCAATTTTTCCGAAAATTTCCGTTTCCCCCGAAAAAAACGTTTTTTTTTCTGAGCTTCAAAATTTCTGGAAATTTTACATCTCTATGCTAGAGCACACAGAACGCTGTTACTTTTTCCAACAAAGTGATACCTATTTATCTACAGTACTTGCAATTTCTTGCTTTCGAACAGCTAGGTTGGCAGGCGTTGGGACAGACAATGAGAACTCACTCTGTCATTTAGTGCTTGTATTTTGAACTGCTTACCTGCCAGCCTTCCAGTCATCAAGCTCAGTGACTTAACCACTAAGCCACCACAGTTCTCAGTTTCGGGTGAGAGATGTCTAAAAAAGAACACTTCCAAGCAGTCAACCTGACCTAACTGTATCTGGATGGAAACGTGATTTTCTTGTGTTTGATTTGTCATTTTAAAGCAGGTCAATAACATCTTGCTCTGGTCTCCTAACTGGAGGATGTTTTTGACTGTTCCACAATGGAAGACCTCCTGGAAGCCACAGCTAAGTATGCCACTTTGAGATCAACTGGAATAAAATGGGATATTGTTTTGACATGTTGCACCTACACTCCAGTTTAAAAAGAGCATTATCACAAAGACAGCATTTTACTAATTTGATTTCTCGATTTACCATCTAGACTATCAGGGAGTGAGTTTGCAACTCGCTTTCCATTCCTTTTGTTGTACAGTGTAACCCCACATGAAGAATGCTTTGTATAATGAAAAATTCGTACAATGAAGCATTCGTGTGTTCTGCGTGATACCCCGCATAACAATTTTTTTCTGTTATACGGGGTTTTCATTAAGCGAGGTATACCTCGCTCAATGAAACCCCATATAATGAACTTTTCTTGTTATGCGGTGTATCGCCCATTTGATCTGCATAGTGAAAAAAACGCATAGCGAAGAGCTCCATGGAATGGAGCTTTTTTGTTATGTGGGGTTCTACTGTAGTGCTCTTCTCCAGATTCAACCCTGATTGGATCATTCCATCTTTCTCTCTTTTTTTGGGTGGGGTGGGGTGGGGTGTTCTGCCAAGGGGTCTTTTTACTCCTCTGGGATACCACTTGGTGACTCCTGTAGTCCAATCTCCATCTGTCATTCGAGGGACATGTCAAGCCCCGCACAATTTCCGTTTATGATGTTTGGCAACAGCTTCATTGATTCCACTTTGTTTCTGCTTTTACTAATTGCTGGAGCCTAATAGCATTTTATTGCCAATTAAGAGAACAAGGACAGAAGAGCTCTGTGCATAGTCTTCTTTACATGAGGCAAATATAATGCACTCTGGTTTCTTCCAATTAAAGCATTTGTTTTCTTTAAAGTACCATTTCTATACTGAAGCTATTGGTATTTTCCACCATCTATACAACTCACCTCCCCTACGTGATGGGGGAAAGGCTGACTCAGTCTCCCATCATTCCAAGGTCAGTAAAATGAGTACCCAACATGTTGGTGGCAAAATGTTAATTACTCTGTGAACCACCCAGAGGGCACTAAACGCTATGAGTGGTATATAAGTATAATTGCTATTACTATTGTCTGAACTGCTTGGAGACAGTTTGGGATGTAATTCAGTATCATTGTTTAGAGTTACTGCAACTAAAGTTGAATAGTCATGATGGTTTTGATCCCATCTAGGACACAAAAGGAAAATGAATCTTAGGCTCTCTAAAGACTCCTCTAAAATCCTTTAGGTGCCATGGACAAAGGAATGGAGGCTTTAATCCAGGAATTCACAACCTACGGCCTGTGGACCAGCCACAGCCCATGGTGTCATTTCATATGGCCCGTCACCCTCGCTCCCGCTGCCACTACCAGAAATGGCAAAAACAGCCAAAAACATGCTGCCCTCGCTCCCGCCGCCACCACTGCCAGAAGTGGCGGAAACATCCAAATATGTGTCGGGAATGCGCCCGCGGCTATTGTAAATGCATTTACAACAGCCACTGACATGTTTACAGCAGCGTTTATGGCGGGGGGAACCATGGGTCCGGCCCGCTCAGCTGTCTGAGGGGGCATGGTCCAGCCCACTGCTTGAAAAGTTTGAGAACCCCTGCTTTAATCACTGCCAGCTGCCCAATTAAGTGATGGGATCATTGGGAATGATTTTTAGTATTAAAGATTCATCCCCTACCTCCGTCCCAAGGCTTACCCAGGGTGAAAGGGATCTCTAAGGAACTTCAGAAACTGAAGGGGGAGACCAGACATTTATAATTAAATTAAAGATATCCATTGCCAGAAGATGATGTCATCCCGCTTCCATGACATAAATACACAGCAACAGGACTTCAGCTATTGTCTGTGGGGAGGAATGAATAGAAGTATCTTCACACACACACATACACACATTCCTCAAAACTATCTTTTATTGTACGAATTCTCGGGTGTAAGTACAAACCCATGTCCTAGTTTGGAAGACATGAAACCACATTTTTGAAGCAGAAGCCAAGAGGCTCGACGTTATTGTTGTTCCTGGGTTCTCTATGCTGCTGAAGATCTGTTGTGTCACTGGTACGTTAAGACATAATCCTTTGATGTGTTTTGCTGTAGAAGCTCTTTCATAATTTTACTTTATTCTTTGCAATGGAGCTGAAGATCTGTGGAGTCATTGGTGTATAACATTTTTCTGTGTCATCTATGATATAGAGAGGGTCTCTGATGAGGGCAGGGTTGAATCCTTCTTTCACCAGCTGACTTTTCAACTGCTTGAAAGTTCCTGTAATATCTAGAGCCTCCTGCATGGAAAACAGCATAAGAACTCAAATCCTTATGATGTATGAAAAATGGGCACTACACCTTTTTCCAATGAATTCAGTGAATTTTATTCAGTGTAAAAGTATACCACCCGCTAAGTGAGAGCCTTGTCAGGGCGAGGGGATTTGAACAGTCTTACTAGGCAGTGTTGCCCATCTCTTGTCAATGATGTTAGACCTCCATCAGATCCCTTGGGCAAGGTGAAAGTGGAGGGAACCCGTCATGGTCGGCCTAGCCAGCGAGTGACATGATATCCAAATGGCTTAAAAACTGCATGCAATTAGACTTGGTTTCTCAAGTCTATCTGCATGTGCTGAATGTCTTCATGGAGATGTCTACCAATGTGCAGACTCCTTGCTTAATAACAACTCCAAGGTATACACAAACCCACACAGAAACAGCTCTTTTCCACCTTTCCATTCTCTCCCTGTGCTTAGCCCTTAACCCATCTTCCTTTCCACCCTCAGAATCCTTTGTCTACACAAGAGGCTTACTCGTCTCAACTTTCCTTCTCCGGGAATCTTCATTTGCATGGTCAGCTTCACAGGAGTAGTAGAGGTAAAGGTTTCCCTTGCTCGAAAGCCAGTTGTATCAGACTCTAGGGTTCAGTGCTCATCTCTGTTTCAAAGCCGAAGAGCCAGCGCTGTCTTGCTTCTGCAGACGATTCCGTGGTCATGTGGCAGGCATGACTAGACACTGGAGCACACAGAGCGCTGTTACCTTCCCACTGAAGTGGTCCCTATTTATCTACTTGCAATTTCTTGCTTTCAAACTGCTAGGTTGGCAGGAGCTGGGACAAAGACGGGAGCTCATTCCGTCCTGCAGTACTCGGGAATCAAACTGCTAACCTTCCGCCTCCCAATCTCTGGCTTTGAAACAGAGATGAGCACTGAACCCTAGAGTCAGGTACGACTGGCTTTTGAGCAAGGGAAACCTTTACCTTTACATCCAGCTATATGGTGCTTTTTCTGGTCTTTCTCTGCCAAGGGAACGTGGAAAAATTGGGTATTTTTAAATTCTTATTTTCAGGCAATTGTACCCCAGTAATTAAGGGGTTCAGAGGTTCAGGTGACACTCGTATAACAACTAGAACAGGGGTGGCCAAATTATGGGCCACGGGCCAGATCCAAATCATCTGGCCTGTGCCACCCTTGCTGCTCCCAGAAGCGGAAGTAAAATGTGCACGTGTAAAACCCTGGTGTAAATGCACCCGTGGCTGTCGTAAACACGTTTCCGACAGCTGCAGATGCATTTATGGCAGCATTTTGCACAAGCGTAGGTGCATTTTACTTCTGCTTCCAGTGGGAGGAACCACGTGACCGGCATGTGGCCCGAAAAGTTTGGCCACCCCTGAACTAGAATAAGCTAAAAGGCCAGACAAGGCTGCAAGCTGGGGAGCCTGGTGTCCTCAGAATTTTTTGGACAAATGAACTAAGGCTTATTAAAAGCATAGTGATCTCCATTTCCATCACACTATCAGAAGGTCAAACCACATATGCTCTGGAGATATATGATTCAATCTCTTAGCTACTGGCCTGTGTGAGAGGCCTGGTTTTCTCTGTGACTCTTATTTGAAATGCATAACCAATGAGTTCTTAAAATCTCCTGAACTGACTGTCTTGCCACAACAGATTTTATGATTGGAAGAAGCATGGCCCACAATGGAACAAGGCCTAAACTAGGATGGTCACTTATTTTAAAAACAACAGAAGATGCATCCCAGAAGAAAGAACAAAATTGTATATATTGATATATTTCTAGAAATAATGTTTTTGTTATTATATCCTGGCCAGTTGTTTCCAGCAGGATCATGGGAAGCTTAGGGAGTTAAAGGCCCCCTCCTCTCACAAAATGACCCCCAGTGTCAGTTAGAGTACCCCATGTATGCTATTCTTATTTCTAAAAGCCATACAAGGGCTAATGCTGTGAATATCATTTTAGTCCTGTAGAGCAGAGGTTCCCAACCTTTTCAAGCTGGGGGCCGGGTCACGCTCTCTCAGACAGCTTCGAGGCCAATACAGTCATTTTGCCCTGCCTGAACAATGGGGGTGACCATTTTGTCCCCACAGCTTCAAAGGGGCAGCCATTTTGTTTCTTGAATGCCCTTGGAGGGGCAAGGGGCACATGAAATGGTGCCATGGGCCGGATCTGGCCCATGGGCTTTAGGTTGGAAACCCCTGCTGTAGAGGAAGGAACAAAAGAGAAATCATAGCTATAGACAGAAATCTCACCTTGAGACGGATGAAATGAGGTATGGCATAGCTTGGCAGAGAAGACTTTGCATGGTTATACAGCTTCTTGCCATCAAATGCAAATCCTTCCTTTAGGCATACAGCTGCCATGCCAATCTTTCCTTCATGCCCTAGAACAAGCCAGAAAGTATTGTTTTAAGGATAAGTCTACATCAGTGTTTCCCAACCTTTGGTTCTTCGACTTCAATTCCCAAAAGCACTGATCAGCCGATTTACTGACTAAGTCTTCTAGGAATTGAATTCCAAGAACCAAAGGTTGGGAAACAGTGGTCTACATTTTCCAAGTTTAGAATGCTAGTGAGAAAAAACTGGATTTGTTTCGTTAATCAGTAGGGTAAACTGAAAATGCAAAATTAACATTAACTTCAGTAAGGCAGTTTTTAAGATTGTTGATTTACAGCTAAATTACATCTGTAAATAATTTCTTACATTGCATCTTTAGACTTGTGGAGCTATACATGAGTGGGAAAACACATTGCACATCAAGAAGTGTGAGGCAGCCACATATAAGGAAAAGTAAGGTGGGGTTAAGGTTGGAGTTTGGGCTGGTGATGATACGAGGATTAGAATTCTGATTAGGATTGAGAATAAGATTAAGGCTGGGATTAAGGTGAAGGTGACTATGCTAGTATTAAACAATGGGACAGAAACCATGGCTACAAATGGATTAGGGTTAGGAGTTAAATTTAGGATTGGGTTAATATTGGGTTTGGGGTTTTGGTCACAATGGTTTAACCCAGGGGTGCCCAAATTTTTTGGACCATGAGCTGGTCACGTGGTTCCTCCCACCTGAAGCAGAAGTAAAATACAGCCATGCATGTGCAAAACGCTGCCGTAAATGCACCTACAGCTGTCATAAATGTGTTCACAACAGCAATGGGTCATTTACGGCAGTGTTTTGTGCATGTGTGAGCGCATTTTACTTCTGCTTCTAGGAGCAATGTAGTGGAGCGCGGGTGGTGAAGGCCAGATAATTTGGTGCAATGGGCTGAATCCGGCCCACCGGCTTTAGTTTAGGCACCCCTGATTTAACAGGTGATCAGTATGAGAGGTACAGTGGCTACAAATTGGATTTTCCAGCATGGTGCTGTTGAGGAACTAATACTGATGTTATATCTTTGAACATGACACATTACCACAATTTTTTAAAAAAAAAAATCAGACTCACATGGCACTGGTACCCCATACACATTGATTTCCTGAATAAAATCCACGGCTGTCAGGACCGTCTCTACTTCTGTAGTAGCCACATTCTCCCCTTTCCAGCTGTAGTGAGATAGGAATTCTTAATATTTACCCGCTCATTGTATTTGGTAAAGACAAATGGCCATCATTTGGTCAAGAATGCTTAGTACACTATTATGGCAATCCCAAATCCATGGTAGATTCAAATGGGAAGTTTCCTGCTTTGAAGGTCTCTTTTTCCTTCATCATTTTATTTATTAGCTTACTGGGTGATGGTCAGCACTGTACATTGATACATATGTAATCCTAGATGCACTTACTTGCATGGAAATCAATCCAGGTGAACAGATCTCACTTACATGTTAATAGCTTGCCTTTAAATAACCATAGGATTGCCTAGTGGATATGCTACAGCTGTCATCAACAAAAGCAGCCTCAGATACACCGGCCGCCCCAACATAGTTTCCTAAGATAAATTTTAGGATCAATATTCTAAATTCAAGCAGACGCTTTCACAAGACTAGCCCTTCTCTCACATACCAAGGTTAAGAGGGTGTAGCCTGTGGTTAAGCCATCAACAAAAGAGTGAATTAAGGGAACTCACAATGAAAAGTGAATTAAGTATATTTTAAAATGAAAAAGAATTATGCAATCAATGAAATGTACATAAATCAACCTACACAAAAACATTGTTATATAATCGCAATACAGTCCTACTTGAGTAGTTGTGTATAAACCAGTGATGGGGTTCAGCAGGTTCGCCCCAGTTCGCCAGAACCGGTAGCAGAAATTCTGGTTAGCCTCGCCCATCCAAGTTTTGAAATAATGCAGGGCTTTCCCCTGGCCACGCCCACCATACCACGTCACCCAAAAGACAGCAGGCAAAATGGGAAGAGAAAATCAATGCATACTGTCCAATAAAGCTTGTTATTTTATAATTGGAGTGGTCTTCTCAAGTTCCAGCCTCTTTGAGGCACTTATCCCCCCCCCCCCACACACACACACACACAACTCTTTTGATGTCATATCTTGGTTGCTTTCATCCAAAATGTTCTAATGAACTTGGATTATTGGAGATCTGAAGAGAGTTTCAGGTACAAAGTACTGTTGAGCACTGCGAAGAAACTGAGAAATTGGGAGAACATGGAATTACCCCAACCCCAGACATGAGACTTACCGGAAAGTATCTCCCACTCGGTCCTGGAAGTATAGAAAGCCTTCATGGTCCTGCATGAGAAGGTCCCCTGTGTTGAAGTAACAGTCTCCTTTCTTTAGGACATCCTGGAGAATCTTACTCTCTGTCATCTGGCGGCCATTACTGTAGCCTACAAATGGTGTCACCTCCGTGATCTTGCCTACCAGTAAACCAGTCTCACCTGGAAAATGGAAATGAATCAATTAACATTCATCCTCTCACAAAAGATAAGTTAAAACAGACCTTCAGGTCCTGTAGCATTGCTGGGGGGAAATATAGTAGCCATAAAATAAAAGAAATACTATCCATTATGTTTTCTTTTTTTATTATATCTTATTTGAGTTACTAAGGAAAAGTACATAAATGAATAAGAGAAAGAGAAGAATAGGTGTGCATCTGTAAATGAAGTCAAACCTGATAGCATTAATTTACAAGGAAGGAGACAGCTGGTGATATAACCAAGGTCTGCATTAGAAAATTGTTTCTACCTCAATTGAGACCTACTGTGTTATGCTAAAGGAAGAGCATGCTCAGACTGCCTCACAGACTGATTTTTGGATCGCTGTGGGACATGAGTGACACTAAATACCATTTAGCCCATTCTTTCTGTCGAAACATCTCAAGTGAACTTTGCTTGCATGGTGAAGTGACTGGTGAGCAATTTTTCGATATAGGCAAATGAAATACAGTACTTTCCCTGCTCATCTGCAGAGGGACAGAAAAAGTATAATTATTTTCCCCCTCTCAGCTGATCATTGTAATGCTGTATTGGTTGGGGTGGTGGTAAAAAATGTTTTTTTTTCCTTTTTCCTTTTATCACAGACATTACTGGTCTTAGAATAACTTACCTGGGGACACCGGCACACAGAATCCTTTCTCATCCCTCACAGGTTGATCCAGGTCAATGTCATATTTAATAAGTTCATACATTGTTAGTTTCTGGAACAGAGTAAACAAGAAATGGAAAAGTCAGTCCAAACAATAGATTTTGTGAATCATCTATGAGACTCTAGAACACATGATCCTTGACTAGGAATCATCATGGACAGTAAATTTCCCAATCCCTCTGGCCTAATCTGGTTCACGGAGGTCCCCCATTCTGTACATTAGTTATGTGAGCTAGCAACTATGTTAAGAAATGGAGTCAACCCTCTGAAATATGGTTAGTGGGGAGTTCTGTACTCTGGAAAGTAATATATCTATCTTGCTTAGCAAAACAGGAAAGCTACCGGTAGTAATTATTAAATAAATACATTGAAACAGGAATGATTACAGGGATCCTATACCATACCTGTCAACCTTCCCAGATTGGCCAGGATTTCCCGTTTTTCAGCACCGATTTGTGCCATTTCCCACCTGGAGCTGCCAAAACTCCGGAATTTGGCAGCAGGGGGAAAGAGGTACTGCGCATCCCTTCTGCGCAAGTTGCCTTCTATGCATGCGTAGAAGGCTTTTATGCTTGCGTAGAACCCTTTTATGGTTGCGTAGAACCATTCTACGCATGCATAGAAGGCTACGCATGCGTAGAAGGGTTCTACGCAAGCGTAAAAGGGTTCTACGCAAGCATAAAAGCCTTCTACGCATGCGTAGAAGGCGACTTGCACAGAACCGTTCTGCGCAGGTCCCGGATTGTCCGGAGCCCCAGTTGACAGGTATGTCCTATACTGAATCATTTTTTAAAAAGCCTTTTCAAAGCATCATTAATGTATAAGCAACAACTAAAAAGAAATTGGAATCTTCCTCTCACTTCCCATCCACAGGCAAGTGAGAAGGAAGCTGTCCATTTCTTAAAATCATGCTGGAATAAACCAAAACAAAGCAATACTGCCCCCATACAAAAAAACAGGAACCCCTGACAGGAACCCAAAAAGGCACAGGTAGTCATCAATTGGGAGGGAGCTAGTTTGTGACAGCATATTATATGTTATGTAGTCACTGGGAAAAGAAACATACAACTTGTCCCCAACTATGATCAAACCGGCCATCTGATTGGACTCTAAGAATGGTTGGAATTATTTGTTGGTGACTTATACTGATCTATGTCCAGAACTAGGGTTCAGATTTCCCTCTTGGATGCTGTATAATAACTATACTAGTTTTAAGACCACATCCTGATGCACATTTATTCTGCAGTAAGACTGTCAGGTCTTCTGAGGCAGTTTCTAAAGTTACCTTGCTTTGGTTGCTCCCTTGGTTGTCTGATTCCTAGCCTGCTTGGACCTCCTACTCTTGTTCCAACCTCAATGGCGCCCTGCTTCAGTTGTTTCTTTGGTTGTTTGACTCCTGGCCCACTTGGATTATGTCTCCTCTACTGGACTAGCACTGTTCCCCTATCTGCTCCTGGCTTTGACTTTGGACTTGGATTAGGAATTTGTGTTTGACCTTTAGCATGGTAGCCCTGGGTCCTGGTGCCTGTGCTGTTAGCTGACCACCTACATCCCATACTCTGACAAAGTCTCACTGTTCTTGCAGGGAATTTTGAGTAAACATATTTGTGCTGATTCTTTTTTAAAGTCATTCTTCTTCCAAGCAGCTCATGGTTTCCCCCCATTATCCTCAACAGATTGGCCCAAATGACATTGGCTTGTTCAATAAGTTCCCAAGAGATTTAAACTGTAATTCTTCATCCATTGAATGATGGGACTTTTAAAGTTAATATTTATGCAAGTCCAGTTATAGTCCAAGCCATCTGGTATTCATCAGGGCAGAGACCATGGTTCTTGCTGCTATAACTTACTGATAGCATTTCTCTATCATGCAACTATAGCAGTGTGAATTGTCCTGGCTTTAACCCAGTGGTTCCCAACATGGGACCCACATCCCATGGGGGGGCCTCAATTCCCAGAAGCCTTAGTTATTACATTGGCTTTGGGGAATTGACTTAGGCTTCTGGGAATTGAAGTCCAAAAACTAAAGGTTGGGAAACAATGATCAAACACCTAAGGCAGTGGTGGCGAACCTTTTAGAGACCAAGCACCCAAGCTCAACAGGCTGCTGTCTGTGTCACAGAGGGGCGGGGCAAACTCTGTGCTGGGGGAAGGAGGAAGCGCTCCCATTGGGCTGCTGGGCAGAGGGGCAGGGTGAGCTCTGTGCAGGGGGAGGGAGGAAACACTCCGATTGGGCTGCTGGGCAGAGGGGCAGAACAAACTATGTACTAGGGCAATGCAAGCGCGGCGCCAAAATGGCCGCCGCGCCCTTTGCGGGCCCCCCCCCACAGGACAGAGAATCCGGGTAGTTAGGGGCGTGGCCAGCTCCCTTATAAAAGGGGTGGCCACGAGGCAGCCGAGCTGCCATTTTACCTCAGCGACGGAGCGGAGAAGTTTTTTCCCCCGTCGCTCTGTCGGACCCCTGTGGCTCAGGGGATTAAGATCCTGAACTCGCTGCCTGGAGGGTCGGAGTTTGATTCCTGAGCACTGCAAATGCTCTCGTGCTCCGGCTTTCCAGTCAGTGGGTGCTGAGCCCTGGATAGGGATCGTGTTGCTCTATACTCCTTGAATGGCTGGTGAGTGTACAAATAAAGCGACGGTGAGGAGGAGTTTTTTCCGTCGCTTTCTTCCCTTCTGCCGCTTTGCAAGAGGCTTGAGTTGCCAGCCTTTGTTCGAGGCTCCCTTTCGGCTTTCCAGCCTATTGCCTTCAGAGCGCGGGGGAGCAGAGAAGTTTGCTCCGTCGCTCACTGATTTTTCCAACTTAGGGGTGCCCAAACTTTAAGTAGGACTGCAGTGTATCCAGTGCTACAGAAGCTGACTGGGTTGTTTAAGGTCAGTGTTTCAATTTCTGCGCATGCAGGACAGGATGAGCTCCCGTGCCGTGCCGTTTTCAACCCCAGGCCGGCCCTGCGGGGGATGCGGCCCTTGGCCCACGGCGGCCCGCCAGGGGCCGGGACAATTGGGGGGAGGGCCTGGTGCTGCCTCACAGCATGTTTTTGCCAATTAGGGGCTGGAATTTTGGGGCATGGCTTATTCGGGCACAGGCTCTGAATTCAGGGCCTCTGGCACACTTCCCGTCGGGCCGTCCGGCCCGCCTGGCCCACCTACTGGGGGTTTACTGTGGCTGGGGGTGCCTGGTTGGCACGTTTGGCTGTACTGGAGGCATCCTTAGCAATCCAGTGGGTGGGGGGTCCTTTTCCGATCTACCGGGCCCTCCTGTCCGCCGGCTACTTCCACCGCTGTCACTCTGTAACAGGCGGCCGGCTGGGTCGGGCTTATGGAGACAGTCCAGCCTGTGCCTGCCGCTGCCTCGCAGCTCCCTGTTTGTCCGGTACAGCGATTGGAGTGCGTTGGAGGTCGTCCTAGAGCTCGATTTCGGTCGCGAGCTCCGACGCCCACGGTGTGCCGGAACCCCCAGTGGGGGCGGCTCACGGGGGTGCAACTAGTGAGTATGGGGTCAAGTTGAATACGCCCACATCTCAGTCCACTTTCAGCGGGGTGGTTCAGTGCTCTTCGCCTTGCCAATTAGAGGCTAGTGGGGCATCACTTGTCATTCTATCCCAGTGCCCTTGGTTGCATTATGGCACGACCCTGGGGGTGGGGATTTCTGCCCCGGGGCAGTATGTGGCACTGCATGGGCTATCCAGGTCCCGCTGCGCATGCCTGGTCTACATTTTGTACCGACAACGGCCTTCCCGATGATTGGCTAGCCACCACGCACGTCGTGGTTGGCTTATGGAAAAAAAAGAATTCCGTACAAGAGTGCCCCTACACCCGGAGATGAAGTGGGATGAGCCCTGTCAGAAGCTGTGGCTTCTGTACATGACCCCACGCGCACTGCGCCTAGGGAGATGTATCATTGTGGAATTGCGGTCCAGCGAGCTGCTCCAGCGCAGGCACCCCGCCAAGTGGCGGGGCAGGGGGTTACAGCCCGCCTGCTGTGCTGGACCTTCTCGGACAATGGCTCCTGCAATGGGAAGAATTGCAAATACAGACAGGAGTGTCCCGCCTGTGTTGGCCCCCACGCGGCCTCTGCCTGTCCCAGGCCTAGAGGGATGCGGGGCAGAGGGTGGGGCAGACAGGGGGCTGGCAAGACTGCCGCAGATGGATCTAGTCCACCGAAGGGCTCCCTCCCCAATTAAGGTGGACGTGTTGGAGAGTTGGCTCACATTGTACCCGAAGGGAGAGGATGCGGGTTATCTCCTTCAGGGTTCTAGGCAGGGGTTCTGGATCCCTTTCATGGGTAATAGGTCCCCTCAGGATGCCCCCAGTCTTTTATCCCTTAGGGGGAGGGAGGAGGTGGCTGCTGCCAGCTTTCACAAGAGGGTCTATGCGGGCAGGGTCGTTGGACCTGTCCCTGCACCCCCGTCCTGGGGAGCATATTATTTCAATGATGCCATGCCTTTTGGCTAGTCCATGGGGGCTCGGTATTCGAGCGTTTCACCACTTTCCTAGAGTGGGCTTTTGTCCGCAGGTCAGGGTCCCGGTCTGTAGCCCATTCCCTGGATGGTTTTATTCGGGGCTGAACGGGGCTGGGACACGTATACACGTCTCCTCAACACATTTCAGACGCTAATGGAGGAACTTGGTGTCCCTTTAGCGCCCGAAAAGACCGAGGGCCCATCTCCACAGCTAGTATTCCTGGGGTGGAGAGTTACACGGTAGCGCAGGATTCTAGGTTGCAGCGGGATAAGGTGTCAAGGCTAGTGGCCCTTGTCTTGGTCTTGCTGGCCGAGCGCGTGGCATCACTGAGGGAACTTCTGGTGCTACATGGTCACCCCAGCTTTGCTGGCAGGGTCGTCGCACCGGGCAGGGCATTTGCTCTGCGCTGGTGCGACGCCATGGCGGGATTATCCAGGCCCCACCACAGGCTCAGATTTACCCGGGGTATCGGGGCAGACGTGCTTGTCTGGCCATAGGTCCAGAGGTAGTTCAACAGGGTGTCATTTTGGGGTCTGATCTCCTGGCTCCCCCTTGCTTTCAGATGCAGTCCGATACCTTAGGATTCCTGGGTTTATGGATGTACTTCCATTGGACGTGGGCCTATGGTGGGTGGCCACCATCCTGGGCAGGCAAGGGTCGCCTGCAGGGTCTCACGTATCTGGAATGTTTACCTACCCTGGGTGCTTTGATGCTATGGGGCAAGGAGTGGGCCAACTCGGTCGTGCAATTTCGGCATGGCAACGCGGCTGTTGTCCGCATCGTCACTCCACAGATTTCCAAATCGCCCGGGGTCATGGAGCTGGTTTGTGTTATGCAACCTGCGCCTCAACGTTCCCTTCAGGGCCAGGCATGTCCCAAGGGTTGATAATGATATTACTGCTGCTTTGTCCTACCTGCAGATCTCCCGGTTCCATGCCTCGGCCCCCGGATGCGGAGGAATTTTCCTCGCCACTCCCGGACGAGAGATGGAATGTTGGCAAGTAGAGGTGAACCGGGCGATTAGCCTGTCAATAGCGCCATGCATAGTAAGGCGGATCACCACGCATTTAGTTCCTTCAGAGTATTATGTACCCGATTTCGATTGCCAGGAACCTGGCCGAGCCCAGTAACCCATGTTCTGCGGTTCATGGTTTACCTGTATGCCCAGGGCCTTGCACCACGCACCATAGCATCTCAGCTGTCGGGTTGGCTTTATGGCCAAAGTGGGAGGTTGTGTGACAGCACCAATGACTTCCGGGTGAGACATGTTTGGAGGGGTGGGTGCGCGTGCGCGGGCGTTTCCCGGGCGACCGCCACCCCATTTACCCAGGGGTTTTTTACCCAAGTGGCCCGGGGCTGGCCTGGCCTCTGTTTTGATAAATGAGGCAGCCCATTTCATGCGGCTACTACGGTGGCCTTTTTGGAGGCGCTCCGCATCAGCGAGCTTGAGATGCTGAATAAGGCGGATGCAAGATTTTACCAGGGTTTTACCCAATTGGCCCGGGGCTGGCCTGGCCTCAGTTTTGATAAATGAGGCAGCCCACTTCATGCGGCTACAACGGTGGCCTTTTTGGAGCCCTCCGCATCGGCGAGCTTGAGATGCTGAGTAAGGCGGATGCAAGATTTCCCCAGGGTTTTCACCCAATTGGCCCGGGGCTGGCCTGGCCTCTGTTTTGGAAATGAGGCAGCCCACTTCATGCGGCTACAACGGTGGCCTTTTTGGAGCGCTCCGCGTCAGCGAACTCGTGATGCTGTCTAAGGCGGATGCAAGTGGTAGGGCACTGGAACTCGAAGATGTCTACGTAGCCAAAGACTGGGCCCAGTTGAGGATACGCTCCTCTAAAACAGATCAGCATGGCGTAGGCAGTGGTGTAAGACTGCTACGTTGTTCTTTGGCAGACATCTGTCCGGTTGGTGCCCTACAGGAATTCCTGGCACTGTGTGGCATGCACCACGGCCCGTTTTTCTGTCACCAAGATGGGTCTCCCCTTACTAAATTTCAGTTTTGGAAGGTGACAGCCAGAGCCCTCACCAGGGTGGGCCTACCAGGTGCCCGTTATGGCACACATTCGTTCCGGATTGGTGCAGCCTCTACAGCAGCTGCTTTTGGGTACTCTGGGGCTGACATACGCAGCATGGGGAGGTGGGGCTCGCAATGTTTTCAGTTTTATGTGCGCCCACTCCCGCCACGAGTACCAATCCAGTCACCTTACCGCCTTTTTTCTCAATTTTCTTACAGACCCTGGGTGTCGTATTACACCGGTGACAGTATGGCTGGTGGGCCACAGCTATGTGCGCAGGGCAGCGCGTTACGCTGCGGCGACAGAGTGGACCCCGACTGGGACTGGGTGACCACGCCAGTCTCGCAGGGCATGGTAAGCCTGGGATGTTATGGCGGGAGCTGCGGCCTTTCCTTTTTTCTGGCCTGGGTGCTGACCCGCCTGACATTCTAATCATACGCCTGGGGGGCAATGATTTGGGCCAGGTCACCGGCTTGTCGCTCAAGCATGCGATTTGCGAGGAACTCGCCTACTTGCATTATGTCTGGCCTGCCACAACCCTGGTTTGGTCGGACATTGTCCCGTGCCATTCTTACAGAGGGGGCGTTAACCTCCTGGCCCTTGACCGCGCTAGGTGCGCGGTCAATAAGGCGGTGGCGCGTTTTCTTACCACCAGGGCTTGGGGACGGACGGGTCAGTCATCACCCCGATATTAGTCTACAAAATTATGACTTGTACGCAGGGGATGGGGTCCATCTGTCGCGAGGAGGTATGGACCTCCTGTTGGGCGATTGGCGAGCAGGCCTGTTGACCGAGCTGACGGTCTGGGGGGGGCGTCAGGTCTTCTTTGAAGCCCCTCCGTGTGGCGGGTAGCACTGGTAAGGTAAACAGTATGACCCACAAGTATCCGGCAGGTTCGCAATTGACTGGACAACACTAGACAGGAATAAATTAGTTAAACGTTGTCCGGTCAACGACGAACCAGGCGATGGGGTGATGACGATTGCTAACCAGCATGCATCACCCCTGTGATTTCACGGATACGCGTCAGAGGGTGGGGTCATGAGTTAGTTATTGACTACGGTCAATAATTTGTTTGTTGTCAACAAACAAATTGATACAAATCGATACATTGTAACCAATTGCCGTTGGCAATTTTGGGGTGGTACCTTACCAGTGCTACTTCGGCCTGCTTGCCTTAGGAATTATGATTGGTCGTTTTACCAATACAAATTTATAATTCGGACTAGGGCATTGAATCAATAAATGTGGCCCTATGCTGTTATCCACTTTCAATGTTGTCTGTGTCCGTTATTGGGGGGGTGCGCCTGCAATGCAAGCGCGGCGCCAAAATGGCCGCCGCGCCCTTTGCGGGCCCCCCCCCACAGGACAGAGAATCCGGGTAGTTAGGGGCGTGGCCAGCTCCCTTATAAAAGGGGTGGCCACGAGGCAGCCGAGCTGCCATTTTACCTCAGCGACGGAGCGGAGAAGTTTTTTCCCCTCCACCCCCTCCCTAGTTAACAGTGTGATATTATGGTCGCTTCGGGGCCGGGTGGGAATTTTTGGTTGGGACCCATATTGGCTTCCGGGTCCTGGCTTTTTTGCCCATCCCACACTGTTGCTATGGTTTGATATAGGGGTCTTTCTGTGTTCCTACTGTTGACTTTGGTCACATTGGCGGGTAGCACTGGTAAGGTAAACAGTATGACCCACAAGTATCCGGCAGGTTCGCAATTGACTGGACAACACTAGACAGGAATAAATTAGTTAAACGTTGTCCGGTCAACGACGAACCAGGCGATGGGGTGATGACGATTGCTAACCAGCATGCATCACCCCTGTGATTTCACGGATACGCGTCAGAGGGTGGGGTCATGAGTTAGTTATTGACTACGGTCAATAATTTGTTTGTTGTCAACAAACAAATTGATACAAATCGATACATTGTAACCAATTGCCGTTGGCAATTTTGGGGTGGTACCTTACCAGTGCTACTTCGGCCTGCTTGCCTTAGGAATTATGATTGGTCGTTTTACCAATACAAATTTATAATTCGGACTAGGGCATTGAATCAATAAATGTGGCCCTATGCTGTTATCCACTTTCAATGTTGTCTGTGTCCGTTATTGGGGGGGTGCGCCTGCAATGGCTCTCGTGCTCACAGAGAGGGCTCTGACTGTCCCCTCTGGCATGCATGCCATAGGTTCACCACCACTGACCTAAAGAATCCTAGGATTTGTACGTTAGCAAAGTACTTAAAACTGTCTGTTATGTGCTGTATTTTAACTCCTAGGACTACATCAGAGAATCTCTATCTAACTTTAACAATGGCCAGTGTTCTGTTGGTTACAGTTGTGATGCTTAAAGCAGTCTCATTCTCCTGTTTAGGAGACATACTGTGAGTCCTTAGGATGGCAGAGCCTGTAATTTCTAAGACACAGGGTACAATATCTATCAAAGGGCATCTTTCGAATGAGTCTGGTTTTCCCATTGCCTGGCTATTTACTAGTCGCTGATAAATCATTGTGTAATTTTCTCTTTAAGATTCAAAGTTCAAGACTTGCTGATACCTCCTGTTTTCTGGATTAACAATCAAGTTTTACCTTTCTTTATACATTTATTTATGGATTATCTCTTGTCCTCAAAATTCACCAAAGCCTCCTGATACAGCTTTGAGGGATATTATTCTTTCAGCTACAAAGCAGCAGAACTCTCACTGTACACTGGAAACAAAGGGATTGGTAATAGTATGATAATTTGATATATGGGTAAAGGGGTAGCTTCCATTCTGCACATGATGCTAAGGCAGAGCTATACCTAGGTAAGACTCAAAGTCTTTTCAGCTAAGCCATTTCTCTAGGTAGTTAGATTCTGTAGGTACAGTTCTGTCAGGTGAAACTTCCAGAATGGAGAATTATGAGATATATATTATTTGTCCAAAAATGCCATGCCTAACAGTCCAAGTTCAACAGTCATAGAACTTGGAAAACTACTTTTAAAGAGGAATTCGAATCACACTTTTAAGACACCAAATGGTGATTTGTTATTGTTAACATTAGGGTCTGCAGTGGATCAGTGGTTAAGAAGCTTGCCTTGTTAGCTGGAAGGCCAGCAAGTTGGCAGTTCGAGACCCAGGTACTGCATGACGGATTGAGTTCCCATCTGTGTCCCAGCTCTTGGGGACATGAAAGGAGCCTCATTTGGGCATTGCCTGCGCGGACTTTATTCTGCAAAAATCCTTTCAAACCAGAATAATTTCTGAAATTATTATTATTATTAGCATTATACTGAAAAATTAAAAAGAACTCTACTTCCTTGTTCATCAAAAGCAACTGCAATAAATACTCATAGTTTCTTTTTAAAATACTCATTATATTGCTAGACACCCTAGGCCTGTGGTGCAAAACATATATGAACAACTATAAAAGGATCTCAGGGGCTCTAAATATAACTAAAACATGTTATAATTAAAGCACAAGTGTTCTGGAATTAACCTAAATTGTAACAGTTTTTTAAAATGTTTCTTATTGCAAAAAGGAATTACAAGTAATTCATTATGTGTATTGAGTTACTTTCAGCCTCTAGACAGTCATCAAACATTTTCAAGTTTAAGACATTACCTTTAGTAAGAAGTTAGTTCTTCCTACAGCTCCAATTTTTCTTGTGTAATTAAAGAATGAAACATTTCCCTCTGTAGCTCCATAGAATTCATAGATCTGGATGGATCCAAATCGGTGTAGGAACTCCTTCCAGACCTCCACCCGGATGCCATTGCCTATTGCTATTCGAACACTGTGGTCACGGTCATTTTCTTTCTGCAAAACAATATCTCAAGGAATCACTGCAATAACATTCATACTTACCTGTGTGGAATAAAAATTAAGCCCAGGTGATTAGTCTGGAATACTTAAAGAAATATGTAATATGTCCCAGTATCATTTCACTATATACTATAAATGGGAATGTACTAGTGAAATATGTTCAAAAACTTTAGCTGATTCAGTAAATACATCTGAGAAACTGTGAAGTATGTTGCCAGAAATGGGCAAATAGCAGCTAGTTTTGCTGGAGCAACATAGGAATAAATGCACCAGAAGTAGACGAGAGAGAAAGAATTTATTCTACATAAGAATACAAGCTCCTTTTGCAGAAGGAGGGGTAAAGATATACCATATATACTCGAGTATAAGCCAACCCAAATATAAGCTGAGGTACCTAATTTTGACCTGAAAACCCAGGGAAATAGATTGACCCAAGTGTAAGCCGAGGGTGGGAAATGCAGCAGCTACAAGTGAGTTTCAATAATCAAAATATATGAAAATATGGTAAAATTAATTAAATTGTTAGCACATCTCAATCTGACATGGTCTTAGTACCCTCGTGGTCATTGACCTGAGTATAAGCTGAGTCCCCTTTTTGGGGCTCCTTTTTGGGGATAAAAAACTCGGCTTATACTTGAGTATATATGGTAATCAGACAAAGGTGTTTTATAGACCAGGCTGGAGAGAGACAGCTAAATTCACAAAATTCACAATAGTGAACTTGTCTTGTATTTTGCATACTAACTCTGTTCTTTTACCTGCTTCCTGACAGGAACACAAAGCCATGGAGAGTGGGGAGAGGAGCAAAGTTCAAAATGGCTTTTATTCAGCTACAAGGATATAGACAGAGGTTATTACCTCTATTCATTTGTTTCCTGAACAATTCTAAAGTCCAGATAATTTTTGGACTTATAAAGATGTAAATTTCTAAACAATCTGGACATCATAAGTCTGGTCCTACATCAAAAGATTCATCGTCCTCAGATTCTGAGCAGTATTATTTAATGTCCAAGTTCTGTACTGGGATGTAAGACTTCTCCTCCTCTTCCCTTCCTGTACACTCTTCTTTTCCTAAACTTAGATTGAACATCTGGCTTTTTTCACTCTATATGGTAAATGTCTTTATGGCAAAATTTTGAACATTACTTTGGTTGCAAGGAAATTTAATGTGATGGTCCAATAGTTAATGCAGTTATTGAGATCTTCTTTCCTTAGGATTGAAATGTATAGTGGATGTTTCCAATATGTCAGACAGTTTTTCATATATTCTTGTTAAGATTTTAACAGGTTTCTATGGCTTGAAGTAGCTCTATTGCACATACACCCAACACATTTGGCCTCCCAGTTACCTTAGGCATGTTACACAAGTAGCGCATCATTTCTCCTACATACTGGGTCACAGTGGCACGATATCTCCTGCAGTCATCCCAGAAATGAGAAGCAGAAAACCTAGACCTCAAGGCAAATGTGGCTCCTTATGGAAAAGAAAAAAGTAATAGTTTTAAGAGTATCAGTTTGGTGAAGACAGAAAATATGGGCAGGAAGATGGCACTTATAACAATAAGAAGGTTCATTACCTATACTCTGGAACTCACATTTTGTAACAATTGCATTATTATTATTATAACAGAAAAATATTATAGAGAACATTTATAGAGATTTTGTGTTGGATCAAATTTAGAAAAATATTTTTCTAATTGCTTTTTTGATTGTTTATTAAAGTTTTACAGCAGTTAATAACTAGAGTACTCTGGAGAGCATACAAGTAAATCAAAAATATAAAATACAAAATAGTAATAGTATTTTGTTTAAAACATAAATCGTAGACTTACATGTCAACTATTAAAAATAATTCATAACTAGTAATAGTATAAATATTGTGCCATCAAGTCGATTCCTAATTATGGAGATCCTTGTTTCTTGGGTATAAAGTACTCAGAAATGAATTACTAACTCCTGCTTCTGGAGGTGCTAGAGCAGAAGTTCTCAACCTATAGCCCGTAGGCCAGCCCCGGCCCATGATACCATTTCATGTGGACCGCCGCCACCAACACCACCACTGCCACCGGAAGCAAAAGTGGATGCTTTTTATGGCAGCATTTATGGGGGGGAGACTACCAGTCCGGCCCACTCAGCTGTCTAGTCCAGCCCATAGCTTTAAAAGGTTTAGAACCCTGGTGCTAGTGGATTGTGCAAATTGCTAAGGCTACATAGACAGACTGACCTCAGGATTGGTAATGCGGTACTTCAACTCACTGAGTTACTCCTCATAGGAGTGGGATCCCCTTTCAAATAAAACTATTTTTCGCTTTCAAAGCCTAGATACTATTTTATAAGCAGCTATCATTAGATTTTATATACATGTATACAAGTAGTCAATGTTATAACACATGGTTCAGGTATTATCATCAAAGTAATAAAAGCTGTCTCTCTCCAAAAATGCAATTTCTGTTTAAAAGGGCAGTGTAAAGTCAGCCCATAGTTTTGGCACAGTTAAAGCAGCAATATGGAGTGGGACATTATACAGGTAAAGTACTTGTATGATCACCTCATGGTTCACCGGCTTACTATACATACCAAGTTTAATGCATCCTCCAAGTGCCACAACGAGCGCAGCTGTGTGGTACAAAGGCATTGGAGTATAGATGATGTCCTTGGAATGTACCCCACATCTGCCAAACATGAAGGAAATTAAGAATACCCTCTTCTGGGTCATGATGGCAGCTTTTGGTAGGCCTTGAGTCCAGTAGGGAAAGAGAAAGGGCACATTTAACAACTTTAAGCATTTGTCTCAAGGAATGAATAACAAATAATGAAATCACCATGATTTAGATCAGGGGTTCCCAAACATTTCAGGCCGTGAGATGGTCATCTGGTTCAGGGGGCCGGCCACATGGTTCAGCAAACCGGTCACGTGGTTCCTCCCACTGGAAGCGGAAGTAAAACACACCTTGCAATCTGTTTTGCAATAGGATGAGATAGATTTTAACCTGCCATTTTCTCTGCTTAAACCAGAGGTGCCCAAACTATTACCTGTGGGCCAGATCCACCCCCACCCCCGATGCCAATTCATCCGGCCCACACCACCCTCATTGCTCCCACTGGGCCAACCATGTCTTTAAATCTCTTCTAAAGGCCAACAATTCTGGTTGGAGGTGGAGGTTAGTCAGCAGGAGGTTCCAAAGGGCCAGAGTGGATACTGAAAAGGCCCTCCATCTAGTGATGGAGAGATAAGCCTCTCCAGCTGTTGGTACATAGAGAGCCCTTCCAGTCCACTCTAGTGGGGTGGGTGGATGTTCTCGGGGTGATGCGGTCTCTTAAGTAACCTGGCCCACTACCGTGTAGGGCTTTAAAGGTCATAACCAGCACCTTGAATTGCACCCAGAGGTAGACCGGCAACCAATGCAGCTCCTGCAACAAGGTTGCGGCACGGTTGTAATGACCACACCCTATCACCATGCAGGCCACCGCATTTTGCACCAGTTTCAGCCTCCGAATCATCATCAAGGGCAGCCCCATGTAGAGCGTGTTACAGTAATCTAACTGGGGGTGGCCAGTGCATGAGTGACCATGAGCAAGGAGTCCCGGTAAAGGAACGGGCATAACTGGCAAATCACTCGAACTTAAGCAAAAGCCCTCTTGGCCACAACTACCACCTGCTCCTCGTCCAGGAGGACCCTCAGATTACATTCTGGTTCTGTCTGGGGAAAGATAGCCCCATCCAGTTCCAAAGATTGTAATTCCTTAGACATTTTGAAGTCCAATGGCATGTTTTACCTTTCAAGGCTTTGTTATGGCAACCACTAACATTCTTCCTCCTCACCTGTGGTCCCAGAAGTGAAAATATACATGGATGTGGACTGAGCTGTGACATTGGCTCTGAAGGAAACAGGTACCGGTTCTGCTGAGCTGGATTTGATGTGGCCCAGCAGTGGTTCCACACCTTCTGTCGGAGAATCTTCACTCAAGTAGAAAACCTGGACCCCTTCCTTCCTTAGATCAGGCAGGACATCCTCAATGGCAGCTTGAAAATCTTAAAGGGAGGAAGAAAGCAGGGCTGATGGGACTTCAGATCATAAGCTTAGTTGGGAAAGTTCATGCCCATTTGGGAATTCCCTTATACTGCAAATTCCACAATCAATTCTGCAATGAAGAATGAAAGAAACAAGGAAGAAACTAGAGAGGATTTTTAAGCGGACCTCATTTTCTCACTTACCTGAGAATGCTACTACTCAGCAGGAAAATTCATGAATTCTATAATTAAGAGTAATTAAGAATAACCAACTACTTACTCAGGTTATCCTACTATGGTAGTACAGTAGAACAGGGTCGTAGACAGGATTCTAGATGTGGGTGGGCAAATATTTTTTCAGGATGGATAACAAAGCCTCTTTTCATTGCATTCCTATAGGAAACCATGCTTTGGGCAAACTGCATACTCAGGGTGGGCCACCCCCGCTCTGGCCACCCCCTGGCTATGGCCCTGTAGACCATACTGCCAGCAACTCAACGCCGATCATCAGGTGGTGGTTAACTAACCTGACAACCCTGAGGACTAACAACTTTAGGTGGCGAAGTCTATAGGGAAGGGTGTGATGGTCCCCAAATGGAATAGATCCCACTTGAATCCATTTAAAAATAAAATCAACCTACAGCAAATTTTTTAAGGTCAACCTGCAGCAGCTTCACCAATACTGGCATGTGGCTGATGAGGACTTTGTGTGCCAAAAGGGCTCAGTACCAGAAAGTTACTCACACAACTAGATCAGTGGTACAGGTGTCAGACTGAGATGTGGAAGGCAAATGGAAGACTGCTACATTATATTGTTCTCAGGACAATCTTCATGGCTAATCACCATGATGAGGCAATATTCGAAATCAGATACGGCACTTGAAGAAGAAGAACCACCAGCTTGGGAAGTTCAGCATACATGAGCTGTATATATAGGCAGTAGCATTTGGAATAGCACTTGTTTTGGAATATATTCAGTTCAGCTTTTGGTTCTTCCAAAGAATGATACTGTAGAAATGTTTAATGTATGAGCAGAGCCCATGAGAAAGTGAAAGAAAACATGGTAGTAAACAGGGGGGGGGGGGAGACAAAGAGGAAGATCAAGTCAAGGTTTGTGTGTGTTATGTCTGACTTACAATGACCCTAACAGTGTTTTCAAAGTATATGAGATGTTGAAGAAATTAGTTAAAGTTAAAGGTGATAATGTACTCTGTAAAGTAGAGGCTCTCTACTTATGCTGAGAGGTCCCTGTATAGGTAAACAGAATGGACTAATTACCTTTGTTCTTGTTTCTGATGGTTAATCTCCAAACTGTTCCATGTCTATTTTGTAATTTGGTTTATTTTTCTGAATTTACTATTTTCTTTTATACTGGCTTTTCCCTACTCTTTCAATAAAATCAAAGCAAAACACATATGGATAACGCTGAAGGCATTGGGAGCTCAGTTGATGGACTTGCTCATCTGTGGGTAAAGAGAGTTGGTCCTAAATCCAGTCTTAACGTCTTGGTCATCTACAGAGTTAAGGGGTTAAAGGTTCTACTCTGCAGGGCTGGTGTTTGTTTCTGTGGGAAGGAGGTTACTGGACCTACTGATTCCTGATGTGCAACTTGAGCACCGATAGGAAAACAGCCTCTTCTTGGACAGACTCTGATACTATGGGTCACCATTACAGTAAATCATTATAGTAAACTTCGGCCATCCATTTTCTCTCAGCCTACCTCACAGAATAGTTAAGAAGAATGTAGTAAAGTAACTGTGACTATGGTGGTTTAGTGGTTAAGATGCTGAACTGGAAGATCGGCAGGTCAGCAGTTCGATTCCTGGGTACTGCATGACGGAGTGAGCTTCCTGCCAACCTAGCAGTTCGAAAGCATGAAATTGGAAGTAGATAAATAGGTACCACTTCAGTGGGAAGGTAAACAGCACTCCATGCACTATGTCTAGTCATGCCTGCCACATGTCCATGGAAATGTCTGCAGACACAGACACCACTGGCTCTTTGGCTATAAACAGAGATAAGCACTGAACTCTAGAGTCAGATACAACTGGCTTTCAAGCCAGGGCGACCTTTACCTTTATCTAGTAAAGTACTGTAACTATCAAAGTAGAAGAAACCTTGTATGTTTTCTACAGCATAAACCATATAATGTCTACTGACTTTCTTGACTCGTTTATCCATTCCTAGTTACCTGAAGTTTTTCTGAGTCACTTTTTATTAAAATTCCTTCCCTGATGGCCACCATGGGGTAAAATGAATCAATATCATGTTTATGACGGTGTGGAGCTGCTGTGTGACCAATCCTCGTCCTGTTTCATCACCTGCTCTTCAGTGAGACAGTGGTCTGGTGTCTTCACATATACTTGTCTTCATTACAAAAAAAAATTGAGGCAAGTGTTACACAATCAAAAGAAGTATTCCAGATGTCTGGTTAATAATCCATTTGGAAGTCAAGGTCCATCAGTTTATAACTCCAGTCTGCCATGTCCCTGGGTGATATATCAAGTTCAGAGAGGTCTATTCCTTCACCTTACAGGCATGCTCTGAAACATGCCACTGCTCAAAATCATAACAGTGAGACTGTCTTCACAGGCATATAACCTGCTCTTTGGAGTGGGGTGGGGCTGGTTGATCTGATCACATGCGCACGTTGATTGGTCGATCCACCCCAACCCACCTTCGAACCTGTCAGGGGGGCCATCTAAGGATACGAATACATTGGAAAAACAAGCTGGAGCAATTTGATTCTGCTGCACTTTGATTCACAACTTCGGATATACTTGAAATGGCAGTGAGTGTTCACATTGGGCTGGTGTACTGAATTGGAAGTTCAATGTCCACACTGGTAAGGCAACTGCATTCCAATCCAACCCACACAGCCCTCCTTTCCTTCCTATGATCCCACCTTCACCTGCCTATCCTTTGTGCCATCACTGCTGTTTTTTTAAAAAAATTAAATAGATGGAAATTACACTAAAACACCATATCATCTTAGCACTAGTTCTTTGTTCTATTTCCTGTATTTATCTCCCTATCTGTTTGCCAGACAACATTGGTAGAAGAAACAATCAAGAGGAAACAAAATATGTTTCCTTTTTAAGCTTTGAAAGGGTTACAGTGTTTCTCAACCTTTGGTTTTTGGACTTCAATTCCCAGAGGCCTAAGTCAATTCCCCAAAGCACTGATCAGCCGATGGACTGATTTAGGCTTCTGGGAATTGAAGTCCAAAAACCATAGGTTGAGAAACACTGGGTTAGTGTTTGGAAAAGGATGGCAGCATTTAAAACACTTTGCAAGAATGTTCATTTCATACGAACAAAGACCTGTTGATATAGTTTCATAGCGCTATTCTCATACATTATTATTTTTAAAAGCGGGATAATCAGGACAGAGGAAACACCACAAGGACATGTTATCAAGGTCCTGAACATCATGCCCAACAGCTAACATCACCAAAACACTGCCAACAGGTACACACACCCTCCCTCTACAGAGACAAAAACCTATTGAAATGTACATAAGAATGTAGAACCCATCGAGTGGCATAGATAAAGGTGTTATGGATGGGGGGGAGGGGAAACATTGATAAATTTGCTTTAGCCTTTTGAGTCATATAGGCAGGAAAAAACACTGTGGTATAAGAGGATCAAATCCCAAGCGTTCTTATGATGTAAGGCAGGGCTTTGCAACCTACGGCCTGCAGGCGGACGTGGCCCATGGTGCCATTTCATGTGGTCTACCGCCCTCACTCCCACCGCTGCCGCTGCTGGAAGCAGTGGGAGCAGCAAAAACAGCAAAAAATGGGCCCTAAATGCACCCGCAACCGTCACCACCGGAAACAGCAAAAACAGCCAAAAGGGGCTGCAAATGCACCTGCGGCTGTTGTAAACAGCTGTGGATGCATTTTATGGCAGTGTTTACAGGAGGGAACCACATGCCTGGCCTGCTCAGCTATCTGAGGGGGCTTGGTCTGGCCTGCAGTGGGAAAACGTCGAGAACCTCTGGTGTAAGGTAAAGGTAAAGGTTGCTTTGCTCAAAAGCCAGTCATATCTGACTTTAGGGTTTAGCGCTCATTTCCATTCATAGCCAAAGATCCATTTCCGTGATCAGCACGCATGGAATGCTGTTACCTTTCCTACCAAAGTGGTACCTAGTTATCTACTTGCAAGTTCTTGCTTTTGAACTGCTAGGTTGACAGGAGCTTGGACAGAGACAGGAGCTCATTCCACCCAGAAATTTAACTTTTCCAGTGTTGGGTGTCTAAAAGAAGAGAGGCGGGGAGAGGCAGAAGATGATCTTTAAAGACAGTTATCATCAAGCATACTTGAGTGCACCATATCAATAGTCTCTCTCTTGGAAGCCTCCTTCCACTTCTACGCAGTCCTCACCTGGAGTTGTCAGAAGAACCTTGGCCGCGCAGGAGCTGAGTACATGTAAAAGAGACTTGGATCGGATGTTATAGTTGACACACGCCATAGCACAGCCAATCTTCTCCAGGCCAATCCATATCCACACATAGGGAGGGGAATTTTTCAGGAAGACAGCTACAGTGTCCCCTTCTTTCAGTCCCAGATGGCCCAGGAATGCTCTGGCCACCTGGTTGCTGCGCCGGTCAATCTCTTGGTAGGAATAGACTTCTTCTCCAAAGAGAATCAGGGGCTTTTCCGGGTGTTTCTGGACCTTGGCCAAGAAGGTATCCAGTAAAGCAAAGAGAGGTTTACGCTGAAGACACTTGTGGCATGTGTATTCCGTGAGCAAGTGGGAAAATATGTATTTCAGGTCCAGCCAAAGATAGGGAAAGAAAATATTCCCCAGGAGTGGCAGAAGAATTAGGAGTCCCAGCACAGTTGTGTACAGTACCAGCATGACTGTGATGATCTGAAGTCTGACTGAATGGCTTCTCAACAACAGGCAGAGGAATCCAAGCTAGGTTAGATAGAAGGCAAAAAACAAAGAGCCAATGAATGAGAATGAATTCCTACTCTTCTATACTGTTTGTCCCTGCATCTGCAGGTTAATCTGAGTTAACCTTTACGTTGGCTGGCTGGAGATAACTTATGCACATTGTTGCCGCTTCAGTGGATAACCTCAGGATCTGGAATTATCTAAGAAAAAATGTGTCTGTGTGTGTTCTTATTTTCTCTAGATCAAGCCGGGGGCAGGCCGGGTCATACTCTCTCAGTCAGCTTCAGGGGCCGCACGGCAATTTTTGCCCTGCCTGCACAATGAGGGTGGCCATTTTGTCCCAACAGCTTCAAAGGTACAGCCATTTTGTTTCTTGAATGCCCTTGGAGGGGGGGCACATGAAATGGCGCCGCAGGCCGGATCCCCTGTTCTAAGTCATGCAGAACTTTATAGCCTTCTAGCATCTCTTTCTTACTCGTTTTTCTACGCTAAACTACTCCAGATATTTATAAAATAAATTTTCTTATAAGAGAGTTGAACTAGTCTTTAAAGATTTTGCTAGCCCTTTGTTCTACATTTCCCACAATATCCTTTTCAAGCTGTGGCAACCAGAAAAGTGAACAGTGGTCCTGCTTGCCTGCAGTTATATACCAGGTCAACATTTTCATTGAGCGCTGCCACAAGACTAAAATTCCCATCAGTGCGTATGTGAAATATGGGGCATGTTTTTGCACCAAGATGCCTTACTTTCCACTTGCTTTCATCTGCCATTTTGCATCCTTTTTGCCCAATTCTGGAGAGATCATTTTGCCATCCATTTTTATTCTCACCACCTTAAATACTTTTAATATAATCAGCAAATGTGACTACCTCACTTTTCCCTAATTCTGTGTCATTCATGAACAAGTTTAAAAGCATCCACTCTAAATTCTTGAGAGACCCAATTATCTTCGTCCGTCGTTTGTGACATTTATGTTCTTTGGTTCCTGTTCTTCAATCAATTTTCAGTCCATAAGATGAGTTCTTTATTCCATGAATGCCAAGTTTCCTGAGGAGTTTTTGTGAGATCTTTATAAAAAGGTTATTGGAACTCCAAGTAATGGCGTATGTTGGATAATTCTTCCTTACATTGTTTTCAAAGAATTCCAAAGACAGGATTTACTTTCTCAGGAGCCATATTGATTCTTTTCCAGAAGAGTACATTCTTTTAAATCCTTGACTATTTTCTCCTTGGCACCTTTATCATACCTGTCAAGCGCGGCTCCCGACAATACAGGAAGCCTTCTGCACATCCCTTTGTGCGCAGAACCCTTCTGTGCAAGCGTAGAAGGGTTCTACGTATGCGTAGAAGGGCTCTACGCATGCATAGAAGGGTTCTACGCATGCGTAGAAGGGACCTGCGCAGAAGGGGATGCGCAGTAAGTACTTTTCCCCTCTGCCAAATTATGGGATGGTGGCGGCTCCGGGAGGGAAAGGAGCAAAAGCAGTGCAAAATTATGGGAAATCCCGACCAATAAAGGATACTTGACAGGTATGACCTTTATTCCACCAATTTATCTGGAGCAGATCGACAAGTACATCAGTGAAACAACCAAGCATGAACTAGCAAAACGAAACACAGATCATACACATAATGGATGATCATGGCTCCTTATTTTCAGAGGACACCTCTTCTCATGCAGGATACTTCAAATTTGTTTGTTTGTTTGTAAACCTTTATTGGTATAAGAAAATAAGTTCAAAGGTTACCATTACTATAACTGTTAAGAACTTTATCTAAGAAATGAGCCACAATTTGAGAGATTTCTGGCAGAGTTAAAGACTGTCTTTGTGATTATGCTCTTTTTAAATTGGAGGGTAGGTGGAATATTTCAAAACAATATTTAATTTTTTTTTCCATTTGATCTCAAGGTGGCATACTTGGCTGTGGTTCCCAAGAGGTCTTCCATTGTGGAACAGTCAAGAACCTCCTCCAGTTAGGAGACCAGACCAAGATGTTATCGACCTGCCAAATGACAAATCAAACACAAGAATTCTCAGGAGTAAGTACAAACTCATGTCCTAGCTTGGACAACATGAAACCATGTTTTTGAAGCAGAAACCAAGAGGCTTAACACTATTGTTGTTCCTGGGTTCTCTATGCAACTGAAGATCTTAGAAGCTCTTTCCTAATTTTACTTCATTCTTTGAAATGGAGCTGAAGATTTGTTGCGTCATTGGTGTATAACTTTTTTTGTGCCGTCTAAGTCAGGGTTCCCCAACCTTTGGGTTTTGAACTTCAATTCCCAGAAGCCTAAGTCAGTAAATTGGCTGATCAGTGCTTTGGGGAATTGACTTAGGCTTCTGGGAATTGAAGTCCAAAAACAAAAGATTGTAGAATACTGGTCTAAGATATAGAGGAGGGGGAGGGGGTCTCGCTGATGATGGCAGAGTTGAATCCTTCTTTCACCAGCTAGCTTTTCAACTGCTTGAAAGTTGCTATAATATCTACAGTAGATACCTAAACCAATGCTGTTGCACAACTGCTCCAAGAATCAGGCCAAGCGTCCTGTACAATTGAGTACTCAGTACTGGTAATCAGTAATTTGATTACCCCAGCCAACCTGTTTTACCTTAATAATATGAAAAAGCTGCTGAGTGTAGGTTCTGAAGGCAATGATGGCCTTTGTCCAAGTTTCTTCACACTTGAATTGATGCTCCTCTGAAACGGTCCATCTGTTGTGGCATCCTCCTCCTCCTCTATTGTCTGGCTCAATCTCAATGCTCCAGGTCCACTGCCACATTTTGTATCTGTGGGCTTGTTCACATGGAACCCGTAATTTGAATTTGAAAACTCAATCACAAGTTTCCAAACAAAAATATTCCAAGAAAATACTTTTGAAGGGTTCAGGTGTTTTAAATAAGGAGCTGATTTTGCCTCTGCCAAAATGGATCGGTGGTGATGATGTTCATTGTGGTTGCCTTTGATTCTGATTTACCTGATACAGTTTTAGTGCACTTGCACTAGTACAGTGATGGGTAAACTTTGCACTCCAGGTGTTCTTGGACGTCAATTACCAGAAGCCCAAATCAGCACTCATGCTGATCAGGGCTTCTGGGAATTGAAGATTTAGAACAGCTGGAGTGCCAAGATTAGCCATCACTGTACTAGTAGGTCGAAGGGGAAAAACAAGACCAAGTTCATGCTATCTTTTAACGTTTTATTTTAGATTTTTCCCCAAAATGAGGTGCCATGGTGGCTTAGTGGTTAAGACACCGAGCTTGATGACTGGACGGTCAGCAGGCCACCAGTTTGAGACCCAAGTGGTGTGCAACAGAGTGAGCTCCTGTTGTCTGTCCCACCTCCTGCCAAACTAGCAGTTCAAAAGCAAGAATTTGCAAGTAGATAAAGAGGTACCGCTTTGGCAGGAAAAGTAACAGCGTTCTGTGCATTCTGACGTCTAATCAAACCGGCCATATGACCATAGAAATGTCTCCAGATGTAGACAACAGTGCTAGCTCTTTGACTATAAATATTGATGAGCACCATGCCCTAGAGTCGGACATGACTGGCTTTCGAGCAAGGGAGACATTTAAGGACCGTAGATTTCCAACGTGCCTTAGCAAGAGAAGCAGGGGATGTTTCATTGTAATATGTAATATGCTAAAGGGTTTTGTTACTGAGTGGTTTCCTACTCTTTTCTTCAGGGGACACTTTGTGAGGAATAAAATAATACTAAGGTTATGCATGACCACCTTGGCAAAAAATTGGGATGTGTTGATTCACATTTTTCCCCATTGACCATATGACACAAAAGGAAATGCAAGTCAACCCAGAGTCGTCGTCTCTCCTCCCCCCCCCCCCTAATTTCCCCTCTGCCTCTGAGACGTCTAGGTCTTTTTTGTTTGTTTGTTTGTTTAATTGGTTAATTCACATCAAAACAGGTGATGTGACTGCTTGAACCTATGCAAAAAAAGTGTGTGCTGGTGGTTGGCATTTTACCTTGGTATTGCATAATTATTTTTTTCAAAAGCTTTTTGCTGAACCGTACAAAGTCTTTCATACTGACTGCAGCAAATTAAGCTGCTGTTAACAGAGCAAGCCGTGATTACTTGGCACTCTTCCAGTGACTGAAGATTTAGTGCAGTGATGGCTAACTTTGGCACTCCAGGTGTTCTTGGAGTTCAATTCCCAGAAGCCCCAATCAGCAGGAATGCTGACTTGGGCTTCTGGGAATTTAAGTCCAAAAACACATGGAGTGCTAAAGTTAGCCATCACTGGTCTAGTGAAGCCAGCCAACTTCCCTGCTCAAGCTGAGCAGCTCTGGCTCTTGTCAATGTCTGAGTGGGTGTAGGGTGGCTATTGCCATTACAGTATATGGGTTAGTCACTAGGTGGCATTGAACTTGAAAGTGAAGTTCTAAATGTCATGTGTCTATTCTGTTCTCTTCTTATATAATAATTATTTAGATCAGGGGTTCTCAACCTATGGCCCATGGGCCAGATTCAGCCCATGGCACCATTTCATGTGGCCCACTGCCCTCACTCCTGCTCCTGCTGCTGTCAGAAGCAGTGAAAGTGTAGAAACAGCCATGTTCGCATTTACGACTGTTGTAAACACACCCGCGGCTGTTGTAAATGTATTTATGACAGCCACAGACACATTTTATGGCAGTGTATACAGCAGGGGTAACCACTAGTCTGACCCACTCAGTCTGAGGGAGCATGGCCTGGCCCACGGCTTCAAAAGGTTGAGAACCCCTGGTTTAGATGTTTGTTTATAAATTAATGTTTAGTTTTATACAGTACACACATATATATACTTTTTGTTATATGTTAACTCAATGTGTACAAGTGCCATAATACACTAAATAAAATAAATATTGTATAATAGACAAGAACATACTGCTGTAGCTTTCTGGTTAGTGGCACCTCTGAGATCCAGGAAAACTCATGTAACTTAAATAAATGTGGAACTCCCACTCCAAAATATTATAGCATCTATAGTACCAACAGATTTATTCCAGAGTGATTTTTTGTTACTCAAAATCTTTAGACACAGCATGCCACCTCTAGTTTAGCAATTAAAAAGATGGATATAAATATAATCAATTGCTTTGACATGTCCCATCCAGCTTCAGAATTAACTGGGGAAAGTTGGTCATCTGAATAGTCAAACACACAATTGAACGAATCAACCAACTTCATGCATCACTGGTTTATTCCTTTAATAATTATTTTCTTGCAGCATTTCTCGGTTATGCAGCTCAGACATGTTTCTTTGACTATAGACAGCAGAAAGAGAAAGACATAAGAACTAAAACAAAGTGTTATTTTATATAAAATCAGTATTTCAAAATATATGTAAAATATAGCCTAATTTTGTTGTATTGTTTCCATTTGGAGCTAATTTCTCTGGCTAGAATCCTTTATAGATATGTAAGTTAAATTGTGTTGCCACTAATGAATGAGGTGCCAACATACCTGTCAAGCGCGGCTCCGGACAATACGGGACCTGCACAGAATGGTTCTGCGCAGGTCGCTTCTACGCATGCGTAGAAGCCTTCTACGCATCCCCTTCTGCGCAGAACCCTTCTACGCATGTGTAGAAGGATTCTATGCATGAGTAGAAGGGACCTGCACAGAAGGGGATGTGCAGTAATTATGGGATGGCGGCGGCTCCGGGCGGGAAATGAAGAAAAGCGGTGCAAAATTACAGGAAATCCTGGCCAATACGGGATACTTAATAGGTATGGGTGCCAATCTACATTAAGAGTGTGCCCAAATGGGCAACTTGTATATGTCTAATAATGTGACAGTCTGCTCATTAAGTTATGTGGTTTAATTTATGATGCATAAATCTTCAACAGGATCCTCTCACAAGATGACTTGGCACTTATACTTGTTTGAGATCGACTAAAAATGTTCCCTTTGATTACCTAACTTTGGGCTGTTTTCAAAGTAGACATTAGTAATTTCTGTTACCTATCATGTTAGAAGTTCTTGGGCTTTATCAGTATATATCAGGAGTTATATTGTTGGTCTAGTGCTAGGCTACTGCTTTGCTTTATCCCCTTTGAAGGGGTAGCCATGAGTATATGAAAATTGTCTGCCTGTCTAATTCCCCCTTTCTGCCTTTCAACCATTGGTACCTGTTCTCACTGCAATAAGGAAAATGCCACTTAGGTTGCGGGAGAAATCCCTGTAAGTTCCATGGTTGAAAGAGAACTTCAAGAGGTACAAAAAAAACCATTTGAAAAATATTTTTCTTCTTAGATTAAAGTCCTACTAAGGTTTTAAAGTGTCTGGCAAGGCTGAACAATCACCTCAGGCCCGTGATGGCAAACCTTGGCACTCCAGATGCTCTTGTACATCAATTCCCAGAAGCCCAAGCACCCTGTGAATCCACATGAATGAGTTTACTGCTATTCATCCGGCCCACGCTGTCCTCGTCGCTCCCGGAAGCGGAAGTGCAGGCCGTTTTACTTCCACTTCCAGGAGCGACAAGGGCAGTGCGGGGCAGATGAATCGCAGTAAATCCATTTGTGTGGATTCACAGGGTGCTTGTGCTTCTGGGATTTGAAGTCCAAGAACATCTGGAGTGCCAAGGTTCGCCATCACGGGCTTAGGCACTAATGACAAGATATACATTAAGTGACATCATTAGTGGATATTAAAAACCCAGGATTTTTTTTTAGCTAAATCACCTGATGATCTTTCTGCTGCTAAATTTGTGTTCAAAATCATGGTTTGCTAATACCTTTATTGGTCTACAACACATCACACACAAAAAAGAGAGTTCATGTTTTCTAGAAACTTTAATTAGGCTAGGTATTAGAGACTCTGACTTAGATTCAGAAAAAGAAACATTGATAAATCATCCAAATGATTTCTGGACTTTTCTGTTGCTCCACCTAGGTGCCAACTTGCTCAGCCTAATAAATGGAGAAAGTGAAAGCTTGCTTTTCTTTTTGTAACATTGAGTGGTTCAATAAAGGTATTATCCAATGGTGAGCCTTGATTATGCCCATAGCCCACACAATCATCCCTTCTTTGTTTTGTTTTCATATCTGCTAATTTACGTCATGCCAAAAGCCTTCCTATTGTTTCCTTCCTTTGAGACATAGAAGGAGCCTCCGTGAAGAATTGAAAACATTACAAGTATACTGGGCAATAGTATGCAACTAGTTAATCTTTCCTATCCAGAAGCATTGCACTGTAAATTTGCTGATGAGCAAAATTATCCAGTGGTCTTTTTATTACATTTTATTTTATTAACATAAAGAGCATCTCTTCATCTTAAAAGGAACTCATAGCTTCACTTTTCTGTGCATGGAAATATGATGTCTTCTCTGTCCGATAAGTTCACAGAGGAACTGATCAACATTAGCTAGAAAGGCAAGTTTTTGGAATGTTGTCCTACCACCAAAGTTGCCTCCTGCCTCACACATTAGGGTCTAGATAAGATTTTTATAGGAGGATGCATTGATGTGCATAAGAATGATAGACACCAAATGAATATAAGAGGGACCCATGTTCCATGAAAAGCAGAGGAAACCATTTCACTGCCTGTTGTAGATATACTTTGTAAGATAACTGCAGCACCAACAGGTGTACGTAGGACTTCTCAACCTTTTAAAGCTGAGGGCCAGGTGACGCTCCCTCAGACAGCTTTGGAGGCCGGACAGCCATTTTGTCCTTTCTCCACCACATGGCACTTCCGGGTGTGGTGGAGGTGGTGGTGGGCCACATGAAATGGCACTAGAGGATGCATATGGCCCACGTGCCACAGATTGAGAATCCCTGATGTAGAAGAATATGCAGTTTTACAGGGGGGAAGGGAAGGCACTGTTACACACATATCGTCACTTCTCAATACAAACACACACACATATCTCAGAGATTTTTTTTTTAAAAAAACCAGATTTTAAGCAATCCCTCCTTTCTCAGAAAGAAGCCAAGGGACTGAGTATGATACTGTTCCCTGGTCCTTTGCTCCCATTGAACCAAGAAGATGATGGCCCCATGATATGCCTGGACATCCTTTTCACAGTTTCAGTTTCTTCTCTGTAATGGAGGCCCAGATCTGCTGAGTCAGAGGCACATAACATTTTCCCCTGTCATCCAGGAAGTAGAGAGGGTCACTAATAACATCAGGGTTGAACCCTTCTCTCACCAGCTGACCTTTGCACTGTTTGAATGTTGCTGTGGTCTCCAAGGCATCCTGTAAGGAGGAAATGAATAAATCAAGCCAAGTCTTTTCACCACAAGAGCGCCTCAAAATGGACAGGAAGGGCTGGGAGCAGTGATGCACTGCAGCAGGTTCTGTCAGGTTCTGCAGAACCGGTAGCGGAAATTTCCCCAGGCCATGCCCACTTGATTGGCCACATCCACCTCCATAACCCATGATGCAGGATGTTTGACCACGGCAACAGATTTGGCCCCGCCCACAGAGTAGGTCATAACATTTTTGCAGTGCATCACTGGCTGGGAGCATTGGTTAAGACTGCCATGTAGGGAAGTCAGCATCATCAGCTTCTTCATCCTTCATGCTTGGAAGAGGAATAATGCCCTTCATCTCCCAATGACAACTATGGTAACGGACAAGGGTTAACCCCCACCATTCACAACATGGGTCCAATCTAGCTTGAAGGTGCTCCATGCATGTCCTTTGTATTTATAAGAGCCTCACACAAGGGCCATTGCTGTGAATAAGGTCACATCTTGTTTCACTCCTGGAGAGAGAGGTGGAAAGCAAAAAAAATCACAGCAAGAGATAAAATTCTCACCCTGAGTCGGACAAACCGAGGTATGGCATAGCTTGGCATGGAAGCCTTAGTATGTTCATACAGCTTCTTCCCATCAAAAGTGAGCCCCTCCTTTACCCGTATAGCTGCCATCCCAATCCTTCCTTCGTGCCCTGAAACAGCAGAAAGGGTTGTTATAATCTTAACCTATAAAATCGAGGGTTAACCGTTGGAACTTTGCATAGGCTCCTTAGCCAGGCCCTACTAGCGTGCACTCACCATTCGTGCACACGCCCAAACTGGGTACCCAGGTAAATGCAAGATTAAGAAATGCGCCAGTGGGGCAAGAGCCCCACAAACGCGAAAAAGGGAAACAACTTCATTTCCCAATGTTCTTTGCACCGCGCTGCACCACAGCCAATCAGGCTGAGAGGCGCGACAACAAAGAACATTGAAAAACTTGCCAATCAAAATCGAGCCGCAGGGGGGGGGAAATGCACCACAACCACAAATCACAAACCCATAACTACAAGCCCCAGAGTCCTGCGTGACATGAGCGCGCAGGACGCTGAGGAAACCGGCGCCCGAAAAATTAAAAAGAAAAACAACTCACAGCCTCACAGCCAAGCAAACACCAGCCGGCTTTCTTTCCCTCACCCACGGCGCCTGAAGGTCCCGACTGGAGTTTCCCCTTTAATATCAGTGGGTGGGGGATTGTGAGCCCCCTCTCCCCTGGCTCCCCTAGGGTTGGGAGGTTTGTGGGGACAAAAGGGGTATGCCCCACCAACCCTTCTGGAGCCAGGAGACCAGGGAGAGTGGATCGATCCCCCCCTCCTAAAAAAAACTCCGTCTTTAAAGAGAATAAACCAAGCAGTAGTTAAATGTAGGGTATAAGGCCTGAATGCTGAAGAGTCTTCCCCTGTCTCTAATCATCTGAGGATGAGATATAAAAATACCTTCTAATTTCACTTTCCTAATAACTTTGGGTGTGGTTACATGCTTCAAAGATCAATTCAAATTTACTTGTTTACATGTAAAGCATGTAAACTCACATTTATATGTCGCTAACATGGATTATCTGAAACAGTCTTGAGGGTGTTGTTTATTTTAAATTGATATGCCTGTCACGTCAAATTGTACAGATTATCCAGGTGAATCGGTGTGTATATTTCTCCTCATTATATTTAGAAATTAATTTACCAAGGAACAAGTTCACTCGGGGGCATGTGTGAATATGTCAGTGCACTTTTAAAAAGATGTTCCCCGTGCAAGAGAAAAATGAGAAAACCAAAAGTACACAGAATTCAGAATTTGTTTTAAAAGATACAGTTTGCAAAACAATATAGTCTTGCGGATCAGGATACAACTATGAAAATCATTGCCTTGAACATCCATTCATATTCCAAGTGACTTCATCATGGCTATGAACATCAATTCATACTCCCAATGACTGGATACTAATTTGAAGAAAAAAAACAGGTTTTGAAATTGGTTTTTTAGTTGTCTAAAAACGCAGCCTTTGTGAAGCAAGTTAAACAGGAAGTTATTTCATGCCTGAATTTACCTAAGCTTATTTATGTCCTATCTTTCGAGCTGAAGAAATCCTGGCATATTCACTTAAACTATTCTTCTTTTTCCAGCTTTTTTTAAAAATATATATATCCTAATATTTCCTCCCCCCCTTCCTTTAACAACTACTCTGGTATTCATTCAAACTTGGGTAATGATCAGTTACTGAAATATTACATTAAGAATTTGAAATATTAACCTATGATTCCTTTCCTCGGTTAACAAGCCATTGTCATGTTTCTCTTTTATCTGTGTGCTCATGGGGACATAAAAACCATTATAAAGGACATATGTTTGTTCTTCAGTGACTGAAGAAGTGGGTTTTGATCTGCAGAAACTCACAATAAATTATAACTGTCCATCTGTAAAGTGCTGCAGTGTTTTGCCTTCTATTCCCTTATGCCAGTGTTGGTGAACCTTTTAGAGACCAAATGCCCAAACTGCAACCCAAAACCCACTTATTTATCGCAAAGTGCCAACACAGCAACAGGGGAGGAAGGAAATGCTCCCATTGGACTGCTGGGCAGAAGGGCAGGGAAAACTCTGTTTTGTTTTGTTATATTTGTATACCGCCTTACTCGTCCAAGGACGACTCAAGGCAGTTGCATACAGCATAACATAAACAAAGTAGCAGCACAATGCAGGGAAACAATAAATATAAACAAAAAACTCTCAAAAATACAATCTATACCTATAAAATGGTGTGTTAACCGTTGGAATGTGACAAAGGATGTTGCACCAGGCCCCACTAGCCCGTAATGGGCCTCTGTTCACCCGCCCGAACCCGGTTCGCAGGTAACTGTCGGGTTGAAATTTTCGGCCGGGGGGCCGAACGCAAACAAAAAAAGGGAACATCAATTCCCAATGTTCCTTGAGCCGCGTCGCACCAGAGCCAATCAGGCTGAGTGGCACGGCAAAAGGAATGTTCGGAAACGCACCGCGGCCAATCAAAAAAAAGCTGCAGGAAAAAAAACCACTGCAGTAACCAAACATGCGCAGGCAAAACTACAAGCCCCAGCATCCTGCACACCATTAGCGTGCAGAACGCTGAGGCAGCCAGCGCACGAAAAATAAAATAAACACACACACACACACCCCGCTGCTGCTGCCCTTACTTTCAACAGGCCAGGGATCGAGCCTGGCCCGTGAAGAAAAAGAGAGAGACACACACACACCCATGCCCTTTCCTTTGCACGGGCCAGGCTTTCCGTGGGGAAAAAAGACACCCCCCAAAAAAAAGTACACACCAAATCAGTCAAAAACAGTCAAAACGAAACACAAAAACATCCAAAAAAATTACCACAAAAACATCACAAAAACACCCCCCCCCAAAACCCAACACAACCCCCCCCCCAAAAAAAACAGGAAGCTTACAAAGAGATGTCTTCATTCCATGACGACCGGAACTCAACTGAGAAAATGAAGAGAATACTCACCGGAAGCAACACCCAGAGGACAGAAGAGAAAAATTGTAGAGAGGAAGAAAAGCTCACCACCCCCACCCAGAGGCCACAAGAGAAAAAACATTCAAAATATTGAAACTATTAAGATTAATTCCCAAATTAATCCAAAAAATTATCAAAACATTCAAAAATATTCACACTAATCTCAAAAAATACCAAAAAAAACCAAAAATCACTTTTCACTCAAAAAAAAAAACAAAAACCCAAAACAAAAAATAAAAAATGCGTACAAATAAAGATTTAAAAAACCAAAATTAAATTTAAAAATTAAAAAAATTAATTTACATTAAATAAATTAAATTAAAATAAAATTTGCATAAACATAAAACAAAAACCTTCCAAAAACAATTTAAAGAGCCCGGCACTGAGGAAGCCGGCGCACAAAAAAATAAAAATAAAACACATACTGGGAGCGCAAGTCCACCGCAGGCGGACGCAGCGCCTCAAAGCCACAAAATCACAAAACCTTTCAACACCATTTAAAACAGCCCAGCACCATTGGTTCAAGAAAAAAACGAAACCCTTTACTATCCAACACAATTTTACAAAGCCCGGCACCACTGGGCAAAATATGCTAGTATACAATAAAACGCAATACACTGATACCTCATGCAACGTCCAAACTTAGTTCCACAAGTTTGGACTTTATACGGATTTGGACGTTGTATGAGGCATGCAAAATCCTAGATGCGATGCCTCATACAACGTCCAAATCCTTGCTGCGATGCCTCGTACTACGTCGTTTCCATAGAGATACATTGCATTGTAATAACACAGACTTCAGGGCAAAGTCAAGGAAACAAAAACAACCCTGATTTTAGGGGACAAACCAACCTGGGGAAAAACCCCAATGCCTCATACAAAGTCACAGCGACTTTGTATGAGGCAACTTTTTTCAAGGAATTCGGTGATGTTGTATGAATTCGATCTTGTACGAAGCGGACTTTGTATGAGGTATTACTGTACAATATAAATAATACAAAGCCCAGGCTCACGCTGCAACGAAAACCAGGCGAACACACAATACCCTTCCCCGGGCCAATGGGGTGGCCCCGGGGAAACAACAAGTCCTCAGGTGCAGCAGTGGCGGATGCGGCGCAACTGTCTCCCATCCCCGGAGCGATGGCGTGGCTCCAGGGAGAGACCGAGGTTCCACCAGTGCGCTTGGCGGCGGCGGTGGCTCTTATACCCTCGGGGGAGGGGGGGCTCTGATGGGCGGGCGGTGGCAGAGTTGGCGCACCTGTCTCCCATCCCGAGAGCGATGGCGTGTTGGGGTGCCATAGGTTCGCCACCACTGCCCTATGCTAGGATAGGGAGTGTGATCAGATGAGGAGAAACGGTTGTATTCAAGTGTGCTGGAAAATGTTGCTTTATTGGGAGGATCTCCTTTAAAGAGTCTCCTGCGTCCATGCCCTGGAGCAGTCCTGGTTGGTTCCCAATCAACATTGCATCATGTGATTGCCAGAAAATAGCTTCCCTCTGACCATGCCACAAGTGGGTCAAAATGCAAGCTACTTCTCCTTCTGACCACAATCAGAGTAACACATCTATCTCTTTGGAAAGCAAAGGGAAGATTTTTTATTTAAGTGGATTGGTTGGTTGGTTGGTTGGGTGTGTTCACGGATGACATGGCTATAGAGATCTGCCATTGAATGTCTCTGAGAGGATATTATTTCATCAGCTTCCCTCTACAAATAGCTATCCAAACACCGTCATCTGTTCCAGAGCTATCAAAGAGCAAATCCATTAGCTTCGGGCATTAAATGCAGCATCACAGATAATTATTTCAGACCCACCTGGCACTAGTACCCCATATATATTGACTTCCTGAATAAAGTCCAGCGGTGCCAGGATACTCTCGACTTCTGTAGTGGCCACATTCTCTCCTTTCCAGCTGCAATGAGAAAAGAGCTTTCAGCTCTGGATTTCTTTTGCTCCTGAATTTTGTAGGTAGGAATGTTCATCAATGGGCTACAAATAATGTGTAGACAGAGGTTTATGTCTTAGCTGGTGTCTAATTCCTGATACAGTACTGGCCTCAGCACATGGCAGATTCAACTGTAGCTCACATTTACTCTCTGGGTGACAGTCAACCTTCTGCATTTGTGCACAATGTTTATTATTTTGTATTTTACATTTTAAATTTGTACACCTTCCAAAGAGCATCAGTTATTACGTAGTTTTGAAGGATGACATATAAATACACAAACACTTCTCATATCAAGGGAACTTCAGTTCCAGCATGTAGCTGCAATCGTGCACAGACTGACGTGAGAGTAAATAGCATAGAACATAATAAGACTTACTACCATGTAAGCAAACATAGAATAGGTGAAGGTTGCCTTTGCTCAAAAGCTAATTATATCCGACTCTAGGGTGCGGTGCTTATTTCCATTTATAGCCAAAGAACCAGCGCTGTCTGCATCTGCAGACGTTTCTGTGGTCATGCTTCAGGCACGACTAGACACCAGAGTACACAGAACACTGTTTACCTTCCCACCCAAGTGGTCTCTATTTATCTACTTGAAATTTCTTGTTTACAAACTGCTAGGTTGGCAGAAGCTTGGACAGAGACAGGAGCTCACTTCATCGTACAGCACTCAGTTTTTGAACTGCTAACATGCAGACCTTCAAGCCATCAAGTTCAGTGTATTAACCACTAAGCCACCACAGTCCATATTAAACATATGATTGCTCTATGCATATGTTACACTTGTCACTCACACACTAGTAACAGATACTGTATAACCGTTCCAACCTCAACACTTCTAAAGCACACTGACTCTGTTTGGATGTACTAGACTCACCGGAAAGTGTCTCCTACCCGGTCCTGGAAATATAGAAAGCCCTCATGGTCTTGCATGAGAAGGTCCCCCGTGTTGAAGTAGCAGTCTCCTTTCTTTAGGACATCACGGAGAATCTTCTTCTCTGTCTTCTGGTGGTCGCCAGCATAGCCCATAAATGGTGTAACTTTTGTTATCTTGGCAATCAGTAAACCTGCCTCACCTGTAAGATGAAAGAGAAATCATCCATCATTCATCCTCTAGCAAAGTATAGGTCAGATCCTTTTGGGGCTGCTGGGAAATGTTCTAGGATATTTTCAATAACCTAATAGAGATTCCTAATTACCAATAAGAACAAATACCTAAACAATGGAATTGGGAAAAGCTCCTGATATGACAATCAGATCTCTTCAATACTTAAAGACTTCCCTCTTCTAATGATTTGCACTCAGGTCTGTACAGTACAAACCCGTCAAGCGGGGCTCCGGAAAATACGGGAAATTACTGTGCATGCTCGCGCGCATGCTCAGTAACCCGTTTGTGCATGCGCAGAACCCATTTGTGCATGCACAGAACCCCTTTGTGCATGCACAGAACCCTTTTTGATGGGCGCGCATGTGCAATAACCCCTTTCCCCGCCATTCAAAATACGGGACGGCGCCGGGAAAAGGGAAGAACAAGCGCTAAAATACGGGAAATCCCGCCCAATACGGGATACTGGACAGGTATGGTACAGTATGGCTCTGGGGTCAGGAAGATTGTGTTGCAATGTGAAGTGATCATGTTCAGGGCACCAACCAGATACCCATGCCCTCTTCAGGATACTACGTTCCCTTCTCTCTCTCCCATCTATGGTTTTCTTCCCCTTTTTCTACCAATATAAAAGCTACACATCTGTAACATCATTGTATGGCAGGTGAGTAAACTCGGTTTTTGTTGGGCTGTGCTTTTTGCCCCAAAGGGACACCCTTCCCAATCCAATATATGTATGGTTTTCTGATACTCTTGCACAAGGGTTCCCAACCTTTTCAAGCCAGGGCCCGGGTCACACTCACTCAGTCAGCTTTGAGGGCCAGACAGCCATTTTGCCCTGCCTGCATGATGGGGTGGCCATTTTGTTCCATCAGCTTCGTAGTGGCAGCCATTTTGTTTCTCCAATGCCCTTGGATGGGGGGGCACATGAAATGGCACAGTGGGCCAGATATGGCCTGCGGGCCTTAGGTTGGAAACCCCTGCTCTTGCATATGCCTAAGAATGTCTCCAGGTCTATAATTCTTCCTTCTTGTTCCTGGATGGCATTCTTTCTGAAGACTGGCAGTAGGATTAGATTAGATTAGATTAGATTAGATTAGATTAGATTAGATTAGATTAGATTAGATTAGATTAGATTAGATTAGATTAGATTAAATTAGATTAGATTAGATTAGATTAGATTAGATTAGATTAGATTAGATTAGATTAGATTAGATTAGATTAGATTAGTAGACAGAAGAGGCAAAGATGCAGTATATTCATTTGATTTTATATGATAGATATAAATTTACCTTTGGCCACTGGGATACAATATCCCTTTTTATCCCTCACAGGCTCATCGCGGTCAACATCATATTTAATAAGTTCAAACATTGTCAGTTTCTAAATTAAACAAAGAACATGGAAACATCAGCCTGCAAAAATTCAAGGCCTTTGCAATGTACATGGATCATAATGAATGTTATGACTGACCAATTGTTCTTGGCTAGGAACTGTAGAAAATCTTAAGAAAGGCATAGGCAGTGGTGGCGAATCTTGGCACTCCAGCTATTCTTGAATAATTCCCAGAAGCTCTGATCAGCAGGAGTGCTGACTTGGGCTTCTGGGAATTGAACTCCAAGAACAAATGGAGCACCAAGGTTCACCACCACTGGCATAGAGAGTCTTCCCTTTCCCCTCCTGCCTTGCAAGTTCCTCTTCTAGCCCTCAAAACATCCCTCCCCAGTTCCTCTCACACAATATGCTCTTTTGGATACTGGCATGGAGAAGAAATCTCATCTCCAATCTCTAAGAATTCTAATTCCAATTCATCTTCAGGAATTCTATTTTAAATGATTAATCTGAAATAATAATAATTTCATGTCAGAGATTATTCTGGGCTGAAAGGATTTTTGCAGGAGAAACTCCACTCAGGGGATGCGCAAATGAGGCTTCTTTTATGTCCCCAAGAGCTGGGACAAAGACGGACGCTCAATCCGTCATGCAGTACCCGGGTCTCGAACTGTTGACTTGCTGGCCTTCCAGCTAACAAAGAGAACTTCTTAACCACCGAGCCACTGTAGCCCCCTATTAATCTGAAATAATGCTAGGATTCCCCTTAGTATATCTCCAAAAGGAATTGTGAGTGGTTAACTGTGGAATCTCACTCTCAACTCCAAATATGCACAGAGAATAGATGAAGCATTTTGTTTAGCATGTTGAATGAACCTTAGAGGCAAACTCTCTTCAGTGACTATCTGGAACCATGGTGATTCCCTAAAACAGTCAGTTGGACATTCATAAACAAGATATCTGCAGACCTTCCAATTTAGCCCATCACCTTGTGGAGGTGGTTAGTCTTTCCCACAGCTCCAACTTTGCCCGTGTAGTTGATAAATCCAATATTCCCTTCTGTGGCTCCATAAAACTCATAAATGTGAAGAAATCCAAATCGGCGGAGAAACTCTTTCCAGACTTCCATGCGCATTCCATTGCCTATCGCCATTCGGACACTGTGATCACGGTCATTGTCCTTCTGCAAGGCAATATGTCAAGGGGCCACTGTGATATTGAAAAAGCTTTATTAATAACCACGTTCCTGATTACTTATGCTCAGTTAATAGTGAGTTACAGCTATCAGACTCGGACTTTTTAATAAGCTGATATTCATCATTTAGTGTATGAAACTAAGACACAGGACACAGCCGCGGGCTGGGTTAACTCAGGTTTATTGCATCGTGGACAGAGGGAACATGAGGTAATGGCGGATCGATAGCTCTTTATATACAGTAGGGATACATTTGAACGTGGTGCCATGGTAGCCCATTGGCTACTGTCTGCGTGACGTCATTGTGGGTCACGCCCTTCTTGTCCAGGTGTAGGTGGTGGCGGGAAAGCTTCCCGCGCTGTTGCCTTTGATGAGTTCGGACCAAGAGAGCTTGGACGCTCGCTGCTGCCAGCTGGTGGTCATTAGCTCGCGTCCTATTACAGGGTTTATATGATACAGCTGAAGGTTACATTGTTGCTATAGGCAAGGTTACATTGGTTCAGATACATTGTGATTCATGTGGAAGGTAAAACCATTAGAACACAACACCCCTCCCCCCTAGGACGAGACAATGTCTCGAGCCCACACTTCAACACACTCCCCCCCCTTAGGAGACAAAGTCTCTCAGCCAAGATGGTTTATTTCGAACACGCTGGGGTCTCGATGCGGGCTGCCTTTCCCCGGGTTTGCTACCTCCTCTTTGTCCCCTGGTTTCCTGCCCTGTAATTTGAGAGGGAGACTTGTTAGTGACTTGCCGCGGCTCCACGGCGTTGTTGGGGGGTATGCTCTTTCTCGGGGAAGAACCGGGGGCACTGGGGGCTAACGAAAAACCCCTCTTCTCGCTTGGAAGGGTGGGGGAACACTCCTGAAAACCCCCCCGGCTCGAATCAAAATCAAAATTACATTCGGGGGACGCGGCGGCGGCCGCACATTCCTTTTCCCTCCCCCCGGGCTCTGATAGGACTGGGGTATCAAAAGGATATGAGTCGGGATCACTGCTTTCCCCCCCGGATTCGGACTGATGTCCCTCATTTTCTCCCCCTTGGGCTAAACGGGTGGGGGAGAACCCTATCGCTGAATCCTGTTGCTGTGCCCCACTGACCGGCCCTTCACTCACTCGGCGCCTCAGTTGGTCGGCGTGTCTCCTCCAGAGGAGACCGGTGCTCGTTTCTACCCGATATGACACTGGCCCTGTTTGTTCTACTATCGTTCCTGGCACCCAGGCTGGCCCTGCGCTTGCATAGTTCCTGCAGTAAACAAGGTCGCCGGCGGCGAACCCTTTCGAGACTGCCAATCCTATGTTTTTTCCTTTATCCTCGACTCTCGTCGGGTCCAGCCTGGTCAGAAGTGTGGTCAGTTTTCGCCGCATCAAGAGTTCTGCCGGCGAGTAACCCGACGCTAAGGGGGTCACCCTATACGCTAACAAGAACTGACATACTTGGTGATTTAGGTCCCCCGGGCCCATGCGCCGCAACGCATCCTTTGTTGTACGCACCAACCGTTCCACTTGGCCGTTCGTGGCCGGGTGAAACGGCGCGGATGTGACATGCCGAATGGCGTTTGCTCCCATGAATGCCTCGAACTCCGAGGAGGTGAAGCAACTCGCGTTATCACTGACTAAAGTGTCGGGTAAACCGAACGTGGAAAAGACCCTCCGTAGCTGGCTAATTGTTGTGGCGGAGGACGTGCTCTTTACTGGGATAACCTCCAGCCACTTGGAGAACGCATCCACCACCAGGAGAAACATGGTTCCTCGGAATGGGCCAGCGAAATCTACATGTACTCTGGACCACGGCCCCCTCGCTGTGTCCCATTCCCTATGCGGGAGGCGGGCCGCCTCTGGTCGGGATCCCTGGCATGCCTCACAAGTGCCGACCATGTGCTCGATGTCCGCGTCCAGCTGTGGCCACCAGAAGTAACTGCGGGCCAGCGCTTTCGAACGAACGATGCCCGGGTGGCTGACGTGCAGCAGTTTGAGCACCCTCGGCCGCATGGCTGCAGGAACCACCACCCGTTGGCCCCACAATAGGCACCCCCTTTCTAGGGACAACTCTAGCTTTTTCCGAAAGAATGGGTCGAATTCCGTGCTTGGGGACGATGCCGGCCACCCCTTTTGTACCCATGAGCTGACTTTTTCGAGTGTCCTGTCCTTGCCTGTCGCCCTCGCAATATCGGCTGGTACAATTGGGGGTGCATCTAAAACCTCAATTAGTAACACCTGGCGGTCTCTTCCTACTCTAGCCTTCTGGTCGTCCGACAAGGGCAAAGGGGATCTCGAAAGTGCATCAGCATGGCTGATCTCTTTTCCGGGCCGGTACACCAACTCGTGTTGGTAAGCGTTGAGAAAAATGGCCCATCGCAGCATTCTCGGTGATAGGATCTGCGGGGTGGGCTTGCTTGCCGTGAAAATCCCTAACAGGGGCTTGTGATCCGTCACGATTTTGAACGGGCGGCCATACAAAAAATCGTGAAACTTTTTGGTCCCCGCTACAATTGCCAATGCCTCCCTGTCGGTTTGTGCGTAATTTCGCTCTGCCTGGGACAGGGACCTTGAATAAAATGCAACCGGGGCCTCTCTTCCGTCATCCAACACGTGGCAAAGTACTGCCCCCACCCCCACCGGTGATGCATCACAGACTAGGACCACCGGCCGTTTGGGGTCGAAATGCGTTAGAATTGCGTCAGAGGTCAAGAGTTGCTTTAATTCTTTGAAGGCCCTCTCGTGCTCGTCACCCCACATCCAAGTCTCCTCTTTCTTAAGCAACCGATGGAGCGGTTCGGCCACGGACGCCTTCCGCGGAAGGAATGTATGGTAAAAATTGAGGAGCCCCAGGAATGACTGTAGCTCGGTTTTGGATGTGGGGCGAGGGGCCTTTTTGATGGCTACTACTTTGGATTTGGATGGCTTGATACCCTCGGGTGTAATCCTGAACCCTAAGAACTCGACCTCGGTTTCGAAAAAAACACATTTGTCCTTCCTCAGTCTCAGCCCCGCTTTCTCGAACACCGTTAGTACTTTGTCCAATCTCTTTGCCAGTTCGGCCTCACTCCCCCCAGTTATTAATACGTCATCAAAATAAGGCAACACCCCCTCCAGCCCCTTCAGGAGGCGTTCCACAAGCGCCTGGAAAAGGCCGGGTGCCGAGTTCACGCCGAACTGTAAACGCGACACCTGGAACGCTCCTTTATGAGTGACTATCGTTTGTGCCGCGGCCGTGGCGGGTGTTACGGGAAGCTGCTGATAGGCTTGCGCCAGGTCGAGCTTAGCGAAACACTTTCCCCCATTTAGCCTGGCCAAAAGGTGGCTGACCACCGGCACCGGGTATGCGTTAGGGCGGATCGCCTTGTTAATTGTACACTTATAATCAGCGCAAATGCGCACCTCCCCGTTAGCCTTCAGAGCTGTTACAATTGGAGTTTCCCACTCCGCGGAATCAACAGGAATAAGAATCCCCTGGCCCACCAATTTGTCCAGTTCCGCCTCTATTTTGTCCTTTAGTGCGAAGGGCACCCTGCGCGGTTTGAGTCTTATCGGGCGGACCTCCGGGTCTAGGTCGAAAGCTACAGGGGGTCCCTTGAATTTTCCAAGTCCTTTTTCAAAAACGGCGGGATGCGCATCGCACACCGCTTGTATTGGGTCCACCCCCACTGCATGTACTCCCCCTATAAACAGGCCTAAAGGCTGGAACCACTGTGTCCCTAGGAGGCTACAACTCCCCCCCTTGAGGACAACTAGGGGCAGCTCCGCAGAGTGTCTCTTAAACTCAACCCGAAATTTCCCGACCCCCAACACCGGAATGCTGTTCCCCTGCACATCTCGTAGCGTGGACCTCAATGTTTTAAGTTTGGGCCGCACGTGGGGGTCGATTTTCAAGAACTCTTTCTGGGGAATTATGGAATAGGAGGACCCCGAGTCAATCTCCATCCTGATAGGGGCCCCTTGTACTAGTACCTCAACGAAATAATGGGACTGTTCCGCGGACACACTGAGCACTGGGACGTCGTCCTCGCTGCTGTCCGAGACGCGGCCCACGCCGTCCTGCTTCCTCGTGGTCTGGACGCCATCTTTGGGCCTCGCTGAACGGTCCGGTCTGGTCGAACGGTCCGGTGACTGCCTCCGGCCCTCCTTCCGTTTTCTGCATGCCTTGGCGATGTGCCCCCGACGGCCGCAGGTGTAGCATTCGGCCTTTCTAAATGGGCACCTCGCACGCTCATGGGCCGCTCCGCAACCATCACAGCGGCGCCCCCCCTTTCGGACCTTCTGGATCTCCTCGCCGTCGCTGCCTTCCGAAGACGACTTTGAGGCCCGTTGAGTTGCGTGCACCGATTTTTCCGCCTTACCGGCTCTGGGACGCCACTCACGCCACTGGTGCATCTCGTCCACTCCAGCATTCGTGGACTCTGCGGCCTCCGCGGCCTCGACGACCTCTGCCAGCGTTGGTGGCGGCTCCTTATTCATCAAGCTGCGCTGCACCTCCTTGTCTTTCAGGCCACACAGCACGCCGTCCCTGAGGGCCATTTCTAGGATGTTGCCCCATTTGCAGGGGGCGGCGGCTACCCTCATGGCGGCCACGAATGTCTCGACCGACTCGTCCGGCGCTTGGACTCGCCTCCAAAACGCGCTCCGAGCGGGAAACATCGCCCTCGAGGGTTGGAAGCGCTCCCGAAGCAGCTTCATGATGTCGTCCGCTTTAAATTCGCTCACCTTCTTCGGAGCGATGATGCCCACCAGCGTCCGCTTGGTCTCCATCCCAAGCATGCGGGTGAGGATGGCCCTCTTCCTCTCCTCATCGTCTTCCTTGACTTTGAGTTCCACCAGCGCCGCATGGAAGTCCATCTCAAACAACTCCCAGTCTTGCGGTTTGGTGATGTTGAACCCGCTCTGTGCCCTGGCTGCTCCTTGGGGATCCATTATCCCACCTTCGTCGCCAATTTAGTGTATGAAACTAAGACACAGGACACAGCCGCGGGCTGGGTTAACTCAGGTTTATTGCATCGTGGACAGAGGGAACATGAGGTAATGGCGGATCGATAGCTCTTTATATACAGTAGGGATACATTTGAACGTGGTGCCATGGTAGCCCATTGGCTACTGTCTGCGTGACGTCATTGTGGGTCACGCCCTTCTTGTCCAGGTGTAGGTGGTGGCGGGAAAGCTTCCCGCGCTGTTGCCTTTGATGAGTTCGGACCAAGAGAGCTTGGACGCTCGCTGCTGCCAGCTGGTGGTCATTAGCTCGCGTCCTATTACAGGGTTTATATGATACAGCTGAAGGTTACATTGTTGCTATAGGCAAGGTTACATTGGTTCAGATACATTGTGATTCATGTGGAAGGTAAAACCATTAGAACACAACACATCATATCCTTGTAACAGAGCAGGGGTGCCCAAAATTTTCGGGTTGCGGACTGGTCACATGGTTGAGCAGACTGGTCATGTGGTTGAGCAGGCCAGTCACGTGGTTGAGCAGGCCGGTCATGTGGTTCCTCCCACTGGAAGCAGAAGTAAAACACACCCACACATGCGCAAAACATTGCTGTAAATGCACCTGCAGCTGTCATAAATGCATTTAAGACAGCCACAGATGCTTTATGTCAGCATTTTGCACATGCACAGGCGTGTTTTACTTCTGCTTCTGTGAGGGGTGAGGGTGGCATGGGCCGGATTATTAGGCGCTGTGGGTCAGACCTGGCCCACAAGACATAATTTGGGCACCCCTGTAATAGAGCATTACAATATACTTTATGTGGGGATGTCCTTAAAAACTGTTTAGAAACTTTATTTTGTTTCAGAGAATACATTCAAAAGAATTCTAACTTGTATAAATAGGGAGATTTGTTACCTTAACTCTTCATTCCCAGGTTATTTGAAGGTGCTAGTCTCAACATACCCTAAAGAGCCCTAAAGAGTCTAGAACTAAGCCATCAGCTTCAATATCAATTAGGCCAGGAGTTCTCAACCTTTTTAAGCTGGAGGCTGGGTCACGCTCCCTCAGACAGCTTCGGGGGCTGGACAGCCATTTTGCCCTTCCTCCACCATATAGCACTTTCAGGTGTGGTGGAGGCAGTGGGGGGCCACATGAAATGGTGCCATGGGCTGCATCCGACCCACAAGCCACAGGTTGAGAATCCCTTAATTAGGCAAGCAAGTATGATTTTCATCTATGAATCAATCCATTTTCAGTCATTACCACATTTTCTCCCAGCACATTTCTCCTGTTTACCTTTGGTGAATTGCACAGGTAGCGCATCATTTCTCCCACATATTGGATCACAGTGACATGATATCGTCTGCAGTCATCCCAGAAATGGGAAGCTGAGAACTTAGATCTCAAGACAAACGTGGCTCCTTAGGAGAAAGGGAAAGATGATTGCTGAGTGGTGATGATAGTGACATAGGTATGATGAAGAAAGATGAAGTCAAAAAGCAGAATTCATGGCGAGTGTATCAACCATGAGCTGAATCTATGCAAATAACATGATACTCTGAAAAATAGAAGTCTAGCATTCCTTAAATATTAGAAAGAGGAATACTGAATGGGACATCTTATGGCCAAACTAGATGTTACATTTGTTGTATTGTTTGCCGTTATGTAGCTGCTTTTAAAAAAATAATAATTTGGAAGGGAAATACAGAAAAAGTCAGGCCTTTTCGCCCAATGGTCTTCTAGTCTAATGATGAATGGGAAGCTCTTTAATCTTAAAAAGATTAGCTAATTTATAAATAGTCTATAAATCAAGCAACTAAGTAAACTAATAATGAAGCATGTTTAGATCTCCTCAATCCATCACTCAGTTTGATTATTTCTAACCTTCAGAGTTGTTCAGAAACTAATGCTAAATGACTTAAAATATCTAAAACTTATATACATATTTGCTTTAAAATGGCAGAGGAGGAGGAGAGATGCAGGGTAAATTCAGGATTTTCTATTAATAGCAATATTTCTGTTGTTCACTGCCATGCATAGTCCTTTAAATCTGGCAGTATACACGCATTATAAATAAAATAAATAAAAATATTTTGCACACAACACAAGAACAGAAAAAATATACAATTGTGAATTTGTTCAACTTTTATCTGACAAATTTAGATTTTGAAATCCACACTTGTATGCAAATATTCAAAGCCCAATCTTATGCAAACATACATCCCAGTTCACTAAAATAAAAAATTGAATTTGACTATTAAAAATATTTAATAGCAAAGGGTTGGAATCGACTGTGCAACTGAACAACAACAAATTAAAAATATTTATGTCTTGCCTTTCTTCTAAAAAGGATCCAGTATCTCTTTCTTACACACACCATCTATCCCAGGGGTGCCCACACTTTTTGGGCCGGGGACCAGACCAAGCCCCTAGAACAGGGCGTTCGTGGCCATATTTACTTCCTGGTTTGGCGCAGACTCTTCTGTGCATGCACAAATGCAGCCATATTTACTTCCTGGTTTGGCGCAGTCATTTCTGCGCATGCATGAGCACTTCCACGCCAAACCAGGAAGTAAATACGGACGCTTCTGTGCATGCACGATGATGTCTGTCCCAAACTAGTAAGTAAGATGAAATGGTTTCAGGGGCCGTATCCAGCCCAGAGACCATAGTTTGGGCACCCCTGATCTATCCTATTCTCCTAATATATTGAAAACTTTATCATTTGTCTGTCTTTCTGTCATACACCTGCCAGTGGATCTCTAATTAGACCCCTTGTGAACATTCTGTACATACCAACCTCCAAGCACCCTCCAGTCCCAATGAGGAGCGCAGCTGAGTGGTACATCGGGAGTGGGATATAGATGATGTCATTTGGACATACTCCACAGATGCGGAACATGTTAGCTACAAGGACAAGCTTCCTCCGCGTGATGATAGCAGCTTTCGGTAGCCCTTGAGACAAGCAAAGAAAGAGAATGAGATTGTTGTAACAACCTAGAGTGACTCTCTCAATCAAGACACAATGCATAATTGGCAGTCACATGAGATTTGTTTGTGTGGCCACAGTTCTAAGAACTTCCCTCCTAGCTCAACCATTAAACACTTAATGGCAGACAGCAACTGTGAGAGCTCTTCGTTTTAGAAAGAGGATGGACAAAGTACGGATCACTAACCATAGGTGAGCCCCCTAAGGTAGCCTTCTCATCATCTTTGTATTTACTCATTCTTCTCGACATTACTGTAAGAGCCGCATTCTTTAGTCTCACAGGATCTCTTCTTCAAAACCAGAAGTAATTTCAGTTTACTGATATTAAAGAAGGCCTCGTCTGGGCATAAAATAGGGTGAAATGTCCTAAATGTTGAGTACTCTAGTGCAACCCCAGCATACAGCGACCAAAGAAACAGGAAAGACTAGCCTGACCTAAAGGAAGTTGTTTTGCATTGTTTGCCTGTAATCACAATTAGAAAAGTTCTTTCCTGCCTCAGATACCACCTGATGCTATTTGCATGTGTTAAAGCCTTCATTTTGCTCTTGCCTTTGCTCTCTTGCTTTCTGCCTTTCGAAAAGGACAGATGTCCTTTTGAGCTCCTCCATCTTCCAGACCACATGGCTAGAAGAAAGACTTTACTTCTTTCTAAAACCAACTTCATCAAGACTTCTGATCACATTTATCTTCTGATCTCATTTTGTGAATAAATGATAGTTTTCTTTCTGTCAAGTATCTAGACCAAGTGTGATTATTAGCTGGGCTAAAAATGGGAGATCTGGGAGACTTGCATTCAAACATAAAATTGCCCAAAACCTGCCCCACTTTGCTGTGCAGCTGCTACAAATAACTTAACATTAAAAGTCTCCTCAGAACTTGGAGGATTTGGCCTTTCCTCACACCACTTGTGATTATGGAGTTTTTGAAATCCATTTACAATGGAACCCCAAGTTATAAAAATAATTCATTCCTTGGAGTTTTTTGTATCACAAAAAATTCGTATCTCTAAGCGCAGTTTCCCATAGGAATGTATTGAAAACCAAATAATCCATTCTGGAGGTCAGAAAAAAAGTTTAAAAACCTTATTTTTTCTGTTACAAACTCTTTATAAAGTGCACTTTGGAATTTTTGCCACGTTTTCACTTTTCACCACTTTATAAAGAGATCTGAGCAGATAAAATACTTTTTTCCACTTTTTTTCTGACCTCTGGAAGGGATTAATTGGTTTTCAATGTATTTTCAGCACTTCCAACAGCGGCATCTAGTGGCCAGCTCTGGTAATGTGCCAGACCCATCCCCGACAATCAGCTGTAAGCTCCCCATCACCCAGAAGTGGAAAAAAACTGCATTTTAGCTTCTGAAATGCTCTGAAAACACAACAAAATTTTCAGGAACAGAGCAGAAAGGATCTCCATACCCTACCGCCATCGTGGCAAGCGGCAGAGAAAATGGCGCAATTGCACCCACCATGCTGAAAAAACTATTCATATGGCAGTAAAAAACCTAAGTCAAGGCATCATTTTCAATGGATTTCCTTTCGTATTGTGAGAATTTGATTTGATTTTGAATTTATTTTTGTATACCTCTTTTACTCGAGGCATTCATAACCATTGTATTTTTTAAAAAATGAGACAGGAGATTATTAAATGCATGTAAGTGTGGCACCTCATTGTCAATTATCGTACAACTGTTCTATAGTCAATGCTTGAGATATAGAAACATGTGCTTACTGAGACAAAGAGAGGTGCATTTAACTGCCAGAAAACCAGTGGTGGCCCACAGACAGCGCCCTCCACATGTAGCAGTGCAGTTGGGTGAAGAAACAAGTTATGAAGCTGCACAGGTTGAACTGTCAGGTCTGTATGGGCTGTGACAGTTCAAACTGATACTGAAACTTGAAGACACCTTATGCTGAGTCAAACCAATGACCACACTGGCCCAAGGACTCTCAGTAGATGTCCAAGATTACCCTATCACCTTGAAAATAACTCCTGAGATATTTTTTTTAAGATGGTGGTGCTAAGAAAGAGAAAGCATGAAGCCATCCAGTCAGTCATGGCTCTTCCTGAATGATAGTCATGAATGGAGCCCAAGGAAAGAACCAGCGGAAACCAAGGTAGATTTCCATGCCTAACAACTTGTCCTATCCTTCAGGTTTGACTCTCAGTCGTCACCGTAATGTTCTCACCTGTAGTGCCTGAGGTGAAAATGTATAGGCATGGGGATGTAAAGGTTGCATTGGACCTGTAGGAAACAGGCACTGGCTCAGCTGAACTGTGTCTGATGCGTCCCAGCAAAGCTTCAACACCTTCAGTTGGGGACTCATCACTCAGGTAGAAAACTTGTACCCCTTCATTCTTGAGAGTCGGAAGGATGTCTTCAATGACAGCTTGAAAATCTTAAGAAAAGGAAGAAAGTAGGTTAAGATCTTTAGCCCATTTTCTTAGATCTTTCTTGCAATTAATTTTATTGTTCTGTAAGGTAAATAGCCAAATACCATCATTGAGAAAAGCAATACAGATTATGTGAACAGCCCATGCAGCTCAATAAATAGGAAATCACATTTGGAGCATGGTATCATTGGTGGCACCAAATGCATTTAATCAAAATTAAATGTGGCTCCATTTTCGTTTATTGTAGAAAATAAAGAATGAGAACCAATTTCTGGGATTTGGGGGTGGTGTGGAATACTGATTTTGTTTGCTAACAATGGGAACAGGTATGGTTTTATTTTATTTTTATTACATTTTTAAAATAACAATACAAACAGAACAACAAAGAGAAATAGTACAAATATATAAAAGAGAAATACAAACAAAAATACATGCTCAATAATCTTACATTAAGGACTTCATTAAAGACTGCAGTGGCTCAAGTGGCTAAGATGCTGACTGGGAGGCGGAAGGTCAGCAGTTCAATTCCCGAGTACTGCAGGACAGAATGAGCTCCCGTCTTTGTCCCAGTTCCTGCCAACCTAGCACTTCGAAAGCAAGAAATTGCAAGTAGATAAATAGGAAGCACTTCTGTGGGAAGGTAACAGTGTTCTGTGCGCTCCGGTGTCTAGTCACGGCTGCCACATGACCACGGAAACGTCTGCAGCAACAGACAACGCTGGCTCTTCGGCTTTGAAACAGGGATGAGCACTGAACCCTAGAGTCAGATACGACTGGCCTTCGAGCAAGGGAAACCTTTACCTTTATTAATCTTACAGTATAACACAGTGAAAACATTTTAATACATTTTAAAACTCATCAATATTCATAATATATATTTCTCACTCTTTTAATATATATTTTAACTAGCAAAGGTTGCCCGGCGTTGCCGGGCTGTTTTAAATGGTGTTGAGAAGTTTTTGTTGTTGTTGTTGTTAATGTTTGTAAAGAAGAGGTTAGTCTATAATTGAAATTTTAAAAATTGTTATTTATACAAAAAAAATTTTGATGGCCTGTTATAAACTGTGATGAGTTTTGTTTGGTGTTTTGGTTTTGTGGATGAAAAAAAGAATAAAGGATGATATACTTTTTTGAAAAACTCTTGGGGCCTTTTGTGTGGGGCTATTGTGTCTTTTTGAATTTTTTTTATTATTGTGGGCAGCAAGTGCTGCTGGTAGGGGTTATCTTGTATTTTGACTGTTTTTTCTCTCGTGGCCTCTGGGTGGAGCTTCTTCCAGTAAGTAGTCTCTTTCTTTATTCATTTATTTTCCAGTAGTTGTTGTGTGAGGTCGTCTGGTGGTGAGTTGGCTGTTTTTCTTTATTAGGGGTGGTGGTGGTGTTTGGATTTTGTGGTGTTTGGCTGGATGCTGGGTGTGTTTGGAAATGTTTGTTGTTGTTTACTTTTTTGGTGTTATTTTTGTTTGTTTTTGTGTATTTTTGAATGTTTTTGATTGTTTGTTTTTGTGTTTTTTGGTGTCCTACGGGGGGGATCCCCTCTCTGCCGTCTCCCCTGGCTCTGGAAGGCTTTGGGGGACAGACCCCTTTTGTCTCCCCAAACCTTCCAGACTCATGGGACCCAGGAGAGGGGATCGAATCCAGGCTACCCTCTGATATTAAAAGGGAAATCTCAATTGGGGATTCCCCTTTAATATCAGTGAGGGGGGGTTGTGATCCCCCTCTCCGCTGGCTTCCTTGGGTTTGGGAGGGTTGGGTTGAGAAAAGGGGTCTGTCTCCCCCACCCTTCCGGACCCAGGAGAGCCATCGGAGAGGGGGATTTCCCCCCCCCCCAACTCCGTTTTTAAAGAGAAGTAACTGCTTGGTTTCTTCTCTTTAAAATGGTGTGTGTGTGTGTGTGGAAGGGGAATCCCCTCTCTGCCAGGTCCCCTGGGGTCAGGAGGGTTGGGGAGACAGACTCCTTTGGTCCCCCCAACCCTCTCAACCCTTTTCTCATCCTTTGTTGACCTGCAGACCCAGATCGGCCGTTTGCACGAAGGGTGAGTGCAGCAAGTAGGGCGAGGCATAGCAACCTATAGCCAGTTCCAACGGTTAACACTTGGTTTTATAGGTTAAGATATATATATTCTTCTTATCAAAAATATCAATCCAATTCTATACTTATACATTTTTTAATATATGTATGCTTATGATAACTATATTTAATATAATATAACAGGAAAAAATAAAATCAAATTCCCAATACACATCCAAGTGAAATATACATTGCCCTGGAGGATGCGATACATCACAGTAATCTTTTCCAAAAACTCATTTGATCTGGTGCTGGCCTGTCACCTTCACCTCTAATCAATGTAGATTCCACAAACGGTTGCCAAATTCTCCAAAATCTATTTTCACTAACTATACCCTTTTTTGTTGTTGTTCAATTCCCATGTTAACTTATCATTCAAAGCAAGTTCCCACATTTCCTTAAATGCACCAAATGCATTTAATCAAAATTAAATGTGATTCCCTTTTCATTTCTTGTAGAAAATAAAGAATGAGAACCAATTTCTGGGATTTGGGGGTGGGGTAGAAAACTGATTTTGTTTGCTAACAATGTGAACCAGTATTATTTTAATGGCTACTCTGGGTCGCCATTTTATTTTCCTTGAATGATCTAAACATGCTGTTCCTGAGCATTCTTTTTTATATAAAAAATTACATCAAGGCAGTTTTCTTCCAACATCATTTCAGTTAGAACAGTGCAACAGCCAGTAAATTCTTGGAAAGAAGAATGCTGCAAATCAGGGCCAGCTGTCACAAAAAGTTCAGCTTCAAAATAAAAGTATAATATTTATGAGGTACAAGCAACACATCTGCAGTCTATATATGTGCGCATTCCTTTTGATTAGCAAGGTTATCCAGTAATTCAACTGTGGTGTTCAACAACTATTTATTTATTTATTTATTAGTCAAATTTGTATATGCCGCCCGCTCAGGCATGCCCGACTCAGGGCGGCATCACAACAATGCACACAAATACATAAAACATTATAAAAACCCCCAACCCACCCCCTTTAAAAACCCCTATATCCCACCCACCCATCCCATCCACTATAAAAGGAAGAAAAAGGAAGAAAAAGGAAGAGGAAGAGGAAGAGAGAGAGTTCTTATACAAGCCAGCAGGCGGGCACCATAGTCCCATTCGGGCCCCACACCTGCCCTGCCAGCCAGGTCTTCACTCCTTTCCTGAAGGGCAGCAATTCACTTTGGAGTCTTAGGTCTATTGGCAGGAGGTTCCAGAGAGTTGGAGTGGACACGGAGAAGGCCCTCCTTCGGGTGCTAGACAAATGTGCATCCCTCGTTGGTGGTACAATTAGAGAACCCCTCCGGTCCGCTCTAGTTGGACGGGCAGACACTCTTGGGACGATGCGGTCTCTAAGGTATCCTGGCCCCCTGCCATATAGGGCTTTAAAGGTCAAAACCAGCACCTTAAATTGCACCCGGAGACAAACTGGTAACCAGTGCAGCTCCCGGAGTAGCGGAGAGGCATGGGCATATCGCCCACACCACATTACCACCCGGGCCGCCGCATTCTGGACCAGCTGCAGCCTCCGAATGGTCGTCAAGGGCAGCCCCATGTAGAGCGCATTACAGTAGTCTAGTCGGGAGGTAACCAGAGCATGGGTGACCATAAGCAAGGAGCCCCGGTCCAGGAGTGTGCGCAATTGGCGAATCACCCGAAGTTGGGCAAAAGCCCTCCTGGCCACAGCCGCCACTTGTTCTTCCAGCAGCAGCCGCGAGTCCAGAAGAACCCCCAAATTGCGCACTGGGTCTGTCTGGGGCAAAACAGCCCCATCCAGTACCAAAGGTGGTAACTCCCTGGATAACACGGGGCCCCTTATCCACAGCCACTCTGTCTTGCTGGGATTCAGCCGAAGCCCATTGGCCCCCATCCAGACCCCAATGGCCTCCAGGCATCCGGATAGGATTTCAACATCATCACTGGGGTCCCCACGGGCCGAGATGTACAGCTGAGTATCATCCGCGTACTGATGGTACCGCACCCCGTGGGAACGAATGATCTCACCCAGTGGCTTCATATAGATGTTAAATAAGAGAGGAGAGAGCACAGAGCCCTGCGGCACCCCATACTTAAGGGGCCTAGGGCTGGACCTCTCACTCTCTAACCATACCGACTGGGTACGGCCCTCCAGAAATGAGGAAAACCAGGACAACACAGTGCCCTGGATCCCCAGTCCTTCGAGCCGTTCCAGAAGGATACCGTGGTCGACGGTATCGAAAGCCGCTGAGAGGTCAAGAAGAGCAAGGACGGATGGACAACCCCCGTCCCGCTCCCGCCAGAGATCATCCATCAGTGCGACCAATGCCGTCTCCGTTCCGTATCCGGGCCTGAACCCTGATTGAAAGGGGTCTAGATAATCCGCTTCCTCCAGGACTCTCTGCAGCTGGCGCACCACCGCCTTCTCCAAAACCTTACCCAAAAAGGGCAGGTTGGAAACTGGCCTGTAGTTGTTAAGGACGGCTGGGTCGAGGGACATCTTCTTCAGGAGGGGGCGCACCAAAGCATGTTTTAGCTGTGCAGGAAATACCCCCTCCCGTAAAGAGGCATTTATTATCCCCCCTATCCAGCCACCTGTTACCTCCTTGGAGGCTTTCACCAACCAAGTAGGACAGGGATCCAAAGGACATGTAGTGGCACGAACAGCTGCAAGGAGCCTGTCCACTTCATCAGGGACAACAGGATCGAACTGATCCCAGATCGTACAGCAAGACTGCGCTCCGGCACCCCCCCGACCCTCCCCATCCACGCCAGGATTCAACCCTGAACGAATCCGATCGATTTTCTCCACCAGATGGTCAGCAAAGTCCTCAGCCGAACCCTGCCAACCAGGCACCGATCCCCCCCTACCAAGGAGGGACCTGGTTACCCGGAACAGGGCGGCTGGGCGATTATCAGCGGAGGCAATAAGGGCGGTGAAGTATTGCCGCCTCACCACCCCTATCGCCACTAGGTAGGCCCTAATAGCAGCTCTAGCTAGTGTCCAATCGGAGTCATCCTGGGTCTTCACCCAGCGGCGCTCTAGGCGTCTCTTTGCCCGTTTGAGTTCACGCAGTTCATCTGTGAACCACGGAGATGACCTAGTCCCCCGGGCGCGGAGAGGCCGCAGTGGCGCGATTTCATCCAAGGCTACTGTTGTCGACCTATTCCACAGGTCGACAAGTGCCCCGGGTGAATCGCGTAGCCGATCCAGAGGAATATCCCCCAGTTCCCTCTGGAATCCATCTGGATCCATTAGTCGCCGAGGGCGGGCCATTTTAATCGGCCCAGCCTCCCTACGGTGAAGTGTCGCCCCCAGAAAGTCAAGAGTCACCAGATAGTGATCCGACCATGGCACAGGTGAGATGACTAAATCCTGTAATCTTAGATCACTCTGCCACCGCTCCGACAAGAAAACTAAGTCTGGCATGTGACCACTGCCTCTGGTTGGACCCCGAATTACCTGAGTCAGGCCCATGGCTGCCATGGAAGCCATGAACTCCCTTGCCACCTCAGAAGCCGTCCCCAGCGATGGCAAATTGAAGTCCCCCAGAACCATAAGTCTCGGGAACTCCAACGCCAGCATCGAGGCGGCCTCGAGAAGCTCAGGCAGGGCATCCCTTACCCTGCAAGGGGGCTGGTACAGGAGTAAGATCCCCAGCTGACCCTTGGGGCCCAACCGTAGAAGCAGGGCCTCACAACCAGACACTTGAGGAGCAGTGGCCCTAGCAACTCCCAAGGACTCCCTGGCAACAATGGCGACACCACCGCCCCTCCCCTCACCTCTAGGCTGGTGCCAAATACCGAACCCAGCTGGACACATGTCCGAGAGAGGTACTCCATCTTCAGGAGTCAGCCAGGTTTCAGTGATGCATGCCAGGTCGGCCAGCCCTTCCTGGATGGCATCTTGAATCAGGGGGGCCTTATTACAAACCGACCTGGCATTCACCAGCAGCAGCCTAAGGGTGGGGTCACTCCGGATCTGCCGCTCAGGGCCCAGAGATGTACCGGTAGGGCTGGAATGAGGGACCGCAATTAAACATCGGACCCGCATTCCCCGAGTGCGGCCCGCCCCACGATACCCGCCATACCGCCCCATGCCCGTCACAACACCTATATGAATCTCCGGAACCTCCCTAGACGGAATGCTGCCCCTCCTTCCTGGCTGGCAAGGCCAACACTCTCTCTTCCCTCCCCCTCCGCCATCCCCCCCCAATTCCAGCACCGAACATTGGCTCCTAAAACGCACAAAAAGCGCTGGCAAGTCCTGCCGTCCACATCTCCTTTTTCTTCCCCCCAGATAGGGAGGGCGGAAGCAAGGAGCTGGAGGGGACGTCCGTGTGCGGGAACAACATCCACGGCAGCGTCTTCGGCTCCCCACTACCATGAGGAGCCCTCCTAAACTCCCCGCCCGATGGCGGGGGACAGGGAGGGACGGCCTAGCGCAATGGTTACGGCACCTCTGGCTCCCTTGGGCAGAAAGGCCCTCCAACCTCCCCGCCCAATGGTAGGGGGCGGGGGGGACAATCCTGCGTGGCTGCGGCAGCGGCGGCGTCCCTCCTCGGAGCCTCCCGGGCCACGGGAGGCTCCTTTTATCTCCCCGCCAGTGGTGGGGGCGGGGAGAGCGCGGCGGCGGCGGCGGCGGCGGCGGCGGCGGCGGCCCTCTTCGGAGCCTCCCGGGCCACGGGAGGTTCCCTTTATCTCCCCGCCGGTGGTGGGGGCGGGGAGAGCGCGGCGGCGGCGGCGGCAGCGGCGGCGTCCCTCTTCGGAGCCTCCCGGGCCACGGGGGGCTCCCTTTATCTCCCCGCCGGTGGTGGGGGCGGGGAGAGCGCGGCGGCGGCGGCGGCGGCGGCGGCGTCCCTCTTCAGAGCCTCCTGGGCCACGGGAGGCTCCCTTTATCTCCCCGCCGGTGGTGGGGGCGGGGAGAGCGCGGCGGCGGTGGCGGCGGCGGCGGCGGCGGCGTCCCTCTTTGGAGCCTCCCGGGCCACGGGAGGCTCCCTTTATCTCCCCGCCGGTGGTGGGGGCGGGGAGAGCGCGGCGGCGGCGGCGGCAGCGGCGGCGTCCCTCTTCAGAGCCTCCCGGGCCACGGGAGGCTCCCTTTATCTCCCCGCCGGTGGTGGGGGCGGGGAGAGCGCGGCGGCGGCAGCGGCAGCGGCAGCGTCCCTCTTCGGAGCCTCCCGGGCCACGGGAGGCTCCCTTTATCTCCCCGCCGGTGGTGGGGGCGGGGAGAGCGCGGCGGCGGTGGCGGCAGCGGCGTCGTCCCTCTTCAGAGCCTCCCGGGCCACGGGAGGCTCCCTTTATCTCCCCGCCAGTGGTGGGGGCGGGGAGAGCGCGGCGGCGGCATAGGTATTTGTGGTATCCGCGAGCACAATTGGCATAACTGTCCCTGACAGAGGTTACACCGGATGAGGAAGACCCCTGGTCACAGGCCTCTGCGGGTACAGAAATTGGGGAGCAGATTAATAGTTATAAGATTGATTCGCCCATATCTGACCTGGCAGGCAGTTCGGCAGGAGGAAGTTGAATTGCTAACCCAAGTTAGGAATTAGGTCATTCCACACTTGCAGATTAGCCCAAGCCCTAGCGCAAATAGTGGCCATGTTTACTCTTGTGTAAGCCACGAACAATGGACTTCCCCTGTCAGTATTTGCCTTAGTTAATTAACTTCCCCAAGAGAAGTTCCCAATTAACCCGGATAAACAGGTGATATGATTTTCTGTCAGATGACGATTCTATCACACGCTGTCTTGAATTCCTATATATGATGATGATTTTCCCTCAATAAACCACTGGTCTTCGCTCCATCTTGTCTCGTGTCGTTCCTTGACCAGTCTCCTCCAGGACCCTGAGGGCCGCTTCACGGCCCCAATCCAACATCTGGTGACCCCGAGATGTGATCCTACGCTAGAACCGTGTCCGATCACCCCGGAGGACAGCGCGGCAGCCCGGTCGGAGAGCCAGCAGATCGGGAAGACAGCTCCGCGACGAGGCATTTCAGAGAGGCATCCTACAGCTTGCTCCGGCTTTCGCGGCGGCTTGCGGCACGGAAAAACGCGTTCCGCTCAGGGTCGGCTGTGAACCCCTGACAGCGCAGAGGCCACCGAGGGCCCGTGGCTGCAGTCCATGCTCCGAGCTCTACCCAGAGATTCGTCACGCAAAACCTATTGCCTGAACTTCAGACGCGTCGAATCGTCCCGAGAAGGAGACTTCAAAGGACCTGGCAGGTAATATGGGGACTTGTCCTCAGCGGCAACGTCCGTCCGCTAGTCAAAGGATTCATGAGGATGAATTCAAAACCCTGGCCAGGGTATATCAGATAAGCTTTCACAGTGGAGAACTAGCGTGGCTTTTGGTGTTCTTGAGGGAACACTGCCTGCTTTAACCAGAAGTAGGTACGTTATCCCTTCAGCTCTGGGATCAGATAGGAGTCTGCATTCAGCAACCCCCGAAAGCTCCAGATGGCGTAATTCGCACATGGAGCAAATGTAGGAAACTCTTAGCAGAGGTGGACCCAGTCTGGGTAGAGGCCAAAGAACCCCCAGCATCAGCAGAGCCATCGGCGCCCACGGTGCTCTATCCGTCATTTCAGTTTAAGCAGAGTAGTGTAGGGAGCTTTCCCTCGGTGACAGCTGCAGACGTCACCGGTGGAATGTATGGAATGGGGAGCGCTGGCGCTTCTCTGATAGCTACAGGTTCCCGAACTACCAAGAGTGCCCTTCAGCGCACAGTTGAGGAAGAGATCAGGAAGGGGGAATTGCCAGCAGAAGAACTAGCTGAGCTTAGTCAGATTTGTCCAATTTGCTTGGAAGTAGATGCCCTCACAGGACAGATAGTTCATTCACCAGTCCCGTATAAGCTCCTCATGGCTATACGGAAGGCCATTTCAGAGACAGGACTACAGAGTCACTTCACTAGGGGCACACTTCAGCAAGTGTGCGAGAACACGATGTTCATCCTGCACGACTGGAAAGCCGTCATGCGGATGATGCTGAACCCCAGCCAGTATTTATTATGGAACAGCGAGTATCGCCTCGAGGCTCAAGCAAGGGCTGCCAGGATGGGGGAGGGGGCAATAATTCCTGACCAGTTATATGGTTCAGGTGCCTTTGAATCCATCGATGCGCAGACCGCCTTGCCGCTCGCCACCCTTCAGTTGTCAGCTGAGACGGCCTTCAGGGCTTTTCTCAAGGTCCCGGCAACTGGCTAAGCGGCCAAAAATTACACAGCAGTCAATCAGGGCGCCCAGGAGTCCTGCATGGACTTTATCAATCGCTTAGAGGAAGCGATCAGTAGGCAGATCGATAACGAGCAAGCCCAACAAGAGCTCATGATGAAATTGGCTAAAGACAACGCCAATCTTGACTGCCGTAAGATCTTGCAGTCACTGGGCAATCGTCCCGACTTGACTCTCATGGACATGATTAGAGCTTGCGCCGACGTTGGCACGGACTCCTACAAAATGGGTCTGCTGGCAGCGGCGGTACAAGGGGGTAGGAAACCCAAGAACAAAAAACAAGGGGCATGTCACAATTGTGGCAAGGTCGGTCACTTCGCTAGGGAGTGCCGATCCAAGAGCGGCAGACAGCATTCCGGCCATTCCAAGGCTCCAACCACCCCGTGTCCGAAGTGTAACAAAGGCTTCCATTGGTCCAGATTCTGTCCGAATTCGGGAAACTGGAACGCGGGCATGTCTCTGGCCCCGGTCCAAACAGAGGCTTCCCTCGCTCTGGGCGAGCCAGAGCTGGATTAGATTCCAATCACATTCCAGACATTGCGAAGGCGCAGGCCAGCCCCAAGGGTAATACAGGGCTAGAATTGACTTGCCAGGTGGACATCACGTGTGACTTGCCAGGCACAGTCTATCTGGTGAATTCCCAGTACATGGGACCCCTGCCCAAAGGCTTCATAGGCTTAGTTTTGCCTCGCAGTGTAGCAGGAGCATGCGGAATTCTTGTAATTCCGGGAGTCACTAACTCCAATTTTTCGGGTGTTCTCCAAGTTCAACTCTGGACGCACCTACCCCAAACCATTCACAAGGGAGACACGCTAGCGCAACTGATTATGGTTCCTTGTAACTCGCCAGCAGATAGCCAGGGAAGGCTCAGGGACAGCTCAGAGTCCGGGTCAGAAGACCGCTCGAGCGCAAGTGAGGCAGTGCAAGGATACCAGGTCTTAGCGACAGTGGAGACCAACATAGAATGGAAACAGCGGCCAGTTATTGAGGTATTTTTGAATAAAAAATCGTTCTCAGGGTTGCTAGATACCGGAGCTGACGTCAGCGTGGTCAGCCGAAGCCAGTGGCCGCAGGAGTGGGCCATTGAGCTGGTCTCCGATGTGTGGGGGGTAGGCGGCATCCAAGAAGCATTTAGAAGCCGGGAGTCGGTGGAAGTCACGATCCCTAAGGCTGACGGCATGGCGGTCATTCGGCCGCACATTCTGGACATGCACATCAACCTCTGGGGGCGAGACATTTTGCAGCAATACCGTGCCACTCTTACCTTCGGGTAATGGCTCTGCCACTTAAATGGCTTACCAACACACCAGTATGGGTAGAGCAATGGCCGGTAGTAGGGGAGAAGTTAGTCGCCCTAAAACAACTGGTTAAAGAACAGCTAGACGCAGGACATATAGAGCAGTCCACTAGTCCTTGGAATTCGCCCATTTTTGTCATTAAGAAGAAGTCGGGGACGTGGCGACTCCTCCACGATCTCAGAGAGATCAATAAATGTATACAGCCAATGGGACCGCTTCAATGCGGCATTCCGAATCCAAATATGATTCCCGAGGGTTGGGAGATCCTGGTCGTAGACCTCAAGGATTGTTTTTATACCATCCCCCTGGATCCAAGGGATCGGGAAAGGTTCGCCTTCACGGTGCCGGTTGTGAACCACAGTGAGCCCACGCAGCGTTACGCGTGGAAGTATTTGCCACAGGAGATGCTCAATTCGCCCACCCTGTGCCAAATTTATGTTCACAGCGCACTGGCAAAGTTTCGAAACCTTCACCCCACAGCCTTAGTATGCCATTTCATGGACGACATCTTGGTCGCAGCGCCGCAACTCGGCAGCGAAATGTTTAAAGACCTCCAGGCCAGCCTGGGGGAGAAAGGGTTACTCATTGCCCCAGAGAAAGTACAGAGAACCGAGCCATTCTCATACTTGGGTCATCGGCTTCTCCGTTCTCTCGCAGCACCAGTTTTGCCCCTGATCAACTTAAAAGACTCAGTCACCTTGGTAGAATTGCAGCAAGTTTTGGGTAACATTAATTGGGCCAGACCGTATTTCAGATGATACAGATCTTCTAAAGCCACTCTTCTCGCTGCTAACGCTAGGTAAACAGCCGGCAGACCGGATACAAATTCCTCGAGAGGCACGCTTGGCTCTCGAGAAAGTCAACCAAATTCTCAGTCAAAGGTGGGTGGACAGGATTGCTCAGGGGCCATATGCCCCGATCCTGAACTTGTACATCGTTCGGGCCGGATCCATGTTCTCCGGAGCCCTAGGAGTGGACTCCGAGAGAGGAGCGAGTATCGTGGAATGGGTGTATTTACCGAACACCTCTTCCCGAAACATCGTTCCCCCCCAAGAGTTGGTCTCCGCGGTGGTCTACCGCGGAAGGCTGAGAGCTAGGGACATTTCAGGGCACGACTTAGCAAAAATCGTGATCCCATTCACCAAGGAGCAAGTTCAGCAGCTGATGCAGCTCGGTGACTCGCTTCCAATTGCCTTGGAGGGATTCACCGGATGCTTGGCATACCATTTGCCAAAGGACCCCAGACTCGTCTCGCTTCAGACGCAGACGGTCAGCTTGTACGAATTGATTTCGCTGGTTCCACTTCAGGGGGCCAGAACAGTCTTCACTGATGGGGGTCGCACATATGGTGTCTTAACTTGGCAGGAGGGCCAGGCTTGTCGCACGCTGCTAACTCTTCCACAGAAGTCCGCGCAGAGGGCAGAGTTGGCAGCGGTGAACCTTGCTTTGCGCACCTTCGCCAAAGAGTGCCTCAACATTATTACTGACAGTCAGTACGTTAGAAATTTGCTTCACAGTCTACCGGGAGCGTACATCACTCCCGCGATAGACAAAAATTTGCTGAGTTTGTTCCTCACAGCTCAATTTCACTTGCGGAGCCGCACAGAAGCGCTCTATATCGCCCACATCCGAAGTCACCAGGACCTACCCGGTCCGATTTCCGCGGGCAATAGCAGAGCGGATGCGGCCGCAAAGGAAATTCAGCAACGGTCAGTGTTAGGTGTTTTCACTACTCCAATTCAGAGTCATGCATTCTTCCATCAGAATGCCAAAGCGCTCGCCAGACAGTTTAACCTGCCACTTTCTCAAGCCCAAGGCATAGTTCGCTCTTGTCAGCATTGTGCAGGGGCACCGGGGGGGCCCTCGTGGGGGGTCAACCCACGAGGGACAGAGGCTAACCAGGTGTGGCAAATGGACGTCACACATGCCCCGCAATTTGGCAGATGGCAGTACATGCACGTTTGCATCGATACTTTTTCAAAATTCGTTTGGGCAACGGCGCAAAAAGGGGAGACAGCTCCCCACGTGGAGCAGCATCTCCTTTCCTGCTTCGCTGCGATGGGCAAACCACGGCACGTGAAAACCGATAACGCCCCGGCCTACAGCTCCAGGCAGCTGGCCGACTTCATGGCCACCTGGGATATCAAGCATACCTTTGGCGTTCCTTACAATCCGCAAGGGCAAGCGATTATGGAATGAGTCAATCGGAAACTCAAGTCCTACATTGACAAACAAACAGAAAGGGGGAACCACCAGCCCTCCCCAAGTCTCAGGGTCAGGCACAGCATTGTCTGAACAAGGTATTGTTCACGTACAATCACCTTAATGTTTTTTTCCGATTGCACGCCGCAAGAGAAACACTTCCGCCACTCGGAAGCTCTCCCGCGGCCGCTGGTCCATTACCGAGTGCCACCGGATCCTTCTTGGAGGGGCCCGGCACCACTCGTAACCTGGGGAAGAGGGTATGCTGCAGTTATGTCTCCTACAGGTGTCATCTGGATTCCAGCCCGGTGCGTCAAGCCTCACTTGGAGCCACATGGCGTGGACCCAGACCGACCCGAGTCCGATCCCGGAGATGGAGGACCTCACCCTGACCGAGGGGACCCGGCGCAAGAAGCGGCGACAGCAGATGACAGCGCCGAAGGTCACCTGGGGGATGGTCAAGACCCTTTGCAATGAGGCCAAGGACGTCGTCCAACGCGAGGACGGGGAACCGACACCGGAGAACATCGTGTCTGCAGTCCTTGCCCTGATTACCGCCAACTCCGTGGCGGTCACCATCATCCTGACCCTCTCCCTACTTGCGGGGGGAGGCGTTCAGGCAGCTTCACTGAAGGCCAGCGACCTGATGCCAGGTGGAGACCTCTCTGCCCGGATGAACTACAACCTATGGGAAAGGTTGGCAAGTCTCTTCAACCAGTCCGATTTTTGCCTAAAGCAGAACGCCGGTTCTGCCTCAATCTTGAGCACCTGCCTCATCCCGGTGTGCCACGCTCCAGACGCGCGCACCAGGAATGGCGACTGGCTGGTGAAGCGGATTTTCGGTCCGTTTCTCCCAACGAGTTTCTCAGCATACGCTCGCTGGGGAATGCAGCTAACCATGACCTTGCCGGCTGATGCAGCCACTCTCCACACCCCTCGAGTGGCAGTCAGCCCGAACTCTACTTGTGCTCGAATGACCGGCTGCTCCGCAGTCGGCCGGACTCAGCGTCGCTGCCTCGACACTGGCAGCAGCAACTGGACTTGTGATAACCCAGAGACACTTGGTTCAATGTATGCTCATGTTACCCTGCCTTCAGGTTGGTTCTTCACATGCAATCAGTACACTTGGAATTACATTCCCGCTAATGTATCAGATTCCATATGTTGTATCAGTCGCTTGACATTGTTACTCCCCACTAGGGATATGATTGTTCCAAGCACAAATGTTTCCTCACCCATACGGCGCACTCGCGCCACCCAGTTAGACAGCTCATGTGATAGCAACATTAGGGTTCTGAGTCAGGCTGAGTACGTCTCGTTGGCAGTCAGCATACTTGGCGTGCCAGGCTTAGCCGTTGGCAACGCTCGGAGAATTGGTCAATTGGCTTGCGGATTAGCAAAAGCCATTAACCACACCTCCTCGGCGATAGCGCTGCTCAACCAGGAGCAGGCAGAGCTTCGCCATGCCATTCTAGACAATCGAGCAGCTATCGATTACCTTCTGTTGTTACATCATTTGGGCTGCGAGTCTGTCCACGACATGTGTTGCTTTAATCTTACAGACAACACACGCAAAGTACAGAGCCAGCTCACGGACCTCCACACCCTAGTCAAGAACATCAAGGAGGATGCTTCATGGGGGTGGTGGGATTCGTTGTGGTCGTGGTTCCCATGGGGATGGCTTCAGACGACACTCAAGGTGATCGTGGGGGTGGTAATACTGGGCACAACAATGTGTTGTTTCGTGCAATGTATTCCCTCACTGCTATCGAGATGTCCCCCATGGAATGAACCCCGAAACGTCATCCCCCCACACCAGCTGATGCCCCTCCTACGCAGGGCCATCTGTCAGGTCCAAAAATAACAGAAAAAGGGGGAGTGTGGTATCCGCGAGCACAATTGGCATAACTGTCCCTGACAGAGGTTACACCGGATGAGGAAGACCCCTGGTCACTGGCCTCTGCGGGTACAGAAATTGGGGAGCGGATTAATAGTCATAAGATTGATTCGCCCATATCTGACCTGGCAGGCAGTTCGGCAGGAGGAAGTTGAATTGCTAACCCAAGTTAGGAATTAGGTCATTCCACACTTGCAGATTAGCCCAAGCCCTAGCGCAAATAGTGGCCATGTTTACTCTTGTGTAAGCCACGAACAATGGACTTCCCCTGTCAGTATTTGCCTTAGTTAATTAACTTCCCCAAGAGAAGTTCCCAATTAACCTGGGTAAACAGGTGATATGATTTTCTGTCAGATGACGATTCTATCACACACTGCCTTGAATTCCTATATATGATGATGATTTTCCCTCAATAAACCACTGGTCTTCGCTCCATCTTGTCTCGTGTCGTTCCTTGACCAGTCTCCTCCGGGACCCTGAGGGCCGCTTCACGGCCCCAATCCAACAGGTATTTACAAGTACTCATGTGGACCAGTTTCTAAACAATAGCCCAGTTATCCTTTGACTTTGTTATGAACCTTTGTTCCCTTGGATAAATTGCAACCCTGACATGTCTCTTACAGTATTCAAGCTTCTTGATTAACAAATTTCAAAAATTAAGAATGTTTGTGTTTTCAGGAAGACAACTGTTCAGATTTAAGCAGTGGCTTATAAAATGGGTAATGCTACTCTAGCAAAGGTAAAGGTAAAGGTCTCCCTTGCTCAAAAGGCAGCCGTGTCTGACTCTAGGGTTCGGTACTCATCTCTATTTACAGCCAAAGAGCCAGTGCTGTCTGCGTCTACAGACATTCCCATGGACATGTGGCAGGCATGACTAGATGCTGGAACACATGAAACCTTGCCTGCCAAAGTGGTCCCTATTTATCTACTTGCAAATTCTTGCTTTTGACCTGCTAGGTTGGCAGGAGCTGGGACAGACGGGCGCTCACTCTGTCACGCAGCACTCGGGTCTCAAACTGCTGACCTGCCAACCTTCCAGTCATCAAGCTCAGCATCTTAAACACTAAACTACCACAGCCCACTTCCTGCCAACCTAGCAATTTGAAAGCAAGAAATTGCAAGTAGATAAATAGGGACCGCTTTGGTGGGAAGGTAACAGCGCTCCGTGCGCTCCGGTGTCTAGTCATGCCTACCGCATGACCACAGAAACGTCTACAGAAGCAGACAACACTAGCTCTTCTGCTTTGAAACGGAGATGAGCACTGCACCCTAGAGTCGGATACGGCTGGCTTTCGAGCAAGGGAAACATTTATCTTTACCTTTACCACAGCCCACTACTACACTACACAAGTTAATAGCTCTTAATGGACCCTTCAAAATCAAACTGCTCAACAGAAGGAACCTGCAACAATATATTTGTTCTGGGGAAACCCATTCTCTACCCAATTAAGGTGAAAAGTCCGGCTAATCTTAGACACAAAGAGGGAGCATAAGGAAGGGGGGCAGATGATGTCGCAGTCCCTGGTATTCAAAAAGTCCTGAGATTTTGATCCTGCACACCTTTCCCTGCGGGAGAGTACTAGCTGCAGTTCAGTCCTCCACTGTTTTCTTGGTTTGGTGCTTTTAAATCACACATTTGCCTCTCATCTCCCCAGTATGTCTACCATCCGATATCTGCCATTCTCTTTCAAAAGCCTCTCAAAGAAACATCTTCCTCACAATCTGTTACAAAACTTCCCACAAAACAAAAGGGTTCCACTGCAAATAACCTGCAGAGGGCAACATGTTTCATGATTCAGTGAGGAAGAAAAGAGAAAAGTAAAACAAAACAAAAGGCAAAATATGGAACACACAAAGTTCTAATCTAACCAACGACTCAGAAATGTTATTTTACTGAATGAGCAAAAGATGCTTTGATTATAAAAGGGAATGGAGGAAAGTAGCTTTGGTGAGAAATGTGATGGGGAAAAGTCCAGAGGAGTGAAGTCTAGGTCCTGTTGCTTGCATTACAACCATCTGTTGTGTTTGTGGGGATCAAGGAGACGCGGAGGCTTGAATTCATCCAAAGGCATGAATTTATTCAAAGGCATAGGCATAGGCATCATTTACACAAAACAGTCCGGCTGGACTTTATTAGAAGCAGGACAAAGACATTCCAGAGAGAGCATGTAAGATGTTTCATTGGTTATCTGCGATAACAGGAGGCTACTTAATTGGTTAACTATCTGCATGTCTTCCTCGTGCTCACCTTGCTCTAATTGGACAGAAGCTGCGTGATAGCTATGTGCCATCCCTGAACAGTGCAGGGAGGGGCAAAAGCCTTGAGAGACCCAAAAGGGGCCTCTAGGTTGCTGTGTAAAAACAGATGAGGTAAAGGAGACAATTATACACGATTTATGGCCAATGAGTCACAGCAATCGCACCGTGAAACCCCACATCTTCCCCCTTCTGTTTTTAAGAAGCTTATAAGCATAATAAATGTAACCCTTGCATTTGCGAGCCGGAAGCGTCCTTGCAGGCTGGCAACGAGGGTATGCATAGAATAAGCAACAGGCAGTTATCAGAATTTACAAATGCACAAACAAGCTTGAAGGCAACAAGTGGTTGTTGAGAGGTAAGCAGGAATATAGTTCCAAAGTTAAAAAGAAGGTCCTCAGTTTCTCCCCCGGTGTCGACCCCGGGAGGGAAACAGTGAGGCTTTGACTTATGTCGAGTACAGTTCACAACCTTGGCACATTTTAGGCATTGCTAACAGCTACAATAGGAACATAGAGAAACAGCATCAAAACTCATTTACATGTGTCACTGCTAACAGCTACAATAGGACTGAAAACTTTCTCATGTACTTCTAAAGGAATCTTGAAAAATGCAGTAACATAACACAAAATATATCATAAGCAAAATATATAACAAAAGCAAAATACAGGTCATTCCCCAAGCAAGAGATTAAGCAGGATATTTAAGCATCAACCCAATATGAACATCTCTCTTCTTCCTTACAAGAATAAGGCATATTTCTCTTCTTCTCTCACTGGTGTAAGCAAAATCAGGTCTTTCCCTAAGCAAGAGAATCTCTTCTTACATGAAGGAGGTCTCTATAGCATTCTAGAAAGCAATTCTCACTCCCCAATTACATGAGTAAGGCATTAAATTTTTCTCTCACTGGTGTAAAAGTGAGAGAGGCATTAATAACTTTTTACTACAAAGCATGGTAAATCAGCACAAATATCATTAAAACATTTCACACTCATAAAACAGGTACTAATATCAGCAGAGCATTTAAAGGCATTTGAATATAAAACAGAACATAGCATGATCATACAGTTGAACCATTCACCCAATTTAAAAAAGGTTTTCAGGTTTAATAATGCAAACAAAGCCAATTCTTTTTAAAGTCCATACAAACTTTTTAGTCCAATTAAAATGTCCAAATTGAAAGATCAAACGTTGATTGAAGACAATTTAAACACAAAACACTATTTTCTCTCCAGCACAGTTCTTTTTTTTAAAACAAACACTTCTTCTTGGCATGGCAGGGTGAAACTAAGCCATAAACTACTTCTCACTGAATTCACAAGACAACCAGACCCCCCTTCTCTCAGCTTTTCAGGCAAACACACATTCCTTCATGCTCCGGCCGTCCCCATCTGTACTAAGGCAGGCCGATAAGGTGAAAATCACAGGAAATTTCCATTTGCTTTCTCTGCAAACCGGACGCCTGAAACTTGGAACAGCCCATTCGGATCTCTTTGTTTGAGGGGTGGATAGCTCAAAATCAGCCAAAACCTCCTTGTACTTTTGAAGCAGTCTGTTGTCGGTTGAGGCACAATTTACCCCCCTTCTCCTTTGGATTTCTGTCATATTCTCAACTTTATGACAAGCTGCATCTGTTAGCTGGTACTTGCAGGAAAACCCCTCTTTAGGCTGGGGTTTTGTGCGTTCCTCCTCTGGGCAATCCTCCCATTTTTTGGCCATACGTGAGGAAGCAAGTTTACCGCACAGCTTCTCCGGCTTTTGTGAAGAGGGTTGCTTCACGGGGGGGCTGAGATCCCCCATACTGCTCTTTGAAACACACTCCTTGCTTTCTGCTATTCTGCATGCATCAACAGCTTCAATCTGTGATGAGGTCTCCACCATTTGTTCCTCATCAGCTGGCATTTGTGGTTTCTTAGGCTCGGCAAGAGCCTCTCTGTTCACTGGACCAGCAGCAACAGTTTCCATATCTAACACATCTGGAGTTAAAGCAGCAGAGAACAGGTCTTTTGTAGGGCTAAAAGGACTTGATTGTTGCAAGTCAGAACATAATGTCCCATCTCCATTTCCACCCCCATCTCCATATGAGGGCTCCTGCTGTGGTGTCCCATATGATGAAGAGACAGTCAGACTCCATCCCTTGGCTGGGGGGAAAATCTGTGGCAATTGTAAGGTAAACTTCTGGGAGAACAAAAGATTCTTTGGAGTAAAGTCTTGCCCTTCTTTGGTTCCTGCTCTTTGCCCATCATCCCATTTGAGTGATCCAATTTCTGGGTGCCAGGGACATTGGCATTTGACTCCCTTAGTGAAGCCTTCTGTACTATCAAGCGTGATGTCTGGACATCCGCTCTCCTTGATGGATCTCTGCAATTCGTTTGCATGGGCTCTTGGCCCTGAAGAAACTTCCCCCCCCATACTCACAATTGGGAACTCAAAAGCTGAGCTGATCGGTGCACCAGGGGGCTATGCCAGCCGGCAAGTAGGGGGGTTGGGATCCGGTAATCACGGCGCGGGTCACCAGATGTTGTGTTTGTGGGGATCAAGGAGACGCGGAGGCTTGAATTCATCCAAAGGCATGAATTTATTCAAAGGCATAGGCATAGGCATCATTTACACAAAACAGTCCGGCTGGACTTTATTAGAAGCAGGACAAAGACATTCCAGAGAGAGCATGTAAGATGTTTCATTGGTTATCTGCGATAACAGGAGGCTACTTAATTGGTTAACTATCTGCATGTCTTCCTCGTGCTCACCTTGCTCTAATTGGACAGAAGCTGCGTGATAGCTATGTGCCATCCCTGAACAGTGCAGGGAGGGGCAAAAGCCTTGAGAGACCCAAAAGGGGCCTCTAGGTTGCTGTGTAAAAACAGATGAGGTAAAGGAGACAATTATACACGATTTATGGCCAATGAGTCACAGCAATCGCACCGTGAAACCCCACATCCATCTTCATAGCCAATTCTCTCTCTCTCTCTCTCTCTCTTTCTCTCTCACACACACACACACACACACACACACACACACACACACACACACACACACACACACACACACACACACACACACACACACACACACACACACACACACACACAATGTTCCAAAAGTGCAAACAGTTAGACAGTACTATAGCAACAAATTAGGAACAAATCCTTTGTAAATCTAATGGCTGTTAACTGATCTTTCCAAGACTAAACTACTTTCAAATAGTTGGCCTGTGTGTGGGCCATAGTTTGGGCACCTCTGGTTTAAGCAGAGAAAATGACAGCTTAAAATCTATCCCAACCTGTTGAAAAACAGATTGCAAAGCGTGTTTTACTCCCGCTTACGGTGGGAGCAACCACGGGACCGGCCCGCTGAACCACATGACTGGCCCGCAGCCCAAAAAGTTTGGGCACCCCTGAAATAGAATTTGGAGCAGCTTTGTCTTAACCTATAAAGAAGAGATGTAAGGTACGTGTCCGGGAAAGGCTCCCACACCCCTGGAGCCTATCCTGTAATGCTTCATACACACCTACCTAACACCACTGAGATCAGCCCTGCGAGGGTCCGGAGGCCAAGAGTGGGGCCTGCGCCCTACAAAATGGGAAAAGGAATAGGAACTACAACTCCCAAGGTGCCTTGGGAGAAAAAACAGCAGTTTAACAACAAGGCCTGGAAATAGAATGTTGGAAAGAGCTGATTTGCATGTTGGACTGTGATTGGTTGAGACTGAATGAGATGTACCGTACGTGTCTGTCCGGCAGGCCTTCAAACACCCCTGGAGCCGATCCTGTAAGTCCCACTGCCCCCCCCTCTCTGTCTGTGACTGAGACAGAAAGAGAAACACAGATAGAGTGAGACAGAAACAGAGACACAGAGACACACAGAGAGGAAGGGATGCATGCACTGCCCCAGCTCCAGCCCAAACCACACTGGCCGCAACCATGTTCAGGCCCACGGGGAAACCACCCACACCCGGCCACAGCGGCGGCGAAAGGTACACAGGACACCAGGAGCAGAGTGGAGGGGAGGCCACAAACACCCCTGTAGTTCACCCAACACCCCCCACAAACCACCTGGGATGAAGTCCGGGTACCCTTGCTAGTCTCTGCTAAATACAAAGTGGGTGCAATCAGACGGCTGCAACATCCCATAATGCAACCCTTCTGTCTGCCAGGGAATCGCTGCAATACAGCCCCCAAAAGGAGAAGCCAACTTGGTCCAACATGAGAACAGCTTGAAGTCACACTGGAATGCATTTCCCCATGTGTCGTGTGATTGTCAGGAAATAAATTTCAGTGGATTGTGATCTATTTCTCCATGGATCACACCCAGAGTTTCTACTCTGCCAGTGCTGGTTCTACAGCACCATTGCAGTTGAAGTCTTGGATTGAATAACACTGGGACATTTTTTTGTCCCCTGATGCTGATTGGCCCATTGAGAATTGAGGATAGTGGAATTTTGCCCCTTCTCATCTACTTGAATTTTCTGTGCTGTCATCCAGTACTTCCAGGAACTCTTGGCAGGACTGAGCAGGAATGGGATATTATGACTTGCTGAACTAAATGGGCATTTAGCCTGTTTGGTCCACTGATAGGCTAATTTCCTCCTTGTGCCAGTCATCAGATGATGCACATGTTAAAGACAGCCATTCTGCTCCAGGAACATTCCTACCTGCATTTTTCTAGATCTCTGTGGGAGCCTACTCTTTTCTTGTTCCACTGCGGTTTTGTTGCCAGGATGTGCAATTGTTAGGATCAATTGCACTTCCTGCTTTTAATTTCTCAAACAGTTCCAATTTTCCAGTATCATTAGTGGCTTAAGCAGACAGCTTCACCACTTAATGATATTGGGAAATTGGAAAATTAAACATTTCCCAGTTAGGGCACTACTAATGCACTATGCATTTAAGAATTTTTTTTAAAAAAATTGAATGCTTCATCCAGGTAGCAGGAGGAGACCAGATGGTGGTGTGTGTTTTTCCCCACAGTTGAAGTTTGGTGATTGGAAACTGATTTCATGAGGCCTGGAAGATGTCATTTGGAAGTGAACGTCAGAGAGGGATGAGGAACATGAAATGGATTCAAATGGGCGCATTTATGGCTGTCATAAATGCATCCATTTCTGGTGGCAGTGGTGGCGACGTGGGCCACATGAAATGGTGCTGCAGGCGGAGACTGGCCCGCAGGCTGTAGATTGCGAACCACTGATCTAGGTCAAGAACTATTGGTCTCTCACTCCCTAGCATCACAGTCCTTTCTCCTGACATACGAAGAGATTATTATTTTTTTCTCAGCTGAAAAGATTCATCCCTTGACCATCAAGCTGTGGAATGCCAATTTAAAACCTCCCAGTGGGGAAAATCCTTTTAAAAAGTGAGTTTGTGGTCCTTCAGGTGCACAATCAAGTCTGACCATTGTGACCCTATGCACGCCAGTCTCCTCTATCATCCTCCATCCTCCGGAGTCTCTCCAGATTCATGACAACAATACTGAGTAACCATCTCAATCTCTGCCGTCATCATTTTTCCTTTGGACTTTGATCTTTCCTAGTATCAGGGCTTTCTTCAGTAAGTCCTCTTTTCTCATTTGGTGGCCAAAGTATTGGAGACTTAGTATCTTTCCCCAGGAACATATTGGGCATTTGCTAACTTGAGGCACTCATCTTTTGGCATCCTATCGTTTAGCCCAGTGGTTCCCAATGTGGGGCCTATGCCCCACAGAGGGACTTCAATTCCCGGAAGCCTAAATCCGTACATTGGCTGATCAGTGCTTTGGGGAATTGACTTAGGATTCAGGGAATTGAAGTCCAAAAACCAAAGGTTGTTGATACTGTCCATGGGGTTTTCTTGGCAAGGACTGTTTAGTCTTCGTTCTCTGCTATGGCCTATGCATCTTGGGTGGCCCTTTACAGCATAGCCCATGACTTACTCAAGCCATACAAGCCCCCTTGTCATGGCAAGGCAACAATTCTTGGGGGGGAAAAGGTCAATAATTATACTACACTGAGAGACAAACAAAACTGAACGGTTGGCAGCAGAAGATTATTAAAAATCCACACTAAGATTATTATCCCTGCAAGATTCAGCAAAGTGTTTGATGCCATAGCTTTTAATGAACTACACAGAAAAGCTGAAGAGATCAGATAAAAGCAGATGGTAATTTCATCAATGAAATTTCTGTACTGAATCCATAATAGATGGAAGGAGGATACTCCCTGACTGAGATGTCCCATAAATAGCTCTGAATTCATAGCTTTAGCATTTAGAAACTGAAAAGCAAACAAACAAAAAAGGGAACATTTGCTGAATACCAATTTAATGTGCAAGCCTTTATTAAATTAAAAACACTGACGTAATGCTTTCTTTATTCGTAATGCTGATGTTGTTTTAATCAGGGCATGGTGAGTTAATTTTGTGCTCAGATACAACCCACTCTTCAAAAATCTTCTTAACTTTCTTCCCTTGGACTAGCAGAGCTTTCCTTGCAAATCCACATTGAGAACCTTGACAGACTTCATTTGAAAAACAGTTTCACTCCTGTATGGCTTTTCAATCAACAGTCAAATTCCTATTCTGAAATAAGTTTGCAGTGGTTTTTGTTGTTGTTGTTGTTGTTGTTGTTGTTCCCGCAAGGGGACAATGACAATAAAGATTTACCTTATCTTATCTATCTTTTCTTCCAGGGTAAGGAAACTGTACAGTGAAGGAAGGAAGGAAGGAAGGTTGTATGGGTGGGAGGAAGGGTGGAAAGAAAGAAAGAAAAAGGAAGGAAGGTAAGAAGAAAGAAAAAGATGTCCTATGATTCTTTCAAGCATGGTGATCTTTTATCAAACAGGATCAAACCTGAAATAAGCAGTAATAAATCAATTTCCCTCTTGGATAAACCCACAAAGTATAGCTCACCTGGAGTTGTCAGAAGCACCTTGGCCGCGCAGGAGTTAAGCACATGTAAGAGAGACTTGGATCGGATATTATAGTTGACACATGCCATAGCACAGCCAATCTTCTCCAGACCCATCCAGACCCAGAGATAGGCAGGTACGTTCTCCATGAAGACAGCCACGGTGTCCCCTTGTTGTAGCCCGGCATGACCTTGTAACACTCTGGCCACCTGGCTGCTGCGCTGGTCAATCTCTCGGTAGGAATAGACCTCTTCTCTAAAAAGAATCAGGGGTTTTTCTGGGTGCTTCTGGACTTTGTCCAAAAAGACGTCCAGCAAAGTGAATGGACGGTTGTGTTGAGCATACCGGTAGCATTTATATCCCAAACGTATGGTACGGAAGAAGAAGACCAGGTCCAGCCAAAGATAGGGGAAGAAAATATTTCCCAGAAGAGGCAAAAGTACCAGGAGACCCAGCACTACAGCATATAAGTCCAGCATGACTGGGACCTCGAGTCAAACCCAGTGTTGTGCAAGCCACAGGGACACTGCTAGTTCCAGCCTCCGTTGAAGCCCTGCTGGGCGAAAGACAAAAAAGCAAAGTGCAGCAATGAATGAGATGGAATTCCCACTCTTCCCTCCCCTTTGTGCCTGCAGGCTGATTTGAGAAAAATCCTTGGTTTCAAGTCAGTAAACATTAACTGGCAGGACACAGGACTTGAATAGAGTTATGCTCTTGGCTGCCAAAGTCTTGCATCTGCAGCTGTGCCTTTGGCTTGCAACAGAAGACACCTCGCCTATCTTGTTTTTTGAGCAACTTACCTTCTACCTGGAAAGCCTATCAGAAATCTCAAAAGCACTAATCATCCTTTCTGGTAAAACTGTTGTTTTTTAAGGATCAAACAGCAAAGATGGTGGAAGAGTAAAGGCAAGAGGCAGACAGCGCGCGCACACACACACACACACACACACACACACACACACACACACACACACACACACATCAGAGTAAGGGACTACCTTCTTAGCTCATTGGGGCAGCGTTTCCCCATCAGTTGAGAAGTTTGCTTCTTGGGAGGAGTAAAATACCTGCTTGATGCAGGGATCGTGCCAAACAGCATTTTGCCCCTACCTCAAGTGGTTTTAAAAAAGCCATTCTATGCCAGTCCTCCCACTAGGTGAGAGCTTTGTCAAGGCACAGGGGCTTGAGTGGTCTAACTAGGCAGTGTTGCCCATCACTTGTCAATCATGTTAGGACTAAAACTCACCAAAGCGTCCTCTATCAGATCCCTTGGGCCAGGTGAAATCAGAGGGCACAAGTCATGGTCCGCCTAGCCAGCAGGTGACGTAATAGCCAAATGGCTAAAAAAACCGCATGCAGATGGACTTGATTTCACAAGTCCATTTGCATGGTTGGAATGTCATTGCAAAGACATCTGCCAATGTGCAGACTCCTCACTGAATAACAACTCCAAGGTATCGAAGGTATATCAGTCGGGGAAGGACAGTGTAGGAAAGCCTGTTTCCTTCTTTCTTTCTTTCCCAATTGAAATCATGGGATTTTGGTAAATCAACTCCTCAATAAGTTCCATTGAAACTCCTTCATAAGTGTCACCTCTAATAACAATTTACAATGCTACGCAACAGGTTTTCAGCCAACATCTTTGGTTCTTCTCATTCTTGAAGTCCCATGTAACAAAATAGGAGCCATTTTCATTTTGTGCAGTTTGCACTATTTATGTCAATGTGCTATTTCCATTAAAAGACATACCTGTCAGGTATGGGATTTGAAAATAAGGGAAATCGCTGTACTGGTGCGCATGCACAGTATGGGTTTTGCCTTTTCCTTCCGCACAAGGCACCATGGGGGCTGTAGTTCCCTGCCCATTTTGCACCAGTGCACATGCACAGTACGGGTTTTACTTTTTCCTTCCATGCAAGGGCTGTAGTTCCCGGCCCATCCTTTTTTTTAATAGAATACGGGAGATTTACAGGAAAATACAAATATGGGATGATGGCGGGAAAGAGGGATAAATAACGGGAGTTTCCTGGCCAATACAGGGGACTTGACAGTTATGTTAAAAGATGTTGATGCAATTTTCTACATTTTGCACAAAAAAATCTTTTTTTTCTTCTTTGCAAAAGTTCCACAAAACATTTCAGCGTCTCACAAGACGAGACAAATGATGTTGTTGTTTATCATCTTCATGTGTAATATCGAGACAAGGGTTCACATCTCAACATTGCAAAAAGTTGCTTTTCTAAAGAGGATACTGTTTCCGGGCTCTGCATTTTAGAAAAAGAAATGGAAACTTAGAGACTGGGATCCTCAAATGGAGATGCTTGTTTGGCTCAGGACGAGCCTGGAATGAAGGAATGAAGTCAAATGTAATAGTATAGGCATGCCTTGAACTAACCATTGATATCTAAGGCGTCTTTTGGCTTGCAGGTGATAGCAGATGTGTGACTGGGATTTTGATAGATAAGTTAACATGCCTCAGGGACTCAGCATAAAATCAGAAAATTGCTTTCCTAAGCAACCTGCAATAAAAAAGTCCAAGGTCTAGACTTCTGGTTATTCAACTATCTCCTCACCTCTGCCTTCCTTTGCTTTGAGTTAATGAGCAACAAATCCCATCAAAACTTCCTTTTATCTGCTCACTAAAATGAGCTGTACTTTTAACCAACTGATCGGCCCAAATAAAGGTTGTTTTTCTTTCTAGCCAATTGCCAGGTAGGGGAAGAGCAACAACTGTTTCTCAATTAAAACAACATTTTTTATAAAAAAAAATCACATAATTTATTTTTCTGCCAGCATTTCGAACATGGGTGAAACATAACTTGGAAAAGATAAGAAAGCAGTCAAGCACAGCCCATATTGCAGGACCTTCTGTTTGGAATTATTTTCTCTTTGATCGGGAAAATCTTTTAGCAGTCTCAACTGATTTGGATCTGTAATGCATACTAAGCATATCATGCACAGGAATCCCAGCCAACATAAAAGGTTCATATAATCTTCATGTTGCAGATGAGCTTGCCTATTCATGCCCGATGCCAAACCCTCTGAAATCACTAAAATATTACAAATCTCTCTCTCTCTCTCTCTCTCTCTCTCTCACACACACACACACACACACACATTAAATATATATTCTGAAACTGGATGAGGCTGTTTTACAAATTTCTGTTTTTAAAAAGCATGTGACGGACAATTTTTTATTGCATTGAACATAAAGTTTGCCCCTCTGTCATTTCATTTTTGTCCCAAGTTGAAGAAGCTGAGAAAATACAGAAATAGAGGAAGACACTACTAAACAAACTGTTAGCCTTGCAGTGGAACACCACATGTGTATCTCCCACAGCTAGCAGAGAACAAAGCAATCTCTTTGTTTCCGCAGACATATTTTTGGTACTTGCCTTTTGGTAATAACTGAAGAACACGCAGCACCTGTATTCCTTTAAAAATGCTTCCTTAGGAAATGTGTCCAAAGCAACAAACATGATGATTTTTTAAAAAGGGGCGATCTTCTGAAGAATGTGGAAGTTCCAAAGAACCAAGTTAACAGTTCAGATCACATGCTTTGTGTTTCTCATCCCCGGGTTAAACTGTGCATTACAGAAAGCCCAACTTTAGAGGAGAGCCTTTCTGAAGTGTTGATTGTTTGTGATTGTCCCAAACAACGACAAAATGTCACTTGGTGGTGGAAAGGCTAATTTTGGAGCAGAACAAGGAGGAGATGTTAAACTTATTCTTTGCCACTACTTCTGTTATATAACAGCACCAGGGCTGCGGTGGCTCAGTAGTTAAGAAGCTCACCTTGTTAGCTGGAGGGCCAGCAAGTTGGCAGTTCAAGACCTGGGAGCTGCTTAAAGAGTTGAGCACCCATCTCTGTCCCAGCTTTTGGGGACATGAAAGTGCCTCATTCAGGCATCTCCTGAGTGGAGTTTCTCCAGCAAAAATCCTTTCAACCCAGAAAAATTTCTGACACTAAATTATTATTATTATTATTATTATTATTATTATTATTATTATTATTATTATTATTATTATTATTATTATTATTATTATTATTATTATTATTATTATTATTATTATTATTATTATTATTATTATTATTATTATTATTATTATTATTACAGCACCCACTCAGCTACGCTGTTTAGCCTGGAGGAATAAAATGTAAGAAGAAGCAAGCTAGATGCCTTCAGATACATAAATGGCTACCATGTATCTGGTTGATGAGAATGACATAATATTTGTTCTTTGGGTCTCAAAGACAGGCCTAGAATGAATGGATGGAAATAGCCAGGAAGTAGATTTCACTTAATTAGTAAAAACTAATTAATTTAACAGAAACTCCCTACTCAGAGGAACAGTCTGCTGTACTTCAAAAGGTATGCCTCAGTGTACATATTTAAGCAGAGATTAAGCAGCCATCTACTATAGTTGGATCATGTTGTAGAAGATGTTTCTTTGTTAAACCATTGGTTTATCTCTTCAAATCTGCTTTTCCATGGAAGCTGAGGTAATATGGTTTTGCAATATGTTTCAGTGTGACATAAACTTTGGTTTCTTCCTGCTGATCCCCCCCCCCTCCCAGATCCCCCAACCCCTCAGAAAGAAAGTTGGCAACTGTGGCCCTTCAGATGTTTCTGGGACCTCAACTCCCATAATCCCCTACCATCTGCTCTCCTCAGTAGAGCTGACGGGACTTACCAGTCAACAGCACTGAGAAGACCAGAGTTTTACACTCCCCCATCTTAGAAGAAAGAGTAATGTGTGTTTCTGATACACGTAACTGGGTCATGTGTCATTTGGCATTCAGCATCGACAACAGTGACTTGACTTCATTAGAGAGGAACTTCACACAAGTTCTCTTGCCAAAAAACATTTGCGCACAACAGATGCCAAAGGAAGAGATTAAGATCCTTTGAAACCAGCAGCTGAGCGTGCAGCATGTATCTTGGTAAACCCACGCACACATCCTGGCTCCCATTGAGAGCTTGGTGTTCTGTCCGGCCCCAAACCCAGATTCTCAGCCTGTGCTTTAGAAACAAGAGCTCTCACACTTAGGAATGTAGGTCAGGGCATGCAGTACCAGACAAAGAGCCTTGTGTCCTTTTTCTCTCCTGGAGGTCTATGTATACTTAATCGGAGTTGGGGAAGCACATGGCAATGTAGAGAAGCAGTCTATTGCTTAGGTTGGGATGACCACAGCAGTTTGTATGCTGCCTCCAGAAGCCATAGGAATGAGAAGTAGTCGCATCAGGGAAGCTTATGTAGGATTTGTCTACACAACTGCTTTGGAGCAGGCTAGATGGAGGCTACAGGGAGGTCTAAGACAAGGAAATGTTTAATTTCCTTATATCGTGAAGCAGCTCTCTTATTGAGTCACTTCACAATAATGGCAAATTGAAAGAGACTACCTGCTTTTGACCCATAGAGCGACCCTACCCACTCAAAAAAAAATTTACTACCACCTCTGTGTGCCGGGCCAAATCTGTGGGCATGGCCAACACAATGGGGTATGGAGGTGGGTGTGGCCAGCCAGGTGGGCATGGCCTGGGGGAATTTCCGCTACCGGTTCTCCTGAACACGACAGAACCTGCTTCAGTGCATCACTGATCCTACCTGCACAAAAGAGTTCCTGGACAGGAGACAGGAACACTCTAGGAGAGGGCTGGTTCACTCCAGGAAAGATGTTGTCGGCTTTCACTGCCTTTAAGAGTGTACCCACCTGTCTCTGCAGGGGTCCAAACAGCAGGTTTAAATGTTTTGAAAACTTAGAAAGAAATGGTGCACTGTTGTGTATAGTTACTGTATTTTTCCCTTGACATTCTCCTACAGTCCTACGTTTTCTCCCCTATAAAGCAACACAACTTGTGAGAGGGTAACATTTTTAAAATAAATCTGCTGGGGAGGACTATGCCTTAAGAACACCTCTGCACTCACACATTTTTGTTCCACTTTTGCTGCTTCCAAGGACGCACCTTGTAAGACACAGAACAATACATGTTGAACTACATGTCCTCAAAGCCATCCAAGCCTTTAGGATAGGGGTTTCCAACCTTTTCAAGCTGGGGGCCAGGTCACACTCTCTCTGTCAGCTTTGAGGGCCGGACGGCCATTCTGCCCTGCCTGCACAATGGAGGCAGCCATTTTGTCCCAGCAGCTTCAAAGGGGTGGCCATTTTGTTTCTCAAATGCCCTTGGAGGGGACCACATGAAATGGCGCCATGAGCCGGATCCAGCCCGTGGGCCTTAGGTTGGGAACCCCTGCTTTAGGAATGCAACTAGCTTCTCTATCACTAGCCATTCCCATGCCAGATATCTTGAACAGTAGCTCTCTTAAATCCCGGCTTAATTCATTAACTCCTGCTAAGAAGGGGATGATCCATTGCTAAATTTCTCATCCTGACATTTCCTGAGTCTTTCCAGGCTAGAACTCCCTGCCAAGATGTCCCACTGCATCAGACACTTGCCAAGCTCCCTGTGCAAATGAGACCCTGACCTCCTCCTCCTCCTCTCCCCCTGTTTTTTATCTTCTGCCTAGGACTGAAAAAGCCAATGAGCTTAATGCATCCTGTACAAGAAAGATAGTAATGATGAAATTGTAACTTCAGTACTGTATTCTATGCAGCTTGGTGTTTCTCCTGCCCTTTCCAGGCAAATCTTGAGCAAATCTCCTTCAGGAGAAAACAGCCATGAAACTGCTGGGAAATCCTGCAAGATTCCCCATAGGACTTCTTAAGTAACAGAAATATATTGCAGACACATCTCATGGGAAGAAGTAAAAAAATGTATTCTTCCCTCTTCTTTTTTTCTCCAAGCACAAGAATATGCTATGTTTACCCTCTTCTGACTAAAGTTGATTGGAGTCTTCAATTTGCAGAAGCCCTGATCAGCAGGTGTACTGACTTGGACCTCTGGTAATTGAAGTCCAGGGGTACACAGAAAGAGCTGTCCTAGGGAACATGACCCGGCCCCCAGCTTTAAAAGGTTGAGAACTCCTGATTTAGAAGTTCATCAAATGCAAGAGAAGAGGAATACCAAATGTGAAATTGATCAATTCCTTTAAGAAACCATAGTCTTGAGTTATAGTAACTTCATCCACAGGGTTACTATACATCAGAGGAAACTACATGTGATAATAACAAAAATACACATTTTTCTTAATGGCAGGTGGCTGTGTGTGTGTGAGAGAGAGAGGGGGGAGTACACTCTCATTTTCTACTATTCCAACGGACAGAGGATTCAAATTACCAGAAAAGAGACTTTAAATTATTATTAAGAACTACCTGATTGTAAAACTTGTTCAACAATGGAATGTTGGAATGTGCAAAGTGGTGCGCTGTCCTTCACTTAATATTTTCAAATATAAAATTGAATCTGTTGAGGATATTTCATCTATGGAAGTCCTCCATCATCAACGGATTAGAGCTGATGACTTTTGTGGTCTCCCCATACTTTACAATACTGCTTCCTTCACAAGACAGAGACCGATCACTAGTCATGCTTCAAAAATTGCCTTATGGATTATCTACCTAGCCATCAACCACCACTAGCATCAATGCAGATTTGTTGTTGTTCAGTCGCACAGTCAATTCCGACCCTTTGTGACCCCATGGACCACGGCATGCCACGCACTCCTATCCTCCACCATCCTCCTCAGCCTGCCCAGCTTCAGGCCCATTGCATCAACAATGCCATCTAGCTATCTCATTCTCTGCCGCCCACTTCTTCATTTGCCCTCCACCTTTCCCAGCATCAAGGTTTTCTCAAGTAAATCCTCTCTTCTCATTTGATGTCCAAAGTACTTTAACTTCATCTTCAATATTTGACCTTCCAAGGAGCAGTCAGGATTGATTTCTTTTAAGATTGACCTATTTGTTCTCTTTGCTGTCCAGGGTACTCTCAGAATTCTCCTCCAGCACCACATTTCAAAGGCGTTTATTCTTCTGCACTCAGCCTTCCTTATGGAATGCAGATTTAGGAGTTCACAACTAAACAGGACCTTGCTCTAGCTTCAACAAATTCTCTTTCTGCATATCCAGCTTTCTTCAAGTTAGTGGGGTCTTTTGAGGATGCCACAGCGCAGGACCCTCCCTCCCAAAAAAAATATGTTTTTTTTTTTAAGATTGTCTTTACTTCTCATTTTGAAGAGCATGTTAAGCCAAGCAGTTTTCTAGTTTGAAAGAGCTTGGCAGTGATAATGAGACTGAAATGAGGCTCCGCAATAGAATTTATGCCAATCCCCAATTAGCACCTCACAGACCATCTTTGTTCAGCATGTGGAAGTGGTGAACACAAGTGTGTGTGTGTAAGAGAGATATACAGAGGGAGAACACAGAGAGGCATAAAAGAAAACTATTGCGGAGTTCACGGCGGAACATTGCCAAGAATCAAAGCGCTTCCTGTAATTTCTCTCTGTTTTCACCAGTAATGGAGCCTGTGTGCTTTGGCCAGGCTAGATATAGATCTGAGTTCTTTTTAGATTTTCTTTTTTTTCTGAAACAGAGAGCCAAACTTGCTTGCTTTGTGCCTTTCTAGGAGTCACTCCAGGTTACTCCTTCTCGCTAAAAATATTCACATTCCTTACTACATACTTATTTAAATGCTTATTGCTCCCTCATTCCATCTCAGAAACAGCATGCCTGAAAGTGTTCAAATAAATTCTCCCCGCCCCCTTCCTAACCTCCTAATCTCTTAATGGCACAGAATAAACACCTAACTCCATACTAAGCTTAGACTTTTATACGGTACTTCTCTTGCTTCGTTCCTGGACATTTTTCAGTCTCGTCTGATTACGTGTTTACTTAGAAGTCCCAAGCTATATTGCAGACTTTCTATAGGACAGAAATGTTCCCTTTCTAACATTTTTATTTCCCTAGATCAGGGGTGCCCAAACTTTTTGGGCCACAGGCCGGTCATGTGGTTTAGGGGGCAGGTCACTACAGCACGAGGGCTGGATCCAGCCCCTGACACCAATTCATCGAGCGCATTTTACTTCCGCTTCCAGGAGCGATGAGGGCGACGGTGGCCAGATGAATTGGTGTTGGGGGCCGGATCTGGCCCATGGGCTGTAGTATGGGCACCCCTGCACTAAATGAAACCATGACTTGTTCTATCTTGCTCTTGATTTTCTTGCATGAGAATTATGGATTATTTAGTAGTTTGGGGTAGCTATATTTCATGTGTCAAATTGTTATAATAAACTGCATAAGAAACTTTGGATTGGTTTGTTGTTTTTTTTTAAAGAAAAGAACACAAACAAATAAAGACAGGTTGCAGCACCTGGGTCTCAAGCTGTTGACCTGCCATCCTTCCAGTCATCAAGTTCAGTGTCTTAACCATTAAGCCACCACAGTCCCTAGCCAAGGACAAAGGATGGTGTTGTGTTCTGATGGTTTTATTGTACACACGGATTACAATGTATCTGAGCCAATGTAACCTTGCCTATAGCAACAATGTAACCTTCAGCTGTATCATATAAACCCTGTAATAGGACGCGAGCTAATGACCACCAGCTGGCAGCAGCGAGCGTCCAAGCTCTCTTGGTCCAAACTCATCAAAGGCAACAGCGCGGGAAGTTTTCCCGCCACCACCTACACCTGGACAAGAAGGGCGTGACCTGCAATGACGTCACGCAGACAGTAGCCAATGGGCTACCATGGCACCACGTTCAAATGTATTACTGCTGTATATAAAGAGCTATCGATCCGCCATTACCTCATGTTCCCTCTGTCCACGATGCAATAAACCTGAGTTAACCCAGCCCGAGGCTGTGTCCTGTGTCTTGGTTTGCATACACCAAATTGGCGACGAGGATGGGATTATGGATCCCCACGGAACAGCCAGGGCACAGAGCGGTTTCAACATCACCAAACCGCAAGACTGGGAGCTGCTTGAGATGGATTTCCAGGCGGCCCTGGTGGAACTCAGAGTCAAAGGAGAAGACGAGGAGAGGAAGAGGGCCATCCTCACCAGAATGCTCGGGATGGAAACCAAGCGGACGCTGGTGGGCATAATCGCTCCGAAGAAGGTGAGCGACTTTAAGGCGAGCGACATCATGAAACTGCTGCGAGAGCGGTTCTGCCCCTCGAGGGCAATGTTTCCCGCTCGGAGCGCGTTTTGGAGGCGAGTCCAAGCGCCGGATGAGTCGGTTGAGGCATTCGTGGCCGCCATGAGGATAGCCGCCGCCCCCTGTAAATGGGGCGATATCCTGGAGTTGGTCCTCAGGGACGGCGTGTTGTGTGGCCTGAAAGACAAGGAGGTACAGCGCAGCTTGATGAATAAGGAGCCGCCACCCACGCTGGCAGAGGTCATTGAGGCCGCGGAAGCCGCAGAGTCCACGAATGCCGGAGTGGACGAGATGCACCAGTGGCGTGAGTGGCGTCCTAGAGCCGGCAAGGCGGAAAATTCGGTGCACGGGAAGACCGGACAGTCGGTGCACGCGACTCGACGGGCCTCAAAGTCGTCTACGGAAGGCAGCGACGGCGAGGAGGTCCAGAAGGTCCGGAAGGGCGGTCGACGCTGCGAGGGTTGCGGAGCGGCCCACGAGCGCGCGAGATGCCCGTTCAGGAAGGCCGAGTGTTACACCTGCGGCCGTCGGGGGCACATCGCCAAGGCGTGCAGAAAGCGGAAAGAGGGCCGGAGGCAGTCACAAGACCGCGCGGCCAGACCGGACCGTCCAGCGAGGCCCAAAGATGGCGCCCAGACTACGAGGAAGCAGGACGGCGTGGGCCGCGTCTCGGACGGCAGCGAGGACGACGCCTCAGTGTTCAGCGTGTCCGCGGGACAGTCCCATTACTTCGTTGAGGTATTAGTACAAGGGGCCCCTATTAAGATGGAAATTGACTCGGGGTCCTCCTATTCCATAATTCCCCAGAAAGAGTTCCTGAAAATCGACCCCCACGTGCGGCCCAAGCTTAAAGCGTTGAGGTCCACACTACGGGACGTACAGGGAAACAGCATTCCGGTGTTGGGGGTCGGGAAATTTCGGGTCAATTTTAAGAGACATTCTGCGGAACTGCCCCTAGTTGTCCTCAAAGGGGGAAGCTGTAGCCTCCTAGGGACACAGTGGTTTCAGCCCTTAGGTTTGTTCATAGGGGGGGTGCATACCGTGGGGGGGGACCCAATACAAGCGGTTTGCGATGCGCATCCCGCCGTTTTTAAGAAAGGACTCGGAAAGTTCAAGGGACCCCCTGTAGCTTTCGACATAGACCCGGAGGTCCGCCCGATAAGACTCAAACCACGCAGGGTGCCGTTCGCACTCAAGGACAAGATAGAGGCGGAACTGGACAAACTGGTGGGCCAGGGGATTCTTATTCCTGTTGATTCCGCGGAGTGGGAAACTCCAATTGTAACGGCTCTAAAGGCTAACGGGGAGGTGCGCATTTGCGCTGATTATAAGTGTACGATTAACAAGGCGATCCGCCCTAATGCATACCCGGTGCCAGTGATCAGCCACCTTTTGGCCAGGCTAAATGGGGGAAAGTGTTTCGCTAAACTCGATTTGGCACAAGCCTATCAGCAACTTCCTGTGACCCCCGCCACGGCCGCGGCACAAACAATAGTTACACATAAGGGAGCGTTCCAGGTGTCGCGGTTACAGTTCGGCGTGAACTCGGCACCCGGCCTTTTTCAATCGCTCGTGGAACGCCTCCTAAAGGGCCTGGAGGGGGTGTTGCCTTATTTTGATGACGTGTTGATAACAGGGGGGAGTGAGGCTGAACTGGCAAAAAGGTTGGACAAGGTACTGACCGTGTTCGAGAAAGCGGGGCTGAGATTGAGGAAGGATAAATGTGTCTTTTTCGAAACCGAGGTCGAGTTTTTAGGGTTCCGGATCACACCCGAGGGGATTAAGCCGTCTAAATCCAAGGTAGCAGCCATTAAAAAGGCCCCTCGCCCCACATCCAAAACCGAGCTGCAGTCTTTCCTGGGGCTCCTCAACTTTTACCATACATTCCTCCCGCGGAAGGCGTCCGTGGCCGAACCGCTCCATCGGTTACTTAAAAAGGAGGAGCCATGGATGTGGGGTGACGAGCACGAGAGGGCGTTCAAAGAGCTAAAGCAACTCCTAACATCTGAGGCAATCCTGACGCACTTCGACCCCAAACGACCTGTGGTCCTAGTTTGTGATGCATCCCCGGTGGGGGTGGGGGCGGTGCTTTGCCACGTGTTGGAGGACGGAAGGGAGGCCCCGGTAGCGTTTTACTCAAGGTCCCTGTCCCAAGCGGAGCGAAATTACGCGCAAACCGACAGGGAAGCGTTAGCAATAGTAGCGGGGACCAAAAAATTTCACGATTTTTTGTATGGCCGCCCGTTCAAAATCGTGACCGATCACAAACCGCTGTTAGGGATTTTCACGGCAAACAAGCCCACGCCGCAGATCCTGTCCCCGAGAATGCTGCGATGGGCTATTTTCCTCAACGCGTACCAACATGAGTTGGAGTACAGGCCCGGAAAGGAGATCAGCCATGCTGATGCGCTTTCGCGATCCCCTCTGCCATTGTCGGACGACCAAAAGGCGAGAGCAGAAAGAGACCGCCAGGTGTTGCTGATTGAGGTTTTAGACGCACCCCCAATAGTACCAGCCGACATTGCTAGGGCGACAGGCAAGGACAGGACGCTGGAAAAAGTTAGTTCATGGGTGCAGAAGGGGTGGCCGGCTTCGTCCCCGAGTACAGAGTTCGACCCATTCTTTAGGAAAAAGCTAGAGTTGTCCCTAGAGAGGGGGTGCCTTCTGTGGGGCCAACGGGTGGTGGTCCCTGCGCCCCTGCGGACGAGGGTGCTCGAACTGCTGCACGTCAGCCACCCGGGCATAGTTCGTTCAAAGGCGCTGGCCCGGAGTTACTTCTGGTGGCCACAGCTGGACGCGGACATTGAGCACATGGTCGGCACTTGCGAGGCTTGCCAGGGATCCCGACCTGAGGCGGCCCGTCTCCCACATAGGGAGTGGGACACAGCAAGGGGGCCGTGGTCTAGAGTGCACGTGGATTTCGCTGGCCCATTCCGAGGAACCATGTTTCTCCTGGTGGTAGATGCGTTCTCCAAGTGGCTGGAGGTTATCCCAGTAAAGAGCACGTCCTCCGCCACGACAATTAGCCAGCTAAGGAGAGTCTTTTCCACATTCGGTTTACCCGACACTTTAGTCAGCGATAACGCTAGTTGTTTCACCTCCGCTGAGTTCGGAGCATTCATGGAGGCAAACGCCATTCGGCATGTTACATCCGCACCGTTTCACCCGGCCACAAATGGCCAAGTGGAACGGCTGGTGCGGACAACGAAGGAGGCGCTGCGGCGCATGGGCCCGGGGGACCTGAATCACCAGGTATGCCAGTTCCTCTTAGCGTATAGGGTAACCCCCTTAGCGTCAGGCTACTCGCCGGCGGAGCTCTTGATGCGGCGAAAACTGACCACGATCCTGTCCAGGCTAGACCCGACGAGGGTCGAGGATAAAGGGAAAAACATAGGGTTGGCAGTCTCGAAAGGTTTCGCCGCCGGGGACCCTGTTCACTGCAGGAACTATTCCAGCGCAGGGCCGGCCTGGGTACCAGGGAAGGTTGTAGAACAGACGGGGCCAGTATCGTACCGGGTCGAGACTAACACCGGCCTCCTCTGGAGGAGGCACGCAGACCAACTGAGGCACCGAGTGAGTGGGCCAGTCAGTGGAGCTCAGCAACAGGATTCAGCGTTAGGGTTCTCCCCCACCCGCTTAACCCAAGGGGGAGACAGCAATGGACAACAGTCCCAAGCAAGGGGGGAAGGAAGCAGAAGCAGCGGCCCCGACTCATATCCTTTTGATAGCAGCGGCCCCGACTCATATCCTTTTGATACGCCAGTCCTATCAGGGGCCGGGGAAGGGGGAGAGGAGTTCGCGACCGCTGCCCCCGATAGTAATTTTGAGTTTGATTTTGCGAGCCGGGGGGGTTTTCAGGAGTGTTCCCCCACCCATCCAAGCGAGAAGAGGGGTTTTTCGTTAGCCCCCAGTGCCCCCGGTTCCTCCCTAAGAAAGAGCACACCTCCCAACAACGCCGCGGAGCCGCGGAAAGTCACTAACGAGTCTCCCTCTCATATTACAGGACAGGAAACCAGGGGACAAAGAGAAGGTAGCAAACCCGGGGAGAGGCAGCCCGCATCGAGACCCCAGCGTGTTCGAAATAAGCCATCTTGGCTGAGAGACTTTGTCTCCTAAGGGGGGGGAGTGTGTTTAAGTGTGGGCTCGAGACTTTGTCTCGTCCTAGGGGGGAGGGGTGTTGTGTTCTGATGGTTTTATTGTACACACGGATTACAATGTATCTGAGCCAATGTAACCTTGCCTATAGCAACAATGTAACCTTCAGCTGTATCATATAAACCCTGTAATAGGACGCGAGCTAATGACCACCAGCTGGCAGCAGCGAGCGTCCAAGCTCTCTTGGTCCAAACTCATCAAAGGCAACAGCGCGGGAAGTTTTCCCGCCACCACCTACACCTGGACAAGAAGGGCGTGACCTGCAATGACGTCACGCAGACAGTAGCCAATGGGCTACCATGGCACCACGTTCAAATGTATTACTGCTGTATATAAAGAGCTATCGATCCGCCATTACCTCATGTTCCCTCTGTCCACGATGCAATAAACCTGAGTTAACCCAGCCCGAGGCTGTGTCCTGTGTCTTGGTTTGCATACACCAAAGATGGCCATAAGTATTTCAAACAAAAACAGTATTTTTGTGACACCAGAAAGAGTTACCTTACTTGTTTTGTATTTGTAACAAGTGCAACAGGGATTGGCTTATCTTTCCAGCACCCAACCAAATCTCTACAGCCAAGAGTGGAAAAATTGGGAGATTTGAGCCCCTTTAGTAGAGGAAGCAGTCGCCAGGCGAACCTGAGTGTGAATTCAGCCCTATGGGAATTGGAATGCTTGACAGAACACATATTCTTGTTTGGAAAGAAAAATCTTATTGCTAGAGTTCTTATTTTGGAAAACCAGAAGGAAGTGGATGTTTATTAGAGATATGCATGGTGGAAAAGCAAGACCCTCCAGGACAAAAACAAGATATCTACTCTGTTCTCTCCCATAGAACTTAAAAGAAAGAAAAATAAGAAGGACATGTAAGCAGCAGTCCTGGGAATATCAGTCTAAAGCAGTGGTTCCCAACCTTTTTTTGGCCATGGCCCACCTGAACATGTCTAAAACCCTGATGCCTCCTCCCTGTGACATATAATTCTTATTATTCAAAAGGTGAACTCCTATTCACATGGAGGAAGCCTAAAAGAACGTTAACTACCCCCCAACCCACCATGTGATGCCAATGTTATATATGTGAGTGTGACATTGTTGCCCCTCCTAAAAAAAATTCACACATACACACCAAAAATATCTAGAATCCTGGCTACAGCCTTGGACGAAGGTGTTTTATAGACCTGGCCCAAGACAGACAGGTGAATACACACCATTCAAAATAGTGCAGACCTGATCTTATCTTTTCCATACCAACTCAGTTCTTATACCTGCTTCCTGACATGTATACAAAGGCATGGAGAGGGGTTGAGAAGGGCTTTTGACCTTTTGGTTCACTTAAATTTCAAAACGGCTTGCTTCAGCTACAGTAGCACCCAAGCTGGGGTGGTGGTGGGGAGACACTCTAACTCACACTTAAAAAACAGGAACTTGTGACGGAACCAGCAAAGTGTGGGTGTGTTGTGTTCTGATGGTTTTATTGTACACATGGATTACAATGTATCTGAGCCAATGTAACCTTGCCTATAGCAACAATGTAACCTTCAGCTGTATCATATAAACCCTGTAATAGGACGCGAGCTAATGACCACCAGCTGGCAGCAGCGAGCGTCCAAGCTCTCTTGGTCCGAACTCATCAAAGGCAACAGCGCGGGAAGTTTTCCCGCCACCACCTACACCTGGACAAGAAGGGCGTGACCTGAAATGACGTCACGCAGACAGTAGCCAATGGGCTACCATGGCACCACGTTCAAATGTATTACTGCTGTATATAAAGAGCTATCGATCCGCCATTACCTCATGTTCCCTCTGCCCACGATGCAATAAACCTGAGTTAACCCAGCCCGAGGCTGTGTCCTGTGTCTTGGTTTGCATACACCAAATTGGCGACGAGGATGGGATAATGGATCCCCACGGAACAGCCAGGGCACAGAGCGGTTTCAACATCACCAAACCGCAAGACTGGGAGCTGCTTGAGATGGATTTCCAGGCGGCCCTGGTGGAACTCAGAGTCAAAGGAGAAGACGAGGAGAGAAAGAGGGCCATCCTCACCAGAATGCTCGGGATGGAAACCAAGCGGACGCTGGTGGGCATAATCGCTCCGAAGAAGGTGAGCGACTTTAAGGCGAGCGACATCATGAAACTGCTGCGAGAGCGGTTCTGCCCCTCGAGGGCAATGTTTCCCGCTCGGAGCGCGTTTTGGAGGCGAGTCCAAGCGCCGGATGAGTCGGTTGAGGCATTCGTGGCCGCCATGAGGATAGCCGCCGCCCCCTGTAAATGGGGCGATATCCTGGAGTTGGTCCTCAGGGACGGCGTGTTGTGTGGCCTGAAAGACAAGGAGGTACAGCGCAGCTTAATGAATAAGGAGCCGCCACCCACGCTGGCAGAGGTCATAGAGGCCGCGGAAGCCGCAGAGTCCACGAATGCCGGAGTGGACGAGATGCACCAGTGGCGTGAGTGGCGTCCTAGAGCCGGCAAGGCGGAAAATTCGGTGCACGGGAAGACCGGACAGTCGGTGCACGCGACTCGACGGGCCTCAAAGTCGTCTACGGAAGGCAGCGACGGCGAGGAGGTCCAGAAGGTCCGGAAGGGTGGTCGACGCTGCGAGGGTTGCGGAGCGGCCCACGAGCGCGCGAGATGCCCGTTCAGGAAGGCCGAGTGTTACACCTGCGGCCGTCGGGGGCACATCGCCAAGGCGTGCAGAAAGCGGAAAGAGGGCCGGAGGCAGTCACAAGACCGCGCGGCCAGACCGGACCGTCCAGCGAGGCCCAAAGATGGCGCCCAGACCACGAGGAAGCAGGACGGCGTGGGCCGCGTCTCGGACGGCAGCGAGGACGACGCCTCAGTGTTCAGCGTGTCCGCGGGACAGTCCCATTACTTCGTTGAGGTATTAGTACAAGGGGCCCCTATTAAGATGGAAATTGACTCGGGGTCCTCCTATTCCATAATTCCCCAGAAAGAGTTCCTGAAAATCGACCCCCACGTGCGGCCCAAGCTTAAAGCGTTGAGGTCCACACTACGGGACGTACAGGGAAACAGCATTCCGGTGTTGGGGGTCGGGAAATTTCGGGTCAATTTTAAGAGACATTCTGCGGAACTGCCCCTAGTTGTCCTCAAAGGGGGAAGCTGTAGCCTCCTAGGGACACAGTGGTTTCAGCCCTTAGGGTTGTTCATAGGGGGGGTGCATACCGTGGGGGGGGACCCAATACAAGCGGTTTGCGATGCGCATCCCGCCGTTTTTAAGAAAGGACTCGGAAAGTTCAAGGGACCCCCTGTAGCTTTCGACATAGACCCGGAGGTCCGCCCGATAAGACTCAAACCACGCAGGGTGCCGTTCGCACTCAAGGACAAGATAGAGGCGGAACTGGACAAACTGGTGGGCCAGGGGATTCTTATTCCTGTTGATTCCGCGGAGTGGGAAACTCCAATTGTAACGGCTCTAAAGGCTAACGGGGAGGTGCGCATTTGCGCTGATTATAAGTGTACAATTAACAAGGCGATCCGCCCTAATGCATACCCGGTGCCAGTGATCAGCCACCTTTTGGCCAGGCTAAATGGGGGAAAGTGTTTCGCTAAACTCGATTTGGCACAAGCCTATCAGCAACTTCCAGTGACCCCCGCCACGGCCGCGGCACAAACGATAGTTACACATAAGGGAGCGTTCCAGGTGTCGCGGTTACAGTTCGGCGTGAACTCGGCACCCGGCCTTTTTCAATCGCTCGTGGAACGCCTCCTAAAGGGCCTGGAGGGGGTGTTGCCTTATTTTGATGACGTGTTGATTACAGGGGGGAGTGAGGCTGAACTGGCGAAAAGGTTGGACAAAGTACTGACCGTGTTCGAGAAAGCGGGGCTGAGATTGAGGAAGGACAAATGTGTTTTTTTCGAAACCGAGGTCGAGTTTTTAGGGTTCCGGATCACACCCGAGGGGATTAAGCCGTCTAAATCCAAAGTAGCAGCCATTAAAAAGGCCCCTCGCCCCACATCCAAAACCGAGCTACAGTCTTTCCTGGGGCTCCTCAATTTTTACCATACATTCCTCCCGCGGAAGGCGTCCGTGGCCGAACCGCTCCATCGGTTACTTAAAAAGGAGGAGACATGGATGTGGGGTGACGAGCACGAGAGGGCGTTCAAGGAGCTAAAGCAACTCCTAACATCTGAGGCAATCCTGACGCACTTCGACCCCAAACGGCCAGTGGTCCTAGTCTGTGATGCATCCCCGGTGGGGGTGGGGGCGGTGCTTTGCCACGTGTTGGAGGACGGAAGGGAGGCCCCGGTAGCGTTTTACTCAAGGTCCCTGTCCCAAGCGGAGCGAAATTACGCACAAACCGACAGGGAAGCGTTAGCAATAGTAGCGGGGACCAAAAAATTTCACGATTTTTTGTATGGCCGCCCGTTCAAAATCGTGACCGATCACAAGCCGCTGTTAGGGATTTTCACGGCAAGCAAGCCCACGCCACAGATCCTGTCCCCGAGAATGCTGCGATGGGCTATTTTCCTCAACGCGTACCAACATGAGTTGGAGTACAGGCCCGGAAAGGAGATCAGCCATGCTGATGCGCTTTCGAGATCCCCTCTGCCCTTGTCGGCGGACCAAAAGGCGAGGGCAGAAAGAGACCGCCAGGTGTTGCTAATTGAGGTTTTAGACGCACCCCCACTAGTACCAGCCGACATTGCTAGGGCGACAGGCAAGGACAGGACGCTGGAGAAAGTTAGCTCATGGGTGCAGAAGGGGTGGCCGGCTTCGTCCCCGAGTACAGAGTTCGACCCATTCTTTAGGAAAAAGCTAGAGTTGTCCCTAGAGAGGGGGTGCCTTCTGTGGGGCCAACGGGTGGTGGTCCCTGCGCCCCTGCGGACGAGGGTGCTCGAACTGCTGCACGTCAGCCACCCGGGCATAGTTCGTTCAAAGGCGCTAGCCCGGAGTTACTTCTGGTGGCCACAGCTGGACGCGGACATTGAGCACATGGTCGGCACTTGCGAGGCTTGCCAGGGATCCCGACCTGAGGCGGCCCGTCTCCCGCATAGGGAGTGGGACACAGCAAGGGGGCCGTGGTCCAGAGTACACGTGGATTTCGCTGGCCCGTTCCGAGGAACCATGTTTCTCCTGGTGGTAGATGCGTTCTCCAAGTGGCTGGAGGTTATCCCAGTAAAGAGCACGTCCTCCGCCACGACAATTGACCGGCTAAGGAGAGTCTTTTCCACGTTCGGTTTACCCGACACTTTAGTAAGCGATAACGCTAGTTGCTTCACCTCCGCTGAGTTCGGAGCCTTCATGGAGGCAAACGCCATTCGGCATGTCACATCCGCACCGTTTCACCCGGCCACGAATGGCCAAGTGGAACGACTAGTGCGTACAACAAAGGACGCGCTGCGGCGCATGGGCCCGGGGGACCTGAATCACCAAGTATGCCAGTTCCTCTTAGCGTATAGGGTAACTCCCTTAGCGTCAGGCTACTCGCCGGCAGAGCTCTTGATGCGGCGAAAACTGACCACGATCCTGTCCAGGCTAGACCCGACGAGAGTCGAGGATAAAGGAAAAAACGTAGGGTTGGCAGTCTCGAAAGGTTTCGCCGCTGGTGACCCTGTTCACTGCAGGAACTATTCCAGCGCAGGGCCAGCCTGGGTGCCAGGGACGGTTGTAGAACAGACGGGGCCAGTGTCGTACTGGGTCGAGACGACCACCGGCCTCCTCTGGAGGAGGCACGCTGACCAACTGAGGCACCGAGTGAGTGGGCCAGTCAGTGGAGCTCAGCAACAGGATTCAGCGTTCGGGTTCTCCCCCACCCGCTTAGCCCAAGGGGGAGACAGCAGTGGACGACAGTCCCAAGCAAGGGGGGAAGGAAGCAGTAGCAGCGGCCCCGACTCATATCCTTTTGATACGCCAGTCTTATCAGGGGCCGGGGAAGGGGGAGAGGAGTTCGCGACCGCTGCCCCCGATTGTGATTTTGATTTTGAGTTTGCGAGCCGGGGGGGTTTTCAGGAGTGTTCCCCCACCCATCCAAGCGAGAAGAGGGGTTTTTCGTTAGCCCCCAGTGCCCCCGGTTCCTCCCTAAGAAAGAGCACACTTCCCAACAACGCCGCGGAGCCGCGGCAAATCACTAACGAGTCTCCCTCTCATATTACAGGACAGGAAACCAGGGGACAAAGAGAAGGTAGCAAACCCGGGGAGAGGCAGCCCGCATCGAGACCCCAGCGTGTTCGAAATAAGCCATCTTGGCTGAGAGACTTTGTCTCCTAAGGGGGGGGGAGTGTGTTTTAAGTGTGGGCTCGAGACCTTGTCTCGTCCTAGGGGGGAGGGGTGTTGTGTTCTGATGGTTTTATTGTACACATGGATTACAATGTATCTGAGCCAATGTAACCTTGCCTATAGCAACAATGTAACCTTCAGCTGTATCATATAAACCCTGTAATAGGACGCGAGCTAATGACCACCAGCTGGCAGCAGCGAGCGTCCAAGCTCTCTTGGTCCGAACTCATCAAAGGCAACAGCGCGGGAAGTTTTCCCGCCACCACCTACACCTGGACAAGAAGGGCGTGACCTGAAATGACGTCACGCAGACAGTAGCCAATGGGCTACCATGGCACCACGTTCAAATGTATTACTGCTGTATATAAAGAGCTATCGATCCGCCATTACCTCATGTTCCCTCTGCCCACGATGCAATAAACCTGAGTTAACCCAGCCCGAGGCTGTGTCCTGTGTCTTGGTTTGCATACACCAAAGGGTGGGAACACTCTGAGAACGGGCTAGTTTGCTCTAGCAATCACATCCTTTGATCGCTGGCAAAAGAAGCAAACCAGCCTGTCTTGAAGGCAGATCAAACAACGGGAAAATGCTTAATTGAAGAGAGGTTAACATAGGTCAGACAGGTAGCGATAGGTCTAGGAAACATGAGAATATTTTTCTCCTCCTTTGGTATAAGGCAAGACTCTCTAGAAAAGACAGTAGTGTTGGGAAAGGTGGAAGTCAACAGAAAAAGAGGAAGACCAAAAGTGAGATGGATTGACTCCCTAAAGCAGGGGTTCCCAACCTTTTTACGCCATGGGCCTGACCACACACCCTGGACAGCTGAGCAGGCCAGACCACTATCCATACCTGTCAAATTTTGGGAAATTTCTGTCAAATAAGGGAAATTTCCTGGCCAAAACAGAAAACTAGACAGCTATGCATATCCTGTGTTGGTCTCCAGTCTAATTGCAGTCTAACCAATACGAGATGACGACGGGAAAGAGTGTAAAATACGGGGGTTTGACAGAAATTTCCCAAAACTTGACAGGTATGCCACTATCCCTGGAAGTGAAAGTAAATGTGCCCACTTTCACGTTTACAACAGCCGCGGGTGCATTTACGGCTGACGTAACTGCATTTACGCATGCATGGGCACGTTTTACGGCTGTTGTAAACTCATCTGCTTTCATTTCCGGGTGCGGCGGCATCAGCAGCGGGCCACATGAAATGGTGCCACGGGCCAAAGCCGGCCCACAGGCCATAGGTTGAGAACCTCTGCCCTAAAGAAAACCACAGTTTCATTTTGCAAGAGCTGATCGGGTTTGCTTGAGGACACAACATTTTGGAGATCTTTTATTCATAAGGTCACCATAAGTCAGAGGCGACTTGATGATGCGCAGCAGCAGCAACAGCTGGATGCAACAGCTCACGGCTTCTCTATACAACTGGGAATGAGTTGAAGTAGGAGCAACTTGAACTAGGAGCAACTTGAGAAATCAGTTTGAACTGGTTAACCAAGCATCATTCCCAAGGGACCTTTTATACCAGGGGTTCTCAACCTTTTCAAGCCGAGGGTCAGGGCCCGGGTCACACTCCCTCAGACAGCTTCAGGGGCTAGATGCCCATTTTGCCCTGTCGGCCACACATGGTACTTCCGGGTGTGGTGGAGGCGGGGGGCCACATGAAATGGTGTCGCGGGCCACATCCGGCCTCTGGGCTGTAGGTTGAGAACCCCTGTTTTATGCAGATGACAAATATTTGTGTAGAAATAGTTGTTGCGAGACAATCTATTCCAAACTAACCTGGGGCCACGTCAAATCTGCAACAGTGACACTGGACTACAAGAACAGCCATGTGATGCTTACACAATGCAAAAGCAGAGACAAAACAAAGTCTTTATTGGAAGACCAAGAAAAATCAAACCCTATACACTACTGGCTTTTGGGGATCAAGTCCACTTCCTCAGGCATGCACTAATTTCTTGTGGGTAGTTGTGCTAACTTTCCCCGTCTTCGACCTGCCACAAGACTCTCCACAAAAGAATCGGCTCGGCAAAGTCACTTTTCCCAGCTCTGAAAGGGGACGTGGTTCTTTTTCAAGTAGGGACCCGGGGGCAGCCCGTGCGTGTTTGTGTGTGACACTCTAACCTTTCTTATCTCTATGAGCGGGCGGGACTCTGTGGGGCGGAAGTGACCGGAGGGAGGAGGCGCGTCACATGGGGGCGGGGCGCCAGGAGGAAAAGGGGCGGTGTCTGTTCTTTCCGGCCGGAGAGCGAGGAAGGAGGTGAGAGGGAGGCCCGCCTCCTCAGTCCGGGCCTAAGCCACGCCCATCTATTGCTGCCACGCCCCCTTCGCTCCTAGGTCTTCTGATCAGGTACGATCGCGGACCCTCGGGCGCCCTGGGTTCGATTCCGATGGGGGGCTGGTTGGGCTTCACGGGCTCCGTGTGCCTGGGTTTCGGAGATTTGTGGCGGGCAGGAGATGGAGAGAAAAGGCGCAGCCTAGGGAGATGCACCGTCATGAGAAGAAAGAGAATGCCCCCTGGCCATGTGCAGAGTGCATACCGCCACTGGTTAACTTTCTGCACCACTTGCTGCCTCTAAATGTCTGGGGTCGAGGCTTTGTGATCTGATCATGCATCTGGCGAAGAGGGGGCTGCCGTTCACACGAGCTCATGTTATGCAACATTACATCTGTTAGCCTTCCAGGTACCACAGGGCTCTCTCCATAGTTTTGCCAGCAAGAGCTTGGAAAATATTCCTTTGGGGGACACTTTATGTGGCTTCCACTCCTCCACTCCCTTTAGAAAGTGGCTTATTGATGATGGTGATGTGATGATGGAGATGGAGCAGTGTCAGAATTGCAAGGTTCCATGCCAGCTTTGCTTCATAAATATTTTTGCACAATGAGAAGTGTTTCCAGGCAAGGTTTCCTTTGCTCAAAAGCCAGTCGTATCCGACTCTAGGGTGCAGTGCTCATCTCTGTTTCAAAGCCGAAGAGCCAGCGTTGTCTGCTGCTGCAGACGTTTCCATGGTCATGTGGCAGGCATGACTAGACACCGAAGTGCACGGAACGCTGTCTACCTTCCCACCGAAGTGGTCCCTATTTATCTACTTGCAATTTCTTGCTTTCGAACTGCTAGGTTGGCAGGAGCTGGGACAAAGACAGGAGCTCATTCCGTCCTGCAGTACTCGGGAATCGAACTGCTGACCTTCCGCCTCCCAGTCAGCGTCTTAGGCACTTGAGCCACTGCAGTCAAACCAAGTAGTAATTTCAAGAGACAGGATTCCACACACACACCCAACAAAGACATGTGCCCCGTGAGTTCTTTGTGTCTTCATCGTTACTGCCCAAGATTTGTTGGCTTTGGGATGCCAAAACCCAGTGCGCATAGAAGAATATACAGATTTGGAGTGGGCGCCTTGTGCACCTTCACATATTCATATGTTGGACTACAACTCCCATCAGCCCAAAACAGCATAGCCAGCTGCTTGGCATGATGGGGATTGCAGTGCCACAGAATATAAGAGAATCCCTGTTATCCATTCATTGATATAGAAGTAACATTAATTGTACTTGTCTGGCCGGACATCCCGCTACGGTAATGGAGTAGACCATACAGCCAGTGACTCAACGCCAAGTTTTGGGTGGCAGTAAATAACCTGACTCCCTAAAGGGGCCAACAGCTATGGGCAGATGAGCCCCTTTAGGTGGGGGGATGGTGCCCCTCAGTGGAGGAAATGCCACTGGAAACCATCCTATTGGGCCCAAAAGCAAAATTAGCGGAGGAGGAACTCTGATTCCCAAAGGCCATGGAGGCAGAAGAGGCCATGCCAGATGGACTGACTGTGAAGGCGCACCTTGATAATATCCTCAAGGCTGCGGCAGTCCATCGCCATCCTGGTGTCAAATCCTGCATGCCTCATTTCATATGTGCCGCAGAAGATGGCTCCGTGATCATAGTGTGTGGGTCACTTCATGGCAAGCTGGGATCCACCTTAAACAAATTCATGCCAATGGCATTTTCCCTTCTTCAGGAAAAAAATGCATTCTTGGATATGAGTTGCAGCCGACTACGTCGACCATTAGTTGTAGTGGTCTGAGAGAAGTAAAAAGATTTCCCATGCATTATCATGCTTTTAGTCAGCTGGATAACTCAGTGGGTTGACCAGATAGGAGTCCATTACAAATGAGTATTTTTCATTCTCAGAAGTTTCCAGGAGTGTTGCCATTGCATTAGAATGAGACATAGTTTCTCCTCAGCACCCGGCTCCCAAAAATGAAACTGGCAGTGACTTTCCACCAAGCTGCTTTCATTTTGGCAGTTTCACGTCTGACCTGGACACGGATGGAGAAGAACCATTCATTTTTAATTTTTCATACCTTTTTGCTGAACTTTGAGGCTGGTGTATCCTCCCATGGCTCCTGGGGGTAGAAGATTTTTCCTTGGGCCCTGTGAGGTGTCCCATCATTGCATTAATATGACAAAGCTTTGTAAAACAGCCTGTTTTGCTCATCTTTCTCCCCTGTTATGTTTCAGGATTTGGACAAGAAATTTTTGTGGTTGATGTCCTCCCTTTCGATGCAGTCTGTCTTTTAGAACGGCCCATGACCCACCAATGTCCCTCTGTGGGACGCAGAACAGCATGGCCGAAGCCGTGCATTATATCCACCTTCAGAACTTCAGCAAGTCCCTTCTGGAGACGTTGAATGGGCAGAGGCTTGGCGGGCATTTCTGCGACGTGACGGTGCACATCCAGGAAGCCACGCTGCGGGCTCATCGTTGCGTCTTGGCTGCCGGCAGCCCTTTCTTCCACGACAAGCTGCTGCTCGGCTACTCTGAGATCGAGGTGCCACCTGTGGTCCCCAGCCAGGTCGTGCGCCAACTGGTGGAGTTCATGTACAGCGGCTCGCTGGTGGTCGCCCAGTCAGAAGCCCTGCAGATCCTCACGGCCGCTTCCATCCTGCAGATCAAGACAGTCATCGATGAATGCACTCAGATCATCTCTCAGAGCCGTAGCCCTAAGCCCCCCACTGCTCCTCCGCCGGTCGCCCTTCCCCTTCCCAGAGTTCTCCCCAGCAAGACTCAAGACCAAGCATCCAAGGAGGTTCTCGGCAGTGTCTCACGGCCGGGCGATCTCGAAACCGCTCACCTCGACACCCCGAAGCTGCTCTGTACCTCAGAGGTCCGGTATAAGCTGCGTGATCTGCTGTCCTCCCAGCACCGTGAGGCCCGGGTCATCCCCTGCGAGGGGGGCATTGGTGATGGGGAGACAGGGGGCCCTTTCCTGCATCCTGCGGAGGCCACCCCCAGCTGCCACAGCCGTAAACAACGCCAGCCGGTCAGGCTTCAGCTCTCCGAGGCAATACCCGTCATCATCAAAGACGAGGAGGGAGGCGTCAGGGAAAACAGGGAAGGCCTGGAGGCGGCCCAAAGGGAGGCTAAGCTCAGCTGCTTCGTGGAGTGCCGCGGGAGCACAGACTTCCCCGCCGGCTTTGCCGATGAGGCTGAGGCAAAGGATTCTGGGAACACTGGTGGGGCCGACCGGAAGGAGAGCATCCATCTGGATTATGCCACCAGCGAGGGCCAGGATTTCTTTGGTAACCAAGATGTCTTCTCAGAGTCCTTCATCCCCTCCTGGCAGGGAGAGGAAAGTGGTGAAGAGGCCGCTGCCGCCGCCGCCGCTGCTCAAGACAGGGAGAAGTTCCACCCGGACTGCAGTTTGGAGGCTTCCAACTTGAGAAGCTTGGCCGGGGACTTCAAAGCAGACTTGGCTGGCCCCTCTTCCGCCTTCCCGCCCCGTAGTACAAGTGGCGGGGGGCTGGCCTTCGTCTCCTCACTGGGCATCCAACGGGAGCTCAAGGCCGAGGTCAGCGGGGCCAACACGGCCACCAGCAACACCAGCATCTACCAGTTCCACGTGCCGCAGCCTGGTGGGGTGGCCCAGAGCTTCTACACCATTCAGCAGCAGCAACCACCACAGCCGCAGCAGCCAGAGGCCGGGGCCAGCAATATGGTGCAGCTCAGCCCCAGCGCTCTGGTGACCGGCACGTTGCACAGCGGGGAACAGCAGAGTCAACAGCCTGGACCCTCCCGCTGCTCTGAGCCGTCTTACCAATGCAGTCATTGCCAGAAGACCTTCAGCTCCCGCAAGAACTACACGAAGCACATGTTCATCCATTCTGGTAATGAACGAGGGGATTAAGGGTGGAAGTCTGAGTATTGGGGGAAAGGGAGTTTGGAAGGACAAGGCAAGATCTAATTCTCAGTAGTCAACCTATCACAAAGTTGGTCTTAAGTCCATAGATGAGAGGAAATTTAACTTAGTGGTTAAAACGCTGAACTAGATGACGGAAAGGTCGGCAGGTCTGCAGTTTGAGACTTGAGTACTGCACAACGGAGTGAGCTCCTGTCTCTGCCCCAGCTCCTGCCAACCTAGCAGTTCAAAAGCAAGAAATTGCAAGTAGATAAATAGGTACTGCTTCAGCAGGAAAGGTAACAGCATTCTGTGTACTCTGGCATCAAGTCATACCTGCCACATGACCACGGAAACATCCACAGATACCGAAAGTGCTGGCTCTTTGGCTGCAAAAGGAGATTTGTAGCGCCTCTGACCTAGAGTTGTACATGATTAGCTTTCGAGCGAGGAAGAGCTTTACCTTTATATGGGGATGGCCGTTTCGTGGCATCCAGCCACATATGATCCACCAAAGAATCCCTGATGGTTGGCCATGCTGGCAGAAAACTCATGATTAGCAATGGCTTTCCAGGGTACTATGCATATAGGGTGCTGCTTCAAAAAAAAAGTCCTGTGCCAGGGATGGGCAATGTTGGATCCTTGTAACAATGTTGATCGAGACCCAACCTAAAGCCCATGGGCCAGATTCAGCCCATCGCGTCATTTCATGTGCCCCCACCCCTCCAAAGGTATTTGAGAAACAAAATGGCTGCCCATTTGAAGCTGTTGGGATAAAATGCCCCCCCCCCCCCATTGTGCAGGCAGGGCAAAATGGCTGTCCGGCTCTCGAAACTTACTGAGAGAGCGTGACCCAGCCCTCAGCTTGAAAAGGTTGGGAACCCCTGATCTAGAACTTCCTTGAGCAGGGCCGCCATCAGAGCAGTACTACCAGTACTGCCGTATAGGACCCGGAGCTGACAGGGGCCCTACCGCCGGCGGCCAGAACTGTGACATTAATGTGTGTGTGTGGGGGGGGGGCAATAGGATTGCTCAGTGTGGGGCATAGAAATTTCTGATGGTGGCCCTGTCCTTGAGTCCTAGCCAACGTTACAAAACAAAGAGTTTCAGGCCAGCTCCATCTCGAAGGTTACATGTTGCCCACCCTGCCTGATACTAATTGTGTCAGAAAATAGATAACTGCCTTTGCTGCTCAACATTGCCATGTCACTATTTGCTTATTACCATATATACAGTGTGGTGCAAAAGTCTTAGGCTACCGCCAGCTGGTTTGGGGGAAATTCAGTGAGTGATGGTGGAAGCATAACTCAGCCCCTGAACCACCCAGACACACCGAAACTGGAGAGATTCTTTTACTGACTCTCCTCTCAACCCTCTCCAAGTGTGATGAAGTTTGGAGTCGACGTATCTGGTTCTTCTTTTTTGTGCTGTATCTGATTCCAAATATTGGCTAACCTCATGCTGATCAGTCATGAAGATTGTCCTGGGAACAGTATAACGCAGTGGTTTTCCATTTGCCATCTGCATCGCAGCGTTATACTCATAGCACTGATCCAATTCCGTGAGTCACTTTCTGGTCCTGAGCCCTTTTGGCACACACAGTCGTCATCAGCCCCAGGCCAGTAATAATGAAGCTGCTGCCCTCCATCAAGATGGATTCAAGTACGATTTAATCCACTTGGGGACCATCACCCTTCATTCCCTGTGGACTTTGCCACCCAAGGCCATTAGTCCTCAGGGTTGTCAGGTTAGTTAACCACCATCTGATGATTGGCATTGAGTCGCCATATGGTCTACTCTGTTACCATAGCAGGAAAACCTGGCCAGACTGGATGTCTGGTAGTGACTCCCCAAATCACTCACTGAATTCTCCCCAAACCAGCTGGTGGTGACCTAAGACTTTTGAACCATACCAAAATGTATACAATGTGTTACATTGGTTCTTCTTCTTACGCAGCTAGGCCAGACATGAAACTGCCAAAGTGAAGTCACCTTTTGGCAAGTTCACTCTGCAATTCCTTTCACCTGACCTAGTGTGAGAAAGATTAGCCAGCAACACAAGGTTGCCGATGCCCAGAGTACGTCCAATTGTGGTTCAAAAATACCACAATCTTCAAGGAGGCTCTTTCTGTATATTGATAGTAGATCCGTGATGGCGAACCTTGGCACGCCAGGTATTCTTGGATTCGATTACCAGAAGCCCAAGTCAGGACTCCTATTGATCAGAGCTTCTGGGAATTGAAGTCCAAGAACAGCTGGAGTGCCAAGGTTCACCATTACTGCACTAGATGTAGATGCCTCTCTTTTAGGGTCAGAGTAGATGTGTCCTTTCATATCAAGGTGGTGAGGCAGCCTATTTTCAGGGTCCTAGATTCCACTCTCTTTCCTGAGCTGTTGCTGTCTTTCTCACTTGACAGGTGAGAAGCCCCACCAGTGTAGCATCTGCTGGCGCTCTTTCTCCCTGAGGGACTACCTGCTCAAGCACATGGTGACACACACAGGGGTGCGTGCTTTCCAGTGCTCCATCTGCTGCAAGCGCTTCACACAGAAGAGTTCCCTCAATGTCCACATGCGCACCCACCGCCCTGAACGCTTCCAGTGCTGCATCTGCAACAAATACTTCTCCCACCGCACCTTGCTCGAACGCCACATGACCACCCACACGGCTTGGAAAGGCGGGCAGCCTGAGGTCACGGCAGCCGCCTCCACCACCGACTGGAAGGAGAAGCCCAGCCTCGCTAGCGCTGCCTCCGCTGCTGAGAGTTCTGTCGGTGCTGTTGCCGCCACATGGAAAACGGGAGAGCCATCGGCTGAGAGCACCATCGGCGCGTGGAAAACAGGGGATCCCTCCTCTGGGGAAAGCAGCCTGGTAGCCTGGAAGGGGGAGGCAGGAGGGGAAGGGCCTGCTGTGAGCTGGAAAGGGGACCCAGCTTCCGACACTCCCATGCAGCCTCATACAGCCTAGGGCAGGGATTCTCAACCTGCGAGCCGGATGCAGCCTGCAGCACCATTTCATGTGGGCCCCCACTGCCTCCACCACACCAGGAAGTGCCATGAGGTGGAGGAAGGGCAAAATGGCCATCCGGCCCCTAAAGCTGTCTGAGAGAGTGTGACCCGGCCCCTGGCTTTAAAAGATTGAGAATTCCTGGTCTAGGGCAATGATGGCAAACTTTGGCACTCTAAGTGTTCTGGACCTTCAATTCCCAGAAGCCCTGATCAGCAGGAGTGCTAACTTGGGCTTCTGGTAATTGAAGTCCAAGAACACCTGGAGTGCCAAAGTTCACCATCACTCGACAAGGGCTTCTGGATACGGGGTGTGAAGCTTTAGGTCCAGTGTAAGTTGCAGTGGACGGGGGTGACGTGGCATCAAGGCTTTGAGCTCTGAGAGGTGTCTTCTCCAGCATCCAAATTTCCATGCCTATAGACCAGCACAAGGGCTGCGGTGGCTGAACTTGACAGCTGGAAGGCTGGCAGGTCAGCAGTTTGAGACCCGAGTGCTGCATGGCGGAGTAAGCTCCCGTCATCTGTCCCACCTCCTGCCAACCTAGCAGTTTGAAAGCAAGAAATTGCAAGCAAATAAATAGATACTGCTTCAGCGAGAAAGATAACAGTGCTTCATGTGCTCCGGCGTCTAGTCATGCTTGCCAAATGACCATGGAAACGTCTGCAAACGCAGGCAGCATTGGTTCTTTGGATGTAAACGGAGATGATCGCCGTATCCTAGAGTTGGATACGATTGGCTTTTAAGCTAGGGTGACCTTTACCTAGAGCAGGCCAGTGGGAAGTGGAACCGCCATATATGCCAGACAAGTTCTAAAACAGACTTAATAAGCTATGAATGTGAGCTATGGAGACCACCGTCAGAGGATACACCTGGGGTTGAGGGTGTTCACGTCGCTGTTATCAGCACAACCCTTAGCCTGCCTGTAGCATGGCGGTAGAGCACAGGCTTTGCATGTAGAAGGCAATGGGTTCAATCCCTGGTATCTCCAGTTAAAGGAGCTCAGTTGGCAAGACTGGGAAAGGTCCTCAGCAATACTCAGCTAGTTAAACAACTGGTCTGTTCAAGTTTATTAAGGAGTGATTAAATCAGGTTGGTTTTAATGTGCTAACAGCACAAGTGTTATTTTGATGACCTTCTGGGTTTCCACTGAGTGATCCGTTTTGGGATGCAGATTTAGGAGCTAACTCAACCTAGCAGTTCGGAAGCAAGAAATTGCAAGTAGATAAATAGGGACCATTTCGGTGGGAAGGTAAACAGCATTCCGTGCACTCTGGTATCTAGGCATGCCTGCCATGTGTCCACGGAAAGTCTGCAGATGCAGACAGTGCTGGCTCTTTGGCTATAAACAGAGATGAGCACTGAACCCTAGAGTTGGATACGACTGGCTTTCCGAGCAAGAGTGACCTTGACCTTTACAGCTTTAAAAAGATAGTTTTTTGGGTGGGAGAAACATACAGTATTTCTATAAGCTTCCAGCTGGGGTGGGATTTTGGGAATTGTCCCAAAAAGTTAGTTTTTCCAAGCGCTAGTTTACTAATGGGAGTAGGTGCTCCAGTCTAGTAGAGGCTGTTCTTAACAATCTGTGGCAGCAATTGGGTAAAACAAACTCTCCACTGCCTTTAAAAAAAAGCAACAATCCAGCAGGCTTGGGCATACCATACTTTAGCTTCTGATAGCCTTCCCCAGACTGCAGCTTTCAGGCACGAGTGATGATCGATGCAATCGAAGACACTTGGATGATCCTGGTTGACGGAGAGGCTGGCTTGTGGTTTTACACTTAGATTCCAAGAATATTTCTTTTCAAAAGCCAATCACACTCTCGGAGCCTTTTCCTGATGTTTTATTCTTTCCCCTAGGACCGTGATGGCAAACCTTGGCACTCCAGCTGTTCTTGAACTTCAATTCTCAGAAGCCCAAGTCCCTGTGAAACCACACGAATGGATTTACTACTGCATACGCACAGTAAACCCATTCGTGTGGATTCATAGGGACTTGGGCTTCGGTAATTGAAGATCAAGAACAGCTGGAGTGCCAATGTTTGCCATCGCTGCTCTAGGAAATAAACCAGTCTGTATATATATGTTTCCACATGCTCATGTTCTAGGATGCTTTATTATATTTTTGAAGAGGGAACAAAGCTCATTATGTGTGTTGTACATATATGCCTTTAGATTCAACACTAGCACCTTCATTGAACAAGGATCATTGACAAGTTATGCTCTCTTTTTTTGGATGCAGCCCTGAGAATCTACCAGTAGTTATGATAGTTGTGAGGTTTGAAAGTTGTAGTTCAAAAAAGTGACTTTTCTACGCTCTGCTCATACAACAGCCAAAGAGTCTGCTTGACCTTGTGCTTGATGATCAGAAATAATAATTGTATGCTGTCAAGTCAATTTTGACTTTCAGTGACCCTTTCCAAGGTTTTCTTGGTACAGCATCCACAGAAGTGGTTTATCATTCCCTTCTTGGGACTGAACAGCTTCTCATGACTACACTGTCTGCACTGGCTCTTCTTTCTGATGCCATAGAGGGGAATCGAATGCCCAAACTCTAGCTCTGCAGGCAAGACATCTACACCACTGAGTTATCCAATCAACCTGGACAAATGGTAACTGACCAGCAAAACACACAATCTGTACACTCTGCTGGCCAAAAGCAAATAGTGCTTGTGTTCTATCAGTTGAGCTGTTCTGTAATTCCTCCGGTTGTGATATTAATTTAATGGGTAGCACTTCACTAGGAACAATGAATCTCACAATGGAAATGGATGTTGTTTTGGGTTCAGCCTATAACTCTGTTGAACCCCATGGCCTTCTTTGGTCTTGTCAGTCATTTCCCATAGCATAAAATAAAACAATAAAGGTATTTGTTCCTTTCATTGCTCTCCTCTTGATGATACATACATGAGTATCTACTAGAACAGTGGTGGCAAACCTATGGCCCACGTGCCAGAGGCGGCACTTACAGCCCTCTCTGTGGGCACGTGTACCGTCACCCCAGCAAAGAGCTCGCCCACCCCTCTGCCCAGCTGCCCAATGGAAGCACTTCCTCCCTTCCCCCAGCACAGTCTGCCCCACCCCTCTGCCCAGCAGCCCAATAGGAACACTTCCACCACCCCAGCACAGTTTGCCCTGCCCCTCTGTTTGGGCACGTGGTCTAGGTGCTACTGCTGCTATCAAGTCAATTCTCATAGGTTGGCTTTCTGTACCACATCCTATGCAAGACTGCTCTGTCCAAGAATAGCAACGTCCCTAAGGGCAGCTTATGGGTCCATTGGTGAAGAGATGTATATAGTACCAGATCGCCACCCTCACCCTGACATATGTTACAGCACCCTTTTTTGCCTGCACAGTTAGCGTTGCCAGCTGCTCAGTGGATCTCTCTACTTTAAATCAAAGCCAGCCATGTTGTTAGACAAGACAAGGCAGTTGCTTTGGCAGATGCAAGGAGGCAGATGTTAAGATACTAGAGGAGAGAAAGCTTAACTGTGAACCACCTGAGTTGGCCTGCTGCCTTTGAGGTGTGGCAGAAGAGCCCGAAGGAGGATTTGGCTGGCAATCTGGGACATAGAAAAGGTGCCGTTTTGTTCTTGGCTACAGTCAACAAAGTGTCTTGGGGTGAAACTACCTCTCACAGGATAAAACATGAATGGGCAAGATCTTTGTGTGTGTCTATATACAGAGGGTGCCAAAAAATGTATACACATTTTTAAAAAGGGGGAAAGTGTATTTAAATTGTAATACTCAATAATATACCAATAACAAAAAATGGATACAAGTCACGTTTGACTTCTGCAAGTACAAGAGATATTCAAAGTGGTTACCATCAGCATCCAGACATTTCTGATTACGGCAAACTACTATTTGAGCAACGTTGACCAACGCATCCACTTGTATCTCTGCTCTGCACATGCTGTTTCACTTCCTTCCCAAAATACTGCCGGTGTAGCTGGTTTTCCACAGTACATCACATCTTTTAAGGTCACCCATAGGTAAAGTTGAGGGGTGTTAGGTCAGGAGAGCAAGCACGAAACCCATCTGCCCCTCTTCAAAATGGTCTTGCACTCCTCAAATGACAACCGTGCTCCCGCCATTTTGTTGACTGTCTTGCCTGTCAGATGGTGACGCTAGCATTCATTCTTTGGAGCAAAGGCCATACTATACATTTGCTACCGTAATTCATTTAACCTTTGAAAAGTAAGACATAGATAACATCTCTTAAAATGTCTATACATTTTGTACCCTCTGTATATAGCTGTGCAGTATGTTTATAATTTCAGATATAAAGCCATATTTAGGGGTGCTTATGGATACAGTCTGTATTGTTGCAGTACATAGAAAGGGTACATAGAGCCTCCTCGAAGATTGTGCTATTTTGAAGCGCAATCAGGCGTATCCTGGTAATGACAACCTTGTGTTGCCAGCTAATCTTTCTCACACTAGGTCAAGTGAAAGGAACTGCAGAATGAACTCACCCAAAAGTGCCTTCATTTTGGCAGGTTCAAGTCTGGTCACACAGGGATGTTTCTTGCTAATTTCTGTGCCAACTAATCACCTATGCAAGAAGAGTGTCATGGGGCTTTCTGCTCACCTGCCCCATAATTTGAAATCCCTTGAAAAATAATCAGCTGGAAGTCCCAAAGGCAAAGATTGTGATTGTGATGTTCTACATTCTTTCTAATGTTCACTTTGCCTCCAGGAAATCAGACGCCATTGGAAACTTGCCACCCAGCTTCTTGCCAGCTGTTTTAGTTTCAACAATGCACAAAGCCTTTGTTTCAAAAGCAGGACAGAGTGTTAGGAGGAGGCGGAAGTGGAAATACCCTCATGGCAGCTTAAAACCTTAATGCACCAGCTGCCTCCTCACTCTCCAGAGATGCATCTGTTGTGGCATAACTATTTGCAAAAAGTGAAAACTTATAATAGCACCCGAGGTGGTATAGTTAACCAGTTGTCTCTTGGGTAGGAAGAGTGTAGCTGCAAGCCCTCCCTCCAGAGCTTATTTGCACTCCAGGTGGAGAAACGTCATGAAACCATCTTTTAAATTAATCCCTTAACATGCTGTTCTATTAGCAGTCATAACTGTCTGTTTCTCAGCAGGCTGATCATCCCCTGGGGAGATATAACTCCAAAAAAGAGCATGGGTACATCAGCAGTAGGGGGCTGCAATGGCTTTAGTGGTTAAGATGCTCAGCTTGATGACCGGAAGGTCAGGACAGCAGTTCAAGGCCTGAGTGCTGTGCAACAGAGTGAACTGTCATCTGTCCCAGCTCCTGCCAACCTAGCAGCTTGTTCTGGTGCTTGCTCTGCTCTTTCTCTTGACAACATATTTTTGGTAACAAAGGCTTCCTGCTTATATTCCCTCCTTGGCATCTCTTCACACATACCAACATATATAAACTTAAGACCTGAAAATCCTATTAGGGTCAACCTAAAAATTAAGGTAAATGAGTATTTCTTCCAATTAACATATTTTCCTCTCATGTAGACTCACTGTTTACCTTCTAATATATACTTTGTTTTGTGGGCCCAGAGTGGTTATAGTAGTTAGAATGGGCTAGGATTCAAGAGACCTGGATCCAAATTCACTGAGAGTCCACTAGGTTGTCAAGGACTGCTCCCACTTTCTCAGCCTGACCAGGGATGTTGTGATAATAAAACAGGACAGAGATGAGGCATCTATACTATCTTTAATTCCCTAGAGAGGAAAGGCAGGTTATAAATGAAATAAATAATGAAAGACACGCAACTTAGCAAAATCACATAAGGTTGTTTATGGTTTCAGTAACCGTGGTTTCCGTTATCCGCGAGTCTAAATTTATTCAATCTCCTGCCAGCGGCCAACCTAGCAGTTTGAAAGCAAGAAATTGCAAGTAGATAAATAGGGACCACTTCGGTGGGAAGGTAAACAGCATTTGGTGAGCTCTGGTGTCTAGTCATGCCTGCTACATGTCTACCGAAACGTCTGCAGAAGCTGCCCTTTCAGCTATGAAATAGAGCACTGAACCCTAGAGTCGGATACAACTGGCTTTTGAGCAAGGGTGACCTTTACCAAAATTATTCAATTAAAAAATACTGAAATTACATACTGTATATACATTTCTTTAAATAAAAAAAGAGACAAAAATAAACAAAAAATCACAACTACAGAAAAAAAACTCAACAAAAAAAATTACAAAATTATTTTAGCTACTTAAACTACGGACTCCTCCTTCCTTCCAACAGTAGAGGGAGGCACGGAGCTGGAGAAGAAGAAACTAGATCTCCACTCCGGAACTATGAGACTGCGGAACCTTCCTTCATGGTTGAGATGGAGGCGGGAACACAAAAAAAGGGAGACGGACACTAATGGCGCAACAGCCACCTTCAGGCAGCCGCTCTGGCCACGAGCCGTTAATTACCCTGGGTAACTATGCTTTTAACCCTTGCTTGCCCTTATAAGAAGTTTCGCTGGGTGTGGCAAGAAACTGCTACGCTGTTTGCGTTGCGGACATATCATGGCGTTTGCCAGAGGAGGGAAGAAGGGGGGCACTTTCCCCACCCACCCCAAATCCTGTCTGTACAGTATTTATTATTTTAAAGTACACGGGCAGTAGCTAGTATTGTGACCTGGATAGAGTAAGGGACGGGAAGCCCTGAATTCAAATCCAAAAGTCACCACAGAAATTCAGTGAGGTTCCAAAGGTACACAACTCCTTGAACATCATCATCATCATCATCCAGCCAAGTCAACACAGCCAATACATGGTGCTGATACCGGGATTCCAGATTCCTCCATTTATTTTAATGTTTATTGTGTTTTTATATTTTATTTAAGTTGGTTTTTCAGGTAACAGTTGCAAGATGGGAGCTGTGATCCAATGATATCAGAGGCACTATATTTTGGAATAGTAGCCGTGTTAGTTTGTGGGTTCAGGCATATCAGAAAACAAAAACACTGCAGCACTTTAAAGACTAACTGCTATATTTTTACTGTAAGCATTCTTGGATCAATTCCATTTTACTCCTGTGTCTGAAGAAGTGGACTTGATCCACGAAAGCTCACAGTAAAAATATAGCAGTTAGTCTTTAAAGTGAGGCACTATATGTTTTTCATTTCTGGGAGACTAAGACAAAACTCACTAAAGATAGCTTTTCTTTTGCCATCTTTTTTATCACAAGAAATGTAACACTGAGTCCGATCATAGACATGTCTAGCCCGGCACTGCCAACTGTAACTGGGAAACAGAGATTCTTCTGAGTTTTAGGTAAAAGTTTTTTTCCCCTATCCCTACCTAGAGATTCCTAACATTGCTCATGATCTCCGATCCAGGTTTTAACCAGGCCTGACCATGCTTAACATCTAATATCAGAGGAGATAGAAAGGTATGTTTAAAATGATACAATGGATTGGTGATAGATGGAAGGCAGAAACTACTACAATTCTGACAATTAGAATGCTCACCTAGCAAACAGCCTCCAAATAATTAAAGACAAAATCAAAGTGGACTTTTTCCTGGGCGCTAAATCTTTGCTAGCTCGTCCAGTGACAGTTCTAGCACCTATAAGCTGCCTACACATAATAATAATCACTTTTCAGACCCAGCCTCAGAGATCTATGTTGTCTTCTCAGAATCGAGGAGTGTGAAGGAGGTCTGCTGTAAACAAAGAGCATTCCAGTCATGTTATTTTGTTTTACACAGCAGCAAGCCCAATTTGACTGGGATATCTGCAAGCACAACCTGAAGACAATAAACTTCATCCAAGCATGGAAGAATTACTTTGTAAACTACAACTTCAGAAATATTATTGGAATAATAGTAAAAAAATAATAAAAAAATTCCCAGCTCTGATGAGCTACAGAGGTTGAAGAATAATAATCAAAACAACCAGTGGAAGTACAGGACAGGATGGTGTTTGTGGGTAACCTATAAAAGGACAGTCTAGATTTTTAGGCTGCAACCAGCCAATATCACAGAAATAGCCACTTTGCTGTCAGTTTATTAACTTCCCCCACTCTCTTTTTAAACCAACCACATAAGAAATCTGTGCTCTATCTTCAGGGAATGGGGAAGACATATCACTGAAACAACATTCCAAAAGATTATTATTTATCAGTGTTTGCATTTCTATCCCACTTTCCAGCCAAAACCCAATCCCTGCTGAAGCTTACAATCATCCCAACATGTAAAACAACTACTGTACAGTAAAAAGTATTTAAAACAATGAGAATGATTTTTAAAAAGCGGCTGCACAAAATAATGTTTATAAAATAGATTGCTGCTAATAAGAATAGCCTTGCTGATATTTCAAAACCTTTTTCTTTATTTCTAATAACAATATTTATAATGAGAAGTGGGCAAAGTCTGGTCCTCCAGGTATTGTTGGACTGCATCTTCCACCACACGTCACCACTGATTGTGCCGACGACTAATGGGCCTTGTAGTTCAACAGCTGGAGGGCAAAAATTTGCCCACCCTTGTTTAAATTGTTATAACAATATTTGTGCCCAGAAAAATATTGTAAAGTAAAATCCCATGCATGATATCATGGCTCTAATCAGCTGGTTGTTAGGACACTTGAACTCCTATGTCAGACAACCTTCCAGGCTGCAAGCTTTTTGAAACAACAGCATCATTTCCAGTAACACTATACATTGGAACCTCGGTTAATGTAAATACATTCTCCGGACGTTTCTTACAGCAAAATTTACTTTAACCAAATTTCCCATGGGACTGCATTGAATGCAGTTTCTCATAGGAATGCCTTGAAAACCAAAATACTTTAACCAAAACGTGGTTTCCCATAGAAATGCATTGAAAACCAATTAATCCGTTCCGGGGGGAAATCTGTAAACCGAGCCACTATTTTCCATGGATTTCCTTTTGTTATGCAATTTTTATGTTAACCGACCCATTTGTTAACTGAGGCTCCACTGCACTGTGGTTTGTTCACATGGGAAGAGCCTTATCTGTGACACAGAAGTCTTTTTTTTTTTTTTTGATGGACTGCAAGGATGTAAGGATTTATGCAAAACTTCAAACTTCACAGTACCCACCTAATGAATAATGTTCTGGTCCTTTGATAAATCTTGGTAATGTTCTCCAATTTAACACTTCTGTCTACAGCCATGAGCCTTTCACTGAGTTGAGGATTTGGGCAAAAGATTTGGTACATTACACATATGCTTTGGCTGCTGGTGCAGTGGTTAAACTGTTGCATTGCGGCCCAAACTGCTGACGTTGTGGAGTTTAATCCTGACAGGACTCAGGGTTGACTAAGCCTTCCATCCTTCTGAAGTTGGTAAAATGAGTACCCATCATGTTGAAGGCAGAATGCTGATTACATTGTGAACCGTCCAGAGCGTGCACTAAGTATTATGGGGCAATATATTAGTGTAACTACTATTGCTACCTTAAAAATAAGGCTTAAAAATCCAGAAAATGTAACTTATAGGCACACTTGATTTCCCCCCCACCCACCCCAAAAAATATCCACTGAACTAAGACATTGCCTTTGGCTTTTGTGCACCTACTGATAGCTCACATCCTAAGAGCCTTCTATTTTATGTGTTTCACTGTGACTAAAAGAGGATCAAATAAAAATTCCACATTTGCCATCAGTACACCTACAATAAAGCATGCAAATTAAGGCAAAAAATATATGTCTGCCCATGTCTTGGTACTGTTGTTTCCGAGTGAGGGGGGGGTCTGAATTTTGCAGATTTTACAAATGCAACTTGTCCTTTTCCCAGTGTTGGCCTTTTCTCAAACCTGTGCGATGGAAAGCTTTGACGTCAATTTGCAAAATAGCTTTGGGCTCCAACCTTTTACGGTGGGCACTTGTAAGGCTCCCCAAGAATTGTATGGGTTTTCTGGTGCGTGCCGAGGCCAGATCTCTGCCGGAAACATTTCCCGCACTCCAGGCAGCGATAGGGTTTCTCCCCGGTGTGGATTCGCTGGTGGATAGTGAGGTGAGAGCTGACGCTGAAGGTCTTCCCACACTCGTCGCATTTATAAGGCCTCTCCCCTGTGTGGATGCGCTGGTGTAGTGTCAGGGTGGAACTCTGGCTGAACCGCTTCCCACACACCAGGCATTCATAGGGTTTCTCTCCCGTGTGGACCCGCTGGTGCTTTGCCAAGTGGGAGCTCACAGAGAAGCACTTCTCGCAACTGGTGCACTTATAGGGCTTCTCTCCTGTGTGGATGCGGCGGTGTAAGACCAAAGTGGAGCTCTGGCTGAATCGTTTTCCACATTCATTGCACTCGTACGGTTTCTCGCCTGTATGGATCCTCCTGTGGATGGTCAGGTGGGAGCTCACCCCAAAACTTTTCCCACAATCGGAGCATGGGTAGAGCTTATTGGTGGAGTGGGGTCCTGTAAGAGGCTGACCAAGCCTTAACTGGGCCTGGTTGAGGCTTAGCTGGGCCTGGTTGAGGCTTTGTTGGGCCTGGTTGAGGCTTTGCTGGACCTGGGCAAGGCTCTCTCCACACTGGACACACAAACTCGGACCAGGCCCCATGAATACCCTGGGTGGGATACTGGGGTTTTCCTTCGGCCCTTCTTTTGGCCCTGGAGGCATCCGAGGGGGCCTGACCCATTCTTTCCCAGTCTCTTCACCTTGCTGCCCTGCTTGACTCTGGCTGGAGTAAAAGGATCCTTCGGACTGTCCCAGGGCCTGTTTCTGGGTCTGTCCGGTCTCAGTACCTCCCGGCTGTGGATTTGTGTTCGCAGTTCCTCCATCTACCAAAAGAAAGAGAGTAAAACCAGTCCAGAGAGGAAGAATTTCCTGTATTTTGACTCACCCCTGCCAAGTACAGAGGGTGCCAAAAATGTATACACGTTTTAAGAGTTGTTATCTATATCTTGCTTTTCAAAGTTGAATTGAATTACTGTAGCAACGTGTAGTGTGACGTTTACTCACCATGCAACAGGCAGGTCAGTCAAAGAAAATGGCAGAAGCATGGCTGTCATTTGAGAAGTGCAAGACTGCTTTGATGTGGCATTTGAAATTTGAAAATGTTGTGGAAGTACTGTACAATGACAGTGGAGGCATGAATACACAACAGAACCTCCAACATGCCTAACAACTCCACATATTTGTGATAAATTTGAGACACACAGTACAGTACTGTGTGGTACTGTGTGTGATGTGCACAAGGGAAGATCTAGGAAGCCTCACACAGTATCAAGTCCTGCTTCTTCTGATATAGTATTGGAACCGTTTGAATGCTCCAAACAATGTAGACATGAGCCAGGAGTTAGCAGAACAAGCATATGATGCATTCTTAAAACAGCAAAAGGCTGCATGCATAAAAATACAAGTAGACACTTTGGTCAACATTGCTCAGGCAGTAGTTCACCATAATTAGAAGTGTCTGGATTTCGATGGTAACTACTTTGAGCACCTCTCATAATTGCAGAAGTCAAACGTGACTTGTATTCATCTTTTGTTATCAGTATATATTGAGTATTACAATTTTAATACATGTTTTCCTTTCTTACATATATACATTTGTTTGCATTTTAATGTCACTTTATGCCTTTAATTGAGACTTTTTTTAACCTTTGTGGCTTGAAGTGATGCTGCCCAAACCCAGCTCTGTGAATAAATTGGGTCAGAGGACAAAATTAAATTTAAAAAACAACATTTGCTTACGTTACTCTGTAAAGACTGTTCTATACAAAAGGTCATATGTACTATGCTGCTACCTGCAGAAACTATCCCAGGAATGTAATCCATAAGGCTAGATTTCATTCCAAAGAAACAATGGATGTTGATATCTATTATTGGACATACTGCTAATAGATAATTTCTGTGGGTATTCCACCAATGTTATTAAATTTCTCTATATACCACCTAAAATCTGTGAATATTTCCATGAAGTACAATTGCTGAATGTGTAAGGAATGGGGATATGTTCATAACTGTCCGTTTCTTTCCATCCACAAGTTGGGAGCTTGTAAAATCTTATGATCTCAAAGGATCACCGAGTTGGAAGGGGCCTTTTAGAGTAGACCATCGAGGCCAACCCCCTGCTCAATGAAGAAATCCCAATTAAAGCAAATCTCCTAGGAGCTTATACATGGACTGAGGTATTCTGATGCATGTTTACAAGGGAATTTTACTGGCCAAGAGACATACTAGCTTCTGGCTTACATAGAACCCCACTGGCTTGACCAAGAGTTCTGTGTAACTCAGAAACTTTGTACAGTTTGAAACCAGTAGAAGCCGATGGAACTGTGTCCTGACATTTTCGTGTCTGTGGGACGTGGAGTTTGCAATAGTTTACCTTTATTTTTAAAGCTTCTGTTTATAGAAAGAAAACAATTTTTTAAAAATTCCTTACCTAGTGAGAGTAGAGTCCCATAATTGTCCTGTACAATGTCCCTGTAGACGGGTCTCGGGCATGGGTCCAGAAGGGACCACTGTATCTCAGCAAAATACATCAGTCACTTCTGCAGAAGGCTCTGGCCTCTGAAAAGAACAAGGGTCCCATGCTCAGAATCCTGCATCAACCCAGTTGCCCAAAGTCTCCGTCTGCTAGACCCTCCATGCCAGCCTGGCTGCTTGGCACTCTCAAAGGCTAAATGCCCGACAAGGCAACCCTCCATCTTTGCTCTCAATCTGAAGCTCTCCAAATGTGGCTGAATTAAACCTCAACAAGCCCCAGCCAGCATGTCCAATGCTCTGGGGCAGCGATCTTCAAACTTGGCTCGCCAGGTATTCTTAGACTTCAATTCCCAGAAGCCCAAGTCAGCACACCTGCTGATCAGGTGAGTTGAAGTCCAAGAACATCTGGAGAGCCAGGTTGGAAGATCCCTGGTCAGGGATGATGGGTGTTGTAGTCCATCCCCAAACCCTGCTCTGTATCCATCCTGCTGCTTTGGGGGGGGGGGGGGGGGGAGGCCTGTCCCTTCTGTCTAGCACAAGAGTTCGCAACCTTTTAAAGCCGGGGGCCGGGTCACGCTCCCTCGGACAGCTTCGGGGGCCGGATGGCCATTTTGCCCTTCCTCCACCACACGGCACTTCCTGGTGTGGTGGAGGCGGTGGGCGGGCGGGCCACATGACCTGGCACCCGGGGCTGTATCCGGCCCACGGGTCGCAGGTTAAGAATCCCTGCTCTAGCAATTTCACAAACAGAAAGTCAACAGGTGAAGCTCCTGTTGAGCCTGGCGAAGCAGCCATGGGGAAATGCACTCCCTGTTGAATTTCTAATTTATTTTTTAAAGCACATGTGGCTTGGTTTATTTTTATTTTTCTCCTTTTCAAGACTTTGCCAGACATCATCCCCACGTATTTACAGGGTTTCCCCTCCCATCCACCCCATATATCTCCTGTTTAATATTCTTGGAAGGGGGGAATCTGTCCCTTTCTTATCCCCCCCCCCAACACCCTGGAGGGCGGAAATGGGTGGAAAACTCGACGGGTGGTTGAAGCAACAAGGGCTGCGAGCAGTGCCCTGCGTGTGTGATGTGTCATGTGCAGTGCATTTATGTCCCCCTCAACCTCACAAACACACTTAACTAGGAAGTTACCTGGCTCCGTCGCTGGACTTTGGCCGGATTGATGCCTGGAAAGGAAGTCGGGGTTTCAGCCGACCTGGAACTGTGCCCACTTCAGGGGTTCTAGAATAAGAACCGGGACAACAACCAGAAGGAGAAAAGAACGCAAGATCTAGTAGTGGGAGATCCAAAAGGGATCTTTTTTGGCGGAGGTGGGATCGAAGGTTTCCCTCCAGGGAAGGGAGCAGGCAGGCAAGGGAAACAGGCGCTGAGCCCGGCTTGATCCGAGCTGGGCGGCCGCCGCTGGTGGCGGTGCTCCTACTGCTGCTGCTGTTGCTACGAAAGGATCGGAAATCGGATGGGTTGCTCTCTTTCTCCCTCTAGTTCTGACCTGGGAAGTTCAGCCCCTCCGCAAGAGTGTCGTCGGCTGGCAGAGAGAGAAAATGAATTCCCCCCTCCCCCCCCTTCCGTCTTTTTAATCCTTTTTTCGACAATGGCCACTGACGAGCCCTCTAGCGGCCTGGTTTCGGCCTCGCACACACGAGAAACAATCTTCCCCACTCCCTCTGTCATCATGATGATGATGATGATGCGTTGTACCCATAAGAATCAGAGTCCTTCTTCACGCAATACCGAAAGGACTCCCTAGATCCGTGATGGCGAACCTTGGCACTCCAGATGTTCTTGGACTTCAATTCCCAGAAGCCCAAGCACCCTGTGAATCCACACGAATGGGTTTACTGCAATTCATCCGGCCTGCACTGCCCTCGTTGCTCCCGGAAGCGGAAGTAAAATGCGCCAGGGTTAACCTGGAAGAGTCTTAACCATACGGGCGCATTTTACTTCCGCTTCCACAGGAAAAATTGTTATGTGAGATGCCATTTCCCCCCAAAACCTAATTGTTATGCAATTTTGTTGCTATACGGGGTGATTGTTGTATGAGGTTCCACTGTATTTGGAAATTTTGAATTTATTGGACTTGAATATTCTTACTCTACAAAAGTCAACTTTACTAGGAACTGCCTGAAGTGGTAGCCGTGTTAGTCTGTGCAAGCATATCAGAGTACAGTATTTATATAATTTATTATTTATACTTAAATCCAGCCCCTCTAGGGAGGGGAAATCATCCCTACTCAGGGCGGCTAACATCCTAAAACCAATCATACAACAATCAAGAATTATTAAAAATTACACACAATAAAACTCACAATAAAATCATCACCAAACATTACAATAGCCAGTAAGATTAAACAAAAGAGCAAAAAAAAAAAAAGACAAAAAATATTGTGGCACATTAAAGACTAACTCCTGTATTTTAAATGTGGGCTTTCGTGGATGAAGCATGTCTGATGAAGTGGACTTAATCCACGAAAGCTCACATATAAAACAAAGGAGTTAAGTCTTTAAGGTGCCACATTTTTTGGCTTTTTGTTTTGTTTACTCTCTGCTAGGAACTACCTGTTACCTTAACAGTTCTCAGGTCCTTGGTTAGGTCTTGAACTCTTAATTTTATACCTCTCCTTGACTGTGAATTGAATGATAAATTTTTATTTTATAATAATAAAATTCAAACAGATAAACATCTGTCTCACAACACACCTATATAATTTGTGGGGGGAAAGGACTGGTTTATTGGGATTGCTATACCAGGAGATGCATGAATTCAGGACAAACAATGGGAGAAAAAAATCACAAAATATTGTGATCTGGAAATCGAAGTTGAGTATTTATTTGGGAGGGGGGAATGTTCTTTTACCCATAGTGATCGGTGCTCCTGGAGCAATACCTAAAGTACTTCCTAGATATTTGAAGAAAGAAAATAAAGTTGCTCCTCACTTATGGGCCACAATCCTTTAGTGAAGCTTGGCCTGTTAATAAACCATCTCCTTTCTTGATTTGGGAGTGTGTGCAGCTCGCATGTGGCAAAACAAAGTTGTATGCATCCTGAGGCGGAAAAATAAACCATCCCAATCTGTTACCACTGGTGATGTTCTTATTCCTACTGTGGATGTATAGGTCCACAAGAGGATACTGGATATAGTGGTTAATTAATCAATTTATGGTAATTTACACGTCATTGACACCATTGTTCAATGCACTTTGTTTGGTTTATGTTGTACATTAGTCGTGATTGCTTATGGTTGTGTGCTTTTGTTTTTGTGATTTATGGTTGCTTGTAAAAAAAACTGTTGGTAGAATATTCCAGGTTTATAAATGAAATTAATTATAACTCCTATGAATGAGGAACCTCCACAGGGATCTATAATTAACAGCCCTGCTCACGTCCTGCAACTTAAGACCCATGTCTTTCTTTACTAAATTAAGCCATCTCATTTTACATTTTCTCTCTTACTGCTTTCCAATTTTCTTGGTACAGTACTCCTGTCTTTGCCAGCGAATGTCTTCTTCTGTTACATCCAAAGTACAAGACCCTTAATTTAGTCATTTTTGTTTCCAGAGTCAGGCTTGATTTCACCTTAAAAACCCTTTCTCTTTCTAGCAAACCATTTTTTCAGTAATGATTTCCTCCATCGGCTTTCTTACCATCCAGCTTCATAGCTGTACATGGTAGCCAGGAAATCTGTAACATGGATTATCTTGGCCTATGTCTCTTTGATATCACCTTACCATTAAGGATAGTGTACACAGAGCCTCCTGGAAGATTGTGGTATTTTTGCACTACAATTGGGCGTACCACAGGTAACAGCAACCTTGTGCTGGCTAATCTTTCTCACACTAGGTCAGGCGAAAGGAATTAAGGAATGAATTCATCAAAAAGTGGCTTCATCTTGGCAGTTTCATGTCTGACCTAGACACAGAAGAAGACAGCTAAGGATCTTTTATCATTTCTTCACAGGCTTATATATCCTAGCTGTACTCTGTATTTAGAAAAGCAATCCCCAGCCATTTAGGATGGAGAACAACACAAAAGAGACATTTTGTAACCCCCAAAAATGTGTTTATTTCATAAAGAGAAAAAACAGACACTCTTAGTACAAGAGGAAAATAGAGTAAGATACCAAGGGTAATACCTGGGAACACTGTAGAGCAGGGGTTCTCAACCATTTCAAACGGAGGGCTGGGTCATGCTCCCTCAGACAGCTTTGGGGGGCTGGATGAACATTTTGCCCTGCCTGCCAAACATGGCACTTCCGGGTGTTGCGGAGGTGGTGGGGACCCACATGAAATGGTGTCGTGGTCTGCATCCAGCCCCTGGGCCATAGGTTGAGAACACCTGCTTTAGAGGATCGTGATTACTGTAGATTTTTGTTTGGTTGTGATATCGCCGCAACAGCATTTATTATTATTTTGTTAAGGCATACCCATTGGCAATAATACTAATCATACAAAACAAAAGTCCAAAACAATCCAAAGGAAACCCCCAAATCTATCTCATCCACATACATTGTATAAGCAATAGTATAATCCCATCCCTCCCACCATCTCAAAAAGTGAAAGACAAAGATTCATAAAGGTTCAAAAGAGCCAGAGTAAAGGAAATGTTCAAGGAGAACTTCCCTCCCCGTGGAGAAATGACCTTTCCTTCTCCATTGCTTGTGTGCTATGCGAAATTAAACAAGTTTTCTATTGTTGTCCACTAGTCAGGGGGAGAAACACCACCACACTTTGGCCAGACAACATCTAGAAACTGGAAGTAAATTAGAAACTGGAAATCAGAAAAATGCGACAATCCTAAGCATGCTTGCTTGACAGTTAACTCTAGCATGTGAAAGCACCACTTCAGAGAAACTAGGTTTAAAATGGGAGCATTAATGCAAACACGAGCATCCCTCTTTCTTTGATAAAGCTAATGTGGAAAAATGTTTCTATACTGCTCGTCCATAGCGCACTCTGCCCGGTCTATGCCTCATATATTCTTGGATGATGCTATTTGGTCAACAGGATAAATTCAAGATACCTGGCTGCTCTTAGAAGTGAATGAAACAAAATCAAAACAAAAACCATTGTGAAATAAGTCACTCAAGATAACTGTCCATAATCCCAAACTCAACACCTCAAGAGTGAGATTTTGGTCTACACACAGGGCAAAATGAGGTGTGTAAAATGGATGGTGCGCCTTTCACCTGTAGGTGGGTGGTCACAATTTAGGAAGGATCTACCATCCCCCCCCCGCCCCCCAAAAAAAGAGAGGCTAGGATACAAAATCTCTTGTTTTTGCTGAGTTTCTATTTTTAGATGTATTTTTTAATTACCTGGAGCACTCACAATTGGAATTCTACCAGTTTTCTTTTGACACACACAAATCAGGCCTTCGCTATAATCCACCTTTTACAAGTTGTGGAAAAGAAGAGATCAACTTCTAGCCTTCTCCAAAAAAAATCAATTTGTGGTAACAATGATGCCACATTGAGAAATCAGCAGTTCAAAGGTCATCTGCAGACAGATTATGCTTGGAGGTAACAATCTCCCATACATTCCTGATTTTTTTTCCTTCACAAAGTATACTATAACTTTAGATTTTCTTTGTATAAGACTCCCATCATGAAACATCTAGATTTGTGGCATTTACACTCAGTTCTAGGATGGGGACTCTTTAGCAGTTTGAATTTTGTGGGCTTCAATTCCTACTGCTCCTTACTATTAGCTATGTTGGACAGGGTTAAAACCATCATCATATCACCATCGTCAATCTCATCTAAAACCGGCAGTTAAGAAGAATCATCACTGGTTAGTACTTGAATGGGAGACCCTCTAAAAATACCCGGCACCTCCTGATAGGGCTAGGAAAGAATTCTGCTTGCGGTACTGGAGAGCTGTTACTGTCAGTTGCGCTAACAATACTGAGTTATTTATTTATTTATTACTCAAATTTCTGTGCCGCCCAATCAGGCGAACCCGACTCAGGTTAGCTGTATCAAGGATCTCATTCATTAGCTGGAATCCTGTTGCTTAACACAACAAGTAGCACTGGAGTAGGCCCGCCAAATTAGCGGGCTCCATAAGTTTGAATGATTAAAAGAGCCTAGTTTACTTGTGATTTACTATAAGCAACAGGATTTCAAGCAACATTAAGGCAGCTTCCTACGTTTCTAACACACATATTGTGAAAAACCGAAGTACAGTAAAAACCCTACTTATGCAAAAAGTCCGTTCCGTAGGCTTTTGTTTAAATAGGTTTTTTACATAACTCGAAGCAAACCATAGGGAAAAACATTTTTACATAACTCGAAGCAAACTCATAGGAAACATGAAATTTTTATGTAAATCAAAGCAAACCCATAGGGAAATTAATTTTTATGTTACTTGAAGCAAACCCATAGGGAATATGAATTTTTATGTAACTCGAAGCAAACCCATAGGAAATCATGTTACGTAAATTTATGTAAATCGGGACATTTGTGTAAGTCGGGACATGGTTTTAGCACAAAATCATTATGTAAGTCAAACTTTATGTAACTCAGGGAATTTGTAAGCCGGGGTTTTACTGTACATGCAATTATTTAATATATATATTGAAAATGCGTGTCATGCCTTTCTCAACAGGATCCAAGGCAGCTTGAATATTAAAATATAAAAAAACCTAGACGTTTTTAAAAATGAAGCCTAAACTTATTTTATGGCCTTAATAACATAAAACACAATTCCTGACACTTTACTGACATGTACTCCTTGGGACATCTGACACTGCAGAGCAAATTCAATGTTTTCTACTAAATAAGATTCCTTCTTCCCTACAATTAGACTTAAATCTAGGCAACAGGACTTACTGCACAGGACTGCAGTTTCAGAAGTGTGTTATTTTATAATGGCTATCTGTATGAGGTCAAAAAGTCAATAGACAAAGAATATTTACTTCTAAAGCTACCTTCAAACCAAAGCAAAGGTCTCCAGAAGGCAACCAACCATTCTCAACTGACAAAGGTCAAGATGGATCCTCTCATAAAGATGGCAGCATCTTAAGTGCAGGAATATCTTGGAAATAAGTAGCATGTGCAGGAACTATTATTCTCTAATGCTATAGATTGTCTTACCAAAAAAAGTCATATTATATATGACAGAGTGAAATATATCTTCAAAGCATTCCACTCATTTCAAAACAGAACATGTTTTAGAGAATGCTTTCCTTTTTATTTCTCTTCAAAATTCCCAACTGCTTCTTGGGAGAACAAATTCTTTGAAATCACCTCTCCCCAATTTTCCCCTCAGGATTTCTCATTTCTACTTCCATCTTCCATTGAAACCATTAGGTCTGGGCATTCTTTTCTCATTTGCATCCCTTGTATTGAGAATAAAGATCCTTTACTGTTTCTTCCAGAGCTTAGAAGTACCATGTTAAAAACAAACATTACACACTATTTTAGTCTCTGAGTAATATTTACTTGTTATTGGAGAAAGATTACTTTTGGAGTAGCACAGGGATGGCCAACCTTGGCACTCCAGGTGTTCTTGGACTTCAATTACCAGAAACCCAAGTCAGCACTCCTGTTGATCAGGGCTTCTTGGAATTGAAGTCCAAGAACATCTGGAGTGCCAAGGTTGGCCATCACCGGAGTAGCATCTTCAGTGATTTTTTTTTAAAAAAAGCTTTTGGAGAGCAATAAATTGAAAATGTATTATGCTACTCAAGAGTAACTCATTACTCTTGGAAAACATCAATGAATAACTGATTGCCAAGCTCCAAGACTGAACAGTCATACAACTGTTTAGGTATATAGCAGAAAAAAATTCTGTGCATGCAAGATGACCAATAGGATAAAAACTAAGCTTCTCGTTCTTTTTTGAATGCACATACTGTAACTCATAAAACCAGCACATCCATCCCACTTTTTCCTTTAGTCCAGGGGTCTGCAAACTTGGCTCTCCAGGTTTTTGGACTTCAATTACCAGAAGCCCAAGTCAGCACAGTTTCTGATTAGGGCTTCTGGGAGTTGAAGTCTAAGAACATCTGGAAAGCCAAGTTTGCAGTCCCCTGCTCTGGTCTACACAGCTAACACGCCATCCTGCTATGGTGCAAAAACTTCCACTATCTAAATTGCATCTTGCATTCCTTCATAGAGATCAAAATCAGTTGTCTGAAAACAGTGACTGACTTCCTTTGGAGTAAGACCACATGGCATAGCATGGTGTTCTCCAATCCTCTATGCCAGTGATGGCGAACCTTGGCACTCCAGGTGTTCTTGGACTTCAATTACCAGAAGTAATTGGGCTTCTGAGAATTGAAGTTCAAGAACATCTGGCGTGCCAAGGTTGGCCATCACTGCTCTACGCATTTAACTGAGTCACAAACAGTAATACAGTTTTTCTCTTCTGTGCACTCCAGCCTCCGTGTATTAGTGACTAAATTTCTCTTGTTCATTTTGGCCTCTCCACACTGACTTGAGCAGAAGAGTCTACAACTGGAGTAAGTGCACGTAACTGTACAACTTTCAGGAAAGATGCCCCATCCAGATGTTAAGTTATTTTTATTATAGTTAATAGTCAATGCAAGTGATCAAGATTAAATCAGTCTTGCTTTCAGTGCTGCGAAATTAACAAAACCTAAGAAAATCAACACGACTTAAAGCTCTACAATTCTCCTGCAGAGAACTTTAAGAACCCGAACAAATCACAAATTTCAGGAATCTGTAGGATGGAGTCATGGCAGTTAATGTGGTATCAAGCTGTTGTTACAGTGAAAAGAAGACATACTGTTCCATAGGATGGAGTGGTGACAGTCCAAGTACTGTAGTACTAAGTTGCTGTAAGGTGCAGAAGCTCTCTCATTTGTCGGTTGTTCTCGATGGGATTTAAATGCCACTTATTCTATCTAGTGTTATTTGGAATCCACAACTGTTATAAAAAGGAGTGGGAACTGCATTGAGTAGAAGTTCTACATTTATTTGGATGTTATAATTAGAATTTTTATACTCTTGGAAAATTTCCTCTCTTCCTCGGTCTGTCGAATGAGTCCCCAGCATGTTGGAGGCGAAATGATAATTAACTTGTGAACTGCCCAGAGAGTGCACTAAGCGCTATGAGATGGTATAGAAGTGGAATTGCTACTGCTACTGTCTAAAGAGACAGAAGCCTAGGTAAGAGCAAGCAAGAAAGAAAAATCAGCTTCTCATTTTAAAATAAAAGCTGTTTTACAGTTGATGCCTGAAGAAGAAAATAACCACCTCAGGCAAAGAGCCCTAAACTTATGCTCCACCTCCTAATCATCAAAAAGGCTGATATTCCCCACATCCTAGAACTAAGGTAAGTGTCTCTCTTGCTCAAGAGCCAGTCATATCCAACTCTAGGATTCAGTGTTCATCTCCATTTAGAGCCAAAGAGCCAGTGCTATCTGCATCTGCAGATGTTTCCGTGGTCATGACTAGACACCAGAGCGCACGGAACGTTTTTACCTTCCCACCAAAGTAGTACCTATTTATCTACTTGCAATTTCTTGCTTTCAAACTGCTAGGTTGGCAGGAGCCTAGAACTAAAGGAGGGATCCTAATCTAGCTGTGAGACTGATCACCAAAGGGCAATGGAAAAGGTTAATCCTTTTACAGTTCACTCTGGAGAGGTGGCACCAACTTTCCTAAGAAAATCTGCATTCAGAAAAACAAGGCCTGACTTTGGGACGAGAACCCAATCTTCAGAGTGGGCAAAGCAAGGCCCTCCAGATTTTGTCATGCTGCCTCTCCATTCAATCCTGGACAGTGCATCATCAACAATGCAGGGAGCTGCAGTTCAACAATGCCAAGAGGGTTTCCTTTTGCTCACCTTTGCCCTAAGGCCATTTAGAGACTATAAGGGATGTTGATCATGGAGAATATCCCACATTTAATGATAACAACACAGGGGGGCCTGGTGATGGCAAGCAAAAAACAAAACAAAACAAAAACAAAAGCTGAACAATCACAACAGGTCAATACATCAAATACTACACTAATGAAGTAAGTTTCAGCGGTTTCAGCATGTCTATGCTGTCCTAGGAGCGCTAAAGAGATAAACAAATACCAGGCTTGGTGTGGTTTTAAATTCATAGAAAGCAGAAGAAAACTCTGATCAACTCTTGCTTTCTGATATAACATCAATGTATGCACAAGAGAAATAACAAGCACAAGAAGCAGTTGGATTTTTATGTCCTCATACTTGATTCTTTTCAATACTCAGTCTAATGGTTCTTGTGCTAAAGATGGCCTTCAACATGGCATTTTAACATAAAGAACTGGTTCTTCCAGTTTATAATAACAAGCAATGCAGAAAAATCTGAGAAGAGCAGATGGTTGAATCTTGGAAAGCAGTTTCCATTCTTATGACCGCCTTTTAAAGAAAATTATAACTGCTATTTGGCAAACTGGTAAAATTGTTGTTAATCAGGTTCTTTCTTCCTACAGTCAGCGGAAGGACTGCTTTCCACGCTGCAATTCTTGGCTCCGGTTATTCCATTTGTTTCAAGCTTATTTTCTTTGTTTTATTTTGTAAACTCAACATCTTGAATGAGATTTTTTCTTTCCCTTGCTTGATTTGAAGTCTTTCTACATAGCTGCAATCCCCCGATTCCAAGGATCTCAGATTAAAGAGAATACATGTACTGTACATACCTAAGAGTGCCCCAGTAGTAGACAAGGACACCTGTCAATTCAAGTCAATTCAAATCTGGGCAAAGCAGGCGCCTTACGTTGGGGTTGGAAAAGTTATACTCTTGTGGATTTTGTTTGAAGAGCTGTGTGTCCCATACCCTCAAACAATCATGAGCCTGCAGGCAAATCCAATGTTACAGCCAAAGGCAATGAGGTGCTGGGATAAATTGTTTGGGTGAAATCTCTAGACAAAAGCAAAGCAAGATAGACTTTTCTTAGGCATCCACTTGAAAAACAAGCAAATATCTGCTTACAGCTTCTCCTGCTCTTCCAGTGCACTTTAAGGCAGCTAAGAGATTGCCAAATTACAGCTTTGATAGTGTATAGTTGTGTCAACTGTTCCTGCCAATTTCTTCTGCAGAAAACATTATCTTTGAAAGAGATGACATCCCATCTGCCCAATATCCCATGTAAAAATATACAAGAAGCTACATTTTAAAAATCTTTTTAAAATAATAAAAGGATGTAGTTTAAAAAGCTACTTCGAAACCACAAGGAATTATGTGACTGTAAAACTTATCAGTTTAACTACTATAGCCACCATTTTAGAGGGGGTGGGGGGAGAGAAGAAAGGAAAATTAATTGAAGAGGTTGAGGATTTAGGAGGCATAAAACAGCTTAGAGTATAAGTGCTTGCAGACTCTAAAAAGGCTAAGTAGAGACCTTTCTCCAGCCTCTTGCAGCAGGTTACCTCAAAAAAGTCACCATGTATTTTATTCCCCACCTACAAAATGCCCAATATTCTACAGAAACATTAGTAATAACATGGATCATCTGTACAGACAGCAAATTGAGGTGCAGAGTTAGGATTATTGAGCAATTAGGAGGGGAAAACCTGCATGTTTATGGGAAAACTTCAAGTTTCACTAAGGGGAATCAGTACTTTGGAATAAAAACCCAATACAGCAAATCTCTTTTTTCAACCTTTCAAAAACTTCAGAAGGACAGAACTTGATCAAGGACCAAAAAGTGTATGCTGGAAATTGAGGGAGGGAAATATCCAGGAGGATGGGATGGAATATCCCAAAAGAAGAACCACTGGCTGGTTGGCTAGCTGGCATACTGTATGGGAGCACTCCAGGCCCCTGGGTTGATAAGATTGTAAAGCAAGCTGCAGGGCCTGGATGTGCTACAAAAACGATGACATAGTTCTAACAGTTCAGCTCAAAACCAAAGAAGCAGTGGTGGGGATTCAGCAGGTTCGCTTCAGTTCACCAGAACCAGTAGCAGAAATTCTGGCTGGCCCTGCCCATCCAAATTTTGAAATAAAGGTAGTCCTAATTCGGGTGCAACGCAGGGCTTTCCCCTGGCCACACCCACCATACCACACCCACAGAGTAGGTAGTAAAAATTTTTTTGAATTCTACCACTGCAAAGAAGTATTTGCTTCCAGTTAGAAGATGCTCAAGTGTTTAAGACAAAGGTAAGGACTTCTAAGCTCCTTTACAACTAAACACTGCGGGAAGATGTATGATATACAATAAGTATGCACTTTGCCAAAATGGCTGAAAGGTAGGTTTAAAGAAAAAGCTATGTGGGGTTCATTCTGTATGAATTTCCAGAAAGCTGCTTTGTCCCCGTAGACTGGGGATATTTCTAAGATTGCTTCCTATCTCATGCTGACGGCAAACTCAGAAGATTTTAAACACCTCTCACGAGGTCTCCAATGCACTTCTTTTCCTCCACTGGTTGTGGTGTCTCTCTTTATAGACAAGTTGGAATTTCAAAAGCAGTCTTCAACGTAGAAGAAAACCCACACGTAAAAAATAAAATAAAAATAGATGGGTGTCAGGCAAGTCAGTACCTCCCTACATTATCTGGAAAACAAAATGTAGCTGAAAGAGGCTGTGAATCCAACATTTAAAAATGTCTTCACTGGAGGTGCAACTGAACCAGGGTGCGAGAATTTCACTTGCTACGCAGTCTTCCTCAAGGAGCTACAGACGCACTGCTGAATATATTACACTCAGTTCTCTCCAAACCTGAGAAAACTAAATACTGTACATGGTTATTTCAGAATGGAGAAAAGAGGTTATCCAGTCTAATAAACAAAGTAGGCTTGTGTCTTCAGATCCTAGTTTGGGTGGAGGTTGGAGTAGTCAACTAAACTTTATGGGTTCTCTGGTGCCTCACAAGGTGCGAGGCGGCTCCAAATCCTTTCCCACAGCTGGCACACTTGAAGGGCTTCTCGCCTGAATGGGTAGCGCGGTGGCGTTCTAGGTGCGCATTGCGAGTGAAGCCTTTCCCACAGTCTCGGCAGGAGAAGGGCTTATCGCCACTGTGAATGCCCTGGTGGCGCTGGAGGTGAGCACTGCGGGTGAAGCGCTTGCCACAATGAGTGCAGCGGAAAGGGCGTTCCCCGGTGTGGATGCCCTGGTGGCGGGTGACATGGGCGCTGCGGGTGAAGGCCTTGCCGCACACCCCACATTCGTACGGGCGCTCTCCGGTGTGGGTGCTGTGATGTCGGGTCAGGTGAGAGTTGCGGCCAAAGGCCTTCCCGCAGTAGGTGCACTTGTAGGGACGCTCCCCCGAGTGGGTCTCCTGGTGCCGCGCCAGATGGGCGCTACGGGCGAATGTTTTGCCACAGTAATTGCAGCTGTAGGGCCGGTCTTCCTCTGGCACCTGCTGCCCCAGGCGTTTCCCACCTAAGGGGCGTTGGAGCCCAGAGTGGGTGGCCATGTGCCTTGTCAGGTGGGAGTTGCGTCGAAAACCTTTCCCACAGTAGGGGCATGCGTGGGACTTCTCCCCCATGGCTCTTGGTCCTGGGAAATTTCTGCTACAACAAATAAGGACCTGCCTTGACACTTGCAGTGGTTAAGCAGACATGCTTCTGAGTATATATAGAGAAACTAATCTCAGTTATTTTCCCCACAGGATGACCTTTGGATCACTCTCTTGAATCAGGTGTTATGATTTGGGGAAGTTATTTGTTTCCTTCTCAGCTGCTTCTCAATCTTTTCTGCAATCTCCTAGACCTGAACTGCCTTCTTTCCATTCACCAGCTGCAGGATAAAACAAAAAGAGAGAAAGGGAAGGTGGGTGTAAGTTGTGTCAAAACTGAACAATACAGTGGGGCAAAAACTAAACAATATAATATGGATCAATTCACTATTACTATTATTTTCCCTTAATATGTTTTATCTGTCTTATTGTACAGCAGGGGTTCTCAACCTATGGAACATGGGCTGGACACAGCCCGTGGCATCATTTCATGTGGTCTGTATTGCTGCCGCCACCAGAAGCAGTTGCATTTATGACAGCTGTAAAGGCGCCCATATATTTCTCTGGGGGAAAATTATAATACCTATGGATGGGTAGGGAGTTACATTGCCATCATCCAGCATATAATACATAACATCATTCTACCGCCAACTCAGGACACTCAAAGAAAAGTAGCATTTCTTCTTTTTTGGTGTCTAGGCCAGACGTGAAACTGCCAAAAAGAAGGCACCTTTTGAGAAAGATTGGCCAGCAACACAAGGTTGTCCTTACCAGGGTACTTCTGATTGTGGTTCAAAAATACAGTACCACAATTTTGGAGGCTCTTTCTTATCATGCGCGATGACAAAATACTAGGTTTCTTTCAAAATTTATATTAGAGGTTTTATTTCTCTTTTTCTCCCCCCTCTGCTTTGAAATTAAGGGTCACAAAGCACTTGCAACACACATACAAAATTTATGGTATTAGAAGCAATTTTATGGGAATAGCAAGGGTAAAAGTCGCCCTCCCTCGAAAGCCAGATGTATCTGACTCTAGGGTTCAGTGCTCATCTGTTTATAGCCAGCGCGGAGCGGGCTGGACTCGTGGTTCCCCCGCCACAAATGCTCCTGTAAAACGTGTCCACGGCTGTCATAAACACATTTACGACAGCCACGACGACGGGTGCATTTACAGCGGTTGTAAATGCATCAGTTTCTGGCGGTGGCTGCAATGCGGGCCACATGAAATGCTGTGGGCTGTCTCCGGCCCATTTGCATCTGCAGATGTTTCCATGGACATGTGGTAGGCATGCCTAGACTGGACACCTGAGTGCACGGAAGGCTGTTTAGCTTCCCACCGAAGTGGTTCCTATTTATATCCTATGGATATAAACTTGCTTTCCAACTGCTAGGCTTGGCAATTCATAATCATAACAATAATAATGATGATGATGATGGACAATAGTAAAGGTTTCCCTTGCTCGAAAACCAGTCGTATCCGACTCTAGGGTTCAGTGCTCATCTGTTTCAAAGCCAAAGAGCCAGCGCTGTCTGCTTCTGCAGACGTTTCCGTGGTCATGTGGCAGCACACGGAACGCTGTTACCTTCCCACCGAAGTGGTCCCTAATTTATCTACTCGCAATTTCTTGCTTTCGAACTGCTAGGTTGGCAGGAGCTGGGACAAAGACGTCCAATAAAACCATATTATTATTATTTTAAAACCTCGTGCAAAGCGGAGAACAGAAAAAGCATAGAAAAGGGGGTGGGGGCGGGAAGACACAACAAAGGGAAAAGATCGGAGACGGACGGGGGAAATCTCTACCACCACGGGATCCGAGGCTACCCAGTGGGGATCGCGCCCCCCCCCCCTGAAGTTCACAGACCGGGGAGTCTCCATGCACCTTTCCCTGCTGCCCACCCACCCCGCCATACATTTAGCTCTCTCTCTCTCTCTCTCGCCATCTCTGAGCTCCACCCTCCGTCTCCGCCTTGTGGGGCTCTCACCGATGCTTGCAGCCTCCTGCCTCCCCCACCACCCCAAGAAGGGCTTTGCGCGCCTTGGGCACACAAGGGCGCCTTCCCAACACCTCCGGCCTGGAAAGCAGGCGAGCCCGCCACCTTGCTGCTCCGCCTCCGCCTCCTCCTCCACCGCGCGCCGGGGTTGGGTCCGTGTGCCCGGGCAGGAAAGCGGGCGCGGGCGGGCCCCTCCGCGCGCGCATCCTGTCTCCCGCCCCGCTTTCCCAAGCCCGGCGCCGGCTCGATGGTATTAACCCTTCTCCTGCCGACGGCGCCGGCAAAGGAAGGCAAGGTCGAGGCCTTGTCATGTCCGACAAGCGCCGCTCGGGGAGCCTAAGTTTCACCACGAGTTTATTTGTTTTAGGTAGAGGTCACCCTTGCTCGAAAGCCAGCCAGTGGCATCCGACTCTAGGGTTCAGTAGCGCTCATCTCTGTTTCACAGCCGAAGAGCCAGCGCTGTCTGCTTCTGTGCAGACGTTTCCGTGGTCATGTGGCAGGCATGACTAGACACCGGAGCGCACGGAACGCTGCTTACTTTCTCCCCGAAGTGGTCCCTATTTATCTACTTGCAATTTCTTGCTTTCGAACTGCTAAGTTGGCAGGAGCTGGGACAAAGACGGGAGCTCATTCCGCCCTGCAGTATTCGGGTATCAAACTGCTGACCTTCCGCCTCCCAGTCAAAGCCAGTCATGTCCAACTCTAGAGTTGGGTGCTCATCTCAGCCAAAGAGCCAGCACTGTCTGCATGGGTAGATAATTGCAAGTTAGTATATTATTGCAAGTAGATAAATAGGGAGCACTTTGGCGGGGAAGGTAAGAGCGTTCTGTACACTCCGGCATCTAGTCATGCCTGCCACACGACTATGGAAACATCTACATTTTTGTTAGTAGACGGTTCCGTGGTCATGTGGCAGGCACGAGTAGACACTGGAGTGTACAGAACGCTCTTACCTTTCCCGCCAAAGTGCTCCCTATTTATCTACTTGCAATTTCTTGCTTTCAAACTGCTAGGTTGGCAGCACCTGGGTCTTGAATTGCTGATCTGCTGACCCTCCAGTCGTCATGTTCAGTGTCTTAACCACTAAGCCACCACCCTATTCGTTTTGTTTGTTTGCTATTTTGATTCATATCTCACCCACCTAACTACCGCAGTTGTGTCAGTATAAAATATATGAAACAAAACAACCCAAGGGGAAAAAATAATTCATTATAAAGACCAAAGGGATAGGAAAGAAACACCATAATCACATAACTAGCAACAACACATCAAATATAGTACTGTACTGGCAGGAGAGAGTATTTAAAGGCCAAGGTCTCCCATTCCTCAAAAGCCCATCATGTCAGACTCTAGGAAAGTGGTGGAGAACCTATGGCATGCATGCCAGAGGTGGCACTCAGAGCCCCTCTCTGTGGGCAGGCAGCCATGTGGTTGCCCCAGCACAGAGTTTGCCCCATCCCTCTGCCCAGCACCCCAATGGGAGTGCTTCCTCCTTCTCCCAGCACAGACTTTGACCCACCTCTGCCGAGCACCACAATAGGAGAGTTTCCTCTCTCCCCTGTTGGCACTTTGCAATATATAAGTGGGTTTTGGGTTGCAGTTTGGGCACTCGGTCTCTAGGGGTTAATGTTCATCTTTGTTTACAACCAAAGAGCCAATGCTGTCTGCATCGTAGATGCCTGAATGCACAGAACACTGTTACCTTCCCACCGGAGCAGTACCTATTTATCTACTTGCAATTTCTTGCTTTTGAACTGCTAGGTTGACAGGAGCTGGGACAGATGTTGGGAGCTCACTCCGTCATGCAGCACTCAAGTCTAGAACTGCTAACCTCCCAACCTTTCAGTTGTCAAACTCAGCGTCTTAGGCAAAGGGAAAAAATTAATTTAACTTAGTGGTAACAAGTTTTTTAATGCTTCGTTAAATAGTCTGGCTCTAGCCAGTTTATGGAAAGCGGATAAAGATGAGGCCTAAGGAACAAGGGGCAGAAGAACATTCCATAATGATGGAGCCACTGCAAAAGACCAGTTTCTAATGCAAGTCTTCCAAGTTTCTCAAAGGGTAAGCCTCCAAAGTCCCCACCAACGGTGCAAATTGTGTCATCCGGGCATGATTTTTCAAGGAGAGTCACTCCTGCTAATACTGAAGTCCTAAACCATTTAAGGCAGGAGTTCCCAACCTTTTCAAGCCAGGGTCGGGTCACGCTTTCTCAGTCAGCTTCAAGGGCCAGTCGGCCATCTTCCCCTGCCTGCAGGATTAGGGGCAGTCATTTTGTCCCAACAGTTTCAAAGGGGGTGGCCATTTTGTTTCTTGAATGCCCTTGGAGGGGGTGGGGGCACATAAAATGGTGTCATGGGCCGGATCTGGCCCTCGGGCCTTAGGTTAGGAACCCCTGATTTAAGTTTTTATAGCTTAACTAGCAAGGGATGCCCGGCGTTGCCGGGCTTTTTTCTCCGTGTGTTTTAATAAAAAATGAACCAATTTTATTTTTGCAATAGTTTTAAATTGTGTTGGAAGGTTAAGTTGTGTTAATGTTTTTTAAAAATTGCTTAGTCTGTAATTTTGATTTTTTAAATGTTTATTTATGTAAAAAATTTTTGGCTTGGCTGTTATTAACTGGGATCTGCTTTTTTGGTTTTTTTTGAGGATTAATAAAAGAAGAAAGTATGATATTTTTTTTTCAAATTGTTTTATGTAAGTGAATAATGTTTTAGTTTTTTGAATTTTTTTTAATTAGTTGTACCGTAGGTCATAATTTTAATAATGTAAAAGTAAATGTTTTTTACATTCAATGTTTTTAAAATGTGTTTAGATGTTTAGAGTTTAAATTTGAGTTATAACTCAGCACAGGATTTTTAAAAGTTTCTATTGTATTTTATTGACATATGTTTTAGTGTAATTTTTTTTACTTGTTTTTATTGGTGTGACCTTTTGTGTAAAATTGTGAATTTGTGTTATGTTTTTGATTTGTTTTTACTCTTGTGGCCTTTTATTTGGAGCTGTTGTGTGTTTTTGAATTGTTTTTACTATTGTGGCCAGCAGGTGGTGCTGGTAGGGGTTATTGTATTTTGACTTTTTTTTCTCTCCTGGCCTCTGGGTGAAGCTTCTTCTGGTAAGTAGTCTCTTTCTTTATTCATTTCTTTTTCAGTCCTTGTGGAGGTAGCACATCTTTTGGTAAGTTTGCTTGTTTTCTTTGTTTTGTGTGTGTGTGTGTGTGGGCGGGGGGGGGGGAATGGAATTTGTATTTTTTGTCTGTTTGTTTTGTTTTTGATTGTGTCTTTGTTTACTTCGTATTGTTTTTGGTGTTTTTGTTTTTGTGTATTTTTGGTTGTGTTTGACTGTTTTTAGTAATTTTTAAAAAAATTATTTATTTATTTGGTGGTGGGGAAGGGACGTGGTCATTGGGGGTTAGGAAGGGTGGGCTAGGTGGTGGGGAGAGGGGCATGGTCATTGGGGGTTAGGAAGGGTGGGCTAGGGGGGGCGTGGTCGTTGGGGTTAGGAAGGGTGGGCTCGGTGGTGGGGAGGGGGCTTTAGTGTGTTATGGTGCTTTGATTGTGTGAAGTCGTGAAAGTAGATCGGGTTTCCCCTTTAATATCAGTGGGTGGGGGTTGTGACCCCCCTCTCCGCTGGCTACCCTAGGGTTGGGAGGTTTGTGGGGAGAAAAGGGGTATATTGCTCCAACACTTCTGGAACCTAAAGATCAGGCAGAGTGGATCGAATCCGCCCTCCTTAAAACCACTCCGTTTTTAAATAGAATAAAAGACGGAGTTGTTTTAAGGAGGGGGAGGGGTGGGATCGATCCACTCTGCCTGATCTTTTGGTTCCAGAAGTGTTGGGGCAATATACCCCTTTTCTCCCCACATACCTCCCAACCCTAGGGTAGCCAGCGGAGAGGGGGATTGCAACCCTCACCCACTGATGTTAAAGGAGAAACTCCAGTCGGGACCTTCAGGCGCTGTTGGTGAGGGAAAGAAAGCCAGCTGGTGTTTGCTTGGCTGTGAGGCGGTGAGTTGTTTTTCGTTGGGGGTTAGGAAGGGTGGGCTAGGTTGTGGGGAGGGGGGGCATGGTTGTTGGGGTTAGGAAGGGTGGGCTCAGTGGTGGGGAGGGGGGCATGGTCATTGGGGGTTAGGAAGGGTGGGCTAGGTGGTGGGGAGGGGGTCTTTAGTGTGTTATGGTGCTTTGTTTGTGTGGAGTCATGAAAGTAGATCGGGTTTCCCCTTTAATATCAGTGGGTGGGCGTTGTGACCCCCCTCTCCGCTGGCTACCCTAGGGTTGGGAGGTTTGTGGGGAGAAAAGGGGTATATTGCCCCAACACTTCTGGACCCAGGACATCAGGCAGACTGGATCGAATCCCCACCCCCCCCCTCCTTAAAACAACTCCGTTTTTAAAGAGAAGAAAAGACGGAGTTGTTTTAAGGAGGGGGGGTGGGGGATCGATCCACTCTGCCTGTTCCTGTGGGTCCAGAAGGGTTGGGGCAATATACCCCTTTTGTCCCCACAAACCTCCCAACCCTAGGGTAGCCAGCGGAGAGGGGGATCGCAACCCCCACCCACTGATATTAAAGGGGAAACTCCAGTCGGGAGCTTCAGGCGCCGTGGGTGAGGGAAAGAAAGCCGGCTGGTGTGTGCTTGGCTGTGAGGCGGTGAGTTGTTTTTTTTTTCATTTTTCGGGCGCCGGTTTCCTCAGCGCTCTGCGCGCTCATGGCGCGCAGGACGCTGGGGCTTGTAGTTATGGGTTGCTGCTTTGTGTTTGTGCTGCGTTTTTTTAAAATGCTTTTCTTTCGATTGGCTGCGGCGCGTTTCCGAATGCTGCGCCGTGCGAGAGCCTCTCAGCCTGATTGGCTCTGGCGCGGCGCGGCACAAGGAATGTTGGGAAGTGAAGTTGTTTCCCTTTCTTCGCGTTTGTGGGGCTGTTGCCCCACTGCCGGTTTTTTCAATCCTTCGTTGACCTGCGTACCCAGATCGGCCGTGTGCACGAAGGGTGAGTGCAGGCAAGTAGGGCGAGGCATAGCAACCTATAGCCAGTTCCAACGGTTAACCCTTGGATTTATAGGTTAAGATTAGGCATGGAAGTATACAAGTAGCCAACACAACTATGTCAATGTTGGAGAAACATGATCAAATCTACATAAACCTGCCACCAGTCTTCTGATCACATTTTGCACCTGCTAAAGGTATTCCCATGTAGAACACATTCCAGTTATCAAGTCTCCAGATTACCAACATATGAACCAGCTTGCTGGATATAACAGTGGCCAGCCGCCAGAGAGCCAATTGAAACCAAATTAAAGTCAAATTAGTAATATCATCTAGTGGCTGGAACTACTGAAAATACCTGAATAAAGCCATCCCGCAGCACCACCAAGAATACTAGGTAAAGGTAAAGGTTGCCCTTGCTAAACCCAGTCATATCCAACTCTAGGGTTCAGTGCTCATCTTTATAGCCAAGGAGCCAGCGCTGTCTGCATGTGCAGACGTTTATGTGGGCATGTAGCAGACATGAATAGACACTGGAATGCACAGAACGCTGTTTACCTTCCCATCGAACATGGACTCTTAACCTCAGACTAGCAGAATTACAAACTGAAGGGAACACCTAGTTCCAGTGACTAGGCAACCTTACTAATTTGACTATAATTATTTTTGTTTGTTCTTTGTAACAATGAAATAGGAAGTCATATCCAAAACATGTGCTAGGAAGTGGTACTGGCAGCTTCACTGGAAGGCTGGAGGGCATAATAGGCCCAACCTCCCAACAAGAAAGAAAGAAGGAGGATTTATGGTTGCCCTAATAGATACTTAAAATATTCAAGGAGAGGCTTACCATAGCTACCTTCCAGTGAGTTTCTATGGTCAAACCGATTTGAATTCATGCCTTCTGAGCCCTGGTTGGACTCTCTGCCTGCTATACTGCAATAGCCTAGGTAAGGGTAAAGGTCTCCCTTGAAAGTCAGTCATGTGAGACTCTAGGGCAGGGGTGGTCAAACTATGGCCCATGGGCTGGCCACGGCTCATGGCACCAAATTATCTGGCCCACACCACCCTCGTGACTACCGGAAGCGGGAGTAAAATGTGCATGCACATACATATAAAGCTGCCGTAAATGCACCCACAGCTGCGTTTACGACAGCCGTGGATGTATTTTTATGGCAGAAGGAACATGATCCACCGAAACTGTGAAAAGTTTGGCCACCCCTGCTCTAGGAGGTGGTGCTTATCTCTGTTTACAGCCAAAGAGCCAGCACTGTCTGCATTTGCAGATGTTTGCATGGTTCAGGAGCAGGAATAATTGTACAGAACACTGTTACTTTTCCCGCTGAAGTAGTACCTATTTATCTGCTTGCAATTTCTTCCTTTTGAACTGCTAGGTTGGCAGGAGCTGGATCAGAGACAGGAACTCACTCTGTCATGCAGCCCTTGGGTCTCGAACTGCTGACCTGCCCACCTTCCAGTCATCAAGTTCAGTGTCTTAACTATTAAGCTACCGCAGTCTCAAAAAGTGGGATAGGAAGCTTTTAATTACCAAAACTTGATGGCAGTGGATGGAGTTATTAGACTTATATAGTATAACTATATACTATAGTATAACTTTATGTTCCTGGATATTACCCAGTATATTTTCATTTTCAATCCATTAAAGATTGCATTTAAGTTATCATAGAATAAAAATCTGTGTCAAGAACCATACAGTTCAACCTTGTTTACGTAGTAGAAGCAGTAATAGCATATAACTACCATGAGTCTTTTCCTTTCCAAATACCAAGATAAGCAGCAAGACATATTTCAGGAGGGAAAGCGAGTTTTGTCTGTTAAATTAGATTTTTTGTCTCTTAAACTAGGTTTTGTAATTGTTCTTAGTCTATTCAACTTTGATTATTCCCCTGTAATATTGAATTTACCCTCTACTTCTGCATAATTTTCATTTTATTTGAATTTACGGATAATTTTATAAAATGAAATCCCTATTATCTCAAAATGTGATTTGTTTTGACTAGCTTTGAGTAAAGCTTGCAGTAAAAAAAAAAAATCCACAGGATATGAACTGAAAAGCAAACAAAAAAAGAAGAAGAAAAAGGAGAAAGAAACCTAAAACAACAACGGAACTAGTGATTAGAAAAATCCCAAGACAATAAAACAATAGCTACAATTGTAGGGAAATCTGGATTTCTTCAGGCAATATAAGCGTGTGCATTTATGAGAATCATTTCTACTTCTGGTGCTTCTCCGTTCCCAGGGGACGCCGGATCACTGAAGTAGCAATCTTTGGGGCGACTCCTTTCATGTCCCCTTCAAATGCTGTTGAGGTGGCCCGATATTGGGCGGATGTCATCTAGTCCTTTTAATTCCTTTTTGTTTTAGATACTATATGTTAATTTTAGCTGTGCATGTTATTATATGCCATTAATAAAAAAATAAAATATGAGAGTTCAGGTTCAAAATAAGATATCAGTCTTGATGCAGAGTTGCTTGTGTGGTTTTCACTCTCTGATAAAGGAGGAATTATGATTTATAGATCTGAAATACTTTGAATCCCAGAAATGCTTGGGAATCTCAGCTCCTTCGCTCTCTAGTGCTTCTTGTGGCTGAAATTTAAAAGAAGCAAAATCAGTGTTATAGACAACATCTCCAAGGAATGTTTACCCACTCCATTTTGCTTCTCATGAGCTTTGGTGCTATAGCTGCACGCTAGTTTAGAGATTTCACAGGGGGAAAACATGTCTGCTTTCCTCTTTCCATTATCTTATCAACTTAGTCATAAAGTTGAAGAAAGGAAGTTCTGAGGAAAAACAGAAACGTAATTCTGAGAGCAATGAAGGTTGTTGGCATGGTTAAAAAATTAGCCATCGGTTGGAAGAAGGAAAAGAGGACATGTTCAATCGCTGATTCTGCAGCCAGGTACCCAAACCACTGAGCTATTCAGCCAGCTCCAGGAAGGATGTTACCTGATTTTATAAAAAAAAAAAAGAGAGAGAGAGAGCTAAGAATAGTCTGGCAGGATTTGTTCTTGACAAATCTGTAAAGGTCACCATTGCTCAAAACTGGCATTCCTCATGTGCTTGTAGTGAGACTGTTTTTAGTATTCTGTCACATAAGCATAAAGAAGAAATTAATTCAGCACATTGTATGTAGCTCAACTCTAAACCAAATTATGCCTAACAGATAGCTTGCTACTGGATGCTGAAATCTACTAGTGTTTCCTGATCCAGCAGACTTGCTAGTGAAGCCTCTGCTTACACAAAGACTGCATTTTGTGATGGTCAACCACAAAACAAAGCAAGCTAAATTCAGACTGTGAATCTTGTAACCTGGCTTGTATAGTACGTTATGATGACACCAGAACCCAGGATGATAGAAGAGAGAACACTGGAATGTGATATGACCGATCTCTCATTCTCAATGCACATCACTTTTGGTATTTCATTTTCAATAGTGAGGAGCATTTGAACCTTGAAGACTTGTGGGTGAAGCTCATAACTTCTTTCCTTCCTTTCTAACATACATTGTAAAAAAAAAATCAGCAACAACCAGATGGCTGCACAATTATTACTGAAGGCTTGACTAAAGCTAACCCTCTGCTGTGGCTGAATACCTGTGAAGTTAGGAACAGAATATTGCTGAGTTAATTGCTCGCCTTCGGTAATTTTGCATCTGCATACTAGCTTTTTCATCCTTTTGATTCTTTCTCTAAGGCTCTGAGCTCACATCTGTTGCCTCATTCTGCTGTTCCTTTTTTTTTTTTTGCAGCATTTTATCTTTGCAAGTCCTTTCCCCTGATAGTTACATTGCACACTTCCTTTAAGAAAAGGCTTTGAAGCTTATCTGTTGCCATATCTCTTTTCTAGTTAATTGTAGGCATTCCAGTGCAGGCTCTCTTCCACCTTTGTTCCCCAGTAGCCCTTCCCTTCCATTTATTTTCTGTGTTCAGGACTTGGTTGTTTTCTATCCACTGCTTTAAGGCACAGCACATTGTGAGTTTTCTATGGCAACAGCCTTCAGAGTGACACCTATTTTATTAATATGTTGGTTTTTTACAGAGATAAACCAGTATTAGAGGTTTCAATGGTCAAAATTTCAAAAATATATATTTTGTTTGTTTACTCTTGCAATTGCTGTTACATATTTTATTTAGTATGGAACGATAATATTTTCACTTGGACCTTTCCCTGACAGTGTTATATGAGATGACTTGTGGAAAGATTCACTAATGACAAGGAACATTACAAAGTACCCTGATCCAGTCAATATACTGTACCTTTAATTCTCCATTTGAATAACAATAATAGCAAGGAGTTCCTTTCCTAGAAGGTTCTAAGACAGTGTCATTTGTACTTGTTATATTTCCTTGCCAGCTATGAATTCAAAGCAGTTTGTTGTCATTTCTGGAGAGTGAAGTCAGAAAGGCCCTAAAACAACAAAGCTAGTGGAAATGATGGTATCCCAGTTGAATTTTTCAAAGCCCTAAAAGATGATGGAATCAAATTACTGCATTCAATATGCCAGCAGATTTGGAAAACAAAACATTGGCCACAGAATTGGAAAAGATCAGTATACGTTCCAATTCCAAAAAAGGGCAATGCCAAAGAATGTTCAAATTATCGAACAATTGCACTCATCCCACACTGTAGCAAGGTGATGCTCAAGATAATACAGGATAGACTTCAGCAACATGTTGAGAGAGAACTACCAGAGGTGCAGGCCGGTTTCAGAAGAGGCAAGGGGACTAGAGACCACATTGCCAACATACGTTGGATCATGGAGAAAACAAAGGAATACCAGAAACAAGTCTACTTTTGTTTTATTGACTACACCAAGGCTTTTGACTGTGAGGACCACAACAAAATGTGGCAAATAATTAAAGAGATGGGAATACCAGAACACCTCATATGCCTCATGAGAAATCTGTACATGAGTCAAGAAGCAACAGTTAGGACAGAATACAGAAAGACAGAGTGGTTTGGAATAAGAAAAGGAGTAAGACAAGGCTGCATTTTATCCCCCTGCTTATTCAACTTATACACAGAACACATAATGTGCAATGCAGGGATGAAGGAATCACAATATGGGATCAAAATTGTTGGGAGAAACATCAACAATCTGAGATATACAGACAATACCACCCTAATGGCAGAAAGTGAGGAAGACCTAAAGAATCTCTTGATTGGGTTGAAGGAGGAGAGTGCAAAAACTGGCTTGAGACTCAATATGAAGAAAACCAAGATAATGGCAACAGGCCCAATAAGTCCCTGGAAAATAGATGGAGAAGAAGTAGAAGCAGTGACAGAATTTACTTTCTTAGGATCCAAGATGGGGATTGCAGCCATGAAATAAAAAGGCGACTGATTCTTGGGAGACAAGCTATGAGAAACCTGGGGAACATACAGTAGTGAAAAGTAGAGATCACCTTGCAAACAAAGGTTCGCATAGTCAAAGCAATGGTATTCCCGGTGGTAGTGTATGGGTGTGAGAGCTGGACCATTAGGAAAGCTGAGCGCAGAAGAATAGATGCCTTTGAAATGTGGTGTTGGAAGAGTTTTGAGAGTCCCCTGGACAGGGAGGAGAACAAATAGGTCAATCTTAGAAAAAAATCAACCCTGACTGCTCATTGGGAGGTCAAATAGTAATTAATAAATAAATAAATAAATAAATAAATAAATAAATAAATAAATAAATACGAAGTTGAAGTACTTTGGACATAAAATGAGAAGGGAGGATTCACTTAAGAAGGCCTTGATGTTGGGAAAGGTGGAGGGCAAAAGAAGAAGGGGGGTGCCAAAGATGAGATGGCTAGATGGTGTGGACACATTGGGCACAGAGCTGGGCGGGCTGAGGAAGATGATGGGGGACAGAGATGTCTGGAGGACAATGGTCCATAGAGTTGCAAAGGGTTGGAATGTCTTAACAACAACAAAAGTGTTATCTATTGTGAAAGCTCCCCTATCATTGACAACATTGGAATGAAAAGGCAGGCAGGTGTGTCCCTGTGGACAAGGTAAAAGCACAAGGTGATCAGTTCTAATGGCCCTTAATTATTCCATTAGCATCTAAATGGTTGCCCAATGCCCTTCAGGTTATCAATGTCTAAGAAAGCCTTCCAAGGCCTCCTAAGCAATTATAAAATCTTCCTCCAGTAGTGACAAGAAGGCTGCAAGGAAGAGTACGGACAGTTCGAAAAACATAAAAGATAAGGGGGGGCAGCCCTTGGGAAAAGGAGATACTGTATTTCAACAGTACAATGAGTGATTAGTTCAAAATAAAATGTACAGTAAATTAAAAATGATTCAGTGGGATAGAGACTTTGTCTGCAATGTATTTTAAACTTGTTTACTCTCCCCATCTCAAATATATCTTCCAATATTTCCAGAGGCAAATAGGAACAAAATTCTCATCCTTATTTCTGTTATCTTGGCATACATTTTCCCTGCATGGCTTAAAATGCCTCTGTATTGTGTACATTCTCATTTACTTCCTTTGTTTTTCCACAGTGATATTATTATTGCTTGTTGTCAGTTGATGGAACAAAGGAGGCAAAAGAGCAAGAATCAGCAGAGAGAAAGGAAGAAGTTATAAGATCTGCCCTAAATATGTTTCCTGCAAATGAATGGCCTGAGTACAGCTACTGTATCTTAAAACTTCTTCCTCTCTTTTTCTGATTCTTATTCATTTCCCCTTGGTTGGCCAGATATCAGAGCACTAGGATATGAAGGCTTTGAAAGAAAGAGAGAATTCATGAATGAAATAGAAGAGGAAGGGAAGATGAAAGCAAATCTAGGCACCAGGTATAGGGAGAAGAGGATTCAAATGGCAGCCAGTTTCCCTGCTGCTGCACCACTGTCAGTTCTTGTTAGCTGGAAGGAAGGCTGGCAAGTCGGCAGTTCAAGACTGCATGATGGATTGAGCACCCGTCTCTGTCCCAGTTCTTGGGGGGCATGAAAGGAGCATACCTGTCAAGTTTCAGGAAATTTCTGTCAAACCCCCATATTTTACACTCTTTCCCGCTGTCATCCCGTATTAGTTAGACTGGAGGCCAGCACAGGATAAGCATAGCTGTCCAGTTTCCTGTTTTGGCCAGGAAATTTCCCTTATTTGACAGAAATTTCCCGAAACTTGACAGGTATGGAAAGGAGCCTTATTTGGGCGTCCCCTGAGCAGAGTTTCTTCAGCAAAAATCCTTTCAACCCAGAATAATTTCTGACATGAAATTATTAGTCCTGTAGCTGGCTGGAATGACTTTAAATACAATGGCTGCATACCTAGCAGTTCGAAAGCAAGAAATTGCAAGTAGATAAATAGGTACTTCTGTGGGAAGGTAAACAGCGTTCCGCGCGCTCCAATGTCTAGTCATGCCTGCCATATGACCAGGGAAACATCTGCAGAAGCAGACAGCACTGGCTCTTCGACTTTGAAACAGAGATGAGCACTGAACCCTAGATTTGGAGATGACTGGCTTTAGAGCAAGGGAAACCTTTACCTTTGCCTATACCCTCCACGCTACCGTAGCTCCTGGGATCACAGTGGTTAAATTGATGCAAATGCATTCAGTTTCCCAAAAATAGAAGAAGAAACCTGATTGCGGGGAAGGACTCTGAGTCAATTATACATACCTGTCAAATTTAGGGAAATTCCTGTCAAATAAGGGAAATTTCCCATCCAAAATGGGAAACTGGACAGCTATGCTTATCCTGTGTTGGCCTCCAGTCTAACTTGTGAAACTTGGTCTCTGCTATGGGTTTCATGCTGCGATGCGGAAGGCAGATGAAAGGCCACTGCATTATATTCTCAGGACAGTCTTCATAGCTGATCGCCATGAGGATCGCCAAGATCCGGATACCGCAGAACAAAAAGAAGCCATACAGCTGATGCTACTCTCCTAATAATTATTTAACAGTAAATTAACCCATTTTTTGTTCTGTTTACCCTCTGCAGTATGCTTTTCTTTTGTATGACTTTATTTTCAAATTATATGAGAACAGCATCTTCTACACTTATTAGAATATCAGCTTGAGGGCTGGAATCATTGTTTTTATTTTATTTTTAAAATTAAAATGGGAATCACAAAGGCTGAAGAACAGAGTCTAGATAAGGCTGGAGAAAGTGAGGTCCTCTAGAGCCATATGCTTCTGGTGAAAATCACTAGCTCCTCCTTTTTTTGGCAGAAAGGGTGAATTGCAGCTTCTGGAAGAGGCTGATTCATCATTTAAATTAAAATAATGTAAACGTACAATTAAGGGCATATTCTTACCCTAAAATACTATCTTTCAAAAACTGGAAATGGTCTTTCAGGCATTTTATTTCGTTTTTGGCAAGTTTTTTGCAGTCATTGCAGCCCCTAGGAAGACTCAGAGCAAAATACTGGCCTACAGACTCATAAAAAAACTCAGAACCAGGCAGTGTGGCCATCCAGATACTTACAACATGAAATGCCCACCATCTAGCCAGTGTAGTCAATGGTGAGGCGGGCTGAGAGTTGCAGTCCAACAATTCAAGGAGAGCCCTGCATTTTGCCCACCTTTTCTTTAAATAAATAATAGCCTGACTTGGTGAGGCAGTTGGGAGTCCAATTCTCTAGAATTATAAAGGTTGGAAGGGCTCAATATAAATTTATGTGTTACGGACGCCAGTCAAGTCTGGCCAGGTTATCCTGCTATGGTAATAGAATAAACCATACTGTTGATCATCAGGTGGTAGTAAATTAACCTAAGGTCTAAAGGCCTTGGGTGGTGAATTCCATAGGAAAGGATGATGGTCCCCAAGTAGATTAAATCCCACTTAAGTGTATCTTGATGGAGGGCAATAGCTTTATCAATACTGCCCTGGGGCTGATGAGGGCTTGGTGTGCCAAAAGGGCTCAGGACAACAGGACCAGAAATTGACTTGCGGAACTGGATCAGTGTCATGCTTTGATGCAGAAAGCAATTGGAAGGCCACTGCATTATATTATTCCCAGGCCAATCTACATGGCTGATCACCATGATGATCGCTAATACAGTAAAACCCCGTATAATGAAAAAACTCAATTCCGCGGAGCTCTACGCTATACGTTTTTTTCCGTTATATGGATTGCTATGGGTGATGTACCCATATAACGGAAAAAATGTTCATTATACGGATCGCTATTGGCAATACCCAATCACTAACAAGAATCATGGTTATCAGAGAGTGAACAAAACAAAAAGACAAAAAGTGTTGTGGAACTTTAAAGTTAGCAGATGAGCCCTTTTAGTTGGAGTGATGGTCCCCTCTGGGGGAAATGCCACTGGAAAGCATCATATTGGGCCCAACAGCAAAATGAGCGGAGGAGGAACTGATTCCCAACAGTCACGCAGGCGGAAGAGGCCATGCCAGATGGACTGGCTGCGAAGGCGCATGTTGTCCATATCCTAAAGGCTGTGGCAGTCCATTGTAATTCCAGTGTTAAATCCTGCATGTCTCTTTTCATATGTGCCGCAGAGGATGGCTCCGTGATCATAGTGTGTGGGTCACTTCTCGGCAAGCTGGGATCTACCTTAAACAAATTCACGCCAGTGACATTTTTCCTGATTGCCTTGGAGGGCGAAGGCGGCCCAGAACCAGCTGGTGTCTCAAGACCTGGCCTTCCTGGGACAGGAAAAAAATGTATATTTTGATCACGTTGTGGCTGACGATGATGATGACGAACTTGAAAGTGCTGCAATGTTTTTGTTTTCTTCATTTTGTTTGCTCTCTGATATGCTTGGAACACCAACTAACACAGCTACCATTTCAAAAGAATCATGGTAGGGTTGATGCTACCTGCACCAAACACCTCTTGATGTTGCCCGCTGTTGGGTGACAATTATCTTGATACTTGGACCAATCAATTGTAATTGTGGTTTTTCTGATCCATGCAAAGGAAGATTTTAAAGCAGGAGTTCTAAACCTTTTTAAGCCGGGGGCCGGGCCACGCTCCATCAGACAGCATTGGGGGCTGGACGGCCATTTTGCCCTTCCTCCACTGCATGGCAGTGGTGGAGGCCATACCTGTCAAGCGCAGCTCTGGAGATTACAGGACCTGCGCAGAACGGTTCTGCGCAGGTCCGTTCTACCCATGCATAAAAGCCTTCTACGCATGCGTAGAATGGACCTGCGCAGAACCGTTCTGCGCAGGTCACTTCTACACATGCGTAGATAGCTTCTATGCATCCCCTTCTGCACAAAAGCCTTCTATGCATGCGTAGAAGGGTTCTACGCATGCATAGAAGGGTTCTATGCTTTCTTAGAAAGGACCTGCGCAGAAGGGATGCGCAGTAACTCCATTCCCCCGCTACCAAATTATGGGGTAGCAGCAACTCCGGGCAGGAAATGGAGAAAATCAGCGTGGAAATATGGGAAATCCCGGCCAATCCAGGATACTTGACAGGTTTGGTGGGGGCATACCTGTCAGGTATCCTGTATTGGCCAGGATTTCCCATTTTTCAACGCAGTAATTTCCCGTATTTTGCGGAGCCGCGCTTGATGGGTATGGGTGGGGGCCCCACATGAAATGGTATCATGGGCTGCATCTGGCCCACAGGCCACAGGTTGAGAATCCTTTCTAAAGGCTAGCTACTTCAGTGTGTAATAAAGCGCACCCTTTCATTTGTCTGCCCTTCTGCCATTTAAAGCCTGAGAGGAAACCTTTCCGTTTCCAACATGGAGAAGGAATAAGAGGACAACGTGCACATGAGGGCGGGGGGGGGGGTAATAATGACTGGCTCGTCCCAGCCAGGTAGCCTCTTAAATCCATGCCCTTGAATAGTTTCTTCCCAGACCGCAGGCCTTGCTCCTCCCCCTCCTCAGGGCATGGTTGCCATGGGTGCTATCTCAAAATTCCCCCCTAGCCCCGCCCCTCGAGCCGAAGAACTCCTCCATCCAGGATTTTCCTGACTGGGTTTGTCCTCTGCCCAATCCGATACAACGGATTGGAAGGTTTAAGGAGCCTCGCGGTCTCTGATTGGGCAATGTCCACCTCCCCTCTTAATCTCTCTCTCTCTCTCTTCCCCCCTCCTTTGAGATCCCCCCTCCCAAACGGAAAATCCAAGCTGGGCAATTTGTCTGGGATCCAACATCGCTGGGTGACGCAGGCCCCTCTCCGGCGGCTTCGCTGATTGGTTGAGAAGGGATTTGAGCCCCGCCTTCGGTAAGGTGAACACAGCCGGGTTCGGCAGTATCGACTGGGCTATCTCTCCCCCCCCCCCCCCGCAACCTCGCCGCCACCCTTGCCCCCTCAGTTTTCCCGACATTCATTTGGCCGGGTGGGCGGCGCTAAGGAAAAAGGAGGAGGAGGAGCAGGGGGGGCGGCAACGGCAAGGAGGAACAGCTGCAGAACTGCGGGTTTGTGACCGAAGGAGGCCTCTGTTGGCTGCGCGCGCTGCTCTTCTTGCCTCTTGTCCATCCTCCTCTCTCGCTCGCGCGGCGCTTGGCTGCTGTGAGGAGGGAGGCGCGCGCCGAGCGTTCCATCCGCCCCGCGCGAGGCCGCGCCAACGGTCCCTTTTCCAGAAGCATTGCGAGGCCTCTCGGCGCCTGCGCACTCCCGACTCTTTGGCTCTGTGGTAGCAGCGCGGCAGCGGCGGCGATGTCGGCCTCAGCGACGGCTCCGGCTCCAGCGGAAGCGACCGGCGGAGGCGGCGCCGCTGGGGACAAACAGCATTCCTCCTCCTCCACTTCCTCCGCCACCGCCACCACCGCCTCGGCCAGCGCCACCGCCACCACCCCGGTCAATGTGGAAGGCATCGACTTGCTGGAGAAATGCGCCGTGTGCCGCGAGCAGCTGCGCTCCGAGCGGGACCCGCGCCTCCTGCCTTGCCTGCACACCGTGTGCAAGGAGTGCATCAAAGTCGAGCCTGCCCCCGCCGGCAACAACAAGGATGGCCAAGGTGAGCCATGGAGGCGGGGAGTGAATTCGAGTGTGTGGAGGCTAGGGTGATGAATAATGACTCTACTACTATCGAATCTTGCTTTTATAGCAGAAATAGTGGTTAAGGCGCTAGGCTTGGAGACCGGAAATTACGGGTTCGATTCCCGAGAGCGGCACGATGGGGGGGCATGAAAGGAGCCTCCTTCGGGCGCCCCCTGCAAAAATAAATAAATCCTTTCAACCCCAGTCACCTCTGACACGAAAACAAAACGATCGAATGGATTTTATCACGTAATCCGATAGGGTCCCCGATGACTGATCCATTAATACAGGATATTGATAAAATCCCTTTGAAATACCCTTCCTCCCTTTACTATCATTTATCTCCTTTCAAAGATAGAAAAAAAAACCTCCCATATTTAGCGATGAGTAGAAAAGGGCATTTGGCTTGGAGGGGGGGGGCGGACCCTCAAAATGCATTGTTTTGTCTCCTTCCCTTCCCACAAGTCCCAGTGAGGAGGATTGCAATAAATCGAGGGCCTCGGGAGAGCAGCTTTTGTTCTGATTGTTATTTTATTTTCTCACTTCCCTGGGGGGGAACGCGGGTGTGTGTGTGGGGAAACCATGGTGTGGGGCTCGTAGAAATGGGAGTACAAGAAAAATGGAGGAGGCGAAGGAAGGGGGGGCGGGGTAAAAGCGACATGGGCGGGATAAATGGGTTCCTTTGAAGCCAACAGGCAGAGGAAGAGCGGCACGAGGAGGGTTTTATTTCAGCGGGGGGGGGGGGACGGGGGTCCGTTTGTGGGGAGTGCTTTAGGTACGGGGGGGGCACGACACAGGATGCTGTGGGCGAGTCGGCCATGCTGAAGGCGCCTCTATGGCGGCCGCCGAGCGAGGTAGGAGCCGCGAGGGGGAGGGGGCGGGGTCGCGTGTGCCACAGACGTGGGTGAGAGAGAGGAGGGGCCTCGCGAGATTTGCGCGGGAGCCTCCCGCGAGAAGTAGAATTCCTTTTCTGTCTCGGGAGGTTGGGCACTGGGCAGGCCAGAAGGGAATGGGAAAGTGTGTGTATGGGGGGGGGGGGGGATTCTCATCCCCTACAGTTTTCCCACTTTCTTTTTATTTATTTAAAAAAAGACTTATTAAATTTTGCAAAAATAAACATATAAAACAATATAGGTATAAAATATGAAAGAATACAAAAACATATAAAAGACATATCACCTCATCCAAACTGTTGTTAACCACATAGTATTGCTATATTTATTCTTATTAGGAAAAGAAAAAATAAATCTTAATATATTACCAATCAACCTCGCTATATTAACTTTCCCATTTTTTAAAAAAATAATATATTCTAAAACTTATACAATATATTTAAAATATTTGAAGGATACATCTTTTATATCAAAACATAATATCACAATTAACTCCATCCTGTGTTATATAATTTCCCACTTTCGAAGGACTCTTTAGCCTCAGGCCCATTTCTGGAATCCAAGACCTCAACCAGCATGAGATCCCATGAGGATCCTGGTTGGGGGTCAAAAATGTACGCACATTGTAAGAAATGATATTTTGGTTTTTCAAGAACAAATCCTGCCAGAGTAATCTTTTTGTTGTTCCTCAGTCGCACAGTCAATTCCGACCCTTTGCGAACTATGGGCCATTGTCCTCCAGGCACCTCTGTCCTCCACCATCCTCCTCAACCCACCCATCTCTGTGCCCATTGCGTTAACAATACCATCTAGCCATCTCATCTTTGGCCACCCCCTTTTGCCCTCCACCTTTCCCAGCATCAAAGCTTTCTCAAGTGAATCCTGTCTTCTCATTTGATGTCCAAAGTACTTTAGCCTCATCCTTACTATTTGACCTTCCAAGGACCTGTCAGGGTTGATTTGTTCTAAAATTAACCTATTTGTTCTCTTCGTTGTCCATGGGACTCTCAAAACTCCTCCAACACCACATTTCAAAGGCAGCTATTCTTCTGCGTTCAGCCTTCCTAATTGTTCAGCTCTCACAACCATACATTACCACTGGGAATACCATTGATTTGACTGTGAATTTTTGTTTGCAATGTGATGTCTCTACTTTTCACTATGTTCCCCAGCTTTCTTATAGCTTGTCTCCCAAGAATCAGTCGCCTTTTCATTTCGTGGCTTCAGTCACCATCTTACAGTATCTCTATTTATTATCATGAGCTCTTCCCAACCTAGCTGCTCGAAAACAAGACATTGCAAGTAGATAAATAGATACTGCACTGCTTCATCGGGAAAGGTAACAGCATTCTGTGCACTCCAGCATCTAATCATATCTGCCACTTAACCACAGAAACACAGATGCAGGTAACACTGGCTCTTTGGCTGTAAATGAGATGAGCACCAGCCCCTAGAGTTGGCCACGACTGGCTTTTTAGCAAGGGAGACCTAACCACCAAAGCCTATTTTGTCAATTGCTTTGCTGAAGTCATTTCAACTTTAAAACGCATCACATAGACAAGAGCTCTTAAAATATGTATACATTTTTGCACCCTCTGTATATTTCATCCTGCCCCTTTAATTCACGTAAGGCGGTATGTGGAACTCCCTGTACTTTGGGGTGTGGGGACTGTCTGTGCAGCATTCATGTGAAGATGGGGCAAAGGCAAGTTACAGTGTAGTTGAACCAGTCAGTTTTGTATCTAAATGAGGATTTGATCTTAAAGAGAGAGGTCTATTCATTTTGGTGAGAATTAAGCTTTCCTGTGTTGAAGGGTCCAAATAACTATCCCACACAAGACATGAGTGGTGGTTGTGTACATTCTTGAAGAAAACCATAGATGGCATTAATAAACCTACTTGCTAATAGTAACACTATATATGGTATATAGAAGGGTAGAACATGCAGTTATGTATAGGTTTTCCTCTGAGTTTCCCCAAAGATATTTAGGCTGAAGTCTTTGGATCTTTTCTGGTTTATAGCTGAATAATCCAATCAGTTAATTGAAGCTTACTCTTATTCAAGCAGGCATAGGATTGCAGAAAACATTATGGAGAAGTAAGGTGAAAAAGAAAAGGTGACTTAGCCAGTTATCTAAAAGTACTGTAAGTGGATTGTTTAGTTGTGTGTGGGAACAGAGCCTTGTTTGCCTTGGTTGTTTATTACTGTTTCATACTGTTTACATTTTTCTCTTTTTAGAAAGGAAGACTAGTTTTGTTTGTTGCAGAACTGGTTCTTTCAGAACAGGATGCATGATGTAGAACTCTACTTTTATAATTATTTAATGAATGAATTGATTAGCTGATTTGTTCCTTATAAATATAATTTAAGTTTTCAGTGGAGTTTTATTAATTGTTTTGTATGTGTGTCTAAACACATCTTGTATTTGAATAAATAATACTGTACACAAATGCTTTGAAAAGTATATTTAAGCAATGGGGCAGAGTATGGCATATTCTTTTTATGTATCCTTGAGCATATTGCTCGTTTAAAATAAAAGGTATAAGAACAGACATGAATTTGCCAGGATGTTTTAAAACAACTGTGGGAACTTTTTAAACATGTAGCCACATAACCCTTACTGATTGAGAAGAATTCCATTATGGAGATGGAGAAATAAAAATAGATGAAAATATTGCTATCAGTGAACGGGTCATGCTGTACCTATAAACCTGTGCTGGCTGTTTTCTGGTGAAGAGAAGAGTAACATGGCAAAGATCATTGGGAAGTAATAATAATGATGATGATGATGATGATTTATTTATACCCCACCCTCCTGACGCAAGCGTCACTCAGGGCGGCTACAACATAGTAAAAAACTTAACAATGATAATAAAAAATATAGCAATATGCAAGGCACAAAAAAGTAGCAAAAACCATTATACAATATCAAAGCAAAATAGTACAATACAATAATATAAGTAATAGTTATACCTTCTCAAGTCACACAGAACACTGGAAAATTGGGAGCAGTGAAGAATGGGGATAGCAGCCTTGTCAAGTTCAGATGTGAGAGCTGGAGTAGTCCCCCTTACAACATTTTATGGAACAAGGTATAAAGATGAACTTTGCTGTAACTCCTGATGATTGATTGCAATAGGAAATTTACAAAGTTATGAATCCAGAAGTCCTCTACAGAAGAAGTGGACGATGATGTAGCTTTTCAAATGTTTCTGGACTGTAGTTTCCATAAGGCCTTACTGACCATCAATTCTGAGCAATTTGCCACTGCTCCAAAGTTAAGTTTGAATGGTTTGAAATGTATAATGGAGATCATTAATGTGTTCTCAATACATATATTGGGGTTAATCCAGTGTTTCCCAAGCCCCACAGGGGAACTTTAATTCCCAGAAGCCTAAGTCAGTACATTGGCTGATCAGTGCTTTGGGGAATTGACTTAGGCTTATGGGAATTGAAGTCCAAAAAACCAAAGGTTGGAAAACACTATGTTAGTCTAAGTATGCAATGTCTGTGCATATGAGATAGGTACAACTACAGTAAAACCTCACATAAAGAGCACTTTGCTTAGAGACTAACTTGCTTAAAGAGCAGAATTTTCTCTGAATGGTTGCCTCGCTTAACAACTAAAACCAACCAAAAAACTCGCTTAACAACTAAATTGGGGTTTGCAGTAAAATGATTTAAACAAGCTACGCCAACTTACTAAACATGTCCACTCTGTTTAGGTTGCTAAAGTTTAAGAAAAATTATCCTAAAACAAAGGCTTGCAGTGTAGTGATCATAAATGTAGATGAGGAGAAAGATAGACATGTCCTCTGCCACTCTGGCCATTCTATAAATGCAGAAATGAACATGAATTTATGTACAGTATTTGAAATCGGCCTGGATAGCTCACTGATTAGGTATCTGGCTTGGAGCCAGAAGTTGGGGATTCTGTTCCTGATTCACCTCTTGCAAGTAGAGCCAGCTTGAGTAGCTTTGGGCAAGCTGCACATTTCCAGGATATCCCCAGAAGAAGGGAATGGTAAACCACTTCTGAGTACTGTATTCTCTAACTAGAAAACCCTGAAAAGGGTCACCATGGGTCAAAATTAACTTGAGGGCCCAAGATGATTATTATTACACTTAGCTATAATCTGGCAATTTCCTTAGTCTTTTTCTAATAGCTCAGGGGCAAGTTGTTCTTTCAATTGTCAGAAGATTGATGGCTCTCTTCCCTGTATTTCTGGAAAGCGATTAAGGGGGTGATAAAGGTTTCCTTCCCCTAATCTTTGTCATACCTTGCCTTGTGAAGCAAATGATAGCAGGATAGGGAGGGGATTTAACAGAAACTATGGGGAGGGGAAGGGCATGCTTTATAGCTCCCTTCAATTGTTCTACACAAAGCACAAAATATTCTGCAGCTGTCTTATCAGCAGTTTAAACGAAAGCAATTGTGACTGCATCTCAAGAGTAACTTTTGCATTTGGTATAAAGGTATAACTAGAGAAAGCAGGCCACTTCTTTTCGAGGTGTGCTAAAGTAGCTGACTTCTTTCATAGCATGTTTTTGTGGTTGTTCTGCACATGCTACAAACATAACATTATGAAGTACAGTACTGGATCTAGCCCTGAACTGCCTGACTGATTTTGGTTTGCCTGCAGAAGATTACAATCCTGTTGTTCTCTGTGTATGCTGTTTCTTCCTCCACTTCTAGACCATGATGGTTGGCAAACCATTTTGTGCCTTTTTACAAATCCTCAACATCTGTATCTGATCTATAGTAACATTTATTATGCTTACTACGTTGTGCGCTTTTGTTCTGCAGGAAGTGTTTGGTTTTCAGTCTAGTTGTTTTGCATATGTTGTGGGTAAGCATAAGATTTGTCCAGTCCAGGTCTTTTTATTTTATTTTTTTATTTTAGGAAAGCAACTCTCTTCAAATACAACCTCTATTGTCTTAGTGGAGGAATGATGTCATGCCTGGCCCAGGGCCAGTGTTTTCATAGTCCTTTTTTCTTTGCCTTGGGCTTCAAAATTGAAGGAAGTAAGTTGAAAGAAAAGTCATTAAGATTTTAGTTAGTGGAGAAATCATTGTCTTTGTTTAGTGGGATTATAATATTTAAATCAATATTTGAATTTTGATAGACAGTAGACTTTTTTTGGTGCAGGAAGGAGTGTGACCTTGTGTGACAACTCTTAGGTTGTACCATTACCATAGCACCCTGAATGCAGCCGATTTCTTCTCATTTTGGAAAGCAAGAAGGCTTCAGCTTGGTTAGTATTTGTGTCAAACAAGACAAAGATTGACTGAAAAGGACATGAAAGTAACAAATTTCAGAAGAATGAAATTAAATTTGACTACATTACTTCAATACAGTATGTTGCTAGGCAACAAAAGATCAAAATGACCTTGTAAAAAAGCATTTGCTGCCAAGAGTATACAGTTAGCAGCCAATTTAGACAACTAGTTCTGACTGCTTCTTAAAAATCTAATTGCTAATGGAAGAAATAGAAAATGTGTCTTTTAAGCTTGGTAAACTTCTGACTAATACAGTGTAGCTGATAATAGCTCATTTAATTGGACTGTGAATTAAACACAAACACATACACATCAAGCTAGCAACCAATTAGATCAGGAGTGTCCAAACTACGGCTTGTGGGCCCAATTGGGCCCCTGCATATCATTAATGCAGCTCGCGGTGAGCACCTGGGCTCACTGCTGCCCGCCCATCCACCCGCCCCCAATGCCTGACATCAGCGGCAATTGTGCTTTGTCCCAGCTGCTCCGAGCAGCCTCTTGCTTGGTCCCATCCCCTCTGCACCCTTTGCCAAAGCCAATCGCATTGGGAAAATCTTCGGAGTCTCCTCTGTTTCAAAATCCACTAGGAGAGCCCCCTGGCGTGCCTGGGATGACGTCAGTGCAGCGCACCAGGTTTACCCTTCCAGCACCGCAGATTTTGAAACAGGAGGCTCCAAAGATTTCCCCAGTGCGGCGATTGGCTTTGGCAAAGGCTGCAGAGGTAATGGGACCGCCCCAGAAGCTGCTCGGAGCAGCCCAGACAAAGCGCGATCGCTGCCACCGCAACTGCTGATGTCAAAACTGTCAGCAGCAGGAGCAGCCCGCCTCCGGCCCTGGCAGCTGTGTGTGTGTGTGTGTGGGGGGGGGGGGCAGGACCGGCCCACGGAAAAAAACGGTTGGGCACCACTGAATTAGATGAAAGGAAATAGATTGTTAAGGCACATTGTTTAGAAAGACTTGTTGATAATAAAATAATATGCCTAGAAACAAGCATATAAACCAGCAAGGACAAACAAGTAACTAGAAGAAATACAGCCAGTAGATACTGAAAATGAGCCTTTTACATTGTAGGCAGTTCTTTTGGGTGGAGAAATAGTTAATAGCTTGCCTGCCTGCAACAAATAGAGTTAAGAAACAGTATAATCATAAACTAATTTAGGAAAGAGGCAGAACAAGGAAGGAGGAATATGATCCAACAGATACTTCACACATTGGTTGGCTATTTATACATGTAAGATAAGCAAAAATACTTACAATCCATTTAATGGTGTCTTTATAATCTGTATTTTAAGTTTATTTTATGACAAAGAATAAATTACTCTTTTATGCTATGTGGCTAATTTTCACGCTACTGAATATCTTTGTCTTAATAACAAATTTGGTAATTTTCTTATTACTATATTTAAACTTAAGATCTCCAAATAAGATTAACTATATGTGTTTGCTTACTGTATAGTTTCCCCCCCCTTTAAATGGGTTGAAATATTTGTAAAGTTATCTAAAATACTTTTTCTGATTTTCTTCTGCTTTGGGTGCCGTATCTGATTCCAAATATTGTCTATTCTTATGGTGATCAGCTATGAAGATTTTGGATTTTTTCAAAATACATATTTTCATGCTGAGTTAACATGCAGAATACAAGCTGCATTACTGAATATTTTGGCGAAACACCATTACTGGATGTTGCTAGAATTTGATCAGAATCCTATGAATTTGGTGCTAAATAGGTATTGAAATACAATGATTCATGTGACTAGAGTTTGAAAAACTAGTGAGGCAAATGCATCTTATTGCATAGTGTTGTAATAATAAATTACAGATTAAGAAGCATTCAGGATTTTCTCTAAGGAAAAAATGCTTTAGCTTAGGTAGATATGAGAAAGTAAGGGACTGATAATCTATTATTTTTTGAGGAATAGTTTTTGTGTTGAATACAGAATTAGAACTAACAAATCAAAGCCTATATCATGTTTCAAAGTTGTAACTACTAAAATGTAGTACCTGCCTGCACATATAGAGTGTAAAGAACATAACATGAAAGGGAGAAAAGGAATTATGAGGGGAGAAAAAATTTACTTGTTGATGGTAGAAAATGCAGCTTTTGTTCTGTGCTTTTGTAGGATTTCCTTTATTATTCTCGTATCATTTTCTTTACAGTGGTTGACTGCCCAGTGTGCAAGCACCAGTGTTACTTAAAAGACATAGTGGAGAACTACTTTTTGAGAGATGGTGCCACAGAGTCTTTTGGGGATGCTAGAGATGCTAATCAGGTAATGGGATTATTTTTCTTCAAAGATTCCTATTATAATTTTTGTTAATGGTTTTAGGTGTTTCCACCTCATGGATTGAGGCATACTTCTTAGTTACTAATTCATCAATTTCCTGTTACCATTAGTGTTGTACTAGCTGTGAAGATAATGCCCCAGCCACCAGTTTCTGTGTGGAGTGCCAGGAGCCCTTGTGTGAGACATGTGTGGAAGCTCATCAGAGAGTGAAGTACACTAAGGATCACACTGTTCGATCCACAGGTAGGTGTCCATGCAGCAAGATGATTCATGACATCTTTTAATTTTTTTTCTAGTCATGGTTATATAGGCATTTGTGTATATGAGAAAATAAAACCTAAGAATGTGCCATTTAGATTTTCAATTTCAACTAGAATTATCCTGGCAGACTTAAATCTACAGATACCTATATGTGGCTCACGTGGAGAAGATAACAGCTGAAAGGCTTCATGACTTAAGTTTCTTGTTCAAAAAGGAAATTAGGTCATGAGGTTTTTGAACTAAACCTAGCTCCAAGTCCAAGTCCCAATATTAGAGATTTTTGAGAGTTAAAGCCCCCCAAATCCAAATGGAACATCCCTAATAAAAATTAAGTTCAAGGAAGTGTTGACATGAAGTACCTAGTGCAATTCAAAAGCTGTTGGAAAAAGTTGTGAACCTTTCTAAATCATATTTCGCTTGCATTAAGCTAAATTAGGGAGAAACTGCCTGGGGCCTTACAGATTTTTTTGGTCTATAAGCCTTATAACTCCTAATGTTCAGTTGTGCTAGCTAGGCCTGAAGGTTATGCCTGGAAGGTACCAGATTGCATCTGTAGTTTTTAATGAGAGAGATACAATATCTAGTTCAGCCGCCATGTGTGTAAACTTTTACCTGCTCTGTTGGAGCAGAATGTTACTAGGGGCAACATGGAGTGCCAAAGTTAGTCACCAGGGGTCTAGTCTGTCGCCAAATACTGAATTACACTGCTTTCCTGGCTCCTTTCTAACATTGCTCCACCTGACCTTAGATGACAACAAAAGGTAGTCTGAGAGTGGAATCAGATAAAACAGGATGTTGATTTCTAGAGACTTACCGATACATAAAATATTAGACTCTACCTAACACCAGGTTTAAATCAAATCCAATTTAGGATGATATGCCACAGTTTTATGACCTAGATTAAGTGGTGGCAAACCTATGGCACGCGTGCCAGAGGTGGCACTTGGAGCCCTCTCTGTGGGCACCCGTGCAGTCACCCCAGCACAGAGTTTGTCCCATCCCTCTGCCCAGCAGTCCAATGGGAGCACTTCTTCCCCCAGCACAGCGTTCACCCCACCGCTCTGCCCAGCAGCCCAATGGGTGTGTTGCCTTCCTCCCCTGTTGCTGTGTTTGTACTTTGTGATAAATAAGTGGGTTTTGGATTTCATTTTGGGCACTCGGTCTCTAAAAAGTTCACCATCACTGACCTAGATGAAGAATGGCGATTAAAATGGGTGACCTTGCCGTTCGTATGGGGAATGCTCTTCACGTGGTGAATGGCTGAGAGCCGGCAATGCTACTGTAGAGTACTGGAACAAATGATAACAGATATAGTTTGTCCTTTCAGGAAAGTTCAAGGTACAGCATTTGGGATGAATTCATTGCAGCCACACTAGAAGCAGCTAAGTGGTTTGCAACTTTAGATACTGAATTGTTACAACTTGAATCTGTGGAGTTATATTACTGTGATTTTCATTTTCTTTTATTGGGTATTATTTTAAATTTAATATCTTTTATCAATTGTATTCTCAATATAGTTTATAAGAATTTGTTGCTCTTGTATCTTAATGCACTTTTATATTAATATAACTTCTGTAGATACTATATGCTAAACAAATATAAAGATTGCACCCCTCTTATCCAGGTTTGCTAGTTTTCAAGCAGGCAGTGGCTACTTTTTCATTTTTGCTGCTTCTGTTGATATGTAAAAGGACTGGGATAAAAGCGACCTTTGTTTCTTCCTAGGCACCACTAAGTCCCAGGATAGAGAAAAGACAGTCTACTGCTCTGTCCACAAGCATGAGCCATTAGTGTTGTTCTGTGACACCTGTGACACCCTGACTTGCCGTGACTGCCAGTTAAATGCACACAAGGATCACCAGTAAGTTCTCCTTCTCACTGTATGATCTCTTCTTAAATGAAACTTCCCAGCAGCCTGCTAGGTAGTAAGGGAGAATGGATATGGGATTACCTTCCTGTGGCTCCACACATAGCTCATTGAGCCTAATATGACAATGGTATTTAGTTTGTGATTATTTCCACATAAAATACACCTTAGGGATGTGGTGGCTTAGTGGTTAAAACACTGAGCTTAATGACCAACAGGAAGAGTTAGTTAAAAGATCCTTCCAGTAACACCAGATAGGCATTGTCAATCACAGTTGACAATACTGGACTAGGTGAGTCAGTAATCTGATACAGTGTAAGTTTGTATTCTATATTCCTTTATGGTTCTCAGAAAACAAGCCCTATGCCTGTTTCTTTCTTGAGCAGCTGCTTAAAGCTGTTTCTCATTGTTTCCTCTGATAACATGCACCAGTAGCATATCTTTATTGTGATCAACTTATTAGTTGCATTTTACCAGTGGTAACAAGTTCTTTATAATGTTAAGGCAGCACATATGAGATCTTGCTGGTTATAAACAGTCTAGCCATAGTGAGAGCTTAGATACATATTCCCTCCACCAGACCTCCTGTCCATCCTAGACAGAAGGGTGTGAATAACATAGCAGTTCTGTGGTTTTTTTAAATAAAATTAAATCTTAGATTAGCAGGTTTATATTGCAGCAGCATCAAAATAATTGCCAGCGGAATCTGAACTCATTTTCCCCCTGCAGGTACCAGTTCTTGGAGGATGCAGTAAAAAATCAGCGCAAGATGTTGGCTTCACTGGTGAAGCGTCTGGGAGAGAAAAATGCGAATCTCCAGAAGTCAACCAAGGAAGTGCGCGCCTCGTAAGTGAGCACCTAAGAAGGGGTGATGGGTTGACACTAATAGCTTATGTGTACTTGATGTGGTTTTATTTCAAAGGTTTCCAAATATTATAAAAGCTAGAAATAACAGTATTATATACAAATTCCTGGCTCTTTGGAGTTTGTGGAGCCTCACCTTTGCTCTTCCTGAAAGAAGACAGTTGTGTGAAATTGTTCAAGCCTCAGTTCCTTCTTTGTAGTGAGAACTTGAAAGTAAGAACTGCATGCTATTAGCTGTGAAGTCAGTGTCTTGGGGCCTGGTTTCTCTCCTGCAGATTATGCTATGAATCATTCTACCCAGCCATGAGTGGAATATGCTGGGAGACTGGGATGCCAGTCATTATATTTCAGCACTGTCTACAGTGCGTGCTGGTTATGATGATAAAATGTGGGAAGACTTTCGTAATGGCCTGAATGCTTTGGAAGATGGGCAAAATGGAATCTAATTGACTGGCTTCAGCTTGAGTAAAGGCTATCTTTTTTGCATCATGGCCCAGCATAGCCTAATTTCAGGAGATACAGTGTCTTTATTGGTAAATACTTTTCATAAATCATTAAGGAGATCTAGCTAAAAATGTAAGGTAGTTATTTTTCATGCAGCAAGACTTACATTTAGCTATTTTAAGGATCATTGCTAAGGATTTCCACATCCTTGTTTATTAGGATCCGTCAAGTGGCAGATGTGCAAAAGCGAGTTCAGGTAGATGTGAAGATGTCTGTCCTGCAGATCATGAAGGAGCTCAATAAGCGAGCCAGGGTGCTGGTCAACGATGCACAGGTAAAACAGACTATTTTAAACTGTGAATACGTGGGGATGGGTGATTGAGAGTTGAAAGGGGAAGCCATCCACTTTTGTATAATTGTAATTTTTACTCCAGTCTGTCTCATATGTCTGCAGCCATTCTCATGTCAAGGAAAACACACTGAGAGCTGGATCTTAGAACTTAGCATGTTTTCTGAATGGCCTTATACCTCAACTTAACCTTACTGCAGATCCATATCTCAGGCATCACAGGCCATAGTTTGCTTCGAACATCTACTAGTAGTTAATTGATCTTGGTGCCAGTATCTGGTGTGCTAAGTTTGCAAAAAGTAGCAATTGAGATGTTGTCAAGAAAGGGCATTGCTTCTTTGGGTGTTAAATGTGCTTATCTTTTCTTCTCAGAAAGTTACCGAAGGACAGCAGGAGAAGCTGGAGAGGCAGCACTGGGCCATGACGAAGCTTCAGCGCCACCAGGAGCATATCCTGCGCTTTGCAAACTGGGCTCTAGAGAGTGATAACAACACTGCCTTGTTACTTTCAAAGAAGCTGGTAAGCTTAGTGTCATCCTTCATGTCTTGACACAAATTAACATTTGCCACATCTCATGTTATGGTTTCATTGCAAAAGTCTTTAGGAGCAGACTCTTTTGTTCTTGGAACATAACCCCAAAATTCCCCAAATAGCATCTACCAGATTTAGCCTGCAGCTCTTAAGAATTCCCAGAGAGAATTAGCAATAGTAATTACACTTATATACTCCTCCATGGAGCTTTGAGCACTGTCGGGGGGTTCACAAGTTAATTAGCATTTTTGCCCCCAACATACTGGACACTCATTTAACCCACCTCAGAAGAATGGAAGGTTGAGTTAAGTTGGAGCCTGTCAGGATTGAATTCACAACATCAGCAGTTTGGGCTGCAACAACATTGTCCAACCGATGTCTTGGGGCCCTGATTTGTCTGTGGGCACCTCCGAACAGGACTGTCCTAACTGGGACTCTAGATGATCCCAGCAGAGGCAGGTATTACTTGGAAAGTGTGCATCATTTCAGGAAGTAGGCTGCCTTCATCTGAGAGGAAGCAGTAGAAATTCAGCAAGGTTACGTCTTTGTTTCTTGGCTAAGTAGAATGTCTTTCTGGAAACCTTAGGTAAAAGTCTACCTTTCATTCTGAGAGCCCAAATAGAATTGAATGCCTAGAAGATGTGACTGGCCAGTTACAATAGACAGTGTTGATGGGAAAGATCTTTTTAAAATGGTTTCTTCCAAGTGTTCTTAAGCTCTTTTTTCCCCTCCCTTCCAATTTCTGTTTTAGATATATTTTCAACTACACAGGGCTTTGAAAATGATTGTGGATCCAGTCGAACCCCATGGGGATATGAAATTCCAGTGGGATTTAAATGCCTGGATCAAGAGTGCAGAGACATTTGGTGAGATATATGCAATGGTTTTTGTTTATTGCATGTTTTAATAGAGGGGATGAAGGTGCTAATGTGAGTTTATTGGCCAATTGGAGTGCAGCTCCCTGAAAAGAATTAATTGTACTGTGTGATGTTACTGGGGCTGTCTGTGAGGATGGATAATAGTAAATGAATTGTCATTTCCCTCCAAAATTGGCATGCATGTTTTTTAAAAAGTTCCAAGGTACTTGATGCAATATTCTTGCTGAAACAAGGCAGCTTTGGGTTTGGTTATTGGTGGGATGCAAAACTGAAAATTCCCTAAAAGAAAGACAGATACAAATATAATAAACTGATAAATCTTAGTTGAAGCATGGTAGCAGTGGTGGAGGAATAAAAGTGATGCAAGTTACAGCTTTCTGCAGTCAGAGAACTAGGTTCAAAGTTTGAGACTTAAGAAAGCATACGCAGCCTGTTTTGTGCAATAAAATTTCTGATCTGAGACTTCAGTCCAAGTGACAGCTTTTAGTGACAATTTTTCTCTTTCCTTGAAAAGCACCTATACAATAATGGTGCTATGCTGGTATCATCATGCATGGTGATACTGAAAAATCTACAAGTTACAATGAGGCAGAAGTAGCATGAACAGCATAAAAACAAAATCGTTTGAAACTGACCTTGCAAATACCTGTGATACACTTCTTTTTTTGGTCTTGAATTTGAATTTTATGTGGTTTTTTTGCCATTCAGTAGATTGCACACAATGCTGCAATATGCCTGGAGGCAACAGCATTTGATGTGGCTTATGGCATCTGTTGGGTCCTGTGTTGGAGTGCTCTGCTTTCATGGAGCATATTTCTCATGTCAAATTCTGCGCTGGGGAAAGTAAAGTATCAGCCTAGAGCACTGAAACAGTGATCTATCTTTTTTTTTCTTTCCCTTAGGTCAGATAGTCTCAGAACGAAGCGGTTTGCCAGTAACTGCCAATTCCCAGGCTCCCCAGCAACGGGCTAATGCTAACTCTGCACCTGGTGGAGTGGCTGTCAGGCAGGGTTCTGTTCCACCTTCTCAGGTACTGGATTTTCTGAGTTCAGCTCTTTCCTCTGAGTGCCTGGCTTTATTGAAGCAGTAACCTTCCGCTGCTCAGTCTGTCTGCATGCATTCTGGGAGTGCCTGGAGCAGTGGTGGCAGGGCTAACAGGGCAGTTACAGGCTTCCTGGTCGCCTTTTCCATGTAGGGTGTCCAACAGATGTCTCTGCAGACAAGCATAATGAATAAGGGAGCTCTGCTTCAGCCTGTGCTGCCTTCCAACAGCCAGCGGCAGGCCATCCCTGACTGCTATATCAATGATGCCAGCGCTTCTTCTGCTGGACAGGTGAGCAGTGCAAGGAAGTGTCTGTAGATGCATGCCAGAGCATGGAAGCTAGCGCTAGTTCTCCTAGAGGGAGAAACCTGCAGGCAAGATTGATAACTGTACATTTTGACTGATCATGTTTAAAGCCTTGATCTGGATCTATCTTAACCGGATTCTGTTTCCCCCCCAGCCAATGGACATGGGTGATGGCTATGGAGCAGGTAAGCAAAACGGAGAAAGCAGGGGAATCCAGTGGGCAAGGTAATGAGAGAAGGGAAAATTGCTCTTAGAGGCTGGGGTGTATCATTATATTCAAACTTGTTTCCTCTTGTTATAACAGAAGGATCATATTCCGGTGAAGTGTCTGGAATGAAGAGGTAATGTTTATTCCTTTTCAGTGCTATATGTGTTTGTGGAGAGTTTGGGGTCCTTTCCATAGTACTCTTCTGGTGCTTGCAAGCTGTGATTTTCAAACGACTGTGTTCTGTTTTTGAAATTCGTGTCTTCTCTACAGTGTAGCACAGACGCGCTTATTCTGGCATTGAAGGGGGTCTGGAATTAGAATGTGTTTTGGCTAGCCTTTGTCTCTTCCAGGCAGGATACAGAACTTGTGACATGTGGCACAATAGGTGCTCCTTATCCCAAAAAATCACATCTCTTGCTAAAATCTCCTGTAGTTGCATCTGAGTTACTACAGGAGAGCCTGACGACCAAGAATACGAATACGGGTCCTCTAGAAAGAGCAATTGCAGTGAGGGAAAAAAGTATTTGATCCCATGCTGATTTTGTCCGTGTGCCCTCTGACAAAATGACCGGGCCATAATTTTAATGGTAGATTTATTGTAGCTGTGAGAGACAGAATAACAACAAACAAACCCTCAAAAACCCAGTGCCCAAAAGTCAGAGATGGATTTGCATTGTAGTGAGGGAAATAAGTATTTGATCCCTTCACAAAAGATGTCTTAGTACTTGGTGGCAAAACCCTTGTTGGCAATCACAGAGGTCAGATGTTTCTTGTAGTTGGCCACCAGATTTGCACACATCTCAGGAGGGATGTTGTCCCACTCCTCTTTGCAGATCCTATCCAAGTCAGAAAGGTTTCGAGGCTGATGTTTGGCAACCCGAACCTTCAGCTCCCTCCACAGATTTTCTATGGGATTAAGGTCTGGGGACTGGCTGGGCCACTCCAGGACCTTCATGTGCTTCATTTTGAGCCACTCCTTTGTTGCCTTGGCTGTGTGTTTTGGGTCATTGGCATGCTGGAATACCCATCCACGACCCATTCGCAATGCCCTGGTTGAGGGAAGAAGGTGCTCACTCAAGATCTGATGGTACATGGTCCCATCCATTGTCCCTTCGATGCGGTGAAGGTGCCCTGTCCCCTTACCAGAAAAACACCCCAAAGGAAAATGTGTCCACCTCCATCTTTGATGTGGGGATGGTGTTCTTGGGCTCCTCCTCCTCCACACACAGCGAGTTGAGTTGATGTGAAAGAGTTCGATTTTGGTCTCATCTGACCACAACACTTTCACCCAGTTCTCCTCTGGATCATTCAGATGTGCATTGGCAAACTGCAGGCGGGCCTGTACATGTGCTGTCTTGAGCAGGGGGACCTTGCGCTTACTGCAAGATTTCAGTTCTTCACGGCGTAGTGTGTTACCAATTGTTTTCTTGGTGACTATGGTTCCAGCTGCCCTGAGATCATTGACAAGTGTCTCCCCCTCCCCCCTCCCCCGTGTAGTTCTGGGCTGCTTTGTCGCCGTTCTCATGATCATTACAACTCCACAAGGTGAGATCTTGCATGGAGCCCCAGACTGAGGGAGATTGACAATTACTGTATTAAGACATCTGTTGTGAAGGGATCGAATACTTATTTCCCTCACTACAATGCAAATCCATCTCTGACTTTTGGGCACTGGGTTTTTGAGGGTTTGTTTCTTGTTATTCTGTCTCTCACAACTACAATAAACTTACCATTACAATTATGGCATGGTCATTTCTTTGTCAGAGGGCACATACAAAATAGGCAGGGGATCAAATACTTTTTCCTCACTGTAATGGTAATAATCCGGGTGCATCAAGAAGTCTCCCATCAGCTTGAACGCTGTATGAGGACTGCAATGCCAATACAGTATAAAAATGTATTGTGCTTATTTCAATACCTTGTATGAAAAATAGTTTCAAGCAATATATTCATAATCTTTACTTCTGGCAGTAGAATGAGGAAGTAACTTTAGGAAGTTTTAGTAAGAAGCAACATGTGGCTAAGCTGGGTAAACTATTTCAATGTTTATCCACAGAAAAGAAAATAACTGCTGTTAAAATAGATGTGGCATTAGATTAATGAGAAATCATACCCATTGTGTCATGTTCAGATGGAAAATTCTGAGGGAAAGATGGTCTATATTCTTATCAATTTTGTGGCTAGTTGAAAGGAAAACTATTTTGGGTTAATAGCTTGCCTGGAGCTAGACCAAGATGAACATATGCTATGGATAACTGTCAAATATAACTCCACTTATTTAGACGGTATTGTAGACTGGGCCTTTGATGTGTTGGTGGATGGCAGGAACAGGAAGGGTTCTCTACCTACACATTACAGGCTCTGTATAATTTTTAGTTCTCCTTCGTATAGTTTGTGAATACACCCTCATGGGTTATGCGCCTGCGCAGAACGGCCGATCGGAGGCTTGAAAAGCTATTGGTCAAAAGTTTTGGCGGTAAGACCGCCCACCGTACCGCCCACCCTGAGGCGCCCGCGCACCATTTTACCTCAGTTCTCTTCTTTCCGCCGTAGCAGCAGGACGATCGTTGAGAGCTTCCTCAATTTTTTCGCCCTTCTGAGGGAAAGTCTTTTGGCAAACTAAAAATTTTTTCTCGGTGATCTTGTCCTTCGGGCAGGATCGCCACCCCGGTGCTGTTTCTTCCTTCTGGTGGACTCAGTTACCTACTCGCTTCGGTCACCGTTTCCCCCCTCAAGGGGGTGGCGGCTGGCCAGCCCTTCGGGGTAACCGCGTTCCAGAAACTTCCGTTGGAAGAATTTTTTCTTTGATGGCCGCGGCCTTCAAACAGTGCTCGGCTTGCCTGAAAAAGTTTCCGACTTCCGACGGGCATAGCCTCTGCCTTTTCTGCCTCGGAGAGTCTCATCAGAGCCAGTCTTGCCTCCACTGCAAGAAATTTACCCGTCTGGCCGTGCAAAACCGGAGCTACCGGCTCAAAGCGCACCTGATGGAACTCTCTCTGGCTCCCGTTGCGGCCGCTTCTACCTCGGCTAGCGTCTCTCAGCCTCCGCCGCCTTCGGCCTCTTCTTCCGCTACCATCAAGAAGAAGAAGAGGGACAAGAACGGAGACAAGAAAAAGAAGCACGGGTCGGAGAAGAGGCGATCGCTCCCGCCTACTCCGCACACCCCTGTGTCTCCGGGACCCTCGCCACCATACTCGGTCGCGAGATGTCCGTCTCCTGGGTCTTCCATCTGGGGAGGACGGTCCTCCTCGGGTTCGCCTGAAAAAGGACGCAGGGCTGGGGCTCCAGCTCGCCCACTTCAGGTACTCCCGTCACCGCCTCGTGGGAGGGCACGCTCGCCTATGAGGCAGGCTTCCGTCTCCCCAAGGCCCAGGACTCCGACACTCGACGACGCGGCGATCACCATGCCGGCCACCATCTCGTCGCCGATCCTACCGGCCACCGTTTCGTCGGTCACCGTTTCGTCGCTCCCGACGGTGGGGGACCCATCCCAGATGGAGTTCCTGAAGGGGATGTTTGAGGTCATGGCTCAGACTTTTGCCAACCAGTTTAAGACCTCCATGCCTGCGGCCACTGCGGCTCCGGTACCGACCATCGCAAGCCCCAGGGATGCTGGCCCTGCTGTGGCCCTTCCGACCTCCCGAGGGTCGAGTGTCCGCTCCGCTGGCCCACCCACATCGTCGCGGGTTGGTCCAGACGTTGAAGCGGTGGACTCCCATCCCGCCGGCCCGCCCAGGCCGTACTGGCGCGGTCCCGACGTGGATGCAAGAGTTCCTCTCTCGTCCTCCGATGACTCCAGCGCCTCTTCGGAGGAGGACGAGGGAGACGTCGATGCCGAACGGACGCTGGACCAAGCCATCGGCGCGGTTGACCCACCGCGTGGTGAGGATCAACGCTCGCTCACGGCCATGCTGACGCGCCTGGGGACTGCGTTGAACCTGAAGGTGGACCAGCTGCCACTGGAAGGTGAGGACCAAATGACCGCAAAACTGGATAGGCATGCGGTATGGCCGGTCCATATCACCATGCTTCCGTCCATGCTGACGTCGGCGAAGGCGACGTGGAGGAAGCCGGTGTCAGCGCACTCCGTTTCGTCCAGGCTCGACGGCATGTATAGAGTCCTGGACGAGAACGTCGAGTTCCTGCAGGCGCACCCCCTGCCGAATTCCCTGGTGGTCAAGGCCTTCCAACACAGGACGGCCACCAGCGGGTTCCCGGTGCCGTCGACCCCGGAAGGGAAGAAGCTGGACGCGGTGGGCCGCAAATTCTACGCCACCGGTTCCCTCTTCCTCCGCGCCGCCAACTACTTGGCTGCCATGGGCCTGTACCAGTCTCACCTCTGGGAGCGGGTGAAGGCTGAGACGGCGACGTTACCTGCCGACGCCCAGAAACGGATCGACGCGCTGGAATCCGAGGGCGATTTCCTGGCGGAGCAACAGATGCGAACCGCCAGGCATATAAATGACTGCGGCGAAGGACATGTCGTCTGCGATCCTGCTCCGTCGCCACGCCTGGCTTAGGGGCACCTCCCTCGATGACGCTATGAAGAAGCTCATCGAGGAGTTTCCTTTCGACGGGCAAGGCCTTTTTGGGCAGGACACGGACAAGGTCCTCAATGAAATGCGGCAGACCAACTCCACCGCCAAGTTTCTGGGGCTTACCACGCCGGCTCCGCCTGCCAGACCGAGGTTCCAGCCCTTCACGCGGCGCTACCAGGGAAACCTGCAACAACAGGGTGGGCCCGTGGAGCAGCCCAGGTCTGGCTCTTACAAGCAACGACGCCAGCACAAGCCGCGCTACCAGCCCTACGGGCACGGCAAGCGTTCGGACGCTAAGTCCAAGTCGCGCGTTTGAAGCTGCGACGGCCGAGTCTCTCGCGCTCCATCTCCCGTACCTCCCCCTCCGGAACTTCCTCCAGGTATGGTCGGGCATCACGGACGACCGGTGGGTCTTAAGGATCTTGTCCTCTGGCTACGCCATCGAGTTCGTGCGGGCGCCTCGGGTAGGAAGACATCGTTTCACCACCTCGTCCCCCCATTTGGAGGAAGAAATATCAACTCTTCTGTCCAAGGGAGCCATCGAGCGGGTGGCCCCGCCCGATTGGGACAACGGCTTCTACTCGAGGTACTTCGTGGTCCAGAAGAAGGACGGAGGACTTCGCCCGATCCTGGACCTGCGCCGCCTCAACAAATGCATCCACACCAGGAAGTTCCGGATGGTGACCCTGCAGACCGTCCTTCCCCTCATCAACAAAGGGGACTGGTTCACAGTCATAGACCTCAAGGACGCTTACTTCCATGTCTCCATTCTCGAGGAGCACCGAAGGTTCCTTCGATTCCGCATCGGCGATTCGGTTTACCAGTACCGATGTCTACCGTTTGGTCTGGCCACGGCACCGCGAGTCTTCACCAAATGCATGGCTCCGGTGGCCGCCTTCCTTCGCCAGTGGGGAATCAGGGTCTTCCCATACATCGACGACTGGTTGATTGTATCCCCCACCAGCTCGTCGGCCATTCGGGACACGCAGTTCACGGTCCACCTCATGGAGAGTCTCGGCCTCAGGATCAACTTCACCAAATCGAAGTTGATCCCCTCTCAACGCGTCGAGTACATTGGAGCGGTACTCGACTCGCTTGCCACCAGAGCCTTTGCACCCCAGAAGCGCTTGCAGGACATCGCGCAGGGAGTGAACGACCTACGCACCAAACCGTGCATCCGGGCGAAAAAGGCTCAAAGACTGCTAGGCCTCATGGCCTCAACGACGGCTGTGGTCCCTCACGCCAAGTTAAAGTTCCGGTCCCTACAGTCGTGGCTTCTGCACGAATTCGACGCGCTCCGGGAGAGTCAGTCCAAACGGCTAACTCCGTCCCCGGAGCTGAGGGACCAGCTGGTGTGGTGGACGACACCACTCAACGTGACAACGGGGAAGAGCTTCTACCTCCCCGCAACCCTCGTTGCAAATATTGACCGACGCAAGCAACCTCGGCTGGGGGGCTGCCTGCGGGACTCTCACGGTCAACAACCCTTCGTCGCCTCAGGAGATGGTGCACCATATCAACTTCTTGGAGCTACTGGCCATCTGGAAGGCCCTCCGTTCCTTCGAGACCATGCTCATGGGCAAGGCGGTCCAAGTGGCGTCGGACAACACCACGGCTGTGGCGTATCTGAACAAGCAGGGAGGAACACGGTCCACCACCCTTCTTTACCTCGCCGTGCAACTCTGGGAGTGGTGCCTAGAGAGGCACATTTTCCCGATTGGAGTGCACATTCAGGGCAAGCTGAATGTCCTGGCCGACCATCTCAGCCGCCTCACCTCGACGACCCACGAATGGGAACTGAACGACGAGGTGTTCCAGTCGCTTTGCGAGGCTTGGGGGACTCCGAACATCGACCTCTTCGCATCGGAGTCCAACACGAAATGCCACAGGTACTGTTCCAGGGCAGGCATCGGTGTGAACTCCGAGGGCGATGCCTTCATGAAACGGTGGGATCAGGACTATTTCTACGCTTTTCCTCCGTTTCCCCTGGTCCAGAAGGTCCTCACCAGAATGCTTCAGCACAGGACCAGAGCCATCCTAGTGGCCCCAGCATGGCCTCGCCAACCATGGTTTCCGCTGCTGTTGCGCATGTCATCTCAGTATCGCACGCTACCGGAGTCACCGACGCTCCTCCAAATGGAACAGGGCCAGCTCCACCACTCGGACCTGCCCAGCCTCCACCTCACCGCGTGGAGGATAACCCCAGACTGTCCAGGATCCTGGAACTAGCAAGGCGCCCTTCCACAAGGAAGTCCTACGCTTCCAAATACAGACGCTTTTGTGCTTTCCTGGCATCCCAGCAGACGCCCCTCTCACAGGTGGGATTGCAGGACGTTTTCACCTACCTCCTCCATTTGGCGGAGTCTGGCCTCAGCATCGCCTCCATCCGAGTACACCTTGCAGCGGTGGTAGCTCACTCCCCGGCTGGCTCGTCCGCTTCCTGCGCTTTCCGCGACCAAACGGTAAAACGTTTCCTCAAGGGGTTGCGGAACGCCTTCCCTCCGGTCAGGACTCCGACGGCTCAATGGTCACTCTCTACCATCCTCAACGCGCTCACCAGGACTCCCTTCGAGCCCATGGCTACCGCGGATGCTCGTCTCCTCACTTGGAAGACGGCCTTTCTGGTGGCCATCACGTCTGCTCGACGAGCTGGTGAGCTGGTTGATCTGCGGGCAGACGCACCCTTTCTTCAATTCTTCAATGACCGTGTGGTACTCCAGGCGGACATCACCTTCCTCCCCAAGGTGGTCTCCCAGTTTTATATGGCACAGGCTATCTCCTTGCCAACCTTCTTCCGGAACCCCACTAACACCCAAGAAAGGACTTGGCACACGCTGGATGTCAAACGAGCTTTATTGTTTTACACCAGCAGGACAAGGGAGTTCAGGAAGTCGCAACGCCTTTTCGTGGCGTATGGGGGCAAGTCCAAAGGTGAACCCATCTCTGCGCAGCGGTTCTCCAAATGGATCACCTCTACCATCTACTTGGCCTACGAGTCGGCATCGTTGCCACCTCCACCGCATGTCAGGGCGCACTCTACCAGAGCGGTTGCAACATCCACGGCCTTTCTGGAGGGCACACCACTTGAGGACATCTGTAAGGCTGCCCCCTGGTCCAGACCTTCTACATTTGTCCAGCACTACAGGGTGGACACCAGAGCCACTGCGGACGCCAGGCTTGGCCGTGTCGTCCTCACTCGGGGGCTCCGGGCCCATCGCCCTTGACAGTTCACCCTGCCTGACCGTCATCATCTTCATCGTGGGATCATCTCATCCGACTGCCCACCGACCAAGTAAGTGTGAGCTTGCTAATCTCCCATGAGTGTGGATTCACAAACTATACGAAGGAGAAAGTTCGGTTTCACTTACCAGTGATAACTTTCGTTCTTCGAGTATATAGTTTGTGAATACACACTACCCACCCTGCCTCCCCTCTTGAGCTGCACGGATGAGATCAATTGGTTTATCCTGTGCTTGGCTTAAGTATGGAACTGAGGTAAAATGGCGCGCGGGCGCCTCAAGGTGGGCGGTACGGTGGGCGGTCTTACCGCCAAAACTTTTGACCAATAGCTTTTCAAGCCTCCGATCGGCCGTTCTGCGCAGGCGTATAACCCATGAGTGTGTATTCACAAACTATATACTCGAAGAACGAAAGTTATCACTGGTAAGTGAATCCGAACTTTTTATGTGGTCAAAACTCAGTGAACAAAAACTGGAAACTTAACTTTCTGGAGTTCTATTATCTGTAAGGCAAGAGGTAGGCCACAGTTCTTCTTCGTGGTCCCTGTGAAGCCACACTAATGGGTTTTCCTGCGCATGCGCAGTTCAGTCCGGAAATCTTCCATAGCTTTGTGGGAGTCTGAGACTCCGCCCTTCATGCCAATCAGGAGCGAGCCCGCCCCCAATCCCCAGTTCTTTCTTTGCCGCCACAAGAGTCAGTCGTGTCTTCCAGAGCTCCCTTCGTGCCCAAGACCAACGGTTTTTTCCTCCTTTTTTTACTGAGAGCGATTTTGTAGTTCTTGCTTAATAATTCTATTTGTTAAGATTTCTTACCCCCATGGGTCTTTATATGTCTTAAATAGTCTCTAGTGAGTTCTTAAATAATTTCTAGATAATGTTATTTACTTAGATTTTTCTCATAAGGATTTTATGCCTTATTTATTTTCCCCATGCTATTTTTTGTTATAGCTAGTAATATTTGGATTAGCAATCTTCAGATTGATTGCCTTTAGGGGTTTTTACATTCTTAATTAATTTATTGAGTACTTTACTATGTTTCCTAAATGCCATTATCTAGTTATATATTTTTATCTAATTACCCTCTTAAGTATCTGTTTTTGAAAACACCACCACTATGAAGTAAATAAATTAAGGGATCCTAACAGTTAAAACAAACTCAATGTAATTCAAATCCGGATCCACCAACTCTCCCCCTCCCTCCCTCCCAGAAACGGAACTTTTCCCGCTCAAACCTGTGGAGCCAGGCTTCCAGAGACTGGCGTCTGCTGTTTTTCCTTGCATATGGAGAAGGATTCATGTGTGCCGTGCCTCCTTTGAGGTCAGCCACACCTTCGGTGTCAGCTTACAGAGACTGGAGTCTGCTGTTTTTCCTTGCAAATGCAGAAGCTTTTCACGTGAGCAGTCTCTTTTTTCAGAACATGGCTTCCACGTAGATATCAGCTTACAGAGACTGGAATGTGTTAATTTTCCTTGCAAATGCAGAAGCTTTTCACGTGAGCATTCTCTCCTTGGAGAGCATGGTTTCCACGTTGATATCAGCTTACAGAGACTGGAATCTGCTATTTTTCCTTGCAAATGCAGAAGCTTTTCACGTGAGCAGTCTCCTTGGAGAGCATGGTTTCCACGTTGATATCAGCTTACAGACACTGGAATCTGCTATTTTTCCTTGCAAATGCAGAAGCTTTTCACGTAAGCAGTCTCCTTTGAGAGCATGGCTTCCACGTCGATATCAGCTTACAGACTGGAGTCCAGTCTGCTGTTTTACTTGCATATGCAGAAAATTCCAGTTATGCTTTCCTTGCACATGGATAATACAGAAATAAAACTTCATGTGAACAATCTCCAATTGACAACTGCTTCACCATTGATAATCAGGTTCAAGGGTGGAGTCTGTCATCTCTCACTGTTTGAACTACACAGAAATGTAGAAAATATGGGAGCAGTCCCTCTGATTTAAAGTTACCTCACCATCGATATCGGGTTACAGAGTAGAGTGTTATTATCAGTCCCTCCCATTGAGGGCAAATGCACCACTGTTGTCAGGTTGCTGAGTACAGTCTGTTCCCTTCCTTGTTCTGGGGTTGAGTACAGATGCACAAAATGCTGGTGAAGTGTTTCTTCTTGAAAATATTGTCAGAACACGGGGTAGAACTTATTGACCCTCCAGACGCCAACATACAATTCATGTTGAGACCTGGAGTTAATCTCTTAGTTATCAATTATCCCCTCTTCAGACTCAGTCTTTACCATCAACCTCGAGGTCTACCTCTTGATGTCACGTTATGGAATGGAGCCTTTACTGTCCACATTTATATACTTTCTATATGAGGAGTTCTCAACCTTTTAAACCCAGGGACTGGGTCACACTCCCTCAGGTAGCTTCGGGGGCCAGATGGCCATTTTGCCCTTCCTCCACCACATTGGCACTTCCTGGTGTGGAGGCAGTGAGGAGCCACATGAAATGGTGCCATAGGCTGTATCTGGCCTAGGGGCCACAGGTTGAGAATCCTAGTTCCATATCTTATTAGTTAGGTTTCCCCAGAGGTCACTTACTTTTGTTTCAAATAAATAAATAAATAAATAGGGACCCAACATGTTGGGCACAGAATACTAATTGGTTTGTGGTGAACCCAGACAGTACAGTGAGCGCTGTGCTGCTATATATGCCTGCAATTATTTTGCCTTTTTCACCACAGGTTAGGGTATGGAGTAGAGCCCTCACCTACCCTCTGCTGGACACTTCCAGCATTGACCCACTATTGACGTTATGCCTTGGAGTACAACCTGTTCCTTCTATTGCAGTTTTCACCAAAGGCCTCAGTTTGTGTATTGCATCCCACTAATCTGATTCACCACGTAATAGAGTCCACCCCACTGTTCTCCCCTATTCTCAACTGTTCGTGGATCATTTGGATAATGCTTACCCATTTCCATCTCTTTATTGAGTGGAACCTTTGGATGTTTTTCATTATTCCAGTGGCACCATGCTGCCAAGGTCTATAGGACAATGCTATAAGAGCACTCACTTTTGCTTTATTCTGCCTCACCATCCACAATTTAGAGTGGATTTGTTTCCCCCGTCTATTTCATTTGGGGACATGAATGCATAAATAAATACATAAATAAATAAGTGAAGTATATACTTTTATCACACTAGAACAGTTCTTTTCTGATTCTACAAATGGTCCACTTCAAAAGCTCGACATCCTGCATAGAATATCTGAGGGCATATTTTTCTACACTATGATGTTAGAGATCTAGCTTTCTATGTCACAAAAGAACACTTACAGTGCTTGCCTTTAACATCCCTAATTCTCCCTCTATATCAGGGAACAGACAATCAATAATATAATGCCAAGCTTTTCCCCTCCTATGTCAAATCCACATCATAACTCTTCCTGTCTTTCTCAATCATCGTTCCCGGAACCTACGGCCATGGGCGCTAGTTCTGCATCCCTCACTAAGGATTTCTGTTCCTACACAGATCTAATCCTAAGTATTAATAATCACTTTAGATATGGACCGCCAAGATCTTTCATCCCATCCATAGCATACACTGGCATGATACCAGTGTTTCTGGATGTATAAAGCAGGCATGAGTACGCCCATCCACAGTGTACCTAATCTAAAATTTATAACTCTTGTATAAAAGGATTATAGGCATCACTATCGGAATCCTCCCTAACTGCACTCAACTGGACCTAACCCTAGTTGAGATTGCTCCCACCTATGTGTGCTACGCATGGCACTGTGTCTGACTATCAGGGACACCTACTTTTTTGGTTACGTTGATACCTTCATTTATGTACATAGCTTGTAACATCTTCCTCAACCAGGGAAGGTTCTTCTATACATGATCCATTAACATTCAAGTGGTCTTCTAGTTCCTAAGATATCTGAATCTGTATCTTAGCAGATTACACATGACACCACTTTCCGTTGTTCTACAAGTCACTCCCATAATTGCAATTTTAGCATAATTCATTGGTCTCTTAACACAGACATCGTTATACAACCAACCTTTAATTTTTGGTAATACTCACCAGGAATACTTTTGAACCACTGATTTTCTACATATCTGTGATTTACCTCATGACAGAACAATGCTATAGCAGACTAGATAGACGAGACAAACTTACAAAGGATACGTCAATGGGGCTAGATACAGGCAGTGGGTAAAGCGATGGGATCGACCTTAAATGGATCGATTTACGTATGCAGGATAAAGGAGACGTGTGTGTGTGTGCGTGCGTGCGTGCGTGCGTGCGTGCGTGTTACGGGATTACATTCTTCCTCCAGTGAATCTTATCACAAGGCACCACAAATACATTTTACCGTCCTTCCTAGAACCTTGACTAGGATAACCTTTACTATCTATCTTAACGGCATTCTAGCTAATATGCCATCTACTGAGGTTTACTTATTATATGGATTTCTTTTTTGCAACTAGGAGATAGGATAAGGACTTCCCCATATACTCCATGCATCAACCTGGTATCACATTCCTCCAGGTCTGTTCCACCTCAGCTGTACAGGTGTCCAGATTGACTTCCTCTTTGCTAATACAGTACTTCATTTCGGGGTCACAGCAACCATAGTCATACCGTGTCTGCTTCCAACCATTCCTCATTTTAGTCCGTATGTAACACATCTGCAGAATCGTGAACGGTAATCTCCTCTCCCATAGTATGTGCCATGACACCATTTTACTCATTGTAACTAGCTTTCTACACACATCCTATCTCCCAGGTGGCATACATGTCACTCTAATGACTTATTGTTCTTTCGATCTAGAAGTTAGTCCTTTCACAGGTATTTCCACACTTTACTCCAAAGGGGGTAATACTGCGTACAGACCACCTTTTTTTCTTCAGAGGTCACCATACCCCCTTTCTCACATTGGGACCAACCAATCTATCATTCCTTATCCATATATAGTGTGTGGATATATATTATACGCATGAATTTCACACATGAAAAGACGCTTCATCCTCTACATTCTGGGTGGCAATTAACCTGTTATTAGGACATTAGCCAACTGAGGAGATTCTTGGTTATCATTCCAATCAGAAAAGGTAGGCTCTTTATCCCAGCTAATATTCTCACTGAACAGTGGGAACTATTGAATTATCTCACCGATTGCTGACAAATTAGCTGCATTCACTTTACCTGTGCAACTTCTATCTCTAGTCAGCCTACTACCTGTCAAGATTTGTTTGACACTACAGTGTCAATGCCAGATGACATACTAGCTCTTGTGAGGTGTAGGGGTGGTAGCTGCGCCACGGCAGTGACAACCCGCCAGCCTGGTAGTCAGCTTTTTAATCACCCATTAGTGTGGCTTCACAGGAACCACGAAGAAGAAAGGCAGGTTGCTTACCTGTAACTGATGTTCTTCGAGTGATCACCTGTGAAGCCACACGTTCCCACCCATCCTCCCCACTATTGTCACTGCCAGCTGTCAGACCTTTTTTCTGCGGCGGCAACATTTTGAACTGGGAATTGGGGGCGGGCTCGCTCCTGATTGGCATGAAGGGCGGAGTCTGAGACTCCTACAAAGCTATGGAAGATTTCCGGACTGAACTGCGCATGCGCAGGAAAACCCATTAGTGTGGCTTCACAGGTGACCACTCGAAGAACATCAGTTACAGGTAAGCAACCTGCCTTTTCCAGGGTCTGACATAGTAGAAGCTACTGATTTTTCATTCAGTGTGGTCTCTGTATATTCCTCAGGTCCCGTGGGCAAGATGGAGATGGTAGTTTACGCAAAGTGCCCCGTGTCAGCCTAGAGCGGCTGGATGTGGACCTGACATCAGATAACCAACCACCGATCTTCAAAGTCATGCAGCGCCCTACCACTGAAGATTACAATATCTACGTGATTGAGCAGGGAGAGCAACAAGGTGGTCTCCAGCCAGGAGGTCTGCCACCTGCAGTGAAGGTCAGCATTGCCATTCAGGATTTTACTAGATCTTGGGATGGCAAAGGTTCATCATTGCCTGTAGCATTCCTACCATTGATGGTTTCATAAAATCCCAAGGAGTTTAGTAGTCAAGATGAGTTGAAACAGTAGCCTGCATAATTGTCTGAGAGATTGTTCTGCCTAATCGAACAGTGACGCTTGGAGTTTTTCCCATCGATCACTGCCAGTGTATTCATTGATCTGTCACTGCCAATGTATTCATGTATTTAAAGTAATAATCACTCATGATTGTGGCCAAAAAAGTTTATAGAGTAGCTAAGCTTACATACAATTAGTAGATAACATTACTTTCCTATTTGCTTATATTGGCTGCCGTGACATCTAAGACAGGAGCCCAGTGGAAGTAACCTCTCAGTAGGGTTGATAGACTACCAGGGATGTTTAACATCCCAGGGAAGAAGAGATGCATTCACCTTGATTTCAGCTATATAGTTATATTATTACTGAAAGATCTGGAGATTTCCCATCTTTACTTCCTGGACAATGGAAGCAGTTGGATAATGAAAGCCTGTGTTAAAATTTATTTACCTGGTGGTGCAATGGTTAAACTTCTGTCATACAACCAAAAGGCTGTGAGTTCAGTCCTGACCAAGACTCAAGGTTGACTCAGCCTCTCAGCCTTCCGAGGTTGGTAAAATGAGTACCCAGCATGTTGGGGGCAAAATGCTAATTAACTTGTGAACCACCCAGAAAGTGCACTATGGGGCGGTATATAAGTGTGATAGATATAAGTGTGAGCAATGCCAGCCATGTCTTTTAGTGGCTCTCTGAAATCTGTTGTGATGCCAACAGAAATCATATGCATAGAAATGTGCCAAGGCCCAAAGGTGAGAGAATTGTAAGGAGACTTTAATAATCAAAATTACAGGTATGATTTGTGCTGGGCTTGCTGGACTGGATTTCTAAGATGCAGTTGTGCTAACAAATGTACTTCTGCAGTTTTTCTCTTTTGACTTTTCCCCCTTTCCTGTTCCCAGTTTTGCATCAGTCCTGACTCTGCCCCTGTCTTTTATCTAGGAGGAGCAGATGGAGGCTGCTATTGAACACCCACTTTTAGCTGCAGATACTAAAGACACCAAGCCAATTTTGCCCCAGGATGCTCTTCTTCCAGAAGGTTCATCAGCTCCACGGCTCATTTCCCCCAGTGGCAGCACCAGCTCTGCTATGGAAATGCAGTCGGTTCACAGTCACGATGGCACAGCCAATGGGGAGGAAGCTGCCTGCTGCAGAATCTGCCTGAAAGCTGGCGCTGTGGTCATGTGTGATGGCTGCAAGAAGTGCTACCACTTGGATTGCCATCTTCCTGCCCTTCAGGATGTTCCTGGGTATGGATTTTTTCAGCTTTGTGCCCCCTACTCCCATATATTATATTCTTTATACTATTTATGTAAAAGAAGGCAGGGGTGACCCAGGCAAGGATAAATGTGATGGTAGAAGAGGACAGTTTTATAGCAGGGGTTCTCAACCTATGGCCCGGGGGCTAGATGTGGCCCGCAACACTATTTCATGTGGCCCCCACCACCGCTGCCACACCCAGAAGTGCCATGTGTGGCATGCAGGGCAAAATGGCCGTCCAGCCCCTGAAGCTGTCTGAGGGAGTGTGATCCGGCCCTCGGCTTGAAAAGGTTGAGAACCCCTGCTTTATAGAGACATAGAGTGGTACCTCGCTTAAAGAGCATAATGCGTTCCACAGGATTGCTCTTTAAGTGAAACACCATTGTAAGTGACCAATTGTGGCGGCGGGGGGGGGGGGGGATTGCGAACCCTGATTTAGTTGTTAAGTGAGTTTTTGGTTGGTTTTAGTTGTTAAGCAAGGCGTCCATTCAGAAAATTCTGCTCTTTAAGCGAGGTTTTACTGTACTTAAATTTCACTGTTATGTTTTAGTGTTTTTAGTCGGAGTGTTTGCAGGTTTATCTTTGTAGATTGGATTTTTTTTTCCTGTGGCATTTTGACAGTGCATACTACCGTGGTGATCATGGAAGCTGTGTTGTACAAATTCAAATTAGACTGAATATGTACTTAAACATTTCAATTTACTTCTTCAGCCGAGATTGGAATTGTCTACTGTGTGAGGATCCAATTGTATTCATTGAAGAGGACGGATCTGACTTGACTCCAATCTTTATAGATGGGGAGCCAAAGGCACTTTCATCTGCTGATCAGAAGGTTGGTCTGCTTGAAAGGAGAATGATACATCTTCTTTGGCTGAAGGAATGGGCAGTAGGAGCAGAGGAGACAGTGGTTTCATAATGGAGTTGTCTGATTCTCAAAAGGGGGCAGCAAATAGCCTCGGGCACAAAAACTCCTCTAACCTTCAAAGTTGTTCCATCAATGTTCAATATATCTTAGCATGAGGCATGATGCACTTAGAGTCTGCAATTGGATTTAAGAGTAATCATAGGAATTGTGTTAAATAATAGCATAGTATTTGCTAAATACTGTACAATGACTAATAATAGATTTAGAGGCAAACAAGACAAAGATAACCGTAGCACATCTTTGGTTACAGGGGTTTCCACATTATATTACACATGTACTAGTGGCAAAGTTCTTTGAAAATATACATATCCTTGGTCTTGAGGCAAAATGAATCTAGAGGGGGTTGCCCAACTGGATTTTGTGCCTTTTCCTAATGTTAATGGCTATAGACAGAAATAGGTGGTTGGGGACACAGACAAGAGAAAAGTTATTCTCTTTTCTATAGCAACTTTGCAGGCAGAGGAAGAAAACTCCAGTTAGTTGGCTAGAAGCATACAAGCTTCTTTTTGAAATGAAGTAAGCAAAGAATTCACCACACCGTGATCTCTGTAATTGTCCTCTCTTTCCCACTATGTTAAATGATTACTTTCTGATTGGCTATAATATTGTTTTGAACAGTTTATAGACCTGCCTCCCCATTATAGAATACAGTATTCTGAATATATGTACTACACCATGTTCTGGATAGAAGTAATGGATCAATTAGCTGAGGTCTTTTAGGGCCATGATGGCAAACCTTGGCACTCCAGGTGTTCTTGGACTTCAATTCCCAGAAACCCCAGTAAACCCATTTGTGTGGATTCACAGAGACTGGGGCTTCTGGGAATTGAAGTCCAAGAACACCTGGAGTGCCAAAGTTTTCCATCACAGTCTTAGCGAGTGGGTATATTCTGTGTCTTAAAACAGTTGGGATTATATAGTATTTGACCAAGACAGCATGATAGGAAGTTACTAGACATAGTAGAGACGATAGTGGCCTTTTATATGTTGTCTGCTTGTTTGAGACTAAAATGAAAAGCTGGTTATCTTCATTTCCTCTCAGCTGAGCTTTTAGGGAAGCACAGTTTATCTGAGTTCAGGAAAGCTCTTTGGCATGCAATGTGAGATAGCCATATTCTGTCATAAAGCTAGATTTCTCCCTACTAACTTCATTTCCTGTATCTTCCTGCAGAGATGTGAACGGGTTCTCCTTGAGTTACTATGCTTTGAACCATGTAGGCCTCTTCATCGACTCTCCAATGCTACAGTGAGTTTGTTGTATGAGCAGAATAATTATTTGAATTTTCCTAGTCTCAGCAGTGCCAACTTAGTTGTAAAAAAGAACAGTTCTTTGGCACTTTCTATGCTTTTCCTCTTGTTTTGCACCCTTCCACTGGAGTACTAAAGCAATTGTTACTCATAAAATCTTGTTTGGGGCTCTGCTTTGATCCTTTAATTATGTCTGTTCGCACTTATGCAAACCGATAAATTCAAAGTGTCTTGTGACTTCTAAAATGTATAGAAGCAGCCAATCTTTCTGATAGCTACAGTGAAGCAGTAGCATGTCATCATCAGTCTTCTCTGTCTGACAGGAGGGGCAGAACACAATTGACTTGACCTTGATCAGAGCTAAGCTGCAACGGAAGCTCTCTCCACCCTATATATCGCCTGATGAATTTGCAGATGATGTCTGGAAGATGGTTAGGCAGTTTAATACACTGACAGAGGTGAGGTTTTATCTGGGAAAGGGATCTATGGAATGTTTGGGATAGTGTTGGATGGGGATCTGATTAAGGGGCCTTGTATCAGCTACTTCAAGCACAGTATCATAGGTGAGGAGCTTTTGTGTAATACTGGGCTAGGTCTCTAGTGTTTTCTAATAGGAAAAATGACAACTCAGAGAATGCCTGGTATATAAAATAACTGTATTCTAGAAGTCCCCCTCTTAGGATACTCCCTGTTTTTCCTCTTTAGGACAAGGAAGATGTCCAGTCCATTATTGTTCTGCAACGTTTCTTTGAGGCCAAGTTAAGTGCTGCTTTTGGTGACCGGAAATTTTCGGCACTGCGTGAACCAATCAATGTGGATGAACCCCAGAAAGAAAGCGGCCTTCCTCTCCGTGGCTCACCACTTACTGATTTGGGTGAGGGGACTACTTCTAAGCCAGAAGGGAGTGATGGGGATGAGGGAATGGCCTGAAAAGCTGCCACTTGTTTAAACGGACCAGCATTCCATGGAGGAGAGGAATCGGGGGAGCCACCATCTTGAAGCTGCCCTTACCTATCCCTGCCCTCCACATCTCTGGTCCCCCTTTATTCCCTCCTGCACCTCTCTGCCTTTTTTGGAGAGTTATTGTAGAACTTGGCAGCTTAGATAATGGTTATAAATGGTCTAAACTGTTCTTTTTTCCTCCCCCCCCCCTTATTATTTTGCTTGATAAATTTCATGCCCTTGTTCTGAGAGATACACATTGTTTTTTGTATTGAAATGGAAATTAATCAAGGAAATCCAGAACCTTATGCTCTGATCTCCTCTTTGACTTCTTTCATGCTCCAAGTGGGAACAAAGTAGTGGTTCCCCTTGTCTTTTTTTAATCCTGCCCCATCTACCAAGGAGGATGTTGTGGCCCAGACATGATGTTGGATCTCAGACGTGAAATTTGTAAAAAAAATATATTGTTCTCATAACACAGTTGGCTGCTCCTTACAGTGGATCCCAACTACGTTAAAAAATCAGTCTCCTTTCTCATCAGTCTGGCAATTAAGATGAGTTGTAGCATTTCCCAGCAGTTCTTTTCTAAATATACCGCTAACCTGGGTGTCAACATCCATAAATATCTGAGATGCTTACTTTGGGGCCTACTTGACAGCTATCTTTCTAAGATGGTGGTTATTCTCTTTGAAATCTTTTCATGTGTCCAAACAAGGCTCCTTGGGTTTCATTCAGCTTGTTCATGAGGAGACATGTCTGTTTTCATAGGTCAAGGTAGTTGTAGTTTTTTAAATCCAGTTGTCCCTTTTGTGTAGCCGTACTTTCTGGCTGAACGTATCTTCAAATGCTTTCTGGCGCAGTAGTTAATTCTCACTATCTCAAGAGCCTTTCTCATGGAAATGTGCTTTTTTTTTGCTTATGTATATTTTAGACTTTGCTTCTTTCATGTTCAAGAAATAAACAATGTTTGCAACTTGTGTGTCTTGTCAGTTTTTTTTAAAAAACCTATCCTGTCAGAGGGATTATGTGTGGGTTATTACGCAGTAGAATCAATCTTTTGCTGTCTTTCTGCTTAAAATGTGTTGTTTCCCTCTCACTGTCCCCTGTAACTATTGTTTAACGCGCAGAGTTTAATGGTAGGCTAAGAGAAGTTAGAGTTACGGAGTTAACATCAGTATGCTTTGCATTTTTGGTATCTTATGTTCTTGACGATTTTGAGCATGGACTGTCTGTTTTAAATCATTTCACTGGTTACATGCATTAAGTTTTTTTTAAAAAAATCTCTCCTGTTTCCTTTTGGAACCCAAAATAATAAAATCAGAACACCTTTCATTCCTGCTCTGTTGGGTGGATTAGGCTTGCAGTCCACATAACATTAGGTTCAAAAGCAGCTTATATGTTATTGTGAAATGTCATGCTATTTACTAGGATCTAGTGCTACTAATATGATTTTATAAACTCTAAACTGCATGTAAATAACTGCTTCACAAGTAGCATGCTTTTCTTTCTAGGACTTCTGAAATGTTGCACTTGCATAAGATCTTAAAGATGTAGTTTTACATATAGCACAAGGGATCCATTAGAAGGAAAAATAGGTGTAGCAATAAATATGTAATTGAACAGTCATTCAAGTCATCTACTAAAAGGGTCGCATCAAGATCACCTACAACCAAACAATATCGATATCTGGTATAGCAATGAACAAGTGAAGTACTGTAGCTTATGGATACCTGGACTATTAAAGCAATCAAAGTGTGGGAAAGAGAAACACCATATTCTGATGCCTAGAAGAGGAGAGAGTAATACTTTCTCTACTTGGCTACGTTTGACATAGGTGGACTGAAGAGCCCTATGAACAAGTTTACTTTTCCTTCTGGAGATAAAGTATACTCACTGCTAAATATGAGCAGCTAATTTTCAGTGAAGTTTGAAGAGTTTTACATGCGTTTTCCCTTTTGCTAATGACACTGACTGAAGCAAACTAGGAACTCACTGGGATAAACCCCTTAGTTGCTTTATATATTGAGTAAACATGAAAGCTAATGCCTTGAGCCAGTAATGATTTTCCAATGGAAAACTGCCATTTACAAATAAAATTTAAATTGGTTTGTGTATAAGTAGTTGTACTGGTCTGTCAAAGTAAAATAAAAACGAATGTTACAGATACCAACTGGGAAGTTAAAACTAGTCCTGTACAGTACTCTCCAAATTGAATGTTGTGTTAAATATAACAAGGGTAGGGTCATGGTGAGACTTTATAATTAAAGTAGACACTCGATGGTTCATGAGCCTAGTGTAAGTGTGGAGAGATTGCTAAAAAAATTAATACTACCTCCAGCATGACAAAAAAAAGAGTGCTAATGTGCTAAAGCAGGGGTGTCCAAACTTTTCGGGTCACAACATGACTCCTCTCACTGGAAGCGGAAGTAAAACGCCCATGCATGTGCAAAATGCTGTAAATGGACCTGTGGCTGTTGTAAACACGTTTACGACAGCCGTGGGTCATGGCAGCATTTTGCACACGTGCAGGTGTGTTTTATTCCTGGGGATGGGGTGGGCTGGATGATTTGGCACCATGGGACGGATTCAGCCCACGGACCATAGTTTGGGCACCCCTGTGCTAAATCATGGATAGCTTTGTACAGTATGCAAGTTGATCTCTGCTTCATAGCCCATGTACCTCCCAATTTTGTCTAAAATAAGAAAGTAAAACATTTGTCTCAAGTGGTCCTTTTTGCCAAACTAAATCACTTTAAAACTATAAAAGAAAAATTTAGTGGCCTGTGCAGAGCAGCAAATACAAAACACCCTTTTGAGATCCCTTTTACTTAAGAGTCACTATAGTGTAGCAGACAGTGTTGGACTACCATATTTGTATGTTAAGTACTAAAAATGTCAGCCACATATTTTTGCGTGATTTAGCCAAAACATTTGACACAGATTAGGTTGCATTCAATAATTAATGTGCTATTTTTTAAAAAATACACCTTCAAACTTTCATGTTTCAAACAATAGCAGCTGGGTAGCACATTAGAGGACCAAATTTTCTATAAAAGATGACTTGTCCAGACCTTCAGAACTCTTCATCAAGGTGGGTATTATTGAAAATTTGATCATGTTATTTTTATCATGTAGCAATGGAAATAACTTTCTTGTATATTGTCATTAATTTGAAATAACTGATGCAGTAGATAAAGTGTGGAAAAAGCAAATGATTAATTATTAGACCAATGCCACTGGAACTAGAACATAAGAACATAAGAACAGCCTTGCTGGAACAGGCCACAGCCCATCCAGTCCAGCATTCTGTCTCACACAGTGGCTCACCATTTCCTTCAGGGTATTCCCAAGGAGATGCCTTCACCTGCTTAGGATTTCCTGGAAATGGCATTGAGAGATATCCTGCCTATCTCTCCAACCCCAAGGTGAGGTTGTCCTTAAGTATCCATAATTATAGCCATTGATACCCTTGTCCTCCATGAACTTGTCTAATCCTTTCTTAAAGCTGTCAAGACTGACAGCTGTCACCACTTCTTCTGGCAGGGAGTTCCATAGACCAGTAATCCTCTGGGTGAAAAAGTACTTTCTCTTATTTGTTTGATGATGCATCCAATTCCCCCTCAATGGTAAGAGGAAAAATCCTCTTACCATTTTATACATGAATGTTAGTTTTAGATACATTTAAAGATTTAAAGAAGAATATGCAAGCATTGCGTGACTTCAGTGTTAGGTGAGACACTCTGCTGAAGAGAGTACCTAGGGCTGTGATGGCAAACCTTGGCACTGCAGGTGTTCTTGCACTTCAATTCCCAGAAACCCAGGTCTCTGTTAATCCACACGAATGGTTTTACTGCATGTATGCGCAAGAACAGCTGGAGTGCCAAGGTTCGCCATCACTGACTTAAGGCATTACTTGTTTTATAGAAAAAATCTTTCATACTGTACAACAACAACCCGCGAAGCAGTGTGATATTACGATCGCAAATTCGATTCCAACTTATCTCGACCCTTTCCAGGGTTTTCTATGTAGGGAAAAAATAGAAGTACAGTACTTTGCCACTCCTGGGATTACAGCTTTCCCATGATTGTACAGGCTAGCTCTTATAGCATACACAATCAGGAATTGAACTTTCAACCAGATACCTCAACTAGACAGCTCTTAAAATATGTGTTATATATCTGATCTCGGAGAGGCTTACTGTAAATATTACATCAAATGAACAACTGCAATACATGAAAGGCTTGCTTGCTTTTATTCTATTTATACCACCGATCTGGGTGGTTTAAATATTACAAGAACACTGAATAACACCGGTGGAGGCCACGAGAAGTGTCTGAACAAGAACACATTTCCATGGTCATGTGGCAGGCATGACTAGACACCAGCACGCACAGAAAACTTTACCTTTCCACCAAAGTGGTCACTTTATCTACTTGCAATTTCTTGCTTTCAAACTGCTAGGTTGGCAGAAGCTGGGACAAAGACGGGAGCTCATTCCATCCTGAAGTATTCAGGTATTTGCTGTCCTCCTGCCTTCCAGTCAGCGTCTTAGTCACTTGAGCCACTGCAGTCCCTATTCAATTTTGAAATGTGGGGAAATACAAAGCAAATACCTGGCATTGAGCTTATGCTAATGAATTTAACCTCTGGTATAATAATTATTACTATTTTTATTATTTTATCGATTTATATCCCGGCCTCCTGATGGGATCACCACTCAGGGTGGCTAACAACATGCAATACAATACAAAAAACAATAACACAAATTAAGACAAAATTGGCTAAAAACAATGTTAAAAATCTCTAAAAACCTACATCTAAACAGTTCAACATAATACAGGAGTTCTCAACTTTTTAAAGCCAGGGGCCAGGTCATGCTCCCTCAGACAGCTTCAGGGGTTGGACGGCCTTTTTCAGTGGTGGGATTCAGCAGGTTCGCCCCAGTTTGGCAGAACTGGTAGCAGAAATTCTGGCTGGCCCCGCTCATCCAAGTTTTGAAATAAAGTACAGTAGCCCTAAAAGATGATGGAATCAAACTACTGCATTCAATATGCCAGCAAATTTGGAAAACAAAACAGTGGCCACAGGATTGGAAAAGATCAGTGTACGTTCCAATCCCCAAAAAAGGCAATGCCAAAAAATGCTCAAATTACCGAACAATTGCGCTCATCACACATGCCAGCAAGGTGATGCTCAAGATAATATAGGATAGACTTCAGCAACATGTGGAGAGAGAACTACCAGAGGTGCAGGCCGGTTTCAGAAGAGGCAGGGGGACTAGAGACCACATTGCCAAGATACGTTGGATCATGGAGAAAACAGGAATACCAGAATCAAGTCTACTTCTGTTTTATTGACTACACCAAAGGCTTTTGACTGTGTGGACCCTAATAGCAGAAAGTGAGGAAGACCTAAAGAACCTCCTGATTGGATTGAAGGAGGAGAGTGAAAAAGCTGGCTTGAGACTTAATATCAAGAAAACCAAGATAATGGCAACAGGTCCCATCGGTCCCTGGAAAATAGATGGGAAAGAAGTAGAAGCAGTGACAGATTTTACTTTCCTGGGATCTAAGATCACTGCAGATGGCAACTGTAGCCATGAAATAAAAAGGCGACTGATTATGGGGAGACAAGCTATGAGAAACCTGGAGAATATAGTGAAAAGCAGAGACATCACCTTGAAAACAAAAATTTGCATAGTCAAAGCAATGGTATTCCCGGTGGCAATGTATGGGTGTGAGAGCTGGGCCATTAAGAAAGCTGAGCGCAGAAGAATAGATGCCTTTGAGATATGGTGTTGGAGGAGAGTCCTGAGAGTCCCCTGGAGAGCAAAGAGAACAAATAGGTCAATATTAGAAATAGTGAAGATGAAGCTAAAGTAATTTGGACATCAAATGAGAAGGGAGGACTCACTTAAGAAGGCCTTGATGCTGGGAAAGGTGGAGGGTAAGAGAAGAAGTGGGCGTCCAAAGATGAGATGGATAAATGGTATTGTGGACGCAATGGGCACAGAGCTGGGCGAGCTGAGGAGGATGGTGGAGGACAGACGTGCCTGGAGGAAAATGGTCCATGGGGTCACAAAGGGTCGGAATCGACTGTGCAACTGAACAACAACAACAAGTCCTAATTCAGGTGCAACACAGGGCTTTCCCCCTAGCCACGCCCACCACACCATGCCCACAGAGTTGGTAGTAAAAAGAAATGAATCCCACCACTGACCATTTTGCCCTTTCTCCACCACATGGCATTTCCTGTTGTGGTGGAGGTGGCGTGGGGCCACATGAAATGGTGCTGTGGTTGGCCGGATGCGGCCCACAACCTGCAGGTTGACAATCCCTGGTAAATATATCAAAATATACAGCAGCATATAATAATCTGTGTATCAGAGTTGTATTTTGTATATTATGTTCTTCTTTTGATGCTATTAATTGATGTTTTACATTTAATTTTATAATTGTCATTTTGTATATTGTTTGAATTTAGATTTTGTATGCTGCTTTTGTACTTTGGATATTGTATTTATATGCTGTAAACCGCTTTGAGTTCCCTTAGGGGAAGTAAAGCGGTATAGAAAAATTATTAATAATAATAATAATAATAATAATAATAATAATAATAATAATAATAATAATAATAATAATAATAATAATAATAATAATAATAATAAAGTCTACCCATAAAGAGAGAGGGAGAGTGAGAGAGGGAGAAGGTGTGTGTCCGTGTGGGCGGAGTGACCAGAACCGCCGAATGTCTCCCTCTCGCGCTGTCGGAGAGAGCCGAGCCTGTGCCGGAAAAGCCCGAGCCCCTTCGCAAAGTCTTTCTCCAACGGTTGGAATCGAGTGCTTCCGGAGGGTGGGCGGAGCTTGAAAGGCGTGAAGCGGAAGTTGCCGACGGTGTTCCGGGAAGGGCCGAAGGGGGCTGTCGGTTGTCGTCCGGCTAAACACGCGCGCGCACACACACACACACACACACACACACACACTGACTCAGCCCGCAGTCGGAAAAGCGGCGGCGGCGCTGTTGTGAGGCGGGCGGGCCGGTTCCGGTGGCTTGGCCCCTTTCCTCCCCCTCTTTCGCTCTCTCTTTCTCCCCCTCCGTCCCTTCCTCCCTCCCTCCTTCCCTCTCTCTCTCTTTCCCCTCACCCCCCCTTCCTTCCTCTCCCCCCCTCCCGGTGTCCCCGTCGCCTTAGTCACCGGACCCTCCTCAGGGGAAGGCCAGGCCTCCGGAGTCGCCAGCGCCCTCCTCCCCCTTCCCATCCCTCCCCTCTCGCCGAGGCCCCCGGGCTGGGCTAGGGGAGCCGGGCCGCGGTAGGCAGCTGGGGGAGAGGTCGAGGCTGGGCCTGGGACCGCCAGGGAAGGAGGGCCAGAGAGAGAGAGAAAGAGAAAGAGAGAGAGGCCTCCTCAGCCGGCCCAAGCCACGAGCAGCCAGCCAGGATGATCAAGCTTTTCTCCCTGAAGCAACAGAAGAAGGAGGAGGAATCGGCCGGCGGGACAAAAGGCTCCAGCAAGAAAGCCTCCGCCGCCCAACTCCGCATCCAGAAAGGTTGGGGCTTTGGGGGCAAAGAAAGAAAGAAAGAAAGAAAGAAAGAAAAAGTAACTGAATTACCCTAGAACAGGGGTGCCCAAACTACAGCCTGGGGCCGCATCCAGGCCCCTGACACCAATTCATCCGGCCCGCGAAGCCCTTGTCGCTCCTGGAAGCGGAAGTAAAATGTGCCCGCACAGCGCATTTCACTTACGCATCCAGGAGCATACCTGTCAAGTTTTGGGAAATTTCTGTCAAATAAGGGAAATTTCCTGGCCAAAATGGGAAACTGGACAGCTATGCTTATCTTGTGCTGGCCTCCAGTCTAATTGCAGTCTAACTAATACGGGATGACGGTGGGAAAGAGTGTAACATACGGGGGTTTGACAGAAATTTCCCAAAACTTGACAGGTATGCAGGAGCGATGAGGGATTCACCGGTGGGATGAATTGGTGTCAGGATCCGGGTCCTAGTGACCAGCTCCTTGAACCACGTGACCAGCCCACGGCCCGAAAGGTTTGGGCACCCCTGCCCTAGAACTAGGGAAGGGAAGCAATGCCAGAGCTATAAGAGGCTTCTGTTTCCTCCTCCCTGAATTGATCAGTTATTAGTGATACAGTGGGATAAGATCCCAGATGGGTGACATAGCAATCTAATAAATAAACGAATTAGTAGGGACTGCGGTGGCTCAGTGGTTAAGAAGCTCGCCTTGTTTAGCTGAAAGGTTGGCAAGCCGGCAGCTCAAGACCCGAGTACCACATGATGGAATGAGAACCTGTCGTCTGCCCCAGCTCCTGTCAACCAAGCAGCTCGAAATTGCAAGTACTGTAGATAAATAGGGACCACTTCGGTGGGGAAAAGATCTTGGGGATGTGAAACGAACCTCGCTCAGGCTTGCCCTGAGCCGAGTTCTTCTAGCAAAAAATCCTTTCAACCCAGAAAGCACTTTTGTGTGCTTCTGACATGATTTTTAAAAAGTGACAGAGTGGGATAATATCTAATCTAATAAAGAAACAAATTAGTATCAAGCACTGTGTCTTTACAGCAACCGATGCAGAAGTCCAAGGCCCTCTCAGGATATGTTAAAATAGCCAAACTGCAATAAATAAATTACCAAACTTCACAGCTATAAATCTGAACCCCAATCAGGGGTCTCCTATTATTACCAGTTGTAAATAGTCAGACTGGCCTGCAAACTTATCTGTTGTGTTAGCCAACCGTTGTGTGCCCCTGTACTTGATATGTATTAAATTAATGCCATGAAGTCTCATGTGTGACAAAGTGGACTTGATCCATGAAAGCTAACATTAAAATACAGGAGCTAGTATTGAAGGTGCCACAATTTTTTTTGATCTTGTTTTGTTTACTCTCTGATTAAAATAGCCAGGTTTTCCGTTTATGGTTTGTCCTTTGAGACAGTTCAGATATTTCCAAGCTTGCTGTTTTTTGTAGTTGTGACCCTTACAGCAATTTTTGAGGTATTCCCAGGAGTGATCCGCTTCCCAAAGGCTCCCTGAAGACCTTGTTGCTGGGCAGAAATGTGTACCTGATTTTTCATCATTTTTGTGCATAGTAGATTTAAGAATTGTGCCCTGCTTAACATTCTGATTTCTTCATCCAGAATTGTTTCCCCACATTCTAAGTAGCAAAAACTCACTGTCCAGAATACTTTATTATTGGTCAAACAATAACTCAAATCATGTGTTTGTTAATTATATTTGTTTTAATTCTAGTCGTCTTTGTTGAGGGGTTCTGGCTGGCACAGACAGTGACTTCTCTACTTTAACCATTGCAGCAAAACTTTGTTCAGCTACATAGTATTGTAGGAGAGAGTGTAATTAATCCAAACTATCCATGGAGCTTAATAGCTACCAGAGGGGTTACTCCCCATTTTCTTTGGGCCCTGTCACCAAACACATAATTAATTTATGTGCCTTAAAATGTATTTTTCTCTCTTATAAAACGCAGTATGGAAATAACATCTATCCCTATTTCTCTAAAACAATTGCACAAGGATAAATGCTGTTTAATATGTGTGCATGCATACATGAATGCATACACAGGTAAACTTCATCAGTATTTTCAGCAAGTTCCATTGGACCAGTGCCCTGCTGGATTAGACCCCACCTTCTAAGTAGCCAAGGAGCTGGTGGCTCCTTTAACTTTTCATTTTTCTAAAGACTTTCGATGAGGTGATGTCTGATTTTAGCAAATTACAAAGCTGAGCAAGTGAAAAAAAAAAACACCCATAGGTTTGATGCGGAAAAATGAGGTTTAATTTCCTATTGGCCTGATCACTGGTCTCTCTGAGCAGCTTTATTCTGCAAACTGATCACTTTTCTTGCTTCTCTTCTCCAGATATTAATGAACTGAATTTGCCGAAAACATGTGAAATAGACTTTTCAGACCAGGACGATCTTCTCAACTTCAAGCTAGTTATCTGCCCAGATGAGGTGAGTAATGATCAGACAACTGCCCGGCATGCTTGACAGAGTATGCTGGAAATTGTCATTCTGTTTGTGCTCACAGAAGGCCCTGGCGGGTGTGCCTGGTATCTATGTTGCATAACCACCCAAATCTTTGTGAGAAGAAAAGAAACTTAAATCAGTCGACAGGAGATTTATCTCCATTCTTATGTGGAACTTCATTAGGTTTAGGAGCTTAGTATCACAGGAATGGTAGGTTATATGTTCAGTGTGACTGGGCTTTCTTCTTGTGATTTCATTTGTGGATGTTTGTATGTGATCCTACTTAAAAATGTTTTAGCCTTCAGGGAATATGTAACATTAGAAATGGTTGAAAACAGCACACCTAGGGGACACCACTGGTCAGAGGTAGCCTGTTTTGTTGTTTGTTGTAGCGTCATGACATGATTTCTATTTTTCTTATTTATGGTTGTTGCTTTCTTATATCTGTTGTTCTGCTGCTGTGTGTGGGGGATTCATACTCCTCCCAAATGTAATATCAGGTTTCAAATGCATACTAACAGTAAGCATGTTGCTTTTATATTTTGATTTAATTTGAGTGGTACAGTTTGATTTCCTTGATGTAGAAGACAAACATTTTGGCAGTGCCATATTAACCTGCTTGTGTTTTTAAGATCTTTCTGACAAACACTGCTCTAGGAGAATGCCCAGACAGTGCTGTGGAAAACACACTGACCTTATTGTCTTGATTTTAGTCAAGATGCCCAGGTTTCTAGTGGCTTCTTTTAATATCTTTGAAAAATGCTTTCTCAGTTCAGTAGCTTCATCTCCTTTTTTTTTGCCTTGTACTACACATTGATTGCACTATTAATCATTGTTGCACTTAGGATTTTCAACATTTTCAATAAATGAGCTACTTGTAGGTCTACCAAGTCCATGTAGGTGAGATAAAATGTTGTAACAGATAATCTGTCACACTACTGTTGTGATTTTTTATTTAGGTTTTTACTGTGCAAGTGTTCTTAAACAAGTACTGTGGATTTTTATTTTTCTATCCTTAGGTTTACTCAAATGCTGTGCATACTCTCCTAGTTTAGCTCATTCTGTACATCTAAAATTCATTGGGATACTTGGTTCAGTAAAACTACAAGCGAGAAAGATCTTGGAATTGTAGATCACAGGCTAAATATGAGTCAGCAGTGCAACGTGGCTGCAAAAAAGGTGAATGCTGTTTTAGGCTGTATTAAAGAAGTATAGTCTCCAGAACTCGTGAGGTACTAGTCCCCCTCTATTCAGCATTAGTTAGACCTTATCTGGACTAGTACTGTGTCCAATTCTGAGCATCGCACCTTAAGAAAGATGCAAACAAATTAGAGCAGGTACAGAAAAGGTCAAGACAGATGATCAGAGGAATGGAAGCCAAGCCCTATGAGGAAAGATTGAAGGAACTGGGCATGTTTAGCCTTGAGAAAAGGCGTCTGAGAGGGGATATGATAAGCACTCTTCAGATACAGTACCTGAAAGATAATCATAAAGAGGAGGGACAGGATCTGTTCTTGATCATCCCAGAGTTCAGGACACGTAATAATGGACTCAAAGGAATCCAGATATAGACTGAATATCAGGGAAACCTTACTGGTTAGACCAGTAGGATAGTAGAATGAATTGCCTCAAGAGATGGTGAACTCTCCAACACTGGAAGCATTCAAGAGAGAATTGGACAAATATCTGTCATGTCTGCTTTGATTTGGATTCCTGCATTGAGCAGGGGTTTTGGCTGACCTCAGTTTATGGGTTAATTCTGCAATTTCTGCAATTGCCACTTTATAACCTGAATATGTGGAACTGTTGGCATTTGCATTTATCACTATGTGGTAGCTTTTGCCCTCAATTTCATAAGAGTGAACTTCTTTCTAGGCATGGTGAGACTATAAATGAACAAATCCAAGACTGCTCAGAGTTCATGTCACATTGGTCCATATTCAAAACATGCATTACACAGAAATTACAGGAGAAAAATGTTTTACATTGCATGAAAAAGCTAGGCCTATGAGTCACCTGTTCAATGTTGATTTCTACCATCTGAAACAAGCTCCCAAACTAGGAGCCTGACTGGGGATGGCACTTTAGGGAAATAAGCTGTGGTGACTGATGCTGGCCACATAGCATGAGAATCTTTGTTTACTTTTTTAAGACAAAGAGGACGTCTAGTAGTTGTGAATCTTGAAAAATAGGAGTGTGTTGGCACATGTGTTGTAGAAACCTGAAATGATGCTATTCTCTCTAGATTCAGGGACAGTTGGTTTTCTTCATATACTATCACCAGAATTCCCAGCATTTTCTATCTTTCCAGCTAACTTGAGATTGCTACAAACACTGATTTTTATGAACCTCCTTCAAGATTGTGGTATTTTTGAACCACAATCTGGTGTACCCTGGTAACGGCAACCTTTTGTTGCCGGCTAACCTTTCTCATACTTGGTCAGGCGAAAGGAACTGCAGAATGAACTCACCAAAAGTTAACTTTGTTTTCGCAGGTTCAGGTTTGGCCTAGACACAGAAGAAGAAGAATCAATTGATTGTCTGATATATGCGAAGTAAAGTAGAGATTTATATGGTGTTAATCACCTTGCCCCTCCACATTGCAAAAAGCTAGTGTATGCATTCAAATTTGACTGTTCTTTGGAATTTAGAGTGTTTATTATCTTGTTGCATTTTATACATTCCCACCTCCTGTCTCTGGCTGGTTGATCTTTATTGGAGGCTTGTTCCTTTTCATATGAGCCAAACTTAGAATTTCTAATTCTTTCCTTACAGGGTTTCTATAAAGGTGGGAAATTTGTTTTCAGTTTTAAGGTAAGTAACTTCTCTTTTTTCTCTTAGCTTCAGGCCTTTATTGTGGAAAATTCATTTAGCTATAATGACTTGCTCTGACATAGAATCATGATAACTTAATATGGATAACTGGCTTTTAAAAAGATGCAGATGGTGAAATTGCCTTGAAACTGAAGCTACAAGCATGGAGAGTTTGGAGAGAGGTGCAGGGAGTAGAAAGCAGTACTGGATTGTTTAGGTAAAGGTAAAGGTCTCCCTTGTTCAAAAGCCAGTTGTATCTGTCTCTAGGGTTCAGTGCTCATCTCGTTTACAGCCAAAGAGCCAGCACTGTCCGCATCTGCAGATGTTTTCGTGGACATTTGGCAGGCATACCTTGACACCGAAGGGCCTGGAACGCTGTTTACCTTCCCACCGAAGTGGTACCTATTTACTATATCTATTTGCAATTTCTTGCTTTTGAACTGCTAGGTTGGCAGGAGTTGGGACAAAGATAGCCGCTCACTGTGTCATGCAGTAGTCGGGTCTCGAACTGCTGACCTGGCAACCTTCCAGTCGTTAAGTTCAGTGTCTTAACCACTTGAGCCACCAAAAGTCCCTACTGGATTGTTTATCCATTAGTAAACTGTAATTTTGTGTATCCCTGGAATCTCCTCTAGAGTTGTGCTTTTAAAGCCCTGTTTTTGGTATGGAGACAAGGTTGGATGAATTTCATCAATCGGTGTGTAAGTTTCAGTCGGATTAAGAATGGGCTGAGGCAAAATACAGAGTTTGCCTTTATGTTGTGTGTTAAATAAACAAAACCTTAAGGCTGTTGGGGTTGACGGCTCATAAGGAAGGAGACATTTTTTCCTTTTAAAAAGGGGGATAATAGTATAATATCCTGGGCTTAGTAGGAAGGATAGGATGAGATTTCTAAATAGTAGCTGGGTTTAGTTTTTTTGCGTAGAACATCTCAGAAATTTGGAACAGTTCATGGCTGAAAAGACTGCAAATGAACTCTAAACCAAGGAAATGGAAATTCTGAATTTACAATAAATTATGGAGTTAAACTGCAAGGTTTAAGTTGTCTGGACATTTTGGTATTGCCTATACTTTACCTTTTTGGAAGAGGGCCTGATTTAAAAATATCATTGCAGTGCTTGAATCGATATTTTCCAAGGAAATGGGTTGGAGTGAAGAGATAATAAGGATGTCAAACTTGACAGCTCCACTTGAGAAAGGTTCTGGGGGTGGTTATTTTTTTTGTGAGTATGCAGACAGCGTTTTCAAGCCTTTCTTTGCAACTGTGGCTTACAAACAAATAGATATTTACTTAAGAAATATTTAACATACTGCATAATTGTAGCACAATGTCTGTACAAATCAATAGTTTTCTAGGGGTATCTAGAAGTATTTATTTCACTTAAGGAATTTGTAGACCACCAAATGTTCTGGCCTTCAGTTCTCACATACCCTGCCTAGTATGACCACTGGAAGCTGTAAATTCAGAATACATGAAGGCCAGAGATGTCTACACTTATCATCACTTCATGGTTTAGAATTGACATCCCCTTTAACTTATATAAATCTTCCCTTACTTCCTTAATGTAATTTTCAAATTTTGTCAGGTCTCTTCCACTCCCGAGTCTTTTTCCATAGTTTCGGTCCCAAGCCTCCATCTTTATCCTTGTAAATCAGTTTAATTCTAATTTGCTGTAAAGTTCCTGTTTGCGGTCTCTACACCAATCTTTTAATAATTTGATCCTGTGCTCTATCAGTGTTAATTTAGCATCCTCGTCTAACTTTAATGAACATAATTTTATTTCCTGTATCTCTATTATTTGGGAGATTCCATGGACTATTTTTTGTTTAAGTTTATTCCATGTAACCAACATATTCTTCGTCATCCTCTTGTTTGTTGATCTTCTAGAAAAATGCTGTTACCTATGTGTTTGCATTCTTTTAATTCCACTTCTTTCCAATTTAATGTTTTCATTGTTAAAAAATTTATCACTCCTTTTAATTGGAAAGCATTATAGTAGTTTTTGATATTTGGTATTCCTAGACCACCCCTTTTTTTGCGGTAAATATTTTCCTGACCCTCTTTATTTATTAAAACAATCTTGCCCAAAGTTGCCAATAATAAATCCAAGGTAGATTTATATTTCTTGTTCCAAAAGTCACTTGTGTTAAAGCCAAGCAGCATTTCTCGGCCAAACAATGCAAATGAAGAAAAATGTTAGGTTGTAGCCTTTCAAGATATTGGATTGGATTTAACTTGAGGTTTATAGTGAAAGAAAATATTATTTAGAAGTTGGCTCCCCCCTTTTTAAAAATTAATTGAGTCAAACCATTATTAGAAATTAGGAACGCCACAGGAATTTTGGCAGAGGGAGAGAAGTAAGGAAAGAGGATAATGTTTGAGCCGGTTCTTGTTTTCGGTCAAGGTGAAGGAATTTCTTTTCACTTTGGAATTAGATTTAAATCCTTTGGAATTAGATTTAAGTACAGCTGTGGACTATTAATGTTCATGAGACAAGCCCTGCAAAGTTTCTAGCAACTCTCATCTGATACAGATGTTCATCTTTCCCTTCTTCTCTCTACTGGATTTGATGCCTAAATGGGGAGATATTAGTTGTAATTTTATCCCATCCTTAATATTCTCAAGGTGGCATACTTCTCACTTGGTGTGTTGTTCTCATAATAAACTTGTGAGGTAGGTTTGGATTGGGAATGGATGACTGTCCCTAAGGCACCCAGTAACCCAGTTAACTTGGCTAAGTGGCAATTTGAATCTGACCTTCTCCAGTCCTTCTAATATACCCCATTAGTTCTCAATGGTTGTGTCACAAGCTGCTGATGTTGTGTATTCAATCCTAATGGTGATCAAGGTTGACTCAGCCTTCTATCCTTTCATGGTTGGTAAAATGAGTACACAGCATGTGTGTGTGTGTGTGTGTGTGTGTGTGTGTGTGTGTGTGTGTGTGTGTGTGTGTGTGTGTGTGTGTGTGTGTGTGTGTGAATGCTAATTACCTTGTGAACTGCCTGAGAGTGCACTAAGCGGTACAGGGTGGTATATAAGTTTAATTGCTATTGCTTATAAAGGTTGTCCTTGTTCAAAAGGCAGTCGTATCCTACTCTAAGGTTCAGTGCTCATCTCTGTTTATAGCCAAAGAGCCAGTGCTGTCTGCATCTGCAGACGTTTCCGTGGACATGTAGCAGACATGCCTCGACACCGGAGTACATGGAACGCTGTTTACCTTCCCACCGAAGTGGTACCTGTTTATCTACTTGTAATTTCTTGCTTTCGAACTGCTAGGTTGGCAGGAGCTGGGACAGAGACGAGAGCTCACTCTGTTGTGCAGTACTTGGGGCTTGAACTGCTGATCTGCTGCCTCCCAGTCAGCGTCTTAACCACTTGAGCCACCGCAGTCCCTGCTATTGCTTTTAGATCTGTATAATCAAGAAGGTGCTCTCAGATGTTCTTGCTAACATCTCATTTCCTGATTACTTGAGATAGTTTATACCTCATGTAAAAGGGATGACTTCCTTGTTCTATTCGTTTCTATTCCTTGTCACTCACAAGGACACTCTGAAGCAACTATGTCTCAGTTGTTTATTTAGAAGTGTTTTCATATACAGTACAGTAGTTCTTCTGTTATATTCTGCAGAATTTGCAGAGAAAATAAACCTATTAAAATGTAAATTCAAAATACCTAATCTGAATATTATTCTGTAATGTGTTGAGGTTGTAATAAAAAAAGATATAGTTGCTCCAAAACACAGATTCCATGAGGTATGTAAGTAGAGATGTTAGGGACATCCTTCTGGTCTCAATGTCCAGGAGGAAAGTAAAGGTAAAGGCCACCCTTGCTTGAAAGCCAGTCCTATCCGACTCTAGGGTTCAGTGCTCATCTCTGTTTCATAGCCGAAGAGCCAGCGCTGTCTGCTTCTCCAGACGTTTCCATGGTCATATAGCAGGCATGACTAGACACCGGAGTGCACGGAATGCCGTTTACCTTCCCAACGAAGTGATCCCTATTTATCTACTTGCAATTTCTTGCTTCCGAACTGCTAGGTTGGCAGGAGCTGGGACAAAGACGGGAGTTCATTTCGTCCTGCAGTATTCGAGTATTGAACTGCTGACCTGCCGCTTTCCAGGCAGCGTCTTAGCCACTTGAGCACTGCAGTCACTAGGAGGAAATTAGTCTGCAGCAAAAACAGCAGAGTCTTGTAGCAGCATTTTAAAGACTAACAAGTTTAACATCTGATGAAGTGGGCTGTGGTTCCAGAAAGCTTATGATGAAACAAACATGTACATTTTCCAGGTGCCTTTAGACTCTTGGTTATTCCTGCTAGTATGTTGAGAAAAAAATGTCAAGGCTGGGATTGATTCTTTCAAAATCACTAAGGCAAAGTATTTAGAAGAAAGTAACTGTAAAACATAAAATTCTATGACAGGAAATTAGGAAGTTGGTCTTCTATGCACAAATGGTATATTTTTTCTTGCTAAGTTATGATGTTGAGATTTTAGTATGGAGTTGGGATGTGTTGAGTGACTTCTTCTAATAATTATTCTGAGCCTATTGACAGTTGTATCTTTCTTGTACCTCAATTTCAGGTGGGACAAGGGTACCCACATGACCCACCCAAAGTCAAGTGTGAGACAATGGTGTATCATCCAAACATAGACCTAGAAGGCAATGTCTGCCTAAATATCCTCAGGTATTTAGAAAGCATGCTTTGCTGTCTTAATCACTTATCTACAATCTATCCTCACTTCTGGATATTATTCCCCTAAAGATTTTGTTGAACTTTTAAGAAATATGTAGTAATTATGGATACTAATTCTCTTATTTTTTTATATACAGTAAAGCCTTGGGCTATGACTGCTTCGGGTAACATTTGCTGTGATTTACGACGGCAAAGCCTATGGAAATGCCGTCCTAGGTTATGAATGTTTAATGGAATTGTTTCGGGTTATGACGATCAATTTGCGATGTTTTTTACATTCTCAATGCATCAATGGATGTTTTGGGTTACAATTATTTTACGTTATGATGGAGGCTGTTGGAACGGACCTCCATTGTAACCCATGGTTTTACTGTAGTTTTCTAACCCACCTTTGCTGTTTGATATTGCTGTATATCTCAAACTTCTTTTCCACTAGATAGGACCAGAGATGTAGAGGCCCTGAAGAATTTAAAAAAAATCAAATTAGAAGGGAATTTTGTGATCTCCCTGTTACTGTTTAATGTTTCTAGACAAGAAAAATAATTTATTTAGAATTGTTTTTTAAATCGTATTTTCTCTTGGCAAAGGTAGAAAGATAAATAGTGAAGATTTTTATGCAAGAGAGCAAAGAGGATGATAATTGTATAAAACTGAAATCCAGGGAGCAGTTAATCTGCTTTAGGATGCCACCTGTTTTACGAGAGGTCACTCAGGATCTTCCTTGCTTGTAAATTGGTGCTTATCTACTCCCTGATAAGTTTGGGTCTGATGTGGAGAGAAGAGTTATATGCAGATAACTCCTACTCTCTGCCCCAACCTACTTTAAATTACACACGCTGGCTAGTTATAAAGTACAGAAAATTGTGTCTGCTTTCATTATTGGCAGTTTGGCCTGCTCACATCCATTTTCAAAAAAAGCAAAAAGATTAGGGAGAGGAGATCCCTTTCTTTTTTATTTTATGACTTTAAAATTTCACAAGTTTTGTTTCTCTGAATAAGAAGCATTGGGTCACTTTGAATAATTGTTCTTATGGGCAGTGAAAGAACCTAATTTTGTCTTCATAAAGTCTAGAGATTGCTTAAAGAACAAAATGTGGTTGTCTTTGATACAGCTGAAGAGGGAGGAAAGGAAAACGAAGACATGGAGGATTATGACAATAGATTCAAGTATTTTTGGAGCTTCATAATGCTTAGCAATGGTTTTCTCCCTTTTAAGTACAGTGGAACCCTTCATAACGAATGCTTCGTATAATGAAAATTTCGTACATCGAAGCGTTCTTTAGGCTGTCGCAATACTCCACATAATGATTCCCCCTCATACGTTTTTTTTGTTAAGCAGGGTATACCCCAGTTAATGAAAACCCTGTATAATGAACATTTTCTTTTCGTTATGAGGGGTATCGCCCATTTGATCCACACAGTGAAAAAAACAGCATAGCGAAGAGCTCCGTGGAATGGAGCTTTTTCATTATGTGGGGTTCTACTGTACTAAAAATAAAAATCCTGTACTAACTCTTTGTAAACAAGCTTTATCTTTGCCTGGTGGAATGGGATGTTACTTTACATTCACCCTAGATCTGCACTCTTGTCATCATTGAGTTGCTTTTTTGTTTCTTACATTCTTTGTTTTCTTTCCCACAGAGAGGATTGGAAGCCTGTACTAACAATAAACTCTATAATTTATGGCCTGCAGTATCTCTTCTTGGTGAGTATATTTGGAATAGGAAAGTACAAGGAGGAGGGGAGCATTGGGACAGCTGTGCCTTCCAGAAATCAGACTTTCCACCCATCTGCACTCAGCTTGTGTGGGTGTAAAACGGAGAGAAGGTAGAATACAGTATGCTTCTGAAGATTTTGTGGGTGTTGAGTGTGAGACAGAGGGAGTGTGAGGTAAAGACAGCTTTATATAGATGTGTTTGAGTAGGATGTGTGTGCTGTTATGTCTGCCAGCCTGCAAGAATCACTTGAGATGGGATTTGCCTTTGCATAGCTGTGCATCTAACAGCATTGGTGAACCACCATGTTGGGGGGGGGGGGGGGTTGGAAAGTGTAACTGATGTGATTGCCCATTTATATCCCTGGAAACTAACCTAAATCTAGTTCTAACCTTCAAATATATTTGTTTCCCATATCACCATGCACGCTAATTTGTAGCTATAGCAACTTGAACATCTGTTTGCAACAAAATGGAGCCATAACGATACTACCCAGGAGCATAATTTGAGAACATCTGGTTGTGTGATATTTATGTCTTTTGTGCCTTGGAATCTTAGAGCAGTTCTGTGTCTGTGCATTCTAAATTAAGTTGTATTGTGTTTAGTGGGGCTTACTTCCATGAAATTATTCCTTGGATTTCAGTTTTTGTATATTTTCAACAGCGAATTGTGAAATTAAGGAAGATTACTTGAATACCAAGTGCTGAGGATGGTTTACATGCAAAGGCTGGTAGTTGCTGAACAGAGCACGGCATAGAAAATAGGTGTCCATATTCCTTGACAAACAGATCGAAAGCAGGAGAGGGCATCTTTATCGGGGATCTGGATTGCTCTTTTTGCCCAGAAATTTTCGGGGCAAGGTTGGTGATTCTGTATTGCAGTTGAATTCTATAGCATTTCCCCATACCACAGTTTTTTTGAGACTAGACAAAATTGTATGGTAGAGTCCTTTACTACAGGAACAGCAAATGCAGGCAAAACCAATGTGATTTTTTTTCCTGTGGGAAGGAGTGATGGAGATGTATATGTGGTTTCGTTGGATTTGAACTCTGCTTTGTCTGTCAGTTGTTATAAATATTCACAGATTGTACATTAAATATATGCTCCAGCCTATTGTGCCAATGCACACATATCACACATTTAAGCCTCATGTTCATTCTTCTATAGAGTTGCCATACATAACGGAAACATGGGAATTTCACGGGTTGAAACTGTCCCACCCGGTCGCATTAAAAACATTGATATTTCCTGCTTTTGAAAGCAAGCTTGGTTTCAAAAGCAAGAATATTGTGCTTTTTTTTAGAGCGGCAATTCTATTGAATTGCCAGCAGGTGGTGTCTGTGAGCAGCAGGTGCAGAAAGAGCTCCTTCGTCTTTTCCCCAGCTCCTGCCAACCTAGCAGTTTGAAAGTAAAAAATTGGAAGTAGACAAATAGGGACCACTTGGGGGGGGGGGAGGTAAACAGTGTTCCATGCGCTCTGGTGTCTAGTAATGCCTGTCACATGAACACAGCAAGGGAGGCGCCAACTCCAGGCGTTCAGGAGGGTTTTTTTCCTCTCCCCTCCCTTCCTGTCAACTCTTTCTTTCCCGCCTCTCTCCCGGAGTTTGGGGATGGAGGAGCATCTTTCCCCAGCCAGCAGGCTTTCTTTTCCCCCTTTCCCCAGAGTAAAGCTGGGGGGAAGTGGCTTCCAGCAACATGAGTGTGGCTGTGGGGGCTTTCGCCTGGTCGGAGGCAAAAAGTTAACAGGAGCACTGGCTTTTCGGCTTTGAAACAGAGATTTTTTACTGAACCCTAGAGTCGGATACAACTGGCTTTTGAGCAAGGGCCACTCCTGTCCCATTTTTGTGAGGGAAATATGGCATCTGTATTCTTCTACAAAAAAAATTAAGGTTAAGCTGATATGGCTTACATTGTGTTTATATTATAATTGATATGGCATTTATTTATTGTTTTAAAAAACAGGGTATTTTTAAGTGGAACTCAATATAACTTTTTAAATTAAACCAAAGCTGTGTGTGTATAAGTAACTGAAAGAAACACATCCTAGTCTGCTACACATGTGCTTGCTCCGCCAGGCACATTCTAGATTCAGAGCTGTGTTCTTATGGGCTCTTGATTTTTAATCCCCATTTCTGCATATCTTTCAAGACATAATGTTAGCCAATAATTTGTCCTCCTTGGCCAGAATACACCAGGCTTTGCTGTGTTTTGCTTCTGTTCTGCTTTGGAGCCTAACTAGAGGTGGGACATAGGGCTGTTCCTCTCCCCTTCTTGAATAAGATAAATCATTTATTTACTCCCAAAGATGGAGAAGCTGATGTTGATCTGGTTATTGGGTTGCAGCTCTGGTTGGGTAAAGTGTGATGCAGGAGAGCATTTGAGGTCATGGGTGCTGATCATTTGAAACACCTCTTCTTGCCTTGCAGTTTAGGCGATGGGCACAGTGTACTGTTTTTCTCTTGGGAGACAAGTTTTTTGTCAGTTGATGGGTCTCCCTCAGTTAGTGTATTATTTCACTAGACAGGTCTTAAGTGTCTTTCTGAACACTGGAGTGCATGTCTTCAGTAGGTCAGGATGCAGGGTTCCAGAATAATGGAAGAGATGGCTAATGACAACCATTATTTCCCGTAGTGATAATTACTGACTGAGGCAGTTATATCTGCAGACTATTATTATAATTCTTTTTATGGGATTTTAAGAGGATTCTATGGACTGGTGGCTTACTAGTTAAAATACTGAACCTGATGACTGGAAGGTTGGCAGGTCAGCAGTTCAAGACCCAAGTACTGCAAGATAGAGTGAGCTCCTGTTTCTGTCCACCTTCATAACTTTGCTGTAATATTCCCTTTCACAGCATGTATCACAGAACGGGGGAGGTGCTCACCCAGCAACAGAGAGGTTAAATTCATTAGCATAAGTTCAATGCCAGGTATTTGCTTTGTATTCCCCCACATTTAAAATTGAATAGGGGACTGCAGTGGCTCAAGTGGCTAAGACACTGACTGGAAGGCGGGAGGCCAGCAGTTCGATACCTGAATACTGAAGGATGGAATCAGCTCTTTGTCCCAGTTCCTGCCAACCTAGCAGTTCAAAAGCATAAAATTGCAAGTAGATAAATAGGTCCCACTTAGGTGGGAAAGTAAACAGCATTCTGTGCACTCCAGTGTCTAGTCATGACTACCATATGCCCATGGAAATGTCTGCAGATACAGACAGCACTGGGGCTTTGGCTATAAACAGAAATGAACACTAAAACCCTAGAGTCGAATATGACTGCCTTTTGAGCAAGGGTAGCCTTACAGCTATTTGTAGTTCCATTACCTGCTGGCAAATCATGTAATGATGATGGCAACACACAGTAGCCTGAAAGTACATTGATTGCACCTACACATATCACAACAAAATGCTAATAAGTACAAATTAGTGTGTGTGTGTGTGTGTGTGTGTGTGTGTGTGTGTGTGTGTGTGTGTGTGTGTGTGTGTGTGTGTGTGTGTGTGTGTGTGTGTGTGTGTGTGTGTGTGTGTGTGCACGCGCACACACACACACTAATTTGTACTTATTAGCATTTTGTGTATATACATTGGTGGCCCACTGGAGGTCATTTTGCAGGTCCCTGGCAGTGCTCTACCTGTTGTTCCTTGCACAAAGGCGGAAGTAGCGGTCCTGCTGCTGGGTTGTTGCCCTCCTACGGCCTCCTCCACATCTCCTGACATACTGGCCTGTCTCCTGGTAGCGCCTCAATGCTCTGGACACAACGCTGGCAGACACAGCAAACCTTCGTGCCACAGCTCGCATTGATGTGCCATCCTGGATGAGCGGCACTACCTGAGCCACTTGTGTGGGTTGTAGGCTCCGTCTCATGCTACCACTAGTGTGAAGGCACCGCCAGCGTTCAACAGTGACCAAACCATCAGGCAGAGGGCAAAGGAACTGGGAAGTGGTCTGTGGTCACCTCTTGCTGAACCACACCTTTATTGGGGATGCCTTGCTAATTGCCTCTGATGTCCACCTGTTGTCTCTTCCATTTGCACAACAGCATGTGGAATTGATTGCCAATCGGTGGCATTAAATTTATATTTTTACACTGTTATGATGCCAAATAGTAAATTGAAATACTTGTATACAAGAGTACAGTAATACCAATTTCAAAAGGATAGAGAAATAAAATAACGTAAGTTGTATGCGTCTAACCCGGGGATTCTCAACCTACGGTCCACGGGCCAGATCCAAATCAACTAGCCTGTGCTCTTGCTCCAGCCACTGCTGCTGCCGGAAGCAGTATTCCCGGCTGCTGCTTGGGGTGTGTGTCCTTCACCCACAGCTCCTCTAGGCCAGTAAGTAGGGGAGTGTCTACCAATGAATCTGAATAAGAGGGACACACCAGCCAAGCCCGCAAACAGTCTGAGGCAGTGTAATCCGGCCCCCAACTTTAAAAGGTTGAGAACCCCTGGTCTAAATATAAGTGTATAAAGTACAAAGGCAAAAATACTATGCCTTACCTCTGATACCTTGGAGTTGTTATTCAGCAAGGAGTCTGTGCATTGGTAGACATCTTCCATGATTACACTCCACACATGCAAATGGCCCTGGGAAATCCAGTCCATCTGCATGCGTTTTTTTTAGCTATATCACGTCACCCGCTGGTTAGGCGGACCATGATATATAGTTTGATGCAGAACACACAGAGATAATTTCAGATGGTATTCTAAGATAAGGTGTGAATACTACAGCGATGCACAATGCATGAAGCTTCTTGTAAATGACTGAATTTCAAAGGGAAGCTTTTCTTTTGATTCCATGCTTAGTGCACTTTACTCTTAATTCATACCTGCTGTTTCATTCTTCCTTACTTTTCTCATCTTGGTCTTTTGCAAATCTTTTCCCATTCAGCCATTATCACTGTTAGTACAAACTCTGTTTGGTAGTAAACTTATAGCATGGAATCTGAATCCTTTTGTTACAGTTCCTGCTGAGCATTTCATAATGTTCTTTGTGGTGATAGTAAGTAGGGTGCAGCTATCTCAGTTTTGGAACCTTATAGTTCTGCTGTGAAGTTTTGGGCAGCAGTTACAGCAGGTGAAATGCCAGCATGAGCAAAGCTGTCATGGTGCTGAACACTGCTTTATATGAAACATAGGCTTATCATTGCATTTATTTATTTTGAGCAATTTCTTTTGCTCATGCTGATTGTGATGGAGGGGGAAAGAATTAGACCAACTGCCAGTCATTTAATGGTTCTGTCCCACTTTCTGAGACTTCAGTGTACGATAACCACTGGGTGACCTTTTAAGCTTATTGTCAATGCGCAAAATTCTCTGACAAGTGCCAAATTCTGCACTTTTGTTGTGAAATAAAGGTGGTTAATGACTAAGAGGCTCAAACTAAAGGAAGGCAGATATAAGCTGAATATCAGGAAAAACTTCTTAGCAGTTAGAGCAGTATGGCAGTGGAACCAACTGCTGTGAGAGGTGGTGAACGCTCTGACACTGGAAGCATTCCAGAGAGAATTAGACAACCATGTACCAGATCAGCATTGATTCCTGAATTGAGCAGGGGTTGGACTCGATAGCCTAAAAGGCCCGTCCCAACTCATTTGTTCTATGGACTCCACCTTAGGCTTTAAGGAACCACAGTCCCACCCACCCCCTGACATTTTATTGCATTCTCTTCCTTCTGTAGGAGCCAAACCCCGAAGACCCCTTGAACAAAGAGGCTGCTGAAGTTCTCCAGAACAACAGACGCTTGTTTGAGCAGAACGTCCAGCGCTCAATGAGGGGCGGCTACATCGGCTCCACCTACTTTGAACGCTGCCTCAAATAGAACTGACCAGCTCCGGGCACAAACCTGCCCACCCCTTGCCCCTTCTTCATCTTCCTTCCAGCTCTCCTAAGGGACTCTGCCAACACCCGCTGCCTTCAGCCATCAAGGGGTGTGTGTGTGTGTGTGCAGGAGTCAGAAATTGGCAGGGGCCCCTTTCCATACTCTTCCTCCCGCCTCACCCCACCTGCTCGCCTTCTAACCTTCCCTCAGCCACCCCGGGGCCTGGGCAGCCACTGCCTCACCAGATCCCTCTTGACCTCTCTCGTCACTCTCCCTGTGTGCTGCTGTGGGGTTGAGGGGTCAGGTTGCTGCTGCTTTTTACCCAACCTGCTGCATTGGGGTTGCCACCTGCCCCCTTGGGTGTGAGGGACCCTCTCTCTGCTGGTGGCCCATCTGCCTTTTTTAATGGGGCTGTGGTTTTGCTGCTAAGAACAGAAGGCTCCTTCTGCACTCTGGCATTCCTTTGCCTGTAGTGTGGTGTCATTCTGCTGTGTGATATGCAGGCCACTTGCCCCTCCTAAAATCCTCCTCTCCTGGGCACTAAGGGTTTGGATCATAACTATTTATTGTATGGGGGAGGTTCCCAGGGGCTGGGTGAGTCTAGAAGGCCAAGGGAGGGCTGGGGATGATGCCCTGTCCTCTTCACCCTGGCTTGGGCCCTGTGGTTCTGGGGAGGCTGGGTCAGTCCTGGAATATTCCTTTTAGGATCAACTCACTTGTGTGTCTGGTTTTTAAGGAAAAAATAAAAAAAAAGAAACAACAGCAACCAAATCAAACAATGCTAATAAGAAGTAGTAATAAACATGTAACCGGGGCTGTGCTGTCTCCGCTGTGTCCACCCAGGGCCTACCTGGCAATGAACTCTCTCTGCCTCTCCAGTGACTCCTGCAAGCCCTTGGCCAAAATCAAGCCACTGTACTTATAGTGTGTTGGGTTATTAAAGGGGAATGCTAGCGCACTCAGTTTGCCCCTCGCCTCTCTTGTTTTCTCTTTCCTTTTCCCCTAGTGGTGGTGGTGGTTGGGAGGAGAAGGGAAAGAGGAGTCTGACATCAGTGAGCATGTCTTGTGCAGTAGAGCCTTCTGTGGACCCAGTTTTGGATCATCCAAGCCCTTGCCTGTTTGTTGCTGGAGATGGGAAATATCCATAAAAGAAGAGATGAGTTGAAGAGAGGCTTCAGAAACAAGACCTTTATTTGAAAGATGCAATTCAGTCCTTATATTTGGAAAAGCTCCCCAAAAACATATTTTTAAAAAATGTTATCACTAAGCAGAAGTTGCTTTTTGATGTCTGAAAACTGCATATTACCACCATAATCCTATACCTGCTAACTAAGAAGTAAGTTATGCTATGCTGGGTTTGGTTTCCTTCCAGGTAAGTACAGATCCCTCTCATTACAGAAAACGCCATTGAAAATGATACCCTGTTTAATTGATTTTTCCCCTGGGACGTTCCCCCCCCATGCATTCCTATGGGAAACGACACTTTGCTTTAAGGAATTTTGTTTTTCAGTGTATGTCTATGGGAAACTGCAATGCATTCCTATGGGTGCTTCATTTTAAGGATTTTTTGTGATAAGGAAAACCCCGAACGAATTCTGTAAAGCAGGGTTTCACTGTATACAAGTTTTCAGTCTAAATACTTTTTTAAAATTGGTGTTTTCCTGTTAGCAAATCTTATTTTTCATCTTGTTTTACTTAAGGGAACAGACCTACTTCCCAAATGCAGGTAAGTGTGGCCAAACAGACCTGCATTCTGAGTAGATTCTGCTTGTATAAAAGTTTGCCATTTGTTGTGGTTCTGTTATTTCCTGAGGTCCGGTTGTATTAAAAGTACAGTACAGTATGCTCATATTTTCAGAACTGCTACTGGGGATGAATGAAGTACTTTCAACCACTGTTGAAATGTGATTGATATGGTGGTGTGGGAGTATTTGTAGAAGAAAATCCAGTAGGACCCCGCATAGCGAAAAAACTCCGTTCCACGGAGCTCTTCGCTATGCGGATTTTTCCGTTATGCGAAGCAAAAAAAATGTTTGTTATCCAGGGTGCCCATTGACCTGGTATGCCCCGGTTACAAAAAAACCCTGCATAACGATTTCCCCCCGTTATGTGGGGTATCATCATTGCCTAACGAATGCTTCGTTATGCAATTTTTTGTTATATGAAGCGTTTGTCATGGGAGGTATTACTGGTACTTTGAAAGTGCTTCTGTGGAATGCCATCAGAGGTAACAATGTCTCAGCTAATCTGGGACATTTACAAGTTAGAGGTGTTAGGTTTGTTTTTAGTTATTGTCATTGAATTGTTTTTATTGTATTTTTTATTATATTGTTAGCCGCCCTGAGTGGTGTACCCACCAGGAGGGCGGGATATAAATGTGCAAAAATAAATAAATAAAGTTAGCAATTCCTGCATTGTTTGAACAAAGTAATGCACTCCAGAGTGAAGGGATGGATTGAGCGAAGTTTCAAGTTCATAAGACATGTACACTCTTGCTAATTAACCATCTAAAAGAAATTATCAAGTTCCTCTAGGAAATGGAGGCTAGTAATTTCTTGCATAAGTTGGTAACTGGTAAATTTAGCCTCATATCTTCCACCTACGCCACTGAAGAAATGAAAACTTTCCCAAAGGCAACTAAAATGTATGCTCTGCTTTTGACAAAGGCTGGTATAGATGCGAGAAATCTTTGGCCCTACTTTGGACTTTTCCTGTTAACTCCAGTGTAGTTGGATGGTGAGCAATCCTGCCTTTGCACTTGTCATGGAGGGCTCTCTGGAAGAATTGTGTTACTGGCAGGAAACAAGATGTTGCCGGGAATATTTGCTCTGAGGAAGAGAGAGGTGACGAGCTATGAATGAACAGGCAGGCATCCCTGAAAATCTGAAAGATGCAGGCTAAAAACTGCATTACATTGTTATCCTTTATTTTCTTTTGTGTGTGGTGTGTGTGATGTACCTAAAATAAAATTAAGGAGCTTCTCCATTGGGAAAGGATCAATCTCTTCGTCTTCTAGGCCAGGGGATATTTTTTTAAAAAAAAATCTCGGATGAAACCAGGAAGTCAGTTTTAGAGCATTTAAACAGGAGTTCTCAACCTTTTAAAGCCAGGGGCTGGGTCACACTCAGATGGCTTCTGGTTTGCCCTTCCTTCACCACATGGCATTTCCGGTGCGGCGGAGGTGGGGCACATGAAATGGTGCTGTGGGCCGCAAGTTGAGAATCCCCGATTGAAAACCATTCTCTATCATTTTCCAAGCTCTTGCGTATGTTTTCCCCCACCCCAGGAAACAGGAAAAACAAATTCCCGAACGGGGCGTGACTCTCTAGGCCTCCCCTCTGGCCTCACTCGATGATCCACCTCTTCCCGATTTCCGGTCTTTTCTCCCCACACTGCATCCATGGAGGTATAAAAAACAGGAGATGGCACTACAGGCTTCGTGTTGTAAGTTTTTTGAAGCCAGTGGGCGTGGCCTGCCGCCATATTAGGTGGACCAAAACATTAGCAGACTACCGTTTACGATTGCTTCTTGTGTTGGAGGATGGTGGTGGATTGATCCCCTCTCCTGGGTCCCCTGGGTTGGGGGGGACAAAAGGGGTCTGCCCCCCCAACCCTTCCAGAGCCAGGGGACCCGGCAGAGAGGGGATCCCCCCACAGGACACCCCTTATTAAAGAGAAGAAACCAAGCGGGTTCTTTAAAAACGGAGAGTTTGGTGTGTGTGTGGAATCGATCCCCTCTCCCGGGTCTCCTGGGTCCAGAAGGGTTGGGGGGGGGGGGAAACGACAGATCTCTTTTGACCTCCCAACCCTTCCAAACCCAGGGGACTGGGGAGAGGAAAACGAATCCGCCCCCCCACCCTCCGTTGTTAAAGAGAAGAAACTGCTTGCTTTCTTCTCTTTAATATGGGGGGTGTTGGGGGGGGATTCCCCCTCTCCGCTGGCTCCCCTGGGTCCAGAAGGGTTGGGGGGGACAGACCCCTTTTGTCCCCCCAAACTTCCCAACCCCAGGGGAGCCAGCGGAGAGAGGGATGGCAACCCCCCACCCACTGATATTAAAGGGGAAACTCCGATCTACTTTCACGACTCCAAACAAAGCACCCTAAGGCAATGTTTTGGGCCAACTAACATGGCGGACTGTCAGATTAGTCGGCTTCAAGTTTGTGACGTCCTGGTTTTTATACCTCCATGCTGCAACCACTAGACTTAAATAAGGCAGGCGCATGTTATGGTCTGACTGCCTTCTGCCCCACGTGACCCTGACGTCCGATGACACGCCCTTTACGTCACTGGGCGAAAGGAGGAAGAACTAGGAGAGATAGGAGGAACTAATAAGAAGGTGCGGAGGCGGGGGAGGGGAGGGGAGGGCAACGCTAAGCTTTGGGGGCTCATGTGCGGAGAGGGTTGGGGGCCTTTTTCTGGGGGAGTCTTGGGGGTGGGGAAAGCCGAAGCTTACCATCGTTCCGTGATAAGGTGAGAGGAGTTTTAGGGGGTGAAATCTGGTCAAAGGGTGTGTGTGTGTGTGTGTGAGATAAGATGTTGGAGTCAGGAAGGGAAAAAGTGCTGGGGGAGGGGGTTTGAGGGCAAAATGGGGGGCAGGGCCGGCGGTGGTCCGTTGGTCCCTCATTCACTCAATTCTTCCCACCCTTCCTGGCTATTGGCTTTTGTACTGTTGCCACTAGTGCTAAAGCATAGGCCAGGGATTCTCAACCTGCGGCCCGGGGGCCGGATGTGGCCCGAAGCACCATTTCATGTCCACCACACCAGGAAGTGCCGTGGGGTGGACGAAGGGCAAAATGGCTGTCCTCCCCCTCCCCATGCTGTCTGAGGGAGCGTGACCTGGCCCCCAGCTTAAAAAGGTTGAGAACTCCTGGCTTAGGCTCATAGCTGGAGCCATCTTGTGGGAGGGGAAAATGAAAAGCCTGGTTCCCCATTTTCTAAATTGTAATAGAGAGACAAACTGCTCTTTGTTCCTGCTGATCTCACCTTTTTACATCTAAGAATATGCCTGGCTGGACTGACACACTCCACGCCACATTAGCCTGAAAGGGTAGTTGTGAACTACGAAAGCTTGCTAAGTTTGGATTTTTAAAGTGACCTGAAAAGGCATCGTTTCCTTGCTGCACTTTTTATTTATTTCTGACTGGTCACACGGATGGACTTGGTTTATTATAGGAGTTCTCAACCTTTTAGAGCCAGGGGCCGGTTCATGCTCCCTCAGACAGCTTCGGGGGCCAGACAGACACATGAAATGGTTCCATGGGACGCATCCGGCCCATGGGCCACAGTTTGAGAATCCCTGGTTTATTATAAGCTCAGTAATAGTTGTAACATTATTAATCTTAAATGCTAACGTTGCTATTCCTTTAATTAATTCTGAGCAGCCCTAGCAGTTTGAAAGCAACAAACCACTCAGGTGTCAAGACATGCCACATTATTATTATTATTATTATTATTATTATTATTATTATTATTATTATTATTATTATTATTATTATTATTATTATTATTATTATTATTATTATTATTATTATTATTATTATTATGGCACTATACTGTGGTGATCTAAATTTCCATATTATGGAGAATACAACTATTTGAAGTCTCCCCTTTTCTGATTTCTTAACAGTTGTAGACAGATTATTCTGTCAAGATGGATCTACTCTTTGGACGCCGGAAGACTCCGGAGGAAATGCTGCGGCAAAACCAGCGGTTACTGAACCATGCCATGCGAGATTTGGACCGTGAGCGACAGAAACTGGAAGGCCAAGAAAAGAAGATAATTGCTGACATCAAGAAAATGGCCAAACAGGGGCAGATGGTGAGCCTAAGAGGGATACATAATTGATTCATGCACATTATGCATCTTGCATCTCTAACCTGTCTCTCACCCCTATGTCAGGATGCAGTGAAGATCATGGCGAAAGACCTTGTGCGGACAAGACGCTATGTTAAGAAATTCATCATGATGCGGGCTAACATCCAAGCAGTGTCCCTCAAAATACAGACCCTCAAATCGAACAACTCGATGGCCCAGGCAATGAAAGGTGTCACCAAAGCTATGGCCACCATGAATAGACAGGTGGGTTGGCATGAAGTTTCCTTAGTGGAGAGGGAAGAATACACAGTCTGGGGGCAGGGTTTGAGATTGTTGAGATTAAATAGTTAAATTTGTAACATTTGACTTTTGTGCAGAAGATTTTGGATTTAGTCGCTGGGTAAGAAGTGATAGGGAAGGCTGCTTCCTAAGTCCCTGGAGATGTAGTTCCAATCAGAAGAGACAGAAGTTGATTAGATAGAGAAATGGTCTATAATAAAAGGGAGCTTTCTATTTTCTTTTTCCTGCAGGGCAGGGATTCTCAACCTGCAGGCTGGACGCGGCTTGCGGCACCATTTCATGTGGCCCTCCACAGCCTCCACCACACCAGGAAGTGCCGTGTGGTGGAGGAAGGGCAAAATGTCTGTCTGGCCCCCAAAGCTGTCTGAGGGAGCGTGACCTGGCTCCCAGCTCAAAAAGGTTGAGAACTTCTGCAGGGGATGAACATGTTGCAGAATTGATGTAAAGATGTGGTTTCCCAAAGTATGTTACCTAGCTATGTAAAGGAAGCTTTGATTGGAAGAATATAAACAGTGTAGACCAGGCGTTCACAACCCTCGGCCCGTGGGCCTAATCCAGCCTGTGCATCTCATTAATCTGGCCCGTGGTGGCCATCTGGGCACCTCTAGACCTGCCCCTATCCTCGGAAGTCGAAGTACGCCACCACACCAGTGGGAATCACATTGGTTTTGTGGCTGTGTCCACAGTCTCCGCTGCTTCCCGCGGCAGTGGGAGGCATTGGGGAGCAATATCGCTCTGTTTTGTGAATTTTCCACTCCTCCATGGTACTTCGGCAGGTAAAGTGCGCCGGTTGGTGATTTCTGGTGCCGGGTGGAGCTTACGTCAGCGCCTGGGGTCATACCATGGAACCAGGAAGTCACAAACTGGTGCGCTTTCCCTGCCGGAGCATCACGGAGGAGCGGTGAAAAAATCTTAAAACAGAGCAATATTGTTCCCCAAAGCCTCCTGCTGTTGTGGAAAGCGGCGGAGACTGTGCATGAAGCCGCAAAACTGATAAGAGTGCCACTGCCAAAAAATAAGCATTGGGGGCGAACACACCTCCGGCCCCCGCAGCTGCGTGTCTGTCTGCCCCTTGGCGGGAAAATGTTGCAGACCCCTGGTGTAGACAGATTATTGCTGGCTAAGGAAAAACTCCCAATAGAATACTTTCCAAGGAAACTTGCATTGAGTCTGACGCATGACAAGAAGCCAGAAATATTTGTAGTGATTACGATGGAGTGTATTTTCTTTTATCTCCAGTCATGACATCGTACCAATCGTGCCTTCAGTAAGCAGTTGCTTTTGGAGCCTTTAATGTTTGTTGTAAATTAAATGTGGAAAATATTTGGTTTTTCAAATATTTTGATTTTCAATTCTTGGAAGCCTCAACCAACGTTGGCCAATAGTAAGGGTTCATGGTAGCTGTAACCTAGAATTATCATATTTGCTGGTGTATAAGTCACATCAGAGTATAAGATGCACCCCATTATTAGCAAAATAGGCCACTATAGGCATCTGCTTGGGAATACCCTGAAGCAAATGATGAGCCACTGTGTGAGACAGAATGCTGGACTGGATGGGCTGTGGCCTGTTCCAGCAAGGCTGTTCTTATGTTCTTATATCCAGTACAAGATGCACTCCATTTTTCCAGTGTATTTTAAGGGGGGGGGGATGTGGGTCTTATACACCAGCAAATTACATGGTAGTCCCATTCCTGCTCATAGGGAGGACTGAGTGAAATGGATGTGAACGGTTTAGGGATGTTTGTACTAAGGCCTTTTCAATTATTGCTACTTTAAATAAATGTTAATGCATTGTCTGTGTCTGTCAGAGTCTCACCTTCCCCACCCTGCCAAGAATGGCCCATGTTAAACTGTGTGATTGTATTCAGCGTACAGAAGGTAGGTCAAGATCTTTATCTTTCTGGGATGCTATAGTAACATGCTTCTCTGGCTCGTTTTAGCTCAAGTTGCCCCAGATCCAGAAGATCATGATGGAGTTTGAGAAGCAGTCTGAGATAATGGAAATGAAGGAGGAGATGATGAATGATGCTATTGATGATGCCATGGGGGATGAGGAAGATGAGGAGGAAAGGTGTGTGAAATGATGGGTCTTGAGGGCAGGGGAGAAGCAAAGTGAGTAAGAAGTGGTTGGAATGCATATCCTATCTTTTCTTAGCTGATAACTTCTGTAGACCGCACGAGTGCTAGAATGGAGCATCATGTCACAGAGCCCTTTTCCTTACTCATGATAGCAGCAACCTCTGCACTAATTTTCCGGCTTACCCCTATGAAATCTAGGGACATCACACCATGCTCTTAAAGGGATTTCTGAATGGGATGGGGAGAAATGCTTCTGTTGATAACTATGTGTGGCATTCTTCTAAATGAGGCAACAGAATGACCTGGAGAACTCAGAAATGACATTGCTTTCTCTTGTGATTTTATCTCTGTACTGACTAATTCAGATGAGTAATAGATCTGTGTAAATATACAGGTTTTTATATGCTTGACTGTGTGACACTGTAGATTGAGATAAATTTGCGTATTTGTAGAGCCAGAGATAAATGAAAGTGATGTGGTCAGACTGGTATGACATGGAACAGTTTTGGGCAGTGGTACTTGATTTCAGGTGCCCTGTTTTTGCTTGTTTTGCAATCCAGAGTTACATTCAATAAAAACAAATGTGTCAATTTGCCCCAATTCTCATGCAGGAACTTTAGGTTTGGGGATTGATAGAATGTGCAGATACATGTATCTTTCCCAGATTAAAAACTCATGTTTTTTCTTCCCTTTTGTGCACAGTGATGCTGTTGTCTCCCAGGTATTGGATGAACTGGGTCTGACGCTGACCGATGAGCTATCTAGTGAGTATCTAAGTGGCAACTAGGAGTGATATGACAAAGGCAAGAGCCCATAGCTGGTGTGAATCTTACAGAACTATGCAGATGTCAGACAGGACAGTCTGGGTTATTGGCAGGAATCAAGTGAGCCTTTAAATTTCAGGTACTGACTCAGACTTTTAAGAAGAACCCCCCTAGTGTCTCTAGGGAACTGATTGCTGTCCTAGATGGTGTGGGAATCAAGTAGCCATTGACATACATGGTCTCCAAGAACTTTATTGTTTTGATTGAAGGCTAAATGTTCTTTATACCATACTAGCATATTTTGCCCTGCGGTGCCGGGCTTTTTAAAATTGTGTTGGATAGTAAAGGGTTTCATTTTTTTTTCTTGAACCAATGGTGCTGGGCTGTTTTAAATGGTGTTGTAAGGTTTTGTGATTTTTTTGGCTTCGAGGTGCTGCGTCTGCCTGCGGCGGACTTGCGCTCCCAGTGGTTTTTTTTTCCGGCTTCCTCAGTGCCGGGCTCTTTAAATTGGTTTTTGAAGGTTTTTGTTTTCTGTTTATGCAAATTTTATTTTATTTTAATTTAATTAATTTAATTTAATATTATTTAGTTTAAAATTTAATTTTGTTTTTTAAAATCTTTATTTTTACGCATTTTTATTTTTTGTTTTGGTTTTTTTGAGTGAAAAGTGATTTCTGTTGTTTTTAGTATTTTTTGAGATTAGTGTGATTATTTTTGAATGTTTTTATAACTTATTTGATTAATTTTTGAATTAATCTTATTAGTTTCAATATTTTTGAATGTTTTTTCTCTTTTGGCCTCTGGGTGGGGGTGGTGAGCTTTTCTGCCTCTCTACAATTGTTCTCTTCTGTCCTCTGGGTGTCGCTTCCGGTAAGTTTTTTTTTTCTCATTTGAGTTCCGGTCCTCATGGATAGAAGACGTGTTTTAGTAAGCTCTCTTGGTGTTTTTTTTTGGAGGGGGGGTGTTTAGGATTTTTTTGGGGGGGGTTCTGTGTGTTTTTTCTTGTTTGTTTTTGGTTGTTTTTGTGTTTCATTTTCGGATTTTTGAGTATTTTTGAGTGTTTTTGTTTTGTGTTTACTTTTTTAGGGGGGGTGGCTTTCTTTCCCACGGGCCATGCTGGCTGGCCCGTGGAAAGGAAGGGCAATGGCGGGGTGGTGGTGGCTTTCTTTCTCACGGGCCATGCTGGCTGGCCCGTGGGAAGGAAGGGCAATGGCGTGGGTGGTGCTTTCTTTGTTTTCTTCTCCATGGGCCCGTGGGGAAGAAGGGCAGTGGCGGTGGGCTTTTTTTCTTTTTCCCCCACGGGCCATGCTGGCTGGCCCGTGGGGAAGAAGGGCAGTGGCGGTGGGCTTTTTTTCTTTTTCCCCCCACGGGCCATACTGGCTGGCCCGTGGGGAATAAGGGCAGCGGTGGCGGGCGTTTTTCCCCCCGCGCGCAGGCCGCCTCAGCGTTCGGCGCACTAATGGCGCGCAGAACGCTGGGGCTTGTAGTTTTGCCTGCGCGTGTTTGCTTACTGTGGTGGTTTTTTTCCTGCGGCTTTTTTTTGATTGGCCGCGGCGCGTTTCCGAACGTTCCTTTTGCCGCGCCGCTCAGCCTGATTGGCTCTGGCGCGGCGCAAGGAACGTTGGGAATTGAAGTTCCCTTTTTTTGTTTGCGCCTGGGCAGCTCCTGCCCCCGGGTCGAAAATTTCAACCCGACAGTTACCTGTGAAGCGGGTTCGGGCGAGTGAACGGAGGCCCATTACGGGCTAGTGGGGCCTGGTGCAACATCCTTTGTCACATTCCAACGGTTAACGCACCATTTTATAGGTATAGATGTAATACTTAAGCAGCTGTAACATTGATGGTTAGAGTGTTGAAAGAATTGGAAAGAGGGTGGAGCAGTGTCTGTTGAGACCCAGTGTGGTATACTGTTTAGAGCAGGGGTTCCCAACCTAAGGCCTGAGGGCTGGATCTGGCCCATGACACCAATTCATGTGGCCCTCCACCCCTCAAAGGGCATTCGAAAAACAAAATGGCCAGCCTTTTGAAGCTGTTGAGGCAAAATAGCTACTGGCATGGCAAAGTGGCCATCTGGCCCTCAAAACTGACTGAGAAAGTGTGACTTGGCCCTCAGCTTGAAAAGGTTGGGAACCCTTTGGTTTAGAGAGTTGGCTTAGAATTGAGAATAGTTGGATTTACATCTTCCTTTGTCTATGGAGTTTTCTTGGACCAGTCAGACTCTCACAGCCGGATCCTACCTCAGAGTTGTAGTGACAAAGTGGAGGGGAGGAGGAGTACCTTATGTGTCATCTGGAATGTATGGTAGATTTAAGGTAGTGGTTAAGACGCTCAACTCAATGACTGGAAGGATGGCAGGTCAGCAGTTCAAGACCCGAGTACTGCATGACTGAGTGAGTTCCTGTCTCTGTCCCAGCTCCTGCCAGCCTAGCAGTTCGAAAGCCAGAAATTGCAAATAAATAAATAGGGACCACTTCGGTGGGAATGTAAACAGCGTTCCGTGCACTCTGGTGGCTTAGTCACGCCTGTGACATGACCATGGAAACGTCTGCAGACGCAGACAGCACTGACTCTTTGGCTATAAACAGAGATGAGCACTGAACCCTAGAGTCGGATATGACTGGCTTTCAAGCAAGGGCAACCTTTACTTTTACCTTTAAATATAAGGGGGAGAAATACTGCACCGCCTAAAACTTTACCTTCCTCTTTGCAGATCTGCCATCGACTGGTGGTTCTCTGAGTGTGGCCGCAGGAAAGAAAGCTGAAGCCGCCTCATCAGCAGCTCTTGCTGATGCAGATGCTGATTTGGAAGAACGGCTAAAGAACCTTCGGCGTGATTAGAGGAAGCGAAGTTCAGCACCCTCAGCCCTGTCATGGTGTAGCCTCTTAAAACACTTTTGATATTGGGGTGATCTCTACTATGGCAGGGAGTGGAGCCTTGCAGCCTTTGGAGGGGGATAGATGGCAGCAGGTGGCACAAGGAGAGGAAAGGGGTTAAAATGGAGCTCTGTAATGCTTGTGTTTTCATCTCTGGGTCCTTTTAAAAGGACTTTGAATGCTATTGTGTGGGTGGGTAAGGGATTTTCTTTTTCTCCCCCCTGTATCTTCAAAATGCCTCCCATTCAAAAAGCCTGGGAGATGTCAGCTCCCTGGGAAATGAAGGGAGGGTGATGTACCTTCTTGTTATACCTGCCCATTCTTCAGTGTTCTTCTCATATTGATGGGGGGAAGGTGGGTGGGGGAGAAAAGGTGCAATAGGTAGGTAGCACCTTGGTTAATACTTCCTGCCCCTGTAAAGGGGGCAAGAGGTATTCTAGCACTTTCTAAGCTAAAGCTTTATATACAGCTCTGCTCCCTGGAGACAGGAGGGCCTCATCATTGTGTCTGTTTGCCTCTTGTAATAAAGGTTGTAGATATGTACTGAAAACACTTGTGGCGTTTGCTTTTGCTCTCAACATGGTCCTATTCGGTTGGCCTTTCCAACAATTTATATCCTTCAATTGCTGTATTCTAGTCATGAGACTCTTCCATCCAAGTTTAAATTATACCTGTCAAGTCATATTTACCCTCCTGAACTAACACTGCGACTTCTTGTTTCCCATATTCTCTGCATTCATATATATCAGAGGTCCCCAACCGTTTCATGCTCTCTCAGTCAGCTTCGAGGGTCGGATGCCCATTTTGTCCTGCCTGCACAATGGTGGTGGCCATTTTCCCCAGTAGCTTCAAAGGGGTGGCCATTTTGTTTCTTGAATGCCTTTGGAGGGGTGGCGCCACATGAAATGGCACCAGCATCCAGATCCAGCCCTTGGGCCTTATGCCCAGATCAGAGCAATTACACTTATATACCATCCCATAGCGCTTTCTGGGCATTTCACAAGTTAATCAATATTTAGGCCCCAACATGCTGGGTATTCATTCTACTGACGATGGAAGGCTGAGTCAACCTTGAGCCCTGGCCAGGATCGAACTCAACCTTTTGGTTGCAGTATAGCAGTTTAACCACTGTGCCACCAGGGCTCCTAATCATACATTTTTGTGAAGTTTATCAAACCCCTTCTAACTCATTATTCTATGATTCTAACGTGTAGGTTTTTGTGTCCCAAAATGGGATCTATGCATACGTGGACGAGTACAGTATTATTATTTTTTTGCAAAAACATGGTGATTTGATAGGGTTGAATAAGAGTCCCAGATGGTAAATAAAGCTTTGAAGCCAGTTTGGGGGGGGGGGGAGCAAGGGACAATCATGGATGGGACACACGCCACAGGTTTGCCTGTCACATTAAAGCTTCTGGTTCACTGCATGATACATGGATAGTTGATACATGCTAGTTCAGCTGATGCTGCAACAAACAGAAATGGCAAAACAAACCAGGAATTTATATAAACTGACTTATTTGAAGCAGAAACAACCTAGAATGCTGGTTCAGGCATGTTAGAACAAGGGGCTTTGGGGATTTTAATCCCTCCTCTGATCTTTGAAGGTCACACTATCCCAAAATCTACCTGGTCACCATATTTGTAAATAAGATCTGGAACAGATGATGAGGAAATCTTTTTCGGGTGAGAGAGTGGTATGCCAGCTGTGAGCCATATTATGCATAGGTAAAGGTCACCCATGCTCAAAAGCCAGTTGTATCTGACTAGGGTTCAGTGTTGTTTATAGCCAAAGAGCTTGTGCCTATGTCCCCAGATGTTTCCGTGGACATGTGGCAGGCATGACAACACGAGTGCATGGAATGCAGTTTACCTTCCCACCAAAGAGGTACCTGTTTATCTACTTGCACTTTCTGGCTTTCCAACTGCTAGGTTGGCAGAAGCTGGGACAGAGATGGGAGCTCACTCCATCGTGTGGATCTCGGATCTCGAACTGCTCACCTGCCGACCTTTCAGTTGTCAAACTCAGCGTCTTAGCCACTAAGCAACCCCAGTCCCGCATAGTTGTGTACTAAGTAAATTGCTTCCTTTTGGCTCGGACAAACCTTGGCTTACGGTGATGTGTAGATGTGCAGACCATGAATCACAGTTTTGCTTTGTTTTGGAAAGTAGAGAATGCCGTATTAAGCTCCTTTCCAGAAGGCCTGAGTTCCAGTTGAAACCTTTCCTGGGATCTAGATGCTGCTGCTTGGGAGAGGAAAGTCAAGAACGCAACAACCTAGCAACTGCAGAGTTGTGGCGATGGGTTTATGTCATGTGCAACTGGGTCAGCAAGTGGCTTATGTAAGCAACACAAGATCATAAAGCACTGTTCAAAACTTTTTAAAGGTGCTATATAAACGAATACATAGATACTGCACAGACAGGTGCTGGGTGTGTACATACTGAGTGTCAGGAGCATCCTGATAGTAGCCTAATAATAAGCAACAACTCAGTAACTACGGTAGGTCCAGCCTGGGTAAAATGCAAGGGCTTTATTGTGCACGGGACACCCTTGCCTCAGTGACTTCAGGGAGCGCAGCATCCAGCTCTGAGTGCGTCCCACTCTGCACCTTTGCTCCTTGAGTGCCATGGACTTGCTTGTGAGAAAACCCGGAGACTTGGCCAAGCAGAGGATCTTAACTTGACGTCTGGAAGAAAAGAATGTGGCTTTGTTTTTTCAGTAGTTTGCAGCCGTTTCTGTACACACCCTACCTCCCGGACACCCACCTGTGTTCCTTCTTGACACATCGATCATTAGTGGAGTTACCAGTGCACTGCGGATGGCAGGACCAAATGAGAGCCAAAAAGGCAAGCTTATTTCATTATCTTCTAGAGCAGGGGTGGCGAACCTATGGCAGGTGTGCCGTCAACCCAGCACAGAGTTCATCCAGCCCCTCTGCCCAACAGCCCAATGGGAATGCTTTCTCCCCCCAGCACAGAGTGCCCCACCCCTCTGCCCAACAGCTCAATGGGAGTGCTTCCTCTCCCCAGCACAGAGTTCACTCTGCCCAACTGCCCAATGGGAGTGCTTCCTCCCTTCCCTCCCCCCAGCAGAGGGTTCGCCCCGCCCTTCTGTTTGGGCACTACTCTGTCTCTAAAATGTTCGCCATCACTGCTTTACGGCTTCTTTCTAAAGTGGTGGAATGCAGCTCTTAGACCTAGGCTTGATGTTTTCTTTACATGGTTCTTGTGCTGTCAACATACTTTGGAGTGGCAAAAATCTAGCTGGTGAGACTTCTTCCATCCCTTCATTATGCAATTAAAAGCTTTATCCCTTTGGTTTGAAACCAAACAGGGATCCTCTAGTACAGGGCATAGAAATCCCACCAGAAAGAAAGCCGGCAGTACTCATTGCCTCAATTACTTTGCTTAACACAGGGGCATACCTGTCAAGTAACCCAGATTGGCCGGGATTTCTCCTATTTCTGCGCCACTTCCACCACTTTCCCACCGCCATCCCGTAATTTGACCGGCGGGGAAAGTAGTTACTGTGCATGCGCGTATGCGCAGAATACTTCTGCGCATGCGCAGAAGGGTTCTGTGCAAAGGGGTTCTGCGCAGGTCCCGTATTTTCCGGAGCTGCGCTTGACAGGTATGCACAGGGGTTCCAAACCTTTTTAAGCCGGGGGCCCGGGCCATGCTCTCTCAGTCAGCTTTGAGGGCCGGAAGGCCATTTTGCCCTGCATGCACAATGGGGGTGGTCATTTTGTCCCAACAGCTTCAAAGGGGTGGTCATTTTGTTTCTCAAATGACCTTGGAGGAGTTGGGGGGGGGGGCGTCACATGAAATGGCACCATGGGCTGGATCTGGCCCACGGGCCTTAGGTTGGGAACCCCTGGCTTAACAGATCGGAATGGGAGGAGACAAGCTGCGAACTCCCCTCTCATTCCTGATAAAAGCCTCACACACCCTTTTGTGCCTCATTCCCTTTGATCAGCAATTAGATATCCTAAAAGACTGATTTTAACAATGAGTCAGCAATGGAGGCCCAAGAAGATTATGTTACCGTAGGTGCTCTATCGTCACAGCTTCCTTTTGGGTCCCTATCTTTGTATGGATGGATGCCAGACTTTTCTAACTTCCCTTTTTCTGATTTGTCTGTAGTTTCCCATGCTAGCTTGGTTTTTAGTATTGCCATTCACCAAGTCCTCTCTGAACTTGAATGCCCAGCCCTGTGCGCTAGGTGAGAGCCTTGTAAGGCGCACGGGTTTGAACGGTCTAACTAGGCAGTGTTGCCCATCTCTTGCCAGTGATGTTTAAGTTGGGACTAAAACTCAACAAAGCATCCTCCGTCAGATCCCTTGGGCAAGGTGAAAGCAGAGGGCACATGTCATCGTCCGCCTAGCCAGCGGGTGACATGATATCCAAATGGCTAAAAATAAAACAAAAAAGCATGCAAATGTACTTGATTTCTCAGGTCCATTTTGCATGTGTGGAATGTTATCACGGAGATGCCTGCCAAAGCGCAGACTCCTCGCTGAATAACGACTCCAAGGTATCCATTCACCAAGTCCCCTCTGAACTCGAATACCCAGCCTGGCATGTCAACCTTGTAGAACTTCAGCATCTTACCAATGATCTGGCTTCTATGCCTAGTGCGCGCAGACAGGAGCGATAAGCCTCCAGCAGTTCCTTGCATGCATCTTCACCTTTTTCTTTAACGCTGCAGGGATAATGAAACAGTGAAGAAACTTCAGAAATCCTGCCTTTACAGAATTAAATACTTCCCCCTCCCTTGTCTTCAAATGAACCGAGCTCTTTGGATCTCAGTGTTGCTCTTTAGTGAAGTTAGAGAACAGCTTGTGGTGTGTGTGTCTCTGTGTGTGTGCTTGTGTTATTTGTTAACTAGATTTATATTCCACCTTTCTACCAAAGAACTGGGGGACACAGAAAGATAATCCTCTAAGACTATGGTATTTTTGAACCACAATTAGACATACCCTGGTAATGGCAGCCTTGTGTTGTTGGCTAATCTTTCTCACACTAGGACAGACAGAAGGAACCGCAGAATGAAAGTTGCCTTCATTTTGGCAGTTTCACGTCTGGCCTAGACACTGAAGAAGAAGTAACTTTGAAAACTGACCAGAAACACATGCAGGGTTTTTAAAAAGTCAAAAATAATCGAAATACTATCCCACCATAACTTAATTACAGTATAGTAGAGTCTCAAGTGGCTCAAGTGGCTAAGACGCTGACTGGGAGGCGGAAGGTCAGCAGTTCAATTCCCGAGTACTGCAGGATGAAATGAGCTCCCGTCTTTGTCCCAGCTCCTGCCAACTTAGCAGTTTGAAAGCAAGACATTGCAAGTAGATAAATAGGGACCACTTTGGTGGGGAGGTAAACAGTGTTCCGTGCGCTCTGGTGTCTAGTCATGCCTGCCACATGACCACAGAAATGTCTGCAGAAGCAGATAATGCTCACTCTGCGGCTTTGAAACAGAGATGAGCACTGAACCCTAGAGTCGGATATGACTGGCTTTCGAGCAAGGGAAACCTTTAGGAGTCTATAATGTAGAGAGGAGCTGCAGTGGCTTAGTGGTTAAGATGCTGAGCTTGACAACCGGAAGGTTGGCAGGTTAGCAATTTGAGACCTGAGTGCTGCACAATGGAGTGAGCTCCCGTCTCTGTCCCAGTTCCTGCCAACCTAGCAGTTTGAAAGCAAGAAACTACAAGTAGATAAATAGATACCACTTCGTTGGGAAAGGCAAACAGTGTTCCCTGCACTCTGGTGTCTAAGCATGCCTGCCACATGTCCATGGAGACGTCTGCAGACGCAGACAGTGCTGGCTCTTTGGCTATAAACAGAGATGAGCACTGAACCATAGGGTTGGATACGACTGGCTTTCGAGCAATGTTGATCTCTACATAGGTACTGCTTTGGCAGGAAAGGTAACATTACATGTGCTCCAGTGTCTAGTCATCATGCCTAACACATGAACATGGAAACATTTCTAGATGCAGATAGCACTGGCTCTTTGGCTGTAAACAGAGATGAGCACCACCTTCTAGAGTCGGACACGACTGGTTTTCGAGCAAGGGAGACTTAGTAAAGGTAAAGGTTTCCCTTGCTCGAAAACCAGTCGAATCCGACTCTAGAGTGCAGTGCTCATCTCTGTTTCAAAGCAGAAGAGCCAGCGCTGTCTGCTTCTGCAGACGTTTCCATGGTCATATGGCATGCATGACTAGACACCAGAGCGCACAGAATGCTGTTACCTTCCCACCGAAGTGGTCCCTATTTATTTACTTGCAATTTTTTGCTTTTGAACTGCTAGGTTGGCAGGACCTGGGACAAAGACAGGAGCTCATTCTGTCCTGCAGTACTCGGGAATCGAACTGCTGACCTTCCGCCTCCCAGGCAGTGTCTTAGCCACTGTAATGTAGAACAAAATGCCCTTTTTCTAACTTTAGAATGCACTTGCATATTTGACCACTAGGTGGTAGAAGAGGGTCATAGATGAGGGAGTGCTCCAGTTGCTTCTATCCTTATTAATTGCACACTATGCACAGAAGGAGCCTCCACGAAGATTGTGAATACAGTTGGGTGTACCCCGGGCGGCAACCTTGTCGGCTAATCCTTCTAACACCGGATCAGACCAAAGGAACGGGAGAATGAATCCACCAGAAAGGTCTTTGTCAAGACCAACCGTAGCAATGATCTCAATAAATATTGAGGGACTTTCGAGTAATAAGAGCATTCTCCTTGCAGACGTGTGCAGGCAATACAAATGTGACCTACTTCTGCTCCAGCAAACACATGGGGGGACAGCAAAATACAGACCAAAGTGGCTGGAATGGAGCTAGTGATCGAGCAACCTCATGACCAGTATAGGAGTATAATTTTTGTTAGACCTGGCCCTCAACATAATATCAGCTGCATTGACGGAAACAAACAACACCGAAATTCTCACCATCCAAACCCCACAATTCTCCGTTACTGCTGTCTATAAGCCACCAGAAGCAAATTTTAGTTTTAATTTCACTTACTTATCTAGCAGATGCCTACAAGTGGTTTAAATTTGCCTTCTTTGGGGGAAAGGGGTACTCTAGGACTGCCTAGGCCAGTGATGGTGAACCTTTTAGAGACCGAGTGCCTAAACTGCAACCCAAAACCCACTTATTTATCGCAAAGTCCCAACACAGCAACAGGGGGGAAGGAAACACTCCCATTGGGCTGCTGGGCAGAGGGGCGGGGCAAACTGTGCTGAGGAGAGGGAGGAAGTGCTCCCATTGGTCGGCTGGGCAGAGGGGTGGGGTAAACTGTGCTGGGGGAGGGAGGAAGCGCTCCCATTGGGTTGCTGGGCAGAGGGGTGGGACAAACTGTGCTGGGGTGACTGCACAGGTGCCCACAGAGAGGGCTCCGAGTGACACCTCTGGCATGCATGCCCTATGTTCGCCACCATTGGCCTAGGCCCATGATGGTGAACCTTGGTACTCCAGCTGTTCTTGGACTTCAATTCCCAGAAGCCCAAGTCTCTGTGAATCCACACAAATGGGTTTACTGTGCATAAGCACAGTAAAAGCCCATTCGTGTGGATTCACAGGGATTTGGGCTTCTGGAAATTGAAGTTCAAGAACAGCTGGAGTGCCAAGGTTCCCCATCCTAGGCCACACAGGCTGGCTCTTCTCTCTGGAGGCACATTAGGGAATCAAACTCCTAAACTCCGGCTCCAACTAAATTATCCTGATAAGTCTATTTCATTTACCGAAACAAGGCAGCTGAGCTTTTCCTTTGCATGCAGATGCATTGTTGAAAGAAAAGGTGACACTTGTAGGTTTCTGCATTTTTAAATTGAGGCCCGGGAAGCTTTGGCAAGTTAAATGGTTGGCAGTTTGGGGCCATGCTCACTGTAAAAAACTGCACTGTTTAAGCATGCTTCTGCAAAGATCAAACAGAGACCGTAGTAAAGGCAGTTATGCCTGTAAGCCAGAGATAAGAACCAGCCCTGAAGTACAGGGCAGGGAAGGCACTCCTGAGATATGATCAACAAGGAAGAATCATTCCTACTTAGAGAGTTAGGTGTACAGTATTCAAGGAACTCAGGTTGCTGCTTTCTTTGCAGCTGCCTATATCCCATCATGGTTCTTTCAATGTCATAGAGCATTGGTTCCCAACCTACGGCCCATGGGCCTAATCTGGCCCACAGTGCCAATTAATCCAGCCTGCGGTGGGGACTTAGACACTGACTGAAGCTCCCTGCCACCACCGGAAGTACTGAAAATGCCACATTTTCTCTGCAAAAACCTAGTGAAAATTTAAAAAAAAAAACACGGTGAAAATGCTCCCCTTCCCACTGCCATGGGAAGCGGTGGAGGCTGCAAAAGCAGCCAAAAATGCCACGATTGCACCCACTGCCACTGCCACAGAAACCAGAGGCACAGGAATCGGTGAGGGGAACCATGCCTCTGGCCCATGTGGCTCATAGCTGTCAAGTATCCCTTATTGGCCGGGAAAACCCCTTATTTTGCCCTCTTTCCTGCCGTCATCCCATATTAATTAGACTGCAATGCCCTATTGCCACCACTGGAGGGCAGCACAGGATAAGCATAGCGGTCAAGTATCCCGTATTTGCTGGGAAATTTTCCTTATTTCCAAATCCAAAACTTGACAGGTATGATGTGACTGTGTGTTGGGGGCAGGTCTGGCCCATGGCGTGAAAATGTTGGCCACCTCGTCATAGAGAATTGCTGTTATAAATGCCAAGCAATTTATTTAGGAGACTAAAAGCAAAGCCAATGGGCATTCTCGTTGATAGCCTTATAACCTGGAGGTCTGAGAGGTTCCCCATATTATTTTAGTGCTCTGAAATACACCAGCTATGCTGATTTCTTGATACGAAGCATTATAGGGCAAAACCAGGAAGCCAAATTGCTTTTCCTATTGAGTGGGATATCGTAGATTCAGCTGTTCACAAACTAATACTCTGCAACGAGATTTGACATCACTGTCAGCTAGCATAACATAGCACATGGGTCAGGGATAATGGGGGCTGTAGTCCAATGCTTATAGAGGTTTCCATCTTGGAAAAGTCTATCCTGGAGGTAGATATGCTGTACCTTTTGGAGTAAGAGGGCTCTACAAAGACCACGTCACTTTCTCTCACTCCTGGTTGAGCAGTTGTAATATTTCATTCTAGTGTCTTCCGCCAGTCTGTCTCTCACACTCTCCACTAAGCACATCAACCTTAATCTTCTTAAAGCTCACGAAGCCTCTCTCTCTCAGGTTGGCCTTTTCCAAAGGTGTCCTTTCTTAATACCTCCTTTGAACTGGTGACCCCTGAAGAATTATGGATCCTATCGGTTTCCAAAATGTCCTAGAGAGTTTTTCAACTGGTTTGGTTGATGCTCTTGTCAATGTTCTGGTTACTCATTTATATCTAGAGGTGACTGGAGCTGTAGACATGATCACCTCTAAATGCCCTCTTTGTTGCAAGGTCACAGAGGAGTTAAGAGTGATGAAGCAACCATGAAGAAGGCTAGAGAGCAGATGGAGGAAACCTTCCACAAGGTTCAACTGGAGGCTGTCAGGGTAGCATCCAGGAGATATCATAATAAACTCAAGGCCACTAAAGGAAGCCATAGCTTCCAATTAATTGAGGGTGCTTCCAACCAATAGGTAAATTTTTCAACGTAGCTTGTGGCCTTATCTGTTCTGGGCAAATATGAATAGAACTGCAACCTACAGGCAACCCATTTTAGATCTAAGAGTGGTATCAGTAGATTTGAGGGAGGTGTCCAATGTACCTTCTAGCCACGTTAAATTAGATCATTTTCAGTTAGTATGTCATTTCTATTTCTGGCCCCCCACTCCTCCAAGGGCATTTGAGAAACAAAATGGCCACTCCTTTGAAGCTGTTATGACAAAACAGCTGCCTCCATAGTGCAAGCAGGGCAAAATGGCCATCCGGTCCTTGAAGCTGACTGAGAGAGTGTGACCTGGCCCCTGGCTTGAAAAGATGGGAACCCCTGGAATAGCTGGTGAAAAATCTCCATTGCCGGTGCATCTGACACGAATAAAGAAAGAAAGACAGTTAGTACTGTATGTCCTGAGGATGTGGACAAGGAACTTCTTCTTCTTCTGCCACTTTCAAATCTGAATATTGGTGATCCTCATGGTGACCAGCCATGAAGACTGTCCTCAAAATATAATGCAGTGGGTAGTCATCTGCCTTCTGCATCGCAGCATGTCATCCGTACCACTGATCCACTTCCGCGAGTCACTTTCTGGTCCTGAGCTGTTTTGGCATGCAAAATGCTCACCAACTGCAGGCCAGTATTTACGAAGCTTCTGCTCGCCGTCAAGATTTATTTATTTATTTATTAGTCATATTTATATATGCCGCCTACTCAGGTAGAACCCGACTCAGGGAAGCATTACAACAAGTTCTAAAACAGATAAAAACACTTTTAAAAACCCCATATCCCACCCACTTTAAAAGACCCACCCATCCCACCCACTTTAAAAAGAAGAGAGAGTTCTTAGTTGTTTACATAAGCCAGCAGGCAGAGCCCTTGTTCCCATTAGGCCCCCCCCACACCTGCCCTGCCAGCCAGTCTTCAATCCTTTCCTGAAGGGCAGCAATTCTCTTTCAAGTCTTAGTTCTGTTGGCAGGAGGTTCCAGAGGGTTGGTGTGGACACGGAGAAGGCTCTCCTACGGGTGCTGGATAGATGTGCACCGCTAGTTGATGGCACCATCAGAGAGCCCCTCCGGTCCGCTCTGGTTGGACGGGCAGACACTCTTGGGATGATGCGGTCTCTAAGGTATCCTGGCCCACTGCCATATAGGGCTTTAAAGGTCAAAACCAGCACCTTGAATTGCAAGATGGATTCAAGTGGGATTTAATCCACCCTGGGACCATCACCCTTCCCTGTGGACTTTGGCACCCAAGGCTGTTAGTCACTCAGTGTTGTCAGGCTAGTTAATTGCCACCTGACACTCTGTGATGAGTTGCTGGCAGTATGGTCTACTCTATTACCATAGTAGGATAAAATAGCCCAGGGGTTCTCAACCTATGGCCAATGGGTCAGGTCTGGCACCCAAGTCATTAGTCCACAGGGTTGTCAGGTTAGTTAACAGCTACCTGACACTTGGTTTTGTGTTGCTGGCAATATGGTCTACTCTATTACCATAGCAGGATAACTTGACGAGACATGCAGGACAAGGCACTTGCATGCTGCAAAGCCATCACTTCTTTTCTAGATCCTTGGCCATTGTAGCTCTTAAAAGCAACAAAGAAGATTTCTGCATTATTATTCTCTACAAGAGAGTAATTTACCTTCCTGTTTAAAGGAAATTATTACAAGGCCAATACCAAAGAAACCAAATTTAGCAACAGATGATTTTAATAACATTCCATTCTTGGATGAATTGATCACATGGGTGGTGGTTGACCAGCTGCATGTGCCCTTGGAGGAAATGGATAGCCTAGATCCATTTCAATCAGAGTTCAGTCTGTTCCATGGAATTGAAATGGCATTGGTTGCTCAGTAATTGAATGTAATTCAGCATGGTCCTCCTAGATCTGTGGTGGCAAACCTTGGCACTCCAGCTGTTCTTGGACTTCAACTCCCAGAAGCCCTGATCAGCAGGTGTACTGACTTGGGCTTCTGGGAATTGAAGTCCAAGGACACCTGGAGTGCCAAGGTTCACCATTATGGTGCTAGATCTTTCTGCAACCTTTGGTATTGCTGAACATAGTATTCTTCTCAGAAAGCTAGCATTTTTAGGATGGGCCTGCATTCTTTGGTTGTTTCAATTCTTCCTTAAAGACCAAACACACAATTATACTGTACTTTCTTTCACGCTGCCCCCTAGAGTCAGACACGACTGACTTTTGAGCAAGAGAAACCTTTAGAAGGTATCATATAGGAAGTACATTAAATGTATGGATATGGACATTTCAAGGTATAGGATTGTTTGGGGAGGAGCAGCTGACCCAAAATTGGTTGGAAGTCTATAAAATGTACACACTGTTCATATCCTGATTTCATTTATTGCACCACAATGGCCTACTCTGAAACTGTATTAAATTACAGGTTTAAGCAAATGGACCAATGGGGAAAAATATGTATAAACTATGGGAACCATCTCCATGGTCCTGAAGCTGTTATATCTGCAAACTTCATTTCATTTTATATAGCCGGAGATGCCGTGATTTGTTTCAAATGCAGCCATTACAGCTGCTTTATACTGTATTCCTATAGCACTGGGTAGTTTTACCAATATTAAAATGGAACAGGCTGGTCTGTTTCTTCCCACCTTTACTTCTATCATCTCCTTGAAGTTACATCCAATCAACTTAATGCAATAGGGGACAGCGGTGGCTTAGTAGTTAAGATACTGAACTTGAAGATGCTGACTGGAAGGTGGGAAGTCAGCAGTTTGATTCCCGAGTACTGCAGGACGGAATGACCTCCTGTCTTTGTCACAGCTCCTGCCAACCTAGCAGTTCGAAAGCAAGAAATTGCAAGTAGATAAATAGGTACCACTTTGGTGCACTCCGGTGTCTAGTCATGCCTGCCATGTGTCCATGGAAACTTATGCAAAACGCAGACAGCACAAGTAGATAAACAGGTACCACTTCGATGGGAAAGGTGACAGCATTCTGAGCATTCCGGTGTCTAATCATGCCTGCCACGTGTCCATGGAAACATCTGCAAAACTCAGACAGCGCTGGCTTTTTGGCTATAAAGAGAGATGAGCACTGAACCCTAGATTCGGATATGACTGGCTTTCAAGCAGGGATGACCTTCATCTTAATTAATACAGTATATGAATCTAGTGGTGAGATTCTTAAAATGGTGCCCAGTTTAGCTAGTTCTCCTTCGTATAGTTTGTGAATCCCCACTCATGGGGTTATGCGCCTGCGCAGAACGGAGATCGGAGGCTTGAAAAGCTATTGGTCAAAAGTTTTGGCGGTAAGACCGCCCACCGTACCGCCCACCCTGAGGCGCCCGCGCACCATTTTACCTCAGTTCTCTTCTTTCCGCCGTAGCAGCAGGACGATTGTCGAGAGCTTTTCAATTCTTATCGCCCTTCTGAGGGAAAGCTTTAGCTAATTTCAACAATTTTTGCCGGCAATCCTGTCCCACGGGCAGGATTGCCACCCCGGCGCTGTCTCTTCTTTCGAGTGGATTCAGTAGCCAATTTTTTCGCATCGATCACCGTCTCCCCCCTCAAGGGGGTGGCGGCTGGTCCGCCCTTCGGGGTACTTGCCTCCAGAAACTTCCACTGGAAGAATTTTTCCGCGGTTGATGGCTGCAGCGTTTAAACAGTGCACGGCTTGCCTTAAGAAGTTCCCGGCTTCCGACGGCCACAGTCTGTGCCTCTTTTGCTTGGGAGAGTCGCATCAGAGCCAGTCTTGCCTGCATTGCAAAAAGTTTACGCGCCTCGCGGTGCAAAACCGAAGCAATCGCCTCAAGGCTCATATGATGGAGCTCGCTCTGGCTCCCGCCGCGTCCGCTTCCACATCCGCCGCTGCCTCCCAGCCGCCGCCGGCTTCTTCCTCTGTGCTTCCGATTAGGAAGAAGAAAAAGAAGGACAGGAACGGTGAGAAGAAGCGCAAGCGTGGGTCGGAGAAGAGACGGTCGCTTCCTCCCACCCCGCGCACACCCGCCTCTCCCGGGCCTTCGCCGCCGTTCTCGACTGCCCGATGTCCTTCTCCGGGATCCTCCACCTGGGGAGGACGATCGTCTTCCGGGTCACCTGATAAAGGACGCAGGGCTGGGGCTCCAGCTCGCCCACTTCAGGTGCTCCCCTCTCCTCCTCGGGGAAGAAACCCCTCGCCGAGGCAGGCCTCCGTCTCTCCAAGGCCCAGGACGCCGATAGACGACGCGGTCCTCACCGTTCTAACGACCGTTTCGCCGACACCGACGCCGGCCACCGTCTCGACGCCCACCGTTTTGTGGGCCACCATCCCGCCGGCCACCGGGGCTCTACCGTCAGCGGACTCGGACGCATCCCAGATCCGGAACTTCCTCCAGGTATGGTCGGGCATCACGGACGACCAGTGGGTCTTAAAGATCTTGTCCTCTGGCTACGCCATCGAGTTCGTGCGGGTGCCTCGGGTAGGAAGACATCGTCTCACCACCTCGTCCCCCCATTTGGAGGAAGAAATATCAACTCTTCTCTCCAAGGGAGCCATCGAGCGGGTAACACCGTCCGACTGGGACAACGGCTTCTACTCGAGGTACTTCGTGGTCCAGAAGAAGGACGGAGGCCTTCGCCCTATCCTGGACCTGCGCCGCCTGAACAAATGCATCCACACCAGGAAGTTCCGGATGGTGACCCTGCAGACCGTCCTCCCCCTCATCAACAAAGGGGACTGGTTCACAGTCATAGACCTCAAGGATGCCTACTTCCACGTCTCCATCCTCGAGGAACACAGACGGTTTCTCCGCTTCCGCATCGACAACTCCGTGTACCAGTACCGGTGCCTACCGTTCGGTCTGGCCACGGCACCGCGGGTCTTCACCAAATGCATGGCTCCGGTGGCTGCATTCCTCCGCCAACGGAGCATCAGGGTCTTCCCGTACATCGACGACTGGTTGATCGTCTCCCCCACCAAATCGTCAGCCGTTCGGGACACACAATACACGGTCCACCTCATGGAGAGCCTTGGCCTCAGGATCAACTTCACCAAATCGAAGTTGACTCCCTCCCAACGTGTCGAGTACATCGGAGCGGTACTCGACTCGCTTGCTACGAGAGCCTACACCCCCCAGAAACGCTTACAGGATATTGCGCAGGGGGTGAGCGAACTGCGCACCAAACCGTGCATCCGGGCGAAGAAGGCTCAGAGACTTCTAGGCCTGATGGCCTCAACGACGGCAGTGATTCCCCATGCCAAGTTGAAATTCAGGTCCCTGCAATCGTGGCTCCTTCACGAGTTCGACGCACTTCGGGAGAGCCAGTCCAAACGGTTGACCCTGTCTCCAGAACTGAGGGACCAACTGCTGTGGTGGTCTACACCACTCAACGTGGCCACGGGGAAGAGCTTCTACCCCCCGCAACCCTCGTTGCAGATACTGACCGACGCAAGCAACCTCGGCTGGGGCGCTGCTTGCGGGACTCTCACGGTCAACGACACCTGGACACCACACGAAACGGTGCACCACATAAATTACTTGGAACTGCTGGCCATTTGGAAGGCCCTGCGTTCCTTCGAGACTCTGCTCACCGGCAAGGCGGTTCAAGTGGCCTCGGACAATACCACGGCGGTGGCGTACCTCAACAAGCAGGGAGGAACACGGTCCACCACCCTCCTGTACCTTGCAGTGCAGTTGTGGGAATGGTGCCTGGAGAGGCACATTTTCCCAATTGGAGTGCACATTCAGGGCACACTGAATGTTGTGGCAGACCGCCTGAGCCGTCTCACCTCGACGACCCACGAATGGGAGCTGGACGACGGAGTGTTCCAGTCGCTTTGCGAGGCCTGGGGGATGCCGAGCATCGACCTTTTTGCATCGGAGTCCAACAGGAAGCTCAGCAGGTACTGCTCCAGAGCAGGCATCGGACTGAACTCCGAAGGCGATGCCTTCATGAAACGGTGGGATCAGGACTATCTCTATGCCTTTCCTCCGTTTCCTCTGGTCCAGAAAGTACTCACCAGGATGTACCAACACAGAACCAATGCAATTCTGGTGGCGCCAGCATGGCCGCGCCAACCCTGGTTTCCGCTACTGTTGCGCATGTTGTCACAGTATCGAACACTGCCGGAGTCACCGACGCTCCTCCAAATGGAGCACGGCCAGCTGCACCATTCGGACCTGCCCAGCCTCCACCTCACCGCGTGGAGGATAACCCCAGACTGTCCAGGATCCTTGAACTAGCGCGGCGCCCTTCCACAAGGAGGTCCTACGCTTCCAAATACAGGCGCTTTTGTGCTTTCTTGGCCTCCCGGCAAATGCCCCCCCCGCAGGTGGGACTGCAGGACATCTTAACCTACCTCCTCCAGCTGGCGGAGTCTGGCCTTAGCATCACCTCCATCCGAGTGCATCTCGCAGCAGTAGTAGCGCACTCTCCTGCTGGCTCGCCCGCTTCTGGGGCCTTCCGCGACCAAACGGTAAAGCGCTTCCTCAAGGGACTAAGGAACGCTTTTCCGCCGGCCCGGACACCGACGGCTCAATGGTCACTGTCCGCCGTTCTCAACGCGCTCACCAGGACCCCCTTCGAGCCCATGGCTACCGCCGATGTTCGTCTCCTCACATGGAAGACGGCATTCCTGGTGGCTATCACGTCTGCACGACGAGCTGGTGAACTGGTTGCCCTGCGAGCAGACGCACCTTTTCTCCAGTTCTTCAACGACCGCGTCGTCCTCCAAGCGGACATCACCTTCCTGCCCAAGGTGGTCTCCAAGTTTCACATGGCACAAACTATCTCCTTGCCAACCTTCTTCCAGAACCCCACTAACGCCCAAGAAAGGACTTGGCACACACTGGATGTGAAACGAGCTTTATTGTTTTACACCAGCAGGACTAGGGAGTTCAGGAAGTCGCAACGCCTCTTTGTGGCTTATGGGGGAAAGTCCAAGGGTGAACCCATCTCTGCTCAAAGGTTCTCCAAATGGATCACCTCTACCATCTACCTGGCCTACGAGTCAGCCTCACTGCCACCTCCACCGCATGTCAGGGCGCATTCCACCAGGGCGGTTGCCACATCCACTGCCTTTCTGGAGGGCACACCGCTTGAGGACATATGTAAGGCTGCCACATGGTCCAGACCTTCCACATTTGTCCAGCACTACAGGGTGGACACCAGAGCCACTGCGGACGCCAGGCTTGGCCGTGTCATCCTCACCAGAGGGCTCCGGACTCAACGCCCCTGACGGGTCCACCTACTGGATTTTCAGCTCATCGTGGGATCATCTCATCCGACTGCCCACCGACCAAGTGAGTGTGAGCTTGCTAATCTCCCATGAGTGGGGATTCACAAACTATACGAAGGAGAAAGTTCGGTTTCACTTACCAGTGATAACTTTCGTTCTTCGAGTATATAGTTTGTGAATACACACTACCCACCCTGCCTCCCCTCTTGAGCTGCACGGATGAGATCGATTGGTTTATCCTGTGCTTGGCTTAAGTATGGAACTGAGGTAAAATGGCGCGCGGGCGCCTCAGGGTGGGCGGTACGGTGGGCGGTCTTACCGCCAAAACTTTTGACCAATAGCTTTTCAAGCCTCCGATCTCCGTTCTGCGCAGGCGCATAACCCCATGAGTGTGTATTCACAAACTATATACTCGAAGAACGAAAGTTATCACTGGTAAGTGAAACCGAACTATATTTGTTTTATATTTCAGTGGAAGAGTTTTCTTTTTGACATTGGTATCTAGTTGGGTAGAACCATGCACTGGGTCTCTCCGGCAGAGAAGGAGTTACTCATGTGGGGCTAGGCTAGCTCCATTATTGACGTGTGGCTGCTCACTCTGTTTAGCACTAATGAAGCTACAGATGAGTCAGCTCCTACCTTGCTTGTTGCCTATTGGGTTGTCATAGGGAAAAAAATCTTTTGTTGTTCTGATTCCTGCCTTCTCTATGTTAGTGCAGATACAGTGCTTCCTAAACACAGTCTTCTGTGTTCTTGGACATGAGAGTCACTGGATAAAGTGATAGAGTAGGACTCAGGAGACCTGACTTTAAATCCCTCCTTGGCTATGGACAAACTGACTGGATGGGTGCAGGTAATGACAAAACCACTACTTAAACATCTTACATATTTTGAAAACTTTCTTAGGGGCTGCCACAAATCGGATTTGATGTGATGAAACATAGCATAGCAAAGAACAGAACAGAACATTTTAGGGCTCCAATTCTAACCTGTAGTCCAATCCAATATTCAATTCAATATCGATTCGTCGTCACTTATCTATTTAAGCGCAAATCAACCAAATTCCAAAATGTTTTATAACCTTTTAGTCATTTAAGAATACTTGGGACCATTAGCTTGACATGAACAAAGCTTCAGCGAAATAAATCTGAATATCCATCAGGGATCTTTGGTCATTGCCGAGCGTAAAAAACCACACTGATTTGCAATTGTATATAATATACTAGCCAACCCATTGTGTACCTCCATATCCCTACCTGATCAGAGGGCCATGCATAAATTATATTGTCATGAAGGCTCACTTTTATGTCTGAAGAAGTGGACTTGGTCCATGAAAACTAACATTAAATTATAAAAGGGGCCTTCCTTTTGACAGTTTCACATCTGGCCTAGACATGGAAGAAGAAGAATATCAGCTAGTTGTTTCTTGTCTGATATGTTCTCGTGGACTAATAGACCGCTTGGAAATTTTCAACTGTGAAAAATGAAGACCCTCAGTGAACAAGATGTGTGGGCTGCATCAGTGCCAGCCCTACCATTAGGCAACTGGAGCCAAAGACTTCAGAAGGGTAACAGTGACAAAACCCCAATTATTCTTCTTGAGTCATTTGGTTTTTCTCTCTCTCCAGAGGACAAGGCTGTGCACACCGTACAGCTTGTGCTATACCCTACCCTGCCAAACTATAGTCTTGCCCTAAGGTGAATTTCAGGACTCTCTTCCACTCTCTTTGCCAAAGTAAAATATCACGAGGACAATTCCTGTCTGTACGTGCAATGGCAGATGGGGAGAGGCAGGAAAAAGCATCTTTTTGCTTCCACCCTTTCCTCCAGGGCCTTGCCCAATAAAACAAGCTAGAAAAGAAAGCTCCCAAACACAGCAGGGCAAGTTTGTCCTATTTTTAAGTAAATAAAGTAATGCATATTGACAACACTAAGGCGTGCGCACGTCACAATCTAGAATCTAAAGTTATCTAACTGCCCCAGTGTAAAAGCTTCTGTAAAGCAAGAGGGTTTTTTTAAGGAAAGGAAGAATGAAAACAACAGAAGTATTTGTGGCACTTTTTGGATGAACAAAATAACATAAGTATGAGCTTTTCTGGATTGAAATCTACTTCTTTCTGATAGAAGAATTGGACTTCAATACCTCAAAGCTCATACTGAGGTACATTTGTTTAGTGGCGGTCCATGTATTGGGGCAACCAGAATCCCGTAGGAGCAGAATACCCCAAGCTACTCCATTTCAGCCTGCTTTCTTACAAGAGTCACTGTGTGTGCGCGCGCACGTGTGTGCCTGTGTGTGTGTGTGTGTGCATGCGCACATATGTGCGGTGCACGCACATCTGTCCTTCCGTCCACAGGCTCTGTGTACTAATTGTGCAGTGGCTTCTGTACTACCAACTGGGATAGATACAAGCATTCACTAAATTTATGAGACTAAGAAATTCTGAAACACGTTTACATTTCTTGCACTGAAATGAACTAACATGCCTGTTCTGAAAAGGAGCAAGTTGCTAAAAAGTGGACAAATTAAGGTCACAAATGCAGCTGGCTCCTTCCCCCCACTTTTTAATAAGGAACAGAAGTTCTGCCCTTTGAACAGCTACAACATTAATAGATTGCAGGGGAAGAAAAAAAAGTTAATCAGTGATGCTTCTCCTAGCATGAGAAAAAGGGAAGCCTCCCCTGTTGAACTGTGTGCTGGCATCCAGAGACTGTCTTCCTAAGCATGCAGTTATATGCCATGCCTGTTGCCTGGGCAACGTAGCAGGAAAGGCCCAATATGGGTCAGCGATGCGCTGCTAGCGGTGGATTATCTGGCACCCACGTGGCTGCGTGGGTGCCAACTACTGGGGCTGTTTGCCATTTAGAGACAGGATCCAGTTTGCTGCCTCTGCCTGTCAACTCTGATCACGTTCAGACAAGACCATGTGATAGGTTGGCATGGGAGGACCCAGCATGCAAAGTCATTTTCACAAGAGTTCTTTCTTTCTTTCTTTCCTTCCTTCCTTCCAACAAAGACAGCTGTGTGATCCTTACACAGTAAAAATGCAGGAGAAAAGGGAATACCCTTAATGAATGTTTAACTACAGTAAAACCTCGGGTTACAACCGCTTCAGGTAATGTTTGCCCCGGTTTATGATGGCAAATCCTATGAAATTATACAGAAAGGGGAAACCGTTCGCAAAAGAGTCCGTTTAATGAAGCAATCTATTATATTAATCACAACGAAGGTCTAAATATCCATTTTCAAAATCTTGTAACAATAAAGATCAATGTTCTCCAAATTGTTGGAGACAACAATTACAGTATAAGAAACATATATCCACTTGTATTCAAAATAAAAAAGGTCTTATAAATGCATTTAGGTTTTTAGGTAAAGTGGTAAAAGATGGCCGAAGCTTTTTCTTGCAACTTTAACCGTTCTACTGTCAATTGGTGTTCAAAATACTGTACAGGCAAGTGAAGCCTTTGGTTTATTTTAGCACAATATTGCCTCATTTCTCATGTTGCAAATAAGTTTGTTTCTAGTTTCCACTTGGTCATTTGGAGGTAAATACTGTACTGAATAATTTGAAAGTGAAGCTCAGGAAGAATGAAGGTAGAATGAATGTCTAGACATGCCATGATTCCCAATGTGCGGCACATGCCCCACGGGGTGGGGTGGGGTTTGATTTTTAAGGGGGGCAATTTGAGTATGTTTAGACAAAGTTAATGGCCTTTTAGGCTTCCTTCACGTGAATAGGAGTTCACTTTTTGAATAATAAGAATCATATGTCACAGGGGGAGGGAGCAATCAGAATTTTAAAAATACTTAGGTAGGGCATGGCCCCCCCAAAAAAGGTTGGAAACCACTGGTCTAGACTTTAGAGCAGGGATTCTCAACCTGCGGACCATGGGCCAAATGCGGCTCATGGCACCATTTCATGTGCCTCCCCTCCACCACACCCAGAAGTGTCATGTGGTGGAGGAAGGGGAAATGGTTATCCGATTTCCGAAGCTGTTTGAGGGAGTGTGACCCGGCCCCCGGCTTTAAAAGGTTAACTCCTGGTCTAGAGGGAAAAGATGCAATAGCTTTAAATACGTGATCGTTTTACTATATAATTTAACCCTGAGCTTCACAAGATCACAGTTTAGCACTACATCAGGTAAACGCTACATCACATGGGGTCCCTTATAGATGTCACCTTCCTTCACCTTGCCTATGGCTTATAGCCTTTTCTTTTAAGAAAACCAGTCTTTGGCTTGTTGTTTTGGGGCTAGAAAAGTGCTGACACACACCTCTGTCATTGCTGGGAGCTCACAAAGACCTCTGCGTTCTTCTTAATCCACCCGCTGAGTGGAAGCCATGAGTCGGCCCTTACTTTTCACTTCTTGATCTTTTGTTGACCTTGGCAAAGTGTTCTCTCTCTCTCTCTCTCTCTCTGTATGTCCTTTGCTTCCCTCTGCAGCTTGTGAATGATGCTCACATCCTACCAATACAGTTCCTGGGCATCTCTTGCGATGCGTGACGTCCTGTCCCTACCCCAGTTATGCAATTAATTGTCCCCTGCTGATTAAAATAACTACAGCCTCATTAGTGACCTCTGTGTTCTTGTCCCCCATGTCCCCAGCCGAGCAGATGGTGAGTCACAGGGTGTTCCTGTCACCCTGCATTAACACTGAAAAGGCAGATCAGACACCAGGGCTCATTGGCAGGCTGGGCAGTGCTCCATCACAATGTTTAAATCACTGTCTCTCCTGTACCTACTATGTGCACCCACCACCCGTGGGATTTATAAACCTTCTGGATTAAATCTTCTGAATATTATTACAAATTTTATATATTTGTCCTCTCGTTGCAAAAATATAATATATCTTGATCTGGCTTTCCTCCTTTCCCTCACACTATTACATAATCTAAACATTCTCTCCATATTTACATTCACACTTTATATGAAAATATGCCCCAACTTCTTTTTTACATCTTCAGCAGTCTTTTGACTTAAATGCACCAGTGTCATATTCCATCTCCATATTGTTTTGCAGCAATTCTTTAATTATAACAGACATATTTTTCATAATTCTGTTTTCTTATTCTTACATATTCCTCTTTAATTTTACCTCCTAAATCCATTTACCTCTACCATTACCTTCTCCCAACTTCCAAAACTATTAGAGGCTTCAGAGGAGGGAGAACAAATTATGAAGAGGGTGGGCAAAATGTGGCCCACTAAATGTTGTTAGACTGCAGCTTCCAGTAGCCCTAGCAAGCACAGTCAAAAGAGATGAATTCTGGGAGTTGTAGTAAAAAAACCAGCTTTATATGTCCATGACTAAAGTGAGGACAGCAAGGATTAACTGATAACTTCAAGAGCCTCCCCTCAAAGTCCTCAAAGCAAATGTCCAGGTTGCTCCATATGGAAGAGTCCTAAGCTTACATTCACAGATATCCCCAAATGAAATCCAATTTGGCCCTTAAATTTTAGGCTCAGACTCAACTTGCAGATCATTAGTGGTTGTGCCAGTATATATCATATATTGTCATTTCAGTAGCATAAGGTTGTTAATGAAGCCATGCGTATAGTGACAGGATGCCTCAAACCTACACCAGTTGAGAAAATATGCCCTCTTGTTGGTATCACTCCACCTAAGATAAGAAAACTAGCAGTGGATGCTGAGAAAACTAAACAAGAGAATGACCTCAACATCTTCTGAATGGATATGAGCCTCAAGTTGGCCAGCTTAGATCCAGAAAGAGCTTTATGGCAAGAAGAAACATTCTTTAGGGTATGGAAGAGCAAAACCAAATTAGAAGATGGAGGAAGGAGCTCAATGGGCAAGGAATAGCATAACAGGAGGATATAGCTGAGGAATTCAACCTCGCCAACGTCATTTTGAGGATCCTGAATAGGCTGAGGGTTGGAGTCCCTAAATGCAAGTCCAACAGGCTCAAGTGGGGGCTGCTGGTGGACAACAACACACTGTGTGAATGTGGAGAGATACACAATCTGGCTCATTTACTGGTCTGCCAATTACTGCCAGAAACATACACCAATGAGGACTTAAATTTGTCCAATGACTAAGCCAAGAAAGTAGCTTCATTTTGGCACTCCTGGGTTTGATTGGGACACAAAAGAAAAAGAAGTAGCGTAAACTGATGTGCATACAAGTTTTTGACTTACAGGTCTTTTGGCTACTAGGACAGAGAAACGGAGAGGAGCCAATAATATTATCAGCCCTGAAGTCTCAGGTTAAGATAGGCAATACAAGTGCCTGAAGAATAAGGGCCTCTTGAAAACTAACTTGTAACTTTCCTCTGGAAATGGAAAGCTCTCAACCTGCAGGCAAAAAGATTCTAGTACAATTGTGGTAGATCATTTTGATATCTATGCACAAGTGGAAGTTAGAAGAGTATGATTACATTTTTGGCTGAGATATTTGTTTTTAAATGGACCCTGGGCTGAAAGTTGCACATTTTGAAAGTCATGATAAATTCTTTTCTTTTTTAAAATTAGGCAATGGCGGACCCAGATATAAAATTGCTTCCAGAGATGTGGCTTTTAGGGGTACCAGTCGAAAGATAATGTGGTGATATTGGCACCTTCCCCTCCTTAACAGAATGTGTTGAGAAAGAAGACTCCAGCAGTGGAAAAGCCCTGGAGAGTAACAGACATTAAATAATGATGCCTTAACTCCTTGTAAAATTTCATGAATGAGGTGGGGAGATTGGCCAGTTAAAGACTTATCTGGAAATTCCCAGGGATAATACAATTTAGAGCAGTGTTTCCCAACCTTTCGGTTTTGGACTTCAATCCCTAGAAGCCCAAGTCAATTCCCCACAGCACTGATCAGCCAACTGATCAGAACTTATGGTTCTGGGAATTGAAGTCCTCCTGTGGGGCCTGGACACCACATTGGGAAACACTGATTTAGAGCAAGTCTACCCTATTTGGAACAGGAAGCTAAGATTTCAAGTTAATGTACAAATCAAATTCATGGACATATTTGTTCATAGTTATTTCGCCAAACAAAGCATTACCTTACAAGTGAACATCTGCAGCACAAAGCTTCATGCATTATCTTCTCAATGGAAGACAAAGAAGAAGACAAACACTCTATTTCTGAATGGAGTGGATGTAGTAATTTGTAGACATGTTTCAGAACAAAACATACCTTTGTTAATTTCCTCAGTGGAGCAATTGCTGGTGGGGAAAGTGGCAAAATTTAATTTAACATGTTTGGGAAACTTTGTGTTAGGATTGCTAAACATTGGTCATTTACTCTGTAATTTGCACCAGTTTTTCCTGATCTGATACAAAGATGGATAGGATCAACTTTATGATCTGATACTGTAGGCAATGTCATCCCTCAACCTTAGGGGTTCTCAACATTTTTCAGCCGTGGCCCGAACCACACTGCCTCGGACAACTGAGCTAGCTGGACTGGTGATTCCCCCGCTGTAAACGCTGCCGTAAAACATGTCCGCGGCTGTCATAAACATGTCCAATGGCTGGGGACTCATTTATGCCTGAATAAGATTTGTTTATGACAACTGCAGATTCATTTACGGCTGTCATAAATGCGTTTATGCAGCCGTAAATGAGTCTGCAGCCAATTCCAGCGGCAGCAGAAGCAACTTGAGCGAAGTCGGGAGCCGGATTATTTGGCATCATGGACCGGATCCAGCCCACAGGTTGCAAACCCCTGCTCTACCTAATGGACAAATATTTATTGGCCAGAAACCTATTGGTAATTTAGGCTCAATCAGACTTCCTATGTGTCATTGGCAATAATGGGAGATAATATTGCTTCTAAGTGAATCTAGGGGAATGTCTGCCCTACTCATCTTTCTCAAGTACTTCTGACTGAAGCCAACAGCTACAGGACAGACTGACAGTCAGAAAGGAAAAAAAAACCTACAGTATGTATTATTCCTAGTACTGCCAATGTCTCAGCCCCCTTTCAGAAAATCCTCTTTGTGGGCATACTGTATTAGGATTAGCCTGGTAGAGAGGAATGAGTTTGGGGTGATTATATAGTTACAGTGATGTCACTATGAATGAGTTGCAGAAGAGAGTCACACAGAGGGTGGTGGTGTTGATTTGACAGTGGGGCGAATGGGAGGAGAAAAAAGGAAATAACTATTTCCAAAGTTGCAAAGGGAAACTTAAATCTACAGAAGAGTAGGGATTGGTCCAATGACTGCATTGTTCTAGTTATTCTAGTGTCATAGAGGAAAATGAGAAGCAAACATACTACAGTGGTATTAATGATTTTTTAATGTTCCCAATTTTAAAAACTAAAATGAGGTCAGTGGCCATTACCAATCCAATTGGAACAGGGGCTTCTCTCTTTCTCTCTGTGTATCTTTCTTTCTCTCTGTTTGCCCTTTCCCCTATAACTCTTGTCAGAAGCTATGGTGGAAAAACACAGATGAAACTCAGATAAAGCCTGTGTGTGTCCTCTTTCTGCTGTTTGGACTCTTTAATTAACCCTTTCTGTTTCCAGCATGACATGGGATGTTGTCCCCCCCCCCCTCTATGGTTAAGCATCTAAAATAGCCAAAGTCTTGATGGATTGTGAGGGGCTGAACAAGTCCCAAGGAATGTCCAACCCCTCTGAATTGTCTAAACAGGAAGAGCTATGCTGGGGACGTAGGAATGATTTTTCAAGTTATATCCCTTGAGGACATGAGGAGTGCATGTTACAGAATGACCCTATACACCTGAAAGACCTCAGTTCTCAATAGCAGAGTGAGTTCTCAAAGTTCTCAATAGCGCAGTCACAAATTTAGAAATGCAAGGTTTCTCCTTAAGGCTTCCATGTGCACATATACAAATGCTCTCTCCTTCCCGCGTATGTAATTCACACACTTCTCATTATGACTCAGCTGTAACTATCTGTGATGGAGGGAGCAGCGAACCATGTGGAGGGAAGGGAGACCAAACCCTTTACCATCTTTTTACACAGCTTGTGAAATATGATACAGGGGCAGCTGCACCTTATTTTCCCACTACCCTCCCATGCAAGGACCCCCATAGCTCAGTGGTTCACTGAAGCCAAAACTCAGCTCATGATTGACCTTGTCAGGCTCAAGGTTAACTCAGCCTTTCGTCCTTCCAAAGTCAGTAAAATGAGTACTAGGTTGTTGGGGAGCAAATTGTAGCTTGTATAATCATCTTGAAGGCTAATGTATTTTTAATGTTTGCTTTTGTTAATGTTACCTTTTGTTAATGTTAGCTGCCAACTTAGCAGTTCGAAAGCAAGAAATTGCAAGTAGATAAGTAGGCATCACTTTGGTGGGAAAGTTAACAGTGTTCCGTGCACTCTGGTGTCTAGGCATGCCTGCCACATGTCACGGAAATGTCTGCAGATGCAGACAGCACTGGCTCTTCGGCTATAAATAGAGATGATCACTGAACCCTAGAGTCGGATACAACTGACTTTTGATCAATGGTGACCTTTACCTTTGTGGATTGAGTCCACCTCGTTAGTCTTTAAGATGCCACAATGTTTTTCTCTTTGTCTTTGTTTCATTTACTTTCTGAAATGCTTGCACACACTAATGCAGCTACCACTTCCGAAATTTCTTAATTATCTTGTAAGCATTTATATTTGCATTCTGCATTTGCTTCTACCTATCCGCCTCCTGGGCTCAGCCATAAGATCCTGCAAAACATATAAGGGAAGCAAAGTTTTCTAAGCCCACTGAGTGAGTTGCAGGATGGTTCCTTTTCTAGGTTTTAGTTGACACCTTACACCTGTACCCAAAGAAAAGCCATTTTGAATTTTAAGTGAACGAAGTATAAAAAGTCCCCCCCTTAACCCCATGACTCTGTGTACCTGCCAGGAAGCAGGTAAAAGAACTGAGTTGTTATGCAAAAGACAAGATAAAATCAGGTCTAGCCTACTGTGAAAATTGTGTATTTCGTTGTCTCTCTTGGGCCTGGTCTAGAAAAGCTTTTCTCTCTATGCTGGCATCTCAAACCTCCTGCAGGCTGGCAGGACTACACCTCTGCCCCTTCTAAGCCGGTGTCTTAAAAAGGGTTGTAATCCTAGTGCAGTACCTGTTGGCTGAAACGGTGCCCCAGTTTCGGCAAAATGCTAGGACAGACCATAAACTCTATAGGGTGTTCGAGATCTTCTCTGTTAGAAGGGAGGAATCATCCTGGCTGCTGGCCCAGCCGGGAGATTTTGCTCTTTACTCTGTAATCCTCCTAGCTGAGCTTTAGCTTCTTGAGTTAATTGAGAATGAAGAGGATCAAAATCTGAGCGGTATCTCTCTAGAGAGACAGACGGGGCCCTCCCTTCAGCTCCCTATTAATAATTTTGTACAGTCGCTTTAATTTGCAAAGTCTTTTGTGTTTTTTTTATGCCTCTGCTTACCCTGATGGGACATAGGATTGTGCCCATTTCGCAGGCGGCCTTAAATCCCTATTGAGGCTCAGACAGGTGGGACTTGACCCACAGTCTCAAGTCATATATCAGTTAAATTTAAACCGTGTTTTTCTTTTGGCAGATTGAAAGCAGAATACAGTACATGGTTTGGTTTGCTTTCTCCATTATATCTTCCCAACATCCATTTTAGACAGCTATTTTGAAAGAGAGTGACTGGCACAAAGTGATTTAGTTGGTTCATGGCACAGCAAGGATGAGAATTTGGATTTCCCAAAGCTTAGCCCGGCACTCTAACCTCATTACATCATACCAGTTCCTTGCTTATCAGCTCAATCTAATGTAGCTGCTCTCACGGTCTCTCTGGCAATTAAACAACCTTGTCAAACATTATATGACCAATGTACTAACTGTACAACTGTCAGGAAATTCTGGCCTCACGACTCCTTGAGCTGCCAATCAAAATACCGCACCGAGCTATTTTATCTCTCCCTCCATTTTATTTAATAAGGGGGAAGAAAAGACAGAAGAGCCAATAGGAATGCATGGGAGGATTACAAAACATCCCTCCCCCTTTAAAAAAATAATGCATGCAAAAGACGGGATCTGTCTTCTTCAATAAATCCGTGCAGACTAATGATGCATGTACAACACACACGCACACGCACACGCACACACACACAAGCATGTGCAAGATTCCTCACATATATAACACCACTTTGGGTACAAGTCTGAGGATTTCCTTCAACCAGCCATTGTGCTGGCAGGGGATAATGGAAACTGTAGTCCAGAAGCTGCCAGGCTGTGAAGGCTAGGGAAAAATACATAATCAAGACCAGCTTGCCATTTCTTATCTCTGCCACCTAATTTAAACCAGAGTTGCTAATTAATGCTTCCATTAAACTGAGTTCATGCATGAAAGTCTATGTTGGAAGCTAAAATGTCCACTTGCTTTGATCAGTTCCATTCTTCAAAGGGTGGGGAATAATCTCACTGAATGCATGGTTAAAACCGTGGTTCCTGATCTTTTAAAATATATTTGTTTTACATTATAGGTATATTTCTTCCTTGCTATGTGGTGTTTGGTGGATTCCCATCCAAAATAATAACCAGACTAACATCTGTTTGACTTCTGGAATGCGTCAGCATCTTGTTTCCCTAGATTATTCATGTCCCTTTCATGAACTCACCCTTTTGAGGCTGAATAGTAGAGTTTGTGTTTATTTCGACACTCAGAATTACTATGGAATATAACTTGACGTGAAAGGGAAGTCTAAGGTTATGCAGTGCTGGTTTAAACAGCAGCTCCCATCTATCAAAGTTTTACATTAACTTTTTTTTTGCCAACAAGCGGACTTTTTGCCATGCAACCAGCTATGGGCTTGCAAAGTGAACTCCTGAAAAGCCCCTCTGACAATTAACACTGAGGAAACCTGGGTGAAGACAGTTGGATCAAAAAAGAGGCAAGTTCAGTGTTCAAAGCTGTTGGAGGTTGGCAGGTTGTTTTGGATTGGGTCATGATCTCAGCCAGTACCCAGGAAACTAGTCGTGCAAGCTTCGTATGAGACAGAGGGGCACTTCTATCTCTGGTGGTGGTGTGGCAAATATTCTGGTTTATTTTTCTCACACACCACATTTGTTGTTTTACTATGCTGGATAGCGGGTGAGAACATGATCTGCATCCCCCCACCCCCAAATCAGAAATGAATCCTTAGATACCAACTCTAGGCCTGTAGATAATAATAATAATTTCATGTTAGAAATTATTCTGGGTTGAAAGAATTTTTGCTGGAGGAACTCCGCTCAGGGGATGCTTGAATGAGGCTTCTTACATGTCCTCAAGATCTTTCCCCACCAAAGTGGTTCCTATTTTTCTACTTGCAATTTCTTGCTTTCAAACTGCTAGGTTGGCTGGGACAGAGGCAGGCGCTCAAACCGTCATGCAGTATCCAGGACTCGAACTGCTGATTTGCTGGACTTCCAGCTAACAAGGCGAGCTTCTTAACCACTGAGCCACCGCATCCCCTAGGCCTGTAGATGAATTCTACTGTCTGTCAAAAGGGTCTCATTTTCTCTGTCCTGTGAACTGTGCCTTCAAACCCTCACGAACCTGCCTGCTTAGAAAGGAGATGCCAGCTACACTGTTTCATGTACATCCCCCTTTGCTGCCATCCATTAAGCCCTTCTCCTGAATGCCACGCAGAAAGACCCACATACTGAGGGGCATTCTGCCACATCTGGCCTAGAGTAACCTCTCCGGTTTCCCTTGGGCACATGGATAAATGCAGGGAATCTGGGCTTCCTGTGGTTGGCTTCTATCAATTAATGGCTTTTCTCATTGCAGGAGGGTGCAGGCAGGTTGCTGCTCCCATTCCAGTTCTTACCAGTCTTTTCTCTCCCCAGGGACTTATCCTGCCCAAATGGAATTTTCCAACCAGACATGTACCTGTCAACCACTGTGGTCTGTTGTCTCCTTTTCCCAGTCTGCATAACTTACCATTTCTCAGAGGTGTTCTTCAGCTCAGCACAGGGCAGCTCTTCAGCGGGGGCAGCCGGGGCACTATCTCCCTCTTTGGGGGCTTCCCCATGGCTGGGGCTGCCTGACATCGCTGAAGCTGGACGTGCGTGCTGAATATCTGCAGTGACGGCAGGGAAGCGATGATCCCTCTGGCTGGAGAGTCAGCCGGAGCCCTGCCCAGTCATGCGGGAGGGGTGGATAGAGAGATAGAGAGATGGGTGGGTGGATCTTGGGTATTTGAGATATGCTCAACCCGTCCAGCACCGGGGCTTAGTTTACAGAGGCTTAGCTGGAAGAGGCACCTTCTCTCCTTTTCATCTCTTCTTCCCTCCCTCCTACAGCTGGATTTGGGGCAAGGCAGGGCACGGTCCCAAAGTGGAGGCCAAGGAGATTGACAGCTTGTGCAAGAAGAGTGACAGATACCTGCTCCTCCAGAGTTCTCATGGCCTTCTGCAGCTTAAGGATAATCAGCCACAGATGGAACCAACCTGTATGGGAATACTGGAGGGATGCCGTGCAAGCCAGACATGAACCCTAAAGAGGGTTGAAACTGATTAGGGAGTGGATGGGAATCAATGACTTCATCTCTGATGAAGGGAAATTGGGGAAGATGGTAGGGTTTATGTCCTGTGCAGGGGATGGGTCTGTCATCCAAGCTAGCATGTATATTGCACAGAGTCTTTAGGAGCATTGCGGATGCAAAGAGTACAAAGCCTTTGTGCCTGTCTTTATTGGTCACACTGGAATCATCTGGGTGTACCAAGAGAGAGTGTGGGGACACAACCATGGCTTCTCCCAGTTTGTGCTACTCTTTATCAAAGGAATCTGAGTTGATCTGTGAAGCCTTTTTATCCAGGCATGCTTTGGACACTCGGCTGCCTGTCATGGAAGAGACTTTTAATAGATCGGAGCTGTGCTTTTAAAAACTATGTTTTTTAAATAGCTTTGTAACTCTTTTACTTAGCCTATTTTGCTACAATAAATGGTTCAGTTATAGTTTATAGCATTAAAACTTTTTACCAATGTCTACCTGTATTGGCTAATTGTTTTTAAGTGAAGCTGATTTTAATCATATCATAAATCCTACTTCTGAGAAAAAGCCAGAATCTCTAGTCAAACCAAGCAAGCAAGCAAGCAAATAAATAAATAAACAACCAAACAAACAATCAATAGGGGGCAAATCTGGTTCTCTATTCTGAGGTTGGTGACTAGCTGTGATTATTTAGGATTAGCACTCTGGAGATGCTCAGAGGAATTTGGAAAAGCAACAAAAACTCTGTTTTGGGCTTTGTAACCCAGCAGCACTGAAAGTCAGGGGCTAATCTCTGGTTCAGGAAAGGCTCTGGTGCCAGCGCTGGTTCAGTTGTGTTTGACAACAGATCTGCCAGAATTTCTTGTGCCTAATGTGGACAGAAGGAGTGCTATGAATTGACATGGTGGGAAATATGGTACTGGTGTGGTGATTTTCCATGTTGAGAAGGAGTGCTATGAATTGACATGGTGGGAAATATGGTACTGGTGTGGTGATTTTCCATGTTGCTGGAAGGAGTGAGCATGGATGAGATGCTGAAGGGATGGAGTCACACTGTTTGTGACTCAGGTGTTAGATTATGCCTAAGGATGAGGTAAAAACAAAGAAACCCCAGACATGTTTGTGGCAATAAAAATGTTTTCCTATATTGCATGTTTGACTCTGCTTACAGGGAGCTGGACTTCACTTGCCAACTTGTGTTTGCATTTACCTGCATACTTTTCGTTCTGAGGCTCACTGCGACCCCATGCTAGGACTTTGGACGGTTGACAGTGGATTGCAAGAGTTGTTTATTCAAAAGTATCCCCCACTGGGTTCAGTGGAATTTACTTCTGGTGAAATGTGTGAGATGAAATTGTGAGATTGTGACCACATGTTGCATTTGTGTCTATTCATGTTTGCAAATTGTGTATGTTTGTGGCAACCAGTGGATTCTTGTTCCTCAGTATACACAGACGAAGATGAAGTTTGTTGAGCAAGCTTTGTTGGGTTGCACAAAGTAACTGGCAGTACAATTTCTGCATGTTTACACAGAAATGAGCCTCATGGAGTACATCTTAATGTCAGGTGTATCTAATGTCAGCTTCAGAGAGTAGTGTAATACTTACCGTATTTTCCGGCGTATAAGATGACTGGGCGTATAAGAATACCCCAACTTTTCCAGTTAAAATATAGAGTTTGGAATATACTTGTCAGCTGCAGTTAAGTACCTGTCCTATAAGACGACCCCCGACTTTGGCACAGATTTTTCGGGGTTAAAAGTAGTCTTATACGCCAGAAAATACAGTAAGTGTGTTGGACTGAGAGTTGAAGGATCTGGGTGCAAGTATTTTGGCCCTCTTTCTTTCTCTGGCTCAACTACCTCTCAGGATTGCTGTGATAATAAAAAGGGTCAAAAGAAAGACCATGCACACCAAGCTTTCTCAATGTTTTCGGGTCATGGGCCAGACCACTCCCCCTCAGACGGCCCAGCGGGCTGGTCACATGGTTCCGCGTGAATTTCTGTGCATTTTTGGCATGTTCTCGTGTATTTTCTGCACATTTTCATGTGTTTTTGGTTTTTTCTGTGCATTTTTGGTGCTTCCATCACTTGCGGCAGCGGCATGGGGAACAAGAGTGGAAGGCAACATGAAATGGCTCCATAGGTCGCATTCTGCCCATGGGCCATAGGTTGTGAATGCCTGATGTACACCGCCTTGAGTTCCATGGAGAAAAGACAGAATAGAAATGATATGAAATGAATGAATAAAAAAATAAAATAAAGCAGTACACACTTTTGTCATATTGTGGATGTATGAAAAGAGAAAAAGAACATTGGTATCTATAAAATATAGAAAAAAGAAACACATATTAGGATCTTGGGGAGATGAAAGGAGCCTCATTCGGGCATCCCCTGAGTGGATGGTGCAGAATTCCAAACTTTGGTAGATTTCTCACTATCCTCTGCTCTGAGGAATGCTAGCCGATCTCTTCTTCTTGGCTAGCACCATGGAAGAAAAGTAGCAGAGAGATAAAAAGCTTATTGACAGTCGTCACTGGGTCTTCATAATTCACCATGAGATTTGACAATATATAAAAATATTATGTTTTCCCATTCCTTATAAACCCATCATTTGGTATGAAGTAAAAGATTTTTTCTCCCGTGGTTGCCTGAGGTAGTACCAAAAGAACAGGACTTTTAGTCTATGTGGTTGCAATGCCCTCTGGTGGTCTGATATGTCAAATGCATTTTAATACAATTTAATGAAGGATCCCGATGACACCCAAAAGGATTCCGATGACACTCAATGGGGTAAAAGAGGAAGCAAAGAAGAAGGCAAAAGGATCCATAAAGGTCACCCTTACTCAAAAGCCAGTCGTATCTGACACTAGGGTTCAGTGCTCATCTCTGTTATAGCTGAAGCGCCAGCGCTGTCTGCTTCTGTTTCCGTGGTCATGTGGCAGGCATGACTAGACACCGGAGCACACGGAACACTGTTTACCTTCCCATTGAAGTGGTCCCTATTTATCTACTTACAATTTCTTGCTTTCAAACTTCTAGGTTGGCAGGAGCTGGGACAAAGACGGGAGCTCATTCCGTCCTGCAGTATTTGGGTATCGAACTGCTGACCTGCCAATGTTCCATCCAGCATCTTAGCCACTTTGAACCACTGCAGTCCATACATCCTTTTTAATCTTTCCTGAATTTGAGTCGCCAGCTGGATCTCACCAGATCTACAGGACTGCTGACTTGGGCTTCTGGTAATTGAGGACCAAGACACACCTGGAGCACCAAGGTTCACCATCATGGCCCTAGGAGCTGTCCACAATCAGGGACATTAGGAACAATAGATACTGTACTGCTGAAACAAGACGCAAGACTAAAAGGACACTGGAGTGTCAACATTTACACTGCTGGTTCATTCTTACAGTGAAGATGGAGGCAGGAACAAATTGAGTGAGGTAAAACAAGAAGAACCTTTATGTTACAGTACTAGCGAAAAATACACCCAGTGATAAGACAAAGGAGTCCACTCTTATGGCAGAGTACCAAAACCTGTATACTCTTTATCAGTAATGGAGAAAGTTTGCTTAATTTTACCAGCTAGTATACACAGCTTTCAAATAGTTGCCTAATATGTATAATTCAGCTTATGTGGCTATAGTTAACTAAAAAAAAGGAAGCAGTTAATGTTTGACTGCTTATGTCAGTAGTTTTTGCTGACCAGCATGTGTTGAAACATTCTTTTAGATTCAGAAGTATTTCCAATAAACATTCTGAACCAGAGGTTTTAGGCAATATAGCTTAAATTTATTTAGCCAAACAAGATAAGCTGGGCTAACATTCAATAGGTGGTATTCTTGAATGTCGCGCTGGCAATAAGATTCAAACACCATTTTATAGACATCCAACCCCATGTCCAGTAACTTTCCAGCTAATGTTTCTTACATGAACAAAGTTGTTTTCCACACTTGATGTTCTTGTTCACCAGAAGGTATAAATCTAATGTATACAATCCTTTTGTTCATGCTTTTGCTTTGCCTCCTGTTTTTCTCGTACACCAGTGATCGTGAAACTTGGGATTCCAGGTGTTCATGAACTTCAATTCCCAGAAGCCCTGATCAGCAAGACTGCTGACTTGGACTTCTGGTAGTTGGAGTACAAGAACACCTGGAGTGCCAAGGTTCACCATCACTGTCCTGCACTATGAGATAATCAGGATGTCTGTTTCTATGATAGGGATTTGTCTATGAATGACGTGTCTTTCTCAGTGTCTGTAAGGAAACTACATTCTTTAGTCTACTTGAGGTAAATTTTAGGTTGTTAGTTCAACACTTCTAGTTTTGAATTATATAATATTAATCTAAATATTGGTTTCAACACATGTTTCTGACAGGATAGGCTCCAGGCAACTTTACAACCTCTACTCAACAAGCAAGTAAAGGTTTCCCTTGCTCGAAAGCCAGTTGTATCTGACTCTAGGGTTCAGTGCTCATCTCTGTTTCAAAGCCGGAGAGCTAGCACTGTCTGCTTCTGCAGATGTTTCCGTGGTCATGTGGCAGGCATGACTAAACACCGGGGCACACGGAACGCTGTTACCTTCCCACTGAAGCGGTCCCTATTTATCTACTTGCAATTTCTAGCTAGTTTGGCAGGAGCTGGGACAAAGATGGGAGCTCATTCCGTCCTGCAGTACTCAGGAATCGAACTGCTGACCTTCTGCCTCTCAGCCAGCATGTTAGCCACTTGAGCCACTGCAAGTGTAACTGCTGCAGTTACTATTTAAAGGAAAATTAGAGCATTGAAGTGTAATTGCTAACTAATGGTCTGACGAAGTACACTTGATCCATGAAGGCCAACATTAAAATACAGCAGTCACTCTTTAAAGTGCCCCCCTCACTTGTGCCTCGTTTCCCTCCCCCTCCAACTGGGTGGGTACTGGGTACCTATCTTGCAGGCGGCTCTCAGCTCCTAAGCCCAGGATCTGTGCCTTTTCCGCGATGCAACCCAGGGCCTTTGCCGTCTCCTCCTCCTCCCGCCATTCTTACTGCTCGGAGTCCTGCAGGCTGAACACTGGCAGCAGCAGCAGTTGCAGCCATGATGGCTTGGGCGGGCCCTCTGGCCACGGCTGCTGGGGAGCCCTGCTGCATCACTCCGGCAGCAGCGCCCGCCCAGCCGTTGCCTCCCGTGCTCTGCTTGCTTCAGCGGGCACGGTGGTGGTCCCAAAATGGATGGGAGGTCCCAGCACGGCCGCCCCAGTCTAAGCCTTACTGCAGCCTGCCTGGCTGGAGGAGATCCGAGGGATGGCATAGGTTGGAAATGCCGCTGCCTTTGGAGCACTCCCAAGTCCGTACCCTGCCACCGCCAGATGCACAAGCACGCAGGCGTGGGGATGGAAATGGGCGTGACCAGTGGGAATTTTTACTACCGGTTCGCCCGAACTGGTAGAATCCCATCACTGTGTCTCACAGTTTTGGCCAGTGATGGCAACCCTTTTAGAGATGGAGTGCCCAAAGAGAGGGGTGGAGTGAACTCTGCTGGGGGAGGGAGGAAGTGCTACTATTGGGCTGCTGGGTAGAGGGGTGGGGCAAACTCTGCTAGAGAGGAAAGGAAGCCCTCACATTGGGCTGCTGGGCAAAGGGGCGTGGTGAACTCTGTGCTGGGGGAGGAAGGAAGTGTTCCTATTGGGCTTCTGGGCAGAGGGGTAGGACACACTCTGCCTCTTGAAGGACCGACTTGAATGTCAGGATGTCCTTGGTCATGAGTCGGTGTTGTGTCTCCTCGTCCCACAGGCCAGCGAGCAGGCGGTCACGGAGAGCCTCTTCCAAGTTGTCCCAACATTACAGCAATAATTAAAGTTACACACAGAACAAAAACTCTCTTCTTGAAGGAGGATTTTGAGGGTGTTGTCCCTTTAGTGATAAATTAGTCAGTCAGGTTGAGTCCCTGTGCTCTCAGATGCCACTTACTTTAAGTGGCATCTGAGAGCACTGCCGCCGCCCCCTCCACGCCACGCCTGGCTGGAGGGGTGAAAAGTGCCACCGCTGCCACTGCAGAGGGGTCCATGCTCGCCCCGCAGCCACACCATCGCTGGGGGAAGCGAGCACACCTGCGTTCGCCACCACCACCACCCCCTCCACGCCACGCCTGGCTGGAGGGGTGAAAAGTGCCGCCACCGCCACTGCAGAGGGGTCTGTGCTCACCCCACAGCCACACTATCGCTGGGGGAAGCGAGCACACCTCTATGCCACACCTGGCTGGAGGGGTGAAGAGAGCTGCTACCGCAGAGGGGTCCGTGCTTGCCCCGCAGCCACACCATCGCTGGGGGAAGCGAGCACACCTGTGCCTGCTACCGCCGCCGCCCCCTCCATGCCACGCCTGGCTGGAAGGGTGAAAAGTGCCACCGCCGCAGAGGGGTCTGTGCTCTCCAGGGGAGTGAAGCCACTTTTTGAGGACCTCTGTCTTTTGCCCTGTTCGGGCCTATTCGTCTGCCTTTTGTATTTTGTTCTTTGCTTTTCTCATTGCTTTCTTTTGAGTGTAATTTTTAACTATGCCTTGATTTTTTTGCAAATTTTTATATTGTATGTTTTCTTGTTCACTTTTGCTGCTGTCTGTTGTGCAGACAGCATGCACCAATGCAAACCGCTCCGAGTCGCCTTCGGGCAGAATGGAGCGGTATATAAATGAAAGGTGAAATGAAATGAAAGGTGAAATGAATTTTAGTTTATGATGCATTTGTCAGTTGTTTGTTTTGATTTGCTGTTTGTTCTGTTGTTATTTGTTCTGTTTGTACACTGCCAAGAGTGGGATACCACCCAAATGGGCGGTATAGAAATGCAATAAATAAATAAATAAATAAATAAATAAATAAATAAATAAATAAATAAATAAATAAATAACCGACCGACCGACCGACCGACCGACCGACCGACCGACCGACCGACCGACCGACCGACCGACCGACCGACCGACCGACCGACCGACCGACCGACCGACCGACCGACCGACCGACCGACCGACCGACCGACCGACCGACCGACCGACCGACCGACCGACCGACCGACCGACCGACCGACCGACCGACCGACCGACCGACCGACCGACCGACCGACCGACCGACCGACCGACCGACCGACCGACCGACCGACCGACCGACCGACCGACCGACCGACCGACCGACCGACCGACCGACCGACCGACCGACCGACCGACCGACCGACCGACCGACCGACCGACCGACCGACCGACCGACCGACCGACCGACCGACCGACCGACCGACCGACCGACCGACCGACCGACCGACCGACCGACCGACCGACCGACCGACCGACCGACCGACCGACCGACCGACCGACCGACCGACCGACCGACCGACCGACCGACCGACCGACCGACCGACCGACCGACCGACCGACCGACCGACCGACCGACCGACCGACCGACCGACCGACCGACCGACCGACCGACCGACCGACCGACCGACCGACCGACCGACCGACCGACCGACCGACCGACCGACCGACCGACCGACCGACCGACCGACCGACCGACCGACCGACCGACCGACCGACCGACCGACCGACCGACCGACCGACCGACCGACCGACCGACCGACCGACCGACCGACCGACCGACCGACCGACCGACCGACCGACCGACCGACCGACCGACCGACCGACCGACCGACCGACCGACCGACCGACCGACCGACCGACCGACCGACCGACCGACCGACCGACCGACCGACCGACCGACCGACCGACCGACCGACCGACCGACCGACCGACCGACCGACCGACCGACCGACCGACCGACCGACCGACCGACCGACCGACCGACCGACCGACCGACCGACCGACCGACCGACCGACCGACCGACCGACCGACCGACCGACCGACCGACCGAATAAAATAGCTGATGGAGCATTTTCTGAGCATCTGAGAATTCATTCATTCATTCATTCATTTATTTTCTGTTCTGCCTGACTTAGTGAAAACCCACTGCTCAGGTGGTGTCCATGAAAGTATAGAAGGATTTTCAAAGTATAAAGTATTCAGCAGTGGTTTACCACTGTCATCTTTTTGTGTAGTACTGAGTTAGCTTGTGTGTCTATGAAGTTGTCTACGAAAAATCTTCCATCAGTGTCAGCTTCCACTACTGCTGCTGCCTGTGTTTCAACGAGAGCTTTCATGGGATTGAACCCTGTGTTTGTGTGCATATACACGGATATTTACATTACCACACACAGACACAGGGAGGCAGTCAAGAATTCATATGCACAGAGGCTTCCCTCAGAAATTATTCTGGGTTGAAAAGATTTTTGCTGGAGAAACTCAATTCGGGCGGCCCCTGAGTGGAGTTTCGCCAGCAAAAATCCTTTCAACCCAGGATAATTTCTGATACGAAATTATTATGATTAAGGGGCTGTGGTGGCTCAGTGGTTAAGAAGCTCGCCTTGTTAGCTGGAAGGCCAGCAAGTAGCAAGTTTGAGACCCAGGTTCTGCATGTCGGTTTGAGTGACTGTTTCTATTCCAGCTATGGCCAACCTAGCAGTTCAAAAGCAAGAAATTGCAAGTAGATAAACAGGGACCACTTCAGTGTGAAACAATCTTGGGGACATGAAAGGAGCCTCATTTGGGCTTCCCCTGAGCAGGATATCTCCAGCAAAAATCCTTTCAACTGAGGATAATTTCTGACATGAAATTATTATTATTCTGATAGGTAAGAAGACAGAAATAGGATGGTAGGATTAATTGAAGCAGGAGGTGGGGCACTTCCCAACTTCCCTAGTGAATGAGTTTCCACTGGTTTTTGCTCACTTGAAATCATCACTGACTCCCACCTTTCCCTTATTTCTCCCCTTCCCCTTTCTTAGGTATGTTGTTGACTCCCACTATGCTATGGCTGTAAGACTGGATTCAACCTACTGTAAGAATCCCAAGGGGAGTAATCTGGCAGCTGCTTTGCCTAGAGAACAGATGCAAGAAATGAATAATGAATAATAAAGGGTGGCTTATAGAACCCCCAAATTATAGGAGATATCGTTGCAGCTAGACCAAAATTTTTAAAGAACAATTTAAAAGAGGAAGATGTTCAGCACGCTGAATTGCACTTACTGACTGGAGGGAAGCAAAGCCCCATAGAAAGGATGCTAGCTGGGAAAGACCAAAACAGCTGCCTGTTTTTCTTCATCAAATCGCTGAAAATCGCTATCTCAATAAAAACGACATGAGTAACATCATCCAGATCATCAACCCCCTTTTAAACAAGTACAATGAACAGTCCAGGGCATTTATTTTTGAGACTGTTTATGCTAAGGATGCAACAAATGAGGCCAAAGTTGTGGTGGAGGCTTGGAGTATCATACAGAATGCCCCCCCTCTTCCGGTATCCTTTGCCTGCTGTCAAATGTTTTGATAACAATAACTAGCCTGCTGACAGCAGTCCTTGCCTGGATCAATAGAGGCTCCAGCAAAGTAGTCATGCATGTCTGAGGAAATAGATGCATCGCCTCTCCTTTGCCAGCTGGCTTTTTGGGCTTGATTGCCCATGGAATCAAGGCTGCAACCTCGCCCCCCCCCCAGCTTTGAGTTTGCTCCACTCAAGCTTTTCATATGAATATCAATAAATGTCTTCATCAATCTAAAAAAGTGTCGTGTCTTTTTAAAAACTTTTCTTCTTCATGATAGATCTGTACTGAAAGTAGTTGGATTACACTACAGGGTTTTGGTAGGCATAGAGCAGTGATGGCCAACCTTGGTACTCCAGGTGTTCTCGAACTTCAATTCCCAGAAGCCCTCATCAGCAGGAGTGCTGACTTGGGCTTCTGGTAACTGAAGTCCAAGAATACTCAGAGTGCCAAGGTTCACCATCACTGGCATAGAGCATCTGCTATCGCCCACAGCAATGGTATGCATTGTTTGCATGTGTCCATGGCCATGTAGGCTTATGGATGAAAGACTGCTGTGCTATGCAGGTCTCAGAGCTGGCACCTGGAAGCAGAAGTAAAATGCGCCCGTAATGAATCATAGTAAACCCATTCGTGTGGGTTCACAGGGTGCTAGGGCTTCTGGGAATTGAAGCCCAAGAACATTTGGAGTGCCAAGGTTCGCCATCATGGGTTTAGAGAAATGTGAAGATCTGGTATTCACATCCATCAAACTGGGCAGGCTCTGAACTGGCTCAAGTTCCATCACACTGTTTCCAGAGTCACTAAACAAGCAACTGTACCAAGTTTTTTGTTCAGAAGTCCTAATTCTGTGTGAAAATTTCCCTTCCATTTTAGGTTGGACCACATTTATCAAAGGATGTGTAGTTCTGAATATTGATATCTTTTGCCTAGTAGCTGTGTAAATTCTGGAGGCATAGTAGACCATTTGAACATGCCCTGGGGTTGTAGGTTATACAATATAATAGAATTTTAACAATAACTGTCAGGCTTCATTTTTAATATCAGAAGGCTTATGCTTTAACACAAAGTAAACAGAGACAAGTAGATCGTAAAAAACAAGATAGCTCTATTTTGGATTCTATAGGACCAAGGTGGTGAACCTTGGCACTCCAGGTGTTCTGGAACTTCAATTCCCAGAAGCCCTGATCAGCAGGAGTGCTGACTTGGGCTTCTGGTAATTGAAGTCCAAGAACACCTGGAGTACCAAGGTTCATCATCACTGCATAGGATGTGTTTGTATTGCAATGCAATGCAATGACATAACCCCCTTGTGGATGGTTAACCATGATTTATGTGCTTCCTAATGACCTTTGTCTTACTCTATTTTATAGGAAATCATCTTCATTACAGGCATCTGTTTTGTCTTTCGTCTACTTAAAATGGCATCATTCTACTTTATGCATTACTAGGCCTTAACTATTTCTTTCTTACAGTTGTATAGGTAACTGGTGTACCTAGAGGAGGCCATATTGCCATGTGTTTGAAACATTTCCTATACATATACAGGTACATCATTCTTTTCTTCCAGATTAGCTCAAGGTGGTATAAATGGATTGCCTGGCTCAAGGGTCACCTGGTGAGCTTTATGTATTGAAAAAGAGTGACAATTAATCACAATAAATCATGCAGCATAACATGAACACAATTGGTGTGTGTGTGTGTCTGATATGTATTCTAAATGTTTATGTTAATTCCACTCCTGATTAAGATAGCAGGGGTAAAATAAAAAAAGGAAATCAGGAAGGCATCTACAAAATCATATACCAACAATGCCTACTATATCATGCTGTCAAACCCAAGACCAGAGATAATGGCTAACTTGGAAGCACATCTCCTCCTCTCTCTTCTTCCTCCTCTCCTCCTCCTTATTCTTCTTGTGCTATATTTGTTCCAAGTATTGGCTATCAGCATCGCAATAGTCTTCCTGTTCCTCAGAATAATTCTTCCAAGGACATTCCACACCAGTCTCTCAAGTTCTTCAGCTATGAGGTCCATCTGTGTTCAGGGCGTCTCTTCCCAAGGATCTTCCCTTGAATAATGCGTTGGAGTTTTCTATAGTTTATGTCATTCCTCACAATATTCCCAAGGTACTGGAGCTTTTTCATTTAATGGTCTTAAACTGTTCTTGTTCTTTGCCCACCTGGCAGAACAGGTCTATATTAGTCACATGGTCAACCATGATATCCTTAGCAGCCATCAGTAGATCTATATTTCAAAAGCTTCAGTTTTCTTTTCAGATGCTTTAGTCAGTGTCCAAGCTTTGACTCCATATAGCAACAGTCTTTTGTTAATAAAGAAAAACCCTTTATTTTATGCGATCTAGCTTCCAACTCTCCAGCTCTCTCCAGAACTGAAAGATCTTTGAACACAGTGTCAGCCCATCTTGGAAATCTGTCAGGCTTCATGAGCTATTGAATTTGTATCCATTCATGGTGTGCTATAAAGCCTGAGGCAGAGAGGGTAGTCATAGCTTGCCACCACCTAAAGAGGCATTTAGTATTTTTGAATAACTATGAGGAAGAAGCAAATAGAGGAGTGTTTACCATAATTCACGGAACTGGACGTTCTGAAAGAGATAAGAATTCAAAGCTACAGATGCTGCCAAGTATGCAGGCTAGCCGTTTCACAGAGAAGAGGCACTTACTGTAGTAGGATATTTTTTACTCTTGTAAAATCCCAGAGTTCTGAGGATTCTGGGCATTCTGTCATGCATTAAACCAGGAGTTCTCAACCTTTTAAAGCTGGGAGCTAGGTCATGCTCCCCCAGACAGCTTTGGGGGCTGGATGGCTATTTTCCCCTTCCTCCACCACATGGCACTTCCTGGTGTGGTGGAGGCGGTGGTGGGGGGCACATGAAATGGTGGCCCAGCCACATCTGGCCCACAGGCCACAGGTTGAGAATCCCTGCATTAAACAATAGAGCCACCTGTGAGTGCAGCTAACAACTCTCATTGTTAGAGGGAAGGACATGGGATAAATAGAATTTAAAATGTCCATTTATCACATTGCTGGTTGAATGGAGATCTGGCTGGGTGAAACAGGCTGTGGAGAAGTGATATTTTGCTCTGTTTTTCATTCAGGCCTTCTACAAAAAGTGAACTATAATTTAACTTCTCCAGGCCAGAGTACCTTCATTCTTGCAGATTTAGGAGAAACCCTCTTCTTCTTCCATTCAGCCATTTGCCTTTTGAACTACTGTACTGTATCTGTAAGCCATCTAAATTAGAACTGTCCCAACAACTTTCAGGTTTATTTGACTGAGTGCTATAAGAGTACAAGATCCAAAATTGAAGCTAAACTAGTGCTATAACCAAGCTATCTTGATTTTGTGCACTAGTGGTATTGCCATAAATGAGGTAATAATTAATAAAAGACTCTCTTAAACCACACCAAAGATGAATTTCCAGACAGCCAGTCTCTGAAATTCAAGAGAGATGGCTCCAACTACAAGTGGGTCACACACTATTATATAGTCAAGGTAACACAAAAGTCAAGATCCAAAGTATTAAAGGGGATTTGTGAATAGACCTCAGCTAGGATTCACAGTCTCTTCAGAATGGAGAATTAAGAATATAGGCTGGGGCTTTATAAAATGTTCACTGATGGGTCTTTGGAGTCAGCTGACTAAATACTGAGGTACTTACTGAGTGACGTTGCCACTTGGAAGCCCATAGCTCAGACCACAGCATTTCCATGTTGAGATCATTGATGGTATCATAGGCTGACAAGGCAACAGTCTTTGAATAGTGGGAGCCCAGTTTAAGAAACGGACTCCTTTTAGTTTGAATTGCACACATTTTAAAAATCTATTTAATAGTACCCAGATAGGAAGAGGCTAAATGGAGAAGGAAAACATGTGGATCTAAGTGAGAACAGTTGCTGTGGGTTTTACCAAGATAGGAAAATGCATGTGTAATATTAAAGAATCCAGTATTGGGGGAATCCTCACCACACTATTGTCTGTATTAGATTTTTCCCCTAAATGTCACATTTCTGTTGCATTTTCTTGAGTTAGGTTCCAAGCAGATCAGCAATACCCCCCACCCCTCCAACACACACAAAAAGAAAATGCAACTATAAATAGATAATCCAATCATGGTAAAATGAAGGGACACCCCTCTCCCTTACCTAAGAACATAACATAAGAACAGCCTTGCTGGAACAGGCCACAGCCCATCCAGTCCAGCATTCTGTCTCACACAGTGGCTCACCATTTGCTTCAGGGTATTCTCAAGCAGATGCGTTTACCTGTTTAGGATTCCCTGGAAATGGCATTGAGAGATATCCTGCCTATCTCTCCAACCCAGAGGTTGTCCTTAGGTATCCATAATTATAGCCATTGATACCCTTGTCCTCCATGAACTTGTCTAATCCTTTTCTAATGCTGTCAAGACTGACAGCTGTCACCACTTCATCTGGCAGGGAGTTCCATAGACCAGTGATCCTCTTGGTGAAAAAGTACTTTCTCTTATTTGTTTGAGAACTAGCACCCAAAGGTTTCACAGAGTGCCCCCTAGTTCTAGTGTTGTGCGATAGGGAAAACAGTTTTTCCTTATCTACTTTGTCCACACCGTGCATGATTTTATAAACTTCAATCAGGTCAACTCTTAGACGCCATTGTTCAAGAGTGAAGAGGCCCAACCGTTGCAGCCTCAGATGGTAAGGAAGGTGTTCCAGTCCCCTAATCATTCTGGTTGCCCTCCTCTGCACTTTTTCCAACTCCATAATATCCTTCTGGAGGCATGGCGACCAGAACTGTACACAGTATTCCAGATGGGGCCTCACCATAGATTTATAAAGAGGCAAAATGACACTTGCTGACTTATTTTCTATACCCTTCCTAATGATCCCAAGTGTTGAGTTTGCTTTTTTTCACTGTTGAGGCACCTGATTGCTCAGAAGCTCACTGCTATTGTATTACATTACAAGACAGACAACCAAAAAATATATAAGAAAGAGTGAGAAACAAATTGTGTTATTCCAATGCTGCTGTTATTCTTGCAGAAGAACAAGAACTTCATGGATGTTTTGTGATATTAGCTATGCAGTTTTAAGGCAATCACTTAAGTAGTGATATGCTCTGTAACTGTACAGCAGCTTGGAACTTGACAGAATTTCCCCTCTGGTGTCTTCTGCTGATATTTCCTTGTGAAAAATAGCCTCAGGTGACAATACCTTGAGCAATGACCACAAAATCATTAAGATTCATTAGTTGAGTTTCACTACATCTTTCTGACAATCGAAACCCTTCCTAGATTGCACTGCAGTTTCAGATAGTTGCAATTGTGTAAGGAGAAAGTGGCAGTAATTACACTGCATCACAATAAATAAATAAATATTGTCTGCTACTTGGTCTAATCCATGTATCCTCTATTAAATCAAGTGTGCTGAATCCAAATCTAAAGCCTGATTCTGCCTAGGACATCAGGATCTTAAGTTAGCAAATCTCACTCTCTTGGTTAGGTTCTTGCATTGATGACATGGGGTATATTTGTCACAAATGTAGCAAAAATTGTCCGGTTTATTAACATAGCTGTGCCTACTCATCTTTAGCTCAAAACAGAATCACTATGACCTAACTGTACTATCCAATAAGATGGTTTTGCACTAGAGACAAGCCCTTGCTCCATTTGGCCTTATATACCTGGAACATGCATGCCACCAGGTGACGTGATTCAGCTGAGGTGGCACCAGGCATAGTAGTAGCTGCAACTGTTATAATGTTCCCATGTAAAAATAGATTACCCAATACCATTTGAACAGCTATTGCATGCCTATAACTTTACATCTGTACATTATAGATAAATTCTGAGTTCAGATTTGGAATCGGCACACTCAATATCATGTTGCTGTGCATGGTTTTATAATACTTCATGTAGTAGTACGGCTTTGCTGCATGATGTCACAGCTTTGACACGTGGCCTCACCTTGGCATGTTCCTGTAAGAGTAATTTATGGCATTAATACAAAATTAATAGTCCTTGGTGTCCTGGTGGACAGCTCAATGAAAGTGTCAACCCAGTGTGCCTCAGCAGTGAAAAAAGCAAACTCAATGCTCAGGATCATTAGGAAATAAGTCAGCAAGTGTTTATTTTGCCTCTTTATAAATCTATGGTGAGGCCCCATCTGGAATACTGTGTACAGTTCTGGTCACCATACCTCCAGAAGGATATTATGGAGCTGGAAAAAGTGCATACCTCTTATGTGAGGAAGTTGAGAATCACGTATGGTGAGCCCGATTATCCCAAGAGCTCTTTCATTCTCTGCAAAGTATTTTTCTAACTGCTTGACCTGAGTAACATCAAAGCCTACTGGGTCAGGGGGGTTAGTCACAATGCCCCACAGACCCTCTTTTCTCAACAGCAAACTGCACTTCTGTGCCCAGCTACGGTAATTGGTACCATCCAGCTGAGGTACGAGGGAGATACCAGATGCAGCCATGATCCACAAAACAAACAAACAGACTTGCACTGACGTAAGACTTCTCACTGGTTAGGTGACGAAACTCCGCCGCCCGGTTAAGGACTGTGCTTTGTCCCTGTGATAACAACTTGCACTGACGAAAGACTTCTCACTTGTTAGGTGACGAAACTCCGCCGCCCGGTTAAGGACTGTGCTGTATTGCTTCCACAAGTGTTTGTTCCCTCTGAAGGGCGTGGCTGGTCTCCTTTGGCTCCTCCGAGCAGCAGCTGGGTCTATACTTGGTCTCACAGATGTGGCGCTCGGTGACTCCGCGTTGCCAGGTGTGGCTCCTCCACAACCTGGGGTCTTGTACACATGGTCTAGGCGCTGTTACTTGCATTTACACACGGTCTGGGCCCATAACCCGTTGATGGGGAAATGATGGTGTACTGGGTGCTGAGTTCAAATCTAACAGATTGTAGTAGTTAACTATGAGCGACAGCGGAGGTGCCCGTTTAATTTTCTCCTTCACACCCAATCAATAACAGCAGAGACTCAGTTGAACAGTGCAAAACATAAAGTGCTTTTACTCAGCAGAGGTGGTGATGAAAAGAACATAAACAGTAGTATCTTATCTGTGAACAGCTATGCAAAACAAACGTAGTCTTTCAGTTTCACAGTAAGTAGTTGCACACAGCAAACTCTCCTGCTGCAGCCTCGCTCTTTCCTGGCTCGGCTTGCAGAGTATGGCAAATAAATAACAGACCCGGTTTGCCCAGGTATTTACAGTCTTAAGCTGGCAACCTCTCTCCCTGGAGAGTAAACTCACAGCCAGCAGTTCTTCCATTCTGGCATGCAATTCATTACCCTAGAAAGAACAATAGTCAAAGCTCATAAGCATATGAGAACAAACCTCCGTGTTCTTAGTTGAGTATCCAGCAGAAGGCATCAAAGCTTCTTGCAGAACGTGATTATGCCTTCAAAGTATAAAGTCCTTGTGCAGCAGCATGGCATCAAGGATAGTCCAAGAGCATTCGGGCAGCGTGGCTACAAGATCAAGTCTAGAGCCTTCAGGCAGCGTGGCTACAAGATCATAGTCAAGAGCCTTCAGGCAGCATGGCTACAAGATCATATCAAGAGCAAAGAAGCTCTATTTTATGCAGTGACAAGTGCTGATTCATTTCATCAATACCAACACCTCTCCACAGTTCAGTAGGTAACTGTTAAAGCTGTAGCACCACATATCATGTATTATTTACAATACCAGGGTGTTCCCCATGACATCCCTAACACAGTTCTGGTCACCATACCTCCAGAAGGATATTATGGAGCTGGAAAAAATGCAGAGGAGGGCAACCAGAATGATTAGGGGACTGGAACACCTTCCTTACCATCTGAGGCTGCAACGGTTGGGCCTCTTCACTCTTGAACAACGGCGTCTAAGAGTTGACCTGATTGAAGTTTATAAAATCATGCATGGTGTGGACAAAGTAGATAAGGAAAAACTGTTTTCCCTATCGCACAACACTAGAACTAGGGGGCACTCCATGAAACGCTTGGGTGCTAGTTCTCAAACAAATAAGAGAAAGTACTTTTTCACCCAGAGGATTACTGGTCTATGGAACTCCCTGCCAGAAGAAGTGGTGACAGCTGTCAGTCTTGACAGCTTTCAGAAAGGATTAGACAAGTTCATGGAGGACAAGGGCATCAGTGGCTATAATTATGGATACTTAAGGACAACCTCAGGGTTGGAGAGATAGGCACGATATCTCTCAATGCCATTTCCAAGGAATCCTAAACAGGTGAATGCATCTGCTTGGGAATACCCTGAAGCAAATGTTGAGACAGAATGCTGGACTGGATGGGCTGTGGCCTGTTCCAGCAAGGTTGTAGATAGATAGATAGATAGATAAATCTTTATTGTCCTTATGTTCTTATGTTCTTATGTTCGGAAGAAGGATAGCTGTCTTTCCCAACTTCAGAGATGCAAATATTACCATCCCAAACCATTGCTTATAATGGCTGCTGCTGATGGTAGGTGTTGGAAATCCCACAAAATTTGAGACACGAGATGGTGAAAGAATAGCTTGCTGTAGCTAGCAGGAAATGTAAAGTACACCTGCCATTTCATCATTCCACCCGCAATCATCAGTCTGTGGTGACCTTACAGCTTCTGCGGAAAATGGCAAGTAGCCATGGCTGTTGTCCAACAGAAAAGGAAGAGAAAGATATTTATATGCTTCAGTTATCCGACAATGGAGGAAATGCCCACTATGGTTGTCAAGATGACATGGAGAAAGGCCAAACAGAGATTATATAGCAAGGGGCGTTGGTATACAATTTACTTCTTTCCTACCAATTTACCAGCAAACTAAGGAAAGATGCTTCCCTTCTTAGCCTTCCTTATCGTTATCTGCAGCCTTCACTCAGCGCATATAGCAGGCACAGGTAATGTTGATGCCAAGAGATGGCACTTGATTCTCAGGTAATGAGGTAATGTCATCAGAGAGTAATCACTGAAGACTGGATGGCTTTTTCCAGGCATTGCAATCCCTGAAATGACGTTTAACGGAGCTGGTTGGTCTGCAGCAGGACAGAACAAAATTATTATTAGGACAAGTGGGGATTTCTATAAGGATGGCTGCAAGTTCCATTTAAGTTTCTATTTTTAATTCCGAAATTACTTCAAACGTCTTCATGGTTAAAATGACCCTTGAGATGACTAATTAAAATTGAGAAAAAAAATCTAGTCAACACCAATAGAATGGGAAATCTGAAACTTAAACCTCAGATTTAACTCTGCAACTTCCAGTTGAAAGTTCGGGCCATTATTTTTTTGGAACTTGTATATTTTTTGAGCAGCATCTATAACTCTGTGGTGCTTTCTCTGATGAAGACCTTATGGGATTACAAGTTAGCTTCTGCTTCTGTTATTTCAATGCTCTAATAATGGTATAGCTGGCAGGTAGCTTAGTAGCGTTTAGGTGTCTGGCAGCGGACCTGGAGGTTAGGAGTTTGATTCCCCACTGTGCGTCCTGGGAGAAAAGCCAATCTGTGTGTCCTCAAGCAAGCCGCATAGTTCTAGTCTGCAACCCCAGAAGTAGGGAATGATAAGTAGGTGTTTTTTTTTTACTTAGAAATCTCTGGAAAGAGCCTCTATACGATAGAATTGACTTGACAGCATGCAATTATTATAATAAAGGTATTACCCAACCTTGCCTTTGGATTAAGAAATAAAGAAAATCTATCCACAGTGAACTTAATCCATTTCAGTTGAAAACATAGATACTGTAGCTAGGATTTGTGATACATATTTACAATATATACAATTATCTTTTAAATAGAGTTGAGAGTACTATGGATGAACTTGCATTTTTTTTTACTAGTGCCATGAACATCTCTGAAATTATTGACTGGATACATGTACTCCAATGTGTTGGCTTGCTTACCCTTAACATGTTTCACAGAAGCAGGAATTATGACCTCTCCTAGCAGTGGAAACTCCATACCTGCAGGAGAGATGGATGTGCAGAATATTCCCCATGACTAACGGAACAGGGCAACTTCAAGGTGCCATTCAAGATATAGTCCAGATAATGTTATTAGAAGCCTTTATTGAAATAATAAATCTCCAAAGGGGATTATAGAGCTTGATGTCCTGATTTCTGGTGGGTTTTTTTTGAGCTTGTAACTCTCAAACTTGTTCCAAGTTGGGCAGAAATGAGAAATTGAACAGCCAATGCCCATTTGTTTTGCAGCTGAAGTTTGCAAGAAATACAGAATTCCACAAATGCACCTCCCCCATCCCTCAAAGTGGGTATTGTGAGAAGTCATTTCCAGGTTTGAACGTGGAGTGAAATTGTGTGTGTCTGCATCTAGAGCTTCAATTCATCTATATTAGAGGTGTGTGTGTTATCGTGTCAGAGATTACTCTGGGGTGAAAGGATTTTTTGCATGGGACACCTGAATGAGGCTCCTTTCATGTCCCCTACTGTGCAGCTCTCAGGGAATCGAACCCCGTCCTTTCAGTCTCCAAGCACAGTGCTTTTACCCACTAAGCCACCGAGAAGCTGCTGAATTGCAGCTCCTGAAACTTGCAAGAGCTGCAAGACATTATTTTAATGTTAGTGGATTTTTTCATAGGGGGTGGGGGGTGGGGAGAAGGGAGGCAAAGGAGTCTCAGGGGATGTGGACCAGAAAACAACTTAGGTTGTCACATGTGGCTCTGGCACCAAATTTTGGTCATCTCTGAAGTAAGCCAATATTTAATCATTCTGCAGAAGTAGATTTCTATAAAAGTATTCTGTGTTGGATTAGGAATTGTGCATGCAAATGGATGTTGGTGATATGATTCCCATGGAGTGACCCAACTGCTGCAAAGAAGTAGTCCAAAAGTCTGGAATTTCATCAACCAGCTGGTCAGGAAGAGAAGAAGAGAGCTGGTTGGGTCTTATGTACTCCTTGCCACTACCAGTAATTGATTAGCAGGATTCCAAGCACTTTCGCTATGCTGTGATCCCTCAACGAGTGCATATCGATGCATCCCTCAATGTCTCACTCTTTGTTTTCAGATGCCCCTTCTTGTGTCTTCCCTTTTGTTTTTGGTGGGAGATCTTACTCATCATGCACCAAGGATGGGGCTATTGATGAACAGCTGTGGTGTGGCACAACCTCTGACTACGACAAAGATGGTCAATGGAAGCACTGTTCCCTTCGTGGTGGGTTATTGGCCTTTATGAGAAATGCTTTCTTTGGGTGTTGGTTGGGTCAAGAGGCAGATGATGTCTTAGCACCTATTCCCTTGCTATTGAACAGATATGAAATTCATGCAGAAACAGTGCAATTATCAATAGTGGCCAATAGCTACTGTTTGCTACTTTTGCGAGCTTGCTTATCTGATAAATTCTAATATCAAATTACCACTTGTTACTTTCCTCAGGCCAATATTCTATTGCTAGTCCCAACTACTGTATTGCCTAAGTGGGATTTACAGAAGTGTTGACTTGCCATTCAGAAATCGGTTCGATGGGTCTACTCTTAGTTGGAACTAACAATAAGAAACTGGTCTTAAAGATTATGTTATTTGTGAGCAGTTAAAGCAAACATTGTCTTCCACTAAGGGACAAAGCATAGGTGAAGGCAACACAATGGAGTGCTTGCTTGCCTGCCATAGCACTCCACACAGACAAATGTGTGTGCTGTATCAGTTGTTCTATTCTATATTAGACTGAACATGCAAGGGATAAGTATTCCAAGTAGGGGCGGAATGCTAAATTTGACATGATGAGGACAAGGTTTGAGGAATTTTGGTAACAAACAGTGTTACAGTGGGAAATAAGGACAGACAGATTAGGTAATACAGTATTCCCAGTGTCTGTCATCTCTGTGTCTCTATTTCTTGAACCTGCAGTTAGAGTTGTTCACTTCTTTTACCCTCCTCTTGTTGTCAGAGCATGGAGGTAGTTCTGGTGGCCAGCCTTGCATTTTCCCCTTTGTCTACAAGAACCTGACATACTACACCTGCACGGAAGAGGAGAAAGGAAGATTTTGGTGTGCCACCACAAGAAATTATGACAGGGATCCTAAATGGAGCTACTGTGCTGACATCAGTAAGAGAATGTGGCAGATAATGACTGCCAGAATTATGGCTACTCATGAAAACAAAGCTTTTGAGACGATAGTTACATATTGTAATTCAGACTTTGAAAAGGTATTCTGAAAGAATAAATATGACACTAGGGAAGGAATATTAAGACAGGGGGAAATAGTAGAAATAGAACAAAGAAAGGGGAGAGAAACAGTAGCAGGGGTAAAAATGTTACAGGGTTGTGATTATTTCAGTTATACAGATTTAAGTTTAGTTATAACTAAACCTAATGTGCAAATCTATCTTTTTCACCTTATACATTTGATTTTTTAAAAGCACTGATAAATACCATCTGGTTCATGCATATACAGAGGGTGCCAAAAGACACATTCTAAGAAAGGATATGTTGATTTGTCAATAACAAATCCTGTGAGAGTAATCTTATCTCTTTTTATCACCATGTAACCACCATGGGGTACTTTGTCAAATACTTTGCTAAAGTCAATTCAACTTCAAAATAACAACACACCAAATTGTTGTTGTTTGCAGGTATAGCATGCAGATGTCCATCTGTACATGATGGCAACACACTTTTGTGTGGGTTTCTTCATTTGGAAGTTTGATGTGAATGGTTAAAATTGCACAGATGAAATTTACAACTGTTTTCCTCTCCTTTCCCCCCTCCTTTGCAAATTCAAGGCCAACACTCTGTCCACTGGAGCACAATTTGTGTTCACAGTTATGGTACTGACAAAAACCTGACTTTTCTGTCCTCCTTATCTGCTTAGGGCTGGATGCCAATCCCAAAGGACCGTGTGTCTTTCCTTTCATCTACAACCAAGCGTCCTACTCATCATGCACAATAGATGGAATGCCTAACAAGCAACCCTGGTGCTCCCTTACTAACAATTACGATGTTGACCTACAATGGACATATTGTGAGCCTTCAGGTAGGATGCACAAGAGGAAATGTGGTACAAACTGAGGGCCATCAGGAATATTTTCTAAAAGGAGTATTTTATGCTCTAGATTAATTTCTTCTGCATGGAATTGTCCCAGTTACATGGACACAGAGATTCTGGGTTGTAAGAGAAAGAGACTCAATTCAATTCAATTCAATTCAATTTTTAATTTATATCCCGCCCTTCTCAGCTTGCGCCGACTCAGGGCGGCTAAACAACATGTCAATATTACAATACAATCAGTACAGCAAGAATAAAAAAAATATCAACATATCAAAGTATCAATAAACACAGTACAATAAAAAGTGCAATAATACAATATCAGAACAGGCAGTAATAACAATACACTAGTCAGCCCATGGCCCTTTATCCTCCCCCCAGAACAGTCTGAAACATTTCCTATCACTCCAGTAGTTGCTGAGCTATCAACTAGCATACAGATGGCAATGGTTCTTGCTATCCCCCACCATTGCGCCAGCCATCACACGTGCTCTCACCTCTCATGATCGGCCAGGCCATATAAGAAGCCAAGAGGGTGACGGCTGGCAGAGTGATGGGAGTGGTTTGTGCTCCACATGTAGCGGCAAGGGGAGTTCAACAAAAACCAATGCCTTAGCTCCTGCCCTGCGCTTCGAAGCCCTCACCCAGCCGCAGGTGGAAGTCTTTGGCGGTGGGGACGAGGAGGCAGCATTTCTCCCCTCCAGATGGGCCAGTGCGGGATGGGAGAAGTCCGGCCAGGGCTCCTGCCCTTTGAAGCCCTCGCCCCGCTGCAGGTGGAAGTCTTTGGTGGTGGGGACGAGGAGGCAGCATTTCTCCCCTCCATGTGGGTTGGCGCAGGATGGGAGAAGTCTGGCCAGGGCTCCTGCCCTTTGAAGTCCTCACCACGCTGCAGGTGGAAGTCTTTGGCGGCGGGGACTAGGAGGCAGCATTTCTCCCCTCCAGGTGGGCCAGTGCGGGATGGGAGAAGTCCAGCCAGGGCTCCTGCCCTTTGAAGCTCTCGCCCCGCCGCAGGTGGAAGTCTTTGGCGGTGGGGACGAGGAGGCATCATTTCTCCCCTCCAGTTGGGCGGGCGTGGGATGGGAGAAATCCGGCCAGGGCTCCTGCCTTTTGAAGCCCTTGCCCTACCGCAGGTGGAAGTCTTTGGCGGCGGAGACGAGGAGGCAGCATTTCTCCCCTTGAGGTGGGTTGGCGCAGGATGGGAGAATGGGAGACTCACACCAAATGGACTATCTCTGCACATAGCATCTAGTTTAGAGCATATATGGGACACTAAAGCTTAGTTGAGGAACACTTAGGAAGGGAGATAAACTGTGGATTCAGAGTTAGGAGAAATTTTGTTTCCAAGATATAAGAAACCAAGGTGTGTGTGTGTGTAGCTAGGCTGGGTGAAATAAGGGGAAGGTACTGAAAGGTTGGAGTATTATTCCTGAGCACTATACCGGAGTACTGAGTGAGCTCCTATCTCCGTCACAGTTCCTGCCAACCTAGCAGTTTGAAAGCAAGAAATTGCAAGTAGATATATAGAGACCACCTTGGTGTACCACCAGCAGTAACAAGGAAAGGGATAAATTCTGGTTAGTAGTTACGTGCTGTCAAGCTGTAACTGATGTATAGCAACCCTAATAGTTTTTCAAGATAAGTGAAATATTTAAGGAGTGGTTTAAATTAATTCCATCCTGTGAGTTTCCCTGGCTAAATGGGGATTTATGCCACACTGGGTACTAAGCAATGGGGAAGGGGGTAAAATGTAAGCTAGCACAAAAGCAGAGAAAATCTCCCCACATCCCTAGATGTCATATGCAAGGACTGGTGGCTGCTGATGTCATGTTCTTCTTAAAAGAATGCAAGATCATAATTGCTACTGTTCGACATAGTCCAGAAATCTTGGACACACTTTATTTTCTCTTTTAAAGAACCAGATCCAACGGTACCCACGGAGCCAAATGCAAACATAAAGAATCCTGCATGTGTCTTCCCATTCACCTACAAGGGTGTCTCCTATAGTGCATGTACAAGTGAGGACAGGAATGATGAAAAACAGTGAATAAGTCACCAGCAGTGACTTTGATGTGGATAAAAAATGGGTTTTCTGTAATGTCACAGGTAGGAACAGAGGAGAATGAGCACTGAACCCTAGAGTCAGATATGACTGGCTTTCAAGCAAGGGAAACCTTTAAACTGGCTGATGAGATGGGTACCATATACAAGTCCAGCTGTCTGTCTTCTGGAATACAGTTGTGTGTGTGCTTCAGACCTATTGTACCAATACAGTATGTCTTGGCTTCCCTTCTTCTGTTTAGGAGGATTGGAGGTAGACCCAAAGGAACATTGTGTCTTTCCATTTCTTTACAACCATGAGTTCTACTTCTCATGCACTACAGATGGTATGTCTGGAACGAAACCCTGGTGCTCTCTTACAACAAACTATAATGCTGACCTTCAGTGGACATACTGTGAGTCTACAGGTAGGAAGAATGGGGAAAATAACAGGTGGTGAAAGAAGGCACATTTACTCATATCCCTTTCCTTGAATCTAGCATAAGGCGAGTCAAACTAGAGGTTACTGGCAGTTTTTCCTCTGTGGTTAAAAATGGATTTGTCCAAATCATATTGATCAAGGATGGGAAAAGTGTGGTTCTCTCTTAGTCTGTAATTATAATCAGCTGTTACAATTTCTTCTGCTGGCTATGGCTTATGAGAGTTGTAGTGTAACGATATTTGGAGGACAACATAGCCCCCATTTTTAATGCAGGATGAACAAGGTAGGTATTCACAGAATTGTGGGTTTCTGGCATGGATTGTTGAAATTTCCCAATTCTTCCTGCTTGTCTTTCTTACCCCAGATTTTCACATAGAAGATCAGAGCTGAGGAGCATATCATGGAAAAACATTGCACAGAGATATATAATTATGGAAGAGTGGGGAGAATTTTACATTTCTTACCTCTACTCATACCTATAACTGGTGTATATTTAGGCAGATTTCTGAATACAATCTGAAAATGTTTAAAAATATATGGACTCTGTATATCAATTGTAAAGTGGGATCCCAAATGTGTCAGATGTATTAATGCAAGACAAACAGGGGGATTTAAGAATTTCTTCCTTGCTCCAGCCATTCAGTGAATGCATAATCTAGGCTAACATGTTTCTTTGTATAATATCTAGTTGCATGCTGGGATAGAACTTTAGGTTCACTCTCTGAAAAAATTTCTTTGGATATTCATGGCTAATCTTAAATTACTTGTACAGTAGAACCCCGTATAGCGATTTAAATCCGTTTCACGGAGCTGATCACTATGCGGTTTTCATCGTTGTACAATCTTCCCTATGGAAACAACGATGTTTGGTGCTAAGCAGTCTTTCCCATTGGAAAATCATTGCACGGACTTTTCCATAGGAACGATTGCTATGCGGAATGGCTTTTCCACCTTCACCAGAACTGGTAGCAGACATCCTGTCTGGCCCCGCCCATCCAAGTTTTGAAATAAAGTAGTTCTAATTCGGGTGCAACACAGGGCTTTCCCCCTGGCCACGCCCACCATACCACGCCCGCAGTGTGGTAGCAATTTTTTTTGGAGCCCACCACTGTCGCTATGTGATTTCATTGCTGTATGGGGCGATTGCTATATGGGGTTCTACTGTACTCTATGTGGATACTGCAGTTATATATTTTAGTCACTAGGTGGAACCAGACTTAGCTTTGTCCATATGGAGTGAAGCATTTCTTGTTTCGTCTGAGGAAAGACTATGAACATTTTATCCAGTTTTTACATAGGTGTGCCCTCAAAACTTTCCATAATAGCTGCATTTGGACACCCCAGGCAGAGATGTGGCATTCACTTTCAAATATTAATAAAGAAATAATTACATTCCCCATTTGCTTTTATTGCTTTTTTATTTTTTTAAATGACAGAACCTGATGAGACGCTGGGAAGTCCACCTTGTTTCTTCCCATTCATCTATGAAGGCAAAGTTTACAAAAACTGCAATCCCAGTGGGCAGAACAATGGGACGTTATGGTGTGCCACCACCAGCAACTATGATATTGACAAGAAATGGAAGTTCTGTCATGATTACTCAAGTAAGGATGTAAACAGGTAGAAGGCAAAAAAATAGAGATTGGAGCTCACAGTGAATGTCACACATTTTCTTTCCCACATATATTCTGAATGGAGGATAGTGACTGCATACATAGTGATAGTTTACTGCGTACATGCAGTAAACCCATTAGTGTTGATTCATAGAGACTTGGGCATCTGGGAATTGAAGTTCAAAAACAGCTGGAGTGCCAAGATTGGTCATCATGGCCTCAGGATATGCTCTGCTTATAGAACAGGTGAATATGAAGTGGGATTTTTTTGAGTTACTTAAATGATGGAGGCCAAATGATGTGGTGTGGGGGAAGGCAGAAATAGTGAAGTAATTTAATTTAATTTAATAGATTTATATACCACCCTATCCAATGGTCCCTGGGCGGTGTTCACAAGTTAAAACCAATATAAAACAATTAAAAACCCTTAAAAACATAAGTAAGGAGCAGTTTGCTCCAAGCATAGAATGGTTAATTTTTGACTTATTGGTGTGTAAGATGAATGTCCACTTTCATCCACAAGCCCAAAGTAGCCGCATTCTGTGGGGTGGCAGTTCCAAACTGCTCCCTGAGAAGGTTAAGTTTGGTCTGATCGGCTTCTAGTTTCTATCCCCCCTTTTGTTCCTCTCTCTGTTGGGTTTCTGGAATGTACTTGCAGTTGAGGGTAAAAAGAGAAATCCCCCAAAAAGCTCTTAAACAGCAACTCTTCACTCTTTCAAATTAACTCTGGCTTTCCTGTCTACCACTATGTCATCATTTCTATGTGGAATCAGTGTGTCAGCTGCTAATTCCCTGGGTTGGAATTGCCACCAATTCCTACTTTCAGCTTCTTCTGTTTTTTAAATACAGAACCAGATCCAAAGGAAGAGAGTCCATTTTGTGTCTTTCCATACATCTACAAGGGCAAATCCTACAACACATGCACTACTGAGGGGATGAGTGATGAGAGATTGTGGTGTGCCAGTACTAGCAACTTTGATGTGGATAAGCAATGGGTGTATTGTAATGTCACAGGTAAGATTGTTGCTTATGTGTCTGCCTTGGTTTAAGACAGAGGGGGACAACATGTGGTGTATGGGGTGCATTGTTGTTATGTGCCATCAAGTTGTTTTCTACTTAGGCAACTCTATGAATCCAGGGGAACACAGTAGTGTGAATTATCTTGATCTTGATCTCCAGTGAACCATCCTTACATTTAATGACCTTTTCTAATTTCATCATTGCTGCCCTTCCAAGTCTCAGTCTTCATTTTTTTTTTTGCTGCAGTCCCCATTTGGATTGGTGGTTGAGTTGCTAGGGCAGGGGTTGCCAACCTTTTTAAGCCGGAGGCTGGGTCACGCTCTTTCAGTCATCTCAGAGGGCTGGATGGTTATTTTGCACTGCCTGCTTGATGGGGGTGGCCATTTTGCCCCAACAGCTTCAAAGGGGTGGACATTTTGTTTCTTGAATGCCCTTGAAGAGGTGGGGTGAGGGCCCACATGAAATGGTGCTGCAGGCCAGATCCAGCCCACAGATCTTAGGTTGGGAACCCCTGTGCTAAGGTATACAAAATCTACTTCAATTTATTTTGGCCACTAGAGGATGTAAGGGGACTTTGTCAATTTAAACTCCTAATTTTTTAAAAGGATGTTCTTTGGGGGTTCAGGCAGTGGTGGGATCCAATTTTTTTGCTACCACACTGTGGGCATGGTGTGGTGGGCATGGCCAACATTGCACCAAAATGAGGACTACTTTATTTCAAAACTTGAATGGGCGGGGCCAGTCAGAATTTCTGCTACCAGTTCTGGTGAACTGGTATGAATCTACTGATGCCCACCACTGGGTTCACGGTTGTGAGTACAACCTTCCAAGGCCCAGGGATTGGTATGAAATGTTCCAGGACATCTGAAGTTAACCCACCATCAAGGTAGTGATGATGAGAGTGATTATTTCATGGGGGAGGGGGAAGAGATTCTGATGGAAAGAAAGGACCTACTGCTGTTCTTCTCTGCCATTCTTTGTGACTTGGAAAATCACTGGGAATGAATAATTTTTCAGAGTATTTATCACCACTGCTCTAGTGCTTAGCACAGGGGTGCTGAAACCTTTTGGGCCGTGGGTTGGTCACGTGGTTCAGCGGGCCAGTCATGTGGTTTCTCCCACCGGAAGTGGAAGTACAATGCACCTGTGCATGTGCAGAACACTGCCATAAATGCACCCGTGGCTGTCGTAAACACATTTACGACAGCCATGGGTGCATTTATGGCACTGTTCTGTACATGTGCAGGCATGTTTTACTTCTGCTTTCGGGAGCAGTGAGGGGGGCATGTGCCGGATGAATAGGTATTGGGGGCTGGATCTGGCCTGTGGGCCGCAGTTTGGGCACCCCTGGCTTAACACATACTAGGCAATCTGAATATAACTGGAGGTTTTGCTTTCACCTTGAGAATACCTTTGCCTTCTTTGACAGCTGTTTTCCTTCATCTGCTTACCAGATGCTGATCCCAGGAGTCTTTGTGTTTTTCCTTTCACCTATAATGACAAGATCTATCTTTCATGCACAAAGGATGGCATGTTTGGCTGGAAGCACTGGTGTTCTCTCACCAAGAACTATAACAAAGACTTGCAGTGGATGTACTGTGAGCCCACAGGTAGGAGAAATGCCTGGTCTTGTGAGACAATATATTTCTTTTAATCAGACTTGGAAATTATAAAGTGCCTGGGACAGGATTTGTAGGTTACTCATGCACGCTCTGGTCTGGAGCATATGCACACCTACCCCTAAAATCGCATCAGGGGGGGTGCTTTGTCTACCAGGGAGGCACAAACAGAAAGTTACAATTTGTATTGTATGAACTGTCTTTGAGTCTCTATGTACTTATCCCATCTCTGAGATAAAGAAAGGTAAAGATAAAGTTGCCCTTGCTTGAAAGCCAGTTGTATCCGACTCTATGGTTCAGTACTCATCTCTGTTTATAGCCAAAGAGCCAGCACTGTTTGCATCTGCAGACATTTCAGTGGACATGTGGCAGGCATGACTAGACACCAGCGTGCATGGAATGCTGTTTACCTTCCCACCAAAGTGGTACCTATTTATCTACTTGCAATTTTTTGCTTTTGAGATAAAGAATAGGAGGCCTCAAATGGAAAACCATACATGAGTTCTTATCTAGATATTCTCCTGATGAGTGAAAATAGCTACTGTGTGTCTTATAATATGTAGCTCTCTTTTCACTGAGAAATGGAAGGCAATGCAAATAATTATTAAGTGGAATGATACTGCCAATGACTGAAATATAAGAAAATGTATGACAATATTGGTGATACTGTATTCTTTTCCAATAAAAATCCAGGGCCTGGTGAAATCAGGGAGCGTCCACCTTGTATATTCCCCTTCGTTTATAAGGGAAATGTTTACAATAATTGCACTGGAGATGGGAGAAGAGACAGGAGACCATGGTGTGCCATCACTGACAACTATGATAGTGATAGACAAGGGAAATTTTGTCATGTTTCAGGTAAGAGAATCAAAAGATGGAAAAAATTATCCTCAGCTCCTGTAGGATTTTAGCTGAGCGGAAAGGGCTGGATTAAAATGGCTAGAGAAACTTTTTGAGGCCTCAATCTATATGTTGTACATGTGTAGATCTTCCATATATCAGTCAGGAAGTAGGGCTTTTGTTCTGGATCCTGCATGCTTCTACTGCCTGTGCTTCCATGATGGGTTTGCCAGGTTTTCAGGCACCAGCTATGGAAGTTGATGTGCTTTCTTAGGTCTTCTAGTGGGTTGACAAACTTAGGCTGAGCTGTTTTGTAGGAGAAGAAATCTTGATCCAGACTCTCTCCTCTTAGCTGTGAGATGAATTTCCTCTCTTAATCCTTCCCCATTTTTCAGACAAAAAGATTACCTTCAAGCTCACCATTTCAAGAGCAATCATTTTACTCAAACTTTTTGAAAGCCAAGGTAGGGAGACAGTCAAGCTGAGTGGAATGGGTACAACCCTTAAAACCAGTCTTTCCGCCAGAACCTCTGCCTGCATTGTTTCTAGTTGGCAGCTTGGTCAGGCTGTAGCAAAAAAAGTGACCTTTCCTATACTCTGGGTGGTAGTGGTAGAATTCAACCCCTTAGAACAGGGGCCAGCCAGAATTTCTGCTACCTTTTTATGCAGCAGGCCTGACCATGCCCCCCGGACAGCTGAGTGGGGCTGATCATGCCCCCTGGAAGCAGAAGCGGGCATGTATATGACAGCCATAAATGTTTGACAGCCATAAACTTCCATGTTTACAACAGGCATGGGTGTGTTTACGCATGAGTGGGCACATTTTATGTCTGACATAAATGCATCTGCTTCCACTTCTTGGTGTGGTGGTAGTGGGCCACATCAAATGGTGTTGTGGGCCGGCCCTGGCCTGTGGGCCATAGGTTGGGAACCCCTGCCCTAGAAAAGGTTATTGGATTGTAATACCAAGCATTAGTCACTTCTGGATATGCTGGCTAGGGCCACTGGGAGTTGAAGTCCAATAATCTTTGGAGAGTAAGATATGGTTACTCCTAGTCTAAAATGTCATCTGTTCCTAATATGGATGATCCATGCATCCTTCCTCAAACATTTTTTTTAATTTAAAATTCAGGACCAGATCCAAAATTACAGAGTCCAACTTGCACCTTCCCATTCATCTACAAGGGGAACTCTTATAGCACCTGTACTACTGAGGGCATGAGGGATGGAAATCACTGGTGTGCTACCACCAGTAATTATGATCTGGACAAGAAATGGATGTATTGCAACATCACAGGTAGGTGGAGGAGAACAGAATAGTTTTTGTTGGCTTGAGAGGAAGGGTTACACTGTGATCAAGACATGGAGGACAGCACAAGAATTTTCTCCACTGCAGTTATCAAAAGAGGCAGCTTTGGATAGGAATGGATAAGAGAAGGTAAATTTTTAATTTCTAGCATTTCCAGTTCTGTCTGTGTTATGCTTCTGTTACAAGAGGAAGGGACAAATTCTGATTTATGGTTACCCCTTAGAGCAGGGGTTCTCAACCTATGGCCTGTGGGCCAGATCTGGCCAGTGGCACCATTTCATCCAGCCCACGCCTGTGCCCTCACCCTCAATCCAGTCCCCATTTCTCCTGCCACCCCGTCAATTATGGATGCCATACGTAACGGAAAACCAGGAATTTAACAGGTTGAACCTGTCTCGGCCCGGTTAAAAAATAAAATAAAATAAAATTCCCACTTTTCAAACCAAGGGGGTTTGAAGAAAAAATATGCACTTTTTTCTTGCATTACAGCTGCGCTTCTATTAAACTGACCAGCAGGGGGTGCAGCAATAGTAGCTTGGTGGCTAAGGAAGACAGCAAAAACAAACAAACAAACAAAAAACCTCACACCATTTTATTGCCGTCTTTATTGAAATCGCGGCAGCAACAGCTTGCAGAATGAGCTCCTGTCTTTGTCCCAGCTCCTGCAAACCTAGCAGTTTGAAGGCAAGAAATTGCAAATAGATAAATAGGGACCACTTCCGGGAGAAGGTAAGCAGTGTTTTGTGTACACCGGTGTCTAGTCATGCCTGCCACATGACCACGGAATACTTCTGCAGAAGCAGACAGCGCTGGCTCTTCGGCTTTGAAACAGAGATGAGCACTGAACCCTAGCGTTGGAATCAACTGGCTTTTGAGCAAGGGCAACCTTTACTCCTGTCCCATTTTTTTGGGAGGGAAATATGGCATCTCTACCCTCAATCCTTGTCCTCAATCCTTGGCATGTCCCTAATGGTGCTCCATTGCAGGGGGATCAAATTCCCAACTTCTGGCTCTGCAGCTGAATACCAAACTCTGAGTGGTTCAACTAGCTATAGTTGGAAAAGGAGAATATAATTATCAATGGTTAGAGATAGTAATCATTCTGACTAGAGGACTTTGGGAGTTTAGTGTCTTGCAAGGAAGACAATAGAAGGAGCCACAGTAGGGCTAAACACAACTTTATTGCATGATGGTCAAGGTGAACATGTGGTAATGGCGGAGATACAGCTCTATTTATATGGTCACTATACATTTGAATGTGGTTACACGGTAGCTCATTGGCTACTGTCTGCGTGACGTCATCGTTCATCACGCCCATCTTGTCCAGGTGTTGTGTGGCGGGAAGGTTTCCCGTGCTGCAGGTATCTGGTGAATTCATACCATGTGAGCTTGGACGCTCGCTACTGCCACCCGTGGCCACTAGCTCGCGTCCTCATACAGTTAGTTACAGTGATTCCTCAATGAGGTACATGTGGATACATTCATTCATTCAGCTGGTTACATTCCTTAAAGGTATATTACAAAGTTGCATCGACATTGCTTTCAGTACATAACAGGGAGTCTTGTCTAACAAAAGGCAGAATCTTATTAGAAATGTATATGTGTGTAAGAGATATGGAGGGGCCGTGGTGGGTTAGTGGTTAAGACACTGAGCTTGCCGACCAGAAGGTCTGCACTTTGAAACACGAGTGCTGCACAACACAGTGAGCGCCCATCATCTGTCCCAGCTTCTGCCAACCTAGTACTGTAGTTCAAAAGCAAGAAATGGCAAACTTGATAAATAGGTACCACTTCAGTGGGAAAGGTAATAGTATTCTGTGCACTCTGGCATCAAGTCATGCTTGTCACATGACTATGGAAATGCAGACAGTGCTGGTTCTTTGGTTGTAAACAGAGAGGAGCACCTCTCCCTAGAGTCAGACACGACCAGCTTTCGAGCAAGGGAGAACTTTACCTAAGAGATATGGAGCAAAGCATGACACCAAATTGTTGCTCGTTTACCAGATGCTGTTTCTCGTGATTGGACAGGCACCCAGGAATGATAGCAGCAGACTTATCTAAACATAAGTCCTGGACAGGCTAGTATCTTTTCCAAGCTGGGTTTTGTAATAAATATTTAGAAAGTATTCTGGGCTGATGTCTTCTGTATGGACTCTTATTTTCTGTATGGCCCTCAAGTTCTTCACCTGCCTTCCTTTTAATCAGGGCCAGATCCAAATGTAGAGAGTCCACCTTGCATCTTCCCCTTCATCTTCAAAGGCAAGTCTTACAGCATGTGCATTACAGAGGGCATGAGTGATGGGAAACGCTGGTGTGCCACAACCAACAACTATGAGATGGACAATAAATGGAAATACTGCGATGCCAAAGGTAGGAGAAGACTAACGTAAGGTATTTGTTGATTTACAAACATTGAGCATCCATTTCCAAATACTGTACAGTAAAGCCACTACTTACATATGCCTCAAGTTACATAAAATTCGACTTACATAATGATTTTTTGCGCTTAAACCACGTCCCGATTTACATAAATGTCCCAATTTACATAACACAATGTCCTATGGGTTTGCTTCGAGTTACATAAAAATTCATTTTTCCAATGGGTTTTCATCGAGTTAAGTAAAAAACCTGATTTCCATAAAAGCCTATGGAACATACTTTTTATGTAAGTAGGGGTTTTACTTTACAGCAGTAAAACCCCAGGTTACGATGGAGGTCCATTCCAACAGCCTCCGTTGTAACCCCACAAAGAAATTGTAAACTGAAACATTCATAGGGATGCATTGCAAAATAAAGAATGGTCCTGAATTGATTGTTGTAAATGGGAAAATACATTAAAAATTTATAAACCAGGATGGCATTTCCATAGGATTTGCCATTGTAAACCACAGCAAATTTAAACCGAGGCGGTTGTAACCCGGGGTTTTACTGTATCAATCTACAAAACTTTTAATCTTTACTGGGAAATAATATTCTGTTTTTATCTTTTCCAGCTAAAGAGAGGTCTTGAGAAGTTTATCCTGATGCAAGATCTCTTCACCATTCCATCTCTTTTTGCTTCCCCCAAGAGGAAGCATTGTTTGCTTAGAGAAAGCAAAGGGGGGCAGATTAAGAGGGAATAAGGAAAATATAACTGTACATCCAAGAAGAAATAAGGAAATGGTAGATTGTTATATTGGTGTATACCAAAAAACAGTTCACTTTAGTAACAGGACCACCAATAGTGATTTGGCAATGATTTTGCCATATTAAAACACATCCCCCAGGGTAAAGAGATCCTTAGGGAACCTCAAACCCTGAGGAGGATGGATAGGAAGTTGTGAATTAAATTAAAATAAAGATCAAGGTCACCAGATGAGCACTGAGGTGGCTTTGTGGTTAAGACACTGACTGGAAGGTTGGGGTTTGATACCTGAGTGCTGCACGACAGATCTTGGGGACATGAAAGGAGCCTCATTTGGGTGTCCCCTGAGTGGAGTTCCTCCAGAAGAAATCCTTCCAACCCAGAGTAATTTCTGACCAAAAAATTATTTATTTATTTACCAGATGATAACATCCTCATTTCACAGTGTAAAAGTGCACAACAGGCTTTCAATCATCATTAGTTAACATGTTTATTTGCCTTGACCTTTACTATATGGAAATAATTGTAAGAACTATGCGCTGTCAGTGATTTCTGATGACCCTCCTAGGTTTTTCTAGACATAAAAACCTCAGAGAAAGTTTATCACTCCCTCTTCTTGTACTGCTCTGGGACTGTGCAACTTGCCAGAGAGCTATCAGGGCACGTATTCACACCAGTCACACATTAATCATAGACAGTTAAAAGAAGGATGACAGTGAGACAGAAATAATAACTAGAATACTTGCTCTATGTGGTTCCCATAGGGATAAATATAAAGTAATTTATCCAGTGCTGCACATGTTTATGTGTTTGTATTCTTTTAAAGAATTTCTTTATTGCCCTTAATCAAATTACAGTTGTAAGATGGACATGGCTGAATTGTCTTTGAGAGCAAGCAAACAAATTAATAATGCTGAAAGAATATTGTTGTCTTTAAGAATACTCCTTTCTTCAATGTTTTTTTTTAAAAAAACAGGACCTGATGAGAGTGTGGAAAGCCCAACATGTATCTTTCCATTCATTTATGATGGAAAGTTTTACTTCAACTGCACTGCAGATGGACGACATGATGGGAAACTGTGGTGTGCTACTAGCAGCAACTACGATGCAGACAAGAAATGGAAATTCTGTCAGGAGGACTTAGGTAAGGATAGAAAGAGGTAGGAGAAGTCAACAAAGACCAAGTCTCTGGAATGTCATTCAGAAGGTAACCTTATCTGGCAAAATAAAAATTGAGTGAACATTAGTAATGCCCAGTGGTATAAGGTGGCAAAACCTGATGCACATATTTGACTCCAGTTGTTCTCTCAGCATGAAATATTTGGCTTCTGGGCCCCAACCAGAGCACATTTTGTTCCTTTGTCTAGCGAGGATCTGTTCTTTAGTTAAAACAGCAATAGGAGGGAGGTAAGTAAATACTTATGGTTAACAATGAAAGCATCAGAATTCATTGCAGGGGTTGGGCAAACTAGCTTCTGAGAACAAGCAGATAAAGAATATCTAGATGAGGAGATTCTTTCTACAGATTCACAACTCTTCTTCTTTTCTTTCTTTTCTCCTCCAGGAGCAACTCCAAGTAAGGAACCTCCCAGATGTGTCTTTCCATTCACGTATAATGGCAAGAATTACAGCAGTTGCACAGATGATGGACACAGAGATAAGCAGCTCTGGTGTGCCACCACTAGTAACTATGACAGAGATAAACAAATGACTCTTTGTACCATCACAAGTAAGTGGAATAGACTATCACACTATGAATAACTTCAGTTATTCTACCATGTAACAATAGCAACCTGTTAGCCGATTCCATTATTAATGAATAATTGTCACTTTATCCACAACATATCCCCGCAGCTGTCATTCTCATGATTCCTAGGAATTACGAGACCTGGTTAAAGTCATTAATGGGTGTGCAGCTACATTCTTTCTTTCCCGTTTTTCATTCAGAAACAGGCTGTGTCTTCCCCTTCATCTATAAAGGAAAATCATATGAAAGTTGCACCCCAGTGGAGAACAATGAAGGGAGAGCGTGGTGTGCCACCACACCAGACTACAAAGCAGACTTCCAAACTCCCAAACTATCAAAATGGAGGTTATGCAATGGTAAGCTATGTGGGATGGTCAATAAATAGGGAAATGTTTATTTATTTATACTCTGGGATCTTCCAATCAAATTATTTTTCCTTCATCATTATAAGTTTTAGCTAATTGATTCATGCGAACAAGCAGATAAAGGTTTGCATAATTTGCTTAGGAGAACACATAGGTCTAAAGCAGTGTTTCCTAACCTATTGAAGTTAAAAATCAAAGGTTGGAAAACACTGGTCTAAAGACAATACAAAGCTTTTATAACTTTTATACCAGATGACACCAATGTGTGTTAAATCAGGCATCTGTCTGTCTGTCTGTCTGTCCATCCATCCATTGAACTCAGAAGCACTAAAAATTTAAGACAAAAATATTTTTAAAAACATTAATCATCTATAAATGTGTGCAGACATAATTTTGTAAATTAGAAGCTACAGAAACTGGAGGGGTCCCAAGTGCTTAATGGTCCACTTTTTGTGGCTCATTGGCAGTTATATGATAAGTCTCAAAGATGCCCATAGCTATATCTGAATGTGAATCTAAAATGAAAGCAGTGGTCTTGATCCACTTCGGAAAACCAATTCTACCATTTATTGCCAGCAGAAGCATACAATTTTGGTAATGTCACTGTAAGCCTTATAGCCTGGGAGATGAGGGTGTACAAAGTGTATGCTGCTTATATTCTTATTTTCTTCTTTCTTCCCAAATAGAAACAGACTGTGTTTTCCCCTTTGTCTTCCATGGCAAGTCCTACCACAGCTGCACCAGAGATGGGCGCAGTGATAAGAAGTACTGGTGTTCCCTTACTGCCAATGTTGATATCGATAAGGTGTGGCTTCTGTGCTAATTCAAGCAAGGGAATTTCAGGTGAGGGGTATTTTGTAGTAAAAAGGGTCCCATCACTCATTCATTGCTCTTCCATCAGGGGTATGGATAATTTCAACCATCCTTGCTTCACTAGCCTGGTGATATTCACTTGTTGTTGCTCAATATGCCCAGTGATTATGCCAGGTTGAAAAAAGGCAGTAGCTGGTTTGATTGCATTGCTCGGGGACATTGCACTTTTTGTGTGCAAAGATCCCCTTCTAATCAATTTGTCCTAGTAGATGTGACATGACTATGTAGATGGATAGAGGAGAAGTCATTATCATTCCCTTGAACATCACCCAAGTTCTTTGGTCTTCATTCAGTCCCTTATCTTAAAACATTAAAAATTAAATGTTCTGTGAGATTGTGTAGGTAAGAATGTGCATGAATATATATGTGAGACAGCATATGTGGGGTGTTCAATCCCCTTAGGCGGCACATTCTAGCAGTGATGGTGGAGAGGCTGTGGCCAATTTCAGAGATGTCCACATCTACTGGTATATGCTTCTTAACATGATTTTTCTAGAGCTTTTCCAAGCCGTGTGCCAATCAAGTCAAATCAAAATTAGCCATCCTTGTTTTAAAGCAGTTCTCCCCAAAAAGAAGAACATGGTGTCTTTATAACAGACTAGCAAAGGTTGCCCGGCGTTGCTGGGCTGTTTTAAATGGTGTTGGAAAGTTTTTGTTGTTGTTGTTAATGTTTGTAAAGAAGAGGTTAGTCTATAATTGAAATTTTTAAAATTTTTATTTATACAAAAATTTTTTGATGGCCTGTTATAAACTGTGATGAGTTTTGTTTGGTGTTTTGGTTTTGTAGATGAGAAAAAGAATAAAGGATGATATACTTTTTTGAAAAACTCCTGGGGCCTTTTGTGTGGGGCTATTGTGTCTTTTTGAATTTTTTTATTATTGTGGGCAGCAAGTGCTGCTGGTAGGGGTTATCTTGTATTTTGACTGTTTTTTCTCTTGTGGCCTCTGGGTGGAGCTTCTTCCAGTAAGTAGTCTCTTTCTTTATTCATTTCTTTTCCAGTCGTTGTGGTATGAGATCGTGTGGTGGTGAGTTAGCTGTTTTTCTTTATTTGGGGTGGTGGTGGTGGTTGGATTTTGTGGTGTTTGGCTGGGTGCTGGGTGTGTTTGGAAATGTTTGTTGTTGTTTACTTTTTTGGTGTTATTTTTGTTTGTTTTTGTGTATTTTTGAATGTTTTTGATTGTTTGTTTTTGTGTTCTTTGGTGTCCTGGGGGGGGGATCCCCTCTCTGCCATCTCCCCTGGCTCTGGAAGGCTTGGGGGGACAGGCTCCTTTTGTGCCCCCAAATCTTCCAGACTCATGGGACCCAGGAAGGGGGTTTGAATCCATGCCACCTTCTGATATTAAAAGGGAAATCTCAATTGTGGTTTCCCCTTTAATATCAGTGGGGGGGGTTGTGATCCCCCTCTCCGCTGGCTTCCTTGGGTTTGGGAGGGTTGGGTTGAGAAAAGGGGTTTGTCTCCCCAACCCTTCCGGACCCAGGAGAGCCATCGAGAGGGGGATCCCCCCCCCAACTCCGTTTTTAAAGAGAAGTAACTGCTTGGTTTCTTCTCTTTAATATGGGGCGTGTGTGTGTGGGGGGGGGAGGGAAATCCCCTCTCTGCCAGGTCCCCTGGGGTCAGGAGGGTTGGGGAGACAGGTTCCTTTTGTCCCCCCAAACCTTCCAGACTCATGGGACCCAGGAGAGGGGATCGAATCCAGGCTACCCTCTGATATTAAAAGGGAAATCTCAATTGGGGTTTCCCCTTTAATATCAGTGGGGTGTGTGTGTTTGTGATCCCCCTCTCCGCTGGCTTCCTTGGGTTTGGGAGGGTTGGGTTGAGAAAAGGGGTTTGTCTTCCCAACCCTTCCAGACCCAGGAGAGCTATCGGAGAGGGGGATCCCCCCCCCCAACCTCCGTTTTTAAAGAGAAGTAACCACTTGGTTTCTTCTCTTTAATATGGGGCGTGTGTGTGTGTGGGGGAAGGGGAATCCCCTCTCTGCCGGGTCCCCTGGGATCAGGAGGGTTGGGGAGACAGACTCCTTTGGTCCCCCCAACCCTCTCAACCCCAGGGGAGCCAGTAGAGAGGGGGAGCACAACCCCCCCAGTGATATTAAAGGGGAAACTCCGATTAGGAGCTTCAGGCGCCGTTGGGGACGGGGGCTTTTGTTCCCGCGGCTTGGCGGACTTGCTCTCCCGGTGTTTTTGTTTTATTTTTGGGGCGCCGGCTTCCTCAGCGTTCTGCGCGCTCATGGCGCGCAGGACGCTGGGGCTTGTAGTTATGGGTTGGTGCTTTGTGTTTGTGCTGCGTTTTTTTTAAAATGGTTTTCTTTTGATTGGCTGCGGAGTGTTTCCGAACGCTGCGCCGTGCGAGAGCCTCTCAGCCTGATTGGCTCTGGCGCGGTGCAAGGAATGTTGGGAAGTGAAGTTGTTTCTCTTTCTTCGCATTTGTGGGGCTGTTGCCCCACTGCCGGTTTTTTCAATCCTTCGTTGACCTGCGGACCCAGATCGGCCGTGTGCAGGAAGGGTGAGTGCAGGCAAGTAGGGCGAGGCATAGCAACCTATAGCCAATTCCAACGGTTAACCCTTGGATTTATAGGTTAAGATGTGGCACTGCAGAAGTTGCTGGGCCGTGGTTCCCATCAGTCCTAGCCAGCATCCTCAGTGAAGAGGGTTTGTGGTATAGCTGTCATTTGACAACCTGTCATACTTTTCCATTCTTCCATTTCTCCATCCACATTATGACTATAACAAGACTTGTGCTGATTTTAACCAAAACATCATCTAGTTTAGTCACTTGATTCTATTGTTGTTGTTGTTCAGTCACACAGTCAACTACGACCCTTTGCGACCCCATGGACTATTGTCCACCAGGCACCTCTGTCCTCCACCACCCTCCTCAACCCACCCAGCTCTGTGCCCATTGCATCAACAATACCATCTAGCCATCTCATTTTCTCCTCCAACACCACATCGCAAAGGCATTTATTCTTCTGCTTAACATGCTTAACAATAGCAATAAAAACTTTGAAATACAGTATTAAAGTGTTCTTTCCCCTAGGTAAGACTTTGAGGATTTTCCTATATATTTTCACATTTCAAGACTTTTTTTTTGCAATGAATTTGCAAAAATAGTTTTTATTCAAAACAGTATAAGGTTTTTAATGGTTGTTTGGCTAATGGTCTTGCTGATGCAAAACAACAACAACAACAACAACAACAACAACAACAACAACAACAACAACAACAACAACAACAACAACAACAACAACAACAACAACAACAACAACAACAACAACAACAACAACAACAACAACAACAACAACAACAACAACAACAACAACAACATATACCCTAGTCATTTTTTGTGCAAAAATGAAAAATATCTCAGCAGTTGACACTTTTTGTCTGTGCTCACTGAATATGACAACATTTGTGAGCATACCTACATACCTATTTCTCATTGAAGTCAACTAGATTCATTACAGAAACTTCAGAAGCATGATCTGTACATATTTTAGCAGTCTGGATACATATCATTTATCTCTAGGGAATAAGCCATCATGGTATGAGTGTTGCTGAAGAGATAGCATTTTTACCCCACCTCAAACACACAAAGCATTTCAAGGAAATGGACTGAATGATTGATGCTTAGGTCTTTGAGAAACCTGCATTTATTGGAGTTAGATTCCATCTGTCTTCTAAATCTTTGGTCAGGTGGTGTCAGAGAAGTGGGAATTTCTGGCCATGGAATTGACTTTTGCCTAGATGAAATAAATTTCCACTGTATATTCCAGGAGTTCTCAACCTTTTAAATCCAGGGGCCAGGTCACACTCCGTCAGACAGCTTTGGGGGCTGTACAGCCATTTTTATGTCCTTCTGGGTGTGGTGGTGGTGGGCCGCATGTTGAGAAACCTTGTATATTCTGTAGCAATGAGATAATAGGAGAACTAGAACTGCATGAAGGAATCTTATTGTTAAATGCCACATGTGCTCTTGAAGAGTCATGACAATGTCAGGCAGAAATGGTGAGGAAACTAGATGAATTGCATCAAAATATATTCTCACTAGCCTAGGAAGGCTAGAGAATGGGATGACATGATCCATAACCTTGAACAGAAGAAATACCTATTTCTCCAAGGTGACTTTTGAATACCCTTGGTGTGAAGTCTCTTGCCAACCAGAGCAATGTTCTGTTTGGCTACAAAAGCTTTATTGTAACAGAGGAATATCCAGCTGTGAAAACCTAATTCTTCTGTGTGACCTGAATTGATTCCTTTCCTCCACCCTCTGAGCCAACCTTTGGGAGTTCAGTAGGCAGGTAGTACCACATTCCATCCAGCCCATGACTCTTAGCCTTGATCTTCTGCAATGAACTTACAGACCCACCTTGTGAAATACTGGTATAAACAAGCATTAGAATCAGGACCGTAGCCAGGGGGTGGCCGGGGGGGATGATCTCCCCCAAGCTAACAGCCTGCCACCCCACCCTGGGATGCCAATGGTGTGTGTGTGTGTGTGTGTGCGTGCGTGCGTGCATGCGTGCGTGCGTGCATGCGTGCGTGAGTGCGTGCGTGTGTGCATGCATGCATGCATGCATGTGTGTGTGTGTGTGTGTGTGTGTGTGATTGTTGCCCTTCCCGGAAAAATTATTCAACCCCCCCCACATCTAGAATCCTGGCTATGGCTCTGATTAGAATAAAAGAAAATGCACATGAATCCATAGAGAGATGATCCAATGTCTCTGATTAGAAGAAGACAGGTATAGGAAAATAATATTTTTTCTGAGAGTGCTTTGTTTTTTTGTTTTAATTGGAACTGGGTTATGATTTCTTGAGCCTAGTGTTTAACATGAAGTTCTCTGAAGTTGCTACAGCAAGAATGTTGGTCAGTCTGTTCTGGGATGTGACTCTTCAGATGTCCTTTTACTTCCTCCCTCTGATCTCTCTTAAAATGGGCTGTGCTGCATAGAACTAATAGAAGATCCAGTTGGACAATACCTAGAGGGTCACATAGCTTCCAATTGTGATCTAAGAGTAACCCTCCAGCATCTTGATGTCCTACATTTTACTTTGTACTGAGCATGAAAATTACAACAACTACAGCAACAAAAGTAACAACAGCAAAAAGATAAAACCATGTCACACCTCATTTGTGAATGTTCAAAGAATGTACAGACAGACTACAAACAAGACAGAACAGAATCACAACATTAATACACTGGTCATCATGTTAATATATATATATAATCTGCCAGCACCCAAGAATTTATGAGAACATCAAGTAGAGGTGTGAGAAAATGAACAAGTTAAGATCCTGAGAACCAGATATAACAATAATAGAACGAAGAAATACAAATAATAGCTTTTGGGCACCACTAAAACTACCCAGTACCAATTAGCAAATTCTCTCTAAATGAACTATGTTGATACTCTTGTCTGGTAAAAATATTTCTACCTGAGTTATTTTTATTTGAGGATGATGGTGATGAATTCTGGGAATGGTCACTAGTTGTATATCTACTGTATTTGGAATCACACCACGTGATTCATGTCTTGTACTGTGCTGCATATGCAGAATGGGAACCAGGCTTCATTTGGCCACAGAGATTGTGCCCTAGAAATAGTGTCTTTTGAAGACTCTTTGTTGTATGTCTGACATGCCACATTAGTGAAGGATTGGAACTTACTCCGGTCTTTCCTATATCTCTTTCTTTCAGCTCTTTTGCATAAGGCTGATTAACCAACCGCAAGACTTTCTGAGATGTTTGTGCTTGGATGTTAATGACTTGGACCCCCCATCTCCCGGATGACACCAAGCAAAGTAATTAGACAAACCGAGAACAATTTCTGCTTTGATGAATTCTAATAAAAATTTTCTCAAACTCCAACTGGTATTTTTTCTCCTATCCTTCTTGTCTAACTTGTCCTGAAAACGCTTCTATCTGATTTATTACTCAAATCTAAGGAGAACCTAATCCTACCAACCTAGCAGTTTGAAAGCAAGAAATTGCAAGTAGATAAATAGGGACCACTTTGGTGGGAAGGTAAACAGCATTCCGTGTGCTCCGGTGTCTAGTCATGCTTGCCATGGAAACGTCTGCAGAAGCAGACAGCGCTGGCTCTTCAGCTTTGAAACAGAGATGAGCATTGAACCCTAGAGTCGGATACAACTGGCTTTCGAGCAAGAGAAACCTTTACCTTTACTAAGGAGAATGTTGTTGTTGTTATTATATTTCTATACTGCCCATTTGGGTGGTATCCCACTCTGGGGTGGTGAACAAACAGATAACAAATGATGAGAAAACACACAACAGGTCAGACAAACAACTGACAAATGTGTCACAAACTACTAAAATAAAATAAAATAAAATAAAATAAAATAAAATAAATAATGGGCAAACATTTTTGATTTTACAATTTTTGATAAGAATTTGCTGAAATTCATGGACTTTCTAATATACAGACCTTAGCCTTGAGAGATTGATTCAGTGCCCCTAATTTCTTTCCCGATTTCTCTCTTGAAAACCTTGCATTGAACCCCAAGTCTGTAGTGTTGAATTGCGATTTCCATTTCTATTTCTTCCCATGCTAAGATCTCCATTAAAAAAACCCCAATAACTCCATGTCAATCAAGCACAACATTGTATTCACCATAGTTTAAATGCCTGTATTTATTCCAACTGGCTGGTGCTGAGGCTTGGGAGTTTTGTTTCAACTGATTTCTGATAAGAATTTGCCAAAAGAGATTGAAAGGACCTGACATTTTGAATAACAAAACAAAATACTGAATGCGGGAGAGCCCTAAACTTGCAGATCAGTACATTACCAGCAACAAAGGACCAGATGAAGTCAAGATACTCAACTTTCTTTTACACTCCTACATAAAATGTACCAGACCTTCAAAAATTTCTCCCTCCAACAACATATGTGAAAATTTTTCTTAATTGTCCATGGGCAGAACTTTTCCAATCTGCAGCCCCACATGCTCCCTGCCCAGCCCCAGCAGCCCATGCCATCGGCTCTGGGGTCTGTGGGCAGGTGGGAGCCGCCACCCCCACAGAGGTTTCCTCTTCCGAACTTTTCTAGGTTCTATGCTCCGCTCATGGGCATTGGACTATGGGTTTGTTGCTGGACTTTTTGGGGGGAGATTGAGGTTTGTGATGTTTACGTTTTTTTCATTATCTATTTTGATATGAACATTGTATTGATTGTACTATTTTTTAAAAAAAAAATCGTATTGCTGTATACAGTGATACCTCATACAACGTCCAAACTTGGTTCCACAAGTTTGGACTTTATACGGATTTGGACTTTGTATGAGGCATGCAAAATTCTAGCTGCGATGCCTCATACAACGTCCAAATCCTTGCCATGATGCCTCGTACAATGTTGTTCCCATAGAGATACTGTACATTGTACTGTAACAGCACAGACTTCAGGGAAAAGTCAAGGAAACAGACAGGAAACTGACAGAACTTTAAGAAATCATTTTCTAAAGGCATTACAAAAACATGTCAAACAACCCTGATTTTAGGGGACAAACCATACAACAAGTTTTTAACTTTTGAAAACTTTATGAAGTGCAGGTTTAAAAGTTAACATGTCCCATCATGCAGCACGGTGTTAATCTGCAGCCATGCGGCCGATCATCCATTATGTACAAGCTACTGTAAACAATTACTGGATGGAAGCAAGGACAAAATGGATGCTAACATGTCCCATCATGCAGCACAGTGTTAATCATCCAAACAGCAGCAAACACCAAACAATTGCCCACCCCACCAAACAGTGCCCCCAAAAAGATCAACATAAGAAAAATTATGGAGCATGCAATCTGTTTCTAAAAACCACAGCAGCAAACACCAAACAATTGCCCACCCCACCCAAAAAATTGCCCTCCCCCATCCACCGCCCCACTCTTCACCTCATGCAAAACCCACAAGAGCAATGCACACATGCGTCCTGCCTTTTATACTGCCCAGGCACAATGCAACCTGGGAAAACCCCCAATGTCTCATACAAAGTCAAAGCGACTTTGTATGAGGCAACTTTTTTCAAGGAATTAGGCAATGTTGTATGAATTCAATGTTGTACGAAGTGGACTTTGTATGAAGTATTACTGTATTTGTATTATGTACTTATTTGTTCTTTATTTTGTTTATTGTATTTCTTTCGCTTTTTTGTTGCATGGGTGTAAACCGCTTTGAGTCGCCTTCGGGCCAAGTAAAGCGGTATATAAATAAAAAGTGAAATGAAATGAAATTTTGCTGGCTGAAGTGGAGTATCACACACTCCATCAATGGAAGTAAAAACACAATTGTAACAAATAATAGTGTGCTAACCTTTCATAATATTCAAAATTTGATGCATGAAGTGGCTATTTCACTCTGTCCAATGGAAGGGCTGATCCTGCTCAAGTCAGCAATGACAGCGGATGAAGGATATTGTAAAAGCAAGCCAAGAAAGACTAGGTAAATGTTGCCCTTGCTTGAAAGCGAGTCATATCTGACTCTAGGGTTCAGTGCTCATCTTTGTTTATAGTCAAAGAGCCAACACTGTCTATGTTTGCAGACATTTCCATTGACATGTGGCAGGCATGCCTAGACACCAGAGTGCATGGAATGCTGTTTACCTTCCCACTGAAGTGGTACCTATTTTTCTACAGTACTTGCAATTTATTGTTTTTAAACTGCTAGGTTGGCAGGAGCTGGGACAAAGACAGGTGTTCACTCGACTTGCAGTACTAGGGTATTGAACTCTGATTTTCTAGTCTTCAAGTTCAGCGTCTTAACCGCTAAGCCACTGCAGTCCCCCCAAAAATCCCCACATGATTTCTATAACAGCAATAGAGAAAGCTAAGAGAACTGCAGTGGCTCAAGTCGCTAAGACGCTGACTGGGAAGCGGAAGGTCAGCAGTTCGATTCCCGAGTACTGCAGGATGGAAATGAGCTCCCGTCTTCATCCCAGCTCCTGCCAACCTAGCAGTTCGAAAGCAAGAAATTGCAAGTAGATAAATAGGGACCACTTCGGTGGGAAGGTAACAGCGTTCCGTGCGCTCCGGTGTCTAGTCATGCCTGCCACATGACCACGGAAATGTCTGCAGAAGCAGACAGCGCTGGCTTTTCGGCTTAGAAACAGAGATGAGCACTGCACCCTAGAGTCGGATACGACTGGCTTTCGAGCAAGGGAAACCTTTACCTTTACCTTAATAGAGAAAGCTACAGATAGAAAGAAGGACAAAAAGAACTGAATCATGGATTCTAAGGAACTCCAAGAACATATATGTAGTAGATAACATAGGCTTCCTTTATAGATCTGATTTAACATCCATGCATCAGAAAGATTGCTGTCCTTTAAGAATTCCTCTAACCAGAGTTGGGAAAGGTTACGTTTCTGGCCTACAAAGCCTAAGAGGGTAATGTAAAATTCCCCACACTTTCTTTCCCATGCAAAGATGTGGGGTGTGTGTGTTTTAAAATGTCCTGGTATGTGAGTTACCTCACACGCCCCAGGCTAGGGGAAAAAATAACCAAGAAGCAAGAATTTTTTTCCCTGGTCCATGAATGTCTCACAAGAGATGTACCAAGACCTGATATTTAAGGACAGTATGTGAAACATGGTGGAACAACAACTGTTAAAACTCCTAAAGTGAATAAAATAAAGCAACATTCCCATAACCAGTAAAAGAGAGAGCGAACAAGAGACAAAGAACCATTGCAGGCGCACCCCCCAATAAAGGACTCAGACACTGATAAAAGTGGATAACGGCATTGGGCCACATTTATTGATTCATGCCCTAGTCCGAATTATAAATTTCTATTGGTAATTGACCAATCATAATTCTTAAGGCAAGCAGGCCGAAGTAACACTGGTAAGGTACCACCCAAAATTGCCAACGGCAATTGCTACAATGTATCCATTTGTATCAATTTGTTTGTTGACAACAAACAAATTGTTGACCGTAGTCAATATCTAACTAATGACCCCACCCTCTGACGCGTATCCGTAAAATCACGGGGTGATGCATGCTGTCTAGCTATAGCCATCACCCCGTCGCCTAGTTCGTCGTTGACCGGACAACGTTTAACCAACTTATGCCTGTCTAGTGTTGTCCAGTCAATTGCGAACTTGCCGGATACCTGTGGGTCATAATGTTTATCTTACCAGTGCTACCCGCCACACGGAGGGGCTTCAAAGAAGGCTCGACGCCCCCCCCCAGACCGTCAGCTCGGTCAACAGGCCTGCTCGCCAATCACCCAACAGGAGGTCCATACCTCCTCGCGACAGATGGACCCCATCCCCTGCATACAAGTCATAATTTTGTAGGCTAATAGCGGGGTGACGACTGACCCTCCACCAAGCCCTGTCGACAAGGAACCGCGCCACTGCCCTATTCACCATGCGTCTAGCGCGGTCAAGGGCCAGGAGGTCAACACTCCCTCTGTAGGAATGGCGCGGGACCATGTCCGACCAAACAAGGGTTGTGGCGGGCCAGACGTAATGCAGGTAGGCGAGGTCCTCGCAAATCGCATGCTTCAGCGATAAGCCGGTGACCTGGCCCAAATCATTGCCCCCCAGGTGTATGATCAGAATGTCAGGCGGGTCAGCATTCTGGCCTGAAAAAAGGAAAGGCAGCAGCTCCCGCCATAACATCCCGGGCTTACCATGCCATGTGAGACTTGCGTATGCACCCAGTCCCAGTCGGGGTCCCCACTCTGTCGCCACAGCGTAACGCGCTGCCCTGTGCACGTAGCTATGGCCCACCAGCCATACTGTCACCGGTGTAATACGACACCCAGGGTCTGTAAAGAAAAATGAGGAAAAGAAGGTAAGGTGACTGAATTGGTACTCACGGCGGAAGTGGGCGCACATAAAACTGAAAACATTGCGAACCCCACCTTCCCATGCTGCGTATGTCAGCCCCGGAGTACCCAAAAGCAGCTGCGGTTGAGGCCGCCCCTATACGGAATGAATGGGTGCCATAGCGGGCACCTGGGAGGCCCACACTGGCCAGCGCTTTGCCCGTCACCTTCCAAAATTGAAATTTAGTAAGGGGAGACCCATCTTGGTGACAGAAAAACGGGCCATGGTGCGTGCCACGCAGTGCAAGGAACTCCTGTAGGGCACCAACCGGACAGATGTCTGCCAAAGAACACCGTAGCAGTCGCACACCACTGCCTACACCATGCTGATCCGTCTTAGAGGAGCGTATCCTCAACTGAGCCCAGTCTTTGGCAACACAGACATCCTCGAGTTCCAGTGCCCTACGACTTGCATCCGCCTTAGACAGCATCACAAGCTCGCTGATGCGGAGCGCTCCAAAAAATGCTACCGTTGTGGCTGCATGAAATAGGGCTGCCTCATATGTATCAAAACAGAGGCAAGGCCAGCCCCGGGCCAACTGGGTAAGAACCCCTGGGGAAATCGGGTTGCGGTCGCCCGGGCAACGCCCACGCTCGCGCACCCACCCCTCCAAAACATGTCTCACATGGAAGTCAGAGGTGCTGTCCACATGACCTCCCACTTTGGCCATAAAAGCCAACGCTGAAAGCTTAGATGCTATGGTGCGAGGTGCAAGGCCCTGAGCATGCAGGTAAACCATGAACCGCAGAACATGGGTTACTGGGATCGGCCAGGTTCCTGGCAGTTGAAATTGGGTACAGAATGCCCTGAAAGAATTAATTGCGTGGTGATACGCCTTACGCGTGCGTGGCGCTAGCGACAGGCCAATCGCCCGGTTCACCTCTCCTTGCCAATGGTCCATATCTCCTCCGGGAGTGGCAAGGGAAATTCCTCCGCATCCGGGGCCAAGGCACGGAACCGGGAGATCTGTAGGCGGGACAAAGCGTCAGCAATATCATTATTAACCCCTGGGACGTGCCTGGTCCTGAACAGGACGTTGAGGCGCAGGCAGCGCAACACAAACTGGCGCACTAGGTCCATAACCCTGGGCGATTTAGAAGTCTGTGCATTGACAATGCAAGCGCGGCGCCAAAATGGCCGCCGCGCTCTTTGCGGGGGCCCCCCCACAGGACGAAGGCATCCGGGTAGTTAGGGGCGTGGCCAGCTCCCTTATAAAAGGGGTGGCCACGAGGCAGCCGAGCTGCCATTTTGCGAAGCGACGGAGCGGAGAAGTTTTTCCCTCTTACCTCCGTCGCTTTTGGCTGTTACCGGGAAGCCTTTTGGCTGCTGAATTCTCTCGTTTCGGCTTCCCATCGATTGGCTGAGAGGCCCGCGAAGAAGAAGGCGGCTGCGAGCACGGCTCGTGCGGTTCGGAGGGGCAATCTGGGTTGGAAGACCGTGGCTGCGCCTCCCCAGCAGCCACATTTGCTTGCACCCACCGGGACCGGTGGAATGGGGTCTATTCCCCCTGGCTGGAGCCCACGCACGGGGCCAGTAGGGGCTGCGGCCCTCGGCCCGCAAGCGGTGGACACCTCTCATGGTGTTGCCCATTCCGCTGGGCCTCCCTTTATAGGAGCGTAGCTCGCTCCGAGGCCTTCCAGCCTTGGGGGGTGGTCCGGTCCCCTTCCCTGGCAGGTTGCTACATCGGCCCTAACGGGCCCGGGTGTGGGGTTGTTGCCCTATTCGGGCCCCGGGGTGCAGGGACCTGTACCCATGCCTGTAGTAGGCGGGCCGGCTGGTCCTTTGCCCCATGTCAGCGTGGAAGCCTTGTTGGCCCGCGTTGCGGCCCTCAAGACATCCCTGGCCTGGGCTAGCCACTCTTGGTCTCCATTTGGGGTTCGTTTCGACGCATCGTCTGCTGGGCAGCGGCAGGCGACGGGACGGGTCGAGCTGCTTGAGGCTCGTGGCACGACCTGGGCCACTGCCTCGCAGCTCCCCATTCAACAGACCGGTGCGGGTCAGGCCCCATCGACGAGCTCGACGGCGTTTGTGAGCTCCGACGCCCCCAGTGGGCCGGAACCCCCGGTGGGGGCGGCCTACGGGGGTGCAGCACGTGAGTATGCGGTCCAAGCTAGTGCACCTACACACGTGGCCACGTTGGAGGGGTTTCCAATGGCCTGGCCTCGCGCGGGTGGGGCGGCGGTCCAGCCGCTGACGCCCCACCTGGCAACGATACCTACCACTCAGGGCCCTGTGGTGGGGGGTGTTTTCTACCCTGTGGGGAATGTTTTGGGGGTGGCTGGCTTAGTACAGGCCCCCTTTCAGTTGCCAGCAGTCCTGTTGTGCCCGTGTCGGCCTTGCTGACGGCGGGGTATTCCTTACCGCTGGGTGTCCATTTGGCACAGACCACCAAAGAGAAGATCTGGCGGGGGGATTACGTGGATACCTTCTCACTCCTCAACAGAGGGCCCACCAAGGAGTAGGGGGGGGCAGGATGAGAAGGATAAGGAACAGGCACGTCGTAGCAAGCCACCACGTACATGGGCCGACTGGTTGCCGGCCTACCTCATATACATGGCGGTGTACCTTAGGGCCCGGCCGGATTTGGCAATTTCGATGGTCCAGTATTTGGACAACATCTACCGGGCGATGGTTGACTTTCCGGGCCCATCGTGGTTGGCTTATGACGTGTAATTCCATATGCGGATTCCCCGGCACCCCGACATTTGGTGGGTTGAGCCATGCCAGAGGCTGTGGCTTTTGTACATGACGCCCACGCGCCCCGCGCCCGGGGAGAGATACCATTGTGGACATGCGGTCCAGCGGGCAGCACAGGTCCACTGCCAGGGGGCGGGGCGGGGGGTTTCAGCCCGCCTGCTGTGCTGGACTTTCTCGTCCAATGGTTCCTGCAATAGGAAGAATGGCAAATACAGACATTAGTGTCCCCCCTGTGCTGGCCCCCATGCGGCCTCTGGCTGTCCCAGGCCTGGAGGGATGCGGGGCAGAGGGAGGGGTGGACAGGGGGCTGGCAAGACTGCCGCATATGGATCTAGTTCACCAAAGGGCTCCCTCCCCAATTAATGTGGACATGTTGGAGCGCTGGCTCACATTGTTCCCGAAGGGAGAGGATGCGGAGATCTCCTTCAGGGTTTTAGGCAGGGGTTACGTATCCCTTTCATGGGTGATAGGTCCCCTCAGGATGCCCCCAATCTTTATCCCTTAGGGGGAGGGAGGAGGTGGCTCCTGCCAGCAATGATAAGGAGGTCTATGCGGGCAGGGTCGTTGGCCCTGTCCCTGCGCCCCCGTTCCGGGGAGCATATTATTGCACTGATGCCATGCCTTTTGGCTGTTCCAATTCGGGCTCGGCATTCGAGCGTTACTCCATCTTCCTAGAGTGGGCTTTTGTTCGCAGATCAGGGTCCCGGTCTGTAGCCCATTCCCTGGATGATTTTATTCAGGGCTGAACGGGGCTGGGACACGTCCACACGTCTCCTCAACACATTTCAGACGCTAATGGAGGAACTTGGTGTCCCTTTAGCGCCCGAAAAGACTGAGGGCCCGCCTACACAGCTAGTATTCCTGGGGGTGGAGATTGACACAGTAGCACAGGCTTCTAGGTTGCAGCGGGATAAGGTGTCAAAGCTAGTGGCCCTTATCTCGGACTTGCTGGCCAAGCGCATGGCATTACCGAGGGACCTGCTGGTGCTACATGGTCACCTCAATTTCGCTGGCAGGGTCGTCGCACCGGGCAGGGCATTTGCGTGGCGCTTGTGCGACGCCATGGCAGGACTATCCAGGCCCCACCATAGGGTTAGACTTACCCGGGGTATCAGGGCAGACGTGCTTGTCTGGCTACAGGTCCTGAGGGATTTCAATGGGGTGTCATTTTGGAGGTCTGAGCTCCTGGCTTCCCCTTGCTTTAAGATACAGCCCGATGCCCGGGATCCCTGAGTTATGGGATGTACTTCAATTGGAAGTGGGCCTATGGTGGGTGGCCACCATCCTGGGCAGGCACGGGTCACCTGCGTGGTCTCACGTATCTGGAATTTTCCCTATACTGGGTGCTTTGATGCTATGGGGCGAGGAGGAGGCCAACTCGGTTGTCCACTTTGGTGTGACAATGCGGCTGTTGTCCACATTGTCAATGCACAGAGCTCTAAATCGCCCAGGGTTATGGACCCAGTGCGCCAGTTTGCGTTGCGCAGCCTGCGCCTCAACGTTCTTTTCAGGGCTAGGCATGTCCCAGGGGTTACTAATGATATTGCTGATGCTTTGTCCTGCCTGCAGATCTCCCGGTTCCGTGCCTTGGCCCCGGATGCGGAGGAATTTCCCTCGCCACTCCCGGACGGGATATGGAACATCGGCAAGGAGAGGTGAACCGGGCGATTGGCCTGTCACTAGCGCCACGCACGCGTAAGGTGTATCACCACGCATTTAATTCTTTCAGAGCATTCTGTACCCAATTCCAAATGCCAGGAACCTGGCCGATCCCGGTAACCCATGTTCTGCGGTTCATGGTTTACCTGCATGCCCAGGGCTTTGCACCTCGCACCATAGCATCTAAGCTGTCAGCGTTGGCTTTTATGGCCAAAGTGGGAGGTCATGTGGACAGCACCACTGACTTCCGTGTGAGACATGTTTTGGAGGGGTGGGTGCGCGCGCGTGGGCGTTGCCCGGACGACCGCCACCCGATTTCCCCAGGGGTTTTTACCCAATTGGCCCGGGGCTGGCCTGGCCTCTGTTTTGATTAGATGAGGCAGTCCATGTTATGCGGCTACAACGGTCGCCTTTTTTGGAGCGCTCCGCATCGGCGAGCTTGAGATGCTGTATAAGGCGGATGCAAGTCGTGGACAGCACCACTCACTTCCGTGTGAGACATGTTTTGGAGGGGTGGGTGCGCGCGCGTGGGCGTTGCCCGGATGACCGCCACCCGATTTCCCCAGGGGTTTTTACCCAATTGGCCCGGGGCTGGCCTTGCCTCTGTTTTGATAAGATGAGGCAGCCCATTTCATGCGGCTACAACGGTGGCCTTTTTTGGAGTGCTCGGCATCGGCGAGCTTGAGATGCTGTATAAGGCGGATGCAAGTCGTAGGGCACTGGAACTCGAAGATGTCTGAGTGAACAATATTCGGCTCAGTTGGGGATACGCTCCTCTAAAACGTATCAGCACGGCGTAGGCAGTGGAGTAGACTGCTACGATGTTCCTCAGCAGACATCTGTCCGGTTGGTGCCCTACAGGATTTCCTTGCACTGTATGGCACGCACCATGGCCCGTTTTTCTGTCACCAAGATGGGTCTCCCCTTACTAAATTTCAATTTTGGAAGGTGACGGGCAAAGCGCTGGCCAGTGTGGGCCTCCCAGGCGCCCGCTATGGCACTCATTCATTCTGTATAGGGGCGGCCTCAACCGCAGCTGCTTTTGGGTACTCAGGGGCTGACATACGTAGCATGGGACGGTGGGGTTCACAATGTTTTCAGTTTTATGTGCGCCCACTCCCGCCGTGAGTACCAACCCAGTCACCTTACCTACTTTCCCTCATTTTTCCTTACAGACCCGGGGTGTCGTATTACACCGGTGACAGTATGGCTGGTGGGCCATAGCTACGTGCACAGGGCAGTGCGTTATGCTGCGGCGACAGAGTGGGGACCCCGACTGGGACTTGGTGCATACGCAAGTCTCACATGGCATGGTAAGCCCGGGATGTTGTGGTGGGAGCTGCTGCCTTTCCTTTTTTCAGGCCAGAATGCTGACCCGCCTGACATTCTGATCATACACCTGGGGGGCAATGATTTGGGCCAGGTCACCGGCTTGTCGCTGAAACATGCGATTTGCGAGGACCTCGCCTACCTGCATTACGTCTGGCCCGCCACAACCCTTGTTTGGTCGGACATGGTCCCGCGCCATTCCTACAGAGGGGGTGTTGACCTCCTGGCCCTTGACCGTGCTAGACGCATGGTGAATAGGGCAGTGGCGCGTTTCCTTGTCTACAGGGCTTGGGGGAGGGTCAGTCGTCACCCCGCTATTAGCCTACAAAATTATGACTTGTATGCAGGGGATGGGGTCCATCTGTCGCGAGGAGGTATGGACCTCCTGTTGGGTGATTGGTGAGCAGGCCTGTTGACCGAGCTGACGGTCTGGGGGGGGCGTCGAGCCTTCTTTGAAGCCCCTCTGTGTGGCGGGTAGCACTGGTAAGATAAACATTATGACCCACAGGTATCCGGCAAGTTCGCAATTGACTGGACAACACTAGACAGGCATAAGTTGGTTAAACGTTGTCCGGTCAACGATGAACTAGGCGACGGGGTGATGGCTATAGCTAGACAGCATGCATCACCCCGTGATTTTACGGATACGCGTCAGAGGGTGGGGTCATTAGTTAGATCTTGACTACGGTCAACAATTTGTTTGTGGTCAACAAACAAATTGATACAAATGGATACATTGTAGCAATTGCCGTTGGCAATTTTGGGTGGTACCTTACCAGTGTTACTTCGGCCTGCTTGCCTTAAGAATTATGATTGGTCAATTACCAATAGAAATTTATAATTCGGACTAGGGCATGAATCAATAAATGTGGCCCAATGCCGTTATCCACTTCCATTGGTGTCTGAGTCCTTTATTGGGGGGTGCGCCTGCAATGCAAGCACGGCGCCAAAATGGCCGCCGCGCTCTTTGCGGGGCCCCCCCCACAGGACGAAGGCATCCGGGTAGTTAGGGGCGTGGCCAGCTCCCTTATAAAAGGGATGGCCACGAGGCAGCCGAGCTGCCATTTTGCGAAGCGACGGAGCGGAGAAGTTTTTCCCCTCCACCCCCTCCCTAGTTAACAGTGTGATATTTTGGTCGCTTCGGGGCCGGGTGGGAATTTTTGGCTGGGACCCATATTGGCTTCCGGGTCCTGGTTTTTTCGCCCATCCCACACTGTTGCTATGGTTTGACATAGGGGTTTTTCTGCTGCTGCTGTTGACTTTGGTCACATGGGCGGGTAGCACTGGTAAGGTAAACATTATGACCCACAGGTATCCGGCAAGTTCGCAATTGACTGGACAACACTAGACAGGCATAAGTTGGTTAAACGTTGTCCGGTCAACGACGAACTAGGCGACGGGTTGATGGCTATAGCTAGACAGCATGCATCACCCCGTGATTTTACGGATACGCGTCAGAGGGTGGGGTCATTAGTTAGATATTGACTACGGTCAACAATTTGTTTGTGGTCAACAAACAAATTGATACAAATGGATACATTGTAGCAATTGCCGTTGGCAATTTTGGGTGGTACCTTACCAGTGTTACTTCGGCCTGCTTGCCTTAAGAATTATGATTGGTCAATTACCAATAGAAATGTATAATTCGGACTAGGGCATGAATCAATAAATGTGGCCCAATGCCGTTATCCACTTTCATTGGTGTCTGAGTCCTTTATTGGGGGGTGCGCCTGCAATGTGGACCACAACCGCGTTGTCACACCAGAAATGCACGACCGAGTTGGCCCACTCCTCGCCCCATAGCATCAAAGCACCCAGGATAGGGAAAAACTCCAGATATGTGAGATCACGCAGGCGACCCGTGCCTGCCCAGGCCGGTTCACCCCCGAATAAAAAGTCATCCAGGTAATGGGCTACAGACCGGGACCCTGACCTGCGGACGAAAGCCCACTCTAGGGAGGTACTGAAACGCTCGAAAGCCGAGCATGATATGGAACAGCCAAAAGGCATGGCCTTGTCAAAGTAATATTCGCCCCGAAATTTGAAACCCAGCAATTCAAAGTCGCCCGGGTGCACCGGCAAGAGGCGAAAAGCCGACTTAATGTCGCACTTAGCCAGCAGCGCACCCGGGCCACATGAGCGCACCATGCGCAGCGCGTGGTCAAAAGATGTATACCTGACTGAGCAAAGGTCATCAGGGATAGCATCATTGACCGATCGGCCGGCTGGGTAGGACAAGTGATGGATAAGGCGAAACTCTCCTGGAGACTAAGCCCAGGGGCGATACCTTAAGATTGGGGAATGGGGGTGCAGGGAAAGGGCCAGCGACCCTGCCCGCATCGACCTCCTTATTAATGCTGGCAGCAGCCACCTCCTCCCTCCCCCTAAGGGACAAAAGGTTGGGGGCATCCTGAGGGGACCTATCACCCATGAAAGGGATACGGAACCCCTGCCTAAAGCCCTGAAGGAGATAATCTGCATCCTCCCCTTTCGGGTACAATGTGAGCCAATGCTCCAACATGTCCACATTAATTGGGGAGGGAGCCTTTCGGTGAACCAGCTCCATCTGCGGCAGTCTTGCCAGCCCCCTGTCCGCCCCTCTCTCTGCCCCGCGTCCCTCCAGGCCTGGGACAGGCAGAGGCTGCGTGGGGGCCCGCACAGGTGGGACACTCATGTCTGTACTTGCAATTCTTCCTATTGCAGGAACCATAGGACGAGAAAGTCCAGCACAGCAGGCGGACTGGTACCCCCTGCCCCTCCACCTGGCGGGGAACCTGTGCTGGAGCCGCTCGCTGGACCGCATGTCCACAATGGTACCTTTCCCCTGGCGCGGGGCGTGTGGGCATCATGTACAGAAGCCAAAGCCTCTGGCATGGCTCATCCCACCTCATCTCAGGGTGCAGGGGAATCCGCATCCGGAATTCCTCGTCATAAGCCAACCACGACGGGCCCGGAAAGTCAACCATCGCCCGATAGATGTTGTCCAAATACTGGACCATCGGAATTGCCAAATCCGGCCGGGCCCTCAGGTACACCGCCATGTAGATGAGGTAGGCCGGCAGCCAGTTGGGCCACGTACGTGGAGGCTTGCGACGACGTGCCTGCTCCTTATCCTTCTCATCCTGCCCCTCCCTCTCTTCCTTGGTGGGCTCCCTGTTTAGGAGTGAGAAGATATCTACATACTCCCCCCGCCATATTTTCTCTTTGGTGGCCTGTGCCAAGTGGTCACCCAGTGGTAAGGAATACCCCGCTGTAGGCAAGGCCGAGACAGGCACTGCAGAAACTGCGGGCATATGGAAAGGGGCTTGGACTAGCCCAGGCACCCCCAAAACATTCCCCACAGGGTAGGAAACACCCCCCACCCCGGGGCCCTGTGTGTTAGTTGTCGTCGCCGGGTGGGGCGTCAGCGGCTGTACCGCCGCACCACCCACGCGAGGCCAAGGCCACGGCCATTGGAAAGCCCCCCCATTGTGGCCACGTGTGTAGGTGCACTAGTTTGGACCGCATACTCACATGCCGCACCCCCGCGGGCCGCCCCCACCGGGGGTTCCGGCCCACTGGGGGCGTCGGAGCTCACGACCGCCGTAGAGCTCATCGCTGGGGCCTGACCCGCACTGGCCTGCTGGTTGGGGAGCTGCGAGGCAGTGACCAAAGTCGCGCCACGCACCTCAAGCAGCTCGACCCGTCCCATCGCCTGCCGCTGCCCAGCAGACGACGCGTCAAAATGAACCCCAAAGGGAGCCCCAGCGTGGCTGGCCCAAGCCAGGGAAGCCTCAAGGGCCGCAACGCGGGCCAGTAAGGCCTCCACACTGACGAGGGGCCAAGGGCCAGCCGGCCCGCCTGCTACAGGCGTGGGTACAGGTCCTTGTACCCCGGGGCCCAAATAGGGCCATGACCCCACACCCAGGCCCGGTAGGGCCGATGTAGGCACCTGCCAGGGAAGGGGACCACACCACCCCCCAAGGCTGGAAGGCCCCGGGGTGAGCTGCGCCCCTATAGAGGAAGACCCAGTAGAATGGGAAGCACCAGGAGCGGTGTCCACCGCTTGCGGGCCGCGGGCCGCAGCCCTTGCTGGACCCATGCTTGGGTCCCCCGCCTCCGGCCAAGGGGGAATAGACCCCATCCCACTGATCCTGATGGGTGCAGGCAAAGGCGGCTGCTGGGGAGGCGCAGCCGCGGTCCTCCGACCCGGATTGCGCCTCCGAACCGCGCAAGCCGCGCTCGCGGCCGCCTTCTTCTTCGAAGGCATCTCAGTCCAACCTATGGGAAGCCGAAAGAAGAAAATCAGCAGCCAAAAGGCTTCCCAGTCAAGGCAAAAGCGACGGAGGTAAGAGGGAAAAACTTCTCCGCTCCGTCGCTTCGCAAAATGGCAGCTCGGCTGCCTCGTGGCCACCCCTTTTATAAGGGAGCTGGCCACGCCCCTAACTACCCGGATGTCTTCGTCCGGTGGGGGGCCCCCCGCAAAGAGCGCGGCGGCCATTTTGGCGCCGCGCTTGCATTGTCTTGCTTTTCTACTTTACTATTTGTTTGTTCTAAAGAAAAGGACCTTTATGAAAAGGGATATTCTCTGAAATGATATGAGTCATGACCCACTCTACAAGAGATCAAATGGAAGGGAAACTGTAGTTCCAGCATGTAGAAAATATATGGTACAGTACTTTAATCCAGGTTAAAATGCCCCATTCATTTTACCTTGTTAGCTTTCTTCCTGGGCATGGATATTAGATTCTAAGTAGCTCTTGTTAAGATGCTGACTAGGAGGCTGAAAGTCAGCAGTTCAAAACCTGAGTACTCCATGACGGAATGAGTGCCCATCTCTGTCCCAGCTCTGTCACCCTAGCAGTTCGAAAGCAAGAAATGGCAAGTAGATAAATAGGGACCACTTCGGTGGGAAGCTAAACAGTGTTCCGTGTACTTAACCCCAGAGTCGGATACGACTGGCTTTCGAGCAAGGGTGACCTTATACTTTAAATTATTTTAAACTAACCTAATGAAACTGGCCTTGACAGCTTCAAGAAAGGATTAGACAAGTTCATGGAGGACAAGGGTATCAATGGCTATAATTGTGGATACCTAAGGACAACCTCCGGGTTGGAGAGATAGGCAGGATATCTCTCAATGCCATTTCCAGGGAATCCTAAGCAGGTGAAGGCATTTGCTTGGGAATACCCTGAAGGAAATGGTGAGCCACTGTGTGTGACAGAATGCTGGACTGGATGGGCTGTGGCCTGTTCCAGCAAGGCTGAACCAAATAACAAAAATAAGAGCTGCTTAGAACTAATATATGTGCCCTTGAAGAAGGCAAACAGATCAAAATGAGTTGGGTGTTAAATAACGTATACTGGGAGTACAGTTTCACTCCTTTTTGATATACAGTATTGCTTCATTGGATAGAAAAATTCTTTTTGTTGATAACTATCCTCTAAATAAATATCTTATTCTGTGGCCTCTGCAATTCAAGTGCAATTGTTCCTCTAGAGCAGGGGTCAGCAAACCTGGCTCTCCAGATGTTCTTGGACTTAAATTGCCAGAAGCCCTGAACAGCAGAAGTGTTGAATTGGGCTTCTGCTAATTGAAGTCAAAGAACACCTGGACTGCCATGTTTGCTGATTCCTGCTCTAGAACATGACTACATTCTCCTGTCTCCAATTTCTATTCTAGTTTCAGAAAATGTATAGTTTAAAACAGGAGTAGTACAGGGTACACAGAAAGAGCCTTCTCGAAGATTGTGGTATTTTTGAACCACGATCAGGTGTACCCCAGGCAACGGCCACCTTGTGCTTGCTAATCTTACACTAGGTTGGACAAAAGGAACTGCAGAATGAACTCACCAAAAGGTAGCTTCATTTTGGCAGTTTTATGTCTGGTCTAGATGCAGAAGAAGAAGAATAGGAGCAGGCAACTTGTGGAAAGTCTTGAGGAGGGCAATTTTCCACCTCCATGACCCTCCTAAGTTGGTTGGGCACACAGGTAAAGGTGAATGTCACTCTTGCGAGAAAGCCAGTGACCCTAGGTTTCAGTGCGCATCTCTGTTTATTGCCAAAGAGCCAGCGCTGTCTGCATCTGCAGACATTTCTGTGGACATCTGGCAGGCATGCCTCAACACCAGAGTGCACGGAATGCTGTTTACCTTCCCACCGAAGTGGTCCCTATTTACCTACTTCCAATTTCTTACTTTAGAACTGCTAAGTTGGCAGGAGCATGGACAGAGACGGGAGCTCACTCTGTCATGCAGTACCCGGGAATCGAACTCCAACCTTCCAGTAAGCGAGTTCAGTGTCTTAACTACTTGAGCCACCGCAGTCTCCTTGGGCACACAAAACACCAACAAATGAATGAAAACAAATGAAGCTAAAATAGTTAGATCAGTCAATGGCGAATCTTTTAGAGACCAAGTGCCCAAACAGAGGGCGAACTCTGGGATGGGGAAGGGAGGAAGCGCTCCCATTGGGCTGCTGGGAAGAGGGGCTGGGCAAACTCAATGCTGGGGAGACAGAGCATGTGCCCACAGAGAGGGCTGTGAGTGCCCTCTCTGACACGCATGCCATAGGTTCACCACCACTGAGTTATATGCTTACTTCTGTTCCCCTCCCCCACAAAATGGGTAATATTGCTATTAAATGGTGTAGAGGAGCTCTGTGATGTCATCAAATTGTGAACTAGCATTCTTGGAGACTCCTTGTGTCATATCTTCTATCTGTAAAGCATAATTTGCTTACCTTGAGTGACATAATGCTTAAGATTTAGGATGTAATAACCCCCCCCTTGAAATGTGCATCAAAGCATAAGCAGGACACAAGAGGCCTTTTTGGATTTCAGATTTCTCAAGCAATTATTGGGGCAGCATACTGTATATAGATGTATTGTCCTCTCCAGTTAGCTCTATCTAGACTCTAACCTCCATCTCTCCTTATTGCACAACTGAAAACACTTATATCTCTCAGTCACATACCTATCATGTCTTGTCACCTAGAAAACCATCTCAAAGTCTAGTAGGACAGCTTATTCAAATATATATATAGATCTAGTAGGAGATCATATCTTCATGGTTAGCTCCCACTGATGAAATACCATCCAGACTGTCCTGGACTATATCTGCTTGACAAAAGAATGACCAACCCTTAACATTAATTTGATAGTTGATGGCTTATAGGCCTTGGTAATTACTAACTATGAGAGGAAGGAGTGGCCAGGTGGAGCATATAAAAATCCATGCTTCATACCTGCCAATCTATTTTAGACAAGACAATGACTTCTATGGTGATCTCTCTCATATACAGCTGTGCACTCCTACCATTGCTCTCAGCAACAATAGGTAAGGATCACTTTAATCTGGACTAAAATATCCCTTGTCTTTGATTTCAGTAGACCTCTGACAATAGAACATAGGCTATGTAAACATCTGTATACTTTTTCTTGGACTCTTAACACTTTTGTTTGAGGGAGAAAGAGGGAGACAGAAAGTTCCAGAGTAGCAAAGACTGATTAAAGAGGAATGGAAATAAGTGTTTTGTTGTTGGAGTGGTTATGTAAAAAGGGCAACCAGATTAGAAGGGAGATGGATATCTGGGTCCATGGATTACAACTATATTTTAGGAATATGAGTTATGATGTGCTAGAGAACCAGGAACTAGACATACAGGTACAGAATTGGGTACTGTGGGGTGTATGTTATATGCTGTCAAGTCAGAACTGACTTATAGTAACCCTAATATTATTTTCAAGGTAAGTGAGATATTTAAGGAATAGTTTTACCAGTTTCATCCCCCCCCCCCCCATGGCTGATCAGGGATTCAAACCAAGGTCTTCTCCATCCTAGTCTCCTCTCTATCCATTACACAACACTGGATAATCACTGCTTGACTGTAACATGTAGCAGTGTTAGCAAAGAAAATGTGATAGCCTACCAGCCATTGGATCTAGAGAGCTCTACATGAAATGAAACCACTGGTGGGCATCAGCAGGTTTGCACCAGTTTGCCAGAACCGGCAGCAGAAATTCTGGCTGACCCTGCCCATCCAAATTTTGAAATAAAGTAGTCTTAATCTGGGTGCAACACAGGGCTTTCCCCCTGGTCACGCCCACCATACTACACCCACAGTGTGGTAGTAAATTTTTTTGGAGCCCACCACTGAATGAAACCATGCACAGTAGCCAGCTTTGGCTTTCCAAAGAAGATACATTGAAGACACACACTTTTCTGGGCTATTACTTTGTGATCTCACAGGTATTCATCATAAAGGGTTCCCTTCAACCAATCAGAAGTTACTAGATATAAGTATATGTAGTTGTAATCTGATTGCCAGTGTATAGCTACAACTGTAGATAGGACACAGAGAAAAGTCTGCGAAGTCTGGCTTGTGTACATGGATTTTAGATTATTGCCACTGAGGTTCAGTCTCAACCCCCCACCCCCAATTCTAGATGTCTTGCTCTGTAACTAGGAATGAACTGAGAATGAGTGGATCAGGAATGCATTCTACTTTCTTGTTTGCCTGATTCTGTGACATAGGTTGGGTCTACGTTCACTCAGAATAGTTCCACTGAAATAAGGAGAAGTTGACTTCATTATGATGGACTAAAGTCCTATTTATGTTACTGGGGCCAATCTGCATACAACTAAGTTTGAAATCTAGTAATTATATTTCTTTGTTACTTTTCAGCCATAATGGTTTTCCAAATTGTTTCAATAAGCATGATAGATTTTATAACTTGATGACTGATAAAGATGTATCCAGGGATGTGTTTCTTTCTAAATATTTGTTAGCCAAATAGCATAGTTATTTTCCAGGCCCTGTGTCAGATTCATCACATGGAACATGCTGCACTAAAACAGAACTAAAAATATGATCAAGATGAACATGCAATTTGTTGGTGCCTATTTTTGTGATAGGAAGGATGCTTATTTTCTCTCTGCCATTTTTTTTTGGGGGGGGAGGAGTTGTGGCCATGTATTTTGCTATTTAAATATAATTCTGAATGTGTCATCATCATCATCTAGCAAACCCTTTTTATTGCGATCCTCCTTATTTTGTTGGTATCACAACATATAGAGAAAATGTCATATTCTCTTGCACATACCAAACCAAACCAGCCCAGCCCAGCCCAGCCCAGTCCAGTCCAAATCAAACCAAACCAAAGAATCCCCCTGCCTCTCTCACTTCACAGTTTGCCATGGTGCCAGGATATGTTTCCCCTTTCCCTCCCAGCTGCTCTACATGAGGCAACTTGCCTCCCTCAAATTCTAATTAGTGACTGGCATAATAAGAGATCCAACTGAAGCTTATGCAAATTGCAGTACAAGGAAGGCAGGTTGCCACATGAAACAGCACTCTGTGGTAATGTGAAATTCTTATTTCCATTGTGTTTCCTTTTAAACAACAATGAGTTTTGGTTTGGTTGGGTGGAGAACTATCCAGCCTCTAGGAGCCACATGCAAATATTGTAAGTACAGTGAAAGTAAACTGATGTGAAAGGCTGAGAACTGATGCCACTCACACACATCATCAACCATATCCTTCCCCATTCTAGATAACAATACAGTACTGTACCTCATTCTTGGTACCGGCATCTCCCAAAACCAAACACCTATTGATTCACAACAGACTACACAACAATATAGATATGGTACCATAACCTGTTACAAGCCAAGAAGCCAACTCAGTCTATTTTTTCTGGCAGCACAATTATGTGTCCCAACAATGGTACCCACAACACCAGATACTTATTTACTTGTTCATCTGCCAATGTGATCTATGCCATCTTTAGTCAGAAATGCACTCTACAGTATATAGGAGAAACAGGGCACTCTCTATGCCAAGATAATTAATAGGCTTAAATCTTATATTAGATGTGGTAAAACACAAAAACCTGTTTCACAACATTTCAGTTTTTCAGGAGACTCCATAAATGACCTGGAAACAAACAGATAAACCACAAAACAAGATCACAGAGACAGCTGGAATCAGATTCATATACACATTCCAGGGAGCATCAGAAGGATTAAGTATCAACCAGAGTTTCTTATCTCAATATATACATTAATAAATAGTTCTCCCCACAGTCTTTTGTATTCATCAAACCATGTGCCAGGACCATCCAAAAGCAAGGGAGTGATACCTTTACTGGCCACCAAAACAACGAACTGTGGTTGCAAAGAGTAGAACATATGATTTTTTGCACTGCACAGCAAGTGTGAAAATATCCATTTAAACAAGGCCACATCTGCAATCAACATTCTTATAGTTAATTACTTATGCCATTTATGCCATTGTCACTTCCATTAGCTTGCCTTAGGTGTGTGAGAAGAGCTTCCTCTGAGACTGGAAGTTGTTCACCATGCTCTCTCTTCACATGATCATCCTCTTGCGATTATCAGTTATGTGGAAAGTGATGTTTGAGAGGAGTGCCACTGGGTAATCCTGTCTTCAAGTGTTTATCCATAATTATTATCAATATCTTGCAGCTCTCCTGGTAGCTTAGTGGTTAAGACACTGAGCTGGAGACTGGAAGGTCGGGTTTCGATACTTGGGGACATGAAAGGAGCCTCATTCGGGCGTCCCCTCAGTGGAGTTTCTCCAGCAAAAATCCTTTCAACCCAGAGTAATCTCTGACACGAAATTATTATTATCAAGATCTATAGATCAGAATTGGAGTGGATAGCCCTTCAAACGGAAGATACCTTTAGAAGAAGGACCTGTCTTCTAACAGCCCTACTAACAGGAAACGTGCTCCCTAAAAGAGGACATTTGGGCTTCTATGTATTGCTAAAATGATATTTTGTATACTTCATTTTCTCTTGTTTGGGCCACTTTCTCTGAGTAGACCACTGCTTCTGTTCCTTTTTCTCTAACCTCTTGTATTTCCCTTTCAGCTCCTTGGCCATGTATTTTCCCATTTGTATACAAGCAGAAAAGCTACTCTTCTTGCACGAAAGAAGGTGCCATCGATCTGAAGTTGTGGTGTGCCACAACGGCAAACTATGACAGGGACAAACAATGGAAGCACTGTGCTCCTTATGGTGAGAAATGTTGCATCTCATTGATATCTCTCCTTGTGATCAATACATTCACCTGCAATGCATTCGGACTGGTTTTGAGCTAGTATCTTATAGTTAGTCCCAACAAAGAGTTGTATTGATTGCTGAAGGGTAGATCAACATTTATGTCAATCCCATTGAGTTACTGGATCTACTCCAGTTGGAATTAGCAATAGGATGTGGCTTTTGTTTTGAATGAATCTATCTTTGTGACCCTTACTTTTATATTAGTGTGTCTGTTCTAGCTGGTTTGTGAATGGAGTTTGTATGTGTGTTGTGGGAAGGGGAGGGAGAAGGTATGTTGCTAGTAGTTGCTCCAACCTGTTTACATGTTGCCCTTACCCACTGCTGGCTCTATGCCCTTCAAGACTCAGCCCAGGCGCAATCTGAATTTTAGGCATTATAAAAAAAGGATTCTTACTGAAATCTTGCATGCAATATGTCACAAATAAGGCAGTAAGTAAAGGTCACCCTTGCTTGAAAGCCAGTTGTATTCAACTCTATGCTCATCTCAGAGAGCCAGCGCTGTCTGCATCTGAAGACATTTCTGTGGGCACGTGGCAGACATGCCTAGACACCGGAGTGCATGGAACGCTGTTTACCTTCCCATCGACTTGGTAACTATTTATCTAATTGCAATTTCTTGCTTTCAAACTGCTACGTTGGCAGGAGCTGGGACAGAGACAGAAGCTCTTTCCATCATGCAGTAATCAGGTCTCGAGCTGGTGACCTGCCGGCCTTCCAGCCAGCATCTTAACCACTTGAGCCACCGCAGTCCCCAAAATAAGACAGTAACCAATAACTAATTATGTTTCCTCAATACCAAGGCTGTAACAAGTATAGGTGTACTCTTTTTTGATTTTTGGTTTCAATTCCCAGAATTTCCCAAGAAGAACCCTCCAGGAATTCTGGGAGCTACCATCCAGAACTGAAACCAGCATATCTGTAGATTTAATCAGAGAAGGGCTTTCTGGTGACTTAGCTGTATCATTGGGCTCCTTCAGCCTTCCTGTTTCATGCGGTTGGATTGCAAACATAAAAATGAAGTACCCTTAGTGTTTCCTGGGGTGCAGTTTTCTAGGAGGAGCTCTTTATTGAGTCTAACGGGCATTGAGATTCATCCAAATTTACATCTGACTGGCAAGAACTAACATGAATCCAAAATCCACTGTTTTTGTCCCAGTACCATAATAGGCAAACAGTTATAACAATTCAAGGTAGCAGGCAAATATAATGCTATGATGGAACTTCCTGAGACTTTGCCAGTTCTGCTGTGAAGATACTCAAAACACAGGTATCCTTTCACAAGAACAGAGAGGAATGTTTATCCAAAAGTATGAAAACACACATTCCTCTTACCGATTATCCAAAGGTATGAAAAGATGTCTCTGGTGGCTTAGTGGTTAAGATGCTGAACTTGACAACCAGAAGGTCAGCAGATTGAGACCCAAGTACTGCACGGTGGAGTGAGCTCCTGTCTCCGCCCTAGCTCCTGCCAGCCTAGCAGTTCGCAAGCAAGAAATTGCAAGTAGATAAATAGGTACCACTTTAGTGGGAAAGGTAACAGCATTCTGTGCACTCTGGCATCTAGTCATCCCTGCCATATGACAATGGAAATGTCTTCAGATGCAGACAGTGCTGGCTCTTTGGCTGTAAATGGAGATGAACACCGCCTCCTAGAGTTGGATATGACCGACTTTCATGCAAGAGAGACCTTTATCTAAAGGTATGAAAACACATACTGTATTCTTATTAGTACTGTATATAATAGCACATATATCCTCTTGCTCTCTCTCTTTCTAGAGTATGGAGGTAATTCTGATGGAAAAAGCTGCACCTTTCCCTTTGTCTACAAGAAACGGACATTCTATACCTGCACCAGTGAAGACGCTATGTACAGGAGGTTTTGGTGTGCCACTACGGGGAGCTACGATAAAGATGCAAAATGGAGTTACTGTGCTGATACAAGTAAGAATTTAAGAGGGACCTAGAAGTAGGTTGAGGTAGATCAAAGAGATGAATATGAGAGAAACATTGAGCTCATGGGTGGGCTAAAGCAATAGTAATAATAATCTGATGGTTGCGACTAATAAGGAAATCTATCTCTCTCCCTGTGACTAAAGGCTCTTTGCAGGCGCACCCCCCCAATAACGGACACAGACAACATTGAAAGTGGATAACAGCAAAGGGCCACATTTATTGATTCAATGCCCTAGTCCGAATTATAAATTTGTATTGGTAAAACGACCAATCATAATTCCTAAGGCAAGCAGGTCGAAGTAACACTGGTAAGGTACCACCCCAAAATTGCCAACGGCAATTGGTTACAATGTATCAAATTGTATCAATTTGTTTGTTAACAACAAACAAATTGTTGACCGTAGTCAATAACTAACTCATGACCCCACCCTCTGACGCGTATCCGTGAAATAACAGGGGTGATGCATGCTGGTTAGCAATCATCATCACCCCATCGCCTGATTCGTCGTTGACCGGACAACGTTTAACTACTTTATTCCTGTCTAGTGTTGTCCAGTCAATTGCGAACCTGCCGGATACTTGTGGGTCATACTGTTTACCTTACCAGTGCTACCCGCCCATGTGACCAAAGTCAACAGTAGGAACGAAGAAAGACCCCTATATCAAACCATAGCAACAGTGTGGGATGGGCAAAAAAGCCAGGACCCGAAGCCAATGTGGGTCCCAACCAAAAATTCCCACCCGGCCCCGAAGCGACCATGATCACACTGTTAACTAGGGAGGGGGTGGAGGGAAAAACTTCTCCGCTCCGTCGCTGAGGCAAAATGGCAGCGCGGCTGCCTCGTGGCCACCCCTTTTATAAGGGAGCTGGCCACGCCCCTAACTACCCGGATTCTCTGTCCTGTGGGGGGGGCCCGCAAAGTGCGCGGCGGCCATTTTGGCGCCGCGCTTGCATTGCAGGCGCACCCCCCCAATAACGGACACAGACAACATTGAAAGTGGATAACAGCAAAGGGCCACATTTATTGATTCAATGCCCTAGTCCGAATTATAAATTTGTATTGGTAAAACGACCAATCATAATTCCTAAGGCAAGCAGGCCGAAGTAACACTGGTAAGGTACCACCCCAAAATTGCCAACGGCAATTGGTTACAATGTATCAAATTGTATCAATTTGTTTGTTAACAACAAACAAATTGTTGACCGTAGTCAATAACTAACTCATGACCCCACCCTCTGACGCGTATCCGTGAAATAACAGGGGTGATGCATGCTGGTTAGCAATCATCATCACCCCATCGCCTGATTCGTCGTTGACCGGACAACGTTTAACTACTTTATTCCTGTCTAGTGTTGTCCAGTCAATTGCGAACCTGCCGGATACTTGTGGGTCATACTGTTTACCTTACCAGTGCTACCCGCCACACGGAGGGGCTTCACAGAAGACCTGACGCCCCCCCCCCAGACCGTCAGCTCGGTCAACAGGCCTGCTCGCCAGTCACCCAACAGGAGGTCCATACCTCCTCGCGACAGATGGACCCCATCCCCTGCATACAAGTCACAATTTTGCAGACTAATATCGGGGTGATGACTAACCCGTCCCCAAGCCCTGGTGGTGAGAAACCGCGCCACTGCCTTATTGACCGCGCGCCTAGCTCGGTCAAGGGCCAGGAGGTTAACGCCCCCTCTATAAGAGTGGCGCGGAACAATGTCCGACCAAACCAGGGCCGTGGCAGGCCAGACATAATGCAAGTAGGCGAGGTCCTCGCAAATCGCATGCTTGAGCGATAAGCCGGTGACCTGGCCCAAATCATTGCCCCCCAAGTGGATGATTAGAATGTCAGGCGGGTCAGCCCCCAGGCCAGAAAAAAGGAAAGGCCGCAGCTCCCGCCATAACATCCCAGGCTTACCGTGCCATGAGAGACTGGCGTGGTCACCCAGTCCCAGTCGGGGTCCCCACTCTGTCGCCGCAGCGTAACGCGCTGCCCTGAGCACATAGCTGTGGCCCACCAGCCATACTGTCACCGGTGTAATACGACACCCAGGGTCTGTAAGAAAATTGAGAAAAAGGAAGGTAAGGTGAATGGATTGGTACTCATGGCGGGAGTGGGCGCACATAAAACTGAAAACATTGTGAGCCCCACCTCCCCATGCTGCGTATGTCAGCCCCAGAGTACCCAAAAGCAGCTGCAGTAGAGGCTGCGCCAATACGGAACGAATGTGTGCCATAACGGGCACCTGGTAGTCCCACCCTGGTGAGGGCTCTAGCTGTCACCTTCCAAAACTGAAATTTAGTAAGGGGAGACCCATCTTGGTGACAGAAAAACGGGCCATGGTGCCAGCCACGCAGTGCCAGGTATTCCTGTAGGGCACCAACCGGACAGATGTCTGCCAAAGAACACCGTAGCAGTCTTACTCCACTGCCTACGCCATGCTGATCTGTTTTGGAGGAGCGAATCCTCAACTGGGCCCAGTCTTTGGCAACATATACATCTCCGAGTTCCAGTGCCCTACCACTTGCATCCGCCTTAGACAGCATCACGAGTTCGCTGATGCGGAGCGCTCCAAAAAATGCCACCGTTGTGGCTGCATGAAAAAGGGCTGCCTCATAATGATCAAAACAGAGGCCTGGCCAGCCCCGGGCCAACTGGGTAAGAACCCCTGGGGAAATAGGGTGCCGGTCGTCCGGGCAACGCCCGCGCTCGCGCACCCACCCCTCCAAAACGTGTCTCACACGGAAGTCAGAGGTGGTATCCACATGACCCCCTACTTTGGCCATAAAAGCCAACGCCGAGAGCTTGGATGCTATGGTGCGAGGTGCAAGGCCCTGTGCATGCAGGTGAACCATGAACCGCAGAACATGGTCCACCGGGATGGGCCAGGTCTCTGGCCATTGAAATCGAGCAGCAAAAGCCTTATACAAATTGAAAGCTTGTTGATACGCCTTACGCGTGCGTGGCGCTAGTGACAGGCCAATCGCCCGGTTCACCTCTCCTTGCCAATAGTCCACATCTCGTCCGGGAGTGGCGAGGGAAATTCCTCCGCATCCGGGGCCAAGGCGCGGAACCGGGAGATCTGCAGGCGGGACAAAGCGTCAGCAATATCGTTATTAACCCCTGGGACATGCCTGGCCCTGAACATGACGTTGAGGCGCAGGCAGCGCAGCACAAAATGGCGCACTAGGTCCATGACCCTGGGCGATTTAGAAGTCTGTGCATTGACAATGTGCACCACGGCAGCATTGTCGCACCAGAAATGCACCACCGAATTAGCCCACTGTTCGCCCCATAGCATCAAAGCACCCAGAATGGGAAAAAATTCCAGGTATGTGAGATCCCGCAGGCGACCTGTGCCTGCCCATGCCGGTGGCCACCCACCATAGGCCCACTTCCCATTGAAGTACATCCCATAACCCAGGGATCCTGAGGCATCAGACTGGATCTGGAAATTGGGGGATGCCAGGAGGTCAGACCTCCAAAATGAGACCCCATTAAACTCCCTCAGGAATTGCAACCAGACAAACATGTCTGCCCTGATACCCCGGGTAAGCCTGACTCTGTGGTGGGGCCTGGATAACCCTGCCATGGCGTCGCATAAGCGCCGGGCAAAAGCCCTGCCCGGTGCGACCACCCTGCAGGCAAAATTGAGGTGCCCGTGTAGCACCTGCAGTTCCCTCAGGGATGCCTTACGCTTGGCCAGCAATTCCGAGATAAGGGTCACTATCCTAGACACCTTATCACCCGGTAACCTAGAAGCCTGTACTACTGTATCAATCTCAACCCCCAGGAATACTAGTTTGGTCGACGGGCCCTCGGTCTTTTCGGGCGCTAAAGGGACACCCAGTTCCTGCATTAGCGTCTGAAATGTATTGAGGAGACGTGCACACGTGTCCCAGCCCCGTTCACCCCCGAATAAAAAGTCATCCAGGTAATGGGCTACAGACCGGGACCCTGACCTGCGGACGAAAGCCCACTCTAGGAAGGTACTAAAACGCTCGAAAGCCGAGCATGATATGGAGCAGCCAAAAGGCATGGCCTTATCAAAATAATACTCCCCTTTAAATTTAAAACCCAGCAATTCAAAGTCGCCCGGGTGCACCGGCAAGAGGCGAAAAGCTGACTTAATGTCGCACTTGGCCAGCAAGGCACCCGGGCCACACGCGCGCACCATGCGCAGCGCATGGTCGAACGATGTGTACCTGACCGAACAAAGGTCATCAGGTATCGCATCATTGACCGATCGGCCGGATGGGTAGGACAAATGATGAATAAGGCGAAACTCACCTAGGGACTTTTTAGGAACCAAACCCAATGGTGAAACCTTCAGGTTGGGAAAGGGGGGTACGGGAAAAGGTCCGGCGACCCTGCCCGCGTCTAACTCCTTTCTAATGCTGGCCTTGGCTACCTCCTCCCTTCCTCTGAGGGATAAAAGGTTGGGAGCATCCTGAGGAGATCTATCACCCATAAAAGGGATACGAAATCCCTGCTTAAAACCTTGGATAAGGTACTCCCTGTCCTCCCCCCTTGGGTACGATGCGAGCCAGCGCTCCAGCATGTCCACCTTAATTGGGGAGGGGGCCTTTCGGAGCACTAGTTCCATCCGTGGCAGGCTTGCCAGCCCACTGTCCACCCCTCCCTCTGCCTCGCACCCCCCCAGGCTTGGGACAAGCAGAGGCTGCATGGGGACCAGAACATGTGGGACACTCGTGCTTATATCTGCAGTTCTTCCGACTGCAGGAACCATTGGACGAGAAAGTCCAGCACAGCAGGCGGGCTGGAACCCCCTGCCCCGCCATTTGGCGGGTAACCTGCGCTGGAGCTGCTCGCTGGACCGCATGTCCACAATGATACCTATCCCCCGGGGCAGGGCGTGTGGGTGTCATATACAAGAGCCACAGTCTCTGACACGGCTCATCCCATCTCATCTCGGGGTGCAGGGGAATCCTCATACGGAATTCCTCATCATACGCTAGCCATGAGGGGCCCGGGAAATCTACCATTGCCCTGTATATGTTGTCCAAATATTGGACCATGGGAATAGCTAGGTCCGGCCGCGCCCTCAAATACACCGCCATGTATATCAAATAAGCGGGGAGCCAGTTAGCCCAGGTACGCGGCGGCTTACGGCGGCGTGCCTGCTCCTTGTCCTTCTCATCCTGACCCTCCCTCTCTTCCTTAGTGGGCTCTCTGTTCAGGAGTGAGAAGATATCCACGTACTCCCCTCGCCATATCTTTTCCCTGGTAGCCTGCGCCAAGTGATCACCCAATGGCAGGGAATACCCTGCCGTCGGCAAGGCCGAAAAGGGGATAGCTGGCCTACCCAAAGGGGCATAAGTTAACCCTGCCACCCCAAGTACGTTCCCAGCAGTGTAAGAACCAATGCCCACCCCAGCGGGCATGGTGGCAGTAGTTGTCGCCGGGTGGGTCGCCAGCGGCGTAGCCCCTGTACCACCCGCGCGAGGCCAAGGCCACTGAAAGGTCCCCCCCATATTGGGAATGTGTGTGGATGTACTCGTTTGCACCATATACTCACACGCTGCACCCCCGCGGGCCGCCCCCAACGGGGGTTCCGGCCCACTGGGGGCGTCGGAGCTCACGACCGATGTAGAGCTCATCACCGGGGCTTGACCCGCGCCAGGTTGCTGGCTGGGGAGCTGCGAGGCAGTGGCCGGAGGCGCGCCACCCGCCTGCAGCAGCTCGACCCTCCCCGCCGGCCGTTGTCCTGCTGCCGATAGCGCCTCGAAAGGTACCCCGAAAGGGGCACCTGCCTGACTGGCACGAGCCAAAGACTCCTCCAAGGCCGAAATACGGGCCAGCAAGGTGTCTACAGTAACCATGGGCAAAGAGCCGGCCGGCCCACTTGACCCTTGCATGGGTACAGGTCCCTGCACCCCATGGCCCAGATATGGCCATTGGCCAGGGCCGAAGCCCGGTAGGGCTGGTGAGGAGACCTGCCAAGGCGGGGCACCAGGCCACCCCCCGAGGCTAGAGGGCCCCGGGAGAGGCTGGGGTCCAGAAGTAGTCGGCCCAACAGGTTGGGCGGAAGGAGGAGCGGTGTCCACCGCTCGCGGGCCGCGGGCCGGAGCGCCCTCCGCGCCCGCACTCTGAACGGGCCAAGGAGCAATAGACCCCAAGCCACTAGCCCCGGCCGGGGATGGCAAAGGAGGCTGTTGAGGAGGCGGCCCCACGGTCCTCCGACCTGGGTTGCGTCTCCTAACAGCCCGAGCTGAATTCGCAGCAGCCTTCTTTTTGGAAGGCATCTCGAGCAAAAAAGGGAAGCTAGCTAGGCAAAATCGACCCAAAAGGCTTCCCGGCAATACCAACGAGCGACGGAGGCGCAGGGAAAAAACTTCTCCGCTCCGTCGCTGAGGCAAAATGGCAGCGCGGCTGCCTCGTGGCCACCCCTTTTATAAGGGAGCTGGCCACGCCCCTAACTACCCGGATTCTCTGTCCTGTGGGGGGGGGCCCGCAAAGTGCGCGGCGGCCATTTTGGCGCCGCGCTTGCATTCTTTACTCCCTGATGTCACTCCTTTGCAAAATTCCACTGTCACAACCCTTTTCTTAAAAATGTTATTTAGAGACCCAAGAATTAAGTTTCTACATTGTTTGGCTACAAATGGGAGGAACTTGGCAGCATTTGTTGTATAAGAAATGCCCATCTCTCCCTCACACCAATGCTCTCATGTGTTCTTCTGCATCTAGGACTAGCTGCAGATTCTCAAGGGCCATGCGTTATCCCTTTTGCCTACAACTACAAGTCCTATTCATCTTGCACAACAGATGGAGAACCTTCTGGGAAACTGTGGTGTTCACTCACCAGCAACTATGATGTAGCTCCCAAGCGGGCATACTGTGATCTCTCAGGTAAAAAAAGAGAGGAGAAAAGGCCCTCTCCTTTTAAAATCTGTTTTTGAATAGTTGATGTAGAGGTAGGAAGAGCAGAAAGATATGACCAAGTTATCTAATGTAATGTACTAGGAAGAGGATCAATTCTTTGGCTATCAGGTTTGGCTATCAGGTTTGTCTATCAGGTTTTGGAACTGCAGCTTCACAGAACTCCAAAAACAAGTGGACAGTGTAACATTATTTCCCTTTCTCCCTGGTTAGAAGTCCTTAAAACAGCAACAGTTGTTTAAGCAATGACATCTCTATTAGGACACCTTGAGCATCCATACATCTGTCCTCTTTCCCCAAGCAGTTCTTTCCCATTATAATGGTGGTTGTTTCAATTGCAGGATCCACAGAAGATCACTGTATTTTTTGAACCATAAGACACACCTGACCATAAATGCATCCAGTTTTTAAAGCAGGAAAACAAGAAAAAATATATTCTGAACCAAATAGTACTGTATTTGCACCACCAGCCAGTGGTGGCACTGCAGGGGGAATGGCCAATTGCACTGAGGCAGGAAGCGATACTCTAGCCTATCCTCTTGCTCTCCCTGCAACTAGGAAGCATGGCTTCCCCCTCCATTTTGACCACATGGAGCAGGGACAAAGGCAAGAAAGGTAAACAAAACTCTTTTTTTATTCACAGGTTTGGATTCCCATCAAAATGCATTGGGAACATACAAACAGAAAAGTTTTAGAATACTGTAAAAGAAATTGATTTCCAATGCATTTAAATGGGAAATTGCGATTTGTGCCCTCTTGTGGCCACCTGTGGTAATGGCCTGCTGAAGATATGTTTTCTTTCTCTGGCCCTTCTTTCTCCAGCCCCAGAACAGCTGTGGCGGCGGTGGTGGAGATCTTCGGCCAGCCGCGGCTGTTGTAAAATATCCTTTTACAACAGCCTTGCTGGACAGCACTTGGACAATAAGACAAACACTTATTTCCCCTCACCACTTTTTTGGGGAAAAAAGTGTGTCTTATGGTTTGAAAAATATGGTAATCTTCTTCCGTGTCTAGGCCAGACGTGAAACTGCCAAAATGAAGCCACCTTTTGGAGAATTCATTCTGTAGTTCTGTCTGCCTGATCTAGTATGAGAAAGATATGGCCATTGCCTGGAGTATGCCCAACTGTGGTTCAAAAATACCACAATCTTTGAGGAGGCTCTTTCTGTGTACCCCAGCAGATTAATATGGCTGTGGGAATATTTTTATGTAGGAGTCAACCTGTGGGTTCTCTACCTTTGTATAGGACAGGGATACTCAACTTGCAGTTCAAGGGCTGGATGCAGCCCGTGGCACTATTTCATGTGGCCCCCACAACCTCCACCCCACCAGGAAGTGTCATGTGATGGAGGAAGAGCAAAATGGCTGTCCGGCCCCTGAAGCTGTCTGAGGGAGCATGACCTGGCCCCTGGCTTAAAAAGGTTGAGAACTCCTGGTATAGGAAGTGTGTGCAGGGTATCGCTTGCCAACATTCAGGAATCCATGAAAAATGTTGTCATCATCTTTAATAGCTGGCTCATTGGGACTATATTGCTCCAGGACCTTCAATCAGAAGTCATTGAAGAAGTGTACAAGTCCACCGATCCATTATGTTATTTATTATGTGTTGTTAAGTGGCTTCTGATTTACAGCAACCCTATGAATTAATGATCTCCAAAATGTGATGACATCTTCGGCCAGCTCAGGTCTTGCAAAGTAAAGGCTGTGGCTTCCTTACTGAGTCAACACCATCCAATGTTTGGGCTACCTTTTTTTCTTATAGCCTAGAGTTATTCTATTTTCCAGTGAGTCCATGATACGTCTGACATTCAATAGCCTTTGTTTACTAATTTTAGCTTTTAGTAAGAGTTCAAGCTTCACTTCTCATGTAAAGTGGAACCTCATACAACAATCGCCCCATATAGCAACATCCCGCATAACAATTTTCCCTATGGAAAAAATCCGTACAACAATTTTTCAATGGGAAAACCACTTAGCGAAAAAAATTGTTGTATGAAACATCCCATAGGGAAAATCGCTATACGATGCATGCATCGTATAGCAATTGTTTTGTACAACAACGAGCCCTGTGGAACGGATTAAAATCATTGTGTGAGGTACCACTGTACCACTGTAAAGTGTTCATTCAACAGTACATTTTCAATGCATGTTTTTAACCCTGTCATCTTCCTTCAATAATAACAATAGCCATGCACTATCAATTCAATTCTGACCTTTGTCGATCCTTTCCAGGGTTTTCTAGGTAAAGAACATACAGAAGTGGCTTATCCTCCCTTTCTTCTGCAGAGACCCCTGGGATTGCGTTGCTTGCCAAAAGCTACACAAACTGGCTCTTTTGGCACAGAGGGAAATCAAACTCCCAACCACTGAGTTACTCAGCCAGCCCTCAGCTTTCTTTACAGTCCAGCTTTCAGATTTTAAAGTCCCTCTTAAATATATTTTACTCTGTCCTCAGAATCTCGTCCTTGCATCTTTCCTTTCATTTACAAGAAGAAATCCTACTCAGTGTGCACTACAGACCATTCTATTAAGGGACAACCGTGGTGTGCTACAACAGCTAATTATGACACAGATAGTAAATGGAAGGAATGTTCTTCCCAGGGTAAGAGAGTTGCAAAAACTTGCTCTGATATTCCTTGTTACTGGTATTATATGCTGTCAGGTCATTCCCAGCTCATTCACTATGTGGGCCCATACGGGCGCGTTTTACTTCTGCTTCCGGGAGCGACGAGGGCAGCGTGGGCTGGATGAATTGCAGTAAACCCATTCGTTTGGATTCACAGGGTACTTGGGCTTCTGGGAATTGAAGTCCAAGAACATCTGGAGTGCCAAGGTTCACCATTACGGCTATAAGGGACTAAGGTGGCTTAGTGGGTAAGACATTGAACTTGATGATTGGAAGGTTGGCAGGTCAGCAGTTTGAGACTTGAGTGCTGCATGGTGGGGTGAGTTCCTGTCTCTGTCGTAGCTCCTGCCAACCTTGCAGTTTGAAAGCAAGAAATTGCAAGTAGGCACCATTTTTTGTTTAGGGCAAATGAATGGTGTAGTCTTGCAGCCTGTCCCCTTCCAGTGAGTTACAGATAGCATATATGCATTTCCCTAATCAATCTGGGAAGCAGAGGTTAGAGCAGAGGTTCCCAGCCTTTTCAAGCTGGGGGCCGAATCACGTTCTCTCTGTCAGCTTTGAGGGCTGGATGGCCATTTTCCCTGCCTGCATGATGGGAGTGGACATTGTGTCCCAACAGCTTCACTTACTGCCTTATTTGTGACTTATTGCATACACGTTTTCAGTAAGAATCCTTTTTTAAAAATGCCTGAAATTCAGATTAGGCCTGGACTGAGTCTTGAAGGGCATAGAGCCAGCAGTGGGTAAAGGCAACATGTTTCTCAAATGCCCTTGGAGGGGTGGGGGGCCACATGAAATGGTGCCATGGGTTGGATCTGGTCCATGGGCCTTAGGTTGGGAACCCCTGGTTTAGACAGATATACATCTCCCATGAATTTTATGACAAGTTAAATGAGTGAGGATCCTGGTTTTTAGCTTATACAATAAAACCCCGACTTACATATGCCTCGAGTTACATAAAATTTTACTTACATAATGATTTTGTGCTAAAACCATGTTACAAGATTTCCTACGAGTTTGCTTTGAGTTACATAAAGATTCTTTTTCCTATGGGTTTGCTTCGAGTTATGTAAAAATTCAATTCCCTATGGGTTTGCTTTGAGTTACGTAAAAATTCATTTTTCCTATGGGTTTGCTTCGAGTTATGTAAAAAAATAATTTTTCCTATGGTTTGCTTCGAGTTACATAAAAACTGATTTAAGCAAAAGCCTACTGAATGCACTTTTTTTTGTAAGTAGGGGTTTTACTGTAGTTTACAAAAAAGATGTTCCTTCAAAACATGAAGTTATGACAATAAAACCCAAAGGAGGGCACAGAGCTATGTAAATGAAAAAAATTGGTAAAGAAGGGCATAACCTCACAAGTTATTCCATTCTTCTCTTATTCTTCAATGTTGAGTGAAGCTCTATTTCTATTTATACAAATCTGATGTCCAGGTTTGTTGACCCCTATGGTAGGCTAAATAGGTCTTTGGTGTGATCCATCAAGGCTCTTTTCACATTCTGACATGACTTCCTGTTCCTTGCATCCACAGAATATGAAGGGAGCTCTAAAGGCCAACCTTGTGTTTTTCCTTTTGTTGCGGAGAAGCGGACGTTCTACACCTGTACCAATGAACCTGCTAAGAATGGGAGATATTGGTGTGCCACCACAGGGAGCTATGATAAGGACAAGAAATGGAGCTACTGTGCTGACACAAGTAAGATCTCTGGGGCTTGCTGCATTAGGAGCAGGGATTTGTTTGCTGGGGTGGGGCTACACAAAACATTAAGCAGGCACTCTTCCATTGTGCCTGGGTTGAGCTACAAATAAGAACTCTCCTTTGTGCATGAACAAAAGTCATTGCTGAAGTTGCTCAGTGAAGAAAAAGCGACTGCTCCAGCATTATGCACAAGATCACCATCAAAACTTACTGAACACCAGTTGTTCATTAGCAGCTAGTGTCTTAAGGTGCAATCAGATGAGGACATAAAGATCACACTGGATTGTGCTGGAAGGGATCTCTTCCAGGGTGCGATCTCAAAAGGGATCTGGCAGGCATGACTACTAGACACCGGAGAGCACAGAACGCTGCTCACCTTCTCCCTGAAGTGGTCCCTATTTATCTACTTGCAATTTCTTGCTTTCGAACTACTAGGTTGGCAGGAGCTGAGACAATGACAGGAGCTCATTCTGCCCTGGAGTATTCAGGTATCAAACTGCTGACCTGCTGTCTTCCAATCAAAGCCAATCGTGTCCGACTCTAGAGTTGGGTGCTCATCTCAGCCAAAGAGCCAGCACTATCTGCATTGGTAGATAATTGCAAGTTAGTATATTTGGCGGGAAAAGTAAGAGCAATCTGTACACTCTGGCATCTAGTCATGGCTGCCACATGACTTTGGAAATGTCTACATTTGTGTTAGTAGACGTTTCCGTGGTCATGTGGCAGGTATGACTAGACGGCGGAGTGTACGAAATGCTGTTACCTTTCCCGCCAAAGTGTTCCCTATTTATCTACTTGCAATTTCTTGCTTTCAAACTGCTAGGTTGGCAGCACCTGGGTCTTGAATTGCTGATCTGCTGGCCCTCCAGTCGTCATGTTCAGTGACTTAACCACTAAGCCACCACCCTATTCATTTTGTTTGTTTGCTATTTTGATTCATATCCTGCCCACCTAACTACTGCAGTTGTGGTGTCAGTATAAAATATATGAAACAAAACAACCCAAGGGGAAAATAATAATTCATTATAAAGACCAAAGGGATAGGAAAGAAACACCATAATCACATAACTAGCAACAACACATCAAATACAGTACTGGCAGGAGAGAATATTTAAAGGCCAAGGTCTCCCATTCCTCAAAAGCCCATCATGTCAGACTCTAGGAAAGTGGTGGAGAACCTATGGCATGCATGCCAGAGGTGGCACTCAGGGTTCTAAAGCAACCCTTCTGTTTGATCCTGATCACACCAGCCCACTCCAAAAATTGGAGCAGTTCTGTTGCTAGACTCAAAAGGTTTGGGTGGAGAAGGAGCAGGGTTGGGCTGGTTCACCATCTACAGTACATGGTCTAATCAGTGTCAAATACAGCAAACCAAACTGAAACGTCACTGCTCCAAAAATCCTTGTTTGCTCACATGCCTACATTTTATGGGCATAGTAAATTTTTTCTGCCTTTAACCCAGGGATTCTCAACCTGCAACCCATGGGCCAAATGCGCCCCCCGACTCCACCATAGAAATGCCGTATAGTGGAGGAAGGGAAAAATGGCCATCCATCCCCCGAAGCTGCCTGAGTGAACATGACCCAGCGCCTGGCTTAAAAAGGTTGAGAACTCCTGCTTTAAGGAGCTGTCCATGGTGCTAACCCAGTGTTTCTCAGTATGGGGCCCATGCCCCACCGGTGGACTTCAATTCCCAGAAGCCTAAGTCAGTACATTGGCTAATCAATGCTTTGGGGAATTGACTTAGACTTCTGGGAATTGAGGTCCAAAAAACAAAGGTTGGGAAACACCATGCTAAACCTTCTCCCCAAACCACCACCACCACTAAAACCACCACCACCACTAAAACCACCACCACCACACATTGTAAAATCAGTTCTGATGTTTGGTGACCCTTCCAGGGTTTTCTAGGTAAAGAATACACAGAAGTTTACCATCCTCTTCTTCTGGAGACACCATGGGATTGTGCAGCTAGCCTATGACTATGTAGGGTGTTCTTCAGGCACAGTGGGGAATCAAACTCCCAAACTCAGATTTTGCAGTCAGATATCTAAAATACTAGCGAGCTGTCTACCCCCAAAATATAAAGCCAAGGTAATTTAAGACATTTGTCATTTTCTTTTAATCCACAGCACAATGTTGCACAAACTGAGGTCACCCCCAAAGAGGAGGGTAGAACTAGAATGGGGGGAAGCAAAATACCTGGGAAGCAGAGATGTGAAAACTGCCTTGTTTTTGTTGAATTTGTCTGATTCTACCTGTATTTTCCACATGTAATAATAAAAAAATCTTTACATTTAATTATATACTTTTTCTAATAGGCACATTTGTTCATGGTTTCCCCACTGAGTGGAGTGTGTTTGAGTACATTTTCCAAATGTACACAGTTTAGTCACTAACATTTAAAAAATGGATGTTCATGTTCCTATATGTGAAGTACACATGTTTTGAAATGTGGTGCATTCCCCTCCCTCCAATAAATCTTAAGGATGTGAAATCGACAATGGCAATGAGGGTTGTGAAAACTACCCAACTTCTTTTCTTCGCCCACCACAAAGTCACAAGGCTGGATAACAACAGCACAGTGGGTTAGAAGTTGGGATTATGGGAGTCACCATTTGAGATGGTGGTAGAACATCAAGTAGAAGAAGGCTGAGATAATCCCTCCAGACCTATGATGAAAAACTCAACTGGCTCTGTCCATGTGCTCCCTTTTCCAGGATTAGATGCCAACCCGAAAGGGCCATGTGTCTTCCCTTTCATCTACAATGGAACCTCCTACTCTTCTTGTATAAAAGATGGGGAACCTAAAGGAAGGCTGTGGTGCTCTCTCACCAATGATTATGATAAGGATCTCAGGCGGACATACTGTAATCCCTCAGGTAGGAAGAATTTACAGAAGACAGGAAGGTAAAGTTGACTTGAATGATACAAAACCAGTGTGAACCAGAAAAGTTGAGATGGCAGAACAAATTTACATGTCTTTTGGATCCTGTTATGTATGAACTGCAGGCAGCATGAAATTACGGGGCTGCTGTGGCTCAGTTAAGAAACATGCCTTGTTAGCTGGAAGGCCGGCAAGTCAGCAGTTCGAGACTCGGTTTGAGCACCTGCCTCTATCCAAGGCAGCTCCTGCCAACCTAGCAGTTTGAAAGCAAGAAATTGCAAGTAGATAAATAGGGACCACTTCAGTGGGGAAAAAGATATTGGGGACATGAAAGGAGCCTCATTCAGGCATCTCCTAAGTGGAGTTTCTCCAGCAAAAATCCTTTCAACTCAGAATAATTTCTGACACGAAATTATTTTTATTAGCATGAAATATGGAGCATGCAGCTAAACATCCCCATCTTTTTCCAGTGCCAGCATATTGATCTGGATCAGGTCCCCTATGTGCAAGCAGTACCTCCTTCTCAGACATTACTATGTTTTGATTCACCCTTTTCTATGAGGCAATGAAACAAGGAAAACACTTTCTCTGGTACCAATGGAAAAGGGTTGTTGTTGTTGTTTTAAATCTCAAACAGAGCATGCAATTATGGAAGAATAATTGCTGGATAATGGTCTGAGTCTCTTCTAGCCAATGCTCAGGGACCTGATCTGGATCAGTACCACTCTTACATTTCTTTTGGAACTGGGTTTGAAAAATAACCACATTTCTCCAAAATGCCACTGCTAGTGAGAATAGGTAAACTTGGGCTGATTAAACAAATAATTTGACCTGTTGTAAACCAGTCTCTGCATACCCAAACTCATGACTCTTGTTTGTCAGAAAGTGAAGAAAAAGATACTGTATTTACGTGTGTGCAGTTGGAGTTGTGCCACTAGAGGGCAATTGAGACAGAACTATTCAACCATTTCCCTGCAAATTTTTATGCTGCTTCTTTGTCTCCAAAACTAATACAGTATTCTAAAACTTGGCTTTACTTCCTCCTATGTCTCTTCCTTTTATCTTCTTTGATATGTTGCATACTCCTTTAATAAATAATTATTAATGTGCTTTCTATTAATAAATATTTCTCTTTCATAAAGGAAGCTTCTACTGATGTTTTCAGATTAATAATAATAATAATAATAATAATAATAATAATAATAATAATAATAATAATAATAATAATAATAATAATAATAATAATAATAATAATAATAATAATAATTGCATATCATCAAGTAAGTTGTGACATATTGTGACAATTTTCATGATTCTTGAGGTCGAGAATTTCCCAGTCTCTTCTTCTGGGGAAGCCCTGGGATTGTACATTTTGCCTATGGCTGCACAGGCTGTCTGTTCTCCTATGAGGCACAGTGAAGAATCAATCTCCCATCTTCTGACTGTATAGCCCAGGGTTGGCAACCTATGGCCTGTGGGTTGGATCTGGCCGTCAGCACCAAATCACCTGGCCCACCACCCTTACTCCTGCCGTCAGCACCGGAAGCGGTGTAAGCAGCCGTAAAAGCATTTATGACAGCTGTGGATGTGTTTTATGGCTGCGTTTATTGGGGGGGGGGAACCACCAGTCTGTTCCCCTCAACTGCCTGAGGGAGCATGACCTGGCTCTTGACTTGACAAGGTTGCCAATCCCTGATACAGCCAAACACTTAAATCACTGGGATATCCAGCTTGCTTGCATATTTGCAAATAACTGCTCTAGTTGTCAGCTGAATTCAGGAGAATCTGGAGTCCCAAATATCAGTATAGTATAATATGGTTTGATATGCATAGCTTATTATAGTCAGGAATCCCCTTAATTAGGGATTGATCAATTTCCTCACAGGTAATCTAAAGACATTTGCTAAATGAGCATGCCCAACCAAAATTTGTCAGACCTCCTATTTGTGACTCTTTCATCAGAAATGGAAGACATCTGTAATTTCCTGGGCTTTTAAAACATCTACACTCGGTTTTAATGTGCAGTATTTTTCACCCTTCACAGGTCTTCTGTTATTTTGTTTCTTCATTTGTATTGGAATCAAATGTGTGTATGTTGTATTATTTTGTATATTGTTTATTTTTCAGTGTGATGTAGTGGTTGTAGTATTGGTGGAATAGGCACCAGGAAGTCTAGGTTCTAGTCTTGGCTGATCCATGATCACCACAGGGTGACCCTGGACCAAAGCCTCTCTCATCCTGACCCACAACCATAGACTGCTCTGAAAGTTAAGTGAGGAATAGAGCAATGTACATTAACTTGATCAAATTGGAGAGAAGTTGGGACATAAATGTACCTTGAAAACAGTAAATAGTTACATGGTTTTATAATTTCGCTTCATGCTGCCTTGGATCCTCTTAGCAAAGAATTATGATATTCATGTATAGGTATGTATACATACTTAACATGGCTTCTCCTAATTTCCTTCCTTCCTTTCTTTCCCAGAGTCCCTTCCTTGTTACTTTCCCTTTATTTGGGGAGGGATTTCCCACAATGAATGCACCAAGCAGGGGTCTACTGACAACCAGATGTGGTGTGCTACAACTGCTAACTATGACAATGATTCGAAATGGAAGGCATGTTCCCTCCAAGGTAGGAAAACTGTAAACACACTTGACAGTCCTGTTCCTCCTTTAAACTCTTGGCAAATACAGTTTTGCTCCAAGTTTGTGACATCTTGAGGATACTTTAGAGTAGTGATGGCCAACCTTGGCACTCCAGGTATTCTTGGACTTCACTTACCAGAAGCCCAAGTTAGCACTCCTGCTAATCAGAAATTCTGGGAATTGAAGTCCAAGAACATCTGGAATGCCAAGGTCAGCCATCACTGCTATAGATTGTCTCTGTGACTATTTCCTACATTTCACTCTACCTAAAACAAATGGTAATGTCAAGGATGGACAGACAGCATGTGTATGTACTTAATTAGTAAAAATGGAGCAGCAGAAAACAGTAGCTGAAGTCCTGTTCAAGTTGGCATAATGGAAAGATATCCTTGCAAACTGTGCTGGGAGCCTATATTGTGCAGTTTATCAAATTGGCTGTGTAATTGTTGTGTTCCGCACATCTGCAGAGTATGAAGGAAACTCTAGAGGCCAGCCCTGTGTTTTCCCCTTCATCTACAACAACCGGACTTACTACACCTGCACTAACGAGACTTCAAAGGATGGAAGATTCTGGTGTGCTACAACAGGGAACTTTGACACAGACAAATTGTGGAGCTACTGTGCTGATACAAGTAAGATGATGAGGGCTATTGCATTAGCAGACAGTGTTTGAGCATCACTCAGATCCAGAAATTGGAAACGGTTAAATTTTTTTGGACAACAAGTTCCAGAATCCACCACTTCCCATGCTAGCTGGGAGATTCTGGGAGATATTGCACACAACCAATATTTCCAAGATCTGGATAGAGTTTTACTCTTAAATGAATGCTTGTAAGGCGAAGCTAATGATATTATTATTATTATTTGCTGATAATGGGGGCACAACGTCATATATTCCAGACATAGTATCACAAAAAAGTTAATATAATGTAATTAATCTGTCTGAAAAGATAGCAGAAATAGAACAAATTTAAATTAAGATGTCTTTTTCTTGTCATAAAAAGTTAAGTTTGGTTAATGTAGCATTCAGAAAACATCTTCTTAGTAAGTGTTGCTCAAGAGTTCTGATAAAAATATTTTCTTTATAAAACCTTTAGCATGATATCCTTTTTTCTATATCATTCTCCAAATCAAATTTGGCTGATAAACTGATGACTGATAAAGATGTTGGGTTTTTTCATTTGCATGTTCTTTTACCAAGAGAAACGGATTGCATTGTTAAAGCAATTGTCAATAAGGTAACAAAAGCCAGTTGTGTCTGACTCTAGGGTTCAGTGCCCATCTTTGTTTATAGCCAAAGAGCCAGCGATGTCTGCATTTCAAGACATTTCTGTGGGCATGTGGCAGACATGACTAAACACTGGAGTGTATGGAACACTGTTTACCTTCTCATTAAAGTAAGAAGGTCATTGCAATTTCTTCCTTTCGAACTGCTAGGTTGGCAGGAGCTAGGACAGAGACAGGTGCTCACTCTGTCATGCAGTACTCAGGTCGCAAACTGCTGATCTACCAACCTTCCAGTCGTCAAGTTCAGCATCTTAATTACTAAGCCAATGCAGCATTCTCATTCTTTCTTAATCCTTGTTTCTCCTCAAGGATTAGATTCTAAACCCAAGGGGCCATGTGCCTTTCCTTTCATCTACAAAAGCAAAACTTATTCAACGTGTACAACGGATGGTGAATTATCTGGGAAGCTGTGGTGCTCTCTGACCAGCAACTACAATATAGATCGCAAATGGACATATTGCTACATTTAGGTAAATGATTCTAAAGAAAGAAATAACAGTGCATGCTCATGTACTCTGGGATGTAGAAAAGATAGCGGAGCAAAAGGGACAGGTTCTTGTGAGAAATTTCCAATCAATTAAGAAAACTGATTTGTGTTCTATTTAGTACTGTGGTTCCCTACGTGTGGCACATGCCCCACACGGGGGAAAGTTGATTTTTAAGGGGGGCAATTCGAGAATGAGTTATTAACAGTGAATGGCCTTTTAGGCTTCCTCCATGTGAATAGGAGTTAAGTTTTTGAACAAGAATTATATGTCACAGGAGGGTGGGGTGTGAGGATTTTAGAGATGCTTAGGTAGGGCATGGCCAAAAAAGGCTGGAAACCACTGATTTAGTGGTACAAAACTCTGGATTTTCCAGTTGTGCCCATTTCTGTTTTGTTTTCCTCCTCTTTCTGTGGTTTCTCCCTGATGGAAAACTATATTAGTGACTATTTAACGATTGTTGAAGTCATCTGTGTTGTGGAAATGTAGTTGCCTTCTGGATGCTGTACATGAAATACAGCATAGCATCATATAGAGTGAGGGAAGGAAGGGTCAGCAATGGGTCCCCATTTAGGTTTTTGTTTATTGAATTGTTACAAGGGAATTTTTTTAAAAAAACATTTATTTAACATGAGTATCTACAAGCATCTAAGAGTATGTATGGCATAAATAATTGTTTCAAAAGCAAGTTTCAATAATTTCATGTCAGAAGGGGTGTGTGTGTCAGAGTGCAATCTTAACCTATAAAACCAAGTGTTCACCGTTGGAATTGGCTATACGTTGCTATGCGTCGCCCTACTGACCCGCACCCTTCCTTCGTGCGCACGGCCGAATTGCCTACGCAGGTCAACGAAGGATTTAAAAATCCGGCACGGGGGCCTCAGCCCCACAAACGGCAAGAAAGGGAAAGAACTTCACGTCCCAACAGTCACTGCGCCGCGGCGCGCCAGAGCCAATCAGGCTGAGAGGCTCTGGCACGGCGCAGCGTTCGGACACGCGCCGCAGCCAATCAAAAGAAAAGCATTTAAAAAAAAACGCATCACAAACACAAAGCACCAATCTATTACTACAAGCCCCAGCGTCCTGCGCGCCATGAGCGCGCAGAACGAGGAGGCAGCCGGCGCGCGAAAACAAAACTTAAAGAAAGCCGGCTCCGCCGCCATTCATCCCCACGGGCGAGCCAGCATGGCCCGTGGGGGAAGAAAATGAAACAAACCCGCCGCCCCTGCTCTTCCGTTCGAAGAGCCAGCGGCGCGTGAAAAAAAATACAAACAAAAAAACCCCACAACTCCCCTTCTTCACCACGGGCCAGCAAGTATGGCCCACGGAGGAAAAATAAACCTCGGCCGCCGCTGCCCTTCCATTCGAAGGGCCAGCCACCGCGCCAAAAATAAAAACAAACCACCCACCACCCCTCCCCCGCAACTGCCCTTCTTCCCAACGGACAAACAAGCATGGCCCGTGGGAACGAAAGGCACCCTCCCCGCAACAACGCACTCTTCCCAAGGGCCATCCAGCATGGCCCATGGGATCAAAAGGCACCCCCGGCCGCAAGTTCCCTTCCTAACCACGGGCAACCAAGCATGGCCCATGGGAAGAAAAGGCACCCCCGCTGCAAGTACCCTACTTTCCCACGGGCCACCAAGCATGGCCCGTGAGAACAAAAGGCACCCCCCCCTAAAAAAAGAACGCACCAAAAAACAAATCAAAACCATTCAAAAACAGAAATCTAACCTTTAAAAAATAAACACAAACAAAGACAGGAAAACATACAACAAAAAACAACAGGCCCCCCCCAACAAAAACTCAACTCCCCCCAAATAAATAAATAAATAAATCAGAGTGCTTACCATGAAGACGTCTTCACTTCATGGCGACAGGAACTCGAATGACCAAAATAAAGGAAGTAACACTTACCGGAACTGAAACCCAGAGGACAAGAGGAGAATGGAAGAGAGGAAACAAAGTTCACCACCGCCACCCAGAGGCCAAAAGAAAAATGAGTAGAGGATGCATTCATGATGTGCTAAATGAGGAGTTCTCAACCTTTTCAAGTTGAGAGCCAGGACACACTCCCTCAGACAGCTTTGGGGGCCGGATGGCCATTTTGCCCTTCCTCCACCACATGGCCCTTCCAGGTGTGGTGCAGGAGTGTGGAGCACATGATAGATAAAGATAAATTCATAATTCCAAAATGCAGAAAATAAGTTTGCAAAACATTCCAAAATATACACACTACTCTCAAAAAATAAAGAATTACATAAATCACTTTAACACCAAATTAAATATAAAATTAAAAATTTTTTTTTAAAAAAATTAAATTTGTATGAACAAAAATAAAATAAAAACTCCGCCACAACCGGACCCAGCGCAAATAAGCCACAAATTCAAAAAAACTTTAAAAACCATTAAACACAGCCCAGAACCATTTGTACAGGAAAACAAAAAAACACCTTACCTGTCCAAAACATTTAAAAAATGCACGGCATTTTTTTTATTAAAAAAAAAACCCAAAAAAAGCCCGGCAATGCCGGGCAACCCATGCTAGTAATTAATAAAAGGGACATGAAATCATTTACTCTTTAAAACAGGGGTTGGCAACCTTTTCAAGTTAAGGGCCAGGCCATGCTCCCTCAGACAGTTGACGGGGCTGGACTGGCAGCCCCTCCACCATAAACGTGTCCATGGCTGTAATGAACGCGGTTACAACAGCTGTAAACATGTCCACAGCTGCTGTAAATGCATCTGTGGCTGCTTCCAGCTGTGGTGGCGGCAGCAGCATTTGGAACAAAGGCAGGGGCTTAACAATTTGTCACCGAGGGCCATAGATTGCTGATCCCTGCTTTATAAGCAACACATGAGACTTTATGGACTTATATGTGTGAGCTAAAGCCAGAAAAAAATCTGCTCAGCGAGGCAATTAGAACAAATAAAATAACATTTGATAGAAAAGATAGTAAGCCAGTCCAAGCCAGCCATAATAAAGCAAACTAAGCCTTGCTTCACTACCCTGCATAGATAAGCAGGATCTAGATGGTCTAGATAAGGGGAGCTAGATGGCCCAGATATGGGTTAGGGGTGGGGTGGGGAGATGGACTGCATTATACCCATCAAATTATAAATACAAGGCTTCTCATGGCCTTAGGGAGCAACTGGCTGATCCAGTCTGCTTGAAGATGTCAAATGGATTGTTTGGACACAATACCAAGAGTATGTTTATCCTTGTTAGCAATGTGTTTTGCTTTAATGTTCTGAAACAATGAGATAAGGGGTCTCACTAAACACAGAAAAGCATTACTTATAATTCACCTAATTGATCTATGTTTCAGTTTTCTTCTTGTATTTTACAATATTTATGCATTCTGTTTTAATCAAAATAAGTAAAAATGTTTTCTTTATAGTTTGAGTAATAAATAGAGTACAGTATATTAAATCTCTTACTGTTTAGTCAGGAGCATTCTTACTTCCATTTTCATTTCTGATTTTAATTTGCTGAGACTTAGTAGCTGTGTTAATTCCTTCATAAGCATATAACTGAGAGTACAAGTTTTGAAATGTCATATTGTTTTCCTGTATCCCCCCTGTGTTATTAATATAAGTAATAAGTGCCTTAAATGCTGTAAGTGTTATTATTGGCCATTTGTAGAAAGCATATTTTGATCTTCCTTTTGATTAAATTTGTAACCTCAAAGTCTGCCTCAATGAACTACATTGAAGTAATTATGATTTATTAAAGAAAGACAGAGGTACTTTGTTACTTGCTAGTATTATAATCATACGTATACACAGGGTATAATATATGTACCAATTACTACTGGAAACATGTTCCTATAATGATGTAAGCTTGGCCAACGACAAAGCCAAAAAAGTGGCTTCATTTCGGCAGTTTAACATTTGTTCTGGATATGAAAGAAGAATATATGTGTTAACTATTATACTTTTTTTCTGCAATTAATAAGTACCAAATAAGAATAAGTATGTAATTTGCTCTAGCCATTACCAACTCTTATTTTGCACTACCACCTAGTGGCAGGTTTTCCTTGCTCGAAAGCCAGTTGTATCCGACTCTAGGGTTCAATGCTCATCTCTGTTTCAAAGCTGAAGAGCCAGTGCTGCCTGCTTCTGCAGACATTTCCGTTGTCATGTGGCAGATCAGGTTTCTGGTTATATATGACTTCAACAACAATTACTTCCACAAAAGATCTCTGAGGGTGGAACTAGATGAGATGGTCATCAGCGCATTGAGAAGCAATGTTTCTGAAAGTCATAAAATTCATTAAAAACATCTGTTGGACCTCCTCTTTATTTCATCCTGTAAAGATAACTACCTTATCTGGTCAGGTTATCTTGCTATGGTAATACAGTAGACCAGGGGTTGGCAACCTTTTAAAATCAGGAGCTGGGTCACCTTCCCTTAGACAGTTGAGGGGGCCAGACTGGTGGTCCCACCGCCATAAATGCTGCCGTAAATGCATCTGTGGCTGTTGTAAATGTCTTTACGGCTGCCATAAATGCATCCTCAGCTGTTATAAATGTGTTTACGACTGTCATAAATGTGTTTACAGCTGCCATAAACACATCAATGACTGTGGTAAACGTGTTTATGCCTGCCACAAATATGTCCGCATCCGCTTCCGGTGGTGGCTGCTGGAGCAAGAGCATGGGGTGGATGATTTGGAGCCACAGGATGGATCCAATCCATGGGTCATAGGTTGCCAACCCCTAGAGTACATACTGCCAGTGACTCAATGCCTAGCCTGACAATCCGGAGGACTAACAGCCTTGGGTGGCGAAGTCCACAGGGAAGGGTGATGGTCCCAAGTGGATTAAATCCCACTTGAATCCATCTTGATGGAGGTCAGAAGCTTCATCAAAACCAGCTTGGGATTGAGGAGGACTTTGTGTGTCAAAAGGGCTCAGGACCAGAAAGTGATTCATGAAATTCTATCAGTGGTGCAGGTGTCGTGCTGTGATGTGGAAGGCAGATGAAAGGTCTATGCATTATATTCCTAGGACAGTCATCGTGGTTGATTGCTATGATGATTGTCAATATTAACATTCTGATACAGCAGAAGAAGAAGAAACATGTGACCTTACCAAAGTGAAGTTAATACCAAGATCTTAAATCATGCTTCCATACCTGAAACCTGCTGGAGCACCTCTTCTTGATGGATCATGTCCAGACAACACATCTTCCCCCGACAGGTGGACTGAGTGTGCCCCCAAAGAAGCTCAGAGGCTACCACTAGAGCTTGGTCTTTTCCTCATTATGGCACCAATGTTGTGGAACAGCTTGCCCAATTGTGTTTGCCAGGTCCCAACATTGCAAGCTTTTTGCAAGCTTACAAAACCGAGCTGTTCAAGAAGGCATTTCATAATATCTTGCTCCTGGAATGATTTGGTCCTCTGTTGAAATTAATTTTGTCATAGAGCTGCCATCTCTACAGAAGAGCCCTTTTGGTGCAGTGGTTAAACCCCTGTACTGCACTCAAAAACTGCTGTGAGTTTGATGCTGACTGGGCTCAAGGTTGACTCAGCCTTCCATTCTTCTGAGGTTAGTAAAATGAATACCCAGCAAGTTGGGAACAAAATGCTAATTATATTGTGAACTGCCCAGAGAGTGCACTAAGTGCTATGGGATGGTATATAATTGCTATTGCTATCTATAGATAGTTTTTGCTTTACTGTTCTCTAATTGTATATATATTTATCATGTTGTATTTTTGTATGGTGGTGACCTAGTTGTACATGCTCTTTTATTGTTAACAGCGCAGAGTGACTGCTTTGGTTGGATAGGGTGTATAGAAATTGAGTAATGAATGAATGAATGAATAAGTTGGCTTCTCTACTTCTCTCCCCCCCCCTTTAACAGGTCACTATGGTATTAATGTCATTCTTCATGATATGTTCAAGGTATTGGAGCTTTCTTTGTTTAATGGTCTTAAACCTGTGATGGAGAACCTTGGCACTCCAGGTGTTCTTGGACTTCAATTACCAGAAGCCAAAGTCAGCACTCCTGCTGATCAGGGCTTCTGGGAACTGAAGTCCAAGAACATCTGGAATGTCAAGGTTCACCATCACTGTCTTAAACAGTTCTTGTTCTTTATCCATCCAGTGCAACACTTCTACATTAGTCACATTACATTACATCAGTCAAAGCTTAGTTAGGCCTAATTCTGCCTGATATTCTTTCTCAGAAAGAAAGTTGCTAGTAACACTGGTCAGGAACAGGAAGCTTGGGTGGAGTTAGATCAAGCTAAACCTCAAAACAGGTGTTCCCAACCTATAGTCCTTGGGCCGGCCCAGGCCCATGGCACCATTTCATCTTCTGGCCTGTTGCCACCACACCCACACCAGGAAGTGAAAGCATTTATGTCAGCCGTAAAATGTGCCCAAGCATGCATGAACATGCCCATGGCTGTCGTAAATGCAGAAGTGGGCATATTTATGGCTGTTGTAAGCGTGCCCGGTTTCATTTTGGGGGAGGGGGGGCATAGTCAGGCCGGCTCAGCTGTTCAAGGGGCATGGTCAGGCCTGCATGTCAAAAGGTTGGGAACCTCTGCCTCAAAACCTTTCAATGTAAGCCTTTCTCCAAGGTACATCACATATGGGTGTTTGTATCACATGTACAAGGTAGATAGAACTAGCATAGAAAATGCAAAATTCCCATCCCCAATGAGAAAGGCAAGCAGTGAGTCACTAACTAGTAACAGTTCCTCCCTCTGATTTATTTTATTGTACTAAATACTGGCATAAATAACTATTAGGTTTCTGATAGTTGGGTTGTGTGGATGTATGGGAGAATTGTGAAAAGAAAGTTAAATGTAGTAAAGGTATGCTGTTGAAAACTGATTCTACAGCTCCACAGGTATAAATAAGATGGTAGTTGGTTATATTATAACTACTAATTCATAATTTGATATAAATAGTCAGACTGCACAATAGATTAGGGAGTAACTGGAATTGCATGTTGATTACTGGGTAAGAACAAATCTCAAGAAGGAAGAAGAGAATGGTTCAGGATGGTCAAGCTCATGCTCTGGAGAAAAGCAAATGTAAAAGAACATTCCCATTGGCTGAAGGAATGACAGAACTTTATTATGATTGGTAGCTTTAGATGTAGTGTTGAACTGGTTCATTCTGCAGGGCAGGCATGATTGGGTAATAGGATTCTATGGGCCAGTTGGGCAGTTGGAAAAACCAGGTGGAAAACATGATAAGAAAGTGAGTAAGAAGAAAACACCCTCAACTGTTTCTGTACAAATGTGAGGTTTGATTAAAGCAGGGATTCCCAATGTTTTTACACCGTGGGCCAGATCACACCCACCAGACAGTTGAGTTGGCCAATCATATGGTTTCCTCGGCATAAACGCTGCCATAAAACTCATCCAAGGCTGTCCTAAATGCATTTACGACAGCCATGGGTGCATTTATGGTTGTCATAAACACCAGAAGCAGACAGATTTACGGCTGTTGTAAATGTGTTTTTACGCATTTCCAGCTGTCACAAACAATACTTATGACAGCTGTAAATGTGTAAAAACACATTTACAACAGCCGTAAACCTGTCTGCTTCTGGTGTGGCAGTGGTGATGATCTGGGCCACATGAAATGGTGCCATGGGTCAGTTCTGGCCCACGGGCCATAAATTAGGAACTCCTGGATTAAAGTTATCTTTGTAGGCTTTGTTTCCTCTGAGGAACTCTAGTTGACACACAGTGTTCCTCTCCTTAATCTTGTTTTAATAGTTTCCTCTTCAGGAGAAAGAAGATATTTAAATAGTTTACCTACTTAACTACAGGGTATAAATAAATACTCTCCAAAGAAGATCAGGTTGTGAGACACTAACCTCCCTATATTTAACAAAGGCGTTTTGTGCCTTAGTACTGGTTTGATTCTGGCTCTTTATTTCTACCTTCTAACACTAAGGGTGGAGAAGAGGCAATCTCTGGGCTGCGTAGCTACCAAGAACCTGTTTTTACAGGTGCATCAGTATTCCTGGAAGCTTTTGTTGATGTTCAGTCTCACAGTCGAGTCCAACCCTTTGTGACCCCATGGACTACTGCATGCCAGGTTCCTCTGTCCTCTATCATTCCCTGCAGCCCACACTGATCTGTGCCCATTGTATCAACAATGCCATCTAGCCACCTCATCCTCAGCCACCCCCTTCTCCTTTTGCCTTCAATCTTTCTCAGCATCAAGACCTTCTCAAGTAAATCCTCTCTTCTCAATTGGAGGCCAAAGTACTTGAGCTTCATCTTCAGCACCTTGTCCTTCTAATGAGCAGTCAGGATTTATTTCCTTAGGATTGACTGATTTGATCTCTTTGCAGTCCAGGGGACTCTCAAGAGTCTCCTCCAGCACCACAGTTCAAAGGCGTCTATTCTTCTGCGCTCAGCCTTCCTTATGGTCCAGCTCTCACAGCCATACATTACTACTGGGAAGACCATTGCTTTAACTGTGTAGACTTTTGTTGGCAGGGTGATGTCTCTACTTTTTGTTATGCTGCCTAGGTTTTGCTCTCTCTTTAAAATAGATTTTTTAAAATTTTATTACAAATATAAAACAAATAGTACAAAACATATATTACATGTATGTTGTGTATGTAACAGTATTACTTTAAGAATGTATGAATGTAACCTGACAATGATTACAATGTGACCCAGCTGTTAAGGAACGCGAGTAAGCTGCCTATAGAGGGCAGCTGCGAGCGTTCAGCTCACATGGTTCACATTCTCCAAATCACCGGCAGCCGCGGGAACCTTTCCCGCGCGAGGATCACCTGGAGAAGATGGGCGTGACTCAGAATGACGTCACGCCGGTAGCAGCCAATAAGCTACCGTGCAACGATATTCAAATGTATGTACTGCAGTATATAATGAGCTGTACCTCCGCCATTACCACATGTTTATCTTGACCACAATGAAATAAACCTGTGTTTTAGCCCCCACTGCGGCTCCTTCTTTGTCTTCCGTGCAAGACACTAAATTGGCAACGAGGATGGGATCCATGGCGCATCCCAAGGTCAAGAATCATCAATTTGATATCAGCGACCCAGAACAATGGGAGCTGTACGAGTGCCAGTTTCGGCACGCGATGGAAGCTGCAGGCATCGACGACGACGCCAAGATGCGCTTGCACTGCCTAGCCCAGGTGGGGCCGGCCACGCTGCATATCCTGATGAACCTGGTGGCTCCCCGGAAGGTAGACGTGGTGCCCATCGACCGCATCCTGGCGCTACTGGACGAACACTTCCAGCCTCCAGTCTCGATTTTCCCGGCCAGGGTCACATTCCACAGACGGGACCAGCGCCCGGGGGAGTCCGTGTCCACCTACGCGGCGGCCCTCAGGCTCGCGGCGGTCAAATGCCAGTGGGAGGACCTGGACACGGCCCTCCGAGACCGCATGCTGTGTGGCCTGAGGGACGAGGAGGTCCAGAGGAAGCTGATGACCCGCGACCATCGCCTCACGTTCAACGAGGTGCTGCGGGAAGCCCAAGCAGCCGAGGCGGCCAGGAGCAGGGTCAGAGTGTTCAAGTCCCGAGGGGCCACAACCGAGAGGGCCAAGTCACCCGTGCAAGCGGCCCGGCGGACGTCGGCGGGGACGGCCTGGCGGGCACCCCGGTCGCCCGCAGGCACGCCAGCGACCTCCGAGGAATCGTCTGTAACGGCGGACTCCTGCTCCAGCGAGGACGACGACGTCCAGAAGGTAAAGAAACGTGGGGAGAAGCACCAGACCAGCGAGCGACAAGGCCGCCATTGCGATGGCTGTGGGGCATCTCACGACCGGACGAGATGCCCATTCCGGAAGGCCGAGTGCCACAACTGCGGTCGGAAGGGCCACATCGCCAGAGTCTGCCGGCGTGGGCGAACCGAGGACAGGGGTGCGTCGAAACACCCCCGAGCACACCAGCGGAAGGCGGCCGGCATCGGAAAGGTCTCAGCCAACGACGGCGCGGAAGGCGTGAACCGCGTGGGCCTGGAGCACCGGCGTTTCTATGTAGAGGTACTGTTACAAGGGGTTCCAGTGAGGATGGAGATAGACTCGGGGTCGTCCTACTCCATCCTGTCCCAAAAGGAGTTCATGCGCATTCCCCCAAATGCGCGGCCCAAGCTGCGGGCCATGAAGTCACACTTGCGGGACGTGCAGGGCTACGGGATCCCAGTGTTGTGGGTGGGGAACTTCACAGTGAAGTTCAAAAACTACACAGAGAAACTGCCCTTAGTGGTTCTCAAGGGGGGAAGATGTTGCCTTTTGGGAACCCAGTGGTTTGCTCCCCTGGGAATTGAACTGTTCGGCATTAACGCCATAGAGACTGACCCAATGCGGGATGTGTGCGATGCGCACCCGGACGTTTTCAAGAAGGGGCTCGGGACTTACAAGGGGCCCCCAGTTTCTTTTGAATTGGACCCAGAAACCTGACCCATACGCCTCAAGCCAAGAAGAGTGCCTTTCGCCCTCAAGGACAAGATTGAGGCGGAGCTGGAAAAATTGGTGGGGCAGGGGATTTTGGTTCCAGTTGATTCAGCGGAGTGGGAGACTCCAATTGTTACAGCCTTAAAATCAAACGGGGAGGTCAGGATTTGCGCTGACTACAAATGTACAATTAACAAGGCCATTCGGCCAAATGCATATCCGGTGCCAGTGGTTAGCCACTTACTAGCCACGTTGCATGGGGGGAGGTGTTTTGCCAAGCTAGACCTGGCGCAGGCGTACCAGCAGCTTACAGTAACCCCAGCTACTGCCGCTGCGCAAACCATCGTTACGCACAAGGGGGCATTTACGGTAACGCGTCTACAGTTCGGCGTAAATTCGGCCCCCGGGATCTTCCAGTCCCTCGTGGAACGCCTTTTAAAGGGGCTTCCAGACGTGCTCCCATATTTTGACGATGTTTTGATAACAGCGGGGGGCGAATCAGAACTAGCGCAAAGGCTAGACAGGGTCCTTTCGGTATTTGAGAAAGCGGGACTTCGACTGAGAAGGGACAAATGCATATTCTTTGCGAGGGAGGTTGAGTTCCTCGGGTTCAAGATAACCCCGGAGGGCATCAAGCCCTCCGAGTCCAAGGTTGCAGCTGTGCAAAACGCCCCTCGCCCCACCGCGAAACCGGAGCTGCAGTCATTTCTAGGGCTCTTAAATTTTTACCATTCCTTCCTGCCAAGGAAGGCATCCGTTGCGGAGCCACTGCATGCGCTATTAAAGAAAGAGGCGGTTTGGTGGTGGGGAGATAGGCAAGAGAAAGCTTTCAGGGAGCTAAAAGCGTTTTTATCCTCGGATGCTGTCCTGACCCACTTCGACCCGAGGAGACCAGTAGTTTTAGTCTGTGATGCGTCCCCAGTGGGGGTGGGGGCGGTGCTGTGCCACGTGTTGGAGAGCGGGCGGGAAGCCCCAGTTGCATACTACTCCAGGTCCCTTTCAAAGGCTGAGCGCAACTTCGCGCAAACAGACAGGGAGGCCCTGGCCATAATCACGGGAACCAAGAAGTTCCACGATTTCCTATATAGCCGCGAGTTTACGGTGGTGACTGATCACAAGCCTCTCCTGGGAATCTTTACCACAGGCAAGCCCACCCCTCAAATCCTGTCCCCCCGAATGCTACGTTGGGCGATTTTCCTTAACGCCTACCAGTATGAGCTGGTCTATCGCCCAGGGAAGGAGATCTCCCATGCGGACGCGCTGTCCCGGTCTCCCCTCCCTAGTTTAGGAGATCCCGCATGCGAGGTAGAGCAGGACCATCAAGTCCTGCTGATCGAGTCTCTCGACTCACTCCCCATAGTCCCGGCAGACCTCGCCAAAGCCACGGCGGCCGACAAAATTCTGGCCCAAGTCAGCTCCTGGGTAAGGAAAGGGTGGCCCGCAACTCCCCCCGAAGAGCATTTCAAGGCATTTTTCAGGCGTAGAGTAGAGCTTTCCCTTGAAAGGGGCTGCTTGCTCTGGGGCCAGCGGGTAGTTATCCCCGAAAAGTTGCGGGCGAAGGTGCTGAGGCTACTGCATACTAGCCACCTGGGAATAGTGCGCTCCAAGGCGCTGGCAAGGAGTTACTTCTGGTGGCCCCAGATAGACGCTGAGATAGAGAAATTAGTGGGCACGTGTGAGAGCTGCCAGAGCTCTCGTCCCGAGGAATCCAGGCTACCCCATAGGGAATGGGACACGGCCCGGGGGCCGTGGTCCCGCATACACGTCGACTTCGCTGGCCCCTTCCGCGGGTCCATGTTTCTGCTGATAGTCGACTCGTATTCCAAATGGTTGGAAGTGATCCCCATGACTAGCACCTCATCTGCCGCCACCATTAAGCACTTGCGCAGGGTGTTTAGTTGTTTCGGCCTGCTGGACACCCTCATTAGCGATAACGCTAGTACCTTCACTTCTGCGGAATTCAAGGCATTTATCGAGAGGAATGCCATCCGCCACATCACAGCTGCCCCATTTCACCCCGCCACAAATGGTCAGGTAGAGTGCCAAGTGCGCACTACGAAGGACGCACTGCGGCGCATGGGTCCCGGTGAGTTGAACCTCCAACTGTGTCAGTTCCTCATCTGCTATAGGGCAACTCCCCTAGCTTCTGGACTTTCACCGGCGGAGCTCCTCATGAGGAGGCGGCCGGTAACTCTTTTTGATCGGTTGGATCCGGCCGGAGGATGAAGGGAGGAATATACTGGTAGAGAGCTCCAAAAGTTTTTCAGTAGGGGACCCGGTGTACTGCAGAAACTATGCGGCTTCGGGACCAATGTGGGTTCCAGGAACGATCATTGAACAAATGGGGCCAGTGTCCTATAGGGTCGAGACTCACACAGGTCTACTCTGGAGAAGGCACGCTGACCAACTCAGAAGGCGAGTCACCAATGAAGGGGAATCAGCGTTAGGGTCCTCCCCCACCCGCGTAACCCAAGGGGGAGACATGGCAGCGTCCTCGGGTACAAATGCATACCCTGGATTCTCAGCCGAGGAGGAGGATACTTTGAAAGAGAGGAATGAGTTTGACCTTACGTTACAGTACCAGGGGGGTGTCGCGGAGTGGTCCCCCACCCGTCCGAGCGAGAAGAGGGGTTTCAGTTCAGCCCCTGGTACCTCCAGTCCCCCCAGCCCTTTTGTTTTAGAATATACCATATCACCAAGCCCCCCGAGCCAGGCAGCAGGGAGGAATTCGCCCTCCTCATCCCCTAGAACTCCGGGTCAGGCAGCAGGGGGTGGCGCAAGTACGCTGGTTGCAGGCGAAAGGAACCGGGGGGAGGCTACAAGGGTCTCCTCGTCGGTCCCGAGGTTCATGCTGGGGGGGTCCCCAGGCGTCACAAGCAACAGGTAGGGGTTCACATCTCAACTGTATGTTCCGTTCCCTTCTCCCAATGCAAGGTTGTCGCAGAGTCCCCGCCAAATGACTAACGAGTCCCCCCTTTCCATTGCAGGACGAGATTCTGCAGAACTCGGAGCCCCTAGTTCCCCTGTGTTAAGCCAAGCAGCCGCACGCCCCAAGCGCACATGCGGGAAGCCACAATGGTTGAGGGACTTCGTCCCATCCTAGGGGGGAGGAGTGTTGTGTATGTAACAGTATTACTTTAAGAATGTATGAATGTAACCTGACAATGATTACAATGTGACCCAGCTGTTAAGGAACGTGAGTAAGCTGCCTATAGAGGGCAGCTGCGAGCGTTCAGCTCACATGGTTCACATTCCCCAAATCACCGGCAGCCGCGGGAACCTTTCCCGCGCGAGGATCACCTGGAGAAGATGGGCGTTACTCAGAATGACGTCACGCCGGTAGCAGCCAATAAGCTACCGTGCAACGATATTCAAATGTATGTACTGCAGTATATAATGAGCTGTACCTCCGCCATTACCACATGTTCATCTTGACCACAATGAAATAAACCTGTGTTTTAGCCCCCACTGCGGCTCCTTCTTTGTCTTCCATGCAAGACGCTAAAATGTATACAATCAAAACTTACTCTTTCCAATCTTACGTACCTTGCCAATTCCACAACCAATTTCACCCAAAGTGACTTCACAATCCCCCCATGCTGTACAAGTCTGCCTAGGTTTTTCATAGCTTGTCTCCCAAGAGGCAAGCTTTTTTAAAATTATTTCGTGACTGCAATCACCATCTGCAGTAATCTTGGATCCCAGGAAAGTAAAGTCTGTCACCACTTCCAATTTGTTCCACTTCTATTTGCCAGGGAGTGATGGGGCCAGATGCCATGATCTTGTTTTTCTTTTGATGTTGAGTTTCAGGCCAGCTTCTGCACTGTCTTCTTTCACCCTTATCAAGATTCTTGGGGGCAGAGGGAGATCTGTGGATGAATGGATATATGTCACAGGGATCAATGTGGCAAAATACCATGTTTATTATGCACTGGGCACCCAAGTTCAAACTTTTCCTCTAGCATTACTCTCCATTCTATACACAATTTATTGTCACCAACTGGCTTTGATCAAACTTTAGAGCAGAAGGAGAAAAGAGAGTTCAGTATCTCCACCAGCTTTCCTGAAGGACCAGAAGCCACTGACTGCCCTTCAGCTGTGGTGTAATGGCAGGTCTTCCATCTGTATCAAAATCAATTTAGTTACTGAGAAAAATGCATTTCCCCCCGATACTGTATAATCATGTTTACTCTTCAGGCATACAATTCTCCTCCGATATGCAAATGAACCCTGATTTTACCTTCCAAACAATTGCAAAACAAAAGCAAGCTAATTAACACTGTACAAAGTCAAACTGCACATGGCACTACTAGACGCGTCACTCTCACTTTTCTGAGTGTTTTCAAAAGGAGAATGGTCATCCTCAGGATCAGTACTTCCAGCGTGCCGGGGTCTCAGTGTGTCACATGCTCTCTCCCACTCTCCACTCCCAATGAATATGACCCTAGAACAGTGATAGTAAACCTTTTAGAGACTGAGTACCCAAATGCAACCCAAAACCTCCTTATATATGGCAAAGTGCCAACACGGCAAGTGGGGAGGTAGGAAGTACTCCCATTGAGCTGCTGGGCAGAGGGGCGTGGCAAACTCTGTGCTGGGCAACTGCACGGGTGCCCACAGAGAGGCTTCCGAGTGCTACCTCTGGCACGCATGCCATAGGTTCGCTATCACTACAGGTGTTCTTGGACTTGAATTTCTAGAAGCCCAAGTCTCTGTGGATCCACATGAATGGGCTTACTGCATGTACCAATGTTCGCCATCACGGCTCTAGACGTTTCTGCCAGTAACAGAGAAAGACTCTCATTGGTGCTGATCCTGTTGAAATCTTGAGCTGAATGACACAAATGCCCTTTTTGTTTCTTTAAAAATAGAATTTTAATAGTATAAAGGCACTCCTGGCAACCATCTTTGTTGTGCTTGGATGAGTGCAGAAGAAACATGAGGTTTAGCCATTCACAGTGAGTTGACATGTTGTTGAAAAGAAGGAAGAAAGCTGGTCTTGTGTTTTGTTTCAAAACATAAGGCTAGTCTTTGTCCTCTTGCCACGGTTAGGATATCATTGTTGGCTGCAACTTGTTTCCGAAAATGCATTTTTTCCTGAAGAAGGAAAAATGTCTTTGGCGTGAATTTGTTTAAGGCGGATCCCAGCTTGCCATGAAGTGACCCACACACTATGATCACGGAGCCATCTCCTGAGGCACGCACATATGAAATGAGACATGCAGGATTTAACACCGGGACCACAATGGACTGCCGCAACCTTGAGGATATTATCAAGGCGCACATTCACAGCCAGTCCATCTGGCATGGCCTCTTCCGCCTCCATGACCATTGCGAATCAGAGTTCCTTCTCCGTTCATTTTGCCTTTGGGTCCAATATATTGGTTTCCAGTGGCATTTCCTCCACTGAGGGGACCATTACCCCAGCTAAAGGGGCTCATCTGCCCATAACTGGTGGCTCCTTTAGGGAGTCAGGTTATTTACGACCACTCAACACTTGCTGTTGTGTCACTGGCTGCATAGTCTATTCTATTACTGTAGCAGGATGTCTGGCCAGACACGCATATATTGAGTACTACAATTTTAATACCATTTTTTCCTTTATTGTGTATACATTTTTGGCACCTTCTGGCCAATGCTCTTTTGTTATTGTCACCTTGGCATCTACACCAGGAGTTCTCAACCTTTTAAAGCCGGGGACCGGGTCACACTTCCTCAGACAGCTTTGGGGCTGGATGGCCATTTTGCCCTTCCTTCACCACATGGCACTTCCTGGTGTGGTGGAGGCGGTGGGGGGGGGCACATGAAATGGTGCTGTGGGCTGCATCCGGCCCACAGGCCATAGGTTGAGAATCCCTGATCTACACCATCATTCTTCAGAAATAATAATCTACAAAAAGAACTAAGATTCCTCTTTGTAGCTTTGCTTCTTTGGGTTTCTTCTATCAGGACCTACAAGGGTTGAGGGAAAGCATCAAAACCATTTCCTCCTGCCTTTGTGATGTTTAATGCCTCAGATAACCCTTGTGCAGGGCTCAGCAAATAGACTTTTTTTTTGGCTCTGTCCCATTGAGTTTCTCTCTTTGGCTTAAGGGGAAGAACTTCTGAAAACCCACCACATGCCAGACATCCCTGCTGGGAAACCCCTTCCCCCCAAACCGGAATAACCATCTATTTATCTAAGCTGCCCACTTCTTTCTTATCTAAGAGGTTTCAAAATTGGTTAGGAAGGACTTTGCACGAGTTGAAATATGGGCAAGCAGTTTCCCAAGCTTAATTACACAAACACACACTCTTTCCCCCTTGCTCAGCAAAGTGACATCAGAGGTTTAAACCTGACTTTTGTTTGCGTATAAGAATCAGGGATCTGTGGCTTCCAGATGTTGCTGGCCTGCAACTCTCAGTCTCCGAACTGTTGCAGCCTCTGAACTGTGGCCTAAAGCAGAGGACAAGGAAGAGACACACCCTGAACCCATACTTTAAAATGGGTGTGGGCCAACTCTTTCTAAGACTCTGACTTCCGTGATCTTTTACCATTGGCTATTCTGGCACCAGCGATGAGAGTTGGAGTTCAGCAATGTGTGGAGATTCATAAATGGTCCATCCTTGTATTAACGTCTTGACAAGTTATTTGAGAATAACTTGGGAAATGGATTTAGGTATGGATATAACTGGGGAAGGATGGAGAAGTTTATAGAAGAAAAGATTTCTAAATAATAAGAATTTCTTATTCTTAATAAGAATTAAGGATTAAATGTAAGGAATCTTAGCTATTTTGAAAATTGCATCTCGATACAAAATCTGAGAAGGGTTGGTGACAGATGATGTTAGATTCTGATGATTAAACATTGGTAAATTCTAACACAGGGATTTTCAACCTATGGCCCTTGGACCGGATGCGGCCTATGACACGGATGCAGCCTGTGGCGCCATTTCATATGCCCCCCCCTGCCTCCACCACACCAGGAAATGCCATGTGGTGGAGGAAGTGCAAAATGGTCTTCTGGCCCCCGAAACTGTCTGAGGGAGCGTGACCCAGCCCTCCGGCTTTAAAAAGGTTGAGAACTCCTTCTCTAACACAACATTAGGAACAGCAGAGTAGTCTTGGCTGGGTTCAAGTCTCTACTGCTACCAGCCTTTCTTTCAATGTGCCTGGGCCACATGGAATGGTGCCATGGGCCACATCCAGCCCATGGGCCACAGGTTGAGAATCCTGCTCTAGCTCCAGGATAAAAAAAGTTGGCCATCATTCTTTTGGCTTATCTTCCCACAGTCTTGATTTTAACAAGCAGAATCCACTTGTGACTTCTTTTTCTGATATTAGAAATATTTGTCTTCCAAAAAGGAGCACTTCATTCTTTCAACATAATTATTAAGGCATAAATTAATGGGCCAATGTCTGTTCCAAGATTCAAGGGAAGGGGAGCTTTGAGTTTGGCACCGTCCTGGCTAATAACCTGTAAGGTAAAGGTCTCCCTTGTTGGTCATATCTGACTGTAGTGGGTAGTGCTCACCTCCGTTTACAGCCAAAGAGCCAGTGCTGTCTGCATCTGGTGAAATGACAGACATGACTAGATGCTAGAGTGCACATAACACTGTTACCTTTCCTAGCAAATTGGTAACCATCTACTGTAGTTGCAATTTATTGTTTTCCAACCGCTAGGTTGGCAGAAGCTGGGACAGATGATAGGTGCTCACTCCATTGTGCAGTGCTTGAGTATCAACCTGCTGATCTGCCAACCTTCCAGTCATCAAACTCAGCATATTAACCACTAAGCCACCATGACATCTGTACTGACAACCTATAGCTACCCCCACGAACAGCTGCTCCAGTAATTATCAGGTGGGCCCACAGGGAAAGCTTGACCTGTTGTCTTCTATATGTGAAACCTTTATCAAAGGAATATGAGCATGCCTGATCTGTTCTCTCCAGGGCATTTGATGCAGCCATCTTGTTATGTATGTATGTATGCATGTTCATTATACTGTAAAGGAAAGAATGTAACCACTCCAGATACAAACGATACCAGCTGTAAAGGAACGCGAGCAGACAGCCCATAGAGGGCAGCTGCGAGCGTTCAGCCTCACATGGTTCACATTGCTCAATCACGGACAGCCGCGGGGGTGTTACCCTACTTTGATGACGTATTGATTACAGGGGGGAGCCGGGCCGAATTAGCAACAAGGTTGGGAAAGGTCCTGACAATATTCGAAAAGGCGGGGTTGCGGTTGCGAAAAGACAAATGCGTCTTCTTCGCTACAGAGGTTGAGTTCCTAGGGTTCCGTGTCACTCCCGAGGGAATAAGGCCAGCCCAATCCAAGGTAGCCGCCATCAAGAAGGCCCCTCGCCCCACCTCCAAGCCCGAGTTGCAGTCATTCCTTGGACTGCTCAACTTCTACCACTCCTTCCTCCCGCGGAAGGCAGCCGTGGCAGAACCGCTACACAAATTGTTAAAAAAGGACGAGGCATGGAAGTGGGGCGACGACCAGGAGAAGGCTTTCAATGACCTGAAGCGACTCCTGGCATCAGATGCCGTACTGACCCACTTCAATCCCAAACGCCCAGTGGTCCTGATATGCGATGCATCCCCGGTGGGGGTGGGGGCGGTGTTATGCCACTTGCTGGAGAACGGTAGGGAGGCCCCGATAGCGTTCTACTCTAGGTCCTTGTCCCAAGCAGAGAGAAACTATGCTCAGACAGACAGAGAAGCACTAGCAATAATTGCGGGGACCAAGAAATTTCATGATTTTGTGTACGGCCGGCCCTTCACCATAGTGACTGACCATAAGCCTTTGCTAGGCATTTTCACCGCAGATAAGCCCACACCCCAAATCCTGTCCCCGAGAATGCTCAGGTGGGCCATTTTTCTCAACGCGTATCAGCACGCGTTGGTATACCGGCCCGGGAAGGAGATCAGCCATGCCGACGCCCTGTCGAGGTCCCCCATTCCCCGGGATTGTTGCCACGTGGGCGAAGTAGAGAGGGACCACCAGGTCTTAATGATAGAGGTTCTAGACTCCCCTCCAGTAGTACCGGCCGACATCGCCAAAGCGACAGGCAAGGACAAAACGCTGGCCACGGTTTGCTCCTGGGTACAGAAAGGGTGGCCCGTGTCTTCCCCAGCAGCGGAATTCGACACATTTTTCAAAAAGAAACTAGAGTTGTCCCTAGAGAGGGGTTGCCTTTTGTGGGGACAGCGGGTAGTGATCCCCACGCCTCTCCGGCCGAGGGTGCTTAAACTGCTGCACGTCAGCCACCCGGGGATCGTCCGCTCAAAGGCACTAGCCCGCAGTTACTTTTGGTGGCCCCAGCTAGACGCCGACATCGAACACATGGTCGGCACTTGCGAAGCGTGCCAAAGCTCAAGGCCAGAAGAGGCTCGCTCGCCACCTAGGGAGTGGGACACAGCAAGGGGGCCCTGGTCCCGGGTACATGTAGACTTTGCTGGCCCGTTCAGGGGAACGCTTTTCCTCCTCGTGGTGGACGCGTTCTCCAAGTGGTTGGAGGTCATTCCAGTCCCAAGCACCTCCTCGGCCACAACAATTAAACAGTTAAGGAGGGTCTTTTCCACGTTCGGTTTACCCGACACCCTCGTCAGCGATAACGCCAGCTGTTTCACGTCCGCCGAGTTCGGGGCATTCATGGAGCGAAACGCCATTCGGCACGTCACCTCTGCCCCCTTCCACCCGGCCACCAACGGCCAAGTAGAGCGCCTCGTGCGCACCACGAAAGACGCGCTGCTGCGCATGGGCCCCGGAGACCTCGACCTGAAATTGTGCCAATTCCTGCTAAGATACAGGGTCACCCCATTAGCGTCAGGGTACTCCCCCGCAGAGCTGTTGATGCGCAGGAAGCTGGCCACGGGAATCTCCAAGCTAGACCCCACGAGAGTAGAGGACAAAGGGCGGAACATAGGGGTGGAACCCACAAAGAGTTTCAGCGTAGGCGCCCCGGTGCATTGCAGGAACTACGCCAGCGCGGGGCCAGCCTGGGTGCCGGGCACCGTAGTAGAACAAACCGGCCCCGTCTCATACCGCGTAGAGACCAGTACAGGCTTCCTGTGGAGGCGACACGTGGACCAACTCAGGCGCAGGGTCCCCGGAGAGCAGGACGGAGACGAGAATAGCTTCGAATCAGCGTTAGGGTACTCCCCCACCCGCTTAACCCAAGGGGGAGGAAAAGGGGAGCATGGGTCCCCACCAAGGGGGGAGGAAAGGGAATCGATCCACAGAAATCTTTTGCGGGAGTCCCCGAAAAAATGGAAGAGCCCCGACCACACACATACCCCGCGGGAGTTTCCCCGAAACACAGATGCCCATAGAAGTTTAGACGTTGATTTACAGTACCAGGGGGAGTTAGCGGAGTGGTCCCCCACCCATCCTAGCGAAAAGAGGGGTTTCAGTTCAGCCCCTGGTACCTCCAGTCCCAGTAGCCCCTGTGAGTTAGAATGCGATATAGCGCCATTTTCCCGGAGACCGACACCCCCAAGACGGGAGGCATCAGCGAGTCCGCCCACCACAGTTTCAAGGTCCCCCGAGCAGGGATCAGAAGGTAGCCGAACCACAAGGGCGACCTCATCGATTCCGCGGTTCACAATAGGAGGGTCCCCGGGGTCAGAGAGCAACAGGCAGGGGTTCACCTCCCAACTATTCATTCCCTTCCCATCCCCGGGCGCGAGGCAGACACGGACGCCCCACAAAGCCACTAACGAATCCCCGGTTCCCGTTGCAGGACAAGCACCCGCGGAGTCAGGGATCACAGGCTCTCCAGTACTAGGTCAGACGCAAGCGCGTCCCAAGCGCACGTGCGGCAAGCCACAATGGTTGCGGGACTTCGTCCCATCCTAGGGGGGAGGGATGTTATGTATGTATGTATGCATGTTCATTATACTGTAAAGGAAAGAATGTAACCACTCCAGATACAAACGATACCAGCTGTAAAGGAACGCGAGCAGACAGCCCATAGAGGGCAGCTGCGAGCGTTCAGCCTCACATGGTTCACATTGCTCAATCACGGACAGCCGCGGGAAAACCTTCCCCGCATTCAGCAGCAGAAGAAAGAGGCGTGCCTGGGCGAGGCCACGCCGGTAGCAGCCAATGAGCTACCGTGCTACAAGATTCAAATGTAGAGAGCTACTGTATATATTGAGATGTATCACCGCCATTACCTCATGCTTCACTGGAACCTCATGCAATAAACCTGTGTTAAACCAACCCTTCGGTTGTCCGGTTGTCTTTGGTCCCATACACTAAACATCTCCACTGAAATAGAAGCAGAGGATGTGCAGAAGTAGAGAACTTTACTACATACATTAATATGAGAGTAGCAGCTAGTGCCATGTGGAAAGACAAAGGTTAACTTATTGCTTGTTTATTTATTTATCTTCCAGTGATGGCAGCGCTTGAACATCACCTTCTGTTGTAGTTGTGGGAAGAAGATGAGGCCAAGTGGAGCTTATAAAAAGCAAGAGCAAGATGCGCTTTCTTCTCACCTGTCAGATTTTCTGATTGAGTTTAGAGATGTCCTCTTCTGCTGTGTTTTTCACCTGGGCTCTTATACCACTCCTTGCTGCAAATGAAGGTAAGAAACGTTATAACTGTCCTTTCTGGTCCCTAGCATATCATGTTATAGAATTGGTTTGAAACCATTTTCAGGTTTTAAAAGGAGATCTGGTACATAGAAAAGCCTAGCACAGACATCCCAGTCTCCCATCGAAGCTGACACAACCTAAATTGGGCTTTGAATTGGTTGGGCTTTGGACAGCCTGCCCTTTTTCTTCCCATCCAATTAAGACTTATCTGATCCTGAATGATACATCTGCAAAAGACAATGCCATTGTATGTAATAAAGCTGTACATTGTCCAGGCTATATTATGTTGTGCATTATTTTACAAAAGACTGATTAAATCAGGGGTGACTTGGACTTCTGGGAATTGAGGTTCAAGAACATCTGAAGTGCCAAGGTTGGCCACATGTAGGCTAAATGTTATATTTCTAAGCTCTTTTCTCAGGCAATCAGCTGCCCATTAGCTACTCATGCCATGATCAAGATTCTGTTGCTGACACACAAAGCAGGGGGAGTTGCTGAGCATCTCTACCCTCCCTCCCCGCAGTTTCTGTGCATAAGATATGGAGTGTTCCTGCAACACTTGTTTTCTCTTATTTTGGTAGAGTGTGATTCAGCTTCAAGTCTAATACCAAACTGATGACCCTTCAAGGGCAGCTCCATAAATAACACTGCACAATGATTTTGCTACTGGGAATAACACATGCAATTTACATGATATCTAGTGTGCTGATTCCAAATCTGAACTCAGAATTTGCCTGTCACATACAGATTTTAAGTTATAGGTGTGCTATAGCTGTTCAAATGGTATTGGGTAATGTATTTTTACATGGGAACATTATAACAATTGCAGTTACCACTATGCTTGCTGCTGCCTCAGCTGAATCACATCCCCTGGTGGCATGCATGTTCCAGCAGTGGCCGGGCATGTCTGGGCAAGCCAGTCAGCTTGAAATAGGTATAAAATGTGAGATGGACCAATGGCTTGTCTCTAGTGTGAAACCATCGTATTGGCTAGTACGGCTGGGCCATAGTGAGTCTGTTTTAAGCTAAAGATGAATAAGTGCAGCTGTGATAATAAACCTGACAATTTCTGCTACATTTGTGGCAAATATACCCCATATGATCAATGCAAGAACGCAACTAAGAGGGTGACATTTGCTTACTTAAGATCCTGCCATCCTAGGCAGAATCAAACTTCAGATTTGGATTCAGAGCACTTGATTTAGTATAGGACATGTGGATTAGATCAAGTAGCAGACATATTTTTTTGTGATATAGTGTAATGTATTGCAGTAGCCAAGCCTGGATACAGTGGAACCTCATACAACAATCACCCCGTATACAACGGAATTGTATAACAATTAGGTTTTGGGGGACAAAATGGCATCCTGCATAACAATTTTCCCTATGGAAAAAACCGTACAACAATTTTTCAATGGAAAAAAACCACTTAGCGAAAAAATTTGTTGTACAATGCATCCCATAGGGAAAATCACTATACAATGCATGCATTGTATAGCAATTGCTTCGTACAACAATGAGCCCCGTGGAATAGATTAAAATAATTGTATGAGGTACCACTGTATTACTAATTATAGTGACATTATTCATTCTCAGGAAGAACAATCAATACATTCAGTGTAGCTGAAAACAGACATTCTTAATTATTCCCAGTCTTTTCCTCCTTGTAGGAGAACATATATAAGTTTAATTGCTTTTCTTTAGAAATAGTGATATTGGCTAGCCAATTGGGTTTCTCAATCATGTAGATACCTTCTAACTGGAGCTGTAACTGGTGGCCTACCCTCTCCACCATGAGGCAGAGAGGCAAGTTCTAGTAAAATGGGATGGGAAATGAGGTCTCTCCTAAAAAAGGAAGATAAAGTTTATGCTTTCAAAAAGATAAGGACAAAAAAAAAGGAAATAAAAATTAAATGTTGCTATTTCTTTTCCTAGCACTCAGCAGTAGATTGAACTACAAATTTCACTGCCCTATAAATATTATTGCCATAGGGAAGGGCCCAATTGACCCGCCTCAGTTATAGCCCTTTCTCTCACCCAGTATCTCCTTAGCATAATGTAGCTTCTATTACTTTTCTTTTTCCTCTTCTTTCTTTTTCAGATCTTCCTCTCTGTGTCTTTCCCTTCATTTATATGGGCACATATTACCCATCATGTACCACAGAAGGTAGTGGTGAGGGCCGGCCATGGTGTGCCACGACCGAAAACTATGACCGGGATCGCCAATGGAGACCATGTGCTGTGACTGGTGAGAGGTTTAGGGTATCATCAGAACCCTGGATTCATGAGTTGCCATATGAGATGCTGTTATTTTTCTCATGGTAGCATGTGAAAGAAAGTCAAACAGGTTCCTGTCCCTTAGTGTAGAAAGCTGCAGTACTGACATATGAAGTTGCTATGAGCCCCTATTAGTAGTAGTAAAGGTAAAAGTCACCCTTGCTCGAAAGCCAGTCATATCCAACTCTAGGTTCAGTGCTCATCTCTGTTTATACTCTGATGCGTTTGTAGACAATTCCATGGACATGTGGCAGGCATGCCTAGACACCAAAGTGCACGGAACACTGTTTACCTTCCCACTGAAGTGGTACCTATTTATCTACTTGCAATTTCTTGTTTTGAAACTGCTAGGTTGGCAGGAGCTGGTACAGAGATGGGCACTCATTTCATCATGCAGTACTCGGGTTTTGAACTGCTGACCTTCCGCCTCCCAGTCAGCATCTTAACCACTTGAGCCACAGTTCCTATTAGTAATAATACAGTCTGTTATTTTAGTGTGGTATAATGACGGGAGATGGAAAGGAGAGGACTATTTTGCATCCTTTCCATATTAATGATTTTTTTCCCCATATTTCTTGTCTATGAGATGGGCAGAAGAAATTGCATGCCACTTGCTGTTTAGCTCTCTCCACATGGGAATTTATTTTTAAACAATTGCAGTCCACAATCCAAACAATATGAGGGAAAATGATTTATTCAGTATCAAAACAATAATTCATTCATAGCATCTAAATAACAAATAGAAACTGGGGTGTTTCAGTTTAACCCAGCAATAGCATTCTTGATAAACAGTTATACTGAATCTGCTTCCATGTAAGACGGCATTCCTGAGGTAAAATTTTGCTAAGTTTTATGCAGCAATAAAGTGGGACAGTTTTTCAGGCAGCTTCAGTTTGAAACCAAGTTCTCCAAGGCTTTTACTCCCAGTTCTAGCCCAGCTATTAAAACTCCACAAGATCTTTAGAAAAGATAACAAAAATATTCTTTACTTGAAATTAACTCAGAGAGATAAACATGTGTGCTGCTTTGTAAAGTCTTTAAGAAGGCCAGCTGTGTGGCCGAACAAAATAGTGAGATCAAACATATGTGCTTCTGCTTGTAAGGCAAAAATGGCAAAGAAGGGAGAAACCTGAAGAGCAAGGGCTTAATACATACAAAACATGACCCTAGAGGCAGGAATATAGTAGACTTTTCTATTGGTTAGCCAGGGATAAATTAACATTAGTAACCCCTGTTGGAAGGCCACATAGATTAGCTATAATCAAATAAGAAACTTTAATTAGATATACTGTACTAAAAAGTACAATATTTTGTAAAAGTCTAACTATTATGTACTTAATAATTTTTAAAAATCAAAACAATGGCTGCAAGGACCTATAAGGCCACATGCATTTCCCACCCCTGGCTAAGACAGAGGTCTTTAGTATGCTTTTTTAAATGAATGGGATAAGAAGGAAGTGAGTGTAAGTAAATATATGCAATAAGTTCTCTGGTCTTGTTCTCTTCTAGACTATGGAGGCAATTCTAATGGACAACCATGTGTCTTCCCCTACCAATATTTGGGACATATTTATTACACATGCAACACTAAATTTTCCAGAGGACGTTTTTGGTGTTCTACAACAGGAAACTATGATAAGGACAAGCGGTGGAGCTACTGTGCTGATACCAGTAAGTGGCCTGGGGAATGGTGAATTTGATTTCCTGGCAGGGTTATAGGAATTTTTTTCCTTTTAAATGCATGCAAAAATTAGAGAACATTTGCTGTACTCAAAATGTTGTGCTATGTATTTAACATGACCAAGACCAGGCATTACAAAGGCAGTGGAACTCAGTAGAGGCTAAAAGGGTGTTGAATCATGCAGAGAAGGGTTGAATTGGGGGGGGGGGGCGGGCGCTATGACATGTAGAATAGAAGTGTAACATTAAGGGTGTAATTCAGCCAAGCATACATATACATTTCTCCATCAAGAGAAAGGGCAATGAGGCATGGGCTGAGAACTTTGGAAAGCTTAACTGGGGATGGGGGTGGTATGTATTGAAGAACTCAAAGGGATTTTGAGGACATGATATTATTTAAACATCAGCTCCAGTGGTGGTGAACCTTGACACTCCAGCTGTTCTTGGACTTCAATTACCAGATGTATCAAGTCAGTACACCCGCTGATCAGGGCTTCTGGGACTTGAAGTACAAGAACAGCTGGAGTACCAAAGGTTTGCCACTGCAGAATAGCTTGAGTGCATACTTCATATCTGAATACAGCATAGGGCTCTGATAACTAGGGGTTTTTCATGTCATTGGATCAAAGAAGCATTCTAATGATAACAGCAGCTTCTCCCCCTCATAATATTCTTCATTTCTTTCAGGACTTGGCACAAACTATCCTATAAAGCCATGTGCTTCTTCTTTCATCTATGAAGGCAAGCGTTACTCAGGTTGTATCACAGCTGGGAGGACAGATGGAAAGCTTTGGTGTTCCCTCTCCAGCAACTATGATGTGGATCCCACAGGAGTATTGTGTGAGCCCTCAGGTAAACAAAATAAGGGAGGATGAAGAGCTAGGCCAGGGGTTCCCAGCCTAAGGCTCGTGGGCTCGCTCCAGCCAATGGTGCCATTTCATGTGGCCACCTGACCCCACCAAGGGCATTTGAGAAACAAAATGACCATCCTTTTGAAGCTGTTGGGACAAAATGGCTACGCCTATCGTGCAGGCAGGGCAAAATGGCCACCCACCCTCAAAGCTGACTGAGAGAGCATGACCCAGCCCCTGGCTTGAAAAGGTTGGGAACCTCTGAGCTAGGCCAAGCTTAGTGGTGCCTCAGAGAGCAGTTTTGTTCATTCAAAAGTAGAGGGACATCAGAAGATATGTTTTTGTTGACTAAGAGATAAAATAGGCCAACACAGCAGCTTGCATTTTCAGGATTTTCTGTGGGGATGCCATCTGAACTTCAAAACTGCTGAACACAGTAGAATATTTCTATGGACTCATTCTTTTTACCACACTAACTCCTTCTTTTTGATGCATGAACAGTAAAACCCCAACTTACATATGCCTCGAGTTACATAAAATTTTATTTACATAATGATTTTTTGGTTAAAACCATGTCCAGATTTACACGATTTCCTATGAGTTTGCTTTGAGTTACATAAAGATTCATTTCCCTATGGGTTTGCTTTGAGTTATGTAAAAATTCATTTCCCTATGGGTTTGCTTTGATTTACATATCATTTTTCCTATGGGTTTACTTCGAGTTACGTAAAAAATAATTTTTCCTATGGGTTTGCTTCGAGTTACATAAAAAACTAATTTAAGCAAAAGCCTACGGACAGACTTTTTCCTGTAAGTAGGGGCTTTACTGTATTTACACTCTCCTCCGCCATCTGTTTTCAGAATCTGCTCCCTGCAATTTCCCCTTCATATACAAGAATAAATCCCACTATTCCTGCATTGAAGAAGGCATGTTAAAGAAGCAGCTGTGGTGTTCCACTACCCCCAATTATGACGTGGACAGCCGATGGAAAGAATGTACTCTGCAAGGTATGGGGTTTGCTGAGGAGGACACCTCATAATATGTTGCTATGAAGCCTTCTGAGCGGATAGAAATGACTGGCAGACGGACTTCATGGGTCAAGTGTTACGGCTAAAAGACTTTATTTTCTACAGCATTTTATAAGCAAAAAATAGCATAGGCTAACAAAAATAGCTAAACTGCTGAATAACAGCAGAATTACCTTGCGGACGTGCTTAATAGGTAACAGAAGTAAATTGGTTACCTGATGTTGACTAAAGGCTTATTTAGCCTCTGGCTCCAAAGAAAGCAAATACACAGGGCTAGTTAATCTTTGGTGAGGAAACCTTAAACAATGGTTTTAGTTTGACCCATACCAAAAGGTCGAATTTTGGCCAGGCTAGGATTAAAGGAATGTTTGTCCTGCCTTAATTAATTACGAATTCCTCCTGGTTGTGATCCACAAACATGGACAGTTGTGAGATCTAGTGGTGTGCCATGACTCCAAAGAAATGCTGGCCCGCATATTTCTTTGCCCCACCTGATCAGAATCCGTTTATATTAAATAACTATTTATGATTTTAGGTGAGCATGGGTTCAAACTAATACACCTTACTACAATAATAGAAACTACAAATAGGGAGGGAAGAGTGATGTCATTGTTGAAAGGATTTTTGCTGCAGGAACTCCACTCAAGGGATGCCTGAATTAGGCTCATTTGGGATGCTGTGCTTTTGAATTACAATTCAATTGTAGTCTATTTAGCCAGAAGGGGGTGGGGCATGGGCTATCCCTTAAACAAGCAGCTTGCTTTATTTCTTTATTTGGAAATGCTTCCTGAGCTTTTGATGGACGGTATCTTACTCTGCTTTCAATATATTTCTTAAATACCTGAAGAGGCTTGGAGTGTTTACTTGGCTCACGTTACCTGAATCTACACTAGTTTCATGTGCACCCTTTGCTCACTACCTGGATTTTGGTCAGGAGTGACTGGGCACACTGATAGGAGAAGCCTGAACTGCTGGGTGTGATCTGGACAAGGGAAGTAGGATCAGGCACAATCCCAACACCAGGAGGCTGGAGGACTCCCGAGTCCTACCTGGGAGTAAGTGGATTGTCACAACAGAGTCAGGCGCTCATTCCATCGCATACCTGTCAACCCGCGGCTCTGGAAAACACGGGACCTGCGCAGATCGCTTGTGCACAGGTCGCTTTCCATGCATGCGTGGAAGCACTACGCCACTTGCGCAGCCCATACACAAGCGGCGTAGCGCTTCCACGCATGTGTGGAAGGGTTTTACATTTGTGTAGAACCCTTCCACGCATGCGTGGAAGCGGCTCTGCTGCTTGCGTAGGGGCTACGCAAGCGGCGTAGCGCTTCCACGCATGCGTGGAAAGCGTTTCCCCCACTGCCAAATTACAGGGTGGGCTATGACATCAATCAGCATCAAATTATGGGGTAATCCCGGCCAAATTGGGATGGTTGACAGGTATGTTCCGTCATGCCCGTTGACTTGCCAACCTTCTAGATAACAAGATAAGCTTCTTAACCACTGAGCCACCACAGTCCCATGTCATTGGGTTTGGTCCATAGAATGCAGATGGAAGTAGGAAAGGAAAAATTCTTGATGGAAGTACCCATTTCAGGCTCTTTCCATGTCCTGTTGTAAAAGTGATCCTACCTCCAAAACCCACATATTTGAGAAACTTGCAGAGTAAAAAAAATAAAATATGCTTAGGACAAAACATACATAAAAGAAATACAGTATGTCTGGTTGAAACACATATATTTGAAATATAGGGACAAATATGTGTTGGTCGGGGGGGGGGGGATTCAAAAAATCAATATAACAATAGGTACACTTTTAAAAAGGCAGAAACATCCTGCAAGGATTCAATTGAGGAAGGAAAAACAAAGGTCTTGCAAACTGCTATGGAACATGGACAGGATGAGAATGTGAGTAGAATTTGAATTAATTAGATGAAATTGAGAGCACTTTACATAAACTATCATGGGTGAGCTGCAGGAAGCTGCAGGAGAAGCCAAGAGCTAAGGACAAGTTAGAGCTGGATGTCAAACCAAGAGGCTGGAACAAAGTTATTTTTATGACCTAACGATTCATACTAATATAAAACTCCTTTCCTTCAAAGCTGCTTTTTGGGAGATACAACCATACCCCTAAACATGAGAGGTTTTGCTCTTATGGATCTCTTGATTCAATCCAACACATAACAATGGAATCTTGGTTAGTGTAATTATAGTAATGCGTTCTCCAGGATGTTTCTTACAGTGAAAATTACTTTAACTGAATTTCCCATAGGAATGTATTGAATACAATTTCCCCTAGGAATGCATTGAAAACCAAAATACAGTAATACCTCATACAAAGTCCGCTTCGTACAACATCAAATTCATACAACATCGCCTAATTCCTTGAAAAAAGTTGCCTCATACAAAGTCGCTGCAACTTTGTATGAAGCATTGGGGTTTTTCCCAGGTTGCATTGTGCCTGGCTAGTATAAAAGGCAGGAGGCATGCATGCATTGCTCTTGTGGGTTTTGCACGAGGCGAAGAGTGTTTAGGAGTGGTTTTTAGCGACATTTTGGATTTTGACATGTTTTTGTAATGTATTTAGCCTTTAGACAATGATTTTTTAAAGTTCTGTCAGTTTCCTGTCTGTTTCCTTGACTTTGCCCTGAAGTCTGTGCTGTTACAGTACAATGTATCTCTATGGAAACGACGTTGTACAAGGCATCGCAGCAAGGATTTGGATGTTGTATGAGGCATCGCGGCAAGGATTTGGACGTTGTATGAGGCATCGTGGCTAGGATTTTGCAGGCCTCATACAAAGTCCAAATCCGTATAAAGTCCAAACTTGTGGAACCAAGTTTGGATGTTGTATGAGGTATCACTGTATTTTAACCGAAATGTGGTTTCCCATAGGAATGCATTGAAAACCAGTTAATCCATTCAGAAACAATTCAGTAAACTGAGCCACTATTTTCAATGGATTTCCTTTTGTTATATGATTTTTATATTAACCAAGGTTCCACTATATATCTAATTGTCACTTATATGAGTCTCTGCACCAAGAATTTCTTTTAAACCCTTATTAAGTGACCCTCTGCCTGAAATTTCACAAATAGTTACCCAGTTCCTAGACAAAGTGCTTAATAGACATGACAACTGGATTTCCTGACAACGGTTTCTCAACCTTGGGCCCCGAGGTGTTCTTGGACTTCAATTACCAAAGCTCATGTCAGCAAACCTTATCAGAGTTTCTGGGAATTGAACACTAAGAACATCTGAGGGCCAAAGGTTGAGAACATATTGTGTAAGGTATGGTCAGCTCTGGTTGGAATGACTTTGTACATTTTATCAATTCTTTTCTTTGCTTCCTCTAAAGGTTTAATAAAGAATGAAATAAGTCAAAGATCATGTTGTAATCTAGGGAGATCTGTCTTCCCTTTCTGTCTATCACATGCCTGCCTAGATACTTCCATCTTTCCTTCCTTCCTTTCACCAGAACCAACCATATATGTACTGAAACAATACCTTTATGCAACCATCCAAAAAAGGACCAAAAGTGGACAAAAGTACAAACAATCATCTGGGGTTTTGAAGACCACAATTCACTTCATCAGGCAGATTACAAATACACACAATGGGAGAATGGGAAGGGAGAAAATGTTGAAGGTCAAGTCATAAGACCTTGGTGGATGGTGAGGAATAAATCCTTCTCTCACCAACACCTACAATGTGGATTGTAGCTGTGGCAGGAGGGTTGCCACAGACAAAGAACTAGATCTCCTTAGGTGACTCAGTTGGCAGGTAATTAGTTGTGTGAGGTATCACCTGGTTTAGTCCATGACCTCACTCAGCTGGAGTGAGAAACATCTGGTTTTCCAAAGTTATTTTCTGTTTCCACCAACATTAATGGAAATGTACCTCTCACACATACCTGTCAAGTTTTGGATTTGAAAATAAGGGAAATCCAGTGGTGCTGGACAGTCGCTGCACTGGTGTGCATGCACAGTACGGGTTTTGCCTTTTCCTTCCACACAAGGCACCATGGGGCTGTAGTTCCAGGCCCATTTTGTGCCAGTGCACATGTGCAGTACGGGTTTTGCCTTTTCCTTCTGCGCAAGGCACCATGGGGGCTGTAGTTCCCGGTCCATTTTTTTAAAAAATATAGAATACGGGAGATTTACGGGAAAATACAAATACGGGATGATGGCAGGAAAGAGGGGTAAATAACAGGAGTTTTCTGGCCAATACGGGAGACTTGACAGCTGTGCTCTCACAACCAATAACATCTTTGATGGATGGTGAGTAGCAAGAGGAAAAGGTTGATGCCATCTCTGTGTGAACTCAGTCTTGATCAATCTCTCTTAATTTAATTAAATTAAATTTAATAGTCATATTTATGCTGCTGCCCCCTCGCTGAGGCGACTCCAGACGGCTTACACGTATAAAACCACAGCATAGAATCAGCTATAGATAAAACAATGAAGTAAAAGTATAAAATTGTTTAAAATTTACATACCCTCTCCCAGCAGCCGCATCATAGGATTTCTTTTTCTTTTAAAGCTAAAAATCCGGGTAACCCTCAAATGAGCCACCCTAAAGTGGCTCTAACCTTCTTATGGTTGTTATTTTACATTCTAAGAGCTAGATCTGCAATGATGTCAAAGCAATTATCCCACAGATAGCATTATGTTTTGTTTAACCCTTAAAAGAAAGAAATACTAGGCTGAGCATGCAATGCAACTCTTTTTTTGGTTCTTTTCTATCTAAAGAATATGGTGGAAACTCCAATGGACAACCGTGCGTCTTCCCTTTTATCTACAAGAATCAGACATTTGAAACCTGCACCAATGAGGATGAGGAAACTGGAAGATTCTGGTGTGCTACGACACAAAACTATGATGAGGACCAACAGTGGAGCTTCTGTGCTGACACCCAACTGGGAAGCACTCAGCCTCCATTGGGAGGTAAACAGGAGATAGTCAAGTTGAATTGGATGGAAAAACTGGTTCTAGAACCTCAGATAATGTCCAAACTCCATTCCACAAGTTTGGACTTTATCCGATTTTGGTCTTTATCCGAATCAAATGGGTGATGCACGGATAATGTCCAAAAATGGACGTTATCTGAGGTTCCTATACCAAAATACCTCGGATAACATCCATTTTTAAAGCGGTTTTGGACTTTATGTGATGCATCACACGTGCATTTAAACTGCCACTTTATCCAAATCAGACTTTATCCGAATCAGAATTTATCCAAGGTACCACTGTATAGGCTTGTCTGCTTGTCTGGCAGAAAATACTGCTGCACCTTATGGCTCCATGCCTCTTGCTAAGCCTCCAGTGTTGCGAGTCCTTGAGTGTTCACTACACATAGCAAAAACAATGACAATTACACTCATATACTGCCCCATAGCACTTAGTACGCTCTCTGGATGCTTCACAAGGTAATTAGCATTTTGCCCCAAATATGCTGAGTACTCATGTTACTGATCTCGGAAGGATGGAAGGTTGAGTCAACCTTGATCCCTATCAGGACAGAACTCACAACATTCTGGCTGCAGTACAGCAGTTTACATGAGGGCTCTTCTGCAGGCTGCTATCCAAAAGAGTGATCTTCCCATGCTCTGAAATATGCATCAATACTTAATTTTTAATGTATCAAGTGACATGCCAAGCACATGGATTGTGAGATTGATGTGATTGTTGTCTACAGTTCACACTCTCACACAACTGTTTGATGCCCCCCCTCCCTTTCCTTCCAAATATCTCTGAAAACATGTAGATTGTGTCTTTCCTTTCACCTATCGTGGCAAGTCATACTCAGATTGCACAAAAGATGGATCATTTGGCTGGAAGCTCTGGTGTTCTCTCACCAGCGACTTCAATGTGGATCGGAAATGGAAGTACTGTGAGCCTACAGGTAGGAATGCTAAATTAAACCAGTGGTTTCTGGCACTTCGTGATATACTTTATTTAGACCAGAGAGCCTGGATGGGAATATAAGGAAAGTGATGATAAAATATGATGGCTTAAAAAACTTTGCAAAATTATTCCCCTGCTGGTTCAAAGGTAACGCTCCTCTGGATGTCTTTGAGGCTTTTTATTGAAGAATAATAATCATCCAAAAACATTCAGGATACACATCAAAGTAGTATTCTACTCTGCAAACTAAGAAAATAAGAAAATAACTAACTTCACTAAGAAAGCATTTCTTCTGTATGGGTTTAAAAGCCTCCATCAGGATTTGCTCCATGAGTTCTAAGTGCCGTGGGCTCATGCCCACTTCCAAAAGGTGGATTCAACGGAATGTACAGTAGACCCTCAAATAACAACGCTACTTGGTTCCTCAAGTAGTGTCACTATAGGGGAAACATTGTTGTGCAGTTTTCAATGGTAGCTGCACCATCTAGTGGCAAAAAGCTGTCATTATCCGCACAACGACGGTTTTTCATTGTGCGGATAGTCACGTGGCGAGTGATGATGCGTCGGCAAGCGGAAATGATGCTATTTGAATGCGTCATTAATCGAGAGTCTACTGTACTTCCAAAAGGTGCCCCTTAGCTGTCAAAATCTCGTGTTTACATACCTTTTTCTGGGGTCTTCACACCTTCCTCCAGAATGTTAAACATGTCAAATGACCTAATTGTTTTGACTAATTGTTGTTTGCCCAAACAGGGGTTTATGATGTAACTAAATACCCTGACAAGAATTGACATAACTGAAATTCCTAGGTGTCTTTGCAAGTGCTTAGTGATATGTTAATGTGTGGAATGTGTGATATGTGTATTGAAATGCAACTGCTTTCAGTGTGCTTCCCTTATCGAGTTAGCTATCCTCAAACCTACAGAGAATATACTATATGAATCTTAACATTTAATAAATGTAAAGAAAATTAAAATATGAAATCATCCCTTGTGATTATCATGACATGGGTTAATATTCTGTGCATGGAAAAACAACTTGGAAACTTCCAGATCTTTTTGAGAGACTAAGATTCCTTCTATCCTGTGTGATATCTCACCCAATGGTTCCCTAACTGTTTTTATTTTTTTCAACAGATTTGCAAAAGCAAAGTTCAACTCAGAGTTAAAGAGAGTGGAGACTCATTATCAGCAAGGTAGGTGTTTTTTTTCTTATTTCCAGCCCTTACTCTATTCTTTCTATTTCCTTTTTTTGAAAATCTACAACTATTAAAGCTACACTAGCCCTATGTCCCCTCTTTCCCCGGGATATGGCTGCCCTGGTAGAAGGCGAACCTCCCAGCTTTAACCCTAGTAAAGGTAAAGGTCGCCCTTGATCGAAAGCCAGTCATATCCAACTCTAGGGTTCAGTGTTCATCTTTGTTTATACCCAAAGAGCCAGTACTGTCTGTGACTGCAGATGTTTCCATAGGCATATAGCAGGCATGCCTAGACACCGGAGTGTAAGGAACACTGTTTACCTTCCCACCAAAGTGGCACCTAGTTATCTAATTGCTATTTCTTGCTTCTGAACTGCTAGGTTGGCAGGAGCAGGGACAGAGATGGGAGCTCACTCCGTTGTGCAGTACTCGAGTCTTGAACTGCTGACCTTCCGACCTCCCAGTCAGCATCTTAACCACTTGAGCACCACAGTCCCTGCTTTTACCCTAACATCCACACTATTCTAAAACATTCCAGTGACAAACTTTTAATATGTTTGGATGATGATTCACCCAAGATAAGCCATCAATATTTTGCCATCTCTAGGGTGTGCCAGAATATGACCTTCCAGAGAAATATAAAATGATAAGGGATCTCTCTGAAATCAGGTTTCATTTCATTTCTTTATTATAAAGTACAGTATGTTGAATATAAAATAAGAATCAAGTAGGGCAAGAAGGCACAGGCACAACTATAGCATAGCAAAAACATAATTCCATATACATTTAAAAATCTCAATTTACCAGATCTAAAGCACTCTATTTGCCTGAAGTGTCAGCTGGACTCAACCGTGATCTCTGTTTCATGAGCTTAGATAGCAGTTCTTCAGTGCAAAAACATCTGGGACTCAGCATCTGGTGCTCTTAATTTTAATGGCTCTTTACAGGCACTGGGACTGTGGTGGCTTAGTGGTTAAAACGCTGACTGTAAGGTCAGCAGGTCAGCAGTTCGAAACTCGAGTACTGCATGGTGGAGTGAGCTCCTGTCTCTCACCTGTCTCTGTCCCAGCTCCTGCCAACCTAGAAGTTTGAAAGCAGTTTGCCTCGCCACTGCACTGGTTGCCGGTGTGCCTCTGGGTGCAATTCAAGGTACTGGTAATGACCTTTAGTGTGCCAGGTTACATAAGAGACTGCATCACCCCAAGAACATCTGTATGTCCCACCAGAGCAGACCAGAGAGGTTCACCATCTGACTGTCTTTGGAGCTGACAGCCTCTATGGGCCATTGTGTTCCTGGGACTCACTCTTTGACTATCTATCTATCTAGTTATTTATTTATTAAATTTATATACCACTTTACTCAGCACAAGTGCGACTCAAGCGGTTTACAGCAAAAATATAATACAGTTACAAAATATCAATCTCCAAAAGTACAGTTACAATTACAAAATCTCAGCCCAAATACAATATAGCAAAAATACAATATAGCAAAAATACACAATAGCAAAAGCAAAGTGACAAAATACAATTAATCAGTTGTTGACAGCCAAATGAACACTGTGTAACTAATCTATTTGCTTTTGTCTGCAGATTACCAGATCAACCAAGCAATTCTCTATGACTCCTGTACTTCAAACAACTAATAATAAATCCTGTTACACTGACTGCAACTACTATTCACTCTTTGCCTTGGACTCCATTTTGGCCCTGACCTCTGTGAATTCTTCACCCTCAAAAGACCATTTCAGAAACACTCACAGTGCCTGTAATTTGGTCCAAACCTACCTGTCCATTCTAGCAATTCCACCTTCTCTCCTTTACTTGTATGAGGAGCACTGTGCACCAAAACAAAATGTTGTCTTGCTCCTTTGATCAACTACTACAGGCCTCTTGGTTTATGAGAGGGGGTGAGCCCACCACAATCTTTTATTGCATTCCTTTGCATGACTATCACCATTTCTATCACCTGTAGAACCATGTTGCAGAAATTTGGTGGAATGGCAGGCCTCCTCCCCTCCATTTCCTTTTCCTTCCTGAAGCTAAGGAGATGCTCTTGGGTGATCCACCATATTGTGGAGAGGTACCAGGATACACCTTTATGCCATAGAAAGCCAGTGAAGTAACTGCTGAATTTTGATAAATTTGCATTGACTACAGAAATCTTGAAGCTATGATCTGCCAAATAATGGTAGCAGACATGATGGTGATACATCCAGTCACACAATTTCTTGTGGAATGGCCTCATGGTCATAAAGTAGAGTGCATTCTGACAACTCTACCATATGTCTTTGGCTATATATAATAATTTACATACTTTGCAATGTGTAATAATCTAAAGTTTATCAAGTTTCTAGTCTGTGTGATTATGCAGAAGGGCTATGAAAGGGGTAGAGTGATGCCTGGTGAAGCATCAGAAGGCAGGGTTGGGTGAATGGAGCATTTAGCAGGAAGGGGAAGATTATATCACATACCAAGAGTATCTCCCTGTAACCCATATATGGCTCAAATCTGAAACATTCCAATGTCACTGAGAAAAGTGCTGCTGTAATTTTATTTGGTCTGAAATTCCCATTGTTGTCCTATGCAGCAGAAGGGAAATGATGTTTGTATACACAGATATAAATTACAGGCAATTGTGAGGGTGAATGACTGGTGTGGGCAGAATAACTGCATTATCATGTGATACCCATTGGAGCAATTGCTGGATGAGTTTTTTTGAAATTGTCAATGAAGTATTGATTGCTAACCATCTCACACATGGGATGTAGAACTTCCTTCATTTCTGTCTTTGGTAGAGATGAAGAAACAGATTGCATGTTTTGCTTTAATCCTAAATAAAGTCTAGCTCTCCAAATGGCCAAAATGGCTATTTTATTTTATTTTATATTTATATAGCCGCCCAACTCACAAAGACTCTGGGCAGCATACAATCTTAAAAACCCTTAAAACAAGAACAACCCCATTAAAACAAATTACCCCGCTAAAACCCCCACACATTAAAAAGTGGAAGATTACTTTGATATTAAACCAACCAGCAGGTGGGGGTCATGACATCTTCAGGACCCCACACCTGCCCCGCCAGTCATGTTTTCAGATCTTTCCTGAAGGGCAGCAATTCCGTCTGCAGCCTTAGTTCCACTGCAGGAGGGTCTAAAGGGCCGGAGCGGACACAGAGAAGGCCCTCCTTCTTGTGCTAGAGAGACGGGCCCCTCTAGCAGATGGTACAAGCAGAGAGCCCCTCCGGTCCGCTCTGGTTGGATGGACAGACGTTCTTGGGGTGATGTAGTCTCTTAGGTATCCTGGCCCACTACCATATAGGGCTTTAAAGGTAATGACCAGCACCTCGAATTGTACCCAGAGGCAAATTGGAAGCCAGTGCAGTTCCCGAAGCAGTGGTGAGGCACGAGCATAATGCCCATACCCCATCACCACCCGAGCAGCTGCATTCTGGATCAACTGCAGCCTCCGGATGGTCATCAAGGGCAGCCCCATGTAGAGCGCATTGCAATAATCTAGTCTAGAGGTGACCAGAGCATGAGTGACCATGAGTCCCGGTCTAGGAGTGGGCGCAACTGGTGAATCACCCGAAGTTGGGTGAAAGCCCTCCTGGCCACTGCCGCTACCTGATCTTCAAGCAGCAGTCATGAGTCCAGGAGGACCCCAAAGTTGTGCATCGGATCTGTCTGGGGTAGACTAGCCCCATCCAAAACCAACAATGGTAGCTCCCAAGATAACACCGTGCCCCTAATCCATAGCCACTCAGTCGTGCCAGGGTTCAGTTGTAATCTGTTGTCCACCATCCAGACCCCAACAGCCGCCAGGCACTCAGACAGGACTTTGACAGCATCACTGGGATCACCACGAGACGTACACTTGGGTGTCATCCACGTACTGATCGTACCGCGCCCTGTGGGAATGGATTATCTCACCCAGCGGTTTCATGTAGATATTAAATAGGAGAGGAGACAGACCATATTGGAGTGGCCTAGGACTGGACGTCTCACTCTCCAACCACACTGACTGGGTTCGGCCCTTCAGGAATGAGGAAAACCAGGAAAAAACAGTGCCCTGGATCCCCAATCCTCGGAGCCATTCCAGAAGGATACCATGGTTGACGGTATCAAAAGCCGCTGAGAGGTCAAGGAGAGCAAGGATGGTCAGATGGCCTCCATCCCTTTCTTGCCAGAGATCATCCATCAGTGCGACCAATGCTGTCTCCGTACCATGTCCGGGCCTGAACCCTTACTGAAAGAGGTCCATGTAAAGTCAAGGGTCAAATGGGGTGATGCACTGTTTTAGGAGAGGAGCTTCCTCAATTGGTAAAACCTAACAGCTTATGATAGTACTTAATTTACTTGGGGAAGTTTGGTTATTCCTCTTAATTAGCAGAGTGTGTGGTACTAACAACAGCATGTGCAGCACAGAGAAATGTGGAGAGAGTAGCTCAGTTCCCATTAGCCCCTGCCGACACATACACTGCATAACACTTTGTATGGTAAAAACACTCTACCTATAGAGTGGAAAAAGTATCTTTACTTACAGTTGTCATTTGTAATTACAACTTCAAGCAGGCTTGAAGCATGATCAGAGAAAGAAGCTATACTATGAACAAAAACAGTGGAAGAAAGCTAGAAGCAGGAAGACAGGGAAGAAGCTTGTGTCAGGAAAAGAATTGTTACTAATCAAGTTAGTGGTTAAAAAACCAAAAAGGTAATGCCCCCTCTTGCTGATACTTAGTATTAGTGCATGCACGATTGTTACTGTCCCAACAGGCAACCCTGACCTATGTATCTTGCATTTACTGAGCATTGTTTTGTGGTTGTCAATAGAAGCTAAAATGGGATTAATTTGCACACCTCATTATTGGGCCTGTATGCCAAAATAAATCCCATTGTATGAGGGAAAAACCAGTTAAACCAGTTTGTGTATTGGGAATACACAAAGTTTAATTTGATCCAGATACACAACAATGGCAAGGGGGCCGTGGCACTTCTCTCACCTTTCAAGAGGAGTGACAAATATGTCACAAACTAAACTAAACTAAATTAAACTAAACTAAACTAGAGTAATTGGCATCTAAAACAGAGTAATGTGCCCATGGCTAACATAAACGTGGAATTGGGCACATTTACATCAGCCATAAATGTCCTGCTTCTGCTTCCGTGGTGGTAGTTCAGCTCTTCAGGGAGTCTGGTCAGGCCCACAGCACAAAAAGGTTGGCCACCCCTGAGATAGACAAATGACCCAATTGCGGGCAACCTATTCCTTGGCAGGACAGTACTTGCAAGTTTAATGGGCTCGGTGGGAGCCTTGGGGAAATGCTCTAATGAGTGCAGCTTAGTTTTCAAAGATTCTACCTTTGTCAGGGGTGAGGAGATGGCTAGAGTGACTAGCCATTGGTTGTTGGTGCTAACTAGATGTAGGAGGCTACCCTCCTGTTTCAAGTATGGCCGGAGGGAGTGTTTTCCTTAAATTGTGGTACCTAAGTCCATTGCTGTTAGGAGGGCATTACTCAGGTTCAATAGAAGGGGAAAATTGAAAGGGCGGAAGTTTGCTGCAATTTCTGGTCCATCTTCCTTGTTATTGCATGGGTGTGGAAGGCTAATTACTATTATAGTATTTGATAACAACACCATACAGGAAGATTATTTTGTAGCAGTTGCCATATGCCTGGATTCCATTATGTCAATTCTGTCAGGATATGACTAACATTTACTGTAAATATATATATACCCAGGCCAGTGGTGGGATTCAACAAGTTTGCACCAGTTCACCAGAAATTCTGGCTGGCTCTGCCCATCCATGTTTTGAATAAATTAGCCCTAATTTGGGTGCAACGCAGGGCTTTCCCCCTGGCCACGCCCAGCATACCACACCCACAGAGTAGGTAGTAAACAATTTTGAATCCCACCACTGCCCAGGGCCACCCCAGCTCAGTTTAGCTAAGTGGCACAATTCCTGTTTGAATGGGAGCCTAGCGGCCTATGGGTTAATGGCAACAGTGCACTTCCTTGTTCTAGAGGGAATATTGTTACTGCAGTTCTTAAAGGAAGTAAGAGCACAGTTGGAGGTCTATTTGCAGGAATACAAATACAGGTCTAAGTAAAAATTTTATCTCGTTGGGAGCTGTGGCAGTGATAAGTCATGAAGGCCACATAGGTGGCATTGGGCAATACAATGAGTGATAAACTTATGGTTTAATTGATGATGGATCCTCCGCTAGTTCAATATATGGCTGTAGCATCATTGTACTCATGTACAATGGTTATGGCTCATATGTGGGCAATTGGAAACCAAGAAAGATTAAAAAGGTCTTTAACGTGATTAGTAGGGCATGCCAATAGGAATTATGTACAGTTCTTAGTGAGAGCAAAAAAGGATCTGAATAATAATAATAATAATAATAATAATAATAATAATAATAATAATAATAATAATAATAATAATAATAATAATAATAATAATAATAATAATAATAATAATTTTTAATTTATATCCCGCACGTTCTCGGCTGAAGCTGACTCAAGGCGGCAATTACTACATGTCCACAACATACAGTATAATAATACAATAGTAAAAGAGCACAAAAATATATTCAGTAAATAATCAATACTCAATAATAAACATAAAATTAATCACAATATAAAATATTAAATTAAAGCTACAATAGCAATAACAATAACCCAATACAAACAGGATTTCGGAGTCCAGGTCACGCTCCCCGAAAAGTCCAGAACTCAACGCCGCAAACGGGACCAATGGTCCCGGACCAATGGTCAATGTCCATGCGACCAAAGTGTCCCCAGGAGGCACAATGGCATCCCTTCCAAGGTCCTCTGAGTGAGCACCTGCCTCCCATTCCCGGGCCGGGTAGCGAGGGCCCTGGGAAGAGGCAGCGCAGCGGTGGTGGTAGGGCTCCAGTGGCGTCTCCTTTTGAGCCCTCTGGGCGGGCAGGGCTCGGAGGGTGGGGAGACGCACCTGCCTCCCATTCCCAGGCTGAGTAGCAAGGGCCCGGGAAGAGGAAACGTAGTGGCAGTGGCGGGGCTCCGTCATCATCTCCTTTTGAGCCCTCTCGGCAGTCAGGGCTCAGAGGGCAGGGAGACACACCTGCCTCCCATTCCCAGGCCAAGTAACGAGGGCCCCAGGAAGAGGAAACGTGGTGGCAGTGGCGGTCCATCGTCGTCTCCTTTTGAGCCCTCTCGGCAGTCAGGGCTCGGAGGGCAGGGAGACGCACCTGCCTCCCATTCCCAGGCCAAATAACGAGGGCCCCGGGAAGAAGCAACGCAGTGGTGGCGGCGGCGGGGCTCCAGCAGCATCTCCTTTTAAGCCCTCCGGGTGGGCAGGGCTCAGAGGGTGGGGAGACGCACCTGCCTCCTATTCCTGGGCTGAGTAGTGAGGGCCCTGGGAAGAGGCAATGCGGTGGCGGTGGCGGGGCTCTGGCGTCATCTCCTTTTGAACCCTCTCAGCAGGCAGGCCTCGGAGGGCAGGGAGACGCACCTGCCTCCCATTCCCAGGCCGAGTAGCGAGGGCCCCGGGAAGAGGCAACGCGGTGATGATAATAATGATGATGGTGGTGGTGGTGCTGGTGGTCCCATCAGCTAGGGAGGCACGTCTCACTGGGACCAGGAGGAGAGCCTTCTCGGTGTCTGCCCCGGCCCTATGGAACCTCCTGCCACCAGAACTGTGCCTCCAGGTGGAGTTGCCCCCTTCAGGAAGGCTCTAAAAACATGGCTTTGCCAGCAGGTGTGGGATGCATCTGGCACCACAATCCAGCCCTGCTGGTTTACTTAGCCGGGTCCGGGTTTTTTTTAAAGGGGTTAGGGATGTTTTTATGGATGTTTTAAATGTTTTATAGTTTTGGTATTCAATTTTATTGTATGGGGATGGGTTTCTAACCATACAAACCCAGAAATAACAATAACAATAACAATAACAATAACAATAACAATAACAATAACAATAACAATAACAATAACAATAACAATAACAATAACAATAACAATAACAATAACAATAACAATAACAATAACAATAACAATAACAATAATGTCAGATATTATTCCGGGTTAAAAGGATTTTTGCTGGAGGAACTCTGCTCAGGAGATGGCCAAAGGAGGCTCCTTTCATGTCCCCAAGATCTTTTCCCATAAAAGTGGTCCTTATTTATCTACTTGCAATTTCTGATTCCGAATATTGGCTATCCTCATGACAATCAGCAATAAAGATTGTCCTGGGGACAATATAATGCAGTGGCCTTCCAAATTGCAGCGTAACACCCATACCTCTGTTTCAGTTCCACTAGTCACTTTCTGGTTCTGAGCCCTTTTAGTGTACAAAGCCTTCCTTGACCCCAGGCCAATATTGACGAAACTGCTGCCTTGGATTCAAGTGGGTTTTAATCGATTTGGAGACCATCATCCTTCCTTTTTGGACTACAAATCCCATAATTCTCCTGTTTGGTGGATAGGTTTTTGCGTGCTTTTGGCGTGTGGTGAAGAGGGAAGGGCGGTGCCCTATTTAACGGTCAGCTCTTCCCTACCTCGCCCTTTTTAACAAGACAGGGCAAGGTCGTTACCACACACCCCCTTTCTTTTTCAGTATGCAAGATTAGCTGGTTGCTCAAGGGCCGGAAGGAATTTTTTTCCATCCATCCCAAATTGACTGCTGGAATGGAGGTTTTTTTGGCCTTCCCACACTATTGCTTTGAGGGGCCAGCATGAAGGAGGTATTGTAGCAGTGCGGGCAGTGCAGGTATTGGCAAGTGCATGGCCATCCATGGGTCGGAATCGTCTAGGAGTAACCCACAGCCAGGATGCACGAACAATATGCCTCACCTCCCGGCTGGGGGATGCAACAATGACTAACGATGGGTAATGGCAGCCACAGACTGGGTCAGCTGCGGAGCCTTGTTCATCAGTTATACAAACTTGGGGCCAGGTGCGAGTGCTGTGTGACACGCACCTGGTCGGGGCATGCATTGAGTGAGTCCAGCAGTGCTGCTGGGCTGCTCTGCCTCTGGTCCGCACAACGTTGGCCCCTGTTGCAGTATGGTGATGATATATGTCAATTAAGTTCCCTGCTTGTTTAATCCAAGCTCTGTGTCCAACTCTTATTCAGGGGTTCGGGGCAAAGTTAGGGCTATCCAAGTCATTAAGCCGGGCCATCTCTGCCTGAGAGCACAGTTTATGTATTTATAAATTCTGAATCCTGCAGATGGGATTCCTAGAAGAGAAAACGACAGAATATGTAATCCAGCAAAATCTAAAATGCACATCCTTACCAGTTACTGTTATGAATAGACTTTTTCTACCTTCATTTTTTTTTTAAAAAAAGATGTTTTAAAAAACATGTTAAGTTTTTATGGAAATAGAACCAAGCAAAATCTCAGCATATGAACTTGCCAACTTCTATAGGTAGAGCTACTGTATTTCTTGCATGAAGATCATGGTAAATGAACCATTCAGAGTTCTATTGTCATAAAAGCTTTCATCTGCAGATAAAGGTGAATATTCATTCAACAGAGATTGCTGAATAAATGTTCGGAGTAATCCCTAGGAGTACTTCCTGTACTTCCTTGGAACCCATATATACAGTATATTAAGGATCTGCTTGATGTAATAACATACAACTGGTCTTAAAATAAGGATCCCTAACAGGGCTAATAATTACCAGTTCTTCCGTGTCTAGGCTGGAGGTGAAACTGCAAAAACGAAGCCACCTTTTGGTGAGTTCTGTTGTGTTACGAAAGAACTGCAATCTCAAACATTTCTGATAATTTGAGATTTCTGATGGCTTTCTGATAGCAAGAATGGAACAATTTCAACTTTACTAGATTGCATCATGCATGTGTATGTATATATTCAGTTCTTGGTCACTGGGCAAACATCAGAAGCTTACAGTGTGGAAGAATTACCTCTTAGAGTGAGCAAAAGGGGACATTCATTGTAAAAGGCAGATATCCATAGAGAAGAAATGGCCTTCAAGAAAATATCTCTGTGGTGCATCCATATTCTCCTACCATTTCTTGTCACAGGCGAAGGTAAGAAAAAATCCCAGTTATTTCTAATGATCAATGTTACTTGGGATAGTTGTCTTGCATTTTTGTTTTCCACAGAGTCGTTTTCAGGCATTACTCTTGTAGTCAGACTCATCATTTTTTAAGAGCAGCACTTAGCATTTGTCTTGTGTGATTTTCCATGTTTCTTGACACACACAACACTGCTGACTTTTTGATGTCATGGTTATGTACCATATATACTCGACTATAAGTCATTCCGAATATAAGTTGAGGTACCTAATTTTGACCTCTAAAACTAGGAAAATAGATTGACCCGAGTATAAGTCGGGGGTGGAAAATGCAGCAGCTGCTAGTGAGTTTCAATAATTAAAATACATGAAAATATGGTAAAATTAATTAATTTAGACATTTGTGTGAGTATGTTTATGAGTGTTTACATTGACCGGAGTATAAGTCAAGTCCCTTTTTTGGCCCTCATTTTCGGGGCTAAAAAACCTGACTTATACTCGAGTATATACGGTAACTTACATAAAGTTCTTAGAATCCTCTGCCACCATAGGGACATATAGCCATGATGTCTGTGAATTCTAGGAAATGATATCCAATAAAGTAAGGGTTAAAATCCTGATGCACAAATGCGTGACTCGGTATGCAATAAATAATGTCTATGGAAATTTCTTAACTCATACCCATTTGCCACTAAAAGTAATGCCTTCTATGTACCTTTGGTCATTGTTTTTAGAAAGGTTGTATGTGTGAATGTGAGATGGATGAATGCCTTACTCTCTTGTGAATATGTTGTATAGTCAAAGTAATGGAAGACAACTGGTAAGAGGTGTTCCCATAATGAAGATCCACTACATTACCAGTATTGATTGTGCTTCATATTCCTCCCATCTTTCATTTTTCTCATTTCTAGTTTCCCTCCTAATCCAAAACCACTGTATTCCATCACTGTTAGACACAGAAACGTGACAGTATGGAGAGAAGGTGGAGGCAGCTGAGGTCACATGGCCTCTTTACATCAGCCAACCCCCCCATCAAACCATCATTAGACTTAAAATAATGTTAGTGTTAGTGACATGTGATTTAGGCAAGTCCTTGCATCTGAGAAACATATCATCCTTGCCATCAAAAGATTTGTTGGATAGAGCTTGAAAACAAATGAAGCAAAAATTTAGAATGTAGAGAAACTTGCTGGGGGGGGGGAGGAATTGGAGAAAGAGATTGTTTGGATCTAGGAAGACAGGCTGAAAGGTTGTCAGGCCATCCATGGATCTGTTGTACAGACAAATCATGGAGTTGAGGAATATAGGGAAAATCACCATTGCTGACCTTCCATCAAAATGAAGGTCCCTCCATAGAAGACACATACCTCTTGGGTTTACAATTCATCAGTGGTTGTCCATGTCCAATTGGACATTACAGGATTTAAGATCATTATGACATTTGCGATACCATAATTCAGTAGTTAAAGTAGTTTTTCATTCCCTTTTTCTATAGGATAAAACCAGGATTTATCAGAATGACTTCTGACAAGTGATTAGGGCTGAGCGTTTCAGATGTTTTTGGGCTGCCTCCTTTTTGGGAGTCTCACCCGCAGAATCTAAACTGAAGGCAACTTTTCAGTAGCAATTATGGCAGCTTTCCCCCTAAACAGAAGTGTCTCTCCAAGTCATGAAGCCTCCCATCAGGGCCTCTACTTCCAGGGAGCACAACTCATGTACAGTACAGTAATACCTCACATAACGTTGAAACTTGGTTCCACAAGCTTTAACGTTATGTGTTTTAAAACATTGTACAATACATTTATCGCACAACATTAAACCAAAGCCCATGGTGGCCGCTTTGACTTGGGAAGGGCGGGGGGAACCCAGCACCAGTCAGGGCAGCTTCTAGGCACCCCCACCCTCGAAGTCAAAGTGGCCACCATGGGCTTGTTTTCTGCTGCCACTTTGAGTTGGGAAGGGCCGGGGAGAGCACCTAGAAGATGCCCTGGCTGGTGCTGGGTCCCCCCTCCCAACTCAAAGCGAGCGGATCACATGCCTCTTTGGAAAGGGAACCAGGCATCGGAGTGTCAGATCCCCGGTTCCCTTTCTGAAGAGGCAGGTGAGACCCACTCCCCTGCCTCTTTGGAAAGGGAATCAGGGATCAGATGCTCCAATACCCAGTTCCCTTTCCGAAGAGGCAGGTGAGACTTCCAGAGACCCAAGTCCCAAAGACTGCAGGGCTGCTCTCTGCCTAGGAAGTGCCTTCCCAGGTGGAGACCAGCCCTGTGGGTTTGGAGCTTGGGTCTCCAGAGGTACTGTACCCTTGCTTTTTCAAGGCTTGCCTCGAAAAAGCAAAGGTACAGTAGTGTACCTCCGGAGACCCAAGCCCCAAAAGGTCGCAGGGCTGATCTCTACCTGAGAAGCATCTTCTCAGGTGGAGATTAGCCCTGTGGGTTTGGGGCTTGGGTCTCCAGAGGTACAGTATTGTACCCTTGCTTTTTCGAGTCTTGCCTCAAAAGAGCAAGGGTACAGTACCTCCAGAGACCCAAGTCTCCTGCCTCCCCATGGGATGGGTAGTGCGGGTGGATTTCCATCTAATTGCCACATTGCCATCAGGTACGGGCCAGGGTTGTTGCAGGAGCTGGGACGACACTACCTAGGGGTGTGTCCAATGGCTCCTGAATTAACCTGCCAACTGGTTCGGCTTATATTGAAGCCTCTGCTTTCTCGGGCACTTTGTGTAGAGTTCCGGTTTCATGGCCCATAGACCATTTCTCCAGCAGCAAATTTGGTGTTCTGCCACATGACTTCCCACACGGACTACTTGCCCCCAGTGCAATATTTTGCTGTTTATTCAGTAAAGTGGCCCATTGTTTAATCCACCTCTTGCATATATCTCTTCACTTGGGGGTAAACGAGCAAAGGGGAATATTCACTCTACAGAGAATGCTAGATAAATGTTGATGGTAATCATGTTGGTGGTAATCCCTGTGAGTACTTTTGTAGTGTTTGGTAATTCATATCAAGGAAGTACATTTGTACTTCTTTGCAAGTCAGAATAAGGAAGTACTTTTGTATTAAAGAAGAAGCTGCCTGAAGTAATAACAGAAAACAAAAGATCTTTAAAGAAATAAAATAAGAGCTGATAATTGCCCCTGCTGTGTTATGAAAGAACTGCAATGCCTGAAGTATTTCCTTAAATTTAAATTTGAGCTTCTGACAACGAGAATTGAGCAATTTCAACCTTATTAGATTGCATCAAGCATGTGTGTGTATATATTCAGATCTTGGTCACTGGGCAAATATTAGAAGTTTACAGTTGTGGGAAAGAGTTGCCTCTTAAGGTGTATACAAGTACAAGGGGACATTCATTGTAAAAGGCAAATACTGTATCTATAGAGAAGAAATGGCCTTCAAGAAGATATCTCTATGGTGCATCCATATTCTCTTACCATTTCTTGTCACAGGTGAAGGTAAGGTGAAGGTTATTTTTAATGATCAATAGTTTTTAGAACAATTACATTGTTGGTCCTGATAAGTGAAGTGCAATTCTATGACAACATTTTGTACTACAGTCTTGTATGATTTGTAGTGCACCAGACTATAAATTGTACTCTTCTTGGGTTTTTTTAAACAAGGAGGAGGAGGAGGAGGAGGAGGAGGGAGGAATGCTCCTCATGAGAGGCCAGGAGTGGCCTCCTGAGAGCCACAAAAGGTCTACCTGAAGCATTTACAGGCACAAAACTTCATTTTAAAACTAAATCCTTTCCTTTTCTGACTGAGTGCCTTATCAGATCAATTGATCAAAAGTCATACACAACAATATCACGGAGATGGAGGAATATAAGAAAAAATACCAATGCTGACCTTCCATGTACTCTGCGTGAATTCTGAGTCAAGTGAAGATCTGCCCATCAGACCTGTCTTGAGTTCTTTTGACTTACCTCTCTGGTTAACAATTTATCAGTGGCTGCACACATCCAATTGGACATAACAGGATTAAAAACCCTTTTGACATTTTGCAGTGCCATAATACATTAGTTAAAGTATCCATAGTTGCAGGGCGTATAAGTCTTGTAGATCAGACTGACTCTGTGAGGGAAGCTTGAGTTTACAAGAGCTGAGCTTATTGCTGAGGACCAGATATTTTGGAGATCTTTCATTCATAGGGTCACCATTAAGTTGAAGACAACTTGATTGTACATAACAACAACAGAGATCAAAAGAACAAAACAGCACATGATCCAGGTTTTCTGTAAATGGAGATGAAAACTGTACCCTATACTCAGATACAATAGGCTTTCTAGCAAGGCTTTTTTTTTGACCTTTTACTAAATCCAGCAGATGTTTGTGAGTGTGTTTATATGTGTGCGTGTGTGGAGCAAAACACTGATCACTTAAGTACGTGCAATGATGACCACTCATAGCATTCCAGACTTGAATGAAAGAGTAGGAAATTGTTTACTTCAACATATCTGCCAGTGGCTCAAGTGGCTAAGATGCTGACTGGGAGGCGGAAGGTCAGCAGTTCAATTCCTAAGTATTGCAGGACGGAACGAGCTCTCGTCTTTGTCCCAGCTCCTGCCAACCTAGAAGTTCGAAAGCAAGAAATTGCAAGTAGATAAATAGGGACCACTTCGGTGGGGAGGTAACAGTGTTCTGTGCACTCCGGTATCTAGTCATGCCTGCCACAGGACCATGGAAACATCTGCAGAAGTAGACAGCACTGGCTCATCGGCTTTGAAACAGAGATGAGCACTGCACCCTAGAGTCAGATAGGACTGGCTTTCGAGCAAGGGAAACCTTTACCTTTACCTTTACCTTTACCTGCCATTTACAATTAAGTATTCTAACTTTTATACAATACTGACACCCTTAACCTTTGTTTCCTCTGGAGAACCCCTTCCCTGTGTCCTCCCATTTATCTATGAACAAAAATCCTACTCCTCTTGTACAAAGGTTGGAAGTCAACATGACAAGCTCTGGTGTGCTACAACAGCTAACTATGATACTTCTCCCCAGTGGAAACACTGCACCACCAGCGGTAAGAGGAAAGCTTAAAAAATTGTTTTTTCTTATCATACCCCTTACAGTTCCCTATCCAGATGGCAAGCAAGCAGGCGGGCAGGCGGGAAGGCTGAGAAACAATTTTTCAGCCACTCAATATTTATATCTATTTTTAAATTTTCTTATAGCTGTTATATGAGCATTTAATCTACTCAATTTAACCCAGCGCTTTATATATAAATTGCTGAATCAGTTTTTCAAATGTTTTTGAAAAGAGTGGAGTCACAGGACTGAACTATGGCGAAATGGCTCTATGCACAGCCATCTTCTATGCTACATCAGCACTTGGAAAGTTACTTTTAAAGCGAAAGAATAGAATTACATGCTGAATCTTTTCACAATTAAATGTTCTTGGGATGAAGGCCTAGTTCCCACTTAAGAGCAATGATGGATGGCTTCTTAATATACCTCCAGATCAATATTGCTGTGATTGTTTTCTGTTAGAACTTGACACTTTATCCTATTCTTTTATTAACCAAATTATGTAATAGCAAAAAAAGAAATTCTTCAAAAATAGCTACTGAAATTTTCAACTTTCTTTAAAACTCTAAGCAGCCTTTGCACAAATTGTGTAGTAGATGTGGAATTTTTTGTTTTGTTTTAGTGTTTTAAAATTTGAAACTTGAATTGTGTATGGCCTCTCGGCTATTTAACTTTTTTTTAAAAAAAACCTGAACTTGAGAGTCTTGTTAGGGCTCCTATAAGTCAGTTCTGACTTGACAGCACAGACAACAACAAATTAATGAGTGCAAATATATTCTTCTTTTCTTTCCATCTAGAACATGGAGGAAACTCTGGAGGACAAGCCTGTGTTTTCCCTTACACGTACAAAGAACGGATATTTTACACATGTACCAATGAAGATGCTGACAAAGGGAGATTCTGGTGTGCAACAACCAGCAGTTATGATATACATCAGAAATGGAGCTACTGTGCTGATTCGAGTAAGAACACAGTGGGATCTTAGATGGAAGAGCATGGTTGGGCGAGTTAGGCACAGTGACGGATCGAGAGAGAGAGAGAGAGAGAGAGAGAGAGAGAGAGAGAGAGAGAGAGAATTTTCTTGACCATACCGCAATGTCCTTGGCATGTTAGGAAACTTTGCTCCAGTCACCAAAGAGAGCTGTGAGTAGGGATTGGGGGTTGGTGGGGTGGACGTGTTTGGGCAGTCTAGAGAGTTGGTTACATGGCCATTGAGTTTGATTCCTCATAGTTCCTGTTGGGAGAAAAGTCAGCCTGTGTCTCCTTGGGCTAGCTACACAGTCCCAGAATGTCCCCCAAAGAAGGGAATAATAAACCACTTCTGATTGCTTTATATCAAGGGTGCCAAACCTACGGCCTGTGGGCTGGATCCGGCCCATGGCACCATTTCATGTGCCCCACCCCACTCCTCTAAGGGTATTCAAGAAACAAAATAGCTGCCCCTTTGTAGCTGTTGGGACAAAGTGGCCGCCCCCATTGTGCAGGCAGGGCAAAATGGCCATCCAGCCCTCAAAGCTGACTGAGAGAGCGTAAACCAGTCCGCAGCTTGAAAAGGTTGGGAACTCCTGCACTAGAAGGATGATTGCTCCTTCAATTTACTAGGAAGGAGGCAAGATGTTTCTAAAAGCATTTCAGGCTAATGGAGCCACTACCAAGAAGGCATGATTTGTGATCATAATCTTTGGGCCTCTCTTGGGGAGGGTACTGTACTTTCAATTCCTATGCCTGGAAGCAGCAGGTGACTTGGGACTGACTTAACCAGGAGATACACTCAGATAAGCACAGAGGTCTGGAGCTATGTTGAGTTGTATATGTTAAGATTAATTCCTTTAAGTGTTACCATAATTTAACATTGATTTGATGACACTTATAAATTTGTTTTTTTAAATTAAATTTCATTACTTTTCAAAATATTTGTTTCATATTTCCCGAGATAATTTGTTTCCAAAATTCACAGTTTTAAAAAAGACTTCCATATATCTGTATTTGAAACTCACACTCTTTACTTGTTGATCCATAGGTACAAGTGCATACATTTAAACACTTACTCAAAAAATCTTACCTTTCCAAATGGAACAAAGATACACTTATGAGAAGAATAAGTGAAGTCTCGCAACCTATTATGAAACAAAAATTGGATGGAAATGCAAGTGGGACGTGGTAATGCAACAGCAATTTCACATCCCTAGTTATGATTAGTCTCCAGGTCAGGACAGTTCATGCCAGACCTATGTTGCACTAGAACAGGGATTCTCAACCTGCTGCCCACAGGCCACATCAGGCCCATGGCACCATTTCATGCCTCCACCACACCAGGAAGTGCCATGTGGTGCAGGAAGGGCAAAATGACCATCTGGCCCCCAAAGCTGTCAGAAGGAGTGTAACCTGTTCCCCAGCTTTAAAAGGTTGAGAACTCCTGCACTAGAAGGATGATTGTTCCTTCAATATACAGTACCTATTTCATATGTTCATATGAGACTAGACAATCTTAAAATGTTATGGTCTAAATACAGATGGAATGGAAGACAAATTGACATATTGTGGCATGGAAATATAGTTAGCTGACCATAAGTATGTCTGTAACAATCTCAGTTCTCAGTTCAAATACTCCTATCCAGAGTACAGGTATATATTACAGACATTCAAACTGAAATTCTACTCCTTCGCATAGTAAGTTGCAGAGCAGGCCCATTTTAGCCATGGACTCTAATTGTCACCTATGGAGCTAAGAAACAGAATTTCTGGCACATGATCAGAAGAACAAACTAGTTCAAGAAAATTAAAATTGCCAGTATAACAATAGAGAGGAGAAGGACCCCTTAACTCGTTGTCATCTGCTACTCATATCCGAATATACATTTCCCCCTGGAAATCATTTTCAGGAAAAATGCCATTGGTATGAACTTGTTTAAGGTGGATCCAGCTTGCCATGAAGTGACCCACATACTTTGTTCATGGAGTCATCTCCTGTGGTATGTATGAAATGAGACATGCATGCAGGATTTAACACCGGGACTGCAATGGACAATGCAGCCTTGAAAATACTGACAAAGTGCACCTTCACAGCCAGTCCATCTGGCATGGCTTCTTCCACATCAATGACTTGTAAATCAGAATAGTGGTTCCTCCTCTGCTCATTTTTCCAGTGGCATTTCCTCCACTGAGAGAACCATCACCCCCACCCCTTAACTATCTGCTGCGTAAACATATTTTGGTATTAACCTTATTTATTTATTACATTTTTATACCACCCATCTGTCATATTTCCCTCTCTGGGTGGTATACAAACAATAAAATAAACAACATACAACAAACAAACAATACAATATAATAAATATCTGATGTCATCTGACAGCATGTATGCTAAAATTAAACAACTAACTTATTGGCAAAGGTAAAATATCCTTAAAGCCATCCCTGGGGTCAATACCTGGAGCTGCGCAGATTGTGACAACCAGAGATGTTCTGATTGAGAGTTCCTCTGACAGATAATTTCCTCTCTTTGGGGTGGCAATCTTTATTGTCTCACAGGGGAGGAGAAAAAGGAAAGTTTCTCATCTGAAGAATGCTAGTGACAGGTTCAGGAACAAGAATGGTCTAATATCCCCATTCTCTCTCTCTCTCTCTCCCCCCTCCCCTCCCTTTGTTATCATTTGTCAGGGCTAAGCGCAAATTCTCAAGGGCCATGTGTCTTCCCTTTCATCTATAAGGGAAGGCCCTACTCATCATGCACAGCTGATGGGTCATCAGTGGGAAGGCTCTGGTGCTCTCTCACTAGAAACTACGATGCAGATCCCAAGTGGACTTACTGTCAGCCTTCAGGTAAGAAAATACAGTTTATAGCTGCCTAGCACTTCTTAGCTGTTGTGGTGTATATTTTATTTATTTATTAATTATTTATTTAAATTTGTATGCCGCCCCCTTGCCCTAGGGCAATTCTGGCCAGCTCATAAAAAGCATAAAACGTAAAACCATCCTAAAAATCATTAAAAAGACAACCCCAAATAATAACCCATAAAAAGCCCATTAAAAAACTATTAAAAGACCCATCAGTACCAGAGGGATACTTTATCTTAGAAGAGCCAACGGGTGGAGGCCACTTCCCCATCAGCCCCCCACACTTGCCCTGCCAGCCAGGTTTTGAGCCCTTTCCTAAAGGGCAGCAATTCTGTCTGCAGCCAGAGTTCTACTGGCAGGAGGTTCCACAGGGTTGGAGCGGACACGGAGAAGGCCCTCCTCCTTGTGCTAGAGAGGTGAGCCCCTCTAGCTGATGGCACAGTAAGGGAGCTCCTCTGGTCCGCTCTGGTTGGATGGGCAGACACTCTTGTGGTGACGTGGTCTCTTAGGTATCCTGGCCCCCCATGGGTGGGCGGCTCATGAAATCATCAGCCTTACATGGAGTAGATTACAAAATAGGATTTAAGCTACTGAGAAGGAAATCTAAAATCTAAGATTATGAGTTTAGTGAATGTCTTTTCGCCAGTATTTCAGGTCCTATATCTGAATTTGAGGAGCCTCAACCATAACATACCTAGAACTCCTCAATGACCACACACACGTAACAATTTACTCAGGAAGGGGATATTAGTAATTGATTCTAGCTAAATTATTAGAGCAGTAGCATACTGTTATGGCCACGTCCCTCAACAGGTATTGTCCTGAAAACATGGTAATTGTAATAACTCTATTCGTCCTTTCTTTTCCCCCAGGAGGTGCAAAGTAATTGAGCAATAGAATGACAAGTCTTTGACTCCAGCCAGAATAATAGGCTCTTGATCAATGTCACTGCAGGGCCTTGATTGGCCTGTGGGATTTTCTAGTCCCTTTCTGAGAGTTGCTCCCCTTCCAATACCTGTGAGAAGATTTTACCTTATCTTTCAGCTGTGTGTGTGAAGATTTGACCATTCTACTCTGCAGAGTCCCAGCTGTTATTCTTCCAAAACATCGTCATTTTGCCGAGCTATTTTTAGAATGTATGCTTATGGACCATCTCCTTTAATTAGCAATTTCTTTGCCTGTTTATTTTCTAAAATCAAATGACCATTAACGAACCTCTCTCTATGTTATTCTTAAATAAACATTTCATCCAGAAATTGGGAATGAATAAGGAGTGAATTGGGTGCAAATAAATTCAGGCTGCCTTACGCAGAACACACACACACACACACACACACACACACACACACACACACACACACACACACACACACACACACACACACACACACACACACACACACACACACACACACACACACACACACACACTGCTTCATTAAGTTCACCAGCATTTGAAGGAGGTTGAAAGACATGATAGAAAAAGGGCTTATTCTGCACTGGCAGAATCTACAGACTTGGATTGCCATATTCTCTTGGTATTAACAATTATGTGAGTGGTTGGCTTGCCTCTGAAATATACAAAAGGTACACATTTAACAAATAATTTGCACACAGTGGAAGTGTGAATTTTTCTATGCACTTTGAAGACGCATGCTTTTACTCCAGATATACCGACAGCCATCTATACATGTGGTGATGCAAGACTGGAAACTACATCTCTTTCACAGTTGGTTTGAAGAAGAATAGATTGAGATTATTGTATACCAATGTAAAGTTAGAGAATGCTCAAAAAGGGCAACCAAAATGACAAAAGAAGTGGATCAACTCCCCGGATAGTCCCTGAAATGTTTTTGGCTTTTTAGAGAAAAGGCAAACAATAAAGAACTTTTGTGTTTAAATTGTGCATCGTGTGAAAAAAAGAAAGGGATACTTTCTCAACCTCTTTGGCGATGGCAGAGTTTGCTGCCATCTAGTGAAGCTTTATGCTGGGTTAATCTGGACAGGATATAAGGAGTCATTCACATAGAGTAGAATTAAAGGGCTGAGGTTCGTGGTATACATAATCATCTGAAGGGCAATCTCGCAAAGGATGTTTTCCAGGCTGGCCACCAGGACAACGATGAACAAACAGCAACAGGCTTTATTATAACAGTCAGTAGAGCTTAGGTTACAAGATGTTCCGGATCCTGAGATGGCTAAACACTCCTAACGGAGTCAGTCCTTCCGGACTCGTGCCCAGCAATAGCAAAATACTAGCTATCAGGATTTTAGCATAATGGAGGGACCCAGGCTTAGTGCTACCCAGGCTACCTGTGGAGTAGGAAGTATAGATCCGGCCTGGCCCCACCCTTGTTTGTTCGTGTGGCTTATGTAGTGACTCTCCGGCGGTGGCTATTGGATTCAAGGTAGCAACCTACCAGACAAACGTAACTAAACATTCAGGGGATATATGAAAGTAACCAATGTAGAGTAGGATCCTAAACTGTAACCGATGGTAGGGCTAGGATTAGCATAACTCGCAAACCCTTTTGCAGGGGATTTCGTGCTGCTTTAGGCTTCAATTTAGGATGGCGGGAAACCACCATTTTCCATTGCAAGAGCACTCCCTGGGCTACTTGCAAATTACCTCAATACACAACAGGACCCCATTAGCTTCACTGGGATTCCCTCAAGTATGTATCCTGGGAGGCAGGGCTAGGACGCAAGTTTCAAGGTGGGGTGTCCCCCAAGCAGAGAAGCATGGTATAAATAAATAGAAAACCTGCAGCTTCTCCCAGTCTAGCCCTTACACTACCAGGCCTGTTCTCGCTTGTCTTCAGTGTGTCTTGTGGGGAGTGGAACAAGAGTTGCCTTATGGCCGGGGTTCCCAACCTTTTCAAGCTGGGGGCCAGGTCACGCTCTTTCAGTCAGCTTCAAGGGCTGGATGGCCATTTCATCCCAATAGCTTCAAAGTGGTGATTATTTTGTTTCTTGAATGCCCTTGGAGGGGTGGGGGGCCACATGAAATTGTAGTAGGAGCCAGATCTGACCTATGGGCCTTAGGTTGTGAACTCCTGCCTTAGGGAAAGAAGGGGTTTAAAGTCCCCGGGTTCTGTAGAGATAGGCCAACTGGGCATGAAAACAGAATGATCCAGTCTTCTTCCTTTGACCAAAACACTCTTCCACCCATCTTCCTGCATCTCCGTCTCTCTTTGTCTGCTCTTTCATGCCTGTCTCAATGGCTTTGTCCAGCTGCCCTTCATTAATGGGTCCTATGACTTTCTTTACCCAGTGACTGCTGCCCATGCAGCCCACAGGAGCTGTGTGCGCCCCTGCATACCTCCCCCTTCTTACATTCTGCTAAATATGAACAGGACTCCTGCAAATGCCCTTAGTTATGTATGTACAGAAGACTCTTATTGAACAGTGTCTCTGGAATCTGATGATACAAGTTATAGTGTGAGATTTAAAGATTTTTATTTCTACTAGTCATTGTGGCTGGAAATCATCTATAGCTACTATTCTTGTGGCACAGAAAATAGAATGCATGGACCTGGCAACGATGTTCTGTTGCAGGTACCACCACAATACTGGATTGTTAGCTCACAGAAGACTTTTGTCACTGTAAGGGAGAGATTAGAGGTAGTCTCAATAGGTGGGCCATTACTTTCAGTGTCTGAAGTTACCGAGGTCCAACTCCCCAGTAGATTGGGGAAGTGACCTGACTCAATAACAACAAACCTAATTGTTATGCAATTTCATTGCTATACGGGACGATTGTTGTATGAGGTTCCACTGTACTTGGATTTGAATACGGCAGAAGAAGAAGAAATGTGTGCATTTTTCTATGCACTTTAAAAACATTCCAGATACATCCATTGCCATCTATTCATGTGGTACTGCAAGACTGGAAGCTACATCTGTTTCACGGTTGATTTGAAGGAGAGTAATTCAAGACCAGGCTGTTGAACTTCACCCTTTCCTTATCCTGATTCTTTTAATTGGCAAATTATTTCCACAGGCAGGTTGTCCCAGTTCCTTGACATCTCACTGTATGATTAAGATTTTGTCACATTCCTGTCTTACATGTGTAGGTGTATATGTAAAACCTTGTTGAGTGTACATCTGAAAAGTCATAGTGGGTAGAACAGGTCTATGAGGTGGCAATGAGGACAACAAATTTTTTTTGTTGGTCAAGCAGAACAAGACTAACAAGAAATTGTAGAGAGGCATATGAAATAATGGGTTGGCAGGTTTTCATTAGCAATGACCCCAAATTGTACATTTTTGTAAAAGTTCTTATTTTCTAGGAACCATAGCACCTGGCAGAGCACTGAATTATTGCTCCAGGACCAAAGCCCTGGTGACGCAGTGGCTAAAGTGCTATATGTATGGTGGGTGGGATGGGTGGGTGGGATATGGGTTTTTTAAATGGGGGGGAAGTGGGTTTTTATAGGTTTTTATAATGTTTTATGTATTTTTAGAAGTGTTGTGATGCCGCCCTGAGTCGGGTTCTGCCTGAGTGGGCGGCATATACAAATGTGACTTATAAATAAATAAAAAAAATTAAAAAAAATAATGCAGCCAAAACTGCTGACATTGAAAGTTCGATCCTATCGGGGAACAACGTTGATTCAGCCTTCCATCCTCCCATGAGTACCGAGCATGTTGGGGTCAAAATGCTAATTACCTTGTGGACTGTCCAGAGAGTGCACTAAATGCTATGGGGCAGTATATAAGTGTAATTGCTATTGCTATAGCCAAAGCACAAGATCTTGATTTTGAGAAGAAGTGTCTAGTGAGCACAATTCATCTTTAAAATGCAGTGTGTATTCCTCACATATCATTTTTACTTTGAAATCTCTCTTTTCTGTCAACAAACAAGAAGTGAGAAAATTAATTCATGTATTTCATGATGTCACTGAAACCCAGCAGCAGTTTGGCAACAGGTTAGGAGGAAAGGAAGGGAAAGTAGCCCCATGATCCTTCAGAGGTGCTCATCCCTGCTTTATTAAGAGGCATGGAGGATGGAATTAGGCTTCATTCTCCAAACTCTTGTCAATGGACTTCAAGCTTTTTTGTTCAGTGCATGTTCTGTTTAATGAGTCACATGGGATTTCCTCAGACAGAATATAGATAGAGGTTTATTTCTATACCGCCTTTCTTACCCTGCGGGCAGCTCAAGGCGGTTCAACAACAATAAAGTACACAATAAAACAAAATACAGCCATATAAAATCTAAACAAGCAGCAGCAGCAATAGCAATACAGTAGTGAACAATATGCAAAATAAATAAATAAAAGACAATACAATCTGATCCATACAATCAATATCATAGTAACAGTAAGTAAGATCTCCAGAATACAATATACAAAATATTCATCACCCAAACAATGCAATATAGAGCGTCTTGCATCACGGACTAAAGCCCGGGCATAGAACAAGATACACTTCCCCGGGTATTGAAGTGGATCCAGGTAGAGGAAGGGGAGAATATGGTCATCCTGGTACAGTGTTGGTGAACCTTGGCACTCCAGGTGTTCTTGGACTTCAATCACCAGAAGCCCAAGTCAACACTCCTGCTGATCGGGGCTTCTGGGAATTGGAATGCCAAGGTTCACTATCACTGTACCTCACCTAATCCCATTGTTTGCTGTTTATCATGTGTACCAATAGTGGAAATTGTGGCTGGATGTGGGTTGGGGCAGAACAGGTTTGTCAGGCATATATGACTTTTTGGGTCATGGTCTGTTCAGGATGATTGTAACAAAATACTGTATGCCATTATTTTGCTGCAATCACTGAGAGCCTTGGTGTCAGAAGGCTCTGCAATAATGGGACGAATGAGAACAAAGCCTAGAGCAAGTCTGTTACAGCCTAGCTAGTTGAGATAAAGTATTGTTTTTACAGTAGCCACACCTCTTGACTCTTCTGCCTCATAATGGAGCTAATATTTTCTTGTTGGTTGTGTCATGTTTATGTATGAACAGCCAGATGGGTGTTGCATTACTTATTTGTGTGGAGGCTGTTCCACAAAAAAGAAAAGAAAAAAAATCTCCATAAGGAAGTCCTGGCTGGATTTCCTAGGCTTTTGGAAGGATCAGTACCTATGGGAGCCATCACCCAATTCCTAGTCTATTCCTGGCTATTGTTGCCCTTCTGTGTAGCATTTCTAAGTAAGATCTTTCTTCTGTATCTTGAATAGAGAGAGACAATATTTTGTCTCTTTTGATTTGATCATTCCCAACTTAATTAACTTTAGGGTAAAGCCCTTGTATGAGAAGATGTTTGAACACATACAGTAGAATCCTTGGCTATTGCAATGATGTGCTATTGCAATGAAGGGCTATTACTTACTATTGTGTGTGTGATTCTACAATGGCAGGCTAAGCAAAAATTAATAATAATAATTTCATGTCAGAAATTATTCTGGGTTGAAAGGATTTTTGCGGAAGAAACTCTTCTCAGAGAACGCCCAAATGAGGCTCCTTTCATGGTCCCAAGAGCTGGGACAGAGACAAGTGCTTAATCCGTTATGCAGTACCCAGGTCTTGAACTGCCAACTTGCCAGCTTTCCAGCTAACAAGGCAAGCTTCTTAACCAATGAGCCACTACAAAAGTTAAGGGAAGCTTATTCTAGGAGTAAAAAGCAGAAGGACAAAAGGTGGGCTTTGTTATGCTCCATTCCATATTTATTTGTTTTAATGGAAGTACAGATGTTGGAGACAAAAATGATATAAATAGCATATAGGATATATTGTAAGAAATGTTTATATTCCCTCTTTTGGTCTTTTGGCAGCTGACATATCTAAATTAGAGCTATCCAGTTCAGATCAGTGGCCAGTTTGGGACTTCGAGATTGATCTCAATGCAATCTAGGGCAACTTGTGTCAAATTTAATTCACACCAAGACCTAGATTTAAATCGATGTGTAAGATCATTTTACCCCAGGACTGAATCTGGCAGTTCATTTGATTCTAGACCACAAACAAAAGTCTAAATAAAGTCGATTTTGCTAGTACATCGGATTTTATCTAAAACCAGTGTACATTCCTAATCCATTTCCCCCCATTCATTTTATATTGTGCAGGGCACTAATGATACACTCAGTTCCCAAAGATCTCTAGATCTTTGAGGTTTAGGAGCAACTTCAACATGAAAATGTTATCCTTGTATCTTCCATATACTCACCTGTACCTCCAAATTTAGCGCTTGTCCAGATGGGTTTTTAGCCCAGTGTTTTAATTTCTTGGCGGTTGGTTCATATTCCTTATATCCAGATTTCATGGATCCTAGAATGCAGCAACCTACCCCTGAAAGCTTCTTTTTGAACCCCCATCAGAGGTTTCTATTTTTTTTACATTGCTTAAGTATAAACCATTCCCAATGCCTCTGGAAGCTGGGAAGGGTGTATAAGGGAGGTTTACAGCTGAAAAGCTGCTTTTTTGGGTATGACCTTTCTGTACACATATTTGAAGCTGTGTGCTTTAAAACCATGGAGTTAAAAATGTTCCCTTGCTCTTCCACTATTGAAGGACAATGAACTGCAGCCCATGTTTTTCTGAAAGTCTGTACATTTGCATTGGATGCTCCAGCTCTAAAATAATTGAATACACTTCCTTTGTTAATATATAAATATTTATATATTCTGATAGTTGAGATAAAGTATTATTTTTACAGCAGCCACACCACTTGACTCTTCTGCCTCATAATGGAGCTAATATTTTCTTGTTGGTTGTGTCATGTTTATGTATGAACAGCCAGATGGGTGTTGTACACTTATTTGTGTGGAGGCTGTTCCACAAAAAATAAAAAATAAATAAAAAAATCTGATAGTCAATGGCATTCTTCTTCTTTTTTTTAAACAGCATTACTTTAATTCTTGAAACTCAAAGGACTCCTGTGCATTCACAAATTCCTCTCTTTTGTAGACTACAAAATTGTGGAAAGTAAAAAGGTTTAAAATGATGTGTTCTTTCATATTGTAATCCCAACATCTTTGCTTATGTTCTGATTCCATCTTCTGGTCCTTCAGACTTTTCAGCCTGTGTCTTTCCGTTCATGTATGAAAACAAGACATATTCTACCTGTACAAAGGATGGGTCCAAGATAGACTCACTGTGGTGCGCTACAACTCATAACTATGATAAAGATCACAGATGGAAACACTGTTATGAGAGAGGTAAGAAGATTATCACCAATACTGTAGAACTGCAAAAAGGGAAATACACACAAGCACATATATATTCTCTTTGAAACAGATCCCATTTAGTTTAATGGGCCATACTCCTTAATGCAAATGCAATTGTGTTCTTTGCAGGCGCACCCCCCAATAAAGGACTCAGACACTGATAAAAGTGGATAACGGCATTGGGCCACATTTATTGATTCATGCCCTAGTCCGAATTATAAATTTCTATTGGTAATTGACCAATCATAATTCTTAAGGCAAGCAGGCCGAAGTAACACTGGTAAGGTACCACCCAAAATTGCCAACGGCAATTGCTACAATGTATCCATTTGTATCAATTTGTTTGTTGACCACAAACAAATTGTTGACCGTAGTCAATATCTAACTAATGACCCCACCCTCTGACGCGTATCCGTAAAATCACGGGGTGATGCATGCTGTCTAGCTATAGCCATCACCCCGTCGCCTAGTTCGTCGTTGACCGGACAACGTTTAACCAACTTATGCCTGTCTCGTGTTGTCCAGTCAATTGCGAACTTGCCGGATACCTGTGGGTCATAATGTTTACCTTACCAGTGCTACCCGCCCATGTGACCAAAGTCAACAGCAGCAACAGACAAAACCCCTATGTCAAACCATAGCAACAGTGTGGGATGGGCGAAAAAACCAGGACCCGGAAGCCAATATGGGTCCCAGCCAAAAATTCCCACCCGGCCCCGAAGCGACCAAAACATCACACTGTTAACTAGGGAGGGGGTGGAGGGGAAAAACTTCTCCGCTCCGTCGCTTCGCAAAATGGCAGCTCAGCTGCCTCGTGACCACCCCTTTTATAAGGGAGCTGGCCACGCCCCTAACTACCCGGATGCCTTCGTCCCGTGGGGGCCCCCCGCAAAGAGCGTGGCGGCCATTTTGGCGCCGCGCTTGCATTGCAGGCGCACCCCCCAATAAAGGACTCAGACACTGATAAAAGTGGATAACGGCATTGGGCCACATTTATTGATTCATGCCCTAGTCCGAATTATAAATTTCTATTGGTAATTGACCAATCATAATTCTTAAGGCAAGCAGGCCGAAGTAACACTGGTAAGGTACCACCCAAAATTGCCAACGGCAATTGCTACAATGTATCCATTTGTATCAATTTGTTTGTTGACCACAAACAAATTGTTGACCGTAGTCAATATCTAACTAATGACCCCACCCTCTGACGCGTATCCGTAAAATCACGGGGTGATGCATGCTGTCTAGCTATAGCCATCACCCCGTCGCCTAGTTCGTCGTTGACCGGACAACGTTTAACCAACTTATGCCTGTCTAGTGTTGCCCAGTCAATTGCGAACTTGCCGGATACCTGTGGGTCATAATGTTTACCTTACCAGTGCTACCCGCCACACGGAGGGGCTTCAAAGAAGGCTCGACGCCCCCCCCCCCAGACCGTCAGCTCGGTCAACAGGCCTGCTCGCCAATCACCCAACAGGAGGTCCATACCTCCTCACGACAGATGGACCCCATCCCCTGCATACAAGTCATAACTTTGGAGGCTAATAGCGGGGTGACGACTGACCCTCCCCCAAGCCCTGTCGACAAGGAAACGCGCCACTGCCCTATTCACCATGCGTCTAGCACGGTCAAGGGCCAGGAGGTCAACGCCCCCTCTGTAGGAATGGCGCGGAACCATGTCCGACCAAACAAGGGTTGTGGCGGGCCAGACGTAATGCAGGTAGGCGAGGTCCTCGCAAAACGCATGCTTCAGCGACAAGCCGGTGACCTGGCCCAAATCATTGCCCCCCAGGTGTATGATCAGAATGTCAGGCGGGTCAGCATTCTGGCCTGAAAAAAGGAAAGGCAGCAGCTCCCGCCATAACATCCCAGGCTTACCATGCCATGTGAGACTTGCGTATGCACCCAGTCCCAGTTGGGGTCCCCACTCTGTCGCCGCAGCATAACGCGCTGCCCTGTGCACGTAGCTATGGCCCACCAGCCATACTGTCACCGGTGTAATACGACACCCCGGGTCTGTAAAGGAAAAAATGAGGGAAAATAGGTAAGGTGACCGGGTCGGTACTCACGGGGGGAGTGGGCACACATAAAATTGAAAACATTGCGATCCCCACCGTCCCATGCTACGTATGTCAGCCCCTGAGTACCCAAAAGCCGCAGCGGTCGAGGCCGCCCCTATACGGAATGAATGAGTGCCATAGCGGGCGCCTGGGAGGCCCACACTGGCCAGCGCTTTGCCCGTCACCCTCCAAAATTGAAATTTAGTAAGGGGAGACCCATCTTGGTGACAGAAAAACGGGCCATGGTGCGTGCCACGCAGCGCCAGGAATTCCTGTAGGGCACCAACCGGACAGATGTCTGCCAAAGAACACCGTAGCAGTCGCACACCACTGCCGACACCATGCTGATCGGTCTTAGAGGAACGTATCCTCAACTGAGCCCAGTCTTTGGCTACACAGACATCCCCGAGTTCCAGTGCCCTACGACTTGCATCCGCCTTAGACAGCATCACAAGCTCGCTGATGCGGAGCGCTCCAAAAAATGCCACCGTTGTGGCTGCATGGAACAGGGCTGCCTCATATGCATCAAAACAGAGGCAAGGCCAGCCCCGGGCCAACTGGGTAAGGACCTCTGGGGAAATCGGGTGGCGGTCGTCCGGGCAACGCCCGCGCTCGCGCACCCACCCCTCCAAAACATGTCTCACACGGAAGTCAGAGGTGCTGTCCACATGACCCCCCAACTTGGCCATAAAAGCCAACGCTGACAGCTTAGATGCTATGGTGCGAGGTGCAAGGCCCTGAGAATGCAGGTAAACCATGAACCGCAGAACATGGGTTACCGGGATCGGCCAGGTTCCTGGCAGTTGAAATTGGGTACAGAATGCCCTGAAAGAATTAATTGCGTGGTGATACGCCTTACGGGTGCGTGGCGCTAGCGACAGGCCAATCGCCCGGTTCACCTCTCCTTGCCAATGGTCCATATCTTCTCCGTGAGTGGCGAGGGAAATTCCTCCGCATCCGGGGCCAAGGCACGGAACCGGGAGATCTGTAGGCGGGACAAAGTGTCAGCAATATCATTATTAACCCCTGGGACATGCCTGGCCCTGAACAGTACGTTGAGGCGCAGGCTGCGCAACACAAATTGGCGCACTAGGTCCATAACCCTGGGCGATTTAGAAGTCTGTGCATTGACAATGTGGACCACGGCCGCATTGTCACACCAGAAATGCACGACCGAGTTGGACCACTCCTGGCCCCATAGCATCAAAGCACCCAGGATAGGGAAAAACTCCAGATATGTGAGATCACGCAGGCGACCCGTGCCTGCCCAGGCCGGTGGCCACCCACCATAGGCCCACTTCCCATTGAAGTACATCCCATAACCGAGGGATCCCGAGGCATCAGACTGAATCTGAAATTGAGGGGAAGCCAGGAGGTCATGCCTCCAAAATGAGACCCCATTGAACTCCCTCAGGAACTGTAACCAGACAAGCATGTCTGCCCTGATACCCCGGGTAAACCTAACCCTATGGTGAGGCCTGGATAATCCTGCCATAGCGTCGCACAAGCGCCGGGCAAAAGCCCTGCCCGGTGCGACCACTCTGCAGGCAAAATTAAGGTGACCATGCAGCACCTGCAGTTCTCTCAGTGATGCCTTGCGCTTGGCCAACAAGTCCGAGATAAGGGCCACTATCCTTGACACCTTATCCCGCGGTAACCTAGACGCCTGCACTATCGTGTCAATCTCCACCCCCAGGAAGACTAGCTGTGTAGATGGGCCCTCGGTCTTTTCGGGCGCTAAAGGAACACCGAGTTCCTCCATTAGCGTCTGAAATGTGTTGAGGAGACGTGTACACGTGTCCCAGCCCCGTTCACCCCCGAATAAAAAGTCATCCAGGTAATGGGCTACAGACCGGGACCCTGACCTGCGGACAAAAGCCCACTCTAGGAAGGTACTGAAACGCTCGAAAGCCGAGCATGATATGGAACAGCCAAAAGGCATGGCCTTATCAAAGTAAAATTCGCCCCAAAATTTGAAACCCAGCAATTCAAAGTCGCCCGGGTGCACCGGCAAGAGGCGAAAAGCCGAGTTAATGTCGCACTTAGCCAGCAGCGCACCCGGGCCACATGAGCGCACCATGCGCAGCGCGTGGTCAAAAGATGTATACCTGACTGAGTAAAGGTCATCAGGGATAGCATCATTGACCGATCGGCCGGCTGGGTAGGACAAGTGATGGATAAGGCGAAACTCACCTGGAGACTTCTTGGGAACCAAGCCCAGGGGCGATACCTTGAGGTTAGTGAACGGGGGTGCAGGGAAAGGGCCAGCGACCCTGCCCGCATTGACCTCCTTATTAATGCTGGCGGCAGCCACCTCCTCCCTCCCCCTAAGGGACAAAAGGTTGGGGGCATCCTGAGGGGACCTGTCACCCATGAAAGGAATACGGAACCCCTGCCTAAAGCCCCGAAGTAGATAATCCGCATCCTCCCCCTTCGGGTACAATGCGAGCCAACGCTCCAACATGTCCACATTAATTGGGGAGGGAGCCTTTCGGTGAACCAGCTCCATCTGCGGCAGTCTTGCCAGCCCACTGTCCGCCCCTCCAGGCCTGGGACAGGCAGAGGCTGCATGGGGGCCCGCACAGGTGGGACACTCATGTCTGTACTTGCAATTCTTCTTATTGCATGAACCATTAGACGAGAAAGTCCAGCACAGCAGGCGGGCTGGAACCCCCTGCCCCGCCACCTGGTGGGGAACCTGTGCTGGAGCCGCTCGCTGGACCGCATGTCCACAATGGTATCTTTCCCCTGGCGCGGGGCGCGTGGGTGTCATGTACAGAAGCCAAAGCCTCTGGCATGGCTCATCCCACCTCATCTCAGGGTGCAGGGGAATTCGCATACGGAATTCCTCGTCATAAGCCAACCACGACGGCCCCGGAAAGTCAACCATCGCCCGATAGATGTTGTCCAAATACTGGACCATCGGAATTGCCAAATCCGGCCGGGCCCTCAGGTACACCGCCATGTAGATGAGGTAAGCCGGCAGCCAGTTGGCCCACGTTCGTGGTGGCTTGCGACGACGTGCCTGTTCCTTATCCTTCTCATCCTTCCCCTCCCTCTCTTCCTTGGTGGGCTCCCTGTTTAGGAGTGAGAAGATATCTACATACTCCCCTCGCCATATTTTCTCTTTGGTGGCCTGTGCCAAGTGGTCACCCAGTGGCAAGGAATAGCCCGCTGTCGGCAAGGCCGAGACAGGCACCGCAGAAACTGCGGGCATCTGGAAAGGGGCTTGGACTAGCCCAGCCACCCCCAAAACATTCCCCACAGGGTAGGAAACGCTCCCCACCCCGGGGCCCTGGGTGGTGGTTGACGTCGCCTGGTGGTGCGTCAGCGGCTGTACCGCCGCACCACCCACGCGAGGCCAAGGCCATTGGAAAGCCCCCCCCAACGTGGCCACATGTGTAGGTGCACTAGTTTGGACCGCATACTCACATGCTGCACCCCCGCGGGCCGCCCCCACCGGGGGTTCCGGCCCACTGGGGGCGTCGGAGCTCACGACCGCCGTAGAGCTCGTCGCCGGAGCTTGACCCGCGCCGGCCTGTTGGTCGGGGAGCTGCGAGGCAGTGGCCGAAGTCGCGCCACGCGCCTCAAGCTGCTCGACCCGTCCCGTCGCCTGCCGCTGCCCAGCAGACGACGCGTCAAAATGAACCCCAAAGGGAGCCCCAGTGTGGCTGGCCTGAGCAAGGGAAGCCTCGAGGGCCGCAACGCGGGCCAGTAAGGCCTCCACACTGACGTGGGGCCAAGGGCCAGCCGGCCCGCCTGCTATGGGCGTGGGTACAGGTCCTTGCACCCCGGGGCCCGAATATGGCCATGACCCCACACCCAGGCCCGGTAGGGCCGATGTAGGCACCTGCCAAGGAAGGGGACCACACCACCCTCCAAGGCTGGAAGGCCCCGGAGTGAGCTGCGCCCCTATAGAGGAAGGCCCAGTAGAATGGGCACCAGGAGCGGCGTCCGCCGCTTGCGGGCCGCGGGCCGCAGCCCATGCTGGACCCCTGCTCGGGTCCCCGGCCTCCGGCCAGGGGGGAATAGACCCCATTCCACCGGTCCCGGTGGGTGCCGGCAAAGGCGGCTGGTGGGGAGGCGCCGCCGCGGTCCTCCGACCCGGATTGCGCCTCCGAACCGCCCGAGCCGCGCTCGCGGCCGCCTTCTTCTTCGAAGGCATCTCAGTCGAACCTAAGGGAAGCCGAAAAGAGAAAGGTCAGCAGCCAAAAGGCTTCCCAATCAAGGTAAAAGCGACGGAGTAAGAGGGAAAAACTTCTCCGCTCCGTCGCTTCGCAAAATGGCAGCTCGGCTGCCTCGTGGCCACCCCTTTTATAAGGGAGCTGGCCACGCCCCTAACTACCTGGATGCCTTCATCCCGTGGGGGGCCCCCCGCAAAGAGCGCGGCGGCCATTTTGGCGCCGTGCTTGCATTCTCACAGCTACTAGCCTTTCCTACTGTACTTTTAAAAAGTCCACAGAACAATAAGACAGTACTTATTATTAGTTCAAATTTGTATGTATGTGTGTGTGTGTGTGTGTGTGTGTGTGTGTGTGTGTGTGTGTATGTATGTATGTATGTATGTATGTAGCATACATTTTCTGACATACAGGTGAAATTCGGGAAATTAGAATATTGTGCAAATGTTCATTCAGTTCAGTAGTGCAACTTAAAAGGTGAAACAAATATATGAGATAGACTCATTACATGCAAAGCGAGATAGTTCAAGACTTATTTTGTTATAATATTGATGCTTATGGCTTACAGTTTATGAAAACCCCAACCCCCCCTAATCTCATGTACCCCATAATCATCACATAATCTTATGCAAGATGTATGCCATGATCATCACAATTATAACGAATTAAGGCACAACACATCTTGCTTTGCACGTAGTGAGTCTATCTCATATATTTGTTTGACCTTTTAAGTGAAATGGACATTTGCACAATATTCTAATTTTCCGAGTTTCACCTGTATGACACAGTCCTTTTGTGACTAGCCAATAAAATGGAGGACTTTTTTTGAAAACCAAGACTACAGATTTTGCTGTAGTTTGTTCCCCCTTTTAATACATCAAATTCTATAGTCTTGATAATTATTCAATACAGACTTAAAGAAGCATAGATCCATTTCTTCCCTTTACCAATGTATTCTACAAGACCAAAGCAGGGATGTGAAGAAATGTCATTATGGTTGAGGTAAACTGTTGTGACATAGCAAGACAGCCTCTCAAAGTCTCTCAAGCACCCCTGAGAGATCTCCTCTCCAGCATAAGATTGAGACAACAAAATCGCTTCCCTCCACTGTTTTACACATGTTGTGTGTTCAAAAAGAGCCCATCTGGGTGCACCTTCATTTTTAAAAGTCAGAGCAAAAATAACATTTAGTATAGTTTTAAGTTCTTACGCAAATGCACAAAAGTAATGCATGCATGTTCTCCAAGACTGAACAAACAACAAAATCACTAACTGAGTTTCTTGCTTTACTTGCTAACAAAATGCTTAAATCAAATTCTGTAAATGTACATTTGAGAGCACCTAATGCTGTACTAGATTATGTATATAATTTACACTGAATTCTCTGTTCCTGACACAGAGCATGGGGGGAACTCTGATGGGAAACCCTGCATTTTCCCCTTCATTTACAAAAAGCGGAAGTTCTACACCTGCACAGATGAGTATGCCAGGCCAAGGATGTTTTGGTGTGCTACAACAAGCAGCTATGACAAACATAGAAAATGGAGCTACTATGCTGATACAGGTAAGACTGCCTTTAACAGTCCATTTTTGGTGGAAACATTTTGTACTGGGAGTCATCTAAATTCAAGGAAGAGACATCATATGGTAACTCCTGTCCGAAGCAGGGGAAAGTTAATTTTTGGGTTACATCTCTCAGAATCTCCAAGTATTAGTCCTTGTCTAATGTTGAGCAGCAAGGCATAGTGTACAGTAGAATGAAGGGAGAATCTCCAAAGTATCTTCAGTATTGATCATTTGTTCAATGGCATGAGCCTGCAAACTAGGGTAGGAACATTGTGGCTCTCTAGATGTGGTTGGATTTAAGCTTTCATCAGTCCTAGCCAGCAAACCAATTTCTGAGGTGCAGTCCAACATAGGGAGGACTAAAATTTTCTCACCTGTGCCATAGACCTTTATGGGTTGAATTTAGACTTCATCTTACTTAGAATAATCCAATTAAAATAAATGGGATTTAATCTTGTGTAAGTTTTAGATTTGCAGTAGAATTCAAAAGACTAGTGTCTTTTGAATTCTACTGCTTGAAGCAGTCCAAGCAATTTCTGTGTTCTGGATTCATATTATTTCCAGCTACAAGCAGTGGTGGGCATCAGCAGGTTTGCACCAGTTCGCTAGAACTGGTAGTAGAAATTCTGGTTGGCCCCACCCATCCAAGTTTTGAAATAAAGTAGTTCTAATTTGAGTGCAATGTAGGGTTTTCCCCCTTGGCACACCTACCATACCACACAAACAGTGTGGTAGTAAACATTTTTGGAGCCCACCACTGGCTACAAGACATTATTATTCCCAGTTTGTCTTTAAGCTATGCATAAATGATAAAAAGAATCACTTCACTAATTGCTTTCATTGGTTTTAAATAGTATTAATTAGTTCTTTACTCTGATACCTATTTATGAATAATGATGTAATTTATTATGCCTTTTTAAAACCATGAGCAGAATTTTATTGATGTTCACATAGGTTTGTGTAGTTTGCCAGTGAGCATCTCTGTTTCACAATCAAGTACATGAGCAGAAGCATGGCTGATAACAGGCCTCAGTACTTTGTCAGTTAGCTACAATTAAAAGTAGTCTATTAGACAAGCTCAAGCTAGACTTATTTTTGATGAACATGAGCTAAGTTGGTGTGATTGCACACCATCATTGTTATGAAGTTCTTTCTGGGTATCTCACTTTGTTTTGCATCAAATTGTTGATAAGTTGGGAGAAGAAAATGAACCTTCTTTAGAGAGCTATAGCAAGAGTGTTCCCATGGTGCTACTGTCAAATTGGGGTACACAGAAAGAGCCTCCACAAAGATTGTTGCATGTTTAAACCACAATCAGGCATACCCTTGTAACGGCAACCTTGTGTTGCCAGCTAATCTTTGTCACACTAAAAGAACAGCAGAATGAACTCACCAAAAGATTGCCTCATTTTGGCACTTTCACTTCTGACCTAGACACCAAATAATAAGAAGACTGTGTAATTATGTTGTTGTTAGGTTGCTTCATCCTTACTGACCTCCCAAATATTTCTTCCCTTTTGCTTTGAACGTTTCCTAGAATTATTGTCCTTTCTAGTGGTGCTTTGCCTTTTTATGATATATCCAAAGGGCAGTAATCTAAGGTTAGTCATGCTAGTTTCTATTTCATATGCTCTGTTGTCTTCTAGCAGACAGATTTTTCTGTCTGTATTTATTTTTACTCTTTGAAATTGAGACAAATACATTAATAAAATATTAACATTTATTTTTATTTTTTCATAGATCAGAATCCCTCCTCACTTGAAAGAGCCCCGAAAGAATGGAGGGGGAGGAGCTACACTGAGAATAAAGACAAATATCACAAATGAGGTCCTGAAATGACAGATTAGCATTATGTCTCATTCCTCTATTTTTCCTCTTCCTTCCGATTATCTTAGCAGAACAGTTGTATTAGTGGATTTTATCACTGCTGTATCAAGGAGATAAACACATTATAGAATAAATATCACCACATATATGGTTACCTTCTGTTGTCTCAGTTTAAAATCTTTCTTTTCTTTATTCATACCTGAGCATACCACAATTTAAATTTATGGATTGATATCAAATATAGATTTAAAAAAAAATTAAAATTAAAATGTTAAAAAACTGATACTATTTTGGACCAGAAGCAGTCTACTTCAATAATGGTCTCCAGAGATACATCCTTGCACTTGATCTTTTATAATTCCTTCATTGCTGCCCTTTTGAGTCCCAGAAAAATGCATACATTATGGAAACACACACATGGGAGACTTGCCATGTGGGCACAGGAAAATATTATATATACAGCAAATGCACACATAAGGAAATACGTTAAGGAAAGATGTTAATTAAAAGAAGCAAGACTGTCCTATGCAAAAACTATTAATGTTGGACACAACACACTTCTACTTGGGGAAATGAGAATGTTGCATTGATTACCCTGTTCTTAAAACTAATATACCCCCAGGGCACACAATGTAGTGATCTATTTATTTTCTATGTCCACAGAACAGTCATTAACTGGAATGAAAGCCTCCTTGTTGTTGAACTTAGTTTTGAATCGTTTAGCTTTTTTTAAAAAAAATTTTTTTAAAGAAACCAAAGCTCTACCTTTTCCCAGTCAAAAGTTTAACTGCTGGGCTTAAGTTCTAAAAATGGAATATAATTGTATTCCTATGATACCTAATATAAAAAATTTCCAAAGAGACAGTGACTTCCCTGTAGGAATAGAAGAACATATTAACTCAAAGGAATTGATCATTCTGATGAAGCATAAGAGATAAAAAAGAGATGGTTAGAACAAACATGCTTTTAAATAATTACACAAAAATTGCAAGCTTAAGAGAGGAAGGAAACAAACAGATGCTGTGTCAGAACTGAGCCCTTCTAAAGCAGGTATTTCTAAAACTAGTCTTTTTATAATATGCAAATATTTGAGTTGGGGATACTGAGAGAACACACAACTTCTAAAAGTTTTATATTTTGAGGATTGCATAAACAACTGAGCGTTGATTCTGCTTTGTAAATTATTCAAAGCATGGAGAGTTCTGGATGGAGCTATGATGGGGCAATTTATTCACTTTATATGTTTATGGGAATTTACCAGAGTTGCAATCTTTGAACACAAACTAGCATATGGTTTAGCACTTGAAATCTGTCCACCCCCTGGATTATGCTAACAAGTTTTGCACCACAAGAATGCAGGAGAAAATATGTCTGGTACAGAAAATTTGTGTATTATATAGAAATTCATTCAAAAGAGTGCATTTTAATAGGTAGGTAGATTTGCAAAAAATTGTGTAATTGAACAAAATGCACATGAATTATAGATTTAGAGAAATTAGAATAAAAATATGTACCTATATGAAACTCAAATTTGCAAATTCCTGTAGTAAAAGTAAAAACTAAACTTTATGTTGGAAAAAATGGGAAATCAAATAGATCCCTTACACATCTGTTTTCTCATTCCTGTTGAAAGCAATAATGGAAAACCTATATCCACCTTTATATATTTTCCCCCTCTTGTCTACTGTCTTTGCGTAGAGTTGCCATATGTACCGGAAACCCGGGAACTTCACAGTTTGAAACTGTCCCGCCTGTTTGCATTAAAAACATTGATATTTCCCGCTTTTGAAACCAAGCTTGGTTTCAAAAGAAAGAATTTTTTTAAACCTTAGAGCAGCAATTCTATTGAATTGCCAGAAGGTGGCATCTCGCGTCTGTGAGCAGCAGATCATGTGGAGAGAGCTCCGGTTGTCTTTTCCCAAGCTCCTGTCAACCTAGCAATTTGAAAGCAAGAAACTGCAAGTAGACAAATAGGGACCGATTTGGGGGTGGGGGAGGGGTAAACAGCGTTCTGTGTGCTCTGGTGTCTAGTCATGCCTGTCGCATGAACACAGTAAGGGAGGTGCCAACTCTAGGCATTCGGGAAGATTTTTTCCCTTCCCCTCCTGTCAACTCTTTCTTTCTCTCCCGAGTCCCGCCTCTCTCCCAGAGTTGGGGGATGGAGGAGCCTCTTTCCCCAGCCAGCAGGCTTTCTTTCCCCCCTTTCCCCAGAGTAAAGCTGGGGAAAAGTGCCTTCCAGCAACATGAGTGTGGCGAGGCAAAGAGTTGACAGGAGCACTGGCTCTTCGGCTTTGAAACAGAGATGAGCACTGAACCCTAGAGTCGGATACAACTAGCTTTTGAGCAAGGGCCACTCCTGTCCCATTTTTGTGAAATGGAAATATGGCATCCCTATCTTTGTGTTGTGTGACTATGAAAATGTTTCTAAGGAAGGGACCATATCCATTCATTTCTGCATGTTAATAACTGAGTTGATTTGGTATTTTCAGGTTTGAACGAGCATGATGTTAAAAACAAGACAGGAAAATCAAACACTCTTTGCTGAATTCCTTCTTCTGGGATTTGGAGACATTGGTGGTTGGTGGATTCTTCTCTTCCTACTGTTCTTGGTTTGTTTGGCAAATTGCTTCCAAGGTCTGGAACATCCTCATCAATGTTGGTTATAAATGACCACCACCTCCAAACTCCTATGTACTTCTTCTTAACTAACTTATCCTACCTGGATGCTTGTTACAGTTCCATTATCCTCCCCGTGATGCTGTCTAACCTTTCCAATGAGGGTCAAGGAATCATTTCATTGACTGGCTGCATGGTACAATATTAATTTTTTTTTGTTTCTTAACAGCTTCTGAATGCTACCTGCTTGCTGCAATGGCCTATGATAGGTATGTGGTGCTATGTAAACCACTGCTCTATGCAAAGCTTATGAATGGTCAGGTTTGCCTGCAGCTAATTGCTGGATCTTGGATAAGTGGTTCTTTGGCTAGTAATATAATGATATATCTAGCGAGCCAATTAAAGTTCTGTGGCTCTCATGAAATCAACCATTTCTTTTGTGATTTCAATCCAATAGTAAAACAGGCATGCAGTGACAGACGTGTGATTGAACTAATGTCACTCTTTCTTGATACTGTATTTTCCCTGCCTCCATTTTTGTTGACCATAGTCTCTTACATTTCTATTATATCAGCTATTGTGAGAATCCCATCCAATAGTGGAAGGAAAAAATCCTTCTCAACCTGCTCCTCTCACCTCACTGTGGTCTCTGTCTTCTATAGCACAATCAATATTGTGGTGCAGGTGGTGAACAAGATGATGTCTAAGTCAAAATGAGTGATGGTTCTAGTGAGGGCTTTGGTGAGGAAATAGCAGATGCTTTATCTCGGCAGCAATGGGAACATTTTGAGAGGTTGGCACCGAAGGCACATCGGGTTCCACTGCAGTTGCCGGCAGAGGTCTAGGCTATTGGAGGTTGCAAGTAGTGGCCATCCACTGCTCCATTGCTGGGAGCATGAGGAGGAGCTATGCAGCAGTGTGTGAGGAATTCAGGGTATTCAGAAAGGCGGTAGGTTTGAAGGAGACTTGGCTGGTCCCGGTCAAGCATCTCCTTCAATTTTGTGTGTCCTTGCATAATAGAGGTTTGGTAGCAAGAACCATAACAGTAAAACTACCAGCTTTGGCATTCTTCTCTAAGTCCGGAGGCTTTCCTGATTTCTCCAGTGATTTTAGAATTTGAAAAATTCTGCAAGGGTGGGATAAGGACGGACACTCACGGAGGGATGAGAGGACTCCCATCTCCCCAGCGGTGCTGGTTCGTTTGGCAAAGGTCTGGGAGGAAGTGTGCGATGATGTTTTTGAGGTTCGTCTTTTTAAGGCAGAGACTTTGTTAGCCTTCTTTGCAGCACTGAGAGTGAGTTGGTTGTGATGTCAAAAACCAAGCTGGACAGCAGGGCCCTGGGATCAATGGATGTTGTTGTCTTGGGTAAAAAGGTTTTTGTTTTTATAAGGTATTCCAAGACAGATCAAAAAGGTACAGGTAAGTGCCTGGTGCTAGGTGAGTGCACTATAAAGGAAATTTGCCATGTGGCAGCAGTGGGTAAGTATGGGGAGCTAAGGGGTAGCCAACCTGGAAAAATCTTTGTCCATGCAGATGGGAGCCCGCTTACAAAATTCCAATTTGGGGTGGTACTTTCCAGGGCTCTGGATAGGGCGGACATTAAGGGTTGGAAGTTTGCTTCCCACTCATTTAGGATAGGTGCAGCATCCACCATTGCAGCTCTGGACTTTGGGGAGGAGGCCATAAAGCAAGTAGGAAGGTGGACTTTGAACAGGTTCCGATCGTATGTGTGGAGCTTGCCTAGTCTTTGAGCAAATGTATTGAGTTATCGTTGATTGTAAATAAGTTTTTTGTATTCTAGGTATTTGTACTTCCACTCATGAATCGATATAGATTATTGGGGATGACCACATTGAGGGGGCAGCTTGCCGAGCCACGAGTCACTTCTTCGGGAGGCATCTAGAGTTTTGTCTTCACAATGTGGTGTGGGGCGGAAGATATGGACGGGGCTTCTGGAACATTCTGGAAGACCTGGATGCGTACCGGATCTACGGTGACCCGCAGGTGGTGGTGCTTCACTTGGGGGGGTGATGCACTGGGATCGATAAAGGAATCCATCCTAGCATGGCGGGTGGCACATGCAGTCTCTCATATTGGGCGGCATGGCCCGGTGTGCAAGTTATATTTTCAGAAATCCTTCCAGAGTGTGAGAAGGCAGCAAGAAAGTCACAGCAAGGAACGATGGCAAGTTGTCATGAAGCCAGACTTCTCCTTAACGCAAAGATCTTGGAACTTCATTTTGAAAGAGAGATGGACATCATCAGCCACTCCAGGATTTTGAGGCACATTGCGTCATTGTTTAGTTTATTATTTATTTATTTATTTAGGATATTTATATCCCACCCTTCTGGCGTGAATGCCATGCAGAGTGGCAGACAAAACCAATAAGAATGCCCCCTATAACTAGGAGAGCAATCTTGACACAATACAAAATATTAAAAACCGTTAAAAACAGCTAAAAGACCCTCCTATACCCTCCCTAACCCCTTAAGAGAAAAATAAAAAATAATAAAAGCAGACAGATTTCTTTAAAATCGACATGTCACAGAAGGCAGGGATAAACACAGAAGGCAAAATTAGGCGGCTACACTAACCATCTGGCCTGGGCAGTTCCACAAGTTGGGTCCCAGACCTGCTGGCACAACCAAGTCTTGAGTGCCTTTCTAAAGGGGAGCAGCTCCATCTGGAGGCGCAATTCTGGGGGTAAGAGGTTCCATAAGGCCAGGGCAGATACAGAGAAAACTCTTCTCCTGGTCCCCGACAGGTGTGCCTCCTTCGTCGAGGGGACCACCACAGAGTCTCTCTGGTCTGCCCTAGTTGGGATGGGAGGCAGCTTAGTCAAAAGGGTTTTGACATTTTCTTGAGCAATCTCCATGGGGGCATTGCCAAGGTCCTGGAGGGGGGCCCTTGGTCGGATTTTCCACCCGAGGGGATTGGCGGAAGGCACGGAGGGGGTCCGGAATTTTGGTAGGGGGAGGGGTTCTTTCTATTTGGGCTAGTTCCATTAGACCCTGGCTGGGGTCTTCAGGACTCTCCCTCGAGAGTTTAAGGGGCTTTCCCCCTCCATGCTTTCTGGCCCCTGGTTAGGAACATTTTTCCTTTCTGCTATTTCTTACAATAAAGTGGCCCAAGTTTTCATTCCAAGCTGGAGTTTGTCATTTATTGGGTTCAGCGGGATAGGGTGGCAAAGATTAGCTGGCAACATAAGGTTACTGTTACCGATTGTGGTTTGAAAAAAACCACAATCTTTGAGGAGGTTCTTTCTGACTTGAAGACATGCAACAAATTAAAGATAGAGTAATCATCTTGTATCAGAAGAATCAAATAAAAGCTGATGAACTGAAGAAATTGAATAAAAGAAATTTACAGTTTCACATCATCTAAGGATAAAATTTATTATTCCGAAATATTTAAACCAAATAAAAGAAGGTCAATAAAAGAGATACCAATAGAATTGTCACAGTGGGGGCATTTTGCAACCCACCATCTATAAAAGATTCTATCCATTTGGCATAGAAAGGCACAGAAGTGTAGACAGCAGGGAGGTTACGCCTGGCACACCCAATTGCCCAGCTCACAATCCCAGCCTGGATCCACGTTTGTCCTACTTTGCATACCAGGGGTCCTCCGGAGTCACCCTGTGGAGAGAGAGGATCACTGAAATCTACCATCTGTAACAAACACTAGCTCTGTTCAGGCATTGGAAAATGCACAGGATACTCAATACTCAGTACTAGACTATTCAAGAGTAAAGAAAATTCTCTCATTCCTTCTCTCCATATTGACCTTAATTACCCTCCCAGAGGTTGATACGTATGGAGGAATAGCTTCTGCTCCAAAGGGGTGTGAATGAACTAGAGCCCTAGAAATCCAGGTCCCTTACAGGTAGCTCAGACTCATCATCCTTCATGTGTTGGATGGTAAGAATCTAGGGACAGACAGAAGAGCCAGAGCTAGTGTGCTTCAGTCTTCACTTTAGTATACCACACACTTTCTAATACCCAGATGGGTCTGCTCTGACATTAGATATGGAGTGCTGAATAGGAGAGAGAACTGGAATTAACTTTAAATTGGAATGCTTTGTTGGAAATAAAGAAACTCTTGCAATCAATTGCTTAAAGGAATAGCTGATTTATGTGACAATTGTAATGAAGGATATATCCAGACAAGGCATTTGTTCTGCCCCCTCTTTTTTGGTGGTGGTGGTGGTGGTACTGAGAATGTTCAGCCAGTTGGAGGGGAGTGGGAGTGACTGTTGCTCCGTGGCAGGAGGACATTTTCCACCTTCGTCCCTGCCACAGAGTCACCTGAGCTCCTCCCCTAAGCCAGTTGCAGGGGAGTGGAAGTGGCTGTTACCCATTACATTGGCCTTAAGTTTTATGTAATTTACCATCTTTGTCTGTAAACCGCTTTGGGTCACCAATAGGTGAGGAAAGCGGTATAAAATATACTAAATAAAAGAAATAAAAATAAAAAAATAAAATTTTTATGATTTACAATACAGTACTTGGATTTATCATCCATGTTTGAAATGGGTTTCCACATAAAGTGAGGAGTTTAGAGCTGTGTATCTCCTGAAGCACTTAACCATCAGTCCCTCTTTGTTAACTTTGAAGCACTTTGTTATGCAGCCTATGTGGACCTTTTCACACTGAGTTAGAGAGGCACTTGTGAGGTCCCAAAACTTCTCTTAGCCACTGTAACATGGTGGCACTTTAAAAAACAACAACTCCTGGCCTTCCAGGCATTGCCTCTTTTTCTGATGCCTTCCATCCCTCCCATCATTCTCAAACTAGTCTTTTTTCCTAAAACCCCAGATTGAGATTTAGTTTTGTGATGCAAGCTCTAGAAAAGGAGTTCTCAACCTTTTAAAGCCAGGGGCCAGGTCACACTCCCTCAGACAACTTAATGGGACGGACGGCCATTTTACCCTTTCTCCACCACATGGCACTTCTGAGTGTGGTGGAGGTGGTGGTGGGCCACATGAAATGGTGCTGCAGGCCACATCCAGCCCATGGACAGCAGGTTGAGAATCCCTGCTCTAGAATCCTTTCAAAACAAGAGGAGGGAGGGGAAAGTCACACTTCATTTTGGGATGTTTACAATGGTTGGATGAAGGATAGGATGGAGAACAATGTACCACACAAGGGCCTTTCCCGCCTTCCATGTAACCAGCACAGAACATATCAGGCTTGATAGGGTCCTTCTCCAGATCCTCATTTGATAAGTTATTGTAAGCATGATTGCAGGTTTCTTGGCTTACGAGTGGCACCTTCAGCTCCTGGAGAGTGTGTGTTTTTCCTAGTTTCGCTGTAGGAGACAGAAATTGAATTTGGTCATGGAATATTGAACTGGTAGATATCAGCTGCCTATAGAATAGGCATTCATCGTTTCAGTAGTGAATCTGCAACCCTTCCACAAGCATTCATTGTTTTAGTTCAATATGAGGTGGCAGAAAAAGAAGGGCCTATATTCCCAAAGTTTTATTTGTTGAGGAGAGTAACTCTTCCAGGATGGCCAGTTGCATCTCATCAAAGAATGGGACATGCAACATTGAAAGGGAGACAAAAGATGATATTTATTTGCATAACACTACATAGCATGTGATGGCAACAATATTTATTTATTCATTCATTTATTTATTTAATCCAATTTATATAGCTGCCCAACTCAAAACGACTGGGCGGCTCACAAAGATAAAATCAATAACACAGTCTAAAACGTAAAACCCATAAGAACCCAATTAAATGTACTGTACTACAAAAATTACCGAACAGCTAAAAGAGCAAGGGAGCGATATTGCTATATCAGCCAACAGGCAGGAGTCACCACATCACCGGTGCCCCATACCTGCTTTGCCAGCCAGGTTTTTAGCTCTTTCCTAAATGGCAGCAACTCCATCGTAACTTGACTGGCAGGAGGTTCCATAGGGCTGGAGCAGTCACAGAGAAGGCCCTCCTTCTGGTGCTAGAGAGACGAGCCTCTCTAGAAGATGGCACAATAAGAGAGCCTCTCCGGTCTGCTCTGGTGGGACGGACAGATGTTCTCGGGGTGATGCTGTCTCTTAAGTATCCTGGCCCACTACCATTTAGGGCTTTAAAACGCATTACCAGCACCTTGAATTGCACCTTGAAGCACACCAGTAACCAGTGCAGCTCCCAAAGCAGTGGAAAGGCAAGGGCATAACGCCGGCACCCCATCACCACCCGGGCAGCCACATTATAGACCAGTTGCAGCCTCCAATTGGTCATCAAGGGCAGCCCAATAGTCTAGTTTGGAGGTGACCATAGCATGTATGACCATGATCAAGGAGTCCCGATCTAGGAGCAGGCGTAATGGCGTATGACACAAAGTTGTGCAAAAGACATCCGAGCCATGACTGCCACCTGCTCCTCAAGCAGGAGTCATGAGTCCAGGAGGACCCCTAGATTATGCACCAGGTGTGTTTGGGGCAAGATGGCCCCATGCAGAACCAAAGATGGTAGCTCCCGAGATAACACAGGGGCCTTGACCCATAGCCTCTCAGTCTTGCAGGGATTCAGTTGTAGCCTGTTGTCTCCCATCCAAACCCCAACAGCCTCCAGACACCTGGATAGGACGTCGACAGCATCGCTTGGATCACCACAGGCAGAGATGTACAGCTGAGTATCATCTGTGTACTGATGATACTTCACCCCATGGGAGCGGATGATCTTAAATATTAAATAGGAGAGGTGAGAGCACCGAGCCATGAGGCACCTCATATTGGAGGAGCCTAGGTCTGGACCTCTCACCCTCCGAACACACCAACAGGGTCTGGCCCTTCAGAAATGAGGAAAACCAGGACCACACTGTGCTCCCCAATCTTTGGAGCGGTTCCAGAAGGATAGCATGGTATACCAAGGTATACCATCACAAGAATTAGGCTGTGTATACGATATTATTTGTACTGTGATTTTTTTAATCCTCCTCCTTGATAACTCTAGTTTTGATAGGACAGGGTATTCATTCTATTGAACATTAAAAAGCCATCCATTCGGAAAATATGCTTCAGTATCTTGGGAAGCTCCTGAAATTTCAGCCAAAAACTCCAGCATATTCTTTGTCCCAATGAAATCAGAGTTATCATTTTTTTGGCTATGGGAACTTTTGAAACCTTGAGATCCTTTAGGGGAAAGCTCCCCTCCTTGCCTCATTAAGTATAAGGACATAGATAACATGCAACTCACCAACTTTTGAATGAGCACACCAAGAACATTTCTTACCATTCTCGCTCTCCGCTCCCCATCCAGTGACCCAGCAGTCTGTGTATGTATAGATATCTGCAGAAGGTGCTGATAGGCAGATGGGGAGGATGTTGTTGGTGAAATCCACAGGAGTTGCAAGTTTAAGCAAAGCAATATCCCCAAAGGAGCCAATATTACCATTGTACATTGGGTGAATGATTATATCTTCTATTTTGTAGAAAACCCCACTGTTTGAGTGGCTTGGTAACTGATATGCACCCAGCCACAAATTATAGCGAGAATAGTCTTTCATCCTGTGAACACAAAAGCAAAATGTATCAGGAAATTGCAAAGTAAAGCTTCTGGGTACCCATGAAATGTACTAAATCTTGGTTTTAATCTTGATATTTAATTGTTTTAAATATAACAGACTAATATAATATTTATATGGTATTTTAAAACTCTTCATTGTGCTAATGGTTATACAATGGTACCTAGCATAACGAACTCATTGCATAGTGAAAAATTCGCATAACGAAGCATTCATCATGCAAAGGCGATACCCCACATAACATTTTTTTGTTATGCGGGGTTTTTGGTTCCTGGGGTATACCTGCTCAATGGGAACCCAGGTTAATGAAATTTCTTTTGGTTATGCGGGGTATCTCCCATAGGGAACCGTATAACAAAAAATAATGGATTGCAAAGAGCTCCGTGGAGCAGGGTTATACTGTAGTTGTTATGAGTTGCCTTGAGTCCTCTATTGGTAGAAAAGCATCTCAAGACAGACAGACAGACAGAGGCCTTAGCATCTACTTCTTGGACAAAGGTTCATAATAGCATCACAACTATGCATCTCACATACTTACGGGTACAGACAAAAGCAGTGAGCCACTGACAAAACTTATTGTCTGTTTAAAAGGGAGCCTCCGCAACTAGGATATTTCTCATCTAGAAGTGGGGGCCACTTCTTCAGTTCGATTTCACTTGCAAATACAGGTGTGCCAAATTTCAGGAAGGATTTCCTGAATTTAGAGAATATTTAACTTAATAACGGAATATATTAGGCTGGCCAGATAGCCCAGTGGTTTTGTAATATGGTTACAGAGCCAGAGAATGTGAGTTCACTGTACTTCACTAGAGAGTAGCTAGTTGGGGTGGCCTTGGGCAAACTGCACAGACAGTCCCAAGGCATCACCAGCAGAAGGCAATGGTAAACCATTTCTAACAACTCACTATCAAGAACTGTGAAGGTGAACCTTGGCACTCCAAATGTTATTGGACTTCAATTCCCAGAAGCCCAAGCACACTGTGAATCCACATGAATGAGTTTACTGCAATTCATCCAGCCCATGCTGCCCTCATCGCTTCTGGAAACAGCAGTAAAATACGCCCGTACGGAGGAAGGGTTAAACTGGAAGAGTCTTAACCGCACGGACACGTTTTTCTTCCTTTTTTACCCCATTGGGTGTCAAAGGAAAAAGCTATAATTCCCAGCATTTTTAGCCAGCAAAGAGTTGGACCTAGGGTGCTTTTTACTCTAGTCAAAATATATTATGCAGCTTTTCCATTTCTCCTGCTTAACAATTTTTTGCAGGTGGATGGGAAGAAGGGTTTTAGAAATGTTTGGTAAAAATGGAGAATTATTGGTAGTCTTCATTTCTATAAATCCTCTTGAGGCAGCACAGTGACTGTGCAATGGTTAGCTTGCTTAGGAATAACTGAACTCTCCAATAAGGCAAGAGCCAGGTCATGTTTACTTCCGCCATGTGGAACAGAAGGAGACAATTGTGTTCACAAAGAGTTTATAAATAATTATCGAAAAACAGACCATTCAATTCACATTTACTGTATTGCATTTATCAACCATCCTTAGAATATATAGCAACATTTTGTTGAGGCCAAAAACTGCAATTTTTCAAGCAGTTTTCTAATTCCCCTGACTTTTGATCATGTGAACAATCACAAAATTGATTGCACATGATGCACAGTTATGAACCTTCTGGCATCACTTGCATGACTGGCCTTCAGATTCTACATAGGTAACCACATTTTTGCAGGAGCCTTTGTCAAATTCCAACGGTTAACACTTGGATTTATAGGTATAGATTATCAAAAAATAGACCATTCGATACACATTTACTGTATTGCATTTTTCAACCATCCTTAGAATATATAGCAACATTTTGTTGTGGCCAAAACCTGTAATTTTCCAAGCAGTTTCCTGATTCTCCTGACATTTGATCATGTGAACAATCACAAACTTGCATGATTGGCCTTCAGATTCTGCAGAGGTAACATTTTTGCTGTATTTTTCTTTTCTTCTTCACCTTATTCAGACTAACACCACTTACAACACATTTTCTTGAATTACTCTCCTCATTCTAGTGGACTAAGCTGGCCCATGGGCTTAACATGGCCTGTGAAGGCTTCCATTTCTTTTCATTTTAACATATCAGCCTTTATCCAGCCAGAGATGCAGCCATCAGCCCCAGTGATTCATTAACCCCTGAAGCTTTCTTTCTACCACTTCCTAAAATCTTGCGATTTTTAGTTTTTCTGCATCAGAGATGAATGTTGCTGGACTGGACCTGGTAATCAGTGCGAGACTGTCTGCGAAGGTATCTGAGAGGATGAATTGAAGGGTTGGGTTGGAACAATGATTGTAGTTAGAATTAGGATTTTACGTCCTCCCCCTAGCATGAGCCAAACATGCAATCAGAGAAGATGAATGAAGAAGCTGTCCCTTTTTCTTATGGTTCTTGGTTTGGCTTTCTTGGTTAAAGAATAATGGAAATGCTTTATTGAATGATGTTGCTGCTTCTGTTGTAGTTGTTGTTGAGTCGCACATTTGATTCTGACCCTTGCAATCCCATGGACCACAGCACGCCAGCATCCTCCGTAGCCCACCCATATCTACACCAACTGCATCAACGATGCCATCCATCCACCTCATCCTCTGCTGCCCCCTTCTCCTTTTGCCTTTGATCTTTCCCAGCATCAAGGCCTTCTCCAGTGAATCCTCTCTTCTCATTTGGTGGCCAAAGTACTTGCGATTCAACTTCCGTATTTCTCCTACCAATGAGTGGTCAGGGTTGTTTTCCTTCAACTGATTTGACCTCCTCGCAGTCCAGGGGACTCTCAAGAGTCTCCTCCAACACCACAGTTCAAAGGCATATACTCTTCTATGCTCAGCCCTCCTTATTTTATTTATTTATTTATTTATTTAATATAGTTATATACCGTCCTAATCTGGTGGACTCTGGGCGGTGTGCATAGGCCAGCGAGCACCTCACTGACCATACAATGAAACAAGTTAAAACCAATATAAAAACAATTAAAAACCCTTAAGAACATTTGGCAATATTGGCCACCGCTGTGCCATTTTGCTAGCTAAAAACAAATATAAAATCAGCATCACATTAACATTAAAATAGGTAATGGGGAGGGGGGAGCCCCAGAAAGGGAGCTTATTGACAATCCTGGCCCCAAGACCCATTTTGCCAACCATGTCTTCAGCTCTTTCCTAAATGGTAGCAACTGGGCCTGGAGGCGTAGTTCTACCAGGAGGCGGTTCCATAATATGGGAGCTACAATGGAGAAGGCCCTTTTCCTCATGCTGGAGAGGCGGGCCTCCCCAACAGAAGGTATCTGACGGGCCAGCTCTCACAGCCATACATTACTACTGGGAAGACCATTGCTTTAAATATGCAGACTTTTGTTGGCAGAGTGATGTCTCTATTTATTGTTATGCTGTCTAGGTTTCTCATAGCTTGCCTCCAAAGAAGCATCTTTTTATTTCTTGGCTGCAGTCACCATCTGCAGTGATCTTAGATCCCAAGAAAGTAAAGTCTGTCACTGGTACCATTTGTTCCCCTTCTATTTGCCAGGGAGGCCACTTCTAGTAGGATTTTGGGGGATAGGGTGGGGAGGGGGGATTTCTCATCTCTTCCTATGGAATATGTTGAAATTAGAACACCTCCAAGAATATTAATTTGTGATTACAACAGTGTATATGCCAATCTGGTCTGGTACTGATTACATACCTACTTCTGAATTAGCAGCAGCTGAGGAAATAAAAAAAGAGAAATTTTAGGTAAAAAGTACTATAGGGGAGATATACAAAAATAAAATTATATCTATCAAAGAGACCTCCATTAGAAATAATTAGCTTGAATGTGCACAAGCCTTTTGCCTTGCACAAGGATTAGTTTTGTCTGAGAGACAATAAATACCTGAAATCTACAAAGAGTCATAGTTTTTAAAAAAATACTTTGACTGGGAAATGACAGTAATCAGCTTCAGGCCAAAGTATTAAAACCATAGTTAAAAGTTGGTTGAATATACTGGCTTGTTCTAAAGGTAGGAACTCTAGCTCCCATACATTATAATACAGTAATACCTCATACAAAGTCCGCTTTGTACAACATCGAATTCATACATCGCCTAATTCCTTGAAAAAAGTTGCCTCATACAAAGTCGCACGACTTTGTATGAGGCATTGGGGTTTTCCCAGGTTGCATTGTGCCTGGGCAGTATAAAAGGCAGGACACATGCGTGCATTGCTCTTGTGGGTTTTGCATGAGGCAAAGAGTGTTTAGGAGTGGTTTTGAGCATGATTTTGGATTTTTTAAAAAAATTTCGTCAGAATTTTTAGAAGCATTTCTGGGATTTTTGCAGCATTTTTTCAGGTTCTTGGACAATCAGGGTTGTTAGACATGTTTTTGTAATGTATTTAGCCTTTAGACAATGATTTCTTAAAGTTCTGTCAGTTTCCTGTCTGTTTCCTTGACTTTGCCCTGAAGTCTGTGCTGTTACAGTACAATGTATCTCTATGGAAATGACGTTGTATGAGGCATCACGGCAAGGATTTGGACGTTGTATGAGGCATCGCGGCTAGGATTTTGCATGCCTCATACAGAGTCCAAATCCGTATAAAGTCCAAACTTGTGGAACCAAGTTTGGACGTTGTATGAGGTATCACTGTACAGAAATTAAGTTTTAGGAATTAATTTCTCTTTTATTAAGTAAACTATAGACCCCAGTACACCTCCCTACCACTACCAGCAATAACCTTGTGTTGTGGTCAGTTGCAACAGCCATAGTACCAGCGTGTCTTCTGCAGTCTTGTTCCAAAATGTCCTCCGGATGGTTTAGGTGCAGTCAGTTCTAGGAAACAGATGTCTGACTTTATTCTTAATATCCTTTGGTACTTGTGTTGTAAGACTTCTGATCAATTGAATAATCCTTGCCAATGTTATTTCCTCCCTTTGAAACTGGTGTTACAACTCAGAAATCTTGCACTGCTGAATTTTTGAGACAAAGGAATACACAAGTTCACGGCTATCCTCTACACTCTGAAGAAGCAGCTACTCAGTGAGGCAAATCCGTGCTTGTTCAATTTAGGTAGCCAAACACTCTTCAAGGGTAGCTCTATACATCACATTAGGATAAACATGATCCCTGCAACAATTTAAAGCATGTAAAACCATCCTCAAATTAGACAAGCAGAAGGGTTGATAAACCTCCAAGGTTCAGCTCTCTCCTCCTTATCTTGTCCCAAAGGTATACATCTTGAGCAGTTCTATTGTTAAATTGATCTTAATTTTTAAAGTATGAGCCTAGGTCGGGTGTATCTCACCTAGATACAGCAAAAACTCAGTTTACGTATCCTTTGGTTTATGTAAAAACCGGTTTATGAATGAAATTTCACAGGAAATTACCATTTTTTCGGCTTACGTAGGCGCCGGGTGAGTGTCTCTTCCCTCATCCTGCACCTCCTTCCTTTCCTGGGCGACAAGGTAGGCAGAGCCTTCTGCCAAAACCCAGAAGGGTAAGGGAAAGGAGCTGTTTGTCCCCCCAGGAAAGCAAGGAGGTGCAGGATGAGTGGTTCAGTTCCCAGGGTGATGGCATTGGGGAGTGTGTGCCCGCAGCAGCAGCCTCTCCCCCTCTTCTTCCCTTCCCAACCAACTGGCCAGCCAGCCAACTGCTGAGATTGCATCTATCTATAGTTCTCAGGAAAGAGAAAGTGAAAAGAGAATCTTACACAAGTCATTTACAGATAAGGCAGAAAAAGCTGTAAAAAACCAGTTTCCATTCCTAGCTAGCTAATAAACTCCAAAGGTTCAGCTCTCTCCTCCTTATTTTGTCCCAAACCAATTCTAGACACCCTTGTGGATTGCTGATTAATTAGAAAACCTCCTGCCTTGCTCTTATAAAGAAGTGGAGTGGGGGCAAGGAACAGCTGGATGAAGGGGAGCTTTTATTTTATTTTTAAAATGGCTCCACTTTGGCTTCATACCGTGCCATCAAAAAACGTTTTGGATGTAGGACAAAATACAGTGACTATTTCAGTAAGCGCCTCCTTTCTGAGTTTGACCAAGATACTATTTAAATTGCCATCAACAATAACTGAGGCAGAGGAAAGTGTGACTTTGCTAATTGTCCTGTTTTTCTAGGCATTTTTAAAAATTCCCCAGCCCATCTGAAAGGCTTTCACTAGTTAGAAAAGGATATAGAAGAATTGCTGGGCAAGGCACTCTAGTCAGGGTCTATACTGGCAATGTGTCATGCTACTGTTTGTTCTAAACCAGACTTTGACAAATGTATTTCTTGTCCTTTTGGATGAAGGATGAAAGACAAAGAGGAATTTGAAATGTTTGAAGTAGCAGCCGTGTTGTTCTGGGCAAGCATATCTGAGAATAAATAAAACAGAACAGCAAAAATATATATGTTGTGGCACCTTAAAGATTAACTCCTGTATTTAACTGTGAGCTTTTGTGGACCAAGTCCAATTCTTCAGACATAAGAGGGAGGCCCACTTTATTAGACATAAAAGTTTCATCAGGTATCTCTTACATATCCTTATCCACATGCTATTATAATAGAATTCAATTTCCCTTTTTTGTCACTTGCATATCCTTATTCATATCCTATTACCCTAATTTTCAATTATCCATTTTCAATAATGTTTTTATTTTTACAATATATTCAATACCCTATGTCTGTCATATTCTCTTATATTGTTATTAGATTAAAAGAAAAAACCTCTTTGCTATACATAATGTCCAGAATTCACCACTTAGTTTTCAAATCATTTTACTGTTTCCAGAAACTCAGTGTGTCAGGTGCTGGTTTGCTTCCTTTATTATTCTTTCAATGTATGCACCAAGAAAGGTTTCCAAATATCCCAAAATTTATTTTCTTTCATTATTCCTTTTTACAAGTTCACTTCACAAGTAAGTTTATCATTTAAAGCTATTTCCCAAATTTCTTTATATCAATTATTTAGTTCTAAATTAGTATTATTTTCCCATTTTTTGCAATATCTTGCTTTGCTACCATTATTTCTTATTTACGTTTAAATTCTTATCTTCTAAATGCATTAAAAACACTCTTTTAGCATCTAATTTAATCATGGTGCCCATTATTTTTTCCTTTTCCTTTTCAATTTTTACCCCAAATTCCCTGGTTATTCTACAACTTCACCACATATGTTCCCATCTCCAGCATTTTGGAGATTTGCTATTGTAAATTTGATTTAAATAGACTGGAGTAGGGTACCATCGCGACAATGTTTTGAAATTGTGTTCCTTGACTTTTATAGACAAATTTCTCATGATTCTGATTGAGCATTTACTCTTCCAATTTTTCCCCTGAAATTTTTATATTCAAGTCTGTATCCCAAATTTTTCTTAATGTATCTTGTGATCCATTTCCCATATTTAAGATTTTGTATATCTTACTTACCAGTCCTTTTATCCCCATTGTTCCCTTTTTTATCTTATGTATTAATTCTTCAAACTCTGTTATCTGTCTTCCAGGGCCTACCTGTTCATTATATTTTCTATTCCACCTATCCATTATTATTATTTGAAACCAATTTAATTTTAATTCATTATACATTTCCAGTCTTTTTTTTTCTATCTTCACAGACTTGCAACCATTCCCTTATTAAATATATATTATATTTTTTCATTACTTTTCTAAATTTTTCATCCTTTTTAATTGGGAATATTTTTAAATCTCCCAATCCTTGTTTCAAGTTTTTCCATATGTTCATCATCACCCTCAATAGCTTACTTCTCATTCTAAACTTTGGCTCTTCCCTATCTAGAAAAATTCCATTTCTAAATTGCATTATGTTTTTCATTTCTATTTCCCTCCAAATAACTTCTTTCATTGTTAAGACTTTTATAATACTTTTAAGTTGAAAGCCCTATAAAATTTTTAATGTTTGGTAAACCCAATCCCCCTTCTTTTTGAGACATATACCATAGAGTTTTTGATATCCTTGCCTTTTTCACCAATTGCAATACTTGTTTAACATATTTTGAAAAATTGCAATATCCTTTTCCTTTTGTTGGATTGGCAGGGCTTCCAGTAAAAAAATTATCTTTGGTAACCATTTTATTTTACATACTGCTATCCTGCCAAACCAGGATATTTTCAACTTCTGATATTGTTCAATTTTACTCTTAACTTCTAATTTTAATTTTCCAAAATATAATTTTTGAAGATTTTGATTTGATTTAATTTGATTTGAGATTTATTTATACCCCAATCTCCTGGTGCTCACACCACTCAGAACAGCTTACAACATAAGAGAATCAAACAATATAAATGCAGTAAATACAAAGAAATACAATTACAAACAATTATCATAAAATACAATAATATTACAGTCCACAGAGCCAGGCTCGATGACACAAACAAAATCCAAGGCTCAACCTCAAGTAACAAAGCCCGAACAAAACACAAGATATGCCTCCCTGGGTGACGGAGTGGTTCCGGGCAGGCGGGGGGGGAGACCTCCTGGTGTGTCGGCATCAGTGGCTGCTTTTCAGCCCTTCCAAGCAGGTGGAGCTTGGAGGGCAGCAGCAGTGGTGAGCGAGCGAGCACATCTGGCCTCCATCCCGGGAGAAGGAGTGGTTCCGGGCAGGCGGGGGGGGGGGGGGGAGAGACCTCCTGGTGCGTCGGCATCAGTGGCTGCTTTTCAGCCCTTCCAAGCAGGTGGAGCTCGGAGGGCAGCAGCAGTGGTGAGCGAGCGAGCACACCTGGCCTCCATCCCGGGAGAAGGAGTGGCTCCGGGAGGGTGGGCGAAGACCTCCTAGTGCGGTGGCATCATTGGCGGCTTTTCAGCCCTACCAAGCGGGTGGAGCTCGGACAGCGGCAGCAAGAGAGCACACCTGGCCTCCATCCCGGACGATAGAGTGGCTCTGAGCAGGTGGGGCAAGACCTCCAGTTTTGCTGAAATGTTTATTCCTAAATATCTTAAACTTTCTTTAATTTGTATTTTATATTTAGTATTCACCCTTTCTCTATTCTTGCTACTTTCATTACAAAATAATGCTTCTGATTTCTCCCAATTTTTTTCCAGACCAGTTACTTCCTCAAACTCTTTTAAATGATCTTGAACTATTCCCAAACATTCTACAGGATTTTTCATTACAATCAGTGTATATAATCTAATCTGCATATAAATTTTTTTTGTTCCTTCTATACCTTTAATGCTCTGATCATTTCTTATCACTCTTGCAAGAAGTTCCTTGGCCATTATAAACAATATTGGGAACAACAAACAGCCTTGTCTCGTCCCTGCTTTAAGTTTTATATCCTCTGTTAACAAATCATTAACTCTTATCTTAACATAACTTTGTTTATATAATTGATTAATTACATTTCTAAATTTTTCTCCAAATTCATTTTTCCTATAATTTCTTTAATCATTGCCCATTATAATGAATCAAAAGCTTTGAAGATATCCAACAACAATAGACCTATTGTTTTTTCTGATTAGCAATATCTAATAGATCTAAAACTCTTCTAGTAAGATCTGCCATATGTCTACCCTTAAAAACCCACTTGATCTTTATGTATGTAGTTGGTCATAAAACTGTCTATCTTTCTACATATTCTCTTAATTTATCCATCTTTATTTCTCTTTCTTTGTACAGTTCCTGATAAAAAATATCTTACTATTTTTACTTTATCACATGCTTTATGCCCTCATTATTTATCAGGACACCTATTTCTCTCTTGTCTCTTTTTTCTCCTACCGCCCTTGCCATCAGCTTTGAATTTCTGTTGTTATATTCAAAATACTCCCTTTTCAAAGAAACTAAATTCTTTTTAATCTTTTCCATATATTTCCCAATTAACTCCTTTTTTTAAACATTGTAACCTTTCCAAAATTTCCTTTCTTTTTTTACTTGCATGTTCATTTTGAAGCTGTTTAATTTCTTTTTCCATTTTCATATATTTCTCTTTCTCTTGTATATTTTTATACTTTTTATAAGCTCTCCTCTAAACACTGCTTTTATGGCATCCCACACAACATGAAACCTCACATCTCCTGTGATGTTCCAACTCCAAGCTTCCTTCCAGCTCTTCACAATTTGTTCTTTAATTTCCTTATTTTTAAATAGTTTCAAGTCATATCTTCAACTGCTCCTTTGCCTATTTTCTGACATTATTTGTAGTTCCACTAACACATTTGCATGATCTGATACTTTAAAGATCACGTCCTATAGAACTCACCACATGAGGTTAAAGAGTTTATATCTGAACTAAGAGATGAAGAATATTAAAGTTTTATCGTGGAATGTGAGATGTGCTGGTTGCCCAATTAAACACAAAAGACTGCAAGTGGCCCTCCGGAAAGATAAAGGAGATATAATTTTTTGCAGGAAATGCATTAAAAGTCAGAAGATAGGCATAGTCTATTTCTAAATTGGATTGAAGTATACGAGAAATCTTTTGGTACTTCAAAGGAAAGGGGATGATGATTCTACTATCAAACAGAATAGGCTTTACAATGAAGAAGGCTATTATAGACCCGAAAGGTAGATACTTAATTTTGATAGAAATGATTAATGATGAAAAAATAATGTTAGTAAACATTTATGCCCCAAATGAAAAACAAATGTTTCTGAATAAGCTGTTTCTAATTTTAGTAAAGGTAAAGGTTTCCCTTGCTCAAAAGCCAGTCGTATCTGTCTCTAGGGTGCAGTGCTCATCTCTGTTTCTAAGCCGAAGAGCCAGCGCTGTCTGCTTCTGCAGACGTTTCCATGGTCATGTGGCAGGCATGACTAGACACCGGAGCGCATGGAACGCTGTTACCTTCCCACCGAAGCAGTCCCTATTTATCTACTTGCAATTTCTTGCTTTCAAACTGCTAGGTTGGCAGGAGCTGGGATGAAGACGGGAGCTCATTTCCGTCCTGCAGTACTCGGGAAATGAACTGCTGACCTTCCGCTTCCCAGTCAGCGTTTTAGCCACTTGAGCCACTGCAGTCCCTGCGTTTCTAATTTTACAACAAGAAAAAAGGAGCAAGATATACCTATTTTCCTATCAATCTGTCATAGTGTATTTAAAAAAAGTCTTATTTTTTTTAGTATGCAGTAAAGAGTACTACTACTTTTTGTATGCCACAAAGTTGCTTCTAATACCATTACCTGCCTTGTGTGTAGATCAGTTAAACCAAAGACTATGGGGTTGGGTTTTTGTTTATTGAATCTCTTGGTTACAGGGATCGGTGAAAGAGAGATTCCTTTGGTGTGGCAGTGGCAGATTTAATGGTGACAACACAGAACACACCGCTCCCTTTTAAAGAGTAACAATAAGGGGAAACCGTTTATAACACTCAATCATCTCATGGACTCTTGTATCTAATTTGAAAGGAATAGGGGCTACTAGAGCCAAAGATGTCAACTGTAATGCTTACAGGAAGCAAGTGTTAGTCTTGGTCAGTAAGGTGAACCTTGGCACTCCAGGAGTTCTTGGACTTCGATTTTTATATCTCCAGTTTCTCCTCAGCACTGTTTTATTTTTTGGGGGAGAGATGGTGTCTTTGGTTATATTTGGACTTCAACTCTCATGCGGTCCACCCAGCAAGGACAGTTGCAATGGATGCTGGGATTTGTAGTTAATTTTTTGAGGCAGTTTCAGTTGTAGGAAAGAGCAAGGACAGAAGGATGCAGCTCGCCAGCCAGCCAGCCAAAGGGTCTGTGAGGTTTTGGAATGTATGCAAAGCCCAGCAGGATGTCTCTGCAGCGTCAGTATCCCTTATTGATTCTCAAGGTTGTTTTTTTAATATTTGTACTTTGTTTTTTTTAAAAAAAATTGGTATTGTACTGGGGGAAACCTCCTCCTCTGACTAACTGCCTCTCACTGAACTCAGCATCTTTCTCTTCCACCCTCCACCTTCAATCTGAAATAAAGTCTCCTCAGCCTCAGGGATTCTTTCCCTGCCCAATGGTTTTTAACTGTCATTCTTGCCCACAGTTGGTGAGGTGGGTTTTAGAATGTTGGCGCTGCACATGCTCAGTGCAGTTTTTTGTTTGCTTCCCCCCTGCCGGGTGTGTGTGCCCTTTGCTCCCCAATTTTGGTGGCAGGCACCCCAAATTTTTGTTCTGGACCTCCTTATTGCTGATTGGGCCACTCCAATTTAACTTTGTGCCAAGTTTGACCGGGGTCGGTTCAGGGGTATGAGAGCCTTTGTGGGCCTTACAACATCCGACTTCTGTTTTATATATATACTAGCATAGTTGCCCGGCTTCGCCCGGGGTGTGTGGGGTGGTGGTGGCACCCTCCTACCCAGTGCGCTATGCTCTCACGCTCTCACACACTGCCACAGTTACGTGGTCTCACATACACCAGCTAGACACCATCTCACCCACTTTCTCTTACTTACACAGATAGATAGATAGATAGATAGATAGATAGATAGATAGATAGATAGATAGATAGATAGATAGATAGATAGATAGATAGATAGATAGAGAGGCACTTATTCTGTCACCTAGTGTGTTTCATAAACACGCACGCACACACACGCACACATGCAAACCCAGTGTCTCTCAGTCATTCCTACACACGCAGCCACCTACTGGCAGAGTGAGAAAGTGGAGGGCTGAAGCTGCTGTAAAGAATGTCTGTGCTTCTCCCTTGTGGGACCGGAGTGGTCCTGGCTGCTGCTTGCGGTGTGGTGGGGCACCCGGCCTGGAACCATCCATGTCGCATGCGGGGAGAGAGAGAGAGAAGAGGTAGGTAGGTAAGGATGGATGGAAGGGTAGAATGATGGAAGGAGGGAGGGAATGGAGGAAATAGGAAAGAAAGGATGAAGGGAGAGAAAGAAAGGCAGGAGGGGAGGGGAGGAATTTGGGGAGGGGTAAAGGAAAGAAGAAATGATGTAGGGAAGGGGGAAAAGAGGGAAGAAATTAGGGAAGGGAAGGAAGGAGGAAAGGAATGATAGACGGAGGGAAGGAAGGAAGGAAGGAGGGAAGGGTGGAAGGAAGAAGGGAGTTGAAGGAGGAGGCCCCAGCCTGCACACAGAGGCACACACAGAGAAACGGAGAGACATTCCCCTGCCCCTCGCTTCCCTGACATTGCCACGCCGTTCCCCACGCAACACACACCTACTCCGTTCCCTGTGTTCCCGGCACTTTCCACCCTTTAGGCATCGGAAGGGGTGGGCCAGGTCGAGGGTGGAGAGCTGTGTTGCTCAGAACATGGACTCTCCGGTCGCTCAAGCCCGGCCCATCATGTCGGGGTGGGTGGGTGGTGGCCTCTTCCTGACAATGGCAGTGGCGGCATCAGAGCTTGGCTTCCCCTACCCGGCTGAGCGGTGGGTGTTCATGAGGCATGCGAGGTCTAGGGCAGGCCTTTCTGCATTCTACACAGATGCCGCCTCTGCCATTCTAACAGCGGTGCTGTGTTGGTGTGTCTGCGCAAGTGCGTTTCTGTGCGTGCGATGCTTGCCAACGGCTCTGTGCTTGACCAGCCCCTCCCCTGTAGTTCACATGTGCACAGTTCTTTTGGATGGATGTGTGGGGCGTAGGACCCATCTTTACACACCAGACCTTTGCACAGACCATCGCTGTAAGGAAAGGAAGGTGTGTGCAAAGCAACACGGGATAGTCTCCAGGGGTGTGGCCACGATTGAGTGACACATACGTCTATTCTGCTTCCTAATCCTTATAGGTATAGATAGATTATGATTGTGATGAATCCCTCCCCCATCTGTTTGATAAAAGACACACAGTAATCACATTGAGATAATTTTAATGCATGTGTGTCCTTACTTTCTCACTGGGGAGATACATTCACTTTCTACCTAGTAACCATTTTAAGGTTTATTAGGATTGAAGCACAAAGCTGGACTATGGTTTCAATTGCCCATTGACATTTTTTTAAAAAAACAACAACCCTCTGATGAGGAAATGTTGGACAGAGTTTTGTAGACTTTATATTTTAACTGCTTACTGGCCTAAAAAGTATTATTAATTGTCTTGATGCAATGTAAGCATTTAATTTTTTTGCTTAAGTTAGACAGTTTGGACTCCGATTTTTTCATCATTTTGAAGAGTAAATGTTTTAAACTTTGCACTACAAACACTTTAAGTAACTAATAATATCTCTGTGGGGATACACAGAAAGAGTCCACTCATTGGTGACCTTGTGGATTTTCTGCTGTAATGCTTTCAACATGAGGCTGCCCTTGAAATTCCACGCATGGAACACCCAAATGAGGCTCATTTCATGTACCCAAGAGGTGGGACAGAAACGGGCACTCAATCCATCATGCAGTACCCGGGTCTCAAACTGCCAACTTGCCAGCCTTTCAGCTAACAAGGTTAGCTTCTTAACCACTGAACCACCACTGCCTCGGCCAGGCTGATGATGGGTATAAAGAAATTAAACATATTTCCCAAGCCTTAGCAGGCTTGCACTGGCTTCCTGTTCCCTACTACATCAGAGACAAGGTGCTAGTGTTATTATATAAGGTTTGGGACCTTATTATCTGTTAGAGCATCTCTCCTTCATAACAACCTGGTCATCACAATCTGTGCAGTTCTGGGTACCAACCCAGAGGATGGCTAGAAAATTTGTGACTAGAAATAGAGCCATCTTGGTGGTGGCACTATCATTTTGGAATGTGCTATTGGTTGAGCTGTGCCAAGCCCTGTCCATGGATATTTTAAAAGAAACAGTTTTTCAAGGCTTTTACCTTGCCAATAAGTTAGTTGCGTAGATTTGAGCCTGCTTGCTTCATTGTTGTTTGTTGTATTATACTGTTGTTTATTTAGTTGTTTAAGATCATTTTGATATTTTTCATGTGATTAAGACTGATGACAGAGCAATTTCCCATTTAACAGACCCGACCCTCTCCATTGTGCAGGAGTTCCTATGGCTAGTAGGCATAGCAAGAAGAAGAAGGGGCTGAAAGTTCTAATAGAATTTCCTTTATAATAACATGTAATAAGGCTGTAACCATTGTGTTTTGACAGCAATTTTAAAAGGGCCTCTTTACCTAACTTTAATCTGTGTTGGTTTTTAGACTTGTCATTTCCAATGCCAGGGTAATGCAGTTGGCATGTGTCGCAGTGAAAAATTGTTGGAAGCGAAGGAGTTACCATAGGATTTTTTCTGACACACTAGTTGGGTGATCTGGTGCATAAACCAGCTTTTTAACTTGTGGTCATTACCTGTAGAGATTCCCACCAGTTCCATTACACTAGCAGGTGTAGCTAATATAATTTATCTCATGTATAGAAGGGTTTACCCACTGTGGTGTAGTGGATAATGGACTAGGAGGCCTGGTTTCAAATTCCCACTCAGCCAGTAAAGCTCACTGGGGTGGGTGGAACAGGTAAAAATGACTTCTGAAACATTCTGCTTACTTTGAAAGCCCTGTTAGTGTCACTATAAGTTGGGTGCATATTCTTCTGTGTCAAGGTCAGATGTATACCTGACAAAATGAAGCCACCGTTTGGTGAGTTCATTCTGCATTTCCTTTCACCTGACCTTGTGCGAGAAAGATTAGCCAGCAATGCAAGGTTGCTGTTACCGATTGTGGTTCAAGAATACTACAATCTTTGAGAGGCTCTTACTGACTTGAAGACATGTAACAAATTAAATATAGAGCAATCATCTTGTATCAGAAGAATCAAATAAAAGCTGATAAACTGAAGAAATTGAAGAAATGAAATTCAGTTTCACATTATCCAAGAATAAAATTTATTACTAGGAAATATTTAAACCAAATTAAAAAGGACAATAAAAGAGATATCAAAAGGGGGCATGTGACAGATAGGCTTTGACCAGGCCCTTACCCTTGGGGCTCTGCCCTATGGAACTTCCCCAAAGTTTCCAATCTTAGGAGGTCTAAATGCCGTCCTGCATATCGTGCCAAAACCTGGGGCTTACCTATATTAACAGAGCCCAGCAAGTATTATGGAGAGTATTGTATTAAATGTGGTAGCATGTGGCTTATGACCATACCTGTCAAGTTTTGGATTTGAAAATAAGGGAAACACTGTGGGCATGGCCAAATCTGTGGGCGTGGCCAAATCTGTCCATGTGACTTGCTGGGCACTAGTCATCATGCCTGCCACATGGCCACATACCTGTCAACCATCCTGATTTGGCCGGGATTACCCCGTAATTTGACGTCGATTGATGTCATAACCCGCCCCGCGCTGCCAAAACCCCGTAATTTGGCAGTGAGGGAAAATGCTTTCCATGCAAGCGTGGAAGCGCTATGCCGCTTGCGCAGCCCCTACGCAAGCGGCGTAGCACTTCCGCACATGCGTGGTAGGGGTAAAACCCTTCCATGCATGCGCAGAAGCACTACGCCGCTTGTGTAGGGGCTGCGCAAGCAGCGTAGCGCTTCCACACATGCGTGGAAAGAGACCTGCGCACAAGCGATCTGCGCAGGTCCCGTTTTTCCAGAGCGGCAGGTTGACAGGTATGCATGGCCACGTGAAAATGTCTGCTAATACAGACAGACAGAACCGGCTCTTTAGCTGTCAGTGGAGATGAGCACTGCACCCTAGAGTCAGATACGACTGGCCTTTGAGCAAGGGAGAGCTTTACATAAACAGGGCCAAACTTCACAGCAAATCTGTATACCAATCAGAGATTTGCTGTTATTAGGTAAAGGTTTCCCTTGCTTGAAAGCCAGTCATATCCTACTCTAGCGTTCAGTGCTCATCTCTATTTCAAAGCCGAAGAGCCAGTGCTGTTTTCTGTGGTCATGTGGTCCCTGTTTATCTACTTGCAATTTCTTGCTTTTGAACTGCTAGGTTGGCAGGAGCTGGGACAGAGACGGGAGCTCATCACTCACTCACTCACTCACACAGACACACACACACACGAGAAAGAGGAGAAATAAAACCCTCTGGGCGAAGGAAAAAAATCTATTAACAACTTGCACCCCCCCCCCCCGCTCTTTAGCTGGAAAAGGGGGTATTTGCAAATTAATGTATTATAATTATTATTATCATTATTATTATTATTTATTTTCAAAGAAAGGATTGGCTTGCAATGGTGGCTTCCCCGTTTCCCCGCGCACGATTTTTTTCAAAAATGTGAAGAGTCGCTCACTTTTTTCCCCTGGATTGGGCTTTCCTTTGCTTATTTTTTTCCACCCCCGAGTTGGCGATCGGCATAAAGAGCAGAAATCCTCAAGTTCAATTCCCGGCTCCCCACTTGCAGGGCCTCAAGTGTATATATATAAAAAACACCCAAGCGTCAGACTTTTTCCCATGCCAAGTGGGCGGAGGGGGGAGTTGAAAAGGGCAAACAAGCCCAAAGGTGAGCTCCCAACTTGACTAGGGAGGGTAGGCCGGGGGGGGGGGACACAGGGGAGGGACGTGCGCTTCCACTGGGTATGGGACTCTAGTCTCCCTTCTCTTCAGGCAGGCAAGCGCTGCTCTGACCTGGGAAGGTCAGAGGGGGTGAAGGGAAGGCATGCTCACCCATGGCAGGAAGAGGCAGAAGCGACCAGAGGCAGAAAGAAGGACACGTGGCGGCGGCGGCTGTGGAGTGAAAAGAAGTAAAGGGAGTGAAAGGAAGTAAAGAAGGAAAGGAAGAAAGAAGGAAAGGAGGGAAAGAAAAAGCAAGGAAGGAAGAAAGGGAAGGAAGGAAAAAGGAAAGAAAAGAATAGAAAGAAAGAGTGAGAAAAAGGAAGAAAGAAGGGAAGAAAAGAGGGAAACGTAGGACAGGAAGGAAAGAAAATGAAGGCAAGGCAAGGCAAGGCAACAAAGGTAAGCAGAGCTTTTGATGCCCCCGCTCCCACCCCCACTGAAATAAGGATAAAAAGGGAAATAAGGATTAAAACGTACCCATGCAAAATGCCAAGAAGTTCCGGGGCTGCAGGAAAGAAAGCAATGTGAAAAAGCTGCTACAGGCTACCTTTGTTGCCTTGCGCAGCTGAGGTGAAAGCATCATGGAGTGGGTGAAAGACTGAAAGTCTCTCCCAATGCCAAATCCCACGATGCTTCGCTCCCAGTCCGGAGGCTTGCCTGCAGGGAGCTCTGGGGGAGGAGGAGGAGACTGATTGCCAGCCAGTCTTCACCCCAGAGCTCAGTGGGGGCAAAAATACGGGAGAATACGGGGCTAAATAAAAACTGGGTGACCAGCGGGGAGTTTGATTAAAATATGTGGCTTTCCCACCCGTTACGGGATACATGACAGGTCTGCTTATGGCTTAACTCCTTGTCTTACCCCCTCTTCCAAAGAACAGGCGTTGTTGATGCAGTAAAGAACAGGCGTTGTTGATGCAGTAAAGATGTTTATTGTTCTCGAAGCATATTGAAGAAATAACAGTTCACTCGTAGGATCAGGATACAGAATTACAGCATATAAAAATACTAATAAAAAAGGAGAGTTAGGGAAATCCACACTCAGGTCTTCCCCAGAAACAAAAGGAAAATCTGACCACCTTTAAGTAATCATTTTGGGTTGCACTAGAGAAACCCCAAACTCAAACTAGAACTAGCTCCCAAACCTATGTGCCTATAGGAAAGACATGAGCTTGGCCCTCCTAATTAGCATACAGCCAATTAGAGCCCAGGGTTTGTATAAACAACCACTGGTTCCCATAACAAATGTCTGATGTTCCCAGGCTCTGGATGTTGACATAAACAGATGTCTGATGTTCCCAGGCTCTGGATGTTGACATAAACAGACATTCCTGATCTGGGGAAGAAGACAAAACATCTGCCTGAAGCTTTGAGAAGCTAAGCCCACCTGCTTGATAAGCGCAGCAGAAAGAATTATGAGGCCTTTGCAAAGAAGCAAAGCTACATTCTATTACAGTTTAGAAACCAAAGAAACTACATGTTGAATAACTTGTGACCCATTTTATCACAGGGCATTTTGCAACCCACCATCTATAACAGATTCTATCCATTTGACATAGAAAGGCACAGAAGTGTAGACACCAGGGAGGTTACGCCTGGCACACCCTTCCCCCCAGCTTGCAATCCCAGCCTGGATCCAACTTGCTCCAACTTTGCAAACCAGAGGTCCTCCGGAGTCACCCTGTGGAGAGAGAGGATCACTGAAATCTACCATCTGTAACAAATATTAGCTCTGTTCAGGCATTAGAAAGTGCACAGAACACTCAATACATATTACTGTACTAGAATATTCGAAAGTAAAGGAAATTCTCTCATTCCTTCTCTCCATTGTGACCTTAACTACCTTCCCAGATACAGTTTGATACATATGAAGAGGAACAACTTCTGCTCCCAAGGAGTGTCCCTTACAGGTAGCCAAGCTTTCTTGCTTCAGACTCATCATCCTTCATGTGTTTGATGGTATGAATCTAGGGACAGACAGAAGATCCAGTCTTCACTTTAGTACACTACTCACTTTCTAATACCCGAATAGGTCTTCTCTGACCTCAGATATGGAGTGCTTAATAGGAAACAGAACTGAAATTAACTTTAAATTGGAATGCTTTGTTAGGGAAAAAAATCAATTGCTTGAAGGAATAGCTGGTTTATGTGACAATTGTAATGAGATATATTTCAGACAAGGCATTTGTTTTGCCTCCTTTTTTGGGGTGAGGGGGGCTTGGTACTGAGAATGTGATTTATGTATAAAGATAGAAATGTTATCAGCTTCGATTATATTAAATAGAGTAATTATAAAAGCGGAAGGTCAGCAGTTAGATTCCCGAGTACTGCAGGACGGAAATGAGCTCCCGTCTTCATCCCAGCTCTTGCCAACCTAGCAGTTCAAAAGCAAGAAATTGCAAGTAGATAAATAGGGACCACTTCGGTGGGAAGGTTACAGCATTCTGTGCGCTCCGGTGTCTAGTCATGCCTGCCACATGACCACGGAAATGTCTGCAGAAGCAGACAGCGCTGGTTCTTCGGCTTAGAAACAGAGATGAGCACTGCACCCTAGAGTCGGATACGACTGGCTTTCGAGCAAGGGAAACCTTTACCTTTTACCTTAATTATAAAATAAGATATATGTATGCTATCAATTATAGATTTGAATTATTGATAAGAATAAAGTATGAGAAAGAGTAATTTGTATAATATTGAAATTCGATAAGTTTCGACATGTAACATGAGGAATATCCTGAGACATGATGTTGTTTGTTTGTATGTATTTTGTTTCTTGGAGACTGTATTTGTATTTCTTTTCTTTTAGTGATTTGCTTGTAGTTTCTGTTTTCTTTGTATTTTTTGAAAATTTAATAAAAAAGAAAATGTTTGTGATTTACATGGATTTATCATCCATGTTTGAAATGGGTTTCCACATAAAGTGAGGACTTAAGAGCTGTGTATCTCCTAAAGCACTTAATAATCATTCCCTCTTTTTAAAATCTTTAGACTGTGGCTCAGATCATAATCTACTGATTGCCAGATTCAGGCTTAGATTAAAGAAAATAGGGGAAACAATTAGGACATGCAGATATGGCCTAGACAACATCCCTAAGGAAGACACGCTGGAGGAGTGGAGCAGATTTAATGGTTTAGACTTGATAGACAGAGTACCAGAATAATTATGGATGGAGGTTACATACACCATACAAGAGGCTGCAAGTAAAACCATACAAAAAGAAAAGAAGTTTAAGAAAGCAAAATGGTTGTCTGATGAGGCCTTTTTATAGCAAAGAAATGAAGGAACACAAAAGGAAAAGGCGAAAGAGAAAAAGCCAATTAAACACAGATTTTCAAAGAAAAGGAAAGAGGCATAAGGAAAACTTCTTAAATGAACAGTGCAAAGAAATAGAGGAAAACAACAGAAGGGGATGGAATAGAGAGTTTTCAACAACAACAAAAAGGGGGGGGAGCAAAGGAAAATTTAAAGCAAAAATGACCATGATAGGGGACAAAAATGGCAGGGATTTAGCTGATGCAGAAGAGGTTTTAAAATGATGGCAAGAGTACACAGAAGAACTCAACACCCCAGACAATCACAGTGATGAGAGCTTTGAACTGGAGTTGGACATCCTGGAGAGTGAAGTCAGGAGAGCCCTAAAAGGTACTGCCAATAACAAAGCTAGTGGAGATGATGGTATTCCAGTTGAATTATTCAAAGCCATAAAATATGGTGGAATTAAGGTATTGCATTCTATATGCCAGCAGATTTGGAAAACACAACAATGGCCACAGGACTGGAAAAGGTCAGTATACGTTGCAATCTCAAATAAGGGCAATGCCAAAGAATGTTCAAATTATCGAACAATTGTACTCATCCCACATGCTAGCAAGGTCATGCTCAAGATAATACAGGATGGGCTTCAGCAGCACGTGGAGAGAGAATTACCAGAAGTGCAGTCTAGGTTCAGAAGAGGCAGGGGAACTAGAGACCAAATTGCCAACATATGTTGGATCATGGAGAAAACAAAGGGATACCAGAAACAAGTCTACTTCTGTTTCATTGACCACACCAAGGCATTTGATTGTGTGGACCACAATACAATGTGGCAAGTAATTAAAAAGATGGGAATACTAGAACACCTTATATGTCTCATGAGAAATCTGTACAAGAGGGAAAAAGCAACAGTTAGGGCAGGATATGAAATGATAGAGTGGTTTGGAATGGGAAAATGAGTAAGACAAGGCTGCATTTTGTCACCCTGCTTATTAAACTTATACACAGATCACATAATGCGCAATGCAGGGCTGAATGAATCAAAAGTTGGAATTAAAACTGCTGGGAGAAACATCAACAATTTGAGATATGCAGATGATACTACTCTAATGGCAGAAAGTGAAGAAGACCTAAAGAAGCTCTTGCTTAGTTTGAAAGAGGTTTGCAAAAACTGGCTTGAGACTCAACATCAAGATAACGAAGATAATGGCAACTGGCCCTATCAGTCCCTGGAAAATAGATGGGGAAGAGGTAAATGCTGTGGTAGACTTTGCATTCTTAGGATCCAAGATCACAGCAGATAGTAATTGCTGCCATGAAATAAAAAGGTCACTAATTATTGGGAGGCAAGCTATGAGAAATTTGGGGAACATAGTTAAAAGTAAAGACATTACCTTGCAAACAAAGGTTCACATAGTCAAAACAATAGTGGCAATGTATGGTTATGAGAGCTGGACCATAAGGAAAGCTGAGCGCAGAAGAATAGACACCTTTGAAATGTGGTGTTGGAGGAGAGTTTTGAGAGTACCCTGGACATCGAGGAGAACAAATAGGTTGATCTTAGAAGAAATCAACCCTGATTGCTCCTTGGAAGGTTAGATATCGAAGATGAAGTAAAAGTATTTTGGACATCAAATGAGAAGAGAGGATTCACTTGAGAAGGCCTTGATGTTGGGAAAGGTGGAGGGCAAAAGAAGAAGGGGGTGGCAGAGAATGAAATGGCTAGATGGCATTGTTGACGCAATGAGCACAGAGCTGGGTGGATTGAGGAGGATGGTGGAGGACAGAGATGCCTGGTGTGGGATGGTCCTTGGGGTCGCGAAGGGTCGGAATCGACTACAATTGAACAACAAAAAAGCACTATGCTTTGCAGCCTATGTGGGCCTTTTTACACTGAGTTGGAGAGGAAGTTCTGGGACCCCAAAACCTCTCTTAGCCACTGTAGCCAGAGGCGGCATGTTTTTTGACAAGTCCTGGCCTCCAGGCATTGCCTCTTTCTCTGATGCCTTCCATTCCTCCCGTCATCCTCAAGCTTTTTTTTTTTTAAAACCACAGATTGAGATTCCCTTGCCATAATTTTGCAATGGTTGGATGAAGGACAGGATGGAGAACAATTTACCTGACAAGAATCTTTCCTGCCTTTCATATAACCAGCACATATCATATCAGTCTTGATAGGGTTCTTCCCCCGATACTTATTTGACATGGTGTTGTAAGCACGTTTGCAGGTTTCATGGCTTATGAGTGGCACTTTCAGCTCCTGCAGAGTCTTTGGTTTTTCTAGTATCACTGTAGAAGATAGAAATTGAATTTGGTCATTATTGTTATTTCAAGTCATTTCAATAATCATGGAATACAGAACTGGAAGATCTTAGCTGCATACAGAATAGGCATTCATCGTTTCAGTAGTGAATGTGCAACCCTCCCATAAGCATTCATTGATTTACTTCAATATGATGTGGTCTTAAGGGAAGGGCCCATATTCCCAAAGTTTTATTTTTTGGGGAGAGTAACTCTGCCAGGATGGCCAGGACTGCAGTAGCTCAAGTGGTTAATATGCTGGCTGGAAGGTGGCAGGTCAGCAGTTCGACACCCAAATACTGCAGGACGGAATGAGCTCCTGTCTTTGTCCCAGCGCCTGCCAACCTATCAGTTTGAAAGCAAGAAATTGCAAGTAGATAAATAGGGACCATTCTGGTGAGAAGGTAAACAACATTCCGTGCGCTCTGGTGTCTAGTCATGCCTGCCACATGACCACAGAAACGTCTGCAGAAGCAGACAGTGCTGACTCTTCGGCTATGAAATAGAGATGAGCATGGAACCCTAGAGTGAGATATGAGTGGCTTTCAAGCAAGGGTGACCATTACCTTTACCTAACTCTGCCAGTTGCATCTCACCAAAGAGTGGGAAATGCAACACTGAAAGGGAAACAAAAAAGTATGTTTATTTGCAAAAAACAACATAAAATGTGATGGCAACGATATTGGCCAAGTGACTTGTGTGCCTGCTGACTTGGCTATCTAGGTGCTGCTGTAGTGAATCAACATACTTCAAAAGTGCTTGGTTTCCCCATGGTTCCTTTTATTTCAATCATTCTTGGACTGGGAAGCCCCTCCAATGGAGTACATCCTCAACGGGAGGATCCCCACTTTGGAAAGACTGCATGTATCAACAGATAATCCTTGGAATATCTTCTAGCTCTACAGTTCTAGGATTCAATAGTTTTGTGGAGGTGTCATAGCCTAGAACCCTGTAGGGCTCCCAACTTGGTGGAGCTGTAAGGACCCTACCATATATGTAATTAGGCAGACCCTTGCATGCTTATAGGAGAGTCAGTGACATTTGTAATCTCTGCTTTGTCAGGGCAGGGCTCCCAATCTTTGAAATGCTAAAGGCATATTTTCACATCACACGTGTTAGGTGCTACTTGGTTTCAGACATAACACCTGAATAAGGTTTACAAACTCTGTAAAAGAGTACATGAGGTTATCCTGTGGGCCTCCTGACCAGCTGCACCCTATATGGTGAGAGACTGAGGGAGCTGCAGTTCAAAAATGTCTGGAGGATGCATCTACTGTATATTTTAGATTAGAAAGAGAGCAAAACAAGAGGCAGAGAAATGAAGAATGTGTGGAAGGAGACCATCAAAATGACCAAGACAGTTGAGCAACTCTCTGGTGAGGAAAGGTTACATTTGGTGCTGTTTAGCTTAGGAAAAAAGAGAAAAGAGAAATTATGATAGAGGGTTATAAACTAATATATGGTGTAGAGAACCATTTCTCCTTTTCTCTTCATACTGGAAACAAGGGTCATCCACTGAAACCAAATGGTTAAAAGTTAAAAAGGTAAAAGTCACTTCTAAACTATGTAAGCACTGTCAGCCTTGATGGTTTCAAAAGGGCATGAGGCAAAGGGAGGAAAGCTAAGTCTGTCAATTGTAAATTATTATGATGGCTTTAGGTCACATCCTAAATGATGACACACATTCAGTAACAATGGCTATATCTCTTCTGTGATTTTTTTATTGTCTTCCTCGATAACTCCAGTTTTTATAGGGAAGGGAACTCATTCTATTGAATATTAAAAGAGCTGTCCAAGATATTTGGAGAAGATGCTTCAGTATCTTGGGAAGCTCCTGAAATTTCAGCCAAAAATCTCCGGCACATTCTTTGCCCCAATGAAATCAGAATTAACATTTTCTAGCTATGGGAACTTTTAAGACATTGAAATACTTTAGGGGAAAGTTTTCCACCTTGCCTCATAAAGTATAAGGACATAGATAACATGCAATTCACCAGCTTTTGAAGGAGCAGACCAAGAACATTTCTTACCAGACTCTCGCACATTTCCCCATCCAGTCACCCAGCAGTCTGTGTTTGTATAGAATTCTGCAGAAGGTGTTGGTAGGCAGATGGGAAGGATGTTGTTGGTGAAATTCACAGGAGTTGCAAGTTTAATCAAAGCAATATCTCCACTGGTGCCAGAACCACCAATGTATGTTGGGTAAAGGATAATATCTTCTACTTTGGCAATTACCACACTGTTTGAGAAGTATGAGAGCTGATGTACACCCAGCAGCAATGTATAGTGAGAAAAGTTTTTTACCCTGTGAACACAAAAGCAAAATGTATCAAGAAATTGCAAAGTGAAGCTTTTGGGTCCCCAATAGCAGTATCTAAAGATCAACAATCAGATTTTATTTTTGCAGCCCTTCTGGAAATCTTGCCTCCAGGAGCTTCCATGAATGGACAGGTCTCCCCTAAAACATGGGGCTGCTCACCTTAATATACCCCAAACTAATTTTTGGACTATAAATGACGGACGGACAGATGGACGAGGGCTTGTTTTGACCTTTAAAGGATCGTGGGGAAGTCGTAGGAAAAAAACCCCTAAAGCCTTTTGGACTTTGATATCTGGACACTCCTTGAATAGACTCTCTGTGTAGTGCCGCTGTGTGGGTGGGTTTAGTGTATGAGAACCAAGACACAGGAACAGCCGAAGGGTTGGCTTAACACATCTTTATTGCATGGTGGTCCGGGGGAACATGTGGTAATGGTGCACGAACAGCTCAATATATACAGAGGCTATACATTTGAATGTGGCTCCTCGGTAGCCCATTGGCTACTGTCTGCGTGACGTCATTTCTGGTCACGCCCTTCTTGTCCAGGTGAGGTGGTGGCGGGAATCTTCCCGCGCTGTAGATATTTGTGGAATTGGAACCATGTGAGCTGGACGCTCGCTATTGCCATCTGGTGGACATTAGCTCGCGTCCTAATACAGGAGGTTACAGAGTTACAGCTGGTAGTTATTCTGTTACATTGTTTAAAGGCATACTTTCTTATACACAACATCCCTCCCCCCTAGGATGAGACGAAGTCTCTCATCCAATATGGTTTATTGCAAACACGTTTTGGGCGCAAGGCTGGCTGGCTTGTCCCGGGGGCGCTATCGCTTCTTTGCTCCCTGGTCTCTCATCCTGCAATGGGAGAGGGATACTCGTTAGCGACTTGCCGCGGTTCCGCGGCTTTTGGGGTAGGGAGGAACTCTATTGTGGGAAAACCGGGGGCACTGGGGGCTAACGCAAAACCCCTCTTCTCGCTTGGATGGGTGGGGGACCACTCCGAAAACCCCCCCGGTTTTGTAACTCAAACTCAAACTCATCTACTGGGGAATCTGTGGGAGCATCTGACAGGATATCTACGGGGACAAACTTATTCCCTTGCCCCCGTGGTGGGGACCACCAGCCCCCCTCTCCTCCCCCTTGGGCTGAACGGGTTGGGGAGAACCCTAACGTTGAATCCTTTTCTGCGCTGTCAGCGCCCTGGTTTTCGGAGATCCGGCGCCGGAGTTGGTCTGCGTGTCGCCTCCAGAGTAGACCTGTGCTGGTCTCTACGCAATACGACACGGGGCCTGTCTGCCCAATGACTACGCCCGGAACCCAGGCTGGCCCTGCGCTAGCGTAGTTTCTGCAATGAACCGGGGTGCCAATCTCGAAACTCTTCGTGCCCGCTACCCCGATGTTCCTCCCAGTGTCTTCCACCCTAGTGGGGTCTAGCCTGGTCAGTATCGTAGTCAGCTTCCTGCGCATTAGGAGTTCTGCGGGCGAGTACCCTGACGCTAGGGGGGTAACTCTGTATCCCAGTAAAAACTGACACAACTGCAGGTTTAAATCCCCGGGGCCCATGCGCCTCAGCGCGTCTTTGGTGGTACGCACGAGGCGTTCTACCTGGCCATTTGTCGCCGGGTGGAAAGGTGTGGAGGTGATGTGCCGGATGGCGTTGATCTCGGTGAATGCCCTAAACTCAGCGGACGTGAAACAACTAGCGTTATCGCTAATAAGGGTGTCTGGTATGCCGAACGTGCTGAACACCCTCCGCAAATGTTTAACAGTTGTGGCTGAGGAGGTGTTCGCAACCGGGAGAACCTCCAGCCACTTGGAGTAAGCATCCACTATGAGGAGAAAAAGAGATCCTCTGAAAGGGCCCGCAAAGTCAATGTGCACGTGGGACCACGGCCCCTTTGCCGTGTCCCATTCCCTGTGCGGAAGACGAGCTTCTTCGGGCCGGGAGCTCTGGCAGCTCGCGCAAGTGCCCACCATGTGCTCGATATCGGCGTCCAACTGAGGCCACCAGAAGTAGCTCCTGGCCAGCGCCTTGGAACGGACAATTCCGGGGTGGCTGACGTGCAGCAGTTTGAGCACCCTCACTCTCAGTGCTTCAGGGACAATTACCCGCTGGCCCCACAGGAGGCACCCCCTCTCTAAGGACAATTCTAGCTTTTTCCGAAAAAATGGGGCGAACTCCGTCGCAGGGGAGGACGTTGGCCACCCTTTCTGCACCCAAGAACTAACCAGGGCCAACGTCTTGTCCTTGCCTGTCGCCTTGGCGATCTCTGTGGGCAATACGGGGGGTGAATCCAAGACCTCTATCATGAGCACTTGGTGGTCTTGCTCCACCTCGCACACGTGGCCGCTTGTGTGGGGGAGGGGTGACCTCGACAGGGCGTCCGCGTGGCTTATGTCCTTTCCAGGGCGATACACCAGCGCGTTCTGGTATGCATTTAAAAAATGGGCCACCTGAGCATCCTAGGGGACAGAATCTGTGGTGTGGGCTTGTCTGCGGTAAAAATGCCTAGCAGGGGCTTGTGGTCAGTCACGATGGTAAAAGGGCGGCCATAGAGGAAATCGTGGAACTTTTTGGTCCCAGCGATTATTGCTAACGCTTCCCTGTCTGTCTGTGCGTAATTTCGCTCTGCCTGAGACAGGGACCTGGAGTAGAACGCCACCGGAGCCTCCCACCCATTTTCCATCACATGGCACAGAACCACCCCCACCCCCACTGGGGACTGGGGACGTATCACATATCAGGACTACTGGTCTCTTGGGGTCAAAATGGGTTAGTATGGCGTCTGAGGCTAGGAGTTTTTTCAGGTCATTGAACGCTTTCTCTTGGCTCTCACCCCATTTCCATGCCTCGTCCTTTTTTAGAAGCTTGTGAAGTGGCTCCGCCACCGATGCCTTCCGAGGCAGAAGGAATGGTAGAAGTTTAGGAGCCCCAGGAACGACTGCAATTCGGGCTTGGAAGTGGGGCGAGGAGCATTTTGAATGGCGGCCACCTTTGATTTGGAGGGCTTGATTCCTGCAGGGGTTACCCGGAAACCCAAGAACTCAACCTCTGTGGCGAAGAAGATGCATTTGTCTTTCCGCAGCCTCAACCCCGCCTTTTCGAATATCGTCAGCACTTTGTCTAATCTCTCAGCCAATTCAGATTTGCTCCCCCCCGTTATCAACACGTCATCAAAGTATGGTAAGACCTCCTCTAGCCCCTTTAAGAGGCGTTCCACGAGCGATTGGAAGATACCTGGCGCCGAGTTCACGCCAAACTGTAGGCGCGTGACCTGGAATGCCCCCTTATGAGTGACTATCGTCTGCGCAGCAGCCGCAGCTGGGGTTACCGAAAGCTGCTGATATGCTTGTGCCAGGTCAAGTTTTGCAAAGCACCTCCCCCCATGTAACCTGGCCAACAGGTGGCTGACCACCGGTACCGGATACGCATTTGGGCGTATCGCCTTATTAATGGTGCATTTGTAATCTGCACATATGCGAACCTCCCCGTTGGCCTTCAGCGCTGTTACAATCGGAGTTTCCCACTCCGCGGAATCAACAGGAACAAGAATCCCCTGGCCCACCAATTTGTCCAGTTCCGCCTCTATCTTGTCCTTGAGTGCAAAAGGCACTCTGCGCGGTTTGAGTCTTATTGGGCGGACCTCCGGGTCCAGGTCAAACGCAACTGGGGGTCCCTTGAATTTTCCGAGTCCCTTCTTGAATACTTCAGGGTGCGCGTCACACACCTCTTGTATAGGGTCAGTCCCAACGGCATGCACCCCCCCGATGAACAAACCCAGGGGCTTAAACCATTGAGTCCCGAGAAGGCTACAGCTTCCCCCCTTGAGGACAACCAGGGGCAGTTCCACGGCGTGCCGCTTGTACTGGACCTTGAATTTTCCAACCCCCAACACCGGAATGCTATTTCCCTGTACGTCCCGCAGCGTGGACCTCAGCGCTTTGAGCCTGGGCCGCAAGTTGGGGGAAATTCCCAAAAACTCCCTCTGGGAAATGATTGAATATGAAGACCCCGAGTCTATCTCCATTCTAATGGGGGCCCCTTGCACCAGTACCTCAACAAAGTAACGGGGGTGTCCTAAGGACACGCTGTGAACTGGGGCGTCATCGTCGCTGCCGTCGGAGATGTGGCCCATGCCGTCCTGCTTCCTCGAGGGCCGGGTGCCTTCCTGGAATCTCGGTGGGCGGTCTGTCGAGCCTCTCTGGTCCCCGCGCTGCCGTCTGCAAACCTTGGCTATGTGCCCTCAACGTCCACAGTTGTGGCACTCAGCCTTCCGGAACGGGCACTTGGTGCGGTCGTGGGCCGCCCCGCAGCCGTCGCATCGTCGGCCATCCTTCCGTACCTTCCGGACGTCCTCGTCCTCGCTGCTCTCCGTGGAGGATTGTGGCGCTCGCCTGGCCGCGTGCACCGAGCCCGCTGCCTTATCGGGTTGTGGGGGCCTTTCGCTGAACCCCTTGACTCCGGCCCTCATGGCTTCCGCGGCCTGCGCCGCCTTCACGACCTCGTGCAGCGTTGGGGGCGGCTCCTGGTTCATCAGCTTTCGCTGAACTTCTTCGTCCCACAGGCCACAGAGCATGCGGTCCCTGAGGGCGATTTCCAGGTTCTCCCACTTGCAAGGGCCGGCGGCCAACCGGAGGGCCGCTGCAAAGGCTGCGATGGACTCCCCAGGCGCTTGGACTCTCTTCCAGAACGCGTCTCGAGCCGAAAACATCGAGACCGAGGGCTGGAAGTGGTCGCGCATCGCTTTCAGGAGCTGCTTGACCGACACCTCGCTCACCTTCTTCGGCGAAACCAGGTCCACCAGTACTCTCATGGCGCCATGTCCCAGCATCCGGGTGAGGATGGCCCTCTTCTTTCCTTCGTCCGTAATGTCGGACACCACCAGCGCGCTTTGGAAGTCCATTTCGAAGAGCTCCCAATCTTCCGGCTTGTTGATGTCGAAACCGGCGTGTGTCTTGATCTCGTGGGGGTCCATTTATCCCACCTTCGTCGCCAATTTAGTGTATGAGAACCAAGACACAGGAACAGCCGAAGGGTTGGCTTTACACATCTTTATTGCATGGTGGTCCGGGGGAACATGTGGTAATGGTGGACGAACAGCTCAATATATACAGAGGCTATACATTTGAATGTGGCTCCTCGGTAGCCCATTGGCTACTGTCTGCGTGACGTCATTTCTGGTCACGCCCTTCTTGTCCAGGTGAGGTGGTGGCGGGAATCTTCCCGCGCTGTAGGTATTTGTGGAATTGGAACCATGTGAGCTGGACGCTCGCTTTTGCCATCTGGTGGACATTAGCTTGCGTCCTAATACAGGAGGTTACAGAGTTACAGCTGGTAGTTATTCTGTTACATTGTTTAAAGGCATACTTTCTTATACACAACATCGGGTCAGCACTCTAGCTCTGTTTTAAAGTACAGCATCAGGCTTAAGGTGTGTTGCTTTTGTTATCAGAAAATGGGATTGTGGCCTTTTGTGTGTATGTTTATGTTTATTCAACTTATACCCCACCCTACTCAACACATGGCCGACTCAGGGTGGCTAACAACATATAAATGACCACAGGGCAACCCAGGGGGCTTACATATAGGATACAATGTTCAAAATACAATAATAAATACAATGTTTCAAGTAAATACAATAAAGCCCAAGGTCTAGTATTACAAATTACAATATAAGGTAAAACAATCCACAAAATGCAAAATATCAGCAACACATCAAAATAATATATCAATAATTACAATAGAATCATACAATAGTATGTTGCTGCACTACCAGAGCAGATTACTAGAGGGCATTATGGTAGCAGATATCAGTTCCATAAATGTTTATAGCTTCACTGTGATACATCTCACATACTTACTGGTACAGACAAAAGCAGTGAGCCGCAGACAAAACCCATTCTCTGTTTAAAAGTGAGCCTCCGCATATATGTCCTCCTTGTTTTAAAATGCTGACCTGCCAGGGCCACTTTCCAGGCAAGGCTGATTGGCCCCCTACAATCCGTGCTGACTGGCTTGGCTGCCCACAAACTATGCCAGGGTAGGGTGGGGAGGGAAAAAGGAGAAGAAAAAATAAGAGATTGGTCAAGTGGTTAAGAAACTGAACTTGAAGACTGGTAGATCAGAGTTCGATTCCTGGGTACTGCCTGACTGAGTGAGCGCCCATCTCTGTCCCAGCTCCTACTATCCTAGCAGTTTGAAAGCAAGAAATTGCAAGAAGATCAATTGGGACCACTTTGGTGGTAAGGTAAACAGCATTCCGTGCACTCTGGTGTAGAGGCATGGCTGCCACATGTCCATGAAAACATCTACAGATGCAGACAGCATTGTCTCTTTGGCTATAAGCAGAGATAAGCACTGAGCCCTAGAGTTGGATGTGACTGGCTATCGAGCAAGGGTGACCTTTACTTATACTAATGATAATTTATAGGCCTGTCAAATAAAATTTGGCTACATGAGGATGTAGCATGGGGGAGGGCACTTCTTCAGTTTGATTTTGCTTGCAAATACAGGTGTGCCAAATTTCAGGAAGGATTTCCTGAATTTAGAGAATATTTAACCTAATAATGGAATACATTAGGCTGCCCAGATAGCCCAGTGTTTTTGTAATATGGCTGTAGAGCCCGAGGATGGGAGTTCACTGTGCTTCACTAGAGAATAGCTAGTCGGGGTGGCCTTGGGCAAGCTGCACAGTCCCAGGGAATCACCAGCAGAAGGCAATGGTACCATTTCTCACAACTCACTACCTAGAAAATCCTAGAAAATGTCACCATAAGTCAGAATTAACTTGAATGATACTAATAATCAATTATAATTAAAGGAGTAGCTAATGTTCTTATTTTTCAACACAATGTATGACTGTTAAAAACAATATAGTTTTTTTAAAAAAATGATCTTCTTCTTTGCTTCCTCTTCTACCTCATCGGGTGTTGAGGGGAAAAACCTATAATTCCCCCCAAAAAATTTAGCCAGCAAAGAGTTGGACCTCTTTTTTATGCTTTTTACCATAGACAAAATATATTCAGTCAGCCAGTCAACCAACCAACCAACCAACCAACCAACCAACCAACCAAATCTTTATCTTTATTAAGGTCCAAGACCAGCATAGAACAGCAAAAGGAACAGAAGTTAAAATGAGTGTACTTCTAATACATCAAGAAACAGAGGTTAAAATATGGGTGCTTAAAAAGGAGCATTTCTGCTCAGGTTTAAGGAGTAGTAAAATTAGTACATAAGATCAATATTGTTACAACTATTACTAAGCCTATGCTGTAGCCCTCGTAGTTTATTTGGCTAAAGGTCCTGCCAGGATTGTTCTTCTGATCTTACATACTGCAGCACAGAACCTGGCAGTGTTGTGGATGAAGGTGGGCCTTTCATCAGATAGCAGCCAGTGGGTGAATGTGCTGTTTGACCAGCCAGGGTACTTGCAAATCAGTGGCAATATAAACTTGTTATGGATTTCTCTGTAAAAAGGGCAGCTGCAGAGAACATGTTCTGTGGTTTCAATTTCTCCAGTGTCACAGGGGCATAGAAGTCCTTTGTGACATTGAAGTCCTTTGGAACTTTCCCTCGAGAATCACAGAAGGGAAGGCTGACAAAATGTATTATGCAGCTTTTCAATTTCCCTTTCTTAACAATTTTTTTGCATGTGGGTGGGAAGAAGGAAGGGTTTTTAAAACCATTTGGTAAATATGTAGAATTGTTGGTAGTCTTCATATCTATAAATCCTCTTGAGGGAGCATATTGACTGCAATGGTTAGTTTCTTTGGGAATAGCTGAACTTTCCTATAACTCAAGAGTCTGGTCATTTTTACTTCTGCCAATGGGAACAGAAGGGTGTTCACCAAGAGTTTATACAGTAAGTAATTATCAAAAATTATCCCCAGCAGTTTCCTGATTTCTCTGACTTTTGATCATGTGAACAATCACACAGTTGATTCTGCATGATGCACAGTTATGAACTTTCTGGCTTCACTTGCATGATTGGTCTTCTTGCAATCATTAAATGAATCAGATTCTGCATAGGTAATAACATTTCTGCTTAATTTTCCCTTTCTTCTTCATCTTATTCAGACTAACACCACTTCCAACTCATTTTCTTGAATTACTCTTCTCATTCTAGTGGACTAAGCTGGCCCATGGGCTTAACCTGGCCTGTGGAGGCTTCAATTTCTTTTCATTTTTGGCATATCAGCCTTTATCCAGCCAGAGATGCTGCCATGAGCCCCAGTGATTCCTTGACCCCTGAAACTTTTTTTCTACCAGACATAGAAAGAGCACTTCCTAAAATCTTGGGATTTCTAGTTTTTGTGCATCAGAGATTAACGTCACTGGGCTAGACCTGTTAATCGATGTGAGACTGTCTACAAAGGTGTCTGAAAGGATGAATTGAACGGATGGGTTGGAACAATGGTTGTAGTTAGAATTAGGACTTTACATCCTCTCCTATCATGAGCCAAGCACCCAATCAGAGAAGACAAATAAAGAAGCTGTCCCTCTTGCTTATGGGTTTTGGATTGGCTTTCTTGAGGTGGGGTGGGATTGTTAGCTATTTCTATGTAATATGTTGGAATTAGAACACCTCCAAGAATATTAACCTGTGATAACAACAGGGTATACATCGATCTGATCTGGTGCTGATTACTTACCTGCTTCTGAATTAGCAGCATCTGAGGGAATGAAAAAGAGAGAGATTTCAGGTAAAAAGTACTGTGGAAGAGATATAAAAAAATTAAAATTGTATCCACCAGTCTGTCAAAGAGACCTCCATTAGAAATAGTTAGTTTGAACATGCATAAGCCTTTTGCCTTGCACAATGATTAGTTTTGTCTGAGAGACAATAAATACTTGAAGTCTACAAAGAGGTATAGGTTTTTTTATTTTAAAAAAACACTTTGATTGGGAAATGATAGTAATCAGCTTCAGACCAAAAAATTAAAATCATAGTTAGAAGTTGGTTGAATATTCTGTCTTGTTCTAAAGGTAAGAATTCTAGCTCCCATACATTATACTGTATTATGGAAATTAAGTCATGAGAGGTCCAGCCTGAGGCCCCTTAAATATGGGGTGCCTCAGGGCTCAGGGCTCTCTCTTCTCCTATTCAACATCTACATGAAGCCGTTGGGTGAGATCATCTGTTCCCACAGGGTGAGGTATCATCAGTATGCTGATGATATCCAGCTGTACATCTCGGCCTGTGGTGATCCAAGCAATGTTGTCAAAGTCCTATCCAGGTGTCTGGAGGCTGTGGGGGTCTGGATGGGGGACAACAGGCTACAACTAAATCCCAACAAGACTGAATGGCTATGGATTAGGCACTCTGCGTTATCCTGGGAGCTACCATCTTTGGTCCTGGATGAGGCTATTTTGCCCCAGACAGACCCAGTGTGCAACTTGGGGGTCCTCCTGGACTCGCAGCTACTGCTCGAAGAGCATGTGGCAATCATGGCCAGGAGGTCTTTTGCACAACTTCGGGTAATTTGCCAGTTGCGGCCACTCCTGGACCAGGACTTCTTGCTCATGGTCACACATGCTCTGGTCACCTCCAGACTACATTACTGTAATGCGCTCTACATGGGGCTGCCCTTTATGACCATTCAGAGGCTGCAGCTTGTCCAGAACACAGTTGCCCCGATAGTGATGGGGTGTGGGTGTTATGCTCATGCCTCACCATTACTCCAGGAGCTGCACTGGTTACCAGTTTGCCTCCGAGTGCAATTCAAGGTGCTGGTTATGACCTTGAAAGCCCTACATTGTAGTGGGCCAGGATATCTAAGAGACCAAGAACATCTGTCTGTCCAACTAGAGCAGACTGGAGGGGCTCATCTAGAGGGGTCCATCTCTCTAGCACAAGAAGGAGGACCTTCTCTGTGTCCGCACCAGTTCTTTGGAACCTCCTGCAGCCGGAATTGCTGCCCTTCAGGAAAGAACTCAAAACCTGGCTGGCGGGGCAGGTGTGGGGCACCTATGGAGGAGTGACACCCACCTGCTGGCTTGTGTAAATAATATATATCCTCCCACTCTTGATGGTTGGGGTGGGTGGGTTTATGGGGAGATGGTTTAAAATGGTTTAAAATGATGTTAATGGGGGATGGTTTTAAAATGTTTTTATCATGAGATTTGTTGTATCTGTTTTTTATGTTTTTACCTGTTAGCCTCCCAGAGTCACTTCAGCGAGAGGTAGGGTTACCATCATTCCCTCCCACAAAAACGGGACAGAAGTAAAGTTTTCCCTTGCTTGAAAGCCAGTCGTATCGGATTCTAGGGTTCAGTGCTTATCTCTGTTTCAAAGGTGAAGAGCCAGCACTGTCTTCTTCTGCAAACATTTATGTGGTTTTGTGTCAGGCATGACTTGACACTGGAGGGAATGGAATGCTGTTTACCTCCCCCCCCAAGTAGTCCCTATTTATCTACTTGCCGTTTCTTGCTTTCGAACTGCTAGGTTTGCAGGAGCTGGGACAGAGACGGGAGCTTATTCGTATAACAGCTGCTGCTACAGACGCCACAAGAAAAAGGTGAGCCCCCCCTCTTTCTTCCTTGTTCACCAAGCAGCTGCTCCTGCCACCTGCTGGAGGTTCCAATAGAAGTGCAAGAAAAATGTGTGACCTCCCCCTAAATCAAGTGGTTTGAAAACAGTGCATTTTCAATGTTTTCTATGGAACCGGGCGGGACAATTACAAAACGTGAAATTCATGGTTTTCCGTGACATATGGCAACTGTAGCGAGGGGCGGTGATACAAATGTGATCAATAATTAAATAAATAGAGTAAACCATAGACCCCAGTACACCTCCCCACCATTACCAGCAATAACCTTGTGCTGTGGTCAGTTGCAACAGCCATAGTACCAGCAATGAGGTCATAAGTGGTATTTTACTCTTCATGTCTTCTGCAGCCTTGTTCCAAAATGTCCTCCAGATGGTTTAGGTACACTCCGTTCTAGGAAAAAGATGTCTGACTTTATTTTTGATATCCTTTGGTACCTGTGTTGTAAGACTTCTGATCAATTGCATAATCCTTGCCACTGTTATTTCCTCCCTTTGAAACTGATGATGCAACACAAATCTTGCACTGCTGAATTTTTGATACAAAGGAATACCCAAGTTCATGGCTATCCTCTACATTTTGAAAGAGCAGCTACTCAGTGAGGCAAATCTGTGCTTGTTCAATTTAGGTAGCCAAACACTCTTCAAGGGTAGCTCTATACATCACATTAGTCTAAACATGATCCCTGCGACAATTTAAAGCATGTAAAACCATCCTCAAATTACACAAACATAAGAACATAAGAACAGCCTTGCTGGAACAGGCCACAGCCCATCCAGTCCAGCATTCTGTCTCACACAGTGGCTCACCATTTCCTTCAGGGTATTCCCAAGCAGATGCCTTCACCTGCTTAGGATTCCCTGGAAATGGTATTGAGAGATATTCTGCCTATCTCTCCAACCCGGAGGTTGTCCTTAAGTATCCATAATTATAGCCATTGATACCCTTGTTTTCCATGAACTTGTCTAATCCTTTCTTAAAGCTGTCAAGACTGACAGCAGTCACCACTTCTTCTGGCAGGGAGTTCTATAGACCAGTAATCCTCTGGGTGAAAAATTACTTTCTCTTATTTGTTTGAGAAATAGGGTTGCAGGTGACACACTAAGAATGAACTTCTTGCAACTGGAATACTGTAGGATGAAAGAGCATGCCAATGGCCCACAGAACTGATGTTCCAAGGAAACTGTACATCTCTTGAGAACAGGTTCAACCCCATCCCACAAATCAGGAAATGTATAATGATGAATAAGAAAGTGTGGTGGCATGAAGCATCATCACTCAAAAGCCACAAGAAAGTGGAAATATGTGGACATTGTACATAACCATAACTAAGACTCCCTGAAAAATAGATGGGGAAGAAGTAGAAGCAGTGACAGACTTTAGATTCTTAGGATCCAAGATCACTGCAGATGGTGATTGCAGCCATGAAATAAAAAGACAAATGATTATTGGGAGACAAGCTATGAGAAACCTGGGGAACATAGTTAAAAGTAGGGACATCACCTTGCAAAGAAAGGTTTGCATAGTCAAAGTAATGGTATTCCCGGTAGCAATGTACTGTATAGTTGTGAGAACTGGACTATAAAGAAAGCTGAGTGCAGAAGAATAGATGCCTTTTTGAAATGTGGTGTTGGAGGAGAGTTTTGAGAGTACCCTGGGTTGATTTTAGAAGAAATCAACCTTGATTGCTCCTTGGAAGGCCAAATAGTGAAGATGAAGCTAAAGTACTTTGGACATCAGATAAGAAGAGAAGACTCACTTGAGAAGACCTTGATGCTGGGAAAGGTCGAAGGCAAAAGAAGAAGGGGGAGGCAGAGAATGAGATGGCTAGATGGCATTGTTGACACAGTCAGCACCAAGTTGGGCAACTTGAGAAGGATGGTGGAGGATAGAAATTACATAGAAACTGCCACTTCTTCATATAAAATGGTGCCAAAATAGTGGGATGTGGTAGAAAAACATCAGGACAATATTTTAGGCCTCTAACTCCAAAGTGAAACATATTGTAGGAATACATTAGAAGTCTGGAATAAAAAAGCTAGCCCTGAAATATCACAGTTAATGATATAACAAGTTTAGATAAATTTCCAGAGTTTTTCTTTAAGGCTATGAAAGGAATTAGATAGGAGTGGAGTATAGAGGTTAAATGACTGGTTAGAAAAAAATTCTATCAGGGAGAAAATGGAAAGAATATTTAAAGAAATTACTGTACCTTGGTTTAAAAGATTTCCATTTGATAAATTGACAAAATATTGGGTAAAACAATATGGAAACTGCATGAAATTAACAAGTTTGGAAGAATTAGTTTTACAGTTGAAGTGGAAGGAAATACAGTGATACCTTGCTTAAAGAGCATAATGCATTCCACGGGATTGCTCTTTAAGCGAGTTTGCTCTTTAAGCGAAACACCATTGTAAGGGACAATTGTGACTTCTGGTGAGGGGATTGTGAACCCCGATTTAGTTGTTAAGCGAGTTTTTGGTTAGTTTTACTTGTTAAGCGAAGCGACCATTCAGAGAAAATTCTGCTTTTTAAGCGAGTTAGTCTCTAAGTGAGGTGCTCTTTATGCGAGGTTGTACTGTAACCTCAAAATGATTGGTTAGTACGATATATGATACAGTATTTTAGAGAAGCAAGACAATGCACAAAATAGTTTAAGATTAATTTGCGGAAGGGAAGGGAAATTAGGTATTAGAATTAAATGGAGTAGAATATGGAAATAAAGAATAATGAAAAACATGTCAATTAGAACTAAAGGAAATTGCTGTAAAACAATTTGGAGATGGTATATAACTCCAATACAGCTAAATTATTATTATTATTCGAAGTATAATAAGCACTGTTGGAATGTAAAAAGAAACTTGCGACATATCTGCATTTATGGTGGGATTGTAATTATGTAAAGGAAATTTTAGGAAAACATTTTCGATACATATAGAGATGTATCCTAGAATAGCATTATCAATGGGTTTTTGAGATAAGCAAATTGAAAGGAATAAGAAAGAAATGATTATGTTAATGGTAACTGCTATGAGATTGTTTATTGTTAAAAACAGAACACTGATTGCAAGATAAAACTAGAAGATTTATATAGAGAAATATGGAATAGCGTAAGAAATGATATGTTATCATAAGAACTAAGAGTAAAAAAAGGAATTTTAAATAAATCAGATTTTAGAGAAATATGGGGAGAGTTTCTTGATTATGTTTCAGTTAAGGGAATGGAGTTAAAACCAAGGCAAGAATATACATTATATTCTTGGAAGAGGGGACAAATACAAGTTAAACAAGTTTGAAATAGGTAATAATAATTTCACATCAGAAGTTATTCTGGGTTGAAAGGATTATTGCTGGAGGAACTCTGTTTAGGTTAGAAATCTAAGACCTGAGTGCTGCACATCGGAGCGAGGTCCCATCTCTGTCCCCGCTCCTACCAATCTAGCAGTTTGAAAGCAAGAAATTGCAAGCAAATAAATAGGTACCACTTTGATGGGAAGGTAGACAACAATCCATTCACTCCGTTGTCTAGTCATGCCTGCCACTTTGAAATCTCTCCCGCAAATTAATGAGAAGCTAGTAGAAAGGAGAGAAAACAACCTGGTGCCATATCCCCCCCCCCCCACCAAATTCAATTGGAAATCTTCTGCCTAGCAATAAGGATTTTGGTTTAATGTCCACACTTGCCCACCCCAAGACAGAGGTTAGTTCAAAGCTTTTGTTGTATTATTGAGAAGTGGAAGTTTTGGAACTTACGACTGATGCTTCATACGATGTTGGCTATGATGATGAACTGAAAAAAAAAAGCAAAAGCTCTTCATGAAAGAAATGGAGGTTCCTGCAATTTCTTGTTGCTTGTTCCTATAGATCTGGCTGTCTTTTATACTCCGGATCTTTTATGACTTTATTCTGTTTAGTGTTATTGATGTCAGCTGTTGGCTGGAAATCACATCACTTTGTCAAAACCGATCCCATATCAACGTTTCTCTGGAAGCCATCCAGATCAATATAAATTTGAACTAATAAATAAATAAATAAATAATAAATAATCTCAATAAAATTCTGTGCCTTTCTTTGCAAAAGTGTGAAGGTTTTATTTTTAGTTTCTGTTTATTTTTGGTTTTTGTTGGGTGGGGATCCAATGTCACCTTGCCATTCACGATGGATAGTGTCTGATCAGCAAGGCTGACAATGGCCAATGCAGTGAATCACATGAGAGTAGGCCTATTGAATGAGTAGAAATTTGATGAAAACTCTGTAAATTCCATTGATTCAAATGGGACTGTTCTAGTTGTTCAATAAAGGACGTATTTCGCACCTCCATTGGGCAAAGCAAAGCATTTTGGATGGGTTTTAGATATCTTAGAAAAATATGTGCACCAATCAAAATTTGAGTAGGAATAGATTTTTATTGACATACTGTATATGCATATGACCTTCCCTTTGCAGGAAAGAGGAAGTGGAAACTTACACAAGTCATTTATATATAAGGAAGAAAAAGCTGTAAAAACTTGGTTTCATTCCTAGCTAGCTAATAATCTTAAAAGGCTCAGCCCTCTCCACCTTAACTTTTCCCAAACCAGTTCTAGACATCCTTATAGATTACTGATTAATTAGAAAATCTCCTTCCTTGATCTTATAAAGAAGTGGAGTGGAAGCAAGAAACAGGGGGATGAAGGGGAGCTTTTATTTTATTTTTTTTAAATGGCTCCGCTTTGGCTTCACACCGAGACATAAAAAAACTTTTTAGTTTGTAGGACAAAATACAGTGACTATTTCAGTAAGAGCCTCCTTTCTGAGTTTGACCAAGATACTATTTAAATTGGCATCAGCAAATAACTGAGGCAGAAGAAAGTGAGACTTTGCTAATTGTCCTGGTTTCCTAGGCATTTTTTGGAATTCCCAGCTCATCTGAAAGGCTTTCACTAGTTAGAAAGGATACAGAAGAATTGCTGTGCAAGGCACTCTAGTCAGCGTCTATACTGGCAATGTGTCGTGCTACTGTTTGTTCTAAACCAGACTTTGACGAATGTATTTCTTGCCCTTTTGGAGGAAGGATGAAAGACAGAGTTATTTGAAATGTTTGAAGTGGCAGTCGTGTTATTCTGTGCAAGCATATCTGAGAATAAATAAAACAGAACAGGAAAAAAATGTTGTGGCACCTTAAAGACTAACTCTTGTATTTAACTGTGAGCTTTCATGGACCAAGTCCACTTCTTTAGACTAAGAGTTTCATGAGGTATCCTTATCCACATGCTATTATAATAGAATTCAATTTCTCTTTTTTGTCACTTGCATATCCTTATTCATATTCTATTACCCTAAATTTCAATTATTCATTTTTCATAATGTTTTTATTTTTACAATATAATAAATACCCGATGTCTGTCATATTCTCTTATATTGTTATTAGATTAAAAGAAAAACCTCTTTGCTATACATAATGTCCAGAATTCACCACTTAGTTTTCAAATCATTTTACTGTTTCCAGAAACTCAGTGTGTCAGGTGCTGGTTTGCTTCCTTTATTATTCTTTCAATGTATGCACCAAGAAAGGTTTCCAAATATCCCAAAATTTATTTTCTTTCCTTTTTCCTTTTTTCAAATTCAGTTCACAAGTAAGTTTATCATTTAAAGCTATTCCCCAAATTTCTTTATATCAATTATTCACTTCTAAATTAGTATTATTTTCCCAATTTTTTGCAATATTTTGCCTTGCTACCATTAAAAAATAGATATCAATTCTTTCTTATTTACATTTAAATTCTTATCTTCTAAATCCATTAACAACGGTATTTTAGCATCTAATTTAATCATAGTGCCCATTATTATTTCAATTCCTTTTTCAACTTTTACCCAAAATTCCCTGGTTATTCTACAACTCCACCACATATGTTCATATGTTCCTAGATTTTATTGGCATCTCCAGCATTTTGGAGATTTACTATTGTAAATTTGATTTACATGGACTGGATTAAGGTACCATCGCCATAATATTTTGAAATTGTGTTCCTTGACTTTTATAGACAAATTTCTCATGATTATGGTTGACCATTTACTCTTCCATTTTTTCCTGAAATTTTTATATTCAAGTCAGTCTGTCAATTTTTTCTTAATGTATCTTGCAATCCATCTTCCATTTTTAATATTTTGTATATCTTACATACCAGTCCATTTATCCCCACTGTTCCCTTTCTTATCTTATATATTAATTCTTCAAACTGTGTTACAGTATCTGTCTTCCAGGGCCTACCTGTTCATTATATTTTCTATTCCACCTATCCACTATTATTATTTGAAACCAATTTAATTTTAATTCTCTATAAATTTCCAATCCAGTCATTTTTTCTATCTTTACAGACTTGCAACCATTCCCTTAATAAATATATATTCATTATATATTCATTATTTTTCTAAATTTTTCATCCTTTTACATTGGGAATATTTTTAAATCAACCCATATCTGTAATTGGGGAAATATTTGGTGCCATTCTTTGTTTCAAGTTTTTCCATTTGTTCATCATCACCCTTAAAACTTACTTCTCATTCTATACTTTGGCCCTTTCCTATCTAGAAAAATTCAATTTCTAAATTGCATTATGTCTTTCATTTCTATTTCCTTCCAAATAACTTCTTTCATTGTTAAGACGTTTTTAATACTTTTAAGTTGGAAATCCCTATAATAATTTTTAATGTTCGGTAAACCCAATCCTCCTTCTTTTTGATACAAAGACCATAGAGCTTTTGATATCCTTGCCTTTTTTCACCCATTGCAATAATTGCTTAACATATTTTGAAAAATTGCAATATCCTTTTCCTTTTGTTGGATTGGCTGGGCTTCCAGTATAAAAATTATCTTTGGTAACCATTTCATTTTACATACTGCTATCCTGCCAAATTAGGATATTTTCAACTTCTGATATTGTTCAATTTTACTCTTAATTTTGAAGGTCTTCCAGTTTTGCTGAAATTTTTATTTCAAAATATTTTAAACTTTCTTTAATCTTTATTTTATATTTAGTATTCACCCTTTCTCTATCCTCATTATTTTCATTACAAAATAATGCTTCCGATATCTCCCATTTTATTTTCAGGCCAGTTATTCCATTTTAAATGATCGTGAACTTTTTCCATACTTCCTATAGGATTTTTCATTACAACCAGTGTATCATCTGCATATAAACTAATCTTTGTTCCTTCTATACCTTTAATGCTCTGATCAATTCTTATCACTCTTTCAAGATGTTCCATGGCCAGTATAAACAATACTGGGGACAACAGATATTTTTTAAAACAAGAATGACTCTGGCAGATTATCCTTTAAAGATGTGTTTTAGAATGCCAGCTTTTTATCAGCTTGGTGCTGTCTTTGGCAATGAATTTTAAATCCTTTTTATCAATGCTGGTTTTTTTAACTATTTCTTCACCAAGCTTTTTAACTTAGAAGGATTTTTCTCATCCATTTTATCTATTTACAGTTTTACAGTTTTTAATTTCACTGTTCCTCCCGGGAGCTGGTTTGTGTTTATATTTTTGCCCAGCTTGACTACAAGTTTGATTACAAGAGACTAATTGGAGGATAATTGGAGGAGTTGCCCTAGGGCAAGTGGGATATAAATCCAAATAATAATAACAATAAATAAATAAATAATAAAGAAGCTGGAGCCCAACTCACCACAGACTCGGAGGTCGAAGGAAAAAACCACCAGTCTAATAGTACAACAAGCCCTCTCCAGCTGTTGGTGTTAGACAACCAAATAAAAATTGATGCCCTTTTTGCAAGCAACGAACTTAAAACAGACAATAGACCTATTTTTTTCTGATTAGCAATATGTAATAGATCTAAAACTCTTCTAGTAAGATCTGCCATATGTCTACCCTTTAAAAAACCCACTTGATCTTTATGTAAATACTGCAGTTGGTCATAAAACTGTCTTTTTTGTAATAAAATTTTAGTAAATCATGTAACATAGCATAAACTCTTGCATTTGTTTAACAACCATAACAGCATTCATCTATAAAAACCGCAGTACTACCAAAGAAAACAACAAGTAAAATAATAAAAAAACAAAGTAACACAACATTGAAACAGATACAGTGCTATACATTGGAATCTGAAGCCTTCTGTAGGAGCTTAATGATGTTATTGCTTTTCCCCAAATCTAACCATTTCTGGGCAAGGTTTAACTCCATCTTCATTTGTCAGACCATATTCTACAAAGGGTTTCCATATATCCCAAAAAGCTCTCTTCGATATAATACCTTTATGCTGATTGATTTCCGTAGTCAATTTTTCATTCAATGGCCATTTGCCATTTGCATACCATCTTTTATTATCTATTGCTACTTCATTTTCCCACTCTTTAGCAACTATTTGTCTGGCCACAACTAGTAATGTAAGCAAAAGGTCTTTTTTATTCTCATCTAGCCCTAGTTCATCTATCTCTCCCACAAGAGCAATTTTCAGATTCAATACTATTGGTATATTCATAATCTTGGCTATTTCGTTTTCAATTAAACTCCAAAAAGGTTTTAATTTATGACAGGCCCACCACATATGTAAGTATGTTCCTATCTCCTTTTTACACCTCCAACAGAAATTTGTTTGGGCACTATTCATTTGATGTAGCCTAATAGGAGTCATATACCATCTCCAGAGGATATTGGAGTTGTGATCCTTTTATTTTATAGATAACGATTTCCTGATTCTTTGCATCCATTTTTTTCTCCAACTTTCCTCTTTAATTATGATTCCTATGTCCTGTTCCCATATTTTCCTAAGTGAATGTTGTACACCATCTTCATGATTCAAATGTTGGTATAATTTCCCTACAATTCCTTGTATTTCATTCTTGCCAACTCTTATTCCAACTATTAAATCTTCAAACGGTGTTAAAGCTCTTCCTTCAAATTCAAAAATTCTAATATGCCTATCCCATGTATCCATTTGGATTTTTGGAAACCAATTTAACCTCAATTTCTCATAAATATCCCTTTTAACCTGCTTGTCCCTACATTTATTTATCCATTGGTGGAAGGTTAATCTATTTTTGCTTTGTTTTCCACTTTCCAGCATTGCATATTTTGCGTAAATTGTATATAGAGTGCATATAAATACCTTGAATAAAATCGGACTTCCTGAATGCTATTATTTACTTTATGAATAATGTGATGTGCTTTTATTCTGTCTGACCGGACATCCTGCTATGGGTCCCACTGAGTGTTGGGCAGCAGTAAATAACCTGAGACTAGGTTTTTCTCTCTCCCTACTGCTTTCATGGGTACCCTGTAGATGTTTGTACCTATTTTTCTATTAACCTGCCATAGTGTATTTTTAAAAAGTCTTTTTTTAGTATGCAGTAAAGATTACTACTACTTTTTGTATGCCACAAGGTTGCTTCTAATACCATTACCTGCCTTGTGTGTAGATCAGATAAACCAAAGACTTTGGGGTTGGGTTTTTGTTTATTGAATCACTTGATTACAGTGATGTGTGAAAGAGAGATTCCTTTGGTGTGGTAGTGGCAGATTTAATGGTGACAACACAGAACACACCGTTCCCTTTTGAAGAGTAAGAATAAGGGGAAACCGTTTATAACACTCAATCATCTCATGGACTCTTGTATCTAATTTGAAAGGAATAAGGGCTACTAGAGCCAAATACACTGATACCTCATACAACGTCCAAACTTGGTTCCACAAGTTTGGACTTTATACGGATTTGGACTCTGTATGAGGCATGCAAAATCCTACCCGCGATGCCTCATACAACATCCAAATCCTTGCCGCGATGGCTCGTACAACGTCGTTTCCATAGAGATACATTGTACTGCAACAGCACAGACTTCAGGGCAAAGTCAAGGAAACAGACAGGAAACTGACAGAACTTTAAGAAATCATTGTCTAAAGGCTAAATACATTACAAAAACATGTCAAACAACCCTGATTGTCCAAGAACCTGAAGAATGCTGCAAAAATCACAGGAATGCTTCTAAAAATTATGACGAAAAAAATAAAATAAAAAATAAAAAATCACACTCAAAACCACTCCTAAACACTCTTTGTCTCATGCATAACCCACAAGAGCAATTCATGCATGTGTCCTGCCTTTTATATTGCCTAGGCACAATGCAACCTGGGAAAAACCCCAATGCCTCATACAAAGTTGCTGCGACTTTGTATGAGGTAACTTTTTTCAAGGAATTAGGCGATGTATGAATTCGATGTTGTATGAAGCGGACTTTGCATGAGGTATTACTGTATATCAATTGTAATGCTTACAGGAAGCAAGTGTTGGCCTAGGTCAGTGATGTTGAACCTTTGCACTCCAGGTGTTCTTGGACTTCAATTAACAGAAGTCCTGATCAGCCATCATGGGCCTATGAGGTCCTCAAAGCTAGTCCGAATACAAATCAGATTGTCTTGGCTTGGGAGTCTAGTCAAATTCCCATTTCAAGTAATATATAACTGTAATTACAGGGAGTAATGTATGATTCTGAGAGCTTGACCATAAGGAAAGCTGAGTGAAGATAGGGATGCTATACATAACGGAAAACTAGGAATTGAATGGGTTGAACCTGTCCTGGCCCGTTTTTTTTTTAAAAAAAACTATTTAAAATTCCTGCTTTTCAGACCAAGGTGGTTTGAAGGAAAAAATATGCACTTTTTTTTGCAATAGAGCTGCGCTTCTATTCAACTGACCAGCAGATGGCGCAGCAGTAGTAGCTTGGTGGCTAAGGAAGACAGAAACACCCCCCCCCCAAAAAAAACACACCAAAAAACCACACCATTTTATTGCCGCCTCTATTGAAGTCACGGCAGCAACAGGTGACTGAGCTCCTGTCTTTGTCCCAGCTCCTGCAAACCTAGCAGATTGAAGGCAAGAAATTGCAAGTAGATAAATAGGGCCCACTCCAGGGAGAAGGTAAGCAGCATTCCATGTGCTCCGGTGTCTAGTCATGCCTGCCACATGACCATGGAATATGTCTGCAGAAGCAGGCAGCGCTGGCTCTTCAGTTTTGAAACAGAGATGAGCACTGAACCCTGTATCTGCCTTTCTTCTCCATGATTTTACTGTCAGCTTCTTGAAACATTCTTGTTGAGTCGGAGAGTAATTAGCAACGTGACAGCAAGTTCGGGGTTAAATATCAGTGATTTATTATCAGCTCAGTCAAGGCTTGTTTGGACTGGGGAATAAGGGGACGAGGTGACTACTTATAAACAGACGGAACGGCAGTTATAGAGATATATTTGCCTGGGCTTTTGATAACACTGGAAAACTGTGTTTGAGCCAATCAGATTACATTGATAACAATACAAATGTGGTGCTTACAGAAAGGGTGTGCTTTTACAGCAAAGACTTAATGGCTATTGCAGAATTAAAGCAATAAAGCATTTGGACACAACAATCCTGGAGGGTGCTGACAGCTGGGCGTTACTGTCACCATGTTTGTTTCCCCACATGGCCGGAAGTGACGTTACTGCCGTCATGTTTGTTTACCCACGTGGTCAGAAATGACATCGTGGCCATGTGCGCCGGAAATGATGTAGTAGCAATGTGCTCTGTTTACCCACATGGTCGGAAATGGCGTACATTGTTAGCCTCCATTACCGGAAGTGGCATGGTGAGTGCCACGTGGAAGGAAAGGCCACCCGGAAGCAGAAATGTCTACCCTCAGGGAAACCCCTGACCCGGAACATGTGGCTAGCTGCCCTGGAAATGAGGACAGGGCAACCCTAGTGTTGATTGGTAGTGTAGGGACACGTGATACCCTCTATAACCTATATGATCTCCCCAGAGACGGCCCTTTTGAAACAGGTTTGGCCTTTGGCGTGCCCGGACAAGTTCTAAGGAGAATCCATGGAGGACCAGATCACCCTACAGAGACCTATGCCGGACCCTGAAGGAACACCGCTTGCGCGGTCCAAACCATGAAAGCGCTATATCAGCACTGACTCAGAAGATGAACACTTTCCACCCACCAAAAGCATATGAGAAGAAGAAGAAATGGACCAAATATTGAACAAATTGTTAGACGCAATTTCTCCTGATGGTGAAAATAAGGTAGAATGCTAAAATAAAAATACTTCTGTTTTTTTTTTTAAACTTATAGGAGTCTGTTGCAAATGCTGTAAGCCCACGAGAACCTGAGGTTTCCGGTCAAACCAAGGGTCAGCCATCGCCCACAGAGATCTGGAATATGTGTTCAACAGGAAATTTCTACTCTAAGGTAAAATGATATGGGCCGAGGGATGGCAGGGATATGAAGGTTTGCACACACACACACACCCCTACCCACAAACTTTATTTATATATTTGGTTATACTAAAACTGTTTCAATGTTCTTTCAGGATCCTGAAAGTTTATCTTCTGCCCAAACTGCTCATGTGATACTGGGAAACCTTCTTGGCCTAAAGACTGATGAAATGCTATCAATTTCACCAAGAAAACGCCAAGGGGCCATGTGGTCGGTTGTGAGAGCAGCCGTCTATGGTATTTTGGAATATTGTTTCAACAACTATCTTTACGATACTTGCAACAGCTGCAAAATCCGTGCCCCAGGCTAAAGTAACCATGGTTGCATCTCATGGACAGAGATGATCAAGGACATAAAATTAAGAATTGTTTATTCCAAAATCTGTTTCCAAGTTGTGTTACATATCATTACAGTTATTGCTTATTCACTGAAATGTCTTGTGCTGACCCAGAAAATGTAGATCAGATATTAATCCTGATCACAGGGGTAGGGAGAGCTGCAAAGCCTTCTAAGCAGATGGAGAAAATACTGAAGCCTGTTGATAAAACTTTTCTTCAACATGTTGAAAAAGTCATAAAAGGCAGACCCTATCGGTCATTTTTTACCTCTGTAACTAGGATTTAAACTAGTTGGAATAAACTGATTTTCACTTGCAACCCTTTATCTTATTATTGAAAAAACCAGCAGACATGCATATGTATTGGGCAAGAAATAAACTGGTCCTCATGGCTCATTGAGAGATCTTTGTTAAGACCATGTGCATGCTGTGGTTCTGATAATCAAGCAGCACCCTCAATGCGGACAGCAAGTAATATTATATAAATATAAATCTATTCTATATATTCAAAATCTAAATAATTTCTACCCATTTATTTGTTTTTAAAAGCATCTTACCTTTATGTGGCCAGGGCTGAAACAGGATGGGAGTGACTGGATTTGCAGAGCAGGGACTGAGAAAATGGGTGTGAGACAGAAGATGTGTAATGGGGCTTGCAATCAGTGGAGCAGAATTAAAATCCCATCATTCCCATCAATGGTGCATGGCTATTTTTAGCAATCAGAGCCTCTAAAGGAACTTCAAAAATAGAGAAAACCAATCACCAGCGCCAATGGTTGAACAATGGGCCAGAAGAGTATAAAAGTTAGCACCCTTAAGAAGAAAGTCCTTTCTTGACCACCAACTTTTGGAAGAATCTCTACAGTAGGTGAGTGTTTACATATTTTTTAGGCCTTTATATGTGTCTACTAGCATAGTTTGCCCAGCAGTGCCGGGCTGTTTTAAATTGTGTTGGAAGGTTTTTCTTTTGTTAATGTTTGTACAAATGAGGTTAGTCTGTAACTGTGATTTTTAAAATGTTTATTTATGCACACGGGCTGTTATAAACTGTGATCAGATTTTTTTGGGTTTGTTTTTGTGGATTAAAAAAAGAGGAAAGGATGATATAATTTTTTACAATTATTTTATTTAACCAAATAATGTTTTAGTATGTGAATTTTTTAAAAAATAGTTAAAAATAATGTGAAAGTACTTTTTTTTACATTCAATGTTTTTAAACTGTGTTTAGATGTTTTGGTTTTTTTTTAGTGAAAGCTCTACACAGTATTTTAGAAATGTTTTTATTTTATTATTGTGTGATTTGTTTGTGTTTTGTGTGAATGTGTGATGCAATGTTATGTTTTTGACTGTTTTTTCTCTTGTGGCCTCTGGGTGGGGCTGTTGAGTATTTCTTTTACTTTGACTGTTTTTTTCTCTACTGGCCTCTGGGTGGCGCTTCTTCCGGTAAGTAGTCTCTTTCTTTCCTCATTTCAGTTCCGGCCGTCGTGGAGGAAGGATGCCTGCTGGTAAGTTGGCTGATTTAATTTCTTTTGGGGTTTTGGTTTGTTTTTGAATGTTTTTGTTTGTTTTTTGTGTGATTTTTTTAAGTTAATGGTTTATATATATTAATTATTTTGGTGTTTGTTTTTTGGTTTTTTTCTCTTTCAAGGGGGGGGCCAAGGCACCAGTTCCTTGGCCCCCGCTTGAAAGCGAAACACTTTCCTTTCCGTGGCCTGTGCTTGTTGGCCGGGCCGTGGGGACCTGATTGCTGGTTTTTTTCCTTCCCCTGGCCTGGGCTTGCTGGCTGGGCCGGGGCAAGGCCAGCGCTGGGGGACGTTGTGGGGGTGTGTGTTACTTCCCGCAGCCTTGCCTTGCTGGCTGGGCTGCGGGAAGCCATGCAGCGTGGGGTTTTTTTTCCTTCCCGCAGCCTGGCTTTGCTGGCTGCACCACGGGAAGCCATGGGGCAGGGGGTTTCCTTCCTACAGCCCTGCCTTGGTGGCTGGGCCACAGGAAGCCATGCGGCGCGGGGGGGGGGGTTCCTTCCCGTGGCCTGGCTTTGCTGGCTGGGCTGTGGGAAGCCATGGACCGGGGTTTTTTCCTTCCCGTGGCCTTGCCTTGCTGGCTGGGCCGTAGGAAGCCATGCGGTGCAGGGGGGTTTCCTTCCCACGACCTGGCTTTGCTGGCTGGGCTGCGGGAAGCCATGGGGTGGGTTTTTTTCCTTTCCGTGGTCTTGCCTTGCTGGCTGGGCCGCGGGAAGGCCTGCGGCGTGTCTGTGAGGCGCTTGTCCGCCTGCGGCGGACTTGCCCTCACGTTGGGTTTTTTATTTTTATTTTTCGTGCGCCGGCTTCCTCAGCGTTCTACGCGCTCATGGCGCGCAGGATGCTGGGGCTTGTAGTTTGTCGTTTGCGTTTTCGGTTTTTGCAGCGGTTTTTTTCTGCGGCTTCATTTTTATTGGCCGCGGCGCATTTCCGAATGATTCTTTTGCTCGTGCCTCTCAGCCTGATTGGCTGTGGCGCGGCATGGCCCAAGGAACATTGGGAAATGGAGTCCTTTCTTTTTGTTTGCGATCGATGGGGGGGCTCCTGCCCCACTGGCGCATTTCTCAACCCCCCAGTTACCTCCGTACCCAGTTCAGGTGAGTGCACGAATGCTTGGTCGGGGCTAGTGGGGCCTGGCTAAACATCCTTTGACAAATCACAACGGTTAATGCTCAGATTTATAGGTATAGATAAGTAGATATGTACAAATAATGTTACTGCCTATAGGTTGCACATTTCATACAGTTAAGGATGATAAAATTACCAGCTTAATGCCTCTTTGTACTTTTAGGTAAAGGTAAAGGTAAAGGTAAAGGTTTCCCTTGCTTGAAAGCCAGTCGTATCCGACTCTAGGGTACAGTGCTCATCTCTGTTTCTAAGCGGAAGAACCAGCGCTGTCTGCTTCTCCAGACATTTCCATGGTCATGTGGCAGGCATGACTAGACACCAGAGCACACGGAACGCTGTTTCCTTCCCATCGAAGTGGTCCCTATTTATCTACTTGCAATTTCTTGCTTTCAAACTGCTAGGTTGGCAGGAGCTGGGACGAAGACGGGAGCTCATTTCCATCCTGCAGTACTCGGGAATCAAACTGCTGACCTTCTGCCTCCCAGTCAGCATCTTAGTCACTTAAGCCACTGAGTAAACAAGAAAGAAAACAAAACAAAAGTCCCCCAAGAAGATGGGGAAAGGGTTCTTTGGCCGACACAGCTTTGTGCCCATTGCATCTACAATACCATCTAGCCATCTTATTTTTGGCCACCCCCTTCTTTTGTCCTCCACCTTTCCCAGCATCAAGGCTTTCTCAAGTGAATCCTCTCTTCTCATTTGATGTCCAAAGTACTTTAGTGTCATTTTTACCATTTGACCTTTAATGAGCAGTCATGGTTGATTTCTTCTAGAATCAACCTATTTCTAACTCCACATTTCAAAGGCACCTATTTTTCTGTGCTCCACTTTCCTAATGGTCCAGCTCTCACACCCATACATTACCACTGGGAATACCATTGCTTTTACTATGCAATTTTTTGTTTGCAAGGTGATGCCTCTACTTTTAACTATGTTCCCCAGGTTTTTCATAGCTTGTTTCCCAAGCATCAGTCACCTTTTTATTTCACGGCTGCAATCACCATCTGCAGAGATCTTTGATCCTAAGAAAGTAAAATCTGCCAGTCATATCCAACTCTAGGGTGTAGTGCTCATCTCCATTTACAGCCAAAGAGCCAGTGCTGTCTGTGTTTGCAGACATTTTCATGGCCATGTGGCAGTCATGACTAGAGCCCAGCAAGTCACATAGCTATATTTGGCCACACCCACAGATTTGGCCACACCCACAGAGGAGTGTGGCCAAAATTTCCCTTATTTTCAAATCCAAAACTTGACAGGTATGCACTTCCGGCTGTCAAATTTGACAGCAAGTAGGTCCACTAAACTACTGGCGTAGATCTGGGTGGTCCATGGAGGATGGTGGATGACAAAGGCGCCTGGTGTGCAGTGGCCCATGGGGTTGCAAAATGTCAGATTCGATTGTTCGACTGAACAACAATTTAACTTCCATTATGATAGTAAATGAGTGATTGAAATCTTGTTTGTTCTTTATGCTGGTGGAAAGATGATAGCATTAATATTCACTTATTTTTGTGAATCTAAGTGGCTATATTCTTTCTATCAGAATATAGAAGAAATGATGAGCAAGGCACTCTAGTCAGCATTTATACTGGCAATATGTTGTTCTATTGTTTATTCTAAACCAGACTTTTCAGGCCCGTGCTGGCCATTTGGGACACAGGGACAAGTCCCGGTGCGCCGCAGTGACTACCCCCCCCCCGAGGGCTACAATCCATGGCACCATGCAGTACCCCCCATAGGCACTGCCTCTCCCTCCCTGTCCAGTGCCCTTTTAGCATAGCCAGCACACCCCTGACTTTGATAAAATAATATCTTGCTCTTAGGGCCAAGGATGAAAGATTAAGAGCCATTTGTTCTTTTATGTGGCATTATGATTGTGTTGAATCCCTCCCCCATCTGTTTGATAAAAGACACACAGTCTCAATCCATCATGCAGTACCCAGGTCTCAAACTGCCAACTTGCCAGCCTTTCAACTAACAAGGTTAGCTTCTTAACCACTGAACCACCCCTGCCTCCGCCAGGCTGATGATGGGTATAAAGAAATTAAACATATTTCTCAAGCCTTAGCAGGCTTGCACTGGTTTCCTGTTCCCTACTACATCAGAGACAAGGTGTTAGTGTTATTATATAAGGTTTGGGACCTTATTATCTGTTAGAGCATCTCTCCTTCATAACAACTTCCTGCATCACTTGGTTATCACAATCTGTGCAGTTCTGGGTGCCAACCCAGAGGATGGCTAGAAAATTTGTGACTAGAAATAGAGCCATCTTGGTGGTGGCACTATCATTTTGGAATGTGCTATTGGTTGAGCTGTGCCAAGCCCTGTCCATGGACATTTTAAAAGAAACAGTTCTTCAAGGCTTTTACCTTGCCAATAAGTTAGTTGTGTAGATTTGAGCCTGCTTGCCTTCTGAAGCCATCAGGTATTTGCTTCGTTGTTGTTTGTTGTATTATACTGTTGTTTATTTACTTGTTTAATATCATTTTGATATTTTTCATGTGATTAAGACTACATTTTGATATTTTTCATGTGACAGAACAGTTTCCCATTTAACAGACCTGACCCTCTTCATTGTACAAGAGTTCCTATGGCTAGTAGGCATAGCAAGAAGAAGCAGGGGCTGAAAATTCTAATAGAATTTCCTTTGTAATAACATGCACATGCAATAAGGCTTTAACTGCAGTGTTTTTGACAGCAATTTTTGAAGGGTCTCTTTCTCTCTTCACCTAACTTTAATCGGTGTTGGTTTTCAGACTTGTCATTTCCAATGCCAGGGTAATGCAGTTGGCATGTGTCACAGTGAAAACTTGTTGCAAGTGAAGGAGTTAACATAGGATTTTTTTCCTGACACACTAGTTGGGTGATCTGGTGCATAAACCATCTTTTTAACTTGAGGTCATTCCCTGTAGAGATTCTCAACAGTTCCATTACACTAGCAGGTATAGCTAATAGAATCTTAGCTTATGTATAGAAGGGCTTACTCAAAGTGGTGTAGTGGATAATGGACTAAGAGGCCTGGTTTGAAATTCCTAATCTGCCAGTGAAGCTCACTGGGGTGGGTGGAACAGGTAAAAATGACTTCTGAAACATTCTGCTTACTTTGAAAGCCCTGTTAGTGTCACTATAAGTTGATTGCATCTTCTTCTTTGTCAAGGTCAGATGTAAACCCGACAAAATGAAGCCACCTTTTGGTGAGTTCATTCCTTAGTTCCTTTCGCCTGACCTAATGCGAGAAAGAAACTTTTGGGTACTAGCCAGCAATACAAGTTTGGTGTTACCGATTGTGGTTCAAGAATACTACAATCTTTGAGAGGCTCTTTCTTACTTGAAGACATGTAACAAATTAAAGATAGAGCAATCATCTTGTATCAGAAGAATCAAATAAAAGCTGATGAACTGAAGAAACTGAAGAAATGAAATCCAGTTTCACATCATCCAAGGATAAAATTTATTATTAGGAAATATTTAAACCAAATAAAAGAAGGGCAATAAAAGAGATATCAAAAGGGGGCACATGATAGATAGGGTTTGACCTGGCCACTGCCCTTGGGGCTCTCCCGTTCCTGCTGAGCAACTTTTATGAGCCTGCCCTATGGAACTTCCCCAAAGACTCCGATCTCAGGAGGCCTAAATGCTGTCCTGCATATTGTGCAGCAACCTGGGGCTTACCTGTATTAACATCTTCCTTACCATCTGAGGCTGCAATGGTTGGGCCTCTTCACTCTTGAACGATGGCATCTAAGAGGTGACCTGATTGAAGTTTATAAAATCATGCACGGTGTGGACAAAGTAGATAAGGAAAAACTGTTTTCCCTATCGCACAACACTAGAACTAGGGGGCACTCCATGCAACCAGAGGATCACTGGTCTATGGAACCCCCTGCCAGAAGAAGTGGTGACAGCTGTCAATCTTGACAGCTTCAAGAAAGGATTAGACAAGTTCATGGAGGACAAAGGTATCAATGGCTAGAATTATGGATACCTAAGAACAACCTCCGGGTTGGAGAGATAGGCAGGATATCTCTCAATGCCATTTCCAGGGAATCCTAAGCAGGTGAAGGCATCTGCTTGGGAATAATACCCTGAAGCAAATGGTGAGCCACTGTGTGAGACAGAATGCTGGACTGGATGGGCTGTGGCCTGTTCCAGCAAGGCTGTTCTTATGTTCTTATATTCTAACAGAGCCTAGCAAATATTATGGAGAGGATTGTATTAAATGTGGTAGCATGTGGTTTATGGCTTAACTCTTGTCTTACCCCCTATTTCAAAGAACAGGCATTGTTGAGGAAGTAAAGATGTTTATTGTTCTCAAAGCATATTGAAGAAATAACAGTTTACTCATTGTTTCAGGATACAGAATTACAGCATACAAAAATAGTAATAAAAGAGGACAGTTAGGGAAATCCACACTCAGGCCTTCTAGAAACAAAAGGAAAACCTGACCACCTTTAAGTAATCATTTTGGGTTGCACTAGGGAAACCCCAAACTCAAACTAGAACTAGCTCCCAAACCTATGTGCCTATAGGAAAGACATGAGCTTGGCCCTCCTAATTAGCATACAGCCAATTAGCGCCCAGGGTTTGTACAAACAACCACTGGTTCCCATAACAATCAAGATAACCAAGATAATGGCTCTGGATGTTGACATATATGGATATTCCAGATATGGGGAAGAAGACAAAACATCAGCCTGAAGCTTTGAGAAGCTTCTTCTAAGCCCACCTACTTGATAAGCGCAGCAGAAAGAATTATGAGGCCGTTGTAAAGAAGCAAAGCTACATTCTAATACAGTTTAAAAACCAAAGAAACTCCATGTTGAGTAACTTGTGACCCATTTTATCACAGGGCATTTTGCAACCCACCATCTATAACAGATTCTATCCATTTGACATAGAAAGGCACAGAAGTGTAGACATGAGGGTAGTTAGGCCAGGCACACCCTGTTTCTCAGCTCACAATCCCAGCCTGGATCCACCTTTGTCCTACTTTGCATACCAGGGGTCCTCCGGAGTCACCCTGTGGAGAGAGAGGATCACTGAAATCTACCATCTGTAACAAACACTAGCTCTGTTCAGGCATTAGAAAGTGCACAGAATACTCAATACACATTACTGTACTAGAATATTCAAGAGTAAAGGAAATTCTCTCATTCCTTCTGTCAATAGTGACCTCAACTACCCTCCCAGATGTAGAGGTTGATGCGTATGAAGAGGAACAGCTTCTGATCCCAAGGAGTGTGTATGAGCTGGGACCCGAGAAAACCAGGTCCCTTATAGGTAGCCAAGCTTTCTTGCTTCAGACCTGCCGTGCCTCTCCCGGGGCTCCTATCATCCACCCCGGAATGGGAGGCAGCTGAGCCTGATGCCCCTCCCCCTGCCCACATCTGGGCAGGAGGTAGAAGATACGCCAAGCTGCCACCGATGCCGGACCCGCCACGCCTCTCCTGGGGCTCCTGTCATCAGCCCTGGGGGGGGGGGGAGGCAGCTGAGCCTGACACCCCTCCCCCTGGCCCCATCCAGGGAGGGGGTAGAAGAGACGCTGAGCTGCACCAATGCTGGACATGTCGCACCTCTCCTGGGGCTCCTGTAATCAGCACCGGGATGGGAGGCAGCTGAGCCTGATGCCCCTCCCCCCTGGCCCCGTCCAGGCAGGGAGTAGAAGAGACAATGAGCTGCCGCCACCGCCGGACCCGCTGCACCTCTACTGGTGCTCCTGTCATCAGTCCCGGGATGGGTGGCAGCTGAGCCTGATGCCCCTCCCCCCTGACCCCATCCAGGCAGGGGGTAGAAGAGACGGCAAGCTGCCACTGATGCTGGACTCGCCGCGCCTCTCCTGGGGCTCCTGTCATCAGCCCCGGGATGGGAGGCAGCTTGCCACTTGGTCCGGGAATGAGTCAGGTGTGTCGCATCCCTCGCCCCCGAGCCTCGCCTGCTTGGAGGGCTCAAAAGAGACATCTCTCTCCCTCCAGCTGTATTGACAGGCAGGGAGGCCCACTGCGAAGATGCCAAACACCACTGCCGCTGTGCCACCGGCCCCACCACCCACATCCCGTATCCAGCCAGGACTGTGAAAGGCCATTGAAGCAGTAGAACTTTTGTTGTTTGTATTTTCATCAGCTGGGGGTTAGGAATTATTGTAGTTTTGCTTTTTATTGCTTATATTGTGTTTTGTATTTATTGTGCCTTGTAATAGAGAATTTGCCATATTGTGGAGATTTCTATTGTAATTGTAACTTATTTGTATTTACATTGTATCTTTGCCTTTTGTTACTTTAAATGCTGTAAACTGCTTTGAGTCTCCCATTGGGATGAGAAAAGTGGTATAGAAATAAAATTCTATCTATCTATCTGTCTGTCTGTCTGTCTGTCTATATATCATCCTTCATGTGTGTGATGGTATGAATTTAGGGACAGATAGAAGAGCCACACTTCACTTTAGTACACTACTCACTTTCTAATACCCGAATAGGACTGCTCTGACATCAGATATGGAGTGCTGAATAGGAAAGAGAATTGGAATTAGCTTTAAATTGGAATACTTTGTTGGAAAAAATCAATTCCTTGAGGGAATAGCTGATTTATGTGACAATTGTAATGAGGTGTATTTCAGAAAAGGCATTTGTTTTGCCCCCTTTTTTTGGGGGAGGGGGCTTGGTACTGAGAATGTTTGTGATTTACTTGGATTTATCATCCATGTTCGAAATGGGTTTCCACATAAAGTAAGGAGTTAAGCGCTGTGTATCTCCCGAAGCACTTAATAATCATTCCCTCTTTTTAAAATCTTTAGACTGCGGCTCAGATATAATCTACTGATTGCCAGATTCAGGTTTAGATTAAAGAAAATAGGGGAAACAAATAGGACACACAGGTATGACCTAGACAACATCCCTAAGGAAGACACGCTGGAGGGGTGGAGCAGATTTAATGGTTTAGACTTGATAGACAAAGTACCAGAATAATTATGGATGGAGGTTAGGCACACCATACAGGAGGCAGCAAGTAAAACCATGCAAAAAGAAAAATAGTTTAAGAAAGCAAAATGGTTGTCTGATGAGGTTCCAAAAATAGCAGAGCAAAGAAGGAACACAAAAGGAAAAGGAAAAAGAGAAAAAGCCAATTAAATACAGATTTTCAAAGAAAAGCAAAGAAAGATAAAAACTTCTTAAACGAACAGTGCAAAGAAATATAGGAAAACAACAGATGGGGAAGGACTAGAGAGCTTTTCCAACAAAAATTGGGGAAATTAAGGGAACATTCAAAGCAAAAATGACTATGATGAGGGGAAAATGGCAGGGATTTAGCTGATGCAGAAGAGATTAAGAAAAGATGGCAAGAGTACACAGAAGAACTCTACAAAAAGGACCTCTACACCCTGGACAATCACAGTGATGAGAGCTTTGAACTGGAGCCCAACATCCTGGAGAGTGAAGTCAGGATAGCCTTAAAAAGTACTGCCAATAACAAAGCTAGTGGAGATGATGGTATTCCAGTTGAATTATTTAAAGCCCTAAAAGATGGTGGAATAAAGGTATTGCATTCTATATGCCAGCAGATTTGGAAAACACAACAATGGCCACAGGACTGGAAAAGGTCAGTATACGTTGCAATCTCAAATAAGGGCAATGCCAAAGAATGTTCAAATTATCGAACAATTATACTCATCCCACATGCTAGCAAGGTCATGCTCAAGATAATACAGGATGGGCTTCAGCAGCACATGGAGAGAGAATTACCAGAAGTGCAGTCTAGGTTCAGAAGAGGCAGGGGAACTAGAGACCAAATTGCTAACATACGTTGGATCTGGAGAAAACAAAGGGATACCAGAAACAAGTCTACTTCTGTTTCATTGACTACACCAAAGCATTTGACTGTTTGGACCACGATAAAATCCATGTAAAGATAATCATTCAGCCTCAGTAGCAGCAGTTTATAGCCCCAGATCTTTTAAGAGAGAGAGTTAAAAGGTCTAACGGAGTCCAGCTTCATTAGACAGAGTAAGAGGGAAACAGAGATAGAGAAAAAGCAAAACACACACACGCTGCACTGTTGGCTGACAAAGGAATAATCATGGCTGCTCTTTATTCAAGCAGAGTATATCAGAAACGAAACTTAACAGAAACAAAACTTAAGGCACAGAGCCAATCAGAAAGTCAGAACCCAAATAAGGAGAAGAAAGGAGAAATCTTCTCATATTCTACGCATGCCCAAAATCAAGCGTTGTCTCTCATGTAGACAAAGAGGCCTTTGTTTACACAATGTGAAGGCAGACAGGAGACAGAAACCAGATGCCTTCCCACACGTCCTCCTTTTTCATTTAAATTTGAGAGAGGGACGGCTAATCATACCCCTGCATGTCATCATACTCCATAACTACTCCTCCATATACATCATCACTGTCCTCCTGGACATCGTACCCCTCCTGACTCCTGGTACCTTGTTCCGGAGGATGATACCTCATTGAGTACAATTGCCGTCGTGCAAAACCCGATGTCTCCCTTCTACGCAGTGGACATGCGTTACACATAGAAATAAGGTTAGGAATACAATAAATGCAAAAACACAAAGATATAAGGCAGATAATAATAATGAACCCATAAAAGAAAACTTGTCTAAGGACAGATAAATCAGGCAACCAAGAAGTCACCCAATCAAAGAGATTAACATCAGTGCGTACATTGTTAGTAATGCTCTCCTGTAAATTCTGAAGTTCTTTCTCAATAGTATTATTCAGATCCTGGAATTTTACCCGACATCCCTGGTTCCCGACCAGTTTACAAAATCCTCCGGATTTTGCTAACAGGTAATCTATGGCCAGTCTGTCCTGCATTTGGTCTTGATGAAGCTCAGTGATTTCCATTTGAAGATCCCGTATGACCCTCCCTGTGGCATTGATTGATTTCTCCAGCCTACAGGTGAGTCCCAAAATGGACCTTCTATTCTCCTGGGAAATGACACCTGGGTATGATCCCAAGGTGAGTGCTCCAGTGATAACACCCCCTATAGCTCTCCCCCAGGAGCTACCATCAGAAAGCTGAACATCGATTATCACTTCATCATTGCAACCAGAACCCATCGGGCCGGCAGCAGCTCTCCGGCGCCGTGCATCTGCCTGAAGCGGCATTTGCACTTGTACGGGTAAGGTAAAATAACCCAATGCTGCACATTGATATTGTCCTGGATGGAAATTCGTGGCAACTCCATTAAAAAAGAACCACATGTTAGGATCCTTGATTTGCCATCCATTGCAAATTGAACCACAATCTATAGCAGAATAATCAGGAGTAAACATAGGAAACACATCATATATATCTTCAATAGTAGTGTTAAACAAGGTATAATTAAGCTTATAAGAACTGTTATAACTACCCCATAACCAAAAATAATCATCACATCCTGTATAATTGCCTACATTCCGCAAAACCCTTTGTGCTTGAGTCCAGTGCTTCCATTTACTATTCCAGACTCCAGAACTATGACAACAGAAACAAAGTCCTTTAGTGTATTTCTTGAATGTCATGCTTCGCCAGCGGGTGTTGTTAAATTGTTCTGGGGGATTAGAGAAGAGTGTAGACCTATCAACATGTTGTAAGTGTCCAATAACCAACTCAGGCATGTTGAACAATGCCGGAAGAAAGGCCATTTGAGACACTGCCAGTGGATGCTCATAGTATAACGTTGCATTCTTACCATGAACCTCAAACATATAGTTAGCATGATGAAGCCAAAAGTTGGGGTTGCCCCCATGAGTCATTGTTCTCACAGCTGGAAGCACAGTAAGAAAGAAAAGAACAAATGTCAGCAAATTTAGTCTACTGGTGAACCACCATCCTGGAGCTGAGTAACCTTCTTCTCTCTCCATGGGCGGATAGCTGGAGCAGGAATCCACACACCCAGGATCCCCTTGTTGCCAATAAACGACCAATGGCTTAGGAAGACACTCCCCTAAGAAACAGGAGCATGCCCTGTTATTACTAGTACCATGTAACTAGATATGAAACATGCCTGACATATAACACAAATGCAATATCACAAACCCATTTACATGTGTAGGGTACTGAAAACTCTTCCATGTACTTCTGAAGGTACCTTGAGATATGCAGTTTCATAAGGCAAAACATAACATAAGCAAAGACAGGTCTTTCTCCTGCAAGAGAATAAGCAAACATTTAAGCATGAACAAAACATGAACAGTTCTCTTCTTCCTTACATGAAGGAGGTTTCTGTTGCATTCTAGAAAGCATTTATCACTCCCCAAGTACATGAGTAAGGCATTAAATTTCTTCTTCTCTCACTGGTGTAAGTGAAAGAGGCATTCAATAACTTAAAACCAGCATAGCATGGTAACTCAAATACAGTATAAATCTCATTAGAGCATTTCACACTCATAGCATGAGCAGGTAGACAATTTCTTAAAAAGGCTGTCAGGTTTTATAATGCAAACAAAGCCAATTCACTTTAGAGTCCAACACAAACTTTTTAGTCCAATCAAAATATCCAAATTAAAAGTCCAAATGTTGATTGAAGCTTTCTTAAACACTATCTTCTCTCCAGCACAGTTCTTGGCATGGCAAGGGCCATAAATTACTTCTCACTGAATTCACAGAACACCCAGCCAACCCCCCTTTTCAGCTTTTCAGGCAAACACACATTCCTTCATGCTCCAGCCACACCCATCTGCATTAAGGCAGGCCGAAGAGGTATGAAGGCACAAAGGACTTCTCCAGAAGTTGCAAGTAATTTCACACAGAAGAAAATCACAGAGAATTCCAAGTTGCTTTCACTGCAATCCTGATGCTTGAAACTTGGAACAGTCCATTCTGGATCTCTTTGTTTGAGGGTTGGGCAGTTCAAAATCAGCCAAAAACTGTATGTCTTCTCCCTCCTTGTATTTTTGCAACAGCCTGCTGTCCATACAGGACGGATCCACCCCCTTTTCCCTCAGGATTTCTTTCATTTGCAGCATCTGAATCTCAACTTCATGACAAACTGCATCTGTTAGTTTGTACTTGCACCAAGACCCCTTTTTGAGCTTGGGTTTTGGGCCATCCTTCCACTTCTGTAGGATCTTCCTGCCCAAACGTGAGGTATCAAATTTACTACTCAGCTTCTCCTGCTTTTGTGATGAGGGCTGCTTCAGGGGCGGGCTGAGATCCCCTATGCTGCTCTTTGAATCACACTCCTTGCTTCTTGCCACTTTGCATGCATTAATAGCTTCAATCTGTGATGAGGTCCCCACCATTTGTTCCCCATCAGCTGGCACTAGTTGTTTTTCAGACTCAGCAGGCAGTATTGCAGCAGTCCCATCTGCCAGCGCCTCTCTGTTCACTGGATATATCTCAGGAGATTCCACATCCAGCACAGCTGCAGTTAAAGCAGCAGAGAACAGTGTTTTTGTAGGGCTAAAAGTGTTTGATTGCTGCAAGGCAGGATATAATGTCCCATCTTCTTTTCCACCCCCATCCCCATCAGGGGGCTTATGCTGTTGTCTCTCATATGATGGAGGGGCAGTTGGACCCCCTCCCTTGGCTGGAGGCAAAAGCTGTGGAAGGGGACCATCAAGCTTCTGTGACAATAACATATTTCTTGGAGTAAGTCTTTGAAGACAGTTCCTGACTTCACTCCACATAAATTGAACTGAAACAGAAATTCTCTCATGCTTCTGCAATTCATTCCCAATTTTTCCCAATCTTTTAAGTCCAAACAATTATATTTAAGCCAAGGACAGAGTTTTCCTATAACTTTGACTAGCTGTTGAATTTCCTTCTTATCAGCTCGTCTCCCATTCATATGCAAAAGATCTGAGATATCTTTACAAAGCTCCTGCTCCTGCAACGTAAACACGCACCCCATCATAAATTTTTTTCTTTTTTCCACTCACCTAGTTGTAATTCTCAAGCGCTTGATTTATGACCTTCCCTCTGGTCGGAGCGAGTGAAGACCTTGTCCCTGGTCGCCAATTATGAGGTGTTAATTGCTGATTGCTGCTTCAAAGCATTCCTTTGAATTTCATTCAACCTGCCTCACACGGTGCGCCACTTGTAGGAATCTGATCCATGTAAAGATAATCATTCAGCCTCAGTAGCAGCAGTTTATAGCCCCAGATCTTTTAAGAGGGAGAGTTAAAAGGTCTAATGGAGTCCAGCTTCATTAGACGGAGTAAGAGGGAAACAGAGATAGAGAAAAAGCAAAACACACACACGCTGCACTGTTGGCTGACAAAGGAATAATCATGGCTGCTCTTTATTCAAGCAGAGTATATCAGAAACGAAACTTAACAGAAACAAAACTTAAGGCACAGAGCCAATCAGAAAGTCAGAACCCAAATAAGGAGAAGAAAGGAGAAATCTTCTCATATTCTACGCATGCCCAAAATCAAGCGTTGTCTCTCATGTAGACAAAGAGGCCTTTGTTTACACAATGTGAAGGCAGACAGGAGACAGAAACCAGATGCCTTCCCACAAATTAATTAAAAAGATGGGAATACCAGAACACCTTATATGTCTCATGAGAAATCTGTACAAGAGGGGAAAAGTAACAGTTAGGGCATGATATGGAATGATAGAGTGGTTTGGAATGGGAAAAGGAGTAAGACATGGCTGCATTTTGTCACCCTGCTTATTTAACTTATACACAGATCACATAATGTGCAATGCAGGGCTGAATGAATCAAAAGTTGGAATTAAAACTGCTGGGAAAAACATCAACAATTTGAGATATGCAGATGATACTACCATAATGGCAGAAAGTGAATAAAGACCTAAAGAAGCTCTTGCTTAGTTTGAAAGAATAGAATGCCAAAACTGGCTTTAGACTCAACATCAAGATAACCAAGATAATGGCAATAGGCCATATCAGTCCCTGGAAAATAGATGGGGAAGAGGTAGAAGCAGTGACAGACTTTACATTCTTAGGATCCAAGATCACAGCAGGTAGTAATTGCAGCCATGAAATAAAAAGGTGATTAATTCTTGGGAGGCGAGGTTCGCATAGTCAAAGCAATGGTATTCCTGGTGGCAATGTATGATTGTGAGAGCTGGACCATAAGGAAAGCTGAGCGCAGAAGAATAGACACCTTTGAAAGGTGGATTTGGAGGAGAGTTTTGAGAGTCCCCTGGACAGCGAGGAGAACAAATAGGACAATCTTAGTAGAATCAAGCTGACTGTCCGGCTTTGTCTGGGTGTTGTGTGTGGGATGCTGCCCTACGTTCCGGGTTGGCAGCGAAGCCGGCGGCACCATTTAACTGAGGTGGCGACACTCGGTGCTGTGGGCTCCCTAGGGTGGATGGGGTTGGGGCCAGTTGTGACGGCTACTTGTCGCGGCCTCTTGCCTTTTGTGCTCCACATTGGGGTGTGTGCCAGCAGAGGCCCCACTGGCCAGGCCCCCCACCACAGTCCCCGGCACACACCCTACCTGCCCTGATTGTGTGTGCTGATGCCAGCACCCTCGCCCCTGTGTGCTGAGGCCCCCCAGTTCTCACTAATCGATCATCCATTCTGCTATTCCTGGAACGTGCATTGCCTGGCAGCGCCCAGGCTGTCCTGGGCAGGGGCAGCCTAATCGCATGTCTTGCATGGCAGGGTCACAGTCCCTCCTCTGCCTCTGCTGCCGGCCTCTCCATCCGGGGGTGTTTTTCTGGGTGCCAGGGTGATGACATCAATCTGCCCATTGCGGCCCTGTGCTCTCCAGACAGGGGCACAGGATTTCACAACTCTGCGGTCTGCCCGTTTGGTGGCTGTAGGTGTGTCGGCTGTGCGACCATTACCCCGCCTCTCTGGTGTGCGTGCTATCCTCCCCTATTGGCTGTGGCATGGCACAGTGGACGCTGGGACTTGTGGTTCTTTCGCATGTTCAAATCTGTGCACGCAACAGCTATTGGCATCATGTCTGCACATCTGTTGCCCCGCCTCTCCCGCGCCGGGGCTGCTCTTCCTTTTTACACTGAATTGGAGAGGAACTTGTGGGATCCCAAAACCTCTCTTAGCCACTGTAGCCAGAGGTGGCATGTATTTTGACAAGTCCTGCCCTCCAGACATTGCCTCTTTCTCTGATACCTTCCATTCCTCCCATCATCCTCAAGCTTGTCTTTTTTAAAAAAAAAACCACAGATTGAGATTTAACCTTGTGATGAAGGCTCTAGAATTTCAAAAAGCAAGGAGGAAGGCAAAGGGCACAATTCATATTGGGAATTGTCGTAAAGTGGCACAAAATAAGCCAGGGTGTTTGGGAGGGACAGAACTATATGGGAGCTCATGGAAAAACCCTCTTCTTATCTGTGCCTACTGAGATGAGAGAAACATTATTTGGATGTTGGGATAGCCAGCAGACTGGTCAAAAATAATGGCAATAAAATATTTTTAAAAAGTGATTTTCAAATCGCTGCTTCTGTGACAGATTTAGATTCACAGATTCCCTTGCCATAATTTTACAATGATTGGGTGAAGGACAGGATGGAGAACAATTTACCTGACAAGCGTCTATCTCACCATCCATGAAATCAGCACAGATCATATCAGTCTTGATAGGGTCCTTCTCAAGATACTCATTTGACATACTATTGTAAACATGATTGCAGGTTTCTTGCTTTATGAGTGACACATTCAGCTCTTGGAGAGTCTTTGGGTTTTTTAGTATCCCTGTAGGAGATAGAAATTGAATTTGGTCATGGAATACAGAACTGGGGGATATCACCTGCCTACAGAATAGGCATTCATTGTTTCAGTAGTGCAATCCTCCCATAAGCATTCATTGTTTTAATTCAATATTATGTGGTCTTAAGGGAAGGGCTTACATTCCCACAGTTTTATTTTTTGGGGAGAGTAACTCTGCCAGGAAGGCCAGGACTGCAATTGCTAAAGTGTAGGGATGCCATATTTCGCTCCCACAAAAACGGGACAGGAGTAAAGGTTGTCCTTGCTCAAAAGCCAGTCGTATCTGACTCTAGGGTTCAGTGCTCATCTCTGTTTCAAAGCCGAAGGGCCAGCACTGTCTGCTTCTGCAGATGTATTCCATGGTCATGTGGCAGGAATGACTAGACACCGGAGCACACAGAATGCTGTTACCTTTCCCCCCCCAAAGTGGTCCCTATATATCTACAGTACTTGCAATTTCTCCCCCACTCCCATGTTTCTGGTATTTCCAAAAGAGAAATAAATGAAAACTTCAGGGCACAACCAAATAGAGCCCCGCCTCCCTGGAGGTGGTCAGCGGCAGGTCAAACTCTTTGCCTCTGACTAGGCAAAAGCCCCACAGCCATGAGGTGGGTTTTGTTCATGTTGTTGGAAGGCACTTTCATCCATCTTTACTCGGGGGAAAGGGGGAAAGGAAAGCCTGCTGGCATGGGAAAGAAGCTCCTCCACCCCTGAACTCTGGGAGAAAGGCGGGAGAGAAAGAAAGAGTTGACAGGAGGTGGAGGGAGAAACCCTCCCGAATGCCTGGAGTTGGCGCCTCGCCTTGTTCATGCAACAGGCATGACCAGACTGTTTACCTTCCCCCCGAAGTGATCCCTATTTGTCTACTTGCAGTTTCTTGCTTTCGAACTACTAGGTTGGTAGGAGCTGGGATAGATGGCCGGAGCACTATCTGTCGCCTGCAGTATTCTTCTGACTGCGGCTGTACAGATGCCACCTGCTGGTGAGTCATTAGAATTGCCACTCTAAGGTAAGAAAAAGGCATGATTTTTTTCTTTTGAAACCAAGCTTGGTTTTAAAACTTGACAGATATGCTCTGGGTTGAAAGGATTTTTAGGAGATGCTTAGGTGAGGAGATGCTTGGGTGAGGTTCCTTTAGGTTTCTTTCATGTCCCCAAGTACATATAACTCCTTTATTACAACAGTTTCACCAACTGCCACATTGTTTCAGAGGCCAATTCAAAAATGATGGCTATCCCCATAAATCCCTATATGGCTTTGAGTCCAGGCTATTTGAAGGCTCATATCAACTTTTATGGTCTTCTGAGGAATCCACCACCATCCCAAGGTCATTTGGTGAAGACCCAAGCCAAGGTCTTCTCAGTGGTTGTTCCCAAGATACTCTCCCAAGATACTCTCTTGTTTTCCCCCTTACCAGAAGAAGACCCTCCTTTTCAGACAAACTTCCAAGTAATTAATGCCTCAATGAATGCTGTGTTGTTAAATAATTAAAAATGTTTTAAAGATTATTTTTAGTCTGGGTTTTAATCTTGATATATGTTTAATTGTTTTAAATATAACAGACTAATATAATATTTATATGGTATTTTCAAACTGTTCATTATATTAATGGTTTAGTTGTTATGAGTTGCCATAGGTCCTCTATTGGGAGAAAAGCATCTCAAGATAGATAAATAGATCATGGCCTTAGCATCTATCTCTTGGACAAAAGTTCATAATAGCTTCACAATGATGATACATCTCAGATACTTACTGCTACAGACAAAAGCAGTGAGCCGCTGTCAAAACCCATTCTCTGTTTAAAAGTGAGCCTCCGCATATATGTCTTCCTTGCTTGAAAATCCTGACCTGCCAAGGCCACTTTCCAGGCAAGGCTGATTTGCCACCAGCAATCTGTGTTCACTGGCATGGCTACCCACAAACTATGCTGGGGTAGTGTGGGAAGGAAAAAGGAGAAAAAAAAAAGAGATTGGTCAAGTGGTTAAGACGCTGAACTTGAAGACTGGTAGATCAGAGTTCAATTCCCGGTACTACATGACTGAGTGAGCGCCCATCTTTGTCCCAGCTCCTGCAAAACGAGCAGTTTGAAAGCAAGAAATTGCAAGAAGATAAATAGGGACCACTTTGGTGGGAAGGTAAACAGTGTTCCATGCACTCCGGTGTTGAGGCATGGCTGCCACATGTTCATGGAAACGTCTACAGATGCAGACAGCATTGTCTCTTTGGCTATAAACAGAGATAAGCACTGAGCCCTAGATTTGGATATGACTGGATATCAAGCAAGGGTGACCCTTACCTTTACTAATGATAATGTATAGGTCTGTCAAATAAAATCTGGCAGCATGAGAATGAAGCATAAGGGTGGGGGGACTTCTTCAGTTTGATTTTGCTTGCAAATACAGGTGTGCCAAATTTTGGGAAGGATTTCCTGAATTTAGAGAATATTTAACCTAATAATGGAATAAATTAGGCTGGCCAGATAGCCCAGTGTTTTTGTAATATGGCTGTAGAACCAGAGGATGGGAGTTCACTGTGCTTCACTAGAGAATAGCTAGTCGGGGTGGCCTTGGGCAAGCTGCACAGTCCCAGGGGATCACCAGCAGGAGGCAATGGTAAACCATTTCTCACAATTCACTACCTAGAAAATCCTAGAAAATGTCACCATAAGTCAGAATTAACTTGAATGATACTAATAATCAATTATTATAATTAAAGGAGTAGCTAATGTTCTTATTTTTCAACACAATGCATGACTGTTAAAAGCAATATATATATTTTAAAATGATCTTTTTCTTTGCTTCCACTTCTACCTCATCGGGTATCAGAAAAAACAACTATAATTCCCCCACCCCACCCCCCCACCCCCCCAAAAAAATAGCCAGCAAAGAGTTGGACCTCTTTTTTATGCTTTTTACCATAGACAAAATATATTCAGTCAGTCAGTCAACCAGTCAACCAACCAACCAACCAACCAACCAACCAACCAACCAACCAACCAACCAACCAACCAACCAACCAACCAACCAACCAACCAACCAACCAACCAACCAACCAACCAACCAACCAACCAAATCTTTATTACTTAAAATACGTTGCTTATAGGTCTTGGATTCGCTTTCTTGGTTAAAGAATAATGGAAATGCATTATGTAATGATGTGGCCACTTCTAGTACAGGGAGTGGGGTGGGGTGGGATTCTTAGCTATTTCTATGTAATATGTTGGCATTAGAACATCTCCAAGAATATTAACCTGTTATAACAACAGTGTATACACTGATCTGATCTGGTTATGATTACTTACCTGCTTCTGAATTAGCAGCATCTGAGGAAATGAAAAAGAGAGTGATTTCAGGTAAAAAGTACTATGGAAGAGAGATATAAAAATAAAATTGTATCTAACAGTCTGTCAAAGAGACCTCCATTAGAAATGATTAGTTTGAACATGCATAGACTTTTGCCTTGCACAAGGATTAGTTTTCTCTGAGAGACAATAAATACCTGAAGTCTACAAAGAGTCATAGTTTTAAAAAAAAACACTTTGATTGGGAAAAGACAGTAATCAGCAATAACCTTGTGCTGTGGTCAGTTGCAACAGCCATAGTACCAGCAATGAGGGCATAAGTGGTATTTTACTCTTCATGTCTTCTGCAGCCTTGTTCCAAAATGTCCTCCGGATGGTTTAGGTACACTCAGTTCTAGGAAAAAGATGTCTGACTTTATTCTTGATATCACAATAGTCTAAACATGATCCCTGCAACAATTTAAAGCATGTAAAACCATCCTCAAATTACATAAACAGAAGAAGGGTTGCAGGTGACACACTAAGAATGAACTTCTTGCAACTGGAATACTGTAGGATGAAAGAGCATGCCAATGGCCCACAGAACTGATGTTCCAAGGAAACTGTACATCTCTTGAGAACAGGTTCGACCCCATTCCACAAATCAGGAAATGTATAATGATGAATAAGAAAGTGTGATGGCATGAAGCATCATCACTCAGAAGCCACAAAAAAGTGGAAATATGTGGACATTGTACATAACCATAACTAAGACTCCCTGGAAAATAGATGGGGAAGAAGTAGAAGCAGTGACAGACTTTACATTCTTAGGATCCAAGATCACAGCAGATGGTGATTGCAGCCATGAAATAAAAAGGCAAATGATTCTCGGGAGACAAGCTATGAGAAACCTGGGGAATGTAGTTAAAAGTAGGGACATCACCTAGCAAACAAAGGTTCGCATAGACAAAGCAATGGTATTCCTGGTGGCAATGTATAGTTGTGAAATCTGGACTATAAAGAAAGCTGAGTCCAGAAGAATAGACGCCTTTGAAATGTGGTGTTGGAGGAGAGTTTTGAGAGTACCCTGGACAGTGAGAAGAACAAATAGGTCAATTTTAGAAGAAATCAACCATGATTGCTCCTTGGAAGGTCAAATAGTGAAGATGAAGCTAAAGTACTTTAGACATCAGATAAGAAGACTCACTTGAGAAGGCCTTGATGCTGGGAAAGGTCGAAGGCAAAAGAAGAAGGGGGAGGCAGAGAATGAGATGGCTAGATGGCATTGTTGACACAGTGGACATCGAGTTGGGCAAGGATGGTGGAGGATAGAAACTACATAGCTAGCCCAGAAATATCACCATTAATGCACATAACAAGTTTAAATAAATTTCCAGCGTATGGAAATGGTATTTAACTCCAATACAGCTTAGTTATTATGATTCGAAGTATCACCTGTGCCATGGTCAGATCACTATCTGGTGACTCTTGACTTTCTGGGGGCGACACTTCATCGTAGGGAGGCAGGGCCTATTAAAATGGTCCGCCCTCGGTGACTAATGGATCCAGAGGGATTCCAGAGGGAACTGGGGGATGTTCCTCTGGATCGACTACACGATTCACCCGAGGCACTCGTCGGCCTGTGGAATAGGACGACAATAGTAGCCTTGGATGAAATCGCGCCACTGCGGCCTCTCCGCGCCCGGGGGATTAGGTCATCTCCGTGGTTCACAGATGAACTGCGCGAACTCAAACGGGCAAAGAGACGCCTAGAGCGCCGCTGGGTGAAGACCCGGGATGATTCCGATTGGACACTAGCTAGAGCTGCTATTAGGGCCTACCTAGTGGCGATGGGGGTGGTGAGGCGGCAATACTTCACCGCCCTTATTGCCTCCGCTGATAATCGCCCAGCCGCCCTGTTCCGGGTAACCAGGTCCCTCCTCGGTAGGGGGAGATCGGTGCCTGGTTGGCAGGGTTCGGCTGAGGACTTTGCTGACCATCTGGTGGAGAAAATCGATCGGATTCGTTCAGGATTGAACCCTGGCGTGGATGGGGAGAGTCGGGGAGGTGCCGGGGCACAGTCTTGCAGTACGATCTGGGATCAGTTTGATCCTGTTGTCCCTGATGAAGTGGGCTGTTCGTGCCACTACATGTCCTTTGGACCCCTGTCCCACTTGGTTGGTGAAAGCCTCCAAGGAGGTAACAGGTGGCTGGGTTGGGGGGATAATAAATGCTTCTTTACGGGAGGGGGTATTTCCTGCACAGCTAAAACATGCTTTGGTGCGACCCCTCCTGAAGAAAATGTCCCTCGACCCAGCTGTCCTTAACAACTACAGGCCGGTTTCCAACCTGCCCTTTCTGGGTAAGGTTTTGGAGAAGGCGGTGGCGCGCCAGCTGCAGAGTGTCCTGGAGGAAGCGGATTATCTAGACCCCTTTCAATCAGGGTTCAGGCCCGGGTATGGAATGGAGACGGCATTGGTCGCACTGATGGATGATCTCTGGCGGGAGCGGGACGGGGGTTGTCCATCCGTCCTTGCTCTTCTTGACCTCTCAGCGGCCTTCGATACCGTCGACCACGGTATCCTTCTGGAACGGCTCAAAGGACTGGGGATCCAGGGCACTGTGTTGTCCTGGTTTTCCTCTTTTCTGGAGGGCCGTACCCAGTCGGTGTGGTTAGAGAGTGAGAGGTCCAGCCCTAGGCCCCTCAAGTATGGGGTGCCTCAGGGCTCTGTGCTCTCTCCTCTCTTATTTAACATCTACATGAAGCCACTGGGTGAGATCATTCGTTCCCACGGGGTGCGGTACCATCAGTACGCGGATGATACTCAGCTGTACATCTCGGCCCGTGGGGACCCCAGTGATGCTGTTGAAATCCTATCCGGATGCCTGGAGGCCATTGGGGTCTGGATGGGGGTCAATGGGCTTCGGCTGAATCCCGGCAAGACAGAGTGGCTGTGGATAGGGGCCCCCGTGTTATCCAGGAAGTTACCACCTTTGGTACTGGATGGGGCTGTTTTGCCCCAGACAGACCCAGTGCGCAACTTGGGGGTCCTTCTGGACTCACGGCTGCTGCTAGAAGAACAAGTAGCGGCTGTGGCCAGGAGGGCTTTTGCCCAACTTCGGGTGATTCGCCAATTGCGCACGCTCCTTGACCGGGGCTCCTTGCTTATGGTCACCCATGCTCTGGTTACTTCCCGACTAGATTACTGTAATGCGCTCTACATGGGGCTGCCCTTGACGACCATTCGGAGGCTGCAGCTGGTCCAGAATGCGGCGGCCCGGGTGGTGATGGGGTGTGGGCGATATGCCCATGCCTCACCGCTACTTCGGGAGCTGCACTGGTTACCAGTTTGTCTCCGGGTGCAATTTAAGGTGCTGGTTTTGACCTTTAAAGCCCTATATGGCAGGGGGCCAGGATACCTTAGAGACCGCATCGTCCCAAGAGTGTCTGCCCGTCCAACCAGAGCGGACCGGAGGGGCTCTCTAATAGTGCCATCAACTAGGGGTGCACATCTGTCTAGCACCCGAAGGAGGGCCTTCTCCGTGTCCGCACCAACTCTCTGGAACCTCCTGCCAATAGACCTAAGACTCCAAAGTGAATTGCTGCCCTTCAGGAAAGGAGTGAAGACCTGGCTGGCAGGGCAGGTGTGGGGCCCGAATGGGACTATGGTGCCCGCCTGCTGGCTTTTATAAGAACTCTCTCTTCTTTCCTTTTGTATAGTGGGTGGATTGGGTTGGGTGGGATATGGGTTTTTAAATGGGGTGGGATGTGGGTTTTATAATGTTTTTATGTATTTTTAGAATTGTTGTGATGCCGCCCTGAGTCGGGTTCTGCCTGAGTGGGCGGCATATACAAATATGACTATAAATAAAATAAATAAATAAATAAAAAATAATAATAAGCACTGTTGGAACGTAAAAGGAAACCTGCGATGTATCTGCATTTATGGTGGGATTGTAATTATGTAAAGGAAATTTGAGGAAAATATTTTCGATATGTATGGAGATGTACCCTAGAATAGCATTATCAATGGGTTTTGCAGATAAGCAAATAGAAAGGAATAAGAAAGAAATGATTATATTAATAGTAACTGCTATGAGATTGTTTATTGTTAAAAACAGAACACTGATTGCAAGATAAAAGTAGAAGATTTATAAAGAGAAATATGGAATAGGGCAAGAAATGATAAGTTAACATAAGAACTAAGAGTAAAAAAAAAGGAATTTTAAATAAATTTGAGTTTAGAGAAATATGGGGAGAGTTTCTTGATTAAGTTTTAGTTAAAGGGAATGGAGTCAAAACCAAGGCAATAATATACATTATATTCTTGGAAGAGGGGACAAATACAAGTTAAACAAGTTTGAAATAGGTGATAATAATTTTGTGTCAGAAATTATTCTGGGTTGAAATAATTATTGGCTGAAGGAACTCTGCTTAGGTCAGCAATTTAAGACCTGAGTGCTGCACAACGGAGCGAGCTCTCGTCTCTGTTTCCGCTCCTACCAATCTAGTAGTTTGTAAGCAAGAAATTGCAAGCAAATAAGGTACCACTTTGGTAGGAAGGTAGACAGTGATCCATGCTCTCCGTTGTCTAGTCATGCCTGCCACTTTGAAATCTCTCCCCCAAATTAATGAGAAGCTAGTAGAAAGGAGAGAAAACAACCTGGTGCCATATCCCCCCCCCCAAAAAAAATCTTCTGCCTAGCAATAAGGATTTTGGTTTAATGTCCACACTTGCCCACCCCAAGACAGAAGTTAGTTCAAAGCTTTTGTTGCATTATTGAGGAGTGGATGTTTTGGAACTTACAACTGATGCTTCATACGATGTTGGCTATGATGATGAACTGGAAAAAAATGCAAAAGCTCTTCATGAAAGGAATGGAGTTTCTTGCAATTTCTTGTCTCTTGTTCCTATAGATCTGGCTGTCTTTTATACTCAGGATCTTTTATGACTTTATTCTGTTTAGTGTTATTGATGTCAGTTGTTGGCTGGAAATCACATTACTTTGTCAAAACTGATCCCATATCAACGTTTCTCTGGAAGCCATCCAGATCAATGTAAATTTGGACTAATAAATAAGCAAATAATAAATAATCTCAATAAAACTCTGTGCCTTACCCTTTCTTTGCAAAAGTGTGAAGGTTTTATTTTTAGTTTCTGTTTATTTTTAGTTTTTGTTGGGTGGGGATCCAATGTCACCTTGCCATTCACGATGGATAGTGTCTGATCAGTAAGGCTGACAATGGCCAGTGCAGTCAATCACACGAGAGTAGGCCAATTGAGTGAATAGAAATTCAATGAAAACTCTGTAAATTCCATTGATTCAAATGGGACTGTTCTAGTTGTTCAATAAAGGACTTATTTTTATTTAGCACCTCCATTGGGCAAAGTAAAGCATTTTGGATGGGTTTTAGATATCTTAGAAAAATATGTGCACCAATCAAAATTTGAGTAGGAATGGCTTTTTATTGACATACTGTATATGCATATGACCTTCCCTTTGCAGGAAAGAGGAAGTGAATAGAGAAATTTACAGAAGTCATTTATAGATAAGATGGAAAAAACTGTAAAAAAAACAACAACCTGGTTTCATTCCTAGCTAGCCAATAAATTTCAAAGGTTCCGCTCTCTCAGCCTTAACTTGTCCCAAACCAGTTCTAGACATCCTTGTGGATTGCTGATTAATTAAAAAATCTCCTACCTTGCTCTTATAAAGAAGTGGAGTGGGGGCAACAAACAAGGGGATGAAGGGGAGCTTTTATTTTATTTTTTAAATGACTCCACTTTGGCTTCACACATGCCATCAAAAATCTTTGTTTGTTTGTAGGACAAAATACAGTGACTATTTCAGTAAGAGCCTCCTTTGCAGGCGCACCCCCCAATAAAGGACTCCGACACTGGTAAAAGTGGATAACGGCATTGGGCCACATTTATTGATTCATGCCCTAGTCCGAATTATAAATTTCTATTGGTAAAACGACCAATCATAATTCTTAAGGCAAGCAGGCCGAAGTAACACTGGTAAGGTACCACCCCAAAATTGCCAACGGCAATTGGTTACAATGTATCAATTTGTATCAATTTGTTTGTTGACAACAAACAAATTGTTGACCGTAGTCAATATCTAACTAATGACCCCACCCTCTGACGCGTATCCGTGGAATCACGGGGTGATGCATGCTGGCTAGCTATGGCCATCACCCCGTCGCCTAGTTCGTCGTTGACCGGACAACGTTTAATCAACTTATGCCTGTCTATTGTTGTCCAGTCAATTGCGAACCTGCCGGATACCTGTGGGTCATAATGTTTACCTTACCAGTGATACCCGCCCATGTGACCAAAGTCAACAGCATCACAGAAACCCCTATATCAAACCATAGCAACAGTGTGGGATGGGCGAAAAAACCAGGACCCGAAAGCCAATAGTGGTCCCAGCCAAAAATTCCCACCCGGCCCCGAAGCGACCAAAATATCACACTGTTAACTAGGGAGGGGGTGGAGGGGAAAAACTTCTCCGCTCCGTCGCTTCGCAAAATGGTAGCTCGGCTGCCTCATGGCCACCCCTTTTATAAGGGAGCTGACCACGCCCCTAACTACCCAGATGCCTTCGTCCTATGGGGGGCCCCCGCAAAGGGCGCGGTGGCCATTTTGGCGCCGCGCTTGCATTGCAGGCGCACCCCCCAATAAAGGACTCCAACACTGGTAAAAGTGGATAACGGCATTGGGCCACATTTATTGATTCATGCCCTAGTCCGAATTATAAATTTCTATTGGTAAAATGACCAATCATAATTCTTAAGGCAAGCAGGCCGAAGTAACACTGGTAAGGTACCACCCCAAAATTGCCAACGGCAATTGGTTACAATGTATCAATTTGTATCAATTTGTTTGTTGACAACAAACAAATTGTTGACCGTAGTCAATATCTAACTAATGACCCCACCCTCTGACGCGTATCCGTGGAATCACGGGGTGATGCATGCTGGCTAGCTATCGCCATCACCCCGTCGCCTAGTTCGTCGTTGACCGGACAACGTTTAATCAACTTATGCCTGTCTATTGTTGTCCAGTCAATTGCGAACCTGCCGGATACCTGTGGGTCATAATGTTTACCTTAACAGTGATACCCGCCACACGGGGAGGCTTCCAAAAAGGCTCACCGCCCCCCCAAGACCGTCAGCTCGGTCGACAGGCCTGCTCGCCAGTCCACTAATCCAGAGGTCCATACCTCCCTGCGACAGATGGGCCCCATCCCCTGAGTAAAGCTCGTAAATTTGCAGACTGATGGTGGGGAGGCTAATGGCGCATCCCCGCCCTTGTCAAAAGGAACCGGGCAATAGCCCCGTTCACGGAGCGTCGGCTCAGTCAGAGCCCTGAGGCCAAACGCCCCCCTGTAAGCATACCGCGGTATCGTGTCCGACCAATTGAGGGATGTGGCAAGCCACACATAATGTGAGTAGGGCAGGTCACTGCGAACCGCAAGTTTCCGCGATAGGCCAGTGACCCGCCCCAAACCATCGCCCCCAAGGTACGTAACCAGGACATCTGGCGAGCCAGCATCCCTGATGTAGAAAAGGGATGGCAACAGTTCCCGCCATAACATGCCGCGCTTACCATAGCACCTGGGACGTGCGGATGCACCCTGTCCCCGTCGGGTACCCACTCTGTCGCCGCAGCGTAACGCGCTGCCCCATGCAGCGTAACGCGCTGCCCTGTGCATGCGGCTACGGCCCACCAGGCATACTGTCACCGGTGTAAAACGACACCCAGGGTCTGTCAAGTAAAAAAGGGAGGGGGGGGAGAAACAGTGCAGTGACTAAAACTGGTACTCACAGTGGAGGAGGGCGAAGACAAAACTGAAAACATTGTGACCCCCACCCTCCCATACGGCGTATTTCAGCCCTGGAGTACCCAAAACAACTGCAGCAGAAGCCGCCCCTATCCGGAACGAATGGGTGCCGCAACGAGCCCTTGAGAGGCCAACACTGCCTAGTGCCTTCCCGGCACCCCCCAAATTGAAATTTAGTAATAGAAGATCCACCTTGGTGACAGAAAAAAAATGTGCCATGGTGCGTGCCACACAGTGCACGGAAATCCTGTAGGGCACCAACCGGACAGATGTCTGTCGGGGAACATCGTAGCAGTCTACTCCACTGCCTACGCCGTGCTGATTCACTTTAGAGGAGCGTATCCCCAACTGAGCCCAATATTGTCCCCGCAGACATCTTCGAGTTCCAGTGCCCTACGACTTGCATCCGCCTTATACAGCATCTCAAGCTCGCTGATGCGGAGCGCTCCAAAAAGGCCACCTTTGTAGCCGCATGAAGTGGGCTGCCTCATGTATCAAAACAGAGGCCAGGCCAGCCCCGGGCCAATTGGGTAAAAACCCCTGGAAAAATCTTGCATCCGCCTTATTCAGCATCTCAAGCTCGCTGATGCGGAGCGCTCCAAAAAGGCCACCATTGTAGCCGCATGAAGTGGGCTGCCTCATTTATCAAAACAGAGGCCAGGCCAGCCCCGGGCCAATTGGTAAAATCCTTGGGAAAATCTTGCATCCGCCTTATTCAGCATCTCAAGCTCGCCGATGCGGAGCGCCCCCAAAAAGGCCACCGTAGTAGCTGCATGAAATGGGCTGCCTCATCTATCAAAACAGAGGCCAGGCCAGCCCCGGGCCAATTGGGCAAAAAACCCCTGGGAAAATCGGGTGGCGGTCGCCCGGGAAACACCCGCGCACGCGCACCCCCCTCCAAAACATGTCTCACACGGAAGTCATTGGTGCCGTCCACACGACCTCCCACTTTGGCCATAAAAGCCAACCCTGACAGCTGAGATGCTATGGTGCGTGGTGCAAGGCCCTGGGCATACAGGTAAACCATGAACCGCATAACATGGGCCACTGGGATCGGCCAGGTTCCTGGCAGTCGAAATTGGGTACAGAATGCTCTGAAAGAACTAAATGCGTGGTGATACGCCTTACTCATGCATGGCGCTAGTGACAGGCCAATCGCCCGGGTCATCTCTCCTTGCCAATGTTCCATCTCTCGTCCGGGAGTGGCGAGGGAAATTCCTCCGCATCCGGGGCCGAGGCACGGAACCGGGAGATCTGCAGACGGGACAAAGCAGCAGCAATATCATTATCAACCCTTGGGACATGCCTGGCCCTGAAGAGAATGTTGAGGCACAGGCTGCACGACACAAACTAGCGCACTAGGTCAATAACCCCGGGCGATTTGGAATTCTGTGCATTGACGATGCGGACAACAGCCGCCTTGTCACGCCAAAAATGCACAACTGAGTTGGCCCACCCCTTGCCCCATAGCATCAAAGCACCCAGGATAGGGAAACATTCCAGATACGTGAGACCACGCAGGCGACCCGTGCCTGCCCAGGATGGTGGCCACCCACCATAGGCCCACTTCCAATTGAAGTACATCCCATAACCCAGGGATCCCGGGGCATCAGACTGAATCTGAAATTGAGGGGAAGCCAGGAGGTCATGCCTCCAAAATGAGACCCCATTGAACTCCCTCAGGAACTGCAACCAGACAAGCATGTCTGCCCTGATACCCCGGGTAAGCCTAACCCTATGGTGGGGCCTGGATAATCCTGCCATGGCGTCGCACAAGCGCCGAGCAAATGCCCTGCCCGGAGCGACGACCCTGCCAGCGAAATTGGGGTGACCATGTAGCACCAGCAGTTCCCTCAGTGATGCCATGCACTCGGCCCGCGAGTCCGAGATAAGGGCCACTAGCCTTGACACCTTATCTCACTGCCACCTAGAAGCCTGCGCTACCGTGTCACTCTCCACCCCAGGAATACTAGCTGTGGAGATGGGCCCTCGGTCTTTTCGGGCGCTAAAGGGACACCGAGTTCCTCCATTAGCGTCTGAAATGCGTTGAGGAGACGTGTGCACGTGTCCCAGCCCCGTTCAGCCCCGAATAAAAACCATCCAGGGAATGGGCTACAGACCGGGACCCTGACCTGCGGACAAAAGCCCACTCTAGGAAAGTGGTGAAACGCTCGAATACCGAGCCCGAATGTAACAGCCAAAAGGCATGGCATCATTGAAATAATATGCTCCCCGGGATGGGGTGCAGGGACAGGGCCAACGACCCTGCCCGCATAGACCCTCTTGTCAAAGCTGGCAGCAGCCACCTCCTCCCTCCCCCTAAGGGATCAAAGATTGGGGGCATCCTGAGGGGACCTGTTACCCAGAAAGGGATCCGGAACCCCTGCCTGGAACCCTGAAGGAGATAACCCGCGTCCTCTCCCTTCGGGTACAATGTGAGCCAACACTCCAACATGCCCACCTTAATCGGGGAGGGAGCCCTTCGGTGGACTGGATCCATCTGCGGCAGTCTTGCCAGCCCCCTGTCCGCCCCTCCCTCTGCCCGCATCCCTCCGAGCCCGGGACAGGCAGGGGCCGCATGGGGGCCACACATGTGGGACACTCCTGTCTGTATTTGCAATTCTCCCCATTGTAGGAACCATTGGACCAGAAAGTCCAGGACAGCAGGCGGGCTGGAACCCCCTGAGCAAGGCGCGTGGGGGTCACGTACAAAAGCCACCGCCTCTGGCATGGCTCATCCCACCTAATCTCGGGGTGCGGGGAAATCCGCCTACGGCATTCCTCGTCATAAGCCAACCACGATGGGCCCGAAAAGTCAACCATCGCCCGGTATACGTTGTCCAAATAGTGGACCATCGGAATTGCCAAATCCAGCCGGGCCCAGGGGTACACCGCCATGCCTATGAGGTAGGCCGGCAACCAGTTGGCCCACGTACTTGTTGGCTTGCGACGACGTGCCTGCTACTATCCTACCCCTTCTGCCCCGCGCTCTCCTCATTGGTGGGCTCTCTGTTTATGAGTGAGAATAAATCCACGTACTACCCCCGCCAAATTTACTCTCCAGTGGCCTGTGGCAAGTGGTCACCCAGCAGTAAGGAATACCCGGCTGTCGGCAAGGCCGATACAGGCACCGCAGAGACTGCGGGCATCTGAAAAGGGGCTTGGACCAACCCAGCCACCCAACACGTTCCCCTCAGGGTAGGAAACACCCCCCCACCACGGGGCCCTGGGTGGTAGTTGTCGTCGCCGGGTGGGGCGTCAGCGGCTGTACCGCCGCACCACCCACGCGAGGCCAAGGCCCTAGGAAAGCCCCCCCCAACATGGCCACGTGTGTAGGTACACTAGTTTGAACCGCATACTCACACACTGCACCCCCGCGGGCCGCCCCCACCGGGGGTTCCGGCACGCTGGGGGCGTCGGAGCTCACGACCGCCGTAGAGCTCGTCACTGGGGGCTGACCCGCACCGGCCGTAGGTTGGAGAACTGCGAGGCAGTGGCCGAGGCCGTGCCATGCGCCTCAAGCAGCTCGACCCATCCCGTCGCCTGCCGCTGCCCAGCAGACGACGCGTCGAAATGAACCCCAAAGGGAGCACCAGAGTGGCTAGCCCGGGCCAGGGATGCCTCGAGGGCCGCAACACGGGCCAATAAGGCTTCAACGCTGACAAGGGAGAAAAAAGGGGGGCCAGCCGGCCCGTCTACTGCAAGCATGGGTACAGGTCCCTGTACCCCGGGGCCCGAATAGGGCCATAACCCTACACCCGGGCCCGTTAAGGCCGATGTAGCAACCTGCCAGGGGAAGGGGACCGGACCACCCCCCAAGGTTGGAAGGCCCCGGGGCGAGCTGTGCCCCCATAGAGGAAGGGCCAGCGGAACGGGCAACATCAGGAACGGTGTCCACCGTTCGCGGGCCGAGGGCCGCAGCCCTTACCGGACCCAAGCGTGGGCCAGCAGTCTCCGGCCAGGGAAAAAAGACCCCCATTCCACCGGTCCCGGTGGGTGCAGGCAAAGGCGGCCGCTTGGAGGCGCGGCCACGGCCCTCCGGGAACCTCACAAGCCACGCTCGCAGCCGCCTTCTTCTTCGAGGGCATCTCAGCCAATCGATGGGAAGCCGAAACGAGATAATTCAGCAGCCAAAAGGCTTCCCAGTAAAAGCCAAAAGCGACGGAGGTAAGAGGGAAAAACTTCTCCGCTCCGTCGCTTCGCAAAATGGCAGCTCGGCTGCCTCATGGCCACCCCTTTTATAAGGGAGTTGGCCACGCCCCTAACTACCCGGATGCCTTCGTCCTATGGGGGGGGCCCCGCAAAGGGCGCGGCGGCCATTTTGGCGCCGCGCTTGCATTCTGAGTTTGACCAAGATACTATTTAAATTGCCATCAGCAATAACTGAGGCAGAAGAAAGTGTGACTTTGCTAATTTTTCTGGTTTCCTAGGCATTTTTTAAAATTCCCCAGCTCATCTGAAAGGCTTTCACTAGAAGAATTGCTCGTCAGAGTCTATACTGGCAATGTGTTGTCATACCTGTCAACCTTCCCGATTTGGCAGGGATTACCCCATAATTCGGCGCCGATTTGCGCCATTTTCTGACCCGTGCTGCCAAAACCCCGTAATTTGGCAGTGGGGGAAAGGAGGTACTGCGCAGCCCTTCTGCGCAAGTTGCCTTCTATGCATGCGTAGAAGGCTTGTACGCTTTGCGTAGAACCATTCTACGCATGCATAGAAGGCAATGCCGCTTGCGTAGGAGGCTACGCAAGCGGCGTAGCCTTCCACGCATGCGTCAAATGTGACCTGCGCAGATCCATTCTGCGCAGGTCCCATTTTTTCCGGAGCCGCAGTTGACAGGTATGTGTGTCGTGCTACTGTTTGTTCTAAACCAGACTTTGACACAATAATTTCTTGTCCTTTGGAACAAGGATGAAAGACAAAGAGTTATTTGAAATGTTTGAAGTGTTAGTTTGTGCAAGCATATCTGAGAGTAAATAAAACAGAATAGAAAAAAAAGACAAAAAATGTTGTGGCGCCTTATAGACTTGACTCCTGTATTTAACTGTGAGCTTTCATGGACCAAGTCAACTTCATCAAATATAAGAGTGAGACCTTATGGGATCAATTTATACATATACCAGGTACACAGGCACACAATAATTATTTATTCCTTTATTCTGATGAATTTGCCCCTCCTTTTAGTCTGCTCCATAAAACATACATAGAGTAAACACATTCATATCATCTTAATGCATGTGTGTCCATGCTTTCTCATTTGGAAGAAACTTTCAATTTTTTAATTTTAATACCTAGTGAGCACTTTAAGTTTTATTAGGATTAAAGTACAAAGCTGGATTGATTTTGACTATGGTTTCAATTGCCCATTGATTAAAAAAACCTCTGATAATCTATTTCTATGTATCCCAAGTACTGTAGTTTACTAACTGGAAATAGTAGACAGAGTTTTATAGACTTCAGAGTTTAGCTGCTTACTGGACTAAAATGTGCATTTAATTGTCTTGATTCACCGTAAGCATTTAAATATTTTATTTATGTTAGACAGTTTGGATGCTCTTTTTAACATTTTGAGGACTAAATATTTTAAACTTTGCACTGCAAACAGTTCAAGTGTCCGATAATTAATATCTTCACAATAGGCATGGAATTGAATTAATTTATACCTGAGAAGACAAGTATATAAGAATCTATAGAGAATTAATTTATTGCAGGAATTAAAATACTGTAATTGGTTATTTCCTTTCTGAATCAAAACATATACTTCTTGAGCAGTTCTATTGCTAAATTGATCTTAATTTTTAAATGTGAGCCTAGGGCAGTGATGGTGAACCTTGGCACTCCAGGTGTTCTTGAACTTCAATTCCCAGAAGCCCTGACCAGCAGGAGTGCTGACATGAGCTTCTGGGAATTGAAGTCCAAGAACACCTGGAGTGCTAAAGTTCACCATCACTGGCCTAGGGTGTATCTCACCTAGATACATTTCTCCTTTGTTTCTCTGTTTTCCTAGTGTGTCCTCTCTATTTTATGTTTTACAACATGCAATCCTGAACTCTTTTAAAGCTCCAATGCATGAATTGACCTAAAATTATAGGCAAGCTCTAGGCTTACACTTTTAAAATGAAGATCAATTTGGGTTTAGTAATAGAACTTCTCCAGAAATATATGGCCAGGCTGGCCATGTTATTCTGCTTTGGAAATAGAGTTGACCATACTGTTGGTGACTCAATGCTGATAGACAGATGGCAGTTAACTAGCTTGACAACTCTGAGGAGTAATGATCTTGGTGGCAAAGTCCATGGGGAAGGTTGATGATTTCCAAGTGTATTAAATCCTATTTGAATTCATCTTGATGGAGGGCAGCAGCTTCATCAAGACTGGCATGGACCTGAGGAGGACTTTGTGTGTCAAAAGTGCTCAAGACCAGAAAGTGACCCGCAGAACTGAAACAGTGGTATGGGTGTCACGATGAAATGCAGAAAGCAAATGAAACGCCACTGTTATATTCCCAGGACAATCTTCATGGATAAATGCCATGATGATTGCCAATATTTGGAATCAGATGCACACAATAATAATAAGAAATATATGCTTCCATTGAGAAAAGAAATGATCCACAATTTTAATTACTGGAAGCAATTAATCCTCTCTGGAGTCCTATATACTACTCACTACAGTATTGTGAAGATTTTAATTATTAGTCGCTTAAAGTGTTTGCAGTGAACTAGAGAAGGAAGGTCTAAATTTACATAAAGATCACTTACATTCTATTCTGGTCAATGGAATTTGAAATAGCCAAATGATGAGTAAGATGATAACCTGAGAGTTGAGTTGTGAAAATGATCTTAGGCAACTGCTATCTAAACAACTTACAGGAAAAATATGTTGACATGTATTTTGAAATGTTTCAACAGAAGGCGGCATTAAACCAGCACTCTTTCTGTTTTCCAAACATTTTTAACATCTCTACCAACCTCACACAATACTCAGGCTGGCTTTCCAATCCCTGTCCCACCTGCCTGCATTGCTTTATCCTGAGTTTGGAGGAAATATCAGAAGGTACAAAGGTAAGCTAATTTTTGAACTGGTACTCGTGTTAGTCTGCGCAAGCATATCAGAGAGTAAACAAAACAAAAAAAGGACAAAAATGCTGTGGCACCTTAAAAACTAACTCCTGTACATATTTTAATGTTAGCTGTTGTGGATCACGTCCACTTCATCAGACACAAGAGTGGATTTTCATGGTATACATTTATATGGTGGTTAATTAACCTGACTCCATAAAGGGGCCAACAGCTATGGGCAGATCAGCCCTTTTAGGTGGGGTGATGGTGCCCCTCAGTGGAGGAAATGCCACTGGAAACCATCATATTGGGTCCAACAGCAAAATGAGTGGAGGAGGAACTCTGATTCTCAGTGGTCATTGAGGCGGAAGAGGTCATGCCAGATGGACTGACTGTGAAGGCACACCTTTTCCATTTTTCAAGGCTGCAGCAGTCCTTTGCAGTCCCGGTGTTGAATCCTGCACGTCTCATTTTGTGTGTGTCACAGGGGGTGGCTCTAGATCATAGTGTGTGGGTCACTTCTTGGCAAGCTGGGATCCAATTTAAACAAATTCATGCCAATGACATGTTTCCTGGTTCAGGAAGAAAAATGCATTCTTATATACAAATTGCAGTTGATGACAGCAACATTTATACATCTGACATAGACATCCAGAGTAGCTTGGCAAAATTGGTTGGTTCAGGAGATGGGCATGTAAATCATTAAGTTATTTACAATCAGTAATAAAATGCAATTAGTTTTTCAGGTGGATCTCTGATGGAAGTAAGTTTGAGGAATTCGGTTTGCAAAATAAACATTCTGATGTTACACATCTCCTAATGAGTTGATTGAGGAAGCTTTATGGGATAAGGCACAGCCAGAGGTCAACTGTCCTGAGAAACATCTCCCTCACCACATTTTCAAGTCTGTTCTGCAAGATGAATGTAACCCCTTAGTTGTGGCTTTTTAAATTTGATAATGTCCCAGAAACACCTGGCTAAGGTAAGCTAAAGTATTTGACCAGCTCAGTATGATTTCCTTGTGTAAATTCTATGCTGACACTCTTATGGGGGATGAAAGAAATAGAAAGAAATAGACCTGTACCTGATCAAAGTGGATTTTGGAAGTGAAATATTGATTCACCCCGAGTTCTCCAGGGCAATGTAAATAAACACTGGGTGATATATTATGTATATTTTTCTTTTTTGTAATTGTTCCCTACCCAACATATTATTGTATGAACTATTGGGATAATGAGTTTTTGCAGTAAAGTGGATGTTAAGGTTCTTGATTTATAAGGATAGATATAAAATGTAATAGGGTAGGGGCTGTTTTTTCTTTTTTTAATGTCTGTGTATTTTGTACTTTAGTTATTTTATTTTATTGTTTATTATCTTTTAGTATAATGTATTGTATTTTATTAGCATTATGTTTTGTATTTTATATGTTGAAAAATTTAATAAAAATTATTTTTAAAAAAATCTATGCTGACATTACCTTCTGTATCTTATCAATGCTGAGATATTTAATCATCAGTATTAATCAGGGTAGATTGCAGCCTGAATGGTCTAGGAATAGATTTAGTACAAGATTTTCCTTCACCAGATCTCTTCTGATTTATGGTGACTATGAATGAGTCATCTTCAAAATGTCGTACCCTCAACAGACATGCTCAGCTTTTGAAAGCTCAAGTCTGTGGTTTCTTTAGGAAGTCAATCTACTTTGTATTCGGGTTTTTTCTTTCTGTCTTCAATATTTCCTGGTATTATATCTGCATGAGGACAATCAAGTGATGAGGCACAGCCAATTATTTCTGAAAAAATGTATAGATTCTCATAATCCACACAGTCAAAGGTGTTTCAGTAGTATATAAAGTATTGATTGATCTTCTGGAAAAATAAACAGGGAACAAAAAATAAAATAGGAACAAAAAGGAAAAGGGATCTGGGACTTTTTCAAGCATCTCTGCTTTTTGTTTCTACCAATTCTGGTTAATGTGTTCCTCCTTGTAAATAATATAGAGGCGGTTAGAAAAATAAAGTAGGGAATTGTTGTCATGTCTAATATCTCCCATGCATAGCTGTTGTCTTGGAAGTTTGAGATCTGGGCTTTACAGAGTCCAGAAGGGTAAACAGTGTTATGTTACCCTTTAAATGTGGTGCTCTGTGTGAAAGCACTCACAACCCTACCTCTAGGCACTATTCCAATTTATTTTAAAGTCTGAAAACTGCCATTTCTAGGCCTTGTGTGGTATATATAAAAGACAGAGGAGTTGTGGCACCTTGGAGACTGGTTCCCGTATTTAAATGTGAGCTTGAACCACAAAAACCTTGTATTTAAGTACAGGGGTTGGCCTTTGAGGTGCCACAACATTTTATTGTTGTTTTGTTTACTCTCTGATATGTTTATTACTTTTGTTCTTGTTGATATTTATCATTTAGTTAATTTGTTTAATTTTATTGTGTGTGTGTGTGTGTGTGTGTGTGTGTGTGTGTGTATATATATATATATATATATATATATATATATATATATATATATATATATATATATATATATATATATATATATATATATATATATATATATATATATATATATATATATATATATATATATATATATATATATATATATATATATATATATATATATATATATATATATATATATATATATATATATATGTTGTTGTTCAGTCGCACAGTCGGTTCCGACCCTTTGCGACCCTATGGACCATTGCTCTCCAGGCGCCTCTGTCCTCCACCATCCCCCTCAGCCCTCCCAGCTCTGTGCCCATTGTGTCTACAATGCCATCTAGCCATCTCATCCTTGGCCTCCCCCTTCTTCTTTTGCCCTCCACCTTTCCCAACATCAATGCCTTCTCAAGTGAATCCTCCCTTCTCATTTGATGTCCAAAGTATTTCAGCTTCATCTTTACTATTTGACCTTCCAGTGAGCATTCAGGGTTAATTTCTTCTAAGATTGACCTATTTGTTCTCCTCGCTGTCCAGGGTACTCTCAAAACCCTCCTCCAACACCACATTTCAAAGGCATCTATTCTTCTGCGTTCAGCCTTCCTAATTGTCCAGCTCTCACATCCGTACATTACTACTGGGAATACCATTGCTTTGACTATTCTAATTTTTGTTTTCAGTGTGATGTCTCTGCTTTTCACTATGTTCCCCAGGTTTCTCATTGCTTGTCTCCCAAGAATCAGTCGCCTTTTTATTTCATGGCTGCAATCCCCATCTGCAGTGATCTTTGATCCTAAGAAAGTAAAATCTGTCACTGCTTCTACTTCTTCCCCGTCTATTTTCCAGGAACTGATGGGGCCTGTTGCCATTATCTTGGTTTTCTTGATATTGAGTCTCAAGCCAGCTTTTGCACTCTCCTCCTTCAGCCCAATCAAGAGATTCTTTAGGTCTTCCTCACTTTCTGCCATTAGGGTGGTATCGTCTGCATATCTCAAATTATTGATGTTTCTCCCAGCGATTTTAATCCCATATTGTGATTCCTCCATCCCTGCACTGCGCATTATGTGCTCTGTGTATAGGTTGAATAGGCATGGTGACAAAATGCAGCCTTGTCTTACTCCTTTTCCTATTCCAAACCATTCTGTCATTCCATGTTCTGTCCTAACTGTTGCTTCTTGGTTCATGTACAGATTTCTCAGGAGGCATATGAGGTGATCTGGTATTCCCATCTCTTTAATTACTTGCCACATCTTGTTGTGGTCCACACAGTCAAATGCCTTAGTGTAGTCAATAAAACAGAAATAAACTTGTTTCTGGTATTCCTTTGTTTTCTCCATGATCCAGCGTATGTTGGCAATGTGGTCTCTAGTCCCCCTGCCTCTTCTGAAACCTGCCTGCACCTCTGGTAATTCTCTTTCCACATGCTGCTGAAGTCTATCCTGTATTATCTTGAGCATCACCTTACTGGCGTGTGGGATGAGCGCGATTGTTCGATAATTTGAACATTCCTTGGCATTGCCCTTTTTTGGGATTGGGACGTACACTGATCTTTTCCAATCCTGTGGCCATTGTTTTGTTTTCCAAATCTGTTGGCATATTGAATGCAGTAATTTGACGCCGTCATCTTTTAGCGCTTTGAAAAATTCAACTGGGATACCATCACCTCCACTAGCTTTGTTGTTTGCAGTGCTCTTTAGGGCCTTTATGACTTCGCTCTCCAGGATGTCTGGCTCAGGTTCTACTTCTTCATCATTGTGATTGTCAGGAGTGTTGAGGTCCTTTTTGTAGAGTTCCTCTGTGTACTCTTTCCATCTTTTCTTAATCTCTTCTGCATCTGCTAGCTCCTTTCCTTCTTTGTCCCTTATCATGGTCATTTTTGCTTTAAATGTTCCCTTAATTTCCCCGATTTTTTTGAAAAGATCTCTGGTTCTGCCTCTTTTGTTGTTTTCCTCCATTTCTCTGCACTGTTCTTTTAGGTAGTTTTCCTTATCTCTCCTTGCTTTTCTTTGAAATTCTGTGTTCAAATGATTGTAGTTTTTCCTTTCTCCTTTGACCTTTGCGTTCCTTCTTTCCTCTGCTATTTTAAGAGCCTCATCAGACAACCACTTTGCTTTCTTACTCTTCTTTTCTTTTGGTATGGTTTTCTTTGCTGCTTCCTGCATGATGTCCCTCATCTCTGTCCATAATTCTTCTGGCACTCTATCTATTGAGTCTAAGCCATTGAATCTGTTCATCACCTCCACCGCGTATTCTTTAGGGATGCTGTCTAGGTGATATCTTTCTGGTCTCCGTGTTTTCCTTATTTTCTTTAGTCTAAGCCTGAATTTTGCGATCAATAGGTTGTGATCTGAGCCACAGTCTGCTCCAGGTCTTGTTTTTGCTGACTGTATGGAGGTTCTCCATCTTTGGCTGCAGAGTATGTAGTCAATCTGGTTTCGGTGTTGGCCATCTGGTGATGTCCATGTGTAAAGTCGCCTCTTGTGTTGCTGGAAGAGAGTGTTTGCTATGACCAGTGCATTCTCTTGGCAGAACTCTATCAATCTTTGCCCTGCTTCATTCTGTACTCCAAGACCAAATTTGCCTGTTATTCCCTCCACTTTTTGATTTCCTACTTTGGCATTCCAGTCTCCTAATATAATTTGGACATCATTTCTTGGTGTCTGTTCTATGACGTGTTGTAAGTCCTCATAGAACTGGTCCATTGTGGCTTCATCTGCACCAGTGGTTGGTGCGTATATTTGGATCACAGCGACATTGAAAGGTTTGCCTTGAAATCTGACTGACATCATTCTGTCATTTTTGAGATTGTATCCCATTACTGCTTTTCTCACTCTTTTATTGACAATTATGGCTACTCCATTTCTTCTAAGGTTTTCTTGGCCGCAGTAGTAGATATGATGGTTTCCAGAGCTGAATTCACCCATCCCTGTCCATTTTAGCTCATTGATGCCCAAGATGTCAATGCTTATTCTTTCCATCTCACTTTTTACCACTTCCAGTTTTCCTTGGTTCATTGATCTCACATTCCATGTCCCTATGCAGTATTGTTCCCTGCAACATTGCATTTCCCCTCCCCCCTTCCTGTCCCTCCCCTTTCTCCCCTCTGAGGTGTTAAGCATCCTGTATCACCTAGCCTGCCCTTTTGTTTTGCCTTTTGTTTTGGTCAATAGGGTTCTCTTGGCAAGATTTTTGGCGTGGTTGCCGGTGTCTGCGCCATTTTTCTCTCCTCATACATTTTATCACAGTTTTTAAAAATTTAACATATATATATATATATATATATATATATATATATATATATATATATATATATATATATATATATATATATATATATATATATATATATATATATATATATATATATATATATATATATATATATATATATATATATATATATACCCCTTTTGTCCCCCCAAAACTCCCAACCCCAGGGGAGCCAGCGGAGAGGGGGGTCGCAACCCCCCACCCACTGATATTAAAGGGGAAACTCGATCTACTTTCATGACTCCACACAATCAAAGCACTATAACACAATAAAGCTCCCCTCCCCACCACCTAGCACACCCTTCCTATCCCCCACCGACCACGCCCTCCTCCCCACCACCTAGCCCACCCTTCCTAACCTCCAACGACCACGCCCCGCTTCCCACCACCTAGCCCACCCTTCCTAACCCCTACTGACCACGCCCCCTCCCCACCACCTAGCCCACCCTTCCTAACCCCCAAAGCCCATGGGTTGGAATTTGTATTTTTGGTCTGTTTGTTTTGTTTTTGTTTGTGTTTTTGTTTACTTTGTATTGTTTTTTGGTGTTGTCTTTGTTTGTTTTTGTGTATTTTTGGATGTTTTTGACTGTTTTTAGTAATTTTTAAAAATTATTTATTTATTTGGTGGTGGGGAGGGGGGCGTGGGCGTTGGGGGTTAGGAAGGGTGGGCTAGGTGGTGGGGAGGAGGGCATGGTCGATGGGGGTTAGGAAGGGTTATTTGAGTCCCCTTACACCTCATTCGAAACAGTGGAAAATTTCACTGGGAACATACCTTATATTGCTAGTCTGAAGAACTGACTACTGCAGGGGACAACAAACTTGGCTCTCCAGATGTTCTTGGACGTCTGCTACCAGAAGCCCAAATCATCGCTCCTGCTGATCAGGACTTCTGAGAATTTAAGTCCTAGAACATCTGGACTTCTTCTTCTTTATACTTTTTTATCTTCTTTTTTATACTCTTTGACACACTCACACCACCTTTCTCTTTTTAAATACTTTATGTCAGGTCACCTTTGCCCTAGTTTTTTCTTTCTTTCATCTTCTGTGGTTAGATATTCTTCAGTTTCCGTTCGTCTTTTTCTCACAGCTACAGCAGTATTGTAATCATTAGCCACAGCTCATACTCTCAAAGTCATATCATAGTGTTTAGTTTGTACCACATACAACAATTTTTTCATCTTACTACAATTAATAAAATATATAATTGCATTTTCTTCCTCACAAATAGTGTTTTGGATAATGAAGCATTTTGTTTGGAAGGACAAAGTGGAAGCAGCAAAACCCATGTCTTAGAAATCATGTGACTCGATGAGACGTTTTATTTATGACTAGTGTCTATGAAAGGACTCACAGAATATGCTGTTTTCTCCAGGACTTTTTTGCTGCCGGGAAAGGAAAGATTGCTGTGCAACAGAAATTATAAAACCTAAAGTCATTCCTATTTACCTTCTTTTGAGCATAGCTTCTTTGAACCAATTGATCAACTGATCATTTCTGGAAGGCAAAAATGGAATCTAATCAGACTAAGCAGGTAAGTTCTATGTTTGGCAATCAGCAATGTATTGTTATGTATTTGCACTGTGCTAGCAATAGAACTTATAAAAGTAATTTTTTTGGATTGATCTTTTCCAGTTTGTGCCTCCAGAATGGATTTTGCTACGCTTGGACTCAGACTTTTATTTCCCAAAGTCACTTTTCTAACTCTGAATAAAAACAAAGAAGGGAAACTTTGTAGGAAAAATAAATTTAATAGTCAGTCAACTATGATTTCTTTTTGAGACAGATGTTAAAATGACTAACAGCTTATTAAACATTTAACCTTTTTCTAATAACGTTCTGCAGTGGTTCAAGTGGTTAATATGCTGAACTCACTGACTGGGAAATCGGAGTTCGATTCCTGGGTACTGCATGACGGAGTCAGTTCCCATCTCTGTCCCAGCTCCTGCTAACCTAGCAGTTTGAAAGCAAGAAATTGCAAGTAGATAAATAGGGAACACTTCGGTGGGAAGGTAAACACCATTCTGTACACTCCAATGTTGAGGCATGCCTGCCACATGTTCATGAAAATGTCTCAAGATACAGACAGAGCTGGCTCTTTGGTGATAAACAGAGATGAGCACTGAAAACTAGAGTCAGATACAACTGGATTTTGAACAAGGGCTACCTTTATCTTTACCTAATAACATTCTCTCCTCTAAAAAAAGAACAAAAAAACTATGTATCTCTGCAGGAAAGAAGGGTCTGTTTGTACTTTTTAAAATTGCTATGGAGAAAAGGCAAAACTGAATTGTGAGTTGAGCTAGCCCCAGATTTTCTACGCCAAAGTCAGCGTGATGTGAAATTACTCAGTAATGACCCCATTATACAGAGTTAGATGTAACCAATCTACATTAAGATATGGGGTTTAATGACCAAAGATGGCCATATGTTATTAAACCTTCTGCTCTCTAACATTCCGGGATGTAACAATGCATTTCTTCCTTTTCTATTGTATTCTTATATCAGCAGAATAAAGCCAAGGTCCGAATTTCAAAAGCTCTTTCAGAAGGTGAAAAATCAGCTATTGCTTCTAGAAAAGAAAGGGTGAAGAAGGGCCTTGACAAGCTTGGATTTCCCTGTGATATGGTAGGATATCCATTTCTGTCTCTACCTCAAAGCGGCAATAATTAAACAACTGTTAAAATAACTAAATGAAAAGCAAATACTTCTATCTTTGTTAAGTTTTACATATGATATTTTATATTTATACTAGCATATTTTGCCCGGCGGTGCCGGGCTTTTTAAAATTGTGTTGGATAGTAAAGTTTTTTTTTCTTGAACCAATGGTGCTGGGCTGTTTTAAATGGTGTTGAAAGGTTTTGTGATTTTGTGGCTTCGAGGCGCTGCGTCCGCCTGTGGCGGACTTGCGCTCCCGGTGTGTGTTTTATTTTTATTTTTTGTGCCGGCTTCCTCAGTGCCGGGCTCTTTAAATTGGTTTTGGAAGGTTTTTGTTTTATGTTTATACAAATTTTAATTTAATTTAATTTATTTAATGTAAATTATTATTTTTAATTTAAAATTTAATTTTGGTTTTTTAAATCTTTATTTTTATGCATTTTTTATTTTTTGTTTTGGGTTTTTGGGTTTTTTGAGTGAAAAGTGATTTCTGGGTTTTTTTGTGGGGCCTGGTACAACATCCTTTGTCACATTCCAACGGTTAACGCACCATTTTATAGGTATAGATTAGTTAACATGCCTTTTGTCAACTGCTGCAAATATGAGAGACTAGGTTTCTGCACTGTTGTCAGACAAATGTGTGAAAACAAACCAAGTTGGAACATTTGTGCATTTCTGAGGCCACAACTACTAAGAGTCTAGAGACATTAACAGGGCTGAGGTGCATACCCATGGATTCCTCATTTTTAATCCAACACTTACATATCAAACTCAGATATGTGGAATGAGAAAGGAAAAGTCCAGTAAGCTGAAGAAGAGTACCATTTTCACCCTTGAAATGAACCTTTCTTCTATTTCCTATCTACTGCAAAGTTGTAATTATAGCATCAATGTATTGTGACTTCAGCACTACTAATCACAAATCCAAGGAAAAGGAAGGTTTAGGGGCAGAGAGAATAGATGGAAACAGTTTAGAGCAGTGGCTCACAAACCTTTAAACCAAGATGTTCTTGGACTATCCCAGAAACCTTCAACATTGGCTTTGCTGGTCAAGATTTCTAGGAGTTACAGTCCAAGATCTGGAGCCTGAAGATTGGGTACCACTGGTCTAGAGAAGAAAAGGCTTCCTACAGTACAGTGTCCTTTTAAGAGGGAATCAAAGAAGAATGTGCCTGTTACAATTTTAAAGTCTCTTCCTCTCTACCTCCATTTTGATTTCTAGGAAGCTTAATCTTGGTGGCTGGTAAAAAAAGGAGGAAAATAAAAATAGTAACAATTGCTGCTGATATTCTGAAAAGCCCTTCTTTTCACCTGCACTACTTGGTCTATATTCTGGTTTTCCTGCTCACATTTCTACAAGAAGATCCAGAAATATTTTTTTAAAAAATGCACAAACACCATCACGGATCCAAGAAAGTGGCTCCATTTTAGCAGTCCAGGGTTTGATCGGGACACACACAAAAAAAGATCCTGGATCTAGGCAAGAATTTGGGATTTTTCCAAAAGGGGACAGAGTGTGTTGGGCTTACAGAGGTTTAAGGAGAGGGTTTCTGCTCATCTGCACTAATTGCCATTGCATATGATTCACCAAATACAGTACAACTTATCTATTAAATGTGCACAATTCAAATGCTGGAATCATATATATGCAGGTACAAGATAATATCTGGATCTTTACTTCCATTAGGACAAAATCCCAAATATTGTTGTCCTTGCATCAGGTGGAGCTACGAGGGCCATGCTTGCCCTTTATGGTACACTAGTGGAGCTGAAAAAATACAATCTTTTGGACTGTGTTACGTACTTGGGTGCAGTGTCAGGATCTACCTGGTATGTATCTGATGACTGAAATAAATGAAAGTGTTGTTTACTGAGAGGACAGATACTTGCCTTAATTGATCAGGCTAAGTTTGATTTCATGAGAAGAAAGGGGTGCAAACGGTGAAGAGCTCAACTAGTGAAAAAACCGTTTGGAGAGATATCTTGGCTAAGAAAAGAGTACAACCGTCGTATTTTCATAAAAGTCTTTATAGGTGTAAATATAGCCAGAAACGAAATAACTTAAAAAATTCCTCTATGGGTAGAAACAAAAACTATAGCTGATCGCTGGTAAATAGGAAAATAAGGCAAGATGAACAAAAAGCATGGAAGTGCACAGAAATAGCGATGTAGTTCTCTAAGTCGACACTAGTTATAGCGACTTTTCGAATAAGAAATATCTTCTTCAAGGAGATCTATACATAGAAATTACATATAAACAGAATGATTAACATGGCTGAATATAAATAACATAGGCACATAAAAATACAATGTATATACAGAATGAGAATACAAGCTTACCAACGTGTAATGCTGATTTCTTAAACCCGCGTCCTGCCTCCGCTCAAATTATTAGGTGCATATGGACGTTGAAAGGTGTATGAGAAACAGCTACCTTTATTACAGTTAAAAGCTGACTCATGTGTAGCTGATAGCTAAATTAGAGCTCACCCAGGTGATGAGGATTGTACTCCTACAGAAACGCTGCCAAGTCGAGCTCCTGGTTTAACCCATTAGGATACATCGTGTCGAAAAAATGAATGAAGAATGCTTCCCTTTGTCTCAATCTTTTGTAAATATCACATCGTTCGAATAATTTTGGTCTAACAATCTCTAATACTACAAAACGGAAGTCCCTATCCGTATGACGCTTTTCAATATAGTGAGAGACCAAAGGGGCTTCTTTAACCTGATGTCTGATTTTGGACCTATGTTCCGAAATCCGCTGTCTGAGGGGTCTGCTGGTAAGACCCACATAGCGCTTCTGACAAGGGCATTCCCACATGTAAATAACACATTTACTGGCACAACTTGAGAGTGATTGCAAGGTGAATGTTAAACCCTTGTTGGGAACCTCAATTTCCTTAGTTTCCCAAGAAAATTGGCAAACCGTACACGAATGGCATTTGAAATGTCCTGTGGGAAGCAATTTATCAGTAGATTTATATCTAGCAGTATGATCTGATCGTACTAGCATATTACTGATAGATCGCGCTCTCCTAAACCCTATCAATGGTCTGTCCTTACAACCTGGAAGGTCTTGAACCAGATGCCAATGTTTATAGATTATATTCTTGACTCGGTTGGCCACTGGTGAATATTCAAAGGAGCACCTGATTAAATTGCCCCCACCTCGTTGTTTCCTATCGAACAAGCACTGTCTGGGAGTATCCCTGACTCGTTGGAATGCCGAATTAATGATATGCATGGGATAACCCCTATTGTTGAGTTTAGATAGAATTTCAGAAGCAGATGTGTGAAAGTCAGCGGGTGTAGAGGAATTTCTTTTGGCACGAGCAAAAAGCCCAAAAGGGATGTTGTTCCTAACAAAGGCTGGATGATGGACAGACCATTGATAGGGTACGGTTTGCCAATTTTCTTGGGAAACTAAGGAAATTGAGGTTCCCAACAAGGGTTTAACATTCACCTTGCAATCACTCTCAAGTTGTGCCAGTAAATGTGTTATTTACATGTGGGAATGCCCTTGTCAGAAGCGCTATGTGGGTCTTACCAGCAGACCCCTCAGACAGCAGATTTCGGAACATAGGTCCAAAATCAGACATCAGGTTAAAGAAGCCCCTTTGGTCTCTCACTATATTGAAAAGCGCCATACGGATAGGGACTTCCGTTTTGTAGTATTAGAGATTGTTAGACCAAAATTATTCGAACGATGTGATATTTACAAAAGATTGAGACAAAGGAAAGCATTCTTCATTCATTTTTTCGACACAATGTATCCTAATGGGTTAAACCAGGAGCTCGACTTGGCAGCGTTTCTGTAGGAGTACAATCCTCACCACCTGGGTGAGCTCTAATTTAGCTATCAGCTACACATGAGTCAGCTTTTAACTGTAATAAAGGTAGCTGTTTCTCATACACCTTTCAACGTCCATATGCACCTAATAATTTGAGCGGAGGCAGGACGCGGGTTTAAGAAATCAGCATTACACGTTGGTAAGCTTGTATTCTCATTCTGTATATACATTGTATTTTTATGTGCCTATGTTATTTATATTCAGCCATGTTAATCATTCTGTTTATATGTAATTTCTATGTATAGATCTCCTTGAAGAAGATATTTCTTATTCGAAAAGTCGCTATAACTAGTATCGACTTAGAGAACTACATCGCTATTTCTGTGCACTTCCATGCTTTTTGTTCATCTTGGCTTATTTTCCTATTTACCAGCGATCAGCTATAGTTTTTGTTTCTACCCATAGAGGAATTTTTTAAGTTATTTCGTTTCTGGCTATATTTACACCTATAAAGACTTTTATGAAAATACGACGGTTGTACTCTTTTCTTAGCCAAGATATCTCTCCAAACGGTTTTTTCACTAGTTAAGTTTGATTTCATGCAATACACCAGTGATGCCGAACCTTATAGAGACCAGTGCCCAAACTGCAACCCAAAACCCACTTATTTATCACAAAGTGTCAACACAGCAAACAGGGGAGGAAGGAAACGCTTCTATTGGGCTGCTGGGCAGAGCAAGCTCTGTGCTGGGGTGGGGTGGGGTAGGAATTGTTCCCATGGGGCTGCTGGGTGGAGGGGCAGGGTAAACTCTGTGCTGTGGTGACTGCATGGGTGCCCACAGAGTGGGTTCCAAGTGGCACCTCTGACACATGTGCCATAGGGTCGTCACCATGGCAATACATTATTCCAGCTGTAGCTATTGAAATGTTCCAGTAAAGCTTAAAGAAAGGTTACTTGATTGTCTTAGCTGTTTTGCTCAATACACACTGCAGAGGTGAGAAATCTTTTATATGGAGGCTTTCTTGTAATTCTATTCTTTCTTGAGTATTTATTTTCATTGTGTTTTATCCTTGTACATTGTACATAATTTTGTACTATTTGTTAATAGTTATTTCTAGCATCTGTGGTCTCTCTGGGAACAACATACTAAAACTAAAATGGAAGGAAAGTTTAGGCTTTAATTTCAGATTTGAGTTTTCTTTTTAATTTCCAGCTCTGCAAGTAATATCAACATCAGGATTGTAGATAGAATGTATTGTGTCTTTGTTTTGAAATGTAGCTGTCCTTTTCATTCAAAGGTGTCTGTCATCCCTTTACAAATATAATGATTGGACAGAAAAAATAGAAGTCTTAGAAAAACAGCATTCTGCAAACATTGTTCATGGGCAGTGGGAGGTTAAGAAGGCAACGGAAGCTATATTGGAAGCTACAGGGGATGACTGTTACTCTTTGACTGATTTCTGGTCTTATTTTCTGGTGCATAAATTGATAAACCAGGTGAGTAGAAAACAAACTTGAGCTTTCTGTAATTGCTAAAAGCAAGCCAAGCAATAACATCTCTTTCCTTACTCAACATATACCTGTTCTCCACTTTGCATCTCTCAAATGCCATACACTCCCTGAAATATGATCTGGGTAGCCATATCATTAAGGTGTGGTAGTGTCGTTTGGATGTAGGAGGAAGTGATTTGCTGGCCAAAAGGCAGCCTCCATGCTCTAAGTCAGGGATCATGGGTCAACAAACTTGGCTCTTCAGGTGTTCTTAGACTTCAGTTACCAGCGGTGTTGGAAGTGGCCGCCCCCCAGAATTTGCCCTGGGCTCTTTCGGAAGACTGAGGCTCTGAAACTTGCCTGCCAAAAGCCAAACTCGCGTGCGCAGTGGCTGCAACTTTCTGCTCGACTTGAGCAACAGGGAGCAGAGCAGCTTTGGCTGGCTTCCTTTCTCCCTGCAGTGACCTAGGCGAGAGAGGGCAGGGACGAGGGGGGAATTGGCATGCGCCTTTCCCCTGCTCCTATTGCTTGGGCATGCATGCACACAAAACGTGGGTGTTCCTTTATAGGCGCATGTGGGGGTGGGGTGGGGTGGGGTGGGTGGGTGGATGGAGTGAGCTCCCATCTTTGTCCCAGCTCCTGCCAAGCTAGCAGTTCAAAAGCAAGAAATTGCAAGTAGATAAATAGGAATCACTCTGGTGGGAAGGTAAACAGTGTTCTGTGCACTCTAGTGCCTAGTCATGCCTGCCACATGACAACAGAAAACATCACTGGCTCTTTGGCTTTGAAACAGAGATGAGCACTGAATCCTAGAGTTGGATATGACTGGCTTTCACGCAAGTGCAAGCTTTACATTTACTAAGATGCTGACTGGGAGGCAGAAGGTCAGCAGTTCGATTCCCGAGTACTCAAGGATGGAATGAGCTCCCGTCTTTGTCCCAGCTCCTGCCAACCTAGCAGTTCGAAAGCAAGAAATTGCAAGTAGATAAATAAGGACCACTTTGATGGGAAGGTAACAGTGTTCCGTGCGCTCTGGTGTCTAGTCATGCCTGCCACATGACCACAGAAAACAGCACTGACTTTGATACAGAGATGAGCACTGAACCCTAGAGTCGGATACGACTGGCTTTTGAGCAAGGGAAACCTTTACCTTTACTAATAACAACAAATGCCTGATTGGTATTCGAATCTGCTGTCAAGTTTAGCCCTGATTATGCAAGTGGTTAGTAAAGGTCTCCCTTGCTCAAAAGCCATTTGTATCTGACTCTAGGGTGCAGTGCTCATCTCTATTTACAGCCAAAGAGCCAGTGCTGTCCGTATTTGCAGACGTTTTCATGGCCATGTAGCAGGCATGACTAGAGTCCCTTCTGATGCAATTCTCTCACCTTCATACGCTCTTTTAGCCAAATTTTAGTCTTTACCCCTACCAATCTGCAAAAAATGCAGGCCCTTTTCTTATGAGCAGGACCCTTTTCAAGGTTGCCCCCCTCCCCCGCCAGTAAAAATAGTTCCTACGGCCCTGTAAACCCAAGTCAGTACACGTGCTGATCAGTGCTTCTGGGAATTGAAGCCCAAGAACATTTGGAGAGCTAAGTTTGCTGACCCCTGAGCAAGATAAAGTGCTGTTGAGAAACATTTACGTCTCCAGATATTTTAGAGTTCAATTCCTAGAACAGTGATGGCAAACCTTGGCACTCTAGCTGTTCTTGAACTTCAATTCCCAGAAGCCCTGATCAGCAAGTGTGCTGACTTGGTCTTCTGGTAATTGAACTAAAAGAACCCTTGGAGTGCCAAAGTTCGCCATCACTGCCCTAGAAGCTTTGCCTGTGCTAAGGAATTCTTGGGTTTATTAGCCAAAAGATCTGATAACCAGAAGGCCTCAAATTCCCAATTTAAAGCATCATTACTCTCCCTAAAACAAGATACGGTTGAGTTGGAAAAGAAAAGACTGTGAATGATGAATTAAATTAAAAATCCATGCATTTCAGTTTGATCACACTGAATTGTCTGCTCATGGAGAAGCTTGTGAAAATGGAAAAAATCCTTATCCTATCTATGCAGCTGTGGACAAGGAAACATACCTGAAGCCCCATGAAGGTAACAGTATCTGTCTCTGTGCACGTACATTTAGTCATCTCTGGTTCTGGAGTGTAAGTAAAATAAACAGACAAACATCATAAGAACATAAGAACATAAGAACAGCCTTGCTGGAACAGGCCACAGCCCATCCAGTCCAGCATTCTGTCTCACACAGTGGCTCACCATTTCCTTCAGGGTATTATTCCCAAGCAGATGCCTTCACCTGCTTAGGATTCCCTGGAAATGATATTGAGAGATATACTGCCTATCTCTCCAACCCTGAGGTTGTCCTTAAGTATCCATAATTATAGCCACTGATGCCCTTGTCCTCCATGAACTTGTCTAATCCTTTCTTAAAGCTGTCAAGACTGACAGCTGTCACCACTTCTTCTGGCAGGGAGTTCCATTGACCAGTGATCCTCTGGGTGAAAAAGTACTTTCTCTTATTTGTTTGAGAACTAGTACCCAAAAGTTTCATGGAGTGTCCCCTAGTTCTAGTGTTATGCGATAGGGAAAACAGTTTTTCCTTATCTACTTTGTCCACACCATGCATGATTTTATAAACTTCAATCAGGTCACTTCTTAGACGTCGTCGTTCAAGAGTGAAGAGACCCAACCGTTGCAGCCTCAGATGGTAAGGAAGGTGTTCCAGTCCCCTAATCATTCTGGTTGCCCTCCTCTGCACTTTTTCCAGCTCCATAATATCCTTCTGGAGGTATGGCGACCAGAACTGTACGCAGTATTCCAGATGGGGCCTCACCATAGATTTATAAAAAGGCAAAATGACACTTGCTGACTTATTTTCTATACCCTTCCTAATGATCCCTAGCATTGAGTTTGCTTTTTTCACTGCTGAGGCACACTGGGTTGACATCTTCATTGAGTTGTCCACCAGGACACCAAGGTCCCTTTCCTGGTTTGTCGCAGAGAGTTCAGACCCCATCAGTTTATAAATGTAATTGGGGTTCTTTGCCCCAACATGCATCACTCTGCACTTACTAATGTTGAAGCTCATTTGCCACTGTTTTGCCCACTCCCCCAGTGTCAAGAGATCCCTCTGGAGCTCCTCACAATCTCTCACAGTTTTCACTACCCTGTATAATTTAGTGTCGTCAGCAAATTTGGCTACCTTGCTTTTTACTCCTACCTCTAGATCATTTATGAAGAGGTTGAAAAGTTTATCTTCATGGCAGATTGCACAGTCTCCTTTCAATCTAGAAATATTTTAGGATGGCAGTATTGCATGGTGAAAGGGATCCTTGAGTCACATTTCCTCATCAATCAATGACAGTTTAATGATTCAAATTTTTCCAACGGCTCAGAGCAAATAACCAAATAATGGGTTTACAATTTTGGCTGACCTTGTTAGCCCAGTTAAAAAAATTATTGGCCAGGTTTCCACCCCCAATTCACACCAGACTAATGAAAGCAGGACTCTAATAGCTAAGAAAGACCTACCAACCTTTTATGAAGGAAAAGGAGTAAGGCATATTTCTCGCATCATTCTATGGCTGGCAAAGGAGCTCATGTTCTCTGCTGAATAACGCCTGAAGTAAAAGAGGCAGGAACATTCAGACAATTCAGTGTTGGGTTTCTGAAGAATCCTCCCATTCCCATGAAGCAGGCCATCATCATTTGACTGAAAGCAAAGCAGAAATAAGTACCACCATAGTAGCTAATATACCACCATAATACAGTAGATAATATACAGTACCTCTTATCTTGTTCCTATGAATGTGCTGAACAGAGTTTCAAAAGCTAATGTTAACCACTGCGGTGGCTCAGTGGTTAAGAAGCTCGTCTTGTTAACTGGAAGGCTGACAAGTTGGCTGTTTGAGACCTAGGTACTGCATGATGGATTGGGTGCCCATCTCTAACCCAGCTCTTGGGGATATGAAAGGAGCCTCATTTGGGCGTTCCCTGAGTGGAGTTTCTTCCACAAAAATCCTTTCAACCCAGAATATTTTCTGACATGAAAGTATTATTATTCAGTTCATGTCTTCCAACCATGCCATGCTGGTTGAAACTTCATTGTCTGAGAAGTTGGTTAACAAGTCCACACACAAATAAAACTATTAGCAGAGGTGCCAGGATATTGCTCATACAGATGTCTTTTGTTTGGTAGGAGATTCATTATCTACTTGACATGTTTCCTTTCACACAGTTAATAATGTGAAGTAACAGGAAAATAAAGCTAGTGGAATTCCCCATCAACAGAAACAATGAGTTCGGATCAAGAAAAGTGGTAATAGTGCCACTCCACAGTGGCTAGTTCTGGGTACCACAGTTTAAGAAGGATATTGAGAAGTGAGAACAAGCCCAGAGGAGAGTGACTGAGCTGCTGTGGTTTGACCATTAAGTATGTTTAGCTGAAAAAGAGAAGATTAAGATATTATGTGACAGTCATCTTCAGATGCTGAAGGTCTATCATGTGGAGGATTGAGTCAGTTTATTTAGTGTAGTTCCAGAGGATGAGACAGGAACAAACAGACTCATGTGGAAAGAAAGTTTATTTTAATTGACATTAGGAAGAATTTTCTAAATAGTGAGAGCTGTCTGATAGCGGAATTGGTTATCTCAAAGGATGGCATGCTCTCTATCCGAGCTGTTTGAACAGCAATTTGATTCTCATCTGTCAGGGATGCTTTAGAGCTGAAATTTTTCTCTGCTGGAAGGGTTGGACCTGAAGACTTTTGCAATCTCTCCTAGCTCTATAATTCTGTGATTCCATGCCCACCTCACAAAAACAGCATAGGTATGGTGAGCCAGAGTCAGGACAAAAAGGACTCTTGGGTAGTCATACACACTCTCTCTCATATGACTGCTAGTCCTGTGTAGCAGAAATGACTGAATAATATTCTTTGTAGCACAACAAAACCTCTATTAGAAAATATATCTGCCATGTGCGGCAGTGGTTAAACTGCAGCCAAAACTCTGCTCATGATCTGAGTTCCATCCTGATGACCTCAAGGTTGACTCAGCCTTCCATCCCTCTGAGGTTGGTAAAGAATACCCAGCATCTTAGGAGCAAAATGTTAATTGCATGTGAACAGCCCAGAGAAACTCTAATCACTATGGGATACTATATAAGTGTAATTGCTATTGCTATTCTTGCTGATTTCCAGCAACAACATTAATGAAAATGTTGCATGATTGTATTTGCTTTTGCCTGGCTTAGATGGCAGGACGTTAGGAGAGAAAAACAGTTTTGCCAAACTATTCAGTCTTGGAGTGTATATGCAGTGGCCATTTTACTTTCTCAAATTGTTAGAATGGGGATTCTTCTTTAGCCCAAGGACCTGGTTCAGTATCATAGAAGTCCTCCTGCACCGCATTCTAGTGATGGATAAGGCTGAAGTCAGCAAAGTGAGACCAAAACCCGTCTAATTTTGTCTTCATGTTCCTACAGACTTTGAGTGGGGAGAGGCATGTTGGGGGAAGTATAAATAAAAATTACAAAACTAACAAGTGGTAGAGTTACATGAAAGGGCTATTGCTGTCTTGGGAGGTTAGGAGTTTAGACTAAGACCCCAAGAGGGCTGTATTCATTGTAGGGGCTGATAGTCAATACTCCAAGCATAATGTGGCTGAAATTATGTTGAGGTTATGCAAATGGCATAATTTTTGGAATTTTGCTGCTGCAAATTAAGAAACCTCCAGAGACACTATCTGTTGCATACTGAGCCAGACAACCTGGAGTGCAACAGATAATGCCGATGGATATTTTGTAACTTAATTTCCATTCAAAGTTTATGTCACTTATGTAACTGCACAACGGGATTTCAGCCTGTCATGTGTCTGTTTTGCTAACCAAGCAAGTGTGAAGTTATTCTATCCATCTGGGGGAAAAAATCACTAATCTAATGAAATCAGGAAAATAATTTGGAACAAAAGATAATTTGATCATAGTTTTTCTGATACTTAGATTTTAGTCCATTCCTTTTCCTCTTCAAAGCTTTGTTTATCCTGGTTATATTTGTTTTTCAAGGTACCTGGTTTGAATTTACCCCACATGAAGTTGGGGTTCCTGGCCTAGAAGTATATATAGACGTCAGATATTTTGGGAGTGTTTTTGAAAATGGACAACTGATTGAAAAGAAGAAGGAGAAAAATATTTGCTATCTGCAAGGTATGCTGTATGAAATGCTTAGCAGCGTTCTTCCCAAAATGCCGAATCAAAATATCAAGTGATTTTCATAACCAGCTTTGTTTCCATGATCTACTGACAGGAATGTCTTACCATACCAAAAATGAAAAGCAAACAAATGTCTTATGAAACAGTCCTATTTTACAAGCAGTATAGAACAGGTGTAGCTGCATGTTCCAACATGGTTGTGACAACCAAAAGAGAAAGTAGAAGATCTGAAGCCCAGAGTGAAGATAAGGTGTGGAATACATATTGAACTTTTTATTACCATAAGGTGAATTTCAAGCCTGATAACACTCTTTCTTTCTTATTATCAGGTTTATGGGGAAGTGCCCTTGGAAGTGAGGAAGAAATGTTAAATAAAATAGCAGGTACGTCTTTTTTCAGTGGGTGAAGTGATTCCATGCCTACCTCACAAAAACAGCATGCTTTCCTCCAAAGAATTGTTGGACCTGGCATGTGCTTGGAATCAATTGTTCTTGTTTCCCAAATGATACATCAAGGAGTGGACATCCTGTGTGGGTCAATTTCAGCCCCACCGGACAATGACAATGGGAGGGAAAGCTGTATATTATACCAGTTATGCTTTAAAACTGAATGCATGGTGGATTCATGTGAGCAACGCTGACAAAGGGTTATAGGATTGTGATAATGGGATATCATAACTTTGTAAAAGAAGAGCTGGTTTTGTAATCTGGGTTCTACTGGCAGCAACTTTGCTTTGTTGTGCTGAAAAAGAGGGCTTTTGTGTGTAACTATGTACTTATCTTTCAAGGTACTTTGCAGAACTTTTTAAAAAGTGACATATCAGAAGACTCTTCTTTAACAGTCACAGGTAAGATTGAAACACAAGATATAAGCAACAATGTTTGTATCTCAGTCTTTGAAAATACTAATGTGTAGGTCTTTTTTTACATTGGGACTTTGGGAGGCTACAAAAGGGAAAGAGTGACAAAAATGACCATTCTTTATCTCAGGATCAGTGAGCAGATCTACTCATGGGTATTTATTACTACAAGTAGTTCATTTGAAAAGAGCCTGGAATAGGACATTAGATCATTATTTCTAATTCTGTTCTCTGCTTGATTTCATTGTTAAGAACCAGAAGATCAGAAATTTAAAACACTCCTTGAGAGCTATCTCTCTATTCTGGGTCTGAAGCTGTCTGAATCATCAGATGGAAGAGGTGCAGAGGAAAAATTTGTCCATTTGGAAAGCATTTTGGAAAGTAAGTGAATTTCTATCACAAGATTTCCTTCTGAAGTATCCTGGCAAAAAGCTTTCTTTCCCTCCCCATCCAACTCGTCTACAAGAGGAATGTGAGTTGTCAAAACATGCGCCATCAACAAAATACCAAAAGGAAACTGGCAACTAGTCAGCAATATAGTAAACTATAAAAGAGGAGAAGCAGCATTAAAATATTGTGCACTAGGAGCAGGTTAGGAGCAAAATCTGGCATCCACAAAGTAATAAAGTGGATGCTAAGTGAAAATGCATCCCCCAATGAAATCACTGCAGTCATTATATTTTGTATATTGAATTATACTACTCAGCACGTAAGTAATAATGTCTACATTGATTTCTTAACTTTAGACCAGTGGTTCCCAATGTGGGGCCCACAAACTACGGTAGGACTTCAATTCCCAGAAATCTAAGTAAGTAAGTAAGTAAGTAAGTAAGTAAGTAAGTAAGTAAGTAAGTAAGTAAGTAAGTAAGTAAGTAAGTAAGTAAGTAAGTAAGTAAGTAAGTAAGTAAGTAAGTAGAAATTTCCTAAGAATAACAAAGATCATATTGTATCCATTAAGGGGGGGGGCACAAATTATGAACCACAGGCCTGCTGCACCAATTAATTCAGGCCCACACCACCCTTGCCACTCCCAGAAGTGGAAGTAAAATGTGCATGTGCAGGCACCAAGCATGCCCACACATGCGCAGAATGCTGCCATACATGACTCACAGTTGTCATAAATGCATTTATGACAGCCACGGGTAATTTATGGCTGCATTCTGCACATGCATGGGCACATTTGGTGCCCATGCATGTGTGTTTTATTTCTGCTTCTGGGTGGGAGGAACCACGTGACTGGCCCATGGCCTGAAAAGTGTGGGTGCTCCTGCATTAATGCATAAGAACATGATGCCTTGAAGGGTGCCCCAAAAGCAACCATACATAGGGAAACTAGGAAATTTATTTATTTATTTATTTATTGTTTAGATTTCTATACCGCTTTACTCCCCGAAAAGGGAACTCGAAGCGGTTTACAATAATAATGCTAAACAATACAAAATACGATACAAATAATACAAAGCAATATACAAATAAGATACAAAATGTCAATGATACAACATATCAATTATCAAAATGGTGAATGCATTGCAATATATCTGTATATTAATGTGGGAGCCAGGTAGGGATAGTTGGGATAAAGTTTCCAACCAGATCTCCTTTCTTGATCTTGAGAAGTTACTCAGAGAAGTTATGAAATGTTCATCTTTGTGTCTGGGCAGGTTTGTGATGGGAGTTGTGTTCTATCAGGTACGGTTTCCCAAGCCATGTAAGGCATTATATCTTTTACCAGCTCTTTGTACAGTACCTGGAAATGTATTGGCAGCTGAGTAGAGCCAAGCAGGGTAAGATATAATATGGTTCCTATCAGAAACTGGCCTTCAAACTAATAAAAGCAGAGCAAAGAGAACCAAAGACACTAAAGTGGCTTCAGTCTAGTACCCTCTTTTTTGTAAGCTTAATTGAACATAATGAGACTTACTTCCTAAAGGAATGGGTAATTAATATCAGTCTGACTAATATTTCATCTTTTCCTTGTTATTTCTTTTCTTTTGGTGTCTGCAAAACCTTCTTTCTCATTCTACATTAATTTTCCATAATTCCCTACTTTATAAAACAAAGATTCCCCAAAAAGCCATCAGTTGCTCAAGCGGATCCGTCAGACCTGGTCTTCTGCAAATGCAGAAAGAAGAAAGGAAGACTATATGGAACTATGCCAAACTATAGACATGGATTTGGGAAGTAAGTATTATACTGGCCAAATTTTGCCCTTTAGCTGCATTTCCTTCATCATAATGTCCAAGTCCCTGAAGCACCAGACACTGGGAATAAAATATAAAATGGATAATCTTCCTCTGTTTATGCTCAAGAATAGCATTTCACTCCAGGGGAAATCTGGATGTGTAGTATTTGCATTGAAAAGGGATTGTGCTTGCCTTTGGAACCTAAGTCTGTTTTAGCCATCAATGAGTGGTAATGAGTAGTAAGATTTTTGTGTGTATGAAGGGAATGTAGAATTCTATGGCCAGAGTTGGTCTACTTTATGGAACACAAAGCATTAACTATCACCATATCAGGGGTGAGCAACCTTGGTGCTCCAGCCTTTTTGGGACTTAAATTCCCAGAAGCCTTGACCAGCAGGTGTGCTGACTTGGGCTCCTGGAAATTGAAGTCGAAAAACAACTGGAGCACCAAGGTTGGTCATGCCTGTGTAAGTGATGAAGGGATAGTGTTTTAAAGAAAAAGGCTCTTTTTATTTATGTGGAATGTTTTCAAGATGTGTATTTTAGAGAAACAGCAGGATCCAAAGAAAAGTAAAAAGGAAATAGAAATACCTCGAGTTCTGTCCACCTTATCCCCCAGCAGTAGCTAACCACTGTGAAAAGAGAATACTGGACTACAAAGGGCTTTTGTCTAAACTAGCACATGTATCCCTATGTCCTTGTGTTTGTTCAATTGTAAAAATAATGGGTATGTGTGAATTCCAGACTTCATGAAATGTCTGAGCTATGCCATGCCATTTCTTACAGATTTCTCAGAGTCCAACAGACATGTTTCTCATACTCTGTTAAGAAAGACTTTTTCATGCCTTTTGAACTGGACATGGGGCACTACCAAAAATTTCTTGCACCACTGCTGTGAGTATCTAGTGCAGTGGCAGTGAACCTATTATTATTATTATTATTATTATTATTATTATTATTATTATTATTATTATTATTATTATTATTATTATTATTATTATTATTATTATTATTATTATTATTATTATTATTATTATTATTATTATTATTATTATTATTATTATTATTATTATTATTATTATTGCAGCTAACAGAGATACAAAATATCACAATTAATTACAAAATAGCAAATTATCATAATACAAAAACTCATCACACCAACTATGTCTGAGGAAATGTCCGGAGATGATGGCAGTGGCGCTGTCCTTGTGGCCAGCCAGGCCACACAGCTGTTGCTCCTTCCCTCAGCCAGGCTGGTTGAGGGAGAGTCCAGTAGAGGCACTTTAGAGACATTCCTATTCTATTTAGAGACCAAGTGCCCAAACTGCAACACAACCCACTTATTTATCACTAAGTGCCAACATGGTGGGGTGAAATCTGTGCTGGGGGAGGGAGAAAGCACTCCCATTGGACTGCTGGGCAGAGGGGCTGACCGAACTCTGTGCTGGGGCAACAGTTCGCATGCCCACAGAGAACACTCTGAGTGCCCCTCTGGCACTGCCTCATGCATCCAAAATAGGATTTCTTATTAGGCTGTTTGTGTTTTGATGGGTATATATGAAAATGTTAATATTTGTGTCAGTTTGTATTTTTGAGTTTTATTCTGTAAGCCACACTGAGTAGGAACGTTTTTCCTAGAAAGGTGGGATATAAATAAATAAAGGTTCGCCACCACTGATCTAATGAACCTGCATTAAAGTTGGTGTGCATTTAGCAAACACTAGTATGTGTACAATTTTCTTTCATTGACGTGGAACACTGCCTTGTTGCAGTCTTTTATCTACCCTGGTTACATGCAGCAGAACGTATCCATGATCTACCATCATCACCATGTCAGTTTACTCATCCCTGTCTGCCACAGCCCATGATGTACAATCAGGACAACAGTAACCCTGTTCAACTGTCCAGAAAAGGGTTAAATTGAATGTGTGAGCAGAATGATAAAGAGAGAGTTTCATACCTACTTGCTATCTCAATAGAAAGAGCAACTGGCTGGGGAGGGCAGCTTTTGCTATATACAGCTTCTCCCTGTGACTGGGAATCAGTTCTCAGCTGTGTGAAGATGCTCCCTTTACAGCAGACTGTCATATCTTCTTATTGTCCTTCTTCATATGGGGATAATGACAGGCAGGAGGTGGGGCTAGATTTTCTCAGTCACATTTCCAAAACGAGGCCACTTTTCTGAAGAAGGGTTTCTGAAAACCGGCTGAAACAATAATAATGAATGATAAAATCATCATAATTTTAAAAACCTATCCACAAAGGACAGTAAGAATAAACAATCCAAAACAGAGAAGAGCACTTTAATGGGCAAATCACACCAGGACAGAGTCATATAATAATAAATGAAGCATTCAGAGATGATAGCACTTTTCAAAAACTTGAAAGATAGCCATAAAGCAATGGGGCAGGATCTTTTCTCAATCATCCAACAGTGTAGGACACAAAATAATGGGCTGAAATGTCAGGAAGCCAGATATAGGCTGACTATCAGGAAAAACCTAATGACAATACCTCTCCATTTACCTCAGGATAGTGATTGCTCCAGTGCTGAAGGCGTTTAAGATACCATTAGATAACTATCTGCCAGCTATACTTTGATTTGGATTTCTGCATTGAGCAGGGTGTTAGACTTGGCAACCTCATAGGCTCCTTCAATTTCAGTTATTCAATGTCATGTTTGGCCGGACATCCCGCTATGGTAATGGAGTAGACTGTACAGCCAGAGACTCAATGCTGAGTGTCAGGCAGCAGTTAACTAACCTGACTCCCTAAAAGGGCTAACGGCTAAAAGCAGATAAGCCTCTTTAGATGGGGTGATGGTCCCCTCAGTGCAGGAAGTGCCACTGGAAAACATCGTATTGGGTACAATGGCAAAATGAGCAGAGGAGGAACTCTGATTCCCAACAGTCATGGAGGTGGAAGAGGCTATGCCCGATGGAGTAGCTGTGAAGGTGCACCTTGTCCATATCCTCAAGGCTGAGGCAGTCCATTGCAGTCCCTGTGTTAAATCCTGCATGTCTCATTTTCTATGTGCTGCAGGAGATGGCTCTGTGATCATAGCATGTGGGTAATTTCATTGCAAGCTGAGATCCATCTTAAACAAATCACACCAATGGCATTTTTCCTGCTTCAGGAAAAATGTATTCTTGGATATAAGTTGCAGTTGACAACGACAACAGTTATTCTATGATTCTATTATTATTTTGGGATGAAAATGTTACTATCAGCAGTACAAGCATTAATATTGATCCATGCGCTCCGGTGTCTAGTCTGCTTGCCACATGAGCACAGAAATGTCTGCAGATGCAGACAATGCTGGCTCTTCGGCTAAGAACCAGAGATGAGCTCCGGACCCTAGAGTCAGATATGACTGGTCTTTGAGCAAGGGACACTTGTACCTTTACCTTTAGAGTAGCTGTGATGTTTGGATTGGTTCTGTCCTCTTCACACTAATTCTTTGTTTTCCATTATATTGCTAGCTGATGTCAAATTCCCTGAGCTGACAAATAAGCCAGTTGTTTCTCTGATTGATGCTGGCTTGACCATAAATACTGCTTACCCATCAGCTCTTCTCCCAGAGAGGCAGGCAAAGCTGATCATTTCTTTTGACTACAGCGCTGGTGATCCTTTTCTGGTAATTAGTTTCATTTTTGCATAAAAGGTGAGAAGAAGCATGTTTATGAAAGGATAATACTGCCAGAATTTATCATACCTGTCAAGTATCCCTGATTGGTTGGGATTTCCCGTATTTTTGTGCTGATTTTCTCCATTTCTTGCCTGGAGCTGCTGCTACCCCGTAATTTGGCAGTGGGGGGAAAGGAGTTACTGCCTATCCCTTCTGTGCAGGTCCTTTCTACGCATGCGTAGAACCCTTCTATGCATGCGTAGAAGGATTCTGTGCAGAAGGGGATGCGTAGAAGCCTACGCATGCGTAGAAGTGAGCTGCGCAGAATGGTTCTGCGCAGGTCCATTCTACACATGCGTAGAACCCTTCTATGCATGTATAGAACCCTTCGAAGGGGATGCGTAGAAGCCTTCTACGCATGCGTAGAATGGACCTGCGCAGAAACATTATGCACAGGTCCCGTAATCTCCGGAGCTGCGCTTGACAGGTATGGAATTTATGCAAACAACAACAAATCTTACCACAAATATTTCACTAGCCTTCTTGTGTTATGTTTGTAAAGGAATGTGAACAGAAAAGAGAATTAGAGCTGGGGGCCGGGTCACACTTTCTCAGTCAGCTTTGAGGGCGGGACAGCCATTTTGTCCTGCCTGCACAATGGGGTGGCCATTTTGTCCCAACAGCTTCAAAGAGGTGGCCATCTTTTTTCTAAAATGCCCTTGGAGGGGTGGGGGCCCACATGAAATGGCACTGGGGGCCAGATCCAGCCCATGGGCCATAGGTTGGAAGCCCCTGCATTAGAGGAATAGACTTTTTCTTCTTAAAAGTTTAGTTTCGGTACACAGATGCACTGTAGCTATTAACAGATTATTCCTCTTTTCACTAGTTAGTGGTGTTTTAAGTTTCTCTTCCCATAGAGGTCTCTGTAACACAGCTTCATACCCCACTATTATGCGTGTTTGATTCTCCACAAATGTCAGTTTCCTTTTCTTCTACATTCCAATGTTTAAACTGTTAAACGTTTCCCACCAAATTTTGGAGTAAATTTAGCCAGCTCTACTGGCCAAATCATAGCTCTAACTTACTGCCTTGAAGCTGTTAAAGCTGCCAAAAATAGTGAGATGCTGCAGTCCTACCTGAGAACTGGAAATAAAGCTGAAATCCTTTGGGATTCCTAACCAGACTTTAAAGAGTTACAAACTTAAAAGTCTGCCTGGATGTGTGAATATGCCATTTTTACAATTTCTTCTACATTCAATTTGTGGTGTTTTTTTAAACCCTCAAGTTTAGGGGAAAATTGAATTTGATTTTTTTTTAAAAAAAAATCTTTAGCAAAATAAATCTTCATCACCACAGACTCTGATACAGGAAGTCCTTTAAAATAAGTCCTTTGACTATTGAATAATACTAGAGTACTGCAGTACGGACTCATGCAAATACCTAAGACCCCAGTAGTGTCAGAACATTTCTTAAATGCATTTCTTAAATGCAGCATAGGATGCAGCAACAACTATTTTAAAGTGAATTTTACAATTTGATGACAGACTTTTTTTTTTTTGGTTCAGACAATTAGAAAAGCTATTGAACACTGTCAAGCACACGGAATTGCTTTTCCAAGGGTAGACGAGAGAGACCTGCAGGAAATTGATAACCCATCTGATTGCTACATCTTCAGAGGAGAAAATGCTCCAACTGTCATACACTGCCCACTGTTCAATAATGTCAACTGTCCAGGTAACTCGGAAATAGGATTCATTAAGGAAATGTCTAGGCTTCTTTTGTTCATCAGTGTCTTCCCTTCCATAAACATTTTTGTAAAAGTGATCCCTCCCTTCTTTATTATCCTGTCTCGTGCTACTGGGTTTCAAAAAAAAATATTCATTTTCTTACTGTTAATGGAGGGAATATCTGTAACTGGGGCAATCTGTAATGTATCAGAAATGGATAGTGAAGACTCTGAACCTGAAGACTGGAATGTCAGAGTTTGATACCTGCCAACCTAGCAGTTTGAAAGCAAGAAATTGCAAGTAGATTAATAGGTACCACTTTGGTGGGATGGTAAATAGCCTTCTGTGCACATGTCCTTGGCTGTAAACAGAGATGAACACTGAACCCTAGAGGGCGACCTTCCCCTTTACCTATTACTTTATGTCATGCCTCCCACAATACCTTCTACAAGAAAAGTCAATGTTCCCTTCTCTGGTCCCTCCAATCTCATGCCTGGAGATTTGCTGCTGGCAAGTTTTCTTTCATTTTCTGTCTTTGAGGCAAAGACAACTTTCTGAAGGGACAAGGGCACAAGTGGTTAGGCACATTCAGTGAAAGATCTTGGAGCTTCTAGTTCAGTGAGTCATGAATGACCCTCAGCCCATTCAGTTGTGTCATTTTTGTTTGGTATTTATGGAAGATTCCTTTTCAGTGCCTCATCCAAATCAAATGCATATGTACTGTAGCTCATTCATTCACAATGTTTTCTTTCCAGGCAAAATTGCTGAATATAGAGAGCAGTTTACTACCTTCAAGATGAACTACTCGGAAGAGGAGATTGATAAATTGCTCACTGCAGCAAAAATGAATGTAGCGAATGTTCAGCAAAAGATTCTAAAAGAGATTGAGCAGATTGTGGGCTCACCTTCACATAAAGCTTAAAAACAAGCAAGCAAGCAAACAAACAAACTGCAATAGTAGGAAATACATATTTATCTTAATACTTATGTGATTTGACCTTAACTGTGTTGTGTGTCTTTACATGTAAGACAATGTGGAAGGGTGAACAATGATGTTCAGTGTGGAAGGGTGAACAATGATGCAGCTGGTCCAGAATGTGGCTGCCCGGGTGGTGATGGGGTGCGGGCGCTATGCCCATGCCTCACCACTGCTCCGGGAACTGCGCTGGTTACCAGTTTTTTTAAATTATTATTATTCTTAGATTTTTATGCCGCCCACTCGGGAAAACCCGACTCAGGGCAGCGCACAACGGTAAAAACAGATAAAATACAGTAAAATATAACAAAACAGATTAAAACCCTCACTCGACCACCCACCAACCCACCCTCCCACTCCCACCCCACATCAAAGACTAAAAAGGGAATAGGGAATGGAGGAATACCACAGTACACAACACACACACACACAAAAGTTTGCCTCCAGGTGCAATTCAAAGTGCTGGTGATGACCTGTAAAGCCCTACATGGTAGTGGGCCAGGATACCTAAGAGACCGCATCACCCCAAGAATGTTTGTCCATCCAACCAGAGCGGACCAGAAGGGTTTCCTAACTGTGCCATCAGCTAGAGGGGCTCGTCTCTCTAGCATGAGGAGGAGGGCCTTCTCCGTGTCTGCTCCAGCCCTGTGGAACCTCCTGCTGACAGAATTATGGATGCAGACAGAACTGTTGCCCTTTAGGAAGGAACTTAAAACCTGGCTGGCAAGGCGGGTGTGGGGCACTGATAGGGAGGTGGCCCCCACCCGTTGGCTCGTTTAAAATAATTTGTTCCTCTTTCTCAGATGGGGTGGGTGGGTTTTTAATGGGTTGGCTTTTAAGTGATTTTTATGGATGTTTTTATGTCTTGTGAGTCCCTCTGGCAAGGGGGCGGCAATATAAATTTAATAAATAAATAAATAAATGTGCAGGTTGCAGTAAAACTCAAAAAATTAGAATATCGTGCAAATATCCATTCATTTCAGTAATGAAACTTAAAAGGTAGGGCTTGATATATCTCGCTTTGCTTGTAATGAGTCTATCTCATATATTTGTTTCACCTTTTAAGTTGCACTACTGAAATGAATGAACATTTGCATGATATTCTAATTTTTCAAGTTTCACCTGCATACTTGATTTTTTGTTGTTGTTGCATCAGCAGTAATAATAAAAACTGAAGTGAAACTCATCCCTCTGAACTTTTCTGGGATTTTTCCTCCCCTTCCAATAAATTCAGTGGAATAATCCCCACCATTTTTGTGCTCACAAGCAAGGTGAAAATGTTGTATTACCATTTACTGTACACACAACCCTACAATCACTGTACTGTATATATCTTTCTTCTTTCTCTCTGCTGGTGCAGCAGAAAGTTTAGAATTAGTGGAATGATTTATATATTGGTACAGTGGTACCTCATATAATGATTTTAATCTGTCCCACGGAGCTCGTCGTTGTACGAAACATTTGCTATATGATGCATGCATTGTATAGCGATTTTCCCTATGGGATGCATTGTACAACATTTTTTTTTGCTAAGTGGTTTTCCCATTGAAAAACTGTGGTATGATTTTTTCCATAGGGAAAATTGTTATGCGGGACACCACTTTCCCCCAAAACCTAATTGTTATCTGATTTCGTTGCTATACGGGGAGATTGTTGTATGAGGTTCCACTGTATATACAGATCGTATGGAATGTTCTTCACAAAATAAATCTTCTTTTTCTGGTATACTCTCATACCTGTCAACTGCGACTCCAGCCAATCCGGGACCTGCGCAGAATGGTTCTGCGCAGGTCACCTTCTATGCATGCGTAGAGGGGTTCTACGCAAGCGTAAAACCCTTCTACGCATGCGTAGAAGGTGACCTGCGCAGAGGGGCTGCGCAGTACCTTCTTTCCCCCACTGCCAAATTCCGGGGATTCGGCAGCGCGGGGCAGGAAATGGCGCAAATCGGTGCCGAAAACCAGGGAATCCTGGCCAATCCGGGAAGGTTGACATGTATGAACTCTTGCCGTCATCGAATGCTTTCTCAATATTCTCAGGAACTACTTCTAGTGGAATGCCTCCCAATAATAATAAATCTGTGCTGTCAAATTGATTCAAACAAAGCAGTTGCCGAATGGTACAATCCATAGAAGCAAGCACACTCCATTCTAAGCTCGAAAAAGGGTAAAATTTAATCCAAATTCTATGTAAAAATCTCCCAGGTTACAGATTTTTTCAGAAATAAATTCCTTCTTCAGACATACAACATTTGAATATCTGTAACAATACAATATGATTAATGAATGTTACAATTTATTAATTTTATAATTTTATAATGTAATAATTCTATAATATAGAGTATAATAATTTTATAATAATCTTTAATACACTTAAATAATGCACAATAAATTCAGTTTGAAAGCAACCCATAGATGAATAATCTTGTTTATGATTTATGTTAGTATTACCAACACCCACCTTGTATATCCTATTTCTTATATTTCTTAATTCTTTTGTCTAGGAAATCTCCTTTTTTCTTATTTATCTTTTTATATATTCATATTGCTTCTTTTATATGTGTTCCAAGCCTCACTCAGGCATCTCTATGTGGCCTTGTTAAACGTTAACTTATACTGTACTGAGAAATATCTGTGTTGCAGTTTTAGATAAGATAAATCTTTATTGTCATTGTCTCCTTGCAGGAACATCGAAATTTCTCTACCTTGCAAAGAGGCCCATGTTCTTGTGAACTAGTTTTCCCAGAAAATTTTCATGCATCAATGATGTGCCAACAAAAAGCTTTGATCTCAGAATAATACTGGGAAATCCCCTTCCTGTGTTGTTCATTCAGACTCACTTTGCTGCAGCCTTTTGCTTTCAGTTGGACTTATCTTTTTTCAGTAGAGCCACTGTTGTGTTCTGATGGTTTTACTGTACACATGGATTGAAATGTATCTGAGTCAATGTAACCTTGCCTATAGCAACAATGTAACCTTCAGCTGTATCATATAAGCCCTGTAATAGGACGCGAGCTAATGACCACCAGCTGGCAGCAGCGAGCGTCCAAGCTCTCTTGGTCCGAACTCATCAAAGGCAACAGCGCGGGAAGTTTTCCCGCCACTACCTACACCTGGACAAGAAGGGCGTGACCTGTAATGACGTCACGCAGACAGTAGCCAATGGGCTACCATGGCACCACGTTCAAATGTATTACTGCTGTATATAAAGAGCTATTGATCCGCCATTACCTCATGTTCCCTCTGTCCACGATGCAATAAACCTGAGTTAACCCAGCCCGAGGCTGTGTCCCGTGTCTTGGTTTGCATACACCAAATTGGCGACGAGGATGGGATAATGGATCCCCACGGAACAGCCAGGGCACAGAGCGGGTTCAACATCACCAAACCGCAGGACTGGGAGCTGCTTGAGATGGACTTCCAGGCGGCACTGGTGGAACTCAGAGTCAAACAAGACGACGAGGAGAGGAAGAGGGCCATCCTCACCAGAATGCTCGGGATGGAAACCAAGCGGACGCTGGTGGGCATAATCGCTCCGAAGAAGGTGAGCGACTTTAAGGCGAGCGACATCATGAAGCTGCTGCGAGAGCGGTTCTGCCCCTCGAGGGCAATGTTTCCCGCTCGGAGCGCGTTTTGGAGGCGAGTCCAAGCGCCAGACGAGTCGGTTGAGGCATTCGTGGCCGCCATGAGGATAGCCGCCGCCCCCTGTAAATGGGGCGACATCCTGGAGATGATCCTCAGGGACGGCGTGTTATGTGGCCTGAAAGACAAGGAGGTGCAGCGCAGCTTGATGAATAAGGAGCCGCCACCCACGCTGGCCGAAGTCATAGAGGCCGCGGAAGCCGCAGAGTCCACGAATGCCGGAGTGGACGAGATGCATCAGTGGCGTGAGTGGCGTCCTAAAGCCGGCAAGGCGGAAAATTCGGTGCACGGGAAGGCCGGACAGTCGGTGCACGCGACTCGGCGGGCCTCAAAGTCGTCTACGGAAGGCAGCGACGGCGAGGAGGTCCAGAAGGTCCGGAAGGGCGGTCGACGCTGCGAGGGTTGCGGAGCGGCCCACGAGCGCGCGAGATGCCCGTTCAGGAAGGCCGAGTGTTACACCTGCGGCCGTCGGGGGCACATCGCCAAGGCGTGCAGAAAGCGGAAAGAGGGCCGGAGGCAATCACAAGACCGCGCGGCCAGGCCGGACCGTCCAGCAAGGCCCAAAGATGGCGCCCAGACCACGAGGAAGCAGGACGGCGTGGGCCGCGTCTCGGACAGCAGCGAGGACGACGCCTCAGTGTTCAGCGTGTCCGCGGGACAGTCCCATTACTTCGTTGAGGTATTAGTACAAGGGGCCCCTATTAAGATGGAAATTGACTCGGGGTCCTCCTTTTCCATAATTCCCCAGAAAGAGTTCCTGAAAATCGACCCCCACGTGCGGCCAAAGCTTAAAGCGTTGAGGTCCACACTACGGGACGTACAGGGAAACAACATTCCGGTATTGGGGGTTGGGAAGTTTCGGGTCAATTTTAAGAGACATTCTGCGGAACTGCCCCTAGTTGTCCTGAAAGGGGGAAGCTGTAGCCTCCTGGGAACACAGTGGTTTCAGCCCTTAGGGTTGTTCATAGGGGGGGTGCATACCGTGGGGGGAGACCCAATACAAGCGGTTTGCGATGCGCATCCCGCCGTTTTTGAGAAAGGACTCGGAAAGTTCAAGGGACCCCCTGTAGCTTTCGACATAGACCCGGAGGTCCGCCCGATAAGACTCAAACCACGCAGGGTGCCGTTTGCACTCAAGGACAAGATAGAGGCGGAATTGGACAAGCTGGTGGGCCAGGGGATTCTTATTCCTGTTGATTCCGCGGAGTGGGAAACTCCAATTGTAACGGCTCTAAAGGCTAACGGGGAGGTGCGCATTTGCGCAGATTATAAGTGTACAATTAACAAGGCGATCCGCCCTAATGCATACCCGGTGCCAGTGATAAGCCACCTTTTGGCCAGGCTAAATGGGGGAAAGTGTTTCGCTAAGCTCGATTTGGCACAAGCTTATCAGCAACTTCCTGTGACCCCCGCCACGGCCGCGGCACAAACGATAGTTACACATAAGGGAGCGTTCCAGGTGTCGCGGTTACAGTTCGGCGTGAACTCGGCACCCGGTCTTTTTCAATCGCTCGTGGAACGCCTCCTAAAGGGCCTGGAGGGGGTGTTGCCTTATTTTGATGACGTGTTGATAACAGGGGGGAGTGAGGCTGAACTAGCGAAAAGGTTGGACAAGGTACTGACCGTGTTCGAGAAAGCGGGGCTGAGATTGAGGAAGGATAAATGTGTTTTTTTCGAAACAGAGGTCGAGTTTTTAGGGTTCCGAATCACACCCGAGGGGATTAAGCCGTCCAAATCCAAGGTAGCAGCCATTAAAAAGGCCCCTCGCCCCACATCCAAGACCGAGCTGCAATCTTTCCTGGGGCTCCTAAATTTTTACCATACATTCCTCCCGCGGAAGGCGTCCGTGGCCGAACCGCTCCATCGGTTGCTGAAAAAGGAGGAGCCGTGGATATGGGGTGATGAGCACGAGAGGGCGTTCAAGGAGCTAAAGCAACTCCTAACATCTGAGGCAATCCTGACGCATTTCGACCCCAAACGGCCTGTGGTCCTAGTTTGTGATGCATCCCCGGTGGGGGTGGGGGCGGTGCTGTGCCACGTGTTGGAGGACGGAAGGGAGGCCCCGGTAGCATTTTACTCAAGGTCCCTGTCCCAAGCGGAGCGGAATTACGCGCAAACCGACAGGGAAGCATTAGCAATCGTATCGGGGACCAAAAAATTTCACGATTTTTTGTATGGCCGCCCGTTCAAAATCGTGACCGATCACAAACCGCTGTTAGGGATTTTCACGGCGCACAAGCCCACGCCGCAGATCCTGTCCCCGAGAATGCTGCGATGGGCTATTTTCCTCAACGCGTACCAACATGAGTTGGAGTACAGGCCCGGAAAGGAGATCAGCCATGCTGATGCGCTTTCGAGATCCCCCTTGCCATTGTCGGACGCCCAAAAGGCGAGAGCAGAAAAGGACCGCCAGGTGTTGCTAATTGAGGTTTTAGACGCTCCCCCAATAGTGCCAGCCGACATTGCTAGGGCGACAGGAAAGGACAGGACGCTGGCGAAGGTTTGCTCATGGGTGCAGAAGGGGTGGCCGGGTTCGTCCCCGAGTACGGAGTTCGACCCGTTCTTTAGGAAAAAGCTAGAGTTGTCCCTAGAGAGGGGGTGCCTTCTGTGGGGCCAACGGGTGGTGGTCCCTGCGCCCCTGCGGACGAGGGTGCTCGAACTGCTGCACATCAGCCACCCGGGCATAGTTCGTTCAAAGGCGCTGGCCCGGAGTTACTTCTGGTGGCCGCAGCTGGACACGGATATTGAGCACATGGTTGGCACTTGCGAGGCTTGCCAGGGGTCCCGCCCTGAGGCGGCCCGTCTTCCACATAGGGAATGGGACACAGCACGGGGGCCATGGTCCAGGGTGCACGTAGATTTCGCTGGCCCATTCCGAGGAACCATGTTTCTCCTAGTCGTGGATGCGTTCTCCAAGTGGCTGGAGGTTATCCCGGTAAAAAGCACGTCCTCCGCCACGACAATTAGCCGGCTACGGAGAGTCTTTTCCACGTTCGGTTTACCCGACACTTTAGTCAGCGATAACGCTAGTTGTTTCACCTCCGCTGAGTTCGGGGCATTCATGGCAACAAACGCCATTCGGCATATCACGTCCGCACCGTTTCACCCGGCCACGAATGGCCAAGTGGAACGGTTGGTGCGTACAACGAAGGAGGCGCTGCGGCGCATGGGCTCGGGGGACCTGAATCACCAAGTGTGCCAATTCCTCTTAGCGTATAGGGTGACCCCTTTGGCATCCGGCTACTCGCCGGCAGAGCTCTTGATGCGGCGAAAACTGACCACGCTCCTGTCCAGGCTAGACCCAACGAGAATCGAGGATAAAGGGAAAAACGTGGGGTTGGCAGTCTCGAAAGGTTTCGCTGCCGGTGACCCTGTTCACTGCAGGAACTATTCCAGCGCAGGGCCAGCCTGGGTACCAGGGACGGTTGTAGAACAGACGGGGCCAGTGTCGTACCGGGTCGAGACGAACACCGGCCTCCTCTGGAGGAGGCACGCAGATCAACTGAGGCACCGGGTGATTGGGCCAGTCAGTGGAGCTCAGCAACAGGATTCAGCGTTAGGGTTCTCCCCCACCCGCGTAACCCAAGGGGGAGACAGCAGTGGACAACAGTCCCAAGCATGGGGGGAAGGAAGCAGAAGCAGCGGCCCCGACTCGTATCCCTTTGATACGCCAGCTCTAGCAGGGGCCGGGGAAGGGGGAGAGGAGTTCGCGACCGCTGCCCCCGATAGTGATTTTGATTTTGATTTGGCGAGCCGGGGGGGTTTTCAGGAGTGTTCCCCCACCCATCCAAGCGAGAAGAGGGGTTTTTCGTTAGCCCCCAGTGCCCCCGGTTCCTCCCTAAGAAAGAGCACACCTCCCAACAGCGCCGCGGAGCCGCGGAAAGTCACTAACGAGTCTCCCTCTCATATTGCAGGACAGGAGACCAGGGGACAAAGAGAAGGTAGCAATCCCAGGGAGAGGCAGCCCGCACCGAGACCCCAGCGTGTTCGAAATAAGCCATCTTGGCTGAGAGACTTTGTCTCATAAGGGGGGGGGAGTGTGTTAAGGTGGGCTCGAGACTTTGTCTCGTCCTAGGGGGGAGGGATGTTGTGTTCTGATGGTTTTACTGTACACATGGATTGAAATGTATCTGAGTCAATGTAACCTTGCCTATAGCAACAATGTAACCTTCAGCTGTATCATATAAGCCCTGTAATAGGACGCGAGCTAATGACCACCAGCTGGCAGCAGCGAGCGTCCAAGCTCTCTTGGTCCGAACTCATCAAAGGCAACAGCGCGGGAAGTTTTCCCGCCACTACCTACACCTGGACAAGAAGGGCGTGACCTGTAATGACGTCACGCAGACAGTAGCCAATGGGCTACCATGGCACCACGTTCAAATGTATTACTGCTGTATATAAAGAGCTATTGATCCGCCATTACCTCATGTTCCCTCTGTCCACGATGCAATAAACCTGAGTTAACCCAGCCCGAGGCTGTGTCCCGTGTCTTGGTTTGCATACACCAAAGCCACTTTTTGTATTCAGTTAGCACGGGAAGATGATATTTATCTTGGTTTGTATACTTTAGGAAAACCATAAAATGTATCAACGTTTAAGTTCCCAAGAACTGTTTGTAGTCTGGGCGGAATGGGAAAGGGAGTAGCTAAGGACATAAAATATTTGCCCAGTTTTGTAGTCATGAAGTCTGTTCTTAAAATCAGTATTGAGGTGGCGATTTCAGCCTGAAGATGTCACTGATAGATGTGCAGGTAAAAAGTACCATGTACACTAGGAACCTTACCTTGGATACCTTGGAGTCGTTATTCAGCTAGGAGTCCGCGCATTGGTAGACATCTCCACAATGACATTCCTTACATGCAAACGGACTTGAGAAATCAAGTTCATCTGCATGCAGTTTTTAGCCATTTGGATATCATAGCAAAATTGGTTCCTGCTGTCTGATAGCAAAACCAATTAGCTGCTTGGGAGAAATTATAACCCACTCCTTTATCTGATCAGTGTTAAGAATAAATATAAATATATATGACACACCCAGAGAATGTCCTGTCCTGTCCCTATGTATCTAATGAAAGGAAGCCAATTAATTGAGTGTACTTTCTTGCCTCACACACAGTAAGCCTTTATTCATTTCACTTGAGTTAAAAAAAGTTAATTGGAACCATACTGCTAGGCAGAAAATTTGATTTCTGATTAATTACAAGACTGCCATCTCCTGTTTCTTGATTCATAATGCCAGTTCACTGAACTGCTTATAAAGAATCCAAGAAAATGACATGGGAGGATTTTATTTATTTTTTGCTTACTTAGAAAGGTCAGAGATTGGAAGAAACCAGTTGAAGTTACATGGAAGAGGTAACTTTTCTTTGGTAATTAGGGCACAATGGAGTTACATTTCAAAAGCAATGCAACAAATGGTTATAGCCTTCACTATTTTTGTTGAGGGAGGAGAGATCCACTTATTTCATTTCCCCCCTCAGATAGTGTTCCCAAGTTATTCAGCAGTCCTTGAGAGTCCAGCACCCAAATCTGAGAGCCCCTTGGAAAGTCCTAAGGGCAGGTTAAACATGGGGTGGGACAGATGCCTGAATTGCTTGTTGATCTGCTGATTGTGGGAGCAGAAATGAGAGAAATCAAGGTAAATGGCACCAGAATTCAGGTAAAACCAATATAACCAGGTAATCTGTTAATCCGGAACCAGAAAGGTGGACCTGGAGATACACAGGCAGGTGGCAAATTCATGGATATAGCTGAAACTTTTGCCACCAAGGTCTTGGGCTTGCCTTGCCTGTGGCCTTACCTGTGGTGCAAAGTAAGCAAAACAATACTACAGGAGAAAAAATAACTTACAAACACAGTCCTTTGAATTTCAAAATACTTCCCCTTGGAGAAGGAATCATACTTATTTCTAAGAAAATAAGACTTGGTGCTTATTAGCAGGGGTGTGCTGGCTACACTAAAAAAGCACTGGACAGGGAGTAATGACGAACAAAATACAGTGAAACCTCTAAATACGATTTTTCCCATTCCACGAGGTTATTTGTATGTCAAAAACACATTGCATTACCAGAAGAGGCCACTGGATGTCACCATATTTTTTGCATGTTGATTTTTTCTATTAAAAATTTGTATGTCGGTTTTTTTTAGCCAGGATTTCTATTTGTATGTCAGATTTTTTTGTAAGCCGAACCATTTGTATGTCGGAGCTCCGCTGAATATACATTCCCACTTGCCTTCTAATTTCAACTCCCCTCTGGGGATTCGAACAGACAACCTCTTGCTTACAAGGCAAAATTGCAACCTCTAAACCACAGCAGCTCCACAGTAAATGGAGGTGTTTTTCTAAGCTTATCTTTGGCAGTAAAGGAGGAGAAGGCAGGCTTAGAAACATGGAGTCCCATTCATTTGCTCTATCGTTTCAGGCATCACGGCTCATCTTGGCTCTTTGGATTGGCATCCAAGGGGGGCACAATGGTACTGGGGGCCTGGGGTGTGCTCCGGGCTGAGTCCCGGACGGTAGCCCGGTGGGCCAGCCCACCACTGTTTATTAGAGAAATACACTTGAGGAGGCAAAAGTCCTTATTCTCAATAATTAAAGTGGAGAGCGGAGAGCCATGACTGCTCTTTCCATCTCTGGGGAAAAAAATGGAGAAGATCTCTTAATTCCAGGAATGAAAGGTGTGAGGAAGGAAGGAAGTGGTATCAGCAACCTCAGAACAGCAATATAAACAGCAAAAAAAAACTCAGCACAGGTCACAGCAGGGAAAGCCTCAGTTTGGGCAGTGGTGGTGCCCATTTTCTCCTCTGAAAATGTAGCAATCAGATGAGTTATCAATTTCCTGCAGGTCTCTCTCGATTACCCTTGGAAAAGGAATTCCGTGTGCTTGACAGTATTCAATAGCTTTTCTAGTGGTCTGAAACAAAGAAATAAAAGTCTGTCATCAAATTGTAAAATTCACTTTAAAATAATTGTTGCTGCATCCTATGCTGCATTTAAGAAATGCATTTAAGAAATGTTCTGACACTACTGGGGTCTTAGGTAGATGCATGAGTCCGTACTGCAGTACTCTAGTATTATTCAATAGTCAAAGGACTTATTTTAAAGTACTTCCTGTATCAGAATCTGAGGTGATAAAGATTTTTTTTTAAAAAAAATCAAATTCATTTCCCCCCTAAACTTGAGGGTTTAAAAGAAACACACCACAAATAGGAATGTAGAAGAAATTGTAAAAATGGCAGATTCACACATCCAGGCAGAGGACCTTTAAGTTTGTAACTCTTTAATGTCTGGTTAGGAGTCCCAAGGGATTCAGCATTGTTTCCAGTTCTCAGGTAGGATTGCATTATCTCACTCTTTTTTGGCAGCTTTAACAGATTCAAGGCAGTAAGTTAGAGCTATGATTTGGCCAGTAGAGCTGGCTAAATTTACTTCAAAATTTGGTGGAAAATGTTTAACAGTTTAAACATTGGAATGTAGAAGAAAGGGAAACTGACATTTGTGGAGAATCAAACATGCATAATAGTGGGGTATGAAGCTGTGTTACAGAGACTTCTATGAGAAGAGAAACTTAAAGCACCACTAACTAGTGAAAAGAGGAATAATCTGTTAATAGCTACAGTGCATCTGTGTACCGAAACTAAACTTTTAAGAAGAAAAAGTCTATTCCTCTAATGCAGGGTTTCCCATCCTATGGCCCATGGGCTGGATCTGGCTCCCAGTGCCACTTTATGTGGGCCCCCACCCCTCCAAGGGCATTTTAGAAACAAGATGACCACCTATTTGAAGCTGTTGGGACAAAATGGCCACCCCATCGTGCAGGCAGGACAAAATGGCCGTCTAGCCCTCAAAGCTGACTGAGAAAGTGTGAACCGGCCCCCAGCTCTAATTCTCTTTTCTGTTCACATTCCTTTACAAACATAACACAAGAAGGCTAGTGAAAGATTTGTGATAAGATTTGTTGTTATTTGCATAAATTCTGGCAGTATTATCCTTTCATAAACATGCTTCTTCTCACCTTTTATGCAAAAATGAAACTAATTACCAGAAAAGGATCACCAGCACTGTAGTCAAAAGAAATGATCAGCTTTGCCTGCCTCTCTGGTAGAAGAGCTGATGGGTAAGCAGTATTTATGGTCAAGCCAGCATCAAGCCAGCATCAATCAGAGAAACAACTGGCTTATTTGTCAGCTCAGGGAATTTGACATCAGCTAGCAATATAATGGAAAACAAAGAGTTAGTGTGAAGAGGACAGAACCAATCCAAACATGACAGCTACTCTAAAGGTAAAGGTCTCCCTTGCTCGAAGGCCAGTCATATCTGACTCTAGGGTCCAGTGCTCATCTCTGTTTCTTAGCTGAAGAGCCACCATTGTCTGCGTCTGCAGACATTTCCGTGGTCATGTGGCAAGCATGACTAGACACCGGAGCGCATGGATCAATATTAATGCTAGTAACATTTTCATCCCAAAATAATAATAGAATCATAGAATAACTGTTGTTGTTGTCAACTGCAACTTGTATCCAAGAATGCATTTTTTCCTGAAGCAGGAAAAATGCCATTGGTGTGAATTTGTTTAACACCGGGACTGCAATGGACTGCCTCAGCCTTGAGGATATGGACAAGGTGCGCCTTCACAGCTTCTCCATCGGGCATAGCCTCTTCCACCTCCATGACTGTTGGGAATCAGAGTTCCTCCTCTGCTCATTTTGCCATTGTACCCAATACGATGTTTTCCAGTGGCACTTCCTCCACTGAGAGGACCATCACCCCACCTAAAGAGGCTTATCTGCTTTTAGCCGTAGGCCCCTTTAGGGAGTCAGGTTAGTTAACTGCTGCCTGACACTCAGCATTGAGCCTCTTGCTGTACAGTCTACTCCATTACCATAGCGGGATGTCCAGCCAGACATGACATAGAATAACTGAAATTGAAGGAGCCTATGAGGTTGCCAAGTCTAACACCCTACTCAATGCAGAACTCCAAATCAAAGTATAGCTGGCAGATAGTTATCTAATAGTATCTTAAACACCTTCTGCACTGGAGCAATCACTATCTCCTGAGGTAAGTGGAGAGGTATTGTCATTAGGTTTTTCCTGATAGCCTATATCTGGTTTCCTGACATTTCAGCCCATTATTGTGTGTCCTACACTGTTGGATGATTGAGAAAAGATCCTGCCCCATATCTTTATGGCTATCTTTCAAGTATTTGAAAAGTGCTATCATCTCTGAATGCTTCATTTATTATTATATGACTCTGCCCCGGTGTGATTGCCCATAAAAGTGCTCTTCTCTGTTTTGGATTGTTTATTCTTACTGTCCTTTGTGGATAGGTTTTTAAAATTAGGATGATTTTATCATTCATTATTGTTTCAGCCGGTTTTCAGAAACCCTTCTTCAGAAAAGTGGTCTCATTTTGGAAATGTGACGACTGAGAAAATCTAGCCCCACCTCCTGCCTGTCATTATCCCCATATAAAGAAGGACAATAAGAAGAAATGATAGTCTGTTGTATAGGGAGCATCTTCACACAGCTGAGAACTGATTTCCAGCTGTATATAGCAGAAGCTGTATATAGCAGAAGCTGCCCTCCCCAGCCAGTTGCTCTTTCCATTGAGATAGCAAGTACCGTATTTATTCGTGTATAACGCGCACTCGTGTATAACGCGCACCCCTAATTTTCCATGAAACCTCGGTATAAAATTATATCGGTGAAAAAGCTTGTTCATAAGAGCACGCCTTAAAACATTGAGGGAGGGGGGGATAATCAGACCCACCTGTTGCAGGGTAAAGAAAATGCAATCTGAAACGAGCACTTCCAACCCCCAGGAGCCTCGCTCGAACTGCAAGCTACCTCCGGGCCACGCCTTGTCTCCCGCGCCACCCAATCAGATCCCGTCAATTTCTTCAAAGCCACACCCCCGCCTCCCCTTCAATAGACAGCCGACCCAATTCTAAAAAGGAAGTAAAAGAGGCTCGCGACGGGGGGTGGGACACCAGTCCTCGTTTATAACGCGCACCCCAACTTTGATTTCTTTTTTTGGTATAAAATTTTGCGCGTTATACACGAATAAATACGGTAGGTATGAAACTCTCTCTTTATCATTGTGCTCACACATTCAATTTAACCCTTTTCTGGACAGTTGAACAGGGTTACTGTTGGCCCGATTGTACATCATGGGCTGTGGCAGACAGGGATGAGTAAACTGACATGGTGATGATGGTAGATCATGGGATACGTTCTGCTGCATGTAACCGGGATAGATAAAAAACTGCAACAGTGTTCCACGTCAATGAAAGAAAATGCTACACATACTAGTGTTTGCTGAATGCACACCAACTTTAATGCAGGTTCATTAGATCAGTGGTGGCGAACCTTTATTTATTTATTTATTTATTTATTTATTTATTTATTTATTTATTTATTTATTTATTTATATCCCACCCTTCTAGGAAAAACTTTCCTACTCAGTGTGGCCTACAGCATAAAACTCAAAAATACAAACTGACACAAATATTAAAACTTTCATATAAACCCATCAAAAGGCAAACAGCCTAATAAGAAATCCTATTTTGGATGCAGTGAGGCAGTGCCAGAGGGGCACTCAGAGTGTTCTCTGTGGGCATGCGAACTGTTGCCCCAGCACAGAGTTCGGTCTGCCCCTCTGCCCAGCAGTCCAACGGGAGTGCTTTCTCCCTCCCCCTGCACAGATTTCACCCCACCATGTTGGCACTTTGTGATAAATAAGTGAGTGGGTTGTGTTGCAGTTTGGGCACTTGGTCTCTAAATAGATTAGGAATGTCTCTAAAGTGCCTCTACTGGACTCTCCCTCAGCCAGCCTGGCTGAGGGAAGGAGCAACAGCTGTGCGTCCTGGCTGGCCACAAGGACACCGCCACCGCCACCATCTCCGGACATTTCCTCAGACATAGTTGGTGTGATGAGTTTTTGTATTATGATAATTTGCTATTTTGTAATTAATTGTGATATTTTGTTTCTCTGTTAGCCGCAACAACAACAACAACAACAACAACAACAACAACAACAACAACAACAACAACAACAACAACAACAACAACAACAACAACAACAACAACAACAACAACAACAACAACAACAACAACAACAAGACCTGGAGCAGACTGTGGCTCAGATCACAACCTACTGATTGCAAAATTCAGGCTTAGACTAAAGAAAATGGGGAAAACAATTAGACCAGACAGATATGACCTACACAACATCCCTAAAGAATACACAGTGGAGGTCATGAACAGATTTAATGTCCTGCACCTGATAGACAGAGTACCAGAAGAATTATGGACAGAGACACGGGACATCATGCAGGAGGCAGCAGGAGAAAGCATACCAAAATAAAAGAAGCATAAGAAAGCAAACTGGTTGCCTGATGAGGCCCTTAAAAAAGCAGAGGAAAGAAGGAATGCAAAAGTCCAAGGAGAAAGAAAAAAATACAACCACCTGAATACAGAATTTCAAAGAAAAGCAAGGAGAGATAAGGAAAACTACCTGAACGAACAGTGCAAAGAAATGGAGGAAAACAACAAAAGAGGCAGGACTAGAGATCTTTTCAAAAAAAAATGGGGAAATCAAGGGAACATTTAAAGCAAAAATGACCATGATAAGGGACAAAGATGGAAAGGAGTTAGCTGAAGCAGAAGAGATAAAAAAAGATGGCAAGAGTACACAGAGGAACTCTACAAAAAGGACCTCAACACTCCTGATAATAACAATAATGAGAAATTTGAACTTGAACCAGACATTCTGGAGAGTGAAGTCAGAAAGGCCCTAAAAAGCACTGCAAACAATAAAGCTAGTGGAAATGATGGTATCCCAGTTGAATTTTTCAAAACCCTAAAAGATGATGGAATCAAACTACTGCATTCAATATGCCAGCAAATTTGGAAAACAAAACAGTGGCCACAGGATTGGAAAGGATCAGTGTATGTTTCAATCCCAAAAAAAGGCAATGCCAAAGAATGCTCAAATTACCGAACAATTACGCTCATCCCACATGCCAGCAAGGTGATGCTCAAGATAATACAGGATAGACTTCAACAACATGTGGAGAGAGAACTACCAGAGGTGCAGGCCGGTTTCAGAAGAGTCAGGGGGACTAGAGACCACATTGCCAACGTACGTTGGATCATGGAGAAAACAAAAGAATACCAGAAACAAGTCTACTTTTGTTTTTTTGACTACACCAAGGCTTTTGACTGTGTGGACCACAACAAAATGTGGCAAGTAATTAAAGAGATGGGAATACCAGAACACCTCATATGCCTCATGAGAAATCTGTACACGAACCAAGAAGCAACAGTTAGGACAGAACACGGAATGACAGAGTGGTTTGGAATAGGAAAAGGAGTAAGACAAGGCTGCATTTTATCACCCTGCTTATTCAATCTATACACATAATGCGCAATGCAGGGATGGAGGAATCACAATATGGGATCAAAATTGCTGGGAGAAACATCAACCATTTGAGATATGCAGACGATACCACCCTAATGGCAGAAAGTGAGGAAGATCTAAAGAACCTCTTGATTGGATTGAAGGAGGAGAGTGCAAAAGCTGGCTTGAGACTCAATATCAAGAAAACCAAGATAATGGCAACAGGTCCGATCAATCCCTGGAAAATAGATGGGGAAGAAGTAGAAGCAGTGACAGATTTTACTTTCCTGGGATCTAAGATCACTGCAGATGGCGACGGTAGCCATGAAATAAAAAGACGACTGATTATGGGGAGACAAGCTATGAGAAACCTGGGAAATATAGTGAAAAGCAGAGACATCACCTTGAAAACAAAAATTCGCATAGTCAAAGCAATGGTATTCCCAGTGGTAATTTATGGGTGTGAGAGCTGGACCACTAGGAAGGCTGAGTGCAGAAGAATAGATGCCTTTGAGATGTGGTGTTGGAGGAGAGTCCTGAGAGTCCCTTGGACAGCAATGAGAACAAATAGGTCAATACTGGAAGAAATTAATCCTGACTGTTCATTGGAGGGACAAATAGTGAAGATGAAGCTAAAGTACTTTGGACATCAAATGAGAAGGGAGGACTCACTTGAGAAGGCCTTGATGCTGGGAAAGGTGGAGGGCAAGAGAAGAAGGGGGCATCCAAAGATGAGATGGATAGATGGTATTGAGGACACAATGGGCACAGAGCTTGGTGGGCTGAGGAGAATGGTGGAGGATAGAGGTGCCTGGAGGAAAATGGTCCATGGGGTCGCAAAGGGTCAGAATCGACTGTGCGACTGAACAACAACAACAACAACAACAACAACAACAACAACAACAACAACAACAACAACAACAACAACAACAACAACAACAACAACAACAACAACAACAACAACAACAGGTTCAATGTCACTGCACTAGATACAGCAGTGGTGCAAGAAATTTTTGGTGGTGCCCCATGTCCAGTTCAAAAGGCATGAAAAAGTCTTTCTTAACAGAGTATGAGAAACTTGTTTGTTGGACTCTGAGAATTTTGTAAGAAATGGCATGGCAGAGCTTAGACATTTCATGAAGTCTGGAATTCACACATACCCATTATTTTTACGAGTTAACAAACACAAGGACATAGGGATATATGTGCTAGTTTAGACAAAGGCCCTAATATTTGAAATATTAGTCAGACTGATATTAATTACCCATTCCTATTCTATTACCTTTAGGAAGTAAGTCTCATTATGTTCAATTAAGCTTACAAATAAGAGGGTACTATACTGAAGCCACTTTAGTGTCTTTGATTCTCTTTGCTCTGCTTTTATTAGTTTGAAGGCCAGTTTCTGATAGGAACCATATTATATCTTACCCTGCTTGGCTCTACTCAGCTGCCAATACATTTCCAGGTACTGTACAAAGAGCTGGTAAAAGGTATAATGCCTTACATGGCTTGGGAAACCGTACCTGATAGAACACAACTCCCATCACAAACCTACCCAGACACAAAGGTGAACATTTCATACCTTCTCTGAGTAACTTCTCAAGATCAAGAAAGATCTGGTTGGAAACTTTATCCCAACTATCCCTACCTGGCTCCCACATTACTATACAGATATATTGCAATGTATTCACCATTTCCTAGTTTCCCTATGTATGGTTGCTTTTGGGGCACCCTCCAAGGCATCATGTTCTTATGCATTAATGCAGGAGCACCCAAAGTTTTCAGGCTGCGGGCTGGTCACGTGATTGAGCATGCCAATCATGTGGTTCCTCCCACCCAGAATCAGAAATAAAACACGCATGCATGGGCACCAAATGTGTCTGTGCATGTGCAGAATCCAGCCATAAATTACCCTTGGCTATCATAAATGCATTTATGACAAGTGTGAGTCATGTATGGCAGCATACTGCGCATGCGCGGGCATGCTTGGTGCCTGCACATGCACATTTTACTTGCACTTCTGGGAGCAGCAAGAGTGGTGTGGGCCAAATTAATTGGTGCTGCAGGCCAGATCCGGCCTGTAAGCCATAATTTGTGGGGGGGGGGGAGCAATTAATGGATACAATATGATCATTGTTATTCTTAGGAGATTTCTACTTACTTACTTACTTACTTACTTACTTACTTACTTACTTACTTACTTACTTTCTTTCTTTCTTTCTTTCTTTCTTTCTTTCTTTCTTTCTTTCTTTCTTTCTTTCTTTCTTTCTTTCTTACTTACTTACTTACTTACTTACTTACTTACTTACTTACTTACTTACTTACTTACTTACTTACTTACTTACTTACTTACTTACCTAAGGTTCTGGGAATTAAAGTCCTACTGTAGGGTGTGGGCCCCACATTGGGAACCACTGGTCTAAAGTTAAGAAATCAATGTAGACATTATTACTTACATGCTGAGTAGTATAATTCAATATACAAATGATAATGTCTGCAGTGATTTCATTGGGGGATGCATTTTCACTTAGCATCCACTTTATTACTTTGTGGATGCCAGATTTTGCTCCTAACCTGCTCCTAGTGGACAATATTTTAATGCTGCGTCTCCTCTTTTATATAGTTTACTGTATTGCTGACTGGTTGCCAGTTTCCTTTTGGTATTTGGTTGATGGTGCATGTTTTGACAACTCACATTCCTCTTGTAGACGAGTTGGATGGGGAGGGAAAGAAAGCTTTTTGGCAGGATACTTCAGAAGAAGGAAATCTTGTGATAGAAATTCACTTACTTTCCAAAATGCTTTCCAAATGGACAAATTTTTCTTCTGCACCTCTTCCATCTGATGATTCAGACAGCTTCAGACCCAGAATAGAGAGATAGCTCTCAAGGGGTGTTTTAAATTTCTGATCTTCTGGTTCTTAACAATGAAATCAAGCAGAGAACAGAATTAAAAATAATGATCTAATGTCCTATTCCATGCTCTTTTCAAATGAACTACTTGTAGTAATAAATACCCATGAGTAGATCTGCTCACTGATACTGTGATAAGGAATGGTCATTTTTGTCACTCTTTCCCTTTTGTAGCCTCCCAAAGTCCCAATATGTTAAAAAAAGACCTACACATTAGTATTTTCAAAGACTGAGACACAACCATTGTTGCTTATATCTTGTGTTTCAATCTTACCTGTGACTGTTAAAGAAGAGTCTTCTGATATGTCACTTTTTAAAAAGTTCTGCAAAGTACCTTGAAAGATAAGTACATAGTCACACACAAAAGCCTTCTTTTTCAGCACAACAAAACAAAGTTGCTGCCAGTAGAACCCAGATTACAAAACCAGCTCTTCTTTTACAAAGTTATAATATCCCATTATCACAAGCCTATAACCCTTTGTCAGCGTTGCTCACATGGATCCACCATGCATTCAGTTTTAAAGCATAACTGGTTTAATATACAACTTTCCCCCCCATTGTCATTGTCCGGTGGGGCTGAAATTGACCCACACAGGATGTCCACTCCTTGATGTATCATTTAGGAAACAAGAACAATTGATTCCATGCACATGCCAGGCCCAACAATTCTTCTTTGGAGGAAAGCATGCTGTTTTTGTGAGGTAGGCATGGAATCACTTCACCCACTGAAAAAAGACGTGCCTGCTATTTTATTTAACATTTCTTCCTCACTTCCAAGGGCACTCCCCCATAAACCTGATAATAAGAAAGAAAGAATGTTATCAGGCTTGAAATTCACCTTATGGTAATAAAAATTAATATTTCATTTTAATGCAACATAATCTCAAAAGTTCAATATGTATTCCACACTTTATCTTCACTCTGGGCTTCAGATCTTCTACTTTCTCTTTTGGTTGTCACAACCATGTTGGAACATGCAGCTACACCTGTTCTATACTACTTGTAAAATAGGACTGTTTCATAAGACATTTGTTTGCTTTTCATTTTTGGTATGGTAAGACATTCCTGTTAGTAGATCATGGAAACAAAGCTGGTTATGAAAATCACTTGATATTTTGATTCGGCATTTTGGGAAGAACGCTCCTAAGCATTTCATACAGCATACCTTGCAGATAGCAAATATTTTTCTCCTTCTTCTTTTCAATCAGTTGTCCATTTTCAAAAACACTCCCAAAATATCTGACGTCTATGTATGCTTTTAGGCCAGGAACCCCAACTTCATGTGGGGTAAATTCAAACCAGGTACCTTGAAAAACAAATATAACCAGGATAAACAAAGCTTTGAAGAGGAAAAGCAATGGACTAAAATCTGAGTGTCAGAAAAACTACGATCAAATTATCTTTTCTTCCAAATTATTTTTCTGATTTCATTAGGTTAGTGATTTTTTCCCCAGATGGATAGGATAACTTCACACTTGCTTGCTTAGCGAAACAGACACATGACAGGCTGAAATCCTGTTGTGCAGTTACATAAGTGACATAAACTTTGAATGGAAATTAAGTTACAAAATATCCATCGGCATTATCTGTTGCACTCCAGATTGTGTGGCTCAGTATGCAACAGATAGTGTCTCTGGAGGTTTCTTAATTTGCAGCAGCAAAATTCCAAAAATTATGCCATTTGCATAACCTCAACAGAATTTCAGCCACATTATGATTGGAGTATTGACTATCAGCCCTACAATGAATACAGCCCTCTTGGGGTCTTAGTCTAAACTCCTAACCTCCCAAGACAGCAATAGCCCTTTCATGTAACTCTACCACTTGTTAGTTTTGTAGTTTTTATTTATACTTCCCCCAACATGCCTCTCCCCGCTCAAAGTCTGTAGGAACATGAAGACAAAATTAGACGGGTTTTGGTCTCACTTTGCTGACTTCAGCCTTATCCATCACTAGAATGCGGTGCAGGAGGACTTCTATGATACTGAACCAGGTCCTTGGGCTAAAGAAGAATCCCCATTCTAACAATTTGAGAAAGTAAAATGGCCACTGCATATACACTCCAAGACTGAATAGTTTGGCAAAACTGTTTTTCTCTCCTAACGTCCTGACATCTAAGCTAGGCAAAAGCAAATACAATCATGCCACATTTTCATTAATGTTGTTGCTGTAAATCAGCCAGAATAGCAATAGCAATTACACTTACATAGTATCCCATAGTGATTAGAGTTTCTCTGGGCTGTTCACATGCAATTAACATTTTGCTCCTAAGATGCTGGGTATTCTTTACCAACCTCAGAGGGATGGAAGGCTGAGTCAACCTTGAGGTCATCAGGATGGAACGCAGATCGTGAGCAGAGTTTTGGCTGCAGTTTAACCACTGCCACACATGGCAGATATATTTTCTAATAGAGGTTTTGTTGTGCTACAAAGAATATTATTCAGTCATTTCTGCTACACAGGACTAACAGTCATATGAGAGTGTGTGTGTATTATTGCCCAAGAGTCCTTTTTGTCCTGACTCTGGCTCACCATACCTATGCTGTTTTTGTGAGGTGGGCATGGAATCACAGAATTATAGAGCTAGGAGAGATTGCAAAAGTCTTCAGGTCCAACCCTTCCATCAGAGAAAAATTTCAGCTCTAAAGCATCCCTGACAGATGAGAATCAAATTGCTGTTCAAACAGCTCGGATAGAGAGCATGCCATCCTTTGAGATAACCAATTCCGCTATCGGACAGCTCTCACTATTTAGAAAATTCTTCCTAATGTCAATTAAAATAAACTTTCTTTCCACATGAGTCTGTTTGTTCCTGTCTTATCCTCTGGAACTACACTAAATAAACTGACTCAATCCTCCACATGATAGACCTTCAGCATCTGAAGATGACTGTCACATCATATCTTAATCTTCTCTTTTTCAGCTAAACATACTTAATGGTCAAACCACAGCAGCTCAGTCACTCTCCTCTGGGCTTGTTCTCACTTCTCAATATCCTTCTTAAACTGTGGTACCCAGAACTAGCCACTGGGGAGTGGCCCTATCACCACCTTTCTTGATCCGCTCATTGTTTCTGTTGATGCGGAATTCCACTAGCTTTATTTTCCTATTACTTCACATTATTAACTGTGTGAAAGGAAACATGTCAAGTACATAATGAACCTCCTACCAAACAAAAGACATCTGTATGAGCAATATCCTGCCACGTCTGTTAATAGTTTTATTTGTGTGTGGACTTGTTAACCTACTTTTCAGACAATGAAGTTTCAACCAGCATGGCATGGTTGGAAGGCATGAACTGAATAATAATACTTTCATGTCAGAAAATATTCTGGGTCCACTCAGCGAACGTCCAAATGAGGCTCCTTTTATGTCCCCAAGAGCTGGGATAGAGATGGGCACCCAATCCATCATGCAGTACCTTGGTCTCAAACAGCCAACTTGTCAGCCTTCCAGTTAACAAGACGAGCTTCTTAACCACTGAGCCACAGCAGTGGTTAACATTAGCTTTTGAAACTCTGTTCAGCACATTCATAGCAACAAGATAAGAGGTACTGTATATTAGCTAATGTATTATGGTGGTATATTAGCTACTATGGTGGTACTTATTTCTGCTTTGCTTTCAGTCAAATGATGATGGCCTGCTTCATTGGAATGGGAGGATTGTTCAGAAACCCAACACTGAATTGTCTGAATGTTCCTGCCTCTTTTACTTCAGGCGTTATTCAGCAGAGAACATGAGCTCCTTTGCCAGCCATAGAATGATGCGAGAAATATGCTTTACTCCTTTTCCTTCAGAAAAGGTTGATAGGTCTTTCTTAGCTATTAGAGAGAGTCCTGCTTTCATTAGGTTGGTGTGAATTGGGGGTGGAAACCTGGCCAATAATTTTTTTAACTGGGCTAGCAAGTCAGCCAAAATTGTAAACCCATTATTTGGTTATTTGCTCTGAGCCCTTGGCATTTCAGAGATGCAAAGTGGAGAACAGGTATATGTTGAGTAAGGGATAGGTCTTGTCCTGGATCAGCAACAGGCTAAGGGACAGGAAACAGAGCATAGCACTAAATGGACACTTCTCCAAGTGGAGGGAAGTAAAGAGAGGGGTCCTCCAAGGTTCAGTACTGGGACCCCTGCTTTTCAACCTCTTCATAAATGATCTAGAGGTAGAGTAAAAAGCAAGGTAGCCAAATTTGCTGACGACACTAAATTATACAGGGTAGTGAAAACTGTGAGAGATTGTGAGGAGCTCCAGAGGGATGTCTTGACATGGGGGAGTGGGCAAAACAGTGGCAGATGAGCTTCAACATTAGTAAGTGCAGAGTGATGCATGTTGGGGCAAAAAAACCAATTACATTTATAAACTGATGGGGTCTGAACTCTCTGCGGCAAACCAGGAAAGGGACCTTGGTGTCCTGGTGGACAACTCAATGAAGGTGTCAAGCCAGTGTGCCTCAGCAGTGAAAAAAGCAAACTCAATGCTAGGGATCATTAGGAAGGGTATAGACAATCAGTCAGCAAATGTCATTTTGCCTCTTTATAAATCTATAGTGAGGCCCCATCTGGAATACTGTGTACAGTTCTGGTCACCATACCTCCAGAAGGATATTATGGAGTTGGAAAAAGTGCAGAGGAGGGCAACCAAAATGATTAGGCAACTGGAACACATTCCTTACCATCTGAGGCTGCAACGGTTGGGCCTCTTCACTCTTGAACGACGGCGTCTAAGAAGTGACCTGATTGAAGTTTATAAAATCATGCACTGTGTGGACAAAGTAGATAAGGAAAAACTATTTTCCCTATCGCATAACACTAGAACTAGGGGTCACTCCATGAAATTTTTGGGTACTAGTTCTCAAACAAATAAGAGAAAGTACTTTTTCACCCAGAGGATCACTGGTCTATGGAACTCCCTGCCAGATGAAGTGGTGACAGCTGTCAGTCTTGACAGCTTCAAGAAAGGATTAGGGAAGTTAACACCCTAGGAGCAGGAGTCAAATGAATAAAAATAGCAATAATATTTATAAATATGAGTAATCAAGTGCGGCACCCCGGTAAAATAGACTGAAAGGAGAAAACAATAGGGATAAGGATCATAATGTCATGGCACATAAACTAATCATAAGTCACATACATCCAATGAATCATACAATATCCCTAAAGTGAATCCCGAGTACCCATGGACAAGAGGATCTCAAATAATCAATGGAACCGCCGAAATTGTACCATCAATCTAATATCAAACAGTCATAAGGTAATACAAGGTACAAGTCCGGTAAGCAACAAATATAAGTCCAATGTGGAATAAAGCCAGAAGATCCTGCCAAAAGGTCCAAGGGGGAGGATCCCAAAATAGTAACCAATCCGGGAGCCAGGCCAAGAGAGTAAAGGTGTCGTTGCAGAAGGGGAAAGATCAATCGTCCATATCCTTCCGGTAAATGGATATATCGTAGTCCTTTATCAAGACTCTGCAACAGTTAAACATAGTACACAAAACTAGTATACAAAAAATATCTATCAATTAATACACTCTAACAGCACGGATATACAAAAATACATAAAGAGAAAAGAAGGGAAAGAATTACCTAGATCATCAATAAACGCGCTCAGCTGCCTTCAAAAGTATATTCCTACGAGGTCAGAGCGTTATCTGTAAATGTAGCTAGCCCAATATATAGGAAGGGTATATTCGAAGCTCACAATGCGCACCTGTAGATCGTCAAAGTGCCGATCTGCTGTAACACTTAAAGGCACAATGATTTCGAGAAGAGGAATAAGGAGAAACACAGGGAGGAAGAACTACAAAAAGGCTGAAAGATCATGTTCGTTGTTGAGACCTTTAGGAGCCAAGGTAGAAAACCGATGAATGTAGAAAGCTTCACGTTGTAATAAAAATCGTGTTTTATCTACATGATGGAACTTGCGAGGAATAAAAATTTCAAGTATGACCACTCGTATGTCTAGATGGGAATGTTTTTTCTCTTAGAAGTGGGCTACAAGAGGAGAGGTGGCAACATGGTGTCATATACGGGATTGATGTTCGCTAAGGCGGATTTTCAAGGGTCTAGAAGATTGTCCGATGTACGCTAGTTGGCAAGGGCAGAGGATCATATACATGGAATCGGAAGTATTGCAATTGGAGAAGGAGGATAGTGCAAGTTTGTAATCACTGCTGGGAATAGAGACCAGATTAGTAGTCCACATAAATTTACAGAAGTGACAATGTCCACAAGTGTGATGTCCCGCGGGCATATTAATAAATATTGCTATTTTTATTCATTTGACTCCTGCTCCTAGGGTGTTAACTTCCCTCCCCTGTGCTTATACCCTTGCCGTCTTCCCTCTCCTCAAGAAAGGATTAGACAAGTTCATGGAGAAGGGTATCAATGGCTATAATTATGGATCCCTAAGGACAACCTCCAGGTTGGAGAGATAGACAGGATATCTCTCAATGCCATTTCCAGGGAATCCTAAGCAGGTGAAGGCATCTGCTTGGGAATACCCTGAAGGAAATGGGCTCCCGTCTTCATCCTAGCTCCTGCCAACCTAGTAGTTCGAAAGCAAGAAATTGCAAGTAGATAAATAGGGACCACTTCGGTGGGAAGGTAACAGCGTTCCGTGCGCTCCGGTGTCTAGTCATGCCTGCCACATGACCACGGAAACGTCTACAGAAGCAGACAGCGCTGGCTCTTCGGCTTAGAAACAGAGATGAGCACTGCACCCTAGAGTCGGATACGACTGGCTTTCGAGCAAGGGAAACCTTTACCTTACCTAGTGTGCCATAAAGGGCAAGCATGGCCCTCGTAGCTCCACCTGATGCAAGGACAACAATATTTGGGATTTTGTCCTAATGGAAGTAAAGATCCAGATATTATCTTGTACCTGCATATACATGATTCCAGCATTTGAATCGTGCACATTTAATAGATAGGTTGTACTGTATTTGGTGAATCATATGCAATGACAATTAGTGCAGATGAGCAGAAACCCTCTCCTTAAACCTCTGTAAGCCCAACACACTCTGTCCCCTTTTGGAAAAATCCCAAATTCTTGCCTAGATCCAGGATCTTCTTTTTGGGTGTCCCGATCAAACCCTGGACTGCTAAAATGGAGCCACTTTCTTGGATCCGTGATGGTATTTGTGCATTTTTAAAAAATATATTTCTAGATCTTCTTGTAGAAATGTGAGCAGGAAAACCAGAATATAGACCAAATAGTGCAGGTGAAAAGAAGGGCTTTTCGGAATATCAGCAGCAATTGTTACTATTTTTATTTTCCTCCTTTTTTTACCAGCCACCAAGATTAAGCTTCCTAGAAATCAAAATGGAGGTAGAGAGGAAGAGACTTTAAAATTGTAACAGGCACGTTCTTCTTTGATTCCCTCTTAAAAGGACACTGTACTGTAGGAAGCCTTTTCTTCTCTAGACCAGTGGTACCCAATCTTCAGGCTCCAGATCTTGGACTGTAACTCCTAGAAATCTTGACCAGCAAAGCCAATGTTGAAGGTTTCTGGGATAGTCCAAGAACATCTTGGTTTAAAGGTTTGTGAGCCACTGCTCTAAACTGTTTCCATCTATTCTCTCTGCCCCTAAACCTTCCTTTTCCTTGGATCTGTGATTAGTAGTGCTGAAGTCACAATACATTGATGCTATAATTACAACTTTGCAGTTGATAGGAAATAGAAGAAAGGTTCATTTCAAGGGCAAAAATGGTACTCTTCTTCAGCTTACTGGACTTTTCCTTTCTCATTCCACATATCTGAGTTTGATATGTAAGTGTTGGATTAAAAATGAGGAATCCATGGGTATGCACCTTAGCCCTGTTAATGTCTCTAGACTCTTAGTAGTTGTTGCCTCAGAAATCCACAAATGCTCCAACTTGGTTTGTTTTCACACATTTGTCTGACAACAGTGCAGAAACCTAGTCTCTCATATTTTCAGCAGTTGACAAATGGCATGTTAACTAATATAAATATAAAATATCATATGTAAAACTTAACAAAGATAGAAGTAAGTATTTGCTTTTCATTTAGTTATTTTAACAGTTGTTGCCGCTTTAAGGTAGAGATAGAAACGGATATCCTACCACATCACAGGGAAACCCAAACTTGTCAAGGCCCTTCTTCACCCATTCTTTTCTAGAAGCAATAGCTGTTTTTTCACCTAACATATGGCCATCTTTAGTCATTAAACCCCATATCTTAATGTAGATTGGTTACCTCAGCACCTACCGGTATATTCTCTAACTCTGTATAATGGGGTCATTACTGAGTAATTTCACATCATGCTGTCTTTTGCATTGAAAATCTAGGGCTAGCTCAACTCACAACTCAGTGTTGCCTTTTCTTCATAACAATTTTAAAAAGTACAAACAGACCCTTCTTTCCTGCAGAGATGCATAGGGTTTTTTTAGAGGAGAGAATGTTATTAGGTAAAGATAAAGGTAGCCCTTGTTCGAAATCCAGTTGTATCTGACTCTAGGGTTCTCTGTTTATCACCAAAGAGCCAGCTCTGTCCGTATCTTGAGACATTTCAATGAACATGTGGCAGGCATGCCTCAACATTGGAGTGTACAGAACGGTGTTTATCTTCCCACCGAAGTGTTCCCTATCTACTTGCAATTTGTTGCTTTCAAACTGCTAGGTTAGCAGGAGCTGGGACAGAGATGGGAACTGACTCCATCATGCAGTACTCAGGAATTGAACTCCGATCTCCCAGTCAGTGAGTTCAGCATATTAACCACTTGAACCACTGCCCTAGGCTCACATTTTAAAATTAAGATCAATTTAGCAATAGAACTGCTCAAGAAGTATATGTTTTGATTCAGAAAGGAAATAACCCATTATTTTAATTCCTGCTATAAATTAATTCTGTATAGACTCTTATATACTTGACTTCTCAGATATAAATTAATTCCACTTTCTGCCCTATTGTGAAGTCACTTGAACTGTTTGTAGTGCAAAGTTTAAAATATTTTGTCCTCAAAATGTTAAAAAGAGCATCCAAACTGTCTAATATAAATAAAATCTTTAAATGCTTACACTGAATCAAGACAATTAAATGCACATTTTAGTCCAGTAAGCAGCCACAACATTTTTTTGTCTTTTTTTGTTCTGTTTTATTTACTCTCAGATATGCTTGCACAAACTAACAGCTCAAACATTTCAAATAACTCTTTGTCTTTCATTCTTGTTCCAAACGACAAGAAATTATTTTGTCAAAGTCTGGTTTAGAACAAACAGCAGCACAACACATTGCCAGTATAGACACTGACTAGAGTGTCTATTCTTCTACAGTATATCCTTTCTAAGTAGTGAAAGCTTTTCAGATGAGCAGGGAAATTTTAAAGAAATCTCTAGTAAACCAGGACAATTAGCAAAGTCACACTTTCTTCTGCTTCAGTTATTGCTGATGGCAATTTAAATAGTATCTTGATCAAACTCAGAAAGGAGGCTCTTACTGAAATAGTTACTGTATTTTGTCCTACAAACAAAAAAGTTTTTTGATGGCATGTGTGAAGCCATTTAAAAAATAAAACAAAAGCTCCCCTTCAGCCACCTGTTCTTTGCTCCCACTCCACTACTTTATAAGAGCAAGGTAGGAGGTTTTCTAATTAATCAGCAATCCAAGGGAGTCTAGAACTGGTTTGGGAGAAGATAAGGAGGAGATAGCTAGGAATGAAACTGGTTTTTACAACTTTTACTGCCTTATCTATAAATGACTTGTGTAAGTCTCTCTTTTCACTTTCTCTTTCCTGCAATGGGAAGGTCATATGCATTTACAGTATGTCAATAAAAAGCCTTTCCTACTCAAATTTTGATTGGTGCACATATTTTTCTAAAATCTCTAAAACCCATCCAAAATGCTTTGTTTTGCCCAATGGAGGTGACATGGGTATGCTAATATTCTTCACAGAAATTACAAAGACAATTCACTAAGTCTTTTTATTGGAATCAGAGCATTGCAGAATCTAAAATTATGGACATATATGAAATATAGATAAAAAATTAAATCAAAATGTTTAAATTATTTGACTATTTTTGACCAAAAGTCTTTGTGAGTTAGGCGACTATATAAATATGAATATGAAAATAAATAAATAAATAAAAATAAAAAGCAAAGTACTTCAGTAGCATCATCTCAGTCATTTACTAAATCATCTTTTACACACATAGCATAAATTGCATGTATATAAATGCTCCATTGATTATATTTCTCTGCATACACAGAAAATTTGTCCTATATTTAAGTAGCCGTATTTGATCTGGTTTTGATCTGTGTGGTTTTTTTTTGTCGTGTTATCTGATATTTGTTTGTACACCACCCAGAGTGGGAAATATCCCAAATGGGAGGTATACAAATCCAAATAAATAAATAAATACTTTATTCTTCAATCTTCCAACTGTGCTTTGAAATGACATTCAAATTAATATCTGGTACTGTTTATTTGTTTATTTATATCATTTATATCTTATCTTTTTTCTGATGACCTCAAGGCAATATACATGGCTCTCTTCCTGTCAACACATATCTGCTCATAAGGTTGCCTCCAAGGTTGACCATCAAATATATTTGCAGAAATCAAGGCAAACTATCCTACTACTCTTCTCAAGCTCAAGTTGTGTCCTCTTTTATCTCAACTTCTTTGGGCTATCACTACCTGTCAGAGCATCTCTTTCAGATCCTCCCAAGCTTTATGTCTGCAGGTATTGACTCCTCAAGAGGCCCAGAAATAGCCCAGGTGGTTGATACAGCTTCTTTTCCATTCCACACTGCTGCTTAATAGAGCAAAGGGAAAGCACCTTGTTCTATGGGGAGCAATGAGGGATAAAGCAGCACAGAGACATCGACAGAAGAAGCAAGTGTCCTTTTGAACTTGCTACACCTATGGAGCACTTAAGTGGAGCAAATTTCAGACCAACCTTCAGAAGAAGGGAATGGTGCTAAGTGACTTCTGAGTACCCTGTAAATAGAAAATCCTGAAACAAACACTTCCCTTGCAGTATTGTACTGTGCAAAAGTCTTAGGCCACCACCAGCTGGTTTGGGGGAAATTCATTGAGTGATGGGAGGGAGCATAACTCAGACACGCTAATTCCAAACCTCGCCAAACTTGGAGAGGGACAACAGGAGAGACAGCAGAAGACTCTGCCCAATTTTGGTGCATCTAGGTGGCTTGGGGCTGTGTCACTCACATAATTCTTCCAGAACATCAAATGATATCCTAAGACTTTTTTTTTTTGCACAATACTGTACATTACCAAGCATTTAAAGAAAAAATGGGGAAATGCTTTGCTCTGCAACTCCAGACTCAGGGTCAAACTGGATGGTATATTCACTCAATTTCTACAGAGTTGTTTTTTTAATGGCGAAAGACAGCTTTTGTCATAGGATATGATTTTCCTTACCCCCACATCTGGCATTTCATAACTGGCCATTAGCAGTTTCATTATCTAAGTGGTAAGGAATGGATCTCTGAGGAAATCTCATTGTGGTAGGGAAAATGATTGTAGAGAGTGTGGATTTCTGTAAATGTTGAGATGTATTCAAACTTTATATTTTCTTCTGTCTTCTAAACTATTATAAAGCAGACATATTGCTAGAAGTATAAAACATTTGGTGTGAACCATAAGGCAAGGGCCAAAGGATTCGTAAAATGTAGTTGTTGTTTTTTTTTTGAACTATCAAATCAATGGAAGTGCTAAAATAAGTCCTTTATTGAGCAACTGAAACAGTCCCATTTGAATCACAGAGTTTGAATTACAGAGTTTTCATCAAATTTCTACTCATTCAATTGGCCTACTCTCTTGTGATTCACTACACTGGCCATTGTCAGCCATTATTGATCAGACACTATACATCCTGAATTGCAGGTTGTCTTTGGATCCCCACGTAACAGAAACTAAAACTAAAACCTTCACACCTTTGCAAAGAAAGGGTGAGGCACAGAGTTTTATTGAGATCTGGATGGTTTCCAGAGAAACGTTGATATGGGATCAATTTTGACAAAATGATGTGATTTCCAGTCAACAGCTGACGTCAAGAACACTAAACAGAATAAAGTCATAAAAGATCCTGAGCATAAAAGACAGCCAGATCTATAGGAACAAGAGACAAGAAATTGCAGGAACCTCCATTCCTTTCATGAAGTGCATTTGCATTTTTTCAGTTCATCATCATAGCCAACGTCGTAAGAAGCATCAGTCGTAAGTTCCAAGACTTTCACTCCTCAATAATATAACAAACGTTTTGAACTAACTTCTGTTTTGGGATTGGCAAGTGTGGACATTAAACCAAAATCCTTATTGCTAGGCAGAAGATTTCCAATTGAATGGGGGGAATTATGGCACCAGGTTTTTTCTCTCCTTTCTACTGGCTTCCCATTAATTTGGGGAGAGAATTCAAAGTGGCAGGCATGATTAGACAACGGAGTGCATGGATCGCTGTCTAACTTCCCACCAAAGTGGTACCTATTTATTTGCTTGCAATTTCTTGCTTTCGAACTGCTAGATTGATACGAGTGGGGGAAGAGATGGGAACTTGCTCTGTTGTGCAGCACTCAGGTCTTAAATTGCTGACCTAAGAAGAGTTCCTCCAGCAATAATCCTTTCAACCCAGAATAATTTCTGGCACGAAATTATTATTGCCTATTTCAAACTTGTTTAACTTGTATTTGTCCCCTCTTCCCAGAATAATGTATATTCTTGCCTTGGTTTTAACTCCATTCCCTTTAACTAAAACATAATCAAGAAACTCTCCCCATATTTCTCTAAAATCTGATTTATTTAAAATTCCTTTTTTTACTCTTAGTTCTTACGTTAACTTATCATTTCTTGCCCTATTCCATATTTCTCTATATAAATCTTCTAGTTCTATCTTGCAATCAGTTAGTTCAAAACGTTTGTTTTTAACAATAAACAATCTCATAGCAGTTACCATTAATATAATCATTTCTTTCTTATTCCTTTCAATTTGCTTATCTCCAAAACCCATTGATAATGCTATTTTAGGACACATCTCCATACATATCGAAAATATTTTCCTCAAATTTCCTTTACATAATTACAATCCCACCATAAATGCAGGTATGTTGCAAGTTTCTTTTTACATTCCAATAGTAATTCTTATACTTCAAATCATAATAACTTAGCTGTTTTGGTATATACCATCTCCAAATTGTTTTACAGCAATATCCTTTAATTCTAATTGATATGTTTTTCCTTATTCTTTATTTCCATATTCTACTCCATTCGTCTTCTTTAATTCTAATACCTAATTCCCCTTCCCTTTCCCAAATTAATCTTAAACTACTTTGTGCATTGTCTTGCTTCACTAAAATACTGTATTATATATCATACTAACCAATCATTTTGAGGTTACAGTAAAACCTCGCATAAAGAGTGCCTCGCTTAGAGACTAACTCGTTTAAAGAGCAGAATTTTTCTCTGAATGGTCGCCTCGCTTAACAACTAAAACTAACCAAAAACTCGCTTAACAACTAAATCAGGGTTTGCAACCCCCTTCATCAGAAATCACAATTGGTCGCTTACAATGGTGTTTCGCTTAAAGAGCAATCCCTTGGAACACATTATGTTCTTTAAGCAAGATACCACTGTATTTCCTTCCACTCCAACTATAAAACTAATTCTTCCAAATTTGCAAATTTTCTGCTGTTTCCATATTGTTTTACCCAATATTTTGTCAATTTATCAAATTGTAATCTTTTAAACCATGGTACAGTAATTTCTTTAAATATTCTTTCCATTTTCTCCCTGATATAATTGTTTTCTAACCAGTCTTTTTACCTCTATACTCCACTCCTATCTAATTCCTTTCTTAGACTTAAAGAAAAACCCTGAAAATTTATTTAAATTTGTTATGTGCGCTAACGGTGACATTTCTGGGCTAGCTTTTTTATTCCAGACTTCTAATATATTCCTACAAAATGTTTGACGTTGGAGTTAGAGGCCTAAAACATTGTCCTGATATTTTTCTACTACATCCCACTATTTTGGCACCAGTTTATATGAAGAAGTGGCAGTTTCTATGTAGTTTCTATCCTCCACCATCTTTCTCAACTCGCCCAACTCGGTGCCCACTGTGTCAACAATGGCATCTAGCCATCTCATTCTCTACCTCCCCCTTCTTCTTTTGCCTTCGACCATTCCCAGCATCAAGGCCTTCTCAAGTGAGTCATTTCTTATTATCTGATGTCCAAAGTACTTTAGCTTCATCTTCACTATTTGACCTTCCAAGGAGCAATCAGGGTTGATTTCTTCTAAGATCGACCTATTTGTTCTCCTCACTGTCCAGGGGACTCTCAAAACTCTCCTCCAACACCATATCTGAAAGGTGTCTATTCTTCTGTGCTCAGCTTTCTTTATAGTCTAGCTCTCACGCCTATACATTGCCACCAGGAATGCCATTGCTTTGACTATGCGAACCTTTGTTTGCAAGGTGATGTCCCTACTTTTAACTATGTTCCCCAGGTTTCTCATAGCTTGTCTCCCAAGAATCATTTGCCTTTTTATTTCATGGCTGCAATCACTGTCTGCTGTGATCTTGAATCCTAAGAATGTAAAGTCTGTCACTGCTTCTACTTCTTCCCCATCTATTTTCCAGGGAGTCTTAGTTATGGTTATGTACAATGTCCACATATTTCCACTTTCTTGTGGCTTCTGAGTGATGATGCTTCATGCCGTCACACTTTCTTATTCATCATTATACATTTCCTGATTTGTGGAATGGGGTTGAACCTTTTCTCAAGAGATATACAGTTTCCTGGGAACATCAGTTCCGTGGGCCATTGGCATTTTCTTTCATCCTACAGTACTCCAGTTGCAAGAAGTTCATTCTTAGTGTGTCACCTGTAGCCCTTCTTCTGTTTGTCTAATTTGAGAATGGTTTTACATGCTTTAAATTGTAGCAGGGATCATGTTTAGACTAATGTGATATATAGAGCTACCTGTGAAGAGTGTTTGGCCACCTAAATTGAAGAAGTAAGGATTTGCCTCATTGAGTAACTGCTCCTTCAGAATGTAGAGGATAGCCATGAACTTGGGCATTCCGTTGTTCCAAAAATTTAGCAGTGCAAGATTTCTGAGTAGCAACACCAGTTTCAAAGGGAGGAAATAACAGTGGCAAGGATTATGCCATTGATCAAAAGTCTTACAACACAGGTACCAAAGGATATTAAGAATAAAGTCAGACATCTGTTTCCTAGAATTGACTGCACCTAAACTATCCGGAGGACATTTTGGAACAAGACTGCAGAAGACATGAAGAGTAAAATACCACTTATGCCCTCATTGCTGGTACTATGGCTGTTGCAACTGACCACAGCACAAGGTTATTGTTGGTAATGGTGGGGAGGTGTACTGAGGTCTATGGTTTACTTAATAGAAGATAAATTAATTCCCAAGACTTAATTTCTATAATATAAAGTATGGGAACTAGAGTTCCTATCTTTAGAACAAGCCAGGATATTCAACCAACTTCTAACTATGGTTTTAATATTTTGGTCTGAAGCTGATGACCATCATTTCCCAATCAAAGTTTTTTTTTTTAAACTATGACTCTTTGTAGACTTCAGGTATTGATTGTCTCACAGACAAAACTAATCCTTGTGCAAGGCAAAAGGCTTATGCATCTTCAAAGTAATCATTTCTAATGGCGGTCTCTTTGACAGACTGGTAGATACAATTTTTATTTTTGTATTCTCTTCCATAGTACTTTTTACCTGAAATCTCTCTCTTTTTAATTTCCTCAGATACTGCTAATTCAGAAGCAGGTAAGTAATCAGCACCAGCTCACATTGGTGTATACACTGTTGTTATCACAGGTTAATGTTCTTGGAGGTGTTCTAATTCCAACATATTACATAGAACTAGCTAAGAATCCCACCCCACCCGCACACCCTGTACTAGAAGTGGCCACATCATTCCATAAAGCATTTCCATTATTCTTTAACCAAGAAAGCCAATCCAAGACCCATAAGCAAAAGGGACAGCTTCTTTAATTGTCTTCTCTGATTGGGTGCTTAGCTCATGATAGGAGAGGATATAAAATCCTAATTCTAACTACAACCATTGTTCCAACAAAAGTCTTCAATTCATCCTCTCAGCCACCTTTGCAGACAGTCTCACACTGATTACTGGCCCAGCAATGTTAATCTCTGATGCAGAAAAACTAGAAATCCCATGATTTTAGGAAGTGCTCTTTCCAAGTCTGGTAGAAAGAAAGTTTCAGTTGCCAAGGAATAACTGGGGCTGATGGCTGCATCTCTGCCTGGATAAAGGCTGATAGGCCAAAATGAAAAGAAATGGAAGCCTCCACAGGTCAGGTTAAGCCCATGGGCCAGCTTAGTCCACTAGAATGAGAAGAGTAATTCAAGAAAATGAGTTGGAAGTGGTGTTAGTCTGAATAAGATGAAGAAGAAAGGGAAAATTAAGCAGAAATGTTATTACCTATGCAGAATCTGATTCATTTAATGATTGCAAGAAGACCAATCATGCAAGTGAAGCCAGAAAGTTCATAACTGTGCATCATGCAGAATCAACTGTGTGATTGTTCACATGATCAAAAGTCGGAGAAATCAGGAAACTGCTGGGGAAATTGCACTGTTTCCCCCCCCCCCCTTCTATGCAGATTTTGGCCTCAACAAGATGTTGCTATATATTCTTTGGACGGTTGATAAATGGAATAAAACCTTACAGTAAGAGAAACTCAATTACTCAATTTGGGCTTGGGCTTCGTCCCCACTCCAAAATATTCTGCCTTTAAGACACGAGTCGACATTTATAAACTGGTTAGACTATTAAAACTGAAGTCCTTTTTTAAAGACTCAGATTCTACTAAAAGATTGTTTGCCCCTCGATCTACCTTTTTACCTCAGGTTGAGCATTCGCCCATAGATGTCTTTAAACGACTGGTTCTCAGGGATATTAATGCTATGGAAATGCAGAAAAAGAGAATTTCCAATAACCTCAGTAATGAAGATATGTCCCTCTTGGCGGGTTTGGGTAAAGACCCCAATTCAATCATAAAACCAGTGGACAAAGGTGTGTGGGGGGGTCATTCTTCTTGATAAAACTGCTTACGTCAATGAGGCATACCAGCAGCTCTCAAATACTAACTATTATCGAAAATTGCCGACCAACCCAGCTGTTATCTAAATACATCGACTATCACATCAGGGAATTTGCCTAAAATACACCTTCTTTCGTTCGGGATGCTTCAGACTTCATCACATAACTTGAGAATCTTTCGATACTGGACAATGCAGTACTTCTCACATTAGAGGTGTCCCACAGTTTTGGAACTCCTTGTACTAAATTAAATATCATTATAAGACTGGACCCTTGTGAAGAAAAAACTTGCAAACCATATACTTTGAATTTATTGCACTATCTGAGAACTTTTATGCACTATATGTGTTGTTGTGAGACTGTACCTTTGTGAAGAATTATTTGAAAATTATTTGGAGGTGAAGAAACCATTTTGTATTATTTGATGTTTTATGAATTGAACAAACTTGGAGTTTTCAATTACTGCACGGACTATAAATAGATCATATTGACATGACTGCATGGTCTCTTTAGATCCATCTGATCATATAGACATATTAATTGTTCATCTTCCTTGCTCTCGGGCAGTTTTTTCCTTCTATACTGACCCTTTCTATAGAGACATCCAGAACAAGTTCATATCTCCACTGATCTGCAAGTACCCTAGCTGGTCAAACAGCACATTCACCCACTGGCTGCTATCTGATGAAAGGCCCACCTTCACCCACAATACTGCCAGGTTCTGTGCTGCAGTGTGTAAGATCAGAACAATCCTAGCAAGACCTTCAGCCAAATAAACTACTAGCGCTACAGCATAGGCTTAGTAATAGTTGTAACATTATTGACCTTATGTAGTAATTTTACTACTCCTTAAGCCTGAGCAGAAATGCTCCTTTTTAAGCACCCTTATTTAACTTTTGTCCATTGATGTATTTTAAGTACACCCATTTTAACTTCTGTTCCTTTTGCTGTTCTATGCTGGTCTTGGACCGTAATAAAGATTTGGTTGGTTGGTTGATTGGTTGGTAGGTTGGCTGGCTGGCTGGCTGGCTGAATATATTTTGTCTATGGTGAAAAGCATAAAAAGAGGTCCAACTCTTTGCTGGCTATTTTTTTCCCAGGTGTGTGTGGGGGGAAATTATAGGGTTTTTTTCTCTGACATCCAATGAGGTAGAAGAGGAAAAAAAGAAGATCATTTTTTAAAAACTACATTGTTTTTAATAGTCATGCATTGTGTTGAAAAATAAGAATATTAACTACTCCTTTAATTACCATATAATTATTGAGTATTAGTGTCATTCAAGTTAATTCTGACTTATGATGACATTTTCTAGGATTTTCTAGGTAGTGAGTTGACAGAAGTGGTTTACCATTGCCTTCTGCTGGTGATGCCCTGGGACTGTGCACCTTGCCCAAGGCCACCCCAACTAGCTATTCTCTAGTGAAGCACAGTGAACTCCCATCCTCTGGCTCTGCAGCCATATTACAAAACCACTGGGCTATCTGGCCAGCCTAATTTATTCCATTATTAGGTTAAATATTCTCTAAATTCAGGAAATCCTTCCCGAAATTTTGTACACCTGTATTTGCAAGTGAAATCAAACTGAAGAAGTGCCCCACCCCAATATGCTCCATTCTCATGCTGCCAAGGTTTTATTTGACAGGACTATAAATTATCATTAGTAAAGGTGAAGGTCACCCTTGCTCGATAGTCAGTCATATCCAACTCTTGGGTTCAGTGCTTATCTCTGTTTATAGCGAAAGAAACAATGCTGTCTGCATCTGTAGATGTTTCCATGGACGTGTGGCAGATGTCTCAACACCGGAGTGCATGGAACGCTGTTTACCTTCCCACCAAAGTGGTCCCAATTTATCTTCTTGCAATTTCTTGCTTTCAAACTGCTAGGTTGGCAGGAGCTGGGACAGAGATGGGTGCTCACTCAGTCATGCAGTACCCGGGAATCGAACTCTGATCTTCGAGTCTTTAATTTCAGCGTCTTAACCACTTGACCAATCTCTTATTTTTTCTTCTCCTTTTCCCTCCCGACCCTACCTTGGCATAGTTTGTGGGCAGCCAAGCCAGTCAACACGGATTGTAGGTGGCCAATCAGCCTTGCCTGGAAAGTGGCCCTGGCAGGTCAGCATTTTAAAGCAAGGAGGACATATTTGCGGAGGCTCCCTTTTAAACAGACAATGGGTTTTGTCAGCGGCTCACTGCTTTTGTCTGTACGAGTAAGTATGTGAGATGTATCATTGTGAAGCTATTATGAATCTTTGTCCAAGAGATAGATGCTAAGGCCATGGTCTATTTATCTATCTTGAGATACTTTTCTCCTGATAGATCACCCGAGGCAATCATAACAACTAAAACCTTTAATTTAATGAACAGTTGTAAAATACCATATAAATATTATATTAGACTGTTATATTTAAAACAATTAAACATATATAAAAATTAAAACCAAGACTAAAAATAATCTTTAAAACATTTTAAATTATTTAACAACACAGCATTCTTGAGGCATTCATTACTTGGAAGCTTGTCTGAAAAGGAGGGTCTTCTTCTGGTAAGAGGAAAAACAAAAGAGTATTGGGAACAACCACTGAAAGAGACCTTGGCTTGGATCTTCACCAAATGACCTTGAAAAGGTGGTGAATTCCTCAGAAGACCTTAAAAGTTGATTTGAGCCTTCAAATAGCCTGGACTCAAAGCAATATACTGTAGGGCTTTATGGGGAATACTCATCATTTTGAATTGGCCTCTGAAACAATGTGGCAGTTGGTGAAGCTGTTCTAATAAGGGTGTTATATACACTTGGGGACATGAAAGGAGCCTCATCCATGCATCCCCTAAAATCCTTTCAACCTAGAATAATCTTTGACACAAAAACAACAACATATGATCCCTGTAACAGGTACCAGTCAGCAGTCTGAGAGCAGCAGTCTACACCAAACAGTGGCATCAGACATCTTTGGGCGTTTTCTGAGCTTGTGCAAAGAGGCATCCAAACCCTTTTTGCACAAGAGTATCCTGCTTTTCATGGTTGCACAGCAGAAATGTTACCAGTGATCCTGCACGTACACTAATGTTGCCTTTGACAGGCTTTTAAAATCTGCTAAGATTGAATTAGACTAGGGGTATGCAATCATGTGCAGGGGGGGAAATCACAATAGAGTTCCCCTAAAGAGAGCTACATCTTAAATCAAACTGTAACAAAACCATTACATTACTGATTTAGATCAAAAGTAAACATTCAGAGGTCATTTTTATTCTCCGCCTTTTACTTCATGACAACTTGTACCCATGCTTTGGGAAAGAATGTTTGAGAGTCAGTCTCCATGTCTCAATATGGCTAGTTGTAAGTCTTCCTGAGAGAGTCAGTAAGGTGATATCTCTGTAGTTGAGTTGCTTAAAGGTAAAGAACTTTGCCCAAATCAGCAGCTTTATTGGACCAGACTGAACACTTATAAGCATTTATGGAACTGACATCTGCTACCTAATGCCCTCTAGTAATCTGCTCTGGTAGTGCAGCAACATACACACAAAAGGCCACAATCCCATTTCCTGATAAAAAGCAACACACCTTAAGCCTGATGCTGTACTTTGAAACAGAGCTAGTGTGCTGACCCACTCACACAGCAGCGGTACACAGAGAGTCTATTCAAGGAGAATCCAGATATCAAAGTCCAAAAGGCAAGCCAAGATCTATTTACTGGTAGTCCGAGCAAACGTCTGATTCAAAGGGTGTCCAGGGGCATTGTCAGGGTTGGCAGAGAAGTCAGGGTCATGGCAGGCAGATCAGGGACTAGGCAGGCAGTCTGGAGTCAAGCAGGGTGTCGGTCTTCACATGAGAGTTGTACCGATGCTGGCAGGCTGCAACAAGCCTGTTTATAAGCCTCCCAGCTAATCGGTATCAGCTGGGAGCCTTCTTTGGTACTTCGCTCTAGCCTGCCTGCACCTCAGGTTGAGCTCCTTTCTGGATCTCTCCCTGACTGAGGGCTGATCACTGTCAGAGCCAGACCCCTGATCTGACAGATCAGCTGTCGGGGAAACAGACTTGGGCCAGGCACAGGCTGAGATCCATGGCTCAGGACATCCTCAGGTTCGGATGCAGGCAGAACTGGGCTGGGCATAGGGAGTGTCCCCTGATCCAGGCCATTCTCAGAGTCCAACAAGGACTGGATCACGACAGCTTGTGGACAGTATCATGGCATAATAATTTACTGTATTAACTGCAATAATAATAACTACCAAGGCTTTCCTGAGTGGCCAGTTGTTCAGAAAAGAGGCCTGACTAGTTCTTTAAGATCAGGTGATTTCCTGGATTGAAAAGATTTGAGTGGTCTACCAAAGAAGGAGCTGCAGGTCCGGCTCTACCATTAGACAAAGAGAGCTGACTGCCAAAAGAGCAGCAGAAGCATAATAATAGTTGCCCTCCTCCAACTACTGCTCCCAAACCCCCAACAATTCCCCTCTGTTTTGATGAAAAAAGAGACTACCCTCTGGCAACTCAAAAATTAAAATGTTAAAGAAGTTGTTATGTATTGAATGAATGTTGCAAGTTTCCCTTTAACAGAATGTAACCAGTCAATGTATCCAATTGTATCTAATCAGAGACACATTGTAGCAAGCTGTATAAGGATGCGAGCTAAGTGGCCACAGGTGGCAGTAGCGAGCATCCGGCTCACATGGTACAGATTCCCCAAATACCTGAAGAGCGGGAAACCTTCCTGCCACACCACACCTGGAGAAGATGGGGTGTGACGATCTATGACGTCACGCAGACAGTAGCCAATGAGCTACCACCCGGGATATTCAAATGTACAGTGTACTATAAATAGAGCTGTTTTGTCCGCCATTACCTCATGTTCACCCTGACCAGCACGAAACAAAGTTGTGTTTAGCCCTACTGCGTCTCCTTCTATTGTCTTCCTTGCAAGACACCAAATTGGCGATGAGGATGGGATGGCGTCCCGAAAAGTGAACATCGTGCCCTTCGACACCACGAAGCCAGAGAAATGGGAACTCTACGAACAGCAGTTCCTTTATGCAATGGACCTCAAGGGCATCGAGGAGGAAGCCCAGCGCCGGGCATTCCTGCTGGACCAGTGCGGCCTGGAAACGCTAGAACTGGCAACGAACCTCCTGATGCCGGGACCACTCAGGGAGGTACCCCTAGACGAGATCCTCACCGAGCTGAGGAAGCACTTTCGCCCAAAAGTGTCGGTGTTCTCGGCAAGGCTGGCCTTTCAGCAGCGGTGCCAGCGGGCCGGTGAGTCCGTGGCTGAATTCGTGGCAGCCCTGAGGGTGGCTGCCATGCCCTGCTGGTGGGGAGCATCCCTGAGTGAAGCGCTGCAAGACAGGCTCCTGCTGGGCCTGCGAGATGAGGGGGCCAGGAGAAAACTACTGGCCAAGGACGAGAGCATCTCCTTCGAGCATGTCCTGTGCATTGCCCAAGCTGCCGAGTCAGTGCAACAAGGCAAACGGGTGTGCCTAAACAGGACCGCCACGGTTGGGGGCCCCCTGCCGGCGGTCCCATTCCACAGCTGTTCCTCCCATGGAGAGCAGGGGTCCTCCGAGTCCACCACGTCCACCTCTGACTTCAGCAAGGACGACAATGTGCAGCGGGTGCAGAGGAGGCCCGAGGTTCAAGACCGCGCCAGAGAGGACCACTGCTGCGATGGATGCGGGGCATCCCACGACCGGAGCTAGTCCCCATTCCGGAAGGCTGAGTGCCACAACTGCGGGCAGCGCAGGCACATCGCAAAGGTCTGCAGGTGGCATCAAGACGAAGGCAAGGGCCAGGTGGAACGGTCCCAATGGAAAGCAGACGGGGTCGTCAGAATCTTCGACGACGACAAGCCCCAGGAGCACCGCGTGCCTCGACGAGTTCCCGACAACGACGACCAGGCGGTACCCAGCGTGCCTTTGAGGCACCCCTGTTTCTTTGTTGAGGTACTGATACAAGGGGTCCCAGTAAGAATGGAGATAGACTCGGGGTCGTCGTACTCCATCATCTCCCACCGCGAATTTTTGCGCATTCCCCCCCAAGTCACGCCCCAAACTGAAGGCCCTAAAGACTAACTTGCGGGACGTTCAGGGCAAAAGTATCCCAGTGTTGGGGTTGGGGGAGTTCAAGGTGAAGTTCAAGAGGTGCTCCGCGCAGTTGCCCCTAGTAGTCTTAAGGGAAGGGTCCTGCTACACAGTGGTTCGGCCCTCTGGGGGTTTTCATTGGAGGCATACACGCCGTGCAGGCTGACCCAATCACAGAGGTGTGTAACGCACACCCTGCTGTCTTCAAGAAGGGGCTCGGGAAGTTCAAGGCCCCCCCGGTTTCATTCGACATGGATCCCGACATCCGGCCCATCAGGCTCAAGCCAAGGAGAGTGCCTTTCGCACTAAAGGACAAAGTTGAGACTGAACTGGACAAACTGGTGGGTCAGGGGATTTTGGTACCTGTGGACTCTGCCGAATGGGAAACCCCCATTGTTACGGTGCTTAAGGCTAACGGGGAGGTCAGAATCTGCGCTGACTACAAGTGCACGATTAACAAGGCAATTCACCCAAATGCGTACCCGGTGCCAGTAGTAAGTCACCTGTTAGCAACCTTGCACGGGGGGAGGTGTTTCGCCAAGCTAGATTTAGCACAGGCATATCAACAATTAACGGTGACCCCAGTTGCAGCCACCGGTCAAACCATTGTTACTCATAAGGGAGCCTTTAAAGTGATGCACCTCCAATTCGGCGTAAATTCGGCTCTAGGAATTTTTCAGTCCCTCGTGGAAAGATTGTTGAAAGGGCTCCCAGGTGTTTTCCCTTACTTCGATGATGTTTTGATAATGGCGGGGGGAGAACAAGAATTGGCCAAGAGGTTAGACCGGGTACTAACCGTGTTCGAGAAAGGATAAGTGTGTGTTTTTCGCTGAATAGGTAGAGTTTCTGGGTTTCCGGATAACCCCTGAGGGAATCAAACCAGCAGAGTCAAAGGTGTTGACAGTGCAGAATGCCCCTCGCCCCACCACCAAGGCTGAACTACAGTCCTTCCTAGAACTCCTAAATTTTTACCACTCTTTCCTGCCGGGAAAGGCATTGGTAGCAGAGCCGCTGCACAAACTACTCAAGAAAGATGTGGCTTGGCAGGAACGGGCATTCCGAGGGCTCAAGCAGCTTCTATCCTCCGAGGCTGTCTTAACACACTTCGATCCCAGGAAACCCGTTGTGTTAGTCTGTGATGCCTCACCGGTGGGGGCTGGGGCAGTTCTATATCACGTGCTAGGGGGGGGGCAGAAGCCCTGGTGGCATTCTATTCAAGGTCCCTGTCCAAGGCAGAGCGCAATTACGCGCAGACAGATAGGGAAGCCCTGGCAATTGTCACAGGAACCAAAAAGTTCCACGAATTCCTTTATGGCAGACCATTCACAGTCATGACCAACCATAAGCCCCTGCTAGGTATCTTTACCACAAACAAGCCAACCCCGCAGATCTTGTCCCCAAGGATGCTGCGGTGGGCCATCTTCCTCAACGCGTATCAGTATGCGTTGACCTACCGTCCCGGCAAGGAGATCAGCCATGCCAACGCCCTTTCTAGGTCACCCCTCCCACAGGCAGGGGACCCAGAGTGTGAGGTAGAGCAGGACCACCAGGTGCTCCTGATTGAGGCCCAAGAGTCGCCCCCGATTCTGCCAGCGGAGATCGCTAAGGCCACAGCGAAAGACAAGTCATTGGCCCTAGTCAGTTCATGGGTACAAAAAGGGTGGCCAGCAACCTCTCCAATGGAGGAATTTAAGGTTTTTGGTAGGAGGAGAGACGAACTCTCCTTAGAAAGGGGATGCCTACTCTGGGGGCAGCGGGTAATAATCCCCGAAGTTCTGAGGCCTCGGGTGCTCAAGATGCTGCATATCAGCCATGCAGGGATCGTGTGCTGCAAGGCGCTAGCTAGAAGTTACGTCTGGTGGCCCAAACTGGACGCAGAAATAGAACACAAGATTGGCACTTGCGAGAGCTGCCAGAGTACCCAGCCCGAGGAGTCCCGACTTCCGCATAGAGGATGGGACACAGCCCGGGGACCGTGGTCGTGTCTGCATGTGGATTTTGCGGGTCCCTTCAGGGGCACCCTTTTCCTTATAATAGTGGACTCTTACTCCAAATGGTTGGAGGTAATCCCTTTGGCCAGTACATCGTCAGCTGTGACAATTAAACAATTACGGAAGGTATTCAGCTGTTTCGGGTTACCTGACATACTTGTGAGCGATAACGCCACAACTTTCACGTCAGTGGAGTTCCAAGGTTTCATAGAGATTAACAAAATTCGCCACATAACTGCGGCCCCTTTTCACCCCGCTACAAATAGTCAAGTGGAACGCCTGGTGCGAACAACGAAGGACACACTGCGTAGGATAGGCCCCGGGATACTGAACTTGCAACTTTGCCAATTCCTATTAAGGTATCATGTAACCCCCCTTAGCATCAGGTCTGTCGCCCACTGAACTCCTTATGCGGAGGAAACCCGCCACGATCCTCTCAAGGTTAGACCCAACCAGGGTGGAGGACATGGGTAGAAATATAGAAATGGGGGGGGGGGCAAGAGCTTCGAGATCGGCAAGGCAGTGCATTGCCATAACTACGCGGCCGGCGGACCTAACTGGGTGCCTGGAATAGTGGTTGGGCAAACAAGGCCAGTCTCCTACAATGTCGAGACAAGCACAGGACTCCTCTGGAGGAGGCATGCTGACCAGCTCAGGGGTAGGATAGTAGGAAGGCAAGACTTGAGTGACCAAGCAGAGCATTCAGCGTTAGGGTTCTCCCCCACCCGCTTATCCCAAGGGGAAGACACAGACCACAGGGGGGAGGGAAATGATACAAATCTGCATCCTTTTGACCCCCCGGGTAACAGGAACAACTTGGAAGAGGCGGATTTTGAGGAACTGTTAGACTTTAAGTTAGGAAACCGGGGGGATTTTTCGGAGTGGTCCCCCACCTGTCCAAGCGAAGAGCGGGGTTTTTCTTTAGTCCCTGGAGCTCCCAGTTTTACATCCCTGGAGTTTACTCCCACACCTAGACCTCCCCAATCCCCGGCTCAGAACTCACAGCTAATCGCTAATGAGTTACACTCTCTCATTGCAGGACGGGGGCAGAGTAATCAGGAGTGTGCAGGGACTCCGGCCCCAAGTGCGGCTGCCACTCGCCCAAAGCAAACATGCGGGATGCCTCAATGGCTGAAGGACTTCGTCCTCACCTGGGGGGAGGGGTGTTATGTATTGAATGAATGTTGCAAGTTTCCCTTTAACATAATATAACCAGTCAATGTATCCAATTGTATCTAATCAGAGACACATTGTAGCAAGCTGTATAAGGATGCAAGCTTAGTGGCCACAGGTGGCAGTAGCAAGCATCCGGCTCACATGGTACAGATTCCCCGAATACCTGAAGAGCGGGAAACCTTCCCGCCACACCACACCTGGAGAAGATGGGGCATGACGATCTATGACGTCACGCGGACAGTAGCCAATGAGCTACCACCCAGGATATTCAAATGTACAATGTACTATAAATAGAGCTGTTTTGTCCGCCATTACCTCATGTTCACCCTGACCAGCATGAAATAAAGTTTTGTTTAGCCTTACTGCGGCTCCTTCTATTGTTTTCCTTGCAAGACACCAAAGAAGTGTTGTAGCATTAAGTTCCACCACCCCACTATAAGGTGATACAAAAAATAATCCTTGGCTTTGGAGGACAAAAGGAGTGTGAGAATCAGAAGGGGCAATGATACAAAGTGAGATAAGAAGAATGTAGTATGGATATGAGGAAAGTTTCCTGTAAGACTGATGTTTAAAACCTGCTTCTTAAAATGGAACAAATACTGCATCTGGATGACTCACTCAGTTTCACAATCCTGCTAGAATACTCTCAGGCTTAATCTTCTCTACTTGCTTATCAGCTCTAACTTTGCAAATGAATGATAAGCATTAGAGTGGAGAGGCCAGCTTTGGAGGATCTGAGGGGGATGTATTTTCTACCACTACCCCTTGATCCTTCAAAGGTCAAAATGAGCACTTGTTCAGTCGGTCTGTCTGTCGGTCTGGGAGATACAGGTATTATGGTGGGTAGCCCATATTTAAGGGGAGACCTGTCCACTCATGGAAGTTCCTGTTGTTGTTGTTGTTGTTGTTCAGTCGCACAGTCGATTCCGACTCTTTGCGACCCCATGGACCATCGCTCACCAGGCAGCCCTGTCCTCCACCATCCTCCTTAGTCCACACAGCCCCGTGCCCATTGTGTCTACAATACCATCTAGCCATCTCATCTTTGGCCGTCCCCTTCTTCTTTTGCCCTCCACCTTCCCCAGCATCAAGGCCTTCTCAAGGGAATCCTCTCTTCTCATTTGATGTCCAAAATACTTCAACTTCATCTTTGTTATTTGTCCTTCTAAGGAGCACTCAGGGCTAATCTCTTCTAATATTGACCTATTTGTTCTCCTCGCTGTCCAGGGGACTCTCAAAACTCTCCTCCAGCACCACATCTCAAAGGCATCTATTTTTCTTCCCTCAGCCTTTCTAATGGTCCAGCTCTCACAGCCATACATTACCAGCGGAAATACCATTGCTTTGACTATGCGGACCTTTGTTTGCAGTGAGATGTCTCTACTTTTCACTATGTTCCCCAGGTTTTTCATAGTTTGTCTCCCAAGAATCAGTCGCCTTTTTATTTAATGGCTGCAATCTCCATCTGCAGAGATCTTGGATCCTAAGAAAGTAAAATCTGTTACTGCTTCTACTTCTTCCCCATCTATTTTCCAGGGACTGATATGGCCTGTTGCCATTATCTTGGTTTTCTTTATGTTGAGTCTCAGGCCAGCTTTTGCACTCTCTTCTTTCAACCTATTCAGGAGCTTCTTTAAGTCTTCCTCACTTTCTGCCATTAGGGTGGTATCATCTGCATATCTCAAATTGTTGATGTTTCTCCCAGCAATTTTGATCCCATATTGTGATTCCTCCATCCCTGCATTGCGCATTATGTGCTCTGTGTATAAGTTGAATAAGCAGGGTGACAGAATGCAGCCTTGTCTTACTCCTTTTTCCTATTCCAAACCACTCCGTCATTCCATACTCTGTCCTAACTGTTGCTTCTTGACTCATGTACAGATTTCTCATGAGACATATGAGGTGTTCTGGTATTCCCATCTCTTTAATTACTTGCCACATTTTGTTGTGGTCCACACAATCAAAGGCCTTGGTGTAGTCAATGAAGCAGAAGTAAGCTTGTTTCTGGTATTCCTTTGTTTTCTCCATGATCCAACGTATGTTGGCAATGTGGTCTCTGGTCCCCCTGCCTCTTCTGAACCCAGCCTGAACCTCTGGTAGTTCTCTTTCTACACGCTGCTGCAGTCTATCCTGTATTATCTTGAGCATCACTTTGCTAGCTTGTGGGATGAGCGCAATTGTTCAATAATTTGAACATTCTTTGGCATTGCCCTTTTTGGGGTTTGGGACATACACTGTTCTTTTCCAATCCATTGGCGACTATTTCGTTTTCCAAATCTGCTGGCATATAGCATGTAGTAGCTTGATTCCATCATCTTTTAGGGCTTTAAAGAATTCAACTGGGAATTCAACTGGAAGCTCCTGGAGGCAACATTTTCAGTAGGGCTGCAAAAATAAAATCTGATTGTTGATCTTTAGATACTGCTATTGGGAACCCAGAAGCTTCACTTTGCAATTTCTTGATACATTTTGCTTTTGTGTTCACAGGATAAAAGACTTTTCTCAATATAGATTGCTGCTGGGTACACATCAGCTCTCAAACAACCTAAACAGTGTGGTAATTGCCAAAGTAGAAGATGTTATCCTTTACCCATCATACATTGGTGGCTATGGCTCCAGCGGGGATATTGCTTTGCTTAAACTTGCAACTCCTGTGAATTTCACCAACAACATCCTTCCCATCTGCCTACCAACACCTTCTGCAGAATTCTATACAAACACAGACTGCTGGGTGACTGGATGGGGAAATGTGAAAGAGAATGGTAAGAAGAGTTCTTAGTCTGCTTATTCAAAAGCTGGTGAATTGCATGTTTTCTATGTCCTTATACTTTATGAGGCAAGGAGAAAAACTTTCCCCTAAAGTATTTCAATGTCTTAAAAGTTCCCATAGCTAGAAAATGATAACTCTGATTTTCTTGGGGCAAAGAATGTGCTGGAGATTTTTGGCTGAAATTTCAGGAGCTTCCCAAGATACTGTAAATCCGGCCCTTATAAGGCACCACCCTTGTTTACCTGTGGGGCTTATATAGTGTCTCCTCGGCAGTGGCTCCTTGATACATTGTAGAGACCTGCCGGATAATGTAACTAACCAATCATAACAGGGAATATATGTACTTAACCAATGGAGAACAGGATCCAAAGCTGTATCCAATCACAGGGCTTGGATTAGCATAATTAGCGCACCCTGTGCAGGGGGTTTTTGCGCCACGTTTAGGCTCATAATTTGTATGGCGAGAAACCGTCATTTTCCTCTTGCAAGGCTTTGATGTTCGGGAACTGAAGAGAAGCAGCCAGCATAACAGGGCCAAACACAACTTTATTGTAAGCAAACCGAACATGAAGAGCAATGGTGCAGCAGTGCCTTATATAAATATACAATGGATACATTCGAGCGGAAAACAACAGGATTGGTTGGGAGAGAAGTGTGGTGATCATGGGGTGACCGGAGACTGGAGAGACTTCTCAGTCTCATTAGAAAGGGCAGGAATGCAAGTTCCACGATAGCTTAGTACCATGAAGAAGACAAAATGGAGGATCACCCCGATCCCACAATAATAATTACAAACTGTTTAAAGCAATATTTAAGTTACATACACAACAAAGGCGCTGCCCGCACTACTTGCAAATGTGCCTCAATACACAACAGATACTGAAGCATATTCTCCAAATAGGTTTAATATCTTGGACAGCTCTTTTAATATTCAATAGAATGAGTACTCTGCCCTACCAAAACTAGAGTTATCGAGGAAGACAATTAAAAAATCACAGAAGACGAGATATAGCCATTGATACTGGATGTGTGTCATAATTTCGGATGTGACCTAAAGCCATCATAATAATTTGCAATTGACACCCCTAGCTTTCCTCCATTTGTCTCATGCCCTTTTAAAACCATCAAGGCTGACAGTGCTTACATCTTTTGGAAGTGACTTCTACCATTTTAACTTTGTAGTATGCAAAGATCTACTTCTATTCACTGGTCTTGGATCTCCCACCATTTGTCTTCAGTGGATGACCCTTGTTTCTAGTATGAAGAGAAAAAGAGGAATGGTTCTCCACACCTTGTATTAGTTTATAACCCTCTATCATAATTTCTCTTTTCTCCTCTATTTTCCTAAGCTAAACAGCACCAAATGTAACCATTCCTCACCAGAGAGTTGCTCAAATCTCTTGATCATTTTGATGGTCTCCTTCCGCACATTCTTCATTTCTCTGCCTCTTGTTTTTCTCTCTTTCAAATCTAAAATATAAATGCATCCTCCAGGCATTTTTGAACTGCAGCTCCCTCAGCCTCTCACCATTTAGGGTGCAGTTGGTCAGGAGGACTACAGGGGGACCTTGTGTACTCTTTTACAGAGTTTGTAAGCCTTATTCAGGCATTATGCCTGAAACCAGGTAGCACCTAACACGTGTGATGTGAAAATGCAGGTAAATCTGCCTGCAATCCAAACAAATGTGCCTTTAGCATTTCAATTATTGGTAGCCCTGCTCTAACAAAGCAGAGATTACAAATGTCACTGACTCTCCTATAAGCATGCAAGGGTCTGCCTAATTTCCACATATAGTAGGGTTTTCACAGATCCACCAAGTTGGGAGCCCTACAGGGTTCTAGGCTATGACACCTCCACAAAACTGTTGAATCCTAGAACTGTAGAGCTGGAAGATATTCCAAGGATTATCTGTTGATATAAGCAGTCTTTCCAAAGTGGGGATCCTCCCGTTGAGGCTGCCCAGTCCAAGAATGACAGAAATAAAAAGAGCCATAGGGAATCCAAGGACTTTTGAAGTACTGTAAGTTGATCAACTACTGTAGCACCTAGTTAGCCAAGTCAGCAGGCACACAAATCACTTGGCCAATATTGTTGCCATCATATTTTATGTAGTTTTATGCAAATAAACATTCTTTTTTGTGCTTTGGTGAGATGCAACTGGCCATCCTGGCAGAGTTAGGTAAAGGTAAAGGTCACCCTTGCTTAAAAGCCAGTCATATCCGACTCTAGGGTTGAGTGCTCATCTCTGTTTCATAAAGGAAGAGCCAGCACTGTCTGCTTCTGCAGACATTTCCGTGGTCATGTGACTAGACACTGGAGCGCACGGAATGCTGTTTACCTTCCCACCAAAGGGGTCCCTATTTATCTACTTGCAATTTCTTGCTTTCGAACTGCTAGGTTGGCAGGAGCTGGGACAAAGATGCGAGCTCATGCCGTCATGCAGTATTTGAGTGTCGAACTGCTGACCTGCCGCCTTCCAGCCAGCATATTAGCCACTTGAGCCACTGCAGTCCTGGCCATCCTGGCAGAGTTACTCTCCCCCCAAAAATAAAACTTTGGGAATATAGGCCCTTCCCTTAAGACCACATAATATTGAAATAAAACAATGAATGCTTATGGGAGGGTTGCACATTCACTACTGAAACGATGAATGCCTATTCTTTATGCAGCTAAGATCTCCCACTTCTGTATTCCATGACCAAATTCAATTTCTGTCTCCTACAGGGATACTAAAACCCCCAAACACCCTCCAGGAGCTGAAAGTGCCACTCATAAAAAAAGAAACCTGCAATCTTGTTTACAATAGCATGTCAAATGAGTATCTAGAGAAGGACCCTATCAAGACTGATATGATCTGTGCTGGTTACATGGAAGGTGGGAAAGACTCTTGTCAGGTAAATTGTTCTCCATCCTGTCCTTCATCCAACCATTATAAAATTATGGCAAGGGAATCTGTGAATCTGAATCTGTCACAGAAGCAGCGATTTGAAAATCACTCTTTAAAAATATTTCATTGCCATTCTTTTTGACCAGTCTGCTGACTATCCCAACATCCAAATAATGTTCCTCTTATCACAGTAGGCACTGATAAGAAGAAGGTTTTTCCATAAGCTCCCACACATTTCTATCCCTCCCAAACTCCCTGGTATGTTTTGTGCCACTTTATGGCAATTCGCAATATGAAGTGTGCCCTTCCCCTTCCTCCTCACTTTTTGAAAGGATTCCAGAGCCTTCATCACAAGGCTAAATCTCAATCTGTGTTTTTTATTTTTTAAAAAAAAAACAAGCTTGAGGATGACGGGAGTAATGGAAGGCTCCAGAGAAAGAGGCAATGCCTGGAGGCCAAGACTTGTGAAAAAACATGCCACATCTGACTACAGTGTCTAAGAGAGGTTTTGGGATCTCACAAGTTCCTCTCTAACTCAGTGTAAAAAGGCCCATGTAGGCTGCATAACAAAATGCTTCAAAGTTAACAAAGAGGGACTAATTGTTAAGTGCTTCAGGAGATACATAGCTCTTAATTCCTCACTTTATGTGGAAACCCATTTCAAACATGGATGATAAATCCAAGTATTGTAAATCATAAACATTCTCAGTACCAAGCCCCCACCCCCCAAAAGGGGGACAGAACAAATGTCTTCTCTGAAATACACCTCATTACAATTGTCACATAAATCAGCTGACCCTTCGTGACCCCAGGGACCATCCCACGCCAGGCACCTCTGTCCTTATCCATCCTCCTCAATCCACCCAGCTTTGTGCCCATTGTGTCAACAATGCCATCTAGCCATCTCATTCGCTGCCACCCCCTTCTTCTTTTGCCCTCGACCTTTCCCAACATGAAGGCCTTCTCAAGTGAATCCTCTCTTCTCATTTGATGTCCAAAGTACTTTTACTTCATTTTCAATATTTGACCTTCTAAGGAGCAGTCAGGGTTGATTTCTTCTAAGATCGACCTATTTGTTCTCCTCTCTATCCAGGGGACTCTCAAAACTCTCCTCCAACACCACATTTCAAAGGCGTCTATTCTTCTGTGCTCAGCTTTCCTAATTGTCCAGCTCTCACAACCATACATTGCCACAGGGAATACCATTGCTTTGACTATGCAAACCTTGGTTTGCAAGGTGATGTCTCTACTTTTAACTATGTTCCCCAAATTTCTCATAGTTTGCCTCCCAAGAATTAGTCACCTTTTTATTTCATGGCTGCAGTTACTATCTGCTGTGATCTTGGATCCTAAGAATGTAAAGTCTGTCACTGCTTCTACCTCTTACCCATCTATTTTCCAGGGAGTGATAGGGCCTGTTGCCATTATCTTGGTTATCTTAATGTTGAGTCTCAAGCCAATTTTTGTACTCTCTTCTTTCAAACTAAGCAAGAGCTTCTTTAGGTCTTCTTCACTTTCTGCCATTAGGGTAGTATAATCTTGATATCTCAAATTGTTGATGTTTCTCCCAGCAATTTTAATTCCAACTTTTGATTAATTCAGCCCTGCATTGTGCATTATGTGCTCTGCGTATATGTTAAATAAGCAGGGTGACAAAATGCAGCCTTGTCTTACTCCTTTTTCTATTCCAAACCACTCCGTCATTCCATATCCTGTCCTAACTGTTGCTTCTTCACTCTTGTACAGATTTCTCATGAGACATATAAGGTGTTCTGGTATTCCCATCTTTTTAATTGCATTTTATTGTGGTCCACACAAGTCAAATGCCTTGGTTTAGTCAATGAAACAGAAGTAGACTTCTTTCTGGTTTCCCTTTGTTTTCTCCATGATCCAACGTATGTTGACAATTTGGTCTCTAGTTCCCCTGCCTCTTCTGAACCCAGCCTGAACTTCTGGTAATTTTCTCTGCATGTGTTGCTGAAGCCTATCCTCTATTTTCCTGAGCATGACCTTGCTAGCATGTGGGATGAGTGTAATTGTTCAATAATTTGAACATTCTTTGGCATTGCCCTTTTTGGGGATTGAAACGTATACTGACCTTTTCCAGTCCTGTGGCCATTGTTGTGTTTTCCAAAGCTGCTGGCATATAGAATGCAATACTTTAATTCCATAATCTTTTCGGGCTTGGAATAATTCAACTGGAATACCATCATCTCCACTAGCTTTGTTATTGGCAGTACTTTTTAAGGCTCTCCTGACTTCACTCTCCAGGATGTCCGGCTCCAGTTCAAAGCTCTCATCACTGTGATTGTCCGGGGTGTTGTGGTCCTTTTTGTAGAGTTCTTCTGTGTACTTTTGCCATCTTTTAAAAACCTCTTTTGCATCAGCTAAATCCCTGCCATTTTTGTCCCTTATCATGGTCATTTTTGCTTTGAATTTTCCCTTGATTTCCCCATATATTTTTTTAAAAAAGCTCTCTAGTCCTTCCCCTTCTGTTGTTTTCCTCTATGTCTTTGCAATGTTCATTTAAGAAGTTTTCCTTATCTCTCTTTGCAATTCTTTGAAAATCTATGTTTAATTGGCTTTTTCTCTTTCGCCTTTTCCTTTAGCATTCCTTCTTTCCTTTGCTATTTTAAGACCCTCATCAAACAACCATTTTGCTTTCTTCAACTTCTTTTCTTTTTGTATGGTTTTACTTGCTGCCTCCTGTATGGTGTCCCTAACCTCCATCCATAATTATTCTGGTATTCTGTCTATCAAGTCTATACCATTAAATCTGTCCCACACCTTCAGCGTGTATTCCTTAGGGATTTTGTCTAGGTCATACCTGTGTTTCCTAATTGTTTTCCCTATTTTCTTTAATCTAAGACTGAATCTGGCAATCAGTAGATTATGATCTGAGCCACAGTCTAAATGTTTAAAAAAGAGGGAATGATTATTAAGTGCTTTGGGAGATACACAGTCTTAACTCCTCACTTTATGTGGAAACCCATTTCAAACATGGATGATAAATTCAAGTATTGTAAATCACAAACATTCTCAGTATCAAGCCCCTCTCACCCCCAAAAAGGAGGCAGAACAAATACTTTGTCTGAAATACACCTCATTACAATTGTCACATAAACCAGCTATTCCTTCAAGCAATTGATTTTTCCCCAACAAAGCATTCCAATTTAAAGCTAATTCCAGTTCTCTTTCCTGTTCAGCACTCCATATCTGATGTCAGAGGAGACCTATTCGGGTATTAGAAAGTGAGTAGTGTACTAAAGTGAAGACTGGATCTTCTGTCTGTCCCTAGATTCATACCATCAAACACATGAAGAATGATGAGTCTGAAGCAAGAAAGCTTGGCTACCTGTAAGGGACCTGGTTTTCTAGGAACTCAGTTCATAAACACTCCTTGGGAGGAGAAGTTGTTCCTCTTCATATGTATCAAACTCTACATCTGGGAAGGTAGTTAAGGTCACAATGGAGAGAAGGAATGAGAGAATTTCCTTTACTCTCGAATATTCTAGTACAGTAATATGTATTGAGTATTCTGTGCACTTTCTAATGCCTGAACAGAGCTAATATTTGTTACAGATGGTAGATTTCAATGATCCCCTCTCTCCACAGGGTGACTCCGGAGGACCTCTGGTTTGCAAAGTTGAAGCAAGTTGGATCCAGGCTGGGATTGTGAGCTGGGGAAATGGGTGTGCCCAGCCTGAATTCCCTGGTGTCTACACTTCTGTGCCTTTCTATGTCAAATGGATAGAATCTGTTATAGATGGTGGGTTGCAAAATGCCCCCACTGTGATGATTCTATTGGTATCTCTTTTATTGTCCTTCTTTTATTTGGTTTAAATATTTCCGAATAATAAATTTTATCCTTGGATGATGTGAAACTGTGAATTTCATTTCTTCAATTTCTTCAGTTCATCAGCTTTTGGTTGATTCTTCTGATACAAGATGATTGCTCTATTTTTAATTTGTTACATGCCTTCAAGTCAGAAAGAGCCTCCTCAAAGATTGTGGTATTTCTGAACCACAGTCGGTAACAGCAACCTTACGTTGCCAGCTAATCTTTCTCACATGAGCACAGGCAAAAGAAACTGCAGAATAAACTCACCCTAAAATGGCTTCATTTTGGCAGGTTTACACCTGACCTTGACACAGAAGAAGAAGATGAACCCAACTTATAGTGACCCTAATACATACCTGTCAAGTTTTGGATTTGAAAATAAGGGAAATTTTGGCCACACCTCTCTGTGGGCATGGCCAAATCTGTGGGCGTGGCCAAATTTAACCATGTGACTTGCTGGGCTCTAGTCATGCCTGCCACATGGCCATGAAAATGTCTGCAAACACAGACAGCACTGGCTCTTTGGCTGTAAATGGAGATGAGCACTGCACCCTAGAGTTAGATACGACTGGCAGATTTTACTTTCTTAGGATCAAAGATCGCTGCAGATGGTGATTGCAGCCATGAAATAAAAAGGCGACTGATACTTGGAAAACAAGCTATGAGAAACCTGGGGAACATAGTTAAAAGTAGAGGCATCACCTTGCAAACAAAAAATTGCATAGTCAAAGCAATGGTATTCTCGGTGGTAATGTATGGGTGTGAGAGCTGGACCATTAGGAAAGCTGAGCGCAGAAAAATAGATGCCTTTGAAATGTGCTGTTAGAAATAGGTCGATCCTAGAAGAAATCAACCATGACTGCTCATTGAAGGTCAAATAGTAAAGATGATACCAAAGTACTTTGGACATCAAATGAGAAGAGAGAATTCACTTGAGAAGGCCTTGATGCTGGGAAAGGTGGAGGACAAAAGAAGGGGGTGGCAAAAAATAAGATGGCTAGATGGTATTGTAGATGCAATGGGCACAAAGCTGTGTCGGCCAAAGAACCCTTTCCCCATCTTCTTGGGGGACTTTTGTTTTGTTTTCTTTCTTGTTTACTTAGTGGCTTAAGTGACTAAGATGCTGACTGGGAGGCTGAAGGTCAGCAGTTCAATTCCCGAGTACTGCAGGACGGAATGAGCTTCCGTCTTTGTCCCAGCTCCTGCCATCCTAGCAGTTCGAAAGCAAGAAATTGCAAGTAGATAAATAGGGACCACTTTGGTGGGAAGGTAACAGCATTCCGTGTGCTCTGGTGTCTAGTCATGCCTGCTACATGACCACGGAAATGTCTGCAGACGCAGACAACGCTGGCACTTCGGCTTTGAAACAGAGATGAGCACTGAACCCTAGAGTCGGATACGACTGGCTTTCGAGCAAGGGAACCCCCCACCCCTCTCTCATATAGTGATCAGGTAACACACACACACCCGTCTGTGGACATGTGTGTCCTTGCCCGAGCACAGAGTTTGCCCTGCCCTTCTGCCCAGCAGCCCAATGGGAGTGTTTCCTCCCTCCCCCCAGGACACATTTTGCCCCACCCTCTGCCGCAGGGACAGCAGCCTGTTGACTTTGGGCACTTGGTCTCTAAAAGATTCACCATCACTGGCCTGGGAAGTCTGAGGAGGTCCTTTTTGTTTTTGTCTGCGTGCAAATACATTAATCTTGAAGATTGCGGCCAATTCATCTCAAACAATCCATAAAGCACATATAAGAACAGCCTTGCTGGAACAGGCCACAGCCCATCCAGTCCAACATTCTGTCTCACACAGTGGCTCACCATTTGCTTCAGGGTATTATTCCCCAGGAGATGCCTTCACCTGCTTAGGATTCCCTGGAAATGGCATTGAGAGATATCCTGCCTATCTCTCCAACCCGGAGGTTGTCCTTAGGGATCCATAATTATAGCCATTGATACCCTTATCCATGAACTTGTCTAATCCTTTCTTGAAGCCGTCAAGACTGACAGCTGTCACCACTTCATCTGGCAGGGAGTTCCATAGACCAGTGATCCTCTGGATGAAAAAGTACTTTCTCTTATTTGTTTGAGAACTAGTACCCAAAAATTTCATGGAGTGACCCCTAGTTCTAGTGTTATGCGATAGGGAAAATAGTTTTTCTTTATCTACTTTGTCCACACCGTGCATGATTTTATAAACTTCAATCAGGTCACTTCTTAGATGCCGTCGTTCAAGAGTGAAGAGGCCCAACCGTTGCAGCCTCAGATGGTAAGGAAGGTGTTCCAGTTGCCTAATCATTCTGGTTGCCCTCCTCTGCACTTTTTCCAACTCCATAATATCCTTCTGGAGGTATGGTGACCAGAACTGTACACAGTATTCCAGATGGCGCCTCACTATAGATTTATAAAGAGACAAAATTACATTTGCTGACTTATTTTCTATACCCTTCCTAATGATCCCTAGCATTGAGTTTGCTTTTTTCACTGCTGAGGCACACTGGCTTGACACCTTCATTGAGCTGTCCACCAGGACACCAAGGTCCCTTTCCTGGTTTGTCACAGAGAGTTCAGACCCCATCAGTTTATAAATGTAATTGGTTTTTTTTTGCCCCAACATGCATCACTCTGCACTTACTAATGTTGAAGCTCATTTGCCACTGTTTTGCCCACTCCCCCATGTCAAGACATTCCTCTGGAGCTCCTCACAATCTCTTACAGTTTTCACTACCCTGTATAATTTAGTGTCGTCAGCAAATTTGGCTACCTTGCTTTTTACTCCTACCTCTAGATCATTTATGAAGAGGTTGAAAAGCAGGGGTCCCAGTACTGAACCTTGGGGGACCCCTCTCTTTGCTTCCCTCCACTTGGAGAAGTGTCCATTTAGTGCTATGCTCTGTTTCCTGTCCCTTATCCAGTTGCTGATCCAGGACAAGACCTATCCCTTTATTCCATGACTTGTAAGTTTATTCAAGAGCCTTTAGTGTGGAACCTTGTCAAAAGCATTCTGAAAGTCCAGATAAACAATGTCAACTGGATCCCCCTTATCCACATGCTTGTTGACACTCTCAAAAAATTCCAACAGATTAGTGAGGCATGATTTGCCCTTGCAAAAGCCATGTTGGCTCTCCTTTAGCAGCGCCTTCTCTTCTATGTGCCTATTAATCCTATCTTTTAGGATGGTTTCCATCACTTTACCTGGGACACATGTCAAACTGTCAGGTCGGTAATTTCCTGGATCACCCCTGGATCCTTTTTTGAAAATTGGTGTTACATTTGCACCTTCCAGTCATCAGGCACAAAGCCTGATTTGAGGGAAAGATTATTTTGGCTAGGAGATCAGCAATTTCATCTTTAAGTTCCCTGAGAACTTGTGGATGGATGCCATCTGGTCCTGGTGATTTGTTAGCATTTAGTTTAACAAGACATGCAAGGACCTCCTCCCTGGTTATTTCTATCTGGCTTAATTCTTCGGTTTCCCTCCCTACGAAGATAGGCTCTGTTTTGGGCATGTGGCCTCTGTCTTCTTCAGTGAATACTGAAGCAAAGAATTCATTGAGTCTCTCTGCAATCTCTGTTTCCTCTTTAATAACCCCTTGCCTTCCATTGTCATCTAATGGTCCAATGGCCTTCCTAGTTGGGTTCTTACTTCTAATGTACTTAAAGAAGTCTTTGTTATTTCTCTGAGTATTTTTAGCTATATGCTTTTCAAAGTCTTGCTTTCCTTTCCTGATTGTTGCCTTGCATTTGTTCTGCCAGAATTTGTTTCTGCCTGTTGTCCTCATTCGGACAAGCCTTCCATCTTCTAAATGAGCTTTTCTTGCTTTTGATCACTTCCCGAACAGCTCCTGAAAGCCACATTGGAGTCCTCTTGGACCTGGCAGTGCCCTTTTTCCTTTTGGGTATGCATTCCAATTGGGCCTCTGTTATTGTTTTTGTAAACAGCCTCCATGCCTCTTGGAGTGTTTGGACTCTCTCAATTTTCCCTTTCAGCTTCTTTTTTACTAGTTTCCTCATCTTTGGGAAATTTTCTTTTTGAAAATTTAAGGTCTCTGTGTTAGATTTTATCAGTGACTTGCGGTCTATGATCAAGTTAAACATAATTGAGTTGTGGTCACTGTTCCCTATTGGATCAGTCACATTAACATCTTGCACCAGATCCTGAGTATTACTCAGGATCAAGTCAAGGACTCTTGCTGATCAGGGCTTCTGGGAATTGAAGTTCAAGAACACCTGGAGTATCAAGGTTCGCCACCACTGCTATATAGCCTTACCTATAACATATGACACCTGATGATTAATTATTAATTAAAAATAAGAAGTCCTGTGAACTGTGGTAGTATCCTTTCCTCCCTGCATTGTACTCAATGATCTATGGACTCAAGTGCATGCCACCACTCATTGTGCTCCTCATTCGTTAATCTTTCTGGCATGTTGAAACTGCAGTTGCCACTGAGCAGTAGTATCAGCTGAGTAAAGACTAGAGATGGGTGCCACTTCTCGCACACACTCCTCATCCATGCCACTGTTCCTGAAATTTGTTACCCCCACCCCAGATACATAGAAAAGCATAGCAAATTCCCAAGAATTGAGAATAAGAAATGATGTGTATGTCTATACAGTAAACCCTCGCATAAAGAGTGCCTCGCTTAGAGACTAACTTGCTTAAAGAGCAGAATTTTCTCTGAATGGTCGCCTCGCTTAACAACTAAAACCAATCAAAAACTCACTTAACAACTAAATTGGGGTTCACAATCCCTACCCACCAGAAGTCACAATTGGTCGCTTAGAATGGTGTTTCACTTAAAGAGCAAACTCACTTAAAGAGTAATCCCATGGAACGCATTATGCTCTTTAAGTGAGATACCACTGTATCTTCTTTTTTGCTTAAAGGTGCATGCCAACCCTTTACTAAAATGAAGAATGGGCATCAGAAATACAGGTCTTGGAAGAATGTTGGCAGGAGATTTTTGCCTGGTGTCAGTGGGAATTTACAAGGGCAGCAAAAGCTACACAAGAGTCTATGGAAGAGGACTGATGCTCACTTGGTGGTTTCTGGTCTTACTCTTGCTCAAAAAGCCAGTCATATCTGACTGTAGGGGGCACTGCTCATCTCTAAAGAGCCAACACTGCCTGTATCTGCAGACGTTTCTGTGGACATGTGGCAGGCATGACTAGATGCCGGAGTGCATGGTATGCTGCTACCTTTCCTGCTGAAGTGGTACCTGTTTATCTACTTACAATGTCTTGATATTGAACTGCTAGGTTGGTAGGAGCTGGAACAGAGATTGGAGCTCACTCCATCATGCAGCACTCGGGTCTCAAACTGCTGACCTGCTGACCCTCTAGTCATGAAGTTCAATGTCTTAACCACTAAGCCACCTCAGTCCTGAAGAAAGTAGGTAGAGAAAGTTGTTTCTTTGTTTGATTGGCATCATCATTTCAACAAGTACATAACTTTTAAATTTCTTGGACATTTTTGAACACACCTGCAGGTGTATTTGTCTCTTCAGAAGGCATTGCAACTCATTTGAAAAGATGTAGGTTTTTTTTTTTTTTAGGAAGAGCTGCTCATTACAACACCAGGGAAGCCAATCTAACATGAAAAATAGGATTTTTCCAAGTGCTGAGATTACAGATGCCAGCATCTGAGGACCTTAAAGAATCAAAGCTTTTCAAAGGAAAAATGGAAAAAACCAAACAACCCAAGATTGCTTCAGCTCACTGCCCTTTTCCTACATCAAGTCAAAGTTGAGCACCAAGATGTCTGGGCTTTATTGGCCCAGCTGACAGTTCATGAGAAAGTCAAAAGCTTGGATAAGAATGGGGTGGGGGAGAAAAGGGCAAAGATAAAGCCTGTGAGCAGGGAACTGGAAAATAAAGAACATGGCTGAACTTTCAAATGATCTTATGATCTTACAGAGCAGTGAGTGCAATGAAAGCAGATGGTCAAGAGCTTGATATGGAAGAGGCACATTCTGGTTCCATACTCTGAATAGATCAGTGTTTTATGTAAATGTAGCCATATATTATAATGTCAGGGAGTGACCTACTTTGGCCCAGATGTCTGGCATCTGCTTCTTTGGGCATAAAGTATAGGATGGATACACCATTAACCTTCACTATGACAAGCAGATATTTTGCCCCCGTGATTTCACACCACATTACATGACCTCACCTGACTACAGGTGATCAAATATAGTAAGGGATGACTGGCAGGCTCAAACTCAGCCTTGTCAGTGGTACGGTCATCTTCTTCACAGAGAGAAATGCAAAGAATGCAAGCGCGGCGCCAAAATGGCCGCCGTGCTCTTTGCGCCCCCCCCCACCGGACTTGGGCATCCGGGTAGTTAGGGGGCGTGGCCAGCACCCTTTAAAAGGGGTGGCCACGAGGCAGCCGAGCTGCCATTTTGTGAAAGCGACGGAGAGGAGAAGTTTTTCTCCGTCGCTCCTTCCCCCCTTTTTACTAGCCTCTGCTAGAGGCTCGGTTCTTTAGAAGCGACGGGGCGGAGGAATTTGCTCCGTCGCTTTCCCCTCTGTCAGCCTCTGTGCGAGCCTTCCTTTTACCTTGGCTTGCCTCTTGCAAGAGGCTGGATTTCACTCCTATTGGTTTCCTTTTTTGCCTGTAACCAGGCAGAACTGCTGGATAGCTCAGTGGTTTAGGAATCTGACTGCAAAGTCAGAGGCTGGGAGTTCGATTCCCCATGGTTATTTCTTGCTCGGAGGGGGATCGCGGTGGCCAAGTGGCTAAGACACGGAGTGTTAAGTGCCTGAGACGCTGACTGGGACGTGGAAGGTCAGTGGTTTCACTTCCTACGTACTGCAGGACAGAATGAGCTCCCGTTTTCAGCCCCAGGCCGGCCCTTCAGAGGATCCGGCCCTCGGCCCACGGCTGCCGGCCATGGGCCGGAACGATTGGGGGGAGGGCTTGGTGCTGGCTCACAGCACGTTTTACCCCATTGGGGGCCAGAGTTTTGGGCATGGCCCGATTTTGGCCCAGGCTCTCAAATTAGGGCCTCTGGCCCATTACCTAGCGGGCCGTCCGGCCCACCTATTTACTGTGTCTATCAGATAATGTTCCTGGTTGCTCTAGAGATTATCAACCTGTGGCTCGTGGGCCAGATGTGGCCCACATGCCATTTTATGTGGTCTCCCACTGCCTCCACCCCACTAGGAAGTGCCATGTGGTGGAGGAAGGGCAAAATTGCCATGCAACCCCCAAAGCTGTCTGAGGGTACACGACAGCTGGGTCAAGCTCGGCCTGTGCCCGCTGCTGTCTCGCAGCTCCCCGTTTGTCTGGAACTGCGGCTGGAGTGCGTTGGAGGTCGCCCCAGAGCTCGATTTCGGTCGCGAGCTCCGATGCCCACCGTGGGCCGGAACCCCCAGTGGGGGCGGCTCACGGGGGTGCAACTTGTGAGTATTTGGTTCAAGTCGAATGCACACACATCACAGTCCATTTCCAGCAGTGGGGGCTCAGTGCTCTTTGCCTCGCTTATTTGAGGCTGGGGGGCATCACTCGACATCCTATCCCAGTGCCCCTTGGTTGCATTCTGGCACGAGGTTGAGGGTGGGGGTTTACGCTCCCGGGCGGTACGTGGCGTCACAGGGGCTGTCCAGGTCCTGCTGTGTATGTCCGGCGTTCATCAGGTACCGGCAATGGCATTGCCGACGACTGGTTATTCATGGCCCCCCAGTGATCACCTGCCCCAGATCATGAGGGAAAAGATTTGGTGGGGGGGGAGTACCTCCCTATGAACTGAAATCCCAATAAGGATAGGAAGTACGGACAGGAGGATAGAGACATTGTGTGGTCCCGCCGTAGTAAGCCACCACGCACTGGGGTGTCCGCCCTCGGGTCAGTGCTGAGCAGCACAGGGGCTGTCTGGATCCTGCTGCATAGGCCCTTTATACAGAATGTGCAGTCCATGGCTTTGCCGATGGCTGGCTATTACTTGCCCCGGTCGATTATTGGCCGCCGGCCATGAGGGGTAAGGGCTGGAGGGAGACATGTGGATGTTCTCCCTATTGAACTGCGAGCCCACTGGGGGGGGGGAGAGAGAAGGACAGGATGGCTGAGACAAAGAGATGTCCCATCGTCATTAGCCACCGCGCACCTTGGGGCCAACTGGTGGTCGGCATACCTTGTACGTATTGTGGTATGCCGCAGGGCTTGGACTGTTCGAGCCATCCTGATGTCGATCGGATGGGCCCATGACGGTTGGCTCATGGTGAGGAAGGTGGACGAGGGTGGCTCTATATCCCGAGGGGAGGTGGGATGAGTCCTGTCAGCAAGGGTGCTCGTGTACATCATTCCCACGGGACTGGTGCCTGGTGATTGGCACCATGGTGGTCATGCTGAGCAGCGGGCTGTTCAGACATTGGCTCCACACAAACTGGTCGAGCGGGGGGTTCCGGCCCGCCTACTGTGTCCGGCCTGCTCAGCTGACGATGGGTGTACTAAGCACCACGGTCGTTACCGACTTAGTGCCCCCTTTTTTGCACTGGCCCTCGCGCCACCTCCGCGTGCCTGCGGGTTGGTGGGTCGCGGGGCAGAGGTGGAGGTCCACAGGGGCGATCAGAGCCCCGTCTGAAGCAAATAACTTTGTCATAAGCCCCCCCCGCCCCAATTATAGTCAGCCTGGGGGGATGTCACTCAGTTCATCCAAGACGGGATGGGGCGGGAGCCCTGCTGGAGGGTTTTCAATGGGGCTTTTGTATCCATTCGGGGGTGTTGGTGGCCCCAGGATGCTACTAATCGGGTTCCCGTCCAGGGTAACGGGGAGGGGGCTCCACGGTCCACAGTTACGGAAGTTGGGGGCCATGAGAGTAGCGGGGGCCCTTCTTGGAACCACCTTTCCCTAGTCGAAGGTATCCCCCATGAAGCTCCTACTGAGCTAGGATAAGGGTGAATGTAATATAATCCTTCATTCAGCTCACCCTGTGGGTGTTACGTTCAGGGATGACCTTCCTGATGACCTTGTTCGGTCAGGTACTCGTAGTTGCCTCGGCTACTATGGGTGGCGTGCTCACGCAATTCTGGTGCCATTTTGGCACGGTGGGATATGCACTCGGCTTCCGGCTTTTTGCCAGTACACCCCATGATTTAGACCTATCGGGTTTTTAGGTTTTGGGGGAATTTTAATTAGACAACGCCGATCCCTTTCTGAATGCGTTAATTCAGGTTCAGCACCCGACTGATGTGGGACTTTTACTCAGTGGGCATTGGCTCACAGGTTGGGGTCTCGGTCTCCAGCCCATTACCTCGACAACTTTTGGGTCCGGGGTTAAATGGGGCTTGGACACGTGTACGCGTCTCCTCATCACGATTCAGACACTCAGGTGGGAACTGGGTGTCCCCTTGGCACCTGAATAGACCGAGGACCCATGTTCTAGCATCACAATTTTTGCCTCGATGCTGTCATGCGGGCATCCAGGTTAACCGGTGATACGGTGGCTTGGATGTCCATGTGCGATTTTGGCATTGATTGCCAAACATCTAGTGTGCCCTTGGGAATTGTAATTAATTCACTGCCCCCCCCCCTGATGGGTTTGCTCTGGCTCAAATTACTCCGGAGTTTGGATGGGTATCTTATGGGAGGTCAGACCTAGTGGTCTGCCTTAGATATCTAGTACGGTCAGATACCTCCGGCTCCCGGGCTGATCGCCCGGCGATCTTACCTGCCTTGCGTTTTTTCCCATTTGGAGAGCACTGATGCTATGGTGCAAGGGGTGAGCCTACTCAGTGGTCCAATTTCGGTGTGACAATGCGGTAGTGGTGAACATTGTCGACACCCAGACATGCAAATCCCCCAAGGTCATGACATTAGTCCGTCTACTCTCTTGAGAAGCCTACACCTAATGTGCTGTTCTAGGCCAGACATGTTATGGGTATTTATAATGACATTCTGCTCCTCTCCATTACCGCAGATCACCTGGTTCTGTGCCGTACTCTGGAAGCAGAGGGATTCCACTCGCCACTTTTGGCTGAGGGTTGGACGTTTGGCAAGGAGAGGGGAACCGGACATGTCGTTGGCACCTTGCACACGTAAGGCGTATCACTCTGCATTCAGGCGTCGTGTTTGGGAGGGGTGGACACGGGAACGTGTCCGCTGCCCTTACGCGCGTCACCCCTGTTCCCAGAGTTTCTACCCACCTTGCACGAGGCTGGCATTGCTTATGTACAGATAGGTGTGAGGTGGCTCTTGGCCACGCAGCTACCACGGTAGCCTTTTTTGGAGTGCTCCGCATCGGTGAGTGGGTGCCAAAGTTGGTGCCAACGGTGTAAGGCGGATGTGTCTCATAGGGCACTGGAACTCGAAGATGTCTCTGTCACACATGAGTGGGCTCGAGTGGGGATGCGGTCCTCACGGGTTATTCAGCACGGTGCAGGCAGTGGTGTATACTGCTACTAAGTTTTTGAGACATCTGTCCGGTTGGTGCCCTACCTGAATGTTTGACAGTGCCTGCTGCGCGCCCCAGCCTGTTTTCTGCCACCGGGTTGGGTCTACCCTTACCTTTGTACAGTCCCTGAGGGTGACCGGTCCCGCGTTTCGCGGTGTGGTGCCCGGTTTGGCACCATTTACTTAAGATAGGCGTCGCGTTGATCGCGGCTACGTTTGGGGTACTCGGAGGTGGATAGGCGTCTACGCGCAATTTCAAATATGTACGTCCCCTCACTGTTTGAGTACCTAGTTATGTCCTTCACCTTTTTCTCCTCTTTTACAGATCCTAGGGGTCTCAGCACACCGGTGGCAGGGGGTTGGTGGGCCGCAGCTATGTACACTGGGCGGCAGTATATGCTGCAGCGACAGAGAGTGGACCCCGGCTGGGCTGTGTGCATCCGCACGTCTGCTATGGTATGGTATGTGCGGCACATGGGGGCGGGAACTGTGGCCATTCCTGCTGTCTGACAGGGATGCTGGACAGCCCGATATTTTGCAGGCGCCTCGGCGGCAGCGGTCTCATACGGATCACTGCTGTTATTAAATTATCGAGGGGCTGTGACCTGGCATTTTGTATCATGTATGGCTTACATATGGTCGCTATGGTCTAACATCGTGCCGAGACACCAATTTAGGGGAGGCGCGGATCTCCCTAGTTTGGACTGTTCCGGCAGTCAGTGGACGGGGCTGTGGCTCCGGCCCGTGCTGAGCATGGCTGTGAGATGGCCATTGGAGTCCGGATGATTGGCTTACAAACAAATTTTGCTGGTAGGCAGGAGAAGGGGTCCACCTGTTGGTCAGAGGTATGTACCTCGTTCTGGGTGTGATGCAAGCAGGCTTGGCGACCGAGCTGACGGTCTTGGGGGGGGGGCGGTGAGTCATCATGGATGCCTCCCCGTGTGGCGGGTAGCACTGGTAAGGTAAATATTTATGACCCACAGGTATCCGGCAGGTTCGCAATTGACTGGCCAACACTAGATAGGCACAAGTTGGTTAACGTTGTCCGGTCAACGACGAACCAGGCAATGGGGTGATGGCACGAGCTAGGCAGCATGCATCACCCCGTGATTTTATGGATACGCGTCAGAGGGTGGGGTCAGTAGTTAGTTTATTGACTACGGTCAACAATTTGTTTGTTGCCAACAAACAAATTGATACAAATGGATACATTGTAACCAACTGCCATTGGCAATTTTGGGAGGTACCTTACCAGTGTTACTGCGGCCTGCTTGCCTTAAGAATTATAATTGGTTGAGTACCAATCGAAATTTATAATTCGGACTAGGGCATGAATCAATAAATGTGGCCCAATGCCGTTATCCACTTTCACCAGTGTCTGAGTCCTTTTTTGGGGGGTGGGCCTGCAATGCAGGAAGTAGGTGATACCTTTATTTGGATCACTAAAAAAACAAAAATGTTGCAAGCTTTTGAGTTCAAAAGGTCTCTTCATCAGGAAGGCATAAGATTATTAATGAAAGTTCATGGCACAATCTTAATGTGCCAGGCACTCCTTATAGGGATGTTCATGCTGGACAAACAACAAAAGATTTAATGGTGTTTTAACGCCCGTCCCCATAGGAAATTTCATAATCTTATGCCTTACCTGATGACAAGACCTTTTGATCTCGAAAGCTTCCAACATTTTGGTTTTTTAGTGATCCAAATAAAGGTACTGTATCACCTTCTTCCTGCATTCTTTGAATTTTTTATGACTTGAACATAGATCACACAGCCAATTCTCTTTGTTCTTCACATACGTCTCTCTTGGAACATTCTGAGCTCTAGGTGTGGGTTTTTCAGATTCCATTCAGTACAGCTAATACAATTCAGCATGAGTTCAGTTTTAATTGTTTTAGCCAAAAAAAATCAAATTCTCAAAAGAGGTTCAGCATACATGCTGTTCCTGGCCAAGGTTCTGTCTGCAGTGATGGCCATTAAAAATGGAGAAAGACATGTGATGTTTTCTATGCTCCATAGAACTTGCCAAGCATTTAGAGAATAACAGTTTTTTTTTTGTTGAGAGGCACATCCAGTGGTGGGCATCAGCAGGTTGATTTTTTTTTAATTGTCAACCACTGGGCACATCCCACAGTGGTTAATGAACAGAGGGATTCTCATCTCCTATGCTTTCCAGTTCCCACAGAGCTTAGAAAGTTCCGTCCATATCCTTCTCCATACTTATTGGCTTTCACTTCAAGAACAACCTTAATCAGAAACAGATGAGCATCCTAAATACTCTTTTTAGAATATGAATTTTTTGTTTTGTTTGCTAAAGCTACCAAAATTGTAGCTGGAGAAATTCATGCTGAATTCTGATTGCTGGAGTGGACCTTCACCCCAAAATCCAATGACTACTGAGTTGAAACAAGAATTACTCTGTGAGAGCCAGTTGCACTATTCATATGTTATCCATGTATAGAATTAGGTATTGAGAAAGTGGAACAAAGCTGCACTGCTGATTCTTCTAATGACTTCCATCTTGTTGTCTCTTCTCCATTAACTCATAGTGCCAGGGAGGCAGTGGCCATAGATAGCCCACTTTGGCATCAAACCATCTCTGCTACTACTGAGCATTTCGAAGGAGAATGCTGCAGACATGAAGATTGCTAAGTGACAAGCATGGAAGCTTCATCAAACTCAACCACACGCTCCACCATCTATTCAATGTAATGTGTGTGGTCACATGTTTCATGCCAGGATTGGCTTATTGTCACCAGAGACACATCCATCAACAGAGAAAATGACATCCAGGGGAAAAAATGTATCCTCAGATATGAGTAGCAGCTGATGAATAGCTCATAGCCCTAGATGATTGCCTCTCAGGAACATCCTTGTTAACCTAATGACACTGAACTTTATATATTTCACACACTGAAGTACAGTTAACCCAAGGTTATGCCATGTTAAAACTTAACATATTTAATATAATAGATTGTTGCTTTCCCCACAGCTGATTGTTAATTTTGCATTAGACACAAAGTGGTGTGTGAGAAAACTATATTTCTAGAATTATTTATCAGTGACTCTGTTGGACTGTCTCCTACTTGTATTAATCCTACTAACCATTAATATACCACATAGAATAGATAATAGCAACTACGAACTCATAACCAGCAGATCTGGCCATATATGTAGTGTAGACTCTATATATTGCACACAAAAAAGCTGGAAACCAACTTTTTGTGTTCTCCAAATCAATATTTTTGTTACTGTTTTATCAGTAACTACCAAAGTATTGGTCCTTTTATCACTGATTTACTCATGTAAAAAGATACAACTCTACATAAATGTTTATGACACAAAACCATCTCAAATTACCCTTATCTCCAATTCCCACAGAATATGGCAATGATAAAGGAATTTTCCTTATGACACTGAGATTCTATTATTGACATAGAAAAAGAAATGCCATTTCACTTCCGGCACTGCTAAGGTAATACAGGATTGCAAGAAGAAATGTGGTTACCAATTCAGCACTGCAGGAAACAGAAATGCTATTTTACTTTCCACACTACTAAGACAATGCTGCAAGAATTTCTATGTGTAATATGGGAAGCATATTACTAATCATTTTTGAAGTGGATATTATAATCCAGTTTGACTTGTCTTTCTTTTTGCAAAGACCACTTAAAAAGCAGCAGAATACTACAAACTTTGTGGGATTGAATTCCTTAGAATAGATGTATGTAAACTGCAGGAAAAAGACAATCCACCCAATTGCTACATCTTCAGAGGTGATTGCCATCTGTGCTGCATTTACTCACAGTTTAACAAAAACAACTGTCAAGGTAAGAAGAGAATGGGGTTCATTTTGGAAATTGCTAACCATCTAGATATTAGAGTGGGGGAAACTGAATCAGCTACAAGAATGTAATACTAATTCTGGGTTACTTTATATTCATCCATTATTTTCCGATCAATTCACAAAGTACATCAAAAGGGGTTATTCAAGATGACAAAATTGAAAAGCTATGTTTATTGGCAACGAAGAAAGTAGTAGATGTTCAACAAAAGATTATGGGGAAGATTCAAATGATCGGTCTTCTCTTATCAATGTCTTAAGCAAATGTTTTCTGCTTCCGCATCTCAGGAGGTAATCAGTCCTCCTTTTATATACTTCTTGATTGTGCAAAATGAAGGATTTTAAGAGCTCACTTACATCATGACTCGCTTTTGTAATTTTGTTTATCAAAGAATTCCTAATTACTCGTAGCTACTGTATATATGTATTTGTGTGAGGGACTGCAGTGGCCGAAGTGGTTAAAATGCTGAAATGATTACTGGAAGGTCAGAGTTCAGTTTCATGCACTCCGGTGTTGAGGCATGTGTGGGTTCCGCGAACACAATTGGCTCAGCTGTCCCTGACAGAACCACAGTTATGGGAGATCACTCCCTCGAGCTGCTGGTTTCAAGGGGACAGAAATTGGGGAGCGGAATATTAGATATAGTTTAATTCACCAATTATTGATCTGACAGGCAGCTAGGACAATAGAGAGCTAATGGCTAACTCGATAGGCATGTAATGGGTAATCTCGCATCCGCAGAAGCCCTAAAGCCCAAGAGTCAACTTCGGCCACTTGTTTGCTCCCGATAGCAAGGAACAATGCATGGCCCCAGTAGTTAATTAGCTAGATAGGAAACTTCCCCTGGTGAAGACTTCCCCAATTAACTTGTGTAAACATGATGTGCAGACTCAGGGATTCCTCTATATCACTACGCGCAACGTATGCACGCAGCCAGATCAGGCAGGCATAAAAGGTTCTGATTTGTCATCAATAAACTCTGGTATTCGCTCAATCTTGCCTCATGTGTCTTTGCTTGACCAGTCTCCTCTGGGACCCACCGGCCCGCTTCGGGCCCTGATCCAGCATATCCGGCCCACTTCGCGGCCCCGATCCAACAGGCATGCCTGCCACGTGTCCATGGAAATGTCTGCAGATGCAGACAGCACTGGTTCTTTGGCAATAAACAGAGATGAGTACTGAACCCTAGAGTTGGATACGACTGGCTTTCAAGCAAGGGCAGCCTATGTATTTGTGAGGGTATGTTTTAAGTTGTAACCTTTCTTTCTTTATTTTTCTTTCAGTTTCATGTAGTCATTCCTGCAAATGATGTATGTTTATGGATCTTTTTCAAAATGCCTTTAGTTTTGTCCAGGTCCCACATGTGATTGTGTGTGCAATTTAATTATTTCATAATATCTCCAATTTCCACTCATAGCAAAAAGACATCTAGTAATGTTATGTTCATGTGATGTAGGAATTCGTTGTATTTAATTAATTAAAGAAAATATGTTACCTGAAAAAATGCTACCTTTTAAATTTAGGGGAAACATCTCACAGGCAGGGTTGAAGCAGGAACCAAAAAGACCATACCTGAAAAGCGTTGCAATGCCCAGAGTAAGGGGGTGCAGTGTATAAAATACATCAGAAAATAGCATTCCAATAAAAGTTGTATTTATTTAATAGCAGGATCTAAAGAATAAAGAAGAAATGCAAAGAGTTTCAAAGAATAAAGACATTGAGAATACAGGATAGGGAGAAAACTGTGATAATCAGCAATACAGAGAAACATCAATGAACAACATATATAACAATATGAAAATATTCTGAGTCCCGGGTCTGAGGCCACACAAGGGGCCCCCATTGTGTGGCGGGAGTCAAGGCACAGCTGAGGCAACCAAAAGTCCAGGCAACCCCCAGATTGGCTCAAGAGGGGCCACATGGCAAATTATTTGGTGGACATGCCCCCTCCTCCCATGAGGGTAAGATGCCCAAAACAGCACGTACACAATGAAGAAAACCCAATTGCATAGGCCATAAATCTCACACTAAAACCTTCAAAATAAGTCCCTCCTGGTTTGGTGTTATTGCATCGTGGACAGAGGGAACATGAGGTAATGGCGGATCGATAGCTCTTTATATACAGTGGTCATACATTTGAACGTGGTTCCACGGTAGCCCATTGGCTACTGTCTGCGTGACGTCATTGCGGGTCACGCCCTTCTTGTCCAGGTGTAGGTGATGGCGGGAAAACTTCCCGCGCTGTTGCCTTTGATGAGTTTGGACCAAGGGAGCTTGGACGCTCGCTGCTGCCAGCTGGTGGTCATTAGCTCGCGTCCTCCTACAGATTCATATGATGCAGCTGAAGGTTACATTGTTGCTATAAGCAAGGTTACATTGGTTCAGATACATTGTGGAAGGTAAAACCATTAGAACACAACACCCCTCCCCCCTAGGACGAGACAAAGTCTCGAGCCCACACTTAAGCACACTCCCCCCCCTAGGGGACAAAGTCTCTCAGCCAAGATGGCTTATTTCGAACACGCTGGGGTCTCGATGCGGGCTGCCTTTCCCCGGGTTTGCTACCTTCTCTTTGTCCCCTGGTTTCCTGTCCTGTAATTGGAGAGGGAGACTCGTTAGTGACTTGCCGCGGCTCCGCGGCGTTGTTGGAAGGTGTGGTCTTTCTTAGGGCGGAACCGGGGGCACTGGGGGCTAACAGAAAACCCCTCTTCTCGCTTGGATGGGTGGGGGAACACTCCTGAAAACCCCCCCGGCTCGCAAAATCAAAATCAAAATTACATTCGGGGGCAGCGGTCGCGAACTCCTCTCCCCCTTCCCCGGCCTCTGATAGGACTGGTGTATCAAAAGGGTATGAGTCGGGGCCGCTGCTTCTGCCTTCCCCCCTTGCTTGTGACTGTTGTCCGCTGCTGTCTCCCCCTTGGGTTAAGCGGGTGGGGGAGAACCCTAACGCTGAATCCTGTTGCTGAGCCCCACTGACTGGCCTACTCACACGGTGCCTCAGTTGGTCTGCGTGCCTCCGCCAGAGGAGGCCGGTGTTAGTCTCGACCCGGTATGACACAGGCCCCGTCTGTTCTACAACCGTCCCTGGTACCCAGGCTGGCCCTGCGCTGGAATAGTTCCTGCAGTGAACAGGGTCGCCGGCGGCGAAACCTTTCGAGACTGCCAACCCTATGTTTTTCCCTTTATCCTCGACTCTCGTCGGGTCTAGCCTGGACAGGATCGTGGTTAGTTTTCGCCGCATCAAGAGCTCTGCCGGCGAGTAGCCTGACGCTAAGGGGGTCACCCTATACGCTAAGAGGAACTGGCATACTTGGTGATTCAGGTCCCCCGGGCCCATGCGCCGCAGCGCATCCTTTGTTGTACGCACCAGCCGTTCCACTTGGCCATTCGTGGCCGGGTGAAACGGCGCGGATGTGACATGCCGAATGGCGTTTGCCTCCATGAATGCCCCGAACTCAGCGGAGGTGAAACAACTAGCGTTATCGCTGACTAAAGTATCGGGTAAACCGAACGTGGAAAAGACTCTCCTTAGCTGGCCAATTGTCACGGCGGAGGACGTGCTCTTTACTGGGATAACCTCCAGCCACTTGGAGAACGCATCCACCACCAGGAGAAACATGGTTCCTCGGAATGGGCCAGCGAAATCTACGTGCACTCTGGACCATGGCCCCCTTGCTGTGTCCCATTCCCTATGCGGAAGACGAGCCGCCTCTGGTCGGGATCCCTGGCATGCCTCACAAGTGCCGACCATGTGCTCAATGTCCGCGTCCAGCTGTGGCCACCAGAAGTAACTCCGGGCCAGCGCCTTTGAACGAACTATGCCCGGGTGGCTGACGTGCAGCAGTTCGAGCACCCTCGGCCGCAGGGACGTAGGGACCACCACCCGTTGGCCCCACAAAAGGCACCCCCTCTCTAGGGACAGCTCTAGCTTTTTCCGAAAGAATGGGTCGAATTCTGTGCTTGGGGACGATGCCGGCCACCCCTTCTGTACCCATGAACTAACTCTCTCCAGCGTTCTGTCCTTGCCTGTCGCCCTAGCAATGTCGGCTGGTACTATTGGGGGTGCGTCTAAGACCTCAATTAGCAACACCTGGCGGTCTCTTTCTACTCTCGCCTTTTGGTCGTCCGACAAGGGCAAAGGAGATCTCGAAAGTGCATCAGCATGGCTGATCTCCTTTCCGGGCCGGTACTCCAACTCATGTTGGTATGCGTTGAGAAAAATAGCCCATCGCAGCATTCTCGGGGACAGGATCTGCGGCGTGGGCTTGCTTTCCGTGAAAATCCCTAACAGTGGCTTGTGATCAGTCACGATTTTGAACGGGCGGCCATACAAAAAATCGTGAAATTTTTTGGTTCCCGCCACTATTGCTAATGCCTCCCTGTCGGTTTGTGCGTAATTGCGCTCCGCTTGGGACAGGGACCTTGAATAAAACGCTACCGGGGCCTCCCTTCCGTCATCCAACACGTGGCAAAGCACCGCCCCCACCCCCACCGGGGATGCATCACATACTAAGACCACCGGCCGTTTGGGGTCGAAATGCGTCAGGATTGCCTCAGATGTTAAGAGTTGCTTTAGTTCTTTGAACGCCCTCTCGTGCTCGTCACCCCACATCCATGTCTCCTCCTTTTTAAGTAACCGATGGAGCGGTTCGGCCACGGACGCCTTCCGCGGGAGGAATGTATGGTAAAAATTGAGGAGCCCCAGGAAAGACTGTAGCTCGGTTTTGGATGTGGGGTGAGGGGCCTTCTTTATGGCTGCTACCTTGGATTTAGACGGCTTAATCCCCTCGGGTGTGATCCGGAACCCTAAAAACTCGACCTCAGTTTCGAAGAAAACACACTTGTCCTTCCTCAGTCTCAGCCCCGCTTTCTCAAACACGGTTAGTACTTTGTCCAATCTCTTTGCCAGTTCCGCCTCACTCCCCCCTGTTATCAACACGTCATCAAAATAAGGCAACACCCCCTCCAGTCCCTTCAGGAGGCGTTCCACAAGCGACTGAAAAAGGCCGGGTGCCGAGTTCACGCCGAACTGTAAACGCGACACCTGGAACGCCCCTTTATGTGTAACTATCGTTTGTGCCGCGGCCGTGGCGGGGGTCACAGGAAGTTGCTGATAGGCTTGTGCCAAATCGAGTTTAGCGAAACACTTTCCCCCATTCAGCCTGGCCAAAAGGTGGCTGATCACCGGCACCGGGTATGCATTAGGGCGGATCGCCTTGTTAATTGTACACTTATAATCAGCGCAAATGCGCACCTCCCCGTTAGCCTTTAGAGCCGTTACAATTGGAGTTTCCCACTCCGCGGAATCAACAGGAATAAGAATCCCCTGGCCCACCAGTTTGTCCAGTTCCGCCTCTATCTTGTCCTTGAGTGCGAACGGCACCCTGCGCGGTTTGAGTCTTATCGGGCGGACCTCCGGGTCTAGGTCGAAGGCTACAGGGGGTCCCTTGAACTTTCCGAGTCCTTTCTTAAAAACGGCGGGATGCGCATTGCAAACCGCTTGTATTGGGTCCACCCCCACTGTATGCACTCCCCCTATGAACAAACCTAAAGGCTGAAACCACTGCGTCCCTAGGAGGCTACAACTTCCCCCCTTCAGGACAACTAGGGGCAGTTCCGCAGAATGTCTCTTAAAATTGACCCGAAATTTCCCGACCCCCAACACCGGAATGCTGTTCCCCTGTACGTCTCGTAGCGTGGACCTCAACGTTTTAAGTTTGGGCCGCACGTGGGGGTCGATTCTCAAGAACTCTCTCTGGGGAATTATAGAATAGGAGGACCCCGAGTCAATTTCCATCCTAATAGGGGCCCCTTGTACTAGTACCTCAACGAAGTAATGGGACTGTCCCGCGGACACGCTAAACACTGGGGCGTCGTCCTCGCTGTTGTCCGAGACGCGGCCCACGCCATCCTGCTTCCTCGTGGTCTGGGCGCCATCTTTGGGCCTCGCTGGACGGTCCGGTCTGGCCGAACGGTCTTGTGACTGCCTCCGGCCCTCCTTCCGTTTTCTGCATGCCTTGGCGATGTGCCCCCGACGGCCGCAGGTGTAACACTCGGCCTTCCTAAATGGGCATCTCGCGCGCTCATGGGCCGCTCCGCAACCATCGCAGCGTCGACCACCCTTTCGGACCTTCTGGACCTCCTCGCCGTCGCTGCCTTCCGTAGACGACTTTGAGGCCCGTCGAGTTGCGTGCACTGCCTGTCCGGACTTCCCGTGCACCGAATTTGCCGCCTTGCCGGCTCTAGGACGCCACTCACGCCACTGGTGCATCTCGTCCACTCCAGCATTCGTGGACTCTGCGGCTTCCGCGGCCTCTACGACCTCTGCCAGCGTGGGTGGCGGCTCCTTGTTCATCAAGCTGCGCTGCACCTCCTTGTCTTTCAGGCCACACAGCACGCCGTCCCTGAGAGCCATCTCTAGGATGTTGTCCCATTTGCAGGGGGCGGCGGCTATCCTCATGGCGGCCACGAATGCCTCAACCGACTCGTCCGGCGCTTGGACTCGCCTCCAAAACGCGCTCCGAGCGGGAAACATTGCCCTCGAGGGACTGAAGCGCTCTCGCAGCAGCTTCATGATGTCGTCCGCCTTAAATTCGCTCACCTTCTTCGGAGCGATGATGCCCACCAGCGTCCGCTTGGTTTCCATCCCGAGCATTCTGGTGAGGATGGCCCTCTTCCTCTCCTCGTCGTCTCCTTTGACTTTGAGTTCCACCAGTGCCGCCTGGAAGTCCATCTCAAGCAGCTCCCAGTCTTGCGGTTTGGTGATGTTGAACCCGCTCTGTGCCCTGGCTGTTCCGTGGGGATCCATTGATCCCACCTTCGTCGCCAATTTGGTGTATGCAAACCAAGACACAGGACACAGCCTCGGGCTGGGTTAACTCAGGTTTATTGCATCGTGGACAGAGGGAACATGAGGTAATGGCGGATCGATAGCTCTTTATATACAGTGGTCATACATTTGAACGTGGTTCCACGGTAGCCCATTGGCTACTGTCTGCGTGACGTCATTGCGGGTCACGCCCTTCTTGTCCAGGTGTAGGTGATGGCGGGAAAACTTCCCGCGCTGTTGCCTTTGATGAGTTTGGACCAAGGGAGCTTGGACGCTCGCTGCTGCCAGCTGGTGGTCATTAGCTCGCGTCCTCCTACAGATTCATATGATGCAGCTGAAGGTTACATTGTTGCTATAAGCAAGGTTACATTGGTTCAGATACATTGTGGAAGGTAAAACCATTAGAACACAACACCTGGGCAGCCCATTTTATGAGACAGAAACACACATCCAAAGAAAAACCCGACCTCCTGGCCTTTTATCTGCAATGGGAGAGCAATGCCAAACTTCCCATTATCTGCCAGGCAGAGACAGCCAATGTTTTACTCTTTTAGACCTCCAGAAATAAGCCAACAATTTCAAAAAGGGCAAAAGACCTGTACTTCTGACCTAAAGGTAAAGGTTTCCCTTGCTCGAAAGCCAGTCGTATCCGACTCTAGGGTTCAGTGCTCATCTCTATTTCAAAGCCGAAGAGCCAGTGCTGTCTGATTCTGCAGACATTTCCGTGGTCATGTGGCAAGCATAACTAGACAGTGGAGCACACGGAACACTGTTTTATCTTCCCACCGAAGTGGTCCCTATTTATCTACTTGTAATTTCTTGCTTTCGAACTGCTAGGTTGGCACGATCTGGGACAAAAGATGGAAAAAGCCAGGAATCAGGGGCTCTACTGACTTCAGAGTTCAGTTTTTATGTTTCATGTGTCAGCAAGGCCAAGCTAACTATTGCAGATTATTACAGGTGAATGTTACAGTTTAAGTCAATACAAAGGAGGATAAGTATCACAGATCTACAAAAGCAACAAAATGTCTCTTCAATTAAAAACAATATAGTAACAATAAAAGCCTGGGGAAAATGCCGTGAATGGATATGTAGCCAGAATTTATTGTTTTGATGGAGTTTATCATTGTGAAATGCCAGCAAGATTTTGCCATAGACAGGAAGAAGTTGTATGTTTAGGAGTCTTACTCACTAGATTCAACCACTGGCTGGATAAATGCAAGGGTCCCAAATATGATTACTATTGCTTTCTTTGTTTTGTTTTTGGAAATGGTCCAGTTCCTTGACATGCAAGGAACCCAATAGAAAGCATGCAATTTGTCATTTCACTATTATGTGATATATTTGCACAATAGCAAGAATGTCATTGTGTTCCTCTACAGATAAAACAAGAAGTGTTTTCCTTCTACAGACAGATTTGTATAATGGGGAACGGTAGAACCCAACTATGCTTTTGAATGCTGAGAAATTTGCTACACTTATAAAATGAATGAGTGAATTTGATTTTTTAAAAATCAAATCTATCTGGCTCTTTTTGCTTCAAACCTGGCTGCAGTGGGGGTAATACTTTTTCAAGCCAGAGCAATGTAAATAGGGTTTTCTCTATGCAATATTTCTTGTAAAGATTGGGGTGGAAATGTAGGTGATGTTTCAGTGATGTAGGCAGTTGGGCCATGATATTTAGGACCGGAGGAACATGCCTCTACATTCTTTCCTCTCCCCAGATTATTATCTTTTTAAAATGTCTTCGATAAAGGAGATTAGCACTAGATCAATTAATCACCTTGTTGCTGGGTCATTGTTATTAGTCTTTCCCTTACATATGTCCATGTACTGTGTGTATGTATTTCAATAAGAGAGTGGTGGTGAAAAATAATGAGATTTTTTCTTGCCAACAATTTCTATCATGACTAAGTGTCAAAGAAAGGAAACGTAGTTCTGTCACCCAGAAGGGAGGAAGTGGAATATGGCCAGTGGTGGGCATCAGCAGGTTTGCACCAGTTCACCAGAACCGGTAGCAGAAATTCTGGCTGGCCCCATCGAGCCAAGTTTTGAAATAAAGTAGTCCTAATTTGGGTGCAACACAGGGCTTTCCCCCTGGCCATGCCCACCATATCACATCCACAGTGTAGTAGTAAAAAATTTTTTTGAGCCCACCACTGCACATGGCTGAATATTAAGCAATATAACTGCCAGAGGTTCACATGTAAAAAGTCATCTTACCATGAGAGAGATTGAGGGCTGTTTTCTCTTTCATGGGTTATTTTCTAACATTCTCAGGTTGATACTAATAAGATCGCTAAGGAGGTTCCCTTCTGTAGTTTTAATCAGTCAGCCCTAAGATTATTTATTTAACTCCACACACAAAACCAGCACAACAGCAAATCATAAAAGGATCAGCAGAGGCAGGACCAGAGGAAGAAGAAAGGACAGGGAGAGGTGGCAGCAAAGAAAGAAAGGAAAGAAGGTTGGACTGCATGCTAGAGTCTCATCCAGTGTGAACTGTGATCTCTTGAAATCAAACCCACAGCTTCTATTTGAGCACTGATTGTGATTTCAAATGTAATTGTGGCTGTGAATCAAATTGATTCCAGGATAATCACATTCCAAATTTCAGGGGGGGGGGGATGATGAGTGTGGCAAAAATGGAGAAGTGGAAAGAGAAAATGGTTGTCTCCTCTGATATATTTTTTTAAAATAGTAGCCGTGCTCTTTACAACATGAGCACAATAGGATGTGCCCACACAGTAAGAGGTTAGACTCATTAGCATACTTCACACTTTTCAGATTGAAAAGGGGACATTTAAAACTAATCTGAATAACAAACCATAGATAATTTGTTACTGCTAGCTGTAGGAAGCTGTACTAATATGCAGACTTATCTGTCATTCTGCTTGATTACTCTTTACCTCTTTACCTCTGTATCTGGTGTATATAAACCATACCTGGAAATTTCACTCTTTTGTGTGAAGAAGTGGACTTGATCCACAAAAGCTCACAGTAAAAATATAGCAGTTAGTCTTTAAAGTGCTGTAGTGTTTCTATTTTATTTTCCCCCTTTGTTTTTGCTTTCTGCTATCCTCTGATGTTGTGGAAGTCAGCAATGGGGAACTGAGAATAGATCAAACAGATAGTGTATCAGCTACCACAAAATATACAGTTTAGTGAGCTGCGAGAAACCGAAGGTTCCCTATTAGGAAATGATTAGAAATCCTAATTTATTATCTGTGGGAATGTGTGCGTGGGTGGAGAATCTGTTAGGCTTGCTATTGAAGCTGCTTTACTTGGAGGCAATTATGGCATTCCAGAAATGGGTGGTGACTGGGATACTAGGGTGGGTATTCAATCTAAGATATAGGAAATTGTATATAAACAGCATTGGAGAGAGAGGCAGGGAAAGAGCGAAGGAAGAAGAGCTCGAATGCCCTGCTGGGAAGAGTAAGAAGGAGAACGGCAAGTAATATTTCCTGAGGGAAATTCAAGCACTGATAAGAGGTTAGGAGAATTAAGCTCCAAAGGGTGCCTGGTTAAATCTTTGACCTCTTGTATAGAAAGGTTGGACATAGAGTTGCCATAATTCTCTCCCACAAAACCGGGACAGAAGTATACTTGATAAAAATAGGTGGGTTATCTGCAAAAAAGCTTTTTTTAAAAAAGAAACATAAGATAACAACAGCTATAAATCACTTTCACATTAAATATATCAATACATCAATGACATCTGTTGTATTTCTGAGAAGTCACATCACTGTCAACTTTTAATGTCCTCAGTTCCAGGAAACACACTGATCACCCTTATTGGGCAGTGGTGTGAGGCGAGGATGTTAAGATTTATCTCCAGGTAGACTTCAACTCCAATGTGGCAGGAAATCACTCGTTTGATGGCGAGAGTTCGAATTTATTTTAATGGTGTGTTATAATACACAATTAGTAAGTTTTACAAATCTGGGACTTTAACATGATTTTTATTGAACTGGCAAGGACAATTTTTCCAATCTTGAATCCAGGACAATCCCGGTTTTCCGAGACGTATGGCAACCCTAGTTGGACATCACATATGACAAGCAATGACCTGACTTGTAACTCATAAGTTTGGGGTGTAATCAAGACATAATGATATTCCTTTAGCAGGATATAATTTTGTTACTTTCTTCATGTAATGTGGAACATTCACTCTTTACTTTCTCTCGTTACATGCATGGTAACAAGTATACTCACAGAAATGTTTTAAGGGAATTCTCAACTTCTACCCAGACTATGGATTCCAGCCCCCAAAGGAATTAAAATGTAACAAAAAAGTAGTGGGCAAGAAACTGACTACAGTATTTCTGTATGCTAGTTTAAGCTAAATGGTGTAAATTCCAGTAGGTTGCTATTAATTAATTAATGGCTGTTATTAATTAATCAATACTTTTATTTATTTTTATATACCCGGAATAATGAATAATGAAAAAATACTGACCAACCCACAGAAAAGTGTAATTTTCATAGTAATGAGTAACTTGGAGAGAGTTTACATCAACATACATTATAGTGCAAAAAAAAATCTAAGGCCACCACCTTTGGGGACAATTCAATGCGTGATTTGAGGGGCATAACTTGGATTTCCTAAAGCCATGCTTCACCAAAACTGGAGAAAGCTGAGAAAAGAGTCAGCAGACTATATCCAATTTTGATGTGTCTAGGTGGCATAGGGGCTGAGCTACATTCTCCTGAAATCATGCACTGAATTTTCCCCACCAGTTGGTGGTGGCCAAAGACTTTTGCACAGCAACGTACAATGCGAAATTACTTTGAAAGATTTTTTGAAGCTCTGCTCAGTGATGAATTAGCCCTCCATCAGTGAAGGATAAAGCTTGACAATATATTCTTCAAGGTTACGGGGGATTCTAATTTAGCTCTATTTTTTCAGTATAGAGAAGGCAAGCATCTGTTTATGCACCTGTGCAGGTTGGGGGCTCTTTGCCAACCACCCCTGCCTCAAATGAATTGTACCACCATGGTGGGCTAATTAGAAACTGGCCTGAAGCATGGGGGAGGTGGCTTTGTCTACAATGCTGCAGGTCCTCAGCAGGCCTCGTGGTTGTAGGTTGGGATTGCAGTGACCCTCCCTTGCACCCTGTTTCACTCAACATGAGAGAGCTGGCCACCTGTTGAGGCGGGGCAGCATTTTTTTTTATTGGCTCTAGGTTGTTTTTTTTTTTTTTTTTGCCTGTCCCGTGTCGAGTGAGGGTTTTGGGCAATTGGCCCAAATTGGGAGGTGTCAGTTAGGTCACCTAGGTTGGGATGGGTAGTGTGGGGTGAGAAGCCTGTGGTGAGTCTGAGGGTGGGTTAGATACTTCCAGCTGAATGGATATCAATAACTTTGAGGGGTTTGTTGAGCTGACCTGGGCCTGAATCAGACAGGTCAGGATATGTTTGTTGACCATCTAAGGCAGGGGTTCCCAACCTTTTCAAGCCAGGAGCCAGACCACACTCTCTCAGATAGCTTTGGGGGCTGGATGGCCATTTTGCCCTGCTTGCACAAAAGGAGTGGCCATTTTGAGGTGGTCATTTTGCCTGAACAGCTTCAAAGTAGTGACCATTTTGTTTCTCCCTGCAAGGAGGGAGGGAGAAACCAACCCTCAAAAGAGGATTCGGACCTCCCTCCCCGACTGAGTTGGATTGCCTTCTCGGGAAAAGGGTGAGTGCAGCTTGCTAGTCCTTCCTTGTGAGGCTGGGGTCCCGGAGGGTGAGTTGGGTGAGACAAGGCCAGGAACCAAATGGTACCATTTCATGTGATTGTGTGCTTCGTATTGCATTTCTATCACTAGATGTAAATATTATTGAACATTGTTGAAATGTGTTTAGTTCCTCATGTGCATAGGTAAGAATTGCATTTATGAAAACACAGAATGAGTATCAGGATCAAGAACACTTCTTGAGTGCTGAGGAATTGGATGCAGGCCTGGGTGTGGCTGACAAATAAGATTGATCTCTGTCTGGGCTTGAGTGTTCACTGGCAGAGTTAGCATAATTTTTCCTATTAGCCACGCACCCCATGCCAGGCTGTCCTTAATGTTAAGGTTAAAGAGTGCAAATAAATATTCTATTCATCACCAGCTAGGGAAACACAGTGCATGTGACACAGTAGACAAAGATTCCTTGAGGCAACATAATATTTTGGAACCCACTTGCAGATTAGTGCCTCCCCCCCCTTTTTTTTTGTTCTTTGCTAAGCCACTAACAGCAAAATAATAATAACTGAGGGACAGTGAAGTTGATTCTGATTTATGGTTAACTTTTCTGGAGTTTCCAGGTAAAAAATACACAGAAGTGGCTTAACATCCCCTTCTTCCCCTGGGGACATTCTAGGATGGTACAGCTTGTACAGGGACTGTGGTGGCCCAAGTGGTTAAGATGCTGAACTCACTGACTGGAAGGTCAAATCAGAGTTCAATTCCTGGGTACTGCATGACAGAGTGAGATCCCGTCTATGTCCCAGCTCTTCCCAACCTAGCAGTTCGAAAGCAAGAAATGGCAAGTAGATAAATAGGGACCACTTCAGTGGAAAGGTAAACAGTGTTCTGTGTACTCCGGTGTTGAGACATGCCTGCCACATGTCCATGGAAACATCTGCAGACACAGACTTTTCTGGCTCTTTGTCTTTAAACATAGATGAGCACTGAACCATAGAGTTGGATATGACTGGTTTTTGAGCAAGGGTGACCTTTACCTATCCTGGCTCACCAGCTTGGTGGTTGCAGGATTCCAACCTCTCTCAAGGGTGACCCTTCCAAGATCCTCATCTACAGGTCCAACTGACCACAGATGCCAGCAACATAGGATGGGGAGCCAATTCCCAGAGCCTTCGCAAACTCCAAACCCATGAACTATCCACCCAGCATTTAACAGGGAGAAAAATGAATCAAATTTTAAAAATGACACAAAGTTTTCATTGTACAGCATATTAACGTCAATCAGTCAACAAACACAGAGACCTGGAAAAATTGCATTCTTAAACTTTTCCAAGTTTTGCCAATTAAGCATGCAAAGTTTAAACCAAACATGGGGTGGGGGGAGATTTCTGGTAGCCCAATAATCTTCTGTCCCTATATATGCTCTTCTCTTGTATAGCTGCTGCATAGTTTTCAAATACTTGAGTCATAAAGAGGTAGGGCAGGATTTGTTCTCAATCCTCCCAGAGTGCAGGACATGCAATAACAGGTTCGTGTTATAGAAAGCCAGATACAGGTTGAATATCAGGGGAAAGATCTTAACTGTTAGAGCAGCGCAACAGTGGAACCAATTACTTTCAGAGGTGGTGATTACTCCACTGCTGGAGGCATTCAAGGGGAAAATGGGCAACCATTTGTCAGATCTGCTTTGATTTGGATTCCTGAATTGAGCAGAGGCTTGGACTCAATGGCCTCATTGGCCCTTTCCAACTCAGTTATCCTATGATTTCCACCAGAAAGAATGATTTTCTTGTGGGAAGACATTTTTGTTACTGCATTTGAAGGAATTCAAGCAATAGCAAACTCCTTCTCCTAGCACGTATGTACATGGAGGCTTATAGACCCCTCGTGGTGCAGTGGTTAAGTTGCAGTACTGCAGCCAAAACTACTCACATTGTGAGTTCAGTTCTGATGGGATCAAGGTAGACTCAGTCTTCCATCCTTCCGAGGTCAATAAACTGAGTACTCAGCATGTCAGTGGCAAAAAAAGCTTATTACATTGTGAACTGGCCAGAGGGTGTTCTAAGGTATATACATTTTATTGTTCTTGCTATTAACACATCAACATATATCCTGACGCTATAGAGTCCTTTTCACAGTGGACCTAGCAGCTCCCCTGGTGGATTAGTGGTTAAGATGCTGAACTGGAGACTGTAAGGTCGTGTCCGCACTTGGGGACATGAAAGGAGCCTCATTCGGGCGTCCCCTGAGCAGAGTTTTGCCAGCAAAAATCCTTTCAACCCAGAGTAATCTCTGACACGAAATTAGCATTATAGTGGTCTTCTAGTAGGGGTGATTTTCAGACATTAAAAGAAATCCGAACAGTTCTCAACCTTTTAAAGCTGGGGGCTGGGTTACACTCCCTCAGACAGCTTCGGGGCCTGGACAGCCATTTTGCCCTTCCTCCACCACATGGCACTTCCTGGTGTGTTGGAGGCAGGGGGGGGGCAAATGAAATGGCGCCATGGGCCACATCCGGCCATGGGCCGCAGGTTGAGAATCCCTGCCCTAGAGAATGTTGTAGGTTTTGGGAGCAGTGAGAGAGAATAAGAAAATTTCATTAAAGTTAAGAGGATGCAGCAGATGACATTACACACAGTGGTGAGATTCAATTTTTTTTACTACCTACTCTGTGGGTGTGATATGGTGGCCAGGGGAAAAGCTCTGTGTTGCACCTGAATTAGGACTACTCTGCCTTGCCCATTTCTGGGTCTCTGTTTGACCTCTGGCTGGGTCCCTCTCACAAAGCTTCCTCAATTAACTCATTAGCAAATGTGTAATGTCAGAAATGTTTTTTTTTTTTTTGCAACAACTTAACAGAACCAAACTTCACGATAATCAAACTAGCCCCTATCAGGGATCTTCTGTTATTACTGTTGTAAGTAACCATACTGATAATATGTTATTAGTAGTTGTAAATAGCACACTGATTTGCAAACCTATCTGTTAAACCAACCAACTAACCAACCACTGTGGGCCTCTGTATCTGATATATACTGTAAATGGATACCATGAAAACTCACTCTTATGTCTGATGAAGTAGGCTTGATCCACAAATGCTAACGCTAAAATCCAGGAGTTAGTCTTTAAGGTGCCACAATGTTTTTGTCTTTGTTTTGTTTACTCTCCGATATGCTTGCACAGACTAACATGGCTACCACTTAAAATTTGCCTTATATCAAATTTTCTTGGCTTTCTCTCCTGCAGGATATAATAGTACAGTATCAGCATTTCTTGTGGACTGCTGGTCTCTTTTAAAATCCCACTCCAGTATTAACTGCTTTACAGCTGCCCTGTCCAAGTGAAGCTGGGAGCTCTGCACCAACTGAAGCATTTGAAAAATGGATTGAGCCATCCAGTTTTACAATCTGCAAACAAACCACAGCTGTCACACCCAGTGGTTTCTTTCTGTTTGTAGTATTCAGTGTTGCCAGGAGCTGAACTAATTCAATGTATTTGCTTGCTTTATAGGCATAGTACTTGTTATCACACTATAAAGAAGACCACAGGAAGTCACTGCTAAAGATAAAATTTGATGCCCAACATTTTGAAGATTCTGGATTAATTTTATACGGAGTGTGAATTCACTGAACTGGTTTTTTGGGGGAAAATAGGAAGAGAACATGGACCTTTTTTTAGCTAAGAAGGTAACATTTCTTTCTTCCAGACAATAATTGTTTTGGCTGCTGCTTAAAACAAAAGTGATCCTCAATGGGGAATTTTGACTAAAGTTGAATCAAAATCCATGCCTGACCTGCTTCCCATCATACTGTGGAGCCTATAAGGCAGGGGTAGCTAGCTGCAGATATTGAGATGTTTTGGGCTACAGCTCCCATTGTAAATTAGATTAGATTAGATTTTTATTTGTATGCCGCTCTTCTCAACCCATGCCAACCCAGAGCAGCTCACAACAAATCAATACCAAAATAAATACAGCAATACAATACATTCAATAGGTCTAACAACAACAATAATAAAAATACAATACAGTACAATACAATATCCCCTTCCCAGCCCCATGGCACCCTGATAACCCCAACATCCCCTCAACCCTCCAAGTGGGCAGGGCTTGGAGGGTGACGGCGATGGCACATCTGCCTCCCATCCCCAAGCTGATGGCGTGGGCTCGGAGAGAGGCAGCAAGTCCTCAGGTGGTGGCAGCAGCAACGTCCTTTCAAAGCTCTCCAAGCGGGCGAGGCTTGGAGGTCGTCGGCGGCGGCACACCTGGGTCCCGACCACCACCGCGAAAGAAGCAGCAGCTGCGCTCCCACTTCCCCTGGCTGTCTGGGCTAGGGAAGGAGCCGGAATGTTGTTGGTGGGGCAGCGGCGGCTCTTGTAGCCCCGCCACGGGAATGAGCGGCAGCTGTGCTCCCACTTTCCGTGGCCGGCCGGGCCAGGGAAGGAGCTGGAATGTTGTAAGTAAGTGGGGTTACTTATTTGCACCTTACTACTGGATTCCAGCCAGTGACTATGTTTTGAACTACATAGATATTGAACTATTTAATATCTTTACTTATAAGATCATTGTGAATATTAAAATTTGATTATCTTTATGGACCATATATTTTTTTGCTCCACAAACGGTTGTTCTTGTTTTTGGAACTACATAGATGAACATCCTGTATCATTCATTCTCTCACAACAAGCGATAATTCTCTGTTGCATATGAACCAGACTATGATTGATGCAACCCATGATTTCCCAATTCAGGTGTAACAGCAGACTGTGATTGTGACAATTAGGGAGAGTCAGAGAAGGGACAACTGCAGACTGAAATTAAATCACATGTCACCAATGGATTAGTGAAGTAATTCAGTGACGATGTTACCAAATGTACCTGTGAAACAAGGGCCAATGAAGCAACAGCTCCAAGGGTTGATTTGGCCACAGTGTTATATCAAGTGCCTTATACTCTGTTGTTCTCTAAGAAAATAGATTTTTCCTTTATCAATGTTGGCTGTATTATTTTCAGGAAAAATCTGAAGTTCAGGTCTCTGAAGCCCTCACTAAGGGTGAACAAGTATCTATTGCTTCTCGAAGGGAGGTGGTGAGAAACAGTCTTAACAAACATGGGATTCAATGCAATCTGGTAAGATTTAATTTATCCATAGTTTACCGCCACCAAGAATATGACACACCAAAAATAAAAGTCATAATTGACAAAACTTGTGGAAATGCTTCTGTGCTTGAAGGCTGAGTATATGTTTGTCTGGTTGATTGTTTGGCTTTCCCCTACATTATAATATAAACTTGCTCTAATTCTTTCTGGGAAACGGTTTGTCACAAGGAGATGAACTCAGGGGCATGTTCTATTGGTGGAACATATTATCTACACTGACTTCACTATTTCATACAAGAGTCCTTCAAAATCTCTATCAATGAGTGTGTTGTATGAGTCTTTTGTCCATGCCTCATCTTTAGAGATTTAGAGCTTTCATCTGCATGGGGCAATCATATATATTTAATTTGAAATCCACTTTAATAATTCAGAAAGAGCTTCAGTTTCATCTGGCCTGACATTATTTCTTGGTTAGATGTTACAGTGAATCTTTGCTTGGATTCCCCCCAAAACAACAACAACAACAACAACAACAACAACAAACAAACCAAACAACAACAACAACAACAACAACAACAAAAATCAAACACCTCTATAACAAAGCTATACATTCATCCAGATGCACTCATGAAGGTGTGCTGGAGAGACATGGAAAGAGGAAGAGTGTTTTGGAAATGGATGGAATTTAGAGGGATAATCTTTATTAAATCTGAATATTTCTTATCCCCCCCTCACTTGTTGTTGTCCTAGACTGCAACTGCTTGGAAAAGTGGAAGATAGGCTTACTAAGGGGAGCACAAATTCAGGCTGAATCAGTACACTGAAGTAGCATAACAAGAGTTCAGGGAGCAGGCTAAAGAATAGTCACAGTTCAAGCCAGAGTTGGTCTATTTACCACAGTTGTACAAGGTTGGCAATCTAAGGAGGGGACAGTCAGAAGAGATGTCACTGAACAGTTTGGATCAGGTCAGTGGAAAATTAACCAAGCAGGGAGGCAGAGGCTGAAATCTTGCTGCTTAGTGTAGTAAGTAATAACTATAGTAAATCAGTTGAACCAGTAGGGATTGGGTGAGTCAACTCCTGAATATGTTTCATTGACTCCTCTAGTTGTAACTTATTATGTTAAAGAACAGTATTTCAAACATTGAGTATCAAACACCAGGAACAGAGAACAAGAAGCAGTGAATGCAGCTGTTTTAAGCAGCATGGCTGTGTTTTCCCTCCAGCACTCAATGCATTTATCTAGCTGTGACCTACAGCATATACTCATGTATAAGCCAATTTTTTCAGCCCCAAAAAATGTGCTCAAAAAAGTGGACTTCGCTTATACTCAAATCACCGAGCCCAAGGGAAGAAGGCAGCAGCGGCTAATAGCTTTCTCTGCCTTCTTGTCCTGCCCTGTCACCGGCGCATCTCAATTGGGCACAGAGAAAACTGGCGTCTCCCAAGGAGTTTTCTCTGCACCCAGTTGAGATAGCGGTGAGGGAAGTAGGCTGTGATGGTGGCTAATAGCCTTCACCGCCTGCCTCTCCCATCCTGCCATCAGCGCGTCTCAATCGGGAACAGAGAAAACTCCTTTCCTGCTGCATCTTGGGAGATGCTGGTTTTCTTCATGCCTAATTGAGATGGCAACGAGGGGAAAAGGCAGCGGCTAATAGCCTTCATCACCCGCTTCTCCCATCCTGTCATCAGTGTGTCTCAATCGGACAAGGAGAAAACTCCTTTCCTGCTGCTTCTTGGGAAATGCCAGTATTCTCCATGCCTGATTGAGACGGCGACAAGGAAAAAGCAACGGTGGCTAATAGCCTTTGCTGCCCACTTCTCCCATTGTGTCTTCAGTGCAAGAGACCCCCACTGCCAGTTAGCTCTGGAACAAGGAAAGAGAACTGCGGAGCCACCACTCTCTCACGTTGAAGACATGATGGGAGAAGTGGGTGGCAAAGGCTATTAGCTCCACGGTTCTCTCTCGCTGCTCCAGAGTGAAAAACCAGCTGCCTGGCTACAGGGGTGCTGGGGCTCTCCCAGGTGTAGCCCCAGCAGGGAGAGGGAACCTCCAAGCCTCTGCTTTCTCATAGTGAGGCAGAGCCAGCTTCCTCTCAGCCTCTGTGGCTTCACTTATCTGCCTCATCACCCCTGCTCCAGGGGTGTGCCAAGCCGGATGGGGGAAGTCTTGCTTGCTTGCAGCAAGAGAGTGAGGCTGGAGCGAAGTTTCCTGCATTCTGCCTCAGTGCTACTGGCCCACCCCCTTCCCCGGCAGCGCAAGTGCTGGTTGGGTGGCGCCAACTCAAATGCAGTACTGTAAACATTCAAAAACATTACCCAATGTATGTCTCAATTATTTTATTTTCATGTATTTTGAATATTGAAACTCACTAGCAGCTACTGCATTTTCCACCCTTGGCTTATACTCAAGTCAATCTATTTTCCTGGTTTCTCAGGTAAAAATTAGATACCTCAGGTCAGCTTATATGTGCAGATGACCCCAGTACATACCTGTTAACCCGCGGCTCTGGAAAAACAGGACCTGCGCACATCGCTTGTGTGCAGGTCGCTTTCCACGCATGCATGGAAGGGTTTTACCCCTTCCACACATGCGCGGAAGTGCTATGCCACTTGCATAGGGGCTGCATGCACCGAAAGCGTTTCCCCCGCTGCCAAATTACGGGGTTTTGGCAGCGCGGGGCTGGTTATGACGTCAATCGACGTCAAATTACAGGGTTTTCCCATCCAAATTGGGATGGTTGACAGGTATGCCCCAGTATAAGCCAAGTCCACTTTTTAAAGATCATTTTTGGGGCTGAAAAATTCGGTTTATGCTCGAGTATATATGGTAAGTAGTTCCACTCCACAGATACTCAATTATTTGTTCCATCTGGAATGATCTTGAGAAAGCCAAGGGTTTTTCTCTGGCTCTTGGGGGGACTTTTCACTTTAGTGGTTTCCACTCCTTCTAGAGGGGAGAGGGTCTTCCCTATTTCTGGGGACAGGATACAAGCTGGGATCTAAAGCCCCTCTTTTGATCCTGATCTTTCCATATAGGTGAGTCATTCTGGTCTTTATCACCAAGGGATGATTCTGCCATGTAGAGCATAACACCTATGTATGTTTGTTTCATACCAAAAAGATGCTGAACTTTAGAACACAGATGGGGTATTTTTCTTTTTCTTCAGGATAAAATCCCCAATATTGCTGTCCTGGGATCAGGTGGAGGTATGCGGGCCATGATTGCCCTTTATGGCACTCTAACAGAGATGAAGAAATGTAACCTCTTGGACTGTGTTATGTACTTGAGTGGTGTGTCAGGTTCCACTTGGTAAGTGGATGTAAACTGTTAATTTTAATAGCAATACCAATTATTATTTACTGTCAACTCAACCCTCTGAGGGCTAGTATGCACTCCTAAAAAGCAGTTTATACATTCCTCCTTCTGGTGGCCCTGTGAGATTGTGTTTACTTCATTCACTTACATCTGAAGACCCATTCATGAACTATTTATGTCGGGGTGCCCAAACTATGGCCCGCAGGCCAAATTATGGCAGTGCCTATCATTAATGCAGCCCGCGGTGCGTACCCGGGCTCAATGCAGACCGCCTCTCCACCTGCCCCACCACCTGACATCAGCAGCGGTGGCAGCCACACTTTGTCCTGGCTTCTCCAAGCAGCCTCTAGCTTGGTCCCATCCCCTCTGCAGCCTTTGCCAAAGCCAATTGCTGCATTGGGAAAAGGTTTACCCTTCCAGTGCCATGGATTTTGAAATAGAGGAAGCCCCCCAAATTTTGCCAACATGGCGATCAGCTTTGGCAAAGGCTGCAGAGGGGATGGGACTGAGCCAGAGGCTGCTTGGAGCAGCCCAGACAAAGCATGATCGCTGCCTCCACTGCTGATCTCAAAACTGTCAGCAGTGGGAGAAGCCCACCTCCAGCCCCCACAGCTGTGTGTCAGGGTGAGACCGGGCCCATGGAAAAAAAAGTCTGGGCACCATTGATTTCTATAGATAAACTCAAAATGAGTAAAGAAGAAGCCCTTCGTAGGAAAAGAAGAGAACATATGTCTGTAGATTCTCAGATAGTCAATGACAGATACAATTAATTGGGGCTCAGGAGGTGTAGGGATTGCTTCAATTGTTAATACATTATAGTCTTTCCTTCTGGAATCTAAATTATTACTATAGGCTTGGAATTTTCATTGTCATCTGAGTGAATTATAATTTTACATGTTTCTCTGTGAACATCAAGATCTTTTTATATGATCATATTTTACCCTACTGACCCCCATAGAGAGAAGCTTCAGTGATGCCACCAACTGTACATTTTGGCACGTGTTTTGAAAAGGATTTCTGCTTCATTATTGTATGCAGGTTGCTCCTCCCAGCCGGGTGGGGGTGAGGAAACTCTATGAGACATGCCACAGATATATGAAACCAAGGAAAATAGCAATATTTTATATTGCAGGCAGTGGCCTCTAATGGCCAGCCCTGGTAATGCAATTTTTAATTGAATATTTTAGGCTTGTAGATAAAGAGACTACGTCTGGCCAGATTATCCTGCTATAGTAATAGAGTAAACCATACTGCAAGCGACTCAACGCCAATCATCCAGCAGCGGTTAACTAACCTGACAACCAGTGATATGCTGCTCCAGGTTCCCACCTCATCCCAGGAACCGGTAGCGGAAATTCCCCTAGACCACGCCCACTTGGTTGGCCATGCCTACCTCCATAGCCCAGGCCATGGTGTGACCGGCCAAGTGGGCATGGTCCACAGAGTTAGCCATGCCCACAGAGTTAGTCATGCCCAGGGTGTGGGTAGTAAAATTGCAGCTCATCACTGCTGACAACCCTGAGGATTAATGGCCTTGGGTGGTGAAGTCCACAGGGAAGGTTGATGGTCCCCAAGTGGATTAAATCCCACTTGAATCCATCTTGATGGAGGGTAGCAGTTTCTTCAATACTGGCTTGAGCCTGAGGAGGACTTTGCATGCCAAAAGGGCTCAGGACCAGAAAGTGACTCACGGAATTGGATCTGTGGTATGGGTGTCACACTGCAATACAGAAAGCAGATGAAAGACCACTGCATTATAGTCCGAGGACAGTCTTCTTGGCTGATCACCATGATGATCACCAATATTCAGATTTGGATATGGCAGAAGAAGATAAAGATAGAATTTACAATGGCTGAGTGATTTCTAGGTGATGTTTTCGTTTCTTCAGACACAAAATCTGGTCACCCTTGTCTTACTCAGATTAAAAAGAAAGCTCATGTGAAATGTTTCCCATACATTTGAGGCCACTTCTTTCTTAATCATGAACACTTCTGGAAATATGCAAATTTGATCTCAGGATCATATCTAAAAGCTTTTATTGTTTTCCAAAGAATCAGTCACATTTCTTCTTTTTTGATAAAGGTGCATGTCATCCATCTACAAAAATGAAAACTGGTCAGAAAATATGGAGACCTTGGAAAAACTTCAGCGAGAAAAACTTGTCAAAGGCAAATGGGACATTATAAAGGCCAAAAAAGCTGTGTTGGAGGCCGCAAGAGATGAAAATTACTCTCTGACTGATTTCTGGGCATATTTTATTGTGTATAAAATGCTAAAAGAGGTAGGTGCGCCACCAGGGCTCTTTAGCATCCACCTCAGCCATCATGGACTTAAGAGATTCCTGCAAGGCCAGGATGTGGTTAAACCAAATGAAACTGTTCTGTTTTTTCAGCTTGACAACAGCAAATTGTCTGAGCAAAAGAGGTCATGTGAAAATGGGGGAAATCCTTACCCCATCTATGCTGCTGTGAACAAGGATACATACAGCAGATACGAGGCAGGTGGGTACCTTATGAAGTTATTCCTGTGCAGGACCACAATATAGAGCTGGTTTCTGCTTGGGATAGAATTTGTTGTATTCTCTTCTTGGGAACCCTTTTGTTTATTTTAATCTATGACATAAATATGTAATTCATGAGTATGTCAGTTTTCTATTCCAAACATTTCCCCGTTTCCATTCCCCTTCCCAGGTAGCTGGTTTGAATTTACACCCCATAACACAGGAGTTGCTGGGGTAGATGGCGGCCTTAGCACAGGAGCGTATGTTGACACAAAAGACCTTGGAAGCATATTTATAGAAGGGCAACTGAATGAAAAGAAGAAGGAGAAAACTATTTGCTATCTTCAAGGTACATCATGCAAATTTTGCTACTTGAAATACTAAATGTGGCAGGACATAATAGGTAGTGTGGAAATCTTCCTTAGGAATGTGAGAACCTATCAGTTTGACTTTCATCAAAGTTTTCAGTTTCTCTCTGTTGTCTCAATCAATTCCGCTTTTCACCCTGGATTGCATTTTCTTTTTTGATTGCAGAAAAATGTCTGCATATTTTGAATGCATTCATTCAATATGTATGTATTATATAACACCCACCCCCAATTCTCCTCTTCTTCTGTGTCTAGGACAGATGTGAAATTGCCAAAATGAAGGCACCCTTTGGTGAGTTCGTTCTGCAGTTCCCTTCTCCCAACCTAGTGTGAGAAAGATTAGCTGGCAAAACAAAGTTGACATTACCAGGGTGCGTCTGGTTGTGGTTCAAGAATACCACAATCTTTGAGGAGGCTAACTAAGCAATTGCAGTGTTCCCTTTTAAATTCCTGCATTTTTAGTTCATTTTTTTTGAAATGCACACACGCTTTTGTGTATATTTTCCCTTTTGAAGCACATTCTAAACTTTGTGTTGTATGAATTTCCAAAGCTAAATGTGTTTTTACTCTGGAGAATGATGCAATGAGGTTGACAATAGCATGTCTTCCACCTGTTGAAAAGAAAAGAAAGCAACTGGTGACCAATATTAACTAAGGACAGAGAAAGTGTCTATTGCTGTGTTTATATTTCCTTCCTTGATATTGATGGGACCATCTGAGCTCTTGTTATATTAGGTGATGTCAAACAAAAATTTTATGTTGACTTTTATTGTCACCAAATGAAGCAGAAGACTGTTAATATCTTTTCTCCCTTATTTTTAGGTTTATGGGGAAGCGCCCTTGCAAGTGAGAAAGAAATCAAGAAAGCTATAATTGGTATTAATCTTTCTGTTCTGGTCATGAGGGAGGGTGAAGCAGTGATAATTCCCAGCATTTATTTCTTAAGGCATGTTAATCACATGTACATGAAATGGGACCATAACCAGCAGCCGTTGTATGCATATACATATAGGCACATATGACACTTCTGGTTTGAATTGCACATGATTCAAAAGCATGACACACAGTTAGCATGAGATTGTAGATGATTTATATTGTCTGGTCTGCCACCTGTGTGAGAATGGGGTGAATAGTTTGAGGCAGTGACATGTAGTGCCCATTGTGATTGATAGAAAGGGGACACACACAGCAGACAATGGCATTGCTGAAGTGTGGGGGAAAGGTTAACAGATAGACAGGTAAAAATAGCCATTTGTGCCCAATTTAATTTCTTCCTCATGCAAAAAAGCCAACATTCATACTCACCCACATATTTCTAACAAGGAATGAGATTGGTGTGGGCTAAAGTAGGTGTTGCCTCATCCGGAGGACTGAAATTGTTGCATTTGCTTCCGTGGGGAACTTGCCTCTGGTTCTAGAGGTTTTTCAGGTGTTACCATCTTTTGTTCAAAAGATTTCTGAGACCTGAGGTCATTTGCGTACAATGGAACTTTGGTTAACGTAATTAATGCATTCTCTGGGACATTTCTTACAGCAAAAATTACTTTAACTGAATTTCTCATAAGAATGCATTGAATGCAATTTCCCATAGGAATGCATTGAAAACCAATTAATCTGTTCTGAAAAAAATTCCATAAACCGAGCCACTATAGTCTAGGGATTTCCTTTTGTTATGAAATATTTATGTTAACCGAGCCATTTGTTAACCAAGGTTCCACTGTGTTATGAAAGACAGACTATGATCATGATTAAGAAGATGAGCTCAAAACTGGGAAGCTCCTGGTTAGAATTATTTGATTCTGCACTAATTGGGGGCCCTTCAGGAAACACTTTGCTTTTACTTCAACATTCCTACAAATGGTAGCATAGGGATAATACCTGTAACAATATGTTGACTTCTATCACCACCATACCTGTCAAGTTTCAGGAAATTTCTGTAACCTCCCCCCCCCCCCCCGTATTTTACACTCTTTCCCGCCATCATCCCTTATTAGTTAGACTGGAGTTAGACTGGAGTTAGACTGGAGGCCAGCACAGGATAAGCATAGCTGTCCAGTTTACTGTTTTGGCTAGGAAATTTCCCTTATTTGACAGAAATTTCCCGAAACTTGACAGGTATGATTTTGCAGGAAAATTTATTCTCCTTGAAAGGAGTGGAGCTTTAGTGATATTGCAGGAGTTTAAAGAAAGTATATATTACTTTAAATATGACATGATCAATGGATTTTCTCCACTTTTCTGTTAAAAAAAGGAAACATGCTTTGCTGACATATCAAGTAGCAATGATGCTTTTCCCCATTACTAGACCACCCAGAGAATGGCATTGTGTCGGCGATGGATGCCTTACATGCACAACAGCTGGTGAATGATTGTGGACTTAAATTAATGGAATTGGTACTAGGACATCATATATACTATCCAAACCATGGGTTTATGTTATGAAAATGGCCCAAGATTTCCACTGAGGTCCCTGCTTTCTGCTTTTATGATGCAGCCATGAAGAGTTCTTTAAAAGATTCCATGTCTGTTTTATATTAACTGAATATTAATTGTATGTATTTTTCTTTAAAGAGGCTTTACTGGATTTTCTAAAAATAGACAGAGAAAGCTACTTTCCCCCTCATTTAAAGGATCTGGGTAAGACGTAAGAATTGGGTATTTTAACATCTTTCTCCCCTCTTTCTTCTACTTTCTGCAGTCTTGGCTTGATAAAACCTCAGATATTTTGGAAGATACCTATGTATTGATAGAGAGATCCCACAAATGTTAATTACCTTGTGAACTGCTCAGAGAATACACTGAGCATTATATAAGTGTAATTACTTTTGCTTTCAATAGCAAATGCATCCAGGTGCTGTGTTGGATAAAGACCTTATTCCTCTCACTTCACAAGATACGATAAAATGGTACACTGGAACCTTGGTTAACATAATTAATGCATTCTCTGGGATGTTCCTTACAGCAAAAAATACTTTAACCAAATTTCCCATAGGAATGCATTGAAAATCAATTAATCCATTCCGGGGGGAAATTCTGTAAACCAAGCCACTGTTTTCTATGGATTTCCTTTTGTTATGCAATATTGTGTTAACCAAGCCATTTGTTAACTGAGGTTCCACTGTATCTGTTTCTGGTGTGAATCTCTGGGTTGGCATTATGTTAGAACAGCCTATAAAATGCTTTCCATTTAGGGAAGATCAGTGAGGAGGCTGATTGAGCATATCATTCATGCTTCTTCATATCCCTTTGGTGGGGGCTTCATACTCCATGAGACAAGAGTGAGGGAATGGCCAAGACAGACCTTGCTTATACCTTGCCTACCACCTTATTCTTTGGGGATTTGCTTCTTGTTAGCTAGTAGAAAGTACTCCCCATTCTGGTAATAAAAGTTTTGATTTTAGGGTAATCCATGTATATTTATTTATTTATTTATTTGGATTTATATTCCACCCTCTTGCCCTAAGGCAACTCAGGGTGGTGCACAATACAAACATATTAAACACCCCCCATTTAAAAATTTAGTAAAAAATAAAATGTGTTAAAAATTATGTTTATAAAATCATCCCAAATTTAAAACACCTCTTTCAGAAAAAGGGACCTATATTCTAAAAGAGCCAATGAGCAGGAGTCACCACCCCATCAGCCCCCTCATACTTGCCCTGCCAGCCAGGTTTTTAACCCTTTCCTAAAGGGCAGCAGTTCTGTCTGTAGCCGAAGATCTGCTGGCAGGAGGTTCAGGGTTGGGGCGGACATGGAGAAGGCCCTTCTCCTTGTGCTAGAGAGGTGGGCCCCTCTAGCCAATGGAACACTGAGAGAGCCCCTCTGGTCTGCCCTAGTGGGGTGGGCAGACTCTCTTGGGGTGATGCAGTCTCTTAGGTAACCTGGCCCACTACCATGAACTGCTTTAAAGGTCATTATCAGCACCTTGAATTGCACCCGGAGACAAACTGGTAACCAGTGCAACTCCCAGAGCAGAGGCGATGCACGGACATAGCACCCGCACCCCATCACTACCCGGGCCACTACATTCTGAGAGGAAGAGATAACTCACCTTTCTTATGCAGCAGATTGCAATGTTTCTTTTTCAAAGCTGAAGAACTGGGAAAAAACAGCACTACAGATTTAGAATAAGATGCTAGTACACATGCATGTTATAAACCTTTCCACTGTGTTTCATTCTCAAGAGCTCCAGAAACTTAACATACTCAGCCAGGCATACCAGCAAATTCTGGAGTTGCAGCTTTGTGCATCAGATGTTGGGGCATCAAAAGCAGAAGGATTTTTTGATCTCCTAGAAAACATCTTGAAATGTAAGTGAATGCTAGGCAACAGATTTCCTCCCTTCTAGAAGTCCTTCATGTAAATATTACAGAATGCCAAGGGTGTCAACCCCATGATAGCTTTCCCATATCTGATTTAGGAATGCTGCACTAAATGGAAAGTCTCACCCGTTAATCCTGCTATGATAACAGCGTAGACCATACTGCCAGCGACTCAATACTGATCATCAGGGAGCGGTTAACCAACCTGACAACCCTGACTAAAGGTTTTGGGTGGTAAAGTCCACAGGGAAGGGTGATGATCCCCAAGTGGATTGAATCCCACTTGAACCTACCTTGATGGAGTGCAGCAGCTTCATCAATACTGATAAGGACTATGTGTGCCAAAAGGGCTCAGGACCAGAAAGTGACTCTCTTTAAGCATTTTCTACCTGATCTAATATGAGCTGTTGACAGATCACCTGTCACCAGTCAGATGTACAGAAGACATTTGTAGCACATAGTATTTTCTGCCATTTTTGATTATACCTCTCTGTATCCCTTTTGGGCTGGATATGGCTAAACGTTTTGTGAACATTTAATATGCTATTTATGGTGGTTTATTGTTGTCTAGCAGAACTGTTTCTCTTCAACATGTTTGCAACATGTCAGAATTGATTCGACAGCATGTTGTTGTTGTTGTTGTTGTTGTTGTTGTTGTTGTTGTTGTTGTTGTTGTTGTTGTTGTTGTTGTTGTTGTTGTTGTTGTTGTTGTTGTTGTTGTTGTTGTTGTTTTCAGCTGACTACTGAATCAGCAGAAAATAAAGTTTATGAGTATCTAAACCACAGATTCTCAACCTGCGGCCCATGGACCGGATGTGGCCCACAGCACCATTTCATGTGGCTCCCCACCATCTCCATCACACCAGGATGTGGTGGAGGAAGGGCAAAATGGCCATCCAGCCCCCGAAGCTGTCTGAGGGAGCGTGACCTGGCTCCTTGGTTTAAAAGGTTGAGAATTCCACATCTAAACTAATATCATTCTTGATAGAGACAGATATCAGTTTCCTCTGTTAACTTTACAATTGGCCAATTTACCCTCACTGACTTGCTTTTCGCCTTGCCTTAATCCACCATAATTTTATTTTTTGAAAGTCAACAAAACTAGCAAAAGTTATCAGGTGCTCCAAGAGATGCGTCAGAACTGGTCTTCTTCAGATGCAGACACAAGAGAGAAAGCATGTATAAAACTATGGGAAACTTTGAATAAGGATTTTGGAGGCAAGTATCCAGCACAAAAAACTTCTAAAATTCTAACAAAAACAATGTTCTTACTAGGAATTTTAAACAGGAAAGACATCATTATGCAGAGAAAGTATAATAATTATACACAGATTGAGGTTTTCTCTGGGATGTGGAATGACCATGAAACATCTGTGAAATCCCACATAGTATCCTGGGAGTTTTCCTTAAGTGGTAGTGGGGGAGTCAAATCCCTTTTGGAATAAAAATTATTGAGAGAGAGAAAAACGAGGCCTTTTTTGGGGTGTTTTCACTGAGGAAGAAAGGCTACAAGATTCCCTAGTTTGTATTTTATTCCTCATTTAATTTGAGTTTTGGGTATAGATTATGCTGTCACCAAAAGGGCAAAAGGATCAGGTGTCATTATTTTATAAATTGTATTGTTTGTAGTTGTGCTTTTAAATTTTTGTAAACTGCCTGGAGTAGTGGTATGCACTTGACAGTCGGTGGGTTGGTCAGTGGGTCAGTGGGTCAGTTGGTGGGTCGGTCGGTGGGTTGGTCGGTCAGTCAGTTAGTACTCTGTACCAAATTCTTCTAAAATGAGTTTAAATAATGTTTCACAAAAAGAAAATACAAAATTTGGGACATTTTTGTGCAAATTGCAAAAAGGAGAACCCACAATAAATAAACTTGTTTGCTATCTTGAGCCACATCTCTTTGCGGTGTCTGGTAGCTGTGCATTTTTCAAAGTGTTTTTCCTTCCTCAGGGCCAACAGAAAAACTCATTCCTCTCGCTCTCAATCCTATAAAACTAATTGCAAGTGAGTAACTGAATCTACTTTATGGTTTTCTCTTTACCCTATCCACCTAATACCCAAAATTTTAAGTCCAAAACGTCATTCCATCTTGTGAGAGTGAATTCCATAGATAAAATATGCATGGTGTGAAGAAATACTGTTCTTTCAATGCCTTTCCCTGTCTATTTTACCCATAGAATGCATAATTTTATTGTTTTAATATAATTATTATTGAGTTTTAGAATTCATAACATACATAAGGTTAAACAACAAAAATAAACAAAAAGTGATAAAGACACATAAAACAATACAAAAAATTCAATACATAACTTTTGTTTCTTCCAATTTGTGTCTAATGAAGTACTTCAACCTTAACTCTACCTAGTTTCTACTTTTGTTCAATTTAAAATTTATTTCCTGATGTAGTTATATCCATAATTCCACTCTATTCATTTTAAACACCATTGTGCTATAATTTTATACCATTATTCTCTATTATGGTCTCTTCTTATGCATCTTTCCCCCCTTAAGCTAATAAGGTCCAAATGTTGAAACTTCCTTTCTTAGAGAAGTTGCTTGAATTCTTTGATGCATGTCCTCTTCTGCAGCTTAAAATATACAGTATCTCTTATCTCTTGACAGCAATTATGAGTTTCCAGTTTAGTTCTACTCACTTCTTAATTTGCTATTTTTCCCCTTTTCTCTTAGAGCCACTAAAGCCACTAGAGAGAGTGGTGCCCCCAAGTCCCTTTCAAGGAGTTAAAGGCATGTAACAAAGTTTTGCTCTAATAATCCTCCCCTTCTCCTTCCACACCTCAAACTCCATATGTACAAATGCAGTGAGGAGTATGTGTTGATAAGGTGTATATATTCTCATTTGTCAGGACTTTCAGCATCATGGAGACAGGTATGATAGAGGATATATACTGTATTTACCTTACTTATCTCCAAATAAGTGAATTTTGATCCCCCAACATTCAGTCTGAGGTAAATTGGAAAAGTCATTAAAGCATTAAAGTATTGTAGTATTATCTCACCCCCTAATTTTGCCAACATGTTGAAACTGACTTCTCAGTTACTTCTTGGGAAATGGGTAGATGAATTTTATTCTAAATTCATTATACAAGGTGGAATTTACTTCTTCAGTTTCTGTTTTAAATTGATTTAATGATTTGCATTTACCCTTCTAGATTTCTGTTCTTTGTGTTGATCTATTTTTATGTGCTGACATTTTTTTCTGTGACTTTTTAAAAATCACAGTTGCAAGTTGTAATACACAGTTACTCATTTAACGTTTGCTCATTGGAACCCTCATTTTTGGTCAAAGAATAACTTCAATAAATAAATAAATAAATAAATAAATAAAATCAACACATAGAAAAGCAAATATAATTATATTCCATTTAGTAGAGAGTAGCAAAATACACTATTTGTGAGCTGCTGCGGGCATGTGTATGCAGATCAGTAAAATAATGCAGAAAAGAATCTTTCTACAGCATGATTTTATTTTATTTTGTAATGCTTTGCCATTTTCATCTGCACATTGATGACCTAGATTGGAGAAATGCAAAGAAAGTGAAGGGAATTTGGCAACAAGCAAATGAGGGGTAATTTTAGTAGATGTTCTACTAGATGAACTGGGATTCCTGATGCATGAAACAGCCTTTCAGATTATAACATAGGAGATGGAAAACTCAAGTTTCAGAAGTGGCAAAGAGCAGGTGCAAATTTCAGCTAATGATTTCCAGTTTTTCTTTCTTAATCTTACTTGTTTTAGACTGGATCAGACACATTCACAAGACCAATTCGTGCATTCTGACATGGACATGGGGGACCACCAGTAACTTCTTATACAACTTGGGTAAGTGTATAATGAAACTATATTCTTGCTATATTTTCAGTAATGGATTAATTGAAATCCATTATGTGATGGAACTACATGTTCTTATACCATGTTGTAAAACAGGAATGGTCTGGGAACAAACCGAAGGGGTGCTCAGTTATTTACCTATACATGAATAACATGAACAGAAGCAAGCTGGTGACTTCTTAGCTTACCAGCCCTTCTCCATTGATAAAATATTTGTTTATTTATTTGGATATATCTCGCTGCCCACTCACTGTGGCAACTCAGGGCAGCTTACAATCAGCAAACACAGATACAGTACAAAATCAAAAAATTAACACACTTTTCTAAGTAAATAATAGATTTCTCTCTTTCCTCCGGCTGTTGGTGGGGGCTTGGAGGGCGGTGGCAAAGTCCTCAACCATCTGTGAGGTCATGGCAACTCTCTCTTCCCTCTGGCAATTGGTTGGGGCTTGAAAAATAACCTCAGGTTAGCTGGAAAATATCTTTCCTCATCCTCTCAAATGAAAAGAAAATAATGCCACCCACATATTCATCATTGGACAATTTTTAATTAAAGTGGACATAATTTTATTAGTGACCTCTGTTTGCATAAGGGAAATCATAGAAGATTTGGCAGCAAATTGTTGCTCATTAAAGTGGTGCTGTTTCTGACTGTATGCTGATGACATAGTTAGGTATATGCCCAGCAGCACAACCAGAACCTGTTAATGAATGACAATTTGCCATTAAATGTATACAGTTTTCCTCATACTGTACAAAGATTCTGACTGGTGCATAAACATTTCTACAAATGGGCAAGGCTCTCAACTTGATGCCCATAAAATGAGGGACTGGGACATGCTAGTGGAAGAATCATTTAGGGGAAATTGGAATATGAATGAAAAAGCTAGACAGACTCGCCTATTTATATTATTAATACAAAATAAACATTAAGATTCTGAATCTGATTTATGGTGACTCTCCCAGGGTTTTCTAGGTATAAAATTCTTAGACTGTTTATTAGTCTTTCTTCCTGGTGGCACCTGGGGGGGGGGAGGGACTTGCAAGTCACCCAAGATTGCAAAGGTGGCACAGAATATAGTCTCATAATCCACACACGCGTCTGGATTATGCCCTCTTGAAAAAGACATGGGGGATTCAAACTCCAAGCATCTGGCCCATTGCCAGGTGTGTCAAGCCACTGAGCATTTACTCCTGCTTATTCTGTGCTTGTAAATTCTGCAAAGAGCACTAGCTCCCACAGTCAATGTGTCCAATCTAAACAGAGTAATCCATCAACTTTTTTTCTTCCCTGCCTTAGCACACATGGGACAAATAGTTTTTATTTATTAAACCTTTATTGGCATAAAAGGGGCTGCGGTGGCTAAAGGGTCAGAAGCTCACCTTGTTAGCTGGAAGGCCGGCAAGTCAGCAGTTCGAGACCTGGGTACTGCATGACGGATTGAGCGTCCATCTCTCTCCCAGCTCTTGGGGACATGAAAGGAGCCTCATTTGGGCATTCCCTGAGCTGAGTTTCTTCTGCAAAAATCCTTTCAACCCAGAATGATTTCTGACACAAAATTATTATTATTGACATAAAAAGGGGGAGGGGGAAGACGGAAGAATTAACAAAAATACAGTAATTCCAATAATTCCAGCCTGAGCTGACCATATCTTAAAAAAACATATTAAGAATTACAGTTGCCATGTCTGTTAAGTACCTTATCTAGATTGAGCCAACTATTTGAGAAATATCAAACAGAGAACTGCTTGATACTGTAAGTATTGGTAAGACAGCACAGCCATTGTTGGGAATTTATTCTTTAAGGGGTTTAAAAGAAAATCTTTATACATTGATTCATATAAGTGTCACTCAGATACAATATATTGATTGAATCAAGAGATCTACAGGAGCAATACCTCTTGCGATAAGGGGTACAATTGTACCTCTCAAAAAGCAACTCTGATGGAAAGGAATTTACTCTGGCCAGAAAGAAAGCTCTTCTATGAGTTGGAATCGTTAGGCCAAAAAAGTAATGTGCAATTTTACCAATACAGGGTTCAATACCTAACATAATAGGGGAATACACAAAAGCTTGAGCAGGCCTAAATTTAAGGTATTCCAGGTTTAATAGTCTCTGCTTAATAGTTATAAAAACTGCTCTCGAGAGTTCAAATTCTGTTAGGTAGCTCAACATCTTTATCGTTTAAACTGCAAGTCTTAATTTAACATTAAAGGTGGACAATGTGCAGTCCTGGGGGCTCTTGCATCCTTTAAGCATGATAATATATCCATTATCCTGCATGGTGTCTGTTAAAAGGTGGCCTCTAATTCCAGAGATGTTGGGAATTTAGAAGCAACCCCAGCAGCATGGACATTGAACTAACAGATAAAACAATCAGGGTAGTCTGTTTGATAGGTCACATGACCTCATTCAGTCTCTTATAGTCTGTTATAGACAGTTGGTTTTATCAGTTAGTCCGGTTTTTAAATACTGAGGAGAATGTTTCTGATAGTTGGAGGCATGTAATAAAAAGAAATAACCAAGAAACTAAAAGCTAAATATATAAGTAATTTTGAGCACATGTACATGTCTACAAGTTTTCCTGAGTAAACTTTGATAGATTTATTTAACTTCACAAATCGTGTCAGTGTGATCCAAATTCCTTCCCAAAGATTTCCTCATTTCTATTTCTTCTGAGTACATACTTTTGTATCCAATTCTGATTCTTTTGGTAAAAAGCTGCCTTGTTGACTCTGTTTCAGCTCGTAAGTGTGGTTATTGTAGCTGATCTAATCACTGAGAGGAATTACTGTTTCATATAAAAAGGGGTCTGGCACTGTTACTTTTTTTTTCCTGCTGTGTATAAAATCTGCTAAGGAAGCACTGGATAACTACCAGATATTCATGTTTATAATTGTTGTTGTTGTTCAGTCGCACAGTCGATTCCAACCCTTTGTGACCCTATGGACCATTGTTCTCCAGGCACCCCTGTCTTCCACCATCCCCCTCAGCACTCCCAGTTCTGTGCCCACTGTGTCTACAATACCATCCAGCCATCTCATCCTTGGCCTCCCCCTTCTTCTTTTGCCTTCCACCTTTCCCAACATCAAGGCCTTCTCAAGTGAATCCTCCTGTCTCATTTGATGTCCAAAGTACTTTAGCTTCGTCTTTACTATTTGACCTTCCAATGAGCAGTCAGGGTTGATTTCTTCTAAGATTGACCTATTTGTTCTCCTCGCTGTCCAGGGTACTCTCAAAACTCTCCTCCAACACCACATTTCAAAGGCATCTATTCTTCTGCGTTCAGCTTTCCTTATTGTCCAGCTCTCGCATCCATACATTACCACCGGGAATACCATTGTTTTGACTATTCTAATTTTTGTTTGCAATGTGATGTCTCTGCTTTTCACTATGTTCCCCAGGTTTCTCATGGCTTGTCTCCCAAGAATGAGTCGCCTTTTTATTTCATGGCTGCAATCCCCATCTGCAGTGATCTTTGATCCTAAGAATGTAAAATCTGTCACTGCTTCTACTTCTTCCCCATCTATTTTCCATGAACTGATCAGACCTGTTGCCATTATCTTGGTTTTCTTGAGTCTCAAGCCAGCTTTTGCACTCTCCTCCTTCAGCCCAATCAAGAGATTTTTTAGGTCTTCCTCACTTTCTGCCTTTAGGGTGGTGTCGTCTGCATATCTCAGATTGTTGATGTTTCGCCCAGCAATTTTAATCCCATATTTTGATTCCTCCATCCCTGCATTGCGCATTATGTGCTCTGTGTATAAGTTGAATAAGCAGGGTGACAAAATGCAGCCTTGTCTTACTTCTTTTCCTATTCCAAACCACTCTGTCATTCCGTGTTCTGTCCTAACTGTTGCTTCTTGGTTCATGTACAGATTTCTCAGGAGGCATATGAGGTGCTCTGGTATTCCCATCTCTTTAATTACTTGCCACATCTTGTAGTGGTCCACACAGTCAAATGCCTTAGTGTAGTCAATAAAACAAAAGTAAACTTGTTTCAGGTATTCCTTTGTTTACTCCATGATCCAACGTATGTTGGCAATGTGGTCTCTAGTCCCCCTGACTCTTCTGAAGCCAGCCTGCACCTCTGGTAATTCTCTTTCCACATTCTGCTGAAGTCTATCCTGTATTATCTTGAGCATCACCTTGCTGGTGTGTGGGATGAGTGCAATTGTTCGGTAATTTGAACATTCTTTGGCATTGCCCTTTTTTGGGATTGGGACGTATACTGATCTTTTCCAATCCTGTGGCCACTGTTTTGTTTTCCAAATCTGCTGGCATATTGAATGCAGTAATTTGACGCCATCATCTTTTATGTTTATAATATATACCCAATAAAGGAATAGCCATTCAATTTTTTAAAGCCACAGAGTCCCCTTGCACTTTTTAAAACCCCAAAATCCTGTTTGCATAGTGGAAATTATGATTTTCATTTCAACACTTGGTTTTGAAACTTTAGGTTTTTTTTTAAAAAAAGAAAAAAACCTTTTGCATTTAGAAAATAAAAACAAAAAATAATTAAAAAAACAAAAACACTGCAGCACTTTAAAGACTAGCAGCTATATTTTGTATTTAAAAAGGGATTTCTGTTAAACAGTCTGATTTTAGAGATAAGGGTCGATTTTATTGAATATGTGTGAATGAAGGGGAAATGAATAAGGCCTGGACAAGAATATTTATATGTTTTGGAAAGAGGGGACAAATATATAAATGAAATACTACATAGAAAATAATTATAAGAAGATATACAGTGTCCCACTAAGGTGGTGGCTGCACATAGTAGTTTATATAAGGTTTTGTCTTTATGTTATATTTCTTCAGGTTTTTTTTTTTTTGTAATTTGTGAGGGAGTTTTTATATTCAGTATTTGTATACTATTGGTTTTTATTGTTTATGTTTAAAATTATACACACACACACACACACACACACACACACACACACACACACACACACACACACACACACACAATCTTTTATTTGTGGATCTTTGGTGGTCTCTGAGGTTACTGGAGCAGAAAATGGGTCCTGACAAATTTTCCCCACAAGCACACAATCTGTTTTCTACAGAACAATAGAGTTGGGGGAAACACAAATGCATATATATTTTCATAAACGATCTTCAGCTGAGTCTCATTTTTCTCTTTAGCCCAATTCTCAGGAAAATACATTTATCAACCACTTCTTGTGCTTCAGCCTTGGTTGCTGACCATTACATTAACATTCATTTTCACTTCTTGTTGTTAGCGGATGTCAAAGTGCCTGATCTAAAAAAGAAAGAGGTTGTCTCTCTGATTGATGCTGGCCTGGCCATAAACAGTGCTTACCCTCTTGTTCTGGATACCGAGAGAAATGTGAAGCTGATCCTGTCCTTTGACTACAGCGCTGGGGACCCTTTTGAGGTAATCCGTTGAATTTAATGGTGTAGGGATACAAGGCTTGAATTGGTCTTCAGACTTCATATTCTATCTAGCTACCATAATTTAGAGGTAGAAGTGGGAGCCGTAGCAGTCTTGTACAATCTTCTTTGCTCAGCAAACTGATGAAGTCAGAAGCTCAGTTCTGTCAGGAATATCTTCAGATATTATTCTTATCCTTGTATCTGTGTCTGTGTATATTTCTCTGTGTTTTAAATCAAATGTAATACTGAAAGAGGAAATAATTTTATGTCACATCCTAAGCTGCTGAAGTTCTTTATTTATTTATTATTTATTGTTAGATTTCTATACCGCCCACTCGACCACGGCAGACTCAGGGCGGTTCACAACATGAATAAAACAGATAAAAACAGAGTTAAGAACCCACCCCTAAAAAGGGGTGCAGGTACTGAGGAACTGTGGGGGGAAGGCATACTCTTCTATAACAACTACCCAACGGAAGCCACCCCTCCACCTGCACGCCAAACTTGGCCCGCCAGCCAGGTTTTTAGTTCTTTTCTAAAGGGCAACAACTCCGTCTGGAAATGCAGTTCTACTGGCAGGAGGTTCCAAAGGGCTGGTGCGGACACAGAGAAGGCCCTTCTCCTTGTGCCAGAGAGGCGAGCCCCCCTGGCCGATGGCACTATTAGAGACCCTTTCCAGTCTGCTCTGGTTGGACGGACAGACGTCCTTAGGGCGATGCGGTCTCTGAGGTAACCTAGCCCACTACCATATAGTGATGTTTTAAGGTATTAAGGAAAACAAATGTTGTCCTCAGCCAATCAACCAGAGAATTAGATGACAGTTACTTTTCAAAATGGGCATGGCAATTTGATAATCCTGCCTTGGTTTCTTTTTCTTTTTCTTTTTCTTTTGTGTGTGTATGAAGACTGTCAAAAAAACTGCGGAATATTGTAAAGTTCGTGGAATTAAATTTCCCAGGATAGAGGAGCATGAACTGCAAAATAAAGACAATCCATCCAATTGCTACATCTTCAGAGGAGATGACCTAACTGTCATGCATTTCCCACTGTTTAACACAGTCAACTGTCAAAGTAAGAGTATAATGTTGGATCTTTATGATATTAGTGTTTTTTAAACTATAATTAAACATAACAAGGGTCGGAAATATTTCAGAGGAATCGTGAAGTGTGTGATGCTACTACCAGTAATACCACCAATGAACCTCTTTTTCAGATAAAATTGCTGAATATAGAAACACATTTAGTACCTTCAAGCTGAGTTACACAGATGAAGAAATTGGGAAACTTCTTATTGCAGCAAAGAAGAATGTAGCAGATGTTCAGCAAAACATTCTGGGAGAGATCAAGCATATTGTTGATTCTTCTTCAAGTATAGTTTAATATTTTTCTGGGAAAGTAGCTTCATCCGTCCCTCTACATATGCCACAATATAAAGAAATCTTCATAATTAGCTTTAAAAACACTTCTTATGTCTATGTCTATGCTCAATATAAAAGAGTGTTGAGGATCATTTCTAAAGAGGCTTCATTCCTCACCCCTCCTAAATCTTTTTCTCTCTTCACCCTTCCCCACTTTTATTAAATATCATGTAATTGGTATCTGGTATGATTACATTTATTCCAAAATGTTTAAGCAATTTAAAATAGTTCTTCTCCTACTCCTCATCCCAAAATTACAAATCATAAAGTGCAGCTGAACAAGTATAGTATACATGGCATTTTCAGACTTTCTGCAGATACCTGAAACTGTGAGAAACAGTGAACCTCATATTTAAGTAAAGTACCTGAGTCATAATGGGTGTTGGTGGTGCAAATGTCCCTGTTGTTCTAGACATGTGCTAACAAAATGGCTGCCATTAAAAATACCACAGTTTGTTCCTTCTAAATATGACATTGTAGGCAGTAGCCTGTAGTGCCATTTCTGGTCATGTGCCATGGAAATACATACATATTATGTATTACTAGGATTTTTTTTATTAACTATTTTTGGATCTGAGGAAAACTGAAACTGAAGGATCAAATACCTGCAGATACAGGGAGGTGATCTTTATGTCATATTTAACCTTAGGAAGTGGCTCTAGAGGGCCATTTAATTGTTGCTGTGTAGTTATAATTGCACTGTTCACTCCGCCATTTCCAAGTTGCTTATATTTGGCAACATGTATCAAAATTTCACTGGATCCTTAGCCTAATTTCCTAAATTGCATTTCATTATCTAGGTATCAATTAATATTTAGATAATAAATTTATAAAATCTAAATATCAGCTAAGTTAATTTTATGTACAAGTTAACACAATTTTAATGTAAATCTTAACTCATCTCTGGATATTGTTTAACAAAATTAGTTAATAAGCAGAATCCTGTTGTGTATGTTACACCTATGGAGAGATTATGGCATTCAGACAAGATGGTGGGGGAGATTATAATGAAATATTTCCTCTTTCTCTTCCATCGCTTGCCCAGTTTATAAGTAATCCATTTCATTGCATGCAAGCCACAAGATCCCTACATAAGAAAGAAGAAATTTTCAATTATTGACAACCTCTTTCTGCTGCTAATATTATCTTGTAGTGGCAATTTTAGATGATTAAAGACTTCTTCCTTCTGCCTAGAGCCCTCACTGCTTGCATGAAATGAAGTCCGACAAGCTGTGGAACAGGAGTCTTTAATTAGTTTCTCCCCACACCATTGACATGTCCAGCCTTTCTCAGGAATAACTGTACAAAATAGGATTTTGGCTAACAAGTATGAAAGGAAATAAGCTGTAGATGTAGGATAGTATTCATATTTATGAAGCTTTGATTGCTTTGTCAGTGTCACATTTATGTCATCTCATTGATACGGAGTTCATGTCTCCGCTGATCTGCACATATCTGGGTCAGTCAAACAGCACATACACACACACTGGCTGTTATCTGATGAAAGCCCCATCTTCAACTGCAACACTGCCAGGTTCTGTGCTGCAGCATGTAGGATCAGAAGAACAATCTTGGCAGATCCTTCAGCTAAATAAACCATACACACTACACCATAGGCTTGGTAATAGATGTAGCATCATTAATCCTATGTATTAATCTGACATTCATAACTCAGAGCAGGCTCACTCTTTTTAAAATGTATTTTATGTATCCTCATTTTAACTTCTGCTTTTTTCTCTTTTGCTGTACTATGCTGTCCCCGGACCGTAATATGCTCATTTTAATAAATATTTTAATATGTATTTTAACTTCTGTTCCTTTGCTGTACCATGTTGGTCTTGGACCATAATAAAGATTGATTGGTTGATTGAAAAACCAAAGGGGAAATTAATTATCACTCATCCCTGAACAGCAATAGTGAATACTGTATCAATATAATTTATGCTCTCAAAAACCTGGAAAAGTATATAAAATATATAGATGTGTGCCTCGCCACAAAACAACCAAATAAGACTATAGATGTTATATCCCAATCTTCTTTCTTTATGTGCTGTGATCTTAATGACCAAGCTCCTTTGGATAAGTAGAATTTAATTTGGAACCATGGTTTACTTTAAGTCCAGCTAATGTATGTAGGGGAGAGTTCCTGTTAACTCAATTGATTTGATATCTGAAAATGTGAAGATATTTTAGAAACTGTAGTATTCTAGTATGTTTTGCATGAACAGAAGAAATTTAGAATATCAGAGCCTATCAGTCTTGATGTAGTACTGCATTTCTGCATAAGAAAATTCTGGATAGCTCAGTGGTTTAAGTACCCGGCTTTGGAGCAAGAAGTTGGGAGTTCAATTTACCACTGTGCCCCCTTGGGGATGAGCCAGGCTATGCAGCTTGGAATAAACTGCACAGCTCATGGGCAACCCCAAAAGAAGGGATTGGGAAATAGGTCATGTGTGGGTTTTAGATTCAGTACCAAGGCTAGCCACAAGATATCTGTGCTAGAAAATGTACGTAGTTGAGACGACTACTTCAGTTGTATATAAATGAAGTACTTTAATGTATTTTAAATACAATACTTTAATATTTTAAATGTATTTTTTTAAAAAAATACAATAAATATAATTTATAAATTTACAAAATGATTCATAACATTTCATATATTTCAGCTAGTATTTTGTGACCAAGTGGAAGCAAAATCACGAAAGTGCATCCTTATATTACTTTGATACTTATATGCAATCACTTAATAATATACATAGTGGAAAATTCAATATAAAGACTTTGTGTAGTGATAATCATAAATAATAAGCAACATATTTTATGTTTGTTTGTTTATGTTTATTCAATTTTATATCCCGCCCTACTCAACACATGGCCGACTCAGGGCGGCTAACAACATATAAATAACCCTGGGACACCCCACAGGGTTTACATAAAGATACAATATTCAAATTATAATAATAAATACAATGTTATAAGTAAATACAGTATAAGGCAGAACAGTCAACAATAATACAAATAATACAAATATCAGCACCACATCAAAATAATATATCAATAATTACAATAGAATCACAAAGGATGAAAAAATCACATAATATAACAAAATTACCAAAGTACCAGATGCGCCAGGAGCCAGGTGCGTGGCGGCAAAGTTCCTCCCAGCACCCCTTGCCTTTTAAGTCCTAGGCGAGGGGGGGAGGTCAGAGCCCCAGGACGCCAGCCATTGGAGTGGCCGGCAGGACCTCTTTGCCCTCGCCGGGGCCGAGCGCGTGGCGTTTTACATATTTATACCTGTTTTAAACATTGTTAAATAACCATTATCTGTTGGGATGGATTATTCCATCTGTCACTGAAACTTGACACTTCCAAAGGAAGAACCATGGGTTGTCCTTCTGATCTTACAACAGTCTGTTTCACAAGAAGTTGAACAGCATGTGAGGTTGCTCAAAGAGGTAGGCAGTAGCATGTCTTTGCATAAGCTCAGAAACTGTCCAAGGAAGGAAGATGTCCAAGGAAGGCACAGTGGAAGGACTGTGCAAGATTCTGATCCGAGTATTTAAGGTGGGACAGCCCAGAGACTGTGACACACAGTTCACAGGTAGAACACCACAATTGCTGAGAAAAACATCCACATTCATTTTTGTAGTGATGACTGTAATCATTTATCCTTGATTTCAATTGACTTTTATGGCTGTTGTTGAGATTTGTGATTTCTGCTCAAACTGGACATATATGTATGGTGCTCATTCTTTAAAACAATACAATTGATCCATTCAGTCTTGGAACTTCTGGATGCTCCTGTTCATTATTCTTAGGTGTCACCTGGGTTTCTTATCAACCAAATCCAGTGAGTGAGACATAAACCTGTTGAATTACATCACAACAAATACAGGGGTGGAATAATGGAACTGAATTCCTTGTGAATCTGATCGATTGATTGATTTGGTGAATAAATGAATACATGTGCTGGTGGCTGATAGTCTATCTCAATCATCTGCAAGAATAAATTTTATTTATTTAATTAATTTATTGGACTTATACCCCACCCATCTGGGATGGACTCCCACTCTGGGTGGCTTACACAATTAAAAAAGCAAAACATATATGTTTCTTACTTTTTTGCCTAGATCTGCATACTAAAAGTATTTTAACAATGGAGAAAATGTTTCATTGTCTGAGGTGAAGGCTACGATGGTAACCTACCCTTGAATGAACTCTTATATTCCCTTGGACAATGACTAATTGCAAGCATGAATACATCAGTATTAGAACTTGGCTGCTTTAAATGTCAAAAGTTACTCCTCTTGGAACCTCACCAGTGCCTGAAAACACACTTAACATCAGTAAAGTATCACATATCTAAGTCATCTATAGCTGTCTACCAGAAGGCAAAGGATAGAACATTTTGGAATTCAGTTGATTTGCGCTTAAATTGATAAGTGAAGACAAAATGATATTGGATATTGGACTTGGATCTACTGATTTAAGGCCATAATGAATATGATTCTGGCCATGATATTTTACTTGTCAGAAGGATCTAAAATGTGTCTGTGTGCATATAGCTGAAATTATTAAAATGCTATCAGATTGTTAAAAGGGAACATATGTAAATTCCAGCTGCAGAGCATACTCCTTTGATATGAAGGGGATTGATTCTGGTGCCAAACATTTAGCTAGCTGAAGTGCCTTATTTCATTTCACTTTATTTTTGCATACCGCTTAATTCAACCAGAGGTGACTCTAAGGGTTTACATCAAGGAAAGTGCAAGAAACAGTAATAATAATATACACAATCAAAAGCATCAAAAATCATACAGTAAACAAAGTACAATAAACAAAATAAATACATAATGATTTACACAAGGACAAAAGTACAGCAAATACAATAAATACAGTTCAATAAAAATGCAAAAGCATATCAGGGTACAACAGACAACCTGACAGTGGCAAAAACAACAAAGCAAGTCAATTCACCCCAGCCCCCCAAAAGGTCCCAGTGCAGTAGGTCTCTTCTCATTTATTACCAGAAGCAGTGTAAATTTTAACAGAAAAAAATACTGCCAACCCACCCTAAAATGTAGTGTTAAAAATGTAGTGTTAAAAATGTAGTGTTAAAAAAATAAACATAGAGTAGAAGTGAATGAAATATTAGACAGCCTAATTCATTACCTCGAGTGCAGCAACTGGGCAGGAAGGTGCCAAATATAAGTCCTGAGCCAAATCACAGCTCCATCTTTACTTAGCAGCAAGATGATTACTCAAATGATAATACAAATGTGTGGGTATGTATTTACCTGATGGGAGAGCTAAAAGGATCCCTGAGGAAGAAGTTGGGACAGTCCAGCACCTAGAAAATTCAGTTGCTACACACACGGCACTACTTCTGGGAGATTCAAAGAGTGCCCTAAGTGCTCTTTGAAACATGTTCATAGCAGTGCATAGCCCAGTGCAGAAATCTATCAAACGGCAGACCTCTTCCTGCACCTGCTATCCTCTGCTGGAGTGGTGTTGCTGTCAAAGTGGAGGAATCCACACCACTTCTCCTTTCATTGTTTGCAAAGGGCCTGTTCTCTCGCAGTCCCAGGTGCCAATCTTCCACTGGAGCGGTTTTCACGTTCCTGTGCCTTTTCCTCCTAGGCCACTGTGTTCACAAATGTTGAGTAGGAAATAGACTGCATTACTCTGGTTACTGATATAAGATAAGCACACAGAGAAACACATCCGGGAACTTCAAAAAGTGCCCTAAATGTTCTTTGAGACATGTTCATAGCAGTGCATAATCCAGTGCAGAAGTCTATCAGAAGGAAGCAACCTTCCTTCACATGCCATTCTCTGGTGGAGTAGTACTGCTGTCAAAGTGGAGGAATCCACACCAATTCACCTTCCTTCTTTGAGAGAGGAAGTTTATTTATTTATTTATTTACAATATTTATATACCACCTTCCTCACCCTAGGGTGACCCAAAGTGGTTCACAAATCAGATCAAAGCATCGGCTAAAAACATTAGCTAAAACATCTGCATCAGCTAAAAACATCAGGTAAATCCCTATCTAAAACCAGTTAAAACCAAGTAAATGTTGTCTAATTAAACTACCCTAACCCTCCCCAACCCACTTAAAAGGACAGCCAGGAAGGTAAACCCCCCACAAGCTGGCTAAACAAGCCAGCAGGGTTGGGTAGTGGCACCAATATACATAGGATTGCACTAGAGATGTATTCTTACAATACAGAATGGATGCCAATAAATCAACATTAATTGGTTTTCGCAATGATTGCTTCATTGGTTCTTTCTTTCCTTCTAAAATGCATTAATAATTGATGAGATACAACCTTATGGAAACAGTTGCGAAGTCAATGTTATATGTGACTGTTTTGGGGAGGATAGGGTGGAATCCAGAACAAATTGTTTTGTAACAAATTGAAGAATCCTCCTGTTTGCTAAGGGGATGGAAATAAAGCATTTTTAAAATCCACAAGAGAGCTTTCCATTAGCAAGAATCACCAGTCAAACAAATGCAACACTTCCCAGACGTCTAAAAACTTGCATGAATAAATAAATACACAAAATAAATGGGGGAAAAACCCAGGGCAGAAGGACAAGCAGATGCCCATTTTAAGGAATTTCCATCTCCTGGATGCCACCACCAAGAAAAGTCCTGTCATATATAGCTACCCTTTGCACTTCATTCATCAGTACCACCCTGTGAGTTTCTTGCACACATAGTAGATCACACCTATGTTTATTGCAGAGTTTCTGAATCACGCGTTCTTTAACTGAGGATATTCCTTCAATGATGACTGATATCACTGTCCATTTGGGCTCTGAGAAGGGCTATTTCTCTATTGTAGCTATTTCTGCTCAAAAGAGGTGCTACTGGGTTGAAAGGATTAGCCATTGCCACCGTTCCCTACTGTTGCCCAGTCTGAAATAGCAGTCTGAAATAGCAGTCTTTGGTGAGGCTCCTTTCATGTGGATGTGGCCTTGTCACAATATGCTTTTCAATACGCTCTTCAAGTGTACATGGGCTTAAATCGGCCATATTTCTCTTTCAGGCCCCTCCGTGGCTTGTCCCATTCGCTTGTTCCAGAGACTGTGCCACCGAAGGAAGCTGTGGCCACTAAGCTCAAATCAAATCATTATTATGGTCCAAGACCAGCATAGAACAACAAAGAAAACAGAAGTTAACATTAGGGGTACTTGAAATATATCAAGAGGTAGAAGTTAAAAGGAGGGCACTTAAAAAAAAGCATTTCTGCTCATATTTAAGGAGTAGTAAAATTGCAATATAAATCAAGATGAGATATGAAGCATCCACTTCCTTCCTAGTCTTCAAAACCACAAGAGGATCTTCCTAACTTTCAAATCAAAAGAAATCCCTTCTATCGGCTTACCTATGTTTATGGTTCTGGAGAAGGCAGTGGCACGTCAGCTGCAGGGGGTACTGGATGAAGCGGAATATCTGGACCCATTCCAGTCAGGATTCAGACCTGGATATGGTACTGAGACTGCATTGGTCGCACTGATGGATGATCTCTGGCGAGAGCGGGATGGCGGTCATCCGTCTGTCCTTGCTCTTCTTGACCTCTCAGCGGCCTTGGATACCGTTGACCACGGTATCCTTCTGGAACGGCTCTGAGGATTGGGGATCCAGAGCACGGTGTGGTCCTGGTTTTCCTCATTTCTGAGGGGCTGGACCCAGTCGGTGTGGTTGGAGAGTGAGAGGTCGAGTCCTAGGCCCCTAAAATATGGGGTGCCTCAGGGCTCGGTACTCTCTCCTCTCCTATTTAACATCTACATGAAGCCGCTGGGTGAGATCATCCGTTCCCACGGGGTGCGGTACCACCAGTACGCGGATGACACACAGTTGTACATCTCGGCCCATGGGGACCCCAGTGATACAGTCAAAGTCCTTTCCAGCTGTCTGGAGGCTGTTGGGGTCTGGATGGGGGCAAATGGGCTACAGCTGAATCCTAGCAAGACTGAGTGGCTATGGATAGGGGGTCCTGCGTTATCCCGGGAGCTACCATCTTTGGTTTTGGATGGGGCTGTTTTGCCCCAGACCAACCCGGTGCGCAACTTGGGGATCCTCCTGGATTCGCGGCTGCTGCTAGAAGAACAGGTGGCGGCTGTGGCCAGGAGAGCCTTCGCCCAACTTCGTGTGATTCACCAGTTGCGCCTGCTCCTGGACCGGGACTCTTTGCTCATGGTCACTCACGCTCTGGAGACCTCCAGACTAGACTACTGTAATGCGCTCTACATGGGGCTGCCCTTGATGACCATTCGGAGGCTGCAGCTGGTCCAGAATGCCACGGCCCAGGTGGTGATGGGGTGTGGACGTTATGCCCATGCCTCACCACCGCTTCAGGGGCTGCACTGGTTACCAGTTTGTCTCCAGGTGCAATTCAAGGTGCTGGTTTTGACCTTTAAAGCCCTACATGGTAGTGGGCCAGGGTATCTTAGAGACCGCATCGCCCTAAGTACGTCTGTCTGTCCAACCAGAGCGGACCGGAGGGGCTCTCTAATTGTGCCATCAGCCAGGGGGGCTCGCCTCTCTGGCACAAGGAGGAGGGCCTTCTCCGTGTCTGCACCGGCCCTTTGGGACCTCCTGCCTGTGGAACTGCATCTCCAGATGGAGTTGTTGCCCTTTAGGAAGGAACTAACGACCTGGTTGGTGGGCCAAGTTTGGGGTGCGGGTGGGGATGGGGGTACCGTTGGGTGGTTGGTATAGAGAAGTGTGCCTCCCCCCAAGGTCCCTTTGGTTCTTGCGCACCTTTAGGGGTGGGTTTTTTAACTTTTAACTTTGTTTTATTATGTGTCTTTTATGTATTTACTGTCCGCTATGTTAACCGCCGTGAGTTGGGTTGTACCTGAGTGGGCGGTATATAAGCGTGAAAAATAAATAAATAAATAAATAAATAAATAAATAAATAAATAAATAAATAAATAAATAAATAAATAAATAAATAAATAAATAAATAAATAAATAAATAAATAAATATAGCCTGGCCATAAATGACATATTTAAAGATCCAGAAATTACAAAGTCCAAATTAGTGCCACATCCTCAATGTGAGGGAGGGAGTTGTCTCTTGCCTTCCTCTGATGTTTTTTGAGGATAGCAACCTGCTTCCTGGCAGCCCATCCTTAGCTCCATTCCTCTGATGGAGAGGTTTTTGGAGCCTGGGGCTCAATGTTCTCAGAGGGAGGAGATGTGGCACCCAGTCTTCAACCACCTGGAGACCCATGTGACCCTTTAACCTCCTCCAGCATTGGCATGGCTGGAGAGATGAGACGTGGCACCCAGTCTTCAGCCGCCTGGAGACCCAGGCGGCCCTTTAATCACCTCCAGTATTGGAGTGGCCAGAGGGAGGAGACACAGCACCTGGTCTTCAGCCACCTGGAGACACAGGTGGCCCATTAATATCTTCTGGCATTGGCGTGCCTGGAGGGAGGAGATGCGGCACCCGGTCTTCAGCCACCTGGAGACCCAGGTGGCCCTTTAACTTCCTCCGGTGTTGCCGTGGCCATTGGGGTGGAAATGCGGCACTCAGTCCTCAGCCACCTGGAGACCCATGCAGCCCTTTAACCTCCTCTGCTGTTGCCATGGCCAGAGGGAAGAGATGCGACACCTGGTTCTGAGATCAAGGCAATGTGTGTGGGGGTGGGAGGGGGAAACAATGCCAAGCCATAATTGGTGGGAATTAGTAATTCTAAGTCCACTCTCGTCTTGGGAGTCGACTGAGTAAATGTCTGAGGAAAAGCCGAGCTTTTTTCCTTCATCCACCGGGGGAATTGAGCTTTGGGAAAGCGATGTCAAAAATCTCGTTGTAGTGCTTGACGAAATGCAGTTCCAGCCCTTCCATGATGAATTCGGCCAGGTTCCCGTAATCCTTCTTGTTTTCTGAGGGGAAGATGATGCAGGAGACACCGCATCATTGGCTGCAATGGTTTTCTCTTTGATGCCTCCACCAGAAGGATCTTTCCCATCTGCAAAACCTTCCCGGTCATGGCCACATTCTGCCTCATCAGCCGATTCAGCGCCAGCCATCAGAGGCAGCAAGGCCATGACGATGGTACAGCTTGCACCTGGGCCTTCCTTCAGGGTGACACCCTCTGGCACGTGGAGGTGGGACATCTCCAGGAAGTCATTGGTGGGCATCCTCTGCATCAGGAATGCCCGGGCAAAGGTGTAGGTGCTCTTGACGCTCTATTTCATCACGTCGTCCACCTTGCCCATGACTTCCAGAGACCTGTCTTTGCTATCCTTCTTCAGGTGTTGCAGGGAGGTCTCGATGAAGAAGATCAAGCCACTCATGGCTGTCCAGGCCAGGCGCTTCACCCAGTCAACAGTGAAGTTGGGTTTCCCCACGAAGTCCAGGAGATTCTCGGGCATCATGTCCACATTCGTGGCTTCCCCACTGATGATCTTGTAGGCGAATTTCCAGAGCACCTTCTCCACTTGCTTCTGGAGGTTCTGCATGCTGCTCTCCCATCAGTATTGCTTGATGAGGACGGTCAGGACCTTGGGCATGATGGAGACCTTGCTCTCGTCCAAACTGCACAGGGCTCAGGCCTGGGGGACCAGGTAACGCTGGGCGATGGCCAGCTTCTCTTGGGTGACGTATCCTGAGATGTTGATCATTTCCATCCTATCCCGCAGGGGCTCTGGGATGGTCTCCGTCATGTTGGCTGTATGAAAATGAAATTGAGGCACAAAACGCTAAGACAGTAGACAATTAACTGATTAAAATGTAAAAAAAAAAACAGTTCCATGAAAAATCACCATAATATGAAATGCAGTCGAATGCACCCTGGCCTTCTTCTTCTGCACCCTGGCCTTCTTCTTCTGCACCCTGGCTTTCTTCTTCTGCACCTTCACCTTCTCACTCCCTGATCCAGCATGGTCAGGATGGCTTTCTCTACCCCCCTTCTCTCTCTCTCTTTCTCTACCTCCAGCAAGCTTTTCCTCCCTATCTCTTTCTTTTCCTTAGGCAATCTTAAGCATCTGATTTCTAAGAAATCTTCTCTTCCTTTCCCCTGCTTCTAATTTTCTCTGCTTTTCTTTATTCTTTCCTTTTAAGGTTCATTCATTTCTAAGTAGGCCTTTAAGTAACTACGTTGTTTATTTCAAAGTAACTTTTTTACCTTCAAGTAATTTCTATCTTTATGTAAGCTTTTCATTTATCGTAACTTCTTCATTTATTTTTATTCCTGAGTAATTCCATATGTCTAAGTATTTTTAAGCAATCTTCTGTATTTCTAAAGTGAACTCCATCTAACTGGATTTCTTATTTTTCTTATTTGGTACTTTATTTCCTTATTGGATTCATAAGTAAACATCTTTAAATTTGTATCAAAACACTTTGTCTGTGAGTTTGTTCCTGATTCAACCCTGCCTGTGTATGGTCCCATAAAAGGTTGCCAGTTTTCAGGTAACAGTTTTTGTCCCTTTTATCCCTGCCAAGGTGGGCTCCAGGGATGGCAGCCACAGCTGCCTCAAATCTCCTGGTCGGTGGCAGGGTCTGGGGAAAGGTGGTGGCAAGGTCCTTCGGCATCAGTCTGCATCATCCCTTTTATCCTCACCAAGGTGGGGCTCCAGGGATGGCGGCCACAACTGCCTCGAATCTCCTGGCTGGTGGCAGGGGCTGAGGAGAGGCAGCGGCGAGGTCCATTGGCATCGGGCCGCATCATTCCTTTTATCCCCACCAAGGCGGGGCTCTGGGGATGGCAGCCACAGCTGCCTCAAATCTCCCAGCCAGTGGCAGGGGATGGGAAAAGGTGGCATTTGCTCCTCAATTGTTTGAGGAGCAAACAATTGCCCATATGATACAATGCAAACAATGCCCTTCAATGTGCAATGAGTGAGCAGAACCTTATATTGGGAAGAGGAACATACCTGTCAAGTGCGGCTGCGGACAATACGGGACCTGCGCAGTAGCCTTCTGCGCAGAACCCTTCTACACATGCGCAGAAGCCTTCTGCACAGAAAGCTACTGTGCAGAGCCCTTCTACACATGCGTAGAAGCATTCTGCGCATGCGTAGAAGCATTCTGCATGTGCATCCCCTTCTGCGCAGAACCCTTCTATGCATGCGCAGAAGGCTTCTACGCATGTGCATAAGGCTTCTACACATGCGCAGAAGGCTTCTATGCATGCCTAGAAGGGTTCTGCACAGGCTAATGTGCAGAACCCTTCTACACATGCGTAGAAGCCTTCTGCGCATGCGTAGAAGGGTTCTGCGCAGAAGGCTACTGCGCAGTAACTACTTTCCCCCCAGCGTCAAATTATGGGATGGTGGCGGCTCCGGGCAGGAAAGTAGAAAAAGTGGTGCTGAATTATGGGAAATCCCAGCCAATATGGGATACTTGGCAGGTTTTGAAGAATATTTTCAAAAAAACAGTAAACAATATCATTTTTTCCATATTTGTTTGTAACCTAGGCCAGGTTCCTGTGCTGGTTCTGGATCATTTGGAGAATACTCATCATCCAATGACCTTCCAAGTGGCACCCTAGAATTTTCCAGAACACATACTCTCATGAATGAAGCAGTAGAAGCAATTTCTCAGCAACCCTTGCATCTACATGTAGCTCACAGGCCTGAGTAATGCATGTTTTCTTCCATGATTTCTCACAGCCACCACAAATCTATTTGAATTTCTCAATGTCCTTATCTCCATCAGAAGCCACAAATCTAACTAATAGCATGGATTGTAAATCAACTGGAAAGCTGAAAATGGAAAGCATGTGTCAAATAGAAAATTGTGTCAAAGATTTCCATGCTCTGCACAGTAGAAATGGTGAAATGATAGAATCTGACTTACTGGATGACTTTCACTAGATGACTTTCAGTAGGATGGTGATTGACCATTACCCAACTGTCTTGCTGTAAGCTGGCCATTTATCTAACAATGGCAATAGCAAACACCTCCTTTCCACGAGAGGCCAAAACTGTTTAGACTCCTGTTAAGAAGTGCTTCTGAACAATGCACATATCTAGAAAGGAGTAATTGCAGATGTCTCTTTGTGAGTGAGCAGCCAGGGTACTTGACTGATTAGTTTGTTCCCCATCCAGTGCCCCTACTTTTCTGCTGCAACCAGTTTGAGATGTGGAGATTCTAATCATTATACTATAATTCCTTGCACTCATCTGAAGAGCAAATGGACTTTTAACTCCCTACTTGGTCCCTGATGTAGTTATGAAATGCTTGTGTATAAAGCAGAAGAAATGACCCACCCACCCGCCCCCCAAAATACAAAGTAATACAGTGATGCTTAAAATGGAAAAATGTAATGTCATTCCAGCTATACTTTGTCCAAAATTGCCGTGGATACTGCTGCTGGGCCAAATGGAGATCACACTGTTGTTTTTTTTTGGACTGGGACATGGAATTATTTCAAAAGTCTTGTACAGGGAAGAAGGCAGTGTGCTTCTGGAGAAGATGTTGGTTTACAATCCCAAAATGTGTGTATTATTATTCCTGGTTCTATACTTACTAAATGAATAAGCACTATGAATTCAGAATTCTCAAGCATTCTGCATCCTTAGTGAACTTTATTTAGTTAGCCTGATAACAATTAATTCTAAATGAATGTGTTTGTAAGACTTGTTGGAGCCAAAGTGTGCAATCGTATACATGTCTGCTTAGAAACATGTTCCACTGAATTCAATGGGTTCAATATCAGGCAAGTGTTTATGTGAAATAATTCTACATACTAAGATGCCATTGAAATCACTTAGGTTCATTTTGTCAATAGTAGAAGAGGGTATGTTTCGGGTATTTTAAGGATTTTAATGTTTGATGGTTTTTAGATAGGTTTGTTGATTTTATTGTTATAGAATGATTATATATTTACTCTTGTGAACTGCCCAAAGTTGCCTCGGCGAGAGGGCAGCAATACAAATATGAACAAATAAATAAATAAATCCTGTTTGAAATATAGGTGGCAATGAACTGGGGTGGGTGGGACAGATATGGTCGGGGAAAAGGGGCAAGTGCTAACTTTGTAGACAAATACATTCCCAAAACAGAACTGCTGATGGTTTGCTTCTGCATGGTTTTGCTCATTTTATTAAGGGTTGTTGGTTTCCATACAGACAATTCCATGCTGCTTAAAATAAGAGATTTTTATTGTGATCTTTACATTTATATTCCCCCAATTTTATCTTGACTTCTGCTGAAACAGTTGATGAATTGTGGATTTCTTTTCTTCCTTCAAATCAGATGCCAATATACATTTGAGTTAAGGCACAGCATTGTTGACATGAAGCTGGACAAGCCAAACCATGTTCTTTATGTAGCATTCTCAGACTGTGTAGTAAAGGTTCCTCTAGGAGGCTGCGAGCGTCACGGTCCATGCAAAAAGTAAGCAAGTAAGTAAGGCTATACTAAGTATTAAGCCTATTGTTAAGCAATTCTTGACTTATCTGTGATTGTCTTTTCTGTGCAGGGCTTGTATACGTTCTAGAGACCCATATTGTGGCTGGGCCAATGAAGCTTGCATCCATCTCTCTCCAGGAACTTCGTAAGTCCTAACCCAATACTGCAAATTCTCAGTTTTATTAACAGTGTTCTATAAATATAGTAGTCTTTTGAAGAAAGCTCTAATACAGGGATTCTCAACCTGCGTCCATTTCATGTGGCCCCAACCGCTTCCACCACACCAAGAAGTGCCATGTGGTGGAGGAAGGGCAACATGGCCATCCAGACCCCGAAGCTGTCTGAGAAAGCGTGACCCGGCCCCCGGGTTTTTAAGGTTGAGAACCCCTGCTCTAATTAAAACCTACAGACAGTAAAGTGCTTCCTGGTGGAGAAAAGTGAGGAAGGTATTTTCTTTCCATTGTCTTTTCCTCTTTTAGTTTTGAATTTTGCATTTTTTTTCCTCTCTCCAATTTAGGCTGTGCAACTTTAGATGCTGGATAGAATTGCTAACTGAAATGGCAGGTCTCTTATAGACCTGTTTTTCTCTCCTGCAAGGTATTACCAAATAGGTGATCCCTTATCTCTGTGCACCTTTTCCTTTTTCCTGTACCCAATTCACATTTTCGCAGTATCAAGAAAGAAACACAAAAGATGAAGCCCAAAATTAAGTTGTAGCTAGAGTAGGTCCCTTGAATCAGTTGGGATTTGGTGAGTAATTTCAGGAATCCTACTTTAGTTGTGATTTGCTACTGTATTTCAGCCAAATTATGGTATTATGGTATTATTGCTCATTACTAAGCTGAGCTCCAACATAGTTGTTGAGCCTGGCTCGCATTAAGAGTTGATTAAGGTCGTTGAGCCTTGGGCTCCGACCCTCCCCCCCCCCCTTTTTGGATTATTGTTTTTCCCCCTGATTATATCTTGTAACATTGTAAACTGTTATTATGTTGTGTATAAGTTTATTTTTTATTTAATTGTTTATATTGTGTTTATGCTTGATATGTTGTTATTGTCTTGTATTGCATAATGAACTGTATTGTGTCGTATTTCCCCTTTTCCCTCCCCTTTCCCCCTCCCCTTTCCCTTTCCCCTACTTATGTTTAGTAGCTGAGGGATCGTGTAACCGTTTTGTTATGTTCGAACTTAAATGTTATTTCATATTTTATTGTTTCACTGCTGTATTGTAACATTGTATCATTTGTAATTTTGTATATTGTATTTGATTTAACTGTTGTAAGCCGCCCTGAGTCAGCCCTGGTCGAGTAGGGCAGAGTATAAATCGAATAAATGAATGAAATGAATGAATGAATGAAATTGTCTTCCAATTCCAAATCAATTTGGAAGATTCCCTTGAACTTATATTAAATTTAACTTATTTGAGTTTTGCACCAACTGATATAAATTTTTTGAGGAATGATATATTCTAAACTAGAGGGCAATTAGCCTGGCAAATTTCAGACAGTTAATTTTCGGATTTTGCATACTACGTACTATTGACATTTCAATTTTTAAAAATGGAAAGCTTGAAATGATTTATGGCCTATTTGACTTGCTTTGTGCTTGGCACACATCAGATTGTAGATTCACTTCATTTCACTCTAGAACCCAATCTTGCCATTTTACTTTGATCTGGATGTCATGCAAATCCATTCAGATCAGGCTGGTAACATGGAATTTGTCTGAATCCAGTGAACAACCTTACCAAATGTGAAAGTATTCTAGTAGCTCCAAATATGTTGAACAGATAGAACCAATGTTATCATTTTGGTTAGCTGTGGGTGGAGGGGGGATATTTCCATGACATAAGTTTGAATCTTTTTTTGTCTTACATTCAGAATAACTTCTGCTTTTAAAAATAATAAGTATGTGCCATTATGTTAATTCAGAGTTAGGGTGATTCTTTTCAGGGTTTTCTAGCTAGAGTTCTCAGAAATGATTTGCTATTCCTTTCCTCTGGGAGCACCCTGGGACTGTGCAGCTTGCCCAAAGCAACAGTGGATGGATCTTCTCCCAGGAGGCACGGTGGGAAATTAAACTCCCAAACTCTGGCTCAGAAGGTAGAAACCTACACCCCTGAGCTAGCCAGTCAGTTATGCTTGTAATGCAGTGAACATAATATCTCAATGTACAATGAAACTTCCAGATCAATTTCATACTTTCACTATAGAGCTGACTGGTTCTGATCATTGCTTCTTCTGAAGATGATTTTGGGTGGATCTAGTTGTTTCCCCCACCCCAAAGAATTCTAAAATGTTATTTCAGGTATACACTGCAAAAGTGTTATAAGGAAAGCATCACATGGACAGATCTTAAATACAGCGATTCATTTCACACCTTTACATTTGTTTATTTTGTTTAGAGTCGAATATGAACAGGACATAGAGCATGGCAACACTGAAGGCTTGGAAGATTGCTAAAGTAAGCAACAAAAAAATTCTCCCAATCTCTCCTACATGGAAAGAATGCTGTGAGCTCAGAAAGATTGAGTCCAGCAAGGATGCTCATTCCTTAGCTTTTGTTCAACATTATTTTTACTTTTGAATTAAAACTGAAATTGGACCGTGTTTGGAAAAGAATGGGATGCATATCTTTATTGAAACAGATGATAAGAAAAGCATTTTCAAAGAATTTTACAGTTTACACCTGACTTACAACATTCAGATTTTACAGTGGTGTCATATTTTGTGACATGAAGCCCACAGCCTGATTTTCATTTACTGGTAACCAGCCAATGGAAATCCCTCTGGTCCACTGTCATTACAAATTTCTCTGGCAATACCCACTAAATTCTAGTTATATAAAAATACCATGAATCAGTTGAACGTACATAAACAAAACAATTAACGATAAATACAGCTTATCTCATATTGCCTGCAATGTTATTTCAAAATGTATCTCTTGCATTTGACTTACATTTTTCTTCTGTGAGGCTTGTACTGACATACAGTATGTGAAAGTCGCCTGGTGAGTAGGGCGGGATATAAATCCAATAAATGAAATGAAATGAAATTGTCTGCCAGGGGCACATGATTCCAAACAAATTAACTGGAGTTATCCAAGAGCAGTAACTCTATTATCCAGAGGCCCCAAAGTCATATGCTAAAAGCCCCATGTATACTGTTCATTCAGATGTATTCAGACCAACCTAAAATAATCAGTTAGTCCAAGAACTCTAACAACCAGTGGTTATCAATGGACCTAAAAGCTATGTTGAATTGACTACAGGCAGCTCACTTATCTCAGATGCACACACATGTTAAGTACAGGATAGTTAAAGGGGAAAACCTGGTCTAGCTAAACTCTGTACCATCAGGCCAAACAGTATTCTCACTGTTGAAGTGACCAGCAAAACCCCTACTGACAACTAGGGAAGATGGGATGAAACACAAACTGAAAAAGAGGGAAAGGTAGGAGTTTGTCAGGCATAATTAAACCCAGAGTCACACAGCCCAACAGTACAGAGAGACCTAAGGACTCTGTGTTCTTCATTGTCCTTGCAACCCCACCATACCCGTCAAGCGCTACCCTGGAAAATACGGGAACTGCTCCGCTCCTGGTGCGCATGCACAGAAAAAACTCCATTGCGCATATGCAGAACCCCTTTGCACATGCACAGAACATGTTTATGCATGCACAGAAGGGTTATGTGTGTGCGCATGTGCATGCATATGCACATGTGCGCAGTAACCCCTTTCCCAGTTGTTCTAAATACAGGACGGCACTGGGAAAGGGGAGGAATGCGCGCCAAAATATGAGATTTCCCAGCCAATCCAGGATACTTGACAGGTATGAACCCCACTGGCACTTCAGATGTAGTGGGCATTTTATGTCAGTGGTGAAGAAAACGGGGAAGGGTGATAGTCCCCAAGTGGATTAAATCCAACTTCAATCCATCTTGAGGAAGGGCAGCAGCTTCATCAATACTGGCCTGGGGCCAATAAGGACCTTCTGTGCCAAAAGGGCTCAGGACCAGAAAGTGACTCACGGCACTGGATCAGTAGTACGTGTGTCACACTATGATGTGGAAGTCAAATGGAAGGCCACTGCATTATATTGCTCCCAGGATAATCTTCATGGCTGATCGCCATGAGTATTGCCAATATTCAGAATCGGATATAACACTTATAGAAGAAGACCAATTATACAACCATAGATATCCTACGCAAAGAATGAGATTCCCATATGAACAACCAAAACTATTTGAAAGAGATCCTCTCTGGTAAGGAACCAAGGACAAGGTGGTGTAAGCAGAGGGGAATCTTGGTTTTCAATTTTCTTTTTATGTCTTTAAAGTAGAGTTGTGTGAATTTCCTTATAATTCCCCATCTAATAATCCCCTTACCTAGATCTCTCTAGCTTTCTTTCTTTATTCATGTCTGAGTCTGAGGCACCATGAAGTATATAATAGCATACAAAGCTAAACCAACATATATAAAACAAACAGAAACTAGATGACATCCACCCAATATCAGGCCACATCAGCAGTATTTCCTCTTGCAGGTTGAGGGGCACTGTGTGCATTGTATCATATGAGTGACAGTTTGTTCTTCTCCACAATATTTTGAGGAAAATAACAGGAACATGTTGGGGTGCCCAACGCCACACATTATGAACTTCTGTGCTAGCTTTATATTATTCTGCAGGATAGTATTTATTTATTTATTTATTTGTATTTCTATGCCGCCCCTCGCTGACGCGACTCAGGGTGGCTTACAAGCAATAAAAAGACACCAAAAAATTCAAATACATCAACAATACAGTTTAATTAAGTTAAACATTTTAAAAATTCCTTTAAAAATTCCTTTAAAACCCACCAGAATCAGATCCAGAATCAGTATGCTAGTCCAGTGTGGTAGAGATCAACGCATGCAAAGCAGGTGGATCTAGCCCTAAATGAAACAGCAAGACTAGTCACACAATGCCTAAAACCAACCCCAGTACAAAAAGTGCATTATTTAGCAGGTATCCCTCCCTCCACCAAAATTCTTCCAAGAAAGTGCTGCTCAGAAAGAGTAGGTCAGAAAGCAAGATCCTCAGAAACACACCTATTTGGTTACCAACTACCAAAGCGGAGACTGAAATCCCGGCATAGCTTCTTCACAACTTCTGCCCTTCCCAACAACCAGCCCCCACCTTAGAACTATGGCAGGTGAGCAAGGAGCTACTAGATAACTGGGCAGAACCACATGACCCTCTACCACCTGGCCAAGAACAGCCATGGCCTGTGTGGAAAGCTTTAAACAGACTATGTGCCGGAGTAGGAAGATCAAGGGCTAATCTGAAAACGTGGGGTTTCCCTGTAGATGACAGCCTGTGTGAATCTCTCTAGCTACTGAAAGAAAACCACTGCATATTTCACAGTTCCAGTAATGTACCTTCCATGTAAACAAGAAACCAGTGCGCTCTTAGGAAGGAAGCACATTTCTTGCTTGCTCTCCTCAGGGCCTCCCTCATCTCTTTGTTTCTTAGGCTGTAAATAAGGGGGTTGACCAGAGGTGTTATGATAGTGTAAAAGACAAATAAGGCTTTGTTCAGTTCTCTCAGTTTATTACTGTCTTGCAAAAGATAAACAATGGTGAGGCTGCCATAAAAACAGGTCACCACTATGAGATGAGAAGAGCATGTTGAGGAGACATTTTTACCTCCCTGTGGTGGATGGGATCCCAAATATGGCAGCAATGATGTATGCGTAGGAAGAGATGGTAAGGACAAATGGTGGAAATAGAAGTCAGAACAGCTGAGACAAGTTTGATCAGATGCGTATCACTGCAGGCCAGATTTATCATTGGAATGAAATCACAGAATAAATGTTCAATGACATTATGACCACAGAAGTTTAAGTGCAATATAAATAGTAACAATATCGTATCTATCACAAAACTACCAATCCAAGATGCTACCACCAACTGGATGCAAACTCTGAAGTTCATTAATGTGGAGTAATGTAGTGGCTTACATATTGCTATGTAACGATTGTAAGCCATTGCCGCCAGAAGATAACACTCTGTTACAGCTAAGAACGCAAAAGCCCAGAGCTGAGCAAAACAGCCATTAACGGAAACACTTTGGTTTTCATTTATCAAACTATCAAGTATTCTAGGGAGGATAGTGGAACTGTAGCAGGTCTCCAAGCAAGACAAATTCCCAAGGAAGAAGTACATGGGAGTGTGCAGTTTCTGATCACTTACAATTAAAATAACAATAAGAAAGTTTGCAGCCATTGTCATGAGGTAGATTGCTAAAAACACCCCAAACAGAAGAAACTGGAAGTGCCGGAGGTCTCCAAAGCCAGGAAGAATGAATTCAGTAATGAAGGATTCATTCTTCATCTCCAAACTCTGCAATGGCCTCCATCTACTCGCTCAGGCGAGGGGGCGGCAATATAAATTGAAATAAATAAATAAATAAAAATCTAGTGGTAAAGATACTGCAGTTTGTACAATCATATTATTTTTCCCTGTTTTACTTCAATGAAATATATTCTTAGATTTAAGTAAATGGCAATTCACTGCAAAGAATGAACAATAGAGGTAGGGTTACCATAATTCCTTCTCACAAAAACAGGACAGAAGTAAAGGTTGTCCTTGCTCAAAAGCCAGTCATATCCGACTCTAGGTTTCAGTGCTCATCTGTTTCAAAGCCAAAGAACCAGCGGTATCTGCTTCTGCAGACGTTTCCATGGTCATGTGGCAGGCATGACTAGATACCGGAGAGTTGGAGAAATGTAATTGCTAATTGCCAGGTGAGGCCATCCACACATGCTCAGATGCCCTCTTGATGTCCCAACATTCCACAAGTGGCCCAAGCGAAGATTGCTTTCTTGGGGGAGGGGGGAGTGAGAAAACCAGGTCATTTGGCTCGGCGTCCAAACTTGAGAGCGCACGCATGGAGTGGGGGAGGGGCATGTGCTCCGCACCACCATCCTCCCCTCCCCCCACTCCTGGTAGCGGGAGCCTCGGATGCAAAGGGACGGGGGGAGAGATGGGGAGGAGGAAATTAAACCCCAGCCACAGCCATGACTAGACACCGGAGCACATGGAACACTGTTTACCTTCCCACCAAATTGGTCCCTATTTATGTACTTGCCATTTCTTGCTTTCGAACTGCTAGGTTTGCAGGAGCTGGGACAAAGACGGGAGCTCATTCCGTCCTGCAGTATTCGGTCGAACTGCAGACGAGACACCACAAGATAGAAAAAGCTGCTGCTGCTGCTGCCACCTGCTGGTCGTTCCAATAGAAGTGCAAGAAGAAAAATCCGTGTTTTTTTCTTCCAAATCAAGTGGTTTGAAAACCGTGAATTTTCAGTGTTTTGTATGGAACCGTGCGGGACAGTTACAAAACGTGGAATTCACAGTTTTCCGTGGCATATGGCAACTCTAAATAGAGGTCAATTCTGTGTTTACACTGATAATATTTCACAGAATGAGATTTCATATATTATGTGAGAATATTTTTATTCGACCTTTTGAGAATTTATTTGGCTTCCTAGAAAACATCTGGAAAAACTCCTCCCTCATCTCATTTTTCATTATAATATTGCCAAATAGGATGGGAAGAATTTTGGAAGACCATGTTGCTTTATGAGTTACTACAACCTTAGAAAAAACTATTTTAAAAAATTCCATCTCTCTGAGCAATAATAAGGCAAAAAGATGCAATGACACTCAAAATGTGATAATACTGGGTACATTATCCCTGGTGTATGACATACTTGATTTATTCATTTGTATGCTGCCCACTCAGCATAGGCCAACTTAGGGTGGCATACAAAAATCACAACATATCAAATATTACAGTACAATAAAATATAACAATACAATAAAATGCACAAGTATCACAGAATATCACAAAATATCAGATAAACATGAAAAGCACAATAAATCCTGATAAATAAATAGAAGGAATAGAACAACAAATAAATCTGCTAAACCACATTGTCTTCTGTCAGCACTGCAGCCTGACAATAGTGAGGCCCAGGGGCCAGAGCCAGGGGCCACACTAATGTCTTCGATTAAGTCTGGGTTCAACATCCCCTGACTGAGTCCAGTCTCAACGTCCTTGACAGAGCGCAGTTTACCTACTCCCTAACCCCAGGAGGGTGGGTTGAGGGCAGTGGCTGGAGGAGGAGGAGACACAGTACCCGGCATCTTCAGCTGCCTCGGGAGCCAGGCAGCCCTTTATCCTCTCTGGCATTATAATACTGTATGATGACAACATAAAGCTTTTGCCTGGACAGTTAGATTAGAAAAGAACAGATGATACAAAGAGAAATTAAGATCTGAAGTAACATTTAAAGGGAGCACACTGGAGATTTTCCCCAGACTTCCCTCTTGAATCCTAGAACTATTTCTATACAGTCCAGTATTTCAGGAATCTATTCTTAATGGGGACTGTAGTGGCTCAAGTGGCTAAGATGCTGACTGGGAGGTGGAAGGTCAGCAGTTCGATTCCCGAGTACTGCAGGATGGAATGAGCTCCCGTCTTTGTCCCAACTTCTGCCAACCTAGCAGTTCGAAAGCAAGAAATTGCAAGTAGATAAATAGGGACCACTTTGGTGAGAAGGTAACAGTGTTCCGTGTACTCCGGTGTCTAGTCATGCCTGCCACATAACTATGGAAACATCTGCAGAAGTAGACAGTGCTGGCTCTTTGGCTTTGAAACAGAGATTAGCACTGCACCCTAGAGTCAGATACGACTGGCTTTCAAGCAAGAGAAACCTTTACCTTTACCTTATTCTTAATGGAGCTGTTATGCACAAAATGCAATTATGCCAAAATGCAAGCGCGGCGCCAAAATGGCCGCCGCGCCCTTTGCGGGCCCCCCCCCACAGGACAGAGAATCCGGGTAGTTAGGGGCGTGGCCAGCTCCCTTATAAAAGGGGTGGCCACGAGGCAGCCGCGCTGCCATTTTGCCTCAGCGACGGAGCGGAGAAGTTTTTCCCCCTGCGCCTCCGTCGCTCGTTGGTATTGCCGGGAAGCCTTTTGGGTCGATTTTGCTTAGCTAGCTTCCCTTTTTTGCTCGAGATGCCTTCCAAAAAGAAGGCTGCTGCGAATTCAGCACGGGCTGTTAGGAGGCGCAACCCAGGTCGGAGGACCGTGGTGCCGCCTCCTCAACAGCCACCTTTGCCATCCCCGGCCGGGGCTAGTGGCTTGGGGTCTGTCGCCCCTTGGCCCGTTCAGAGTGCGGGCGCGGAGGGCGCTCCGGCCCGCGGCCCGCGAGCGGTGGACACCGCTCCTCCTTCCGCCCAACCCGTTGGGCCGACTACTTCTGGGCCGCAGCCTATCCCGGGGCCCTCTAGCCTTGGGGGGTGGCCCGGTGCCCCGCCTTGGCAGGTTTCCTCACCAGCCCTACCGGGCTTCGGCCCTGGCCAATGGCCATATATGGGCCATGGGGTGCAGGGAACTGTCCCCATGCAAGGGTCAGGTGGGCCGGCCGGCTCTTTACCCATGGTTACTGTAGACACCTTACTGGCCCGTATTGCGGCCTTAGAGGAGTCTTTGGCCCGGGCCAGTCAGGCAGGTGCCCCTTTCGGGGTACCTTTTGAGGCGCTATCGGCAGCAGGACAACGGCCGGCGGGGAGGGTTGAGCTGCTGCAGGCGGGTGGCGCGGCTCCGGCCACTGCCTCGCAGCTCCCCAGCCAGCAACCTGGCGCGGGTCAAGCCCCGGTGATGAGCTCTACATCGGTCGTGAGCTCCGACGCCCCCAGTGGGCCGGAACCCCCGTTGGGGGCGGCCCGCGGGGGTGCAGCATGTGAGTATATGGTGCAAACGAGTACATCCACACACATTCCCAATATAGGGGGGACCTTTCAGTGGCCTTGGCCTCGCGCGGGTGGTGCGGGGGCTACGCCGCTGGCGACCCACCCGGCGACAACTACTGCCACCATGCCCGCTGGGGCGGGCCTTGGTTCTTACACTGCTGGGAACGTACTTGGGGTGGCAGGGTTAACTCAGGCCCCTTTGGGTAGGCCAGCTATCCCCTTTTCGGCTTTGCCGACGGCAGGGTATTCCTTGCCATTGGGTGATCACTTGGCTCAGGCTACCAGAGAAAAGATATGGCGAGGGGAGTACGTGGATATCTTCTCACTCCTGAACAGAGAGCCCACTAAGGAAGAAAGGGAGGGTCAGGATGAGAAGGACAAGGAGCAGGCACGCCGCCGTAAGCCGCCGCGTACCTGGGCTAACTGGCTCCCCGCTTATTTGATATACATGGCAGTGTATTTGAGGGCGCGGCCGGATCTAGCTATTCCCATGGTCCAATATTTGGACAACATATACAGGGCGATGGTAGATTTCCCGGGCCCCTCATGGCTAGCATATGATGAGGAATTCCGTATGAGGATTCCCCTGCACCCCGAGATGAGATGGGATGAGCCGTGCCAGAGACTGTGGCTCTTGTATATGACACCCACACGTCCTGCCCCGGGGGATAGATACCATTGTGGACATGCGGTCCAGCGAGCAGCTCCAGCGCAGGTTACCCGCCAAATGGCGGGGCAGGGGGTTCCAGCCCGCCTGCTGTGCTGGACTTTCTCGTCCAATGGTTCCTGCAGTCGGAAGAACTGCAGGTATAAGCACGAGTGTCCCACATGTTCTGGTCCCCATGCAGCCTCTGCTTGTCCCAAGCCTGGGGGGGGTGCGAGGCAGAGGGAGGGGTGGACAGTGGGCTGGCAAGCCTGCCACGGATGGAACTAGTTCTCCGAAAGGCCCCCTCCCCAATTAAGGTGGACATGCTGGAGCGCTGGCTCGCATCGTACCCGAGGGGAGAGGACAGGGAGTACCTCATCCAAGGTTTTAAGCAGGGATTTCGTATCCCTTTTATGGGTGATAGATCTCCTCAGGATGCTCCCAACCTTTTATCCCTCAGAGGAAGGGAGGAGGTAGCCGAGGCCAGCATTAAAAAGGAGTTAGACGCGGGCAGGGTCGCCGGCCCTTTTCCCGCACCCCCTTTACCCAACCTTAAGGTTTCACCATTGGGTTTGGTTCCTAAAAAGTCCCTAGGTGAGTTTCGCCTTATTCATCATTTGTCCTACCCAGCCGGCCGATCGGTCAACGATGCGATACCTGACGACCTTTGTTCGGTCAGGTATACATCGTTCGACCATGCGCTGCGCATGGTGCGCTCGTGTGGCCCGGGTGCCTTGCTGGCCAAGTGCGACATTAAGTCGGCTTTTCGCCTCTTGCCGGTGCACCCGGGCGACTTTGAATTGCTGGGTTTTAAGTTTAGAGGGGAGTATTATTTTGATAAGGCCATGCCTTTTGGCTGCTCCATATCATGCTCGGCTTTCGAGCGTTTTAGTACCTTCCTAGAGTGGGCTTTCGTCCGCAGGTCAGGGTCCCGGTCTGTAGCCCATTACCTGGATGACTTTTTATTCGGGGGTGAACGGGGCTGGGACACGTGTGCACGTCTCCTCAATACATTTCAGACGCTAATGCAGGAACTGGGTGTCCCTTTAGCGCCCGAAAAGACCGAGGGCCCGTCGACCAAACTAGTATTCCTGGGGGTTGAGATTGATACAGTAGTACAGGCTTCTAGGTTACCGGGTGATAAGGTGTCCAGGATAGTGACCCTTATCTCGGAATTGCTGGCTAAGCGTAAGGCATCCCTGAGGGAACTGCAGGTGCTGCATGGGCACCTCAATTTTGCCTGCAGGGTGGTCGCACCGGGCAGGGCTTTCGCCCGGCGCTTATGCGACGCCATGGCAGGGTTATCCAGGCCCCACCACAGAGTCAGGCTTACCCGGGGTATCAGGGCAGACATGTTTGTCTGGTTGCAATTCCTGAGGGAGTTTAATGGGGTCTCATTTTGGAGGTCTGACCTCCTGGCATCCCCCAATTTCCAGATCCAGTCTGATGCCTCAGGATCCCTGGGTTATGGGATGTACTTCAATGGGAAGTGGGCCTATGGTGGGTGGCCACCGGCATGGGCAGGCACAGGTCGCCTGCGGGATCTTACATACCTGGAATTTTTTCCCATTCTGGGGGCTTTGATGCTATGGGGCGAACAGTGGGCTAATTCGGTGGTGCATTTCTGGTGCGACAATGCTGCCGTTGTGCACATTGTCAATGCACAGACTTCTAAATCGCCCAGGGTCATGGATCTAGTGCGCCATTTTGTGCTGCGCTGCCTGCGCCTCAACGTCTTGTTCAGGGCCAGGCATGTCCCAGGGGTTAATAACGATATTGCTGACGCTTTGTCCCGCCTGCAGATCTCCCGGTTCCGCGCCTTGGCCCCGGATGCGGAGGAATTTCCCTCGCCACTCCCGGACGAGATGTGGACTATTGGCAAGGAGAGGTGAACCGGGCGATTGGCCTGTCACTAGCGCCACGCACGCGTAAGGCGTATCAACAAGCATTCGATTTGTATAGGGCTTTTGCTACTCGATTTCGATGGCCAGAGACCTGGCCCATCCCGGTGGACCATGTTCTGCGGTTCATGGTTCACCTGCATGCACAGGGCCTTGCACCTCGCACCATAGCATCCAAGCTCTCGGCGTTGGCTTTTATGGCCAAAGTAGGGGGTCATGTGGATACCACCTCTGACTTCCGTGTGAGACACGTTTTGGAGGGGTGGGTGCGCGAGCGCGGGCGTTGCCCGGATGACCGGCACCCTATTTCCCCAGGGGTTCTTACCCAGTTGGCCCGGGGCTGGCCAGGCCTCTGTTTTGATCATTATGAGGCAGCCCTTTTTCATGCAGCCACAACGGTGGCATTTTTTGGAGCGCTCCGCATCAGCGAACTCGTGATGCTGTCTAAGGCGGATGCAAGTGGTAGGGCACTGGAACTCGGAGATGTATATGTTGCCAAAGACTGGGCCCAGTTGAGGATTCGCTCCTCCAAAACAGATCAGCATGGCGTAGGCAGTGGAGTAAGACTGCTACGGTGTTCTTTGGCAGACATCTGTCCGGTTGGTGCCCTACAGGAATACCTGGCACTGCGTGGCTGGCACCACGGCCCGTTTTTCTGTCACCAAGATGGGTCTCCCCTTACTAAATTTCAGTTTTGGAAGGTGACAGCCAGAGCCCTCACCAGGGTGGGACTACCAGGTGCCCGTTATGGCACACATTCGTTCCGTATTGGCGCAGCCTCTACAGCAGCTGCTTTTGGGTACTCTGGGGCTGACATACGTAGCATGGGGAGGTGGGGCTCACAATGTTTTCAGTTTTATGTGCGCCCACTCCCGCCGTGAGTACCAATCCAGTCACCTTACCTTCCTTTTTCTCAATTTTCTTACAGACCCTGGGTGTCGTATTACACCGGTGACAGTATGGCTGGTGGGCCACAGCTATGTGCTCAGGGCAGCGCGTTACGCTGCGGCGACAGAGTGGGGACCCCGACTGGGACTGGGTGACCACGCCAGTCTCTCATGGCACGGTAAGCCTGGGATGTTATGGCGGGAGCTGCGGCCTTTCCTTTTTTCTGGCCTGGGGGCTGACCCGCCTGACATTCTAATCATCCACTTGGGGGGCAATGATTTGGGCCAGGTCACCGGCTTATCGCTCAAGCATGCGATTTGCGAGGACCTCGCCTACTTGCATTATGTCTGGCCTGCCACAGCCCTGGTTTGGTCGGACATTGTTCCGCGCCACTCTTACAGAGGGGGCGTTAACCTCCTGGCCCTTGACCGAGCTAGGCGCGCGGTCAATAAGGCAGTGGCGCGGTTTCTCACCACCAGGGCTTGGGGACGGGTTAGTCATCACCCCGATATTAGTCTACAAAATTGTGACTTGTATGCAGGGGATGGGGTCCATCTGTCGCGAGGAGGTATGGACCTCCTGTTGGGTGACTGGCGAGCAGGCCTGTTGACCGAGCTGACGGTCTGGGGGGGGGGCGTCAGGTCTTCTGTGAAGCCCCTCCGTGTGGCGGGTAGCACTGGTAAGGTAAACAGTATGACCCACAAGTATCCGGCAGGTTCGCAATTGACTGGACAACACTAGACAGGAATAAAGTAGTTAAACGTTGTCCGGTCAACGACGAATCAGGCGATGGGGTGATGATGATTGCTAACCAGCATGCATCACCCCTGTGATTTCACGGATACGCGTCAGAGGGTGGGGTCATGAGTTAGTTATTGACTACGGTCAACAATTTGTTTGTTGTTAACAAACAAATTGATACAATTTGATACATTGTAACCAATTGCCGTTGGCAATTTTGGGGTGGTACCTTACCAGTGTTACTTCGGCCTGCTTGCCTTAGGAATTATGATTGGTCGTTTTACCAATACAAATTTATAATTCGGACTAGGGCATTGAATCAATAAATGTGGCCCTTTGCTGTTATCCACTTTCAATGTTGTCTGTGTCCGTTATTGGGGGGGTGCGCCTGCAATGCAAGCGCGGCGCCAAAATGGCCGCCGCGCCCTTTGCGGCCCCCCCCACAGGACAGAGAATCCGGGTAGTTAGGGGCGTGGCCAGCTCCCTTATAAAAGGGGTGGCCACGAGGCAGCCGCGCTGCCATTTTGCCTCAGCGACGGAGCGGAGAAGTTTTTCCCCTCCACCCCCTCCCTAGTTAACAGTGTGATTATGGTCGCTTCGGGGCCGGGTGGGAATTTTTGGTTGGGACCCACATTGGCTTCGGGTCCTGGCTTTTTTGCCCATCCCACACTGTTGCTATGGTTTGATATAGGGGTCTTTCTTCGTTCCTACTGTTGACTTTGGTCACATGGGCGGGTAGCACTGGTAAGGTAAACAGTATGACCCACAAGTATCCGGCAGGTTCGCAATTGACTGGACAACACTAGACAGGAATAAAGTAGTTAAACGTTGTCCGGTCAACGACGAATCAGGCGATGGGGTGATGATGATTGCTAACCAGCATGCATCACCCCTGTGATTTCACGGATACGCGTCAGAGGGTGGGGTCATGAGTTAGTTATTGACTACGGTCAACAATTTGTTTGTTGTTAACAAACAAATTGATACAATTTGATACATTGTAACCAATTGCCGTTGGCAATTTTGGGGTGGTACCTTACCAGTGTTACTTCGGCCTGCTTGCCTTAGGAATTATGATTGGTCGTTTTACCAATACAAATTTATAATTCGGACTAGGGCATTGAATCAATAAATGTGGCCCTTTGCTGTTATCCACTTTCAATGTTGTCTGTGTCCGTTATTGGGGGGGTGCGCCTGCAATGAGCCAAAGATCTCCTAAACTGGAACTACATGACCCTAAGTTGGTCACACAAAAAAAAGAGTCAAACAGCTCACTTGTAAGACTGTGAAATTAAAAATCCCATCGATCTCCATGAACAAAGAAATGAGCTCTTAAAAGTGTCATCATAACTAGCAGGTGTGTGTGTGTGTGTTCGTTCTCTGAGCAGTCACTCCTGGGGAATAAGGAATATTGTTTGTAAATAGGATTTTTTCTAATGTTACCAATGTTGCATGGTAATTTGCAAAAACACTATGAAGTATCTAGTAAACATTTCCAATCGGATGTATATGATTACGATATTTTACTCATATCCAAGAGATACATTAGAATAAGGTTTTATCTGTTGTCCATTTTAAGAAGCGGATGGAAATCATAAATGAAAGACAAAATTCCAACAACTCTCAAGATTAGTAACTAAGAAGAAACTAAATTTCTCATGCCTTTGATGTTTCATAACAATGACTAATCTACAATGTAGTAGATATACAAGATGAGAATTAAAAAGCTCAAGAACCTTGTCTGCATTTGAATCTGGTCACAGTAGTCCAGACTCATGATAAAGTTGGTGGAATTGTGGAGAACTTACTAGAAGCAATTTTCACCTGGAGCTGAAGCAAGTAGAAAACTTGGAATGCCTGCCTCTGGTTTCTAGGCAATTCTGGAATGTTTTGAGATTAGAATCTAAAGGCTCAACCATCACTTCGGGGGTTAGCTAACCTAGCAGTAGCAGATTCTCTGGCAGTTGCTTTCGTTCTTGCTTCTGGTTTTGGCTTAAAATACTCATGAAGATTGAGAGAAGCAGCAGGTAGTTACATTCTAATTAGCCATTTGGGAATTGATTAAGAAAGGGTAATTTTTCAAAAGAATATTGCAAAATATCTCTTTCAGGACTATGTCCTTTGATGAAGTTTGATAAAATTAGCAAAATATCACTAGGGTTTTCTGTATTGGATCACTGGATTTGATAAGGTGTCAAATGAAGCCGAACTTATCTCCAGTGATACCCTTTCAAGAAAGTATGGTAGTAAAAATTAGAAAATTAAATGAAAATGTTATCAGTATTACAGAAAACAAATATCTCAAGATTAAGTATTTTTAATTAGACTCAGGATAAAATCCAGTATCATCTGGCCAGGGGCTTTGGCGGGTCAGTGGTTAGGAAGTAGGCAGTTTGAGACCTGGGTACCAAGTGATGGATTGAGCGCCCATCTCTGTCCCAACTCTTGGGGACATGAAAGATGTTTCATTCAGGCATCCACTGAGTGGAGTGTCTCCAGCAAAAATCCTTTCAACCCAGAATAATTTCTGACACAAAAGAAGAAGAATAAATCTACAGCCCACAACACCAGTGCTTGCCACTAAAATATTTTGCCACTTAATTGCATCTCACAGAAATAGCAATCAACTATTTGATGAGTTAGTTTAAGGTAGCCTTTAAAGTGGCTTTTTGTTTTGTTTTGTTTACTCTATGATATACTTGCCCAAACTAGCATGGCAACCGTTTCATAAATCAGAAGTTACTTAACTGCATATAAAAGCAACAATGACAACAAAATGACCCTTAGGAGACAGAAGAATTCACAAATTTCATGACCAACTGCTAACCAATGATGGGGGGAAAATCTGTAGTGAAAATTTGCCCTTCCATTTTCCAATGATCTCCTCCTCGTAGATGATGCTTCTAGAGACTGTGTGTCTTTAATTCAGGGCATCTGACATGTTTCCTAATATCATTGTATATTATTGAATATCCAGGTGCATCATGATGAAGTCTGAAAAGAATCATCAATTATGTCTTTCTGCCAAATTAGCTGGTAAGTAGTGTCTGGACTCTATGGACAAAGTCTCCCACCATACCAGGTAGAGAAGTAAAGGTGAGGAAAAACCCAGGTAATTTGGGTTTTCCCCCCGGGGAAATTGGGAAGGGAAAATTGACTGGGAGAAAGCAAGAAAATTGGGGGAAACCGCAATCGATGCTTGTACAGTTCATGGGCTACAGTTCATGGGCATGAGTTATTTTGAAAGAAAAGGCTTTAGCAGGCTAGGAGCATACAATTCCACATGGCACAGAGCACCATAGACTCGCATAAGTCATGCCTAAAGGTAAAGGTCACCCTTGTTAGAAAGCCAGTCGTATCCAACTCTAGGGTTCAGTGCTCATCTCTGTTTCATAGCCAAAGAGCCAGCGCTGTCTGCATCTGCAGAAGTTTCCATGGACGTGTGGTAGGCATACCTAGACACCAGAGTGCATGGAACGCTGTTTACCTTGCCACCGAAGTGGTCCCTATTTATCTACTTGTAATTTATTTATTTAATGCAATTTGTATAGCCACCCCAATCAACGTGCAACTTGGCAGCGTACAGCATTCAGTTCAGATACATAAACTCCCCAATGCTTAAACTATAGAAACCCTTAAAATTCCTTTCAAAAAAACACTGAAAAACTGCCTCCAACCCACACCAATTAAAAATTTAGTTAAAAAACTATTAAAAGCATATGTGATCACGAGCCAATTGGGGGAAGGTGCTCCCTCCCAACCTCTCAACACCTGACCAGCCAGCCCGGTTTTCAGTTCTTTTCTGAAGGGCAGCAGCTCCATCTGGAGACACAGTTCAACTGGCAGGAGGTTCTATAGGACCAAAGCAGATACCGAAAAGGCTCTTCTTCTAGCATCTTTAAAGAGCCCTTCTGGTCCACTCTAGTGAGACAGACAGATAACCTAGGGGTGATGCAGTCTCTTAAGTATCCTGGCTCACTACCATGTAGGGCTTTAAATTTCTTGCTTTCGATGTAATATTCCTGGGAATTTTGAAAGGAGGGAAGTTTGCACAAGTAAAGCATGTCGAGTGTACAGGGGAAAACTAATGCATTTCAAAAAACAAGAGATTTTTCAAAAAAAATGTCATCCTTTTTATTCCTTTGAATTTTATTTCATATAGTAGTTCCCAAAATCATTCCACGACATTGACTAGAGATGTAAACCTTTCAGGAATTTTGAAAGAGGGAAGAAAACTGGGGAATATTGGGGGGAAATGGAAAACTGGGGAAATACTATTCTTTTGTCATTTTCAAATGTTACATTTAGATAATAAAATATAATTGGTAAGATTAAATGCTTATGTTACAAAATGAAGTTTACATATACCATTAAAGAAGTAAAAATATTTCTTTTACTAACAAAAAATACAATAATCCATTTAACTGAACTAATGGAATTATAATTGGAAAATTTAGACTAACAAAATTCAGTAAGTAGAGAATAGCAAAGTAATGAGTTGTTTTACATTTACTATACTTTCCCAAAAACTTCAACAATTTTAATTACTTCCACTCTCATCAGATGAGTCAAAACTTGCAATTTCTTCAGCTTCATTTGTAATGGCACTACTGTGTGTGTGTGTATGTGTGTGTGTGTGTGTGTGTAAATTAGCCACTAATTTATTGAGTCTTGTATTTGTCAAACGATTTTGAGCCATAGTGTGTGTTTTCCCACTATTTACATTTATTATAAATACAATAAAACCTCGATTTACCGTTTCCGATGGGATCTCTGGGGAAAAAAACAATAAATGCAGAGGCTCATAAAAATAAATAAAAATGGCTGGTAATAATTCCAAAACAACAGTGAAAGGAATCAAACCTAGGACCTCCTGAATATGAGGCAGGCTCACTAACTACAGGCCCACCACTATCAGTTCGCATCAGACAAATGTTGTATCTGAACTAAAACTACGGTAAATCGGAGACATCAATGCGTGCCACCACCATGCAGGCGCTGACATGCGCTGATGGATATATAAGTCCCCACCTCCTCTCGTTGGCGTGCGTGCGGTCTCGTAAGTGCTTGAAAGTGGTAGCAACATGACTATGATGCTTACTAAACCTTTGGGAATGGGGTCTTCTCTATAAACCTGGGATTATAGATCATCAGGGTTAAGAATTCTGTCCGATAAATGTGGGAAAACAACATGTTAGGTTTTGTCTCCATAGTTTAAATAAGAATATGCTCCTGGACCTCAGAAAATAAACGACAATTCTGGAAAAGTGATCAATCTAGGAATAAATCAAGGTTTCACTATATTTGAACTATACATTTTTCACACAAGAGCCGAAGTATTTAATAACTGAAAACATACCTGAATTTGCTGTTGGCTGTGCTATCAGTACTCCTGCACTGCACATCCACTACTTCTTCATGGGAACTCTGTGCAAGTTTTGGAACCAAAGTCGCTATTGCCTCTTCCTCCTCTACTTTTGTCTAACTGTGACTGGTACTGCCCTCAGATTAAAACTTTTGTTATTTTCACTTTGGAGAGCAAACTGGAAGATTCTGTCTCAGGAAAGGGTTTGAACCACCACATCGGAATGTAACCTCACCACGCCACCTGCCTCGCTGGATGTGATAAATGTGACTTTTGGCGCTTTGCGTCACGTGGGAGTAGGTGCTGTTAGCTTTCCCTGTGCTGTTCTAAAATAATGCACTCGCTCGCAAAATCTAAAAGTAGAAACTACGTCAATTGCCTTTTCCCCCAAGTCAATTTTCCCTTCCCAAATTTCCCAGGGAATAAACCCAAATTTCCCATTTTCCCCCACTTCTGCATCTCTAATTCTTACTAAAAGTATTTGTTAGTTTCTTATATATGAAAAACTAATTTATTACATATTAATCATTACCAAATACACATTTCTTGTACTGCTTATATACTGAGGTCCAGGAGCATATACATGTAAAATAAAAAATCTGAATGTAACTTGCAGAAATTACAATAGAATTTTCCCAATTTCCCCCAATTTCCCAGACTTTCCCCCAATATTCCTGAGGTTTGTCCCTCCATTTAAAATTCCTGGGAATTTTACATCTCTAAACCAGGCCAATGTCCTTGGTTTCTTCAAAATGCATTCCGCTAATTCTAGTGGTTGTCTGATGAGGCTCTTAAAATAGCAGAGGAAAGAAGGAACGCAAAAGTCAAAGGAGAAAGGAAAAACTACAACCATTTGAACACAGAATTTCAAAGAAAAGCAAGGAGAGATAAGGAAAACTACCTAAAAGAACAGTGCAGAGAAATGGAGGAAAACAACAAAAGAGGCAGAACCAGAGATCTTTTCAAAAAAATTGGGGAAATCAAGGGAACATTTAAAGCAAAAATGACCATGATAAGGGACAAAGACGGAAAGGAGCTAGCTGATGCAGAAGAAATTAAGAAAAGATGGAAAGAGTACACAGAGGAACTTTACAAAAAGGGCCTCAACACTCCTGATAATCACAATGATGAAGAAATTGAACTTGAGCCAGACATCCTGGAGAGCGAAGTCATAAAGGCCCTAAAGATCACTGCAAACAACAAAGCTAGTGGAGATGATGGTATCCCAGTTGAATTTTTCAAAGCGCTAAAAGATGATGGTGTCAAATTACTGCATTCAATATGCCAGCAGATTTGGAAAACAAAACAGTGGCCACAGGATTGGAAAAGATCAGTATACGTCCCGATCCCAAAAAAGGGCAATGCCAAAGAATGTTCAAATTATCGAACAATCGCGCTCATCCCACATGCCAGCAAGGTGATGCTCAAGATAATACAGGACAGACTTCAGCAGCATGTGGTGGGAGAATTACCAGAGGTGCAGGCTGGTTTCAGAAGAGGCAGGGGGACTAGAGACCACATCGCCAACATACGCTGGATCATGGAGAAAACAAAGGAATACCAGAAACAAGTTTACTTTTGTTTTATTGACTACACTAAGGCATTTGACTGTGTGGACCACAACAAGATGTGGCAAGTAATTAAAGAGATGGGAATACCAGAGCACCTCATATGCCTCCTGAGAAATCTGTACATGAACCAAGAAGCAACAGTTAGGACAGAACATGGAATAACAGAGTGGTTTGGAATAGGAAAAGGAGTAAGACAAGGCTGCATTTTGTCACCATGCTTATTCAACCTATACACAGAGCACATAATGCGCAGTGCAGGGATGGAGGAATCACAATATGGGATTAAAATCGCTGGGAGAAACATCAATAATCTGAGATATGCAGACGATACCACCCTAATGGCAGAAAGTGAGGAAGACCTAAAGAATCTCTTGATTGGGCTGAAGGAGGAGAGTGCAAAAGCTGGCTTGAGACTCAATATCAAGAAAACCAAGATAATGGCAACAGGCCCCATCAGTTCCTGGAAAATAGACGGGGAAGAAGTAGAAGCAGTGACAGATTTTACTTTCTTAGGATCAAAGATCACTGCAGATGGGGATTGCAGCCATGAAATAAAAAGGCGACTGATTCTTGGGAGACAAGCGATGAGAAACATGGGGAACATAGTGAAAAGCAGAGACATTACATTGCAAACAAAAATTAGAATAGTCAAAGCAATGGTTTTCCCAGTAGTAATGTATGGATGTGAGAGCTGGACAATTAGGAAGGCTGAACGCAGAAGAATAGATGCCTTTGAAATGTGGTGCTGGAGGAGGGTTTTGAGAGTCCCCTGGACAGCGAGGAGAACAAATAGGTCAATCTTAGAAGAAATTAACCCTGACTGCTCATTGGAAGGTCAAATAGTAAAGATGAAGCTAAAATACTTTGGACATCAAATGAGAAGGGAGGATTCACTTGAGAAGGCATTGATGTTGGGAAAGGTGGAGGGCAAAAGAAGAAGGGGGAGGCCAAGGATGAGATGGCTAGATGGTATTATAGACACAATGGGCACAGAGCTGGGAGGGTTGAGGGGGATGGTAGAGGACAGAGGCGCCTGGAGGAAAATGGTCCATGGGGTCGCAAAGGGTCGGAATCGACTGTGCGACTGAACAACAACAAATTCTAGTGCACAGTTGCACTCCACCCAGAGAATATTTCAAACAAATTGTATTGCTGACTATTCTGTGCCCACTACCACCATCTACAACCCACTCCACAATGAGATACATGTGTAAACTCCTTAAGAAAAAGGAGAAGAATGTGGCACTCCCTTCTCTGCCAAAAAAGAATAAGTTTATGCTACAAGAAAGAAAGAAAATAGGCCCAAAATGTGTTTCCGTTTACTTCCTGGAACATAGCAGCAGATTACCTGTAGGTTTCTGCACTTTGATACATTGAGTAATAAACCTCTGGTTGCCCCATCAGAATGATGCATTTAATTTCACCCAAAAAAAGATCCACTCTAATCCTTTGTCAAAAAGAACTTGAATTCGACAATTTCTCCTTCTACACATTCCACAGAAGAATATTTGGGAGCAAGGCATGCTCAGCAGCAACTGATATCTTAGAATTAACTTAGTACATCTACATAGTTATGACATGGCAAATTAACAGTTATGTGATTATATCTAACTGAGCAATTTAACATATCAATTTCAAAGTTAATATGAATGAATATAACATAAGCAGACCATAGAATGATTAATATTCTTCTGTGTTTTAAATGAGTGACAGAGATCTGAAACAACATTTAAAGGGAGCCCACTGGAGATTTCTCCAGACTTCCCTCTTGAATCCTAGAACTATTTCTACACAGTCCAGTGTTTCAGGAATCCATTCTTTCTGGAGCTGTTATGCACAAAATATAATTATGTCAAAATGAACCAAATATCTCCGAAGCTGAAACTACATGACCCTAAGTTAGTCACCTAAAAAAAGAGCCTGGCAGCTCATTTCAAGACCGTGAAAGTAAAGATCCCATGGATCTTCATGAACTAAAAAAAATGTCACCATAGCTAACAGGTTTCATGTGCTCTAAGTGAGTGATTGAGAAGACTTATAATGCAGTTATTAGCTTAACAATTTAATAACAGAAGTTGGTTTTAACAAAATCTTCCACATTTTCCACAGAAGAACGTCTTGGAGCTAAGCAGCATATGTATTCTGATGGAATCCAGGTAAAATTATATTTTGAGATGTAACACAGAGGTGAAATGGGTATCTACAAAGTAGCATGACAAGCAAATCAGAAAAATCTATCAATCCATAGCACTGATTTGGAGCTTCCAAAAAACAATTATTTCCACCAAGCTATCACCACCCCTTTTTGCTAAGAGTCGTGCAAAATGTATAAAGATTGCTGCTTAGGTTAGAATTAGCTTTTACATGGTTTCCAAATTTTTAAAGAAAAATACTTTCTCTATTTCTGTGAATGGACTTCTCAAAAAGAAAGAATATACCTGAATGTATTACAAAAAGCTTCAGGGAGGAATTAAATATGGCTTTGTTTGGCAATTTTCTTCAGCTAAGGAATCTCCTATGTACCTTGCAAGAAAGTAACTACACAAATTATGGTCTCCAGTAACTGGTTCCTTTTTGGGTTACATCATGACAATGAAGATAAATCAGCAAGTAATCATGAATATTATTTAACTCATATTGGCAACATTTCCTAGTTTCAGACATTAGTTTCGAGGAACATTTTAAGTCCTAACTAGAGACTTTAAAGGTAAAGGTAGAGGTTTCCCTTGCTCGAAAGTCAGTCGTATCTGACTCTAGGGTTTAGTTCTCATCTGTGTTTCAAAGCCGAAGAGCCAGCGCTATCTGCTTCTGCAGATGTTTCTATGGTCATGTGGCAGGCATGACTAGACACCGGAGTGCACGGAATGCTGCTTGCCTTCCCACCGAAGTGGTTCCTATTTATCTACTTGCAATTTCTTGCTTTCAAACTGCTAGGTTGGCAGGAGCTGAGACAAAGACGGGAGCTCATTCTGTCCTGCAGTACTCTGAAATTGAACTGCTGACCTCCCGAGACTATATATTAGGCTTTTTCCTAATTGTGTGAGTTTCTTATATCAGTGACCTTCAGAGTAATGTAATCTATTTCATATTTTATATTTCTGAACATATGGACCACAGAAGAGAGGGCAAAGGAAACAGAAAATCCCTCCATCAGAAAAATTCATCTATGGATGGGCCTCAAGGAAGCAGGTCAGAATCCTAAGAGACTTCCAGAGGAAATCAAGAGAACAGGTTATTTGGAAAAAGAGAACGGTGAGGTGGTGTACATTCCTCCACTTTGGCAGCAGTGCCACTCCAGCACATGATATGTGCAAGAAGACTTCTAATAGACTTTTGACAGTCCTTGTTTCCTCTCTTGTGATTGCAGAACATGAAGGGCGGAGGGGTGGCTGAGGCTCCTCCAGTGACAATTACTCCTGTCACAACCAAGGTGTTAACTGACTTCCACACTGACCCTGGTAAGGATAGTGTTTGGTATGCATAAAGCACAGTAGACCCTTGCTCTTTACATTTGAAAAGAAACATGATCCTACTACTTCTATATGGCTAAGATATGGAAACTTAACACCTACAGAACTATATGCCAATTAGGCAACTCAACATATTTATATCAAAGTAGATATGAATGAATAGGACACTAATAGAACATAGAATGATTAATATTCTTATATTTAAATGAGTAACAGAGAAGACTTATAATGCAGGTACTAGTTTAACAGTTTAATAGCAGGATTTGGTTTTGACAAAATCTCCTCGTACATATTCCACAGCAGAACATCTTGGAGCTCAGCAGGAGACATTATCTTGTGGAATTCGGGTAAGATAAAAAAAACTTTTGCAAGCTTCTCTTGAAATCCTAATTTAGATGTCTAATAGAGTTCATATTTCCTGTTTCTTGTTCATTAAGACTGTTACCTCCAGTGACACTTTTAAACGTGAGCCTCTATTGCATCATTTGCAGGGCTCTTCCTAAGTCCTGGTCTTCTCTCCTTTGACACTGTTGTCACACAAACCTAAGTCAATTCCTCAAAGCACTGGTCAGCCAATTTATTGCCTTAGGCTTCTGTAAATTGAAGTCTCCTTATGGGGCTGTTGATGTAAACGGTTAGCAGAGTGGTCCCCATGTTGGGAACCACTGCTCTAGAGATATTCTGGTGTGATAAATATGGCAAAGCTTTCTGAGACTTGGAAAGGTTAGGTAAGAGGGAGGCCCTTGCTATCAGTGACGCTTATGAGTCATTCTAGTGATCAGAGGGATATTCAGAGAAAGTGAAGGATGAGTCAGTGACTAAGATGGGGTAGCTAGGAGCCAAAGGACAGTGTGATCCTGAGAGGCAGCAAAGAATCAGAGAGATAGTTTATTGGTGGCAAGATCTGGGGGAAATGAAGAATTCAACCAAACAGTGCAGCTGAAAACAAGAAAGCATATGCATGTACATATCAAAGTCACAATAAAATAGATTCTTTTCACTTTACATATCTTTTCTATAAAATCCTCCTTCCGCATGAAAGACACTTTCCAACATATAATGTCAGTCTCATTTAATCATCAATGAGGTTATGATTTCACACTTTCCAGTGAGAATTAAGCTTGTTGTAGTGGATAAAGTGACAAACAAGGACCGAGCCATGAAATCTCACTGAGGGTAAATCTTGTAAAACTACCCCATAAAAACGTTGCTTGGTAGGCTATTAGGATTACTGTACTTTAAATCACCTCTGACTTGATAGCAGCTAACACAGAGGGAGGCAGTCATCAGTTCTGGCAACAGAGGAATGTCAAGAATACAATTCCTCAAGGATTTACTATTTGACTTTGGCACTGACATTAAAATTAATGGGAAATACCTGAATAACATACAATATGCTGATTACTCAGTGCAGTTGGCCACAAACTTTGCAGATCTTCAGTTGATGTTGGATCGAGTTAGAGCTTCAAACACAGAATATGGTTTAGATCTCAACACCAAGAAGACTAAATATCTTACTATAAGCCAAACAACATCTCACAGCAAGCTAGTGGGAGGAACACGAGAAATTGAAAGAGTGAATAAAATTGTCTATTTGGGGAGTGTGTTAAATAAAAATTGGGATCCTAAGGCTGAAATCAAAATGTAAGTTAAGAAAAAGCAAGATCCACCTTCATGAAAATGCAAGGATATAAGGGGTTGACCATGTGACTAATTTGCAAGTGTTGTGCCAGATGGATAAAGAACAAGAACTGTTTAATACCATTAACCAAAAACAGCTCCAATACTTTGGGTGTATCATGAGGAACAACATGAAATATACTCCAACTCCCTCTGCAAGGAAAGATTACTAGGAAGAGAGGCCCTGGACATAGATGAACTTCATGCCTGAAGAGCCTGAGGGACTGGTGTGGAACAGGAAGTCTATCGCCATGATGATAGCCAATATCTGGAACAGATACAGAACCTGAAGAAGAAGAGTAATACAAGTTAAAACAAAAACTAGGCTTTGGAAAATGAGCAGAACAGGAACACAGAAATATCAGAAGATGTCTTACAATGAGTCAGATCACTGGTTCATCTGCCCTGGTACTGTCAAATCTGATGAGAAGTTGTTCTCCAGGATTTCACAAAAGTTTCTCCTCTGATCCTACTTTAAATTTCTGGTAGTCCCTCATGTTTATGTTTATGTTTATTGGATTTATACCCCGCTCTACTCAGGCACAAGGCCGACCCTCATGGTGTCTGCTGCCATTCCTAACTCTGTACATAACTGTACATAACCTTTCTTCTGAAACCAGGTGAAATTGGGCATCTACAAGTCAGCATGACAAGCAAATCAGAAAAAGATATCAAGCCATAGCAAAGATTTGGTCCAAGCTATCACCACCCCCTTTTCGCTCAAGAGACTGGATTTAGCAGAATTGTGCAAATTGTATAAAGATTGTTTCTTTGGTCGAATTAACTTTCACATGGTTTGCGTCTTTTTGAAGACAAAGACTGTCTCTTTGTTTTGCCTTGAACTGACTTCTCAAAAAGAAAGAATATGAAGTCATTTTGAACATATTACAATTAACTTGGGGAGGGGAAAAATAGGGCTTTCTTTGGCAATTCCCTTCAGGCAAGGAGTCTATGTGTCTTGTAAGAAAGTTGCCACAAAAATGGCAGTCTTTTGTAGCTAGGTCCTTTCTGGGTTATGTCATAACAACGAAAGTAATGCAGCAAGTAATCACAAATATTTTTTATCTCATATTGGCAGCATTTCCTAGTTTCAGACATCCATTTTGAGGAACGTTTCAAATCTTTATTAGAGACTGAATGGTTGGTTTTTTCTTTCTTGTATGAGTTTCTTATATCAGTGACCTCCAGAGTAATGCAATCTATTTCTTACTTTACATTTCTGAACACATGGGCCAATGAAGAGAGAACGGATAAAACCTAAATGCCCTCCATCAGAGGACCTCAGCTACCGATGGGCCTCAAGGAAGCAGGCCAGAATCCTAAGAGACTTCCAGAGGGCATCAAGAGAACAGGTCCTTTGGAAAAAGAGAAAGGTGAGGTGGCATGCATTCCTCCACTTCGGCAGCAGTACCACTCCAGCACATGATGACATGTGCAGCAAGACTTTTCCTTCCGATACTTCTTAACTGGGTTATGCACTCAGATGAGCATTTTTCAAAGAGCACTTAAGGTACTCTTTCAAGCTTCCAGAAGTAGTTGTGTGTAGCATCTGTATTTTACAAATGCTGGACTACATCAAAAAATTTCCTCAGGGAAAGTTTTAGAACTCCCATCAAGTAAAAGCACACATAAATATGTATTATCAGTTGAATAATCAGAATGCTGCTGAAAAAAGGATGGAGCTGCAGTTGGTATTGAATCCCAGCTTCCTATAGAATCAAATAGGTGTTAAACTAACATGATTTCAGTCCGATTTGTCTACACACCTATTGAAAATCCTTGTTTTCCTTCTTGTGTATTGCAGGACCTGAAGGATGGTGGAGTGGCCGAGGTTCCGCCAGATTCAATTCCTCCTGTCAACAATAAGGACTCTGAAATATGCTGTGCTCTCCTACCTGTTAACAAAGTGTCTCTTGTCCTGTTTCAGAAACCTATCCAGATTCCACCTTTTTTCCTCCAGTCTCCCCATCTTTTAGACTTATCAGGTGGAGTAAATTTTAATTTTTTAGCCATATCAGAAAAAGACACATTCTCTTTAGCAAAAACCTAAACAAGATCTGTTGGTCATTCAGTTGATATTATGGCAGGGAAGTAACTGTAACTGTAGTTCTTCAAGTGTTCATTTGTGATTTCACACTAATGGATTAATGCCCATACTTTGTGAGAATTTTCAGATCCTTCTAGAGTTAAAGTACTAAGGGGTATTTCCCCTTTACAATTGATGGCTCCCCTTAATTCCATTTAACTGAATAAATTAGATACTGTGGTAGCCTGAGGGGAGGTTGAATGGGACATGGGGCTTCACAGATGACAACTTGACAAACTACAGTTACAGGTAAGCAATCTGTCCTTTTTCATGGTCTCTTTTGAATGCACTAATTCTTGATTAGCAAGCTAATCCATCGGCTCAAGCAATGCCACAGACGTTTAATATTAATAGATATCCAATAAATAACTATGAGATCAAGTACCTTTACATATTTTGAATAACATTTATTTACAACAATAAAAATATGTAATTGGGAACATGATTTTATTTATGGAACTTGGAAACATGTATAAAGAGTTATATTTTTAGAAACAAATGTTTAAGTTATATGTAATTAATTCTTAAATTGGTATTGTAAAACATATAAATAGTATTTATGTATAACAAATCATAATAGTAACAATAATTATAGAGATACCCATAGAATTCAAAATGGCTTTATAAATTATTATGAAAAGATAGGATATACCATTGATAATTTTAAAGGGAACAATAAACATTTTCAATTCAAGGAAACTAATTGTGATATGTTTCTTTTGAAGTTATAAGTAAAGTGAAATCAAAGATTTCATTTTGTTTCAAGGCAACTGAAATTTTTGTTTAGATGAAAATTGGTTTGATGTTTTGTTGATAATAATAATATCATCATTATGATTAAGTATAATGATTAACTAAATTGATTATAATGACTTGACGAATATTATTTCCCATTTTTAACAGGATCACGCTTCTGGAAAAAAATATCAATCACTGCATCGGTATTCCTGTAAAAAAAGTCATTCATCAAATTGGAAGATGTGGACAGTCCTGCAGTTGAATTACCCTCTTGTTTTTATTTTTCTTATTCTTGTTGATGTTTTTTTTTCTGTTTACTGGTCTTAAGTTGAAAAGTTAAAAAGTTAATAGTTCAATTTGTAAATGTATATATTGCTTAGAAGTTATTTTTGTTATTGTTGATGTTAGGTTTTACTGTTTACTGGTCTTAAGTTTAAAAGTTAAAACAAAGTTAATAGTTTAATTTGCAAATGTATATATATTGTTTAGATGTTATTATTTTTGTTATTATTGTTGATGTTTGTTTTTTACTGTTTACAGTTTTTAAGTTTAAAAGTTAAAAGAAAGTTAATGGTTCAGTTTGTAAATGTATACATTGTTTTGAAGTTGGTGTTATTTTTGTTATTATTGTTGATGTTGGTTTTTTTACTGTTTACTGGTTTTAAGTTTAAAAGTTAATAGAAAGTTGAGTTCAGTTTGTAAATGTATATATTGTTTTGATGTTATTATTGTTCTTGTTTCTGTTTTTACTAGTTTAGAGGTTAAAATAAAGTTAATAGTTCAGTTTGTAAATGTATATATTGCCTAATTATTCACAAGTTCATGTTATTTCGTTGTTGTGTTTGAATACCTTGGTGTTTTTCTAATTAATTTGCTCATGTTTACTAGATAAAGTATTACCCCTCCCCTATTCATTAAATAGACAAGACACAGGTTTATGGTGAAAGGCATTGGGGCATATTTATCATATAATTGTATCTGAGACTTATGGAACAGGAGACATCTTATCCCCTCTCCAGACCGAAGCAGGTGACCTCTGGCCCCTGGGCAGTGCTATACTTTTGACAGGTACTGCCCAGGCTGGCTAATTTGGGGAGACAACTCCACAGGCGTTTCCAGTTTTCTTCACATGAATGGATGCTGGATGTGTTGAATAGTTGTCTCATAATGTTCCTGTGTGCCAAACTGATTCCCTCGAATCATTCTTTCCACCTAGGTTTCACCTTGTCTAATGACACCCCCTCCCCAAAGAGTCACTGCTACATCCCTAACCCAGTACTACTTGCAACTAGAAAGGGCCAGTACCTGCTTGGCTCCTCTTGCCCAAGTGCCATCAAGGATATTGCAATACCCTTCCACAGGTCTTCCAATAGTATGTCAGCCCCTAAGTCACAAAAAGTGTCTCCACGGAACATTTCTGGGTGACCAGCTGCAGGCAAGAATGCAAAGTCTCAGATATTGCCTAGTATTCAAGACACAGCTATTTTCTACTGAATCAAAATACTCATCTCCAACGACTCCTGCTGTCATCTGGGCATTTCCTAGCCCAAGACTTGCCTACCCAGGGGTAGGAAAAGACAAAGAAAAAGCGCCCCCATGCATCTCCCCAGTAGAAGGTGTGGAAGAGTGAAAAACAAAGAAAGAAGCAGCAACTCAAAATGGAATCTTTTCTCCAAGCATTCAAACAGCAGGTGTCCACAGAACTTTGTAATAAATATTTTGCTCTTATCTCTGCCCCTGTGCAAGAAACAGCCCCAAGAACAGTGGTGGGCATTTTAAAAAATTCCTACCACACATGATGTCCAAATTATATTAGGAGATTGGAATGCCAAAGTAGGAAATCAAAAAGTAGAAGGAATAACAGGCAAATTTGGTCTGGGAGTACAGAATGAAGCAGGGCAAAGATTGATAGAGTTCTGCCAAGAGAACGCACTGGTCATAGCAAACACTCTCTTCCAGCAACACAAGAGGCGACTTTACACATGGACATCACCAGATGGCCAACACCGAAACCAGATTGACTACATACTCTGCAGCCAAAGATGGAGAACCTCCATACAGTCAGCAAAAACAAGACCTGGAGCAGACTGTGGCTCAGATCACAACCTATTGATCGCAAAATTCAGGCTTAGACTAAAGAAAATAAGGAAAACACGGAGACCAGAAAGATATCACCTAGACAACATCCCTAAAGAATACGCAGTGGAGGTGATGAACAGATTCAATGGCTTAGACTTAATAGATAGAGTGCCAGAAGAATTATGGACAGAGATGAGGGACATCATGCAGGAAGCAGCAAAGAAAACCATACCAAAAGAAAAGAAGAGTAAGAAAGCAAAGTGGTTGTCTGATGAGGCTCTTAAAATAGCAGAGGAAAGAAGGAACGCAAAAGTCAAAGGAGAAAGGAAAAACTACAACCATTTGAACACAGAATTTCAAAGAAAAGCAAGGAGAGATAAGGAAAACTACCTAAAAGAACAGTGCAGAGAAATGGAGGAAAACAACAAAAGAGGCAGAACCAGAGATCTTTTCAAAAAAATCGGGGAAATTAAGGGAACATTTAAAGCAAAAATGACCATGATAAGGGACAAAGAAGGAAAGGAGCTAGCTGATGCAGAAGAGATTAAGAAAAGATGGAAAGAGTACACAGAGGAACTCTACAAAAAGGACCTCAACACTCCTGACAATCACAATGATGAAGAAGTAGAACTTGAGCCAGACATCCTGGAGAGCGAAGTCATAAAGGCCCTAAAGAGCACTGCAAACAACAAAGCTAGTGGAGATGATGGTATCCCAGTTGAATTTTTCAAAGCGCTAAAAGACGATGGCGTCAAATTACTGCATTCAATATGCCAGCAGATTTGGAAAACAAAACAATGGCCACAGGATTGGAAAAGATCAGTATACGTACCAATCCCAAAAAAGGGCAATGCCAAAGAATGTTCAAATTATCGAACAATCGCACTCATCCCACACGCCAGTAAAGTGATGCTCAAGATAATACAGGATAGACTTCAGCAGCATGTGGAAAGAGAATTACCAGAGGTGCAGGCAGGTTTCAGAAGAGGCAGGGGGACTAGAGACCACATCGCCAACATACGCTGGATCATGGAGAAAACAAAGGAATACCAGAAACAAGTATACTTTTGTTTTATTGACTACACTAAGGCATTTGACTGTGTGGACCACAACAAGATGTGGCAAGTAATTAAAGAGATGGGAATACCAGAGCACCTCATATGCCTCCTGAGAAATCTGTACATGAACCAAGAAGCAACAGTTAGGACAGAACATGGAGTGACAGAGTGGTTTGGAATAGGAAAAGGAGTAAGACAAGGCTGCATTTTGTCACCATGCTTATTCAACCTATACACAGAGCACATAATGCGCAGTGCAGGGATGGAGGAATCACAATATGGGATTAAAATCGCTGGGAGAAACATCAACAATCTGAGATATGCAGACGATACCACCCTAATGGCAGAAAGTGAGGAAGACCTAAAGAATCTCTTGATTGGGCTGAAGGAGGAGAGTGCAAAAGCTGGTTTGAGACTAAATATCAAGAAAACCAAGATAATGGCAACAGGCCCAATCAGCTCCTGGAAGATAGATGGGGAAGAAGTAGAAGCAGTGACAGATTTTACTTTCTTAGGATCCAAGATCACTGCAGATGGGGATTGCAGCCATGAAGTAAAAAGGAGACTGATTCTTGGGAGACAAGCAATGAGAAACCTGGGGAACATAGTGAAAAGCAGAGACATCACACTGAAAACAAAAATTAGAATAGTCAAAGCAATGGTTTTCCCAGTAGTAATGTATGGATGTGAGAGCTGGACAATTAGGAAGGCTGAACGCAGAAGAATAGATGCCTTTGAAATGTGGTGTTGGAGGAGGGTTTTGAGAGTGCCCTGGACAGCGAGGAGAACAAATAGGTCAATCCTAGAAGAAATTAACCCGGATTGCTCACTGGAAGGTCAAATAGTAAAGATGAAGCTAAAATACTTTGGACATCAAATGAGAAGGGAGGATTCACTTGAGAAGGCACTGATGTTGGGAAAGGTGGAAGGCAAAAGAAGAAGGGGGAGGCCAAGGATGAGATGGCTAGATGGCATTGTGGACACAATGGGCACAGAGCTGGGAGGGCTGAGGGGGATGGTGGAGGACAGAGGCGCCTGGAGAGCAATGGTCCATGGGGTCGCAAAGGGTCGGAACCGACTGTGCGACTGAACAACAAAAACCACACTGTGGGCGTGTCACTGGGTGGGCGTGGCCTGTTGGCCATGTGACTGCTCTTCGCTATAGAGCTATGAAAATAGAAGCCTCTTCTATTTTCATTACTCTATAGGGATTAGGGAACCTCTGAAGCCATTTCCCCCTTGCCCAAGGCTTTTCCAGGGCTCCGTTTCACCCCAAAGTGCCTCCCCAGCCACTCCGGATTCTATGCAGAATTTTACCTAGCAAAAATGGCAACCAGATTCCACCTCCAGATTCTTAACATCATCATCCTTACAGATTTCCCAGGAGAATTCTCCTTCATCTCAGAATCCAACACTAGCACTGTGGACTAATTCTTTTTTCTCCAGGAACCTTTCCCACATGGCAGAGAATTTCAACGTCAATGCTCATCTTTAAAATGACCACTTCCCTGTCTGCTTACAAATTATGCTTGCCATTCAACAGCTCCTTCTAGAGAAACAATTTCTTCTACCTATCCAACCCTCAGGACAAGGCAAATGCTGCATCAGGTATTTCCCATACCTTGGTGAGAAGAGGAAAAATATGCTAACAGAGAAACTCATGCAGAACCTTTGACAGGACCTGTTGCCTGCGAAAACCATCCAGGATCTCCTGACAACACATGCAAAGATAATATCAGAATGCCAGCAACATCTAAGCTGAAAGATCAGCTCCTATACCAAGGCAACCATACACCCTTCCAGGTCATGGGTTGATAAGGACTGTATAGAGGCCAAAAAAAATTTGACCACCACTTATCTTTCGCACAGAGGCAATGTTGGCCCTTTCACTGTAGTGCAGGGATTCTCAACCTGCTGCCCATGGGCCAGATGCAGCCCATGGTGCATTTCATGTTGCTCCCTACTGCCTCCACCACACCAGGAAGTGCCATGTGGTGGAGGAAGGGAAAAATGGCTGCCCGGCCCCTGAAGCTGTCTGAGGGAGCATGATCAGTGGTGGGCACCGACCAGTTCGCACTGGTTCGGGGGGGGGGTGTTAGTAAAATTGGTTGGCCCCACCCACCTCCCTGCCCCGCCCACCTCCCTGCCCCACCCCACCCCACCCCACCCTGCCCACCTTCACCTCCACCTCCAAATCCGGGTGCGCCTTGCGTGAGCGCATGGAGCCGATGGCCCTGGGGTGGCACCCTGCCATAGTGTGGCTGCCTCCCCTGGGGTTCCACTTCCCCTGTGCACCAGGCCGCCTAGGCCTCAGCCATCGCCTGGTCGCCTGGCATGAACTCCACCCAGCAGGCGCTGCTGCTGCTAGAAGCGGTGGCAACCACTTCTCAGCCTTTTGGCTAAGATCAACTCTAGAAGCGATGGCAGCGCATGCGGCTGGGGGAAGGAGAGGAAGGAGCTCGCGCTGCTCGGACCAGCCCGCACACCACCACTGCTGTGCAGAGCAGCAGCCCTCTACCATCCGTCTGCCTGGCGTGAACTCCACCCAGCAGGCACTGCTCTGGGCAGCACAAGTTCCTCCCACCCCTTCCCCCAGCTGCCCACATTGCCACCTCCCTGAGCAGGACCCGCAGTAGCCGCTTGAGGAGAAGGAAGAGCTGTTGCCACCGCCATTGGAGGGGAACTGATAGGGACCACTTCATTGGGAAGGTAAACAGAGTTCTCTGTGTGTGGGAGCAATAGGGACTTGGTTGGGAAGGTAAGCAGCGTTCCATGTGGGGTGGGGGTACGGGGGGAGGGGAGCAATAAGGACCGCATTGTTGGGAAGGTAAACAAATTTCCGTGTAGGGGTGGGCAGGGGAGCAATAGGGTCCACTTCATTGGAAAGGTAAACAGTTCCTTGTGTGGGGGTGGGGTGTGGGAGACATGGAGCCTTGGGCAGGTTCTGGGGTAGGCTAAGGGGGTTTTCTAGTGGGGGGACAAGGGCCATGGAGTTCCTGGCGCCAGTTAGTCTTTAAGGTGCCACAACATTTTTGTCTTTTTGTTTTTTCCTGATATGCTTAAAACACAGACTAACACAGCTACCATTTCAAAAGTTGTATTCTGTGCAAGCATATCAGAGAAAGACAAAAACGTTGTGGCACCTTGAAGACTTACTGCTGTATTTTAATGTGAGCTTTTGTGGATCAAGTCCACTGGCTTTTTTGCTGTAATCAGAGATGAGCACTGAATCCTAGAGTTGGATACAACTGGCTTTCAAGCAAGGGCAACCTGTACCTTTACCTAATAATAGAAGATCCCTGATTGGTATTCAAATTTGCTGTGAGGCTTTGGCCCTGTTTAGTTGCAAGTGGTTAGTAAAGTTAAAGGTTGCCCTTGCTCAAAAGCTAGTCATATCCGACTCTAGGACTGCAGTGCTCATCTCCATTTACAGTCAAATAGGCAGTGCTGTCTGTGTTTGCAGACATTTTCATGGCCATGTGGCAGGCATGACTATATCACCCACCCAGTCACATGGCTCCGCCCACAACATAGGCTTCGCCCACTGTGTGGTAGTGAAATTTTTTGATGCCCATCACTGAGCATGACCCAGCCCCTGGCTTAAAAAGGTTAAGAACTCCTGCTCTAATGCTTCCTGAACCTCAAAAAAAGATAACAAACAGCTATTAAATGACAAGAAAAAAGAGGCAATGAGGGCCACCTGGTCAAAGTTTGTTCAGACAGTCAGATTAAAAGAGTCAGCCCTTTTCTGGTCTGGGGGAAGGACCACGCACACACCCAGAACTGTTTTTTTTTTTAAAAGAAATGTTGGTCTAAACTTTTGGCCTCGTTGTTCACCCACATGGACAGCATCAGACAAATCACCAAAGATTGTGGTTCAATACTGTTCCCATATTTAAGAAAGGAAGCAAGTAGGACCCCAGGAACGAAAGGGCAACCAGTCTACTAAACATCATCAGTAAACTCTATGTCAGTCATCTGTACTCAAGAGCTTGCTGGAAGTGGAAAACCTAACAGAGAAACAAGCTGGCTTTAGAGAGAGCCATACCCATCAAGATTTGGACATGAAAATAAGGGAAACTTTAGGCCATGCCCTTTTCTCCCAAACCATGTGCCCTACTCCCCAAAATCTAGGCACATCCAAGAGCCTAGAAGTGGAGGAGCCAAAGAGGACTTTTGAGCTCCCCTGGTGGAGGAAGAACCACCCCATAGGCACAACTGCTTCTCTTCACAGGGAAAAAGGCAGCCAACAAACCAGGCTTACTGTAATAATTCTATTTTAAATTCTCCCCTATTCTCCCACTATTCGACTGCATTTCATGTTATGGTGATTTTTCATGGAACTGTTTTTTTTTACATTTTAATCAGTTAATTGTCTACTGTTTTAGCGTTTTGTGTCTCAATTTCATCTGGTTCCCGGTACCACCAGACCATACCTGTAGCCTAGCAGCCATCTGGCCCCAGCTCTGTTTGGGAAAATCTGCGGCTTCACTATTTCATGTGATGTGACGGCACCCATCGCAATTTTGTGCGCTCCGCTTCAGTAATCTAGTGTCAATTAAGTGGGATGCCTCTTGTAAGGCTCCACAGTTGGCGGATGTCTCGTCACAAGGAGTCACCCTCCGAGTAATTATCCATAGCCCCTGGACCGACCAGGTGGCCAAAGGGTCCTATACAGTGTTAGGCTGTTGGGGCCTCGCCAGGATCTGTCCCGAGATTGCCCTGTTCAAATATTTGGGGCCCCAGGGCACCTCCCCTGGACCATTGTTTTGCTACCAGGATGGATTACCATGGACCCGTTTTTCAGTTTTGGAAGGTCACAGGGCTGGCCTATGTCCCATGTATGGTACAGAGTACGACACGCATTCCTTTTGGATTGGGACTGCATGTACAGCAGTGGCATGGGGATACCCTTCTGAGGATATTAAATGGATGGGCAGGTGGGCATCAGGCCATTTCGAGTCTTATGGCTGCCCCCTGATATTTGGACATCTGGCTGGTGCCCTTTATTTTCTTCTCCCACAGGCCCATTTTTCATGGAGGGTCGATGCCATGTATGGCCATATGGATGCAGATTTATACAGTGGGTGGTGGACTAAGCGCGTTGGTATCCCCCTGGGGCTCTAGTTTTCCTTATCTCTCCTTGCTTTTCTTTGAAATTCTGTGTTCAAAAGATTGTATTTTTTCCTTTCTCCTTTGACTTTTGCATTCCTTCTTTCCTCTGCTATTTTAAGAGCCTCATCAGACAACCACTTTGCTTTCTTACTCTTCTTTTCTTTTGGTATGGTTTTCTTTGCTGCTTCCTGCATGATGTCCCTCATCTCTGTCCATAATTCTTCTGGCACTCTGTCTATTGAGTCTAAGCCATTGAATCTGTTCATCACCTCCACCGTGTATTCTTTAGGGATGCTATCTAGGTGATATCTGTCTGGTCTCTTTGTTTTCCCTATTTTCTTTAATCTAAGCCTGAATTTTGCAATCAGTAGGTTGTGATCTGAGCCACAGTCTGCTCCAGGTCTTGTTTTTGCTGACTGTATGGAGGTTCTCCATCTTTGACTGCAGAGTATGTAATCAATCTGGTTTCGGTGTTGGCCATCTGGTGATGTCCATGTGTAAAGTCGCCTCTTGTGTTGCTGGAAGAGGGTGTTTGCTATGACCATTGCATTCTCTTGGCAGAACTCTATCAGTCTTTGCCCTGCTTCATTCTGTGTTCCAAGACCGAACTTGCCTGTTATTCCCTCCACTTTTTGATTGCCTACTTTGGCATTCCAGTCTCCTAAAATAATTTGGACATCATTTCTTGGTGTTTGTTCTATGAGGTGCTGTAAGTCCTCATAGAACTGGTCCACTGTGGCTTCATCTGCACCCGTGGTTGGTGCGTATATTTGGATCACAGTGACATTGAAGGGTTTGCCCTGAAATCTTACTGACATCATTCTGTCATTTTTGAGGTTGTATCCCATTACTGCTCTTCTCACTCTTTTATTGACAATTATGGCTACTCCATGTCTTCTAAGGTTTTCTTGTCCACAGTAGTAGATGTGATGGTTTCCAGAGCTGAATTCGCCCATCCCTGTCCATTTTAGCTCACTGATTCCCAAGATGTCAATGCTTATTCTTTCCATCTCATTTTTTACCACTTCTAGTTTACCTTGGTTCATTGATCTCACATTCCATGTCCCTATGCAGTATTGCTCCTTACAACATTGCATTCCTCCTCCCTCCTTCCTGTCCCTCCCCTCCCTCCACTCTGTGGTGTTAAGCATCCTGTATCACCTAGCCTGCCCCTTTGTTTGCCCCTTTGTTTTGCCTTTTGTTTTGGTCAATAGGGTTCTCTTGGCAAGCTTTGTGGCGTGGTTTGCCGGTTTCTACGCCATGTTTTTTCTCGCATCATACATCATATCACAGTTTTAAAAATTTAAAACAGTTTAAACAACATATTATCATGCATACTTATCACACTCTAAAACACAGTCTCTATGTTAATTGCTATATTAAGTCAGTGTAAAGTCTCTATGTCAGTTGCTATATTAATTCCGCTACATTTTTCACATCACCTACTTATCCTTGTGTCCTCACTCCCCAGGTGGGGTTGTTGTCTCTGGGCCCCTTGCTCCCGTGACATCGCAGTGGCGAGCAGTGGATGTTTTCCCCGTGGGTCAGCTGTTCCTCTTCCTCTGCCTCTGGCGGCGGTGGTGGATGGTGACTTTTCCCGCCGCCTGCCTGGTCTTCTTCACCCCCGGCTGGGGTGGTCTCGCGGCTGCTCCTGGCCGCGGGTAGCCTCCTCGCGAAATAATATATATTTATCCATATATATATATATATATATGTATTAATGCTCTGCTAAGATCCTAAATTTTGCTTCTAACAGTTAATTGGCTAAACGTTTTGTGAACATTTAATATGCTATTTATGGTGGTTTATTGTTGTCTAGCAGAACTGTTTCTCTTCCAGTATTGCAACATGTCAGAATTGACTCGACAGCATGTTGTTGTTGTTATTATTATTATTTTCAGCTGACTACTGAATCAGCAGAAAATAAAGTTTATGAGTATCTAAACCACAGATTCTCAACCTGCAGCCCATGGACCGGATGTGGCCCACAACACCATTTCATGTGGCTCCCCACCGTCTCCACCACACCAGGATGTGGTGGAGGAAGGGCAAAATGGCCATCCAGCCCCTGAAGCTGTCTGAGGGAGCGTGACTTGGCTTATAAAAGATTGAGAATTCCACATCTAAACTAATATCATTCTTGATAGAGACAGATATCTGTTTCTTCTCAGTTAACTTTACAATTGTCCAATTTACCCTCACTGACTTGCTTTTCGCCTTGCCTTAATCCACCATAATTTTATTTTTTGAAAGTCAACAAAACCAGCAAAAGTTATCAGGTGCTCCAAGAGATGCGTCAGAACTGGTCTTCTTCAGATGCAGACACAAGAGAGAAAGCATGTATAAAACTATGGGAAACTTTGAATAAGGATTTTGGAGGCAAGTATCCAGCACAAAAAACTTCTAAAATTCTAACAAAAACAATGTTCTTACTAGGAATTTTAGGCAGGAAAGACATCATTATGCAGAGAAAGTATAATAATTATACACAGATTGAGGTTTTCTCTGGGATGTGGAATGACCATGAAACATCTGTGAAATCCCACATAGTATCCTGGGAGTTTTCCTTAAGTGGTAGTGGGGGAGTCAAATCCCTTTTGGAATAAAAATTATTGAGAGAGAGAAAAACGAGGCCTTTTTTGGGGGGTTTTCACTGAGGAAGAAAGGCTACAAGATTCCCTAGTTTGTATTTTATTCCTCATTTAATTTGAGTTTTGGGTATAGATTATGCTGTCACCAAAAGGGCAAAAGGATCAGGTGTCATTATTGTATAAATTGTATTGTTTGTAGTTGTGCTTTTAAATTTTTGTAAACTGCCTGGAGTAGTGGTATGCACTTGACAGTCGGTGGGTTGGTCAGTGGGTCGGTGGGTCAGTTGGTGGGTCGGTCGGTGGGTTGGTCGGTCAGTCAGTTAGTACTCTGTACCAAATTTTTCTAAAATGAGTTTAAATAATGTTTCACAAAAAGAAAAGACAAAATTTGGGACATTTTTGTGCAAATTGCATAAAGGAGAACCCACAATAAATAAACTTGTTTGCTATCTTGAGCCACATCTCTTTGCGGTGTCTGGTAGCTGTGCATTTCTCAAAGTGTTTTTCCTTCCTCAGGGCCAACAGAAAAACTCATTCCTCTCGCTCTCAATCCTATAAAACTAATTGCAAGTGAGTAACTGAATCTACTTTATGGTTTTCTCTTTACCCTATCCACCTAATACCCAAAATTTTAAGTCCAAAATGTCATTCCATCTTGTGAGAGTGAATTCCATAGATAAAATATGCATGGTGTGAAGAAATACTGTTCTTTCACTGCCTTTCCCTGTCTATTTTACCCATAGAATGCATAATTTTATTGTTTAAATATAATTATTATTGAGTTTTAAAATTCATAACATACATAAGGATAAACAACAAAAATAAACAAAAAGCGATAAAGACACATAAAACAATACAAAAAATTCAATACATCATAACTTTTGTTTCTTCCAATTTGTGTCTAATGAAGTACTCCAACCTTAACTCTACCTAATTTCTACTTTTGTTCAATTTAAAATTTATTTCCTGATGTATTTATATCCATAATTCCACTCTATTCATTTTAAACACCATTGTGCTATAATTTTATACCATTATTCTCTATTATGGTCTCTTCTTATGCATCTTTCCCCCCTTAAGCTAATAAGGTCCAAATGTTGAAACTTCCTTTCTTAGAGAAGTTGCTTGAATTCTTTGATGCATGTCCTCTTCTGCAGCTTAAAATATACAGTATCTTTTATCTCTTGACAGCAATTATGAGTTTCCAGTTTAGTTCTACTCCCTTCTTAATTTGCTATTTTCCCCCTTTTCTCTTAGAGCCACTAAAGCCACTAGAGAGAGTGGTGCCCCCAAGTCCCTTTCAAGGAGTTAAAGGCATGTAACAAAGTTTTGCTCTAATAATCCTCCCCTTCTCCTTCCACACCTCAAACTCCATATGTACAAACGCAGTGAGGGGTATGTGTTGATAAGGTGTATATATCCTCATTTGTCTGGACTTTCAGCATCATGGAGACAGGTATGATAGAGGATATATACTGTATTTACCTTACCTATCTCCAAATAAGTGAATTTTGATCCCCCAACATTCAGTCTGAGGTAAATTGGAAAAGTCATTAAAGCATTAAAGTATTGTAGTATTATCTCACCCCCTAATTTTGCCAACATGTTGAAACTGACTTCTCAGTTACTTCTTGGGAAATGGGTAGATGAATGTTATTCTAAATTAATTATACAAGGTGGAATTTACTTCTTCAGTTTCTGTTTTAAATTGATTTAATGATTTGCATTTACCCTTCTAGATTTCTGTTCTTTGTGTTGATCTATTTTTATGTGCTGACATTTTTTTCTGTGACTTTTTAAAAATCACAGTTGCAAGTTGTAATACACAGTTACTCATTTAACATTTGCTCATTGGAACCCTCATTTTTGGTCAAAGAATAACTTCAGTAAATAAATAAATAAATAAATAAATAAAATCAACACATAGAAAAGCAAATATAATTATATTCCATTTAGTAGAGAGTAGCAAAATACACTATTTGTGAGCTGCTGTGGGCATGTGTATGCAGATCAGTAAAATAATGCAGAAAAGAATCTTTATACAGCATAATTTTATTTTATTTTGTAATGCTTTGCCATTTTCATCTGCACATTGATGACCTAGATTGGAAAAATGCAAAGAAAGTGAAGGGAATTTGGCAACAAGCAAATGAGGGGTAATTTTAGTAGATGTTCTACTAGATGAACTGAGATTCCTGATGCATGAAACAGCCTTTCAGATTATAACATAGGAGATGGAAAACTCAAGTTTCAGAAGTGGCAAAGAGCAGGTGCAAATTTCAGCTAATGATTTCCAGTTTTTCTTTCTTAATCTTACTTGTTTTAGACTGGATCAGACACATTCACAAGACCAATTCGTGCATTCTGACATGGACATGGGGAACCACCAGTAACTTCTTATACAACTTGGGTAAGTGTATAATGCAACTATATTCTTGCTATATTTTCAGTAATGGATTAATTGAAATCCATTATGTGATGGAACTACATGTTCTTATGCCATGTCGTAAAACAGGAATGGTCTGGGAACAAACAGAAGGGGTGCTCAGTTATCTACCTATACATGAATAACATGAACAGAAGCAAGCTGGTGACTTCTTAGCTTACCAGTCCTTCTCCTTTGATAAAATATTTATTTATTTATTTATTTGGATATATCTCGCCGCCCACTCACTATGGCAACTCAGGGCAGCTTACAATCAGCAAACACAGATACGGTACAAAATCAAAAAATTAACACACTTTTCTAAGTAAATAATAGATTTCTGTCTTCCCTCCGGCTGTTCGTGGGGCCTTGGAGGGCAGTGGCAAAGTCCTCAACCATCTGTGAGGTCATGGCAACTCTCTCTTCCCTCCGGCGATTGGTTGGGGCTTGAAAAATAACCTTAGGTTAGCTGGAAAATATCTTTCCTCATCCTCTCAAATGAAAAGAAAATAATGCCACCCACATATTCATCGTTGGACAATTTTTAATTAAAGTGGACATAATTTTATTAGTGACCTCTGTTTGCATAAGGGAAATCATAGAAGATTTGGCAGCAAATTGTTGCTCATTAAAGTGGTGCTGTCACATAGTTAGGTTTATGCCCAGGAGCACAACCAGAACTTGTTAATGAATGACAATTTGCCATTAAATGTATACAGTTTTCCTCATACTGTACAAAGATTCTGACTGGTACATAAACATTTCTACAAATGGGCAAGGCTCTCAACTTGATGCCCATAAAATGAGGGACTGGGACATGCTAGTGGAAGAATTATTTAAGGGAAATTGGAATATGAATGAAAAAGCTAGACAGACTTGCCTATTTATATTATTAATACAAAATAAACATTAAGATTCTGAATCTGATTTATGGTGACTCTCCCAGGGTTTTCTAGGTATAGAATTCTTAGACTGTTTATTAGTCTTTCTTCCTGGTGGCACCTGGGGGGGGGGGCTTGCAAGTCACCCAAGATTGCAAAGGTGGCACAGAATATAGTCTCATAATCCACACACGTTGCATCTGGATTATGCCCTCTTGAAAAAGACATGGGGGATTCAAACTCCAAGCATCTGGCCCATTGCCAGGTGTGTCAAGCCACTGAGCATTTACTCCTGCTTATTCTGTGCTTGTAAATTCTGCAAAGAGCACTAGCTCCCACAGTCAATGTGTCCAATCTAAACAGAGTAATCCATCATCTTTTTTTCTTCCCTGCCTTAGCACACATGGGACAAATAGTTTTAATTTATTAAACTTTTATTGGCATAAAAGGGGCTGTGGTGGCTAAAGGGTTAAGAAGCTCACCTTGTTAGCTGGAAGGCCGGCAAGTCAGCAGTTCGAGACCTGGGTACTGCATGACAGATTGAGCATCCATCTCTCTCCCAGCTCTTGGGGACATGGAAGGAGCCTTATTTGGGCATTCCCTGAGCTGAGTTTCTTCTGCAAAAATCCTTTCAACCCAGAATGATTTCTGACACAAAATTATTATTATTGACATAAAGAGGGGAGGGGGAAGACAGAAGAATTAACAAAAATACAGTAATTCCAATAATTCCAGCATGAGTTGACCATACCTTAAAAAACATATTAAGAATTACAGTTGCCATGTCTGTTAAGTACCTTATCTAGAAATTGAGCCAACTATTTGAGAAAGATCAAAGAGAGAACTGCTTAATACTGTAAGTATTGGTAAGACAGCACAGCCATTGTTGGGAATTTATCCTTTAACGGGTTTAAAAGAAATTCTTAGTGCATTGATTCATAGAAGTGTCACTCAGATACAATATATTGATTGAATCAAGAGATCTACAGGAGCAATACCTCTTGCGTTTAGGGGTACAATTGTACCTCTCAAAAAGCAACTCTGAGGGAAAGGAATTTACTCTGGCCAGAAAGAAAGCTCTTCTATGAGTTGGAATCGTTAGGTCAAAAAAGTAATGTGCCATTTTACCAATACAGGGTTCAATACCTAACATAATAGGGGAATACACAAAAGCTTGAGCAGGCCTAAATTTAAGGTATTCCAGGTTTAATAGTCTCTGCTTAATAGTTATAAATTCTGTTAGGTAGCTCAACATCTTTATCGTTTAAACTGCAAGTCTTAATTTAACATTAAAGGTGGACAATGTGCAGTCCTGGGGGCTCTTGCATCCTTTATGCATGATAATATATCCATTATCCTGCATGGTGTCTGTTAAAAGGTGGCCTCTAATTCCAGAGATGTTGGGAATTTAGAAGCAACCCCAGCAGCATGGACATTGAACTAACAGATAAAACAATCAGGGTAGTCTGTTTGATAGGTCACATGACTCATTCAGTCTCTTATAGTCTGTTATAGACAGTTGGTTTTGTCAGTTAGTCCGGTTTTTAAATACTGAGGAGAATGTTTCTGATAGTTGGAGGCATGTAATAAAAAGAAATAACCAAGAAACTAAAAGCTAAATATATAAGTAATTTTGAGCACATGTACATGTCTACAAGTTTTCCTGAGTAAACTTTGATACATTTATTTAACTTCACAAATCGTGTCAGTGTGATCCAAATTCCTTCCCAAAGATTTCCTCATTTCTATTTCTTCTGAGTACATACGTTTGTATCCAATTCTGATTCTTTTGGTAAAAAGCTGCCTTGTTGACTCTGTTTCAGCTCGTAAGTGTGGTTATTGTAGCTGATCTAATCACTGAGAGGAATTACTGTTTCATATAAAAAGGGGTCTGGCACTGTTACTTTTTTTCTCCTGCTGTGTATAAAATCTGCTAAGGAACCACTGGATAACTACCAGATATTCATGTTTATAATTGTTGTTGTTGTTCAGTTGCACAGTCGATTCCGACCCTTTGCGACCCTATGGACCATTGTTCTCCAGGCACCCCTGTCTTCCACCATCCCCCTCAGCACTCCCAGTTCTGTGCCCACTGTGTCTACAATACCATCCAGCCATCTCATCCTTGGCCTCCCCCTTCTTCTTTTGCCTTCCACCTTTCCCAACATCAAGGCCTTCTCAAGTGAATCCTCCTGTCTCATTTGATGTCCAAAGTACTTTAGCTTCGTCTTTACTATTTGACCTTCCAATGAGCAGTCAGGGTTGATTTCTTCTAAGATTGACCTATTTGTTCTCCTTGCTGTCCAGGGTACTCTCAAAACTCTCCTCCAACACCACATTTCAAAGGCATCTATTCTTCTCCGTTCAGCTTTCCTTATTGTCCAGCTCTCGCATCCATACATTACCACCGGGAATACCATTGTTTTGACTATTCTAATTTTTGTTTGCAATGTGATGTCTCTGCTTTTCACTATGTTCCCCAGGTTTCTCATGGCTTGTCTCCCAAGAAGGAGTCGCCTTTTTATTTCATGGCTGCAATCCCCATCTGCAGTGATCTTTGATCCTAAGAATGTAAAATCTGTCACTGCTTCTACTTCTTCCCCATCTATTTTCCATGAACTGATCAGACCTGTTGCCATTATCTTGGTTTTCTTGAGTCTCAAGCCAGCTTTTGCACTCTCCTCCTTCAGCCCAATCAAGAGATTTTTTAGGTCTTCCTCACTTTCTGCCTTTAGGGTGGTGTCGTCTGCATATCTCAGATTGTTGATGTTTCGCCCAGCAATTTTAATCCCATATTTTGATTCCTCCATCCCTGCATTGCGCATTATGTGCTCTGTGTATAAGTTGAATAAGCAGGGTGACAAAATGCAGCCTTGTCTTACTTCTTTTCCTATTCCAAACCACTCTGTCATTCCGTGTTCTGTCCTAACTGTTGCTTCTTGGTTCATGTACAGATTTCTCAGGAGGCATATGAGGTGCTCTGGTATTCCCATCTCTTTAATTACTTGCCACATCTTGTAGTGGTCCACACAGTCAAATGCCTTAGTGTAGTCAATAAAACAAAAGTAAACTTGTTTCAGGTATTCCTTTGTTTACTCCATGATCCAACGTATGTTGGCAATGTGGTCTCTAGTCCCCTTGACTCTTCTGAAGCCAGCCTGCACCTCTGGTAATTCTCTTTCCACATGCTGCTGAAGTCTATCCTGTATTATCTTGAGCATCACCTTGCTGGTGTGTGGGATGAGTGCAATTGTTCGGTAATTTGAACATTCTTTGGCATTGCCCTTTTTTGGGATTGGGACGTATACTGATCTTTTCCAATCCTGTGGCCACTGTTTTGTTTTCCAAATCTGCTGGCATATTGAATGCAGTAATTTGACGCCATCATCTTTTATGTTTATAATATATACCCAATAAAGGAATAGCCATTCAATTTTTTTAAAGCCACAGAGTCCCCTTGCACTTTTTAAAACCCCAAAATCCTGTTTGCATAGTGGAAATTATGATTTTCATTTCAACACTTGGTTTTGAAACTTTAGGTTTTTTTTAAAAAAAGAAAAAACCTTTTGCATTTAGAAAATAAAAACAAAAAATAATTAAAAAACAAAAACACTGCAGCACTTTAAAGACTAGCAGCTATATTTTGTATTTAAAAAGGGATTTCTGTTAAACAGTCTGATTTTAGAGATAAGGGTCGATTTTATTGAATATGTGTGAATGAAGGGGAAATGAATAAGGCCTGGACAAGAATATTTATATGTTTTGGAAAGAGGGGACAAATATATAAATGAAATACTACATAGAAAATAATTATAAGAAGATATACAGTGTCCCACTAAGGTGGTGGCTGCACATAGTAGTTTATATAAGGTTTTGTCTTTATGTTATATTTCTTCAGGTTTTTTTTGTTGTTGTTGTAATTTGTGAGGGAGTTTTTATATTCAGTATTTGTATACTATTGGTTTTTATTGTTTATGTTTAAAATTACGCACACACACACACACACACACACACACACAATCTTTTATTTGTGGATCTTTGGTGGTCTCTGAGGTTACTGGAGCAGAAAATGGGTCCTGACAAATTTTCCCCACAAGCACACAATCTGTTTTCTACAGAACAATAGAGTTGGGGGAAACACAAATGCATATATATTTTCATAAACGATCTTCAGCTGAGTCTCATTTTCTCCTTAGCCCAATTCTCAGGAAAATACATTTATCAACCACTTCTTGTGCTTCAGCCTTGGTTGCTGACCATTACATTAACATTCATTTTCACTTCTTGTTGTTAGCGGATGTCAAAGTCCCTGATCTAAAAAAGAAAGAGGTTGTCTCTCTGATTGATGCTGGCCTGGCCATAAACAGTGCTTACCCTCTTGTTCTGGATCCCGAGAGAAATGTGAAGCTGATCCTGTCCTTTGACTACAGCGCTGGGGACCCTTTTGAGGTAATCCGTTGAATTTAATGGTGTAGGGATACAAGGCTTGAATTGGTCTTCAGACTTCATATTCTATCTAGCTACCATAATTTAGAGGTAGAAGTGGGAGCCGTAGCAGTCCTGTACAATCTTCTTTGCTCAGCAAACTGATGAAGTCAGAAGCTCAGTTCTGTCAGGAACATCTTCAGATATTATTCTTATCCTTGTATCTGTGTCTGTGTATATTTCTCTGTGTTTTAAATCAAATGTAATACTGAAAGAGGAAATAATTTTATGTCACACCCCAAGCTGCTGAAGTTATTTATTTATTTATTATTTATTGTTAGATTTCTATACTGCCCACTCGACCACGGCAGACTCAGGGCGGTTCACAACATGAATAAAACAGATAAAACAGAGTTAAGAACCCACCCCTAAAAAGGGGTGCAGGTACTGAGGAACTGTGGGGGGAAGGCATACTCTTCTATAACAACCACCCAACGGAAGCCACCACTCCACCTGCATGCCAAACTTGGCCCGCCAGCCAGGTTTTTAGTTCTTTTCTAAAGGGCAACAACTCCGTCTGGAGATGCAGTTCTACTGGCAGGAGGTTCCAAAGGGCTGGTGCGGACACAGAGAAGGCCCTTCTCCTTGTGCCAGAGAGGCGAGCCCCCCTGGCCGATGGCACTATTAGAGACCCCTTCCAGTCTGCTCTGGTTGGACGGACAGACGTCCTTAGGGCGATGCGGTCTCTGAGGTAACCTGGCCCACTACCATATAGTGTTGTTTTAAGGTATTAAGGAAAACAAATGTTGTCCTCGGCCAATCAACCAGAGAATTAGATGACAGTTACTTTTCAAAATGGGCATGGCAATTTGATAATCCTGCCTTGGTTTCTTTTTCTTTTTCTTTTTTGTGTGTGTATGAGGACTGTCAAAAAAACTGCGGAATATTGTAAAGTTCGTGGAATTAAATTTCCCAGGATAGAGGAGCATGAACTGCAAAATAAAGACAATCCATCCAATTGCTACATCTTCAGAGGAGATGACCTAACTGTCATGCATTTCCCACTGTTTAACACAGTCAACTGTCAAAGTAAGAGAATGGGGTTCCTTAGGGCATTTTCAAGTTGATGAGGTATGAGAGTCAGCATGATTAAGGTAGAAGAATATGGAGGGTCATCTTCCAGTTAATTGTTAAGAGTTAAAATAACTCTTCTTTGATGTTTACCCTGGACTTTAACCTCAGACTTGTTGTACTGTACAGTCATGGGTACCTATCCTTTTTCCAACTTTGGTGGCTTAGTGGTTAAGTTGCTGAGCTTGAAGACTGGAATGCCAGAATTCAATAACTGAGTACTGCATGATGAAGTGAGCTCCCATCTCTGTCCCAGCTCCTGACAACCTAACAGTTTGAAAGCAAGAAATTGAAAGTAACTAAATAGGTACCACTTCAGTGGGAAGGTAACCAGTGTTCTATGCACTCCATTGTCTAGTCATGCTTGCTACATGTCCAGAGAAATGACTGCAAATGTATATAACACTGGCTCTTTGGCTATAAACAGCGATGAACTGTATAGTAGGATATGACTGGCTTTCGAGCAAGGGTGACCTTTACTTTACCTTATTTTTCCAGAATAGGAAAATATTTCCTTCATGAAACTTCCTTTTTGCCACTCAGATCTGAATAACCTGTGGCCACCCAAACAAAGATCATCTGCAGGAGGTGTATTAAATCTCATTTGTCTGCTGTATGCACAGCATGTGATAGTATCATACATTTGCACTTCTAGTTCTAAACCAGTGATGGCAAAACTATGGCACACATGCCAGAGGTGGCACTCAGAGTCCTCTCTGTGGGCACCCATGCAGTCACCCCAGCACAGAGTTTGCTCTGCCCTTCTGCCTAGCAGTACTTCCTCCCTCCCCCCAGCATAGAGTTTGCCCTGCTCCTCTGCCCAGCAGCCCAATGGGGGTGTTTCCTTCTTCCCCTGTTGCTATGTTGGCACTTTGTGATAAATAAGTGGGTTTTGTGTTGCAGATTGGGCACATGCCCAGTCAATGTGGTACAACTTGAGCTGCAATCCAATGGTACACATCCATGCTGTTCACCATTTGTCACATGCTGCAATTTTTTGTTGAGTTTCTTTTCACAGGGTGAAGGAAGCCAGTGAAAAATGATTGTAGTTCTCATGCTGGCTTTCCAGTTTCTTCTAGACTTATTTCAGCCTAGATCTAGATCAGGGATTCTCAACCTGCAGCCTACAGACCAGATGCGGTTCGCAGCACCATTTCATGTGCCCCCCCATTGCTTCCACCACACCAGGAAGTGCCATGTGGTGGAGGAAGGGCAAAATAGCCATCCAACCCCCGAAGCTGTCCGAGGGAGCATGACCCGAGCCCCGGCATAAAAAGGTTGTGAACTCCTGATCTACCTGCAGATCTTCGCCCTGACAAACCTGTTGCCTCTGGCATGATTGTACATCCTAATTTGGGTATAAATGATGAAATGTGGTGCATGGAATCAAGGATATCTAAGTATGGACAGTGTGTGGGTAGGAAACATAGGAATCAAATGAAAGCCACCAAATTATGTGATGAAAGGGAATGATATATGCATATTATTATTCTTGTAAGATTAGAAAATGGAAAATGTTTGTTGCCAAGCTCTTTGTGTATTATATTGTTAGTATGTGTAGGTTGGTAATTTAGTTCAAAAGTAGTACACACCATATTCTAGATTAATGTTGAGTCTGGTACCTGTGAACAAAGCAATCACATAAATATATGACTTACCTCATTTTGATTATTGGCTGTAACAATGTAGCTAATGGGTCATTTTTGGAAATAACTATTCACAGTGGCAACACTGTAGTATAATGTTGGATCTTTATGATATTAGTGTTTTTTAAACTATAATTAAACATAACAAGGGTCGGAAATATTTCAGAGGAATCGTGAAGTGTGTGATGCTACTACCAGTAATACCACCAATGAATCTCTTTTTCAGATAAAATTGCTGAATATAGAAACACATTTAGTACCTTCAAGCTGAGCTACACAGATGAAGAAATTGGGAAACTTCTTATTGCAGCAAAGAAGAATGTAGCAGATGTTCAGCAAAACATTCTGGAAGAGATCAAGCATATTGTTGATTCTTCTTCAAGTATAGTTTAATATTTTTCTGGGAAAGTAGCTTCATCCATCCCTCTACATATGCCACAATATAAAGAAATCTTCATAATTAGCTTTAAAAACACTTCTTATGTCTATGTCTATGCTCAATATAAAAGAGTGTTGAGGATCATTTCTAAAGAGGCTTCATTCCTCACCCCTCCTAAATCTTTTTCTCTCTTCCCCCTTCCCCACTTTTATTAAATATCATGTAATTGGTATCTGGTATGATTACATTTATTCCAAAATGTTTAAGCAATTTAAAATAGTTCTTCTCCTACTCCTCATCCCAAAATTACAAATCATAAAGTGCAGCTGAACAAGTATAGTATACATGGCATTTTGCAATGTACATTCTCAGATACAGTTTTAAACTTTTTGGGCACAGGTTTTCCTCAGATCTTCTGCAGATACCTGAAACTGTGAGAAACAGTGAACCTCATATTTAAGTAAAGTACCTGAGTCATAATGGGTGTTGGTGGTGCAAATGTCCCTGTTGTTCTAGACATGTGCTAACAAAATGGCTGTCATTAAAAATACCACAGTTTGTTCCTTCTAAATATGACATTGTAGGCAGTAGCCTGTAGTGCCATTTCTGGTCATGTTCCATGGAAATACATACATATTAGGATTTTTTTATTAACTATTTTTGGATCTGAGGAAAACTGAAACTGAAGGATCAAATACCTGCTGATACAGGAGGTGATCTTTATGTCATATTTAACCTTAGGAAGTGGCTCTAGAGGGCCATTTAATTGTTGCTGTGTAGTTATAATTGCACTGTTCACTCAGCCATTTCCAAGTTGCTTATATTTGGCAACATGTATCAAAATTTCACTGGATCCTTAACCTAATTTTCTAAATTGCATTTCATTATCTAGGTATCAATTAATATTTAGATAATAAATTTATAAAATCTAAATATCAGCTAAGTTAATTTTATGTACAAGTTAACACAATTTTAATGTAAATCTTAACTCATCTCTGGATATTGTTTAACAAAATTAGTTAATAAGCAGAATCCTGTTGTGTATGTTACACCTATGGAGAGATTATGGCATTCAGACAAGATGGTGGGGGAGATTATAATGAAATATTTCCTCTTTCTCTTCCATCGCTTGCCCAGTTTATAAGTAATCCATTTCATTGCATGCAAGCCACAAGATCCCTACATAAGAAAGAAGAAATTTTCAATTATTGACAACCTCTTTCTGCTGCTAATATTATCTTGTAGTGGCAATTTTAGATGATTAAAGACTTCTTCCTTCTGCCTAGAGCCGTAACTGCTTGCATGAAATGAAGTCCGACAAGCTGTGGAACAGGAGTCTTTAATTAGTTTCTCCCCACACCATTGACATGTCCAGCCTTTCTCAGGAATAACTGTACAAAATAGGATTTTGGCTAACAAGTATGAAAGGAAATAAGCTGTAGATGTAGGATAGTATTCATATTTATGAAGCTTTGATTGCTTTGTCAGTGTCACATTTATGTCATCTCATTGATACGGAGTTCATGTCTCCGCTGATCTGCACATATCTGGGTCAGTCAAACAGCACATACACACACACTGGCTGTTATCTGATGAAAGCCCCATCTTCAACTGCAACACTGCCAGGTTCTGTGCTGCAGCATGTAGGATCAGAAGAACAATCTTGGCAGATCCTTCAGCTAAATAAACCATACACACTACACCATAGGCTTGGTAATAGATGTAGCATCATTAATCCTATGTATTAATCTGACATTCATAACTCAGAGCAGGCTCACTCTTTTTAAAATGTATTTTATGTATCCTCATTTTAACTTCTGCTTTTTTCTCTTTTGCTGTACTATGCTGTCCCCGGACCGTAATATGCTCATTTTAATAAATATTTTAATATGTATTTTAACTTCTGTTCCTTTGCTGTACCATGCTGGTCTTGGACCATAATAAAGATTGATTGGTTGATTGAAAAACCAAAGGGGAAATTAATTATCACTCATCCCTGAACAGCAATAGTGAATACTGTATCAATATAATTTATGCTCTCAAAAACCTGGAAAAGTATATAAAATATATAGATGTGTGCCTCGCCACAAAACAACCAAATAAGACTATAGATGTTATATCCCAATCTTCTTTCTTTATGTGCTGTGATCTTAATGACCAAGCTCCTTTGGATAAGTAGAATTTAATTTGGAACCATGGTTTACTTTAAGTCCAGCTAATGTATGTAGGGGAGAGTTCCTGTTAACTCAATTGATTTGATATCTGAAAATGTGAAGATATTTTAGAAACTGTAGTATTCTAGTATGTTTTGCATGAACAGAAGAAATTTAGAATATCAGAGCCTATCAGTTTTGATGTAGTACTGCATTTCTGCATAAGAAAATTCTGGATAGCTCAGTGGTTTAAGTACCTGGCTTTGGAGCAAGAAGTTGGGAGTTCAATTTACCACTGTGCCCCCTTGGGGATGACCCAGGCTATGCAGCTTGGAATAAACTGCACAGCTCATGGGCAACCCCAAAAGAAGGGATTGGGAAATAGGTCATGTGTGGGTTTTAGATTCAGTACCAAGGCTAGCCACAAGATATCTGTGCTAGAAAATCTACGTAGTTGAGATGACTACTTCAGTTGTATATAAATGAAGTACTTTAATGTATTTTAAATACAATACTTTAATATTTTAAATGTATTTTTTTTAAAAAATACAATAAATATAATTTATAAATTTACAAAATGATTCATAACATTTCATATATTTCAGCTAGTATTTTGTGACCAAGTGGAAGCAAAATCACGAAAGTGCATCCCTATATTACTTTGATACTTATATGCAATCACTTAATAATATACATAGTGGAAAATTCAATATAAAGACTTTGTGTAGTGATAATCATAAATAATAAGCAACATATTTTATGTTTGTTTGTTTATGTTTATTCAATTTTATATCCCGCCCTACTCAACACATGGCCGACTCAGGGCGGCTAACAACATATAAATAACCCTGGGACACCCCACAGGGTTTACATAAAGATACAATATTCAAATTATAATAATAAATACAATGTTATAAGTAAATACAGTATAAGGCAGAACAGTCAACAATAATACAAATAATACAAATATCAGCACCACATCAAAATAATATATCAATAATTACAATAGAATCACAAAGGATGAAAAAATCACATAATATAACAAAATTACCAAAGTACCAGATGCGCCAGGAGCCAGGTGCGTGGCGGCAAAGTTCCTCCCAGCACCCCTTGCCTTTTAAGTCCTAGGCGAGGGGGGGAGGTCAGAGACCCAGGACGCCAGCCATTGGAGTGGCCGGCAGGACCTCTTTGCCCTCGCCGGGGCCGAGCGCGTGGCGTTTTACATATTTATACCTGTTTTAAACATTGTTAAATAACCATTATCTGTTGGGATGGATTATTCCATCTATTTGTCACTGAAACCTGACACTTCCAAAGGAAGAACCATGGGTTGTCCTTCTGATCTTACAACAGTCTGTTTCACAAGAAGTTGAACAGCATGTGAGGTTGCTCAAAGAGGTAGGCAGTAGCATGTCTTTGCATAAGCTCAGAAACTGTCCAAGGAAGGAAGATGTCCAAGGAAGGCACAGTGGAAGGACTGTGCAAGATTCTGATCCGAGTATTTAAGGTGGGACAGCCCAGAGACTGTGACACACAGTTCACAGGTAGAACACCACAATTGCTGAGAAAAACATCCACATTCATTTTTGTAGTGATGACTGTAATCATTTATCCTTGATTTCAATTGACTTTTATGGCTGTTGTTGAGATTTGTGATTTCTGCTCAAACTGGACATATATGTATGGTGCTCATTCTTTAAAACAATACAATTGATCCATTCAGTCTTGGAACTTCTGGATGCTCCTGTTCATTATTCTTAGGTGTCACCTGGGTTTCTTATCAACCAAATCCAGTGAGTGAGGCATAAACCTGTTGAATTACATCACAACAAATACAGGGGTGGAATAATGGAACTGAATTCCTTGTGAATCTGATCGATTGATTGATTTGGTGAATAAATGAATACATGTGATGGTGGCTGATAGTCTATCTCAATCATCTGCAAGAATAAATTTTATTTATTTAATTAATTTATTGGACTTATACCCCACCCATCTGGGATGGACTCCCACTCTGGGTGGCTTACACAATTAAAAAAGCAAAACATATATGTTTCTTACTTTTTTGCCTAGATCTGCATACTAAAAGTATTTTAACAATGGAGAAAATGTTTCATTGTCTGAGGTGAAGGCTACGATGGTAACCTACCCTTGAATGAACTCTTATATTCCCTTGGACAATGACTAATTGCAAGCATGAATACATCAGTATTAGAACTTGGCTGCTTTAAATGTCAAAAGTTACTCCTCTTGGAACCTCACCAGTGCCTGAAAACACACTTAACATCAGTAAAGTATCACATATCTAAGTCATCTATAGCTGTCTACCAGAAGGCAAAGGATAGAACATTTTGGAATTCAGTTGATTTGCGCTTAAATTGATAAGTGAAGACAAAATGATATTGGATATTGGACTTGGATCTACTGATTTAAGGCCATAATGAATATGATTCTGGCCATGATATTTTACTTGTCAGAAGGATCTAAAATGTGTCTGTGTGCATATAGCTGAAATTATTAAAATGCTATCAGATTGTTAAAAGGGAACATATGTAAATTCCAGCTGCAGAGCATACTCCTTTGATATGAAGGGGATTGATTCTGGTGCCAAACATTTAGCTAGCTGAAGTGCCTTATTTCATTTCACTTTATTTTTGCATACCGCTTAATTCAACCAGAGGTGACTCTAAGGGTTTACATCAAGGAAAGTGCAAGAAACAGTAATAATAATATACACAATCAAAAGCATCAAAAATCATACAGTAAACAAAGTACAATAAACAAAATAAATACATAATGATTTACACAAGGACAAAAGTACAGCAAATACAATAAATACAGTTCAATAAAAATGCAAAAGCATATCAGGGTACAACAGACAACCTGACAGTGGCAAAAACAACAAAGCAAGTCAATTCACCCCAGCCCCCCCAAAAGGTCCCAGTGCAGTAGGTCTCTTCTCATTTATTACCAGAAGCAGTGTAAATTTTAACAGAAAAAAATACTGCCAACCCACCCTAAAATGTAGTGTTAAAAATGTAGTGTTAAAAATGTAGTGTTAAAAATGTAGTGTTAAAAAAATAAACATAGAGTAGAAGTGAATGAAATATTAGACAGCCTAATTCATTACCTCGAGTGCAGCAACTGGGCAGGAAGGTGCCAAATATAAGTCCTGAGCCAAATCACAGCTCCATCTTTACTTAGCAGCAAGATGATTACTCAAATGATAATACAAATGTGTGGGTATGTATTTACCTGATGGGAGAGCTAAAAGGATCCCTGAGGAAGAAGTTGGGACAGTCCAGCACCTAGAAAATTCAGTTGCTACACACACGGCACTACCTCTGGGAGATTCAAAGAGTGCCCTAAGTGCTCTTTGAAACATGTTCATAGCAGTGCATAGCCCAGTGCAGAAATCTATCAAACGGCAGACCTCTTCCTGCACCTGCTATCCTCTGCTGGAGTGGTGTTGCTGTCAAAGTGGAGGAATCCACACCACTTCTCCTTTCATTGTTTGCAAAGGGCCTGTTCTCTCGCAGTCCCAGGTGCCAATCTTCCACTGGAGCGGTTTTCACGTTCCTGTGCCTTTTCCTCCTAGGCCACTGTGTTCACAAATGTTGAGTAGGAAATAGACTGCATTACTCTGGTTACTGATATAAGATAAGCACACAGAGAAATACATCCGGGAACTTCAAAAAGTGCCCTAAATGTTCTTTGAGACATGTTCATAGCAGTGCATAATCCAGTGCAGAAGTCTATCAGAAGGAAGCAACCTTCCTTCACATGCCATTCTCTGGTGGAGTAGTACTGCTGTCAAAGTGGAGGAATCCACACCAATTCACCTTCCTTCTTTGAGAGAGGAAGTTTATTTATTTATTTATTTACAATATTTATATACCACCTTCCTCACCCTAGGGTGACCCAAAGTGGTTCACAAATCAGATCAAAGCATCGGCTAAAAACATTAGCTAAAACATCTGCATCAGCTAAAAACATCAGGTAAATCCCTATCTAAAACCAGTTAAAACCAAGTAAATGTTGTCTAATTAAACTACCCTAACCCTCCCCAACCCACTTAAAAGGACAGCCAGGAAGGTAAACCCCCCACAAGCTGGCTAAACAAGCCAGCAGGGTTGGGTAGTGGCACCAATATACATAGGATTGCACTAGAGATGTATTCTTACAATACAGAATGGATGCCAATAAATCAACATTAATTGGTTTTCGCAATGATTGCTTCATTGGTTCTTTCTTTCCTTCTAAAATGCATTAATAATTGATGAGATACAACCTTATGGAAACAGTTGCGAAGTCAATGTTATATGTGACTGTTTTGGGGAGGATAGGGTGGAATCCAGAACAAATTGTTTTGTAACAAATTGAAGAATCCTCCTGTTTGCTAAGGGGATGGAAATAAAGCATTTTTAAAATCCACAAGAGAGCTTTCCATTAGCAAGAATCACCAGTCAAACAAATGCAACACTTCCCAGACGTCTAAAAACTTGCATGAATAAATAAATACACAAAATAAATGGGGGAAAAACCCAGGGCAGAAGGACAAGCAGATGCCCATTTTAAGGAATTTCCATCTCCTGGATGCCACCACCAAGAAAAGTCCTGTCATATATAGCTACCCTTTGCACTTCATTCATCAGTACCACCCTGTGAGTTTCTTGCACACATAGTAGATCACACCTATGTTTATTGCAGAGTTTCTGAATCACGCGTTCTTTAACTGAGGATATTCCTTCAATGATGACTGATATCACTGTCCATTTGGGCTCTGAGAAGGGCTATTTCTCTATTGTAGCTATTTCTGCTCAAAAGAGGTGCTACTGGGTTGAAAGGATTAGCCATTGCCACCGTTCCCTACTGTTGCCCAGTCTGAAATAGCAGTCTGAAATAGCAGTCTTTGGTGAGGCTCCTTTCATGTGGATGTGGCCTTGTCACAATATGCTTTTCAATACGCTCTTCAAGTGTACATGGGCTTAAATCGGCCATATTTCTCTTTCAGGCCCCTCCGTGGCTTGTCCCATTCGCTTGTTCCAGAGACTGTGCCACCGAAGGAAGCTGTGGCCACTAAGCTCAAATCAAATCATTATTATGGTCCAAGACCAGCATAGAACAACAAAGAAAACAGAAGTTAACATTAGGGGTACTTGAAATATATCAAGAGGTAGAAGTTAAAAGGAGGGCACTTAAAAAAAAGCATTTCTGCTCATATTTAAGGAGTAGTAAAATTGCAATATAAATCAAGATGAGATATGAAGCATCCACTTCCTTCCTAGTCTTCAAAACCACAAGAGGATCTTCCTAACTTTCAAATCAAAAGAAATCCCTTCTATCGGCTTACCTATGTTTATGGTTCTGGAGAAGGCAGTGGCACGTCAGCTGCAGGGGGTACTGGATGAAGCGGAATATCTGGACCCATTCCAGTCAGGATTCAGACCTGGATATGGTACTGAGACTGCATTGGTCGCGCTGATGGATGATCTCTGGCGAGAGCGGGATGGCGGTCATCCGTCTGTCCTTGCTCTTCTTGACCTCTCAGCGGCCTTGGATACCGTTGACCACGGTATCCTTCTGGAACGGCTCTGAGGATTGGGGATCCAGAGCACGGTGTGGTCCTGGTTTTCCTCATTTCTGAGGGGCTGGACCCAGTCGGTGTGGTTGGAGAGTGAGAGGTCGAGTCCTAGGCCCCTAAAATATGGGGTGCCTCAGGGCTCGGTACTCTCTCCTCTCCTATTTAACATCTACATGAAGCCGCTGGGTGAGATCATCCGTTCCCACGGGGTGCGGTACCACCAGTACGCGGATGACACACAGTTGTACATCTCGGCCCATGGGGACCCCAGTGATACAGTCAAAGTCCTTTCCAGCTGTCTGGAGGCTGTTGGGGTCTGGATGGGGGCAAATGGGCTACAGCTGAATCCTAGCAAGACTGAGTGGCTATGGATAGGGGGTCCTGCGTTATCCCGGGAGCTACCATCTTTGGTTTTGGATGGGGCTGTTTTGCCCCAGACCAACCCGGTGCGCAACTTGGGGATCCTCCTGGATTCGCGGCTGCTGCTAGAAGAACAGGTGGCGGCTGTGGCCAGGAGAGCCTTCGCCCAACTTCATGTGATTCGCCAGTTGCGCCCGCTCCTGGACCGGGACTCTTTGCTCATGGTCACTCATGCTCTGGAGACCTCCAGACTAGACTACTGTAATGCGCTCTACATGGGGCTGCCCTTGATGACCATTCGGAGGCTGCAGCTGGTCCAGAATGCCACGGCCCAGGTGGTGATGGGGTGTGGACATTATGCCCATGCCTCACCACCGCTTCAGGGGCTGCACTGGTTACCAGTTTGTCTCCGGGTGCAATTCAAGGTGCTGGTTTTGACCTTTAAAGCCCTACATGGTAGTGGGCCAGGGTATCTTAGAAACCGCATCGCCCTAAGTACGTCTGTCCGTCCAACCAGAGCGGACCGGAGGGGCTCTCTAATTGTGCCATCAGCCAGGGGGGCTCGCCTCTCTGGCACAAGGAGGAGGGCCTTCTCCGTGTCTGCACCGGCCCTTTGGAAACTCCTGCCTGTGGAACTGCATCTCCAGATGGAGTTGTTGCCCTTTAGGAAGGAACTAACGACCTGGTTGGTGGGCCAAGTTTGGGGTGCGGGTGGGGATGGGGGTACCGTTGGGTGGTTGGTATAGAGAAGTGTGCCTCCCCCCAAGGTCCCTTTGGTTCTTGCGCACCTTTAGGGGTGGGTTTTTTAACTTTTAACTTTGTTTTATTATGTGTCTTTTATGTATTTACTGTCCGCTATGTAAACCGCCCTGAGTTGGGTTGTATAGCCTGGCCATAAATGACATATTTAAAGATCCAGAAATTACAAAGTCCAAATTAGTGCCACATCCTCAATGTGAGGGAGGGAGTTGTCTCTTGCCTTCCTCTGATGTTTTTTGAGGATAGCAGCCTGCTTCCTGGCAGCCCATCCTTAGCTCCATTCCTCTGATGGAGAGGTTTTTGGAGCCTGGGGCTCAATGTTCTCAGAGGGAGGAGATGTGGCACCCAGTCTTCAACCACCTGGAGACCCATGTGGCCCTTTAACCTCCTCCAGCATTGGCATGGCTGGAGAGAGGAGACGTGGCACCCAGTCTTCAGCTGCCTGGAGACCCAGGCGGCCCTTTAATCACCTCCAGTATTGGAGTGGCCAGAGGGAGGAGACACAGCACCTGGTCTTCAGCCACCTGGAGACACAGGTGGCCCATTAATATCTTCTGGCATTGGCGTGGCTGGAGGGAGGAGATGCGGCACCCGGTCTTCAGCCACCTGGAGACCCAGGTGGCCCTTTAACTTCCTCCGGTGTTGCCGTGGCCATTGGGGTGGAAATGCGGCACCCAGTCCTCAGCCACCTGGAGACCCATGCAGCCCTTTAACCTCCTCTGCTGTTGCCATGGCCAGAGGGAAGAGATGCGACACCTGGTTCTGAGATCAAGGCAATGTGTGTGGGGGTGGGAGGGGGAAACAATGCCAAGCCATAATTGGTGGGAATTAGTAATTCTAAGTCCACTCTCGTCTTGGGAGTCGACTGAGTAAATGTCTGAGGAAAAGCCGAGCTTTTTTCCTTCATCCACCGGGGGAATTGAGCTTTGGGAAAGCGATGTCAAAAATCTTGTAGTGCTTGACGAAATGCAGTTCCAGCCCTTCCATGATGAATTCGGCCAGGTTCCCGTAATCCTTCTTGTTTTCTGAGGGGAAGATGATGCAGGAGACACCGCATCATTGGCTGCAATGGTTTTCTCTTTGATGCCTCCACCAGAAGGATCTTTCCCATCTGCAAAACCTTCCCGGTCATGGCCACATTCTGCCTCATCAGCCGATTCAGCGCCAGCCATCAGAGGCAGCAAGGCCATGACGATGGTACAGCTTGCACCTGGGCCTTCCTTCAGGGTGACACCCTCTGGCACGTGGAGGTGGGACATCTCCAGGAAGTCATTGGTGGGCATCCTCTGCATCAGGAATGCCCGGGCAAAGGTGTAGGTGCTCTTGACGCTCTATTTCATCACGTCGTCCACCTTGCCCATGACTTCCAGAGACCTGTCTTTGCTATCCTTCTTCAGGTGTTGCAGGGAGGTCTCGATGAAGAAGGTCAAGCCACTCATGGCTGTCCAGGCCAGGCGCTTCACCCAGTCAACAGTGAAGTTGGGTTTCCCCACGAAGTCCAGGAGATTCTCGGGCATCATGTCCACATTCGTGGCTTCCCCACTGATGATCTTGTAGGCGAATTTCCAGAGCACCTTCTCCACTTGCTTCTGGAGGTTCTGCATGCTGCTCTCCCATCAGTATTGCTTGATGAGGACGGTCAGGACCTTGGGCATGATGGAGACCTTGCTCTCGTCCAAACTGCACAGGGCTCAGGCCTGGGGGACCAGGTAACACTGGGCGATGGCCAGCTTCTCTTGGGTGACGTATCCTGAGATGTTGATCATTTCCATCCTATCCCGCAGGGGCTCTGGGATGGTCTCCGTCATGTTGGCTGTATGAAAATGAAATTGAGGCACAAAACGCTAAGACAGTAGACAATTAACTGATTAAAATGTAAAAAAAAACACAGTTCCATGAAAAATCACCATAATATGAAATGCAGTCGAATGCACCCTGGCCTTCTTCTTCTGCACCCTGGCCTTCTTCTTCTGCACCCTGGCTTTCTTCTTCTGCACCTTCACCTTCTCACTCCCTGATCCAGCGTGGTCAGGATGGCTTTCTCTACCCCCCCTTCTCTCTCTCTCTTTCTCTACCTCCAGCAAGCTTTTCCTCCCTATCTCTTTCTTTTCCTTAGGAAATCTTAAGCATCTGATTTCTAAGAAATCTTCTCTTCCTTTCCCCTGCTTCTAATTTTCTCTGCTTTTCTTTATTCTTTCCTTTTAAGGTTCATTCATTTCTAAGTAGGCCTTTAAGTAACTACGTTGTTTATTTCAAAGTAACTTTTTTTACCTTCAAGTAATTTCTATCTTTATGTAAGCTTTTCATTTATCGTAACTTCTTCATTTATTTTTATTCCTGAGTAATTCCATATGTCTAAGTATTTTTAAGCAATCTTCTGTATTTCTAAAGTGAACTCCATCTAACTGGATTTCTTATTTTTCTTATTTGGTACTTTATTTCCTTATTGGATTCATAAGTAAACATCTTTAAATTTGTATCAAAACACTTTGTCTGTGAGTTTGTTCCTGATTCAACCCTGCCTGTGTATGGTCCCATAAAAGGTTGCCAGTTTTCAGGTAACAGTTTTTGTCCCTTTTATCCCTGCCAAGGTGGGGCTCCAGGGATGGCAGCCACAGCTGCCTCAAATCTCCTGGTCGGTGGCAGGGGCTGGGGAAAGGTGGTGGCAAGGTCCTTCGGCATCAGTCTGCATCATCCCTTTTATCCTCACCAAGGTGGGGCTCCAGGGATGGCGGCCACAACTGCCTCGAATCTCCTGGCTGGTGGCAGGGGCTGAGGAGAGGCAGCGGCGAGGTCCATTGGCATCGGGCCGCATCATTCCTTTTATCCCCACCAAGGCGGGGCTCTGGGGATGGCAGCCACAGCTGCCTCAAATCTCCCAGCCAGTGGCAGGGGATGGGAAAAGGTGGCATTTGCTCCTCAATTGTTTGAGGAGCAAACAATTGCCCGTATGATACAATGCAAACAATGCCCTTCAATGTGCAATGAGTGAGCAGAACCTTATATTGGCAAGAGGAACATACCTGTCAAGTGCGGCTGCGGACAATACGGGACCTGCGCAGTAGCCTTCTGCGCAGAACCCTTCTACACATGCGCAGAAGCCTTCTGCGCAGAAAGCTACTGTGCAGAGCCCTTCTACACATGCGTAGAAGCATTCTGCGCATGCGTAGAAGCATTCTGCATGTGCATCCCCTTCTGCGCAGAACCCTTCTATGCATGCACAGAAGGCTTCTACGCATGTGCATAAGGCTTCTACACATGCACAGAAGGCTTCTACGCATGCGTAGAAGGGTTCTGCACAGGCTAATGTGCAGAACCCTTCTACACATGCGTAGAAGCCTTCTGCGCATGCGTAGAAGGGTTCTGCGCAGAAGGGGATGCGCAGTAACTACTTTTCCCCCAGCGTCAAATTATGGGATGGTGGCGGCTCCGGGCAGGAAAGTAGAAAAAGTGGTGCTGAATTATGGGAAATCCCAGCCAATATGGGATACTTGGCAGGTTTTGAAGAATATTTTCAAAAAAACAGTAAACAATATCATTTTTTCCATATTTGTTTGTAACCTAGGCCAGGTTCCTGTGCTGGTTCTGGATCATTTGGAGAATACTCATCATCCAATGACCTTCCAAGTGGCACCCTAGAATTTTCCAGAACACATACTCTCATGAATGAAGCAGTAGAAGCAATTTCTCAGCAACCCTTGCATCTACATGTAGCTCACAGGCCTGAGTAATGCATGTTTTCTTCCATGATTTCTCACAGCCACCACAAATCTATTTGAATTTCTCAATGTCCTTATCTCCATCAGAAGCCACAAATCTAACTAATAGCATGGATTGTAAATCAACTGGAAAGCTGAAAATGGAAAGCATGTGTCAAATAGAAAATTGTGTCAAAGATTTCCATGCTCTGCACAGTATAAATGGTGAAATGATAGAATCTGACTTACTGGATGACTTTCACTAGATGACTTTCAGTAGGATGGTGATTGACCATTACCCAACTGTCTTGCTGTAAGCTGGCCATTTATCTAACAATGGCAATAGCAAACACCTCCTTTCCACGAGAGGCCAAAACTGTTTAGACTCCTGTTAAGAAGTGCTTCTGAACAATGCACATATCTAGAAAGGAGTAATTGCAGATGTCTCTTTGTGAGTGAGCAGCCAGGGTACTTGACTGATTAGTTTGTTCCCCATCCAGTGCCCCTACTTTTCTGCTGCAACCAGTTTGAGATGTGGAGATTCTAATCATTATACTATAATTCCTTGCACTCATCTGAAGAGCAAATGGACTTTTAACTCCCTACTTGGTCCCTGATGTAGTTATGAAATGCTTGTGTATAAAGCAGAAGAAATGACCCACCCACCCGCCCCCCAAAATACAAAGTAATACAGTGATGCTTAAAATGGAAAAATGTAATGTCATTCCAGCTATACTTTGTCCAAAATTGCCGTGGGTACTGCTGCTGGGCCAAATGGAGATCACACTGTTGTTTTTTTTGGACTGGGACATGGAATTATTTCAAAAGTCTTGTACAGGGAAGAAGGCAGTGTGCTTCTGGAGAAGATGTTGGTTTACAATCCCAAAATGTGTGTATTATTATTCCTGGTTCTATACTTACTAAATGAATAAGCACTATGAATTCAGAATTCTCAAGCATTCTGCATCCTTAGTGAACTCTATTTAGTTAGCCTGATAACAATTAATTCTAAATGAATGTGTTTGTAAGACTTGTTGGAGCCAAAGTGTGCAATCGTATACATGTCTGCTTAGAAACATGTTCCACTGAATTCAATGGGTTCAATATCAGGCAAGTGTTTATGTGAAATAATTCTACATACTAAGATTCCATTGAAATCACTTAGGTTCATTTTGTCAATAGTAGAAGAGGGTATGTTTCGGGTATTTTAAGGATTTTAATGTTTGATGATTTTTAGATAGGTTTGTTGATTTTATTGTTATAGAATGATTATATATTTACTCTTGTGAACTGCCCAAAGTTGCCTCGGCGAGAGGGCAGCAATACAAATATGAACAAATAAATAAATAAATCCTGTTTGAAATATAGGTGGCAATGAACTGGGGTGGGTGGGACAGATATGGTCGGGGAAAAGGGGCAAGTGCTAACTTTGTAGACAAATACATTCCCAAAACAGAACTGCTGATGGTTTGCTTCTGCATGGTTTTGCTCATTTTATTAAGGGTTGTTGGTTTCCATACAGACAATTCCATGCTGCTTAAAATAAGAGATTTTTATTGTGATCTTTACATTTATATTCCCCCAATTTTATCTTGACTTCTGCTGAAACAGTTGATGAATTGTGGATTTCTTTTCTTCCTTCAAATCAGATGCCAATATACATTTGAGTTAAGGCACAGCATTGTTGACATGAAGCTGGACAAGCCAAACCATGTTCTTTATGTAGCATTCTCAGACTGTGTAGTAAAGGTTCCTCTAGGAGGCTGCGAGCGTCACGGTCCATGCAAAAAGTAAGCAAGTAAGTAAGGCTATACTAAGTATTAAGCCTATTGTTAAGCAATTCTTGACTTATCTGTGATTGTCTTTTCTGTGCAGGGCTTGTATACGTTCTAGAGACCCATATTGTGGCTGGGCCAATGAAGCTTGCATCCATCTCTCTCCAGGAACTTCGTAAGTCCTAACCCAATACTGCAAATTCTCAGTTTTATTAACAGTGTTCTATAAATATAGTAGTCTTTTGAAGAAAGCTCTAATACAGGGATTCTCAACCTGCGGCCATTTCATGTGGCCCCAACCACTTCCACCACACCAAGAAGTGCCATGTGGTGGAGGAAGGGCAACATGGCCATCCAGACCCCGAAGCTGTCTGCGAAAGCGTGACCCGGCCCCCGGGTTTTTAAGGTTGAGAACCCCTGCTCTAATTAAAACCTAGAGACAGTAAAGTGCTTCCTGGTGGAGAAAAGTGAGGAAGGTATTTTCTTTCCATTGTCTTTTCCTCTTTTAGTTTTGAATTTTGCATTTTTTTCCTCTCTCCAATTTAGGCTGTGCAACTTTAGATGCTGGATAGAATTGCTAACTGAAATGGCAGGTCTCTTATAGACCTGTTTTTCTCTCCTGCAAGGTATTACCAAATAGGTGATCCCTTATCTCTGTGCACCTTTTCCTTTTTCCTGTACCCAATTCACATTTTGGCAGTATCAAGAAAGAAACACAAAAGATGAAGCCCAAAATTAAGTTGTAGCTAGAGTAGGTCCCTTGAATCAGTTGGGATTTGGTGAGTAATTTCAGGAATCCTACTTTAGTTGTGATTTGCTACTGTATTTCAGCCAAATTATGGTATTATGGTATTATTGCTCATTACTAAGCTGAGCTCCAACATAGTTGTTGAGCCTGGCTCGCATTAAGAGTTGATTAAGGTCGTTGAGCCTTGGGCTCCGACCCTCCCCCCCCTTTTGGATTATTGTTTTTTTCCCCTGATTATATCTTGTAACATTGTAAACTGTTATTATGTTGTGTATAAGTTTCTTTTTTATTTAATTGTTTATATTGTGTTTATGCTTGATATGTTGTTATTGTCTTGTATTGCATAATGAACTGTATTGTGTCGTATTTCCCCTTTTCCCTCCCCTTTCCCCCTCCCCTTTCCCTTTCCCCTACTTATGTTTAGTAGCTGAGGGATCGTGTAACCGTTTTGTTATGTTCGAACTTAAATGTTATTTCATATTTTATTGTTTCACTGCTGTATTGTAACATTGTATCATTTGTAATTTTGTATATTGTATTTGATTTAACTGTTGTAAGCCGCCCTGAGTCAGCCCTGGTCGAGTAGGGCGGGGTATAAATCGAATAAATGAATGAAATGAATGAATGAATGAAATTGTCCTCCAATTCCAAATCAATTTGGAAGATTCCCTTGAACTTATATTAAATTTAACGTATTTGAGTTTTGCACCAACTGATATAAATTTTTTGAGGAATGATATATTCTAAACTAGAGGGCAATTAGCCTGGCAAATTTCAGACAGTTAATTTTCGGATTTTGCATACTACGTACTATTGACATTTCAATTTTTAAAAATGGAAAGCTTGAAATGATTTATGGCCTATTTGACTTGCTTTGTGCTTGGCACACATCAGATTGTAGATTCACTTCATTTCACTCTAGAACCCAATCTTGCCATTTTACTTTGATCTGGATGTCATGCAAATCCATTCAGATCAGGCTGGTAACATGGAATTTGTCTGAATCCAGTGAACAACCTTACCAAATGTGAAAGTATTCTAGTAGCTCCAAATATGTTGAACAAATAGAACCAATGTTATCATTTTGGTTAGCTGTGGGTGGAGGGGGGATATTTCCATGACATAAGTTTGAATCTTTTTTTGTCTTACATTCAGAATAACTTCTGCTTTTAAAAATAATAAGTATGTGCCATTATGTTAATTCAGAGTTAGGGTGATTCTTTTCAGGGTTTTCTAGCTAGAGTTCTCAGAAATGATTTGCTATTCCTTTCCTCTGGCAGCACCCTCGGACTGTGCAGCTTGCCCAAAGCAACAGTGGATGGATCTTCTCCCAGGAGGCACGGTGGGAAATTAAACTCCCAAACTCTGGCTCAAAAGGTAGAAACCTACACCTCTGAGCTAGCCAGTCAGTTATGCTTGTAATGCAGTGAACATAATATCTCAATGTACAATGAAACTTCCAGATCAATTTCATACTTTCACTATAGAGCTGACTGGTTCTGATCATTGCTTCTTCTGAAGATGATTTTGGGTGGATCTAGTTGTTTCCCCCACCCCAAAGAATTCTAAAATAATATGTTATTTCAGGTATACACTGCAAAAGTGTTATAAGGAAAGCATCACATGGACAGATCTTAAATACAGCGATTCATTTCACACCTTTACATTTGTTTATTTTGTTTAGAGTCGAATATGAACAGGACATAGAGCATGGCAACACTGAAGGCTTGGAAGATTGCTAAAGTAAGCAACAAAAAAATTCTCCCAATCTCTCCTACATGGAAAGAATGCTGTGAGCTCAGAAAGATTGAGTCCAGCAAGGATGCTCATTCCTTAGCTTTTGTTCAACATTATTTTTACTTTTGAATTAAAACTGAAATTGGACCGTGTTTGGAAAAGAATGGGATGCATATCTTTATTGAAACAGATGATAAGAAAAGCATTTTCAAAGAATTTTACAGTTTACACCTGACTTACAACATTCAGATTTTACAGTGGTGTCATATTTTGTGACATGAAGCCCACAGCCTGATTTTCATTTACTGGTAACCAGCCAATGGAAATCCCTCTGGTCCACTGTCATTACAAATTTCTCTGGCAATACCCACTAAATTCTAGTTATATAAAAATACCATGAATCAGTTGAACGTACATAAACAAAACAATTAACGATAAATACAGCTTATCTCATATTGCCTGCAATGTTATTTCAAAATGTATCTCTTGCATTTGACTTACATTTTTCTTCTGTGAGGCTTGTACTGACATACAGTATGTGAAAGTCGCCTGGTGAGTAGGGCGGGATATAAATCCAATAAATGAAATGAAATTGTCTGCCAGGGGCACATGATTCCAAACAAATTAACTGGAGTTATCCAAGAGCAGTAACTCTATTATCCAGAGGCCCCAAAGTCATATGCTAAAAGCCCCATGTATACTGTTCATTCAGATGTATTCAGACCAACCTAAAATAATCAGTTAGTCCAAGAACTCTAACAACCAGTGGTTATCAATGGACCCAAAAGCTATGTTGAATTGACTACAGGCAGCTCACTTATCTCAGATGCACACACATGTTAAGTACAGGATAGTTAAAGGGGAAAACCTGGTCTAGCTAAACTCACATCAGGCCAAACAGTATTCTCACTGTTGAAGTGACCAGCAATACCCCTACTGACAACTAGGGAAGATGGGATGAAACACAAACTGAAAAAGAGGGAAAGGTAGGAGTTTGTCAGGCATAATTAAACCCAGAGTCACACAGCCCAACAGTACAGAGAGACCTAAGGACTCTGTGTTCTTCATTGTCCTTGCAACCCCACCATACCCGTCAAGCGCTGCCCTGGAAAATATGGGAACTGCTCCGCTCCTGGTGCGCATGCACAGAAAAAACTCCATTGCGCATATGCAGAACCCCTTTGCACATGCACAGAACATGTTTATGCATGCACAGAAGGGTTATGTGTGTGCGCATGTGCATGTGCCTCCAACATCGGCGCGGGGAGGGAACAAGCTGCACCTCTGGACGTCGGTCCCTCTCCCCTGGCCCTGCCTGGCCAGAGGATAAAAAGGAACGCCCACATCGCCGGAGGACGCCCGCCGCAAACGGGACCTTTGCCGCGTTTCCCCGCTGCCTCTAACACCGGCGCGAGGATGGAAGCAGTTGTTTCCTGAGGTCCCTCCCCGGTCTGGCATTGGCCGCGGGGAAGTTAGAGCACCGCTGGAAGGGGTCGCTTCCCGGGGCCTGTATTTAGCACTTTGTATTTAATTTTTTAGTTCATGATTTGAACTGTAACTTGTATTTTGTAACTGTATTAATATGTGTTCTCTATTCGGTGATACTGTATTTTGAATTGTATTTTGTATGACTGTGTCCTATTATATTGTGTACTTTATTTTCTCTGTATTGTATCATTGTTTGATATGCTGTGAGCCGCCCTGAGTCGGCATATGCTGAGTGGGCGGCATACAAATCAAATAAATGAAATGAAATGAAAATGAAATGCATATGCACATGTGCGCAGTAACCCCTTTCCCAGTTGTTCTAAATACAGGACGGCACTGGGAAAGGGGAGGAATGCGCGCCAAAATATGAGATTTCCCAACCAATCCAGGATACTTGACAGGTATGAACCCCACTGGCACTTCAGATGTAGTGGGCATTTTATGTCAGTGGTGAAGAAAACAGGGAAGGGTGATAGTCCCCAAGTGGATTAAATCCCACTTCAATCCATCTTGAGGAAGGGCAGCAGCTTCATCAATACTGGCCTGGGGCCAATAAGGACCTTCTGTGCCAAAAGGGCTCAGGACCAGAAAGTGACTCACGGCACTGGATCAGTAGTACGTGTGTCACACTATGATGTGGAAGTCAAATGGAAGGCCACTGCATTATATTGCTCCCAGGACAATCTTCATGGCTGATCGCCATGAGTATTGCCAATATTCAGAATCGGATATAACACTTATAGAAGAAGACCAATTATACAACCATAGATATCCTACGCAAAGAATGAGATTCCCATATGAACAACCAAAACTATTTGAAAGAGATCCTCTCTGGTAAGGAACCAAGGACAAGGTAGTGTAAGCAGAGGGGAATCTTGGTTTTCAATTTTCTTTTTATGTCTTTAAAGTAGAGTTGTGTGAATTTCCTTATAATTCCCCATCTAATAATCCCCTTACCTAGATCTCTCTAGCTTTCTTTCTTTATTCATGTCTGAGTCTGAGGCACCATGAAGTATATAATAGCATACAAAGCTAAACCAACATATATAAAACAAACAGAAACTAGATGACATCCACCCAATATCAGGCCACATCAGCAGTATTTCCTCTTGCAGGTTGAGGGGCACTCTGTGCATTGTATCATATGAGTGACAGTTTGTTCTTCTCCACAATATTTTGAGGAAAATAACAGGAACATGTTGGGGTGCCCAACAACACACATTATGCACTTCTGTGCTAGCTTTATATTATTCTGCAGGATAGTATTTATTTATTTATTTATTTGTATTTCTATGCCACCCCTCGCTGAGGCGACTCAGGGTGGCTTACAAGCAATAAAAAGACACCAAAAAATTCAAATACATCAACAATACAGTTTAATTAAGTTAAACATTTTAAAAATTCCTTTAAAAATTCCTTTAAAACCCACCAGAATCAGATCCAGAATCAGTATGCTAGTCCAGTGTGGTAGAGATCAACGCATGCAAAGCAGGTGGATCTAGCCCTAAATGAAACAGCAAGACTAGTCACACAATGCCTAAAACCAACCCCAGTACAAAAAGTGCATTATTTAGCAGGTATCCCTCCCTCCACCAAAATTCTTCCAAGAAAGTGCTGCTCAGAAAGAGTAGGTCAGAAAGCAAGATCCTCAGAAACACACCTATTTGGTTACCAACTACCAAAGCGGAGACTGAAATCCCGGCATAGCTTCTTCACAACTTCTGCCCTTCCCAACAACCAGCCCCCACCTTAGAACTATGGCAGGTGAGCAAGGAGCTACTAGATAACTGGGCAGAACCACATGACCCTCTACCACCTGGCCAAGAACAGCCATGGCCTGTGTGGAAAGCTTTAAACAGACTATGTGCCGGAGTAGGAAGATCAAGGGCTAATCTGAAAACGTGGGGTTTCCCTGTAGATGACAGCCTGTGTGAATCTCTCTAGCTACTGAAAGAAAACCACTGCATATTTCGCAGTTCCAGTAATGTACCTTCCATGTAAACAAGAAATCAGTGCGCTCTTAGGAAGGAAGCACATTTCTTGCTTGCTCTCCTCAGGGCCTCCCTCACCTCTTTGTTTCTTAGGCTGTAAATAAGGGGGTTGACCAGAGGTGTTATGATAGTGTAAAAGACAAAGAAGGCTTTGTTCAGTTCTCTCAGTTTATTACTGTCTTGCAAAAGATAAACAATGGTGAGGCTGCCATAAAAACAGGTCACCACTATGAGATGAGAAGAGCATGTTGAGGAGACATTTTTACCTCCCTGTGGTGGATGGGATCCCAAATATGGCAGCAATGATGTATGCGTAGGAAGAGATGGTAAGGACAAATGGTGGAAATAGAAGTCAGAACAGCTGAGACAAGTTTGATCAGATGCGTATCACTGCAGGCCAGATTTATCATTGGAATGAAATCACAGAATAAATGTTCAATGACATTATGACCACAGAAGTTTAACTGCAATATAAATAGTAACAATATCGTATCTATCACAAAACTACCAATCCAAGATGCTACCACCAACTGGATGCAAACTCTGAAGTTCATTAATGTGGAGTAATGTAGTGGCTTATATATTGCTATGTAACGATTGTAAGCCATTGCCGCCAGAAGATAACACTCTGTTACAGCTAAGAACGCAAAAGCCCAGAGCTGAGCAAAACAGCCATTAACGGAAACACTTTGGTTTTCATTTATCAAACTATCAAGTATTCTAGGGAGGATAGTGGAACTGTAGCAGGTCTCCAAGCAAGACAAATTCCCAAGGAAGAAGTACATGGGAGTGTGCAGTTTCTGATCACTTACAATTAAAATAACAATAAGAAAGTTTGCAGCCATTGTCATGAGGTAGATTGCTAAAAACACCCCAAACAGAAGAAACTGGAAGTGCAGGAGGTCTCCAAAGCCAGGAAGAATGAATTCAGTAATGAAGGATTCATTCTTCATCTCCAAACTCTGCAATGGCCTCCATCTACTCGCTCAGGCGAGGGGGCGGCAATATAAATTGAAATAAATAAATAAATAAAAATCTAGTGGTAAAGATACTGCAGTTTGTACAATCATATTATTTTTCCCTGTTTTACTTCAATGAAATATATTCTTAGATTTAAGTAAATGGCAATTCACTGCAAAGAATGAACAATAGAGGTAGGGTTACCATAATTCCCTCTCACAAAAACAGGACAGAAGTAAAGGTTGTCCTTGCTCAAAAGCCAGTCGTATCCGACTCTAGGTTTCAGTGCTCATCTGTTTCAAAGCCAAAGAACCATCGGTATCTGCTTCTGCAGACGTTTCCATGGTCATGTGGCAGGCATGACTAGATACCGGAGAGTTGGAGAAATGTAATTGCTAATTGCCAGGTGAGGCCATCCACACATGCTCAGATGCCCTCTTGATGTCCCAAAATTCCACAAGTGGCCCAAGCGAAGATTGCTTTCTTGGGGGAGGGGGGAGTGAGAAAACCAGGTCTTTGGCTCGGCGTCCAAACTTGAGAGCGCACGCATGGAGTGGGGGAGGGGCATGTGCTCCGCACCACCATCCTCCCCTCCCCCCACTCCTGGCAGTGGGAGCCTCGGATGCAAAGGGATGGGGGGAGAGATGGGGAGGAGGAAATTAAACCCCAGCCACAGCCATGACTAGACACCGGAGCACATGGAACACTGTTTACCTTCCCACCAAATTGGTCCCTATTTATGTACTTGCCATTTCTTGCTTTCGAACTGCTAGGTTTGCAGGAGCTGGGACAAAGACAGGAGCTCATTCCGTCCTGCAGTATTCGGTCGAACTGCAGACGAGACACCACAAGATAGAAAAAGCTGCTGCTGCTGCTGCCACCTGCTGGTCGTTCCAATAGAAGTGCAAGAAGAAAAATCCGTGTTTTTTTCTTCCAAATCAAGTGGTTTGAAAACCGTGAATTTTCAGTGTTTTGTATGGAACCGTGCGGGACAGTTACAAAACGTGGAATTCACAGTTTTCCGTGGCATATGGCAACTCTAAATAGAGGTCAATTCTGTGTTTACACTGATAATATTTCACAGAATGAGATTTCATATATTATGTGAGAATATTTTTATTCGACCTTTTGAGAATTTATTTGGCTTCCTAGAAAACATCTGGAAAAACTCCTCCCTCGTCTCATTTTTCATTATAATATTGCCAAATAGGATGGGAAGAATTTTTGAAGACCATGTTGCTTTATGAGTTACTACAACCTTAGAAAAAACTATTTTAAAAAATTCCATCTCTCTGAGCAATAATAAGGCAAAAAGATGCAATGACACTCAAAATGTGATAATACTGGGTACATTATCCCTGGTGTATGACATACTTGATTTATTCATTTGTATGCTGCCCACTCAGCATAGGCCAACTTAGGGTGGCATACAAAAATCACAACATATCAAATATTACAGTACAATAAAATATAACAATACAATAAAATGCACAAGTATCACAGAATATCACAAAATATCAGATAAACATGAAAAGCACAATAAATCCTGATAAATAAATACAAGCAATAGAACAACAAATAAATCTGCTAAACCACATTGTCTTCTGTCAGCACTGCAGCCAAACAATAGTGAGGCCCAGGGGCCAGAGCCAGGGGCCACACTAATGTCTTCGATTAAGTCTGGGTTCAACATCCCCTGACTGAGTCCAGTCTCAACATCCTTGACAGAGCGCAGTTTACCTACTCCCTAACCCCAGGAGGGTGGGTTGAGGGCAGTGGCTGGAGGAGGAGGAGACACAGTACCCGGCATCTTCAGCTGCCTCGGGAGCCAGGCAGCCCTTTATCCTCTCCGGCATTATAATACTGTATGATGACAACATAAAGCTTTTGCCTGGACAGTTAGATTAGAAAAGAACAGATGACACAAAGAGAAATTAAGATCTGAAGTAACATTTAAAGGGAGCACACTGGAGATTTTCCCCAGACTTCCCTCTTGAATCCTAGAACTATTTCTATACAGTCCAGTATTTCAGGAATCTATTCTTAATGGGGACTGTAGTGGCTCAAGTGGCTAAGATGCTGACTGGGAGGTGGAAGGTCAGCAGTTCGATTCCCGAGTACTGCAGGATGGAATGAGCTCCCGTCTTTGTCCCAACTTCTGCCAACCTAGCAGTTCGAAAGCAAGAAATTGCAAGTAGATAAATAGGGACCACTTTGGTGGGAAGGTAACAGTGTTCCGTGTACTCCGGTGTCTAGTCATGCCTGCCACATAACCATGGAAACATCTGCAGAAGTAGACAGTGCTGGCTCTTTGGCTTTGAAACAGAGATTAGCACTGCACCCTAGAGTCAGATACGACTGGCTTTCAAGCAAGAGAAACCTTTACCTTTACCTTATTCTTAATGGAGCTGTTATGCACAAAATGCAATTATGCCAAAATGAGCCAAAGATCTCCTAAACTGGAACTACATGACCCTAAGTTGGTCACCCAAAAAAAAAAGAGTCAAACAGCTCACTTGTAAGACTGTGAAATTAAAGATCCCATCGATCTCCATGAACAAAGAAATGAGCTCTTAAAAGTGTCATCATAACTAGCAGGTGTGTGTGTGTGTGTTCGTTCTCTGAGCAGTCACTCCTGGGGAATAAGGAATATTGTTTGTAAATAGGATTTTTTCTAATGTTACCAATGTTGCATGGTAATTTGCAAAAACACTATGAAGTATCTAGTAAACATTTCCAATCGGATGTATATGATTAAGATATTTTACTCATATCCAAGAGATACATCAGAATAAGGTTTTATCTGTTGTCCATTTTAAGAAGCGGATGGAAATCATAAATGAAAGACAAAATTCCAACAACTCTCAAGATTAGTAACTAAGAAGAAACTAAATTTCTCATGCCTTTGATGTTTCATAACAATGACTAATCTACAATGTAGTAGATATACAAGATGAGAATTAAAAAGCTCAAGAACCTTGTCTGCATTTGAATCTGGTCACAGTAGTCCAGACTCATGATAAAGTTGGTGGAATTGTGGAGAACTTACTAGAAGCAATTTTCACCTGGAGCTGAAGCAAGTAGAAAACTTGGAATGCCTGCCTCTGGTTTCTAGGCAATTCTGGAATGTTTTAAGATTAGAATCTAACGGCTCAACCATCACTTCGGGGGTTAGCTAACCTAGCAGTAGCAGATTCTCTGGCAGTTGCTTTCGTTCTTGCTTCTGGTTTTGGCTTAAAATACTCAAGAAGATTGAGAGAAGCAGCAGGTAGTTACATTCTAATTAGCCATTTGGGAATTGATTAAGAAAGGGTAATTTTTCAAAAGAATATTGCAAAATATCTCTTTCAGGACTATGTCCTTTGATGAAGTTTGATAAAATTAGCAAAATATCACTAGGGTTTTCTGTATTGGATCACTGGATTTGATAAGGTGTCAAATGAAGCCGAACTTATCTCCAGTGATACCCTTTCAAGAAAGTATGGTAGTAAAAATTAGAAAATTAAATGAAAATGTTATCAGTATTACAGAAAACAAATATCTCAAGATTAAGTATTTTTAATTAGACTCAGGATAAAATCCAGTATCATCTGGCCAGGGGCTTTGGCGGGTCAGTGGTTAGGAAGTAGGCAGTTTGAGACCTGGGTACCAAGTGATGGATTGAGCGCCCATCTCTGTCCCAACTCTTGGGGACATGAAAGATGTTTCATTCAGGCATCCACTGAGTGGAGTGTCTCCAGCAAAAATCCTTTCAACCCAGAATAATTTCTGACACAAAAGAAGAAGAAGAAGAATAAATCTACAGCCCACAACACCAGTGCTTGCCACTAAAATATTTTGCCACTTAATTGCATCTCACAGAAATAGCAATCAACTATTTGATGAGTTAGTTTAAGGTAGCCTTTAAAGTGGCTTTTTGTTTTGTTTTGTTTACTCTATGATATACTTGCCCAAACTAGCATGGCAACCGTTTCATAAATCAGAAGTTACTTAACTGCATATAAAAGCAACAATGACAACAAAATGACCCTTAGGAGACAGAAGAATTCACAAATTTTATGACCAACTGCTAACCAATGATGGGGGAACAATCTGTAGTGAAAATTTGCCCTTCCATTTTCCAACGATCTCCTCCTCGTAGATGATGCTTCTAGAGACTGTGTGTCTTTAATTCAGGGCATCTGACATGTTTCCTAATATCATTGTATATTATTGAATATCCAGGTGCATCATGATGAAGTCTAAAAAGAATAATCAATTATGTCTTTCTGCCAAATTAGCTGGTAAGTAGTGTCTGGACTCTATGGACAAAGTCTCCCACCATACCAGGTAGAGATGTAAAGGTGAGGAAAAACCCAGGTAATTTGGGTTTTCCCCCCGGGGAAATTGGGAAGGGAAAATTGACTGGGAGAAAGCAAGAAAATTGGGGGAAACCGCAATCGATGCTTGTACAGTTCATGGGCATGAGTTATTTTGAAAGAAAAGGCTTTAGCAGGCTAGGAGCATACAATTCCACATGGCACAGAGCACCATAAACTCGCATAAGTCATGCCTAAAGGTAAAGGTCACCCTTGTTAGAAAGCCAGTCGTATCCAACTCTAGGGTTCAGTGCTCATCTCTGTTTCATAGCCAAAGAGCCAGCGCTGTCTGCATTTGCAGAAGTTTCCATGGACGTGTGGTAGGCATACCTAGACACCAGAGTGCATGGAACGCTGTTTACCTTGCCACCGAAGTGGTCCCTATTTATCTACTTGTAATTTATTTATTTAATGCAATTTGTATAGCCACCCCAATCAACGTGCAACTTGGCAGCGTACAGCATTCAGTTCAGATACATAAACTCCCCAATGCTTAAACTATAGAAACCCTTAAAATTCCTTTAAAAAAACACTGAAAAACTGCCTCCAACCCACACCAATTAAAAATTTAGTTAAAAAACTATTAAAAGCATATGTGATCACGAGCCAATTGGGGGAAGGTGCTCCCTCCCAACCTCTCAACACCTGACCAGCCAGCCCGGTTTTCAGTTCTTTTCTGAAGGGCAGCAGCTCCATCTGGAGACACAGTTCAACTGGCAGGAGGTTCTATAGGACCAAAGCAGATACCGAAAAGGCTCTTCTTCTAGCATCTTTAAAGAGCCCTTCTGGTCCACTCTAGTGAGACAGACAGATAACCTAGGGGTGATGCAGTCTCTTAAGTATCCTGGCTCACTACCATGTAGGGCTTTAAATTTCTTGCTTTCGATGTAATATTCCTGGGAATTTTGAAAGGAGGGAAGTTTGCACAAGTAAAGCATGTCGAGTGTACAGGGGAAAACTAATGCATTTCAAAAAACAAGAGATTTTTCAAAAAAAATGTCATCCTTTTTATTCCTTTGAATTTTATTTCATATAGTAGTTCCCAAAATCATTCCACGACATTGACTAGAGATGTAAACCTTTCAGGAATTTTGAAAGAGGGAAGAAAACTGGGGAATATTGGGGGGAAATGGAAAACTGGGGAAATACTATTCTTTTGTCATTTTCAAATGTTACATTTAGATAATAAAATATAATTGGTAAGATTAAATGCTTATGTTACAAAATGAAGTTTACATATACCATTAAAGAAGTAAAAATATTTCTTTTACTAACAAAAAATACAATAATCCATTTAACTGAACTAATGGAATTATAATTGGAAAATTTAGACTAACAAAATTCAGTAAGTAGAGAATAGCAAAGTAATGAGTTGTTTTACATTTACTATACTTTCCCAAAAACTTCAACAATTTTAATTACTTCCACTCTCATCAGATGAGTCAAAACTTGCAATTTCTTCAGCTTCATTTGTAATGGCACTACTGTGTGTGTGTGTATGTGTGTGTGTAAATTAGCCACTAATTTATTGAGTCTTGTATTTGTCAAACGATTTTGAGCCATAGTGTGTGTTTTCCCACTATTTACATTTATTATAAATACAATAAAACCTCGATTTACCGTTTCCCATGGGATCTCTGGGGAAAAAACAATAAATGCAGAGGCTCATAAAAATAAATAAAAATGGCTGGTAATAATTCCAAAACAACAGTGAAAGGAATCAAACCTAGGACCTCCTGAATATGAGGCGGGCTCGCTAACTACAGGCCCACCACTATCAGTTCGCATCAGACAAATGTTGTATCTGAACTAAAACTACGGTAAATCGGAGACATCAATGCGTGCCACCACCATGCAGGCGCTGACATGCGCTGATGGATATATAAGTCCCCACCTCCTCTCGTTGGCGTGCGTGCGGTCTCGTAAGTGCTTGAAAGTGGTAGCAACATGACTATGATGCTTACTAAACCTTTGGGAATGGGGTCTTCTCTATAAACCTGGGATTATAGATCATCAGGGTTAAGAATTCTGTCCGATAAATGTGGGAAAACAACATGTTAGGTTTTGTCTCCATAGTTTAAATAAGAATATGCTCCTGGACCTCAGAAAATAAACGACAATTCTGGAAAAGTGATCAATCTAGGAATAAATCAAGGTTTCACTATATTTGAACTATACATTTTTCACACAAGAGCCGAAGTATTTAATAACTGAAAACATACCTGAATTTGCTGTTGGCTGTGCTATCAGTACTCCTGCACTGCACATCCACTACTTCTTCATGGGAACTCTGTGCAAGTTTTGGAACCAAAGTCGCTATTGCCTCTTCCTCCTCTACTTTTGCCTAACTGTGACTGGTACTGCCCTCAGATTAAAACTTTTGTTATTTTCACTTTGGAGAGCAAACTGGAAGATTCTGTCTCAGGAAAGGGTTTGAACCACCACATCGGAATGTAACCTCACCACGCCACCTGCCTCGCTGGATGTGATAAATGTGACTTTTGGCGCTTTGCGTCACGTGGGAGTAGGTGCTGTTAGCTTTCCCTGTGCTGTTCTAAAATAATGCACTCGCTCGCAAAATCTAAAAGTAGAAACTACGTCAATTGCCTTTTCCCCCAAGTCAATTTTCCCTTCCCAAATTTTCCAGGGAATAAACCCAAATTTCCCATTTTCCCCCACTTCTGCATCTCTAATTCTTACTAAAAGTATTTGTTAGTTTCTTATATATGAAAAACTAATTTATTACATATTAATCATTACCAAATACACATTTCTTGTACTGCTTATATACATGTAAAATAAAAAAATCTGAATATAACTTGCAGAAATTACAATAGAATTTTCCCAATTTCCCCCAATTTCCCAGACTTTCCCCCAATATTCCTGAGGTTTGTCCCTCCATTTAAAATTCCTGGGAATTTTACATCTCTAAACCAGGCCAATGTCCTTGGTTTCTTCAAAATGCATTCCGCTAATTCTAGTGCACAGTTGCACTCCACCCAGAGAATATTTCAAACGAATTGTATTGCTGACTATTCTGTTCCCACTACCACCATCTACAACCCACTCCACAATGAGATACATGTGTACACTCCTTAAGAAAAAGGAGAAGAATGTGGCACTCCCTTCTCTGCCAAAAAAGAATAAGTTTATGCTACAAGAAAGAAAGAAAATAGGCCCAAAATGTGTTTCCGTTTACTTCCTGGAACATAGCAGCAGATTACCTGTAGGTTTCTGCACTTTGATACATTGAGTAATAAACCTCTGGTTGCCCCATCAGAATGATGCATTTAATTTCACCCAAAAAAAGATCCACTCTAATCCTTTGTCAAAAAGAACTTGAATTCGACAATTTCTCCTTCTACACATTCCACAGAAGAATATTTGGGAGCAAGGCATGCTCAGCAGCAACTGATATCTTAGAATTAACTTAGTACATCTACATAGTTATGACATGGCAAATTAACAGTTATGTGATTATATCTAACTGAGCAATTTAACATATCAATTTCAAAGTTAATATGAATGAATATAACATAAGCAGACCATAGAATGATTAATATTCTTCTGTGTTTTAAATGAGTGACACAGATCTGAAACAACATTTAAAGGGAGCCCACTGGAGATTTCTCCAGACTTCCCTCTTGAATCCTAGAACTATTTCTACACAGTCCAGTGTTTCAGGAATCCATTCTTTCTGGAGCTGTTATGCACAAAATATAATTATGTCAAAATGAACCAAATATCTCCAAAGCTGAAACTACATGACCCTAAGTTAGTCACCTAAAAAAAGAGCCTGGCAGCTCATTTCAAGACCGTGAAAGTAAAGATCCCATGGATCTTCATGAACTAAAAAAAATGTCACCATAGCTAACAGGTTTCATGTGCTCTAAGTGAGTGATTGAGAAGACTTATAATGCAGTTATTAGCTTAACAATTTAAAAACAGAAGTTGGTTTTAACAAAATCTTCCACATTTTCCACAGAAGAACGTCTTGGAGCTAAGCAGCATATGTATTCTGATGGAATCCAGGTAAAATTATATTTTGAGATGTAACACAGAGGTGAAATGGGTATCTACAAAGTAGCATGACAAGCAAATCAGAAAAATCTATCAATCCATAGCACTGATTTGGAGCTTCCAAAAAACAATTATTTCCACCAAGCTATCACCACCCCTTTTTGCTAAGAGTCGTGCAAAATGTATAAAGATTGCTGCTTAGGTTAGAATTAGCTTTTACATGGTTTCCAAATTTTTAAAGAAAAATACTTTCTCTATTTCTGTGAATGGACTTCTCAAAAAGAAAGAATATACCTGAATGTATTACAAAAAGCTTCAGGGAGGAGTTAAATATGGCTTTGTTTGGCAATTTTCTTCAGCTAAGGAATCTCCTATGTACCTTGCAAGAAAGTAACTACACAAATTATGGTCTCCAGTAACTGGTTCCTTTTTGGGTTACATCATGACAATGAAGATAAATCAGCAAGTAATCATGAATATTATTTAACTCATATTGGCAACATTTCCTAGTTTCAGACATTAGTTTCGAGGAACATTTTAAGTCCTAACTAGAGACTTTAAAGGTAAAGGTAGAGGTTTCCCTTGCTCGAAAGTCAGTCGTATCTGACTCTAGGGTTTAGTTCTCATCTGTGTTTCAAAGCCGAAGAGCCAGCGCTATCTGCTTCTGCAGATGTTTCTATGGTCATGTGGCAGGCATGACTAGACACCGGAGTGCACGGAATGCTGCTTGCCTTCCCACCGAAGTGGTTCCTATTTATCTACTTGCAATTTCTTGCTTTCAAACTGCTAGGTTGGCAGGAGCTGAGACAAAGACGGGAGCTCATTCTGTCCTGCAGTACTCTGAAATTGAACTGCTGACCTCCCGAGACTATATATTAGGCTTTTTCCTAATTGTGTGAGTTTCTTATATCAGTGACCTTCAGAGTAATGGAATGTATTTCCTATTTTACATTTCTGAACATATGGACCACAGAAGAGAGGGCAAAGGAAACAGAAAATCCCTCCATCAGAAAAATTCATCTATGGATGGGCCTCAAGGAAGCAGGTCAGAATCCTAAGAGACTTCCAGAGGAAATCAAGAGAACAGGTTATTTGGAAAAAGAGAACGGTGAGGTGGTGTACATTCCTCCACTTTGGCAGCAGTGCCACTCCAGCACATGATATGTGCAAGAAGACTTCTAATAGACTTTTGACAGTCCTTGTTTCCTCTCTTGTGATTGCAGAACATGAAGGGCGGAGGGGTGGCTGAGGCTCCTCCAGTGACAATTACTCCTGTCACAACCAAGGTGTTAACTGACTTCCACACTGACCCTGGTAAGGATAGTGTTTGGTATGCATAAAGCACAGTAGACCCTTGCTCTTTACATTTAAAAAAAGAAACATGATCCTACTACTTCTATATGGCTAAGATATGGAAACTTAACACCTACAGAACTATATGCCAATTAGGCAACTCAACATATTTATATCAAAGTAGATATGAATGAATAGGACACTAATAGAACATAGAATGATTAATATTCTTATACTTTTTAAATGAGTAACAGAGAAGACTTATAATGCAGTTACTAGTTTAACAGTTTAATAGCAGGATTTGGTTTTGACAAAATCTCCTCGTACATATTCCACAGCAGAACATCTTGGAGCTCAGCAGGAGACATTATCTTGTGGAATTCGGGTAAGATAAAAAAACCTTTTGCAAGCTTCTCTTGAAATCCTATTTTAGATGTCCAATAGAGTTCATATTTCCTGTTTCTTGTTCATTAAGACTGTTACCTCCAGTGACACTTTTAAACGTGAGCCTCTATTGCATCATTTGCAGGGCTCTTCCTAAGTCCTGGTCTTCTCTCCTTTGACACTGTTGTCACACAAACCTAAGTCAATTCCTCAAAGCACTGGTCAGCCAATTTATTGCCTTAGGCTTCTGTAAATTGAAGTCTCCTTATGGGGCTGTTGATGTAAACGGTTAGCAGAGTGGTCCCCATGTTGGGAACCACTGCTCTAGAGATATTCTGGTGTGATCAATATGGCAAAGCTTTCTGAGACTTGGAAAGGTTAGGTAAGAGGGAGGCCCTTGCTGTCAGTGACGCTTATGAGTCACTCTAGTGATCAGAGGGATATTCAGAGAAAGTGAAGGATGAGTCAGTGACTAAGATGGGGTAGCTAGGAGCCAAAGGACAGTGTGATCCTGAGAGGCAGCAAAGAATCAGAGAGATAGTTTATTGGTGGCAAGATCTGGGGGAAATGAAGAATTCAACCAAACAGTGCAGCTGAAAACAAGAAAGCATATGCATGTACATATCAAAGTCACAATAAAATAGATTCTTTTCACTTTACATATCTTTTCTATAAAATCCTCCTTCCGCATGAAAGACACTTTCCAATATATAATGTCAGTCTCATTTAATCATCAATGAGGTTATGATTTCACACTTTCCAGTGAGAATTAAGCTTGTTGTAGTGGATAAAGTGACAAACAAGGACCGAGCCATGAAATCTCACTGAGGGTAAATCTTGTAAAACTACCCCATAAAAACGTTGCTTGGTAGGCTGTTAGGATTACTGTACTTTAAATCACCTCTGACTTGATAGCAGCTAACACAGAGGGAGGCAGTCATCAGTTCTGGCAACAGAGGAATGTCAAGAATACAATTCCTCAAGGATTTACTATTTGACTTTGGCACTGACATTAAAATTAATGGGGAATACCTGAATAACATACAATATGCTGATTACTCAGTGCAGTTGGCCACAAACTTTGCAGATCTTCAGTTGATGTTGGATCGAGTTAGAGCTTCAAACACAGAATATGGTTTAGATCTCAACACCAAGAAGACTAAATATCTTACTATAAGCCAAACAACATCTCACAGCAAGCTAGTGGGAGGAACACGAGAAATTGAAAGAGTGAATAAAATTGTCTATTTGGGGAGTGTGTTAAATAAAAATTGGGATCCTAAGGCTGAAATCAAAATGTAAGTTAAGAAAAAGCAAGATCCACCTTCATGAAAATGCAAGTATATAAGGGGTTGACCATGTGACAAATTTGCAAGTGTTGTGCCAGATGGATAAAGAACAAGAACTGTTTAATACCATTAACCAAAAACAGCTCCAATACTTTGGGTGTATCATGAGGAACAACATGAAATATACTCCAACTCCCTCTGCAAGGAAAGATTACTAGGAAGAGAGGCCCTGGACATAGATGACCTTCATGCCTGAAGAGCCTGAGGGACTGGTGTGGAACAGGAAGTCTATCGCCATGATGATAGCCAATATGTGGAACAGATACAGAACCTGAAGAAGAAGAGTAATACAAGTTAAAACAAAAACTAGGCTTTGGAAAATGAGCAGAACAGGAACACAGAAATATCAGAAGATGTCTTACAATGAGTCAGATCACTGGTTCATCTGCCCTGGTACTGTCAAATCTGATGAGAAGTTGTTCTCCAGGATTTCACAAAAGTTTCTCCTCTGATCCTACTTTAAATTTCTGGTAGTCCCTCATGTTTATGTTTATGTTTATTGGATTTATACCCCGCTCTACTCAGGCACAAGGCCGACCCTCATGGTGTCTGCTGCCATTCCTAACTCTGTACATAACTGTACATAACCTTTCTTCTGAAACCAGGTGAAATTGGGCATCTACAAGTCAGCATGACAAGCAAATCAGAAAAAGATATCAAGCCATAGCAAAGATTTGGTCCAAGCTATCACCACCCCCTTTTCGCTCAAGAGACTGGATTTAGCAGAATTGTGCAAATTGTATAAAGATTGTTTCTTTGGTCGAATTAACTTTCACATGGTTTGCGTCTTTTTGAAGACAAAGACTGTCTCTTTGTTTTGCCTTGAACTGACTTCTCAAAAAGAAAGAATATGAAGTCATTTTGAACATATTACAATTAACTTGGGGAGGGGAAAAATAGGGCTTTCTTTGGCAATTCCCTTCAGGCAAGGAGTCTATGTGTCTTGTAAGAAAGTTGCCACAAAAATGGCAGTCTTTTGTAGCTAGGTCCTTTCTGGGTTATGTCATAACAACGAAAGTAATGCAGCAAGTAATCACAAATATTTTTTATCTCATATTGGCAGCATTTCCTAGTTTCAGACATCCATTTTGAGGAACGTTTCAAATCTTTATTAGAGACTGAATGGTTGGTTTTTTCTTTCTTGTATGAGTTTCTTATATCAGTGACCTCCAGAGTAATGCAATCTATTTCTTACTTTACATTTCTGAACACATGGGCCAATGAAGAGAGAACGGATAAAACCTAAATGCCCTCCATCAGAGGACCTCAGCTACCGATGGGCCTCAAGGAAGCAGGCCAGAATCCTAAGAGACTTCCAGAGGGCATCAAGAGAACAGGTCCTTTGGAAAAAGAGAAAGGTGAGGTGGCATGCATTCCTCCACTTCGGCAGCAGTACCACTCCAGCACATGATGACATGTGCAGCAAGACTTTTCCTTCCGATACTTCTTAACTGGGTTATGCACTCAGATGAGCATTTTTCAAAGAGCACTTAAGGTACTCTTTCAAGCTTCCAGAAGTAGTTGTGTGTAGCATCTGTATTTTACAAATGCTGGACTACATCAAAAAATTTCCTCAGGGAAAGTTTTAGAACTCCCATCAAGTAAAAGCACACATAAATATGTATTATCAGTTGAATAATCAGAATGCTGCTGAAAAAAGGATGGAGCTGCAGTTGGTATTGAATCCCAGCTTCCTATAGAATCAAATAGGTGTTAAACTAACATGATTTCAGTCCGATTTGTCTACACACCTATTGAAAATCCTTGTTTTCCTTCTTGTGTATTGCAGGACCTGAAGGATGGTGGAGTGGCCGAGGTTCTGCCAGATTCAATTCCTCCTGTCAACAATAAGGACTCTGAAATATGCTGTGCTCTCCTACCTGTTAACAAAGTGTCTCTTGTCCTGTTTCAGAAACCTATCCAGATTCCACCTTTTTTCCTCCAGTCTCCCCATCTTTTAGACTTATCAGGTGGAGTAAATTTTAATTTTTTAGCCATATCAGAAAAAGACACATTCTCTTTAGCAAAAACCTAAACAAGATCTGTTGGTCATTCAGTTGATATTATGGCAGGGAAGTAACTGTAACTGTAGTTCTTCAAGTGTTCATTTGTGATTTCACACTAATGGATTAATGCCCATACCTTGTGAGAATTTTCAGATCCTTCTAGAGTTAAAGGACTAAGGGGTATTTCCCCTTTACAATTGATTTTGTTGTTGTTCAGTCGCACAGTCGATTCCGACCCTTTGCGACCCTATGGACCATCGTTCTCCAGGCGCCTCTGTCCTCCACCATCCCCCTCAGTCCTCCCAGTTTTGTGCCCATTGTGTCTACAATACCATCTATCCATCTCATCCTTGGCCTCCCCCTTCTTCTTTTGCCCTCCACCTTTCCCAACATCACGGCCTTCTCAAGTGAATCCTCCCTTCTCATTTGATGCCCAAAGTACTTTAGCCTCATCTTTACTATTTGACCTTCCAATGAGCAGTCAGTGTTGATTTCTTCTAAGATTGACCTATTTGTTCTCCTCGCTGTCCAAGGTACCCTCAAAACTCTCCTCCAACACCACATTTCAAAGGCATCTATTCTTCTGCGTTCAGCTTTCCTAATTGTCCAGCTCTCACATCCGTACATTACCACTGGGAATACCATTGCTTTGACTATTCTAATTTTTGTTTTCAAGGTGATGTCTCTGCTTTTCACTATGTTCCCCAGGTTTCTCATGGCTTGTCTCCCTAGAATCAGCCGCCTCTTTATTTCATGGCTGCAATCTCCATCTGCAGTGATCTTAGATCCTAAGAAAGTGAAATCTGTCACTGCTTCTACTTCTTCCCCGTCTATTTTCCAGGAACTGATCGGACCTGTTGCCATTATCTTGGTTTTCTTGATATTGCGTCTCAAGCCAGCTTTTGCACTCTCTTCCTTCAAACCGATCAAGAGATTCTTTAGGTCTTCCTCACTTTCTGCCATTAGGGTGGTGTCGTCTGCATATCTCAGATTGTTGATGTTTCTCCCAGCAATTTTGATCCCATATTGTGATTCCTCCATCCCTGCATTGCGCATTATGTGCTCTGTGTATAAGTTGAATAAGCAGGGTGACAAAATGCAGCCTTGTCTTACTCCTTTTCCTATTCCAAACCACTCGGTCATTCCGTGTTCTGTCCTAACTGTTGCTTCTTGGTTCATGTACGGATTTCTCAGGAGGCATATGAGGTGTTCTGGTATTCCCATCTCTTTAATCACTTGCCACATCTTGTTGTGATCCACACAATCAAATGCCTTAGTGTAGTCAATAAAGCAAAAATAAACTTGTTTCTGGTATTCCTTTGTTTTCTCCATGATCCAACGTATGTTGGCAATGTGGTCTCTAGTCCCCCTGCCTCTTCTGAAACCAGCCTGCACCTCTGGTAATTCTCTTTCCACATGCTGCTGAAGTCTATCCTGTATTATCTTGAGCATCACCTTGCTGGCGTGTGGGATGAGCGCGATTGTTCGATAGTTTGAACATTCTTTGGCATTGCCCTTTTTTGGGATTGGAACATATACTGATCTTTTCCAGTCCTGTGGCCACTGTTTTGTTTTCCAAATCTGCTGGCATATTGAATGCAGTAATTTGATGCCATCATCTTTTAGAGCTTTGAAAAATTCAACTGGGATACCATCATCTCCACTAGCTTTGTTGTTTGCAGTGCTCTTTAGGGCCTTTCTGACTTCACTCTCCAGGATGTCTGGCTCAGGTTCAATTTCTTCATCATTGTGACTATCAGGAGTGTTGAGTTCCTTTTTGTAGAGTTCCTCTGTGTACTCTTTCCATCTTTTCTTAATCTCTTCTGCATCAGCTAGCTCCTTTCCGTCTTTGTCCCTTATCATGGTCATTTTTGCTTTAAATGTTCCCTTGATTTCCCGGATTTTTTTGAAAAGATCTCTGGTTCTGCCTTTTTTGTTGTTTTCTTCCATTTCTTTGCACTGTTCTTTTAGATAGTTTTCCTTATCTCTCCTTGCTTTTCTTTGAAATTCTGTGTTCAGATGATTGTATTTTTTCCTTTCTCCTTTGACTTTTGCGTTCCTTCTTTCCTCTGCTATTTTAAGAGCCTCATCAGACAACCACTTTGCTTTCTTACTCTTCTTTTCTTTTGGTATGGTTTTCTTTGCTGCTTCCTGCATGATGTCCCTCATCTCTGTCCATAATTCTTCTGGCACTCTATCTATTGAGTCTAAGCCATTGAATCTGTTCATCACCTCCACCGTGTATTCTTTAGGGATGCTGTCTAGGTGATATCTGTCTGGTCTCTTTGTTTTCCCTATTTTCTTTAGTCTAAGCCTGAATTTTGCAATCAGTAGGTTGTGATCTGAGCCACAATCTGCTCCAGGTCTTGTTTTTGCTGACTGTATGGAGGTTCTCCATCTTTGGCTGCAGAGTATGTAGTCAATCTGGTTTCGGTGTTGGCCATCTGGTGATGTCCATGTGTAAAGTCGCCTCTTGTGTTGCTGGAAGAGGGTGTTTGCTATGACCAGTGCGTTCTCTTGGCAGAACTCTATCAATCTTTGTCCTGCTTCATTCTGTGTTCCAAGACCGAACCTGCCTGTTATTCCCTCCACTTTTTGATTGCCTACTTTGGCATTCCAGTCTCCTAGAATAATTTGAACATCATTTCTTGGTGTTTGTTCTATGAGGTGTTGTAAGTCCTCATAGAACTGGTCCACTGTGGCTTCATCTGCACCCGTGGTTGGTGCGTATATTTGGATCACAGTAACATTGAAGGGTTTGCCCTGAATTCTTACTGACATCATTCTGTCATTTTTGAGGTTGTATCCCATTACTGCTCTTCTCACTCTTTTATTGACAATTATGGCTACTCCATGTCTTCTAAAGTTTTCTTGTCCACAGTAGTAGATGTGATGGTTTCCAGAGCTGAATTCGCCCATCCCTGTCCATTTGAGCTCACTGATTCCCAAGATGTCAATGCTTATTCCATTTAACTGAATAAATTAGATACTGTGGTAGCCTGAGGGGAGGTTGAATGGGACATGGGGCTTCACAGATGACAACTTGACAAACTACAGTTACAGGTAAGCAATCTGTCCTTTTTCATGGTCTCTTTTGAATGCACTAATTCTTGATTAGCAAGCTAATCCATCGGCTCAAGCAATGCCACAGACGTTTAATATTAATAGATATCCAATAAATAACTATGAGATCAAGTACCTTTACATATTTTGAATAACATTTATTTACAACAATAAAAATATGTAATTGGGAACATGATTTTATTTATGGAACTTGGAAACATGTATAAAGAGTTATATTTTTAGAAACAAATGTTTAAGTTATATGTAATTAATTCTTAAATTGGTATTGTAAAACATATAAATAGTATTTATGTATAACAAATCGTAATAGTAACAATAATTATAGAGATACCCATAGAATTCAAAATGGCTTTATAAATTATTATGAAAAGATAGGATATACCATTGATAATTTTAAAGGGAACAATAAACATTTTCAATTCAAGGAAACTAATTGTGATATGTTGCTTTTGAAGTTATAAGTAAAGTGAAATCAAAGATTTCATTTTGTTTCAAGGCAACTGAAATTTTTGTTTAGATGAAAATTGGTTTGATGTTTTGTTGATAATAATATCATCATTATGATTAAGTATAATGATTAACTAAATTGATTATAATGACTTGACGAATATTATTTCCCATTTTTAACAGGATCACGCTTCTGGAAAAAAATATCAATCACTGCATCGGTATTCCTGTAAAAAAAGTCATTCATCAAATTGGAAGATGTGGACAGTCCTGCAGTTGAATTAACCTCTTGTTTTTATTTTTCTTATTCTTGTTGATGGTTTTTTTTTCTGTTTACTGGTCTTAAGTTGAAAAGTTAAAAAGTTAATAGTTCAATTTGTAAATGTATATATTGCTTAGAAGTAATTTTTGTTATTGTTGATGTTAGGTTTTACTGTTTACTGGTCTTAAGTTTAAAAGTTAAAACAAAGTTAATAGTTTAATTTGCAAATGTATATATATTGTTTAGATGTTATTATTTTTGTTATTATTGTTGATGTTTGTTTTTTACTGTTTACAGTTTTTAAGTTTAAAAGTTAAAAGAAAGTTAATGGTTCAGTTTGTAAATGTATACATTGTTTTGAAGTTGGTGTTATTTTTGTTATTATTGTTGATGTTGGTTTTTTTACTGTTTACTGGTTTTAAGTTTAAAAGTTAATAGAAAGTTGAGTTCAGTTTGTAAATGTATATATTGTTTTGATGTTATTATTGTTCTTGTTTCTGTTTTTACTAGTTTAGAGGTTAAAATAAAGTTAATAGTTCAGTTTGTAAATGTATATATTGCCTAATTATTCACAAGTTCATGTTATTTCATTGTTGTGTTTGAATACCTTGGTGTTTTTCTAATTAATTTGCTCATGTTTACTAGATAAAGTATTACCCCTCCCCTATTCATTAAATAGACAAGACACAGGTTTATGGTGAAAGGCATTGGGGCATATTTATCATATAATTGTATCTGAGACTTATGGAACAGGAGACATCTTATCCCCTCTCCAGACCGAAGCAGGCGACCTCTGGCCCCTGGGCAGTGCTATACTTTTGACAGGTACTGCCCAGGCTGGCTAATTTGGGGAGACAACTCCACAGGCGTTTCCAGTTTTCTTCACATGAATGGATGCTGGATGTGTTGAATAGTTGTCTCATAATGTTCCTGTGTGCCAAACTGATTCCCTCGAATCATTCTTTCCACCTAGGTTTCACCTTGTCTAATGACACCCCCTCCCCAAAGAGTCACTGCTACATCCCTAACCCAGTACTACTTGCAACTAGAAAGGGCCAGTACCTGCTTGGCTCCTCTTGCCCAAGTGCCATCAAGGATATTGCAATACCCTTCCACAGGTCTTCCAATAGTATGTCAGCCCCTAAGTCACAAAAAGTGTCTCCACGGAACATTTCTGGGTGACCAGCTGCAGGCAAGAATGCAAAGTCTCAGATATTGCCTAGTATTCAAGACACAGCTATTTTCTACTGAATCAAAATACTCATCTCCAACGACTCCTGCTGTCATCTGGGCATTTCCTAGCCCAAGACTTGCCTACCCAGGGGTAGGAAAAGACAAAGAAAAAGCGCCCCCATGCATCTCCCCAGTAGAAGGTGTGGAAGAGTGAAAAACAAAGAAAGAAGCAGCAACTCAAAATGGAATCTTTTCTCCAAGCATTCAAACAGCAGGTGTCCACAGAACTTTGTAATAAATATTTTGCTCTTATCTCTGCCCCTGTGCAAGAAACAGCCCCAAGAACAGTGGTGGGCATTTTAAAAAATTCCTACCACACTGTGGGCGTGTCACTGGGTGGGCGTGGCCTGTTGGCCATGTGACTGCTCTTCGCTATAGAGCTATGAAAATAGAAGCCTCTTCTATTTTCATTACTCTATAGGGATTAGGGAACCTCTGAAGCCATTTCCCCCTTGCCCAAGGCTTTTCCAGGGCTCCGTTTCACCCCAAAGTGCCTCCCCAGCCACTCCGGATTCTATGCAGAATTTTACCTAGCAAAAATGGCAACCAGATTCCACCTCCAGATTCTTAACATCATCATCCTTACAGATTTCCCAGGAGAATTCTCCTTCATCTCAGAATCCAACACTAGCACTGTGGACTAATTCTTTTTTCTCCAGGAACCTTTCCCACATGGCGGAGAATTTCAACGTCAATGCTCATCTTTAAAATGACCACTTCCCTGTCTGCTTACAAATTATGCTTGCCATTCAACAGCTCCATCTAGAGAAACAATTTCTTCTACCTATCCAACCCTCAGGACAAGGCAAATGCTGCATCAGGTATTTCCCATACCTTGGTGAGAAGAGGAAAAATATGCTAACAGAGAAACTCATGCAGAACCTTTGACAGGACCTGTTGCCTGCGAAAACCATCCAGGATCTCCTGACAACACATGCAAAGATAATATCAGAATGCCAGCAACATCTAAGCTGAAAGATCAGCTCCTATACCAAGGCAACCATACACCCTTCCAGGTCATGGGTTGATAAGGACTGTATAGAGGCCAAAAAAAATTTGGCCACCACTTATCTTTCGCACAGAGGCAATGTTGGCCCTTTCACTGTAGTGCAGGGATTCTCAACCTGCTGCCCATGGGCCAGATGCAGCCCATGGTGCATTTCATGTTGCTCCCTACTGCCTCCACCACACCAGGAAGTGCCATGTGGTGGAGGAAGGGAAAAATGGCTGCCCGGCCCCTGAAGCTGTCTGAGGGAGCATGATCAGTGGTGGGCACCGACCAGTTCGCACTGGTTCGGGGGGGGGGGTGTTAGTAAAATTGGTTGGCCCCACCCACCTCCCTGCCCCGCCCACCTCCCTGCCCCACCCCACCCCACCCTGCCCACCTTCACCTCCACCTCCAAATCCGGGTGCGCCTTGTGTGAGCGCATGGAGCCGATGGCCCTGGGGTGGCACCCTGCCATAGTGTGGCTGCCTCCCCTGGGGTTCCACTTCCCCTGTGCACCAGGCCGCCTAGGCCTCAGCCATCGCCTGGTCGCCTGGCATGAACTCCACCCAGCAGGCGCTGCTGCTGCTAGAAGCGGTGGCAACCACTTCTCAGCCTTTTGGCTAAGATCAAGTCTAGAAGCGATGGCAGCGCATGCGGCTGGGGGAAGGAGAGGAAGGAGCTCGCGCTGCTCGGACCAGCCCGCACACCACCGCTGCTGTGCAGAGCAGCAGCCCTCTACCATCTGTCTGCCCGGTGTGAACTCTACCCAGCAGGCACTGCTCTGGGCAGCACAAGTTCCTCCCACCCCTTCCCCCAGCTGCCCACATTGCCACCTCCCTGAGCAGGACCCGCAGCAGCCGCTTGAGGAGAAGGAAGAGCCGTTGCCACCGCCATTGGAGGGGAACTGATAGGGACCACTTCATTGGGAAGGTAAACAGAGTTCTCTGTGTGTGGGAGCAATAGGGACTTGGTTGGGAAGGTAAGCAGCGTTCCATGTGGGGTGGGGGTACGGGGGGAGGGGAGCAATAAGGACCGCATTGTTGGGAAGGTAAACAAATTTCCGTGTAGGGGTGGGCAGGGGAGCAATAGGGTCCACTTCATTGGAAAGGTAAACAGTTCCTTGTGTGGGGGTGGGGTGTGGGAGACATGGAGCCTTGGGCAGGTTCTGGGGTAGGCTAAGGGGGTTTTCTAGTGGGGGGACAAGGGCCATGGAGTTCCTGGCGCCAGTTAGTCTTTAAGGTGCCACAACATTTTTGTCTTTTTGTTTTTTCCTGATATGCTTAAAACACAGACTAACACAGCTACCATTTCAAAAGTTGTATTCTGTGCAAGCATATCAGAGAAAGACAAAAACGTTGTGGCACCTTGAAGACTTACTGCTGTATTTTAATGTGAGCTTTTGTGGATCAAGTCCACTGGCTTTTTTGCTGTAATCAGAGATGAGCACTGAATCCTAGAGTTGGATACAACTGGCTTTCAAGCAAGGGCAACCTGTACCTTTACCTAATAACAGAAGATCCCTGATTGGTATTCAAATTTGCTGTGAGGCTTTGGCCCTGTTTAGTTGCAAGTGGTTAGTAAAGTTAAAGGTTGCCCTTGCTCAAAAGCTAGTCATATCCGACTCTAGGACTGCAGTGCTCATTTCCATTTACAGTCAAATAGGCAGTGCTGTCTGTTTGCAGACATTTTCATGGCCATGTGGCAGGCATGACTATATCACCCACCCAGTCACATGGCTCCGCCCACAACATAGGCTTCGCCCACTGTGTGGTAGTGAAATTTTTTGATGCCCATCACTGAGCATGACCCAGCCCCTGGCTTAAAAAGGTTAAGAACTCCTGCTCTAGTGCTTCCTGAACCTCAAAAAAAGATAACAAACAGCTATTGAATGACAAGAAAAAAGAGGCAATGAGGGCCACCTGGTCAAAGTTTGTTCAGACAGCCAGATTAAAAGAGTCAGCCCTTTTCTGGTCTGGGGGAAGGAAGGCAGACACACCAAGAACTGTTTTTTTATTTAAAGGAATGTTGGTCTAAACTTTTGGCCTTGTAGTTCACCCACATGGACAACAGCAGACAAATCACCAAAGATTGTGGTTCAATACTGTTCCCATATTTAAGAAAGGAAGCATGTAGGACCCCAGGAACGAAAGGGCAACCAGTCTACTAAACATCATCAGTAAACTCTATGTCAGCCATCTGTACTCAAGAGCTGGCTGGAAGTGGAAAACCTAACAGCAGAGAAACAAGCTGGCTTTAGAGAGAGCCATACCTGTCAAGATTTGGACATGAAAATAAGGGAAACTTTAGGCCATGCCCTTTTCTCGCAAACCATGCCCCCTACTCCCCAAAATCTAGGCACATCCAAGAGCCTAGAAGTGGAGGAGCCAAAGAGGAGTATTGAGCTCCCCTGGTGGAGGAAGAACCACCCCATAGGCACAACTGCTTCTCCTCACAGGGAAAAAGGCAGCCAACAAACCAGGCTTACTGTAATAATTCTATTTTAAATTCTCCCCTATTCGACTGCATTTCATATTATGGTGATTTTTCATGGAACTGTTTTTTTTTTTTTTACATTTTAATCAGTTAATTGTCTACTGTCTTAGCGTTTTGTGCCTCAATTTCATTTTCATACAGCCAACATGACGGAGACCATCCCAGAGCCCCTGCGGGATAGGATGGAAATGATCAACATCTCAGGATACGTCACCCAAGAGAAGCTGGCCATCGCCCAGCGTTACCTGGTCCCCCAGGCCTGAGCCCTGTGCAGTTTGGACGAGAGCAAGGTCTCCATCATGCCCAAGGTCCTGACCGTCCTCATCAAGCAATACTGATGGGAGAGCAGCATGCAGAACCTCCAGAAGCAAGTGGAGAAGGTGCTCTGGAAATTCGCCTACAAGATCATCAGTGGGGAAGCCACGAATGTGGACATGACGCCCGGGAATCTCCTGGACTTCGTGGGGAAACCCAACTTCACTGTTGACTGGGTGAAGCGCCTGGCCTGGACAGCCATGAGTGGCTTGACCTTCTTCATCGAGACCTCCCTGCAACACCTGAAGAAGGATAGCAAAGACAGGTCTCTGGAAGTCATGGGCAAGGTGGACGATGTGATGAAATAGAGTGTCAAGAGCACCTACACCTTTGCCCGGGCATTCCTGATGCAGAGGATGCCCACCAATGACTTCCTGGAGATGTCCCACCTCCACGTGCCAGAGGGTGTCACCCTGAAGGAAGGCCCAGGTGCAAGCTGTACCATCGTCATGGCCTTGCTGCCTCTGATGGCTGGCGCTGAATCGGCTGATGAGGCAGAATGTGGCCATGACCGGGAAGGTTTTGCAGATGGGAAAGATCCTTCTGGTGGAGGCATCAAAGAGAAAACCATTGCAGCCAATGATGCGGTGTCTCCTGCATCATCTTCCCCTCAGAAAACAAGAAGGATTACGGGAACCTGGCCGAATTCATCATGGAAGGGCTGGAACTGCATTTCGTCAAGCACTACAACGAGATTTTTGACATCGCTTTCCCAAAGCTCAATTCCCCCGGTGGATGAAGGAAAAAAGCTCGGCTTTTCCTCAGACATTTACTCAGTCGACTCCCAAGACGAGAGTGGACTTAGAATTACTAATTCCCACCAATTATGGCTTGGCATTGTTTCCCCCTCCCACCCCCACACACATTGCCTTGATCTCAGAACCAGGTGTCGCATCTCTTCCCTCTGGCCATGGCAACAGCAGAGGAGGTTAAAGGGCTGCATGGGTCTCCAGGTGGCTGAAGACTGGGTGCCGCATTTCCACCCCAATGGCCACGGCAACACCGGAGGAAGTTAAAGGGCCACCTGGGTCTCCAGGTGGCTGAAGACCGGGTGCCGCATCTCCTCCCTCCAGCCATGCCAATGCCAGAAGATATTAATGGGCCACCTGTGTCTCCAGGTGGCTGAAGACCAGGTGCTGTGTCTCCTCCCTCTGGCCACTCCAATACTGGAGGTGATTAAAGGGCCGCCTGGGTCTCCAGGCGGCTGAAGACTGGGTGCCACGTCTCCTCTCTCCAGCCATGCCAATGCTGGAGGAGGTTAAAGGGCCACATGGGTCTCCAGGTGGTTGAAGACTGGGTGCCACATCTCCTCCCTCTGGGAACATTGAGCCCCAGGCTCCAAAAACCTCTCCATCAGAGGAATGGAGCTAAGGATGGGCTGCCAGGAAGCAGGCTGCTATCCTCAAAAAACATCAGAGGAAGGCAAGAGACAACTCCCTCCCTCACATTGAGGATGTGGCACTAATTTGGACTTTGTAATTTCTGGATCTTTAAATATGTCATTTATGGCCAGGCTATATTTATTTATTTATTTACTTATTTATTTATTTTTCACGCTTATATACCGCCCACTCAGGTACAACCCAACTCAGGGCGGTTTACATAGCGGACAGTAAATACATAAAAGACACATAATAAAACAAAGTTAAAAGTTAAAAAACCCACCCCTAAAGGTGCGCAAGAACCAAAGGGACCTTGGGGGGAGGCACACTTCTCTATACCAACCACCCAACGGTACCCCCATCCCCACCCGCACCCCAAACTTGGCCCGCCAGCCAGGTCTTTAGTTCCTTCCTAAAGGGCAACAACTCCATCTGGAGATGCAGTTCCACAGGCAGGAGTTTCCAAAGGGCCGGTGCAGACACGGAGAAGGCCCTCCTCCTTGTGCCAGAGAGGCGAGCCCCCCTGGCTGATGGCACAATTAGAGAGCCCCTCCGGTCCGCTCTGGTTGGACGGACAGACGTACTTAGGGCAAAGCGGTCTCTAAGATACCCTGGCCCACTACCATGTAGGGCTTTAAAGGTCAAAACCAGCACCTTGAATTGCACCCGGAGACAAACTGGTAACCAGTGCAGCCCCTGAAGCGGTGGTGAGGCATGGGCATAACGTCCACACCCCATCACCACCTGGGCCGTGGCATTCTGGACCAGCTGCAGCCTCCGAATGGTCATCAAGGGCAGCCCCATGTAGAGCGCATTACAGTTGTCTAGTCTGGAGGTCTCCAGAGCGTGAGTGACCATGAGCAAAGAGTCCCGGTCCAGGAGCGGGCGCAACTGGCGAATCACACGAAGTTGGGCGAAGGCTCTCCTGGCCACAGCCGCCACCTGTTCTTCTAGCAGCAGCCGCGAATCCAGGAGGATCCCCAAGTTGCGCACCGGGTTGGTCTGGGGCAAAACAGCCCCATCCAAAACCAAAGATGGTAGCTCCCAGGATAACACAGGACCCCCTATCCATAGCCACTCAGTCTTACTAGGATTCAGCTGTAGCCCATTTGCCCCCATCCAGACCCCAACAGCCTCCAGACAGCTGGAAAGGACTTTGACTGTATCACTGGGGTCCCTATGGGCCGAGATGTACGACTGTGTGTCATCCGCGTACTGGTGGTACCGCACCCCGTGGGAACGGATGATCTCACCCAGCGGCTTCATGTAGATGTTAAATAGGAGAGGAGAGAGTACCGAGCCCTGAGGCACCCCATATTTTAGGGGCCTAGGACTCGACCTCTCACTCTCCAACCACACCGACTGGGTCCAGCCCCTCAGAAATGAGGAAAACCAGGACCACACCGTGCTCTGGATCCCCAATCCTCAGAGCCGTTCCAGAAGGATACCGTGGTCAACGGTATCGAAGGCCGCTGAGAGGTCAAGAAGAGCAAGGACAGACGGATGACCGCCATCCCGCTCTCGCCAGAGATCATCCATCAGCGCGACCAATGCAGTCTCAGTACCATATCCAGGTCTGAATCCTGACTGGAATGGGTCCAGATATTCCGCTTCATCCAGTACCCCCTGCAGCTGACGTGCCACTGCCTTCTCCAGAACCATAAACATAGGTAAGCCGATAGAAGGGATTTCTTTTGATTTGAAAGTTAGGAAGATCCTCTTGTGGTTTTGAAGACTAGGAAAGATGTGGATGCTTCATATCTCATCTTGATTTATATTGCAATTTTACTACTCCTTAAATATGAGCAGAAATGCTTTTTTTAAAGTGCCCTCCTTTTAACTTCTACCTCTTGATATATTTCAAGTACCCCTAATGTTAACTTCTGTTTTCTTTGTTGTTCTATGCTGGTCTTGGACCATAATAATGATTTGATTTGAGCTTAGTGGCCACAGCTTCCTTCGGTGGCACAGTCTCTGGAACAAGCGAATAGGACAAGCCACGGAGGGGCCTGAAAGAGAAATATGGCCGATTTAAGCCCATGTACACTTGAAGAGCGTATTGAAAAGCATATTGTGACAAGGCCACATCCACATGAAAGGAGCCTCACCAAAGACTGCTATTTCAGACTGCTATTTCAGACTGGGCAACAGTAGGGAACGGTGGCAATGGCTAATCCTTTCAACCCAGTAGCACCTCTTTTGAGCAGAAATAGCTACAATAGAGAAATAGCCCTTCTCAGAGCCCAAATGGACAGTGATATCAGTCATCATTGAAGGAATATCCTCAGTTAAAGAACGCGTGATTCAGAAACTCTGCAATAAACATAGGTGTGATCTACTATGTGTGCAAGAAACTCACAGGGTGGTACTGATGAATGAAGTGCAAAGGGTAGCTATATATGACAGGACTTTTCTTGGTGGTGGCATCCAGGAGATGGAAATTCCTTAAAATGGGCATCTGCTTGTCCTTCTGCCCTGGGTTTTTCCCCCATTTATTTTGTGTATTTATTTATTCATGCAAGTTTTTAGACGTCTGGGAAGTGTTGCATTTGTTTGACTGGTGATTCTTGCTAATGGAAAGCTCTCTTGTGGATTTTAAAAATGCTTTATTTCCATCCCCTTAGCAAACAGGAGGATTCTTCAATTTGTTACAAAACAATTTGTTCTGGATTCCACCCTATCCTCCCCAAAACAGTCACATATAACATTGACTTCGCAACTGTTTCCATAAGGTTGTATCTCATCAATTATTAATGCATTTTAGAAGGAAAGAAAGAACCAATGAAGCAATCATTGCGAAAACCAATTAATGTTGATTTATTGGCATCCATTCTGTATTGTAAGAATACATCTCTAGTGCAATCCTATGTATATTGGTGCCACTACCCAACCCTGCTGGCTTGTTTAGCCAGCTTGTGGGGGGTTTACCTTCCTGGCTGTCCTTTTAAGTGGGTTGGGGAGGGTTAGGGTAGTTTAATTAGACAACATTTACTTGGTTTTAACTGGTTTTAGATAGGGATTTACCTGATGTTTTTAGCTGATGCAGATGTTTTAGCTAATGTTTTTAGCCGATGCTTTGATCTGATTTGTGAACCACTTTGGGTCACCCTAGGGTGAGGAAGGTGGTATATAAATATTGTAAATAAATAAATAAATAAACTTCCTCTCTCAAAGAAGGAAGGTGAATTGGTGTGGATTCCTCCACTTTGACAGCAGTACTACTCCACCAGAGAATGGCATGTGAAGGAAGGTTGCTTCTTTCTGATAGACTTCTGCACTGGATTATGCACTGCTATGAACATGTCTCAAAGAACATTTAGGGCACTTTTTGAAGTTCCCGGATGTATTTCTCTGTGTGCTTATCTTATATCAGTAACCAGAGTAATGCAGTCTATTTCCTACTCAACATTTGTGAACACAGTGGCCTAGGAGGAAAAGGCACAGGAACGTGAAAACCGCTCCAGTGGAAGATTGGCACCTGGGACTGCGAGAGAACAGGCCCTTTGCAAACAATGAAAGGAGAAGTGGTGTGGATTCCTCCACTTTGACAGCAACACCACTCCAGCAGAGGATAGCAGGTGCAGGAAGAGGTCTGCCGTTTGATAGATTTCTGCACTGGGCTATGCACTGCTATGAACATGTTTCAAAGAGCACTTAGGGCACTCTTTGAATCTCCCAGAGGTAGTGCTGTGTGTGTAGCAACTGAATTTTCTAGGTGCTGGACTGTCCTAACTTCTTCCTCAGGGATCCTTTTAGCTCTCCCATCAGGTAAATACATACCCACACATTTGTATTATCATTTGAGTAATCATCGTGCTGCTAAGTAAAGATGGAGCTTTGATTTGGCTCAGGACTTATATTTGGCACCATCCTGCCCAGTTGCTGCACTCGAGGTAATGAATTAGGCTGTCTAATATTTCATTCACTTCTACTCTATGTTTATTTTTTTAACACTACATTTTTAACACTACATTTTAGGGTGGGTTGGCAGTATTTTTTTTCTGTTAAAGTTTACACTGCTTCTGGTAATAAATGAGAAGAGACCTACTGCACTGGGACCTTTTGGGGGGGGCTGGGGTGAATTGAATTGCTTTGTTGTTTTTGCCACTGTCAGGTTGTCTGTTGTACCCTGATATGCTTTTGCATTTTTATTGAACTGTATTTATTGTATTTGCTGTACTTTTGTCCTTGTGTAAATCATTATGTATTTATTTTGTTTATTGTACTTTGTTTACTGTATGATTTGTGATGCTTTTGATTGTGTATATTATTATTACTGTTTCTTGCACTTTCCTTGATGTAAACCGCTTAGAGTCACCTCTGGTTGAATAAGCGGTATGCAAAAATAAAGTGAAATGAAATAAGGCACTTCAGCTAGCTAAATGTTTGGCACCAGAATCAATCCCCTTCATATCAAAGGAGTATGCTCTGCAGCTGGAATTTACATATGTTCCCTTTTAACAATCTGATAGCATTTAATTTCAGCTATATGCACACAGACACATTTTAGATCCTTCTGACAAGTAAAATATCATGGCCAGAATCATATTCATTATGGCCTTAAATCAGTAGATCCAAGTCCAATATCCAATATCATTTTGTCTTCACTTATCAATTTAAGCGCAAATCAACTGAATTCCAAAATGTTCTATCCTTTGCCTTCTGGTAGACAGCTATAGATGACTTAGATATGTGATACTTTACTGATGTTAAGTGTGTTTTCAGGCACTGGTGAGGTTCCAAGAGGAGTAACTTTTGACATTTAAAGCAGCCAAGTTCTAATATTGATGTATTCATGCTTGCAATTAGTCATTGTCCAAGGGAATGTAAGAGTTCATTCAAGGGTAGGTTACCATCGTAGCCTTCACCTCAGACAATGAAACATTTTCTCCATTGTTAAAATACTTTTAGTATGCAGATCTAGGCAAAAAAGTAAGAAACATATACGTTTTGCTTTTTTAATTGTGTAAGCCACCCAGAGTGGGAGTCCATCCCAGATGGGTGGGGTATAAGTCCAATAAATAAATTAAATAAATAAATTTTATTCTTGCAGATGTTTGAGATAGACTATCAGCCACCATCACATGTATTCATTTATTCACCAAATCAATCAATCGATCAGATTCACAAGGAATTCAGCTCCATTATTCCACCCCTGTATTTGTTGTGATGTAATTCAACAGGTTTATGCCTCACGCACTGGATTTGGTTGATAAGAAACCTAGGTGACACCTAAGAATAATGAACAGGAGCATCCAGAAGTTCCAAGACTGAATGGATCAATTGTATTGTTTTAAAGAATGAGCACCATACATATATGTCCAGTTTGAGCAGAAATCACAAATCTCAACAACAGCCATAAAAGTCAATTGAAATCAAGGATAAATGATTACAGTCATCACTACAAAAATGAATGTGGATGTTTTTCTCAGCAATTGTGGTGTTCTACCTGTGAACTGTGTGTCACAGTCTCTGGGCTGTCCCACCTTAAATACTCGGATCAGAATCTTGCACAGTCCTTCCACTGTGCCTTCCTTGGACATCTTCCTTCCTTGGACAGTTTCTGAGCTTATGCAAAGACATGCTACTGCCTACCTCTTTGAGCAACCTCACATGCTATTCAACTTCTTGTGAAACAGACTGTTGTAAGATCAGAAGGACAACCCATGGTTCTTCCTTTGGAAGTGTCAGGTTTCAGTGACAAATAGATGGAATAATCCATCCCAACAGATAATGGTTTTTTTAACAATGTTTAAAACAGGTATAAATATGTAAAATGCCATGCGCTCGGCCCCGGCGAGGGCGAAGAGGTCCTGCCGGCCACTCCAATGGCCGGCGTCCTGGGGCTCTGACCTCCCCCCCTCGCCTAGGACTTAAAAGGCGAGGGGTGCCGGGAGGAACTTTGCTGCCACGCGCTCGGCTCCGGTGAGGGCGAAGAGGTCCTGCCAGCCACTCCATCGGCCGGCATCTTGGGGCTCCGACCTCCCCCCCCCTGCCTAGGACTTAAAAGGCAAGGGGTGCCGGGAGGAACTTTGCCGCCACGCACCTGGCTCCTGGCGCAACTGGTACTTTGGTAATTTTGTTATGTTACGTGATGTTTTCATCCTTTGTGATTCTATTGTAATTATTGATATATTATTTTGATGTGGTGCTGATATTTGTATTATTTGTATTATTGTTGACTGTTCTGCCTTATACTGTATTTATTTATAACATTGTATTTATTATTATAATTTGAATATTGTATCTTTATGTAAACTCTGTGGGGTGTCCCAGGGTCATTTATATGTTGTTAGCCGCCCTGAGTCGGCCATGTGTTGAGTAGGGCAGGATATAAAATTGAATAAACATAAACAAACAAACATAAAATATGTTGCTTATTATTTATGATTATCACTACACAAAGTCTTTATATTGTATTTTCCACTATGTATATTATTAAATGATTGCATATAAGTATTAAAGTAATATAGGGATGCACTTTCGTGATTTTGCTTCCACTTGGTCACAAAATACTAGCTGAAATATATGAAATGTTATGAATCATTTTGTAAATTTATAAATTATATTTATTGTATTTTTTTAAAAAATACATTTAAAATATTAAAGTGTTGTATTTAAAATGCATTAAAGTACTTCATTTATATACATCTGAAGTGGTCGTCTCAACTACGTACATTTTCTAGCACAGATATCTTGTGGCTAGCCTTGGTACTGAATCTAAAACCCACACATGCCCTATTTCCCAATCCCTTATTTTGGGGTTGCCCATGGGCTGTGCAGTTTATTCCCAGCTGCATAGCCTGGCTCTTCCCTAAGGGGGCACAGTGGTGAATTGAACTCCCAACTTCTTGCTCCAAAGCCTGGTACTTAAACCACTGAGCTATCCAGAATTTTCTTATGCAGAAATGCAGTACTACATCAAGACTGATAGGCTCTGATATTCTAAATTTCTTCTGTTCATGCAAAACATACTAGAATACTACAGTTTCTAAAATATCTTCACATTTTCAGCTATCAAATCAATTGAGTTAACAGGAACTCTCCCCTACATACATTAGCTGGACTTAAAGTAAACCATGGTTCCAAATTAAATTCTACTTATCCAAAGGAGCTTGGTCATTAAGATCACAGCACATAAAGAAAGAAGATTGGGATATAACATCTATAGTCTTATTTGGTTGTTTTGTGGCGAGGCACACATCTATATATTTTATATACTTTTCCAGGTTTTTGAGAGCATAAATTATATTGATACAGTATTCACTATTGCTGTTCAGGGATGAGTGATAATTAATTTCCCCTTTGGTTTTTCAATCAACCAATCAATCTTTATTATGGTCCAAGACCAGCATGGTACAGCAAAGGAACAGAAGTTAAAATACATATTAAAATATTTATTAAAATGAGCATATTACGGTCCGGGGACAGCATAGTACAGCAAAAGAGAAAAAAGCAGAAGTTAAAATGAGGATACATAAAATACATTTTAAAAAGAGTGAGCCTGCTCTGAGTTATGAATGTCAGATTAATACATAGGATTAATGATGCTACATCTATTACCAAGCCTATGGTGTAGTGTGTATGGTTTATTTAGCTGAAGGATCTGCCAAGATTGTTCTTCTGATCCTACATGCTGCAGCACAGAACCTGGCAGTGTTGCAGTTGAAGATGGGGCTTTCATCAGATAACAGCCAGTGTGTGTGTATGTGCTGTTTGACTGACCCAGATATGTGCAGATCAGCGGAGACATGAACTCCGTATCAATGAGATGACATAAATGTGACACTGACAAAGCAATCAAAGCTTCATAAATATGAATACTATCCTACATCTACAGCTTATTTCCTTTCATACTTGTTAGCCAAAATCCTATTTTGTACAGTTATTCCTGAGAAAGGCTGGACATGTCAATGGTGTGGGGAGAAACTAATTAAAGACTCCTGTTCCACAGCTTGTCGGACTTCATTTCATGCAAGCAGTGAGGGCTCTAGGCAGAAGGAAGAAGTCTTTAATCATCTAAAATTGCCACTACAAGATAATATTAGCAGCAGAAAGAGGTTGTCAATAATGAAAATTTCTTCTTTCTTATGTAGGGATCTTGTGGCTTGCATGCAATGAAATGGATTACTTATAAACTGGGCAAGCGATGGAAGAGAAAGAGGAAATATTTCATTATAATCTCCCCCACCATCTTGTCTGAATGTCATAATCTCTCCATAGGTGTAACATACACAACAGGATTCTGCTTATTAACTAATTTTGTTAAACAATATCCAGAGATGAGTTAAGATTTACATTAAAATTGTGTTAACTTGTACATAAAATTAACTTAGCTGATATTTAGATTTTATAAATTTATTATCTAAATATTAATTGATACCTAGATAATGAAATGCAATTTAGGAAATTAGGCTAAGGATCCAGTGAAATTTTGATACATGTTGCCAAATATAAGCAACTTGGAAATGGCTGAGTGAACAGTGCAATTATAACAACACAGCAACAATTAAATGGCCCTCTAGAGCCACTTCCTAAGGTTAAATATGACATAAAGATCACTTCCCTGTATCAGCAGGTATTTGATCCTTCAGTTTCAGTTTTCCTCAGATCCAAAAATAGTTAATAAAAAAATCCTAGTAATACATAATATGTATGTATTTCCATGGCACATGACCAGAAATGGCACTACAGGCTACTGCCTACAATGTCATATTTAGAAGGAACAAACTGTGGTATTTTAATGGCAGCCATTTTGTTAGCACATGTCTAGAACAACAGGGACATTTGCACCACCAACACCCATTATGACTCAGGTACTTTACTTAAATATGAGGTTCACTGTTTCTCACAGTTTCAGGTATCTGCAGAAGATCTGAAAATGCCATGTATACTATACTTGTTCAGCTGCACTTTATGATTTGTAATTTTGGGATGAGGAGTAGGAGAAGAACTATTTTAAATTGCTTAAACATTTTGGAATAAATGTAATCATACCAGATACCAATTACATGATATTTAATAAAAGTGGGGAAGGGTGAAGAGAGAAAAAGATTTAGGAGGGGTGAGGAATGAAGCCTCTTTAGAAATGATCCTCAACACTCTTTTATATTGAGCATAGACATAGACATAAGAAGTGTTTTTAAAGCTAATTATGAAGATTTCTTTATATTGTGGCATATGTAGAGGGACGGATGAAGCTACTTTCCCAGAAAAATATTAAACTATACTTGAAGAAGAATCAACAATATGCTTGATCTCTCCCAGAATGTTTTGCTGAACATCTGCTACATTCTTCTTTGCTGCAATAAGAAGTTTCCCAATTTCTTCATCTGTGTAACTCAGCTTGAAGGTACTAAATGTGTTTCTATATTCAGCAATTTTATCTGAAAAAGAGGTTCATTGGTGGTATTACTGGTAGTAGCATCACACACTTCACGATTCCTCTGAAATATTTCCGACGCTTGTTATGTTTAATTATAGTTTAAAAAACACTAATATCATAAAGATCCAACATTATACTCTTACTTTGACAGTTGACTGTGTTAAACAGTGGGAAATGCATGACAGTTAGGTCATCTCCTCTGAAGATGTAGCAATTGGATGGATTGTCTTTATTTTGCAGTTCATGCTCCTCTATCCTGGGAAATTTAATTCCACGAACTTTACAATATTCCGCAGTTTTTTTGACAGTCTTCATACACACACAAAAAAAGAAAAAGAAAAAGAAACCAAGGCAGGATTATCAAATTGCCATGCCCATTTTGAAAAGTAACTGTCATCTAATTCTCTGGTTGATTGGCCGAGGACAACATTTGTTTTCCTTAATACCTTAAAACATCACTATATGGTAGTGGGCCAGGTTACCTCAGAGACCGCATCGCCCTAAGGACGTCTGTCCGTCCAACCAGAGCAGACTGGAAGGGGTCTCTAATAGTGCCATCGGCCAGGGGGGCTCGCCTCTCTGTCACAAGGAGAAGGGCCTTCTCTGTGTCCGCACCAGCCCTTTGGAACCTCCTGCCAGTAGAACTGCATCTCCAGACGGAGTTGTTGCCCTTTAGAAAAGAACTAAAAACCTGGCTGGCGGGCCAAGTTTGGCGTGCAGGTGGAGGGGTGGCTTCCGTTGGGTAGTTGTTATAGAAGAGTATGCCTTCCCCCCCACAGTTCCTCAGTACCTGCACCCCTTTTTAGGGGTGGGTTCTTAACTCTGTTTTTATCTGTTTTATTCATGTTGTGAACCGCCCTGAGTCTGCCGTGGTCGAGTGGGCGGTATAGAAATCTAACAATAAATAATAAATAAATAAATAACTTCAGCAGCTTAGGATGTGACATAAAATTATTTCCTCTTTCAGTATTACATTTGATTTAAAACACAGAGAAATATACACAGACACAGATACAAGGATAAGAATAATATCTGAAGATATTCCTGACAGAACTGAGCTTCTGACTTCATCAGTTTGCTGAGCAAAGAAGATTGTACAGGACTGCTACGGCTCCCACTTCTACCTCTAAATTATGGTAGCTAGATAGAATATGAAGTCTGAAGACCAATTCAAGCCTTGTATCCCTACACCATTAAATTCAACGGATTACCTCAAAAGGGTCCCCAGCGCTGTAGTCAAAGGACAGGATCAGCTTCACATTTCTCTCGGGATCCAGAACAAGAGGGTAAGCACTGTTTATGGCCAGGCCAGCATCAATCAGAGAGACAACCTCTTTCTTTTTTAGATCAGGCACTTTGACATCCGCTAACAACAAGAAGTGAAAATGAATGTTAATGTAATGGTCAGCAACCAAGGCTGAAGCACAAGAAGTGGTTGATAAATGTATTTTCCTGAGAATTGGGCTAAGGAGAAAATGAGACTCAGCTGAAGATCGTTTATGAAAATATATATGCATTTGTGTTTCCCCCAACTCTATTGTTCTGTAGAAAACAGATTGTGTGCTTGTGGGGAAAATTTGTCAGGACCCATTTTCTGCTCCAGTAACCTCAGATACCACCAAAGATCCACAAATAAAAGATTGTGTTTGTGTGTGTGTGTGTGTGTGTGTGTGTGTGTGTGTGTGTGTGTGTGTGTATAATTTTAAACATAAACAATAAAAACCAATAGTATACAAATACTGAATATAAAAACTCCCTCACAAATTACAAAAAAAAAACCTGAAGAAATATAACATAAAGACAAAACCTTATATAAACTACTATGTGCAGCCACCACCTTAGTGGGACACTGTATATCTTCTTATAATTATTTTCTATGTAGTATTTCATTTATATATTTGTCCCCTCTTTCCAAAACATATAAATATTCTTGTCCAGGCCTTATTCATTTCCCCTTCATTCACACATATTCAATAAAATCGACCCTTATCTCTAAAATCAGACTGTTTAACAGAAATCCCTTTTTAAATACAAAATATAGCTGCTAGTCTTTAAAGTGCTGCAGTGATTTTGTTTTTTTAATTATTTTTTGTTTTTATTTTCTAAATGCAAAAGGTTTTTTTCTTTTTTTAAAAAAAAAAACCCTAAAGTTTCAAAACCAAATGTTGAAATGAAAATCATAATTTCCACTATGCAAACAGGATTTTGGGGTTTTAAAAAGTGCAAGGGGACTCTGTGGCTTTAAAAAAAATTGAATGGCTATTCCTTTATTGGGTATATATTATAAACATAAAAGATGATGGCGTCAAATTACTGCATTCAATATGCCAGCAGATTTGGAAAACAAAACAGTGGCCACAGGATTGGAAAAGATCAGTATACGTCCCAATCCCAAAAAAGGGCAATGCCAAAGAATGTTCAAATTACCGAACAATTGCACTCATCCCACACACCAGCAAGGTGATGCTCAAGATAATACAGGATAGACTTCAGCAGCATGTGGAGAGAGAATTACCAGAGGTGCAGGCTGGCTTCAGAAGAGTCAGGGGGACTAGAGACCACATTGCCAACATACGTTGGATCATGGAGTAAACAAAGGAATACCAGAAACAAGTTTACTTTTGTTTTATTGACTACACTAAGGCATTTGACTGTGTGGACCACTACAAGATGTGGCAAGTAATTAAAGAGATGGGAATACCAGAGCACCTCATATGCCTCCTGAGAAATCTGTACATGAACCAAGAAGCAACAGTTAGGACAGAACACGGAATGACAGAGTGGTTTGGAATAGGAAAAGAAGTAAGACAAGGCTGCATTTTGTCACCCTGCTTATTCAACTTATACACAGAGCACATAATGCGCAATGCAGGGATGGAGGAATCAAAATATGGGATTAAAATTGCTGGGCGAAACATCAACAATCTGAGATATGCAGACGACACCACCCTAAAGGCAGAAAGTGAGGAAGACCTAAAAAATCTCTTGATTGGGCTGAAGGAGGAGAGTGCAAAAGCTGGCTTGAGACTCAAGAAAACCAAGATAATGGCAACAGGTCCGATCAGTTCATGGAAAATAGATGGGGAAGAAGTAGAAGCAGTGACAGATTTTACATTCTTAGGATCAAAGATCACTGCAGATGGGGATTGCAGCCATGAAATAAAAAGGCGACTCATTCTTGGGAGACAAGCCATGAGAAACCTGGGGAACATAGTGAAAAGCAGAGACATCACATTGCAAACAAAAATTAGAATAGTCAAAACAATGGTATTCCCGGTGGTAATGTATGGATGCGAGAGCTGGACAATAAGGAAAGCTGAACGGAGAAGAATAGATGCCTTTGAAATGTGGTGTTGGAGGAGAGTTTTGAGAGTACCCTGGACAGCAAGGAGAACAAATAGGTCAATCTTAGAAGAAATCAACCCTGACTGCTCATTGGAAGGTCAAATAGTAAAGACAAAGCTAAAGTACTTTGGACATCAAATGAGACAGGAGGATTCACTTGAGAAGGCCTTGATGCTGGGAAAGGTGGAAGGCAAAAGAAGAAGGGGGAGGCCAAGGATGAGATGGCTGGATGGTATTGTAGACACAGTGGGCACAGAACTGGGAGTGCTGAGGGGGATGGTGGAGGACAGGGGTGCCTGGAGAACAATGGTCCATAGGGTCGCAAAGGGTCGGTATCGACTGTGCGACTGAACAACAACAACAATTATAAACATGAATATCTGGTAGTTATCCAGTGCTTCCTTAGCAGATTTTATACACAGCAGGAAAAAAAAAGTAACAGTGCCAGACCCCTTTTTATATGAAACAGTAATTCCTCTCAGTGATTAGATCAGCTACAATAACCACACTTACGAGCTGAAACAGAGTCAACAAGGCAGCTTTTTACCAAAAGAATCAGAATTGGATACAAAAGTATGTACTCAGAAGAAATAGAAATGAGGAAATCTTTGGGAAGGAATTTGGATCACACTGACATGATTTGTGAAGTTAAATAAATGTATCAAAGTTTACTCAGGAAAACTTGTAGACATGTACATGTGCTCAAAATTACTTATATATTTAGCTTTTAGTTTCTTGGTTATTTCTTTTTATTACATGCCTCCAACTATCAGAAACATTCTCCTCAGTATTTAAAAACCGGACTAACTGACAAAACCAACTGTCTATAACAGACTATAAGAGACTGAATGAGTCATGTGACCTATCAAACAGACTACCCTGATTGTTTTATCTGTTAGTTCAATGTCCATGCTGCTGGGGTTGCTTCTAAATTCCCAACATCTCTGGAATTAGAGGCCACCTTTTAACAGACACCATGCAGGATAATGGATATATTATCATGCATAAAGGATGCAAGAGCTCCCAGGACTGCACATTGTCCACCTTTAATGTTAAATTAAGACTTGCAGTTTAAACGATAAAGATGTTGAGCTACCTAACAGAATTTGAACTCTCGAGAGCAGTTTTTATAACTATTAAGCAGAGACTATTAAACCTGGAATACCTTAAATTTAGGCCTGCTCAAGCTTTTGTGTATTCCCCTATTATGTTAGGTATTGAACCCTGTATTGGTAAAATGGCACATTACTTTTTTGACCTAACGATTCCAACTCATAGAAGAGCTTTCTTTCTGGCCAGAGTAAATTCCTTTCCATCAGAGTTGCTTTTTGAGAGGTACAATTGTACCCCTTATCGCAAGAGGTATTGCTCCTGTAGATCTCTTGATTCAATCAATATATTGTATCTGAGTGACACTTATATGAATCAATGTACTAAGATTTTCTTTTAAACCCCTTAAAGAATAAATTCCCAACAATGGCTGTGCTGTCTTACCAATACTTACAGTATTAAGCAGTTCTCTGTTTGATATTTCTCAAATAGTTGGCTCAATCTAGATAAGGTACTTAACAGACATGGCAACTGTAATTCTTAATATGTTTTTTAAGATATGGTCAGCTCAGGCTGGAATTATTGGAATTACTGTATTTTTGTTAATTCTTCCGTCTTCCCCCTCCCCCTTTTTATGTCAATAATAATAATTTTGTGTCAGAAATCATTCTGGGTTGAAAGGATTTTTGCAGAAGAAACTCAGCTCAGGGAATGCCCAAATGAGGCTCCTTTCATGTCCCCAAGAGCTGGGAGAGAGATGGACGCTCAATCCGTCATGCAGTACCCAGGTCTCGAACTGCTGACTTGCCGGCCTTCCAGCTAACAAGGTGAGCTTCTTAACCCTTTAGCCACCACAGCCCCTTTTATGCCAATAAAGGTTTAATAAATAAAAACTATTTGTCCCATGTGTGCTAAGGCAGGGAAGAAAAAAAGATGATGGATTACTCTGTTTAGATTGGACACATTGACTGTGGGAGCTAGTGCTCTTTGCAGAATTTACAAGCACAGAATAAGCAGGAGTAAATGCTCAGTGGCTTGACACACCTGGCAATGGGCCAGATGCTTGGAGTTTGAATCCCCCATGTCTTTTTGAAGAGGGCATAATCCAGATGCAACGTGTGTGGATTATGAGACTATATTCTGTGCCACCTTTGCAATCTTGGGTGACTTGCAAGCCCCCCCCCCCCAGGTGCCACCAGGAAGAAAGACTAATAAACAGTCTAAGAATTCTATACCTAGAAAACCCTGGGAGAGTCACCATAAATCAGATTCAGAATCTTAATGTTTATTTTGTATTAATAATATAAATAGGCAAGTCTGTCTAACTTTTTCATTCATATTCCAATTTCCCTTAAATAATTCTTCCACTAGCATGTCCCAGTCCCTCATTTTATGGGCATCAAGTTGAGAGCCTTGCCCATTTGTAGAAATGTTTATGTACCAGTCAGAATCTTTGTACAGTATGAGGAAAACTGTATACATTTAATGGCAAATTGTCATTCATTAACAAGTTCTGGTTGTGCTCCTGGGCATAAACCTAACTATGTGACAGCACCACTTTAATGAGCAACAATTTGCTGCCAAATCTTCTATGATTTCCCTTATGCAAACAGAGGTCACTAATAAAATTCTGTCCACTTTAATTAAAAATTGTCCAACGATGAATATGTGGGTGGCATTATTTTCTTTTCATTTGAGAGGATGAGGAAAGATATTTTCCAGCTAACCTAAGGTTATTTTTCAAGCCCCAACCAATCGCCGGAGGGAAGAGAGAGTTGCCATGACCTCACAGATGGTTGAGGACTTTGCCACTGCCCTCCAAGGCCCCACGAACAGCCGGAGGGAAGACAGAAATCTATTATTTACTTAGAAAAGTGTGTTAATTTTTTGATTTTGTACCGTATCTGTGTTTGCTGATTGTAAGCTGCCCTGAGTTGCCATAGTGAGTGGGCGGCGAGATATATCCAAATAAATAAATAAATAAATATTTTATCAAAGGAGAAGGACTGGTAAGCTAAGAAGTCACCAGCTTGCTTCTGTTCATGTTATTCATGTATAGGTAGATAACTGAGCACCCCTTCTGTTTGTTCCCAGACCATTCCTGTTTTACGACATGGCATAAGAACATGTAGTTCCATCACATAATGGATTTCAATTAATCCATTACTGAAAATATAGCAAGAATATAGTTGCATTATACACTTACCCAAGTTGTATAAGAAGTTACTGGTGGTTCCCCATGTCCATGTCAGAATGCACGAATTGGTCTTGTGAATGTGTCTGATCCAGTCTAAAACAAGTAAGATTAAGAAAGAAAAACTGGAAATCATTAGCTGAAATTTGCACCTGCTCTTTGCCACTTCTGAAACTTGAGTTTTCCATCTCCTATGTTATAATCTGAAAGGCTGTTTCATGCATCAGGAATCTCAGTTCATCTAGTAGAACATCTACTAAAATTACCCCTCATTTGCTTGTTGCCAAATTCCCTTCACTTTCTTTGCATTTTTCCAATCTAGGTCATCAATGTGCAGATGAAAATGGCAAAGCATTACAAAATAAAATAAAATTATGCTGTATAAAGATTCTTTTCTGCATTATTTTACTGATCTGCATACACATGCCCACAGCAGCTCACAAATAGTGTATTTTGCTACTCTCTACTAAATGGAATATAATTATATTTGCTTTTCTATGTGTTGATTTTATTTATTTATTTATTTTTTTACTGAAGTTATTCTTTGACCAAAAATGAGGGTTCCAATGAGCAAACGTTAAATGAGTAACTGTGTATTACAACTTGCAACTGTGATTTTTAAAAAGTCACAGAAAAAAATGTCAGCACATAAAAATAGATCAACACAAAGAACAGAAATCTAGAAGGGTAAATGCAAATCATTAAATCAATTTAAAACAGAAACTGAAGAAGTAAATTCCACCTTGTATAATTAATTTAGAATAACATTCATCTACCCATTTCCCAAGAAGTAACTGAGAAGTCAGTTTCAACATGTTGGCAAAATTAGGGGGTGAGATAATACTACAATACTTTAATGCTTTAATGACTTTTCCAATTTACCTCAGACTGAATGTTGGGGGATCAAAATTCACTTATTTGGAGATAGGTAAGGTAAATACAGTATATATCCTCTATCATACCTGTCTCCATGATGCTGAAAGTCCAGACAAATGAGGATATATACACCTTATCAACACATACCCCTCACTGCGTTTGTACATATGGAGTTTGAGGTGTGGAAGGAGAAGGGGAGGATTATTAGAGCAAAACTTTGTTACATGCCTTTAACTCCTTGAAAGGGACTTGGGGGCACCACTCTCTCTAGTGGCTTTAGTGGCTCTAAGAGAAAAGGGGGAAAATAGCAAATTAAGAAGGGAGTAGAACTAAACTGGAAACTCATAATTGCTGTCAAGAGATAAGAGATACTGTATATTTTAAGCTGCAGAAGAGGACATGCATCAAAGAATTCAAGCAACTTCTCTAAGAAAGGAAGTTTCAACATTTGGACCTTATTAGCTTAAGGGGGGAAAGATGCATAAGAAGAGACCATAATAGAGAATAATGGTATAAAATTATAGCACAATGGTGTTTAAAATGAATAGAGTGGAATTATGGATATAAATACATCAGGAAATAAATTTTAAATTGAACAAAAGTAGAAATTAGGTAGAGTTAAGGTTGGAGTACTTCATTAGACACAAATTGGAAGAAACAAAAGTTATGATGTATTGAATTTTTTGTATTGTTTTATGTGTCTTTATCGCTTTTTGTTTATTTTTGTTGTTTATCCTTATGTATGTTATGAATTTTAAAACTCAATAATAATTATATTAAAACAATAAAATTATGCATTCTATGGGTAAAATAGACAGGGAAAGGCAGTGAAAGAACAGTATTTCTTCACACCATGCATATTTTATCTATGGAATTCACTCTCACAAGATGGAATGACATTTTGGACTTAAAATTTTGGGTATTAGGTGGATAGGGTAAAGAGAAAACCATAAAGTAGATTCAGTTACTCACTTGCAATTAGTTTTATAGGATTGAGAGCGAGAGGAATGAGTTTTTCTGTTGGCCCTGAGGAAGGAAAAACACTTTGAGAAATGCACAGCTACCAGACACCGCAAAGAGATGTGGCTCAAGATAGCAAACAAGTTTATTTATTGTGGGTTCTCCTTTATGCAATTTGCACAAAAATGTCCCAAATTTTGTCTTTTCTTTTTGTGAAACATTATTTAAACTCATTTTAGAAAAATTTGGTACAGAGTACTAACTGACTGACCGACCAACCCACCGACCGACCCACCAACTGACCCACCGACCCACTGACCAACCCACCGACTGTCAAGTGCATACCACTACTCCAGGCAGTTTACAAAAATTTAAAAGCACAACTACAAACAATACAATTTATACAATAATGACACCTGATCCTTTTGCCCTTTTGGTGACAGCATAATCTATACCCAAAACTCAAATTAAATGAGGAATAAAATACAAACTAGGGAATCTTGTAGCCTTTCTTCCTCAGTGAAAACCCCCCAAAAAAGGCCTCGTTTTTCTCTCTCTCAGTAATTTTTATTCCAAAAGGGATTTGACTCCTCCACTACCACTTAAGGAAAACTCCCAGGATACTATGTGGGATTTCACAGATGTTTCATGGTCATGCCACAACCCAGAGAAAACCTCAATCTGTGTATAATTATTATACTTTCTCTGCATAATGATGTCTTTCCTGCCTAAAATTCCTAGTAAGAACATTGTTTTTGTTAGAATTTTAGAAGTTTTTTGTGCTGGATACTTGCCTCCAAAATCCTTATTCAAAGTTTCCCATAGTTTTATACATGCTTTCTCTCTTGTGTCTGCATCTGAAGAAGACCAGTTCTGACGCATCTCTTGGAGCACCTGATAACTTTTGCTGGTTTTGTTGACTTTCAAAAAATAAAATTATGGTGGATTAAGGCAAGGCGAAAAGCAAGTCAGTGAGGGTAAATTGGCCAATTGTAAAGTTAACTGAGAAGAAACAGATATCTGTCTCTATCAAGAATGATATTAGTTTAGATGTGGAATTCTCAATCTTTTATAAGCCAAGTCACGCTCCCTCAGACAGCTTCAGGGGCTGGATGGCCATTTTGCCCTTCCTCCACCACATCCTGGTGTGGTGGAGACGGTGGGGAGCCACATGAAATGGTGTTGTGGGCCACATCCGGTCCATGGGCTGCAGGTTGAGAATCTGTGGTTTAGATACTCATAAACTTTATTTTCTGCTGATTCAGTAGTCAGCTGAAAATAATAATAACAACAACAACAACAACAACATGCTGTCGAGTCAATTCTGACATGTTGCAATACTGGAAGAGAAACAGTTCTGCTAGACAACAATAAACCACCATAAATAGCATATTAAATGTTCACAAAACGTTTAGCCAATTAACTGTTAGAAGCAAAATTTAGGATCTTAGCAGAGCATTAATACATATATATATATATGGATAAATATATATTATTTCGCGAGGAGGCTACCCGCGGCCAGGAGCAGCCGCGAGACCACCCCAGCCGGGGGTGAAGAAGACCAGGCAGGCGGCGGGAAAAGTCACCATCCACCACCGCCGCCAGAGGCAGAGGAAGAGGAACAGCTGACCCACGGGGAAAACATCCACTGCTCGCCACTGCGATGTCACGGGAGCAAGGGGCCCAGAGACAACAACCCCACCTGGGGAGTGAGGACACAAGGATAAGTAGGTGATGTGAAAAATGTAGCGGAATTAATATAGCAACTGACATAGAGACTTTACACTGACTTAATATAGCAATTAACATAGAGACTGTGTTTTAGAGTGTGATAAGTATGCATGATAATATGTTGTTTAAACTGTTTTAAATTTTTAAAACTGTGATATGATGTATGATGCGAGAAAAAACATGGCGTAGAAACCGGCAAACCACGCCACAAAGCTTGCCAAGAGAACCCTATTGACCAAAACAAAAGGCAAAACAAAGGGGCAAACAAAGGGGCAGACTAGGTGATACAGGATGCTTAACACCACAGAGTGGAGGGAGGGGAGGGACAGGAAGGAGGGAGGAGGAATGCAATGTTGTAAGGAGCAATACTGCATAGGGACATGGAATGTGAGATCAATGAACCAAGGTAAACTAGAAGTGGTAAAAAATGAGATGGAAAGAATAAGCATTGACATCTTGGGAATCAGTGAGCTAAAATGGACAGGGATGGGCGAATTCAGCTCTGGAAACCATCACATCTACTACTGTGGACAAGAAAACCTTAGAAGACATGGAGTAGCCATAATTGTCAATAAAAGAGTGAGAAGAGCAGTAATGGGATACAACCTCAAAAATGACAGAATGATGTCAGTAAGATTTCAGGGCAAACCCTTCAATGTCACTGTGATCCAAATATACGCACCAACCACGGGTGCAGATGAAGCCACAGTGGACCAGTTCTATGAGGACTTACAGCACCTCATAGAACAAACACCAAGAAATGATGTCCAAATTATTTTAGGAGACTGGAATGCCAAAGAAGGCAATCAAAAAGTGGAGGGAATAACAGGCAAGTTCGGTCTTGGAACACAGAATGAAGCAGGGCAAAGACTGATAGAGTTCTGCCAAGAGAACGCAATGGTCATAGCAAACACCCTCTTCCAGCAACACAAGAGGCGACTTTACACATGGACATCACCAGATGGCCAACACCGAAACCAGATTGATTACATACTCTGCAGTCAAAGATGGAGAACCTCCATACAGTCAGCAAAAACAAGACCTGGAGCAGACTGTGGCTCAGATCACAACCTACTGATTGCAAAATTCAGGCTTAGACTAAAGAAAATAGGGAAAACAAAGAGACCAGACAGATATCACCTAGATAGCATCCCTAAAGAATACACGGTGGAGGTGATGAACAGATTCAATGGCTTAGACTCAATAGACAGAGTGCCAGAAGAATTATGGACAGAGATGAGGGACATCATGCAGGAAGCAGCAAAGAAAACCATACCAAAAGAAAAGAAGAGTAAGAAAGCAAAGTGGTTGTCTGATGAGGCTCTTAAAATAGCAGAGGAAAGAAGGAATGCAAAAGTCAAAGGAGAAAGGAAAAAATACAATCTTTTGAACACAGAATTTCAAAGAAAAGCAAGGAGAGATAAGGAAAACTAGAGCCCCAGGGGGATACCAACGCGCTTAGTCCACCACCCACTGTATAAATCTGCATCCATATGGCCATACATGGCATCGACCCTCCATGAAAAATGGGCCTGTGGGAGAAGAAAATAAAGGGCACCAGCCAGATGTCCAAATATCAGGGGGCAGCCATAAGACTCGAAATGGCCTGATGCCCACCTGCCCATCCATTTAATATCCTCAGAAGGGTATCCCCATGCCACTGCTGTACATGCAGTCCCAATCCAAAAGGAATGCGTGTCGTACTCTGTACCATACATGGGACATAGGCCAGCCCTGTGACCTTCCAAAACTGAAAAACGGGTCCATGGTGATCCATCCTGGTAGCAAAACAATGGTCCAGGGGAGGTGCCCTGGGGCCCCAAATATTTGAACAGGGCAATCTCGGGACAGATCCTGGAGAGGCCCCAACAGCCTAACACTGTATAGGACCCTTTGGCCACCTGGTCGGTCCAGGGGCTATGGATAATTACTCGGAGGGTGTCTCCTTGTGACGAGACATCCGCCAACTGTGGAGCCTTACAAGAGGCATCCCACTTAATTGACACCACTAGATTACTGAAGCGGAGCGCACAAAATTGCGATGGGTGCCGTCACATCACATGAAATAGTTAAGCCGCAGATTTTCCCAAACAGAGCTGGGGCCAGATGGCTGCTAGGATACAGGTATGGTCTGGTGGTACCGGGAACCAGATGAAATTGAGACACAAAACGCTAAAACAGTAGACAATTAACTGATTAAAATGTAAAAAAAAAACAGTTCAATGAAAAATCACCATAACATGAAATGCAGTCGAATAGGGGGAGAATAGGGGAGAATTTAAAATAGAATTATTACAGTAAGCCTGGTTTGTTGGCTGCCTTTTTCCCTGTGAGGAGAAGCAGTTGTGCCTATGGGGTGGTTCTTCCTCCACCAGGGGAGCTCAAAAGTCCTCTTTGGCTCCTCCACTTCTAGGCTCTTGGATGTGCCTAGATTTTGGGGAGTAGGGCACATGGTTTGGGAGAAAAGGGCATGGCCTAAAGTTTCCCTTATTTTCATGTCCAAATCTTGACGGGTATGGCTCTCTCTAAAGCCAGCTTGTTTCTCTGTTAGGTTTTCCACTTCCAGCAAGCTCTTGAGTACAGATGACTGACATAGAGTTTACTGATGATGTTTAGTAGACTGGTTGCCCTTTCGTTCCTGGGGTCCTACTTGCTTCCTTTCTTAAATATGGGAACAGTATTGAACCACAATCTTTGGTGATTTGTCTGCTGCTGTCCATGTGGGTGAACAACGAGGCCAAAAGTTTAGACCAACATTTCTTTAAAAAAAAAAACAGTTCTGGGTGTGTGCGCGGTCCTTCCCCCAGACCAGAAAAGGGCTGACTCTTTTAATCTGGCTGTCTGAACAAACTTTGACCAGGTGGCCCTCATTGCCTCTTTTTTCTTGTCATTTAATAGCTGTTTGTTATCTTTTTTTGAGGTTCAGGAAGCATTAGAGCAGGAGTTCTTAACCTTTTTAAGCCAGGGGCTGGGTCATGCTCAGTGATGGGCATCAAAAAATTTCACTACCACACAGTGGGCGAAGCCTATGTTGTGGGCGGAGCCATGTGACTGGGTGGGTGATATAGCCATGCCTGCCACATGGCCATGAAAATGTCTGCAAACACAGACAGCACTGCCTATTTGACTGTAAATGGAGATGAGCACTGCAGTCCTAGAGTCGGATATGACTAGCTTTTGAGCAAGGGCAACCTTTAACTTTACTAACCACTTGCAACTAAACAGGGCCAAAGCCTCACAGCAAATTTGAATACCAATCAGGGATCTTCTATTATTAGGTAAAGGTACAGGTTGCCCTTGCTTGAAAGCCAGTTGTATCCAACTCTAGGATTCAGTGCTCATCTCTGATTACAGCAAAAAAGCCAGTGGACTTGATCCACAAAAGCTCACATTAAAATACAGCAGTAAGTCTTCAAGGTGCCACAACGTTTTTGTCTTTCTCTGATATGCTTGCACAGAATACAACTTTTGAAATGGTAGCTGTGTTAGTCTGTGTTTTAAGCATATCAGGAAAAAACAAAAAGACAAAAATGTTGTGGCACCTTAAAGACTAACTGGCGCCAGGAACTCCATGGCCCTTGTCCCCCCACTAGAAAACCCCCTTAGCCTACCCCAGAACCTGCCCAAGGCTCCATGTCTCCCACACCCCACCCCCACACAAGGAACTGTTTACCTTTCCAATGAAGTGGACCCTATTGCTCCCCTGCCCACCCCTACACGGAAATTTGTTTACCTTCCCAACAATGCGGTCCTTATTGCTCCCCTCCCCCCGTACCCCCACCCCACATGGAACGCTGCTTACCTTCCCAACCAAGTCCCTATTGCTCCCACACACAGAGAACTCTGTTTACCTTCCCAATGAAGTGGTCCCTATCAGTTCCCCTCCAATGGCGGTGGCAACGGCTCTTCCTTCTCCTCAAGCGGCTGCTGCGGGTCCTGCTCAGGGAGGTGGCAATGTGGGCAGCTGGGGGAAGGGGTGGGAGGAACTTGTGCTGCCCAGAGCAGTGCCTGCTGGGTAGAGTTCACACCGGGCAGACAGATGGTAGAGGGCTGCTGCTCTGCACAGCAGCGGTGGTGTGCGGGCTGGTCCGAGCAGCGCGAGCTCCTTCCTCTCCTTCCCCCAGCCGCATGCGCTGCCATCGCTTCTAGACTTGATCTTAGCCAAAAGGCTGAGAAGTGGTTGCCACCGCTTCTAGCAGCAGCAGCGCCTGCTGGGTGGAGTTCATGCCAGGCGACCAGGCGATGGCTGAGGCCTAGGCGGCCTGGTGCACAGGGGAAGTGGAACCCCAGGGGAGGCAGCCACACTATGGCAGGGTGCCACCCCAGGGCCATCGGCTCCATGCGCTCACGCAAGGCGCACCCGGATTTGGAGGTGGAGGTGAAGGTGGGCAGGGTGGGGTGGGGTGGGGCAGGGAGGTGGGCGGGGCAGGGAGGTGGGTGGGGCCAACCAATTTTACTAACACCCCCCCCCCCCGAACCAGTGCGAACTGGTCGGTGCCCACCACTGATCATGCTCCCTCAGACAGCTTCAGGGGCCGGGCAGCCATTTTTCCCTTCCTCCACCACATGGCACTTCCTGGTGTGGTGGAGGCAGTAGGGAGCAACATGAAATGCACCATGGGCTGCATCTGGCCCATGGGCAGCAGGTTGAGAATCCCTGCACTACAGTGAAAGGGCCAACATTGCCTCTGTGCGAAAGATAAGTGGTGGTCAAATTTTTTTTGGCCTCTATACAGTCCTTATCAACCCATGACCTGGAAGGGTGTATGGTTGCCTTGGTATAGGAGCTGATCTTTCAGCTTAGATGTTGCTGGCATTCTGATATTATCTTTGCATGTGTTGTCAGGAGATCCTGGATGGTTTTCGCAGGCAACAGGTCCTGTCAAAGGTTCTGCATGAGTTTCTCTGTTAGCATATTTTTCCTCTTCTCACCAAGGTATGGGAAATACCTGATGCAGCATTTGCCTTGTCCTGAGGGTTGGATAGGTAGAAGAAATTGTTTCTCTAGATGGAGCTGTTGAATGGCAAGCATAATTTGTAAGCAGACAGGGAAGTGGTCATTTTAAAGATGAGCATTGACGTTGAAATTCTCCGCCATGTGGGAAAGGTTCCTGGAGAAAAAAGAATTAGTCCACAGTGCTAGTGTTGGATTCTGAGATGAAGGAGAATTCTCCTGGGAAATCTGTAAGGATGATGATGTTAAGAATCTGGAGGTGGAATCTGGTTGCCATTTTTGCTAGGTAAAATTCTGCATAGAATCCGGAGTGGCTGGGGAGGCACTTTGGGGTGAAACGGAGCCCTGGAAAAGCCTTGGGCAAGGGGGAAATGGCTTCAGAGGTTCCCTAATCCCTATAGAGTAATGAAAATAGAAGAGGCTTCTATTTTCATAGCTCTATAGCGAAGAGCAGTCACATGGCCAACAGGCCACGCCCACCCAGTGACACGCCCACAGTGTGGTAGGAATTTTTTAAAATGCCCACCACTGTTCTTGGGGCTGTTTCTTGCACAGGGGCAGAGATAAGAGCAAAATATTTATTACAAAGTTCTGTGGACACCTGCTGTTTGAATGCTTGGAGAAAAGATTCCATTTTGAGTTGCTGCTTCTTTCTTTGTTTTTCACTCTTCCACACCTTCTACTGGGGAGATGCATGGGGGCGCTTTTTCTTTGTCTTTTCCTACCCCTGGGTAGGCAAGTCTTGGGCTAGGAAATGCCCAGATGACAGCAGGAGTCGTTGGAGATGAGTATTTTGATTCAGTAGAAAATAGCTGTGTCTTGAATACTAGGCAATATCTGAGACTTTGCATTCTTGCCTGCAGCTGGTCACCCAGAAATGTTCCGTGGAGACACTTTTTGTGACTTAGGGGCTGACATACTATTGGAAGACCTGTGGAAGGGTATTGCAATATCCTTGATGGCACTTGGGCAAGAGGAGCCAAGCAGGTACTGGCCCTTTCTAGTTGCAAGTAGTACTGGGTTAGGGATGTAGCAGTGACTCTTTGGGGAGGGGGTGTCATTAGACAAGGTGAAACCTAGGTGGAAAGAATGATTCGAGGGAATCAGTTTGGCACACAGGAACATTATGAGACAACTATTCAACACATCCAGCATCCATTCATGTGAAGAAAACTGGAAACGCCTGTGGAGTTGTCTCCCCAAATTAGCCAGCCTGGGCAGTACCTGTCAAAAGTATAGCACTGCCCAGGGGCCAGAGGTCGCCTGCTTCGGTCTGGAGAGGGGATAAGATGTCTCCTGTTCCATAAGTCTCAGATACAATTATATGATAAATATGCCCCAATGCCTTTCACCATAAACCTGTGTCTTGTCTATTTAATGAATAGGGGAGGGGTAATACTTTATCTAGTAAACATGAGCAAATTAATTAGAAAAACACCAAGGTATTCAAACACAACAACGAAATAACATGAACTTGTGAATAATTAGGCAATATATACATTTACAAACTGAACTATTAACTTTATTTTAACCTTTAAACTAGTAAAAACAGAAACAAGAACAATAATAATATCAAAACAATATATACATTTACAAACTGAACTCAACTTTCTATTAACTTTTAAACTTAAAACCAGTAAACAGTAAAAAAAAACAACATCAACAATAATAACAAAAATAACACCAACTTCAAAACAATGTATACATTTACAAACTGAACCATTAACTTTCTTTTAACTTTTAAACTTAAAAACTGTAAACAGTAAAAAACAAACATCAACAATAATAACAAAAATAATAACATCTAAACAATATATATACATTTGCAAATTAAACTATTAACTTTGTTTTAACTTTTAAACTTAAGACCAGTAAACAGTAAAACCTAACATCAACAATAACAAAAATAACTTCTAAGCAATATATACATTTACAAATTGAACTATTAACTTTTTAACTTTTCAACTTAAGACCAGTAAACAGAAAAAAAACATCAACAAGAATAAGAAAAATAAAAACAAGAGGGTAATTCAACTGCAGGACTGTCCACATCTTCCAATTTGATGAATGACTTTTTTTACAGGAATACCGATGCAGTGATTGATATTTTTTTCCAGAAGCGTGATCCTGTTAAAAATGGGAAATAATATTCGTCAAGTCATTATAATCAATTTAGTTAATCATTATACTTAATCATAATGATGATATTATTATCAACAAAACATCAAACCAATTTTCATCTAAACAAAAATTTCAGTTGCCTTGAAACAAAATGAAATCTTTGATTTCACTTTACTTATAACTTCAAAAGCAACATATCACAATTAGTTTCCTTGAATTGAAAATGTTTATTGTTCCCTTTAAAATTATCAATGGTATATCCTATCTTTTCATAATAATTTATAAAGCCATTTTGAATTCTATGGGTATCTCTATAATTATTGTTACTATTACGATTTGTTATACATAAATACTATTTATATGTTTTACAATACCAATTTAAGAATTAATTACATATAACTTAAACATTTGTTTCTAAAAATATAACTCTTTATACATGTTTCCAAGTTCCATAAATAAAATCATGTTCCCAATTACATATTTTTATTGTTGTAAATAAATGTTATTCAAAATATGTAAAGGTACTTGATCTCATAGTTATTTATTGGATATCTATTAATATTAAACGTCTGTGGCATTGCTTGAGCCGATGGATTAGCTTGCTAATCAAGAATTAGTGCATTCAAAAGAGACCATGAAAAAGGACAGATTGCTTACCTGTAACTGTAGTTTGTCAAGTTGTCATCTGTGAAGCCCCATGTCCCATTCAACCTCCCCTCAGGCTACCACAGTATCTAATTTATTCAGTTAAATGGAATTAAGGGGAGCCATCAATTGTAAAGGGGAAATACCCCTTAGTCCTTTAACTCTAGAAGGATCTGAAAATTCTCACAAGGTATGGGCATTAATCCATTAGTGTGAAATCACAAATGAACACTTGAAGAACTACAGTTACAGTTACTTCCCTGCCATAATATCAACTGAATGACCAACAGATCTTGTTTAGGTTTTTGCTAAAGAGAATGTGTCTTTTTCTGATATGGCTAAAAAATTAAAATTTACTCCACCTGATAAGTCTAAAAGATGGGGAGACTGGAGGAAAAAAGGTGGAATCTGGATAGGTTTCTGAAACAGGACAAGAGACACTTTGTTAACAGGTAGGAGAGCACAGCATATTTCAGAGTCCTTATTGTTGACAGGAGGAATTGAATCTGGCAGAACCTCGGCCACTCCACCATCCTTCAGGTCCTGCAATACACAAGAAGGAAAACAAGGATTTTCAATAGGTGTGTAGACAAATCGGACTGAAATCATGTTAGTTTAACACCTATTTGATTCTATAGGAAGCTGGGATTCAATACCAACTGCAGCTCCATCCTTTTTTCAGCAGCATTCTGATTATTCAACTGATAATACATATTTATGTGTGCTTTTACTTGATGGGAGTTCTAAAACTTTCCCTGAGGAAATTTTTTGATGTAGTCCAGCATTTGTAAAATACAGATGCTACACACAACTACTTCTGGAAGCTTGAAAGAGTACCTTAAGTGCTCTTTGAAAAATGCTCATCTGAGTGCATAACCCAGTTAAGAAGTATCGGAAGGAAAAGTCTTGCTGCACATGTCATCATGTGCTGGAGTGGTACTGCTGCCGAAGTGGAGGAATGCATGCCACCTCACCTTTCTCTTTTTCCAAAGGACCTGTTCTCTTGATGCCCTCTGGAAGTCTCTTAGGATTCTGGCCTGCTTCCTTGAGGCCCATCGGTAGCTGAGGTCCTCTGATGGAGGGCATTTAGGTTTTATCCGTTCTCTCTTCATTGGCCCATGTGTTCAGAAATGTAAAGTAAGAAATAGATTGCATTACTCTGGAGGTCACTGATATAAGAAACTCATACAAGAAAGAAAAAACCAACCATTCAGTCTCTAATAAAGATTTGAAACGTTCCTCAAAATGGATGTCTGAAACTAGGAAATGCTGCCAATATGAGATAAAAAATATTTGTGATTACTTGCTGCATTACTTTCGTTGTTATGACATAACCCAGAAAGGACCTAGCTACAAAAGACTGCCATTTTTGTGGCAACTTTCTTACAAGACACATAGACTCCTTGCCTGAAGGGAATTGCCAAAGAAAGCCCTATTTTTCCCCTCCCCAAGTTAATTGTAATATGTTCAAAATGACTTCATATTCTTTCTTTTTGAGAAGTCAGTTCAAGGCAAAACAAAGAGACAGTCTTTGTCTTCAAAAAGACGCAAACCATGTGAAAGTTAATTCGACCAAAGAAACAATCTTTATACAATTTGCACAATTCTGCTAAATCCAGTCTCTTGAGCGAAAAGGGGGTGGTGATAGCTTGGACCAAATCTTTGCTATGGCTTGATATCTTTTTCTGATTTGCTTGTCATGCTGACTTGTAGATGCCCAATTTCACCTGGTTTCAGAAGAAAGGTTATGTACAGTTATGTACAGAGTTAGGAATGGCAGCAGACACCATGAGGGTCGGCCTTGTGCCTGAGTAGAGCGGGGTATAAATCCAATAAACATAAACATAAACATAAACATGAGGGACTACCAGAAATTTAAAGTAGGATCAGAGGAGAAACTTTTGTGAAATCCTGGAGAACAACTTCTCATCAGATTTGACAGTACCAGGGCAGATGAACCAGTGATCTGACTCATTGTAAGACATCTTCTGATATTTCTGTGTTCCTGTTCTGCTCATTTTCCAAAGCCTAGTTTTTGTTTTAACTTGTATTACTCTTCTTCTTCAGGTTCTGTATCTGTTCCACATATTGGCTATCATCATGGCGATAGACTTCCTGTTCCACACCAGTCCCTCAGGCTCTTCAGGCATGAAGTTCATCTATGTCCAGGGCCTCTCTTCCTAGTAATCTTTCCTTGCAGAGGGAGTTGGAGTATATTTCATGTTGTTCCTCATGATACACCCAAAGTATTGGAGCTGTTTTTGGTTAATGGTATTAAACAGTTCTTGTTCTTTATCCATCTGGCACAACACTTGCAAATTAGTCACATGGTCAACCCATTATATACTTGCATTTTCATGAAGGTGGATCTTGCTTTTTCTTAACTTACATTTTGATTTCAGCCTTAGGATCCCAATTTTTATTTAACACACTCCCCAAATAGACAATTTTATTCACTCTTTCAATTTCTCGTGTTCCTCCCACTAGCTTGCTGTGAGATGTTGTTTGGCTTATAGTAAGATATTTAGTCTTCTTGGTGTTGAGATCTAAACCATATTCTGTGTTTGAAGCTCTAACTCGATCCAACATCAACTGAAGATCTGCAAAGTTTGTGGCCAACTGCACTGAGTAATCAGCATATTGTATGTTATTCAAGTATTCCCCATTAATTTTAATGTCAGTGCCAAAGTCAAATAGTAAATCCTTGAGGAATTGTATTCTTGACATTCCTCTGTTGCCAGAACTGATGACTGCCTCCCTCTGTGTTAGCTGCTATCAAGTCAGAGGTGATTTAAAGTACAGTAATCCTAACAGCCTACCAAGCAACGTTTTTATGGGGTAGTTTTACAAGATTTACCCTCAGTGAGATTTCATGGCTCGGTCCTTGTTTGTCACTTTATCCACTACAACAAGCTTAATTCTCACTGGAAAGTGTGAAATCATAACCTCATTGATGATTAAATGAGACTGACATTATATGTTGGAAAGTGTCTTTCATGCGGAAGGAGGATTTTATAGAAAAGATATGTAAAGTGAAAAGAATCTATTTTATTGTGACTTTGATATGTACATGCATATGCTTTCTTGTTTTCAGCTGCACTGTTTGGTTGAATTCTTCATTTCCCCCAGATCTTGCCACCAATAAACTATCTCTCTGATTCTTTGCTGCCTCTCAGGATCACACTGTCCTTTGGCTCCTAGCTACCCCATCTTAGTCACTGACTCATCCTTCACTTTCTCTGAATATCCCTCTGATCACTAGAATGACTCATTAGCGTCACTGATAGCAAGGGCCTCCCTCTTACCTAACCTTTCCAAGTCTCAGAAAGCTTTGCCATATTTATCACACCAGAATATCTCTAGAGCAGTGGTTCCCAACATGGGGACCACTCTGCTAACCGTTTACATCAACAGCCCCATAAGGAGACTTCAATTTACAGAAGCCTAAGGCAATAAATTGGCTGACCAGTGCTTTGAGGAATTGACTTAGGTTTGTGTGACAACAGTGTCAAAGGAGAGAAGACCAGGACTTAGGAAGAGCCCTGCAAATGATGCAATAGAGGCTCACGTTTAAAAGTGTCACTGGAGGTAACAGTCTTAATGAACAAGAAACAGGAAATATGAACTCTATTGGACATCTAAAATAGGATTTCAAGAGAAGCTTGCAAAAGGTTTTTTTATCTTACCCGAATTCCACAAGATAATGTCTCCTGCTGAGCTCCAAGATGTTCTGCTGTGGAATATGTACGAGGAGATTTTGTCAAAACCAAATCCTGCTATTAAACTGTTAAACTAGTAACTGCATTATAAGTCTTCTCTGTTACTCATTTAAATATAAGAATATTAATCATTCTATGTTCTATTAGTGTCCTATTCATTCATATCTACTTTGATATAAATATGTTGAGTTGCCTAATTGGCATATAGTTCTGTATGTGTTAAGTTTCCATTTCTTAGCCATATAGAAGTAGTAGGATCATGTTTCTTTTCAAATGTAAAGAGCAAGGGTCTACTGTGCTTTATGCATACCAAACACTATCCTTACCAGGGTCAGTGTGGAAGTCAGTTAACACCTTGGTTGTGACAGGAGTAATTGTCACTGGAGGAGCCTCAGCCACCCCTCCGCCCTTCATGTTCTGCAATCACAAGAGAGGAAACAAGGACTGTCAAAAGTCTATTAGAAGTCTTCTTGCACATATCATGTGCTGGAGTGGCACTGCTGCCAAAGTGGAGGAATGTACACCACCTCACCGTTCTCTTTTTCCAAATAACCTGTTCTCTTGATTTCCTCTGGAAGTCTCTTAGGATTCTGACCTGCTTCCTTGAGGCCCATCCATAGATGAATTTTTCTGATGGAGGGATTTTCTGTTTCCTTTGCCCTCTCTTCTGTGGTCCATATGTTCAGAAATGTAAAATAGGAAATAGATTCCATTACTCTGAAGGTCACTGATATAAGAAACTCACACAATTAGGAAAAAGCCTAATATATAGTCTCGGGAGGTCAGCAGTTCAATTTCAGAGTACTGCAGGACAGAATGAGCTCCCGTCTTTGTCTCAGCTCCTGCCAACCTAGCAGTTTGAAAGCAAGAAATTGCAAGTAGATAAATAGGAACCACTTCGGTGGGAAGGCAAGCAGCATTCCGTGCACTCCGGTGTCTAGTCATGCCTGCCACATGACCATAGAAACATCTGCAGAAGCAGATAGCGCTGGCTCTTCGGCTTTGAAACACAGATGAGAACTAAACCCTAGAGTCAGCTACGACTGACTTTCGAGCAAGGGAAACCTCTACCTTTACCTTTAAAGTCTCTAGTTAGGACTTAAAATGTTCCTCGAAACTAATGTCTGAAACTAGGAAATGTTGCCAATATGAGTTAAATAATATTCATGATTACTTGCTGATTTATCTTCATTGTCATGATGTAACCCAAAAAGGAACCAGTTACTGGAGACCATAATTTGTGTAGTTACTTTCTTGCAAGGTACATAGGAGATTCCTTAGCTGAAGAAAATTGCCAAACAAAGCCATATTTAACTCCTCCCTGAAGCTTTTTGTAATACATTCAGGTATATTCTTTCTTTTTGAGAAGTCCATTCACAGAAATAGAGAAAGTATTTTTCTTTAAAAATTTGGAAACCATGTAAAAGCTAATTCTAACCTAAGCAGCAATCTTTATACATTTTGCACGACTCTTAGCAAAAAGGGGTGGTGATAGCTTGGTGGAAATAATTGTTTTTTGGAAGCTCCAAATCAGTGCTATGGATTGATAGATTTTTCTGATTTGCTTGTCATGCTACTTTGTAGATACCCATTTCACCTCTGTGTTACATCTCAAAATATAATTTTACCTGGATTCCATCAGAATACATATGCTGCTTAGCTCCAAGACGTTCTTCTGTGGAAAATGTGGAAGATTTTGTTAAAACCAACTTCTGTTATTAAATTGTTAAACTAATAACTGCATTATAAGTCTTCTCAATCACTCACTTAGAGCACATGAAACCTGTTAGCTATGGTGACATTTTTTTTAGTTCATGAAGATCCATGGGATCTTTACTTTCACGGTCTTGAAATGAGCTGCCAGGCTCATTTTTTAGGTGACTAACTTAGGGTCATGTAGTTTCAGCTTCGGAGATATTTGGTTCATTTTGACATAATTATATTTTGTGCATAACAGCTCCAGAAAGAATGGATTCCTGAAACACTGGACTGTGTAGAAATAGTTCTAGGATTCAAGAGGGAAGTCTGGAGAAATCTCCAGTGGGCTCCCTTTAAATGTTGTTTCAGATCTGTGTCACTCATTTAAAACACAGAAGAATATTAATCATTCTATGGTCTGCTTATGTTATATTCATTCATATTAACTTTGAAATTGATATGTTAAATTGCTCAGTTAGATATAATCACATAACTGTTAATTTGCCATGTCATAACTATGTAGATGTACTAAGTTAATTCTAAGATATCAGTTGCTGCTGAGCATGCCTTGCTCCCAAATATTCTTCTGTGGAATGTGTAGAAGGAGAAATTGTCGAATTCAAGTTCTTTTTGACAAAGGATTAGAGTGGATCTTTTTTTGGGTGAAATTAAATGCATCATCCTGATGGGGCAACCAGAGGTTTATTACTCAATGTATCAAAGTGCAGAAACCTACAGGTAATCTGCTGCTATGTTCCAGGAAGTAAACGGAAACACATTTTGGGCCTATTTTCTTTCTTTCTTTCTTGTAGCATAAACTTATTCTTTTTTGGCAGAGAAGGGAGTGCCACATTCTTCTCCTTTTTCTTAAGGAGTTTACACATGTATCTCATTGTGGAGTGGGTTGTAGATGGTGGTAGTGGGCACAGAATAGTCAGCAATACAATTCGTTTGAAATATTCTCTGGGTGGAGTGCAACTGTGCACTAGAATTAGCGGAATGCATTTTGAAGAAACCAAGGACATTGGCCTGGTTTAGAGATGTAAAATTTCCAGGAATTTTAAATGGAGGGACAAACCTCAGGAATATTGGGGGAAAGTCTGGGAAATTGGGGGAAATTGGGAAAATTCTATTGTAATTTCTGCAAGTTATATTCAGATTTTTTTATTTTACATGTATATAAGCAGTACAAGAAATGTGTATTTGGTAATGATTAATATGTAATAAATTAGTTTTTCATATATAAGAAACTAACAAATACTTTTAGTAAGAATTAGAGATGCAGAAGTGGGGGAAAATGGGAAATTTGGGTTTATTCCCTGGAAAATTTGGGAAGGGAAAATTGACTTGGGGGAAAAGGCAATTGACGTAGTTTCTACTTTTAGATTTTGCGAGCGAGTGCATTATTTTAGAACAGCACAGGGAAAGCTAACAGCACCTACTCCCACGTGACGCAAAGCGCCAAAAGTCACATTTATCACATCCAGCGAGGCAGGTGGCGTGGTGAGGTTACATTCCGATGTGGTGGTTCAAACCCTTTCCTGAGACAGAATCTTCCAGTTTGCTCTCCAAAGTGAAAATAACAAAAGTTTTAATCTGAGGGCAGTACCAGTCACAGTTAGGCAAAAGTAGAGGAGGAAGAGGCAATAGCGACTTTGGTTCCAAAACTTGCACAGAGTTCCCATGAAGAAGTAGTGGATGTGCAGTGCAGGAGTACTGATAGCACAGCCAACAGCAAATTCAGGTATGTTTTCAGTTATTAAATACTTCGGCTCTTGTGTGAAAAATGTATAGTTCAAATATAGTGAAACCTTGATTTATTCCTAGATTGATCACTTTTCCAGAATTGTCGTTTATTTTCTGAGGTCCAGGAGCATATTCTTATTTAAACTATGGAGACAAAACCTAACATGTTGTTTTCCCACATTTATCGGACAGAATTCTTAACCCTGATGATCTATAATCCCAGGTTTATAGAGAAGACCCCATTCCCAAAGGTTTAGTAAGCATCATAGTCATGTTGCTACCACTTTCAAGCACTTACGAGACCGCACGCACGCCAACGAGAGGAGGTGGGGACTTATATATCCATCAGCGCATGTCAGCGCCTGCATGGTGGTGGCACGCATTGATGTCTCCGATTTACCGTAGTTTTAGTTCAGATACAACATTTGTCTGATGCGAACTGATAGTGGTGGGCCTGTAGTTAGCGAGCCCGCCTCATATTCAGGAGGTCCTAGGTTTGATTCCTTTCACTGTTGTTTTGGAATTATTACCAGCCATTTTTATTTATTTTTATGAGCCTCTGCATTTATTGTTTTTTCCCCAGAGATCCCATGGGAAACGGTAAATCAAGGTTTTATTGTATTTATAATAAATGTAAATAGTGGGAAAACACACACTATGGCTCAAAATCGTTTGACAAATACAAGACTCAATAAATTAGTGGCTAATTTACACACACACACACACATACACACACACACAGTAGTGCCATTACAAATGAAGCTGAAGAAATTGCAAGTTTTGACTCATCTGATGAGAGTGGAAGTAATTAAAATTGTTGAAGTTTTTGGGAAAGTATAGTAAATGTAAAACAACTCATTACTTTGCTATTCTCTACTTACTGAATTTTGTTAGTCTAAATTTTCCAATTATAATTCCATTAGTTCAGTTAAATGGATTATTGTATTTTTTGTTAGTAAAAGAAATATTTTTACTTCTTTAATGGTATATGTAAACATCATTTTGTAACATAAGCATTTAATCTTACCAATTATATTTTATTATCTAAATGTAACATTTGAAAATGACAAAAGAATAGTATTTCCCCAGTTTTCCATTTCCCCCCAATATTCCCCAGTTTTCTTCCCTCTTTCAAAATTCCTGAAAGGTTTACATCTCTAGTCAATGTCATGGAATGATTTTGGGAACTACTATATGAAATAAAATTCAAAGGAATAAAAAGGATGACATTTTTTTTTGAAAAATCTCTTGTTTTTTGAAATGCATTAGTTTTCCCCTGTACACTCGACATGCTTTACTTGTGCAAACTTCCCTCCTTTCAAAATTCCCAGGAATATTACATCGAAAGCAAGAAATTTAAAGCCCTACATGGTAGTGAGCCAGGATACTTAAGAGACTGCATCACCCCTAGGTTATCTGTCTGTCTCACTAGAGTGGACCAGAAGGGCTCTTTAAAGATGCTAGAAGAAGAGCCTTTTCGGTATCTGCTTTGGTCCTATAGAACCTCCTGCCAGTTGAACTGTGTCTCCAGATGGAGCTGCTGCCCTTCAGAAAAGAACTGAAAACCGGGCTGGCTGGTCAGGTGTTGAGAGGTTGGGAGGGAGCACCTTCCCCCAATTGGCTCGTGATCACATATGCTTTTAATAGTTTTTTAACTAAATTTTTAATTGGTGTGGGTTGGAGGCAGTTTTTCAGTGTTTTTTTAAAGGAATTTTAAGGGTTTCTATAGTTTAAGCATTGGGGAGTTTATGTATCTGAACTGAATGCTGTACGCTGCCAAGTTGCACGTTGATTGGGGTGGCTATACAAATTGCATTAAATAAATAAATTACAAGTAGATAAATAGGGACCACTTCGGTGGCAAGGTAAACAGCGTTCCATGCACTCTGGTGTCTAGGTATGCCTACCACACGTCCATGGAAACTTCTGCAGATGCAGACAGCGCTGGCTCTTTGGCTATGAAACAGAGATGAGCACTGAACCCTATTGTTGGATACGACTGGCTTTCTAACAAGGGTGACCTTTACCTTTAGGCATGACTTATGCGAGTTTATGGTGCTCTGTGCCATGTGGAATTGTATGCTCCTAGCCTGCTAAAGCCTTTTCTTTCAAAATAACTCATGCCCATGAACTGTACAAGCATCGATTGCGGTTTCCCCCAATTTTCTTGCTTTCTCCCAGTCAATTTTCCCTTCCCAATTTCCCCGGGGGAAAAACCCAAATTACCTGGGTTTTTCCTCACCTTTACTTCTCTACCTGGTATGGTGGGAGACTTTGTCCATAGAGTCCAGACACTACTTACCAGCTAATTTGGCAGAAAGACATAATTGATGATTCTTTTCAGACTTCATCATGATGCACCTGGATATTCAATAATATACAATGATATTAGGAAACATGTCAGATGCCCTGAATTAAAGACACACAGTCTCTAGAAGCATCATCTACGAGGAGGAGATCGTTGGAAAATGGAAGGGCAAATTTTCACTACAGATTGTTCTCCCATCATTGGTTAGCAGTTGGTCATAAAATTTGTGAATTCTTCTGTCTCCTAAGGGTCATTTTGTTGTCATTGTTGCTTTTATACGCAGTTAAGTAACTTCTGATTTATGAAACGGTTGCCATGCTAGTTTGGGCAAGTATATCATAGAGTAAACAAAACAAAACAAAAAGCCACTTAAAAGGCTACCTTAAACTAACTCATCAAATAGTTGATTGCTATTTCTGTGAGATGCAATTAAGTGGCAAAATATTTTAGTGGCAAGCACTGGCGTTGTGGGCTGTAGATTTCTTCTTCTTCTTCTTTTGTGTCAGAAATTATTCTGGGTTGAAAGGATTTTTGCTGGAGACACTCCACTCAGTGGATGCCTGAATGAAACATCTTTCATGTCCCCAAGAGTTGGGACAGAGATGGGCGCTCAGTCCATCACTTGGTACCCAGGTCTCGAACTGCCTACTTCCTAACCACTGACCCGCCAAAGCCCCTGGCCAGATGATACTGGATTTTATCCTGAGTCTAATTAAAAATACTTAATCTTGAGATATTTGTTTTCTGTAATACTGATAACATTTTCATTTAATTTTCTAATTTTTACTACCATACTTTCTTGAAAGGGTATCACTGGAGATAAGTTCGGCTTCATTTGACACCTTATCAAATCCAGTGATCCAATACAGAAAACCCTAGTGATATTTTGCTAATTTTATCAAACTTCATCAAAGGACATAGTCCTGAAAGAGATATTTTGCAATATTCTTTTGAAAAATTACCCTTTCTTAATCAATTCCCAAGTGGCTAATTAGAATGTAACTACCTGCTGCTTCTCTCAATCTTCTTGAGTATTTTAAGCCAAAACCAGAAGCAAAAACGAAAGCAACTGCCAGAGAATCTGCTACTGCTAGGTTAGCTAACCCCCGAAGTGATGGTTGAGCCTTTAGATTCTAATTTCAAAACATTCCAGAATTGCCTAGAAACCAGAGGCAGGCATTCCAAGTTTTCTACTTGCTTCAGCTCCAGGTGAAAATTGCTTCTAGTAAGTTCTCCACAATTCGCCCAACTTTATCATGAGTCTGGACTACTGTGACCAGATTCAAATGCAGACAAGCTTTTTAATTCTCATCTTGTATATCTACTACATTGTAGATTAGTTATTGTTATGAAACATCAAAGGCATGAGAAATTTAGTTTCTTCTTCGCTACTAATCTTGAGAGTTGTTGGAATTTTGTCTTTCATTTATGATTTCCATCCGCTTCTTAAAATGGACAACAGATAAAACCTTATTCTGATGTATCTCTTGGATATGAGTAAAATATCGTAATCATATACATCCGATTGGAAATGTTTACTAGATACTTCATAGTGTTTTTGCAAATTACCATGCAACATTGGTAACATTAGAAAAAATCCTATTTAAAAACAATATTCCTTATTCCCCAGGAGTGACTGCTCAGAGACCGAACACACACACACACCTGCTAGTTATGATGACACTTTTAAGAGCTCATTTCTTTGTTCATGGAGATTGATGGGATCTTTAATTTCACAGTCTTACAAGTGAGCTGTTTGACTCTTTTTTTGGGGGTGACCAACTTAGGGTCATGTAGTTCCAGTTTAGGAGATCTTTGGCTCATTTTGGCATAATTGCATTTTGTGCATAACAGCTCCATTAAGAATAAGGTAAAGGTAAAGGTTTCTCTTGCTTGAAAGCCAGTCGTATCTGACTCTAGGGTGCAGTGCTAATCTCTGTTTCAAAGCCAAAGAGCCAGCACTGTCTACTTCTGCAGATGTTTCCATGGTTATGTGGCAGGCATGACTAGACGCCGGAGCACACGGAACACTGTTACCTTCCTACCAAAGTGGTCCCTATTTATCTAATTGCAATTTCTTGCTTTCGAACTGCTAGGTTGGCAGAAGTTGGGACAAAGACGGGAGCTCATTCCATCCTGCAGTACTCGGGAATCGAACTGCTGACCTTCCACCTCCCAGTCAGCATCTTAGCCACTTGAGCCACTACAGTCCCCATTAAGAATAGATTCCTGAAATACTGGACTGTATAGAAATAGTTCTAGGATTCAAGAGGGAAGTCTGGAGAAAATCTCCAGTGGGCTCCCTTTAAATGTTACTTCAGATCTTAATTTATCTTTGTGTCATCTGTTCTTTTCTAATCTAACTGTCCAGGCAAAAGCTTTATGTTGTCATCATACAGTATTATAATGCTGGAGAGGATAAAGGGCTGCCTGGGTCCTGAGGCAGCTGAAGATGCCTGGCACTGTGTCTCCTCCTCCTCTGGCCACACCAATGCCGGAGAGGATAAAGGGCTACTTGGGTCCTGAGGCAGCTGAAGATGCCTGGTGCTGCATCTCTTCCTCCTCCAGCCACTGCCCTCAACCCTCCCTCCTGGGGTCGGGGAGTAGGTAAACTGCGCTCTGTCAAGAACGTTGAGACTGGACTCAGTCAGGGGATGTTGAACCCAGTCTTAATCGAAGACATTAGTGTGGCCCCTGGCTCTGGCCCCTGGGCCTCACTATTGTCTGGCTGCAGTGCTGACAGAGGACAATGTGGTTTACCTGATTTATTTGTTGTTCTATTGCTTGTATTTATTTATCAGGATTTATTGTGATTTTCATGTTTATCTGATATTTTGTGATATTCTGTGATACTTGTACATTTTATTGTATTGTTATATTTTATTGTTCTGTAATATTTGATATGTTGTGATTTTTGTGAGCCACCCTAAGTTGGCCTATGCTGAGTGGGCGGCATACAAATGAATAAATCAAGTATGTCATACACCAGGGATAATGTACCCAGTATTATCACATTTTGAGTGTCATTGCATCTTTTTGCCTTATTATTGCTCAGAGAGATGGAATTTTTTAAAATAGTTTTTTCTAAGGTTGTAGTAACTCATAAAGCAACATGGTCTTCCAAAATTCTCCCCATCCTATTTGGCAATATTATAATGAAAAATGAGACGAGGGAGGAGTTTTTTCAGAATTGACCTCTATTTAGAATTGCCATATGCCATGGAAAACCGTGAATTCCACGTTTTGTAACTGTCCCGCACGGTTCCATACAAAACACTGAAAATTCACGGTTTTCAAACCACTTGATTTGGAAGAAAAAAACACGGATTTTTCTTCTTGCACTTCTATTGGAACGACCAGCAGGTGGCAGCAGCAGCAGCTTTTTCTATCTTGTGCCATCTCATCTGCAGTTCGACCAAATACTGCAGGATGGAATGAGCTCCCGTCTTTGTCCCAGCTCCTGCAAACCTAGCAGTTCGAAAGCAAGAAATGGCAAGTAGATAAATAGGGACCACTTTGATGGGAAGGTAAACAGTGTTCTGTGTGCTCCGGTGTCTAGTTATGGCTGTGGCTGGGGTTTAATTTCCTCCTCCCCGTCTCTCCCCCCTCTGCTTTGCATCCAAGGCTCCCGCTGCCAGGAGTGGGGGGAGGGGGAGGATGGTGGTGCGAAGCACACGCCCCTCCCCCACTCCGTGTGTGCGCCCTCAAGTTTGGATGCTGAGCCAAAGGACCTGGTTTTCTCACTCCCCCCTCCCCCAAGAAAGCAATATTCGCTTGGGCCACTTGTGGAATGTTGGGACATCAAGAGGGCCTCTGAGCATGTGTGGACGGCCTCACCTGGCAATTAGCAATTACATTTCTCCAACTCTCCGGTATCTAGTCATGCCTGCCACATGACCATGGAAACGTCTGCAGAAGCAGACATCACTGGTTCTTTGGCTTTGAAACAGATGAGCACTGAAACCTAGAGTCGGATACGACTGGCTTTTGAGCAAGGACAACCTTTACTTCTGTCCTGTTTTTGTGAGAGGGAATTATGGTAACCCTACCTCTATTGTTCATTCTTTGCAGTGAATTGCCATTTACTTACTAAGAATATATTTCATTGAAGTAAAACAGGGAAAAATAATATGATTGTATAAACTGCAGTATCTTTACCACTAGATTTTTATTTATTTATTTATTTCAATTTATATTGCTGCCCCCTTGCCTGAGCGAGTAGATAGAGGCCATTGCAGAGTTTGGAGATGAAGAATGAATCCTTCATTACTGAATTCATTCTTCCTGGCTTTGGAGACCTCCGGCACTTCCAGTTTCTTCTGTTTGGGGTGTTTTTAGCAATCTACCTCATGATAATGGCTGCAAACTTTCTTATTGTTATTTTAATTGTAACTGATCAGAAACTGCACACTCCCATGTACTTCTTCCTTGGGAATTTGTCTTGCTTGGAGACCTGCTACAGTTCCACTATCCTCCCTAGAATACTTGATAGTTTGATAAATGAAAACCAAAGTGTTTCCGTTAATGGCTGTTTTGCTCAGCTCTGGGCTTTTGCGTTCTTAGCTGTAACAGAGTGCTATCTTCTGGCGGCAATGGCTTACAATCGTTACATAGCAATATGTAAGCCACTACATTACTCCACATTAATGAACTTCAGAGTTTGCATCCAGTTGGTGGTAGCATCTTGGATTGGTAGTTTTGTGATAGATACGATTTTGTTACTATTTATATTGCAGTTAAACTTCCATTTGACTTCCACATCATAGTGTGACACACGTACTACTGATCCAGTGCTGTGAGTCACTTTCTGGTCCTGAGCCCTTTTGGCACAGAAGGTCCTTATTGGCCCCAGGCCAGTATTGATGAAGCTGCTGCCCTTCCTCAAGATGGATTGAAGTGGGATTTAATCCACTTGGGGACTATCACCCTTCCCCGTGTTCGTCACCACTGACATAAAATGGCCACTACATCTGAAGTGCCAGTGGGGTTCATACCTGTCAAGTATCCCGGATTGGCTGGGAAATCTCATATTTTGGCGCGCATTCCTCCCCTTTCCCAGTGCCATCCTGTATTTAGAACAACTGGGAAAGGGGTTACTGCGCACATGTGCATATGCATGCACATGCGCACACACATAACCCATCTGTGCATGCATAAACATGTTCTGTGCATGTGCAAAGGGGTTCTGCATATGCACAATGGAGTTTTTCCTGTGCATGCACACCAGGACCGGAGCAGTTCCCATATTTTCCAGAGCAGCGCTTGACGGGTATGGTGGGGTTGCAAGGACAATGAAGAACACAGAGTCCTTAGGTCTCTCTGTACTGTTGGGCTGTGTGACTCTGGGTTTAATTATGCCTGACAAACTCCTACCTTTCCCTCTTTTTCAGTTTGTGTTTCATCCCATCTTCCCTAGTTGTCAGTAGGGGTTTTGCTGGTCACTTCAACAGTGAGAATACTGTTTGGCCTGATGTGAGTTTAGCTAGACCAGGTTTTTCCCCTTTAACTATCCTGTACTTAACATGTGTGTGCATCTGAGATAGGTGAGCTGCCTGTAGTCAATTCAACATAGCTTTTAGGTCCATTGATAACCACTGGTTGTTAGAGTTCAGGAGTCTTGAACTAACTGATTATTTTAGGTTGGTCTGAATACATCTGAATGAACAGTATACATGGGGCTTTTAGCATATGACTTTGGGGCCTCTGGATAATAGAGTTACTGCTCTTGGATAACTCCAGTTAATTTGTTTGGAATCATGTGCCCCTGGCAGACAATTTCATTTCATTTATTGGATTTATATCCCGCCCTACTCACCAGGCGACTTTCACATACTGTATGTCAGTACAAGCCTCACAGAAGAAAAATGTAAGTCAAATGCAAGAGATACATTTTGAAATAACATTGTAGGCAATATGAGATAAGCTGTATTTATCGTTAATTGTTTTGTTTATGTACGTTCAACTGATTCATGGTATTTTTATATAACTAGAATTTAGTGGGTATTGCCAGAGAAATTTGTAATGACAGTGGACCAGAGGGATTTCCATTGGCTGGTTACCAGTAAATGAAAATCAGGCTGTGGGCTTCATGTCACAAAATATGACACCACTGTAAAATCTGAATGTTGTAAGTCAGGTGTAAACTGTAAAATTCTTTGAAAATGCTTTTCTTATCATCTGTTTCAATAAAGATATGCATCCCATTCTTTTCCAAACACGGTCCAATTTCAGTTTTAATTCAAAAGTAAAAATAATGTTGAACAAAAGCTAAGGAATGAGCATCCTTGCTGGACTCAATCTTTCTGAGCTCACAGCATTCTTTCCATGTAGGAGAGATTGGGAGAATTTTTTTGTTGCTTACTTTAGCAATCTTCCAAGCCTTCAGTGTTGCCATGCTCTATGTCCTGTTCATATTCGACTCTAAACAAAATAAACAAATGTAAAGGTGTGAAATGAATCGCTGTATTTAAGATCTGTCCATGTGATGCTTTCCTTATAACACTTTTGCAGTGTATACCTGAAATAACATATTATTTTAGAATTCTTTGGGGTGGGGGAAACAACTAGATCCACCCAAAATCATCTTCAGAAGAAGCAATGATCAGAACCAGTCAGCTCTATAGTGAAAGTATGAAATTGATCTGGAAGTTTCATTGTACATTGAGATATTATGTTCACTGCATTACAAGCATAACTGACTGGCTAGCTCAGGGGTGTAGGTTTCTACCTTCTGAGCCAGAGTTTGGGAGTTTAATTTCCCACCGTGCCTCCTGGGAGAAGATCCATCCACTGTTGCTTTGGGCAAGCTCATTTCTGAGAACTCTAGCTAGAAAACCCTGAAAAGAATCACCCTAACTCTGAATTAACATAATGGCACATACTTATTATTTTTAAAAGCAGAAGTTATTCTGAATGTAAGACAAAAAAAGATTCAAACTTATGTCATGGAAATATCCCCCCTCCACCCACAGCTAACCAAAATGATAACATTGGTTCTATCTGTTCAACATATTTGGAGCTACTAGAATACTTTCACATTTGGTAAGGTTGTTCACTGGATTCAGACAAATTCCATGTTACCAGCCTGATCTGAATGGATTTGCATGACATCCAGATCAAAGTAAAATGGCAAGATTGGGTTCTAGAGTGAAATGAAGTGAATCTACAATCTGATGTGTGCCAAGCACAAAGCAAGTCAAATAGGCCATAAATCATTTCAAGCTTTCCATTTTTAAAAATTGAAATGTCAATAGTACGTAGTATGCAAAATCCTAAAATTAACTGTCTGAAATTTGCCAGGCTAATTGCCCTCTAGTTTAGAATATATCATTCCTCAAAAAATTTATATCGGTTGGTGCAAAACTCAAATAAGTTAAATTTAATATAAGTTCAAGGGAATCTTCCAAATTGATTTGGAATTGGAGGACAATTTGGCTGAAATACAGTAGCAAATCACAACTAAAGTAGGATTCCTGAAATTACTCACCAAATCCCAACTGATTCAAGGGACCTACTCTAGCTACAACTTAATTTTGGGCTTCATCTTTTGTGTTTCTTTCTTGATACTGCCAAAATGTGAATTGGGTACAGGAAAAAGGAAAAGGTGCACAGAGATAAGGGATCACCTATTTGGTAATACCTTGCAGGAGAGAAAAACAGGTCTATAAGAGACCCGCCATTTCAGTTAGCAATTCTATCCAGCATCTAAAGTTGCACAGCCTAAATTGGAGAGAGGGAAAAAATGTAAAATCCAAAACTCTGCTAAAAGAGGAAAAGACAATGGAAAGAAAATACCTTCCTCACTTTTCTCCACCAGGAAGCACTTTACTGTCTGTAGGTTTTAATTAGAGCAGGGGTTCTCAACCTTAAAAACCCAGGGGCCGGGTCACGCTTTCTCAGACAGCTTTGGGGTCTGGATGGCCATGTTGCCCTTCCTCCACCACATGGCACTTCTTGGTGTGGTGGAAGCGGTTGGGGCCACATGAAATGGCCGCAGGTTGAGAATCCCTGTATTAGAGCTTTCTTCAAAAGACTACTATATTTATAGAACACTGTTAATAAAACTGAGAATTTGCTGTATTGGGTTAGGACTTACGAAGTTCCTGGAGAGAGATGGATGCAAGCTTCATTGGCCCATCCACAATATGGGTCTCTAGAACGTATACAAGCCCTGCACAGAAAAGACAATCACAGATAAGTCAAGAATTGCTTAACAATAGGCATTATACTTAGTATAGCCTTACTTACTTGCTTACTTTTTGCATGGACTGTGACGCTCGCAGCCTCCTAGAGGAACCTTTACTACACAGTCTGAGAATGCTACGTAAAGAACATGGTTTGGCTTGTCCAGCTTCATGTCAACAATGCTGTGCCTTAACTCAAATGTATATTGGCATCTGATTTGAAGGAAGAAAAGAAATCCACAATTCATCAACTGTTTCAGCAGAAGTCAAGATAAAATTGGGGGAATATAAATGTAAAGATCACAATAAAAATCTCTTATTTTAAGCAGCATGGAATTGTCTGTATGGAAACCAACAACCCTTAATAAAATGAGCAAAACCATGCAGAAGCAAACCATCAGCAGTTCTGTTTTGGGAATGTTTTTGTCTACAAAGTTAGCACTTGCCCCTTTTCCCCGACCATATCTGTCCCACCCACCCCAGTTCATTGCCACCTATATTTCAAACAGGATTTATTTATTTATTTGTTCATATTTGTATTGCTGCCCTCTTGCCAAGGCAACTTTGGGCAGTTCACAAGAGTAAATATATAATCATTCCATAACAATAAAATCAACAAACTTATCTAAAAACCATCAAACATTAAAATCCTTAAAATACCCGAAACATACCCTCTTCTACTATTGACAAAATGAACCCAAGTGATTTCAATGGACTCTTAGTATGTAGAATTATTTCACATAAACACTTGCCTGATATTGAACCCATTGAATTCAGTGGAACATGCTTCTAAGCAGACATGTATACGATTGCACACTTTGGCTCCAACAAGTCTTACAAACACATGCATTTAGAATTAATTGTTATCAGGCTAACTAAATAGAGTTCACTAAGGAAGCAGAATGCTTGAGAATTCTGAATTCATAGTGCTTATTCATTTAGTAAGTATAGAATCAGGAATAATAATACACACATTTTGGGATTGTAAACCAACATCTTCTCCAGAAGCACACTGCCTTCTTCCCTGTACAAGACTTTTGAAATAATTCCATGTCCCAGTCCGAGAAAAACAACAGTGTGATCTCCATTTGGCCCAGCAGCAGTATCCACGGCAATTTTGGACAAGGTATAGCTGGAACGACATTACATTTTTCCATTTTAAGCATCACTGTATTACTTTGTATTTTGGGGGGCGGGTGGGTGGGTCATTTCTTCTGCTTTATACACAAGCATTTCATAACTACATCAGGGACCAAGTAGGAAGTTAAAAGTCCATTTGCTCTTCAGATGATTGCAAGGAATTATAGTATAATGATTAGAATCTCCACATCTCAAACTGGTTGCAGCAGAAAAGTAGGGGCACTGGATGGGGAACAAACTAATCAGTCAAGTACCCTGGCTGCTCACTCACAAAGAGACATCTGCAATTACTCCTTTCTAGATATGTGCATTGTTCAGAAGCACTTCTTAACAGGAGTCTAAACAGTTTTGGCCTCTCGTGGAAAGGAGGTGTTTGCTATTGCCATTGATAGATAAATGGCCAGCTTACAGCAAGACAGTTGGGTAATGGTCAATCACCATCCTACTGAAAGTCATCTAGTGAAAGTCATCCAGTAAGTCAGATTCTATCATTTCACCATTTATACTGTGCAGAGCATGGAAATCTTTGACACAATTTTCTATTTGACACATGCTTTCCATTTTCAGCTTTCCAGTTGATTTACAATCCATGCTATTAGTTAGATTTGTGGCTTCTGATGGAGATAAGGACATTGAGAAATTCAAATAGATTTGTGGTGGCTGTGAGAAATCATGGAAGAAAACATGCATTACTCAGGCCTGTGAGCTACATGTAGATGCAAGGGTTGCTGAGAAATTGCTTCTACTGCTTCATTCATGAGAGTATGTGTTCTGGAAAATTCTAGGGTGCCACTTGGAAGGTCATTGGATGATGAGTATTCTCCAAATGATCCAGAACCAGCACAGGAACCTGGCCTAGGTTACAAACAAATATGGAAAAAATGATATTGTTTACTGTTTTTTTGAAAATATTCTTCAAAACCTGTCAAGTATCCCACCGCTTTTTCTACTTTCCTGCCCGGAGCCGCCACCATCCCGTAATTTGACGGTGGGGGGGAAGTAGTTACTGCACATCCCCTTCTGCGCAGAACCCTTCTACGCATGTGCAGAAGGCTTCTACGCATGTGTAGAAGGGTTCTGCACATTAGCCTGTGCAGAACCCTTCTACGCATGCGTAGAAGCCTTCTGCGCATGTGTAGAAGCATTCTGCACATGCATAGAAGCCTTCTGTGCATGCATAGAAGATTTCTGCGCAGAAGGGGATGTGCATGCAGAATGCTTCTACGCATGCGCAGAATGCTTCTACGCATGCGCAGAATGCTTCTACGCATGCGTAGAAGGGCTCTGCACAGTAGCCTTCTGCGCAGAAGGCTTCTGCGCATGCGTAGAAGGGTTCTGCACAGAAGGCTACTGCGCAGGTCCCGTATTGTCCGCAGCCGCACTTGACAGGTATGTTCCTCTTGCCAATATAAGGTTCTGCTCACTCATTGCACATTGAAGGGCATTGTTTGCATTGTATCATATGGGCAATTGTTTGCTCCTCAAACAATTGAGGAGCAAATGCCACCTTTTCCCATCCCCTGCCACTGGCTGGGAGATTTGAGGCAGCTGTGGCTGCCATCCCCAGAGCCCCGCCTTGGTGGGGATAAAAGGAATGATGCGGCCCGATGCCAATGGACCTCTCCGCTGCCTCTCCTCAGCCCCTGCCACCAGCCAGGAGATTCGAGGCAGTTGTGGCCGCCATCCCTGGAGCCCCACCTTGGTGAGGATAAAAGGGATGATGCGGACTGATGCCGAAGGACCTTGCCACCACCTTTCCCCAGCCCCTGCCACCGACCAGGAGATTTGAGGCAGCTGTGGCTGCCATCCCTGGAGCCCCACCTTGGCAGGGATAAAAGGGACGATGCGGCCAAATGCCGAAGGACCTTGCTGCCACCTCTCCCTGGCCCTTGTCGACATTCTTTGGGTTCCGTCCATGGCGAGCTACGATTTGTGCTGAGACTTTGTTGGCTTGCTGAAATGTATGGACTTTAAATGAAGGATTTTTTTTTGTAATGTTGTATTTCTATTATAATGATACTTTGTAATGTAGTATGATATTTTGTAATGTTGTATTTTTATTTATAACTTATACATATATTGTTCCTATATATTGTCTGGATTGAATATTGTAATGTTTGATTTGTTGTGAGCCGCCCTGAGTCGGTGTATGCTGAGTGGGTGGCAAACAAATCAAATCAAATCAAATCAAATCAAAGGGACCAACAACTTCTGAAAGGGACCAATGGCTATGGGTGGATGAGCTCCATTGTAACATATCTAGGACATCAGGATACCTGGGTGTGGGTACTTCATTATCAGGAACCTCTGTCCACAGTGAAACCGGGGTCCTCTGTTGTTTGAATTTCCCAGTAAAGACCTTGTCAATGTCATCCAGAGCAAATGCACAGCATGCTGAGCCAGGAATGCTATGTAATGACAATTTTAGGGACAAATATTTAAGGCAAGGAGGATTTTGTGCTTTTCACATTTAATACAATATTACCCCAAGCATTTCTTCATAAATGGGGGAAAAAAACTATCAGAACTGTAAAAGCAGCAGATAGATGTCTCTCCCCATTTACTCACTATTTTTCCATTCATAAAATGTAATAATGCTTATCTATCTGTTTCAGATTAAGACCTTTTAAGACCTTTCTTTTGCTCAATGCATTTTTATCATATAAAAGAAAAGCAATAATAATAATAATAAATGCTTCCCATATTTATTTTGTTAAACAAGGAGAAAATAGTTCTTGTGTGTACAGTGAAACCCCTCCTTATGAAAAAAAATTCTGTTTCGTAAACTTTTGCTTAAATTGTGTTTTTTGTAACTCGAAGCAAACCCATAGGAAAAATGAAATTTTTATGTAAATCGACGCAAAACCCATAGGAAATCGTGTAAATCGGGACATGGTTTTAGCACGAAATCATTATGTAAGTCGAATTTTATGTACCTCGAGTCACTTGTAAGTTGGGACTTTACTGTATTACCTATTGCTAGGAGTGGCGAAAACTGCAAAGACCATGTCACGACCCTTGACCTTAACAACGTCTGTAACCGCTCGTAATTGGTTGAAGAAAAAGGGTGGGTCCCCAGGAAATGTACAGGCCAGGCGTGCCTTTAGGAAGGAAGTCCACTCTTTTTCCAGGAATGCATCATTTCCACCCATGTCATTCTTACAAACTCGAGCTACTCTGGAAACATTAACCTAAAAGGAGAGAAAAATCCTCTTTTCAGCTTCATGAGGAGGAAAAGTCAAAATCCACGATAGCATGTTTCGTATATCTCTGTTGTACTCGAAACAATTTCTCTAATGAGCAGCAAGATCATTATGCCTCTCAATGCCAGTTTATCCCTAGCATACATTGCTTTATGATTTTTTTTATCCTTTACCTTTTCCAAACTGTAGTATTCTACTGATAATTCTTGAAAGAAGAAGTAGATATAGGCGCCATACTCAACCCCATGGACAAAGTGAGGCTCTACAACCAAGATGAAATATTTTGAACTTAAATAAACAAACATATGAAAAACAAGTAAAGCCATTAAGTAGAGTGCAACATGACATAAATTTGAATAAATCCTCACTTTTGCTAAGCCTAGGGAACAACATATTTGTGTTTCTGGGTCATGTAGTTTTCCCATTAATTGATTAATTGATTCTCATTTTTTTCTATAAATGTGCAATTGATCACTTAAAATTCTACATTTTAATATGCATTTAAAAATACTGTACATTTCAAACTATATTTTAATATTTTTCCACTAGACATCTTAGGCATGTAAAAAGTTAGATACAGTAATTATATTCCAATATGCCAATCTTCAGTTGCTTCATTTTTGTGTGTTAGTTTGAGGAATCACATGTTTTCCCTCAATATCATTACTTCAAGTGCGCTAAAAATTATATTCTAATATTGGTTCTTCTTAACGGCACAGTACCTGTAACTTCAGAAAACCTGCACTCTACCCAAAATTAATTTTGAGGTAACATCTCACTTTTCCAGCTTATACAGAAAGCACATATCAGACAATGCTTGAGAAAGCCAGTAGTTATTGTTAGCCTATAGTCAAAACTGATTACTTTATATTCTTAGTTTGCCTCAAAGGGAAACAGTTCTTTGAATTGCATTTAGTCAAGTGTAGTGACAACCCTCTGAAGACTTTCAATCGAACTTGAAGGTACTCAGTACCTTTTAGGGTTACAATTTAGAAGTAGACTGATTTGGGCTGTAGACCCATTAGGAGACGCTGAGTTAAGACTATGAATGCTAAAAGAAATTCTGTTTGTGACTCTTGGTGTTTTTTCCTTCACATCCAGCGGATCAAAGAACAATGCCAAAAATCTACCCTAAGAAGGTAGTTAAGTTCCTTCTGAAAAGCAGAAGGCTTCACTGAAATAAATATGTCTGCTATGTGCAGTGAATGTATTTTATTGTAGAACGATACTAAAGTAAATGTGAAAAATTAAATTGTAAAGCTGGACAATAACACTAAGTTGACTAGCACAGCTATGTCCATTGGTGTTCCTGGACTCTAATCAGCAGGAATAATTTGTGTTGATTATTTTAGTGCCACCCCAGAATGCAATTGGGTTATTAATGTTAATTCTGTCTCTAACCAATCATTAGAAAAGTCTGCTATCATCCCACCTCTAGCGTCACCTGACATGTTTTTTTTTTTAATGTACTAAGCCATGTTGTTAAGTCTCTTCAGTCTACTCTCCTCTTGTTACTCTCGTTATTTTTTGCCTTACAAGCAAAGCATGTATGTTTAAGAACACAATTTTTGTTCAGCACATGGCAAACTTTATGAAAAGAATTTTTACAAAGCAAAGCACATGTTTATCTCTCTGAAAAAATGTAAGTAAAGAATACTTTTGTTATATTTCTAAACATCGTGCGGAGTGTTTAATTGCTGGACAAGAGTGGGGAGTAAAAGGCTTGGAGAACTTGTAATTCAAATCAAGGTAAAGGTAAAGGTTGCCCATGTTCAAAAGCCAGTTGAATCTGAGTCTGGGGTTCAGTGCTCATCTCTGTTTACAACCAAAGAGCCAGCGCTTTCTGCATCTGCAGACGTTACCATGGACTTGTAGCAGTAATGGTTCAACACCAGAGTGCATGGAATGCTATTTACCTACCCACCGAAGTGGTACCTATTTATCTACTTGCCATTTCTTGCTTTTGAACTGCTAGGATGGCAGAAGCAGGGACAGAGACAGGAGCTCATTCCATTGTGCAGTACTCAGGTCTCGAACTGCTGACCTGCTGGCCTTCCAGTCTTGATCTTAACCACTTGAGCCACTGCAGTCCCACATTCAAATTAAAGCTACTGTGCTTGTAAATCTGTTCCGCTTTTACTGCTGCATAAAAACTTAACAACTTCCTCTTCCTCTTCCCTTACCTTTCAACCATCTTGAATCATATTTGAATGTCCGAAGTTTTGGGAGGTCTCCAAGGCTTCGGTAAATGATAGGATCTGATTTCTTCATATCTGTCACTGTCCCAGAATACAGATTATCACCTTGGGGGCAGGAGGATAAAAAAGAATGTACAGTAAAACTCCTACTTACGAAAAAAAAGTCCATTCTGTAGGCTTTTGCTAAAATCAGTTTTTTATGTAACTTGAAGCAAACCCATAGGAAAAAATATTTTTTTTGCGTAACTCAAAGCAAACCCATAGGAAAAATGAAATTTTTATGTAAATCAAAGCAAACCCATAGGGAAATGAATTTTTGCATAACTCAAGGCAAACCCATAGGAAAAAGAATCTTTATGTAACTGAAAGCAAACCCATAGGAAATTGTGTAAATCGGGACATGGTTTTAGCACAAAATCATCATGTAAGTCGAATTTTATGTAACTCGAGGCATATGTAAGTCGGGGTTTGACTGTAGTTGTATTTCCTTAGTGCATGGTATGTCACAATTCCCTCCATTTCTGAATACGTCTAGGAAGGAATAAAGGCTTGAACCCTGGAGAACTATTTCCAGCCAGTGTCAACAATACTAGCCTAAAAGAAACAATGGCCAGATTCATTTGTAAGGCTGCTTCCTATGTTCTTACTGGAAGAGATTCATTGTTGATTTAGGGAAAACAATCTGTATTGGAACTTTCTGAGTCTCCCTGGAATAGCATCCATCATTGGTCTCATTCTCTCTCAAAGCAAAATACAAGAATTATGAATAGGTTTGTAGTAGCATTTTTTCTATGCTATATCAATGTAGAAATAGAGCAGGGTGCCCAAACTTTTTGGGCTGCGGGCCAGTCACGTGGTTGTGCAGGCTAGTCATGTAGTTGTGTGGGCTGGTCATGTGGTTCCTACCATTAGAAACAGAACACATGTGGTGGAGTTGTAAAAAAATAAGGGATTTTTGGGGAAGAATAGAAGGGGAGTTTGGTGAAATATTGGGTAAAAAGGTTAAGTTGGTGTCAGGTACCATTCTTTTAACAAATGTGGAAGGTTTGGGTTTGAATAAGGAGGAAAAATAATTATTGGAAATTGTATTGACCACAGGTAGACAATGTATAGCTAGAAATTGGAAAAATGATGTAGATATACAGATCGGAGAATGGTACAAGGAAATGTGGAGCCTAGCATTGAATGACAAATTGACATGGGAGATTAAAGTGAAACGAGATAATTTAAAAGAGAATAGGTTTTGGAATATATGGAAACCGTTTGTGGATCATTCTCTTATGGTAAATGACAGTTCAGGACCTGCACCATCGCAAAGAGGTTTTTGGAGTTGAAATAGCAACTAAACTCTCCGGGCATTGTATATATTCACAGGGTGATTTGTAATTATTAAAAAAATATTATAGTATTATATTATACTTTTATTGTTTGATTGAATAATATTTTACATTGTGGTATCTAATATTGTGGTTAAATGGTAAACAATCAGTATAAGTACTGTTATGTGCTAGCCTCTATGAATGTGAGTTAATATTGTATTGAGGTTATCTTTGAGGTATTACTGTATTGTAATGTTATTGTTTTCTTTTTTTCCTGTATGTCTGTTTAAAAAATTTAATAAAAATCAATATATATAAAAAAAGAAACAGAAGTAAAATGCATCCGTGCATGCACATAACATGGGTGTAAATGCACTCAGGGCTGACATAATTGCGTTTACGACAGCTGCAGGTCATTTATGGCAGCATTTTGCACGGGCACATTTTATCTTTGCTTCCAGGAGTGGTAAGGGTGGCAGGGGCTGGATGGAATGGCACCATGGGCCAGATCTGGCCTACAGGCCATAGTTTGGGCACCCCTGAAATAGAGGACCAACAATTTTTTTCTCTATATATCTACCAGCCTGCCAAATACATCTGTCTCCTACTTATTACCTGCAAACAAAGCGAGATTACCAGCCTTTCTATCATAAGGGCACCTGCCATTTCCATTGATGTAATCTCCTTCAAGCTCCAGAGAATCCACCTGAAAACAACAAGAAGATCTTGGAATCCCACCATAGAAAGGATGTTTGTTTTGAGTGGAACCAACAGTCCTACTGGAGCTTAATTGGGTCACCAGAGGCCCTGAGATGTTGCTGGGTCCAGCTCCCCTCATATAAACTAATTAGGGCTGATGGGAGTTTCAGTCCAACATCACCTGGAGGGCCACATGTTACCCAACCATGATTCAATACATCCATAGTTGCATTGGTTGGCTCAGTTCATATATCAATAAATTCACTGATTGATGGATATGGCTCTTTTCATATATCTTAGAATCATTATTCTTCCTCTCTTCCTGCTTCCAGAAATGAATGGTAAAACAAAGAACGCAGTTTCATCCCAGGTTTTCTGGAAATATGCAATAGAGAAATAGGGAATTAAGCCTTTGCAAAATTTTGAAAGTTGTAAGTACTTCTCACACTATGTGTTCCCTTGAGTAAAAAAGAGAAATCTGTTATATGATCAGGAAATACCACCTTCCAGAGGGAAACTGCACAAAATTTGATAATTGGATTTCTCAGAGTGAACACTAAAACAGTGTACCAATGTTATAAATCTCCCCAGGTCAAGAAAATAACTTTATAAATTGTTAAAGATTTTCTTACTTAATTCCGCTCAGAGATAAAACTATATAGAACCCATAAATCTAGTCAAGGGGACAAAGTCAAGAGCTTATTTTTGAGAGAGAAAATTCTAGCAACCATAGGTGAATGAAATCTTAACATCTGAGCTTTGGTTAATTTTGGTAACACCTGAGATTTTTAAAAAGGGTAAAACACAAAAGATTTTATGCATTCTTTCTGAATGTACTCTGGACCCCAATCTAAACATGAAGAATACACACAACACAGAGAGAGACACCAGTTCTGAGCAAGAAGCAAGACTCAGAATGGGATACAGCATCCTCTTAATTTTGTAATGTGAGGAGTGATGTAGTTCCATCACGTTTCCTAAGAGAACCTGTCGTCAACTTCAAACCAAGTAGAAGAGTAATCTCAAAGTTTTCAAAGGCTGCCAAAGCTATTTTCTGAGTGTGGGTTGGGAGAATTTTGTTGTTATCTCCTGTTCCTGGAATGTTCTAAATAGTTAACATGTCTACCTATTTTTTTCCCCAGCATTGTGGAATATTGGAAATTCTGCTTTCCTAAACTTTGAGGGAGGCAAGGCTCAATTTTCACTCCAGACTCTAGAGCAGGGGTGCCCAAACTATGCCCTGTGGGCTGGATCTAACCCATGGTGCCAATCATCCAGCCCATGCCACCCTCGCTTCTCCCAAAAGCAGAAGTTAATTGCTCCTGTGCATGTGCAAAACGCTGCTGTAAATTACCCACAGCTGTTGTAAACGCATTTATGACAGCCATGGGTGGATTTATAGCAGCATTTTGTGCATGTGTAGGTGCATTTTACATCCACTTTCGGTGGGAGGAACCACGTCACCGGCCCGCTCAACCACGTGACCAGTCTGCAGCTCAAAGGGTTTGGGCACCCCTGTTCTAGAGGGCCCTTCTAGCCTAGAAGAGCTTTTATTTTTAAAATGAGACTAGATGTCAACGTCAGGTTTTCATGTTGTGGGTAGCAAATCTCAGGACCAAAAATAAAATAAAATAATACTCATAGAAAGGAGGAAGCAGAATTTAATTTAATTTAATTTAATTTTCATATTTCTATAGCCGCCCTACTCACAAGGACTTTGGGATGCTTACAATACTAAAAAAAAACAACACAGATAAAAAACCCATTAAAATACAAATACACCTCATTAAAACCCAGAAAAATGCCTTTCTTCTTCCTTTCTTTTTGTAGGGTGTTGGGTAGTGATCTTGGGGTGATTCAAAGAACAGCTAGCAGCTATGTGCCAAGCCTGCCCTAAAGTAGCTGATATGCTGTACCAGGTAATGCTGGTAGACTTTTGGTTTGTGAAAGAGACCTTGTTGAAATTAATATTATTCAAATTTCAGATTATGATGACATTTTATGGCATTCCACTTTTTAGAGGAGATAGTCATTCATACCTGGTAATGCCCACATGATGGACTGAAGGCATTTGTGCCACAAATAAATAATGTTTTGTCATTTCTTTTTAGGAGCACCTTGATAAAGTTATTACATTCTTCCTATGAGAAAAACAACAACAACCATCACTATGAGCAAATATCATTTCAGCAAATGGTTTCAGCACACTCAGAAAATGTGTTTGAACAGTCTTACAGTATTTGTGATTGATTACACAGCAATTACTGCAGTGGCTCAAGTCGCTAAGATGCTGACTGGGAAGTGGAATGTCAGCAGTTCGATTCCCAAGTACTGCAGGACGGAAATGAGCTCCCGTCTTCATCCCAGCTCCTGCCAACCTAGCAGTTCGAAAGCAAGAAAGTGCAAGTAGATAAATAGGGACCACTTCGGTGGGAAGGTAACAGCATTCCGTGCGCTCCGGTGTCTAGTCATGTCTGCCACATGACCACGGAAATGTCTGCAGAAGCAGACAGCGCTGGCTCTTCGGCTTAGAAACAGAGATGAGCACTGCACCCTAGAGTCGGATACGACTGGCTTTCGAGCAAGGGAAACCTTTACCTTTACCTTTACACAGCAAAGGTTAGATGAGATTTCACTGCTAGGACTAGAATAAAATTGTCCATCATAAACAATTTACTCTGTTCTCTATTTCAATCATTATTTAACAATAACAGTTTGGCTGCTAGGAACAGAGAACAAAGCTGTTGTTGGGCTGTTGTTGTTGTTTTTTTTTGTTTGTTTTGAGAGTATCCTTTTGATGCAGAAAAATCCCAAATTATTCATCCAGTCACCCTTCATATATGACAGTAATGTCTTCTCTAGTGAATAACAGTAGACTGCTAATTACTGGCTAATGGGTGTGGAGTAAAGGCCATGATTTCATCTACATTTTAGAGATTAACAGCCAGGAAAATAAAGAAGACTGCCAAGTGTAAGAAAAAATGATATTGCCCACCTCATCCATTCCATACATCTTGCATTTGTTTTCAGCAGTCTCACTTGGCTTCCATTCCATGCTCTGCAAACATCCAGAAACAGACTGGTTAGGTAGATTTATTGTTGAATAATCTTTGCTGATCAGTGTAGTTGCTGTGTCCCAAAGGATTAAGGCTAAATATTTTGAAATGTTCATTTTGTAATACAAACTCTCCTCAATTCCCCTTTTCTTTCTTAGCTCCTGTTGTACAAATTCTCTGGCACAGCTTTAACAGAAGGAAGAGATTGTATATTTGCAATGCTTGCATTCTAATAAAGTTGCTACATAGATGGCAAAAATAAAATATAACAATTTTCATCATCTTGGATGTATAAAACAAGAAGAAAAATCTCAAGCAATTGATGGTTAAAAGTGGTTGTTGAGTTATTAGCTTTCTAAGAATAAAAAATGTTTGACTCACAAAGTACTAGACTAAACAGGCTAAAATGCTTTCACTCTTGCAATAACTCTTGCAATAATTCTAGGCAACAATAGCCATTCTGATTTAATCGAGTATAATTCCAGCAGTGTTACTTTCTGTGGCAAATTGTGAGAAGTTAAGAAATCACAGTAGATACTCCCTATTACACACCAAGTCAAGCTGATGTGCAAGTAGGAAATGCCAATACTAATTTATTCTGGCAATTTGCAGGTGAAATGTAGACAATTAATATGTTACACCTCCACATTGTTTAGTACTGAGATTGAGACTGTGAAATATGCCAGTAGGTGTAACTAAAAGCATTCTGATCATTCAGAAAATTACTATTTATCTCCCATCTTTGTCCCAGCTCCTGCCAACATAGCAGTTCGAAAGCAAGAAATTGCAAGTAGATAAAAAGGGACCATTTCGATGGGAAGGTAAACAGCATTCCATGCACTGCGGTGTCTAGTCATGCCTGCCACATGACCATGGAAACGCCTGCAGAAGCAGACAACACTGGCACTTTAGCTATGAAACAGAGATGAGAACTGAACCCTAGAGTTGGATACAACTGGCTTTTGAGCAAGGGTGACCTTTACCTTTATGTATCTAAATAACAGAAAAAAATATTACTATTTACTGTCCAAGCGTTATTTATTAAAGCCACTATTAGCGCCGTAAAGTCTACGGAGGAATAGCGTGCCTTTTTCAAAGGCGCCATTTTCAAACTACTGTCAAGTTAGCTGATTTGTCAGTAAAAACTTCCCACTTCTCCAAAAGCCCACTGAAATGTATCAACCTGTGTAACTGCCATTCACACTGTATATAAGCTGGCCACCTTGTACATGTTCCCCAGTCCGGTATCTATGAGCTGAATAATAAATCACTTGTGTTTGAGCCAATCCTGTGGTCAGAATACTTCTTAAGCGCCGGACTCAACAAAAACCAATCAGCCAAATTGGCCACACCTTCCCTATTTTGGCCATGACACTTTGGCACATTTAGCTCCTGACTTTCCAGTCAATCTGAAAATTAGCCCTCAGTCCTAATAGAAATCTAGCTGTTCTGCTCTTTGGACATTAGGGAAAAATGTTAAGCAATAACTATGAGTTAAGAGGTTAAGTACTGGATTTTAATGCAGAGACTGTCTGAAATAAGCACACACAACTTTATGATGCAAGGAAAAGAAGAGAGGAGAATATTTTTTTAAGAAATAAAAAAGAAGGATAATGATTGTGAAGTTGAGCACAGTTCTATCAATGTAAATTGGTTAAACATTGTTTCCTCTATTTATTTGCTGCTGTTTCTTGGCAAAAATTGGCAAAATACTACTCACTTTGCTAAAATAAATTTCCTCCGTGTATGATTCATCCAGATTGACAGAATAGACATGGTTCCTACAAAGAAAGTAGAAAGTACGTCCCAATGTACAGCATTAGCCCAGTTATTTCCTCCTTCAATCAACATGTTCTCTTAGATTAAATAAAATAGATCCCTCTGTGGTGGGAGAAAATTCCCTCTAACAGGGGTCTTGATAAAGAAATTCATAAGCTAACAAAAAAGCAAGACTTTGAGGAAATGAATAAATGGGGAAACATAGACATGTAGGACGTTGACTTACATTGAGTCAAATCAATGACCCAACTAGTCAAGTATGGTCAATGGCTGATGGGCAGTAGCTCTCAAAAATTTAAGGCTAGATGGTATTTTAGTCCTATGTGTTGTCAACTCAGACTGACCCAGTTTGATGGGCTTTAGGTTCTTTTTAGGATCTTAGAGACAGTGAGGCACTCAGTAGATAATATCAGGATTTGTAAGTATTGCCCACTGGCGATCATGGGCTTTGCAGAAGAATGTTGTAAGGGGACATTACACATTTAACTTCACCTACAGCTCTGAGGCGATTAAGCAGCTTGTGCATTTAGAAGGTTGTGCTGGCTTAAAATATGGTTTTCCATGGAACTTGTCAGTTAGCAAGATTTAGTAAAATATAGATGAGGGAGTTTTTGGCACGTAGGAAAAATCTGTGCCCTTGGCTGATAAGAAAGAATAGGTGGATAACACATGCAAATGAGCTGTATGTCCTAGACAAAACAAGGAAGAGATAGGCCAGGTCAAGGTGACCTTCCCTATGTCCTCAAGCTTTATGATCATTGTTAGATTGATGTAATGTCCAGCAGCAGAAGATGAAGATTCAATTAACAGCTTCCAGGTGGCTGTTGTTAATTTGGACATCCTCGTAGCAAGGGGCATAGAGCTAAACTTTAGATTATATAAGGAGGAAGTTTGGATCCAGATTTTTGGGGTTCTTTTAACCATCCATGGTGTCCCTTGCTATCTTACTGGGTTCCTGGGTAGCTGAAGAGGGGACAGGAAATCTGTGCTAGGTAAATATGAATGGCTTGCATTTCCATGTATTGTTTTCAAAGTACGTTTTGTATCATGATAATTTGATATTTTGTAATTATAAGTGTAATTGTAATTGGGATATTTTTTTGAAATGTTTTAAAATGTTTTATGATAATGTGGTACCTTGTAATTGTAACTATATATTTTGTATCTTTATTAGCCGCCCAGAGTTGCTTTGCGAATGGGGCGGCATACAAGTCGAATTATAAATAAATAAATAAAAATTCTGATTCTTGCATTTGTTTGCAGCTATGACTTTGTACTCTGTCTCTGATGTGCTTTGCCTGTTTAGAGAACTGTCTGAGTAAAACTTTGTTTCTTTACCCACTGAGTGCTTAATTGTCTTTGAGATTCTAAAAAGAACCTAAAGCCCATCAGACCTGGCCAGGCTGAGTTGGCAACACATCCTACTTGAAAAACCCTTGTGGTCTCCCACCCAGGGGACCAACTAGCTGAGGATAGGGTGCCTGGCGTGTGATAGTCCATGGGGGTCGGAATCGACTGTGCGACTGAACAACAACAAAAACTTTTCTGTCAGCAGATGGAATTAATTGTATGAGGAATATACAAGACAAATCAATTTTCACCAATAGCATTAAGCACCGAAGCAAGCAGTGCTACTATGAAGCAATATCTGGTGTTGACTTGTCAATATCATTAGTAAGGATGGATGAGATGCAATGAGTTCCATTTGAGAAGCAGTGACTCAGGGTTAGAGGGTGGGAGAAATAAACTTAGGAACCATCTGAAGTGAGAAGGCAATGTGTGTTAACCTATCCTGGGGAAAGGCTTAGCTTTATTTTTATTGAAGATTTGATAAATGTAAAAGGAAATAAATAAATAAATAAATATTTATACTAGCATAAGACTACTTCAGTAATTTTACATTGCATTTCTCGTTTACACATATCTTCTTTAATAAATACATTTCTAAACTTCAACTGGTATTTTGCATATATTCCATTTTGAAGTGTCCTTATATAAAACTGATATTTAAAAAAAGAAACAAGAAAAATAAACCTGAAACTAACCTATATAATAATGTGCTACCAATCACTTGGGGGGCGGGCACCTTTTCATTTCCATTTATAATTAATGGCACTTTTGTACTATCTACTTTCTTTCCAGAAAGCCATTGTTTCTTAGACAAGTTTATATCCCTTATTATTCTTTATTAAATATTCAATGAAACTCTTCCACATCCCTCAAAACCCCAAAACTGATTTGTTTTTGTCAAGCCTTTCTTACAATTCTAGCATCACAACCCAGCCCTGCTGGCTCATTTACCTGCCTAGGTGCCCCTCTTTTAATGGGATTATGGACATTTTAGGGACATTTTAAAATGTTTTTAGATAGTTTTAGTGGTTGGTTTTAACAGTGTGGGGGATGGGGTGTTTTTTTAACCTATGCTGTGAGCCGCCTCGGGTCACCTAGGTGACAAAGGCGGTCATACAAATCTATAAATAAATAAAATTCCCCTGTTAGTTTATTATTCAGTACAATATCCCAAACCTCTTTGTACCACTCATCTATCGTATAAGTATAATTAAATTTCCATTTTCTTGCAATAAACAGTATTGAGGCTGTCAAGAAAATGATTAATAAATCCAATTTATTCTTTTTTATTTTATTTCTTCTAACTCCATAATTAATGCTTTCTTAGGCATAATTTTTATAAATGTACCCATTAATTTGTTTATCTCTACTTCAACTTTAGACCAGAGATCCTGTATGTACTGTACTTACATTCCCACCACATGTGTTTGTAAGTCCCCATCTTTTTTTTGACAGCACCCACACTTCTTAGATCAGGAGTTCTCAACCTTTTTAAGCCGGGGCCGGGTCATGCTCCCTCAGACAGCTTCAGGGGCCGGATGGCCATTTTGCCCTTCCTCCACCACATGGCACTTCCAGGTGTGATGAAGGTGGTGGTGGACCACAGGCCACAGGTTGAGAGTCCCTGTCTTAGATGATGAAAGGCTCAGCTTTCATATTTGACATATAACATTTATAAAGAATCAGTACCTAGTTCTATGTGGTCCTGTGGCCTTCTGCCTATACTAAGCAGCAGTCTTGCTTTGCAGCATGAAGAGAAACTTAAGGACACAGCAAATAATTCACCGCCGCTGCCACAGCGAGGCTGCCTGGGGCCAGGGGCAGCCACGAACCCTCCCCAGCCGGGAGTGAGGAGGACCAGGTGGGTGGCGGGGAAAAAACACCATCCACCGCTGCCACTGCAGTGAGGCTGCCCGGGGCTGGGGGCAGCCATGAACCCACCCCAGCCAGGGGTGAGGAGGACCAGGCGGGCAGCGGGAAAAGCCGCCATCCACCACCACCTCCTGCTGCCAGCCGAGCACTGGAGAAGAAGACCACGCGGCAGAAGGGAACAAAACAGAGGAGGAAAGCCAAGGGGCGGGAGGCCCATGCAAAGGATAAGTAACTGATAGACAATAATGTAGCTGACTTAATATAGCAACTGACATAGAGACTGACTTAATATAGCAACTGACATAGAGACTGACTTAATATAGCAACTGACATAGAGACTGACTTAATATAGCAACTGACATAGAGACTTTACACTGCATAGGGACATGGAATGTGAGATCAATGAATCAAGGTAAACTGGAAGTGGTAAAAATGAGATGGAAAGAATAAGCATTGACATTTTGGGAATCAGTGAGCTAAAATGGACAGGGATGGGCGAATTCAGCTCTGGAAACCATCGTATCTACTACTGTGGACAAGAAAACCTTAGAAGAAATGGAATAGCCATAATTGTCAATAAAAGAGTGAGAAAAGCAGTAATGGGATACAACCTCAAAAATGACAGAATGATGTCAGTCAGAATTCAAGGTAAACCTTTCAATGTCACTGTGATCCAAATATATGCACCAACCACTGGTGCAGATGAAGCCACTGTGGACCAGTTCTATGAGGACCTAGAACACCTCATAGAACAGACACCAAGAAATGATGTCCAAATTATATTAGGAGATTGGAATGCCAAAGTAGGAAATCAAAAAGTGGAGGGAATAACAGGCAAGTTCGGTCTTGGAACACAGAATGAAGCAGGGCAAAGATTGATAGAGTTCTGCCAAGAGAACGCACTGGTCATAGCAAACACTCTCTTCCAGCAATGCAAGAGACGACTTTACACATGGACATCACCAGATGACCAACACCGAAACCAGATTGACTACATACTCTGCAGCCAAAGATGGACAACCTCCATACAGTCAGCAAAAACAAGACCTGGAGCAGACTGTGGCTCAGATCACAACCTACTGATCACAAAATTCAGGCTTAGACTAAAGAAAATAGGAAAAACAAAGAGATATCACCTAGACAGCATCCCTAAAGAATACACGGTGGAGGTGATGAACAGATTTAATGGCTTAGACTCGATAGACAGAGTGCCAGAAGAATTATGGACAGAGACGAGGGACATCATGCAAAAAGCAGCAAAGAAAACCATACCAAAAGAAAAGAAGCGTAAGAAAGCAAAGTGGTTGATTGATGAGGCTCTTAAAATAGCAGAGGAAAGAAGGAACGCAAAAGTCAAAGGAGAAAGGAAAAAATACAATCATTTGAACACAGAATTTCAAAGAAAAGCAAGGAGAGATAAGGAAAACTACCTAAAAGAACAGTGCAAAGAAATGGAAGAAAACAACAAAAGAGGCAGGACTAGAGATCTTTTCAAAAAATTGGGGAAATCAAGGGAACATTTAAAGCAAAAATGACCATGATAAGGGACAAAGATGGAAAGGAGCTAGTTGATGCAGAAGAAATTAAGAAAAGAAGGAAAGAGTACACAGAGGAACTCTACAAAAAGGACCTCAACACTACTGATAATCACAATGATGAAAAAATTGAACTTGAGCCAGACATCCTGGAGACCCTAAAGAGCACTGCAAACAACAAAGCTAGTGGAGATATCCCAGTTGAATTTTTCAAAGCTCTAAAAGATGATGGCATCAAATTACTGCATTCAATATGCCAACAGATTTGGAAAACAAAACAGTGGCCACAGGATTGGAAAAGATCAGTATACGTTCCAATCCCAAAAAAGGGCAATGCCAAATAATGTTCAAATTATCAAACAATTGCACCAATCCCACACACCAGCAAGATGATGCTCAAGATAATACAGGATAAACTTCAGCAGCATGTGGAGAGAGAATTACCAGAGGTGCAGGCTGGTTTCAGAAGAGGCAGGGGGACTAGAGACCACATTGCCAACATATGTTGGATCATGGAGAAAACAAAGGAATACCAGAAACAAGTTTACTTTTGTTTTATTGACTACACTAAGGCATTTGATTGTGTGGACCAAAACAAGATGTGGCAAGTAATTAAAGAGATGGGAATACCAGAGCACCTCATATGCCTCCTGAGAAATCTGTACATGAATCAAGAAGCAACAGTTAGGACAGAACACGGAGTGACAGAGTAGTTTGGAATAGGAAAAGGAGTAAGACAAGGCTGCATTTTGTCACCCTTCTTATTCAACTTATACACAGAGCACATAATGCGCAATGCAGGGATGGAGGAACCACAATATGGGATTAAAATTGCTGGGAGAAACATCAACAATCTGAGATATGCAGACGATACCACCCTAATGGCAGAAAGTGAGGAAGACCTAAAGAATCTCTTGATTGGGCTGAAGGAGGAGAGTGCAAAAGCTGGCTTGAGACTCAATATCAAGAAAACCAAGATAATGCAAGCGCGGCGCCAAAATGGCCGCCGCGCTCTTTGCGCCCCCCCCCACAGGACGAATGATCCGGGTAGTTTAGGGCGTGGCCAGCTCCCTTATAAAAGGGGTGGCCACGAGGCAGCCGAGCTGCCATTTTAGCTAAGCGACGGAGCGGAGAAGTTTTTTCCCCTGTGTCTCCGTCGCTCCTTACCTAGATTGGAAGCCTTTTGGCGGCGAATCTTCTCTTTCGGCTTCCTTTTGACTTGAGTGAGATGCCTCCGAAGAAGAAGGCGCTTTCGAGTGCGGCTCGCACGGGTTGGAGGCGCAATCCGGGTCGGAGGACCACGGTGGCGCCTCCCCAGCAGCCGCCTTTGCCGGCACCCGCCGGGACCGGCGGGATGGGGTCGATCACCCCTTGGCCGGAAGCGGGAGACCCAAGCATGGGCTCAGTGAGGGCTGCGGCCCCCGGCCCGCAAGCGGTGGACACCGCTCCTGGCTTTGCCCATTCTGCTGGGCCTGCAGCAGTTGTGGCACAGCTCCCCCCGGGGCCTTCTAGCCTTGGGGGGTGGTGTGGCCCCCTGCCTTGGCAGGTGCCTGCACCGACCCTTCCGGGCTTCGGTGCGGGACAATGGCCCTATTCGGGTCCTGGGGTACAGGGACCTGTACCCGCGCCTCTAACAGGCGGGTCGGCCGGCCCTTGGCCCCAGGTCAGCGTGGAGGCCTTACTGGCCCGCGTGGCGGCCCTCGAGGCCTCCTTGGCTCGGGCCAGCCATGCTGGGGCTACTTGTGGGGTTCGTTTCGAGGCGCTGTCGGTCGGGCAGCAGCAGGCGACGGGACGGGTCGAGCTGCTGCAGGCGCGTGGCGCACCTTCGGCCACTGCCTCGCAGCTCCCCGGCCAGCAAGCAGGTGTGGGTCAGGCCCCGATGATGAGCTCTACGGCGGTCGTGAGCTCCGACGCCTCCGGTGGGCCGGAACCCCCGGTGGGGGCGGCCTGCGGGGGTGCAACATGTGAGTATGCAGTACAAGCCAATACACCTACACACATTGCCACTACGGGGGTGGCCTTTCAATGGCCTTGGCCTCGCGCGGGTGGTGCGGTGGCCCAGCCGCCGGCGCCCCACTCGGCGATGACAACTGCTACCCAGACCCCTGGGGTTGCAGGTGTTCCCTACCCTGCCGGGAATGTATTGGGGGTGGCGGGGCCAGCACAGGCCCCTTTTCAGATGCCCGCGTTGTCTGCAGTCCCGGTTTCGGCCTTGCCAACGGCGGGATATTCTTTGCCACTGGGTGACCACCTAGCACAAGCCACCAGAGAAAAGATATGGCGGGGGGAGTATGTAGATATCTTCTCACTCTTAAACAGAGAGCCCACCAAGGAGGAGAGGGAGGGGCAGGACGAGAAGGATAAGGAGCAGGCACGTCGTCGCAAGCCACCACGTACCTGGGCCAACTGGCTGCCGGCTTATTTAATCTACATGGCAGTGTACTTGAGAGCGCGGCCGGATTTGGCTATTCCGATGGTCCAATATTTGGACAACATCTATAGGGCGATGGTCGATTTTCCGGGCCCCTCGTGGTTGGCTTATGATGAGGAATTTCGTATGCGGATTCCCCTGCACCCCGAGATGAGGTGAGACGAGCCGTGCCAGAGGCTTTGGCTTCTGTACATGACGCCCACGCGCCCCGCGCCAGGGGAGAGATACCATTGCGGACATGCGGTCCAGCGAGCGGCTCCAGCTCAGGTTCCCCGCCAGGTGGCGGGGCAGGGGGTTCCAGCCCGCCTGCTGTGCTGGACTTTCTCGTCCAATGGTTCCTGCAATAGGAAAAATTGCAAGTACAGGCATGAGTGTCCCACCTGTGCGGGCCCCCACGCAGCCTCTGCGTGTCCCAGGCCTGGAGGGACGCGTGGCAGAGGGAAGGGCAGACAGTGGGCTGGCAAGACTGCCGCAGATGGAGGTAGTGTACCAAAAGGCCCCCTCCCCAATTAATGTGCGTATGTTGGAGCGTTGGCTCACATCGTACTCGAAGAGGGAGGATGCGGAGTATCTCCTTCGAGGCTTTCAGCAAGGGTTCCGTATCCCTTTCATGGGTGATAGGTCCCCTCAGGATGCCCCCAATCTTTTATCTCTTAGGGGAAGGGAGGAGGTGGCTGCTGCCAGCATTAGGAAGGAGGTTGATGCGGGCAGGGTCGCTGGCCCTTTCCCTGCACCCCCGTTCCCCAATTTTAAGGTATCGCCCCTAGGCTTAGTTCCCAAAAAGTCGCTAGGCGAATTTCGCCTTATTCATCATTTGTCTTACCCGGCCGGCCGATCGGTCAATGATGCTATCCCTGATGACCTTTGTTCGGTCAGGTATACATCCTTTGACCACGCGCTGCGCATGGTGCGCTCGTGCGGCCCGTGTGCCCTACTGGCTAAATGCGACATCAAGTCGGCTTTTCGCCTACTGCCGGTGCATCCGGCCGACTTCGAGTTGCTGGGTTTCAAATTTCGGGGCGAATATTATTTTGATAAGGCCATGCCTTTTGGCTGTTCCATATCATGCTCTGCATTCGAGCGTTTCAGTACCTTCCTGGAGTGGGCTTTCGTCCGCAGGTCAGGGTCCCGGTCTGTAGCCCATTACCTGGATGACTTTTTATTCGGGGGTGAACGGGGCTGGGACACGTGCACACGTCTCCTCAACACATTTCAGACGCTAATGGAGGAACTCGGTGTCCCTTTAGCGCCCGAAAAGACCGAGGGCCCATCTAACAAGCTAGTATTCCTGGGGGTGGAGATCGACACAGTAGCGCAGGCTTCTAGGTTACCGGGGGATAAGGTGTCCCAGTTAGTGGCCCTCATCTCGGATTTGCTGGCCAAGCGCAAGGCATCGCTGAGGGAACTCCAAGTGTTACATGGTCACCTCAATTTTGCCTGCAGGGTGATCGCACCGGGCAGGGCTTTTGCTCGGCGCTTATGCGACGCCATGGCAGGGTTATCCAGGCCCCACCATAGAGTCAGGATTACCCGGGGTATCAGGGCAGACATGTTCGTCTGGTTACAGTTCCTGAGGGAGTTCAATGCGGTCTCATTTTGGAGGTCTGGCCTCCTGGCTTCCCCAAATTTTCAGATCCAGTCTGATGCCTCAGGATCCCTGGGTTATGGGATGTACTTCGAGGGGAAGTGGGCCTATGGTGGGTGGCCACCGGCATGGGCAGGCACTGGTCGCCTGCGTGATCTCACATACCTTGAATTTTTTCCTATCCTGGGGGCTTTGATGCTGTGGGGCAAGGAATGGGCCAACTCGGTCGTGCATTTCTGGTGTGACAACGCTGCTGTTGTCCACATTGTCAATGCACAGACTTCCAAATCGCCCAGGGTTATGGACCTAGTGCGCCAGTTTGTGCTGCGCTGCCTGCGCCTCAACGTTTTGTTCAGGGCTAGGCACGTCCCAGGGGTTAATAATGATATTGCAGACGCTTTGTCCCGCCTGCAGATCTCCCGGTTCCGTGCCTTGGCCCCGGATGCGGAGGAATTTCCCTCGCCACTCCCGGACGAGATATGGACCATTAGCAGGGAGAGGTGAACCGGGCGATCAGCCTGTCACTGGCGCCCCGCACGCGTAAGGCGTATCAACAAGCTTTTAATTCTTATAGGGCATTTTCTGCCCAATTTCACCTGCCAGAGACCTGGCCTATCCCGGTGGATCATGTTCTGCGGTTCATGGTTCACCTGCATTCCCAGGGCCTTGCACCTCGCACCATAGCATCCAAGCTCTCGGCGCTGGCTTTCATGGCCAAGGTGAGGGGTCGTGTGGACAGCACCTCTGACTTCCGTGTGAGACATGTTTTGGAGGGGTGGGTGCCTGAGCGCGGGCGTTGCCCGGACGACCGGCACCCTATTTCCCCAGGGGTTCTTACCCAGTTGGCCCGGGGCTGGCCAGGCCTCTGTTTTGATCATTATGAGGCAGCCCTTTTTCATGCAGCCACAACGGTGGCATTTTTTTGAGCGCTCCGCATCAGCGAACTTGTGATGCTGTCTAAGGCGGATGCAAGTTGTAGGGCACTGGAACTCGAAGATGTCTATGTTGCCAAAGACTGGGCCCAGTTGAGGATACGCTCCTCTAAGACTGATCAGCAGGGCGCAGGCAGTGGTGTAAGACTGCTACGGTGTTCTTTGGCAGACATCTGTCCGGTTGGTGCCCTACAGGAGTTTCTTGCACTGCGTGGCACGCACCATGGCCCGTTTTTCTGTCACCAAGATGGGTCTCCCCTTACTAAATTTCAGTTTTGGAAGGTGACAGGCAGAGCCCTTGCCAGGGTGGGCCTACCAGGTGCCCGTTATGGCACACATTCATTCCGTATTGGGGCAGCCTCTACAGCAGCTGCTTTTGGGTACTCCGGGGCTGACATACGCAGCATGGGGAGGTGGGGTTCACAATGTTTTTAGTTTTATGTGCACCCACTTCCGCCGTGAGTACCAATACAGTCACCTTACTTCCTTTTTTCCTCAATTTTCTTACAGACCCTGGGTGTCGTATTACACCGGTGACAGGATGGCTGGTGGGCCACAGCTACGTGCAAAGGGCAGCGCGTTACGCTGCGGCAACAGAGTGGGGACCCCGACTGGGACTGGGTGAACACGCCAGTCTCACATGGCATGGTAAGCCTGGGATGTTATGGCGGGAGCTGCTGCCTTTTCTTTTTTCAGGCAGAAGTGCTGCCCCGCCTGACATTCTCATCATGCACCTGGGGGGCAACGATTTGGGTCAGGTCACCGGCTTGTCGCTCAAGCATGCGATTTGCGAGGACCTCGCCTACTTGCACTACGTCTGGCCTCCCGCAACCCTGGTTTGGTCGGACATGGTCCCGCGCCATTCTTACAGAGGAGGAGTTGACCTCATGGCCCTTGACCGCGCTAGGCGCGCGGTCAATAGGGCGGTGGCGCGGTTCCTTGCCGACAAGGCTTGGGGACGGGTCAGTCGTCACCCCGCTATTGGCCTAGAAAATTATGATTTGTATGCAGGGGATGGGGTCCATCTGTCGCGAGGAGGTATGGATCTCCTGTTGGGTGATTGGCGAGCAGGCCTGTTGACCGAGCTGACGGTCTGGGGGGGGCGTCAGGCCTTCTTTGAAGCCCCTCCGTGTGGCGGGAAGCACTGGTAAGGTAAACAGTTATGACCCACAGGTATCCGGCAGGTTCGCAATTGACTGGACAACACTAGATAGGAATAAATTAGTTAAACGTTGTCCGGTCAACGACGAACCAGGCGACGGGGTGATGGCGATAGCTAGCCAGCATGCATCACCCCGTGATTTCACGGATACGAGTCAGAGGGTGGGGTCATGAGTTAGATATTGACTACGGTCAACAATTTGTTTGTTGTCAACAAACAAATTGATACAAATTGATACATTGTAACCAATTGCCGTTGGCAATTTTGGGTGGTACCTTACCAGTGTTACTTCGGCCTGCTTGCCTTAAGAATTATGATTGGTCGTTTTACCAATACAAATTTATAATTCGGACTAGGGCATGAATCAATAAATGTGGCCCAATGCCGTTATCCACTTTCAATGGTGTCTGAGTCCGTTATTGGGGGGTGCGCCTGCAATGCAAGCGCGGCGCCAAAATGGCCGCCGCGCTCTTTGCGGGGCCCCCCCACAGGACGAATGATCCGGGTAGTTTAGGGCGTGGCCAGCTCCCTTATAAAAGGGGTGGCCACGAGGCAGCCGAGCTGCCATTTTAGCTAAGCGACGGAGCGGAGAAGTTTTTTCCCCTCCACCCCCTCCCTAGTTAACAGTGTGATATTCTGGTCGCTTCGGGGCCGGGTGGGAATTTTTGGCTGGGACCCACATTGGCTTCCGGGTCCTGGCTTTTTTGCCCATCCCACACTGTTGCTATGGTTTGATATAGGGGTTCTTCTACGACTACTGTTGACTTTGGTCACATGGGCGGGTAGCACTGGTAAGGTAAACAGTTATGACCCACAGGTATCCGGCAGGTTCGCAATTGACTGGACAACACTAGATAGGAATAAATTAGTTAAACGTTGTCCGGTCAACGACGAACCAGGCAACGGGGTGATGGCGATAGCTAGCCAGCATGCATCACCCCGTGATTTCACGGATACGAGTCAGAGGGTGGGGTCATGAGTTAGATATTGACTATGGTCAACAATTTGTTTGTTGTCAACAAACAAATTGATACAAATTGATACATTGTAACCAATTGCCGTTGGCAATTTTGGGTGGTACCTTACCAGTGTTACTTCGGCCTGCTTGCCTTAAGAATTATGATTGGTCGTTTTACCAATACAAATTTATAATTCGGACTAGGGCATGAATCAATAAATGTGGCCCAATGCTGTTATCCACTTTCAATGGTGTCTGAGTCCGTTATTGGGGGGTGCCCCTGCAATGGCAACAGGCCCAATAAGTCCCTGGAAAATAGATGGAGAAGAAGTAGAAGCAGTGACAGATTTTACATTCTTAGGAGCAAAGATCACTGCAGATGGGGATTGCAGCCATGAAATAAAAAGGCGACTGAGAAACCTGGGGAACATAGTGAAAAGCAGAGACATCACATTACAAACAAAAATTAGAATAGTCAAAGCAATGGTATTCCCAGTGGTAATGTGTGGATGTAAGAGCTGGACAATTAGGAAAGCTGAGCGCAGAAGAATAGATGCCTTTGAAATGTGGTGTTGGAGGAGAGTTTTGAGAGTACCCTGGACAGCGAGGAGAACAAATAGGTCAATCTTAGAAGAAATCAACCCTGACTGCTTACTGGAAGGTCAAATAGTAAAGATGAAGCTAAAGTACTTTGGACATCAAATGAGAAGGGAGGATTCACTTGAGAAGGCCTTGATGTTGGGAAAGGTGAAAGGCAAAAGGCAAAAGAAGAAGGGGGAGGCCAAAGATGAGATGGCTAGATGGTATTGTAGACACAATGGGCACAGAACTGGGAGGGCTGAGGGGGATGGTGGAGGACAGAGGCGTCTGGAGGACAATGGTCCATAGGGTCGCAAAGGGTCAGAATCGACTGTGCAACTGAACAACAACAACAACAACAACAACAAATAATCTGACAATTTAGTGGTGCTGGTTTTGTTAAGACATATGAGAAGGGAGTCATAAACAGATAACTGACCTGGCACCAACGTAGAGGGTTCTTTCTGATATCATGAGCAGTTGAATGTCTATCTTCTTTTTTTCAGAATTGCCTCCAGCTGCATTGCCCTGAAATGCTGGATAATTGCTTGTAACTGGAGAAAGGGAAGGCATTCTAAGAAATGGAGAACATTTTCACGAAAGCCTCTTAATATACCTCTCTAGTTGCTAGGAATACACATCACTGCATTTTCTATATTCATATTCTAATGCTCCATCTGATTTAGATTTTCCATTAACTTTCATATAAACTTTTTGTTCCATTCATGATGAACCCAGTGATGTGCTGCAGCAGGGAGAATGAATTCACACTAAAACTACAACAGTTAACTGGATAATAATAAGAATGTTGTGTCAGAAATTATTTTGGGTTGAAAGGATTTTTGCGGAAGAAACTCCGCTCAGGGAACACCCAAATGAAGCTCCTTTCATGTCTCCAAGAACTGGGACAGATGTGGGCACTCAATCTGTCATACAGTACCCAGGTCTCAAACTGCCAATTGCCAGCCTTCCAGCTAACAAGGTGGGCTTCTTAACCACTGAGCAGTGTTGCATAGTGCACTCTCCACATAAGGGTTTTATTTCTTCTTAAGACTTCCCTCATTAGGATTTATTACTACTCTTATAATGTACAAAACATTAATGAATGGCTCCTATTAGATAGTATTTTTCAGACAAAAAATAGATCACTGAGGTATGTCAATCAATATCTGGATATTAAAGTGGATCTGGAATGTGTTTTGCTAATACATCTGAATCTTTTTCAGCAGGTATTTTAGAATTTGACATTCTGAACAAATTTAGTGGGAACATTCAACCCTTCTTTCCTTATACAATGGCCATCTTCACATTTTCATTGTTAAGTCTAAAGATGACAGGTTTTTGCTTATGTGTGTCAGCTCTCCATGCAAGCAAGAATCAGAGGAAATCGGGGGTTTTGGTCCCATGAAGTGTCTATGCATGCTGAAAGTAGAGATGAAGAAACAGAGGGATGGGGTGGGACTGGGATACTCTCTTCTTGACATCTTCAGAGTAAGGCTGTGGAGAATAATTGGAAGATTTCTGTCCTTGTCAGTCTTTCGAGTCTCCCCATATCAAGATTCTTTAAGGAGACTTTGCCCATTATCAAGCAAGATTTCCTAGCTTCACACAAAAATGAGATCATAGACTAGTGATGCTGAACCTTGGGACTCCAGGTGTTCTTGAACTTCAATTCCCAGAAGCCCTGGCTTGGGCTTCTGGTAAGTGAAATCCAAGAACATCTGGAGTGCCAATGTTCGCCATCGCTGCCATAGACCATTTTGTTTTTACCAGTTGTTTTTGGTGGTGGTGGTGGTGGTGGTGGTCTGTGTGTGTGTGTGTGTGTGTGTGTTAGAGAGAGAGAGAGTGAGTGTGTCTGTGTGTTTGTGTAAGGAGCACAATGCCACTTTCAGTGAAACACCCAAAAAATCAGCCATGAGACTTGCTATAAAATGTTGGAAAGAAAATTAAGTTGTGCAACTAGTTAGAAATGTTCACAAGAGGCCATTGGATGGAGAAAAGAGGGCTTTTAAAATTGCTTTCCCTCCTTGAGTGAAAAGATGTGAGAAGCTAATCCTCCTGTTCAGAAGATAAAATTTTATAATCCGTAAATAGAGCTTGTGTTAGGACAGGAGGAGAAGAAATCTTATTGAAGTTTCCCTGCTGTTCATACTTACATTCATATTCCACAAATTTGATTGCAGAAGGGTTTTCTGGAAAACTAGCCCCAAAGTGCATGAGTGTGAAGGATAGCAACACAAGGTCTGTCTTCATCATTGTCAAACTGGAAAATATATATATATTTTACTTCCACCTGTGGAATGGAAGCAAAGGCACAAAGGATATATATAGACTCCTTTATATACCTAAATACCATAAAAACCCACAAACAATACAATTATATATAAAGTAGAGCCTCGTTTAACAAATTCAATGCATTCTCTGGGACCTTTTGTACTATGAAAAATTATTCTTACTATTGAACCTTTTAATATTAACTTATTAATATGTCAAATTTCTTTAGATAATTAAAATAACTAAAAGTCACTTTTTGTTCTCTAATTTCTTACTTTTAGTAATCTAGCAGATACTTAAAAATTAAACTTAAGTTTTTCACATTCCAATTCCATTGCTCCTTATCAAATACTGATAATAGCGTTATCATGTATTACCTCGATGTTTTACTTTTCTTTTAATCCATGTTTCAACCTTCTCTAACATTAATTTCAAATATTTTCATCAATTCTTTAAGTAATAGGGACAACATTTACAAGCTTCTATCGTTAAATGATTGTTCACATCAATGATGCTAATTCGATTTTCCCCCATTGTCTATTTGACAGGTAGATACAACGTATTGCTGCTCATGGTGGGAATAACTGTATCAATGGAATTTGCCTGGAAGCACCTGGGAAGATGTTTTTTCATGTCATTTTATTAAAAATATCTATATACTAATTTGACTTTTTTTAAAATGGAAGGCCAAAGAAAGGAAAACTTATGCTCCGATCCCCGGTGTACTTAAAAAAAATTATAACCTACCATTTCATTATCTAGCATGCCAAGATAGGTTAGGTGCCATCACACCAGTTTAGAACAAGGACAGTAAAGATGTGGCATACCATACCACACTGGATGTTTTGTTATCAAATGTAGAACAGAACTACCTCCTTTAAGGAAAAAAATTAATACCATTTAAAAAATAGGGTTATTGGTTTATCTGTGAAAGGACATCACAGGAAAAGGAGACCTCTGATTTTCTTTATTTCCTTCTGTTATTTCAGCAATAGTCACACAAACACTCACCAAGTTATTTTCAAAAAGTGCAAAGTAGCATCACACTTCTGTAAACATCTATGGAGAAATCAAAGCAGCCGAGTTTAGTTTAACTTAGTCCTAGCTGACTGTCTTTATGATTATATACCCCCTAGGCGCTCTTTCAAAATTTAACTCAGAATAGCTCACATTGCCTATAATATTCACAAGGTTTGAAAGATGTATTCCCCCCACCACCCACCACCACCACCACCATCAGGACGGCCTAAGCTAGGGAGAGAAGGAACTAGGCTTTTAAAAACAAATGTGATATTTCTCATCTGAAAATTTATATCCATCTCTGCTAAACAGAAAGAAGTTAGCATTGCACAGATATTTGGTCTCTTAACTGGAGTTAGGGGTCAGATTGTTGAATTGCACTAAAGGAAGATACCGTTTATCCAAACAGCTTCTATTATTGCTCAATATATAAATCACAGTTACAATACTGTTGACAGCTTTTTAAGCATTCCACAAGGAGAATCACTTTAGGCAGCAACGATAATCCTTCCCGAATGGAATCCTCAATTTGAGTAGTTCGTATGTGAAATCCTTCTTTTCATTCTTTTGCAAAAATCTTAATTATGTCTTTCAATATTTATATTCCCTTTTGACTATGTGGTATGATTTATTGATTCTCCCTAGCATTAGCTCTGGCAAATCATAAAGCAAAAGAAAGGTTTCCCCATGTTCCTGAGATATTTTAGACACTTGGTACACATTGCAATCTTAACTTTCTGTTCCAGGTACAGAATATGCACCTGCCTACTGGTTGCTGGGGGGAGTGGGAGTGGAAATCAGGGGAAAGAAGAACAAAGGGGTACATAGCCTCTGACTAAGAGATTTGCCTCTGATCATGTTCGGTTATTAAAAGTTCACATAGTATGCAATAGAAGTTGGAGTGTTTACCTGTATGAAATACCCACAGACTTCCTCTTTTTCCATTTCCAAATCCAGTCCATGACTGGGTTTGTAGCTTCACTGTTTTGCTTTATACCACAGATTCCATCTTCTCCACTCACCAATAAATGCATGTTGGTCTGTCCATTTGAACTGTGTGCATCCTACTATTTCTAATGCAATTGATCTCATCAGGTTTTTCAACATCTAAGGTTAATGCCTATGTAGGGAACAGGTTATCCTACTGTGGTAATAGAGTAGACCATACTGTCAGCGACTCAATGGCGATTGTCAGGCAGTGGAAAACTAACCTGACTTGAGGAATAACGGCCTTGGGTGGCGAAGTCCACATGGAAGAGTGATGGTTCCCTTAAATTCCCATTTAAATACATCTTGATGGAGGGCAGCAGCTTTATCAATCCTGACCTGGGGCTGAGGAAGACTTTGTGTGCTAAAGGGCTCAGGATCAGAAAGTGATTTGTGGAACTGGATCAGTGGTACAGGGGTCATGCTGCAATGCAGAAGGTAGTTGAAAGGCCACTACATTATATTCGCAGGACAACTTTTATGGCTGATTGCCATGATGGTTTCCAATATTCTGAATCGGATACGGCACAAGAAGGCAAAGGAGGAGGAGGAGGAGAAGAAACAATACTCAGTTAAGAGTAAGTATCTCCAGGACTAAACATGAGGCACAAGCAAATTCACATTTCTCTCTGTCCATCCATCCTTCCAGAGTTCAGTCTCTCTCTCTCTCTCTCTCTCTCTCTCTCTCTCTCTCTCTCTCTCTCTCTCTCTCTCTCTCTCTCTCTCTCTCTCTCTCTCTCTCTCTCTCTCTCTCTGTCTCTCTCTGTGTGTATGTATGTATGTGTGTGTGTGTGTGTGTGTGTGTGTGTGTGTGTGTATCCATATCCATCATATCCAACTCTAGGGTATGGTTAGTGATGGGATTAAAATAATTTAACATGGGAGCTCTCAAACATTTAAAGCCAGGGGCTGGGTCACACTCCCTCAGACAGCTTTGGGGGCCGGATGGCCATTTTGCCCTTCCTCCACCACATGCCACTTCCTGGTGTGGTGGAGGTGGTGGTGGGCCACATGAAATGGTGCTGTGGGCCACATGTGGCCCATGGGCTGCAGGTTGAGAATCCCTGATTTAACAAATGGTTTGCTAATGACCGTTTTAAGTATAAAAAGATCCAATAAACCCAAAAGTAGTTTATTATTTCATGCATTTAATACTTAAATAAAAGAGGTACACAAATCTAGATTATGTTATAAAAAAGTTTTAAAATACTAATGAAAAATATTAAATAATATGTACAAAAACAATAAAACTGTTATTTTACTATTACCATATTGCTTCTTCATTGGCATCCCCACTTGTAATTTTCTTGGCTTTTATTGAAGCATCATTGGCCGTGTCATTTATCCTTAACCATCTTTTCACTGTAGGAGTAGGATCCCATTCCTTTAGAGCAGGTGTTCGCAACCTACAGCCCACTGTGCCATTTCATGTGGTCCACCGCCCTCAATCCTGCTGTCGTCACTGCCGGGAGTGGCAGAAGCGAAAACAGCAAAAAAAATGTTTTAAATGCACCCACCATCACTGAAAGTATTGAAAACAGCAGAAAACAGGCCGTAAATTCACCCACAGCTGTTTTAAACATATTGTAAACATGTTTACAACAGCCACAGACACGTCTTACACAGCATTTACAGTGGGGGAAGCATGTGTCTGGCCCGCTCAGCTGTCAGAAGGGGTGTGGTCCAGCCTGAGGCAGGAAAACTTTATGAACCCCAGCCTTAGAGGTAGGTCGATTAGACCAGGAGTTCCCAACCTAAGGCCTGTGGGCCAGATCTGGCCCACAGCACCATTTCATATGTGCCCCTACTCCTCCAAGGGCATTCAAGAAACAAAATGGCTGCTCCTTTGAAGCTGTTGGGACAAAATGGCCACCACCCCATCATGCAGCCAGGGTAAAATGACAGTCCAGCCCTCGAAGCTGACTGATAGAGTGTGACTCGGCCCCTGGTTTGAAAAGCTTGGGAACCCATGGATTAGACTAATAGTAATTGTGTTTTATATATTAGAAACAGTTAGGCAACGTATCTTCTCTCAACATATTATGTTGGTCTTTGGGGGGAAAAAACCTTTCTACTTCTGCTGAACTTACAGCAATTGTTCTGACAATATTTTTAGCTCTTTGAACACTTTCAGGAATTGCATAATACTGGGATTTTTTTATAAAAAATGGGTGATAAGATAACCATTGAAATCTATATTACTATTGGTAAATTGTGTCCTAGCATCCTATTGTTTTTACTGATCAGGGAACCCGAGCACACTCATAATATCTTATGGGAAATTTAGGTGTACAAAGCTGAAACAAATGCAAGCACGGCGCCAAAATGGCCACCGCGCTCTTTGCGGGAGCCCCCCCCCACAGGACGAAGGCATCCGGGTAGTTAGGGGTGTGGCCAGCTCCCTTATAAAAGGGGTGGTCACGAGGCAGCCGAGCTGCCATTTTGCAAAGCGACGGAGCGGAGAAGTTTTTCCCTCTTACCTCCGTCGCTTTTGCCTTGACTGGGAAGCCTTTTGGCTGCTGATTTTCTTCCTTCGGCTTCCCGTAGGTTGGACTGAGATGCCTTCGAAGAAGAAGGCAGCCGCGAGCGCGGCTCGGGCGGTGCGGCGGCGCAATCCGGGTCAGAGGACCGCGGCTGCGCCTTCCCACCAGCCGCCTTTGCCGGCTCCCACCGGGACCGGTGGGATGGGGTCTATTACCCCCTGGCCGGAGGCCGGGGACCCAAGCAGGGGTCCAGTATGGGCTGCGGCCCGCGGCCCGCAAGCGGCGGACGCCGCTCCTGGTGCTCATTCTGGGCCTTCCTCCATCGGGGCCCAGCTCACTCCGGGGCCTTCCAGCCTTGGGGGGTGGTGCGGTCCCCTCCCTTGGCAGATGCCCACGCCAGCCCTGCCGGGCCTGGGTGTGGGGTCATGGCCTTATTCGGGCCCCGGGGTGCAAGGGCCTGTACCCACGCCCGTAACGGGCGGGCCGGCTGGCCCATGGCCCCAGGCCAGTGTCGAGGCCTTGCTGGCCCGCGTGGCGGCACTTGAGGCTTCCCTTGCTTGGGTCAGCCACGCTGGCGCTCCTTTTGGGGTGCGCTTGGACGCGTCGTCTGCTGGGCAGCGGCAGGCGACGGGAAGGGTCGAGCAGCTTGAGGCGCGTGGCGCGACTTCGGCCACTGCCTCGCAGCTCCCCGACCAACAGGCCGGCGCGGGTCAAGCTCCGGCGGCGAGCTCTATGGCGGTCGTGAGCTCCGACGCCCCCGGTGGGCCGGAACCCCTGGTGGGGGCGGCCCGCGGGGGTGCAGCATGTGAGTATGCGGTACAAACTAGTGCACCTACACATGTGGCTACGTTGGGGGGGGCTTTCCAATGGCCTTGGCCTCGCATGGGTGGTCCGGCGGTACAGCCGCCGACGCACCAACAGGCGACGTCAACCACCACCCAGGGCCCCGGGGTGGGTAGCATTCCCTACCCTGTGGGGGATGTTTTGGGGGTGGCTGGGTTAGTTCAAGCCCCTTTCCAGATGCCCGCAGTTTCTGCTGTGCCTGTCTCGGCCTTGCCAACAGCGGGCTATTCCTTGCCACTGGGTGACCATTTGGCACAGGCCACCAGAGAGAAAATATGGCGAGGGGAGTATGTTGATATCTTCTCACTCCTAAACAGGGAGCCCACCAAGGAAGAGAGGGAGGGGCAGGATGAGTAGGATAAGGAACAGGCACGTCATCGCAAGCCACCACGGACGTGGGCCAACTGGCTGCCGGCTTACCTCATCTACATGGCGGTGTACCTGAGGGCCCGGCCGGATCTGGCAATTCCGATGGTCCAGTATTTGGACAATATCTACCGGGCGATGGTTGATTTTCCGGGCCCGTCGTGGTTGGCTTATGACAAGGAATTCCGTATGAGAATTCCACTGCACCCTGAGATGAGGTGGGATGAGCCATGTCAGAGACTTTGGCTGCTGTACATGACGCCCACGCGCCCCGCACCAGGGGAAAGATACCATTGTGGACATGCGGTCCAGCGAGTGGCTCCAGCACAGGTTCCCCGCCAAGTGGCGGGGCAGGGGGTTCCAGCCCGACTGCTGTGCTGGGCTTTCTCGTCGAATGGTTCATGCAGTAAGAAGAATTGCAAGTACAGACATGAGTGTCCCACCTGTGCGGGCCCCCATGCAGCCTCTGCCGGTCCCAGGCCTGGAGGGACACGGGGCAGAGGGAGGGGCGGACAGTGGGCTGGCAAGACTGCCGCTGATGGAGCTGGTTCACCGAAAGGCTCCCTCCCCAATTAATGTGGACATGCTGGAGCGTTGGCTCGCATTGTACCCGAAGGGGGAGGATGCAGATTATCTACTTCAGGGCTTTAGACAGGGGTTCCGTATTCCTTTCATGGGTGACAGGTCCCCTCAGGATGCCCCCAACCTTTTGTCCCTTAGGGGGAGGGAGGAAGTGGCTGCCGCCAGCATTAATAAGGAGGTCAATGCGGGCAGGGTCGCTGGCCCTTTCCCTGCACCCCCGTTCACTAACCTCAAGGTATCGCCCCTGGGCTTGGTCCCCAAGAAGTCACCAGGCGAGTTTCGCCTAATCCATCACTTGTCCTACCCAGCCGGCCGATCGGTCAATGATGCTATCCCTGATGACCTTTGCTCAGTCAGGTATACATCTTTTGACCACGCGCTGCGCATGGTGCGCTCATGTGGCCCGGGTGCGCTGCTGGCTAAGTGCGACATTAAGTCGGCTTTTCGCCTCTTGCCAGTGCACCCGGGCGACTTTGAATTGCTGGGTTTCAAATTTCGGGGCGAATATTATTTTGATAAGGCCATGCCTTTTGGCTGTTCCATATCATGCTCGGCTTTCGAACGTTTCAGTACCTTCCTAGAGTGGGCTTTCGTCCGCAGGTCAGGGTCCCGGTCTGTAGCCCATTACCTGGATGACTTTTTATTCAGGGGTGAACGGGGCTGGGACACGTGTACACGTCTCCTCAACACATTTCAGACGCTAATGGAGGAACTCGGTGTCCCTTTAGCGCCCGAAAAGACCGAGGGCCCATCTACACAGCTAGTCTTCCTGGGGGTGGAGATTGACACGATAGCGCAGGCATCTAGGTTACCGCGGGATAAGGTGTCGAGGATAGTGGCCCTTATCTCGGACTTGTTGGCCAAGCGCAAGGCATCACTGAGGGAACTGCAGGTGCTGCATGGTCACCTTAATTTTGCCTGCAGAGTGGTAGCACCGGGCAGGGCTTTTGCCCGGCGCTTGTGCGACGCTATGGCAGGATTATCCAGGCCTCACCATAGGGTTAGGCTTACCCGGGGTATCAGGGCAGACATGCTTGTCTGGTTACAGTTCCTGAGGGACTTCAATGGGGTCTCATTTTGGAGGCATGACCTCCTGGCTTCCCCTCAATTTCAGATTCAGTCTGATGCCTCGGGATCCCTGGGTTATGGGATGTACTTCAATGGGAAGTGGGCCTATGGTGGGTGGCCACCGGCCTGGGCAGGCACGGGTCGCCTGCGTGATCTCACGTATCTGGAATTTTTCCCTATCCTGGGTGCTTTGATGCTATGGGGCCAGGAGTGGTCCAACTCAGTCGTGCATTTCTGGTGTGACAATGCGGCCGTGGTCCACATTGTAAATGCACAGACTTCTAAATCGCCCAGGGTTATGGATCTAGTGCGCCAATTTGTGTTGCGCAGCCTGCGCCTCAACGTACTGTTCAGGGCCAGGCACGTCCCAGGGGTTAATAATGATATTGCTGACGCTTTGTCCCGCCTACAGATCTCCCGGTTCCGTGCCTTGGCCCCGGATGCGGAGGAATTTCCCACGCCACTCCCGGAGGAGATATGGACCATTGGCAAGGAGAGGTGAACCGGGCGATTGGCCTGTCACTAGCCCCACGCACCTGTAAGGCGTATCACCACGCAATTAATTCTTTCAGGGCATTTTGTACTCAATTTCAATTGCCAGTAACCTGGCCAATCCCGGTAACCCATGTTCTGCGGTTCATGGTTTACCTGCATTCTCAGGGCCTTGCACCTTGCACCATAGCATCCAAGCTTTCAGCGTTGGCTTTTATGGCCAAGGTGGGGGGTCATGTGTACAGCACCTCTGACTTCCGTGTGAGACATGTTTTGGAGGGGTGGGTGCGCGTGCGCGGGCGTTGCCCGGACGACCGCCACCCGATTTCCCCAGGGGTCCTTACCCAGTTGGCTCGGGGCTGGCCTTGCCTCTGTTTTGATGCATATGAGGCAGCCCTGTTCCATGCAGCCACAACGGTGGCATTTTTTGGAGCGCTCCGCATCAGCGAGCTTGTGATGCTGTCTAAGGCGGATGCAAGTCGTAGGGCACTGGAACTCGAGGATGTCTGTGTAGCCAAAGACTGGGCTCAGTTGAGGATACGTTCCTCTAAGACCGATCAGCATGGCGTCGGCAGTGGTGTGCGACTGCTACGGTGTTCTTTGGCAGACATCTGTCCGGTTGGTGCCCTACAGGAATTCCTGGCACTGCGTGGCACGCACCATGGCCCGTTTTTCTGTCACCAAGATGGATCTCCCCTTACTAAATTTCAATTTTGGAGGGTGACGGGCAAAGCACTGGCCAGTGTGGGCCTCCCAGGCGCCCGCTATGGCACTCATTCATTCCGTATAGGGGCGGCCTCGACCGCTGCGGCTTTTGGGTACTCAGGGGCTGACATACGTAGCATGGGACGGTGGGGATCGCAATGTTTTCAATTTTATGTGCGCCCACTCCCCCCGTGAGTACCGACCCGGTCACCTTACCTATTTCCCTCATTTTTTCCTTTACAGACCCGGGGTGTCGTATTACACCGGTGACAGTATGGCTGGTGGGCCATAGCTACGTGCACAGGGCAGCGCGTTATGCTGCGGCGACAGAGTGGGGACCCCAACTGGGACTGGGTGCATACGCAAGTCTCACATGGCATGGTAAGCCTGGGATGTTATGGCGGGAGCTGCTGCCTTTCCTTTTTTCAGGCCTGAATGCTGACCCGCCTGACATTCTGATCATACACCTGGGGGGCAATGATTTGGGCCAGGTCACCGGCTTGTCGCTGAAGCACGCGATTTGCGAGGACCTCGCCTACCTGCATTACGTCTGGCCCGCCACAACCCTTGTTTGGTCGGACATGGTCCCGCGTCATTCCTACAGAGGGGGCGTTGACCTCCTGGCCCTTGACCGCGCTAGACGCATGGTGAATAGGGCAGTGGCGCGTTTCCTTGTCGACAGGGCTTGGGGGAGGGTCAGTCGTCACCCCGCTATTAGCCTCCAAAGTTATGACTTGTATGCAGGGGATGGGGTCCATCTGTCGCGAGGAGGTATGGACCTCCTGTTGGGTGATTGGCGAGCAGGCCTGTTGACCGAGCTGACGGTCTGGGGGGGGCGTCGAGCCTTCTTTGAAGCCCCTCCATGTGGCGGGTAGCACTGGTAAGGTAAACATTATGACCCACAGGTATCCGGCAAGTTCGCAATTGACTGGACAACACTAGACAGGCATAAGTTGGTTAAACGTTGTCCGGTCAACGACGAACTAGGCGACGGGGTGATGGCTATAGCTAGACAGCATGCATCACCCCGTGATTTTACGGATACGCGTCAGAGGGTGGGGTCATTAGTTAGATATTGACTACGGTCAACAATTTGTTTGTTGTCAACAAACAAATTGATACAAATGGATACATTGTAGCAATTGCCGTTGGCAATTTTGGGTGGTACCTTACCAGTGTTACTTCGGCCTGCTTGCCTTAAGAATTATGATTGGTTATTACCAATAGAAATTTATAATTCGGACTAGGGCATGAATCAATAAATGTGGCCCAATGCCGTTATCCACTTTCATTGGTGTCTGAGTCCTTTATTGGGGGGTGCGCCTGCAATGACAGCGTATCACCCCCTGGTTGTTTGGCATTTTTTCTCCTTACATTATACAGTATGTTTGTTTACTGAAGTAACAAATGTGAGGGAATAAAAATGAAGTATTTTGTCAAAGGTATAATGAGTTTTATGAAATGAATAAATAAATATTATGTGCATAGTTCTGTCTAATTTTTGCAAAACTTATGGACAGAATGAACATTACTACTGGCACTTAGAATGCACTGTTGCATATATAAGCATTAAACAAAATGGATTGTAAATTTGTGATTTCCACATTGGGCAGCTGCCCAGGTGCCCACCTTAAAGAGAATCCTGATTAAAAGTACCATTTTAACAAATGGTCTGCTGAACCATTGTGAACTGGCTGAAGAGCCAGCACTGTCTGTGTCTGTAAACATTCTCATGATCATGTGGCAGGCATGACTAGATGCTGAAGCACACGGAATGCTGTTACCTTCCCACCGAAGTGGTACCTATTGATCTACTTGTAATTTCTTGCTTTCGAACTGCTAGGTTGGCAGGAGCTAGGACAGATGATGGGAGCTCACTCCATCGGGCAGCACTCAGGTCTCAAACTGCTGACTTGCTGACATTCGAGTCATCAAGTTCAGTGTCTTGACCACTAAGCCACTGTAATCCTGTCTGAACTATAACAGACTCTCAAACAAATAAGTAACAAAACCAGTCATGAACTGGATGTGAAAGTGGAAAAAGAGGAGGTCTGTGGATGCAGACCTTATACAGGTAAACACTCCAATTTATATTGCATACTATGTGAACTTTTAACAGCTGAACATGATCAGAGTCAAGCCTATGTGATAGAGGCCATGTGCCCCTTTGTTCTTCCTTACCTTTTGATTCACCTGATTTCATCTCTCTTTCCCTCCCCCCCTCCAGACAAACAGTAGGCAGGTACATACTCTGTACTTGGAACAGAAAGTTAAGATCAGAGAACTAACTTGCAATGTGTACCAAGTGTCTAAAATATCCTAGGAACATGGGGAAATGTTTCTTTTGGTTTATGCTTTGCCAGAGATAATGCTAGGAGGGATCAATAAATCATACCACATTGTCAAAAGGAACATAGTATGATAAGATTTTACTCAAATTGAAGATGCCATCCAGGAAGGATTATAGTTGTTACCTAAAATGATGAGGCTCTGTTAGGATTTGAAATGCTCTTTTCTTTGTATTTTTATGATGTATATTGTTTCTACGATGACATGACATTTTGACTTATGTATTGTTGTTATATGCCACTGTATTCTATTTTGTACTTGAGCGGCAGATGACGGTCCTGCCACCCCACCCCGGACCTTGTTTTGGGAACTTTTCTATATGGTTGTGACTTAATCATTACTAGCATATTTGCCTGGACTACTTCTGGGACGGACCCAACTCAGGGCGGGGAGGTGGGGCCCTGGCACCTTGGGATCTCCCCCTCACTGTTTCGAGGTCAGTCTCGGAACAGCAAGAGGGAGTGGCAAGGGTGACAGGCAGTTTTTCGCAAGGAAAGGTGGCATCTCCCCTTGCGGAGTACTGCCTGCTGCCTTGGGGAGATGCCTGCTGTAGAAGGGGCTCGCCTTCTCCAGCAGGCAAGGGCTAAATGGAGCGCCACGTTCGGCCCTTGCCTCCCGGTGAATGGGCCTGCTTTCTCCTGCAGGTAAGGGCTGAATGGAGCGTCGCGGGCGGCCATTGCCTGCCGGAGAAGGGGCCTGCTTTTTCCGGCAGGCAAAGGCACAGCCTTACCCGCCACCATTGCCAGGGGATTCTCAAAATTCTCCTCCAACACCACATCTCAAAGGCATCTATTCTTCTGCGCTCAGCTTTCTTTATAGTCCAACTCTCACAACCATACATTACTACCGGAAATACCATTGCTTTGACTGTGCGGATATTTGTTTGCAAGGTGATGTCTCTACTTTTGACTATGTTCCCCAAGTTTCTCATAGCTTGTCTCCCAATAATTAATCTTCTTTTTATTTCATGGCTGCAGTCTCCATCGGCAGTGATCTTGGATCCTAATAAGAGCTTCTTTAGGTCTTCTTCACTTTCTGCCATTAGGGTAGTATCATCTGCATATCTCAAGTTGTTGATGTTTCTCCCAGCATTTTTAATTCCTATTTTTGTGCTCTGTATATACGTTAAACAAGCAGGGTGACAAAATTCAGCCTTGTCTTACCCCCTTTCCTATTCAAAACCACCCCGTCGTTCTGTATCCTATTCTCTAATGGAATAGAAAGTGTATAAATTTTCATATGAATTTGTATGTTTTTCAAACAAGGGCATTCAAACACTGCTGTGGAAATTGGATGTCAGGGGAAAATGGGGAAATGAAGAAAACCACCTGCCCCTCCCTAATTCACATATAAATAGAAGCCAGATCATTTCGCTTGAATGAATTGCATAGATGAACACTGACATGGGAGAGAATTGCTTAAAGACTTTAATCACTCTGAATGGTAATACTGATATAGTATGAGAGTTTAGGGTTACAGATGCATTGAATCATAAAAAACTGAGCAGCCAATGATGCCTGGACTTAACGGGACCTTTTCTTCAGCCTTCTTGCCTAGAAGAAAATAGGATCAGAACATTACTTGCATCACTCAACAGGGACACAAGGAAAGTTATCTCTTCCTCATGAATCTCTAATGGCCAAGTCATATGTCTCATAGTAATGGAGGTCTTAAGTAAGTCTGAAGAGATTGATCGGCTGATTTAAGAACATGGACAAACCTGGATCCTAAACTGTTTATGGCTTGATTTGCATATTTGTCCTGAGCATTCACTCACTCTTTTTAACCACTGGTGACGTATTCTTCTACCCACAAAGTAGGGTGTGACTACATTGGAAAACTGAATTGGAATTGGTTGCTGCAATTGGATTCTCAATTATAATGTTTAGAATCAGAGTCAGTGCTCACGCAGGGCCTGTGGACTGCTTAGGGAATGCACTGTTCATAGTTGATGAAATGCTAGACACTTTACAAGCCACAGATTGCACCTCCCTTTCTTTCGTTTGGTCCTGCCTCTGCTGATCATTTTATGGTTTGCTGTGAAGCCATTTTCTCATGTAAAGTTCCAGCAGCACTCTGAAAAGGCTACATTCAGAACAAAGGGGTTGTTCAAACCAGCCCTTATCTCATTTGGTCTGTAAAAAAGATTGAATTTACCCATTTTATAAGCAGAGAAAACCTTGGAGTAATTTGACCATGTAGCCACACTAATTTCTTCAAAGTAAGTGGCTGTTGATAACATTCTCTTTCCTTAGGCACCAACAGTATGGCTAACAAAACATATGCATATACATTTTTTAGACAAACCTCATCCCTATCTCAGCTCACCTGGGATAGTTAGTTATTTCCAAGAGCAGTTCGAATCTTTTCAATCAATTTTGGATCCTGAAAGAAAAGACACTTGCTCTGAGAAAAGAGTAGACAACAGTTTCTATACCAATATCCTCCCAGGTATGTGTGTTTCAATAGCATTAAGTGTTAAATGTATCCATTGACTATATCACTCCAAGTTTGGAAGAATAATGAAAATTGCAGTTCTACATTTCTTCTTCTTCTACTATATTTGAATTGATCCTCATGGTTATCCGCCACGAAGACTGTCCTGAGAATATAATGCAGTGGCCTTTCATCTGCCCTCTGTGTCACAGCATGACACCCATGCCACTGATACAATTCTGCAAGTCACTTTCTGATCCTGAGCCTTTTTGGCACACAAAGTCCTCATCGGCCCCAGGCCAGTATTGATGTACAGTGGTACCTTGCTTTACAAATTTAAAGCATTCCACAGGACATTTTGTGTTATAAATTTTTTGTAAAGTGAAATGCAATTTCCCATAGGAATGCATTGAAAACCAATTAATCCATTCTGAAAAAAATCATAAAGTGAGGCATTATTTTCACTGGATTTTCATTTGCAAAACAAAAGTGACGTTAACCGAAGCCTTAGTAAAACGAGTTACCACTGTACTTAATCGTATACTTAAAATGGTCATTAGTAGAGACCATTTCCTCTTTCTGTATAGAAAAATGGTTTAAACCTCTGGAAGATCATTTGATTTAATATTCATTTTCTCTGAATTGTTAAAGTGTTCTTCCAGGTTTGTAGCATCAGCAGCTTGCTGCAATATATCTGGGTGGGGTGGGGGTGGGGTGTTGATCCTTTGTGTTAATCTAGCATTTTTTATAACCAGGCATATAAGACACGCATATTTACAGTGCTAAACAAGGAAAGAGACTGAACTGTGTGGAAGGATGGATGGACAGGTAGAGATGAGAATTTGCTTGTGCCTCATGTTTAGTCCTGGAGATCCCTATTATTAACTGGGTATTATTTCCTCTCCCTCCCCCTCTTTATTCTTGTGCCATATCTGATTCCAAATATTAGATATCATCATGGCAATCAGCCATAAACAATGTCCTGTGAATATAATGTACTGGCCATTCATTTGCCTTCTGCATCGCAGCATGACACCCATACCACTGACCCAGTTCCATGAGTCACTTTCTGATCCTGAGCCCTTTTTGCACACAAAGTCTTCATCAGCCCTAGGCCAGTGTTGATGAAGCTGCTGCCCTCTACGAAGATGGAGTCAAGTGGGATTTAATCCACTTGGGGGACCATCACCCTTCCCTGTGGACTTCAGCTGCCAAGGCAGTTAGTCCTCAAGGTAGTCAGGTTAGTTGACCATCGCCTGACACTCGGCGTTGAGTCGCTGACTGTATGGTCTACTTTATTACCATAGCAGAATAATATGGCCTGACTATTAGATTTTCCTGCTAGAGAGTAACATAAATCCCTCACTTGCCAAAAAAAAAGTTCTAATCTTTAGCAAGGTTAGCCAACATCTTTATGGGCCATTAAAATATCGCCATTTCACCAAATTCAACTTGTGAACAAGGTCCTCAGTAGTGATTGTCCATCTGTGCTCCTTATACATACCTAGATGCTAAATGAATGTGTAGAAACATCTAGAGGGACAATCATGAAGAGGAATATGTGCAGGACGGAACTTCAGTCTGAATGTTGTAGAAAGGCTCTTACAAAGTGAGTGAGTGACTGGACATTTGTTCTTGTGATTTCTTCCAGAATGGCCAGTACACCAGTCAGTCACAATGGAACAGTGGATTCAAGCATTTGTTCTGATCATACTGCGGATTTGTTGTTCTTTGTCCTCCCACCTGCCCAGGGAACTACATTCCTTCCTAAACAACACAAGCTTTCACTTATTTCACTTTTGCTCTTATATGTTGATTGATTGATTCGATTTGTATGTCGCCCACTCAGCATATGCCCAATCCAACATGCAAACTTCATACCTGTCAAGTTTCGGGAAATTTCTGACAAATAAGGGAAATTTCCCAGCCAAAATAGGAAACTGGACAGCTATGCTTATCCCATACCTGTCAACCATGGCTCCAGAAAATACAGGACCTGCGCAAACGGTTCTGCACAGGTCGCCTTCTACGCATGCGTAGAAGGCTACACTGCTTGCGTAGCCTCCTACGCAAGTGGTGTAGACTTCTACGCAAGCGGCGTAGCCTTCTACGCATGCGTAGAACGGAGCTACGCAAGCATAAAACCCTTCTACGCATGCGTAGAACGGGGCTATGCAAGCGTAAAACCCTTCTACGCATGTGTAGAAGGTGACCTGTGCAGAAGGGATGCGCAGTACCTCCTTTCCCCCACTGCCAAATTCCAGGGTTTCAGCAGCGTGGGGCAGGAAATGGCGCAAATCGGCGCCAAAAACCGTGAAATCCCGGCCAATCCGGGAAGGTTGACAGGTATGGCTTATCCTGTGCTGTCCTTCAGTCGAACTCCAGTCTAATTGCAGTCTAACTAATGCAGGATGACGGTAGGAAAGAGTGTAAAATTCAGGGGTTTGACTGAAATTTCCTGAAACTTGACAGGTATGAAACTTTCTTCCTAGATCAGGCTTAGGTAGTATGGTTTGCATACTACTTATGCCAGCATCATGATGTAGTCCATACAAGTTGATACACTTCTTATTTCATATTCAGTGTAATTCTAAGAATGTTTATTAATAGGTTTCTCTAAGATGAATGGGACTTAGTGCCCATGCTTTTGCAGTGCACACATTCACTGGGCACACCAAACACTCTTTCACTGACTGCAGGTGCAGCATAACCTTACAACTAAAGACTTCTTTGGCTGCTGTTCCAGATAAAATGGACTGGATATTTGCCACTTTAAAAGTGATACCTCTGTTGTAAAGCATTCCTCACGGTTATCAGCTTCACAGCATTTTGTCACTACTCCAGTGATATCCAAATATATAGATGTAAGTTGTTCAGATGTGATGGTGGGCTTGTGTTTAATTAGCGTATACAGGAGCCTGTAACAAGAACAACATATAACTATAAGATAAATTGTTACATATGCCTCTAAGATGATTGAAATCAAAATTGCCATATCTTTGTTGATCACTGCATTGTGAAGATTCTACAAATTATACTACTGTATAAGTAATTTCTTATCATTAAGACTTGCTGTCCTATTGTCACTTCTAGATTTGATGTGCGAAACTGAGTGGAATGGAAAAAGGATAGTACATAGGCTTGGGGAACATAACATTTGCATTAGAGCCCCTTGACCCGTTTAACCCCATACATTAGGAGTTCTCAACCTTTCAAAGCCATGGGCAAGACCACACTTCCTCAGACAGCTGAGCAGGCTAGACTGGTGGTTCCTCCTGCTGTAAATGCTGCCATAAAACATGTCCGTGGCTGTCATAAATGTGCCCGCTTCCACTTCTGGTGGTGCTGACGGTGGCGGCACAGGCCACATGAAATGGTGCTGTGGGCCAAGGTCTTTTCCCAGCAAAGTGGTCCCTATTTATATACTTTCAATTTCTTGCTTTCAAACTGCTAGGTTGGCAGGAGCTAGGACAAAGACAGGAGCTCACTCCGTCATGCAGTACTCAGGTCTTGAACTGCCAACTTGCCAGCCTTCCAGCTAACAAGGCAAGCTTCTTAACCACTGAGTCACTGCAATATACTGCAATTTCTCTAATGAATATGAGTCTTGAAGAATGAATGAGTTACTTAGAGCATAGAGCAACTGCTAAAGGAATTGTTGATGTATCACAAAGACATAAACAACCCATCAAGTGCTACTGCTTTTCCTAATTATTTCAATGCAAGTTTTACACAAATGTAAAAAAAATCTTCAAGTTTACCCAATAAATTTCTTATCTTACAACCTCAGATTTTGCTTGTATGTTTTTTTGCTTTGCCTTATTTACTGAATAAGTCTAAGGACTTTATTTATATAATGATTGTATTTACTTCTCCCCACCTACCCAACTCCATTATTGTAAGGCAAAAAATGTATGGATTTTCAAAGCCAATCATATGCACTGAAGACTCTGGGGTTTGTTTAAATTTTTGGTTAGGATTCTTCCCCAGCGTGTTTGAGATGTGTGGGGATCTGGGAAGGTTTGGGGAACACACTGTACCCCCTGGAGTCCACATCTAGTCCTGTGGGCTGCTATTTACCCAACCTCTAATTTAAAATTGCCTGCAAAATCTTGGTTTGGAGGCTTCTGGCTTTTTACCGTTGCTTCTTGTTTTGTATGTCTTCTACTTTAACTGAGCAGATATCTGCATGCAAAGTGAACAATTCAGGATTAAATGGTACAGTGACATAATCTGGATCTACTCCTAAACCGTCAAAGCATGGAAGACGCTTAATATAGGAATCATCACAGCATTTTCCAATTTGTTTATTTATGGGATGTTCCTTGTGTTGCTGACATACAGCTCCAACTACTACATCGCCCTAAAGCAAAAGAGAAAGAGAAGTTCTGGATTATGTAGTACAAAATGACGAAAAACTCAAACCTGTAATGTTGGTTGTGATTTGAGAAGCATACATGTAGGTCACATAATATTTTGTAATTCTTATATAATGCTGAACAGTAGACAACCCAATATGATATATAGGTCAGTGGTGGCGAACCTGTAGCACATGTGCCAGAGGTGGCCCTCGGAGTCCTCTCTGTGGGCACCCATGCAGTCACTTCAGCACACAGTTCGCCACACCCCTCTGTCCAGCAGCCCAATGGGAGCACTTCCTTCCTCCCCCAGTACAGAGTTTGCCCTACCCAGCAGCCCAATGAGAGTGTTTACTTCCTCCCCTGTTGCTGTGTTGGCACTTTGCGATAAATTAGTGTTTTTTGGGTTGCAGTTTGGGCACTCGGTCTCTAAAAGGTTCACCATCACTGATATAGGTTTATGTAAATGCTATGCAATTACAATGTCAATTGCAAAAGCATGTGGCACAAAGCAAGATAAAATGTAAAATTAAGGCACTGTATTTGCCGGCATATAAGATGCATCGGAGTATAAGACACACCCCGTTATTACCAAAATAGCCCACTATAGGTCACTATACAGCAAAAGACGCAGTCCATTTTTCCAGTGTATTTTAAGGGGCCGGGGAGTGGCTCTTATACGCCAGCAAATATGGTAATTTAGATCAAAAGAAGTCTAATGCAACCATACTGATCCAAACTGATCAAATTGTACACCTCTTAATTTCCCTATCTTTGACATAAGTGGCAATCTATGCAGGTATAGCTTTGTTAATCCAGATTTCTATTCTAGTGTTGTACTAGTTGCATCATGGTTTGAAGAATCCACTATCAGTTGAGTTTTGGCTGCATCCTGGGAAGATTATGACAATTTACATTTCCCCACATAGTCTGATTCAGAAAGTCTGATTCCTGTTCTTATGTCATTTAAAGAATATTGCTTTTTTTCTCTTGAGCTATTGTTTTCTGATATGAATTATTTCATTCTTTTATATCCCTTTGTTTCCTTTTATCGTGGTTGCTTTGAGATTTCCTGCCTGAAAGGCTGCACAAAATGTTGAAAGAAATCTTTTTAAAAATAACACTTATATCAGGGGTTGCCAACCTACAGCCCACGACACCATTTCATGTGGCCCGCGGCTGCCCTTGCTTCTCCCAGAAGTGGAAGCAGGCACATTTACATTAGCCATAAAACACACCCGTGCATTGCAAATGCACCTGTGCCTGCCATAAATATGGAAGTGGGTGCATTTACAGCTGTTGTAAACGTGCCTATTTCTGCTTCTGGGGGCATAGTCAGGCCTGCTCAGCTGTCTGGGAGCCGTAGTCAGGTCTGCAGTGTAAAAAGGTTGGAAACACCTGACTTATATATTGGAGGAATGAGAGAAAAAGTTCAAATGGAAGAAAAATACTCACAGATTTTTCTATACATGACAGAAGATGGGCATCATCCAACTTGCAGCATTTTGCAGTAGCAGCTGATACTCTCTTTACCAATTGAGACACTTCCTCAAAGTTTAGCTGAGGCAATTTCTGGGTGCAGCGGAAAAATAAACTGAAAGACCAATGGCCAAGTGAATATCAGTCAGGGGTGGTATGGCATATGATATGCTATCAGCAGGCAAAAGTTCTGCATTAGTGTGCAGGAAGCCATAATCATGGGCTTCCCCAAACAGTGGACTGAGCCTAGAAAGTTATGGAGAAAATGAGGCCTTTTGGAGGTATACATTGATGGAATTATGGAAACAAGATCCTTTTTGCTTCAGTTTAAGAATTCTTATTTCCCACAATTCAGAGAGTAAACAAATCAAAACAAAACCAGTGTACCACAGTTATGGATATTCTAAATTATGAATTTTGCTTTGGAAAAACACATACTTAAAAACATATTCGTTTGAAGTTCTTTAAATTCCAAAAACGAAGAGTGCACATTTTGACAAATTCAATTTGGAAAAAGATTCTCCCCCATTCATACTGTACAAACACTAGGTCAGGTGAAAGGAACTGCAGAATGAACTCACCAAAAGGTGCCTTCATTTAGCAGTTTCACGTCTGGCCTAGACATGGAAGAAGAAGAATGAAATATGTGAGTTGTTTCTGATACATTGAAAAGTATTCTATGTCTGCCTGCCCTTTGGGTTTTAAAAATGAGGGGGAAATTCAGCAGTGGTATGATCAGATACACAGAGGAGCACACGATATTCTAAGCCAGGGATTCTCAACCTGCAACCCGTGGGCTGGATGCACCCTGCGATGCCATTTCATGTGGCCCCCACTGCCTCCACCACACCTGGAAGTTCCATGTGGTAGAGGAAGGGCAAAATGGCCATCTAGCCCCTGAAGCTGTCTGAGGGAGCATGACCCAGCCCCCGGCTTAAAAAGGTTGAGAACTCCTGTTCTAAGCAATCAAAACTCTGATCTTGCTCGGGGAAATATGTCACTGTTTCTCACAAATTATTTTTTAAAGTTCCTATTGCAAATAAAAAGGCCATTTCATTTGATAAAGCCTTTTAAAACTGAACTAAAACAAAATGCTCACCTTTCCTTACTTGAATTGTGAATTTTCTACATAGAGGAATACATTTCAATTTTTAATTTGGATTTCTGGTGGCTTATAGAATGCTAAAGAATTTAGGTAATGTTAAACAGAGATTTAAATAACAAGTAGATTTTTTTAAAAAAAAAAACCAAAGCATGTTGTTTCTTAATTCAAAAAACCTGAATAAATGATCTTGAAATCAAGTTGTACCCTGCTGAGATTAACCTAATATACAACCATTTCTGCTACTGTCATAGCATCAAAGGTACCATCTCTCTCACTCTTTCTGTTGTTTCCAGAAATGTAATGTTGATGCAGTGTCCTGGTCAACTCAAAAGCTATCAAAGTTATAACATTTTAGTTGGCCTTAATAAAATTAGGCTGAATGAAGATCAAATCCAATCCAAAATTCTTCATAGTATTTGTAAGGATTGAAATGAAGGAATGATTCCTAAAAATCTGTTGGAAGTAGGCCAATTTCTTCCATAGCTGTTCTCACAAAACTATTTGTGGATAAATCATAGTGATTTATTGAATGATAAATTAAATTCTGCAGTTAGCTAATGACAATGGTCTCAGGAAGCAATAAATTTGGAGATGAGAACTGGAAGCAATTAGACCATGCTCATTATTTTGAAGGAACACATGTTAAATAAAATTAAACTAGCTCAAGTGGCTAAATCGTTGACTGGAAGGCGGGAGGTCAGCAGTTTGATTCCCGAGTACTGCGGATGGAATGAGCTCCCATCTCTGTCCCAGCTCCTGCCAACCTAGCAGTTTGAAAGAAAGAAATTGCAAGTAGATAAATATGGTCCACTTCGGTGGGAAGGTAAACAGCATTTTGTGCACTCCGTGTCTAGTCATTCCTGCCACATGACCATGGAAACGTCTGCAGAAGCAGACAACACTGGCTCTTTGGCTTTGAAACAGAGATGAGCACTGAACCCTAGAGTTGGATACGACTGGCTTTCGAGCAAGGGAAACCTAATAATGTTAAGCCAACTTAAAATTTAATTCACAGTTCCACTCAAAATTCTCCACCCTACTGAAGGATTGTGTGTGTGTGTGTGTGAGAGAGTGTGTGTGTGTGTGAGAGAGTGTGTGTGTGTGTGTGTGCGTGCGTGTGTGTGTGTTTGTGTGTGTGAGAGAGCAAGAGAGAATGAGAGAGAGAATGAATGAATGAATCTATCTTGAGAAAATAAATGCTGAAATTTTTCAACAGTAGAGGAGTGACCAAGGTGACAGAAAATTGGTGTAACCATTGATTTCCCTCACCTAACTCGGCAACAGAGCTAGCCACATCATTTGCTAAAATGACCCAGCTAATTTAGCAGTTGGCCATTATACTGTATATAAGCCAGGATTGCAAGGGAGAAACATACTAATTTTGGAAGGTGGACTGTCCCACTTTCTCAATGAAGTTACAGTTTTTCTTTGTCACATTGTAGACGTTCGTTGCATGCTCTTTGAGATGTTGTTCCTGAAGAAGGGGAAAAAAACTCAAATGAAACTCTAGCTAAAGGTTGGCACAGGAAATTTAAACAGCAGGAAAAAAATTATTACTTTGGTACATGCATGGTTTATGTAACTCTACAACATGGCTGGAAACCTTCTGGGAATTGAAGTTAAGAACACCTGGAGTGCCAAGGTTCACCATCACTGGTTTAGACTGTGTCATCATTAAATTTACAGTCCAGGATAGATTTGACATTCTCTTCCCAGGGAAAAATGAAACTGCAGTTAGGGCTGTATATATAATAACAAAATACACACACTTGTTTCATGAAGGTGCAACGCCACCTACCACTTGGGCAAGACATTCTTTGGGATTGTCAGCCTTGCAGCACTTCTCCAGTCCGTCTTCATATTCTTCACCAAGTCTCAAAAGCAGTAGTGGGGAATATTCACCATGCCTTCTTCCATGTTCATAAATAAATCTGCAGTGGAGGAAAGATTTCCTCAGTAATAGTTACAACAACAAAACCAAGACGTACGAGAGAGCAAACAAAACAAAATGACAAAAAATGTTGTAGCCTTTTAAAGACTAACTTCTGTAATTTGATGTTAGCTATCATGGATCAAGTCCACTTCATCATCAATTTATACACATCAGGTACAGAGGGGCTGTGGTGGCTAATAAGAACCATTAATTAATGTTTTCTACATTATAAGAGTAGTAATAAATCCTAATGAGGGGAAAAGGTCTTAAGAAGAACTAAAACCATTATGTGGAGAGTGCACTATGCAGCACTGCTCAGTGGTTAAGAAGCTTGCCTTGTTAGCTGGAAGCCCGGCAAGTCAGCAGTTCGAGACCTGGGTACTGCATGATGGAATGAGCGCCGTCTCTGTCCCAGCTCCTGTCAACCTAGCAGTTCGAAAGCAAGAAATTGCAAGTAGATAAATAGGGATCACTTCAGTGGGGAAAGATCTTGGGAACATGAAAGGAGCCTCTTTCGGGCATCTCCTGAGCAGAGTTTCTCCAGCTAAAATCCTTTCAACCCAGAATAATTTCTGACATGAAATTATTATTATTAGGTACAGAGGTAGAGAATGGTTAGCATTACAGATAAGTATACAAGTCAATGTGGATTTTTTTTAAAATTGGTAATACCTTTTCTTCAGATTAGTTGTGAAAATTCGCCCTTTTGAATTGCTTGAAACACAGACTAACACGGCTACCATATTTTTTAAAAAAAAACTATGACAGTAACAAATATATAAATATGTTCAGGGCTCTTTCACTACATAGCCAAAATTCTGTTATTTACGTCCATAGACATAATGCAAATAGTGTAACATTTTGAGAGCATATAAAGACATAGCAGTAGACCTTTTCCAAAACAAGAAGAGATAAAAGTTGTCTATGGTTGGATAGCTCAGTAAATTGCCTGCCTTGGCTAGGAGTTCAATTTCTCACTGTGTCCAGGGGTGTGCAAGGCACCATGGGAAAGCACTGGACAGGGATTGGTGGGGGTGCCTTTTTTTGGGGGGGGATCCCATACATTGCTATTGGCACCTGAGGGCATCAGAGGTGAGGGCGGGGTGGGACAAAGTCCGATTGCCCAATATTCCAGCATGTGCCCGGCTGTGTCCTCTAGAATAATACCCGCTGTGTAGCTTTGTGGGAAGGAAGCACAGAAAATATCACTTTTGTGCACTTTATACTTAGTAAATCCTGGCACAGGTCACTGCATGTTGGAACAGACTTGATGGAACACAACTATTATTATCACTATGGGTCTCTCTAAAATTTCCTTTCTCTGCCTCTGAAATGTTTGAAGTGGTAGCCGTGTGCAAGCATATCTGAGAGTAAGCAAAACAGAAGGGGGGGAGGGAGAGTCAAAAAATGTCTCACATTTACATACAGGAGTTAGTCTTCAAAGTGCTACAACATCATCTTACTTGGATGTCCTTCTACATCTATTGCTCTTTTGCAGGGACATGTTAATTCAGAGTGAAAGTTGCAATGGAAAGCCTCCATATTGACTTTCCTGTGGATTTGTTGTAGCACTCCACACAACTAGGCTCCTGTCCATTATAGACTTCTGGTTCAGCTCTTCACAATCAACCTCAAAATAAACCTTGTGAGTAGGTAGAATTAAAGATAGAAAAGAAAATATGCATACTCTGCCAAAAGAGGGTTTCGATCATCAGCATAACGAGGACATATCAGTTCATGTTCCACAAATCTCTCGAGGGTCAGAGATAGATCTGCAGGAATGTCATCATTTATCGCAGTTTGAACACATGTGGGTTGCTGCAGCAGGGGCTTTCCACAGCAAGCATTGATTTTGGAAGATATTTCATCTTGGTGGCTACAGATATAGCTTATCAACTTGGCCTGGAAGAAAAAAATTGATTATTTTAAGACAATAGCATTCTAACAGTGAATATCCCTGGAGTTCCACAGGAGATTTTTCTAACTGAAGACCAGACACTGCAGATACTGTTTTCACAAGGCTTTTCTCGCTCTCCTAATTATCTGTTCTAGTCTGGGTTGGAGAGATTCAGGGAAAGCCCAGTTTGATCCCACTGATATTGTTAACACAAATGCCCAACTAGGTGTCTGCTTGGCTTCACAAAAGTGGGCACAATATCTTTTTAAAACTATGCCTCACCTTTCATGAGGAAAAATGCTCAAAGGCAAAATCTCTTTTAATCTCCTCCTTCCTTCAGTGAGGTACCAGAAGAATTAAGGGCAAAGGAATGCTTAAGAGTCCCTTGTTCTTCATGGCAAGCTCTAGAATTATAAGATATTCTTCTAGCAGTTTAAAAGTCCAATCTTTATAGACAGTTCAAAAATAGAGGATGATTTGGCTCCAGTGAAAAAAGAGCATGTATGGGAAACAATAAACTTTAAGATAATGAAACAAATGCTTTACATTTAATGTAGGATTTGACTGCTGTTCCCCTTTAATGGTCACCTAATGTGTAAATAGGACTGCAGTGGCTTAGTGGTTAAGACGCTGAACCTGATGACTGGAAGGTCAGCAGGTCAACAGCTTGAGACCCAAGTGCTGAGTGATGGAGTGATCACCTGTCTCTGTCCCAGCTCCTGCCAACCTAGCAGTTTGAAAGCAAGGAATTGCAAGTAGATAAAGAGGTATCACTTTGGTGGGAAGGTAAACAGCATTCTGTGCATTATGGTGTCTAGTCACTCCTGCCACATGACCATGGAAATGTCTGCAGACACAGACACAGTTCTCTTTGGCTATAAATGGAAATGAGCACTGAACCCTATAATTGGATATGGCTGGCTTTTGAGCCACGGTGACCTTTACCTTTCATGCTGTAAAAGGGGTATGGAGGGAGAGAAAGAACAAAGAAGACTGATTTCACAGAATAGCATTTTAAAATAATTTGTCCAAAGGTCCCCAGATTTGGCACAGAAGCAGACTACTATTATTGAGGCAAATTTGGTGCTTATCTGAAGCCAGGAAACAGACTGACAATGCCTTGCAATATTGTGCCCATGTAGATATGTAGATAACTTATGTTTGATCAAGTGGTTAACTGGTTTAAAAAAGGGAGTTCAACTACAGGATATTCACCTGCTTGGCATCTCCCTGTGAATGGTATTGTGCACAAGAGGGAATCCTGTAGACCATCCTGATTGCTGACATTGCTATCATCATCATTTATGCTGGTTTTTGTTATGGAAAGCTTGGCATTCATTTTCCTGCATGCAATATGGGCAGAGTTCTCCAATATTACAAGGCAAAGTTGGGACAATTTCTGGCATTTTGAATTGTGGGTACAGAGGCAATATCCCTCATCTATAAACCAGACAATTTTGTTTAATTTTGGAAAGATAGAAATTATATATTTAGAGGGCACAGATGATCTGTTACCATTGTGGCACAGAGTAAAGCACTGCAACTCCCTATCAGAGTTCTTAGTTTGAGATTTATGGGGTCATAAATTTAGGTCTATTCTGTACAGAACCATCCATTCTTCACAGTTCGATACCACTTCTCCAAACACACAGGCCTCCCTTTCTGACACCAAAACCTAATTCCAATATTCTGCTGATGTCTCTGGGTCAACAATGCTGGTTACATTATCTATCTATTTCTGGGTACATTCACAAAGCACCAATCATTTGCATTTTTATAAGCACTTTCAAGATGTGCCAAAAATTTGGTTATGGCAGATGAGGGTCATTCACTAAAATCCTAGATATTTAAGCAGCAGAGCTAAAGATTCTTGCAGGTTTAAGCAGAAAGCTCCTTTTTCAAAGAATTAAATGGAACACGGATAAGTAATGCAAGTCAGAAGTTTACAGAAGAGAGCAGAACAATACTCAAAGAATACCAAATTGGAGGTAGTACTTTTTAAATTATAAACATTTGGTTCATTTGATTATTGGAACAAGTCTTACCCTTTCAAGATGACATTTCAGGGTATCACCTTTGCAGCAGTGCTCTTGGGACTCTGCAATATCCAAAGCAAGCTTATTAATTGTAGCAATACTGGCCTTGGGAAATTTCTGGCTCAACTGAGCAAATTTACTGGAAAGGAAAGAAAAAATCTATCAGAACTGCTTTAAGATAGATTCTGAAAAATGCCAAGTAGTATTCCTATTACTCTTGTCTATATAGTGGTCTATATACAAGTTATTTCCTTTCTGTACAGTTACATGTATTCAAGTTATTTTTATGACATTAAGTTGGATCTAATGAATAAATGACCTCCCAAAATTCTTGTCATTGATAGCCCTGCTTAGGTCCTGAAAACTAAGATCAACCCATCTTACTTTTAATCATTTTTCTTATTAACTTCCACCTCTTTAGCATTAACACATTTTCTAATTATGTTTGTATTCTAAAGATGTGCCCAAAGTACAATAATTGCATATGAATAGGTGACTTTCTCCCATCACTTTTTCTTTTGTTTTAAATTATTTCTGGGTTCGAAAGCAAGAAATTACAAGTAGATAAATAGGGACCACTTCGGTGGGAAGGTAACAGCGTTCTGTGTGCTCCGGTGTCTAGTCATGCCTGCCACATGACCGTGGAAGCAGACAGTGCTGGTTCTTCGGCTTAGAAACAGAGATGAGCACTGCACCCTAGAGTCGGATACGACTGGCTTTCAAGCAAGTGAAACCTTTACCTTTACCTATTTCTGGGTGTCCTTTTTTCTTTAGTTTAGTTTTTAGTTTCTCTCTGTGTGTACCAGTTCTTTGGTTCATATGAAAAATAATCCAAGATAGGAAAGGGCTAAAATTAAAAAAGGAATACGAGATTCCCAAGGAAATCCAGGAGGGAAAATCACAGAGATACACAAACACAGGTCAATTAAAATAATACTATTTTGGGTCATTTTTCCCCGTTTCCCCATTTGTGCTTTTTTGGGAATAGAGCAAAAGCCCCAAAGGAACCATGAAAACATATGCAGAAAAGAGGAGACAAGGAAAAAGAACAGAAATTACACAAAACCAAGCCCCATTCATGGTTTGGGTCTTTTGTTAAAATATATCATGGCCATTCCAATTCTACTTTCCTACTTTACAGTTTTATGAGCATTTCCTAATACAGTAGGCCTCCCTTTATCTGTGGGAGATAGGTTTTATGACTTACTACAATTGGCTAAAAGCATAGGGAAATTGTGATCCCTACAGATTATATTGTGTATAGTGACCTCTCAAGGCTATTTTGGATAATGTGTTTTAGAGTACGTACAGGTTGCCTCCTCATATCTTCAATTGCATTATTCACAGTTTCAGTTAACAATGGCCCCCCCCCCCCCCCGATTAAAAATCCCTCTGTTATCAGAGCTGGCTCCTAGAGGCTGCTCTCTGCTTTGTAAATATAGGGTTCACCGTTACCCACGGTCTCAGATAAGTCTTGGATATTTGGGGTTTTCTTGTACAGTATTACATTTATTTTGGGATTTTTCAGTAAATATTTTTGGGATGTGGATAACTGAAACCGCAGATACAAAAACTGTAGATATGGAGGGGAGGGCAATAATATACGAATATATACAAGGAAATATGTGTTAGAGGATACTAAACAGGAATTCATAATGATCTCTGTTATGTCTCATTTTACTTTCCACTTAGAATTTCACAACTTGTTCCCCCAAACACTCAACAGTTGATTATCTGTGTATCTTAGGACCCAAACAATCAAATTTACAAAGCTATGATGTCTCTTTTTCCAAAGCTCTTCAGGATAGAACAAAAATGCTTCTCCGCATGAGTTGTTTGTTCCAGACTCTCTCTGATTGCTGATTTCTATTTAAAAATAAAATAAAATAAAATCAGGAAAATTAAAAATATATGAGTGGCACTCCTCATTTTTAACAGCTTATAACTGTAAAAGTAACTAAAATCACTTCTATATCATATAATAATGTTATCCCTTGTTTAATTTACAAGTATAACAGAAATTAGTCATTAGGGGGGAAAAACAGACTAAAATTAGGCAGTTTATTATAATTTGTAACTTTCAGCAATGAATGACTTATGAAATATTTCCTTGCTTCCTCTTGGTAACATAATTATACAGTATCATCATTGGCTGCAACTCAATCCGAGTATACAAATATGTTATATATTATATATCTTGGAAAAATATACAACAATAATAATTTCGTCTCAGAAAAACTGTATTTGCTGGCATATAAAACTTTTGCCCCTTAAAATACACTGGGAAAATGGATTGCATCTTGTACTGTATATGTGGGCTATAGTAGGCTATTTGGTAATAATGGGGTGCATCTTATATGTCGATGTGTCTTACATGCCAGCAAATATGGTAATTCTGGGTTGAAAAGATTTTGTGGAAGAAACTCCACTCAGGGAACAGCCAAATGAGGCTCCTTTCATGTCCTCAAGAGCTGGGAAAGAGATGGGCGCTCAATCTGTTATGCAGTACCCAGGCCACGAACTGCTGACTTGCCAGCCTTCCAGCTAACAAGGCGAGCTTCTTAACCACTGAACCACCGCAACTGCTGCATTTCCTTGCCAATTATGCTTTTAAAGTTAATTACATAACATAAAAGAAAACTGTCAAAATATCTCTAAAATGCATTAAAAGACTTAAATGTAACCTTCAAAAGTAGAAGCTGTAGCGATATCTGGCCGCTAGGGCGGCGTTAGAGCCCGGAGGGGACTGATCAATGACAACACGAGGCAACAGGAGCGAGATCAGATCAGTACTTTATTGAGAAGAGGCCACATCATTTATAGGGAAAAAAGCGCAACGGTGGCAGAACCGTCATCTGACAGGAAAATTACCTCACCCCCTCACCCCCGCACCCGGGTTAATGGGGAACACCTCAAAGGGAAGTTAATTAACTGGGGCAAACATGGACTTGGGAGTCCCATTGTTCAGGGATTAGGCAGGGGCAAACATAGCCCTTATTTGCACCGGGCATAACCTTGGGTAGGAGATGAGTCATTACTCTAATAGGTAACTGGGGTCAGCGAGATGAGCTCCTTGCAGAATCGCTGGTCAGGCAATAAGCGGCCGGATTAATCCCTACCATTAATCTCCCCCCTTGCTCGCCGACAAAGGCCAGAGGCCAGGAGTCTGCTCACTGGTTTAACCTCTGCCAGAGGCCACCGATGCCCAACCGGGCACGCGGAATCCTCAAGAAAACACTACCCATTACACCAAAAAAGTAACCTCATAACTACTACTGTTGCTTTTAGTGTAACATTTTAATTACTTGTTATATTATGCTTTACACCTAAAGTGCCTCATTATAAGTAACAATTTATTTGTAATCACGTACTACTAAGTTGTTTACAAATAAATATCAAATTATGATGGATAGTAACAGTCAGATTACATTGGTCCATATAGACTAGTGATGACCAACCTTGGCACTCCAGGTGTTCTTGGACCTCATTTCCCAGAAGCCCAAGTCTGCACTCCTGCTGATAAGGGCTTCTGGGAATTGAAGTCCAAGAACACCTGGAGTGCCAAGGTTGACCATCACTGATATAGGCAAATGTTTTGATTACCAGACTGATTCCTACATTTCCATGAATCTCGTAAAGGTGAATTGTGCCAAAATATACAGTAGACCTGATTTCAGTTACAGTACCTTTTCATTGTAGCATGCCTCCTTGTCAGCATCCTGACAGCAGGTTTTCAGCACTTCCTCATAATTATGGATAAAACCACGGAAAAAGAAGAAACTTGTAATAGGGGATCTTCTGCCAGACTCGTAGGTGTAACTACGACAACAACAAAGAAGTGTTTGTGCATTAATTGTGATTGTAGCTTATTACAAGGTCTATTATCCTCGCTCCAGAGAACTTCTTATGCTGCTTATGCTAAGCAGCCAGAGAACGTTGTCTGATAAATGTAAAACTGAGAAATTGGAGTTGGCAGCAGCAGCAGAAGGATGTACCAAGACAATAATTTGTATTTACAAGAAGCAATGAGAACTTTCTATATTTAGTAGAATGTTGAGTGAAAGCTCATGAACAGACTGAAAAATGTCTCCCAGATGCGGAATGGCCAGTGCTTGGCAGTACGTTTAGAGCAGGGGTTCCCAACCTACTGCTCCCAGGCCGGGTCTGGCCCCTGGGCCAAATTGCTGCTGACACCGGAAGTGCCCTGACATCACTAGAAGTGCCAAAATTGCTGCATTTTCACACTGAAACACTGTAAAAACACAGTGGAAAAAATTCAAAAATGGTGCAAAAATATTCTTCCCTCACTTCCTCCTCCAAGGGAAGCAGCAGAGGTTTGAAAAATGCTCAGAAAAGTAGCACAAATGCATGTGCCACCGCCACCAGGAAGAACCATGTGACCAGCCACTCAGCTGACTGAGGGGGCATGGTCAGGCCCCTGGCAGGTAAAGGTTGGGAGCCCTTGGTTCAGAGCAAGCACTAGGCCAAGATTTTGCCCTTAAAGGGCAGGAGAAAAGGTCAGGGAGATCACTAATTGTATCATTTCATCTGCATTAAGGGAAGTCTGGTAAATAAATAGTTACATAAAGTTGTGGCTCCTATGAAAACCGAGCAACAGCAATTCCACTTATATACTGCACCATAGCACTTAGTGCACTCTCTGGGCAGTTCACAGTTAGCATTTTGCCCTCCAACATGCTGGGTACCAATCACAGTGTCTTCTTTATTTTTGTATGAAGGAGGGAAAGTGACACATTTACATTAACTTTCATTGGCCCAAAGAGGCGATCTATCTTGAATTGTTGAAATCACCGGTTACATACAGGTCCAAAGTTGCAGGTCCATCTTGCTGAAAGGCTTTGCATTGCTCTTCTACAGTTGACTCTTGAAAAGGTGGAAGAACACCTTTGTTTGTATTTTTATGGGACAGAAAACATTCCTTTCTTTCCAGGTCGACCTTAGTGCAGCAGTCTGTAAACCCATATTTCTCAGAAAGCCCTTCTTCGTGACAACATTGGTCATAGAGAATCGTCTCCTGGTGGAGCAGAACAATACTGCTTGAACTACACATAGGATGGTCATAAACTAAAAAAAAAAAACCAACACCCTAGGAATCTTTCCTTCAAATTGTAGGGAACATCGAGGGATTGACAACACACTTTGAAAAAGATCAAGTTTCCCCTATGATCAGCAAAATTCATATTTTAACATTTCTTGTTTGCATTCTTCTGCATGTCATTGACCTTGCTATGTTCCATAAAGGCTTTTCTTAATAGGGCTGCAATGACTACTTATATGGTATGACTACTCATCAAATGAGAAGAGAGGATTCACTTGAGAAAGCCTTGATGATGGGAAAGGTGGAGGGCAAAAGAAGAAGGGGGTGGCCAAGGATGAGATGGCTAGATGGTATTACAGACGTGATGAGCACAGAGCTGGGCAGTTTGACGATGGTGGAGGACAGAGGTGCCTGGAGGACAATGGTCCATAGGGTCGCAAAGGGTCAGAATTGACTGTGCGACTGAACAACAACAACAAATGGTGTTTTACTTTCATGAGGAAAAGTGTTTTGACACAATAAGCTGCCAATCATTGTAAGATATTCTGCTCATGCACAATAGCTTACACTTCAGTGCTCTCTCCCATGAGCAATAGTAGAAAGGGGTGTGTGTGTGTGTGTGTGTGTGTGTGTGTGTGTGTGTGTGTGTGTAAAAATCTCATATTTTGCTTTAATCGCTTATACTGAATGAAAGAGGGTACACAGAAAGAGCCTCCTTGAAGATTGTGGCATTGTAAAAACACAATTAGGTCCTCAGGTGGCTTATCTTCAAATGAGGGGCAGCAAAGCCAGGAGTGAGCATACTGCTTCTAGATGGGAAGCATTTCCTCATTCTCAAGGATTTGGTACACATTATGGACTACACAGAAAAAGCCTCCTCAAAGATTGTGGTAGTTTTGAACCACAATCGGGTGTACCCTGGTAATGGCAACCTTGTGTTTTGGTGGCTAATCTTTCTCACACTAGGTCAGGTGAAAAGAACTGCAGATGAACTTGCCCAAAGGTACCTTCATTTTGGCAGTTTCACATCTGGCCTAGACACAGAAAAAGAAGAAGACTGAGTATAATGCAAGCGCGGCGCCAAAATGACCGCTGCGCTCTTTGCGCCCCCCCACCGGACGAAGACATCCGGGTAGTTAGGGGGCGTGGCCAGCACCCTTATATAAGGGGCGGCCACAAGGCAGCCGAGCTGCCATTTTGCGAAGCGACGGAGCGGAGAAGTTTTTCTCTCTTACCTCCGTCGCTCTTGCCTTGCTCAGGGAAGCCTCTGGCTGCTGATTTTCTTGACTTTTAGGCTTCCCATCGTTAGCTGCTATGCCCTCAAAGAAGAAGGCAACTGCGAACATGGCTCGTTCTGCGCGGAGGCGCCAGCCGGGTCGGAGGACCGCGGCTGCGCCTCCCCAGCAGCCTCCTTTGCCTGAGCCCACCGGGATCGGTGGGATGGGGTTAATTACCCCTTGGCCCGAGGCGGGGGGTCCGCGTACCGGCCCAGCTGGGGCCGCGGCCCCTGGCCCGCAAGCAGTGGCCACTGCCTCTGGCACGGCCCATTCTGCGGGGCCTTCTTCCATGGGTCCGCAGCTTCCTGCGGGGGGTTTCAGCCATGGGGGGTGGCTGGGTTCCCTCCCCTGGCAGGGTACCCCCCCGGCCCTGCAGGGGCCGGGCCTGGGGTCGTGGCCGCATATGGGCCCCGGGGTCCAGGGACCTGGACCGGCGCCTGCACCCAGTGGGCCGGCTGGCCCTTTGCCCCCACTTGGCTTAGGGGGCTACGTTAGTGTTGGGGCCCTTCTGGCCCGCGTTGCGGCCCTCGAGGCATCCCTCGTGAGGGTTAACCACCCGAGGGTGCCTTTCGGGGTGCAGGTTGATCCATTGTCTGCCGGTCAGCGGCAGGCGGCAGGACGGGTCGAGCAGTCCGAGGCGCGTGGGCCGGCTTCGGCCACTGCCTCGCAGCTCCCCACTCAACAGGCTGATGCTGGTCAGGCCCCGTCGACGAGCTCAATTGCGGTCGTGAGCTCCGACGCCCCCAGCGGGCCGGAACCCCCAGTGGGGGCGGCCCGCGGGGGTGCTGCATGTGAGTATGCGGTTCAATCTAGTGCACCCACACACCTACCCACGTTGGGGGGGGCATTCCAGTGGCCGTGGCCTCGCATGGGTGGTGCGACGGTTCAGTCGCCGACGTCCCACCCGGCGACTTCACCGCTCACCCAGGGCCCAGTTTTGGGTGGTACCTCTTATTCAGTTGGGAATGTGTTAGGGGTGGCTGGGTTGGTCCAGGCTCCTTTTCAGATCCCCGTGGTTCCCACTGTGCCGGTGTCAGCATTGCCGACAGCAGGGTATTCCATGCCCCTGGGGGACCATTTGGCCCAGGCCACCAAAGAGAAGATCTGGCGTGGGGAGTATGTCGACATCTTCTCCCTTCTTAACAGAGAGCCCACCAAAGAGGAGAGGGAGGGGCAGGATGAGAAGGATAAGGAACAGGAACGTCGTCGTAAGCCGCCACGTACGTGGGCCAATTGGTTGCTGGCGTACCTTATATACATGGCGGTCTACCTCAGGGCCCGGCCGGATTTGGCAATTCCGATGGTCCAGTATTTGGACAACATTTAACGGGCGATGGTCGACTTCCCGGGCCCGTCATGGTTGGCTTACGACGAGGAATTCCGTATGCGGATTCCCCTGCACCCTGAGATGAGGTGGGATGAGCCCTGCCAGAAGCTGTGGCTTCTGTATATGACTCCCACGCGCCCCGCGCCTGGGGACAGATACCATTGTGGACATGCGGTCCAGCGAGCGGCCCCAGCACAGACACCCCGCCAGGTGGCGGGGCAGGGGGTTCCAGCCCACCTGCTGTGCTGGACTTTCTCGTCCAATGGTTCCTGCAGTAGGAAGAATTGCCGGTACAGGCATGAGTGTCCCTCTTGTGCTGGCCCCCATGCGGCCTCCGCCTGCCCCAGGCCTGGAGGGGGGCGGGGCAAAGGTAGGGGCGGACAAGGGGCTGGCAAGACTGCCGCAGAGGGAGCTGGTCCACCAAAAGGCCCCCTCCCCAATTAATGTGGACATGCTGGAGCGTTGGCTCGCATCGTACCCGAGGGGGGCAGATGCGGTTTACCTGCTTCAAGGTTTTCGACTGGGGTTCCGTATTCCTTTCCAGGGTGATAGGTCCCCCCAAGATGCCCCCAACCTTTTGTCCCTTAAGGGGAGGGAGGAGGTGGCTGCCGCCAGCATTTCCAAGGAGGTTGATGTGGGCAGGGTCGCTGGCCCTTTCCCTGCACCCCCGTTCCCCAACCTTAAAGTGTCACCCTTGGGCTTGGTGCCCAAGAAGTCACCGGGCGAGTTCCGCCTGATCCATCACTTGTCCTACCCAGCCGGCCGATCGGTCAATGATGCTATCCCTGATGACCTTTGCTCGGTCAGGTATACATCTTTTGACCAAGCGCTGCGCATGGTGCGCTCATGTGGCCCGGGTGCGCTGTTGGCTAAGTGCGACATTAAGTCTGCCTTTCGCCTCCTGCCAGTTCACCCGGGTGACTTTGAGTTGCTGGGTTTTAAGTTCAGGGGTGAATATTATTTCGATAAGGCCATGCCTTTTGGCTGTTCCATATCGTGCTCGGCCTTCGAGCGTTTTAGCACCTTCCTACAGTGGGCTTTTGTCCGCAGGTCAGGGTCCCGGTCTGTAGCCCATTACCTGGATGATTTTTTATTCGGGGGTGAACGGGGCTGGGACACGTGCACACGTCTCCTCAACACATTTCAGACGCTAATGGAGGAACTGGGTGTCCCTTTAGCGCCCGAAAAGACCGAGGGCCCATCTACACAGCTAGTCTTCTTGGGGGTGGAGATTGACACGGTAGCGCAGGCTTCTAGTTTACCAGGGGATAAGGTGTCAAGGATAGTGGCCCTTATCTCGGACTTGCTTGCTAAACGCAAGGCATCACTGCGGGATCTGCAGGTGTTGCATGGTCATCTCAATTTCGCTTGCAGGGTGGTCGCACCGGGCAGGGCATTTGCCCGGCGCTTGTGCGACGCCATGACAGGCTTGTTCAGGCCCCACCATAGGGTCAGACTAACCCAGGGCATTAAGGCAGATATGCTTATCTGGCTCCAGTTCCTGAAGGAGTTCAATGGGGTGTCATTTTGGAGGTCTGACCTTCTGGCTTCCCCTCGTTTCCAGATACAGTCCGATGCCTCGGGGTCCCTGGGTTATGGGATGTACTTCAATGGGAAGTGGGCCTATGGTGGGTGGCCACCAGCCTGGTCAGGTACGGGGCGCCTGCGGGACCTCACGTACCTGGAATTTTTTCCCATTCTGGGGGCCTTGATGCTATGGGGTGATGAGTGGGCCAACTCGGTCATTCATTTCTGGTGTGACAATGCTGCCGTTGTCCACATTGTCAACTCACAGACTTCCAAATCACCCAGGGTGATGGACTTGGTGCGCCAGTTTGTATTGCGCAGCCTGCGCCTTAATGTACTGTTCCGGGCCAGGCATGTCCCGGGGGTCAATAATGATATCGCTGACGCTTTGTCCCACCTGCAGATCTCCCGGTTCCGCGCCTTGGCCCCGGATGCAGAGGAATTTCCCTCGCCACTCCCAGACGAGATATGGACCTTTGGCAAGGAGAGGTGAACCAGGCGATCGGCATGTCGCTAGCGCCACGCACGCGTAAGGCGTATCAACACGCATTCAATTCGTTCAGGGCGTTCTGTGCCCAATTCCGGCTGCCAGATACCTGGCCTATCCCGGTGGCCCATATACTTCAATTCATGGTTGACCTGCATTCCCAGGGCCTTGCACCTCGAACCATATCATCCAGGCTGTCAGCGCTGGCTTTTATGGCCAAAGTAGGCGGACATGCGGACAGTACCGCTGACTTCCGTGTGAGACATGTTTTGGAGGGGTGGGTGCGGGAGCGTGGGCGTAGCCCAGACGACCGCCACCCAATTTCCCCAGGGGTTCTTACCCAACTGGCACGGGGCTGGCAGGACCTATGTTTTGATAGGTATGAGGCAGCCTTGTTTCATGCGGCTACAACGGTGGCCTTTTTTGGAGCGCTCCGCATCAGCGAGTTTGTGATGCTGTCTAAGGCGGATGCTAGTCGTAGGGCACTGGAACTCGAAGATGTCTATGTGGCCAAAGACTGGGCTCAGTTGAGGATACGCTCCTCTAAGATGGATCAGCATGGCGTAGGCAGTGGAATAGACTGCTACGGTGTTCTTTGGCAGACATCTGTCCGGTTGGTGCCCTACAGGAGTTCCTTGCACTGCGTGGCACGCACCATGGCCCGTTTTTATTGTGACCAAGATGGGTCTCCCCTTACTAAATTTCAATTTTGGAGGGTGCCGGTAGGCACTAGCCAGTGTTGGCCTCCCTGGGGCTCGTTGCGGCACCCATTCATTCAGGATAGGGGCGGCTTCCACTGCAGCTGTTTTTGGGTACTCCGGGGCTGACATACGCCGCATGGGAGGGTGGGGATCACAATGTTTTCAGTTTGTGTTCGCCCTCTTCAACCGTGAGTACCAGTTTAGTCACTGCACTGTTTCTCCCCCCCCTTTTTTTCCTTGACAGACCCTGGGTGTCGTATTACACCGGTGACAGTGTGCCTGGTGGGCCATAGCCATGTGCACAGGGCAGCGCGTTACGCTGCACAGGGCAGCGCGTTACGCTGCACAGGGCAGCGCGTTACGCTGCACAGGGCAGCGCGTTATGCTGCGGCGACAGAGTGGGGACCCCGACTGGGACTGGGTGCATCCGCACGTCTCAGGTGGTATGGTAAGCGCGGCATGTTATGGCGGGAACTGTTGCCATTCCTTTTCTACATCAGGGATTCTGACTCACCGGATGTCCTGGTTATGTACCTTGGGGGCGGTGGCTTAGGGCGGGTCACTGGCCTATCGCGGAAGCTTGCGATTTGCAGTGACCTGCCCCACTCACGTTATGTGTGGCCTGCCACAACCCTCAATAGGTCGGACACGATACCACGGTACGCTTACAGGGGGGCGTGCGGCCTCGAGGCTCTTGGCCGAGCCGATGCTCCGTGAACGGGGCTATTGCCCAGTTCCTTTTCGACAAAGGTGGGGGACGCGTCATTCGCCTCCCCGACATCAGTCTGCAAAATTAGGAGCTTTTACTCAGGGGATGGGGCCCATCTGTCGCAGGGAGGTATGGACCTCTTGTTAGTGGACTGGCGAGCAGGCCTGTTGACCGAGCTGACGGTCTTGGGGGGGCGGTGAGCCTTCTGGGAAGCGTCCCCGTGTGGCGGGTAGCACTGGTAAGGTAAACATTTATGACCCACAGGTATCCGGCAGGTTCGCAATTGACTGGACAACACTAGACAGGTATAAGTTGGTTAAACGTTCGGTCAACGACGAACCAGGCGACGGGGTGATGGCTACAGCTAGACAGCATGCATCACCCCGTGATTTTACGGATACGCGTCAGAGGGTGGGGTCATTAGTTAGATATTGACTACGGTCAACAATTTGTTTGTTGTCAACAAACAAATTGATACAAATAGATACATTGTAACAATTGCCGTTGGCAATTTTGGGTGGTACCTTACCAGTGTTACTTCGGCCTGCTTGCCTTAAGAATTATAATTGGTCAATTACCAATAGAAATTTATAATTCGGACTAGGGCATGAATCAATAAATGTGGCCCAATGCCGTTATCCACTTTCATTGGTGTCTGAGTCCTTAATTGGGGGGTGCGCCTGCAAAGAAAGGATTTTAGAGCAACTAGAGGAATTATTTATTTGTATTTTGTGCAAAATGGAAGGTATTAGCACAAAAAGTGCTGCTGGATTATTATTTTTTAAAAAAACTTCCAACACTGATTTTTGTTCAATAGCCTTCCATTTTGCACCATATACAAAGAAATGATAGACATTTTTTGCCTTCTCCTTACATTTTGCCCAATGCTATTCTATGTGTGTGGTACATATTAAATCAATGAAGTGATGGACCAAGTGTACGATGAACCTTGATATCAAATGATGCATTACATTATCAGTCACAAGAATCTTCAAGAAATCTCACTCCAAAGGCTTACCAAAGGCTTCGTACATCCTGGGTCTGATAGTTTATCAGTGCTACATTTCTTTGCAAGCTCTGAGAAGACATGCGTTATTTTTGAAAGTTCTTCACGTGTGGCCTTTTGTATAGTCTGGTAATAAAAGAGTTTAACACTGGAAAGAGAGTATGAAGAATTAAGCAGTTGGTCAGCTGTAGTTACAACATTACACTATGCAATGAGCTAAAGACAAGTTACAGCTTTTTTAAAGAGTGTAAGAAGCTGTTGATTCCCTACCTTCTTTCTGGCTTAACTGCTATTAGTGTACAAGAATAATCTATATAGAAGCATAATGCTTCCATTACTCCTATTCCTGGTGATCATAAAAAGCATGTATTTAGACCACAGGATCCATGCTTCAAAGCACTGTGCTAGCACATACTGACCTACACAGTGTCAAGAGGATGAGCAGTAAAGGAAATACTCTGAAATTGGGACACTTGAAATGCAAAGGAAGGGGAAAATGCTTTGTGAAATATTCTGGTCAGGTATCAGCAGTTTTTTGTAAACAGTCCAGGCTGTTGCATGATTTAGGAGAAAGTCAAAATTCAACTGTACAATAGATCTGCCTGAATCTAGGGTTCCTTTGCTCCCATCTCTGTCCCAGCTCCTGCCAACCTAGCAGTTTGAAAGCAAGAGATTGCAAGTAGTTAAATAGGTACCACTTCAGTGGGAACGTAACAGTGTTCCATGCACTCTGGTGCATACCTGTCAAGCGTGGCTCCGGACAATACGGGACCTGCGCAGAATGGTTCTGTGCAGGTCCATTTTAGGCATGCGTAAAAGCCGTTTACGCAGGCATAGAACGGACATGCCCAGAACGGTTTTGCGCAGGTCTGTTGTATGCATGCATAGAAGGCTTTTATGCATGCATACAATGGACCTGCGCAAAACCGTTCTGTGCTGGTCAGTTCTACGCATGCGTAGAAAGGACCTGCACAGAAGGGATGTGCAGTAACTCCTTTCCCCCACTGCCAAGATCCGGGATAGCGGCAGCTCCGGGCGGGAAAGGACAAAAATCAGCGCCGAAATACGGGAAATCCCAGCCAATCCGGGATACTTGAGAGGTATGCTCTGGTGTCTAGTCATGCCTGCCACATGTCCACAGAAACATCTACAGATGCAGAAAGTGCTGGCTTTTTGGCTATGAAACAGAGATGAGCACTGAACCCTAGAGTCAGATACAACTGGCTTTCGAGCAAGGGCAACCTTTACCTATACACTGTTTTAGTTGATTAGGTTACCAATCTAAACTATTGATATTCAAAGAAGAGTCTAGACATATTTAACATTTTCTCCACACTCATTAGATGACTAATGCTTGTTTATTTTTGTTTTCATTTTAAATCTTAAGTTTCCTAGTAGTTTCTTGTGTCTTTATCTACTGCCTGTCTTTAAATGTTTAGATCAAACCAAAATAATTTTCCCCACCAAGCCTTTTAGGATACTCACACTTCTGTAAGGTCCTGCAATGAGAACAAAGTGTCAAACAGGGGTTCTTCTTCTGTAAAGACAATAACCACAAAATCATCAACATTATTGAGAACAGTAATATGTCCTGGTGTTTCATCCAGATTAAAAAAAAAAGAGCCCATAGAGCTAAAGGACATAGTTAATGCAACCAAAGTGTTGATACTGACTTTTCTAGAAATAAGACAGATTTAAGTAGGTGAATAATATCTCCATCACCACAACGGAAGCATCTTGATGTGAAATGGATCTTGGAAACAGGAGTGGAAAAACTCTTACTTTGATTTCACATTATTTCTCCAAATCCTGTCAGCGTTTTCTTCTTAGGCTTGTTTTGTATCCTTGTCTTCCTCTTTACTTTTCCACATTAAATTTTGTTGAACTTTAATGCGTTTTTCCTACTATCTGTGCCCTTTTTATCATGCGATTTGAGTAACAAATGTGTATCAGTTATACTCATTTTAGTCATGTTCATTTGGAAATATGTGCTTTGTTTGGTGCATGCAGTTTGCTTGGAAAAACCCTATAACCCTTGTAATTGTACACGTTGTCAAGGCAAGGTATATTTCTTTTTGCAGAGGAGAGTTGAGACATATGGAAATAGTACTTCCTCAATGCTGTTGAAGCCAATGGATACCCCTCCCTCCAATTTTGATGTTCATTTTCTCCCCATTCCATCTGGCTGATTCAGATGGTATAAATACTTCAACAACAAAGTCATGTAAAATTTATGAGTCCCTATTATGTTTTCCTGTTATAATTTTTTTTTACTTTTGCCAAATGCTTATCATGTGGTTTGTAACATCATTAGAAACTCCACACCATTTCATATTCCTTCTGCTTAGTATCAGGAGGATGTATGTGAATTGTAGCAGACATGCCATATGGAAAGAACCAGACAATAAGCTACCATTTGGGATGTGCCATCAAGTCAGTTTAAATGTTTTCTTCTTCTTCTTTAATGTTTTGCAAATATTGGCTATCCTCATGGCAATCAGCCATGAAGATTGTCCTGGGAACAATAGAATGCAGTAGTCTTCCATTTGCCTTCCACATCGCAGTGTGACACCCATACCACTGATGAGGACTGGTTTTTATTAAATATAAATCCATTATATTTACTATACCTATGTACTGCATCTAACACACATTGTATTTATCTGCTACATCTACCCTTATGAGACACTATACTAATACCTTTTATATCATGCAACTGTTATGTCCGGCCCTTGTAAGCACCAGTCCAGACAACGATGAACAAAACAGCAACAAGTCTTTATTCTACAGTCTTTTAGAGATGACCTTACAAGATGTTTCTGGACACAGAGATGGCTACACAATCCCAAAGGAATCAGTCCCTCTGGACTCTTGTCGTAGTGGGGTAAATACTAGCTACCATAGAAGCGTAGCATAATGGAGGAGACCCAGGCTTAGGACGTATCTGGCTACCTGTACGGAGTGGGAAGTGTAGTCTGGTCCAGACCCACCCTTGTTTACTCGTGGGGCTTATATGTTTATTCGGCAGTGGCTCTTTGATACAAAGTTGCAACCTGCTGGATAACCATAACTGACCAATCATAACAGGGAATATATGTACTTAACCAATGGAAAACAGGATCCAAAACTGTATCCAATCACAGGGCTTGGATTAGCATAATAAGCGCGCCCTATGTATGGTGGGAAATCACCATTTCCCTCTTGCAAGGCGCTGCCCGCACTACTTGCAAATATGCTCAATACACAACAGCAACACGATAATATTCATTCATTTATTTGCAAGTTTTATATACAGTGATACCTCATACAACGTCCAAACTTGGTTCCACAAGTTTGGACTTTATACGGATTTGGACTTTGTACGAGGCATGCAAAATCCTAGCCGCGATGCCTCATACAACGTCCAAATCCTTGCCGCGATGCCTCGTACAACGTCGTTTCCATAGAGATACATTATACTGTAACAGCACAGACTTCAGGGCAAACTCAAGATAACAGACAGGAAACTGACAGAACTTTAAGAAAACATTGTCTAAAGGCTAAATACATTACAAAAACATGTCAAACAACCCTGATTGTCCAAGAACCTGAAGAATGCTGCAAAAATCCCAGGAATGCTTCTAAAAATTCTGATGAAAAATTCAAAAAAATCCAAAATCACGCTCAAAACCACTCCTAAACACTCTTTGGCTCATGCAAAACCCACAAGAGCAATGCACGCATGTGTCCTGTCTTTTATACTGCCCAGGCACAATGCAACCTGGGAAAAACTGAATGCCTCATACAAAGTCGAGCGACTTTGTATGAGGTAACTTTTTTCAAGAAATTAGGCGATGTTGTATGAATTCGATGTTGTATGAAGCAAACTTTGTATGAGGTATTACTGTACATGATACGTCTACATATGTTAGCTTATACAGTACTTTAATACTTAAACACAAAGAAGCTATATTATTTCTTATGTTTAATTTCATTGACATTAACCTTTTATGCTTTATTCTTATATTTTACTTAAGCACACTCACATAATGAACTATATTCATTCACTCCCTATTTAGCTTTATATGAGTAGCTTAATAATTTTATATAAGTTAGAAAAACCCTTTTGGCAGCACCATTTAAGAGATAAGAAAGTTGGTAAAATACATTCCTTCTACCCAACACACAAATCTTTTATCAATTTTTTTCAAAGGCTTTAGGGCAGGAAGAAGAAAGGAGTAACTCCAGACATACTGGTCTTGAGGTTTGTCCAAGGCTCAGCTGGGACTATATCTTCCATCACCCAGATGACCTCATGGTCTTAAATCAAAAAGCCTCTTCGCTTTTCATTTTCGGTTTCTCGCTCCCAAGAGGAGGAATTCAAAAGACCAATCATGAAAGAGGAAAGTTAGCAGAACTCTTGTAACCTTTTAGGTTAAAAAGAACATGAATATACCCGATTATTTTTACTCTGACATCTTTTGAATTGGGGGGCGGGGAAGAGGAGCAAAAAGTGTATAAATCTTGTATGTTTTCTTTTTATGCTGCTGCATTTGCTGACAAGAACACTGGCTTGTATGCCAAGGGCTCCTTTGACATTGATATTAAGCAAACAAGATTGAAAATAACTTTTCTCCTGGATTGATTTATAACTCAATTGGATCATGAGAGTTTGGAAAAAGTGGAGAAGACGCTCTCCACAATTGGCTCATAAGTGGTGAGCAAGGTGAGTTAAATAAAAACCCACCAAAATCTAAAAATTTTCTAAGGGCATTAGACTATGAGTTCTTAAAATTAAAACAATTGTCTAGCCATAATTGGATATAAGTGTCTAGAATCTAAACTTCTGCATTCAAACTCATTTGGGTATAAGGGTTTGAAATTAATGCTTAAAATGGTCCACAACACCACTGTCACTTTGTGGTCCTGAGCACTTTTGGCACACAAAGTCCTCAGCAGCTCCAGGCCGTATTAATGAAGCTGCTGCCCTCCACCAGGGTGGTCACAGCGCTCAGTGGCTGGCAGTGCGGACTACTCTATTATCATAGCAGGATAACCTGACCAGACTCCACAGTTTTGACTTCTGGAAAGCATTTACAGGGTTTTCTAGTTTTAGCGTACTCAGAAGTGGACTACAGTTCCATTATTCTGGGGACGTTCTGGATCTGTGCAGCTTGCTCTAAGTTACATTGGCTATCTGTCCAGTGATGCACTCTATTTTTTTACTACCACCTCTGTGGGTGGGGCCAAATCTGTGGGCATGGCCAACACAATGGGCTATGGAGGTGGGCGAGGCTGGATAGGTGGGCGGGGCCTGGGGGAAATTCCGCTACCGGTTCTCCCGAACAGGACAGGACCTGCTTCAGTGCATCACTGTATCTAACCAGCATGTTGGAGGTAAAATGCTAATTACCTTAAGAACTGCCAGCATTTCAGCAAAAATATTATTTGAGTTCTTCTTGGAAATTGTCTGGAGTCCCCCCTTCCCCCCTCCTCTCCCTCTCATTGAGAGCTTCACCACTAGGGTGGGCTGTGGTGGTATTAATAATTTTTAAATAGTGAGCAAATGAGAGAGCACATAAGTGATTTAAATAGTTTTTTCCCCAAAACTTCAAAGGAGAAAGGAGAAAATATTTTCCCCTGGGACACTGAAGGAGAATCAAACTTTTAGCCTCTTGCTCAGTAGTTAGATACAGTACCTATCTCTGAGCTATCCAGCCAGCTTATTTGGTGTGTAGATCATTATGATTTGTTCTGCCTGGAAGGACAATTATTTTGGGGAGAGGGGACATTTGATGAGATTTGTGTTGAAAAACTCGAGTTTGCAAAATAAAGTTGTCCAAAGAATTATGCTTCAATTTTTAAAACAATTACAGTACATTCAAGACCCACTTTTTGAAATCTAAGCAGTTTTAATTAACTACCTCTTAGCAAGCATGTGTAAACTATACAGAAAATTGATATTCATTTATCTGGATTACAGCTTAGTATCATGAATGGGGATACCTTCAGAACAGACATCTATAAGACTGCAGTGTTCTCATCTAAAAATAAACCCTTACCTGTTTTTTCAGCCAAAGGCTCTGATGCAGAAACACTTAACAAGAAAAGGCAAGTGAATGTTACCCACTTCATGTTTCAAAGTTGTTCAAACGATGCAAAATGAAATGAATGCACTGCAAGAAAGACAATAGAGCAGCAGGAGTTTTTATTTCCACTGTCTACATCCTGGGTTAATCACAAGCAGGCATGTTTAAATAGCATGATACGATTTGTTGGTTATTCCTGCTAATTATTTATGATTTTTTTTTAAATGCCCTTGTTTGCTGAAACATCCTCTTCTAAATGAGATAGAGGAGAGTGATTGAGAAAGTCATTGTTTACAGAATTGGGTAAACAGGCTTTAGCCATTATGATTGATTTAAAACCCATTCTCTTTCCTAACTTATCCACCTCCATTAAAGGGAGATTCTGTCCTTTCCGGGGGGGGGGGGAATTAAGCTGGCTAACAAAGGATAAAGAGACATAGAAAATAATGTCACTGGAATCATACTCCCATGACTAGAGAAGGGACAAAATGAACTATTACTAGGTGCTTCCACCATAGTAAGGACCATGAAACATAAGGTAGTAAATCTTTTGTTAGCTGCAACAAGACTATTAGATGTGTTATGAATGATGTGGGAGCCATTGTAAGTCAGATAATGTTTGCAGTCCCAGTTTGCACTTGAAAAGCTAACAGTGGTGGCTTCTTCTGACCCTGTCACAGCAGCACTACACAGAGAGTCTATTCAAGGAGAGTCCAAGTAGCAAAGTCCAAAGAGCAAACCGAGGTGTGGTTACCGGTAGTTCAAGCAAGTGTCTAATCCAAAGAATGTCCAGGGGTGTCATCAGGGTTGGCAGAGAAGTCAGGGTCACAGCAGCCAGGTCAGGGTCTAGGCAGACAATCTCAAGAGGTATCCAAAGTCAAGCAAAGTGTCGTTCTATGCACTGAAGCATTGTACCGACACTGGAATGCTGCAGCGAGCTTACTTAAAAGCCTCCCAGCTAATCGCTACCAGCTGGGAGCCTTCTCTGGTACTTAGTTCTAGCTTGCTTGCATCACAGGCTTAGCTCCTTTCTGAATCTTTCCCTGACTGAGGGCTGATCACTATCAGAGTCAGACTTCTGTTCTGGCAGGTCATCTGCCTGGGGAAACAGTTGAGCCAGAAGCAGGCTGAGATTCCTGTCTCAGGAAATTCTCAGGTTCGGGTGAAGGCAGAACTGGGCTGGGCATAGGAGTTGCCTTCTAATCCAGGTCATCTTCAGAGTCTGATGAAGACTGGATCACAACAGAGCCATCTTGAATGGAGTTGCAAAAAGGAGCTTGGAAGATGTAGGAATCGGGGCCGCAGAGGGCCAGAGGTCCCGGAGGAGACTGATCAAGAAACGATACGAGGCAGCATGGAGGAGGATAAGATCAGTGGTTTATTGGGAAAAAGGCATCATCATATATAGGAGTAAAAGCGCAACGGTGGCAAAAACAGTCATCTGACAGAAATCACATCACCTGTTTACCCGGGTTAATTGGGAATCTCTCGGAGGGAAGTTAGTTAACTTGGCCAAACACAGACTGGGGAAAACACCATTGTTTGGGGATTAGGCAGGGGTAAACATGGCATCTGTTTACACCCGGGGTAAAGTTGAGCTTGGAGATGAGTGATTATTCTAATGGGTAACTGGGTTAGCTATTCGCTCTCTCAGCAGATCCGCTGGTCAGGTCAGGAAATTGGGTGAATCAAACCCTATCATTTATCCACCCCCCTAAATTTCTCTGCCCGCAGAGCCCACGGCTCAAGGAGCGTTCCCCCGAAGTGGCCTCTGTGCGGGCCGTTCCATGCCACTGGGGCATGGGGAAACCACATCTCCCCTTTTAATTTCATTTAAGGACCTGACTGGTGACTCTGCGTAGGAGAGGCATCAGCTGCTGAGCGGGAATGACGCTTCGGGGTTTCTTCTGGGGGCGGCACTTCAGTATCAGTGAGGGGATACATTGCGCCAAGCAGCAGACTGCTATGCCTAGCAGGACCACCCCCACGACCACCTTAAGTACCGTCTGAAGCCACCCCCATGGAATCCACGACCACATCCAGCTCCACAATGAGCTCCACCAGTCTCCCCATGCAGAGCCCTCTCTGATGCCCTGGACTATGGTGTGGAGGTTTGTGAGCTGATTCTGCACTCTGCGGGAATTATCAGTAAGGTTGAAACAACACATACCATGGAAAGACTCGCAACCCAAATGATGTAGCATTAAGAGGTAGTCTATAGCTGCTCTATTGTCAAGTATGGCATGGCGAAGCTCCGCCTGCTCCTGGTTGAGCAGCACGATCGCCGAGGAGGTGTGGTTGATGGCTTTGGCTAATCTGCAAGCCAATCGACTAATCCTCCGAGCGTTGCCGACGGCTAAGGCTGGCACGCTGACTATGCTGACTGCCAGCGAGACATATTCGACTGGACTCAGAACTCTAAAGCTGCTATCACATGAGCTGTCTAACTGGGTGGTACGAGTGTGCCTTATGGGTGCTGAAACATTTGAAACAATTGTGCTTGGGGTGATCATATTCTTAGTGGGGAGTAACAGTGTCAAACGACTTAGGCAACATGTGGAGTCTGATACATTTGCGGGAATGTAGTTAAAAGTATACTGATTACATGTAAAGAACCAACCAGATGGTAACGTAACATGGGCATACATTGAACCAAGTGTCTCTGGTTTATCACAAGTCCAGTTGCTGCTGCCGGTATCGAAGCAGCGGCGCTGAGTTCGGCCGACTGCAGCGCAGCCGACCATTCGAGCACAAGTAGAGTTCGGGCTGGCCGCCACTCGCGGAGTGTGAAGAGTGGCTGCGTCAGCCGGCAAAGTCATGGTGAACCGCAATCCCCCCCAGCGAGCGTAGGTTGCAAAACTCGGAGGGAGGTGCGGTCCAAAAATCCTCTTCAGCAGCCAGTCGCCATCCCTGGCGTGCGCATCTAGAGTGTGGCACACTGGGATGAGACAGGTGCTCAGAATTGAGGCAGAACCAATGTCCTGCTTCAGGCAAAAATCGGACTGGTTGACGAGACCCGCCAACCTTTCCCATAGGTTATAATGCATCCGGGCGGAAAGGTCTCTGTCTGGTATCAAGCCGCTGGCCCCAAGTGGGGCGGCCTGAACGCCTCCCCCCACAAGTAGGGAGAGGGTCAGGATGATGATGGCTGCCATGGTGTTGGCGTGAATTCGGGCGAAGATGGCAGCCGTGAGGTTCTCTGGTGTCGGCTCCTTCTCCTCGCGTTGGAGGGCGTCCTCGGCCTCACTGCAAAGGGCCTTGATCATCCCCCAGATGATCTTCGGCGCTGTCGGTGGCCGTCTCCTCTGACGGGTCTTGTCGGTCAGGGTGAGATCCTCCATCTCCGGGATCGGACTCGGGTCGGCCTGGGTCCACACCATGTGGTTCCAAGTGAGGCTTGACACACCGAGCTGGAATCCAAACAACACCTGTAGGAGACATAACTGCAACATACCCTCTCCCCCAGGTTATGAGCGGCGCCGGGCCCCTTCAGGAAGGGTCCGGTGGCACTCGGTATCGGACCATCGGTCGCGGGAGAGCTTCCGAACGGCGGAAGTGCTTCTCCTGCGGCGTGCAATCCAAAAAAACATTAAGGTGATTGTACTAAACAATACCTTATTCAGACAATGCTGTGCCTGAGCCTGTGACTTGGGGAGGGCTGGTGGCTCCCCCCTTTCTGTTTGTTTGTCAATATAGGACTTGAGCGTCCGATTGACCCGTTCTACAATCGCTTGCCCCTGCGGATTGTAAGGAACGCCAAAAGTATGCTGAATATCCCAAGTGGCCATGAAGGTGGCCAGCTGCCTAGAGCTGTAAGACGGGGCGTTATCGGTTTTCACGTGCCGAGGTTTGCCCATGGCTGCAATGCAGGAAAGGAGGTGCTGCTCCACGTGGGAAGCAGTCTCCCCTTTCTGCGCCGTTGCCCAAACGAATTGTGAAAAAGTGTCTATGCAAACGTGCATGTACTGCCATCTGCCAAACTGCGGAACATGCGTGACGTCCATTTGCCACACCTGATTGGCCTCCGTCCCTCGTGGGTTGACCCCCCACGAGGGCCCCCCCGGTGCCCCTGCACAATGCTGGCAAGAGCGAACTATGCCCTGGGCCTGAGAAAGTGGCAAATTAAACTGTCTGGCAAGTGCTTTGGCATTTTGGTGAAAGAAAGCATGGCTCTGGATTGGCGTAGTAAAAACACCCAAAACTGAACGTTGCTGAACTTCCTTTGCCATCGCGTCCGCTCTGCTATTGCCCGCGGAAATCGGACCCGGGAGGTCCTGATGACTGCGAATGTGGGCAATATAGAGCGGCTCCGTGCGGTTTCGCAAATGAAATTGAGCAGTGAGAAACAAACTAAGCAAATTCTTGTCTATCGCGGGAGTGATGTATGCTCCCGGTAGACTGTGAAGCAAGTTCCTGATGTACTGACTATCGGGAATGATGTTTAGGCGCTCTTTGGCGAAGGTGCGCAAGGCGAGGTTCACCGCTGCCAACTCTGCCCGCTGCGCGGACTTTTGTGGAAAAGTTAACAGCGTGCGCCAAGCTTGGCCCTCCTGCCAGGTCAAGACACCGTATGTCCGACCACCATCCGTAAAAACTGTCCTGGCTCCCTGAAGTGGAACCTGCGAAAGCAACTCAAATAAGCTAACTGTCTGCGTCTGAAGTGAGACTAGTCTGGGGTCCTTTGGCAAGTGGTATGCCAAGCATCCGGTGAATCCTTCCAAAGCTATCGGATGTGAGTCACCGAGCTGCATTAATTGCTGAACTTGTTCCTTGGTGAACGGGACTACGATTTTGGCCAAATCGTACCCTGAAATGTCCCTAGCTCTCAGCCTTCTGCGGTAAACCACCGCGGAGACCAATTCTTGGGGAGGAACGATGTTTCGTGAAGAGGTGTTCGGAAGGTACACCCACTCCACGATACTCGCCCCTTTCTCGGCATCCACGCCGAGCGCTCCAGTGAACATGGATCCTGACCGTACGATGTACAAATTCAAGATCGGGGCATATTGCCCTGGGGAGATCCTATCTACCCATCGCTGGCTGAGAACTTGGTTGACCTTCTCGAGAGCCAAGCGTGCGTCTCGAGAAATCTTTATCCGGTCTGCTGGCTGCTTACCTAAAGTTAGCAGCGAGAAGAGCGGCTTCAAGAGATCCGTATCCAAATGAAAATACGGTCTGGCCCAATTGATGTTCCCTAAAACCTGCTGCAATTCTACCAGGGTGACTGAGTCCTGTAAATTGATTTGAGGCAAAACTGGTGCGGCGAAAGAGCGGAGAAGCCGATGACCCAAGTATGAGAAGGGCTCGGTTCTCTGCACTTTCTCTGGGGCAATGAGTAAACCTTTGTCCCCCAGGCTGGCCTGGAGGTCAGAAAATATTTCGCTGCCGAGTTGCGGCATCGCGACCAAGATGTCGTCCATGAAGTGACAAACTATGGCTTTAGGGTAAAGGTTTCGAAACCTTGCCAGTGCGTTGTGAACATAAATTTGGCACAGGGTGGGCGAATTGAGCATGCCCTGTGGCAAAAATTTCCACGCGTAACGCTGCGTAGGCTCACTGTGGTTCACAACTGGCACCGTAAAGGCGAACCTTTCCCGGTCCCGGGGGTCTAAGGGAATTGTATAAAAGCAATCCTTGAGATCTACGACTAGGATCTCCCAACCCTCGGGAATCATGTTCGGATTCGGGATGCCGCATTGAAGCGGACCCATTGGCTGAATGCATTTATTGATCTCTCTGAGATCGTGGAGGAGTCGCCACTTCCCCGACTTCTTCTTAATCACAAAAATTGGTGAATTCCATGGACTCGTGGACTGCTCTATGTGTCCTGCGTCTAGCTGTTCTTTAACTAGCTGCTAAAAGGGCGACTAATTTCTCCCCCACTACCGGCCATTGTTCTACCCAGACCGGCGTGTCGGTGAGCCACTTAAGTGGCAACGCCATTACCCAAAGGTAAGCGTAGCACCGTACTGCTGTAAGATGTCTCGCCCCCAAAGGTTGATGTGCACGTCAAGAATGTGCGGCCGAATTACCGCCGTGCCGTCAGCCTTTGGAATCGTGACTGTCACCCACTCTCGGCTTCTGAATGCTTCCTGAATGCCGCCCAATCCCTTGGCCACTGGCCCCTGCTTATCACGCTCACATCTGCTCCGGTATCTAATAAGCCTGAGAATATTCTATTATTCAGAAATACCTCGATAACCGGGCGCTGTTTCCACTCAATGTTGGTCTCCACTGTCGCTAAGACCTGGTATCCTTGTACTGCCTCACTGGCGCTCGAGCGGTCCTCTGACCGGGACTCGGAGCTGTCACTGAGCCTTCCCTGGCTATCTGCTGGCGAGTGACAAGGAACCATGATCAGTTGCGCTAACGTGTCTCCTTTGTGAATTGTCTGGGGCAGGTGCGTCCACAACTGAACTTGGAGAACGCCTGAAAAATTCGAGTCAACGACTCCTGGACTTACGAGAATTCCACGTGCTCCAGCTACACTACGGGGCAAAACTAAACCTATAAAGCCCTTGGGCAGTGGACCCATGTACTGGGAGTCCACCAGATAGACCGTGCCTGGCAGGTCGCATGTAACGTCTGCCTGACAAGTCAAGTCTAACCCTGTACTACCCTTGGGGCTGGCCTGTGCCCTCGCGATGCCTGGAGTGGGACTGGGATCTAGTCTAGCTCTGGTGAGCTGAGGGAAGCCTCTGTTTGGACCGGGGCCAGAGACATGCCCGCGTTCCGGTTTCCCGAATCCGGACAGTCTCGGGCCCAATGGTAGCCTCTTTTGCACTTCGGACACTGGGTTTTCGGAGCCTTGGAACGGCCGGACTTTTGTCCGCCTCCCTTGGATCGGCACTCCCTAGCGAAGTGACCGACCTTGCCACAATTGTGACATGCTCCTTGGGTCTTTCCTTTTGGTCTCTTACCCCCTTGCACCGCTGCCGCTAGCAATCCCATCTTGTAGGATTCTGTGCCAACGTCGGCGCAAGCTCTAATCATGTCCGTAAGGGTCAAATCCGGACGATTGCCCAGGGACTGCAAGATTTTACGGCAGTCTAGATTGGCATTGTCCTTGGCTAACTTCATCATGAGCTCTTGCTGGGCCTGCTCATTGTCAATCTGCCTGCTAATTGCTTCCTCCAGGCGATTGATGAAGTCCATATAGGGCTCTTGGGCTCCCTGCTTGATAGCGGTGTAATTTTTAGCCGCTTTGCCAGTTGCTGGGACTTTGAAAAACGCCCTGAAGGCGACCTCGGCCGACATCTGGAGAGTGGCAAGAGGCAAGTTGATTTTGGCATCGATGGGCTCGAAGGCACCTGAACCATATAACTGGTCAGGAAGTACTGCACCTCCCATTCTGGCAGCCCTCGTCTGCGCCTCTAGGCGAAACTCGCTGTCCCAAATTAAGTACTGGCTAGGGTTGAGCATCATCCGCATGACGGCTTTCCAGTCATGGGGAATCCACATGGTGTTCTCGCACACTTGCTGAAGCGTGCCCCTTGTAAAACGACTTTGGAGCCCTGTTTCTGAGATGGCTTTCCGTATGGCCATGAGAAGCTTATACGGAACTGGGGAATGAATTATCTGCTGGGCGCCTGTGAGCGCATCCATTTCCATGCGGATGGGACATATCTGACTAAGCTCAGCTAGTTCTTCTGCTGGCAACTCCCCCTTCCTAATCTCCTCTTCAATTGTACGCTGAAGGGGACTTTTGGTAACTCGGGAACCCGTTGCTGTCAGAGAAGCGCCTGCGCTCCTCATTCCTTGCATTCCACTGGTGACGTCTGCAGCTGTCACCGGGGGAAAGCTCCCTACGCTACCCTGCCTAAATTGGAGTGACAGATAGAGCGCCGTAGGCGCCGTTGGCTCGGCTGGCGTGACTGGCAGATTTGGGGGTTCTTTGGCCTCTACCCGGACTGGCTCTATCTCCGCTAAGAGCTTCCTACATCTTCTCCATGTGCGAATTACGCCTCCTGGAGCTTTCGGGGGTTGCTGAATGCAGTCTCCTATTTGATCCCAGAGCTCGAGGGTTAACGTACCTACTTCTGGGTAAAGCAGGCAGTGTTCCCCTAGGTACACCAAAAGTCTCGCTAGCTCCCCGCTGTGAAAACGCAAATTAAATATCCTGGCCAGGATCTTGAACTCTCCCTCACGAGTTCTTTGGCTAGCGGATGGACGCTGTCGCTGAGGACAGGTCCCCATATTTCCTGCGATTGGGTCCTCTGAAGTTTCCTCCTCGGGACGAGTCGACGCGTCTTTGGCAGGCAATAGGTTCTGGCGACGTCGCTTTCTGGGTAGAGCTCGGAGCATGGGCTGCGGCCACGGGCCCTCGGTGGCCACTGCGCTGTCAGGGATTCTCAGCTGTCCCTGCGGAATGCGTTTTTCCGTAACCTGCAAGCCGCCGCGAAAGCCGGGAGCACGCTGTAGGATGCCTCTTTGGACTGCCTCACCGCAGGCCGTCCCTCCGCTCGGCTGGCTTCCGGACGGAGTGCCGCGCTGTCCTCCGGGATGATTCGGACACAGTTCAAGTGCAGAACCGGACCGTGTGATCGCTACTCTGAGGAAGACCGCTTGCTTACTCACGAGTAGATCATGTCTCGGGGTCACCAGATGTAGGAATCGGGGCCGCAGAGGGCCGGAGGGCCCGGAGGAGACTGATCAAGAAACGATACGAGGCAGCATGGAGGAGGATAAGATCAGTGGTTTATTGGGAAAAAGGCATCATCATATATAGGAGTAAAAGCGCAACGGTGGCAAAAACAGTCATCTGACAGAAATCACATCACCTGTTTACCCGGGTTAATTGGGAATCTCTCGGAGGGAAGTTAGTTAACTTGGCCAAACACAGACTGGGTTAAACACCATTGTTTGGGGATTAGGCAGGGGTAAACATGGCATCTGTTTACACCCGGGGTAAAGTTGAGCTTGGAGATGAGTGATTATTCTAATGGGTAACTGGGTTAGCTATTCGCTCTCTCAGCAGATCCGCTGGTCAGGTCAGGAAATTGGGTGAATCAAACCCTATCATTTATCCACCCCCCTAAATTTCTCTGCCCGCAGAGCCCACGGCTCAAGGAGCGTTCCCCCGAAGTGGCCTCTGCGCGGGCCGTTCCATGCCTACTGGGGCATGGGGAAACCACAGGAAGACATTATTATTCATTGCATTGGAAAGAAACAAATTGCAGCAGTTCCATGCTAATAAAGCAATGTGGGAAGGCATCTTACATGCTCTGAGAAAAATGAAGAGAGCCATTGGTCATTACACAATACAGACAGTGATGCACTGTAAAAAATTTTTTACTACCCACTCGGTGGACGTGGCTATCTGTGGGCATGGCTATTGGTGGGCATGGCCTCAACCACCCCCCCTCAAGAAAAAGAAAGAAAAAAACCTACTTTGCTCTCTTGCTTTGCGGAGATGAGGAAGAGGAGTCCCAGAGGAGTGGCACTGATGGGAGGTGTGGGGCGGGTTGGTGGGCTGGCGCTAGCCTCCCCCTCCCAGCGCTGCCAGAAATGCGTCTCTGCCAGTGGTGCTACTGGGAGGTGAGCGGGGCAGTTTGGTGGGATGGCGCTGGCTGGCCTCCGCCTCCCAGCACCACTGAAATGTGTCCCATTTGCCTCGCCCAGGGCTGAAGGCGCAAGGGAAGTGTTTGACAGCAGTTTGTGCGGGAACCTGGCGGTTTGAATATTTGACATTTTAAAGAAACACAGTTATCATACATAACAGTGGGGTATTGTGGTAATAATTTTAAAAGAGTGAACAAATGAGAGAGCACATAATTATTAAGGTAACGGAAAGGAGGATAAAAGTAGAGCAGGCTTGACCACCAAATCTGCACAGAACAGGTACCAGGTGTTGCTCCAATGATCTATCGCAGGGGTTCCCAACCTTTTCAAGCTAAGGGCCAGGTCACACTCTCTCAGTCAGCTTTGAGGGCCAAGCAGCCATTTTGCCCTGCCTGCAAGATGGTGATGGCCATTTTGTTCCAACAGTTTCAAAGGGTGGCCATTTTGTTTCTCGAATGTCCTTGGAGGGGTGGAGGGCCACATGAAATAGTGCTGTGGACCGGATCTGGCCCATGGGCCTTAGTTTGGGAACCCCTGAGCTAGGGTTTCTCCACCCCCTTTGGGCTTTGAGTGGCAGAAGGGAGAAAACTTGCTTGGTATGCACTGCTTGCTTCTTTTTCTTGTTCTATGTTAATTGTATGCTTGTAGAAAGAGTTATCTAATACAGTAAAACCCCGACTTAAATATGCCTCGAGTTACATAAAATTCTACTTACATAATGATTTTGTGCTAAAACCATGTCCCGATTTACATGATTTCCTATGGGTTTGCTTTGAGTTACATAAAGGTTTGTTTCGAGTATGTAAAAATTCATTTCCCTATGGGTTTGATTCAATTTACATTAAAAATTCATTTTTCCTATGCGTTTGCTTCGAGTTACATAAAAAATTAATTTAAGAAAAAGCCTACGGAATGGACTTTCCCCCGTAAGTAGGGGTTTTACTGTAAAGCTTTTTTCCCCTTGCCAGCCATTGAGTGATTATTGCCTTTAGATCCTAAAGAAGCTGAGCTTGGCAGGCCTGGCCAGCTTGCTTGGCAATACATATGTACTGTACTTATGAGTTTGTAGAATCAATTTACAAAAGTCTAATGGACTACAGTTAGGTAAGAAAATGATTTACTTAACCTGTCTACATACAGTAGTTTTCTGATTTCTCAATAATATCTGGAAATTGTGCTGGCAAAGCATAATTGTTTGTTAAGAAGATTGGAAGATGGTTAATGAGTAATGAAAATGTTTAACCCCTTCATGTAATATGATAGGAGTGACATGTAAACCATCTTCAACTTTCAGAAAGGATTTAATTTCTTTTATTTTTAACTAATATAGTTTAAAATCTCAGCGGTAGCAACATATTTTTGAAGTATTTATAAAAGATATCAAATTGTTGTGCTTCAGCTGTGGCGGGCCAGACGTAATGCAGGTAGGCGAGGTCCTCGCAAATCGCATGCTTCAGCGACAAGCCAGTGACCTGGCCCAAATCATTGCCCCCCAGGTGTATGATCAGAATGTCAGGCGGGTCAGCATTCTGGCCTGAAAAAAGGAAAGGCAGCAGCTCCCGCCATAACATCCCGGGCTTACCATGCCATGTGAGACTTGCGTATGCACCCAGTCCCAGTTGGGGTCCCCACTCTGTCGCCGCAGCATAACGCGCTGCCCTGTGCACGTAGCTATGGCCCACAAGCCATACTGTCACCGGTGTAATACGACACCCCGGGTCTGTAAAGGAAAAAATGAGGGAAAGTAGGTAAGGTGACTGGGTTGGTACTCACGGCGGGAGTGGGCGCACATAAAATTGAAAACATTGCGAACCCCACCGTCCCATGCTACGTATGTCAGCCCCTGAGTACCCAAAAGCCGCAGCGGTCGAGGCCGCCCCTATACGGAATGAATGAGTGCCATAGCGGGCGCCTGGGAGGCCCACACTGGCCAGCGCTTTGCCCGTCACCTTCCAAAATTGAAATTTAGTAAGGGGAGACCCATCTTGGTGACAGAAAAACGAGCCATGGTGCAAGCCACGCAGTGCCAGGAATTCCTGTAGGGCACCAACCGGACAGATGTCTGCCAAAGAACACCGTAGCAGTCGCACACCACTGCCGACGCCATGCTGATCAGTCTTAGAGGAACGTATCCTCAACTGAGTCCAGTCTTTGGCTACACAGACATCCTCGAGTTCCAGTGCCCTACGACTTGCATCCGCCTTAGACAGCATCACAAGCTCGCTGATGCGGAGCGCTCCAAAAAATGCCACCGTTGTGGCTGCATGGAACAGGGCTCCCTCATATGCATCAAAACAGAGGCAAGGCCAGCCCCGGGCCAACTGGGTAAGGACCCCTGGGGAAATCGGGTGGCGGTCGTCCGGGCAATGCCCGCGCTCGTGCACCCACCCCTCCAAAACATGTCTCACACGGAAGTCAGAGGTGCTGTCCACATGACCCCCCACCTTGGCCATAAAAGCCAACGCTGAAAGCCTAGATGCTATGGTGCGAGGTGCAAGGCCCTGAGAATGCAGGTAAACCATGAACCACAGCACATGGGTTACCAGGATCGGCCAGGTTCCTGGCAATTGAAATTGAGTACAGAATGCCCTGAAAGAATTAATTGCGTGGTGATACGCCTTACGGGTGCATGGCGCTAGCGACAGGCCAATCGCCCGGTTCACCTCTCCTTGCCAATGGTCCATATCTCCCCCGGGAGTGGCGAGGGAAATTCCTCCGCATCCAGGGCCAAGGCACGGAACCGGGAGATCTGCAGGCGGGACAAAGTGTCAGCAATATCATTATTAACCCCTGGGACATGCCTGGCCCTGAACAGTACGTTGAGGCGCAGGCTGCGCAACACAAATTGGCGCACTAGATCCATAACCCTGGGCGATTTGGAAGTCTGTGCATTTACAATGTGGACCACAGCCGCATTGTCACACCAGAAATGCACGACCGAGTTGGACCACTCCTGGCCCCATAGCATCAAAGCACCCAGGATAGGGAAAAATTCCAGATATGTGAGATCACGCAGGCGACCCATGCCTGCCCAGGCCGGTGGCCACCCACCATAGGCCCACTTCCCATTGAAGTACATCCCATAACCGAGGGATCCCGAGGCATCAGACTGAATCTGAAATTGAGGGGAAGCCAGGAGGTCATGCCTCCAAAATGAGACCCCATTGAACTCCCTCAGGAACTGTAACCAGACAAGCATGTCTGCCCTGATACCCCGGGTAAGCCTAACCCTATGGTGAGGCCTGGATAATCCTGCCATAGCGTCGCACAAGCACCGGGCAAAAGCCCTGCCCGGTGCGACCACTCTGCAGGCGAAATTAAGGTGACCATGCAGCACCTGCAGTTCCCTCAGTGATGCCTTGCGCTTGGCCAACAAGTCCGAGATAAGGGCCACTATCCTTGACACCTTATCCCGCGGTAACCTAGACGCCTGCGCTATCGTGTCAATCTCCACCCCCAGGAAGACTAGCTGTGTAGATGGGCCCTCGGTCTTTTCGGGCGCTAAAGGGACACCGAGTTCCTCCATTAGCATCTGAAATGTGTTGAGGAGACGTGTACACGTGTCCCAGCCCCGTTCACCCCCGAATAAAAAGTCATCCAGGTAATGGGCTACAGACCGGGACCCTGACCTGTGGACGAAAGCCCACTCTAGGAAGGTACTGAAACGCTCGAAAGCCGAGCATGATATGGAACAGCCAAAAGGCATGGCCTTATCAAAATAATATCCGCCCCGAAATTTGAAACCCAGCAGTTCAAAGTCGCCCGGGTGCACTGGCAAGAGGCGAAAAGCCGACTTAATATCGCACTTAGCCAGCAGCGCACCCGGGCCACATGAGCGCACCATGCGCAGCGCGTGGTCAAAAGATGTATACCTGACTGAGCAAAGGTCTTCAGGGATAGCATCATTGACCGATCGGCCGGCTGGGTAGGACAAGTGATGGATAAGGCGAAACTCACCTGGCAACTTCTTGGGAACCAAGCCCAGGGGCGATACCTTGAGGTTAGTGAACGGGGGTGCAGGGAAAGGGCCACCGACCCTGCCCGCATTGACCTCCTTATTGATGCTGGCGGCAGCCACCTCCTCCCTCCCCCTAAGGGACAAAAGGTTGGGGGCATCCTGAGGGGACCTATCACCCATGAAAGGAATACGGAACCCCTGTCTAAAGCCCTGAAGGAGATAATCTGCATCCTCCCCCTTCGGGTACAATGCGAGCCAACGCTCCAGCATGTCCACATTAATTGGGGAGGGAGCCTTTCGGTGAACCAGCTCCATCTGCGGCAGTCTTGCCAGCCCCCTGTCCGCCCCTCCCTCTGCCCCGCGTCCCTCCAGGCCTGGGACAGGCAGAGGCCGCATGGGGGCCCGCACAGGTGGGACACTCATGTCTGTACTTGCAATTCTTCTTATTGCATGAACCATTAGACGAGAAAGTCCAGCACAGCAGGCGGGCTGGAACCCCCTGCCCCGCCACTTGGCAGGGAACCTGTGCTGGAGCCACTCGCTGGACCGCGTGTCCACAATGGTATCTTTCCCCTGGCGCGGGGCGTGTGGGCGTCATATACAGAAGCCAAAGCCTCTGGCATGGCTCATCCCACCTCATCTCAGGGTGCAGGGGAATTCGCATACGGAATTCCTCGTCATAAGCCAACCACGACAGGCCCGGAAAATCAACCATCACCCGATAGATATTGTCCAAATACTGGACCATCGGAATTGCCAGATCCGGCCGGGCCCTCAGGTACACCGCCATGTAGATGAGGTAAGCCGGCAGCCAGTTGGCCCACGTTCGTGGTGGCTTGCGACGACGTGCCTGTTCCTTATCCTTCTCATCCTGCCCCTCCCTCTCTTCCTTGGCGGGCTCCCTGTTTAGGAGTGAGAAGATATCAACATACTCCCCTCGCCATATTTTCTCTCTGGTGGCCTGTGCCAAGTGGTCACCCAGTGGCAAGGAATAGCCCGCTGTCGGCAAGGCCGAGACAGGCACAGCAGAAACTGCGGGCATCTGGAAAGGGGCTTGGACTAGCCCAGCCACCCCCAAAACATTCCCCACAGGGTAGGAAATGCTCCCCACCCCGGGGCCCTGGGTGGTGGTTGACGTCGCCTGGTGGTGCGTCAGCGGCTGTACCGCCGCACCACCCATGCGAGGCCAAGGCCATTGGAAAGCCCCCCCCAATGTAGCCACATGTGTAGGTGCACTAGTTTGTACCGCATACTCACATGCTGCACCCCCGCGGGCCGCCCCCACCGGGGGTTCCGGCCCACTGGGGGCGTCGGAGCTCACGACCGCCGTAGAGCTCGCCGTCGGGGCCTGACCCGCGCTGGCCTGTTGATTGGGGAGCTGCGAGGCAGTGGCCGAAGTCGCGCCACGGGCCTCAAGCTGCTCGACCCGTCCCGTCGCCTGCCGCTGCCCAGCAGACGACGCGTCAAAGTGCACCCCAAAAGGTGCCCCGGCGTGGCTGGCCCGAGCAAGGGAAGCCTCGAGTGCCGCCACGCGGGCCAGTAAGGCCTCCACACTGGCGTGGGGCCACGGGCCAGCCGGCCCGCCCGTTACGGGCGTGGGTACAGGTCCTTGCACCCCGGGGCCCGAATATGGCCATGACCCCCCACCCAGGCCCGGCAGGGCCGGCGTAGGCACCTGCCAAGGGAGGGGACCACACCACCCCCCAAGGCTGGAAGGCCCTGGAGTGAGCTGCGCCCCGATAGAGGGAGGCCCAGTAGAGTGAGCACCAGGAGCGGCGTCCGCCGCTTGCGGGCCGCGGGCCGCAGCCCAAGCTGGACCCCTGCTCGGGTCCCCAGTCTCCGGCCAGGGGGTAATAGACCCCATCCCACCGGTCCCGGTGGGAGCCGGCAAAGGCGGCTGGTGGGAATGCGCAGCCGCGGTCCTCCGACCCGGATTGCGCCTCCGAACCGCCCGAGCCGCACTCGCAGCCGCCTTCGTCTTCGAAGGCATCTCAGTCGGACCTAAGGGAAGCCGAAAAGAGGAAGGTCAGCAGCCAATAGGCTTCCCGCTCAAGGTAAAAGCGACGGAGTAAGAGGAAAAACTTCTCCGCTCCGTCGCTTCGCAAAATGGCAGCTCGGCTGCCTCGTGGCCACCCCTTTTATAAGGGAGCTGGCCACGCCCCTAACTACCCGGATGCCTTCGTCCTGCGGGGGGGCTCCCGCAAAGAGCGCGGCGGCCATTTTGGCGCCGCGCTTGCATTCTCATCACTCCATTCAGACAGTTAGTCAGTCAGTCAGTCAGAGTCACTCTTCCTTCCTCCACCTCCCAGTTTCCTCCTTGCATTGTCTTTTCCTCCTTTCCTCCCTCCCATCCCCCTCCACCCACCTCTGCCCTCCTCTAGTCCCATTGATTTTCATAGCTCTGCTTCCCTGTGTGGCATGTGCACGGCAGGGGGTGCGTCTCCCTCTCTCCCTCTCCCCTACTTGAGGCACTTCCTCTTTAGATTAAAAAAAATGCCTGGTAGCCGCTATAGCCACCATCGCTGCCTGTGGCCTGAAGGGTTGAGTGCCGGTTGCTTGCCTGGGATGGCGGCATTACATCCTGGGAGTGGGGCAAGTTCCTTGTTCTTCCTCCTCCTCTTCGTGCATTTGCAACTTCTTGTTTTTACTAGTGGTATTTTACTTTTTTTGGCATCCTAAATCTGAGCAAGGGCCCCTTGACATGATTTACTACAGACCCCGCGCTGGCTTAATCCGGCACTGGCCCTTACACTGTCGAGCCCCGCCGCCCCACTTGCTGGTCTGTGGAAAAGTTGTTTGGCATAAAGCTGGTCTGTGGTGCGGGAAAGTTTGGGGACCCCTTTGTTAAAGTACTGCTAATTCAACAGAGCCCAAAGTGGAGGACTTGGCCCTGCCACCCCAACCAAGGACGTGACAGCCAAAGCCATAATTTTTTCCTCACAAATAGAGTTTATCATACTTTAAATTCAAGCAAACTGCTCTCTTTGTTATCCTCTAACTCATACAAAAACATTTCCACTCTCAATATCCTGTACAGAGGTGAAATGAATTTATGTGCCTGATCTATTGCTTCTTTGTCAAGAGAAAAACCTTAGGTTCAAAGTCTGTGATTTGAGTGTCCAAGGCTGATTATAAGTAAACATTTGGTATTTTGCAACTGAGTGGGAAGAGTACAAATAATTACATTGACAAAACATTGTCAAATGTCAGTGGCAAATCTGTAATAATTAGTCAAAGTATGGCTTACCCAGCTGCGCTGGTATCAGGAATTAGGTGGTTGCAATATATCTACAGAAGTACATTACACCACAATGCTTGAACTCTTAACAATCTCAAAATTGTATTAGATCGGAGGATCTGCCCATTCCCAAATGCCATAAAGCCAAGAAATGCAAAAGCACAGGTACACAGAAGTGGCCAAACGGAGTGGCAATGTTCAAATATAGGAAATCCGTTTGAGGCTTGAAGTTTATCCTGGCTAACACAATTTTGAGATTGTTAAGAGTTCAAGCTTTGTGGTGTAATGTACTTCTGTAGATATATATTTTGTCCCCCTTTACACAATTATGTCAATTTGTAGCCCTGGACTATAAAATGTATAAAAATGCTAAAAATGTGTAAATATATCTAGTCAATTAGGAGGCATGGGAGGGGAATGCTAGATTATGCACACCTGGTTTCCTATCAGCAGGATTTATAAGGGGAGTAATATTTTGAGTCAGTAACGTCCACAGCCCAAAATGAATAAACGAAAAGAGGTTAGGATGCAACATGAAAACAAGATACCCTTTGAAAACTAAATGTTATATATCCAGGTGGGTTTCTCTTTTATACTTAGCTCAGTAGCAATATTCCAGTTCAGAATTAATTTTTTATATATATTGTATGTATTTTCAGATATTGGAAAGTTAGCAAGTCAAGTTGTCTGATGAAGGGAAATTCTCCTGAAAGAGTCTGCATACTGGTTGACTTTCACAATGTATTGGACTTGTTGTATTGCTCTACTGGAAGATTCTGAATATATTAACTACAAGATTAATAAAATATACTACTTAAGAAAAAAACATTATATTATATTACCTATTACTACATATTCAAGCCTCAAACAGATTTCCTATCTTTGAACAAAAAACAGGCCAGCACTTAGACATGTGAGGCCAGGGAGGCCTCAGCAGCGGTCACAGGGCTGCAGGTGTCGGCGGAGGCACAACCTACCTGGTCAGGTAAGGTGGGAGGCGGGCAGAACCCGCAGCGAGGGGCCTGGCCCGGGCTGCCTCGAAAGGCCACAGGGTGGCCAGGCACACCCACTGACGATAACACATGCCCTGGCCTGCACAGGGAAAACTCCCCAGGCGAAGCCAGGTACCAAGCTAGTAAATGGATACAAGGAATGAGATGAGAAGTACAGTCTTAGTGGTGGACTTGTGAAGAGCATCTTCTGATATGAACTTTATGATACATAGTAGGATCCATTGCAATGTATCTGGTTCATAAGACACGAATAATGTTCATAGCTTTGGATTCTATGGAGCTACAGGAGTATGCAAACTTGGGGCACTTGGGAGCTGAGGCAAATGAGAGTTGAAAAATAGCATGGATAGTATGGAAACTTATATTGTACCACAGCAACATTTAAAATGTGATAAAGGGAGAAGCTTGCTGTTATTATGGTTTGGAGGGGAGGGATACATTATGGTCTCAGCCGTTTTACTGTTTAACAAATCCTGAGTTGTGGGTTTGGATAAGCTTCGGGGATCTAATATCTACATGTTGCCAGCCTTCCTCAGTTCCCACTAATAGAAATTTTAGGAAAAGCGGTTTTCTTTCTTTTTTGGATAAAGAGTGTAAGAGTATGGGATTTTGCTATGAACCGCCAAAAAGGGCTTGCATTTATAAAATTATCATGGGTATTTCCCCATAGTTTGTGCAAGATTGACCTTCCAGTGATGTATTAAGTACATTATCCATGCTGAGGCCATAGTTGCACTCACCACCAATGACTTTATGTACCTTCAGCCCTTTATTACTATATAACCTTTCTTTTATATGTTTGGTCCCTCTTTCCAAAAGGATAAGAACATAAGAACAGCCTTGCTGGAACAGGCCACAGCCCATCCAGTCCAGCATTCTGTCTCACACAGTGGCTCACCATTTGCTTCAGGGCATTATTCCCAAGCAGATGCCTTCACCTGCTTAGGATTCCCTGGAAATGGCATTGAGAAATATCCTGCCTATCTCTCCAACCCGGAGGTTGTCCTTAGGTATCCATAATTATAGCCATTGATACCCTTGTCCTCCATGAACTTGTCTAATCATTTCTTAAGGCTGTCAAGACTGACAGGGAGTTCCATAGACCAGTGATCCTCTGTGTGAAAAAGCACTTTCTCAAATTTGTTTGAGAATTAGTACCCAAAAGTTTCATGGAGTGCCGCCTAGTTCTAATGATATGCGATAGGGAAAACAGTTGTTGCTTATCTACTTATAGGCTAACTATTTGTTGATATTTACAATTTATTTAGTTGGTTTATTCTTTATGTCTAATTTTTTTTATTGTATGGATTTTTAAATTTGTTGTAAGCAATATTTATTTTTTCCTCAATTTCCCTCTCCATGCACTCTCTCTCTCATTCTCTCTTTTTGCTATAATTCACTAAATCAGTGGAGTGTCTCAGGAGAGGATCTTGTTGAAATATTTTATTCATTTTCCATGTTTACACTGACAAGACAGGAAAAAGTTGCATAAAATCAAGGTTTCTTGTTAAACCAGAAAGCAAGCAACCAAGTTGGCTTGTAGAGGCTTTATTTCCCGCATTGTCCTGTAGCTCAGCTGAAAGAGAAAAAAAAGCAAAACATTAATTTCAGACCTAAGTGAGAACCTATATATTGAATAACCTATAACATTTTTAGAGAATGTATGCAACATCTGAGCATCAATTCTATACGATGACTCTTTCTTGGGAATACCAAGTGTTACTTCAATATTTGTTTGGCAGAATTCTTCTACACCGATAGGTAAAAACTCTAGAAATGGGTTTGAGAGAGTCTTTCCCATGCAAAATATTTTAGCTGGAATCCTGTTAGTGTATATCTCTAGTTTATATATTTTGCAGTGGCCAATTGTGACTGGTTAATATGGTGCTTGGGTTGTACCTAGCTTTAACAATAAGCCACAGAGGACAACCAAGACACATCCCAGCACCTCATCAATTAGCCATAATTAGCTCTGGCAAGATAAGTAAACACCACCATCTCTGTCTCCCAGAAATGAAAATGTTTAATTATCTTCTGTCTCGGAACTAAACTACTCAGATTTTTTATACTTATCATGCCAATATATCTGAACCTTAACATGAGGTAGACACATGAAAATGTCTGGAGCACCAAGCAATCTTTGTTTTTATTTTTATTTTTCAAAATACAAAAGGGATCATAATGGAAATGGGGAAAAATAATTTACAAACTTGTATTGGTCCCAGATAACCCTTTTTAAAATTAGTGCAACATTTTTTGGAAATATTTTAGAGAAAGTATGCAACACCTGAACATCTGAACATGCGAGTAAGAAGATCTTGCCATGCAGTTGTTCCTTCACAACCGTTGGCTACGTATGAAACCCAGAGATACAAACTTCCAGTATTAAATATAATATATATATTTAAATGATTTTAGGAATCTGTTCATCATTAACACACCAGTAACATGTTAGTTTAAATTCAAAAACTCACTGAAAATTATTTAAACTTACAGTAAAACCCCAACTTACAAATGCCTCAAGTTACATGAAATACGACTTACATAATGATTTTATGCTAAAACCATGTCCCGATTTACATGAATTCCTATAGGTTTGCTTCAAGTTACATAAAGATTCTTTTTCCTTTGGACTTGCTTCAAGCTACGTAAAAATTCATTTCCTTATGGGTTTGCTTCGATGTACATAAAAATTTCATTTTTCCTATGGGTTTGCTTCAAGTTACGTAATTTTTTCCCTATGGGTTTGTTTCGAGTTTCAAAAAAATTTGATTTAAGGAAAAGCCTACGGAATGGACTTTTTCGTAAGTAGGGGTTTTACTGTATTCTTGAAAATTGCTAAACCTTCCCTCAGAATAAATTTCAAGGTCACAAATTAAGATAAACTGAAACCTCTGCTCAACCCATAATGCTTGTTGCCAGTTAAAGACTACAGTAGTAACTCTTGAATTTGTTGTTAAGATTTTTAAAAGGAATGATTTAAAAAGTTCAAAGAATTATTGCCAAATTTTGAAGGAACTCTACTTTCACCTGCCATGGTAGTCTAAGCCCACTGAAACATTTTTACACAAAGCCTATTTAGACATTGACTCACCTGAAATGGTTAGTGCTCTCCAAGAGCAGTCTTTGTTCGCACGATCAGTTCTGGAGCCTAAAGGAAAAGATGTATTCTGTTTATTTATTCAGACTTTTCCTCTGATTGCTATTTGGTTGTATAAAAGTAGCCATACTTCTTGTCATTTTAGTGACATAGAAAGGACTATTTTTGTTTGTATCACATATCTAGTTACAGTACTTTTTTAAATCCTTGACCCCTAAAGAAAATAAACTCTTGCAACACTTGCAATTCATCTTTACTTTTTGAGGGGGGTGGGGGTGGAATTGACTATGGCTTAAGAAGAATTTTAGTCGTTCTGAGATTCTCACCAAAATTATCCATTTCACACTGTGCAGGATTTACAACAATAAGCATGTAACTTGTCTCCAGTTTTGTGGGATTCTGGGATTCTGCGGGGGGGGGTCCGCCCTTCCCGTCCCATCCCTCACAGGGAGGGATAAAATGGCTGTGGGCCGCCGGGCTGGGCCAAAGTCCGCTGCCCCTGCCACCCGAGGACTGTTGCCATGGCTGTAGGGTGCCCGTCCTTCCTTTTTCCTTGCGTTCCTGGGCCCCGCCCCAGCCTGGGCCGACACGGTGGGGCTGACGCCGTGGAGGATGGCTGGACTCGCTGCCACCCGTGGACTTAGCCTCAGTAGGGTTGAGGAGGTCTGACAACCAGGAGCATTAGGATTGCACACTTGTTGGCTTTCCCGCCCCCCCTCCCCACACACACACACACACTGTTGTAGGGGCGGTAATTAATTAATTCTGCTATGTTATTTACTTAATTATCTTGATTGTATTGAAATTCATACGTTGTATTTTATGGTTATTGATTGTTATTATGTATTATCGTATGATTTAATATGTTGTTTGCTGCCTTGAGTCAGCTTCGGCTTGAGAAAGGCTGGATATAAATTAAATTGGAAATTTGTGAAATGCTAGGTTTTAACAAAGTCATAGATATATTTTTAAAATGCAAGCAATTGATTTTACAATGGGAAAACACACATTTACACTGTTGTTAGTTGGGGGAAAGGACAACTAGTGTAGAAAAGGCGCGTAAATAAATGTGCCTGTTATGGAAAATGTGTACACAAAATGGATGTGTACATACTGTACACGAGGAAAAGGAAAGCACAGGGTTATAACTTGGTGTAGACAAAGGATTGGAAAGGAAGGCAGTGGGGATTAAGTGAACGTACATGCATGGGTACAAACATGCACATGTGAGATCCATTCCTCTGTCTCTAGGTAAGTGGCTAGGATCCTGCTCACAAGTGACTTAATCTGTACAAACTGTCTAGCTACAGACTGTAGCTTCCATTTCCATTAAAAAAGGCATCTTATAGTTTTTGAAAATATACCTCTTTTCCAAAGCATTCCTCTTTATTTTCCGCTGTGCAACACTTTGTCACGACATCAGCGAAATCCACTGTCGCAGTTGCAAGTTGCTCATGTGTAATGTCAGGCTTATGTTTAATCAGGTTGATGAGCACGCTGCAATAAAAAAACATCAGTCAGCCATGGAATACATCATTGGACATCTGCCTCTTTTCATTGGATGCCTACGCCATTCCATCCTTAGTGACTTCTGTAGAGTGAAGATTTTGCAGTCCGCATAGCCAGAAATTCCACATGGTTAGCCCATCCTGTCCAATACATGCATCACTCCACTCCCCGTCAGGGCAGTGAAATACAATAATAGTCCCAAAATTATCCAATCCCCCAAAACAATTCTCATCCCCAGTATAAAATCAATTAAGTCTGCTAACAAGCAACACATAATCAAATTAAACAGCTGTGCTGAAAAGCTAAGAAAAACAGTAATTTGAAAGCCCTAGTAATGGGGAGGATATTTCCAAACACTGCCTTAAATATTTCTATTTTTAAATCTCTCTTAAAGGCCTGGATAGAAGATAGATGTCAATGTCTAACTCACCATAATAGTGGAGTTACCACCAAGAAAGCATGATTCCAAGTTGAAACTTGTTTAAACTCTCAGGGTGGTGATCCACAACTTCCAGGTTTATGAAGACCCAGATAATTAAGGATTTAGAATGTTATTAACAATATTTTGAACATGGCAACCCTCAATGCTGATAAAGACATAGGAGGACTTCAAAAGGTACCAAAGCTGTTCACAGGACAGCTTTTCAAAAACAGTTTGCCAGTGAGGCTTCTCAGTACATTAGTAGAGAAATGACTAGCTAAAGGGTGGAATGGGTGAGGTAAATAAATAGCCGAGTAGAATCAGAGGGACAGTAGGCAAGTTGACAAACAATCTTTGGGCACTTTTATGCCATGGTTTAACGTTTCCTGGGTCTACAAACAGTGATGGTGCTAAAAATAGATCTAGGCACCTTCCAAGTGCCATAAAATATAGATTCTATGTCACTACAAAGTTAGATGCTTGTTTAAAATATCCAAGGACTAATAAGTCCAAGGGATGCAAGACAGGAGAGAAGAATTTTCAACTGGTCATCTGTCTAAATCATGTAGTGAGGGTGATGCCATCAGCAGAAGCATCAGTACCAGCAAGTCATGAAACTAGGTTATGCTTCTCTAACTTTATCCAGAGAAGGCAGGTTCACCCTAGAAAAATACTGTAGATATGAAAGCTGAAGATAAAAAGGTGAAAAGCTGGTCAGATGTCTCTTCTTCCCCTTGGAGTGTAAATTGTACAGGAACATAATTATTTCATTAGCAAATGAGTCTTTACTATTGATGTGCTGAAAAGTTCTCAGCAAGTCTTGCCTATCCTTTGGGAAATGTTGGTTGCTTGAGTCTCTGTGATGTTAGGGAAGACTGGGAGGGATGCAAAGGTGGCCTGGTTTGTTTCCTTCATTAGAAATCAGGCAATAGGGCTTAGGAGTGTAAGGATTAGATATGTAAGTACCAAGAAGGAAGGAGGCTTAGAACTTTCTTATATATGTAGAAACATGTAATAGGATTTTAACTAGTGACTTTTCAGGTGTGTCAGACAATGTTGTGATATCTGGCAAGTATACAGACAACCCTTTTTCATGTGGGCTGTGTCGCTGTGAAAAATATTGGTAACGTGAAGGGGAAAGAGCCATTAGGCACACTCATCCCATCTGAATGAAGTTGAAAACTTCCTCTGCATGTCTCTGTGAGGCATAGGAAGTGAATTTTAAAAATTGTTTTAGATGATCGACATTGTACTGCATAACTTTGATAACAATAAATTATTTTAATGGAAAAAAGTCCATATGTGAGAAAGCATCAGATACACAATCATAGCATTTTAATCCAACATCATTAACAAACATATCAAGCAGGTTAATGTTCTGAAACTATTTTCTCCTTTTTTAAGTAATACAAAGAAAGGATTTTTTTTACTATTATATTGCAATATAGCGCATGATTTATCATCTAAAATATTTTTACAATTGCACATTCCCTGACCATCCAATGCCGTTCACTTTGTTGATAACTGGAGGTGCCACACCAGACACTTTGCAATACAGGCAGTTTTACCCAATGAAGAATGTACTGTTGGCTGCTCTTCCACTAGAAACACACACACTCATAGACAAAGGCTGTTTCCCTTGTGTGTTATCGGCACCATGATTCTGGCAATATTACAGCACATAAGCAGGCAAAGAATGTTCCCTACTGGTATCAGTTACCAGTATTGTAAGTGGCTGCTTTGCTCCTTCATAATACTGGATGTTGACAGCAGAAGCAGCTGTTAAAGCTGTAAGAACCTTCTAGTGGACTCTCGAAAGAGTATCTTTGAGGTGACTGGGTATGTTCTGGTCTCCAACAAGCATGGATGTAATAAAAATAGGGAATCATCCAGTGGTGACCTTCAGTAGGTTCGGCCAAGTTCACCAGAACCGGTAGCAGAAATTTCGGCCGACCCTGCCCATCCAAGTAGTGAAATAAAGTAGTCCTAATTTGTGGGATGGTGGGTGGCCACACCCATCATACCACATCCACAAAGTAGGTGGTAAAAAAAATTGAATCCCACCACTGGAATCATCCCAGCCCACCCCCCAAATGCTACCCCCCCCCCAAATGCTAAGTAGAGCAGAATTATTGTCAATCTAGATCAGAGGTCAGCAAATTTGACTCTCCAGATGTTCTTGGACTTCTATTCCCAGAAGCCCTGATCAACAGGTGTATTGATTTGAGCTTCTGGGAATTGATCTAGATAATGAGCAAAGCATGCCCCAGTATAAACAATAAATAAGGACAACATATGCAGTCAGGAACTGCTGAGGTGAGGTAAACTTAGAATCCAGCATTGGCTAAGATGTAATAAATGGACTACAGGTTTTGAGCTACAGATTTCTTACGTTTGTTTCTTTTTCTGCTGTTCTTCTAGTGGAGCTGTGCAGTAATCTTCATGGAAAGTGACTACTTTAGAATCAAATGGTATAGGAACATATTCTGGATCTGCTTCTAAATGGATGAAGCAATCCCGAAGATTAACATAGGACTCATTACAGCATTTGCACACTTGTTTGTTGATGTGATGTTGTTCGTGCAGATAACAAAGATACCCTATTGCTACATCCCCCTAGACAGAGAGAGAAAGAAAGAGAACGAGAGAGCATAAGTGAACATTTCAACAGCAGCATGAGGGGAAAAGTTCTGTTGACAGATTGTAAAATATTTCAAGTCAGAGCAGGCATTAAAAGTTAAATGCTTGATCTTATATGATGAACTCTCTAGTATGTGGCTAAGTTATTTGTACCAAGGTATTTTAAAATCATAACACCAATGACATAAAAATATAGGACAAATAAAGCCAGACAACTAACAGTATGACATTCAAACAATAATAATGAAGAGGTGTCATACAATTGGGCAGCTATAAAACAAGCCCCTTTCTGAAGATACTCTTCCAAGATTTATCGTAGGAGGTGAATACACAGGCATTTTTCCTACTGATTGGTCAACTCTTAAGATGGGCCAATATGCTCCTATTCCGAGTGAGTAGAGGAGATATGTGTCATGTGAACCAGCCCTTTCCCGGCGTATTTCTACCCTTTCTGGCTCTCTGTGAGGGGGGCTACACTCTTTTAGATTGCTATGCTTGGGTTTGTTTCCAGTGTGTGCTGGTCACTGGGCTCAAACCAAAGTGGAGCTTCCTGCTTTAAATTTCTCACCTGGCTTCAGTTTTCCACTATCATTTAGCTTAGTCATTTAATGATACTGAGAAATTTAAAAAGTTCCTCTCCTCCTCTGTGGAGGGGCAGAATGAGGAAGCAAAAAAATTAAGTGTGCTTCAGCAGTCCTCATGTATTGTTCCAACTGGATATATTTTTAAAGCAGAAAGCTTCTTCCCAGAAGAGAAGGAACCAGAGATGGGCCAAGAAGGGGCTGTTTGTTGTAGTCTTCTTTCATTTCTTCAGGGATGTGAGGCACATATGGCTGCTTGAGATGCATATGTCATGTGGATACAAGATTTAGGACACCAGACCTCTATGTGACGCTAAGGCATCCTACTGAGCTCCATCTATCTATCTATCTAGCCTGCTCCAATTGAGATATCTAACCAAGTCCTCAAATGGCTTATCTTCAGACGAGGGGTGGAAAAGCCAGGAGTGAGTGTACTGCTTCTAGATGGAAAGCATTTCCTCATTCTCAAGGATTAGGTACACATTTTGGGCTACACAGAAAGAGCCTCCTCAAAGATTGTGGTTGTTTTGAACCATAATCGGGCGTACCCTGGTAACGGCAACCTTGTGTTGCCAGCTAATCTTTCTAACAGTAGGTCATGTGAAAGGAACTGCAGAATGAACTCACCAAAAAGGTGCCTTCATTTTGGCAGTTTCACGTCTGGCCTAGACATGGAAGAAGTGCACATTTTTATAGTTTGCAGTCAACCTACAGCAGAAGCCATCACTTTGCTTCTAGTCCTGTTTGCTCCTGCCTGTTATGGCCAGTGTCATGTCTCCTTTGGTCACCTCCGGATAGAATGATTGTAGTGCATTCTGTATGAGGAGGGACTTTGCTGGGGCCTCTGTCTGTTACTCCAAACTTAACATACCTCTCTCTAGATTCAATGTCTATCCAAGCATATGTTCAAGAGGAAATACCTGGTTTGTAGCACATGTCAGTCTGTGAGCATCATCCTTCTGGCAGCATTCAGCAGCAACATCAACTAAATTCTTTGTGAACTCCTGCAGTTGCTCTGCGGAGAGTTGGGGAGCCTTCTTGCTGTAGCGGAGAAGGATCCTGCAACAGCAACAACAGTGGTTCAGTAGATACTAGTCACAATTAGAAAATGGGCGGCTGACAAAAAAATCACAAAGAATCGCATCACCTTACAATAATACAACAGTAAAAAAACATATCAGAAGCAATGCATATAATTTTACAAAAACTCAATACCCAACCCCCTACAACTAAGTCCACTTCCCTCCAGGCCAGACAGGCCAAGGGAGGAATCCAGAGCAGCAGCAGCAGCAGTAGTTTTATGGCTGTGAGGGCCGTGGAAGAGCTGCTCCCACTTCCTTCTGGCCGGCCCGGCCAAGGGAAGGAGTCCGGAGCGGTGGCTGCGGCGGCGGCAGTGGCAATGGTGGCAGTTTCATGGCTGTGGGAGCCATGGAGCAGCTGCTCCCACTTCTCTCTGGCCGGCCAGGCTGAGGGAAGGAGTCTGGAGCATCGGCAGCAGCAGTGGTTTATGGCCGCGGGGCCACAGAACAGCTGCTCCCACTTCCCTCTGGCCGGCCGGGCTGAGGGAAGGAGTCCAGAACTTATGATCCAACTGTCACAGCCTTACATTACTACCAGGAATACCATTGCTTTGACTATATGGATTTTTGTTTGCAATGTGATGTCTCTACTTTTAACTATGTTTCCCAGGTTTCTCATAGCTTGTCTCCCAAGAGTCATATTAATCACTATGAAAACTCCTCTCTCCCATTTTTTAAAATCCAACAGACCAATACAGCTGCTAAAGATATGTTTAGATATTTTTTTTCACAAGAAGACTCGTTACACAAATAACATACTCATTTTGGAAGAGGTATGGTCCCAACTGCTTATACTGGTCACATCTTGTATTTAGTAGTGCCTTGTTATCATCAATATGTTTTTTCAGTTTTCCTTCCTGTAAGGAAATAAAATTACTTTCAATTGCCTGCAATAAAAAAGAGCACAACTACAAGAAAGAAAGTAACTGAGTGTGGGCTGAGCAATTGTAGACACCTGGAGTGCCAAGTTTTGCCATCATGTTCCTAGACCAATGTCAACTTGATTGTTGCAAGTTAATGTAGGGAAACAATATGTGTGTGTGTGTGTGAGAGAGAGAGAGAGAGAGAGAGAACACCACCAGAGAGATCAATGAAATTAGACATTATAGAGGTCCCACATATGTATGCATTATAGGATAGCCAGTCTCTTTCATTTTCATTTTTGCATTTCTGTATGACTGATATCCTTCCTCACATAAAGTGTTCATAAACAGTTTTGCAATTATTTCAAAACACCAAAGAAAAATACATAACACAACAACACAGAATCCCAACTGTGAGAATATAAATCACTACTTACTCCTGCTGCTAGGCACGTTTCTGGATGCTCTTCTGTACAGCAGGCACCAAGCAAGTCAATGTAGTCTTTTGAAATTCTTAGTACTGTAGTTGTAGGCAACTCATCATGGCTTCTAGCATACGCATGTAAAAAGCTGCAAGACAGGAAAGATTTCATCAAGATACAGAAACTATTGTTATGTGACGCACACCTATTTTTTTAAAGTTACATGTATATATACAACCATGTATCAATGAAAATGAAAAGAACAGAAGTTTAAAGTATTCAAACCTAGGTGGTTATATAACAGACTCTGGAAGCTGGTTGCTATCTTCATCCATACAATTTAAACAGTGATGGGCATCAGCAAGTTCGTACCAGTTTGCCAGAACCGGCAGCAGAAATTCTGGCTGGCCCCGCCCATCCAAGTTTTGAAATAAAGTAGTCCTAATTCGGGTGCAACGCAGGGCTTTCCCCCTGGCCATGCCCGCCATGCCAAGCCCACAGTGTGGTAATAATTTTTTGGGAGACCACCACTGACTTTAACCCTGGAAAGATTAACCAAAAATGAAGATGATAGAAAGATACTCAACATTTGTCTGCTTTAAGTGTGGAAGAGATTTCAGAATGCTAATTCTTTAGGAAGTTTGACTTTCATCTGGTTATCTTTACTGGACATAGAGGTCATCAAACCAATAACCATATAAATGGAAATAATGCTGATCAGTTCTGCTCTGAGCCTAAGACTAAACTACTTAATTTGTGATCAACAACAATAACGTCCACAACCACACACACCTCACATTGCTGTCAATATTTTACTCTTAGCCATGCTTATATTTTGCAATTAATGATGCACCATAGGGAAAAAAGTCCATTCAACTTTGTGGGATCTATGGATGAGTCAAAATTATAATTCCTTTGAAGGGGATTCTTGACAGCCGGGCTTAAGTGGCTGCTACAACTGCAGTGGCTCCTTTATTTCGGTTGCCACTGCCTTTGTCTGTTTCTACCCTGTAGCTTTTTCCACTATTACATTCTCCGTGCAGAAAGAAATGGGCAAATGGCTGCCTCCTAATGAACTCCTAATGCACCTATTTAAAGATCCACCCACAACTTCTTCATTTAGTGTTGGGGAAATCACAGTTCAGCTTCTGCATACTTGGTCATCTACAACTCAGCCCTATCAATAGGAAAGATTGAGGCTTATCTGAATATTCTATTCCATACTGTGCTATGTGATGTTCTTTCTTCTCAGCATAGTTTTGGCATACAGCTGGGTTCTCTATATATTCCTTGACTACTGGAGTCAGATCTGCCGGCTTGTCATCATTTTCTGCATGGGCGATGCATTCCCCTCGTTCCAAAATGGGTCTTTCACAGCAGTCCTTCAGTTTAGAAGAGATTGAATCTTGGTGGCTACAGACATGCTGTGTTAACCTCTCCTGCAAGGAAAGAGGATCCAAATATAATTGATTTTGGAAGCACTATGCAGTTATTAATGTTGTTTGAGGTTCCTAACATAATCCCTCATTTGGGTCCCAATGGCTTGAAGTGCTGGTTCTCTTAGTACAATGTGAAATGTGAATTTATCACAACTCTACATTATTTAGTCAAAAGGCACAAGAACTCTGGTCTTCTGATGCTTAAGCAAAGCAATCACACTTATACTCTGCATACCACCCCATAGTGCTTAGTGCACTCTCTGGGCAGTTCACAAGTAAATAAGCATTTCACCCCTAACATACTGGGTACTCATTTTACCAACCTGAAATGGTGGAATGCTGAGTCAACCTTGAGTCCTGGTCAGGATCGAACTCACAACCTTTTAGTTCCAGTACAGCAGTTTAACCACTCCACTACCAGAGTTCCTAAATCTTTTCCTTCCTCCCACTCAACCCAAGTATTAGGTTTATGCTTCTAGAATATAGACATGGTGGGGATGGATGTAGTGCTATGTTTTATGTGTATGTTTCAGGCTCTAACCATGCAGTAGTGTGTTTTTATGTGTATGTTTCTTACAAATTTCTTCATACAAATTCTCTTTCAGAATGAATGTTCATTTGGTTATATGAAAAGATGAAAAGAGGACTTCCATTTTTCAAAAATACACAAACTTCTTACTAATTTGTTGGAAAATGAGTGGAAGTCTAAGCTACATGTGATGGGGCGGGGGGGGAATTGTTTTTCTCAGTGTTTGTATGAGATGAATAAATCTTACTCTATCAAGCAAACAATCCAGGGTGTCGCCTTTGCAGCATTCTTCATAGATGTTCACAACAGCATGAGTAAGTTTTCCTGCCGTCTCAAAATCTGCCTTTGGAAACTTCTGACTCACCTGAGCAAGTTTCCTGCAAAGAGAACATTTGAAATAATAGGATTGCATCTTTTTAAACCTCAAAGAGGCTTCAAAGAGGGCCATATGGGCGAAGGTAATATGCAGATCCATGGATTCCTGTTTAAAAATATACAATCTGCTCCTTATTTCCCCATGAAACATTCAAGAATGGAGTCTGACTTGAACACTATGTCATGACAGTGCCTGATGAAATAACCTTTGATTCACAAAAGCATGCAAAGTTCTGAATTTTTAAAGTGACTAATAAAAGGTATTGCATTCCCCTGCAATTGTTTCAACTTTCTCAGTTTCATATCTGCAATGCTTTGAACACACAGTAATACCTCGGATAAATTTTCCATAAGATAACGCTAAAACCGCATAACGTTAAGCAATCTGGGGGGGAAATGCATCACATAACGTTCAAATCCTATGGGATGCATCGAATAACATTCGCTAAAGCCTGTGCCGTTACAATGTATCTCTACGGAGTTTTAACGTTATGCGATTCATCCCATAGGATTTTAACATTTTCCGATGCATGCATCGGATAACATTAAAATCAGGTAACACTAAGACTTGTGGAACCAAGTTTTAGCGTTATCTGGGGTTTTACTGTATTCCTAGTAGAAAGGAAGTGTTCTAAATAATCAGAAAGATAATCATAATTACAAATGTCTATATCATGCCAGTTTTACATGTTTTCAGATATCACTCAGTTTTGCCCAATTTTTACAGGAGCCTACGCGTGCTATAAGATTTTGAAAGATTTTGAAATGTACCCATTGAATTTGAAATAATGGGAGGTGTTGTATTACTTAGTCCATATTTCGATTGTATTTTTATTCATTTTTCTCTGGGGTTTTTTTCTTATTTTTTGTATTTGTATTGTATCTTTGGTATTTGTATTTGATTGGTATTTGTATTGCAGATGTCATTTTGTTTGCATTTTTGAAAAATTTAATAAAACATTAATTTAAATGAAAAAAAGAACCCACATTGCTTTCATATCTCAGCATACACAGTACTGTGCAAAAGTATTAAGTCACCACAAACTGGTTTGAGGAAAATTGAATGAGTAATTTTGGGCCATAACTCAGACACCCTAACTTCAAACATTAGACTTTTCTCCAAAAGTCCCAGTGATGCTCTTTTGATAGTTTTCATGTCATGTGCAGGCCAGGTTTAAAAGAGAAGGAGTTAAATCTCTATATTTTAATTACAAATTGTATTTCAGGTCACCCTTGCTCGAAATTCAGTTGTATTTGACTCTAGGGTTCAGTGCTCATCTCTATTTATAGCCAAAGAGCCAGTGCAGTCTGCGTTTGCAAATGTTTCTGTGGACATGTGGCAGGCATGCCTAGACCCTGGAGTACACAGAACTCTGTTTACCTTCCCACCAAAGTGGTACCTATTTATTTACTTGCAATTTCTTGCTTTCAAACTGCTAGGTTGGCAAGAGCTGGGACAGAGACGGGAGCTCACTCCATTGCACAGTACTTGAGTCTTGAACTGCTGACTTGCCGGCCTTCCAGTCAGTGTCTTAACCACTTGAGCCACTGCAGTCAAATTTCATTTACTAAGATATCTATCAATTAAGTTTTCTTTGCTTGGATGCTGGTATCAAGAAATGAACTCATTTTTAAAAAGAGATATTGGTCAACTCATATTCAATGAGATAAAGTCAGCTATACCCCAAAATCAAAATAAAGAGCTCTTTAATGAACAGCAAGCATCAACTGACAATAAAATCAATCCCATCATACAGATGGAGCTATGCATAAGGATACTGGAAATTGTCTTTAACTGCTGCATTATTTCAAATTTCTTTTTCATGCCCAAAAACACATCATCTTTGAACATCAAGGTAGGTTATATATTATTTCTTAAGCAGAACCATACTTACCATCCCAACAGTTCTGGTTTACCAAACTTTTTCAGGATTAAACACTGGTATTTCTCCAGAGCAATGGCTTTCTTTAATTTCTTTCTGGCAGGTAATGCCTGTAACAAAAAGAAAATTTAGAAATAGAAAATATGGGGTTAATGCTTTTAATGAAAAGTTCTATGGATGTGAAAAGCAAAACCAGTTCTTTAGAAGTTCCCTTTTAATATGCAGAACAGGGATTCTCAACCTTTGGCCTGTGGGCCAGTTGTGGCCTATGGTGCCATTTCATGTGGCCCCACACTGCCTCCACCACATGTGGAAGGTTGTGGAGACATTGACTCAGTTAAACATAGGCATAATTTTGTTCAAGAGACATTTTATTTAACAAAGCAACAATTATGTAGACCTAAAAGGGACTCCATCCCACGGACCCAGAACTTGGATTTTTTAAATAAAAAATAATAATCAGAAAAACACCCATTACAACTTCTTTCCTGCAAATAATGGAAGCTGCAGATTTCTAATAATATATACACCAGTGCAGTGGTGGGTTCCAAACATTTTTTACTACCACACTGTGGATGTGATATGGTGCGCGTGGCCAGAGGGAAAGCCCTGCGTTGTACCCAAATTAGGACTACTTTATTTCAAAACTTGGAGGGGCAGGGCCAGCCAGAATTTCTGCTACCAGTTCTGGCGAACTGGTGTGAACCTGCTGATGCCCACCTCTGCACCAGTGGCAATTTTTGCTAAGTTTCCCCAAACCAGAAATTAAAGCCATTTTAGTTTTTTGCCAAACACCGTTCTGCCATGATGGAATTTGAAAAGCTAGAGAAGGATTATAGGTCAGCTTCCAAGTTTCAGATTTTGTAGTGGCCCAAGGAGATAATTCTTGAGGTCATGCTCCAGAACTCCTTTTAAAAGCACTTCTGCTTTCTCCTTTAGCTACAATGTTTGTGGTGAGAAGGGCAAGCATAACTCAGATGTCAGTCTGAGTGCTTTGCTCGATGTCTTTCTAGCCTTGTCAGTTTTGGTCAAGCAAGTGAGCAACTACAACTAAGACAGTAGCAGCTGCAACTAAGTTAATAACAGTGGGGGATGGGGCTGTGGCGGCTCAGTGGTTAAGATGCTCACCTTGTTAGATGGAAGGCTGGCAAGTCGGCAGTTTGAGACCTGGGTACTGCATTACAGATTGAGTGCCCGTCTCTGTCCCAGCTCTTGGGGACATGAAAGGAGTCTCATTAGGCATCCCCTGAGTGGAGTTTCTCCTACAAAAATCCTTTCAACTCAGAATAATTTCTGACATGAAATTATTATAGTGGGAGGTGTGGTATGTTCTGGACCACCCAACAGGATTTTCCCTCCTATGCTAGAAGCTTACCAGAAAGTCCTGGGTTTAGTCTTTGTTATTACAAGATCAAAGATTGATGGAACATTTAGAAGGGGAAGAGTTATGCTTTAACCACCTGGAGAAAAATGGTCTGAGTTGAGAGTTTTTAGCTAGATATGTCAAATGATCTGACATGATAAAAAGCAAATTCAATTTATTCCAGCAGCATGGAATTCTATGTCCTACCAGACAGGGCCTTGGCCAGAGGGTGGCCAGGGGGGAATCAGCCCCCCCCTAAACTAACAGCTCCACCCCACCCCAGGCAAAGTTCCAATGGTGTGTGTGTGTGTGTGTGTGTGTGTGTGTGTGTGTGTGTGTGTGTGTGTGTGTGTGTGTGTGTGTGTGTGTGTGTGTGTGTGTGTGTGTGTGTGTGTGTAAGAGAGAGAGAGAGAGATTGTTGCCCCTCCTGAAAAAATAAATACCCCCCATCTAAAATTCTGGGTATGGCCCTGATACCAGAACAAGTGGCATGTTATGCCATACCTTTTCAGTGAAGCAGGCATTCTTGTCCTCTGCTTGGCAACAGGCCGTCAATACTTTTTCAAACTCTTGTGCTCCATGAAAGATTGTGACAATATTTGTGTACGGATTCCTTCTAGCAAGTTCATAGGTGTAACTATATAAAGACAGGGAGGAGGAAGCAGAGGAAGAAGAAATAAATAGAAAGAGACACAGCCAATTAATCTAGGCGGAAACGTCTTACAGCAATGGGTTTGGTAGTAAAAGTCATTCTAAGGAAACCTGCTAACACAAAGGGCAAGAAGGATGATTGTTGCCCTGGTTTACTGCATGGGCAGAAATGGAAAATAGATTCAAGATGGTGCACTTTTGGGATGATTAAACTTGATGAGTAAGTGCAGAGTGATGCATGTTGGGGCAAAAAACCCCAATTACATTTATAAACTGATGGGGTCTGAACTCTCTGCGACAAACCAGGAAAGGGACCTTGGTGTCCTGGTGGACAACTCAATGAAGGTGTCAACCCAGTGTGCCTCAGCAGTGAAAAAAGCAAACTCAATGCTAGGGATCATTTGGAAGGATATAAAAAAATAAGTCAGCAAGTGTCATTTTGCCTCTTTATAAATCTATGGTGAGGCCCCATCTGGAATACTGTGTACAGTTCTGGTCGCCATACCTCCAGAAGGATATTATGGAGTTGGAAAAAGTGCAGAGGAGGGCAACCAAAATGATTAGGGGACTGGAACACCTTCCTTACCATCTGAGGCTGCAACGGTTGGGACTTTTCACTCTTGAACGACGGCATCTAAGAGGTGACCTGATTGAAGTTTATAAAATCATGCACGGTGTGGACAAAGTAGATAAGGAAAAACTGTTTTCCCTATCGCACAACATTAGAACTAGGGGACACTCGATGAAACTTTTGGTACTAGTTCTCAAACAAATAAGAGAAAGTACTTTTTCACCCAGAAGATTACTGGTCTATGGAACTCCCTGCCAGAAGAAATGGTGACAGCTGTCAGTCTTGACAGCTTTAAGAAAGGATTAGACAAGTTCATGGAGGACAAGGGTATCAATGACTATAATTATGGATACTTAAGGACAACCTCAGGGTTGGAGAGATAGGCAGGATATCTCTCAATGCCATTTCCAGGGAATCCTAAACAGGTGAAGGCATCTGCTTGGGAATACCCTGAAGGAAATGGTGAGCCACTGTGTGAGACAGAATGCTGGACTGGATGGGCTGTGGCCTGTTCCAGCAAGGCTGTTCTTATGACATTAATTTAATATAATTTTTACATTTGTTTTGCCGCCCCCTTGCCGAAGCAACTCTGGGTGACTCACAAATAAAAACATAAAAGACAATAAAACATCAATGATAAAATCGTTTTAAAAACATCCCCATTAAAATCCCACCCACCCCATCTGTAAAAAAGAGGGAGGATCTTATACAAGTCAGCAGGTGGGGGTCACTCTTCCATCAGAGCCCCGCACCTGCCCAGGCCAGCCATGGTTTTAGTCCTTTCCTAAAGGGCAGCAATTCCGTCTGCAGCCGTAACTCTGTTGGCAGGAGGTTCCATAGGGCCAGTGCGGACACAGAGAAGGCACTCCTTCTTGTGCTAGAAAGACGAGCCCCTCTAGCTGATGGTACAATTAGAGAGCCCCTCCGGTCCGCTCTGGTTGGAAAGACAGACATTCTTGGGGAGACGCGGTCTCTTAGGTATCCTGGCCCACTACCATGTAGGGCTTTAAAGGTCATCACCAGCACCTTGAATTGCACCCAGAGGCAAATGGTAACCAGTGCAGCTCCCAGAGTAGTGACAAGGCGCAGGCATAACGCCCGCATCCCATCACCACCCAGGCAGCCGCATTCTGGACCAGCTGCAGCCTCCGAATGGTTGTCAAGGGTAGCCCCATGTAGAGCGTATTACAGTAATCTAGTCTAGAGGTGACCAGAGCGTGTGTGACCATGAGCAAGGAGTCACGGTCCAGGAGCGGGCACAACTAGCGAATCACACGAAGTTGTGCAAAAGCCCTCCTAACCACAACTGCCACCTGCTCTTTGAGAAGTAGTCATGAGTCCAGGAGGACCCCCAAGTTGTGCACCGGGTCTGTCTGGGGCAAAATAGCCCCATCCAGGACCAAAGATGGTAGCTCCCGAGACAGGCCCAGGCCCCTAATCCATAGCCACTCAGTCTTGCCGGGATTCATTTGTAGCCTGTTGTCACCCATCCAGACCCCAACAGCCTCCAGACACCTGGATAGGACTTTGACAGCATCACTTGGATCACCATGGGCTGAGATGTATAACTGAGTATCATCAGCATATGATCATTTGTGCATCAAAATTAACATTATCTGTGTTTACAGCTTTCCATATCGCTACCAAATTCAGGCATTGAACTCAGACCACCTTTTAACCCAGTTGGGCCCAATGAGAAATAAGAGGATGAACAACATGCTTGGAGGCACTAAATATTTTGCAGGGAAGGGCAACAGATAATAGAAACCCATAGGTAAACTCTATTTCTGCTACTCTTTCCATGCCAAAAAAGTGGGATCATGTTTGATTTGAAAAATTATAAGATAAAATCAGAATGGGCAGAGAATGAGGATATGATCCTAGAAAAATAGCTGTATGCCTCCCCCTAAAAGACTACTACTAGACAGTATATATTGCAATATGTGTTTCAGATCCCACTTGACACTTGACAGAAGATATGAAGCAGCAGACAGAATTAGAATTTAATAGGCATCTAATAGATTGCTTGCATTACTAGATCACATATTTTGCATTAGGTTCATTCATTCCCTGGAGAAGAATCAAAACGCTGGCATGGCAACCATTTACTTACTGGCCTAAAATATCCTGTTTATTATCATGAAAATGTTTGCAGGCTGCCTCTGGTTCTGGCTTTTGGAAGTGTGGAAGATATTCTCGAGATCCATTTTTGTGAGCCAAAAAACAGTCATGTCTTTCTGGATCCGCTTTAGCACAGCAAGCAGCAAAACCGTATTTTTCAGCAATCCCTTGTTCGTGACAAATTTCATCAAGGATAACAGTATGCTGAGGAACAGATATAATATTTTCTTTTAATGCATTATAAATATACCCACCAGTTGACACGTGTTGCAACTATTTGGTATTGGGCAAAAACCCAGTAACATCTCCCAGCTATAACTCAGTTTCAGCAGGAATAAGAGTTAGAAGCAGAGTGCTCAAAGATTACTAAGGAGATGTATTAGTGTTACCATTTCAAATATTTATACGATGTTCTACAGACCTAGGATGTACTTCTTCCTTTTTGAGTATATCTCACTTAAGTCTCTTTTGAGGATTTGCTTGCTTTCTTAATAAAAAGGAAATTGGCATACTGGCAGCAGCTTTGATATCATTTCAAATTTTAAATTTCCATTGGAGATTAAGAACAAACAAATTAGATTACATCTTTTCTGAGCATATCAGGTTGGGACTAAACCTTTAATTGACAGATAATTAATCAATCTCCATAGGATTGGCAGCAATGATTCTTTTTGGACTCTGTCTTTCCCTCCTCCAAGAGCAGTAGCAGGATGAAGGAGACCCCTGGGGACCCCTGAAACCATGAGGGGCTGGGATATGAAATGATAATTCATCTGAGTTGTATGGTGCAGTTGTGCCAATAGGATTCAAACCAATATAAGATAAGTAAAAAGATAATTTTGTAATAGTAACTATTGAAAGAGCAGCTTTGGAGTAATGTATCCAAGAGGGTGATTTTCTCTAAATCCTTCCTGATGTCCTGTTTCATTTTTGTGGAATCTTAAATAATATCCATGATTAGTTACTGTAAATTTCTGCCTGGGAAAACCTATTTTTCTTAGTATTTTATTATACTCCTTTGAATGGCTTAAGAAGAAGGATTTTGCAGTCTGAAAAGACATGTCCTCTAGTCAAACGATTTCATTTTCAGATACACTGGCCAAAATCCATTAGTAAGTCACAACTAGGTTAAGCCTATTGAATCAGTGGAGGAGTTGACTTATCAGATATTTACTAATTTAATGGGCCTACTCTATTTGCAACTGACTTCCATATTTTATTTATTGGCTTGTATCCAAATTGTTTACCTTTTCATTTGAATTTATCTGGTCCTTTTTATTTTGGCCATTATAGTTGTTAACTGATAAAATTAATGAACAAATCTACAATTTACCAGGAATTCATACTATTTAAGTGGTGTACCCACTAGGAGGGTGGGAAATAAATGCGCAAAATAAATAAATAAATAAATTATGGGATACCACTATTTTAAGTATGTTTTCTGATCCGAGCTCCAAAAACTTACTAAAGGCTTTACACATTCTGGGTCTGAATGCTCATCTGCAGTACATTTCTTTGCAAGTGCTAAAGTATCATCCAACAGTTTATGCACTTCTTCATATGTTCCTTTCTGCACAAATTGAGCATATACGATGAGGCAACTGGAAAAAAGGTAGAAGACTTTAAAATAAGATATAAATACAGTAAAACCCTGTCTTACATATGCCTCGAGTTACATAAATTCGACTTACATAATTTTTTGTGCTAAAACCATGTCCCAATTTACACAATTTCCTATGGATTTGCTTCGAGTTACATAAAGATTCTTTCTCCTATGGGTTTGCTTCAAGTTACATAAAAATTCATTTCCCTTTGGGTTTGTTTTGATTTACATAAAAATTTCATTTTTTCCTATGGGTTTGCTTCGAGTTACAGAAAAAACTGATTTAAGCAAAAAAAAGCCTACGCAACTGACTTTTTTTTCGTAAGTAGGGGTTTTACTGTACTTCTGTAATTATATGCTCGTCATCAGCTGCTAATCGTATCCGAGTATACATTTCCCTCTGGAAATCAGGAAAAATGCCACTGGTGTGAATTTGTTTAAGGTGGATACTAGCTTGCCATGAAGTGACTCACATACTGTGATCACGGAGCCAAATCCTGTGTCAAGTATGAAATGAGACATGCAGGATTTGACACCAGGACTGCAATGGGCTGCTGCAGCCTTGAGGATATTAAGAAAGTGCGCCTTCACAGCCATTCCATCTGGCATGGCCTCTTCTGACCCCATGACCATTGGGAAGGAAATCAACACTGACTGCTCCTTGGAAGGACAAATACTGAAGTTGAAGCTCAAGTACTTTGGCCACCAAATGAGATGAGAGTCCTCACTTGAGAAGGCCTTGATGCTGGGAAAGATCGAAGGCCAAAGGAGAAGGGAGCAGCAGAAGATGAGGTGGATGGATGGAATCATTGATGCAATGGGCGTAGATCTGGCCAGGCTGTGGAAGATGGTAGGTGACAGAGGAGCCTGCCATGTGGTGGTTCATGGGGTCACAAAGGGTCAGATTCAACTGTGTGACTGAACAACAGCTGCCTAAGATTGGCCCCTCTCTGTTGCTGCAGCCAAGTGGTGCCCAAACTTTTTTTAATGGGTCGGTCGCACCCCGACACACAGCTGTGGGGGCCAGAGGCGGGCTGCTCCCACTGCTGACACTTTTGATGTCAGCAGCGGTGGCGGTGGTGATGGTGATCGTCCTTTGTCCCGGCTGCTCCCAGCAGCCTCTGGCTCAGTCCCATCCCCTCTGCAGCCTTTGCCAAAGCCGATCGCCACGTCGGGGAAATTTTCGGAGTCTCCTCTGTTTCAAAATCCGCGGTGCGGGAAGAGTAAACCTGGTGCACTGCAGTGACGTCATTCCAGGCATGCCAGGAGGCTCTCCTAGTGCCACAGATTTTGAAACAGAGGAGGAAAAATTTCTCTGACACAGCGATCAACTTTTGCAAAGGCTGCAAAGGGGATGGGACCGAGCCAGAGGCTGCTCGGAGCAGCTGGGACAAAGTGTGATTGCTGCTGCCACCGCCACCACCACTGCTGATGTCAGGCGGTGGGGGCAGGTGAAGGGGCAGTCTGCAGTGAGCCCGGATACTCACTGCGGGCCACATTAATGATATGCAGGGGCCTAATTGGTCCCATGGGCCGTAGTTTGGGTACCCTTGCAGTAGCCTATGACCTGGTAGCTTGCCCTGCAGGCCAGAGTGCCACGGGGTTGCTGTATGAGGCCTGATAATAATTTAGATCCTTCGCCACCCTGATTGGCAGACTTAAAGAAAGGAGCCCAGGATGTGTTTCACCGATCTCACTCTGCTTTCTATGGGTCACCATTTGATGTATTAGTGTGGGATGACAGGGTTGTGTTGGGACATTAGATGATTGGGCACATGGTTTGTGTCCCTAATCATGTGATTCAGGTACTGAGGTGTTAATCTTTTGGCCCCACGCCCGGGTCATTTTTGGCTCATGAGAATCAGGTTAGAAATGGTCACATGGAAGTCTCCACCAATAGGTTGATCTGTGCAATGGATAACAAGGTGCAGCATTATGCAGGGGCAAGAATTCAAATACTCTGTGATGGAGGGGTCTGCCATGGTCCACCTGTTTTGGCTCAGGATATTATACTACATTAGGCTCCTATGTAGGTAAGATATTTAATTTAATAAACTTGTGGTTAAAGTTTAAATCCAACTATAGTGTCTTGCCTCCTTATTTGCTGTTTAGGGTGCTGCAAAGTTTGATAATCCAATTTATCAATATGGGTAGACAGCTAAACAATATGTCTCCATGTTGTCCAATGTGTCATTAGATATGATTTTGATGCTGTTAAGCTAAACAGTTAATTCTAGATGAATTTAAACAATGTTGCCTCAAACCTCTGCCCTGCACTGTATACAAATTGTTGTCTAAGGTTACACTCTCTATTTCCTCTTCATTTTTGCTTTGGATGAGTAGTTGCAGTAGTATATGAAATAGACTTTTATTTCTTTATTTCTCATTCATTTCAATGAAGAACTTTGCTTGATTTGCAGCATTGTTACATTTCATGCAAATGTTGCACAAAATATAAGGATTTGCACAAAATACAAAAGGAGCTTGTGATCCTCACTGAGTACTGTTTTACTGTGAGGTGACCCCACTGGAAGATAAATTCCAGGAAATGATTCTGAAAATACTTACATTCCTGCAAAAAGGTCAGGTGGTAATTCAGAGGAACGCTTGATGGTATCAATATGTTCTGCAAAGAAGTATATCACATTTTTAGACATGCAAGAAGAACACATAGTAATGTATGCTCAGAATACTGACATAGGAATCCCTTTATAATTCTGTATTCTGGGACTATTTATATACTTGTCCTGGCCTTAAAAATAAGCTCTGTATGCCGAAATATGTTTCTGTACAGTGTCTGTATGTACTACACAGAAAGATATCTCTGGAAAGTCACTGTAGGGATTGATAAGCATAGATATTTGTGTCATGTTATTAAGTTTGGTCAATGACAAAGCAAATAAAGTGGTTTCATTTTGGCAATCCAGGGTTTTATCGGGACAGGAAAGAAGAAGATTCAAGTGGTCTCTATTTCACTAATGGAGATGTGCCACTGAATCCATGACTACTAGGTATCTCTAAAGATAAACAGTGACAAAATGGATCACTTGCTCCTCATTGTGTCATGGATTTGTACTGCCTAAAATGCAGGGTTGTGTGTTTGTTTGGTGTGTTGTTGTTTTTGAGGATCCTTCACTAAAGTGAAGCATTATGGGTTATTAATGGGCAAGAAATCTGGCGTAGACTAAACAATCTAACCTCATGGTCTAGGGAAAATGAAACCTAAATTTGGATGGACATGTAATACTGTGTAGTGATTGGCTGGAATGCTTCAAAGGGTGGTGTTTGGTTGGAGGAGATAAAAAAGAAGGGAGGAAGGTCCTTTTTGCTCTTTGCTCTTTCTATGCTGTGCAAGTCAATGGAAGTGTTTTCAACTCAGCAAACATGTAGTATTCTAGACTAGAGGGGGGGGCCCTCAATGCTTCAAAAAACATAGAAAAGTTTTCATTTTTTCCAATATGCTTACTGAACTAAAGATGCTTTATTTGCCTGAAATTTTGTTTCTGTAACCTAGTTTTGCTACAATATATTTTAAAAGACATGAAGATGACTGGAGTTTTTTATTTTTCTATCCGCTACCTTACTAACCATAGCTTTGACTATTCTAATTTTTGTTTGCAATGTGATGTCTCTGCTTTTCACTATGTTCCCCAGGTTTCTCATAACTTGTCTCCCAAGAATCAGTCGCCTTTTTATTTCATGGCTGTAATCCCCATCTGCAGTGATCGTTGATCCCAAGAATGCTTCATCTACATATCTCAGATTGTTGATGTTTCTCCCAGCAATTTTAATCCCATGTTGTGATTCCTCCATCCCTGCATTGCGCATTATGTGTTCTGTGTAGAGATTGAATAAGTAGGGTGACAAAATGCAGCCTTGTCTTGTATGTAATGGATGTAATATAATGTAGTTGTAATGTATGGATGCGAGAGCTGGACAATTAGGAAAGCTGAACGCAGAAGAATAGATGCCTTCGAAATGTGGTGTTGGAGGAGAGCAATTTGCACAGCTATAGCATTTCATGCAAATTCTGCACACAGTGTAAGGATTTGAACAAACTACAATGCTTTTACCAAACATTTAGCTCCTTTGTGTGTGTGTGTAAAAATAGCCATATGTAAAAATCTAAAGAAGAATTTTGTAATTTCTGATTAGGACAAAACCTCTGAAATCACTTCTCCTCCCTTTTGAAAACAAAAACATATAAGAACGTACTTCTCTAATCCAGAAAAATTCCCAGGCACAGTATACCTTTCTAGTAATTAGCATCTAGTTCAAAGCTTTATTCACCTTACATTAAAGCAAAATATTACAATATTTTACATTACAAGGGAGGATATAGTCATAATATTTAGTAAGGTGTATCTGTTTCCTGATATTACAGTTATGCCTGCCAGGAATAACACAGAATAATGTTGCTAGATCTAGATTCTTCTTTTTCTTCTTCTATGTCTAGACCAGATGTGAAACTGTCAAAATGAAGGAACCTTTTGGTGACTAGATCTAGCTATGTGTACTCTACAGTTGAACATTACAGGTGGAACGAATGAAAACAATTATTGCTATTTTGGAGGCTGGTCTTTTTAAGGAAGAAAATCCTTTCTTACCTGCATCTCGGTATACTCTGTAAAGGTGTTTTGATTCTGCAAAACATAGTAAGAAAATGCAAGAAATTAATGTTACCCACTTCATGGTTCCGAAATGTTGGGTTGATTGTGGATGCAAGGTGGGAAGATCAATGGAACATATAGACATTTATACTTTAGCCCAGACTCACTCAGTTAATAACTAGCCATCATATGTTGGATATGTGAGACGAGTACAAATAATTACATAGATAAAATGTTTGCTCATTATGTTTGTTAAAAGGGCACCTTATAACCATAGTGGTTGTTAAAGTCTTCATCCCCCCCCAGTCAAACAAACATTAGCCTTTGTATACTTTAAAGAAGTTAAGCAAATCTAGCACCTCTTTGTCAAGTTAAAGACCTCAGGTTCAGATTAGAGGTCTGTGATGTAAGCGTTCAAGGCTGATTATGAAGTAAACATTTGATATTTTACAACATCTGGACTGGAATCGGATGCAAAATAGAATTGGGATATGAATCTTTTGAGGAACCTCAAACAACAATTGCCCTGTATAGCAACGAAATTGCATAACAATTAGGGGGTGGGGGTGGGGGGAAGGTGTCCCACATAACAATTTTCCCTATGGAAAAAATTGTACCACAATTTTTCAATGGGAAAAACCACTTAGCGAAAAAAATCGTTGTACGATGCATCCCATAGGGAAAATCGCTATACGATGCATGCATAATATAGCAATTGTTTCATACAACAATGAGCCCCGTGGAACTGATTATAATCGTTGTATGAGGTACCACTGTATTATTATTATTATTATTATTATTATTATTATTATTATTATTATTATTATTATTATTATTATTATTATTATTATTATTATTATTATTATTATTATTATTATTATTCCTTGCTGAGAAAAACTAGTCTTGTTATCAGAACGAATGAAGATTAAACGTCAGAGCCTAATAATTAAATGAGAAGCAATTTTTCTTTTAAAATGTTAGCTTCTTCCTGTTACAGTTCTACACTACACATAAGAGAAACTGGAACACTAAAAAACAAAAGATTCATGTCATTTATTTCAGAGTCAGCTTTCTTGAATTGTAATCCTGTTCCTCGGATACATGAAAAATCAAAACCACAGGTTTCGGTCACAGGTTTAAGGGTATGAAATACATTCTGCATGTTTAGGGACTAGTGAGATGGTGGACAAGGTGACAATGATATTCCTAATAACCTTGGGAAATGATAGTGTTAAGTCACTATTGATTGCTCAGCTGTTGTGGTACCAGAAATTAGGTGGTTGCAATGAAGCTGAGTTGTATCCAGATGAATAACATGGATTTTTACTCCTGTATTTAAATATGAGCTTTTGTGAATGAAGTCTACTTTGTCAGGCATAAGAGTGAGACCTCATGGCACCAATTTATACACATCAAGTACAGAGGAACACAATGGTTGGCCAGCCTGACAGAAAAGTGACATTGTAGCTTTTTACAACGGACAATAATGGAAAATTCCCAGCTATTATTCAAATCTGCTATGAAATCTACCCCTATTGATTTGCAAATAGTTGCAAAACAAACATTGATGCTTGTTTTGCACCTGATCTTACTCGCAGTTCTTCATTTGATATTCGGCCAACCCATCGTATGTGTAGCATCCTTCGCTTGATTGCTCTTTGTGTTACTTTGATTTTTTTGATGCCAGCTTTTGTAGGTGTCCACGTTTCATTGCTGTATAATAAAGCAGGCAGAATGTTGGTGTTGATGAGTTCAGCCCAGAATGTTCTCATTTTTGCTTCACTAAGCATATCCTTTATGTTGTTAACATTACTGAAAACATTAGTCAAAGATAATATCTCACAAAAGAAAAAGAAAATATTGTGATTAGGAAGATCATAAATTGGAAGACTCCAAAATTCTCTGGGGTTTTCCTTCAAATTGAAGTGTGCATCCAGGATATGACAACACAGTCTGAAAATAACTAGATTTTCTCATTAACAAATGGAGAAAAGAGGATTCACAATTGTTGTCTGTCAGCCACTGTTATATAATGATTGGTATGATGTTACTGATAGTTGAGGAAATGTGAGTAGGTTGATGTTTGCTTGGCCTAACTGTTTCTTTCCCCTAGAGCAATGGTTCCCAATCTTTTTTGGACCATGTCCCACCTAAGCATCTCTAGAATCCTTACCCCCACCCCCACGTGACATATAATTCTTATTATTCAAAATGTCCTACTCACGTAAAGGTAAAGGTTTCCCTTGCTTGAAAGCCAGTCCTATCTGACTCTAGGGTTCAGTGCTAATCTCTGTTTCAAAGCCGAAGAGCCAGCGCTGTCTGCTTCTGCAGATGTTTCCGTGGTTGTGTGGCAGGCATGACTAGACACTGGAGCACAGGGAACTCTGTTTACCTTCCCACTGAAGTGGTCCCTATTTATCTACTTGCAATTTCTTGCTTTCGAACTGCAAGCTGGGATAAAGATGGGAGCTCATTCCATCCTGCAGTACTTGGGAATTGGACTGCTGACCTCCTGCCATCCAATCAGTGTCTTAGCCACTTGAGCCACTGCAGTCATGTAGAGGATGCCTAAAATGAGCTGGAGTCTAAATGAGTTAGTCTAACTCATTATCAAATACCCCCCCTCCTAAAAATCAAAGGTATGCCCCATATCAGAAACCCCATGGTTAGATCATGGCTAACAGCACCCAGAGTCTTGAGAAACATTTGATTACTCAAACCAAAGACAGCTTACCATCCTTAGAAAATCTACCTTCTTTGGGATGTATACATTCTCTCAATTGTACTTTGGTTTCTATCTGGTGCAGCAAATATTACACAGATGCTCCCTGAGATATATTAACTATATTTGCTTCTACAGAACAGATTATCCACAGAAAGTTTTACTAAACTGAAGGGTTGAGAGGAAGCTGGAAAATGGTATGTCAGCACAGTTTGCTCATACCGGCCAATGACCTGCTATTTCTAACCAAAGTGCAAATCAAGCTCTTTCTCCACTGCCCTGTTACCTTTAACCTCACCTGCTTGGACGTATGGGCACAGATTGTCAGCAAATCTGTAAAATGGCCCACAATCTATCTGAGACTGCCCACCCAAAATAACATCACTTTAAAATATCTTCAGTTTAGAAGCCAACATCAGAGATTGCCACTTTAAGAATGCACTGTTTGGAAGAGGGCATATCTTGGCTGGCAACCTCTATAACAGTGGTGGCAAACCTATGGCATGCATGCTAGAGGGGGCAGTCAGAGCCAGCACAGAGTTCACCCTGCCCCTCTGCCCAGTAGTCCAATGGGAGCACTTCCTCCCCCCAGCACAGAGTTCACCCTGTCCCTGTGCGGCACGGATGGCTGCCTTTTGAGTTTGGACACTCGGTCTCTAAAAGGTTTGCCATCACTGCTCTATAACATGGAAGCCATAGCCTCTCCTGTTATCTCTGAAATTATATTTTTGGCATTGTCAAAGAAATAAATTGGAAAGCTTACTTCATTGTGCATATTCCTCTGTGATTTGAACAATTCATACTTAAATGTTTTTATGTTAGCAACCTCCTGCACCTTGGTAAGTTGCTTTCCTACTATCAGTGTATAACTATAAAAACTATAAGCTGTATTTTAACCCAACTGCAACTATTACTCCAGTTCCTAGAGAGAGAGAGAGAAAGAGAGAGAGTGCATACTACAGGCCACTGTAATGATCCATGCTTCAAAACACTGTGTTAGTACAAGCTTAGCTACGGGCATTCAAGGGGATATGCAATCAAGGGAACACGATGAAATGGGGATTATCCAATTACGATGCAGAGAAAGAGGGGGAAAACATTTGTGAAATAACCTGGCAAGGCGTCAACTGTTTTTCTCCACAGTGCAGGCAATTGCATGATTTGAGAGGAAGTCAGAATTCAACCAATCAATGGATCTGTCTGAACCATGAGTTCCAGTCTGAATCAGGCTGGCTCATACTAATCTAGACAGGTTTGGATTAACCCAATTGATATCCAAAGTGAATGATTTGCACTATAAACTGCTATCAATGAACTTTTCTTCTTTTTTGTGAAAATCAACTTACACTACTGGAATATAGTTAGAGCGGTGCTGGAACCAGCAGTCTTGGCATGCTGGAATATATGAGAGACCAAAAAGGAATAAGAACTAATACTTGAGCTTGAATATGCAACTACCATTTTAATAGGCTGCTATCCTCCATTTGGCCTGGGAAGGTGGCTCAGCACAGTTGGGTTTGCACCCTTCACACTCTGGGAAGATGGGCTCTTCCAGCAGCAAATATTAATGATTTCTACATTCGGTACACTTGGTCAAAGCTCTAGAAATAGCCATCAGCAATAACAATTACAGTTATATACTGCCTCATAGCACTTACTGCAGTCTCTGGGCAGTACACAAGGTAATTGCCATTTTGCCCCCAACATGCTAGGTACTCATTTTACCGACTTCAGAAGGATAGAAGGCTGAGTCAACCTCCACCCGTGGTCAGGATCAAACTCATGTTCTGGCTGCAGTACAGCAGTTTAACCATTGTGTCACCAGGGGTTATATAATAAGCTCTAGTTAACCCACTGTATGTATGTCTTTTTTGAACAGCAACTGTGACTGTCGTTGTTGCACTGTGACATCTAGTCGCCTCTGATTATGGCTACTTTATGACTCAAATATCTCCCAACTGGCATCCAGACTGCTGTTGTAACCTTTCCATTCTTGCTTTCATGGTTATATTTTGGAATTTAAATAGCTGCTTTTCAATGCAACACCTCATCTATGGACACCTCAGTAATTTGCATTACTGGTACCTCTATTCCAATACTACAATGCCAAGTTGAACTCTTATGCCTTGAGCAAATTGCACCAAGTCAGTGTCTCTTCCTTTCTAGCATGGCATTTGCTACATGATTCTATTAAGTCATGCATATAGTGCTGATATAAGTATATTGTGTATAAGGACAACATAAATGCGATATGTATATGTATCTAATATATAAGACTAATAGATTAATAATACTATTATTGGTAATAATAAAAATAGCTTCCATTACTTGGACTTCAATTACCAGAAGCCCAAATCAGCACTCCTGCTGATCAGGGTTTCTGGGAATTGAAGTTCAAGAACAGCTGGAGTGCCAAGGTTCACCATCAATCTAGGCAGTCCTAACTGCTCTCCTGTGTGTGTTATCTAAGCGCTAAGCATAAAGATGTTCCCAGGGGTTCTGCGGTGGCATTTCCACAATTGGTGGTAGGAGAGAAAGAATTATGCCTCCTTGTTTGGAAGAGGTACTTTATTTTGACTTAGTAGCTGCCTGTTCACAGGTATTCTAACCAACTGCATACCCCTTTAGCTGCCTTTCAAATGCACTTCTGGAAAGCTGGCATTTTGTAGGGCAGTGATAGCAAACCTATTGCACGTGTGCCAGAGGGGACACTCAGAACCCTCTCTGTGGGCATGCACGCTGTTGTCCCAGCACAGAGTCCATCCCACCCGTCTTGCCCAGCAGCCCAATGGGAGCACTTCCTCTCTCCCCTGGCACAGAGTTTGCCCCACCCAGCAGTCCAATGGGAGCGCTTCCTCCCTCCCTCAGCACAGAGTTCACCCCGCCCCTCTGCCCAGCAGTCTAATGGGAGCACTTCCTCCCTGCCCCCAGCACAGAATTCACCCCTCTGTATTCAGGTTAAATTGCCATGTTGGCACTTTGCAATATGTAGGTGGGTTTTGGGTTACAGTTTGGGTCCTTGGGCACTCGGTCTCTACAAGATTCGCCATCACTGTTGTAGTGTTTTAAACAGCAAGAGAACAATAAGAAGTATTCCTTCCACCCATCTAGCCCCAACATTTTGCTAGCAGGTGCTGTTGAGATTTTGTTCCCTTATTTGAAGCAAGCTATGTCAATAAATAAAGTCACTGTCCCAATCATCCCTTCTGTTTCTGCCAGGCCCAATGTTTTCCTCATCAGGAATTATTGTCTCATTTAATTCTCTTTATATTATTTATATGGCACCTTTTTGCTTATAGGGAGAAACTACAACCAATAAAAATATATGACAGTCCCCGTTTTAAAAATAAAAGGTAAAAGTTCTGGACTTTTGCACTATAAAATCTCAGAATACTGTACCATAAAAGCCATGTGCATATCTGAATTTGACCATAACTTGTTTTGTGTTTCTGTCCTGGATAAAAGCGGTTCACTGTAAAATTTGCTATCCAAAAGGATGATGAAATATCAAGTGGATGTCTCAGATCATAATGATGACACATTGGATATGTGAGATGAGAACTACAGTCTTAGGCATGGACTTGCAAGAAGCATCTTCCGAAATGAACTTTGTGATATGTGACAGGATTCACTGTGTTGTGTCCTATTCATAACACATTAATAATGTTCAAAGCTTTGGATTCTATAGAGCAGGGGTGCCCAAACTATGGCCTAGGAGCCGGATCCTGCCCCTGACGCCAATTCATCTGGCCCGCAAAGCCCTCGTCACTTCTGGAAGTGGAAGTAAAATGTGTCTGGGAGTGACAAGGGCTTCGTGGGCCAGATGAATTGGCGTTGGGAGCTGGATCCGGCCCCCAGGCTGTAGTGACCAGCCCCCTGAACCACGTGACCGGCCCACAGCCCAAAAAGTTTGGGCACCCCTGCTATAGAGTATCTATAGTGAATATGCAAACTTTGGGGACTTGGGAGCTGAGACAGAAGAGAGGTGGAAAATAGCATGGAAACATTATTTTACCACAGCCACATTTAAAATGTGATAATGGCAGATATTTGCTGTTATGGTTTGGAGGGGATGGGGAAAGGGATACCTTATGGTCTCAGGTGTTTCACTGTTTGACAAATCCTGAGGTGTGGGTTGAATAAGCTTCAGGGATCTAGTATCTACATGTTGCTCTGTCCCCACTAATACCCCAGATGAAGAGTATGGGATTTTGTTATGAATCTCTAAAAAGGGCTTGTCTTTTTGAAATTATCACTGTGGAGTTCCCTCATAGTTTGTGCAAGGTTCACCTTCCACTGGTGGATGAAGCACTCTATCCTTGCTGGGACCATAGCTGCCTAAATTCCACTGAGGGTTGCATGGATGTCCATGTGCAATGGTGATATGATTCTCCCTATGATGATGATCTGCAGATTTGTAGGCTGCCAGCTCTCCTGATTCTCACAGCTCGTCTGTTCTTTACTCTGTTCACTCTTCAGCCCTTATTTATTTTCTGTACATCACTGTGAGATCAGACCTGTCATCTCAATGTCACCTGTTATGTGATGTCTACTCAGAACCAACCTATACCAACCCTGAAAGGGTTTTCTTAGTAAGGGAGATTTATAAGTATTTTTTTTTACCAGTTCCGCATGCTTCCATGGCTGAGCAGCGATTTAAACCAGTGGTTCCCTACTTTTTTTTTTTTTTGCTATGCCCAGTGGTGGGATTCAGCAGATTTGCCTCAGTTTGCCAAAACCGGTAGCAGAAATTCTGGCTGGCACCGCCCATCCAAGTTTTGAAATAACACAGGGCTTTTCTCCTGCCATGCCAACCATACCACACCCACAGAATAGGTAGTAAAAAAAATTGAATCCCACCACTGACCATGCCCCACCTAAACATCTCTAAAATCCTGATGCCCCTCTGTGACATGTAATTCTTATTATTTAAAAAGTAAACTCTTATTCATGTGGAGGAAGCCTAAAAGGCCATTAACTGTTAATATCTCATTCTCAAATTGCCCCCTCCCCTTAAAAATCAAATTGCTCCCCTGCGGGGTGTGTGCCCCATGTTCAGAACTGTGGATGTAAACTCATACCTCCATCACTCTGTCCTCTACACCACACTGGGTTTCCTCCACCTCAATACCTTTGTGCTAAAGCCACACAAATACTTCTTTTCCCCCACTCACACTTGGCCAACTTGTTTCCTCTTTTTCAAAGGCTAATAACCACTTTCCCTGACACACCTCAGTCTCCTTAGCATCAAGTGCCTTCCAATAGAAGATGATTCAGGCTAACGAGGCAACCTACTGTGAAGGAAGGAAGGCCATTCTCCACTGATCATTCCTGCCTCTCAAAAACAATGTGCTTCCCCCTTTTTTCTAGTCCATCACTTCTTATTCTCTCTCTTTCACTCTCCATACAATTCTCTCTGTTATGTGTGCTATAATTCACCAAATAAGTGGACTGTTTCAGGAGAGGCTCTTGTTAAAAGATTTTATTCATTTTCCATATTTATGCTGCCAAAACAGGAGAAAGTTGCAAAAAAATCAAGGTTTCTTGTCAATCAGAAAGCATGCAACCAGTGCCACATTGACTTATTGAGGCTTTATTTACAGCATTATCTTGTTCCACTAAAAGAGAAAAGAAAGGAAAACATTACTTTCAGACCTATGTGAGAACCTGCATGTTGAACAACCTACAAAAACTTTTAGAGCAGTGCTTCTCAACCTTTGGTTTTTGGACTCCAGTTCCCAGAAGCCTAAGCCAATACTTAGGCTGATCAGTGTTTTGGGGAATTGACTTAGGCTTCTGGGAATTGAAGTCAAAAAACCAAAGGTTGAAAAGCACTGTTTTAGAGAAAGTATGCAACATTTGAACTTCTAAAAGATGAATCTTCATTGGGGAATTTTAAGAAACCAAGTTCATGCAGAGATGGGTGGCAAGATGCTCCGAGTGGAGAAGTTTGAATGAGGAAGAGTGCTACTCAGAGGTTGAACCTGTATTGCCAAGCAATACATACAGCAAAACCTTGTATAATGAAAATAATTGGTTCCGCAAGGCACTTTGTTATACAATTTTTTCATTATACAATGCATGCATCTTATAATGAAAATCTCTATGAGATGCATCGTACAAAGAAAATTTCTATGGGAATAATCGTACAAAGAAAATCTCTACGGGGAAAATCATACAAAGAAAAATTTTCATTGTATGATTTTTCCCATAGAGATTTCCATTGTACAATTTTTTCCCCATACATCATACAACATAAATTTCCGTTGTACGATGCAATATTTTTGTTTTCTAATTCTCTTCGTTGTACTTTTTTTTGATTGCATGATACATTCATTATAACAAGGTTCCACTGTAGTTGGTGTAGTCGGTAGGATCTGGAGACAATGCCTTGTTGAAGGAAGAAAACTACCAAACAGGATGAGGGCCAGAGCTACATACTGGCTGGTCCATTAGTACAGATTACTAAGCACCAGTAGCTAAATTATATAACCAGTTGGCGTCACTGGTGTCATGTGAGTATGAGATTGCTGAGTTTGGAGGCCCTTTCCAGAGCACTGAGTTGAAGTTTGAAGTTGCAGGGAATGGGGATGAAAGGGAGCAGAAGGCAGTGATGGATTCTGTTTACTGCACTCTAAAAGGTTTGGGAGTAATTAGAAGCCACTCAGAGAAAGGCGTAGTAGCAGACTGAAGAGAGTGCTGCTTTTAAGAATCAACATGCTGCCCTAAGAGAAGCACTAGAGCCGTGATGACCTTGGCACTCCAGGTGTTCTTGGACTTCAATTTCCAGAAGCCCAAGTCAGCATTCCTGCTAATCAAGGCTTCTGGGTATTGAAGTTCAAGAACAGCTGGAGTGCCAAGATTGGTCATCATCACCGCACTAGAGTATTCTCAGAGTAGAGGGGATTTGGCTGTGAAATGAGCCACCCTGAGGTTTATCCTGAAGGAAAGTTTAGTAATTTTCAAGAATAAGTTTAAATCATTTTAATGACATGTTAGTTTAAATTCAAAAAATCACTGCAAATGATTTAAACTTAACCTTTCAAGTTACTAACCTATTCCTTCAGAATAAACTCAAGGTTTATTAAATTAAATTAAGATAATCTGAAAACTCTTGTTGCCAGTTAAGGACTACAGTAGCAATTTTTAAAATGGTTTTTAAAAGTTAAAAAATAATTATTGCCAAATTTTGAATAAACTCTTTTTTCATCAGCATTGTTGCCCAAAATCACTGAAACATTATTAGAGAAAGCCTATTTAGATACTAGTAAAGTTAAAGGTTGCCCTTGCTTGAATGCCAGTCATATCTGACTCTAGGGTTCAGTGCTCATCTCTGTTTCAAAGCTGAAGAGCAAATGCTGAAGAGCCAGTGCTGTCAGACATTTCCATGGTCATGTGGCAGGCATGACTAGACATCAGAGCATACGGAACACTGTTTACCTTCCCACCGAAGTGGTCCCTATTTATCTACTTGCAATTTCTTGCTTTCGAACTGCTAGGTTGGCAGGAGCTGAGACAGAAACAGGAGCTCATTCCGTCCTGTGGTACTTGGGAATCGAACTGCTGACTTCCCGCCTTCCAGTCAGCGTCTTAGCCACTTGAGCCACTGCAGTCCCATTTAGACACTGGCTCACCTGAAATGGTTAGTGCTCTCCAAGGGCAGTCTTCGTTCGCTCAATCAGTGCTGGAGTCTAAAAGAAAGGATGTATAATGTTTATTTGCTCAGACTTTTCCTCTGATTGCTACCATATTTGCTGGCATATAAAACACATCAGAGTATAAGACACACCCCATTATTACCAAAATAGCCCACTATATACAGTTTAAGGGTAAAGGTTTCGCTTGCTCGAAAGCCAGTTGTATCCGAATCTAGGGTTCAGTGCTCCTCTCTGTTTCAAAGTCGAAGAGCCAGCGCTGTCTGCTTCTGCAGATGTTTCCGTGGTCATGTGGCAGGCATGACTAGACACTGGAGTGCAGGGAACTATGTTTACCTTCTCACCAAAGTGGTCCCTATTTATCTACTTGCAATTTCTTGCTTTCGAACTGCAAGCTGGGATAAAGATGGGAGCTCATTCCATTCTGCAGTACTTGGGAATTGAACTGCTGACCTTCCTCCTCCCAGTCAGCATCTTAGCCACTTGAGCCACTGCATTTTCCCAGCGTATTTTAAGGGGGGGGGAGTGAGTCTTATAGTCCAGCAAATAAGGTGTCTGGTTTGAAAATAATTTTAGTCATTCTGAGATTCTCTCCAAAATTATCCATTTCACACTTCACAAGAGTTACAACCATCAGCATACAACTTGTCTCCAATTTTGTGGGATGCTGAGATTTATAATATGCCATGTTTTCAGAATCATAGATCTATTTTAAAATGCTAGTCACTAAGTTTATAATTGGGAAAGCACACATTTACACTGTTGTTAATTGGGGGAAAGTTGACTATGGAAATAAGTGTGTAAATAAATGTGCCAGTAATGGAAAATGTGTACACAAAATGGATGTGAACATACATGAGGGAAAGGGAAAGGAAAACACAGCATTATAACTTTGTACAGACAAAAGGATGGGAAAGGAAGGCAGGTTGCCTAAGAGAATAGACATGAATGGGTAGAAACATGCACTTGTGAGACCTATCCTTCTGTCTCTAAGTAAATGGTAAAGATCCTGCTCACCCCACAAATGGAGCCATACAAACGGTCTGGCTACAGACTGTAGCAGGGCCAGCATCAGAAATTTCCGGGCCCAGTATGCGCCCCCCCCTCACACACACACATTTTGGCCACACCCCTGTGGTTTCCTGCGCATGCGTGGTTTGTTTGCGCATGTACACATCAGTGGTTTACTGGTGGTGCCACACCCTTGTGGTTTCCTGTGCATGCATGGTTTGTTTGCGCATGCGCACATCAGTGGTTTACCGGCAGCGCCACACCCCTGTGGTTTCCAGCACAAGCGTGATTTATTTGTGCATGTGTACATCAGTGGTTTCCTGGCGGGGCCGGGCTCCCGTCATCTCCGGGCCCCGGACAGGAGTCCTGATGGTCCCCCCCTGATGGCGGCCCTGGACTGTAGCCTTTATTTCCAGAAAGAAAGGCATCAAATATTTGTACTTTATGAAAGTATACCTCATTTCCAAAGCATTCCTCTTTGTTTTCCTCTGTGCAACACTTTGTTACGACACCACCAAAATCCACTGTGGCAGTTGCAAGCTGCTCCTCAGTGATGTCAGGCTTATGTTTAATCAGGTTGATAAGCACGCTGCAGTAAAAATAAAAAAAAAACAGTCCATCATAGGATACATCATTGGACATCTGTCTCTTTTCGTTGGAAGCCTATGGCGCCACATACATATCAATTTCTGGAGGGTGAGGGTGGTGAAATAAATAATAGTCCCAAACCAGAAAGCAATCCAGAAAGCAACTCTCTTCCCCAGTATAAAATTCCCCAGTATAAAATTATTTAAATTAGCTATATAATCAAATTAAACAGTGGTTCTTAAAAGCTAAGTAAAATTGTAATTACAGGGCCACAGTGATGGGGAGGATATTTCCAAACACCTCCTTATAAAGATCTATCTTTAAACCTATGTAAGAAGTTAGAATATGGGAATACAGTGAGATCATGGGGGGTCCCTGATAAAAGGACTTCCTAGAACTGTGATGGTGAATCTTGGCACTCCAGGTGTTCTTAGACTTCAATCACCAGAAGCCCAAGTCAGCACTCCTGCTAATGAGGGCTTCTGGGAACTGAAGTTCAAGAACAGCTGGAGTGCCAAGGTTTGCCATCACTGTCCTAGATTATTGGGAGGCCAGAGAAAAGAGGATGGGATAGATAAGAAAAAGATTTGCCTGGTCATCAGTTTCCAATTCTCTTAGTTCAGGGCCAAACTTGGAATAAGTCCCGTATAGAGGTCATAGGGAGGGACAGTTTTGCAACAACTGCAAAAGTAATATGAGTTTTTGTGTTTGCATACACAAAATGTATAAGAGACAATTCTGGAGTCCTAGAGTTTGTCCCTCACATATATTATATGCTCAGTACATGTGTAGATATCTTTCCTTGAGCCAATGAATCTGACATTATTTGAAAGTAACCAATCTTTGAACCTGCATGCACAACAAAAGCAAAATTTGTCCACCTGCAGTGTTTATTGCCTGATATTTGCTTTCCAATGTGGTGAACCAAACAGACATTGGCTGATGTCCTGTTGTACAGATCCACATTTGGACCAGGGATGGGATAATTGGTATGGACAAAACCTGGCTGATTAAAGAATGTCTTTGCTGCTTTGGGGTGCATGAGACTTCACGTCATTGTCTACAAGTTGTGTGCACACTGAAATCACTTCTAATCAGTGGTTTGGCTTCAATCAGTAGTGATTTGCCACTATTGATAACAGGAGTTCCCAACCTTTTCAAGATGGGGGCTGGGTTATGCTCTCTCAGTCAGCTTCAAAGGCCAGATGGGCATTTTACCCTGCCTGCATGATGGGGGCAGCCATTTTGTCCCAACCACTTCAAAGGGGTGGCCATTTTGTTTCTCAAATGTCCTTGGAGGGGCAGGGGCCACATGAAATGGCACCACAGGCTGGATCTCACACACAGGCCTTAGGTTGGAAACCCCTGATTTATAACATCCTCTTTCTTGTACATATGAAACTGTGTGACTGAATTTCAACCACTGACTTTCTCAGGAGTGTCAGACAATGTCATATCTGACAAACGTATAGCATATGCAGACAGCCCTTTTACATGTGGGCTGAATCACTGTGAATGGGAATGGTCACCAAAAGAGCATTGTGCCATTAGACATGATGTTCCAATATAAATGACCCATAGTACATTCTTAATGTTCATCTAGACAACCTGATAATGAGCAAAGCATACACATGCATAAACAAAAATAAATAGGGTTATAATACATGGCCAGGAACTGGGGAGGTGAGGCAGATTTAGAATCATGCATTGATTGAGATGTAATAAATAGACTACAGGTTTTTGGGTTACAGATTTCTTACGTTTGCTTCTTTTTCTGCTGTTCTCCTGATGGAGCTGTGCAGTAATCTTCATGGAAGGTGACTACTTTAGGATCAAACGGTGCATGAACATATTCTGGATCTGGTCCTAAGTGTGAGAAGCACTCACGACGGTCAGAATAGGTATCACCACAGCATTTGCACACTTGTTTGTTGATGTGGTGTTGTTCATGCAGATAGCACAGAAACCCCAGTGCTACATCCAACTAGAGAGAGAGAGGGAGGGAGAGGGTTAGAAATAGAAAGAGAGAGCGAGCATAAGTACATGTATCAACAGCAGCATGAGGAAAAAAGTTTTCCTGTTGACAAATTGCAAAATGTTTCAAGTTAGAGTTAGCATTAAAAGTTAAATGCTTGATCTAGTATATGATGAACTCTCTAGCATGTGATTAAGTTATTTGTGCCATGGTATTTTAAAATCCTAACACCAATGACATAAAAACATAGAACAAATAAAGCCAGACAACAAACAGTATGAAATTCAAACAATCATAACGAAGAGGTTTCATACTACTACACTGGGAAGCTATGAAACAAACCCTTTTCTGAAGATACTCTACCAAGATATATCTTAGGAGGTGAATACACTGACATTTGTCCCGCTGCTTGATCTACTCTTGGGATGGGCCAATATGCTCCTTTTGTTGGTGACAAGACCAGATACCATATATACTTGAATATAAGCCGACCCGAATATAAGCCGAGGTATCTAATTTTGACCTGGAAACCCAAGAAAATAGATTGACCCGAGTATAAGCTGAGAGTGGGAAATGCAGTAGCTGCTAGTGAGTTTCAGTAATTAAAATACATGAAAATACAGTAAAATTAATTATTTTAGTGATTTTTTAAAACTGTATTTGCACCACCCACCAGTGGTGGCGCTGCAGGTAAAGTGGTTGGGCAGGTCAATTGCACTGAGTTAGGAAGTGTTGCTCTAGCCTAGCCTCTTGCTCTCCCTCCAAGGAAGAAGAATGACCTCCTCCCTTCATCTTGGCCACATGGAACAGGCACGAAAGTAAGTGAAATCCTTTCTTTTTCCACACCAGTTTGGAAGGGGATTGCATTGTAGAGCTTCTTTCTTCATCTGCTGTTTTCCATTGGAATTAATTGAAAACAAACTTCAAAATAGGAGAACTTGATTTTCAATGTATTCTAATGGAAAATCGCGATTTGTGCCCTCTTGTGGCCAGTTGTGTAATTGCACCTCAACTTCTTTTGCCACGGAAATCCCAAAACTTACTTTTAAAATGCCTGAATCTTTCAAAAAACCATATTTTTAGACCCTCATGGTTGTTGACCCATGTATAAGCTGAGTCTCCTTTTTGGAGCTCATTTTTGGGGTTCCTCAGAACATTTCTACCCTTCCAGGCTCTCTGTGAGGGGATACACGCTTTTAGATTACTCTTTTTGGGTTTGTTTCCAGTATGTGTGGTCATTGGGATCAAAATAAAGTGGAGGTTTCTGCTTTACATTTTCCATATGGTTTCAATTTCCCAGTATCATTTAACTTAGCCACTTAATGATATTAGGAAATTAAAAAGTTTCTTTTCTTCTCTGTGGAGGGGCAGAAAGATGAAGCAAAAAAAGGAAGAATTAAGTGTGTTTCACCAGTGCTCATGCATTAAACCATTTAGATCTTTTTTTAACCAGAAAGCTTCTTCTTAGAAGGGGGCAAAGAAGGGGACTTTGTTTTTGTCTTCTTTCATTTCTTGAGGAAGGTGTGACACGTAGTGTTGCTTGAGATGCACATGTAATGTGGATGCAAGAATTATGACACCAGACTTTTATATGACTTTAATCAACCCAACATAAAGGTTGCCCTTGCTTGAAAGCCAGACGTATCTGTCTCTAGGATTCAATGTTCATTTCTGTTTATAGCCAAAGAGCCAGCACTGTCTGCATCTGCAGACATTTCCATGGACACTGGAGTGCAAGGAACACTGCCTACCTTCCAACTGTCTACTTGCAATTTCTTGCTTTCAAACTGCTAGGTTAGTAGGAGCTGGGACAGAGATGGAAGCTCACGCCATCATGCAGGACTTGGGTCTCGAACTCTAACCTGCCAACCTTCCAGTCGTTAAGTTCAGCATCATAACCATTAAGCCACTGCAGTCCTAAGCATGCTTAGCCAGCTCCAAATGAGCTATTTTGCCAGGTCCTCAATTGGCTTATCTTCAGACAAGGGGCAGCTAAGTCAGGAATGAATCTACTACTTGTGGATGGGAAAAGTTTCCTCTTTCTCAAGGATTCAGTATATACTTCTGAAAGTGTGCAATAAACATATAGTTTAAGCAACTTTGCTGTTGCATATCTTTTCATTCTAGTAGTCCTGTTTGCTCTTGCATGGGAAAATCTGATCTGGGCCCTGTCAAAGACAATTGTAGTGCATTCTCTGTTGTCATTGCTGGGGGCTCTACCTATTACTCCAAAGTTTGTGTACTTCCCTCTAGTCTCATTTTCTATTCAAGTAAATACTCACATAGTTTTCAACACATGCCAGTCTGTGGGCATCATCTTTCTCACAGCATTCATTACCAACTTCAACGAAGTTCTTTGTCACCTCCAGCAGATGCTCTGTGGGGAGTTGAGGTGCCTTCTTGGTGTAAAGGACAATTAACCTGCAACAGCAACAACAGTGGTCCTGTACTTACTAGTCACAATTAGAAAACAATCCCTGGCTAAAGTCATTTTTCAGCATACCTGTCAACCGCGGCTCTGGACAATACGGGACCTGTGCAGAATGGTTATGCGCAAGTCGCCTTCTACGCATGCGTAAAAGGGTTCTACGCAAGCGTAAAAGCCTTCTATTCATGCATAGAAGGCGACTTTTCCCCCGCTGCCAAATTCCGGGGTTTTGGCAGCTCCGGGCGGGAAATGGCACAAATTGGCACCGAAAAACGGGAAATCCCGGCCAATCCGGGAAGGTTGACAGGTATGTTTTTCAGTAGTTCCCAAGGAATCTGAAAGATAAGATGTAAGCCCTGAGAGTTGAGCTCAATTCTGATTAGAAGGGGGACGAGGAAGAGAGAGAGTATCTTTCCTGGTTTTCCAGCCCTAAGAGCTTCAATTGTCTCAGATACATACTTTTGCCATCACTCTGAGTTTATAAAACATCATAAGTGATGCTGGGGAGAGACATGAATGACAAATAGATTTTATATTTTTACAGAGCACAATACTACCACCACTTCTCTTTTATGCCCCATTTCCATAAATGTTGTTAGGAGATCCTGTAACCATTTTGCCTTATAAATACTGTACACAGAAATGCTGGAAATGTTCTTTTTTTCATGTACTTTTTCTATGGAGAAGTGACAATGTCTGCTATTTCATTGGAAACTCTAAAATAATTTTCAACAGTTTGTCAGACAACAATTTTCTTTTTCTAACTAAAAATTTTTGGAATGGCTTTTTGTTTTGTTTTCAATCCATTCCTATGGGAAACCGTGCAATGCATTCCTATGGGCTCTTTGTGATAAGGAATTTTCACCATAAGGAAAACCCCACAGAATGGATTAATTCGATAACCTGGGGTTTTACTGTATATGTTGTGTTCTGATGGTTTTACTGTACACATGGATTGAAATGTATCTGAGTCAATGTAACCTTGCCTATAGCAACAATGTAACCTTCAGCTGTATCATATAAGCCCTGTAATAGGACGCGAGCTAATGACCACCAGCTGGCAGCAGCGAGCGTCCAAGCTCTCTTGGTCCGAACTCATCAAAGGCATCAGCGCGGGAAGTTTTCCCGCCACTACCTACACCTGGACAAGAAGGGCGTGACCTGAAATGACGTCACGCAGACAGTAGCCAATGGGCTACCATGGCACCACGTTCAAATGTATTACTGCTGTATATAAAGAGCTATTGATCCGCCATTACCTCATGTTCCCTCTGTCCACGATGCAATAAACCTGAGTTAACCCAGCCCGAGGCTGTGTCCCGTGTCTTGGTTTGCATACACCAAATTGGCGACGAAGGTGGGATAATGGATCCCCACGGAACAGCCAGGGCACAGAGCGGGTTCAACATCACCAAACCGCAAGACTGGGAGCTGCTTGAGATGGACTTCCAGGCGGCACTGGTGGAACTCAGAGTCAAACAAGACGACGAGGAGAGGAAGAGGGCCATCCTCACCAGAATGCTCGGGATGGAAACCAAGCGGACGCTGGTGGGCATAATCGCTCCGAAGAAGGTGAGCGACTTTAAGGCGAGCGACATCATGAAGCTGCTGCGAGAGCGGTTCTGCCCCTCGAGGGCAATGTTTCCCGCTCGGAGCGCGTTTTGGAGGCGAGTCCAAGCGCCAGACGAGTCGGTTGAGGCATTCGTGGCCGCCATGAGGATAGCCGCCGCCCCCTGTAAATGGGGCGACATCCTGGAGATGATCCTCAGGGACGGCGTGTTATGTGGCCTGAAAGACAAGGAGGTGCAGCGCAGCTTGATGAATAAGGAGCCGCCACCCACGCTGGCCGAAGTCATAGAGGCCGCGGAAGCCGCAGAGTCCACGAATGCCGGGGTGGACGAGATGCATCAGTGGCGTGAGTGGCGTCCTAAAGCCGGCAAGGCGGAAAATTCGGTGCACGGGAAGGCCGGACAGTCGGTGCACGCGACTCGGCGGGCCTCAAAGTCGTCTACGGAAGGCAGCGACGGCGAGGAGGTCCAGAAGGTCCGGAAGGGCGGTCGACGCTGCGAGGGTTGCGGAGCGGCCCACGAGCGCGCGAGATGCCCGTTCAGGAAGGCCGAGTGTTACACCTGCGGCCGTCGGGGGCACATCGCCAAGGCGTGCAGAAAGAGGAAAGAGGGCCGGAGGCAATCACAAGACCGCGCGGCCAGGCCGGACCGTCCAGCAAGGCCCAAAGATGGCGCCCAGACCACGAGGAAGCAGGACGGCGTGGGCCGCGTCTCGGACAGCAGCGAGGACGACGCCTCAGTGTTCAGCGTGTCCGCGGGACAGTCCCATTACTTCGTTGAGGTATTAGTACAAGGGGCCCCTATTAAGATGGAAATTGACTCGGGGTCCTCCTTTTCCATAATTCCCCAGAAAGAGTTCCTGAAAATCGACCCCCACGTGCGGCCAAAGCTTAAAGCGTTGAGGTCCACACTACGGGACGTACAGGGAAACAACATTCCGGTATTGGGGGTTGGGAAGTTTCGGGTCAATTTTAAGAGACATTCTGCGGAACTGCCCCTAGTTGTCCTGAAAGGGGGAAGCTGTAGCCTCCTGGGAACACAGTGGTTTCAGCCCTTAGGGTTGTTCATAGGGGGGGTGCATACCGTGGGGGGGGACCCAATACAAGCGGTTTGCGATGCGCATCCCGCCGTTTTTGAGAAAGGACTCGGAAAGTTCAAGGGACCCCCTGTAGCTTTCGACATAGACCCGGAGGTCCGCCCAATAAGACTCAAACCACGCAGGGTGCCGTTTGCACTCAAGGACAAGATAGAGGCGGAATTGGACAAACTGGTGGGCCAGGGGATTCTTATTCCTGTTGATTCCGCGGAGTGGGAAACTCCAATTGTAACGGCTCTAAAGGCTAACGGGGAGGTGCGCATTTGCGCAGATTATAAGTGTACAATTAACAAGGCGATCCGCCCTAATGCATACCCGGTGCCAGTGATAAGCCACCTTTTGGCCAGGCTAAATGGGGGAAAGTGTTTCGCCAAGCTCGATTTGGCACAAGCCTATCAGCAACTTCCTGTGACCCCCGCCACGGCCGCGGCACAAACGATAGTTACACATAAGGGAGCGTTCCAGGTGTCGCGGTTACAGTTCGGCGTGAACTCGGCACCCGGTCTTTTTCAATCGCTCGTGGAACGCCTCCTAAAGGGCCTGGAGGGGGTGTTGCCTTATTTTGATGACGTGTTGATAACAGGGGGGAGTGAGGCTGAACTAGCGAAAAGGTTGGACAAGGTACTGACCGTGTTCGAGAAAGCGGGGCTGAGATTGAGGAAGGATAAATGTGTTTTTTTCGAAACAGAGGTCGAGTTTTTAGGGTTCCGAATCACACCCGAGGGGATTAAGCCGTCTAAATCCAAGGTAGCCGCCATTAAAAAGGCCCCTCGCCCCACATCCAAGACCGAACTGCAATCTTTCCTGGGGCTCCTAAATTTTTACCATACCTTCCTCCCGCGGAAGGCGTCCGTGGCCGAACCGCTCCATCGGTTGCTAAAAAAGGAGGAGCCGTGGATGTGGGGTGATGAGCACGAGAGGGCGTTCAAGGAGCTAAAGCAACTCCTAACATCTGAGGCAATCCTGACGCATTTCGACCCCAAACGGCCTGTGGTCCTAGTTTGTGATGCATCCCCGGTGGGGGTGGGGGCGGTGCTTTGCCACGTGTTGGAGGACGGCAGGGAGGCCCCGGTAGCATTTTACTCAAGGTCCCTGTCCCAAGCGGAGCGGAATTACGCGCAAACCGACAGGGAAGCATTAGCAATCGTATCGGGGACCAAAAAATTTCACGATTTTTTGTATGGCCGCCCGTTCAAAATCGTGACCGATCACAAACCGCTGTTAGGGATTTTCACGGCGCACAAGCCCACGCCGCAGATCCTGTCCCCGAGAATGCTGCGATGGGCTATTTTCCTCAACGCGTACCAACATGAGTTGGAGTACAGGCCCGGAAAGGAGATCAGCCATGCTGATGCGCTTTCGAGATCCCCCTTGCCATTGTCGGACGCCCAGAAGGCGAGAGCGGAAAAGGACCGCCAGGTGTTGCTAATTGAGGTTTTAGACGCTCCCCCAATAGTGCCAGCCGACATTGCTAGGGCGACAGGAAAGGACAGGACACTGGCGAAGGTTTGCTCATGGGTGCAGAAGGGGTGGCCGGGTTCGTCCCCGAGTACGGAGTTCGACCCATTCTTTAGGAAGAAGCTAGAGTTGTCCCTAGAGAGGGGGTGCCTTCTGTGGGGCCAACGGGTGGTGGTCCCTGCGCCCCTGCGGACAAGGGTGCTCGAACTGCTGCACGTCAGCCACCCGGGCATAGTTCGTTCCAAGGCGCTGGCCCGGAGTTACTTCTGGTGGCCGCAGCTGGACACGGATATTGAGCACAGGGTTGGCACTTGCGAGGCTTGCCAGGGGTCCCGCCCTGAGGCGGCCCGTCTCCCACATAGGGAATGGGACACAGCACGGGGACCATGGTCCAGGGTGCACGTAGATTTCGCTGGCCCATTCCGAGGAACCATGTTTCTCCTAGTCGTGGATGCGTTCTCCAAGTGGCTGGAGGTTATCCCGGTAAAAAGCACGTCCTCCGCCACGACAATTAGCCGGCTACGGAGAGTCTTTTCCACGTTCGGTTTACCCGACACTTTAGTCAGCGATAACGCTAGTTGTTTCACCTCCGCTGAGTTCGGGGCATTCATGGGGACAAACGCCATTCGGCATATCACGTCCGCACCGTTTCACCCGGCCACGAATGGCCAAGTGGAACGGTTGGTGCGTACAACGAAGGAGGCGCTGCGGCGCATGGGCCCGGGGGACCTGAATCACCAAGTGTGCCAATTCCTCTTAGCGTATAGGGTGACCCCTTTGGCATCCGGCTACTCGCCGGCGGAGCTCTTGATGCGGCGAAAACTGACCACGCTCCTGTCCAGGCTAGACCCAACGAGAGTCGAGGATGAAGGAAAAAACGTGGGGTTGGCAGTCTCGAAAGGTTTCGCTGCCGGTGACCCTGTTCACTGCAGGAACTATTCCAGCGCAGGGCCAGCCTGGGTGCCAGGGACGGTTGTAGAACAGACGGGGCCAGTGTCGTACCGGGTCGAGACGAACACCGGCCTCCTCTGGAGGAGGCACGCAGATCAACTGAGGCACAGAGTGATTGGGCCAGTCAGTGGAGCTCAGCAACAGGATTCAGCGTTAGGGTTCTCCCCCACCCGCTTAACCCAAGGGGGAGACAGCAGTGGACAACAGTCCCAAGCATGGGGGGAAGGAAGCAGAAGCAGCGGCCCCGACTCATATCCCTTTGATACGCCAGCTCTAGCAGGGGCCGGGGAAGGGGGAGAGGAGTTCGCGACCGCTGCCCCCGATAGTGATTTTGATTTTGATTTGGCGAACCGGGGGGGTTTTCAGGAGTGTTCCCCCACCCATCCAAGCGAGAAGAGGGGTTTTTCGTTAGCCCCCAGTGCCCCCGGTTCCTCCCTAAGAAAGAGCACACCTCCCAACAGCGCCGCGGAGCCGCGGAAAGTCACTAACGAGTCTCCCTCTCATATTGCAGGACAGGAGACCAGGGGACAAAGAGAAGGTAGCAATCCCAGGGAGAGGCAGCCCGCACCGAGACCCCAGCGTGTTCGAAATAAGCCATCTTGGCTGAGAGACTTTGTCTCATAAGGGGGGGGGAGTGTGTTAAGGTGGGCTCGAGACTTTGTCTCGTCCTAGGGGGGAGGGATGTTGTGTTCTGATGGTTTTACTGTACACATGGATTGAAATGTATCTGAGTCAATGTAACCTTGCCTATAGCAACAATGTAACCTTCAGCTGTATCATATAAGCCCTGTAATAGGACGCGAGCTAATGACCACCAGCTGGCAGCAGCGAGCGTCCAAGCTCTCTTGGTCCGAACTCATCAAAGGCATCAGCGCGGGAAGTTTTCCCGCCACTACCTACACCTGGACAAGAAGGGCGTGACCTGAAATGACGTCACGCAGACAGTAGCCAATGGGCTACCATGGCACCACGTTCAAATGTATTACTGCTGTATATAAAGAGCTATTGATCCGCCATTACCTCATGTTCCCTCTGTCCACGATGCAATAAACCTGAGTTAACCCAGCCCGAGGCTGTGTCCCGTGTCTTGGTTTGCATACACCAAAGTATATTAATTATTTTGGAACACCGCCACTGCCACCACCACCATTTAAACTCAATAGATCAATATAGCTATTGAAGATATGTTTGGATAATTTCTAGACTTGTTACATAAATAACATACTCATTTTGGAAGAGATATGGTCCCAACTGCTTCAGCTGGTCACAGTTTTTCTTTGTCAGTTCCTTGGCTGCAACAACATAGTTTTTTAGTTCTTCTTCCTGTAAGAAAATAGAATTACTCTCAACTTCCTTGCAATTAAAATGAGCACAGCTTCAAGAAGAAAAGTAACTGCATGTGGACTGAGCGATTGTAGAATATATATTAGTTGTTTATGGAAGTATCTATTACAACGCCATGGGAAGCCATTAATAGAGTGGAGCACAATGGAATTACTTCTAATTAACTCATTTTTTAATAATCATTTGCTGGTGGATACAGCTAAACTAGCATGCTAAATTCAGTTGAGCATAGCTTTGCTCACAGAAGCTTCATGTCTACATTTCAGTGGACAGATTGATCTGATGTTTAGATCTAACACTGTTCCACTGAACTGACCACATGGTCATATGCCATCCTGTTTTCATTTCTATAACCAAATGATAACTGAATTTTCATCAACAGTAGTCCTTAGGCCATTTTGGAAAAAAGAACCAAATAAATATTCTCAGTCAGGGAAACAAAGGGATCCTACCACACCATGTTTATTTGGCTTATAAAATAAAATGCATCAGAATATGAAATGGAGAACTTTCATCCCTGGCTAATCATGGTCCACAGTGATCACATTTGAGTATGTATCTTGAAACAGAGCTTAGACAAATGCTCATTCTGATCATCCTTAAACTGGAGATTCTTAGGAAACAAATGTTCAAAGAGAAGACAGTGCTCTGTATAGTAGGATCATCCTTGCTGCATTTTTCCTAGGTGTTATTTCAGGAATGTCATGATAGGACAGGAAAATACAGTTCTTGATCAAAATAGGCAATACTGGGCAGAGCAAAGAATCCCAACTGTGAGAATGTAAATCTCAACTTACCCCTGGTGCTAGGCAGGTTTCTGGATGCTCTTTCCCACAGCATGTCTCTAGCAAGTTCTTGTATCCATTGGTAAATTTTTTTAGCGTCACTGGAGCTAATTCATCGTGTCTCCTAGAATACTCATATAAAAACCTGTAAGGCAGAAAAGTTTTCATCAAGACACAGAAATTACTATTATACAACACTATTATATAGTTTGCAGCTAGTTGCTTATGCACCAGAGAAAAAATTCCCATTCAATTCAGAGGGACCTATAGCTTAGTCAGAATTATATTTCCTTTTAAGTGGATTCTTGACAGGATGTAAGTGAATACCACAAAAGCAGTGATTATTTTGTCTGGTTTGCCAGTACCTCTGTCTCTTTCTTCCATGTAGCTTGTTCCACCATTGCTATGGTCTGCAAACCTGGCTCTCCAGATATTCTTGGACCTCAATTCGCAGAAGCCCTGGTCAGCAGGACTGCTGACTTCAGCTTCTGGAAATTGAAGTCCAGGAATATTTGGAGAGCCAGGTTTGCAGATCCCTGTACTATTGTATTCTTAGCTCAGAATGAAATAGGCAAATGACTATCTCCTAATGGAAGTCCTAACACACCTATCTTAAAGCTCTATCCAAGCCTTCTTCATTTAGGGATGGGGAAATCCCAATTCAGCTTCTGCATACTTAGCTACCTACAACTGAGCCCTATCAATAAGAAAGATCGAAGCAAATCTGAATGTTCTGTTCCATACCTTGCTAAGTGATTATCTTTATTGTCATTGTAATGTTGGCATGCAGCTGCCTCTATAAATTCTGTGACTTTTGGAGTCAGATCTGCTGGCTTGTCATCATTATCTGCATGGATGATGCATTCTACTCTTTCCAATGCAGGCCTTTCGCAGCAGTCCTTCAATTTAGAAGAGACTGAATCTTGGTGGCTACAGATGTATTGTGTTATCCTATCCTGTAAGGAAAAAAAATAACAAACAACAGGCAGTCACTCAAACTAACATGGAGAACTCAGAAATTTCTTGCAAGTTTCTCTTTTATATGAAAATATTTGCATGAAGATCAGAAATGGAGGTATCCTCTCTTGGCAAAACATTTTCACTGTACAAAGGTGGAGCAAATTCCAGTTCATAGTGTCAGTTCACAAGAGGACCTGGTAAAATCCTGAATCTAACCATGCTGGCTCTAGAACAGTCCCAACCTTTAGTTTATGGACTTCAGTTCCCAGAAGGCTAAATCAGTTCCCCAAAGCACTGATCAACCAATGTACTGACATAGGCTTCTGTAGGGTTGCCATATGATCTCAGAAAACCAGTATTGTCCCGGATTCAAGGTTGGAAGTACAACAGCTCATCTTACAGTAAGAATTAACTGTTGTAAATAAATTCATTTATGTTGATATATTTAATGTGAAAGTGTTTTGTAGCTGTCATTATATTATGTTTGTTTTTTAAAAATAGCTTTTTTTAGATAACCCGCCCATTTTTGTCAAGTATACTTTTGTCCCGGTTTTGTGAGAGAGAATTTTGTCAACTCTAGGCTTCTGGGAATTGAAGTTCACCAATGTGCCACAAAACATAGTTTGGGAAATGCTGCTCTAAAACATAGCCCTACATCCCACAAGATTGGACATTCAAAATACCCTGAAAGCAGAAACTTTCAACTCCACTGCATTTTTATATAGTCTTCTCTGAGGAAGCTTTCTAGCTAGCATTAACACTAATTTACTTTCTTTTCTTTTTCTAAAATGAACTCTAGACTTTCTTGTGAGAATAAATGACTAGGTCAAGGGAAGCATGAGCTCAGGAGAATTAATTGCTCTCCTTTACAGGGGATGTAGTGAGTTGAGACACAGGGAGTAAAGATGTGATATCTAGAAAGGACCACAATCATTGACTTTTCATAGGTCCTTAACTATGTTACACTAGGACTGAGGCATTAAAAGAGACCCACGTTGCAAAACAACTGCAACTTTTATGTTGCTAGTGTAAATGTGAAGTCTCGCTAAATGTGGGTACTGAGTATCAGATGACTATGACAAGTGCTGGCTTATTCTATGCTGTATATATAACTGTTGAGAGTATTGACTTGACAAGGAGATTAATGTGGGATTTGCAGCATCAAACAGTAATATGCAGAAGTCAGATGGGTTAAAAAACTAAATAAAAATATGAATTTTATTTTATTTTGTAAAATAGGACTGCAAAGTATAAATTTTAAAAAATTGTAATGTATATGGGAACTATTTGGGGATTCTGTGGCACGTATGAAATGAGACATGCAGGATTTAACACTGGGACTGCAATTGACTGCTGCAGCCTTGATAATATGGACAAGGTGCACCTTCACAGCCAGTCCATCTGGCATGGCTTCTTCTCCCTCCTTGGCCATTGGGAATCAGAATAGTGCAGTGGTTCCTCTTCCACTCATTTTGCCATTGGGCCCAACAGGGCCGTAGCCAGGATTCTAGATGTGGGTGGGCAACAAAGCCTCTATTCAATACATTCCTATTGGAAACCATGCCTTGCCAGGGTGGCTACGGCCCTGGAGCTCAATAGTTTCCTGTGGCATTCCCTCAAGTGAGGGGGCATTTCATCAACTGAGGGGGCCATAGCCCCACCTAAAGGGGCTCATCTGCCCATAGCCATTGGCTCCTTTAGGGAGTCAGTTATTTACCACCCAACACTCAGCATAATATTAATATTATTATAAATGTGTATAAATTGATGCTATGAAGCCTCATTCTTATGTCTTGATCCATAAAAGCTTACATTAAGATGCAGCAGCTAGTCTTTAAAGTGCCACAATGTTTTTTGTATTTTTGTTTTGTTTACTCTCTGATATTGGGGACTGCAGTGGCTTAGTGGTTAAGACACTGAATTTGATGACTGGAAGGTCATCAGGTCAACAATTCGAGACCTGAGTGCTGCATGACAGAGTGAGCTTCCATCTCTGTCCCAGTTTCTGCCAACCTAGCAGTTCGAAAGCAAGAAATTGCAAGTAGATAAATAGGCACCAATTCGGTGGGATGGTAAACAGCGTTCTGTGTACTTCAGTGTTTGGTCATGTCTGTCACATGTCCATGGAAACGTCTGCAGATGCAGGCAGCAGTGGCTATTTGGTTATAAGCAGAGATGAGCACTGAACCCTATAATCGGATATGACTGCCTTTCGAGCAAGGGTGACCTACTCTCTGATATGCTTAATATTATAAATCACTGAGGGGTTTTAGCTACATTTTAAAAAAAAAATACTTTGTAAGCCACATAAAATCCTCCAAGCAAGCAAGGTGGGATATAAATTTAACATATCAATCATTTCTGAAGAACACAATTCATTTACTAATGTTGTTTGACAAACTAAAGCACTTGGGGTTTTTGAAATAACATAATTCCTCATCTGGATCTCTAGTGGCCTGAAGCAATGGTTCTATTTGTATTATGTGAAGTGTGCATTTCTTACAACCACCCGGAGTCGGCTTTGGCTGAGTGGGCGGTATAAAAATTTAACAATAAATAAATAAATAAAACACTACATAATTTAGTCAAAAGCACTCAGGGACCATTTATAACAATTCGCTTACTCCCAGGTAGTACCTTCCGGTCTCCTGGCAAAGTGATTATGCCTGATCCTGCTTCCCTGGTCCACATTGGACCCAGCAGTTCAGAATTTTTGTGCCCAGTCACTCCTGACCTAAATCTAGGTAGTGAACAAAGGGTGCACGTGCAACTAGAGAAGATTCAGGTAACGTGTGCCAAGTAATCACTCCATACAGTGTTGAGCTGCTCCAGGTGCCCACAGGTGCCCGGGCACTGGTAGCGGAAATTCCCCCAGGCCACGCCCACTTGGCCAGCCACACCCACCTCCCTATCCCAGGCCATGGCGTAGGGAGGCCAAGTGGGCATGGCCCACAGAGTTAGCCATGCCCACAGTTAGCCACGCCCATGGTGGGGGTAGTAAAAAAAATTGTAGCGCATCACTGACTCCATAGTCTCTTCAGGCATTTTAGAAATATATTGTAAGCATAGCAAATCAGGATACAGTCCAGCAAAAGCAAAGAAATACAGCAAACTGCTTCTTTAAGGGCCTTCCGCCCCCGCCCGCCCCTTCTCTCCCATGAGGTTACATTTTGGCTGCTGAAAGCACAGCCTCCAAGAGAAGAATGTCAGCGACGCGCGTGTGTGTGTGTGACTGTGTGTGTCTGCTTTTGTGTGAGTTAGAGCTCCTCCTCTTTGGCCCTTCTCCTTAGGGATTCCAACCAATGACAGCAAGACATGTCAATCACACAATAGGTTCCATTTCCTCTCCACCATAAGGCAGCCCATGAGGCCAAGATGTGGCCACATGGTTAAATCGCCATTTTAAAGGAGGCCAAAGAACAAGGCATGAAAAAGCACTGGGTATACTCCATTCTGTCACACCATTGTTCTCTGGTCTCCTGATATCTAAGTCATTTCCTCCATACTAACCCCTTTGACCAAAGATATTTAGAGTTATACCTCTCAAATATGAACATGGTGGGAAATGGTTCAAAGTTTTTTAAAAATGTGCAAACTCCATTCTAACTTACTGGGAAATGTATTGACATCTGAGCCCTTGTGATGGAGGGAGCTATTTTTCTCGGCATTAGCATGAAATGTTTAAGCCTTACCCTATCAAGCAAACAATCCAGGGTGTCACCATGGCAGCATTCTTCATGAGCATCCACTGCATCATGTGCAATCTTTGAAATTGTTTCCAAACTTGCTTTTGGAAACTTCTGGCTCAGCGCAGCAAATTTCCTGGAGGGAAAACATTTGAAATAGGTGGGGGGGTTTTCCAGAACTTGCTCAGATTCATACCTAGAATTGCTTTGGACATATTCCTAGTAGAAAGTATCTACTCCCAAAATAATCATAAATATAATCATAATTACAAATGTCTAGGTCCATGATGGTGATCCTTGGCACTCTAGCTGTTCTTGGACTTCAATTCCCAGAAGACCAAGTCTCTGTAAATCCATACGAATGAGTTTACTGTGTGTGGATCCCTGGAGACTTGGGCTTCTAGGAAATAAAGTCCAAGAATAGCTGGAGTATCAAGGTTTACCATCACTGATCTAGGTCATGCTAGTTATTCATGATTTCAGACATCACACAGTTTTGGCCAAATTCCACACAGCCTACACATGGTTACAAGAAAACACACTGATTCACATCACAGCATATACCTCCAGAATCCAATTTATCTTATAGCCACACAACTTTTCCCACATGCAGTTTTGGGGCTGCAACTACATTGCACAACATGTAGGGATGAAGTAACCTGATAGTTCTAATTGTGAATCTAAGGATACCTTTGTCTGGGAATGGGAATGTTGTCTGTTTTCTAACTCTCATTAAAAATGGAGGGGAAATGGCCTCAGATGTCCTTTTCTCCATCCTCTCTGTCTACTGAGATTTCTAGTGAGCTCTGGCAGTACAGTGGTGAAACTGCTGTACTTCATCCTAAACTGCTGATGTTATGAGTTTGATCCTGATGGGTCTCAAGGTTGACTCAGCCTTCCATGCTTCCAAGATTGGTAAAATGAGTACAGAGCATTGGGGGGGGGATGCTAATTACTTTGTGGACCACCTAGAGAGTGCAATAAAGACTATGTGGAAGTATATAAGTGTAATTGCTAGTGCTAGTGAAGTGTGATAGGTGTTTTCAGCTGTTGCATGCACTTCCAAAAATATTACCTCAGGGATTTTTTATATATATTTATATATATGTAGGCCAGGATGAAAAGAGAAGAAGCTAAATCTCCATATTTTAATTTTTAAATTAAGATATCTATAAAATAATCAATTTTAAAAGCAGAACCACACTTACATGGCCAACAATTCACTTTTACCAAACTTTTTCAGGACAGAACAAAAATGTTTCCCCAGAACAATTTCTTTCTTTATTTTCTTTTTGGCAGCTGTTGCCTGTAACAAAAGGAAATTTTAAAAGTGGGAAATGTGGGGTTATTACTTTTAATGCAAAGTTCCATGGACTAAAAAAAGAGACAAAGCAAAACCACTTCATTAGAAGTTCCTCCATATTTTGTAGAAGATTGGTTGTGTGGTCATTTACTCAGTCAAACAGAAAGATAATTTTATTCAAAAGAATTCTTATTAAAATAAAGCAGCAATTCGGTACATCTAAAAGGGACTCCATCCCACTGTCCCAGAACCTGTAAAATCTTTTTAAAAATCCAGTACAATGCCCATTACAACTTATTTTCTGCAAATGATGAAAGCTGCAAATTTCTGATATTTGTTTATTTATTTATACCCTGTTCATCTGTGATATTTTCTCACTCTGGGTGGCTGACAACACATTTTAAAAATCTATACAATAAGAAATTAAACAAAAAGAAAAAACTGAAAAAAATTATAAACAACAAAACAAAAATAATTGATGAAAAGTAGGCTCTTGGCTCTCTTCTGCAGAAGGGGCAGTCAGCAACAGATTTGGTCCACGGACCGTTGGTTGCCAACCCCTGGATTATTGGATAGCCTCCAAGTTTCAGATCTTGTAGTGGCCCAAGGAGATAATTCTTGAGGTCATGCTCCAGAACTCCTTTTAAAAGCACTTCTGCTTTCTCCTTTAGCTACAATGTTTGTGGTGAGAAGGGCAAGCATAACTCAGATGTCAGTCTGAGTGCTTTGCTCGATGTCTTTCTAGCCTTGTCAGTTTTGGTCAAGCAAGTAAGCAACCACAACTAAGACAGTTGCAGCTGCAACTAAGATAATAACAGTGGGAGGTGTGGTATGTTCTGGATCACCCAGCCTACAGGACTTTCCCTCCTATGCTAGAAGCTTACCAGAAAGTCCTGGGTTTAGTCTTTGTTATTACAAGATCAAAGATTTATGAAACATTTAGAAGGGAAAGGCTTGTATTTTAACCACCTGGAGAAAAACGGTCTGAGTGGAGAGTTCATAGCTAGATATGTCAAATGATCTGACTTGATAAAAAGAACATTCAAATTATTCTAGTAGCATGGAATTCTCTTTAGATGTCCTACTAGAACAGTGATGACGAACCTATGGCACATGTGCCAGAAGTGGCACTCGGAGCCTTCTCTGTGGGCACCCATGCAGTCACCTCAGCACAGAGTTCACCCCGCCCCTCTGCCCATCAGCCCAATCGTAGCACTTCCTCCCTCTCCCAGCATAGAGTTCACCCCATCCCTCTGCCCAGCAGCCCAATGGGAGTGTTTCCTTCCTCCCCTGTTGCGATAAATAAGTGGGTTTTGGTTTGCAGTTTGAGCACTCGGTCTCTAAAAGGTTTGCCATCACTGTACTAGAACATCCAGGTGTCACATGGAATGTTATGTCATACCTTTTCAGCAAAGCAGGCATTCTTGTCCTCTGCTTGGCAACAGGCTGTCAATACCTTTTCATACTCATGAGCTCCCTGAATGAACGTGACAATCCTTGTGTATGGATTCCTTCTGGCAACTTCATAGATGTAACTATGAAAAGACAGTGGGGAAGAAGGAGATGAGGGAGAAAGAAACAGAAAGAAGCGCTGTCAATTAAGCTAGGCATTGCTTTCTTACAGCAAAGGGCTTGGTAGTAAAAGTCTCCTTACCAGTGGTGGGCTCCCAAAAAATTACTACCACACTGACTGTGGGCATGGTATGGTGGGCGTGGCCAGGGGGAAAACCCTGCATTGCACCTGAATTAAGACTACTTTATTTCAAAACTTGGATGGGCGGGGCCAGCCAGAATTTCTGCTACTGGTTCTGGTGAATTGGTGCGAACCTGCTGATGCCCACCACTGCCCCTTACCCATCAAATAAAGAGGCAGGACAAATATAAGGCATTGTCCCACATTTATTAAATAGTTTTATCCTTGACATGTGAAGAGGCAGTTAGTGCACTTCCTGACATGGGAGCAGGAGACACATTGCCTGCTCTCCCGACCAGACACATGAATCCCTTGCCCTGGGCAGCTATACCTTTGACAGCTACTACCCAAGCCACCTAAATAGGGAGGTATCCCCATGGGTGTTTCCAACTCTATCTGCCTGAGTAGATTTTGAATGTACTGAACAGTTGGCTCATGGTGTCCTCTAAGTGCCCAACTAATTCACCCGAATCATGCCAGGTACCCTTGAGCTTGGTAATAAAAGTCATTGTAAGGAAACCTGTTAACATGAAGGGCTGGAAGGATTATTGTTACCCTGGTTTACTGCATGGAAGGAGATAAAAAATAGATTCAAGATTGTGCACTATTGGGATGGTTAAATGTGCTGGCATTTATTCCTCAAAATGAACATAAACAGTGTTTACATATTTACATATCACTACCTAATTCAAAAACTGAGCTCAGACCACCTTTTAACTAAAAGGGACCCAATGGGAAATTAGTGGATGGACAGCATGCTTGAAAGCACTAAGATTTTGCAGAAAAGGTTAACAAATAATGAAAACACATTGGTAAAGCTTATTACTGCTACTCTGCATGCAAAACAAAGAAATGAGATCATATTTGTAAAATAATAGGACAAAATGAGGGTGGGCAGAGAGCAGTACAGTAATGACAAAGAGGGTATGGCTGATATGGCTATCTTCAAAACATCAGAGGGTAAGGCCATGATACTAGAAAAATAGCTATATACTTCCCCCTAAAGGATTCCTACTAGAAAGTAAGTATATACTGCAATATCCCAGATCCCACTTGACACTTGATAGCAGATTGTTGTTATTCAGTCGCACAGTCGATTCCGACCCTTTGCGACCCTATGGACCATTGTTCTCCAGGCATCTCTGTCCTCCACCATCCCCCTCAGTCCTCCCAGTCCTGTGCCCATTGTGTCTACAATACCATCTATCCATCTCATCTTTGGCCTCCCCCTTCTTCTTTTGCCCTCCACCTTTCCCAACATCACGGCCTTCTCAAGTGAGTCCTCCCTTCTCATTTGATGCCCAAAGTACTTTAGCCTCATATTTACTATTTGACCTTCCAATGGTAGTAGATATGAAGCAGCAATCAGAATTAGAATTTAATAGGCATTTAATAGGTACTGCAGTAGCTCAAGTGGCTAAGATGCTGACTGGAAGGTGAGAGGTCAGCAGTTCAATTCCCGAGTACTGCGGGACGGAATAAGCTCCCGTCTTTGTCCCAGCTCCTGCCAATTTAGCAGTTCAAAAACAAGAAATTGCAAGTACTGTAGATAAATAGGAACCACTTCGGTGGGAATGTAAACAGCATTCCGTGGACTAGTCATGCCTGCCACATGACCATGGAAACGTCTGCAGAAGCAGACAGTGCTGGCTCTTTGGCTTTGAAACAGAGATGAGCCCTGAACCCTAGAGTTGGATGTGATTGCCTTCCAAACAAGGGTGACCTTTACCTTTACCTAATAGATTACAGTACTTGCATTAGTAGATCACATATTTTGCATTAAGTTCATTCAATCCGTGGAGAAGAATCAGTCATTTACTTACTGGTCTAAAGTCTCATGTTTGTTATCATGAAAATGTTTGCAGGCTGCCTCTGCTTCTGACTTTTGGTAGGGTGGAAGGAATTCCCGAGAATCATTTTTGTGGGCCAGAAAACAGTCATGTCTTTCTGGATCTGCTTTAGCACAACAAGCAGCAAAATCATATTTTTCAGCAATCCCTTGTTCGTGACAAATTTCATCAAGGATAACAGTATGCTGAGGAAGAGATATAATATTTTATTTTAATGCATTAGAAACACACCCACCAGCTGACACGTGTTACAACTATTTGGTGTTGGACAGAAACCCAGGAACATCTCCAGCTACTGTATGACTCAATTTCTGTTAGATGGAATTAGAGCTAGAAGCCAAGTGCTGAAAGATTGACCAAGGGGATGTATGATATAAATATTACCATTTCAAATATCTATATTCTGTGTTACAGACCTAGGATGTGTTTTTTTATGTTTGGGTCTATCTCTCTTATATCTCTTGTTGATGTTTGCTTTCTTTCTTAATAAAAATGAAATTAGCATATTGGCATCAGCCTTGATATCATCTGGATTTTAGAGTTCCAGTGGAGATTAAGAACAAACCTGACTAAGACGTTAGATAGTCTATGGCAGTGATTGCTAACCTTGGCACTCCAGATGTTCTTGGACCTCAATTTCCAGAAGCCTTGATCAGCAGGAGTGCTGACTTGGGCTTCTGGCAATTGAAGTCCAAGAATACCTCGAGTGCCAAGGTTGGCCATCACTGGTCTATGCCAATGATTACATATTTTTGGAGGATATCAGGTTGGGACTAAAAATTTACTTGACAGGCATATCAGATAATAAACAAAACAAAACCACTGCAGCACTTTAAAGACTGTTATATTTCAATGTATTTCACAAACACGGCTACTATTCCAAAAAAATTCAATGATGAAAGGCACTATATTAACTTCACAGGTTATTTATTTCTGTTGATGGGGTTGACAGCAATGGTTTTTGGGCTTTAAGTCATTCCCTACTCCATTGTGCAGCTTCAAAAATCTGTAGCATGATGAAGGAGACCACTAGAGAATAGAGATCCATTAGTAAGACACAACTAGGTTAAGCCTATTGAACCAAGGGATGAGTTGACACATCAGATCTGAATGGATTCAAGGGACCTAATCTATGTGCAACTTACTTCTGGATTTCATCTATTTGCTTATATCCAAAATGTTTACTTTTCTATTGGAGTTTATCTGGTCCCTTTTTATTTTGCCCTGTGTAGTTGTTAACAGATAAAATTACTGATTAAATCCACAGTTTACCAGGATTTCATACTGTGTATGCAATAAATATCACTATATCAAGTATGTTTTCTGATTCTTACTCCCCAAACTTACCAAGTGCTTTGTACATTCTGGATCTGATTGCTCGTCAGCAGAACATTTCTTTGCAAGTTCTAAAGTATCATCCTTCAACTTATCCACTTCTTCATATGTGGCTTTCTGCACAAGTTGAGCATATATTGCTATGCAACTGGAAAAGGGGTATAATGATTTAAAATTAAATGCATTTACTTGTGTAATTATATGCTATACAAGTCATTCGAAGCTACAGATACTTAATAGTTTGGTCCAAATGCAAAGTGTAAAAGCATTTCTAAAAACCTGTTATGCACAGGAGGCTGGAAACATACACTCCTAACTTTTTCACCTTCATTCACATGTTCACATATTTATCAGTTCTTGTTCATTATAGAAAAGTGGGAACTCTCAATTTTACCCAGTCCATATGTTATTCCATCAAGGTTTGATCGTACATGTTTCTTAGAAAAATTCTTAACAACTAATGTCAACAGCTGTATTTGTCAGCTATCTGTGGTCCCTAAATGCTCCTTAACAACCACTGTTGGAACTATGTTTATATCATTTGCATTTCTAGTATATTTCATATCCTTCCAGCATATGTATAAATTTTGCCTCTGCAGAACTGGGTTGCAGTTCACAAATGTTGTGCAAAATAACACATCACTTTAAGCTGTGACTCTTCTGGACATAATTTCCAGGGAAAGATTCTGAAAAACAACAATACTTACACGTCTTCTAAATGCTCAGTTGACAATTCAGTGGCACGTTTGATGGTATCTATATGTTCTGTAAAGAAAAGAGTGATCACATTTTAATGCTTCTCACAATATTTAGGTAGCTATTTAGTGGTTAAGATGCTGAACTTGATGACTGGAAGGTCGGCAGGTCAGATGTTCCAGACCCGAGTGTTGCATCGAGTGAGCGCCCATTGTCTGTCTCAGCTCCTGTCAACCTAACAGTTTGAAAGCAAGACATTGCAAATAGATAATAGGTAGATAATAGAAGGCATTTCTAATTGTGAAATCATGCAGTATAAATAAAAGGACATGAAAAGATCTAAAAAGTTTGCTAAATAAAAGTTGAAAGTTTGCTGTACAGAATGTAAAAGATGTAAAAGTCATAAGAGAAGTGATTAATATTTTAAAAGATGAGAGCAATCAAATCTCTTGTTTATAAAAAAAATAAAGTTTGAGTGATCTCTTAGGGTTATATCAACTTAAATAAAGCATATGTGGTTCCACAAAGGACTTCAGTGTCACACTGAGTTATGAGCCTGATAAAACTTAATTCCACAGTTGTGAAATGGAACATTTACATCAGGGGTTCCCAAACTATGGTCTGTGGGCCGGCCCTGGCCCACGACACCATTTCATGTGGTCTGCCACACCCGGAAGTGGAAGTGAATGTGTTTACATCAGCCATAAAAAGTGCTCATGCATGCACAAACATGCTTGCGGCAGTCGTAAACATGGAAGTGGGAGCATTTATAGCTGTCATAAATGCACCCGCTTCTGCTTCCAAGGGTCAGGCCCACTCAGGCCCACTCAGCTGTCTAGGGTGTGTGGTCAGGACCGCAGTGTAAAAAGGTTGGGAACCCCTGACTTGCATTCTGTCAGGATGAATATCCATTAATCTGTAGCATGTGGCAAATTACCTTTTTGCTCTGGAACAATACAACATATTTTTAGCAATTAGCATCTAGTTTTATTCACCTTGTATTAAAGCAAAATATTACAATATGCTTGTCTATGCCTATCTCCTCCCGTGTAAAGTCTAGAAATTACAAAGTTATCTCCATCAGCTTAATCCAATAATACAGGAACACAGAATAATGTCACTAGATCTATCTATGTGCACACTACAGTTGAACACTACAGCTGGAATGAATGAAAAATAATGGTGGCAATTTTGGGTACTGGTCTTTTTAGAAAGTAAATTTCTTTCTTACCTGCATCTCTATATGCTCTGTAAAGGTGTTTCGATTCAGCAAAGCTTATTAAGAAAAGGCAAGAAATTATTGTTACCCACTTCATGGTTCCAAATTGTTGGGGGCTTGTGGGTACAAGGTAGAAAGAGCAATGGAACAGATGGAACTTTTATACTTTTGCCTAGACTCACTTGGTTAATAACTAGCCATTGTATATCAGATGCGTGGGTAGAATACAAATAATTACATTGATAAAACATTTGCCCATTATATTTGTTAAAGGGGCATCTTGTCACAACAGAGGTGGCCAAAGTCTTCATTTTTTCCCAACAATCAAACAGACATTTGCCTTATCATAATTTTAAAAAGTTAAGCAAACTGTTTTCTTCGTTACCCTGTAACTCATATACAAACTTTTCCACTCTCAATATTCTGTACAAAGGTGAAATGATTTTATGTACATGATCTAGCACTTCTTTGTCAAGTTAAAGACCTTAGGTTCAGAGCAGAGCTCTGTGACGTGAGTGCCCAAGGCTGGTTATAAGTAAGCATTTGATATTTTGCAATCTGGCCCACCCAAAAAAATGAAATGGAAAGAATAAACATTGAATCAGTGAGTTAAAATGGACAGGGATGGGCAAACTCAGCTCTGGAGACCATCATGTCTACTACTGCAGACAAGAAAATCTTAGAAGAAATGGAGTGGTGATAATAGTTAATAAAAGAGTGAGAAAAGCAGTAATGGGATACAATCTAAAAAAATGACAGAATGATCTCAGTCCGACTCCAAGGAAAACCATTCAATATCACAGTAATTCAAGTCTACACACCAACCACTGGTACAGATGAAGCTACAACACCTTGTAGGACTCGGGGCCGCAGAGGGCCGGAGGTCCCGGAGGAGACTGATCAAGAAACGATACGAGGCAGCATGGAGGAGGATAAGATCAGTGGTTTATTGGGAAAAAGGCATCATCATATATAGAAGTAAAAGCGCAACGGTGGCAAAAACAGTCATCTGACAGAAATCACATCACCTGTTTACTCGGGTTAATTGGGAATCTCTCAGAGGGAAGTTAGTTAACTTGGCCAAACACAGACTGGGGAAAACACCATTGTTTGGGGATTAGGCAGGGGTAAACATGGCATCTGTTTACACCCGGGGTAAAGTTGAGCTTGGAGATGAGTGATTATTCTAATGGGTAACTGGGTTAGCTATTCGCTCTCTCAGCAGATCCGCTGGTCAGGTCAGGAAATTGGGTGAATCAAACCCTATCATTTATCCACCCCCCTAAATTTCTCTGCCCGCAGAGCCCACGGCTCAAGGAGCGTTCCCCCGAAGTGGCCTCTGCGCGGGCCGTTCCATGCCACTGGGGCATGGGGAAACCACATCTCCCCTTTTAATTTCATTTAAGGACCTGACTGGCGACTCTGCGTAGGAGAGGCATCAGCTGTTGAGCGGGAATGACGCTTCGGGGTTTCTTCTTGGGGCGGCACTTCAATATCAGTGAGGGGATACGTTGCGCCAAGCAGCAGACTGCTATGCCTAGCAGGACCACCCCCACGACCACCTTAAGTACCGTCTGAAGCCACCCCCAGGGAACCCATGACCACATCCAGCTCCACAATGAGCTCCACCAGTCTCCCCATGCAGAGCCCTCTCTGATGCCCTGGACTATGGTGTGGAGGTTTGTGAGCTGATTCTGCACTCTGCAGGAATTATCAGTAAGGTTGAAACAACACATACCATGGAAGGATTCGCAACCCAAATGATGTAGCATTAAGAGGTAGTCTATAGCTGCTCTATTGTCAAGTATGGCATGGCGAAGCTCCGCCTGCTCCTGGTTGAGCAGCGCGATCGCCGAGGAGGTGTGGTTGATGGCTTTGGCTAATCCGCAAGCCAATTGACCAATTCTCCGAGCGTTGCCTATGGCTAAGCCTGACACGCTGAATATACTGACTACAGCCTGGTTTTTCAGAGCTGTGGGTCTGAATTCAGACTGCTTTCTGTAGCAAGGCAAGATAATGAGATGTGTCATTGATACTGTGACCTGGGTTGATTCTAAGCTATCTCTGCAGCTTCTGGCATTGTGCAAATGTCTTTTCTAACACCTATGGGGAGGTGTGAAGATAAACTGGGGATTACCGGCTACCGGGTGCTCAATCTTTCCAAGCAATGGGCCGGTGCAAAACATGGGCCGGTCTGGCTTCCTTTGGTGGAAGCTGGCCGTTATTAGCAATATACAGAAATTCAAGTGTCCCTTGCAAATCCCAACTGGAGCATTGTACAAGGCATGTATAAATAATAGCAACTACAGATAACAATAGCAATAAAAGACATTCAGCTGCTTCTTGAGGCTTCCCTTCTTGGTGGGGCTTCATGTGCACCTTGAGTTTGGAAAAGTCCTTAGAAGTGGCACTGAGTGTGCAAAATGTTCATAGAAATGTCTTTGGAGATGTAAGTCATAAAGGAAGACGGACAGCTGATGACATCCAGGACAGTGACTGGTGCCGCTCTTTGCAATCGTCCGGGTCTGATTCTGGCCTCTGGGACCTGCAAGGGGAAGAGACTTGTTTGGGAGATAAAAATTCTGAAAGAGTTAGTTGGTTTTTGCACTTATAGGGTAGCAATTGCTGTGCAACTATGGGACGTGGTTTCCCCCCCTTTCTGTTTGTTTGTATTAATGCAAACGTGCATGTACTGCCATTTGCCAAAATGTGGGGATGTGTGACGTCCCTTTGTCACACCTGGATGGCCTCTGTCCCTCGTGGGTTGACCCCCCACGAGGGCCCCCCCGGTGTCCCTGCACGATGCAGACAGGAACGGACTATGCCTTGGGCTTGGGAAAGTGGCAGGTTGAACTGCCTTGCGAGCGCTTTGGCATTCTGAAGAGGGAATGCATGACTCTGAATTGGAGTTGTGAGGAACAAACTTAGCAAATTTTTGTCTATCACGGGAGTGATGTGTGCTCCCGGTAGACTGTGAAGCAAATTCCTAGGAAACTGGCTGTCAGCAATTCTGTTTAAGCGTTCTTTGGCAAAGGTGCGCAAAGCGAGGTTCACGGCTGCCAACTCTGCCCGCTTGCGGAAGAGTCAGGAGCGTGCGCCAAGCTTGGTCCTCTTGCCAAGTAAGAACCTAATATGTGCGACCCCCATAAGTGAAAACTGTCCTAGCCCCCTGAAGAGGAACCAGTGACATAAATTCACACAAGGTGACTGTCTGCGTTTGAAGCGAGACGAGTCTGGGGTCTTATGGCAAACCTTGGTGCATGAAGCGCCAGGCTTCCCTTGGGTAAATTTCTCAAGAAGGCCCCCCTGCGCACATCTGGGACAAACTTTCTTCTCCCAGGTATCAAGGGCTGCTTTTCTTTTAACCACCTATCCCATACCTTGAACCCAGGACAAGGAGAGAAAGATAACTCTGAATTTCCATCCGATGGCATGCTGTTACTCCAGGAAGTACCCTTGGCTTACAAAAACAATTCCTAATCAAGGCGCGCATCTTTTGACCTGTTTGAAACACTCTCCATAACGTGACCTTGGAGTTACGAAGGCAGATGGTTTCTTCCCTCCTTGAAAGATCTTCCAGTATCTGCCAGGATGGAGACGTCATCTTCTAGCATAGCCTACGTGGTTCCCCCCCTACATCTACACAAGTCCTAAGACAACCATTGGAGCACACTAGCCAGGGGGACATGAATGGCTGCTGCCGCCAAACTGGGACTGCTGCCTGAGCCACTCCCAGAGCCCTTGCCACCGGCTCCGGGAGGAGAAACAGCTGCGCCCAGCGCCCCTCCCCTTGACCATCGGGTGGGGAGCTTAAAAGACGCTGGAGGCACCAGAGATCCTGCTGCTGCCGCCAAACTGGGACTGCTGCCTGAGCCACTCCCAGAGCCCTTGCCACCGGCTCCGGGAGGAGAAACAGCTGCGCCCAGCGCCCCTCCCCTTGACCCGCAGTGAAGATGCCGAATGTCGCCACTGCTGCACCTCGGGCCCACCTTTCATCACTCGCCTCCGGCCAGGACTTTAAAAAGGCTGTGTGAGGCACTAGAACTTTCATTTTTGTATTTTTATCTGCTGGCGGGGTTGGATTGAGTGTGTGTGACAGTTGATGTTGTTAGTGTGGCTGTAGTGCAGTCACACTTTATATTGCCTATATTGTGTTTTTGTATTATTGTATTTTGTAACTGAGAATTGCCACTTTGTGGAAATTTCTATTGTACCTGTAATTTATTTGTGTTTCTGGGTTTACATTGTATCTTTACTATTTGTTTGGGACTGGATCGTCCTCTTCTTTGGCTTTGTTAGGGACCTATGAGCTATGGGGCTATGTTTTGGGGACATTAGTAGTTGAGGGATCGTGTTTATGTTTGGGTCTGTATTAAACGTGATAATGTTGTATTGTTAACATTGTAGAAATTGCCATTTTGTAGAGAATTCTAGTGTAATTTATTTGTATTACCTGTATTGTACTTACTGTTGGTTTTGTTTATATTTTGACTGTATATTGTGTATTTGATTATGTTGTAATGCCGCCCAGAGTCGGACATGTGCTGAGAGGGGCGGGGTACAAATTAAAATTATTATTATTATTATTATTATTATTATTATCTGCCCATGGCGTGCGTGCACACGTTTAGAAGAGTGCCAGATGGTGGCTTAGCCTTTTGCCTGCGCTTAGACTAGCAGCAAAAAGGGAAGGGGTGGCCTAAAAATGCCTGTATCTGATTGAAGGGTGTGCACTCTTAAAATGGTCCTAGGCAGTCCTGGCTAATGGGTGGCACTCTGCACATGCTCGGGAGCTCAGGGACTAATCCTTCCTCTGTGCTCTGGAGTTTGCAAAATGTGTCTGCACACTAGAGAGGGTGCTGCGGGCCAGGTGCCATACTTAAAATGACCTACTAAGACTTATTAAAAACAAGCCAACTATGACGTGCCAGCTGTAAGGAAATAACACACAAAAATGAAAAGACACACAAGTTAAACATTTCCAGCAGGGAGTTCCACTGGCGAAAGGAGGGAAGGAGGAAAGACAAGTCAGAAGTTAGCACAATGAGAATGCAGCAACTCTTATCATAACAAAATCAGATTAGGTCAGGTAACCAAGGCAACCGGGTCCTCCTGTTAAGAAATACCTATCAGTAATTAACCTGTGAAAGGAAGGAGTGTAAGGCTGTAGAAATAAGGCCTGGAAAGGAATTTTGTTCCTGTAAAAAAGGTAAGCATTTTCTGAATAAACAGAGCGCAAGAATGTTTGCGTACTTTTTCCTGTGAAAGGGGTACAATGAGTGAGTTACTTTGCACAGATTAAAGTCAAAATACCAGAACAGTATCTTTCCTAAGAGAATGAAGGAGAGTTAGAACGATTCTCAACCTGCGGCCAGATGTGGGCGAGTGGGCCAGAACCCACGTTGCCCTGCCACTACCCCCACCAAGCCAAGAAGGGCTGTGTGGCGCAGGAAGGGCAGGATGACTGTCCGCACCCCCAAAGCTGCCTGAGGCCACGGAACCTTGGCCCCTGGCTTTAAAAGGTTGAGAACCGAGGTTACAAGATGATAACACAATACACACATGAAGACAATGCAATTCTCTCACTCCTAGTGAGATACGACTTCCAGACGCTAAGAGACATTCAAAAAACCTTAAACACAGAGATGGGGGTTTGAGGAACACAGACGTAGGGAGGGGCCCCATAGCTTATGATACAGTGAGGAAAACTCATAGAAGTGATTTTTGTTTTCAGATCGCGCTTCTGAAAAGAAAAATCTGTAAGAGTTGCAGAACCGGTTTCCAAGAGTGGCTTAATCCTTTGACAAAGAAAAGTCTCAAGGGAGGAAGGGGGAATCACCCCGCCCTATTGTAGGTTAGGATTCCCCCCCCTCCTCTCCTGCTTAAGCTGCTAAGCAGGCAAGGCAAGGGGCTTTGTTCATCATGCTTCCTCAAACTTTAAATAGTTCCTGCCCATGGACAGAGTGCAAATTGTTTAACACATATTTCACAGTGACATTACCACGCAGTTACACACAAGGAACACTTTTCCAGTCATACTGTGGTCATAGAGACAAGGCTTTTGCAATCATACACAGTTCTTGCAGACATACATTCAGTGGTGCACCACACATACACACATTTATTTACGCATTCGCACATTCCTCCCCTGATCTGCAGCATTCTGTACTACACATGAGGAGATGGCTAATACACAGCTGGCTATTTACAGCCATCTGGGTGCTTCTACTTAGGGGCAAGTTTCTCTGGGCTACTCCCAGGGTGAGACAAGTAGCTTCTGCCTGTGCCCTAGGGGAACTCGGGGTACTGTTGCTGGGATGGTTCTTCTGGCATAGCCAGGGCGATGGCTGCCTCCTTTCTAGCCTGGGCCAGATGCATGCCAGGGTGGCCATTTGGCATGAAGACAATCTTTTGAAGATCTGCCTGGTCTAGATTGGCTTTCTCTTCTAAGGTGTCTCATTTTACCACACTGGAAGCAGGCGCCTTGGGGTTTTGGCACTGCTCTGCGCCTGAGTGTGGTGATGGGTCTGCTCTGGAGCCCTGCGTGGCCAGGGGCCGTGCAGATTTCCGTGAGCAGTGGGCACTGAGCAGCCCTGCCTGAACGTGTGTCTGCCTTCAGATAGGCTGAGCACAGCAGTTGGGCGCTAGCTAATTGTGCCACTGGCAATTTCCCCGTGAATGGATCTTCCTCACCCCTGCGCTGAATGGAGTTCTTTCTTTGCAGGGAACTTTTAACTGTCAGAGAAGCGCCAAGGCCTCTCATGCCATGAATTCCTTCAGTGACGTCTGCAGCTGTCACTGAGGGGATGCTCCCTACACTGCCCTGCTTAGGCTGAAATGGCGGATAGAGACTTCTTGGGGCTGATGGTTCTGACTGCGCTGGGGTTTTCTGGGTCTCTATCCGGACTGGGTCTACCTCTGCTGAGAGCTTCCTACATTTGCTCCATGTGCGAATTATGCCCTCTGGAGCTTTCGGGGGTTGCTGAATGCAGTCTCCTATCTGATCCCAGAGCTCGAGGGTTAACGTACCTACTTCTGGGTAAAGCAGGCAGTGTTCCCCTAGGTACACCAAAAGTCTCGCTAGCTCCCCGCTGTGAAAACGCAAATTAGATATCCTGGCCAGGATCTTGAACTCTCCCTCACGAGTTCTTTGGCTAGCAGATGGACGCTGTCGCTGAGGACAGGTCCCCATATTACCTGCGATTGGGTCCTCCGAAGTTTCCTCCTCGGGACGAGTCGACGCGTCTTTGGGCAAGTAATAGGTTCTGGCGACGATTCTCTGGGTAGAGCTCGGAGCCACGGGCCCTCGGTGGCCACTGCGCTGTCAGGGGCTCACAGCTGCCCTGAGCGGAACACGTTTTTCCCTTTGTTGCAAGCCGCCGCGAAAGTCGGGAGCAAGCTGTAGGATGCCTCTCTGTAATGCCTCACCACGTAGCTGTCTTCCCAATCGGATGGCTTTCCGACTGGGGCTGCTGCTCTGTCCTCCGGGATGATTGGACAAGGTTCAAGCGCAGAACCTGGCTGTGCTGATCGCTTACTCACGAGTAGACCACTCGGGGGTCGCTTACTCTCGAGTAGATCACATCGGGGTCACCAGATGTAGGACTCGGGGCCGCAGAGGGCCGGAGGTCCCGGAGGAGACTGATCAAGAAACGATACGAGGCAGCATGGAGGAGGATAAGATCAGTGGTTTATTGGGAAAAAGGCATCATCATATATAGGAGTAAAAGTGCAACGGTGGCAAAAACAGTCATCTGACAGAAATCACATCACCTGTTTACTCGGGTTAATTGGGAATCTCTCAGAGGGAAGTTAGTTAACTTGGCCAAACACAGACTGGGGAAAACACCATTGTTTGGGGATTAGGCAGGGGTAAACATGGCATCTGTTTACACCCGGGGTAAAGTTGAGCTTGGAGATGAGTGATTATTCTAATGGGTAACTGGGTTAGCTATTCGCTCTCTCAGCAGATCCGCTGGTCAGGTCAGGAAATTGGGTGAATCAAACCCTATCATTTATCCACCCCCCTAAATTTCTCTGCCCGCAGAGCCCACGGCTCAAGGAGCGTTCCCCCGAAGTGGCCTCTGCGCGGGCCGTTCCATGCCACTGGGGCATGGGGAAACCACAACACCTCATAGTACAGACACCAAGAAATGATGTCCGCATTATCATAGGAGATTGGAATGCCAAAGTAGGAAATCAAAAAGTAAATGGAATAACAGGAAAGTTTGGTCTTGGAACACAGAATGAAGCAGGGCAATGATTGATAGAGTTCTGCCAAGATAATGCACTGGTTATAGCAAACACCCTCTTCCAGCAACACAAGAGGCGACTTCACATATGGACATCACCAGATGGCCAACATCAAAACCAGATTGATTACATACTCTGCAGCCAAAGATGGGGAACCTCCATACAATCAGAAAAAACGAGACCTGGAACAGACTATGGTTCATATCATAATCTACTGATCGCAAAATTCAGGCTTAGACTAAAAAATAATAATAGGAAAAACAATTAGGCCAGACAGGTATGACCTAGACAACATCCCTAAGGAATACATGGTGGAGGCGTGGAAACCCCCCCCCAACAAGTTGGGTACTCATTTTACCAACCTCGGAAGGATGGAAGGCTGCCTGACTCAACTTTGTGCCCAACTCAAGATTAAACTCACAAATTTTTGTTTTCAGTACAGCATGAAATAAGGATGTATGTGACTTTACCTTTAAAATACCTTGGACAATTAGAATACCAGAGATGTACTCAGAAAGTGGATAAATGTAATAAACAAGGATCCTATAATAAATAGTATAGCAATAAAAGGGTCTATCCAAATGATTTAGCCTTCCTTGAAGAGAAAGCAAAGATTACTCTCAGTACTTTTCTAGCTTGTGGAAGTTTATTTGTACCTGCTTTTAGAAAGCAGTCAGTAATAATCAACTTTTAGTGTAAGCTCAGAGTCCAGAGTATTATATATGACAACATTGTGGTTTTTACTTTAGCAAACCAAGAGAAGTGCACTTTCATGTTTTATTAATATTAAGGGATTTTGCAACTGTATCTGGGTAGAAAGTAATTTTTTTAAAAAAAAAATGAAATGAATGGGTCTAAAACCGTGGTTCCCAAAGGGGTACCATGGTACATGTTGAGGAACATTAGAACATAAGAACATAAGAACATAAGAACAGCCTTGCTGGAACAGGCCACAGCCCATCCAGTCCAGCATTCTGTCTCACACAGTGGCTCACCATTTCCTTCAGGGTATTCCCAAGCAGATGCCTTCACCTGCTTAGGATTCCCTGGAAATGATATTGAGAGATATCCTGCCTATCTCTCCAACCCGGAGGTTGTCCTTAAGTATCCATAATTATAGCCATTGATACTCTTGTCCTCCATGAACTTGTCTAATCCTTTCTTAAAGCTGTCAAGACTGACAGGTGTCACCACTTCTTCTGGCAGGGAGTTCCATAGACCAGTAATCCTCTGGGTGAAAAAGTACTTTCTCTTATTTGTTTGAGAACTAGTACCCAAAAGTTTCATGGAGTGTCCCCTAGTTCTAGTGTTATGCGATAGGGAAAACAGTTTTTCCTTATCTACTTTGTCCACACCGTGCATGATTTTATAAACTTCAATCAGGTCACCTCTTAGACGTCGTCGTTCAAGAGTGAAGAGGCCCAACCGTTGCAGCCTCAAATGGTAAGGAAGGTGTTCCAGTTGCCTAATCATTCTGGTTGCCCTCCTCTGCACTTTTTCCAGCTCCATAATATCCTTCTGGAGGTATGGCGACCAGAACTGTACACAGTATTTTTAGTGTATGGGACCAAAGACAACAGGACAACCGAAGGGTTGGTTTAACACAGGTTTATTGCATGGTGTTCCGGTGAAGCATGGGGGTAATGGTGGTGGTACATCTCATTATATACTGAGGACTATACATTTGAATCTTGCAGCACGGTAGCTCATTGGCTACTGTCGGCGTGGCCTCGCCCAGGCACGCCTTACTCTCGCAGTTGTATCTTCTTCCTGCTGAATGCGAGTATCTTCATTCTGCTGAATGCGGAGGCATTTCCCGCGGCTGTCCGTGATTGAGCAATGTGAACCATGTGAGGCTGAACGCTCGCAGCTGCCCCAAGGGGTTGCTTGCTCGCGTTCCTTTCAGCTGAGATACATTGTAATTGTGATGGAACATTTATATCTTGATAGCTTTACAGTACATTGATATGCATACATAACACCATTCCAGATGGGGCCTCACCATAGATTTATAAAGAGGCAAAATGACACTTGCTGACTTATTTTCTATACCCTTCCTAATGATCCCTAGCATTGAGTTTGTTTTTTTCACTGCTGAGGCACACTGGGTTGACACCTTCATTGAGTTGTCCACCAGGACACCAAGGTCCCTTTCCTGGTTTGTCGCAGAGAGTTCAGACCCCATCAGTTTATAAATGTAATTGGGGTTCTTTGCCCCAACATGCATCACTCTGCACTTACTAATGTTGAAACTCATTTGCCACTGTTTTGCCCACTCCCCCAGTGTCGAGAGATCCCTCTGGAGCTCCTCACAATCTCTCACAGTTTTCACTACCCTGTATAATTTAGTGTCGTCAGCAAATTTGGCTACCTTGCTTTTTACTCCTACCTCTAGATCATTTATGAAGAAGTTGAAAAGCAGGGGTCCCAGTACTGAACCTTGGGGGAAAGCATTGATTATGCTGTCATAGATGTGAATAAAATAATGTGTCATAGATGTAAATAAAACATGTGAAAATTATGCAGAAGTATATATTCACCATTATCTTGTTCATTTTCCATGTGACTTGGGCATGGTCAATACTGACAGTTAGAGAATGACGGTTATAGATGTCTGTCTGCTGTTAGCTCTGAATTTAATATTCACATGGTGAATTACTATTCAAGAGACCACCTAACAGCAACAATAAAACTGGAGGAAATAGGGATAGGAAAGTTTAATTGTTTCACCCAATGTTGTGACTATGAGAAAATATCACCCAACTCTTCAAGTTACTATTAGAATAGGAAAGAAAGTCTTCACTTACACTTGTTATTGATTAGGTAAAGGTAAAGATTTCCCTTGCTCAAGAGCTAGTCATATCCGACTCTAGGGTCCAGTGCTCATCTCTGTTTCAAAGCCGAAGAGCCAGCGCTGTCTGCTTCTGCAGACATTTCTGTGGTCATGTGGCAGGCATAACTAGACATCGGAGCACACAGAACACTGTTTACCTCCCCACCGAAGTGGTCCCTATTTATCTACTTGAAATTTCTTGCTTTAGAACTGCTAGGTTGGCAGGAGCTGAGACAAAGACAGGAACTCATTCCGTCCTGCAGTACTCTGGAATCGAACTGCTGACCTCCTGCTTTCCAGTCAGTGTCTTAACCACTTGAGCAACTGCAGTCCCTTGTTATTGTTATTGATTAGCAAGTTTTGCAATCTGTAAAGAATTTGTTGTTGTTTTATCCTCAATAACCTTTTTGGAATAATCTAATTGCCCATAGAGAATCTTTTCATAGCAAATTGTATGAGAATTTATCACTCAATTATATTTTTAAGTGTATTCTTGTATCCTGGAATATGCACTTTGCAACAGGACTTCTACCATTTAAAATAGTGATTCTCAACGTTAAAGCCTCTTAAGGCTCCCAGAAGCATTTATCATTAGTTGTGCTGGCCAAGATTTCTGGGAACCATAGTCCAAGAACATCTGGGGTCCCAAAGTTGAGAATCACTGATCTAGAGATTGAGAACACATGTCCCACTAAATGTTTTCCTACATCATGTCCTCTTCTGTGAGGGTCAGAAATGGGTGCAACAAATGCTTAGTATAATTCCCTGTAGAAGCTGTGTTCAAAGAGAAGCACAAGATGTGGGCTGGAACAGTCCCTTACCGCAATGGCACACAGTGTGAGATGAACATGGAAAAGTACTATACGGCCCATATTGAAAGTTACTGACAGATGAAGCAATCGTTGTTTGAAGGTACAAAGATTTCTCCCTACAGGTATTCTGGGAGAGAAAAAGTCAACTATGGGAAAGAAGTCACTAAAATAATTACACTGAATCCTCACATTCTCTTAGGATCATTGGGAGAATGTCTATTCAATATACAACATGTTAACGGAACTCCTGGAAACTAGTTATGAAGAGGGCTGCAGAGAAGAATATTCCTCAAAATATAAACAATAATAGTGAGAGGATAATGATAGCTATACAATGGTGGGGTAAATCTGTCTTTTCACATTCCTGTTTTTTCAGGCACATATTTGTTTCATTCTACTTCTCTATTTGGCTCAAGTGGTTAAGACGCTGAACTCTATGACTGGAAGGTTGGAGTTTGATTTCCGAGTACAGTACTGCATGGCGGAGTCAGCTCCCGTCTCTGTCCCAGCTGCTGTCAACCTAGCAGTTCAAAAGCAAGAAATTGCAAGTAGATAATTAGGTACCACATCAGTGGGAAGGTAAACAGCGTTCCATGCACTCTGGTTTTGAGGCATGCCTGCCATGTGTCCACATAAACATCTGCAGATGCAGACAGAGCTGGCTCTTTGGCTACAAAAAGACATGAGTGCTGAACCCTAGAGTCAGATACAACTGGCTATCGATCAAGGGCGATCTTTACCTTTTACCTTTACTTCTTCGTTGGGACTGCGGTAGCTTAGTGGTTATGATGCTGAACTTGATGACTGAAAGTTTGGCAGTCAGTAGTTCGAGACCTGAGTGCTGCACGATGGAGTGAGCTCCGATCTCTGTCCCAGTTCATGCCAACCTAACAGTTCAAAAGCAAGAAATTGCAATTAGATAAGTAGGTATCACTTCAGTGGGAAGGTAAAAAGCGTTCCAAGCACTCCAGTGTCTAGGCATGCCTGTCACATGACCATGGAAATGTCTGCAGACACAGACACCGCTGACTCTTCGGCTATAAACGGAAGTAAGCACCGAACCCTAGAGTCAGATATGACTGGCTTTCAAGCAAGGATGACCTTTACTTTACCTTATGTTGTGTTCTGATGGTTTTATTGTACACATGGATTACAATGTATCTGAGCCAATGTAACCTTGCCTATAGCAACAATGTAACCTTCAGCTGTATCATATAAACCCTGTAATAGGACGCGAGCTAATGACCACCAGCTGGCAGCAGCGAGCGTCCAAGCTCTCTTGGTCCGAACTCATCAAAGGCAACAGCGCGGGAAGTTTTCCCGCCACCACCTACACCTGGACAAGAAGGGCGTGACCTGCAATGACGTCACGCAGACAGTAGCCAATGGGCTACCATGGCACCACGTTCAAATGTATTACTGCTGTATATAAAGAGCTATCGATCCGCCATTACCTCATGTTCCCTCTGTCCACGATGCAATAAACCTGAGTTAACCCAGCCCGAGGCTGTGTCCTGTGTCTTGGTTTGCATACACCAAATTGGCGACGAAGGTGGGATTATGGATCCCCACGGAACAGCCAGGGCACAGAGCGGTTTCAACATCACCAAACCGCAAGACTGGGAGCTGCTTGAGATGGATTTCCAGGCGGCCCTGGTGGAACTCAGAGTCAAAGGAGAAGACGAGGAGAGGAAGAGGGCCATCCTCACCAGAATGCTCGGGATGGAAACCAAGCGGACGCTGGTGGGCATAATCGCTCCGAAGAAGGTGAGCGACTTTAAGGCGAGCGACATCATGAAACTGCTGCGAGAGCGGTTCTGCCCCTCGAGGGCAATGTTTCCCGCTCGGAGCGCGTTTTGGAGGCGAGTCCAAGCGCCGGATGAGTCGGTTGAGGCATTCGTGGCCGCCATGAGGATAGCCGCCGCCCCCTGTAAATGGGGCGATATCCTGGAGATGGTCCTCAGGGACGGCGTGTTGTGTGGCCTGAAAGACAAGGAGGTACAGCGCAGCTTGATGAATAAGGAGCCGCCACCCACGCTGGCAGAGGTCATAGAGGCCGCGGAAGCCGCAGAGTCCACGAATGCTGGAGTGGACGAGATGCACCAGTGGCGTGAGTGGCGTCCTAGAGCCGGCAAGGCGGAAAATTCGGTGCACGGGAAGACCGGACAGTCGGTGCACGCGACTCGACGGGCCTCAAAGTCGTCTACGGAAGGCAGCGACGGCGAGGAGGTCCAGAAGGTCCGGAAGGGTGGTCGACGCTGCGAGGGTTGCGGAGCGGCCCACGAGCGCGCGAGATGCCCGTTCAGGAAGGCCGAGTGTTACACCTGCGGCCGTCGGGGGCACATCGCCAAGGCGTGCAGAAAGCGGAAAGAGGGCCGGAGGCAGTCACAAGACCGCGCGGCCAGACCGGACCGTCCAGCGAGGCCCAAAGATGGCACCCAGACCACGAGGAAGCAGGACGGCGTGGGCCGCGTCTCGGACGGCAGCGAGGACAACGCCCCAGTGTTCAGCGTGTCCGCGGGACAGTCCCATTACTTCGTTGAGGTATTAGTACAAGGGGCCCCTATTAAGATGGAAATTGACTCGGGGTCCTCCTATTCCATAATTCCCCAGAAAGAGTTCCTGAAAATCGACCCCCACGTGCGGCCCAAGCTTAAAGCGTTGAGGTCCACGCTACGGGACGTACAGGGAAACAGCATTCCGGTGTTGGGGGTCGGGAAATTTCGGGTCAATTTTAAGAGACATTCTGCGGAACTGCCCCTAGTTGTCCTCAAGGGGGGAAGCTGTAGCCTCCTAGGGACACAGTGGTTTCAGCCTTTAGGTTTGTTCATAGGGGGGGTGCATACCGTGGGGGGGACCCTATACAAGCGGTTTGCGATGCGCATCCCGCCGTTTTTAAGAAAGGACTCGGGAAGTTCAAGGGACCCCCTGTAGCTTTCGACATAGACCCGGAGGTCCGCCCGATAAGACTCAAACCACGCAGGGTGCCGTTCGCACTCAAGGACAAGATAGAGGCGGAACTGGACAAACTGGTGGGCCAGGGGATTCTTATTCCTGTTGATTCCGCGGAGTGGGAAACTCCAATTGTAACGGCTCTCAAGGCTAACGGGGAGGTGCGCATTTGCGCTGATTATAAGTGTACAATTAACAAGGCGATCCGCCCTAATGCATACCCGGTGCCAGTGATCAGCCACCTTTTGGCCAGGCTAAATGGGGGAAAGTGTTTCGCTAAACTCGATTTGGCACAAGCCTATCAGCAACTTCCTGTGACCCCCGCCACGGCCGCGGCACAAACGATAGTTACACATAAGGGAGCGTTCCAGGTGTCGCGGTTACAGTTCAGCGTGAACTCGGCACCCGGCCTTTTTCAATCGCTTGTGGAACGCCTCCTAAAGGGCCTGGAGGGGGTGTTGCCTTATTTTGATGACGTGTTGATAACAGGGGGGAGTGAGGCTGAACTAGCAAAAAGGTTGGACAAAGTACTGACCGTGTTCGAGAAAGCGGGGCTGAGATTGAGGAAGGATAAATGTGTTTTTTTCGAAACCGAAGTCGAGTTTTTAGGGTTCCGGATCACACCCGAGGGGATTAAACCGTCTAAATCCAAGGTAGCAGCCATTAAAAAGGCCCCTCGCCCCACATCCAAAACCGAGCTACAGTCCTTCCTGGGGCTCCTCAATTTTTACCATACATTCCTCCCGCGGAAGGCGTCCGTGGCCGAACCGCTCCATCGGTTACTTAAAAAGGAGGAGACATGGATGTGGGGTGATGAGCACGAGAGGGCGTTCAAAGAGCTAAAGCAACTCCTAACATCTGAGGCAATCCTGACGCATTTCGACCCCAAACGGCCAGTGGTCCTGGTGTGTGATGCATCCCCGGTGGGGGTGGGGGCGGTGCTTTGCCACGTGTTGGAGGACGGACGGGAGGCCCCGGTAGCGTTTTACTCAAGGTCCCTGTCCCAAGCGGAGCGAAATTACGCACAAACCGACAGGGAAGCGTTAGCAATAGTAGCGGGGACCAAAAAATTTCACGATTTTTTGTATGGCCGCCCGTTCAAAATCGTGACCGATCACAAGCCGCTGTTAGGGATTTTCACGGCAAGCAAGCCCACGCCGCAGATCCTGTCCCCGAGAATGCTGCGATGGGCTATTTTCCTCAACGCGTACCAACATGAGTTGGAGTACAGGCCCGGAAAGGAGATCAGCCATGCTGATGCGTTTTCGAGATCCCCTCTGCCCTTGTCGGACGACCAAAAGGCGAGAGCAGAAAGAGACCGCCAGGTGTTGCTAATTGAGGTTTTAGACGCACCCCCAATAGTACCAGCCGACGTTGCTAGGGCGACTGGCAAGGACAGGACGCTGGAGAAAGTCAGTTCATGGGTGCAGAAGGGGTGGCCGGCTTCGTCCCCGAGTACAGAGTTCGACCCATTCTTTAGGAAAAAGCTAGAGTTGTCCCTAGAGAGGGGGTGCCTTCTGTGGGGCCAACGGGTGGTGGTCCCGACGCCCCTGCGGACGAGGGTGCTCGAACTGCTGCACGTCAGCCACCCGGGCATAGTTCGTTCAAAGGCGCTGGCCCGGAGTTACTTCTGGTGGCCACAGCTGGACGCGGACATTGAGCACATGGTCGGCACTTGCGAGGCTTGCCAGGGATCCCGACCTGAGGCGGCCCGTCTCCCGCATAGGGAGTGGGACACAGCACGGGGGCCGTGGTCCAGAGTGCACGTGGATTTCGCTGGCCCATTCCAAGGAACCATGTTTCTCCTGGTGGTGGATGCGTTCTCCAAGTGGCTGGAGGTTATCCCAGTAAAGAGCACGTCCTCCGCCACGACAATTAGCCAGCTAAGGAGGGTCTTTTCCACTTTCGGTTTACCCGACACTTTGGTCAGCGATAACGCTAGTTGTTTCACCTCCGCCGAGTTCGGGGCATTCATGGAGGTAAACGCCATTCGGCATGTCACATCCGCACCGTTTCACCCGGCCACGAATGGCCAAGTGGAACGGCTGGTGCGGACAACGAAGGAGGCGCTGCGGCGCATGGGCCCGGGGGACCTGAATCACCAAGTATGCCAGTTCCTCTTAGCGTATAGGGTAACCCCCTTAGCGTCAGGCTACTCGCCGGCGGAGCTCTTGATGCGGCAAAAACTGACCACGATCCTGTCCAGGCTAGACCCGACGAGAGTCGAGGATAAAGGTAAAAACATAGGGTTGGCAGTCTCGAAAGGTTTCGCCGCCGGGGACCCTGTTCACTGCAGGAACTATTCCAGCGCAGGGCCAGCCTGGGTGCCAGGGACGGTTGTAGAACAGACGGGGCCAGTGTCGTACCGGGTCGAGACTAACACCGGCCTCCTTTGGAGGAGGCACGCATACCAACTGAGGCACCGAGTGAGCGGGCCAGTCAGTGGGGCTCAGCAACAGGATTCAGCGTTAGGGTTCTCCCCCACCCGCTTAACCCAAGGGGGAGACAGCAGTGGACAACAGTCCCAAGCAAGGGGGGAAGGATGCAGTAGCAGCGGCCCCGACTCATATCCTTTTGATACGCCAGTCCTATCAGGGGCCGGGGAAGGGGGAGAGGAGTTCGCGACCGCTGCCCCCGATTGTGATTTTGATTTTGATTTTGCGAGCCGGGGGGGTTTTCAGGAGTGTTCCCCCACCCATCCAAGCGAGAAGAGGGGTTTTTCGTTAGCCCCCAGTGCCCCCGGTTCCTCCCTAAGAAAGAGCACACCTCCCAACAACGCCGCGGAGCCGCGGCAAGTCACTAACGAGTCTCCCTCTCATATTGCAGGACAGGAAACCAGGGGACAAAGAGAAGGTAGCAAACCCGGGGAGAGGCAGCCCGCATCGAGACCCCAGCGTGTTCGAAATAAGCCATCTTGGCTGAGAGACTTTGTCTCCTAAGGGGGGGAGTGTGTTTAAGTGTGGGCTCGAGACTTTGTCTCGTCCTAGGGGGGAGGGGTGTTGTGTTCTGATGGTTTTATTGTACACATGGATTACAATGTATCTGAGCCAATGTAACCTTGCCTATAGCAACAATGTAACCTTCAGCTGTATCATATAAACCCTGTAATAGGACGCGAGCTAATGACCACCAGCTGGCAGCAGCGAGCGTCCAAGCTCTCTTGGTCCGAACTCATCAAAGGCAACAGCGCGGGAAGTTTTCCCGCCACCACCTACACCTGGACAAGAAGGGCGTGACCTGCAATGACGTCACGCAGACAGTAGCCAATGGGCTACCATGGCACCACGTTCAAATGTATTACTGCTGTATATAAAGAGCTATCGATCCGCCATTACCTCATGTTCCCTCTGTCCACGATGCAATAAACCTGAGTTAACCCAGCCCGAGGCTGTGTCCTGTGTCTTGGTTTGCATACACCAAACCTTATTTCCCTATTAATTTGCATTTTTCAAAAAACCTGCACAAAAATATGCATGCAATTTCCCACAATATATACATTGGAGATTCAAAAGTTAAAGAGGAAAGAAAATATTGGATTTCACCATTTTCCCTTCAATGAGTTCAAGTTGGCATATTTTGCTCTTTCTTACCACTCAATCATCACAGTAGCCCTATAACCATACCTGTCAACCCGCGGCTCCAGAAAAAACGGGACCTGCGCAGATTGCTTGTGCGCAGGTCGCTTTCCATGCATGCGTGGAAGCGCTCCGCCGCTTGCACAGCCCCTACGCAGGCGGTGTAGCAGCTTCCACACATGCATGGAAGGGTTTTACACTTGTGTAGAACCCTTCCACGCATGTGTGGAAGCACTCCGCCGCTTGTGTAGGGGCTTCGCAAGCGGCGGAGTGCTTCCACGCATGCGTGGAAAGTGTTTCCCCCGCTGCCAAATTACAGGGTTTTGGCAGCGCAGGGCGGGTTATGACGTCAATCGGCATCAAATTCCGTGGTAATCCCGGCCAAATCGGGATGGTTGACAGGTATGCCTATAACATAGGTCTAGACAAGGAGGTTTAACTGGCTTCAAGCTGCCCTGTGAGATTCATGGCATAGTGGAATTTGAACCCAGTTCTCTTGAGACTTAGTCCAGCATTTTAACTGCTATTCCATACTGGCTACACAATTGCAATATGATTGCATTGATACTGTGTGCATAAGATGATCAATAGACAAAGTATGAGTCTACAAGTTTCACACATGCTTTAATCTTCAAAAGGGTACCTTTCTTTTCCTTTCTGGAATATGCAGCAAACAATCTGAACCAACTAGGCATGAATCAACTAACCTCTGTTTGCTAATGACTGATTCATTTAAGGTTGTGCCATCTGTCCTCTTTGTCAGACAGAATTGCAATTTTTATGATGCTTTTTGGGATAATTTTTTTGTATTTTTTATCTTATAGATGTGCCTAAGAAAATCGATGCTTAGAAAGAAAATATTTCTCTGAACTGCTAAAATCACAAGGCTTCAATTTTCAATCTTCTCCTGAAATATAAAAAATAATAATATATGAAATATGTCTGTATTATCTTCAAGAGGCAGTATGGTATAGTGAATAGCGTGTCAGACTAGGACCCAGGAGACCTGGGTTCAAACACTTGCTATTCAATGGAAAGGCACTGGGGAGAGAGGTGTATATGCAGTAAATTCACTCCTTGGACATTTTACATACTCTGGAAACCCTCCGGAAGAAGAGCCTTGCTGGCGCAGCAATTAAACTGCTGTACTGCAACCAAAATGTTGTGAGTTCAATCCTGACTGGGGATTAAGGTTGACTCATCCTTCCATCCTTCCGAGTTTGATAAAATGAGTACCCAGCTTGTTGAGGGCAAAATGCTAACTACCTGTAAACTGCCCAGAAACTGCACTAAGCACTATGGGGTGATAAGGTAAAGATAAAGGTCACCATTGCTCGAAGACCAGTCATATCCAACTCTAGGGTTCAGTGCTCATCTTTGTTTATGGCCAAAGAGCCAGAGCTGTCTGCATCTGCAGACATTTCCGTGGACATGTGGCAGGCATGTCCTGTGGCAGGCATGCCTCGACTCTAGACTGCAAGGAATGCTGTTTACCTTCGCATTGAAGTGGTACCTATTTATCTACTTGCAATTTCTTGCTTTTGAACTGCTAGGTTGTCAGGTTGGTATTGTATAACTTACAGGCAATAGGGTTTATTTGAACTGTCTGCAACATCCGATATAAATCTGTGATATTTATTTACTCTATCAGTACTTAACAGAACAAACACAGTCAGCAGTTTGTTCATTGATTTTTTTTTATTTATTCTGTTGCAGAACCAATGAATACAACATAGAGGAAACTTTTGCAATGTGTCTCTGAGGAGTTGCAGACTCAGCAACCAACTAGTCAGAAGCAGTGGTGTAAAAGAGTTAAGGGCTGTTGTCCATGTCGTTTCCTCTATGTTGTACAGTATTCATTGATTCTGCAATATATACTGTATAATACCTACACAGCAGATTAAAAGTTGACTGTAGATATTCCTTCCATCTATAAAAACCGAATCTTGTGACCTTCTGCAGTTGTGAATGAAACATTTTTTTAATTGAGCTGGTTTTAATTTATAATAATCAAACCACAGCTGCCATTTGTTCACAAGGGCTTTCAATCAAGCAAAAGGTCTTGTAAACAAATGGGAGAAGCAGATGTGGAAAAATTTTGCAGGTTGTTTTTTTTTTTTTTTAAGGAACTGCGGTGGCTCAAGTGGTTACGATGCTGAATCTGATGACTGGAAGGTCGGAGTTCGATGCTCAAGTACTGCACGATGGAGTGAGCTCCCGTCTCTGTCCTAGCTCCTGCCAACATTTTTTATTGTTTTTTATTTATCTGAAACATGCTTTAATCAATCACTGTATCTGTTCAAAAAACTATATATTTGCAGGAAGGAATCTACAAAACTGTACTTTTCCTGAATGGAGTTGAGAGGAAGCTTAGAGAGAACCAAGACGAACAGATTGGGAAGGGGGGGGGGAGGAAGGAATCTCAAAGATCTATGATGTTTCAGTTATGTTTGAGGGACATGGGTAGAGTTTAACATTAGCTTGCTATATTCCAAGGTACTCAACTTGGAATAAGACCTACTGAACAGAACATATTATGAGTAATGTCCTAACTATTATTTGGTGAACAGCCATAGGTCAAGGATGGTCTGCCATTTTGCAAATGAACCCAGGTTCTCTGGAACAAATCCAGATAGGGCATGGAAAGCTTACTGTTCAAAACCGTGGACGGTTACTGCCAAATGTCATTTAGCCAAGTACACCAATTAGTTTACTCACTTTTATTGAAATTCAAAATAGACCTACCTTAACAACGGTTAAGGATCAAACGAGCCAAAATAGCACTGGCAAGGGGCAAATCCAATTAGAACCCTAATTAAATGTTTCTCACAACTTGCTACTGGGCCACAAGGTGTGAACCTCTGTCAACCACCTGCTTCTGCAGAAGCGTGTTGTTGACCCGATCTGGATGTAATCCTATCTAAGTAAGTGGGCTGGTCATACAAGTTTGGCTAACCTTGTCCTCCCTATGGCCAGCCAACTGGATTTGCCCTATTAAGTAGTAATGCAGTTGCCCCTTACCAGTGCTATCTGCCAAAAGTGACCAAAACCTTGTCACAATGAGAAACCCCCTAAGTCACCCATCGGCAGACAGTGTGGAGTGGGCGAAAAAGCAAGAACCAAGGTGCCAATCATGTTCAAGCCAAAAATTCCCACCCGGCCTCTGAGGCGACCAAACGAATCACACTGTGACCTAAGGGAGGGGGTGGTGGCCAAACTCGTCCCTGGCCCAGCCGAACTGTAAAGAGTGGGGCCGTTGGCTCGGCCACCCCTTATATAGGGGTAGCCGGCCACGCCCCCGACTCCATCATGCTGTGCCATGCCTCAGGGGCAGGGCCAGCAAAGCGCGCGGTGGCCATTTTGGCTCCGCACGTTCCTTGCTGTACCCACACCCCAATAACGACATGGACACATAGTTTGGATTGAAAATTGGGCCACTTTTATTGAAATTCAAAATAGACCTACCTTAACAACGGTTAAGGATCAAACGGGCTGAAATAGCACTGGCAAGGGGCAAATCCAATTAGAACCCTAATTAAATGTTTCTCACAACTTGTTAAGGTAAAGGTAAAGGTTTCCCTTGCTCGAAAGCCAGTCATATCCGACTCTAGGGTGCAGTGCTCATCTCTGTTTCTAAGCCGAAGAGCCAGCACTGTCTGCTTCTGCAGACGTTTCCGTGGTCATGTGGCAGGCATGACTAGACACCGGAGCTCATGGAATGCTGTTACCTTCCCACTGAAGTGGTCCCTATTTATCTACTTGCAATTTCTTGCTTTCAAACTGCTAGGTTGGCAGGAGCTGGGACGAAGACGGGAGCTCATTTCCATCCTGCAGTACTCGGGAATTGAACTGCTGACCTTCCGCTTCCCAGTCAGTGACTTAGCCACTTGAGCCACTGCAGTTATTGTAGTAACAACTTGTACTGTAGTAACAACTTGTAGTACTGCAGTAACAACTTGTTATTGGGCCACAAGGTGTGAGACTCTGTCAACCAGCTGCTTCTGAGGAAGCGTGTTGTTGACCCGATCTGGATGTAATCCTATCTAAGTAAGTGGGCTGGCCATACAAGTTTGGCTAACCTTGTCCTCCCTATGGCCAGCCAACTGGATTTGCCCTATTAAGTAGTAATGCAGTTGCCCCATACCAGTGCTATCCGCCACACGGGGAGGAGTGAACGACTCACCACCCCACCATGACCACGCACGCAGTCAACAGGCACGTTTGCAGGGAGTGTTAAGAATAGATCCATACCCCCGGCTGACAAGTGCACTCCATCACCGTGATACAGACAGCGGTCTTGTATGTGGATCAGGGGATGTGGGACCACAGTCCCCAAAGCGTTGGCATAAAGGAAACGGGCCACTGCCCTGTCCATGGACCTGCGGGCCCGGTTGCGTGCAAGGATGTCAAGAAGATGTCCCTATCTCCGGCCGATAAATGCACCCCATCACCCTGATACAGACTGCGGTCTTGTATGCAAGTCAGGGGATGTGGGACCACTGTCCCCAAGCCGTTGGCATAAAGGTAACGGGCCACTGCCCCCTCCACGGACCTGTGGGCCCGGTTGCGTGCAAGGATGTCGAGAATAGGTCCATATCTTTGGTTGATAAATGCACCACGTCACCGCGATACAGACTGCGGTCTTGTATGCGGATCAGGGGATGTGGGACCACTGTCACCAAAGCATTGGCATAAAGGTAACGGGCCACTGCCCTGTTCACGGACCTGTGGGCCCGGTAGCGTGCAAGGATATCAAAAAGAGGTTCATATTTCTGGCTGAGGAATGCACCCCGTCACCGCGATACAGACTGCGGTTTTGCCCTGTTCCCGGACCTGCGGGCCCAGTCAACACCAGAAGGATCAATACCCCCCCCGGTAGGACACACATGGTACCATCTGAGCCAAATGCTCCACCCTGTGGCCAGTACTGACCCAACAGGGTGATAGGAGCGGTGGACCACTGCCCCCGAAGCCCGTTCGGGCACATACCGGGCTACTGCCCTATGAGCACAAGGGTGTCGGACTACTGTCTCAGAACCACGCACTCCGAACTACCGGGCTACTGCCCATAGGGAACAAGGAATGCTGGAGTACTACCCCCGAACCCTGCTCTTCAAAGACCGGGCTACTGACCTGCGAGCACAAGGATGTTGGGCTACGGGCCATGACCCATGTTTGGACTACTGTCCACTAACCATGTTGGACTACTGCCCCAGGACCCTGATGGACTACTGTCCATGAACAATGCTGGGCTCCTACCCACTAACCAGGTTGGAGCATAGACTCCGAACCAGTTGGACCACTGTCCAAGCACAGGATTGGTACAAAAGACCAGGCTACTGCCCGATCAGAACAAGGGGTGTTGGACTACTGTCCTCGAACCCTATCCGGCCAAAAACTGGGCTACTGCCCTGGCACCCTGGCAGGGTGTTGGACTACTGTCCCAGAAACATGGGCGCCAAAGTACCGGGCTAATGACGGACAACTGTCCCCAACCCTGCTCGGTCAAATACCGGGCTAACGCCCTGTGAGCAGAAGGAAATGGGACTACTGCCCCAGAACCATGCATGCCGAACCACCAGGCTACTTCCCTGTGAACAGTAGGGGTGTGGAACTGCTGTCCTCAAACCATCTACTACAAAACACCGGGCCAGGGCACTGTAAACAGACCACCGTGCCCAGTCGACACGACTAGTTGCCAATGCAGAACAAGGGCTGTCGGGTGATTGACCCCGGGACCCCTTAGGCAGGTTCCGGGCTACTGTCCAGTGAACAGACTGCCAATCCCAGTGAATACAGGATGCGCACTACCCCATCATCAGCGTGATGGAGGGACCCCTTGAGGTTGTATGGTCGGGAACTACTGGCCAGCGAGGACCCATAAGGGCAAGGCCCCTACGTCTAGCGAGGGGCAATTACGAGCCCATGCTAAATGCTAAATTGATCCCTCCCAAATGAAAGACGAACTTGTCAGTCAGACTGGGGTCCCCAAGACACCTCAGGAAGGGAACAGTCCCTGCCCCCTCCTCCCGCGGGATCCATACCACCTCCAGTGCGCAACGGCGCGGAGCTCCAAATGCATGCCCCTTGGGGACAAGGCAGCATAGCGGACCGACCAATCAATACTGCTGCGACGAACTCTCCACGCTCACACCAGCATCTCCGCGTGTCCATGGGCTGAAAGATAAAGGGAAGGACAGAACCAGCAAGGAGCCACTGGAATAATGGGAGCCCAGCCAATCAAAATGGATGGACCCCCACCGTCCCCTGTGTGGGCCACTACCATGTGACCCTTATGGGAGAAATACATTGCCAAATGAACTCAAGCGAATCCAAAGCAGCGAGGGTGGCCCAGAGCCCAGTAAAAAATGACATTACGTCGGGGACGGGGGGACTGCCTCCCGGTATAAAGAGAGAACCATGTGAGGTGGTAAACTCAGCTAAATAGGCCACCAGGCAAGGGCCGAGCCATTACGGGCATATCGCTAACAAACACTGAGAAGGCACCATGTGTATGTAGGCAAGCCTGACGGGCGAGGGTAGCCTAGGACGGACCCACCCCAAGCAGGGCCATGCGGCCTTAAGTCCGTTCCGGGCAGGCGACATGGGGCAGGGGCTTGCACGCAGCCTCAATGTAGCTCCCCAGCAGCCGGGGCTGTGGGGAGAAGATGCGCCACCCTGCGAGCCCTCCTGCTCGTTGGGTGGGCCTGGTCGGAAGCCAGCGTGGCCTCCATGCTGGGGGCAGCTTGGGCCTGCGCCGGCGTGTGTGGGCGTCGTGCAAACGTGGCACTGCTAGGTGCGGCCCTCATCTTTGGCACCCTGAGTGCCCAACCAAGTGCGGTAAGGAGCGCCGTACGGCCAAGCCCATTTTAGGTGAAAGGCCAATAGCAGGGCTCGCCCTCTGCGAGCCAAGCGAAAGAGGGAGCGCCGCCCATCTGGAGCCGGCCACGAGGGTCTGCTCGGAGCGGGCGGAGCACCAGGCAGCAAGCGAGCCACACAGGAGACGCGGCTGTGAGCCCGTTCCCGGGCAGGCAGCCTGCGACGGAGGCTCAAGCAAGACCTGGCTGGGCGCCAAACTCGTCCATGGCCCAGCCGAACTGTAAAGAGCTGGGCCATTGGCTCGGCCACCCCTTATATAGGGGTAGCCGGCCACGCCCCCGACTCCATCATGCTGTGCCGTGACTCAGGGCGGGGCCAGCAAAGCATGCTGTGGCCATTTTGGCGCCATGTGTTCCTTTGTTTGCCATTCTAAAATAAAACTCCTGTGGCTTAGTGGTTATGACGGGATGAGCTCCTGTATCTGTCCCAGCTCCTGTCAACCTAGCAGTTTGGAAGCAAGAAATTTCAAGTAGATAAATAGGTACCACTTGGGTGGAAAGGTAAACAGCATTCCGTGCACTCCTGTGTCTAGGCATGCCTGCCACATGTCCACGGAAATATCTGCAGTGCTGGCTCTTTGGCAATAAACAGAAATGAGCACCAAACCCTAGAGTCAGATACAACTGGATTTTGAGCAAGGGTGACCTTTACCTTTTCCTAACCTTTTATTCAATGTTTCTAGCTATCCCCCCAAAAAAAACGGGAATTTTTTAAAAAAAAACAACCTTTGAGCAGTGGTGAGCTCAAAAAAATTTACTGCCACACTGTGGGCGTGGTGTGGTGGGCTTGGCCGGGAGGAAAGCCCTGCATTGCACCTGAATTAGGACTACATTATTTCAAAACTTGTATGGGCGGAGCCAGCCAGAATTTCTGCTACCGGTTCTGGCGAACTGGCGTGAACCTGCTGATGCCCACCACTGCCTTTGAGTCAAAAAATGAGAGTGAAGCTTAATTCTTTTTTTATTCTTTTCCCTCCCTGGCCTTTCACGTTTCTAATAATAGGGCAGCCCAAGCTGAAATGGAATTGTTCTGCTAGGAAGGAAGGTTATAACTCTTCCTCCCCACTGTGGTTTCAACAAGAAACAAATCCACCAGTCCGCACTTGTTCTTTCCACGGTCTAAAAAAAGTCTTCATGCACAAGTATGACAGCATCTAGTATTCTTGGGTAGCTACTGAGAGTGTATAAGACTTGGTATCTCACTTTGATTAGGTCCTCAATAGATTTTCTTCATTTGCCTAGTGGTCAGTGGCTGAAAGCAGTGCTATGTTTGGGAATTAAAGAGAATAAAAAAGTTTGCAAAAAGCCACTGCAGTTCATAAGGCTGTTGTACTTCACCTCCAATGCATGCAAGCCCACCAAGAAAGTGGTGTTTGCCAGTTCTATTTTAGAAAACCAAACAAAAGTACAATTAATGTCACAGATCTTACCAGTTCCCTCTGTCTATATTTTCATGCCATCTTATGTCATGAAAGGAGCCTCATTTGGGTGTCCCCTGAGTGGAGTTTGCCCAGGAAAAATCCTGTCAACCCAGAATAATTTGTGACACAAAATTTATTTATTTCTGATGAGTTCATCACTTTTAAATACAAGCATGCATGTTTAGTCTTCTCTGACACCATAACCAGGATCAGAGCTAGTTTCTGCTACCATGATGGGCACATGCTCTGCACACATACACTTGTACAGAATGGAGAATAGCAGAGGGAGTGTGAGCTGATGTGGTGTGTTAAAATGTGCCTCATTCTTTCCATCTGTGAATGGTTTGCTTCTTTGTCTTGACCAGGGCAACTCAATGATTCAGTTATGTTATATAATAGTTCATCAGCTGTTTTTCATAAAGTGCTCAACAATCCCCTTACCCTCTCCTGGGAAATGGCAACCTACATTTTGTGTGTGTGTTTGTGTGTGTGTTTGTGTGTGTGTGTGTTGAGCTGCTTTCAACTCTAATGGTCAGAGGTGGTATGTACTTGATCCAAACCAAAGGTCACTTTTAGCCAGATAACTGTTTGTTAACTAATGATTGCTAAAGCAGGACTTACAAAACCACGAGTTGCAAGAAGAGAATGGGAGATGTCCTAATAGAAAGGAAAAGCAGAGTCAGCACTTCCTGCAAGATTACTCTTTCTCACAATTGTGTCCATTAGCTCTTCTTTAGCTGAAGATAGAGCCAAAGGCTCCACCAATTGAAATTAGTACTCATCAATACTGGCATGTCGATGTGCAAAAATACTGCTGTTCTCTAACTTAACCTGCAGTCTCCTCATGCTATTAGTCAAGAAGCAGGCTATTATATCATATACTTATTTACTTTGTTTTGTCTACAACCCTCTCTTCTTTCAGCTTGATTGTAATTAAGTTCTTCCAATACAGCAGAAGTGAAATTGTAATGTGTAGTCTTAGTAAGCCATTTCCTGCAGCTGATGATTACAGAATTAACAAATAAAACCAACAAAAATACACAAAGGATTTTAGATTCCCTTGTTCCTCTTTCACTTAATGCCAATAACTAAACAACATTGAAGCTATTTTCACTTTGGAAGTTCTTTTTCTTGGTATATTTATATGATACTTAACTTGTTTGTTGTTCAGTCGCACAGTCGACTCCGACCCTTTGCGACCCCATGGACCATTTTCCTCCAGGCGCCTCTGTCTTCCACCATCCCCTTCAGCCCTCCCAGCTCTGTGCCCATTGTGTCTACAATGCCATCTAGCCATCTCATCCTTGGCCTCCCCCTTCTTCTTTTGCCCTCCACTTTTCCCAACATCAATGCCTTCTCAAGTGAATCCTCCCTTCTCATTTGATGTCCAAAGTACTTTAGCTTCATCTTTACTATTTGACCTTCCAATGAGCAGTCAGGGTTAATTTCTTCTAAGATTGACCTATTTGTTCTCCTCGCTGTCCAGGGGACTCTCAAAACCCTCCTCCAACACCACATTTCAAAGGCATCTATTCTTCTACGTTCAGCCTTCCTAATTGTCCAGCTCTCACATCCATACATTACTACTGGGAAAACCATTGCTTTGACTATTCTAATTTTTGTTTGCAATGTGATGTCTCTGCTTTTCACTATGTTCCCCAGGTTTCTCATCGCTTGTCTCCCAAGAATCAGTCGCCTTTTTATTTCATGGCTACAATCCCCATCTGCAGTGATCTTTGATCCTAAGAAAGTAAAATCTGTCACTGCTTCTACTTCTTCCCCGTCTATTTTCCAGGAACTGATTGGGCCTGTTGCCATTATCTTGGTTTTCTTGATATTGAGTCTCAAGCCAGCTTTTGCACTTTCCTCCTTCAGCCCAATCAAGAGATTCTTTAGGTCTTCCTCACTTTCTGCCATTAGGGTGGTATCGTCTGCATATCTCAGATTGTTGATGTTTCTCCCAGCGATTTTAATCCCATATTGTGATTCCTCCATCCCTGCACTGCGCATTATGTGCTCTGTGTATAGGTTGAATAAAATCTCCCTGCAACAGATCACCAAATGAAGACTCTGCCTAGATCAGAGAGAGCAGATATTCCTTCAATTTTTTTTAATTGCATCTCCCATCAGCCCTATGTAGCATAGCCAATGGTGAGGGGTCATGGGACTTGCAGTTCAGAAACACCTATAGGACCATATTTGCCCACCCTTGACTCAGATGGCGAAGACTCATTCCTGATGATATTGATTTTTCTTCTTTTGTCTTTATACCAGGGATATAATCCAGATTTCCAGAGATATATCAGAGAAAGAAAAGGCAACCATCAGTGAAAGAAAAATCAAAATACATAGTTGCCTGCAATGGTAAAGATTCATGACTTGTATTTCATATGTCACAGGGTCCAGTGGTCAAGAGCAGTGTTGCAGATAATTACAAAAATCCTTGGGTATGATTTGCATGTGTTCTGGCATTGTGAAATAGGAAGGAGGCTGCTGTTGGCAGTTTTCCTATGATCCTTATGGTAATCAATGCAAGCAAAAAGTGTAGATAGGAAGGGACCTGAAAAATAAATGAACAGAAATTCAAGTGAAGTGGTATTTTAGGTGAAAGCTAGGACAACACACATGGGAAGAAGAAGAGTCAAGAACAGGAGTTCTCAACCTTTTAAAGCCAGGGGCCAGGTCACACTCCCGCAGTTATCTTCGGGAGCCAGATGGCTATTTTGCCTTGCCTCTACCACATGGCACTTCCTGGTGTGGTGGAGGTGGTGGTGGGCCACATGAAATGGTGCTGTGGGCCGCACCCGCAAACTGTTTATTGCTCCCATTCCACAAGCCCAGGAAAGCAGTTATGTGCATAATGGCCCCCTTACAAATGGCCTTCTTTTGAAACTGCAAATGTTGGTATGGCTGGAGAGAAGGGCACACAAAGACCCACAGCTCTCCATCAGAGAACTAGGGTTAAAATATGATTTACTCACTGGGTGCACCAGTTGGAGCCAAGTCAAATCAAATCGGAATATTGTCTATTGCAAGAGTTCTCAACCTTTTTGGTGTATGCAAACCAAGACACGGGACACAGCCTCGGGCTGGGTTAACTCAGGTTTATTGCATCGTGGGCAGAGGCGGAGGTGAAACAACTAGCGTTATCGCTGACCAAAGTGTCGGGTAAACCGAATGTGGAAAAGACTCTCCTTAGCCGGCTAATTGTTGTGGCGGAGGACGTGCTCTTTACTGGGATAACCTCCAGCCACTTAGAGAACGCATCTACCACCAGGAGAAACATGGTTCCTCGGAACGGGCCAGCGAAATCCACGTGCACTCTGGACCACGGCCCCCTTGCTGTGTCCCACTCCCTATGCGGGAGACGGGCCGCCTCAGGTCGGGATCCCTGGCAAGCCTCGCAAGTGCCGACCATGTGCTCAATGTCCGCGTCCAGCTGTGGCCACCAGAAGTAACTCCGGGCTAGCGCCTTTGAACGAACAATGCCCGGGTGGCCGACGTGCAGCAGTTCGAGCACCCTCGTCCGCAGGGGCGCAGGGACCACCACCCGTTGGCCCCACAGAAGGCACCCCCTCTCTAGGGACAACTCTAGCTTTTTCCTAAAGAATGGGTCGAACTCTGTACTCGGGGACGAAGCCGGCCACCCCTTCTGCACCCATGAACTAACTTTCTCCAGCGTCCTGTCCTTGCCTGTCGCCCTAGCAATGTCGGCTGGTACTATTGGGGGTGCGTCCAAAACCTCAATTAGCAACACCTGGCGGTCTCTGTCTGCTCTCGCCTTTTGTTCATCCGACAAGGGCAGAGGGGATCTCGAAAGCGCATCAGCATGGCTGATCTCCTTTCCGGGCCTGTACTCCAACTCATGTTGGTACGCGTTGAGGAAAATAGCCCATCGCAGCATTCTCGGGGACAGGATCTGTGGCGTGGGCTTGCTTGCCGTGAAAATCCCTAACAGCGGCTTGTGATCGGTCACGATTTTGAACGGGCGGCCATACAAAAAATCGTGAAATTTTTTGGTCCCCGCTACTATTGCTAACGCTTCCCTGTCGGTTTGTGCGTAATTTCGCTCCGCTTGGGACAGGGACCTTGAGTAAAACGCTACCGGGGCCTCCCTTCCGTCCTCCAACACGTGGCAAAGCACCGCCCCCACCCCCACCGGGGATGCATCACAGACTAGGACCACTGGCCGTTTGGGGTCGAAGTGCGTCAGGATTGCCTCAGATGTTAGGAGTTGCTTTAGTTCCTTGAACGCCCTCTCGTGCTCGTCACCCCACATCCATGGCTCCTCCTTTTTAAGTAACCGATGGAGCGGTTCGGCCACGGACGCCTTCCGCGGGAGGAATGTATGGTAAAAATTGAGGAGCCCCAGGAAAGACTGTAGCTCGGTTTTGGATGTGGGGCGAGGGGCCTTTTTAATGGCTGCTACTTTGGATTTAGACGGTTTAATCCCCTCGGGTGTGATCCGGAACCCTAAAAACTCGACCTCGGTTTCGAAAAAGACACATTTGTCCTTCCTCAATCTCAGCCCCGCTTTCTCGAACACGGTCAGTACTTTGTCCAACCTCTTTGCCAGTTCAGCCTCACTCCCCCCTGTTATCAACACGTCATCAAAATAAGGCAACACCCCCTCCAGGCCCTTTAGGAGGCGTTCCACGAGCGATTGAAAAAGGCCGGGTGCCGAGTTCACGCCGAACTGTAACCGCGACACCTGGAACGCTCCCTTATGTGTAACTATCGTTTGTGCCGCGGCCGTGGCGGGGGTCACTGGAAGTTGCTGATAGGCTTGTGCCAAATCGAGTTTAGCGAAACACTTTCCCCCATTTAGCCTGGCCAAAAGGTGGCTGATCACTGGCACCGGGTATGCATTAGGGCGGATCGCCTTGTTAATTGTACACTTATAATCAGCGCAAATGCGCACCTCCCCGTTAGCCTTTAGAGCCGTTACAATTGGAGTTTCCCACTCCGCGGAATCAACAGGAATAAGAATCCCCTGGCCCACCAGTTTGTCCAGTTCCGCCTCTATCTTGTCCTTGAGTGCGAACGGCACCCTGCGTGGTTTGAGTCTTATCGGGCGGACCTCCGGGTCTATGTCGAAAGCTACAGGGGGTCCCTTGAACTTTCCGAGTCCTTTCTTAAAAACGGCGGGATGCGCATCGCAAACCGCTTGTATTGGGTCCCCCCCCACGGTATGCACCCCCCCTATGAACAAACCTAAGGGCTGAAACCACTGTGTCCCTAGGAGGCTACAGCTTCCCCCTTTGAGGACAACTAGGGGCAGTTCCGCAGAATGTCTCTTGAAATTGACCCGAAATTTCCCGACCCCCAACACCGGAATGCTGTTTCCCTGTACGTCCCGTAGTGTGGACCTCAACGCTTTAAGCTTGGGCCGCACGTGGGGGTCGATTTTCAGGAACTCTTTCTGGGGAATTATGGAATAGGAGGACCCCGAGTCAATTTCCATCTTAATAGGGGCCCCTTGTACTAATACCTCAACGAAGTAATGGGACTGTCCCGCGGACACGCTGAACACTGAGGCGTCGTCCTCGCTGCCGTCCGAGACGCGGCCCACGCCGTCCTGCTTCCTCGTGGTCTGGGCGCCATCTTTAGGCCTCGCTGGACGGTCCGGTCTGGCCGCGCGGTCTTGTGACTGCCTCCGGCCCTCTTTCCGCTTTCGGCACGCCTTGGCGATGTGCCCCCGACGGCCGCAGGTGTAACACTCGGCCTTCCTGAACGGGCATCTCGCGCGCTCGTGGGCCGCTCCGCAACCCTCGCAGCGTCGACCACCCTTCCGGACCTTCTGGACCTCCTCGCCGTCGCTGCCTTCCGTAGACGACTTTGAGGCCCGTCGAGTCGCGTGCACCGACTGTCCGGTCTTCCCGTGCACCGAATTTTCCGCCTTGCCGGCTCTAGGACGCCACTCACGCCACTGGTGCATCTCGTCCACTCCAGCATTCGTGGACTCTGCGGCTTCCGCGGCCTCTATGACCTCGGCCAGCGTGGGTGGCGGCTCCTTATTCATCAAGCTGCGCTGTACCTCCTTGTCTTTCAGGCCACACAACACGCCGTCCCTGAGGACCAACTCCAGGATATCGCCCCATTTACAGGGGGCGGCGGCTATCCTCATGGCGGCCACGAATGCCTCAACCGACTCATCCGGCGCTTGGACTCGCCTCCAAAACGCGCTCCGAGCGGGAAACATTGCCCTCGAGGGGCAGAACCGCTCTCGCAGCAGTTTCATGATGTCGCTCGCCTTAAAGTCGCTCACCTTCTTCGGAGCGATTATGCCCACCAGCGTCCGCTTGGTTTCCATCCCGAGCATTCTGGTGAGGATGGCCCTCTTCCTCTCCTCGTCTTCTCCTTTGACTCTGAGTTCCACCAGGGCCGCCTGGAAATCCATCTCAAGCAGCTCCCAGTCTTGCGGTTTGGTGATGTTGAAACCGCTCTGTGCCCTGGCTGTTCCGTGGGGATCCATTATCCCACCTTCGTCGCCAATTTGGTGTATGCAAACCAAGACACGGGACACAGCCTCGGGCTGGGTTAACTCAGGTTTATTGCATCGTGGGCAGAGGGAACATGAGGTAATGGCGGATCGATAGCTCTTTATATACAGCAGTAATACATTTGAACGTGGTGCCATGGTAGCCCATTGGCTACTGTCTGCGTGACGTCATTTCAGGTCACGCCCTTCTTGTCCAGGTGTAGGTGGTGGCGGGAAAACTTCCCGCGCTGTTGCCTTTGATGAGTTCGGACCAAGAGAGCTTGGACGCTCGCTGCTGCCAGCTGGTGGTCATTAGCTCGCGTCCTATTACAGGGTTTATATGATACAGCTGAAGGTTACATTGTTGCTATAGGCAAGGTTACATTGGCTCAGATACATTGTAATCCATGTGTACAATAAAACCATCAGGACACAACACCCTTTTAAAGCTGGGGGCTGGGTCACGCTCTCACAGACAGCTTCGGAGGCTGGATGGCCATTTTGCCCTGCCTCCGCCACATGGTACTTCCTGGTGTGGTGGAGGTGATAGGGGCCACATGAAATGGTGCCATTGGCCGTATCTGGTCCATGGGCCACAGGTTAAGAATCCCTAGTCTAGTGGTTGGAAGGAGCTGTTTCCATTGGTTTGTAGTCCTGCTATGCTGATGTTGCAAGTGCATATAGACCAGAGTGTGGCAAGATGGCGAGTTGAGCAGCAGTTTTTTCTCTTCACTGCCAGGAAAGGGGAGCCACAAATGTGTATTTAGTGCATTAAATAGATGAATTTTTGAAAGAGATTTGGTGAGAGGATTGTGTAGACTGAGAGCTTGAGATTGGAGTGCTTTTTGGACTAAAAGAGTGAAAGAGCATTCGAGTATACTAGTTTGAGCACTGAGGTGCCAGAAAGACATTGCAGACGCACTGCCAGGAGCTTGATGTTTGGAGTTTGGAGCATTATTTTACCCGACGTTTAATCTGACATGTCGTGCTGACACTCTGTGCCATCATTGAGTTAATTGAAGTGCTTTTGAAGAGGGAAATTAGCGGCGGAATTGGAGTATACTTGGAGAGAAAAGTGATTGTGGGAAAGTGATTGGAGCCAGACGGGAGCTGAGTTGATTTGCCGCTGGAATAAGTCAGCGATTGGAGGTCCGAGCGACGCATGGGGAGAGTGAAGTGAATTGGAGAAAGAGCATGAGTATAATCCTTGCATGCAGCGTGTAGTGGAGTGAAGGATTGGAGAAGGAAATCGGTCATGATTTTCGCGTGCAACGCATGGCGAGTGGAGGATTGGAGAAAGAATTCGGGCACGATTTCGCGTGCAGCATGCGGTGAGCTGTGGACGAGGAACAGAGGAAGGTGGACGTTGCCCCGTCGGGAGTGTGGAGAGTGACCAGGCTGTGTGAGTCTGCTGAGCAAGTGAAGAGCAACACCAGTGAGGATAGAAGTCCGAGGGAGAACGATCGGGGGTAGCAGAAGCAAACCCCGTTCGAACCCAAGGGACTCGAATCCAGAGCAAGCGTTGGGCAGCAGGCACTGGGCAACCCAAGAGGAACAGAGTATTGACTGTTCGCTTGCCTTGAAGATATTGTTGGGCCTAGAGAGTTAGGATATTAAAGTCTGTTAACATTTCTCCCTAGAGGATTTAAGTTTGACTCTGAAGTGGAACTAATGTTTTTCTGAAGCTACAAAGTTTCATTTCTTCTGCAGGCACAGAAGAGCCAGAGAATATTATTTGTGTCAGAGTATTTGTATTAGACTTGTTTCAGGAACTTTGAATCTTAACTCTCTGAGTACAGTGGGATTTAAAAAGGGTTTTGGAACTTTGGTTTTGAAAAAAGCTCTGCACTGAGCCCTTCTGCATTTTCACCCAGTTACTACAGCTGCCTGCCAAGGACAGTGATAAATTCATGGCAGTCTGTACTTGCCTTATCTTTCAGCACAGCTGTGTATGGCTTATTTTGTTGGACTATTTGATTAAGTTAATTCAAGAGCGGTGCTTGTACTGTATCATATATATTTGTATAGAGTTAAAAAGTCTATCAACTGTAACAAATTACAACTTGATATATAGCACATAGCAAGTTTTAAAATAGGTAGGACAATTGAGATTTAAATTTTGGAGGTAAATTATTTAGAAGTAATTTAGTTGTTAAAGCATAAAATAAATTATAAGTAAATAATTGTATAAATCATACAACTGGTTAGAGCATGGGAAGACAAAGTTTGTATAAAGCATACAACTGGTTAGAGCGTGGGAAGACAAAGTTTGCAAAACAGTGTTTAGAAATATTCCAGTAACAAGTCGCATGAGTCGAAAAGAATAGGGCAGGCAACAGAGACAAGAATTAGAAATAGACCCAATTTGGCTAAGAACAGGTAGATTAGTAAGAGCGGATAGTGGGGAAAGAAGAAAATCTTTAAAGGATGAAATTGCAGAGGCTGGGGAGCTGGAGAGGCTTCGAGCAGATATGGAGGCAAGGAGAAACAGCAGCTTTTACAACAACTAGCTATAAGCCAAGATAGTCAGCAGAGAGTTGCCAATGAAATTAGTTCACAGGGAGCTATAAAAAAGAAAATAGTCACAGAAAAGGTGGAGGAAAATGAAGAAAGGGATAGTCCCCAGGCTGTGGGTGCAAACGAATGTACGGGTTCCATTGATGTGAGGCTAGATAACCTTGAGAAGTTTCTTCAGGCAAAGTTTCAAAATTTAGAGGAGCAGCGAACACATGACAACCAAGAGTACATTAAAATACAGCAAGAAAGTTTTGAGGCATTCCAGCAAAAATGATGTTAATGGTTACAGGGTTGATGGAACAGAAACAGCTAAGATTATGAAAGAGGTGACTGAATTAAAAGAGGGAATGTGCACAAACTCAAAAGAGGTTAAAATTTAACAAGAGATTTCAAGAGATGCAAGAAAAAGCTAAAGAAAGGGAAAATAAGGTGGATGATCATGATGTAAGATTACACCCCCGGGCTTCTGTCTCCACACCACCTGGACTGAGAATGCAGGGAGGATCTGCGCGGTGAAGGAGAGCTTGGCTGGCTCCAGCAGCAGCTGTATGTGAGCGGCCACACCCCCGAGCCCACACCCCCACACCATCAGGGCTACAAAGGCTGGGGAGTGTGGCGCGGCTGGAAGGGACGCTGCCAGCTTCAGTGTTGGTGGAGCCACCACACCCCCGGGCTTTTGCTCCCCGCCACTGGGACCGAGACTGTAGGGAGGTGCGGTTTGATGGCAGAAGGGTTGGGTGTGAGGGGGGGGTTCCCTCTTTGACTTTGAGTTTGTGGTTTGTTATTTCGTTTTGCATTATTGAACTTGTTTGACTCTTATGATTGTTAGGGTAATTTTGATATTGTATTGAATATGTTTTTGATAATTCATACTGTAACTGTATTTTGTTGTATTATTTGTATCATATTTTATATTGTTTGGCATTCTTGTTGTAAACCGCTTCGAGTTCCCTTTATGGGGAGGAAAGCGGTATAAAAGTCTAAATAATAAAAAAAAATTTAAAAATAAATAAATTAGAGCAACTTGAGGATCAATCTAGAAAAAGAAATGTAATAATTAGACACATTTCTGAGACTCACCATGATCTATTGAAGACTCGAATAATGAAATGGTTGAATGATTTAAGTATGGGTAGGAAAATTGACTCTGTGGATATATTAAGCGTGCATAGATTGGGTTCTAAGAAGAGTAGTGCCTGAAATAGAAATGTGTTAGTAAGATTTGCAAGTGAGGGGTTGAAGGTGGCACTAATGCAACACATTAAGAAATCGGGTCCAAGTGTATTAAAAATGGAAGGATATATAATAGAGATCTACAATGATATTTCCATGGGGGAAAGAGTTTGGAGAACACAAATTAAACCAGTAACAAATAAATTGAGGGGGAAAGGTATTACTTTTTTAAAAATATTTTTATTAAGTTTTTCAAAAAAAAATGCAAATGATATATTTAAAAAATACAACAAATACAAGAAATTACAAATCAGAAAAAAGAAAATCACATTACATTAATTTGTTGTATTACAAATTATAACACCCAGTGATATTTACAAACCATGAGGATCGAATTTCTAATTTAATTTTCCCAGTTTATCCCTTTTATCACTCACAAGGACAAATTCCACAAATGGTTTCCATATTTCCCAAAATTTGTTCTCTTTTAAAATACCTTTCTTCACATTCAATTCACATGTCAATTTATCATTTAATGCAATTTCCCACATTTCTTTATACCATTCATCAATTTTTAACCTTAAATCACTTTTCCATTTTCTCACTATACACAGTCTTGCAGCCGTTAACATTATTGACACCAGTTCTTTTTTGTTTGTACTCATATTTATATCATCCAATCCCGTCAGCAAGGCAATACCAGTTTTATATCGATTAATAATCGCTGAAATTTCTTTCTCAATTAGTTTCCAAAAAATCTTAACCACTTTACAACTCCACCACATGTGTTCATATGTTCCAAGCTCACTTTTACATCTCCAGCAATCTCTTGATTTACTGTTATCCATTCGATACAATTTAACTGGAGTCAGGTACCACCTCCACAATATTTTATAATTATGTTCTTTTAATCTTACAGAAAGATTTTTCATAATTCTTCTCCTCCATTTACTCTTCCACTGTGATTCCGAAATTCTTATATTTAAATCTTATTCCCATAGTGTTCAACACATTTTGTGAGCTTTCATTGTTATTCAAAATTCTATATATTTTACTTACTAAACCTTTTATCTCCATTTCTCCTTTTCTTATTTTACAAATCATCTCCTCATTTCCCTCTCTGTAAACTAAGCTCCTCTTTATATCTCTTCCCCCATTTTTTTACCAAAAATATTTGTAACCAGTTCAATTTCATCTGTTTAAACACTTCAGCTCTTAATTCCAAGTTATCCATCATTTTTATCCAATCTTTTAACAGAAACACATAATTTCTCAGAAGTATATCCTTTATTCTTTTGTCTACTTTCAAAGGGAAAGTCTTAACATCATCCAAATCCATTATCGGGGAAATTCCCGGCACTATTTTCTCTTTAATATTTTCCCAAACCTCCATCATTGCTTTCGTTAATGGATTATTTACCTTTATTTTCATCCCCTTATCCAAAAAAATTGCCTTCCCAAATTGTTGTAATTCTTTTATTTCTATTTCGTCCCAAATAACATCAGGTTTTGTTATAATTTTTACAACATTTTTAACTGAAATGCTCTGTAATAGTGTTTAATATTTGGAATACCCAATCCACCTTCTTTTTGCGATGTATACCATAAACTTTTTGTAATTCTCTGTCTTTTCCCCCCGTTACAAAAAGTATTTATCATGCTCTGAAAAAATCTTTATATCTTTTTCTTTTAAGTGAATTGGTAGGGCATCAAACAAAAAATTAATCTTTGGCAATAATTTCATCTTGCACAAAGCTATCCTACCAAACCAGGACAAATTTAACTTATTATATTGCTTTATTTTCCCCTTTATTTCCATTCTTTGTTTATCATAATTTAGTCTCTTAAGTTCTTCTATTTTATTTGCAATATTAATTCCCAAATATTTCACACTATCTTTAATTTGTATATTATATCTTTCCTTTATTATTTTTTTGATCTTCTTCATTTCCATTACAAATAATCATTTCAGATTTATCCCAATTCACTTTTAAACCCGTCATTTCCTCAAATTCCCTCAAATGTACCTGGATATATTCCATTGTTTTCACAGGGTTTTTCATTATGACCATTGTATCGTCAGCATATAAACTAATTTTTACTCCTTCTATTCCCTCAATCTTTCTATCTTCTCTTATAAGTGTCGCTAATAATTCAATGGCCATCATGAAAAGTATAGGCGACAATGGACAACCTTGCCTAGTACCCACTTCTAATTTTATATCTTCTGTAAATGTTTCATTCACTTTTACTCTAGTTATTCCTTTCTGATATAGTTGATCAATTAAATTTATAAATTTCATACCAAACCCAAACTTTCTTATAATTTCTTTAATCATAATCCATTGCAAAGAATCAAAGGCTTTAAAAATATCTAAAGATAATAATCTAATCTTTTTCCTTTTTTTGTTCTGCTATATTCACCAAATCAATTACCCTTCTAGTAAGATCTGCCATATATCTACCCTTTAGAAAACCAGCCTGATCCTTATTTATATATTCCTTCATGAATTCATTTAGTCTATTCGCCAATATTGCAGTAAAAAAAATTTGCATCTTGATTAATCAATGAGATTGGCCTCAGGAGTCTTGGTATTACCAATTCTTTAAAGAGGTATTACTTATTTTTGGCTCTCCTTAAAAAAACTAAAATTTATAAAGTCTGGAAAATCATATGTGATAAAGGAAGGGTCATATGTATTAGATATATTGGTAGAGGCAAAAGTAATTGATAGAAACTCAAAGGAATGGGAGGACCTTAAAGAGGAGTCAATAATAGCAGGGACATACACAACCCATGATAAAGAAGAGGATGTGCAAGTGAAAAACACCATTACCAAGCAACCTGACTTGGGATGAATTGGTCAGTGTGGGTTGACAGAATGATGTATCTCCTTACGGTAAAAGTATATGTAACGCACAGAATAAAGGGAAGATAACAATTATACATGGAATTGTGGCAAACAGATTTAAACAATAATTAGGAAGTGCAGTGAGACAGAGGAAGTAGTTGTCTGGCTCATAAGTGTTGCTACCCCTCCCCCTTCCCCTCCTTGTTCTTCAAGGGTGTTTTCTTTTTCGTTCAGAAAAGGTGGGGAGGGAGATGAATGTTTGTTTTATGTTTAGTGTTCAATTGTTGTTTTATGTATTGTGGGTTGGGTTAGGAACACATGCCTATCGGGGATGGAATTCAATATGGTGGAAGTTATTAAAGGAATATGACGTTAATTAAAGTGTTATCTTGGAATGTCAAAAGCACTGGGAACATAATTAAAAGGAAACGTATAGAAGCTGCAATTAGAAGAGATAGACCTGATGTGATATGTTTACAAGAAATACACCAAAAAAGTGATGATGTAAACAATTTATATTTAAAGGGGATAGAAAATTATGAAAAGGCATTTGGCACCTCCAAGGCGAGAGGGGTTGCTGTACTAATTTCAAGAAAGTTAGGATTTACAAAAGTAAAGACAATCGCTGATTCGGAAGGGAGATGTCTTATAATAAGGGGATTTATTAACAAGGATATAACATTTGTCAATGTTTATGAACCGAATGAAAAGCAAGAGGAATTCTTAGACATGGTATGGCAAAAGATAAATTTAGAAAAGGGCTCAAAGTTAGTTGTAATTGGAGATTTTAATCTAACTAGATCAACGTTGGATACCACAAATGTGTTTAAGCGTACACATCCCAATAAAAATGTAATGGACAGGTGGCTACAAATAACGGGGTTGCAGGATGTTTGGAGAGAGATTAGAGGTTCAGAAAGGGGATATTCTTTTTTTTCCGCATGTGCACAATACTTACTCAAGAATTGATTATGTACTAACTTCAGAAAATATGATAGGCAAGGTAGAAAACATTGAAATTGGTCTGATTAAGGAATTGGATCATGCTAAAATAATTATAGAAATAAAACTAGATGAGGGGAAACAAAAAAGAGGTACTTGGAAGTACGCTGCAAGATTGTATAGAGATCAAAAGAGTAAGGAGTTGATTATTCAAATATGGGAAGAATGTTGGGAAATTAATGATACAAAAGATGTTAGTGATGGAATGTTATGGGATACCATGAAAGCAATATTTAGGGGGGAAAGTATAAAGCTCTCATGTAACAAAAATAGACAGGATAAAGAAAATCAAAAGAAATTAGATGATGAAATTAAGCAATTGCAAGAAATGCATGCGAGAACAGGAGATAAGAACATATTTGATAAAATTAAAAAATTAAAAAGTGAATAATTGAAAATGTTATTGAAAAGGTTAAGAAAAATTTAGTTTATCTTAAAAGGGATTATTTTGAGTACAGCAATAAAAATTCTAAATTATTGGCAAGAGCAGCAGAAGAAAAAAAGGATAAAAGGGAAATTGGAGTCTTAATAGATAAATTTAGTGAAAGGTGTAATAAATTAGAAGATAAAATTCAAATTGTTAAGGATTTTTATCAGGAGCTTTATTCAAAAAAGATGTAGATAACGAGGAATTGGAGTGATATCTAAATAAGTGGTCTAGAATAAAATTGAGTTCAGAGCATAAAAATTATATGGATGAAAAGATAACAAAAAAAAGAAATTATTGATGTTATTGAAAGATTAAAAATAGGCAAGGCCCCTGGTGAGGACGGTCTAACTGTGGAATTTTATAAAGACTTTAAAGAGATGTTGATCCCAAGACTTGAAAGGATTTTCAATTATATTATGGAGGGAGTTTCCAGTGCCTGGTTCCTGGTATAAAACAATTATTATTCTAATACCAAAAGAAGGGAGAAACTTAGAAAAAATTGAAGCATATAGGCCAATTTCCTTGATGAACCAGGACGCGAAAATTTTTATAGCAGTTTTAGCTAATAGATTAAATACATTTACTGGTAATTATATTAATGAAGATCAAGTTGGGTTTATGAGGGATCGGTTTATGTCGGATTTAACAAGGATAGTCGATTTATCAATTTCTGCACAGCAACAAAGGGAGCATGTAGGTTTTTTTTCATTGATATATTCAAAGCGTTCGACTCAATCCAGTGGGTAACTATAAAGAAAATTATTTTAAAAAGTATGGATTTGGACAAAAATTCTGTGGGGTAATTGAACAACTGTATCAAAAAGGATCAGTCAGGGTAAAGTTAAATGATGAGTTAACAGAGGATATTAAATTGGAAGCGGGCACAAGACAAGGTGACCCATTGCCATCTTCTTTGTTCATTATGGCTATGGAACTGCTTGCTAATGCAATAAGGGAAGATAAGGAGCTGATTGGAATTGAAGGTATAAAAATTAGCCAATACGCTGACGATACCTTAATAACAATAAAAAAGCCATCAAACTCATTGGGGAAGGTATATAGTCATCTAGAGGACTTTCGAAGGGTGACAGGTCTTAAGGTAAATTGGGAAAAATCAGAAGCAATCTTTTTTAATGAGAACGTGGAGGTACAAGAAAGTATGAAAGCTAGATTAAAAATACAAATTAGGGATAATATAAAATACTTAGGGATAAATATTTCAAATAAGTATGATGAATTAAAGAAACTGAATTATGATAAATTGGAGAAAGAATTAAAAGAAAAGATATCAAGATACAAGAAGTTAAACTTATCATGTTTTGGACATGTCTCACTATGCAAAATGAAACTTTTACCAAAAATAATTTTTTTATTTGATACATTGCAAATATATATTAACGAGAAAGAATTAAATGTATTCCAAAATATATTGAACAATTACTGCAATTGAGGTAAAGGGGCTAGAATACCGAAACCATTATGGTACCCCTCGCAAAATAAGGGTGGGTTAGGAATTCCGAACATAAAAAACTATTATTGGGCATTTCAATTGAAGAACATTTGCAAAATATTAGGGAGGGAGGAAGTGACTTGGGGAAAAATTGAATTGCGAGAAAAATTGGGAGAAGAAAAAATAATGTTTTGGGTAAAGAAAAGGTTAAGATTAGTGCTGCAAATAAAATGTTAAAAACTCTTTTTAAAACATGGACGACATTAAAAAATAAATTGGCACCAGGATTGTCTCCGATTATAGAGCTGAGAAATTTGAAGTCATTTCCTGTTACAATTGATTCTAGGGTAGAAGAGATACTGTTGAAGAATAAAATAATCTTATTAAAAGATTGGCTGGTTGTGTGCAAGGATGGTGAAAGAATGTCAGAAATACGCAGACAGCTTAAGTTGAATTGGCTTCAAATAATGGCAATTAAAAATTGGAACAAAAATATATAGGAGAAAAGAATTTAGAAAGGGACGGGACAAAATTTGAGGAACTGGTATACAGCTTAAGAAATGGTCAAATAAAAATTAAGGGTTTAGTAAGCAAAATATATAAGATTTTAAATGATTCGGACAAACATCAGGCAGTATTAAAAGCAAAGTGGGAACAGGATCTAGGAATTAAAATTATAGACGAATGTTGGAACGGTAAATGGAAAAAGAGGATAATGAGGACCCTGTCCGTAAGAATAAAAGAACATAACTATAAGATACTGTGGGAGTGGTATTTGACCCCCGTGCGGTTGTCTCAAATTGATAGTACAAAGTCAAAAGCCTGTTGGAGGTGCAAGGATGATATTGGAACATATGAACACATGTGGTGGGGGTGCAAAAAGATGAAACCTTTTTGGAAGGAAGTAGAATATGAAATTGGGAGAATACTGAATGTAGAAATGAAATTGGATGTAGTTTCAGTATTGTTAACAGAGGTGAAGAAAGTAGATTGTCAAAAAAGGGAATTATTTGCAATCATTTTGTCATGTGCCAGACAATGTATAGCTAGATATTGGAAATGTGAAGCTACCCCAAAAATTGAAGAGTGGTATAGGGAATTGTGCAACACTGTGTTAAATGATAAACTTACATGGGATTTAAACTTAAGAAAAGGAATAATTAAATAAAATAAATTTCAGGAAATTTGGAAATGTTTAATTGACTATACTTTGATTAATGGGCAAGGACAGAGGCCAGTGCCTGACCATGCATCATTCTGGAATGATAATAGAGGAAGAGTGTAATTCTGTCTCCGTGGCATTGTATATAGCACATGGTGAATTGTCATATTGAGTGCTACTGTATTGTTTTTAATACTTCTTTTTTTGTCTTCTTTCTTTTTCTTTTTAATTGTATTGTCAAATAATTATATGTATTGTTTTGAGTATAAATGTAATAATAAAATTTGTTAAAAATTTTAAATAAAAAAAACAAGTGCATCTGGAGTTCTTAGAGATGCTCTGGGTGACTTTTTTCTGGACACAATAATTGGCTGCAGATCTTAGGGCATCTAATTTTCAACATCTTGCCATTCATTGTGGATATCATACATGGACTTTGTGGTGCAAAATTCACCACCAAAAATTCCAGTTTCTATAACAGATTAACACTTAAATCTGAGATGAGCAACTCATAGGAATCCAGATGTTTTCGGAGAGAAGTTTTCATCATCTTTGGCTTTGTGGCTAAGGCCTATATAAGTTGCAATACATTGTTTTGGAGGAAGCATATTGCAAATTTTGCATTCAAGAAGCTTAAGCCGTTGAACTTAAAACACAAGGAAGAGCCAAAAATACAAACATTAAAACTTAATGGAATCGACAAAAACAGAATTAGAATAAGTTTTAATGTATTTTTCAATGAAGAGCTATACGTCTAAAGTCATGACACAGTTTTTATTTTGACTTCAATGGAATCTAGTGATGAATAAGAATGAGACTACTTGCAAGATACGTATCTCAGCAAATATTTTAATATATTCTTATTATATTTCTTTATTCCTTAGTAGGTTTGAGTTATCAATTCATTTTAATGAAAAAACAATCTTTTTTTTTAATGTTTGAACATTTAAGACTTTACAAGGAGAAAATTGCTGCAGTCACTATAACAATCGGTTCACTAGAATTATCCAAACACCTGACATATTTCCAAGGCCTTTTTCAATCATAGAATTCAATTAATGCACTGGTCGAAATATTATTGGTTAATCACACTTACTAAATGGCATAACTTACAGCAGCAAATTGCTGCTAATTCTTAATTCCCTGCTTGCATTTCTGGTCACATGTCAAGCCACTCAACAGATACAGACTCCAAGTAAAGACCTATCAGTTAGCAGCAATTTGTTTGAATTCTATGCCATTTCCTTTCCACCAGTGTAACAATGCAATGGCATTTGGCTGTACAGTATAGTGTTTATACATCAACTTCACAATGAAATTTTGGGAAAATATTAGATATGATTTATGAAAAAGGCTCAGAAATATTAAGACAGTTTCTTCCTTCCTGTCCTTCTACAGAGCAAGGTTCCCAATACTGCAATCTTAGGATCAGGTGGAGGTCTAAGAGCCATGATTGCACTTCATGGGGTTCTTGGGGAACTTCAGGAACACAGTCTGTTGGATGCTGTCATGTATCACTGTGGAGTGTCAGGCTCTACTTGGTAAGTTGAAGTTGCCTATATTAGTGGAAGAATGACATTATCAATTTAAAATATAAAATTAGCTAATTGAGAGGCTAATGATATGACAGGGCTGCTTCTAATAATGAGTAATAATGGTTTTCAGAGAAAGCTTTATTATTATTTAGGTGAAGCTAATTTGTCTGAGGGGCCACAGTAACTTAATGGTTAAGGTGCTGAGCTTGATGATCTGAAGGTCAGTAGGTCACCAGTTCAAGATCCAAGTGTTGTGCAATGGCAGACCCAGATCCTGCCAACCTTGCGGTTCAAAAGCAAGAAATTGCAAGTAGATAAATAGGTACCGCCTCAGCAAGAAAAGTAACAGCATTCTGTGCACTCCGGCATCTAGGCAGGCCTGCCACATGACCAAGGAAACGTCTGCAGATATAGACAGCTCTGGCTCTTTGGCTGAAAATGGAAATGAACACCTTCCCCTAGAGCCCAACACACTGGCTTTCGAGCAAGGGAGACATTTACCTTTATTAATTTGACTGGACACTAGACTAAATAAGACCACTTCATGCTGACTCAAACTACACACATATTGGATTGGTCAAAAGTTACCTGGGATTGGTCCAAAGTAAACAGTGACTTGTCCAATACAGATATCAAACTGCAGTTTCTTTTAAAAGGTCCAGATTGTGTGTCTCTAAAATGTTACAAGTATAGTAGTAGCAAAAAAGCAAAATATTGTACTGGTATGAGTAAGGGCTTTGACTTAGAGTTTTAATCTCACCAATATCTATCAGTTACAGTACTTAAGGCAGTGGTGGCCAACCTATGGCACACAAGCCAGAGGTGGCACTCACGTGCCATCACTCCAGCATAGGAAACTTCGATACACGCAGCAGGCCCTGCCGGGCAAGCCCCACCGTATCTCGCCCCGTCCTGGGCCGTCTGCACCAATGGCAGTGCTGCTTCCCCACCCACCCTTCTCCCTCCACCAATGGGGAGGCAAGAAGGAACATGTGGGTGAGTTGGGTAGCATGCGGAAGGAAGGACAGTTTTGGGTTATAGTTTGGGCTAACGGTCTCTAAAAGGTTCACCATCACTTATTTAGGGGAAAGATAACTTATCTTCTTTCTGAGGGTTTCTTTCCCTAGTTTTCTAAGAGTAGAAGGGGCATTTTTGGAAAAACTTTGTTGGAGTTTCATAGCAATTTTGTACTTCATGAATCTTATTTTCTTTTTTTTCCCCTTCATGCTTCCAATTCACAAACTTTAATTTATTTATATAAAATATTTTTAATCTTTCTCAAAAAGAACCTAAGATGGCTTAAAGAATTAAAAAATAAACTACAAAACCTTTAAAAAAAACAAAAAATATTAATATATAATAAAAGAATTAAACAAAATACAGTATATTAAAAACTTGTAGACAAAAACAGTATTAACAATAAGAAATTCAATAGTTCTTTTAAGACCCCTTTGCGGATTCCGCATGCCCAATTGGCACAGAACCTTGGCAGAGGTTAAACCAGTCGAGCAGACTCCTGGCCGCTGGCCCTTGCCAGTACGGAAATTAAGGGGGGTGGATTAATCATAAGGGTTTATTCACCCACATCTGACCTGACTGGCGGTTCTGCTGAGAGGGCAGAACGCTAACCTCCCGTTACCCATTAGGCAATTACTGACCCTCAGATCAGCCTAATCCTTGGTGCAAATAGAAGCCATATTTACCCTAGCCTAAGCCTCAGACAATGGTTTTCTCCTGTCAGTGTTTGCCCGAGTTAATTAACTTCCCCAAGAGAGATTTCCCATTAACCCGAGTAAATGGGTGATGTGATTTTCTGTCAGATGACGGTTCTTTCCTGCCTTGCCTTCTGATCTATAAATGATGATGTCTTTTCCTCAATAAACCACTGATCTGATCTCGCTCCATATTGCCTCGTATCATTCCTTGATCAGTCTCCTCCGGGACCTAATGGCCGTCCTAGCGGCCCCGATTCCTACACCTGGTGACCCCGATGTGATCTACTCGAGAGTAAGCGATCACACGGTCCGGTTCTACGCCAGAACCGTGTCCGATTGTCCCGGAGGACAGCGCGGCAGCCCGGCCGGTAAGCCAGCCAGTCGGGAAGACGGCCCAGTGGCGAGGCATCACAGAGAGGCATCCTACAGCTTGCTCCGACTTTCGTGGCGGCTTGCAGCACGGAAACGCGTTCCGCTCAGGGTCAGCTGTGAACCCCTGACAGCGCAGAGGCCACCGAGGGCCCGTGGCAGCAGTCCACGCTCCAAGCTCTACCCAGAGAATCATCTCCAAAACCTATTACCTTGCCCAAAGACGCGTCGACTCTCCCGAGGAGGAAACTTCGGAGGACCCTGCAGGTAATATGGGGACTTGTCCTCAGCGACAAGGTCCATCCGCTAGCCAAAGAACTTGTGAGGAAGAGTTCAAAATCCTGGCCAGGGTATTTCAGTTACGTTTTCACAGCAGGGAGCTAGCGAGACTTTTGGTGTACCTAAGGGAACACTGCCTGCTTTACCCAGAAGTAGGTACGTTAACCCTTCAGCTTTGGGATAAGATAGGAGACTGCATTCAGCAACCCCCGAAGGCTCCAGAGGGCATAATTCGCACATGGAGTAAATGTAGGAAGCTCTTAGCGGAGATAGAGCCAGTCCGGGTAGAGGCCGAAGAACCCCCAGCGCCAGCCGAGCCATCGGCGCCCACGGCGCTCTATCCGTCATTGCAGTTTAGACAGAGTAGCGTAGGGAGCTTTCCCTCGGTGACAGCTGCAGACGTCACCGACGGAATGCATGGAATGAGGAGCGCAGGCGCTTCTCTGACAGCTCCAGGTTCCCGAGTTACCAAGAGTCCCCTTCAGCGCACAATTGAAGAGGAGATTAGGAAGGGGGAATTGCCAGCAGAAGAACTAGCTGAGCTTAGTCAGATTTGTCCAATTCGCATGGAAATGGATGCCCTCACGGGGACCCAACAGATAATTCATTCACCAGTCCCGTATAAGCTTCTCATGGCTATACGGAAGGCCATTTCAGAGACAGGGCTACAGAGTCGCTTCACTAGGGGCACGCTTCAGCAAGTGTGCGAGAACACCATGTTCATTCCACATGACTGGAAAGCCGTCATGCGGATGGTGCTCAACCCTAGCCAGTACTTGATATGGGACAGCGAGTTTCGCCTCGAGGCTCAGACAAGGGCTGCCAGGATGGGAGGCGCAGTAATTCCTGACCAGCTATATGGTTCAGGTGCCTTCGAATCCATTGATGCCCAGATCAACTTGCCACTTGCCACTCTTCAGATGTCAGCCGACGCTGCCTTTAGGGCTTTCTTCAAGGTTCCAGCGACTGGCAAGGCGGCTAAAAATTACACCGCAATTAAGCAGGGAGCCCAGGAGCCCTACATGGACTTCATCAATCGCTTGGAGGAAGCGATCAGTAGGCAGATCGATAATGAGCAAGCCCAACAAGAGCTCATGATGAAGTTGGCCAAAGATAACGCCAATTTAGACTGCCGTAAAATCTTGCAGTCCCTGGGTAATCGTACCGACTTGACTCTCACGGACATGATTAGAGCTTGCGCCGACGTTGGCACAGAATCCTATAAAATGGGTTTGCTAGCGGCAGCGGTGTAAGGGGATAGGAAACCCAAGAACAGGACCCAAGCAGCGTGTCACACTTGTGGCAAGATCGGTCACTTCGCTAGGGAGTGCCGATCCAAGGGAGGCGGACAAAATTCCGGCCGTCCCAAGGCTCCAAGCACCCCATGTCCGAAGTGCAAGAAAGGCTACCATTGGGCCAGGCACTGCCCGAATTCGGGAAACCGGAACGCGGGCATGTCTCTGGCCCCGGTCCAAACAGAGGCTTCCCTCATTCAGAGCTCGCCAGAGCTAGACTAGATTCCGATCACATTCCAGGCATTGCGAGGGCACAGGCCAGCCCCAAGGGTAGTACCGGGCTAGAATTGACCTGCCAGGCAGACGTTACATGCGACCTGCCAGGCACGGTCTATCTGGTGGACTCCCAGTACATGGGTCCCCTGCCCAAGGGCTTTATAGGTTTAGTTTTGCCCCGCAGTGTAGCAGGAGCACGCAGAATTCTTGTAATTCCAGGAGTCATTGACTCCAATTTTTCAGGCGTTCTCCAAGTTCAGCTTTGGACGCACTTACCCAAAACCATTCACAAAGGAGACACATTAGCGCAACTGATTATGGTTCCTTGTCACTCGCCAGCAGATAGCCAGGGAAGGCTCAGGGACAGCTCAGAGTCCGGGTCAGCAGACCGCTCGAGCGCCAGTGAGGCAGTACAAGGATACCAGGTCTTAGCGACAGTGGAAACCAACATTGAGTGGAAACAGCGCCCAGTTATTGAGGTTTTTCTGAATAAAAGATCATTCTCAGGGTTGTTAGATACCGGAGCTGATGTGAGCGTGATTAGCAGGAGCCAGTGGCCACGGGAGTGGGCCACTGAGCCGGTCTCCGATGTGTGGGGGGTAGGCGGCATTCAGGAAGCGTTTAGGAGCCGGGAGTGGGTGGAAGTCACAATCCCAAAGGCTGACGGCACAGCGGTAATTCGGCCGCACATTCTTGACGTGCACATCAACCTTTGGGGGCAAGACATTTTACAGCAGTACGGTGCTACGCTTACCTTCGGGTAATGGCGTTGCCACTTAAATGGCTCACCAACACGCCGGTCTGGGTGGAACAATGGCCGGTAGTGGGAGAGAAATTAGTCGCCCTAAAACAACTGGTTAAAGAACAGCTAGACGCAGGACACATAGAGCAGTCCACTAGTTCTTGGAATTCACCTATTTTTGTCATTAAAAAGAAGTCAGGGAAGTGGCGACTCCTCCACGATCTCAGAGAGATCAATAAATACATACAGCCAATGGGTCAGCTTCAATGCGGCATCCCAAATCCGAATATGATTCCCGAGGGGTGGGAGATCCTGGTTGTAGATCTCAAGGATTGTTTTTACACGATTCCCTTAGACCCCAGGGACAGGGAAAGGTTCGCCTTTACGGTGCCAGTTGTGAACCACAGTGAGCCCACGCAGCGTTACACGTGGAAATTTTTGCCACAGGGCATGCTCAATTCGCCCACCCTGTGCCAAATTTATGTTCACAACGCACTGGCAAAGTTTCGAAACCTTCACCCCAAAGCTTTAGTTTGTCATTTCATGGATGATATCTTGGTCGCGGTGCCGCAACTCGGCAGCGAAATATTTTCAGACCTCCAGGCCAGCCTGGGGGAGAAAGGGTTACTCATTGCCCCGGAGAAAGTGCAGAGAACCGAGCCCTTCTCATACTTGGGTCATCGGCTTCTCCGCTCTTTCGCAGCACCAGTTTTGCCCCAAATCAACTTGAAGGACTCAGTCACCTTGGTAGAATTGCAGCAGGTTTTAGGGAACATTAATTGGGCCAGACCGTATTTCCGATTGGATACGGATCTTTTGAAACCGCTCTTCTCACTGCTCACATTAGGCAAGCAGCCGGCAGACCGGATACAAATTTCTCGAGAGGCACGCTTGACTCTCGAGAGAGTCAACCAAATTCTCAGCCAAAGGTGGGTGGACAGGATTGCTCAGGGGCCATATGCTCCGATCCTGAACTTGTACATCGTTCGGGCAGGATCCATGTTCACCGGAGCCCTAGGAGTGGACTCCGAGAAAGGAGCAAGTATCGTGGAATGGGTGTACTTGCCGAACATCTCTTCCCGAAACATCGTTCCTCCCCAAGAGTTGGTCTCCGCGGTGGTTTACCGTGGAAGGCTGAGAGCTAGGGACATTTCAGGGCACGACTTAGCAAAGATCGTGGTCCCGTTCACCAAGGAACAGGTACAGCAGTTGATGCAGCTCGGTGACTCGCTTCCAATTGCTTTGGAGGGATTCACCGGATGCTTGGCAAACCACTTGCCAAAAGACCCCAGACTTGTCTCGCTTCAAACGCAGACAGTCAGCTTGTTCGAATTGCTCTCCCTGGTCCCGCTTCAGGGGGCCAGGACAGTCTTTACGGATGGGGATCGCACATATGGTGTCTTGACTTGGCAGGAGGGCCAGGCCTGGCGCACGCTGTTAACTCTTCCACAGAAGTCCGCGCAGCGGGCAGAGTTGGCAGCGGTGAACCTTGCTTTGCGCACCTTCGCCAAAGAGCGCCTAAACATCATTACTGACAGCCAGTATGTCAGGAATTTGCTTCACAGTCTACTGGGAGCATACATTACTCCCGCTATAGACAAGAATTTGCTTAGTCTGTTCCTCACTGCTCAATTTCATTTGCGAAACCGCACGGAGCCGCTCTATATTGCCCACATCCGAAGTCACCAAGACCTACCGGGTCCGATTTCCGCGGGCAATAGCAGAGCGGATGCGGCGGCAAAGGAAATTCAGCAACGTTCAATGTTGGGTGTTTTCACTACTCCAATTCAGAGTCATGCATTCTTTCATCAAAATGCCAAAGCGCTCGCCAGACAGTTCAATTTGCCACTTTCTCAAGCCCAAGGCATAGTTTGCTCTTGCCAGCATTGTGCAGGAGCACCAGGGAGGCCCTCGTGGGGGGTCAACCCACGAGGGACAGAGGCCAACTAGGTGTGGCAGATGGATGTCACGCACGTTCCGCAGTTTGGCAGATGGCAGTACATGCACATCTGTATTGATACCTTTTCACAATTCGTTTGGGCAACAGCGCAGAAAGGGGAGACTGCTTCCCACGTGGAGCAGCACCTCCTTTCCTGCATCGCGGCAATGGGCAAGCTGCGGCACGTGAAAACCTATAACGCCCCGTCCTACAGCTCCAGGCAGCTGGCCACCTTCATGGCCACCTGGGACATTAAGCATACCTTTGGCGTTCCTTACAATCCGCAGGGGCAAGCGATTGTGGAACGAGTCAATCGGACACTCAAGTCCTACATTGACAAACAAACAGAAAGGGGGGAGCCACCAGCCCTCCCCAAGTCACAGGGTCAGGCACAGCATTGTCTAAATAAGGTATTGTTCACATACAATCACCTTAATGTTTTTTCGGATTGCACGCCGCAGGAGAAGCACTTCCGCCGTTCGGAAGCTCTCCCGCGGCCGATGGTCCGATACCGGGTGCCACCGGAACCTTCCTGGAGGGGCCCGGCGCCACTCGTAACCTGGGGAAGAGGGTATGCTGCAGTTATGTCTCCTACAGGTGTCGTTTGGATTCCAGCTCGGTGTGTTAAGCCTCACTTGGAACCACATGGCGTGGACCCAGGCCGACCCGAGTCCGATCCCGGAGATGGAGGACCTCACCCTGACCGAGGGGACCCGGCGGGAGAAATGGCGACTGCGGACGACAGCGCCGAGGATCACCTGGGGGATGGTCAAGACCCTTTGCAGTGAGGCCCAGGACGCCCTCCGACGCGAGGAGAGGGAGCCAACACCGGAGAATTTTGTAGCTGCAGTCTTTGCCCAGATTAATGCCAACTCCGTGGCATTCACCATCATCCTGGCCCTCTCCCTACTTGCGGGGGGAGGCGTCCAGGCAGTTTCACTAAAGGCCAACGGCTTGATGCCAGGCGAAGATTTTTCAGCCCGGATGCATTACAACTTGTGGGAAAGGTTGGCGGGTCTCGTCAACCAGTCCGATTTTTGCCTGAAGCAGGACATTGGTTCTGCCTCAATCTTGGGCACCTGCCTCATCCCAGTGTGCCACACTCTAGATGCATGCACCAGAGATGGTGACTGGCTGCTGAAGCGGATTTTCGGTCCGCATCTCCCTGCGAGCTTCACAGCATACGCTCGCTGGGGGGGAATGCAGCTGACAATGACTTTGCCGGCTGACGCAGCCACTCTCCACACTCCTCGAGTGGCGGTCAGCCCAAACTCTACTTGTGCACAAATGGTCGGCTGCGCTGCAGTCGGCTGAACTCAGCACCGCTGCCTCGACACTGGCAGCAGCAATTGGACTTGTGATAAACCAGAGACACTTGGTTCAATGTATGCTCATGTTACCCTACCGTCAGGATGGTTCTTTACATGTAATCAGTATACTTGGAACTACATTCCCGCAAATGTATCAGACTCTACATGTTGTATCAGTCGTTTGACACTGTTACTCCCCACTAAGGATATGATTGTTCCAAGCACAAATGTTTCAAATGTTCCCGCACCCATACGACACGCTCGTGCCACCCAGTTAGACAGCTCATGTGATAGCAGCATTAGGGTTCTTAGCCCAGCTGAATACGTCTCGTTGGCAGTCAGCATACTTGGCGTGCCAGGCTTAGCCGTCGGCAACGCCCGGAGAATTGGTCAATTGGCTTGCGGATTAGCAAAAGCCATTAACCATACCTCCTCAGCGATAGCGCTGCTCAATCAAGAGCAGGCAGAGCTTCGCCATGCCATTCTTGACAATCGAGCAGCCATAGACTATCTTTTGTTGTTACATCATTTGGGTTGCGAATCTGTCCACGGCATGTGTTGCTTCAATCTCACTGATAACTCACACAAAGTCCAGAGCCAGCTCACGGACCTCCACACCCTAGTCAAGAACATTAAGCAGGGTTCGATATGGGATTAGTGGAGTTCGTTGTGGTCGTGGCTCCTGTGGGGGTGGCTCCAGACGACGCTTCAAGTAATTGTGGGGGTGATAATACTAGGCATAGCAGGATGCTGTTTAATGCAGGGTATTCCCTCACTGTTATCAAGGTATCTCTCATGGGGGGAACCCCGAAGCGTCATTCCCGCTCATCAGCTGATGCCCCTCTTGCGCAGAGTCGCCTGTCAGGTTCCTAAACAATAGAAAAAGGGGAGATGCAGATTCCGCATGCCCAATTGGCACAGAACCTTGGCAGAGGTTAAACCAGTCGAGCAGACTCCTGGCCGCTGGCCCTTGCCAGTACAGAAATTAAGGGGGGTGGATTAATCATAAGGGTTTATTCACCCACATCTGACCTGACTGGCGGTTCTGCTGAGAGGGCAGAACGCTAACCTCCCGTTACCCATTAGGCAATTACTGACCCTCAGATCAGCCTAATCCTTGGTGCAAATAGAAGCCATATTTACCCTAGCCTAAGCCTCAGACAATGGTTTTCTCCTGTCAGTGTTTGCCCGAGTTAATTAACTTCCCCAAGAGAGATTTCCCATTAACCCGAATAAATGGGTGATGTGATTTTCTGTCAGATGACGGTTCTTTCCTGCCTTGCCTTCTGATCTATAAATGATGATGTCTTTTCCTCAATAAACCACTGATCTGATCTCGCTCCATATTGCCTCGTATCATCCCTTGATCAGTCTCCTCCGGGACCTAACGGCCATCCTAGCGGCCCCGATTCCTACACCCCTTTCTCTTAGCCAGGTAGAAAGATTGCTTGCAGAAGGACAACAGCCTGTGGGATGGAGTTCCACAGTCTAATAACTGTGTTAGAGAAAGCATTCTCCTGTGACTCACTACAAGCACTTGTGAGGTGGTGAGACTGAAATAAAGGCCTCTCCTAAAGGTAAGGTAAAAACCCATACAGGCTCATCAGTAATATTGCCATAATCCTTTCACAGTCCAGTCTCATTCTTTCTTAGTCTTAACACTGTATTTGTTTAGTTGAGTGAGTCTCTAGAGCAAGGGTTGGCAACCTATGGCCCATGGGCTGAATCTGGCCTGCAGCACTAAATAAGCCGGCCCCTGCCTTTGCTCCAATCGCTGCCACCACCACTGCCAGAAGCAGCAGTGGATGTGTTTACGGTGGCTGCTGATCTGTTTACAGCAGTCACGAACACATTTATGGCAGTGTTTGTGGCGGGGAGACCACCAGTCCATCCCCCTCAATTGTCTGAGGGAGCGTCACCCAGCCCCCAACTTAAAAAGGTTGCCAACCCCTGCTCTAGAGTAAGTGTTACAATACATACACTGCCTTTATGCCGAAAAGCAATAAATATAAAGGCAATGGACTTTTTGTTATTAATTTGCTATTTGCTATTTTAGTGTTAAATTGTGCTTTATTGTGTAAATTGTATCTTATGGTATTTCATTGTGTTGATGTATATTGTTGAGGTTGAGGATATGTTTGTGATCCACTCAGTCGCACTTCGCGAGTGGGGCGGCATATAAATCAAACATCATCATCATCATCATCATCATTCCATCTAGCCATCTCATCCTCTGCTGCCCTCTTTTCCTTTTGTCTTCAATCTTTCCCAGCATCAAGGCCTTCTTGAGTAAGTCCTCTCTTCTCATTTGGTGTCCAAAGTACATTAGCTTCTTGAATAATTGTCCTTCCAAGGAGCAGTCAGGGTTGATTTCTTTCAGGATCAACTGATTTGATCTCTTTGCAGTTCAGGGTACTCTCAAAATCCTCCTCCAGCACCATATCTCAAAGGCATCTATTCTTCTTCGCTCAGCCTTCCTGATGGTCCAGCTCTCACAACCATACATTACTACTGGGACACCATTGCTTTGACTATGCAGACTTTTGTTGGCAGGGTGATGTCTCTACTATTAAATAAATTCTATTTATTTTGCAGGATTTATACATTTATTCATATCCTATCTCTGTCCTCAAAATGAGACTGAAAGGAGACACCATGAAAATATGTGGATTTAACTGTGTTCAAAATTGGTATGAGTTCAAGGGCTGTGGACTAACTGTATATCATTCTGGTATCATGACAACAGAAGACAGCAAATGAGAGACTTCAATTTAAAAAGGGGTTGGGTTTTTATATGCTGAATGATTGTAGCAACCATCTAGGTTCTATTTGACCAATAATCATACCAGGTACAGATCAAGTGGTTTTGTATAGGTACTTGAAAAGATTAATTCCTCAAGCAACTTGAGCTTGAAAATGTATAATGTTCCTTATTTGACCATACTTTCAGCCATTTTCATTACTTTTTTTCAAAGTGTATGTCATGTATCTATGAATATGAGGAATGGACAGAGCAGCTTCCAATGTTGAAAGAAAAAAATGTACAATGAGCTTATAATCACAGTCTGGGATCCTAAGAGAGCACTGGATGCCCTTGTAGAAACAAGTAAAGAAAAGACATACTCTTTGACTGATTTCTGGGCCAATGTTGTTGTCTATGCAATGTTGCACAAGGTGATTCTTAAAGTCTTAAGAGATATGGTTTTGCTATTATGCTGAATATGAAAAAGATGGCAAGATGTCTAAACTGTCATATTTCTTTTACAAGTGTTCGTGGTTTTTAATTTTTTTATTTAAAAATGTCTTGAGTCCCCTATAGGGGGATGAACACTATATGAATGAATGTTTCACAAACTAACATACAGTACTTCTATTGTGTAGAAGGGTCACACTCCAACTAACAATGCAACAATCTTCTTTTTCTCCCAAACAGCTGTAATACCTCCGGCACCAGGTCACATGCCAAACTCGTATAGAAACATAAAGAGATTTCAAAAGCACTTGGCTGCAATCTTGTTTTTTTAGCATAGTGAATTGCACACAACAGTTCTATTGAATCAGTGGTAGAGTTGGCAAGTCCATTGATTCCAATGGGCCAACATTTGTTGCAACTTACTCAATGACACTTGTAGAGGAAGGGATTGCGGTGGCTCAGTGGTTAAGAAGCTTGCGTTGTTAGCTGGAAGACCAGTAAGTTGGCAGTTTGAGACCCGAGTACTACATGATGGAATGGGCACCCATCTCTGTCTCAGCTCCTGCCAATCTAGCAATTCTAAAGGAAGAAATTGCAAAGTAGATAAAGAAGAACCACATATAAGTAGATAAAGAAGATCTTGGGGACATGAAAGAAGCCTCATTCAGGCATCTCCTGACTGGAGTTTCTCCAGCAAAAATCCTTTCAACCCAGAATAATTTCTAACACAAAATAATTTTTACTTGTAGAGGAGCTAACAAAATCCCCATTGATTAAATTGGCCTTCTTTAACACCTCAGGATTTCAGACACTGGGTAGAGGTGGGTCAGTATTATCTCATCTGAAAACTGTGAGGAATATATTCATTTACTATATTTTTAGGAAACATAATGAAAAATTAAATTCAAATATGGATGGAATGTATGTCATGACAGGTTTGGGCATTTGGTTTCCTTATATTTTTTTTAAAGGTGAAAACGTTATCAGAAATCTTGGATTGTTCTTGTTCAGTTTGTAGGATATTAGTATAATACTTTTATCCGTTCCTCTTTTTCAATATTTCCATCTTTCCATTCAACAGACAGCAGCCGGTGTTTACTGAGTACACTCATGGAGCAGATTTGTGCTCTTGAAACATTTTGACATAGTGTGTTTGGAAGGTGGTTGCCCCCTTAGCTTCCCCCACCCCAATTAACCAAAACTCACTCAAAACTGATGCAATCATCAAGCATGCCGTGGCGCGGCCTGTCCACCGTCCCTGCTGGCGGCGAGGCCTTCACCGGTCAGGCGGGGGACACCAAAAGCAGGTGGCCCAGCCAGCAACTGACGTGTCCGCCTGCTCACCGTGGTGAGCTGGGGATGGCTTCCCTCCGTCTCTGTCCCAGATCCTGCCAACCTAACAATTTGAAACCAAATAATTGCAAGTAGATAAAGGCACCACTTCGGTGGAAAGGTAAACAGCATTCTATGCACTCCGGTGTCTAGGCATGCCTGAAAATGTTCACAGAAATGTCTGTAAATGCAGACACCACTGGCTCTTTGGCTATAAACAGAGATGAGCATTAAACCCTAGAGTCCAATACGACTGGCTTTCAAGCAAGGGTGACCTAATTCTTGGAGATACACAATTTTCACAAGCATTAATCTTTTAGCTTTGGAAATGTTTACCAAATAGGATGTTTTGTATCCATTACATTTTCAGATTTTATGAAACAGCTGATTTTGGGAGAACAAGTGACAGGTAAGCCCTCCACATTCCTTGACATTCCTGCATGAAACTCTCCAATGCCACTATATGTAGAATTGAGGAGTTTTGAAAGCCCTGTAGACATGTTTGCTCTGTGTAGCAAAAAGAGTAGTTTTCTTTTCTGAGTAAAGGGTAAAAGGTAGGAGGCCAGCCCGTAACAAAGTGGCCTTGGTTAGTATTTGTGCTTGGAAAACATTTCATTATCAGAATATTTTGATAAGCTTCAAGATAAGTGTGGACAGAGATACAGGACTGAGGAACAGTGCACTCTGCCTAACTGAAACACTTCATCATGGGGAAGAACTAAAGATAGTTTGAGATCTACTGTACTGGAAGATCTGCAGGAGATGCACAGTAGATCTATATAGATTTCCAACTAGCAATAAACACAAACAAACAACAAACCACACTGCCTTTCTTTTAAAATGATGATAAATTCAATAACGCTCTGGTGAAGACAGGAATAATAATAATAATAATAATAATAATAATAATAATAATAATAATAATAATAATAATAATAATAATAATAATAATAATAATAATAATAATTATTATTATTATTATTATTATTATTATTATTATTATTATTATTATTATTATTATTATTATTATTATTATTATTATTATTATTATTATTATTATTATTATTATTATTATTATTATTTGATTTATACCCCGCCCTACTCAGCCCAGGGCCAACTCAGGGCGGCTTTCCGCTAGATCCGCTTTCCCTCCCGGCCCGACGGGAATAGATTTGTGTGTGAAAATAACAAATGCACATTATTTCTGGTACTTTGCAGGATACACGGTGGGAAACTGATGTCTCAACCTCTGCTTCTGCAGACAGATACCAAGACTAATGAATGATCCAGCATCATTAGTGTAGGTACGAAGTTAGAGATTGGGTGTTTGATCCCCAACTGTGCATTCCAGAAAAGCCAGCCAGTGTAGACTTGGGCAAATGGCAGTCCCAGGGAACCCCCAGAAGAAGGGAATTGTAAACCACTTCTGAGTATTATGTGGGAAACCCTGAAAATTGACTTGATGTCAGATTGTTATTAATAGGAATATAGCTGCATGAGATAATGCAACTAGTACCTCTGCAAACTCTAGCAAGATTGTCTGCTTGTGCAGTGGCTCTGACCTGTTGCCACCATCCCACATCATCCTACACAAGAGAGAAGCATGGCAATGATTCAGGAAAGATGCTTCTGCCATTCATAAGAGTTGGGAAAATAGTATCCCCATTGCTGAAAAGATGCCATTATCTTTGATATGTTTTTCCAGCTACGTGTTTTATAAGCTACATGTCTTTATACACATACTTAAGATCGCTAATAGTTTTTGGAATATGATATAATTGTTGTATGACTTTATTGTGTCAACACACGTAAACGCATTTTATTATCCCATATCGCTTTTCAGGGGCTCTTTCTCCCATATTCCTTGTTCCCCATGTCACATTAAAGAGCATTTTAAAAGCATTCTATCGCCCAATTTTTCGGGTGGACTCCTCGTAACCGTTGCTACCTTACACCCGAGCCGTCTCTCTCCTTGCCCATTATCTTTGATATAGCAACTAAGAGTTTCGAGATCTGGCAGGGAGACAGAAGCGATGTCAAAGAAATGTAAGATGGTTAAGTAAATTGTTAACATTTCCCCACTATTTTGCTTAAATAATCCTTGTTGACCTACATTTGGTCAGGTTATCCTGCTAAGTAGTAGAGTAGATCATACTGCCAGCAACTCAACACAGCATGTTAGGCAGTGGTTAACTAACCTGACCACCCTGAGGACTAACAGCCTTAGGTGGTGAAGTTCACTGGGAAGGGTGATGGTCCCCAAGTGGATGAAATCCCACTTGAATCCATCTTAATGGAGGGCAGCATCTTCATCGATACTGGCCTGGGACTGATGAGGACTTTGTGTGCCAGAAGAGCTCAGGACCAGAAAGTGACTCACGGAACTGGATCAGTGGTATGGGTGTCATGCTGTGAGATGGAAAGCCTATGAAAGACCACTGCATTATATTCTCAGGACAGTCTTTATGACTGATTGCCATGATGATAACCAATATTCAGATTTGGATACAGCAGCAGAAGAAAAATCCTTGCTGGCAGGTAAAATATAGAGTTTCTTCCTTTTCCAGAACTATCAAGTTGAAATTGGGAGCATCCATGCAAATCAAATACAACTACAGTATATGCTCTTTCTCCTGTTTCTATTGTCTCTCGCTCATTACATTATAAGTTTAGAAAGGATTCAATAGCTTGTGCTTTTTCTTCCTTCCTCTCTCCTTCTTTCTTTGAAGATTCCAGATGCCAATGCATGTACTGTGAATCTGCTTCACGTGTAACAAAACTCCTGATGCATGTCCTAGAAGAGGAGTTAGATGAATACTGTGGGAGATACATTACACAGCTGATGGAATTTCTAGAAGGCAAGTAGAACCTCTGGGGGTGGGTGGGAGGGAGATTATACTGTTACTAGCAAGGGTTGCCCGGCGTTGCCGGGCTTTTTTGGGGTTTTTTTTTTAAAAAAATATGAAAATTGGTGTTGGATGATTTTTGTTGTATGTGTATTTAAATGAGTTATGTTATTTTTTAAAAAATAATGTTTTTTTATACGTAGATAGTGTTTTAAACTGTTATAAAAAAATTTTGATTTTAAAAAGAGGAAAGGTTGATATATTTTTCCCCCAATACTGGCATTTTAAAAAATAATGTGTTCCTATGTGGTTTTTGGTAATAGGTGTACCTTGGATAAGAATTTTTTAAAAATGTGTAAGTGTATGTTTTTTTACATTCAATGTTTTTGACTGTGTTTAGATGTTTGGTTTTTCTTTTAGTGTGTTCTTATTTATTTATGTTTGAATAATTTTTTTGTTTGGATATTTTTGAATGTTTTTAAAACTAATTTCCCTTTTGTAAATTGTTGGAGATCAAGTTGAATTCATTGAGTGTCATTTTTCCTGTGGCCACTGGGTGGTGCTGTTGCGTAATGTTTTAATTTTGACTGTGTCCTGGGCTGTGTATTCTTCCTGTTCTTTTGTCATTTCAATTCAGGACCTTGTGGAGGCTGCACGTGTCGTGGTAAGTTGTGTGCTCTGTTTTGTTAGGGGTGGTGGTGTTGTGATTTGTGGGGGGTGGGGGGTTGTGTTTGTCCTTGTTTATTTTTGTTTGTTTTTGGAAGATTTTCTTTGTAATTTTTATGTTTATTATTGTTTTTGATTTTTGTTGAATGTTCTTGTTTGTGTTTTTGGTGTGGGTATTTCTGTGGGCCGGCCTCGGTGGCTGGCTGGCCCATTGAAATACCATGTGGTGGTAGGTTGGGGGTTTTTTCGCAGGCCGGCCACGTTGGAATATCCACGCCGCCGGCCCGTGGTGGGGAGGGGGGCATGGTCATTGGGGGTTAGGAAGGGTGGGCTAGGTGGTGGGGAGGGGGGCTTTATTTTGTTATGGTGCTTTGTTTGTGTGGAGTCGTGAAAGTAGATCGGGGTTTCCCCTTTAATATCAGTTGGTGGGGGTTGTGACCCCCCTCTCTGCTGGCTACCCTAGAGTTGGTAGGTTTGTGGGGAGAAAAGGGGTATTTTGCCCCCACACTTCTGGTCCTAGGAGAGCATGCAGAATGGATCGATTCCCTCCCCCCCTCCTTAAAACAACTCCGTTTTTAAAGAGAAGAAAAGACGGAGTTGTTTTAAGGAGGGGGGATCGATCCCCTCTCCCTGGTCTCCTTGCTCCAGAAGGGTTTGGGCAACATACCCCTTTTGTTCCCTCAAACCTCCCAACCTAGGGTAGTCAGTGGAGAGGGGGATTGCAACCCCCCACCCACTGATGTTAAAGGGGAAACTCCATTCGGGACCTTCAGGCGCCGCGGGTGAGGGAAAGAAAGCCGGCTGGTGTTTGCTTGCCTGTGATTTGTTTTTCTTTTTAATTTTTCGGGCGCCGGTTTCCTCAGCGTTCTGCGTGCTCATGGCGCGCAGGATGCTGGGGCTTGTAGTTATGGGTTGGTGCTTTGTGTTTGTGCTGCGTTTTTTTAAAATGCGTTTCTTTTGATTGGCTGCGGCGCGTGTCCGAACGCTGCGCCGTGCGAGAGCCTCTCAGCCTGATTGGCTCTGGCGCAGCGCAGCGCAAGGAATGTTGGGAAGTGAAGTTCTTTCCCTTTCTGCTGTTTGTGGGGCTGAGGCCCCCGTTTCGGTTTTCTAAATCCTTCGTTGACCTGCGTAGCCACTTCGGCCGTGCTCACGAAGGGTGGGTGCGGGTCAGTAGGGCGACGCATAGCAACCTATAGCCAGTTCCAACGGTTAACCCTTGGATTTATAGGTTAAGATTTTTTCATCCCTGTAGATTGTGATGATATCATCATCATATGAGGCAGAGGTTTCTGCTGATGTAACCTTGTTTCCCTCTGCCCCATTTATGTCAAGGATGCAGAATATGATTTGAGAATTTCAAGTCTGTAACTGAAATTAATTATTTTGTAACATCTATATCTGTTGTGTTCAATGAGGATATATATCCTTAGAACATGTGATATCAGATGAATATAGAAATAACATTTAACTGTGAAATGGAAAACCATTTTTTTTTTAAAAAAAATGGATATTGTAAAGATTATAGTTTGGGGTAACTTCATTATAAATCTGTTATACCTGTATGTTGTGTATGTAACAGTATTACTTTAAGAATGCATGAATGTAACCTGACAATGATTACAATGTAACCCAGCTGTTAAAGGAACATGAGCCAGCTGCCCATAGAGGGCAGCTACGAGCGTTCAGCTCACATGGTTCAAATTCCCCCAATCACCGGCAGCCGCGGGAACCTTCCTGCGCAAGGAACACCTGGAGAAGAAGGGCGTGACTCAGAATGACGTCACGCAGGTAGCAGCCAATGAGCTACCGTGCAACCCTTTTCAAATGTATTGTTGCAGTATAAAATGAGCTGTACCTCCGCCATTACCACATGTTCATCCTGACCATCATGCAATAAAGCTGTGTTTTAGCCCTCACTGCGGCTCCTTCTTTGTCTTCCGTGCAAGACACTGAACTGTATCAGGTGGATCTGTTTTTCATTGTTCTCATCTCATCTACTGTTCTTCACCCAGATCAAGCTGTCGGTAAGACCTACAAACTTTGCAGTTTTTTGAAAGACAAATGGGATATTCTCAGCAAGTCTGAAGCAGTGAAACATTTTTGGCACTCACTGTCATTTTCTGTGATGAATTTACAGGCAAGTGTGACACAAGGTGTTAAGCTTTAGAAAACACACAGGGTCTTGCATAGAGCAACTCTGAAGATGTGAATTGACAAGTAAAATCCCATTGCGCTCTGGCATAAGCCGGTGGGGGTAGAACACTTGGTTTCAGAGACAGGGTTCGGGAGTTCAAATGTCCACCGGACATCCTAGGAGAGAAGCCTGTGGGGATCACACAGAACATGTATGGCTGATGGGATTAAGTTGCCTGCTACCTATGTCTCTTTGGACTAGTATCTTGTTCTAGATCACAACCACAAGGAGGAACTTATAAATCACTTCTGAAAAGTTTATACCTAGAAAACCCTGGGAGGATCATCAACTTGAAGACACATAACCACCACTGTTGTTAAATTCCAGTGGCTGAAATCTAATTGGTTTGTGTAATAAGTCAGAAATTGAGTACAACCATTGCATCACTGGGGAGTTGGTCAGCCAACTCTTCTGTACATTCATCTGACTCTAGAGTCTTGCATACTCTAACGTTGGTTTATAATGCTAAGCAATGGGATTTCAGGCACAGTCATACATGTCAACCATCCCGATTTGGCCGGGTGTTATGTATGCATGTACAATGTTATTTTAAATATATGAATGTAACCAGTCCACAATCACAATGTCCTGTGCCACGTGCTAGAGAACGGGCAGGAGGCCCCGGTGGCGTACTATTCAAGGTCCCTTTCAAAAGCTGAGCGCAATTACATGCAAACGGATAGGGAGGCCCTGGCCATAATCGCGGGAATGAAAAAGTTCCATGACTTTTTGTATGGCCGCGAGTTTACGGTGGTGACGGATCACAAGCCGCTTCTGGGGATCTTCACTACCGGCAAACCGACCCCCCAAATCTTATCCCCCAGGATGCTGCGTTGGGTCATATTCCTCAACGCTTACCAGTACGAGCTAATTTACCGCCCAGGGAAGGAGATCTCCCATGCAGACGCACTGTCCCGATCCCCAAGTCCTGCTGATCGAGTCCCTCGACTCACCCCCCATTGCTCCGGCCGACCTCGCCAAGGCCACGGCGGCCGACAAGATCCTGGCCCAAGTCAGCTCCTGGGTTAGAAAAGGATGGCCCACTATTTCCCCAGATGAGGAATTCAAGCCGTTTTGCAGACCCTGGAAAGGGTCTGCTTACTCTGGGGACAGCGGGTAGTCATCCCAGAGAAGTTAAGAGCGAGGGTACTGAAGCTACTGCACACCAGTCACCCAGGGATTGTGCGCTCCAAGGCCCTAGCCAGGAGTTTCGTTTGGTGGCCCCAAATAGACACGGACATAGAACGGTTAGTGGGCACGTGCGAGAGCTGCCAGAGTTCTTGGCCCGAGGAGTCCAGGCTGCCCCACAGGGAATGGGACACGGCCCACGGGCCATGGTCCAGGATTCATGTCGACTTCGCGGGGCCTTTCCGCGGGGCCACGTTCCTACTGGTAGTCGACTCCTACTACTCCAAGTGGTTGGAGGTAATCCCTATGAGCAGCACCTCCTCCGCGGCGACCATTAGGCAGTTGCGCAAGCTTTTTGCCTGCTTCGGCCTGCCAGACGTTCTCGTGAGCGACAACGCGAGTACCTTCACGTCTGCAGAGTTCAAAACGTTCATAGAAAGGAACGCAATCAGGCACATCACAGCTGCCCCTTTCCACCCCGCCACAAACGGTCAGGTAGAGCACCAAGTGCACACTATGAAAGACGCACTGCGGCGCATGGGTCCCGGTGAGTTGAACCTGCACCTGTGCCAGTTCCTCATCTGTTACAGGACAACCCCCTTAGCTTCAGGTTTTTCCCCGGCCAAACTCCTCATGAGGAGGCGCCCGGTAACACTGTTTGACCGGATGGATCCGTCCAGGGTGGAGGATGAAGGGAGAAATATAAGTATAGGGGGAGGGAGCTCCAAAAGTTTTGCGATAGGGGACCCGGTTCACTGCAGAAACTACGCGGCCTCGGGACCAGCGTGGGTACCGGGAACAATCATGGAGCAAACGGGGCCGGTATCCTACAGGGTCGAAACCAGTTCAGGTCTACTTTGGAGAAGGCACGCCGACCAACTCAGAAGGCGAGTCACAGGGGAGGGGGCATCAGCGTTAGGGTCCTCCCCCACCCGCATTACCCAAGGGGGAGACACGGCGGAACCCGCGGATACAAATGCGTATCCTGGGTTCCCAACCACAGAGGAGGATACTTTGAAAGAGAGGGATCAGTTTGGTGATGATTATGATTTTCCGTACCAGGGGGAGTTAGCAGAGTGGTCCCCCACCCATCCTAGCGAGAAGAGGGGTTTCAGTTCAGCCGCTGGTACCTCCAGCCCCCCCAGTTCTTGCATACTAGAGTACACCATAGCTCCGGCCCCTAAACGACAGGCAGCCGGCGGGAGCTCACCCGCCGCAATCTCCCAAAATCCTGAGCAGGCAGCAGGAGGTGGCGGGACCGCGAGGGCATCCTCGTCGGTCCCGAGGTTCGTGCTGGGAGGGTCCCCGGGCTCATCAGGCAATAGACAGGGGTTCACTTCCCAGCTGTTCATTCCATTCCCGTCCCCCAAGACAAGGGTATCGCAAGCTCCCCACAGAACCACTAACGAGTCTCCATTTTCCGTTGCAGGACGAGACTCCGCGGAACCAGGGGTCACAGGCTCCCCTGTATTAGGTCAGGCAGCCGCACGCCCCAGGTGCACATGCGGCAAGCCACAATGGTTGAGGGACTTCGTCCCATCCTAGGGGGGAGGGATGTTATGTATGCATGTACAATGTTATTTTAAATATATGAATGTAACCAGTCCACAATCACAATGTATCTCAGCTGTTAAGGAACGCGAGCAAGCCGCCCATAGAGGGCAGCTGCGAGCGTTCAGTCTCACATGGTCCACATTCCCCAAATCACGAACAGCCGCGGGAGATTTCCCGCATGATCAAGAACTACAGAAAACAACTACAAGAAGAGAGGCGTGACCTGGGTGAGGCCACGCCGGTAGCAGCCAATGAGCTACCGTGCAACGAGATTCGAATGCATTATGTTACTGTATATAATGAGATGTACCTCCGCCATTACCACATGTTCATACTGACCATCCATGAATAAACCTGTGTTAGTCCTTCCTGCGACTCCTTCTTTGTCTCCCGTGCAAGACACTAAACCGGGATTACCCCGTAATTTGACGTCGATTGACATCATAACCCGCCCCGCACTGCCAAAACCCCGTAATTTGGCAGTGGGGGAAAACGCTTTCCACGCATGCGCGGAAGCGCTACGCCGCTCGTGTAGGGGCTGCGCAAGCAGCGTAGCGCTTCCACACATGCATGGAAAGGGTAAAGCCCTTCCATGCATGCGCGGAAGCGCTACGCCGCTTGTGTAGGGGCTGCGCAAGCAGCGTAGCGCTTCCACGCATGCATGGAAAGCGACCTGCGCACAAGCGATCTGCGCAGGTCCCGTTTTTCCGGAGCTGCGGGTTGACAGGTATGGCCACAGTGTTGTGTAAAGCTTCTTCCCATGCAAGGGATTATGTATGGATTACACAAGCAGCAAAATGGCATTTTCTCTGAAAATAAATGGGTCACACTTTTAGGAGACTTCTGATAACATGTGATTGCACTTGGCACATTATTATCTTCATTTTTGTATTTACAGTAAATATTTTTCTGATGAAGAATGTATTCGGAAAAAGTTTCTAATCCGGAGCACTTTTTAACCCATGAATAAACTCTTTGAAGACAAATAAACTCATGAATAAACTCTTTGAAGACAACACAGATATTATTTATTGAAGATATGACTGCATTCAGTATAAATATTGTTGTTGACCCAATACAGCCTCAATCGGTTTTCTCTTCTTTTACTTGATAAATGTAATGCAGTCTTCATTAGTCCTTACAGTGAAAAGGTTTTCTTTCAATTAACTGAATAATGCAATCACTTCAGTTAATAATGAACAATATTTGATATTTCCAGCATCAATCATACTTGACTCCCTTCTTAAAACACCATTTAAAAACATTATTTTCTTTTTTTATCATTCTGCTTAGGGTCTTTTTCATTTCTCTTTTCCTCAGTCTCTACATGATGGGATTTCGCATGGCTACTATCACAGTGTAAAAAAATTGTCTCACCCCAAAGAATAATTGGATTTAGCTGCAAGTAAGACTCTGAACTTGACAACTGGAAGGTCAGCAGATCAGCAGTTTGAAATTCAAATACTGCATTGTGGAGTGAGCTCCCATCTCTTTCACAGCTCCTGCCAACCTAGCAGTTCGAAAACAAGAAATTGCAAGTACTGTAGATGAACAGGTACCACTTTGGAGTAAAGGTAAACAGCGTTCCATGCACCCTGGTGTTTAGGCATGCATGCCACATGTCCATGGAAACAGATGAAAATAGAACTGGCTCTTCTTTGGCTATAAACAGAGAAGAGCACTGAACCCTAGAGTCAGATATGACTGGCTTTCAAGCAAGAGCAACATTTGCCTTACATGAAGCTGGCAGTGCTATAGAAAACAATCACTATAGTGAGGTGTGGAGAACATGTGAAGAATACCCATAGTCTACCCAATTCCTCCTCTTTAATTTTACTTCTTAAATCTGTTTTCCAACTTAATCTTAAAGCATGTTGTTCAACTTCATACTTACACTTTAAAAGGAAATCTAACTGTTTTTGCTGCCTTTGCAAAATTCTAAAATTTATATAAATCTAGTATAGACTTGTTCCCTGGGACACTTGCTTCCATTGCTTTCACAGGAGACCACCATGAGAAAAGGTTACATCTTTATCAATCTTCTGGTGAAAGTGTTTTTACACCTCCAGACTTGTGCTTTATGCAATCTGCTTGCAAAGGGATCTACTGTAATAACCTAGGACAGTCTTGGCACATGTGGCAGAGGGGGCACTCTGAGCCCTCTCTGTGGGCACATGTTCAGTTGCCCCAGCACAGAGTTTGCCCCACCTCTCTGCCCAACTAGGGTTGCCATAATTCTCTCCTACCAAACCGGGACAGCCACGTGACGTCATTGCATTCTTCAAACCGCACATGCATTGGATGAGGCTCTCAGGAAGACCGAGGCTCTAAGACCCGGCAGAATCCCTGTCCAGGGCAGACAGCCTTCGTCAGTTTAAAATAAACTCTAGTCAATAGGTTTCTCCCCGTGTGATTCTTCTTGCAAAAGATTATTCTTGATGGTTCTATTTCTGTTTATATTTTTTGGAATAAAATTTCTTGGGCCACTCTTGAAACCACCCTTCCTCCCCCTGAGATCACCCCATCCTCTCCTTCACACATACCCCACTAAAATATACTCACCCTTAAACCCCACATGAGGATCCCTTGGAAGAAAGTTCTAAAGAGGGACCCAGAACGCCAATGCAGTCCATGGCGCCTCTGTTTCCCTCTGGAAGGAGAAAAGTAGGAGACAGGAAGGGACTCATTTTGGAGGAGGACCTTTGCGATTGAGAACTCTTCACTTTCTGTCCGCCCTGTTCCCTTCCTCTCTAGGAATACCAACCCTATGCAATTAACCCTTTGCGGTCACATGAAGAAGGAATCCTCCATCCCAGTGTATGGTGGAGGTATGGCTTCTTAGTGTGGGTATTTCTTGCTCCCTCCCGGCTTTTGAGGAAAAGGGCTGAGGATGACTCCTTGTCCCCCAAATTTCAAGGTGAGCCAAGGGATTTTTGCAAAGAGTTATTTCACTGACTCCGTGCCTTTCTTTCAATTATCTCACTTGCAAGTGTCTCCCCTCCCCGGCGGGCTTCTCAGGGTCCTCTTTTGCCTTTCAAGCAGGATAATTGAAAGAAAGGCAGGGAGGTAGTGAATTAACTCTTTGAAAAAATCCCTGGGATGAGGGGTGATCTTGCTTCCTTTGTTCAAATGTAAAAATCTGGGACTTTTACATGTTTTTTCTTGAACCGGCTAGGACAGCTTGAATCTGGGAAAATCCTGGAAAACTGAGACATATGGTAACCCTATGCCCAGCAGTCCAATGGAAGTGCTTCCTCCCTTCCCCCAGCACAGAGTTTGCAGCACGGATGGAAGCACTGATGGCAGCCTGTTGAGTTTGGGCACTCAGTCTCTAAAAGGTTTACCATCACTGACCTAGGAATTGCCTTGGTAAGAAGAGTGCCATCGAGTGGGTATTTTAACACATTGTTCTACATTGTAATGTTTCACATAGTATAGGATAGTGTAGATGACTGTTGTACAAAAGAAAGCCAGTCGTCAGACATTTCCATGGTCATGTGGCAGGCATGACTAGACACTGGAACACACGGAACACTGTTACCTTCCAACCGAAGCGGTACCTTGCAATTTTTTTGCTTTCGAATAGCTAGGTTGGCAGGAGCTGGAACAAACGATGGGTGTTCATTCCATTGCGCAGAGCTCAGGTCACAAACTGTTGATATGCTGACCTTCCAGTCATCAGGTTCAGCATCTTAACCACTAAGCCACCGCAGTCCTATACTATAGGCTACCCAATGTATATTCAAGGCTTTTACGTACACAATATTAGCAACCTAGACACTATCACCAAAGAAATTTATTTTTAGATAGTTACAGATGCTAACCTTTAATTACTAGTCTTTCTATCTGCTGTTCCTATCTACTTAGATAGATAATAACATTTGTGGTCCAATCTAGCAAATATGCTGTTCAGCAATACCACAGAAAACACACAATTTTGTGTTGCATCAGTTGCCTATAATTATCCAAGTAAGTTCAGATGAATGTTACTCCTCGCAAAATCCCCTCTGGAATTTTGTCAGACAATAATAACACTAGCAATTCATGAAATTACATAAATCTCTGTCTTTATAGCCTGGGAAAAACACCTATAGAATGAAAGCTCCCAGGTTCTGGAATTTCTTAACTTCTTGGTTTATATTGCTGGTTTCACACAATCCGTAAACAGAATGATCATTCAAGTCAGGTAGCTGAAGCCATACTGATTCTAGGTGTAATAGAAAGAAAAGGAGAACTTGTACTCAGAAGCTGGAGTTGTGGTTAGGATTATTTTCTTTGTACTGATGTCCTTGTCACTGCTTATGCATCACACATCATTTGAGGAGTTTAAAAGGCCCACAACCAAAGAGAAGAACCAGATCCAGTTTATAAGAACAATCTATATACACCTCGGAGACAAAAGCTATTGACCAATATTGATTCAGTTGATTTCCTTCTGATACTGTGTGTTGACCAGATGTAATCTGCAAGTAGAGCAGTTTCAAGCTAGATTTTCATCATGATTGTACTGGTAGCAGATCCAAAATGGAGACTCTGAGTTCAGGGGGCAGATCTGCACCTAAGATGATGGCAGCACAGATCTTGCTGATTCTTCTCCAATTCCCACCCATCATGAGCAAGCTTCAGGCTGTTGACGGTAAAATATGCGTTTCTCACATCCACAGATTTTATCAGCCTGGAAAATTCATCTATGGAGGCATCTTGTATCAGTCTACATTCTTTCCCTTCTACTCCAGAGGAATCGACTGTGCGACTGAACAACAACACTCCAGAGGAAAAACATTGAGATATGACAGAATGTTAGTATATTACATTATTATTACATTAGTAAATTACATTATTATTTTAATCCCCTTTCCTATTCAATATTCCACTTTGAACTCAAGAGTAAACAGAACAGATTTTACTTTTCTTTATTCTTGTGCTGGTTTTCTGTAGGTACTGGGGCACAAGGTAGCTGCCATAGTCCACAAAATTTGTGGCACCCACCTTGACCACACAAATCAGTTAATAGCTTGATTTACCCAAGGCAAATTTTTTCTGAAAGATCTTACAAACCAGGGTCACATCAGTGGTTATGACACCTCTAATTTCACGTTGTTGTTGTTGTTGTTGTTGTTGTTGTTGTTGTGTTTATGCCCCTTAACATACACAATTTCTAATGGTGTGGGAGGGATCCGAAAGTGAATGAACTGCAGTCAGATTGATATTTATTTAATATCTGAGAACCTTTTTCTTTTGAAATATGCTATTTCCTTTGGTACATTCTATTCTCAGTATGGACATTTCTGAGGGTTTAGACAAAATTTCACATCATGTCTAATGCCTGATCTCTGTTGAATAAGAACAGCCTAACAAAACGGGAGTAGAGGAGTATACATAAATACCCCAAAGGTATGTAAGCAGTACAATTTTATGCCTGTGACCCAGATTCTCAAATCTCTTTACAGTGTACTGACTGAAAACTACCAACATATCCTGGCACTAGCATTTGCTGTGAAGGAGATCAATGAAAATCCCCAACTATTACCCAACACTACACTGGGTTTCAATATTTACAATAGCCAAGTGTCTCCAAAATGGATTTATCATGCTACACTGCATCTTATTTCTCCAGAGAACAATTTTGTCCCCAATTACAAGTGTAGCAATGAGGATACGCTACTGGCAATCATTGAGGAAATGGCCTCTACATACCTGAAACAGATCCCACATATTCTGGCCATTTACAAAGTTCCACAGGTACAGATACAGTATTCATGTATGTTTTTGTGTTTCAATACATGTTTCAGGCACAATTTGATCTCATTCTGTATGTAATTATATATCATTATTGTTGTATAGTAGATCTGAAGCAATTATATCAGTGTTTAATTATTGATGAAAATTATAATTTCTAATGTATACAAAAGTACTAATGTATCATCTCTGTTTTCACATATTTATTTATTTATTTATTATATTTGTATACCACCCATTTGGGTGGTATCCCACTCTGGGCAGTACAATAAATTGCAAAGCCAGTATATTGTACAACGCCTAGAAAATCTCTCTCTATCTCTGTACAGTATATCTATTTCTCTGATCTGTCTTTAGGTTCTGTATTGGTATGGTGCTGTTAATGCAGAAATCACGAGCCACCTCTTTTATGACATGGTTCCAAAAGGAACCCAACAATACAGGGGCATCCTTTTATTGCTTCAGCATTTCAACTGGCGGTGGATTGGATTAATTACTGCAGATGCAATGATCTTGGAATGGTTCATCCAAAACGTACTCCCAGATTTTTCCAGGGGTGGCATCTGCATTGCTGTGATGGAATCATTATATAATTTACGACATAGCGAGAAAGAAAACTATACAAAGAATGTAGCCAAACTATATGATAAACTCATAAACAGCAATAGCAATGTGTTGGTTTTCAGTGGTGACATACATAGAATGACAATCTTGAGATGGTTGCTCAGAGCAGGAATGGAACAACTAATGCAAAACCCAAAAGGCAAGGTCTGGATTCTATCATTCGGGATGGAGTTAAAACATATCAGTGGACAGACACCTTGGGAGACTCAAGACTTCCATGGTTCTATATCATTTTCACTTCATACTAATGAACTTCCTGGATTCCAGCAATTTCTTCAGAGCAGAAACCCTTTCAATGCTCCTGGTGATGGCTTTATTAAGGACTTTTGGACTCATGCATTCGGCTGTACTTTCCCTGATCCAGCTGATGGAGATGTAAGTGGGAATATCTGCAATGGAGAGGAAAGTCTGCAGAGCCTTCCCAACCACATGTTCCCAAAGAGTATGACATGGCAGAGCTACAGTATCTACAATGCAGTCTATGTAATAGCTCATGCTTTGCACACTATATATTCATCCACAAGATTGAAGAGAGTAAGAAGGATGTCTCTAGACTTTCATCCCTGGCAGGTAATGAACTCAGCAGTGCAATCTGCATTTAGCTCATGTGTTAATGCAGCAATGCGGTCATTCATGGAGCATGAATGTTCCCATACCAATGGTGCTTATGACTGAATAGAGTTAGGACATTATGACTGCTTGATAGTCTTTGCAGATAAACAAGACAACTTTGGAACTATGATGTTTGATGTGAGCTGTTGTGCAGTATTGGACAATGTAATATGTTGTCTTATTGCATGGATGATAATGCATCACTGAATGGGATGTCTGAGTATTTGTTTGCTTAGCTTAAAAACAGAAATGGTTACAGCTTTGTAGAAAGACAGGAACTGAATGCAAGGTGTGTTTTGTGGAATTGTGAAGAATCCCACCTTGAAAAGAACTGTAAATAGCAAAATACCTCTTCAGACGTCCTAACTAAAAAAAGGAATGAGAAGCTGAATGTTCAGTGTATTAATGCCACGGCATGCAAAATAAATGGCAATTCACCACAGCACTTTCCCCTAAAAAAAAAAAGCAGAAAAGTATTGTAAAACAGCCAGAAGCAACATGTTGGATCCACAATCGTACAAGGTGATATTCATTCCCATGGTAGATTTTGCAAGAAAAATCTTGTATAATGTTTTAAATTATAGTTTTTAACAATGGTCATTGTGAGAAAAGATTTGCATACAGCCTAGCACATAGCTCTTGGTGATGGGTCTCTGTGTCTCCTTGAAGCCCTATAGTTATACCACTGGGGAGAGCTTTTCAGTGCACTCCAAGGTACTTGACTGAGGGATGGGTGGATGGGGGAGCAAGGGGGCTTAAGAGGCTGGTCCTGCCCTCATCCTTTAGCCTTCTGCTACTGCAGTGGGCCACCTACCCACCATGTTTGTCCAGTGTGAGAGTAGCTGGTTGCTTCTGGTCAGGATAGGAATTTTTGACCTGCTTCCCCTGAGTGGCCAACAAAAGTTGGGCAGGGATTTTTCATTCATTTATTTTTTGCCTATTCTGTACTGACTCAGTTGGGCAGATCAGAGATGGTGTCATATATGAATAGGTCGCACTGGTGAGTAATACGGAATGGAAGAGAATAGCATTGAGTTCCAAAAGGCATTGTGGGTGTTAATGGACTCTACATCTTGACAGTGCAGATTATGAGAGTCAGCTGCTGAGATGGTGCATGTGTGTAGCATGTCATGGCTGTTGCCCACCCAAGGTCACAAAAATTGGTCAATGGCAGCTAGGTGAAGCTACCCAAGATTTAGCCGGCTGGGAGTGGGCTGTTTTCAGACAGCAAGGTCCTGGGGTTTGGGACTCTCCAGCAGAGGACAGGGGCAGGGGTTAGAAGAATCTCCTCATTCCTGACTCAAGGATTCATATTCCAACAGGCTCCACTTCAATTAGCAGTTAATAAAGTTATGACCTAGTTAAATTCCACTAATGGTTAAGACGCTGAACTCGATGACAGGAAGGTCAGCAAGTGAGCAGTTTGAGACCTGAATGCTGCATGATGGAGTAAGCTCCCATCCCAGCTCCTGTCAACCACATCTTTAGCTTCCTGGCAAGAATCTCTCCTGTCTCTCATAAGAAATTGCTGCTTTTCTGTTGACTTTTCACCATAAGTACATGAATTGAATAATATCAGCTTAGTGTGGACTTGTGTGAGAAATTTCAGATTTTAAATTATCTTCTGCGTAAGATAACATCCATCCAAATGGCATTTTCTTCCTCGTGGGGAAAGGGCCACACTTGTTGTATTGTTAATAATATTGGTTTATTCCTTTTAATGCAGCTCAACTATATTTTGAAGTCTGTGTCATTTAACAACACTGCTGGAGAAAAGATTTCTTTTGGTGATAATAAGGAGCAGTTTCCAGGATTTGACATCATCAATTGGGTTACCTTTCCAAATCAATCTTTCTTTGGAATGAAAGTTGGGCGGCTGAACCCTAAAGCAGCTACAGATGAAGAATTTACCATTAATGAGCATGCCATGGTATGGCACAACTGGTTTAATCAGGTAGGGCATGGTTGGAAGCATGAATGGAGGTCCTTTTAAGTGGAATGACAGTTTGCTTTGGAGATTTTTCTCTTCTGCAACATGAAGTTTGAGCTATTTTTTACTCCTGGCATGCTATGACAACCAATTATTTATTTCTATGAGTACTCAGTAAGGTGATGCCAAATCTATTGAACCTGAGGTGGATTGTTTCTGTTTCTCCCTCATCCAATATGTCCACTTAGCACCTTTAAATGGCTATATTCCCACTCCAACACATGCTGTTGAGTTTACAGTAGGCAAACCCGACTAGCCCTCTCATTTAACAGGATGGGGACATTAGATGAACACTTATACTTTGAAATGGATCCATGGTCCCAATCTTTGTCTAGTGACAGTGTTTTATACCTAATAAGTTATGTCCCTGTCTTCAGGGACAATCAATAGTTGCTTGCATATAGTCATTCCATCAGCTCACCTTCTATCACTTGTGCAATTGTTAGAGAAGTTGTTGTTGTTCAGTCACATAGTTGAGTCAGACCCTTTGCAACCCCACAGACCACTACACACCAGGCACCCCTATCCTCCACCATCCTCCGCAGCCCACTTAGCTCTACCCTCATTGCATTAACAATGCATTTAACCATCTCATCCTTTGCTATCCTCTCCCCCTTTTGCCTTAGATCTTTCCCAGTATCAAGGCCTTCTTGAGTGATTCATCTCTTCTCATTTGGTGTCCAAAGTATTTTAGCTTCATGTTCAATAAGATCACTCTGTTAATTTGACCACTCTCTCAAAACAAATCTTTGGTGCTTAATTGCCATGTGCTTAAAGCTGCAGCTATTAAGCATGGCTGATTAAGAAATATAGGATTTCCTAAAATAAATACCAGAATGCAGACATTTTTATGAAAATGAGATAAATCTTGAGTTAGATTTTTTTAAAAATCCCATAAAAAGTAGAAGAAAAGAGTAAAATCCACTGGTTTGTCTATTTCTAGTTTTCATCAGGGAGGGACTGCAGTGGCTTAGTGATTAAGATGCTGAACTTGATGACTGGAAAGTCACCAGGTCAATAGTTCGAGACTTGAGAGAGTGCTGCATGATAGAGTGAGCCTCAGTCTTTGTCCCAGCTCCTGCCAACCTAGCAGTTTGAAAGCAAAAAATTGCAAGTAGATAAATAGGTACCACTTCAGTGGGAAGATAACAGTGTTCCATGCACTCCAGTGTCTAGACATGCCTGCCACATGACAATGGAAATGTCTGCAGACACAGACAGCACTGGCTTTAAACAGAGATGAGCATTGAACCATAGAGTCAGATACAACTGGCTTTCAAGCAAGGGTGACCATTACTTTCACCTTTATGTTGGTTTCATCAATCCAGAATCTGTCTCATTTACTGGTCTGCTAATTATGGCCAGAAACATGCACCAATGAGGACATAGGTTTGGCCACCGACAAAGCCAAGAAAGTGGCTTCATTTTGGCAGTCCAGGATTTGATCGGGACATGAAAGAAGAAGAATCAATCCATCTAGAAAAATGTGGCCCATATCCTATTGTTATCGCTTATGATATCTATAAGTTGTCACTATTCTTTGCAAATAACTAGTTAGGAGATGAGGCACATCACAGTCATGCAGCTGGTCATGCAATCAATTGCACAAATGAGATGCAAATGTGCACCTTATCAATTGGTTTAACTATTAGCTTTGTATGTTATGCAAAATTTACATGATCACTTATATAGGATCTCCTCTTGAACCCTTTTCTCCACAATTCATTATTTGTTGAATAGTGCTGCTCAGAAAAGATCAGGAGAGGGACATTATGTTTGTTCCAGAGCTTCCATGATTCTGAAGTTATTCTTTATTCTCTCTTATTTTTGGGTAGGCACAACCTGTTTCTCTTTGTAATGCCGAATGCCTCCCTGGCTATAGGAAGAAGAAGAAGGAAGGGGAACATTTCTGCTGCTATGGCTGTATTGTCTGTCCACAAGGATGGATATCGAACATAACCGGTAAGAGCTATAGCCTATAGCAGGGATGGCCAACCTTGGCACGCCGGATGTTCTTGAACTTCAATTCCCAGAAGTCCTGTTCAGCAGGTGAACTACAGGAGATGGTAATGCAGATGGGAGGGGAATACCTGACGCAAGTAATCATTTTAATAGAAGCCTATCTTTCTTCCCAAAGTGCATTTCTCTTTAGGTGAAGAACCTCCAAAAGCAGCTCACAAGAATCCTCCTAACAAAGTACCACATATGTTCAAAATAGAATGGATTATCTGACTTTGAGAAACACAGACAGCACAGCTACCATATTAATTATGGTAGTGCATAAGAAAGTCTTGGATATGTCTTAAATCAGGGGTTCCTAACCTAAGACCCATGGGCTGGATCCAGCCCATGGTACCATTTCATGTGGGTTCCCCACCCCTCCAAGGGCATTTGAGAAACAAAATGGCCACCCCTTTGAAGATGTTGGGACAAAATGGCCACCCCCATCATGCAGGCAGGGCAAAATGGCCATCCTGCCCTTGAAGCTGACTGAGAGAGCTTGATCTGGCCCCCGGCTTGAAAAGGCTGGGGACCTCTGTCTCAAATGAACTTTCACTATGGCATCTTTGTGTACTAATAGTGCTGTTTTTCATTTTCAGACATGGCTGATTGTTTCAAATGTCCAGACGATCAATATCCAAGCAAGAAGCAGAATATATGCATTCCCAAGATTGTAACTTTCTTATCTTATAAAGAACCTTTGGGTATCAGTTTATCCAGCTCTGCTCTTTCACTTTCATTTATCACTGTTCTGATCCTTGGAGTGTTTATCAAACATCGAGAAACCCCCATTGTCAAAGCCAACGATGTGGACCTCACTTACATTCTTCTTTTCTCCCTTCTCCTCTGCTTCCTTTCTGCATTGCTTTTCATTGGCCAGCCTAGGAGGGTGACTTGTCTCCTCCGACAAGTTGCCTTTGGCATCACCTTCACAATGGCTATTTCTGCTATACTGGCAAAAAACATCACTGTGATTCTAGCTTTTTTGATCACACAGCCAGGATCCGGGATCAAAAAATGGATGGGGAAAAAAATGAACAGTTCCATTGTCCTTTCTTGTTGCATGATTCAAGCATGTATTTGTTTTGTATGGCTTTTGATCTCGCCCCCATTTCCTGATTCTGACCTGCATTCATTGCCCGAAGAAATAGTTCTGCAATGCAATGATTCGTCGCCCATAATGTTCTATTTTGTCCTTAGCTACATGGGCTTGCTGGCCATGGTCAGCTTTATTGTAGCTTTCCATGCCCGGAAGTTGCCGGATGGCTTTAATGAAACCAAGTTCATCATTTTCAGCATGTTAGCATTTTGCAGTGTGTGGTTGTCTTTCCTTCCAGCCTATTTGAGCATCAAAGAAAAATATGCAACAGCTGTGGAGTGCTTCTCCATCTTAGCCTCTGGAGCCGGGCTGCTGGCTTTCATCTTTGTTCCCAAAGTTTACATTATTCTTTGGAAACCGGAACTAAACAAAAGAGAATATTTTAGAAGGAGGTAATGTTGCATGATATCGCCCTTATTCCAGCTGCATTCTGTAGCTTATGCATTCTCACTCTCTTTTTCAAGCAAAATTAGAATTGTACCCGTTGTCCCTGCCAGTCTGACATGGAAGAAACCGAAGAAAATGTCCTGTTGTGCTGAATATTTTATGAGGACCCCCACCTATTATTCATTTCTCTGAGTTTGAGCACTATCCAGACAGACCTGACATGTTGTGAATTTCTTCTATTCTCTTGGACTCCTCAAGGGAAATTATAGTCAGGATTTCAAACTTTTATGCTGTGGCATTTACAACAAAACAAACAGATTATTAAAATCACTGCCTTAGCTGCCTTTCATCCTTCTAAGATCAATAAAATGAATACCCAGCATGTTTGGGGCAAAATGCAAATTATCTTGTGAACCGCCCAGAGAGTGCACTAAGCGCTATGGGGTGTTATATCAATGTAATTGCTATTGCTATTGGGGCATGCTCACTACCAGATCTTCAAGAATGGTAGTTTGGTGGGCAACCTGCCTATAGTAACACACCAGGCCCAGAAATAACTGTACCTCCTTTTTCAGTCTGAAGGTGAAGCTACTGTAAGACCATTTCCTTCTTGCCACTCGCCGTTAGGATTTAATTCATAATGTCAGCAGTTTTCGCTGAGGTACAGCAGTTTAACCACAAAGGTTCTCTGTGTTTACCACTGTAACTGGCCCTCACAAGGAGACCCTGCTACATAACTGGTGGAACTAGCTCACCATATTTAGGTACTATCCCCAGCAGATTGACCACTGAAGGAGATGGTGCTGGTGGGAAAAGCTGCACTTGGACAAAAGGAGGGCAGAGAAGTGGCTTCACAACTGGTGAAGTTGTTTTCAATTTCAATTTCTTTTCAATTATGTGTTTTCTTTTCTGTATTTTCTTCTTTTTTGTAATGTTTATCTTTTTATATTCAATAAAAAAATTATTATAAAAAAAACAACTGGTGAAGTCAGTGGCATAAAGAAGGCAAAAAAGGAGAGGGAGAAGGAAATCAACAGTAAGGAATGGCTCAGTACCTTGGAATATACAGAAGACAATACATCTCAGCTGTGCCCTCCATACCTTTGTTGGTTGCCCAACTCCAGTCCAAGGAACCCAGGCCTGGAAAGACCATCTTGGTTGAGTTTTATGGCCATCTGGATCAGCCCATACCTGAACAGCCAGATCTCCCAGGGGCATGGGCTGAAGCCAGCAAGGATTCCATGTCATTGAGAACATCAACTCAATTGATGTTTGATACTATATATTTTGTCTTCATGCCATTCATTTTTAGGACATCCTTCCCACTTTCTGCATCGAGTTCACATAGGTCACATTAGCTAATGAAAAAGAGGAAGTCTCTACGAGGCTGCCCTCTGCTGCAAAATTTCAGAAGTGGCTATTTCAAGAGAACAAGCCTTTGGTTATTAGATTAAAGGCACATTTCAGTTCACACAGTGGTTGGCTAGTTGTACACAATCAGCCCATAACCAAGACAAGGGTGCTTTGGATTTATTCTTATCTTAGTATCCAGGTACAGGATTTCCAAAACATACTGCTCCAATATTTGTCTACCTTGATGGGTAACAAATGGTAGCTATGTTCTCTATGAATTGATCCAATCATCTTTTCAAACCTCCCTAGCTGGTTGACACCACTACAGACTGAGGTCATTGAGGAATTAAGCTTTAAGCAGCTCCACCAGATCCCATATATTTTAGGCATAATGGTTAGGTATGTAGTGCTATTGGTATGTTTCTTTGTAGGTGTATATGTTTTAAACATGATTAGAACAAACTCTTGTGGCAAAGGAAAAATTATGTGAAGCGGGAATACACTGGGCTGATTTGCTTTGATCTGTATGTCATGTAGTCAATGGAAAATAATGTGAATTTGACTGTTACAGTCCCATAGTATTTCCCATCTTATTTGTCAATGTCTTTGAGCAAACTCAGAATTTTTTTGACTCTTTGCAGATACTTAATATTTTCATAGGCTTATTTTGTTTCCATGTTTTAGATATTTTTTGTACATTTCTTTCGCCATTGTGTTGCTTTTAAGCTCACAAAATTGCAGAGTGAAGAAAAAATAAAAAGAGTCTAGACTTACAATAAACAAGAACAAAAAAGGAATAAGTACCAAATCCAGGGAAGTTCATAACAAAGAGCTCTAAGAAAAGACATCCTAGTCCAGTGTTGGCAAACCTATGGCACATGTGCCAGATGGGGCACTCAGAGCCCTCTCTGTGGGCACACATGCCGTCGCCCCAGCATAGACTTCGCACTGTCCCTCTGCCCAGCAGCCCAATGGGAGCACTTCCTCCCTCCCCAAAGCACAGAATTTGCCCTGATCCTCTGAAGCATGGGTGACAGCCTGTTGAGTTCAGGCACTCGATCTCTAAAAGGTTCACTATCACTGTCCTAGTCCTTCATTCAGCAGAAGCAATGTTTTGTCTTCTACAGTAATTTGAAAGGCATCCATTCCACTTGAATATGAGTTTTCTTCCTCAACAAAGAAAGATTAGAAAACAGCCCCATGATCATAAATCAGTCCTCATTATTTCATTTTTTCAGGTCCTGTGATTTTCTTCTGTAATCAGTTGAAACTTTCTTAGTGAGGAAGCAGACAGACCTTATAGACTCGAGGGATACTGACCACATTGCTAGACTTAGGAGTAAGATTAATTTTGTCATGAGGGATGACAGATTTCAGTGTAAAATTCTGCAATATGGTGGTGAGAAACAAGAAAAGCTCTGCTTTGGCCAAACCTTCCCCCGCACAGATCCGCTTACCTGCAAAAGAAAGCCATGTGATAAAGTAAACTAAAGGGTCACTGGAAAATAATTTTCTGCAAATATGAGTAGGATACCATTATCCATTGCCAGCTGTTGTAGCACTTTATCAGTAAAAGGGGGGGGGGTATATAAAAAATTCTGTTCTCCCGTTTGTTCACCAATCAAAACAGCAACTACAGCTGAAAAGCCAAAGCCATGAGCCCTCTGAAGATGCACTTTCCCCCTCCCACCCTATTCACCATGGCAATGGGGCCCTTCTCCTCTGGTAGCATCAGTGCTATTTGTCCATCTTGCCATATGCTAGGGCAGAGATATCTCTTCATTCACTCCTGCACAGGAAGCAAAATGACCTTTGCTTGCCCACAGTCACCAAAAAGAGAGAAGAGGGAGGCCTCTGTTTTTCAACCCTACCTGTCTCTCCCCCGCCCCCCAAACTATGTCAGGCATCCTCACTTCCTTGACCCCAATGACATTGCCACCACTGCTGTCACCACTCATCACCTTCCTGAACCAAACAGCTGCAGTTTTAATAGGAAACAAAGGGAAAAACAGAATAAAACAATTATCCTCCTTACCAATCCTGCACTAAATGATGATTGACAAGGGGAGGGGGAACAATTACACTTTTCCTACCTTCCTCAGAAGAGCAGGGAAAGTTTTGAGTGAAAACATCCAACACAGAAATGTTTACTTTAGAACAGCAGGTGTGTTGACTTGAGCTTCTGGTAATTGAAGTCCAAGAACACCTGGAGGCCCAAGGCTGAAAAACCTTACTCTAGAAGCTTAGTGAAGGCAGCAAGCCTCTTGTGTATGGAGTCTTAATATCCAGAGGTGTTTGGGATCTTGCATTTTTGAGCACTGAAAAAAGTAGAATTCCCTGATGAAGTCCGGAAGCTACACTTTGGGGGAGGTTGGGAAAATCTAGCGGTCATGAATTACGGGTGTTTTGCACCTAGTTTGTCTCCCAACAGCTGAAAAGACCTTGTTAAATGCTAGTCTAGGTATGCTAGACTAGCAGTGGCTCAAGTGGCTAAGACGCTGGCTGGAAGGCAGGAGGTCAGCAGTTCGATTCCCGAGTACTGCAGGACGGCATGAGCTCCTGTCTTTGTTCCAGCTCCTGCCAACCTAACAGTTCAAAATCAAGAAATTGCTAGTAGATAAATAGGGACCACTTTGGTGGGAAGGCAAACAGCGTTCCGTGCACTCCGGTGTCTAGTCATGCCTGCCACATGACTATGGAAACGTCTGCAGAAGCAGACAGTGCTGGCTCTTCGGCTTTGAAACAGAGATGAGTACTGAACCCTAGAGTCGGATAGAAATGGCTTTCAAGCAAGGGAAACCTTTACCTTTAGGTATGCTTTAAATTATAGTGACCCTAATAAAAGTTTCCAGGTATACCTCCCTGAAAATTGATTTTTCCTATATATGGCATAGAATAGTGTATCCCATCCTTTGGTATTTGGACTCCAATTCCCAGAAGCCTAAGCCAATTCCCCAAAGCACTAATCAGTCAATGCACTGACTTAAGGCTTCTGGGAATTGAAGTCCCCCGTCAGGGCATGGGCCCCACACTGGGAACTACTGGCATAGACTAAAAAGAAAAAGAAAAACACAATCTGTGTGATTTGCTGGTAACCTGCAATGGATTCACATAATTGTAGCAGCTGAAGAGAACCTAGACCAGTGTTGGTGAACCTTGGCACTCCAGGTGTTCTTGAACTTCAATTCCCAGAAGCCCAAGTCTCCGTGAATCCAACAAATTGAATTAACAGAGACTTGGGCTTCTGGGAATTGAAGTTCAAGAACATCTGGAGTGCTAAGGTTTGCCATCAAGGCCCTAGACATTTTCTTCAGTCTCCAGTGTTCCATGAATCAGATTCAATGTAACACTACCTTGAGCCAAACTGAGTTTCTGCAGAAGGCTACTGGTATTTCACTGATTATTCCAATACAAAGACATGAAAGAGCAAGGAGACTGAAATTAATCCATTCGGCATCAGATACTAACTGTTGGGAGGACAATGTGATAATACCTGCTGAGAAAGGTATGAAGTGGTCACTCGTCTTGAATGTGCCATCTTTATGCAAGAAATGATGTGGGTCGAAATCTTTAGGGTTGGGAAATTCTTCGCTGCTCTGCAGCACAGATGTTAGCAGAGGATACACAATAGTGCCCTGTGCAGAATGAAGAAATATGTTAGATTATTTGTTTGTCATCAAAAAGTAGTGCCGGGTGCCTCACCTGTCCCTCAAATCAAGGTGGTGGACTTGAAAATGGGCAGTATAACTGTTCTCCAACTCCACTGACATAAAGGAGTTCTATGAATATTGAGATCAACAAAGCCTGCCATTTTCCTTTTTAAAACTGTTCATTTCTCCAGGAAAAGACAAGATTTAGCCAGTTAGGCCAGTACAGAAAACCACTTCTGGAGTACTGTATGATTCTATCTTTAAATGGCACTTCTGATGCTTAATCAACTATCCAGCCCTTGGTTGGTAGTTGGTTTTATATAGTTCTTCTCACTTGTTCCATGGAAACGATAATCATACCACCTGATGTGGCTCAATTCTGCTAGTAAAAGTAAGTGGAGCTTCATAACTGAGGGAGGAACCTGCTGCTGGGTGAATATCAGTTGAAACAATAGGTTTTTACCACCTCTGTCATCAAGTAAAACATCTGTCTTCTGAAGTGCATCACTGTATCAGTAGAGTATAGTCCCTCAATATAAAGCCTTTTTGTAGCCATTAATGTTTCCCCATTATCTACAGCAGCATTTTCCAAACTATGTTCCGCAGAACACTGGTGAACTTCAATTCTCAGAAGAACCAAAGATTGGGAGAGACTGATCCAGCTTGTTTGGGGGAAATTCAATGAGTGATTTTGGGGTGGTGGGGTGTAACAGACTGGGTCACAAGTTATTCAACATGGAGTTTCTTGGGTTTTTAAACTGTTTTAGAATGTAGCTTTGCTCTTTGCAAAGGCCTCATAATTCTTTCTGTTGCGCTTATCTAGCAGATGGGCCCTGAAGAAGCTTCTCCAAACTTCGGCCTAGGTTTTGTCTTCTTCCTAGTTCTGGAATGTCTGTTATGTCAACATCCAGAGCCTGGGATCACAAGACATTTGTTATGAGAACCAGTGGTTGTTTATAAAAATCTTGGGCTTCTAATTGGCTGTATGCTAATTAGGTGGGCCAAGCTCATGTCTTTCCTATAGGCACATGGGTTTAGAAGTTAGTTCGAGTTTGGGGGTTCTGAGAGTGACACTTCAGAAGGGAGAGGGGGACTCTACTATCGAGCCCAACCCCAGTTTAGCCATGATTACATAGATTAGTCAGGTTTTATTTTGTCTCTGGGAGAAGGCCTGAGTGTGGATTTCCCTATCTGTCCTTTTTTATTAGTATTTTTGCATGCTGTACTTCTGTATCCTGAACCATCAGAAGAACTGTTATTTCTACAATATCCTTCGAGAACAATAAACATTTTTACTTCATCAACAACGCCTGTTCTTTGGGAGAGGGGATAAGACAAGAGTTAAGCCATAAGCCACAAGCTACCACATTTAATACAATACTCTCCACATTACTTGCTGGGCTCTGTTAATACAAATAAGCCCCAGGGTTGCCGCAGGATTTGTGGGATGGCACTTAGACCTCCTGGAGCTCGGAGTCTTTGAGGAAGTTCCATAGAACAGGCTGGTAAAAGTTGCTCACCAGGAACATGGAGAGCCCCAAGGGCAAGGGCCAGGTCAAAGCCTATCGGTCATAGGGAGCTCAACTCAGACATCCTAACTTCAAACTTCTCCAAACTTGAAGAGGATTGAGAAGAAAGTCATCACAAGACAAACTCATATTTTGGTATGCCTAGGTGGTGCAAGAGGTTAAGATGCTGAACTCGACAAGTGGAAGGTCAAAGTTTGATTCTTGAGTATTGCACGACGGAGTGAGCTACCGTCTCTGTCTCAGCTCCTGCCAATCTAACAGTAAACAGCATTCCGTGCACTCCAATGTTTAGCCATGCCTGTCACATGTCCATGAAAACGTATGTAGACACAGACATATGTTGGCTCTTTGGCTATATTGGAAGAAGGGTTGAACGTGTATAGTACTGGAAGGAGAAAAATCCGTTCCTGGCCAAAAGGCACTAGGGCAAAAAAGTAGCAGAATGTATATAAAGCAGTAATCTAAGTAAAAATAAGTCCAAGTCAACAGTCCATATAACTATATTTATGTGCTGTGCAATTCCACAATGAGATAATATTTCCAAACAATTCACCACTAAGAATATATTTTCCAAAGCTTTTCTGGTAGAATATAAGCTTTTCTGGCATGAGCCCTTTCTGCAGCACTTAGTAGACTTCTCATAGAGGCTAGGATGCAAGACTCTATCACTTGTAGTAGATTACCATTTTATACTGAGATTTCCCTGAGGAAGCACTGAACCCTAGAGTCGGATACGACTGGCTTTCGAGCAAGGGCAACCTTTACCTAAGTCAATCAGGGGCTGAGTTATGCCCTCCCATCCCTCATTGAATTTCCCCCAAAACCAGTATGGTATATCAGTACAGTATATCAGTTTCTTTCAAGATGGCAAAAAACAAAGGAGGTGGCTTACAATGTTAACTTGACTTTTCCTTAGCCCACTACACAAATGATGTTGAACTACAATCTGCTTTTAATTACAGGGAGTATATTTTGTACCAAGTAACCCATTCTGGCTTGACATCTTAGTGCTTTAGGTTTCTGGCTACAGAACCAAGGTTTCCATTCCCCTCTCTGCCTCCTGGGAGAAAAACTAGTCCGTGTGGCCTTAAGTAAGCTTCAGAGTCACAGGGACCCACCTGAAGAAGTGAGTAGTAAACCACTTCCTTAATCTTCTACCTAGAATGCCCTAGAAAAGGTGGACATAGGTCAGAGTTGACCTGATGGCAAGCAATTATTATCAATCTATTCTAATATATTTAAAGGAATAAGGTGCTCAGGTATACAACATAAGGCCAGTATTACATCCTGATAAATTGGTTAATTAAAATTAATCAACATGGCTAGAATCCTGTTGGTGATTTACATGTGACTCAGTTAAATTAAGTACCTCACCGCAGCAAGATTGCCATCAAATAACATGGCATTGGTTGCATTACTAGGTATCTACATATTAAGCAGCCAGATACGTGTCTCATACTGATACTGTCACCGTATGTGTTAGTGGCATTTTGCAGTAATGAGTTATACAATTTAAGTTGCATGCACATTAATCGCCAACAGGATTCTGCCCATTAAATATTCTTACTAAAAAATAAAACCCCACAATTCATTGAAGATGCATATAATAGGAGAAATACATATTATATATAAAAGTTAGGGGGAATGCATTTGAAAACATATAAGGAGGAGAAAGGCATACATTAGGACCTATATTGGGGAAATGAGTATAAAAAGAAGGGGAAAGTATATTAAAATACACACAAGCATATTCACCTAGATAATGTTTCCTATGAAAGACACATGAAACATGTTTGAAGTGGTAGCCATGTTTAGTCTGTGCAAGCATATCTGAGATTGAACAAAACAAAACAACAAAAAAGATAAAAAATGTTGTGGCACTTTAAAGACTAACTCCTGGATTTAAATGTGAGCTTTCATTGACCAAGTCTACTTCATCAGACAACACGGGTACTGTTGTGTCCTAATAGTGTAACCGTCTACATGTGATATCAATGTATCTGAACCAATGTAACCTTGCCAATGAGTAACAATGTAACCTTCAGCTGTATCACATAAACCCTGTAATAGGACGCGAGCTAATGACCACCAGCTGGCAGCAGCGAGCGTCCAAGCTCTCTTGGTTCAAACCCATCAAAGACCGCAGCGCGGGAAGTTTCCCGCCGCTACCTACACCTGGACAAGAAGGGCGTGACCAGCCATGACGTCACGCGGACCAGTAGCCAACGGGCTACCGTGGAGCCACATTCAAATACGTTACTGCCTTATATATAGAGCTGTTCGTCCGCCATTACCTCATGTTCCCTCTGTCCACCATGCAATAAACCTGAGTTAACCCAGCCTTTGGCTGTGCCGTGTGTCTTGACTCTCATACACTAAATTGGCGACGAAGGTGGGATAATGGATCCCCACGGAGCCAGGACACAGAGCGGGTTCAACATCACCAAACCGCAAGACTGGGAGCTTTTTGAGATGGACTTCCAGGCGGCACTGGTGGAGCTCAAAGTCAAAGAAGACGACGAGGAAAGGAAGAGGGCCATCCTCACTCGCATGCTTGGGATGGAAACCAAGCGGACGCTGGTGGGCATCCTTGCACCGAAGAAGATGAGTGATTTCAAAGCCGGTGACATCATGAAAATGCTGCGTGAGCGTTTCCGACCCTCGAGGGCAATGTTTCCCGCTCGGAGTGCGTTTTGGAGGCGAGTTCAAGCGCCGGACGAGTCGGTAGAAGCCTTCGTAACGGCTATGAGGGTAGCCGCCGCCCCCTGCAAATGGGACCACATCCTAGAGATGGCCCTCAGGGACGGAGTGCTGTGTGGCCTGAAGGACAAGGAAGTACAGCGCAGCTTGATGAACAGGGAGCCACCACCCACACTGGAAGAGGTTGTAGAGGCCGCGGAAGCCGCGGAATCCACGAATGCTGGAGTAGACGAGATGCACAAGTGGCGTGAGTGGCGTCCGAGGGCCGGCAAGGCGGAAAACTCGTCGCACGGGAAGTCCGGTCAGTCGGTGCATGCAACCCGACCGACCTCGAAATCGTCGTCAGAAAGTAGCGATGGCGAGGAGGTCCAGAAGGTCCGGAGAGGCGGGCGCCGCTGCGATGGTTGCGGAGCGGCCCATGAGCGCGTGAAGTGCCCATTCAGGAAAGCCGAGTGCTTCAACTGCGGACGTCGGGGGCACATCGCCAAGGCGTGCAGGAAATGGAAAGAGGGCCGGAGACATTCGCAAGACCGTTCAGCCAGACCGGACCGTCCAGCGAGGCCCAAAGATGGCGCCCGGGCCACGAGGAAGCAGGACGGCGTGGGCCGCATCTCGGACGACAGCGAGGGCGACGCTCCTGTGTTCAACGTGTCTGCGGGACAGCCCCATTACTTTGTTGAGGTACTAGTACAAGGGACCCCTATTAGGATGGAAGTTGACTCGGGGTCCTCCTATTCTATAATCCCCCAGAGAGAGTTCTTGAAAATCGACCCCCACGTGCGGCCCAAACTTAAAGCGTTGAGGGCCACACTACGGGACGTTCAGGGGAACAGCATTCCAGTGTTGGGGGTCGGAACGTTCCGGGTTCGCTTTAAGAGACATTCTGCGGAACTTCCCCTAGTGGTGCTAAAAGGGGGGAGTTGTAGCCTCCTCGGAACACAGTGGTTTCAGCCCTTAGGCCTGTTCATAGGGGGGGTGCATGCCGTAGGCGAGGACCCAATACAAGCAGTGTGTGACGCACACCCCGCCGTTTTTAAAAGTGGACTGGGAAAGTTCAAGGGACCCCCTGTAGCCTTCGACTTAGACCCGGAGGTCCGCCCGATAAGACTTAAACCGCGCAGGGTACCGTTCGCGCTTAAGGACAAAATAGAGGCGGAACTGGACAAACTGGTGGGTCAAGGAATTCTCGTTCCTGTGGACTCCGCGGAGTGGGAGACTCCAATTGTAACAGCACTGAAGGCTAACGGGGAGGTGCGCATTTGCGCTGATTATAAGTGTACCATTAATAAGGCAATCCGCCCTAATGCATACCCAGTGCCAGTGGTCAGCCACCTTCTGGCCAGGCTGAATGGGGGAAAGTGTTTCGCTAAACTCGATTTAGCACAGGCCTACCAGCAACTCCCGGTAACCCCCGCCACAGCGGCGGCACAAACAATAGTCACACATAAGGGGGCGTTCCAGGTGTCGAGGTTACAGTTCGGCGTGAACTCGGCACCTGGCATTTTTCAGTCGCTAGTGGAACGCCTCCTGAAGGGGCTGGAGGGGGTGTTGCCATATTTTGATGACGTGTTGATAACGGGGGGGAGTAAGGCCGAGCTGGCTCACAGATTGGATAAGGTCCTGGCCGTGTTCGAGAAAGCGGGGCTGCGACTGAGAAAAGACAAATGTGTATTTTTCGAAACAGAGGTTGAGTTTTTAGGGTTCCGTGTCACACCCGAGGGAATTAGGCCGTCCAAATCTAAGGTAGCCGCCATTAAGAAAGCCCCTCGCCCCACTTCCAAAACCGAGCTTCAGTCATTTCTGGGGCTTCTCAATTTCTACCATACCTTCCTTCCACGGAAGGCGTCTGTTGCCGAGCCGCTTCATCGGCTGCTTAAAAAAGAGGAAAAATGGCTGTGGGGTGACGAGCAAGAAAGAGCGTTCTCAGAGTTAAAGCAACTCCTCACATCCGAGGCAATCCTGACTCATTTCGACCCCAAACGGCCCATAGTTCTGGTCTGCGATGCATCCCCGGTGGGGGTGGGGGCGGTGCTTTGCCACGTGTTAGACGACGGAAGGGAGGCCCCGATAGCGTTTTATTCAAGGTCCCTGTCCCAAGCAGAGCGGAATTATGCACAGACCGATAGGGAGGCACTAGCGATAGTAGCGGGAACCAAGAAATTTCACGATTTTCTGTATGGTCGGCCGTTCAAGATCGTTACTGATCACAAGCCCCTGTTAGGGATCTTCACTGCAAATAAGCCCACGCCACAGATCCTGTCCCCGAGGATGCTGCGGTGGGCTATTTTTCTTAACGCATATCAACATGAGTTAGAATACCGGCCAGGGAAGGAAATCAGCCATGCAGACGCGCTCTCACGGTCGCCGTTACCATTGTCGGACGACCAGAAGGCAGGGGTAAGAAGAGACCGCCAGGTATTGCTAATAGAGGTCTTAGAGTCACCCCCGATAGTACCGGCCGACATTGCCAGGGCGACCGGAAAGGATAGAACACTAGAGAAGGTATGCTCGTGGGTGCAGAAGGGGTGGCCGGCGTCATCCCCAGGCACGGAATTCGACCCATTCTTCCGAAAGCGAGTGGAGTTGTCTTTAGAGAGGGGGTGCCTTTTGTGGGGCCAACGGGTGGTGGTTCCTACGTCCCTGCGGCCGAAGGTGCTAAAGCTGTTGCACGTCAGCCACCCGGGGATCGTCCGTTCCAAGGCGTTGGCCCGGAGTTACTTCTGGTGGCCCCAGCTGGACGCCGACATAGAGCAGATGGTTGGCACTTGTGAGGCATGTCAATGCTCTCGACCGGAGGTGGCCCGCCTACCACATAGGGAATGGGACGCAGCGAGGGGACCGTGGTCCAGGGTGCACGTAGATTTTGCTGGCCCATTCCGGGGAACCATGTTTCTCCTGGTGGTGGATGCATACTCAAAGTGGCTGGAGGTCATTCCGGTAAAGAGCACATCCTCCGCCACTACCATTCGCCAGCTAAGGAGGGTCTTTTCCACGTTTGGTTTACCCGACACTTTGGTCAGCGATAACGCCAGTTGTTTCACGTCCGCTGAGTTCGCGGCATTCATGGAGGCAAATGCAATTCGGCATGTCACATCCGCGCCGTTTCACCCGGCCACGAATGGCCAAGTGGAACGGTTGGTGCGCACCACAAAAGATGCGCTGCGGCGCATGGGCTCGGGAGATCTACATCACCAAGTTTGTCAATTTCTATTAGCGTACAGAGTGACCCCCTTAGTGTCTGGTTACTCGCCGGCCGAGCTGCTGATGCGGAGGAAACTGACCACGCTTTTGTCCAGGCTAGACCCGTCGAGGGTCGAGGACAAAGGGAAGAACATAGGGTTAGCGGTCTCGAAAGGTTTCGGCATAGGCGATCCTGTACATTGCAGGAACTATGCCAATGCAGGCCCAGCCTGGGTGCCAGGGACGATAATAGAACAGACGGGGCCGGTGTCCTATCGGGTGGAAACTAGCACCGGCCTCCTCTGGAGGAGGCACGCTGACCAACTGAGGCACCGAGTGAGCGAGGGGCCGACCAGTGGAGCACAGCGACATGATTCAGCGATAGGGTTCTCCCCCACCCGTTTAGCCCAAGGGGGAGACAGGGGGGAAAGCAGCGAGCCCGACTCATATCCTTTTGATACCCCAGTTCTATCCGAGCCCGGGGGGAGGGAAAAGGAGTGTGCGGCCGCCGCTGCCGCTTCCCCCGAATCCGATTTTGATTTTGATTTTGATTTTGCGAGCCGGGGGGGGTTTTCGGAGTGTTCCCCCACCCATCCAAGCGAGAAGAGGGGTTTTTCGTTAGTCCCCAGTGCCCCCGGTTCTTCCCAAACAAAGCACACGCCTCCCAACAAAGCCGCAGAGCCGCGGCAAACCACTAACAAGTCATCCTCTCCGATTGCAGGGCAGGAAGCCAGGGAGCAAGGAGGAGGGAGCGAAGCCGGGGCAGGGCAGCCCGCGCCGAGACCCCAGCGTGTTCGAAATAAGCCATCTTGGCTGAGAGACTTCGTCTCATCCTAGGGGGGAGGAGTGTTGTGTCCTAATAGTGTAACCGTCTACATGTGATATCAATGTATCTGAACCAATGTAACCTTGCCAATGAGTAACAATGTAACCTTCAGCTGTATCACATAAACCCTGTAATAGGACGCGAGCTAATGACCACCAGCTGGCAGCAGCGAGCGTCCAAGCTCTCTTGGTTCAAACCCATCAAAGACCGCAGCGCGGGAAGTTTCCCGCCGCTACCTACACCTGGACAAGAAGGGCGTGACCAGCCATGACGTCACGCGGACCAGTAGCCAACGGGCTACCGTGGAGCCACATTCAAATACGTTACTGCCTTATATATAGAGCTGTTCGTCCGCCATTACCTCATGTTCCCTCTGTCCACCATGCAATAAACCTGAGTTAACCCAGCCTTTGGCTGTGCCGTGTGTCTTGACTCTCATACACTAAAGGTACACTATCAATGTTCATACAAAGAGAACCACAGTTTACAGAAACTTGCCTGATAGTGGATCCATCCTAAACCTATAGTCTTTTTTGCTCAGGAATTCAGATATTTGAAGTGGAAAGAAAAAACTGACCTTTGGAATTACATATTGTCGAAATGGAGTGTCTTTGAAGACTGCATGTGGGTAAGTTGGGACGAGAGAGGTGAATCTCTGCATCTCGTGAATGACAGCATCTGTGTAAGGCATGTGAATCCGATCTGCCAGGCAAGGTCTCCGTATCTTGCCAATCACCTGATCAATCTCTTCATGTACCTTTTCTGGAATTGAATTTAAAAAATGTTTAACAGCACTTAAAAAACACCCTGGGAATCATTCCAGCCAAGTTCCAGGCTGTCTGACAGAGAGTCTCCTCTCCTGTGAGTCTTCCAGGAAGTTGAGATCTTCAACAGGTTTAACTTTCCTCTTCCTACCATATTGAGAGATGTGGCTCCATCTTTATGGAATTGTATTGTTTCTCCCTGGTTTGTTTGTTTGTTTTTTACACAAAAGGTAAAGGTCACCCTTGCTTGAAAGCTAGTCGTATCCGACTCTAGGGTTCAGTGCTCATCTCTGTTTATAGCCAAAGAGCCAGCCCTGCCTACATTTGTAGATGTTTCCATGGACAAGTGGCAGGCATGCCTAGACAATGAAGTGCACGGAATGCTGTTTACCTTCCCACTAAAGTGGTCCCTATTTATCTATTTGCAATTTCTTGCTTTTGAGCTGGCAAGAGCTGGGACAGAGACAGGCGCTCATTCCGTCATGCAGTACTTGGGTACTTTTTTTTACAACTGCAATCAAAACGCAGCACAACTCTGTTATTGAAGAGGCCAAAAAAGAAAAAAAATGGAAGATCAAATTACATAAAACTTAGAAATAGGAAGAAGGAAACAACAATGAGGTATTCTCTCACCACCTCTTTTTAACTTGCTCTCCAAGAGCATATTAGAGAAGCACTCTCTGACTTAAAATTACAATATCATTGTTGATCCCTCTTCTTAGATGCACATCTCAATCTGGTGAAGGGGTTTGATTGGGTCAGCGTGAAGCTGAGACCAATGCCCTCAGCAGGCCAGATTCCATTATACAGGTAAGCCTGGCCTCCTAGCAGAATCAACTAAGGTGGTATAGTCACAACTGAAACACCAGACTAAGATGCGTCTAAAGGGCAGTATTAATGGCTGAAGATGACACTGGCAAAAGAAGTGATGTTATTACTCCACTGAAGGTGGCAATAGTAAACCACTGCTGAACTTCCCTTATCTTGGAAAACTTATGATAAAACATTAAAAAATGAAACAAGAGATAGTGTTGGAAGATGACATTCCCAGGTCAGAAAATACTCAGTCAGATACTGGACAAGAGCAAATTGCATCTTCACTAATGACATAACTAGATTAAAGCCAGGGGGATGTGTACTGGCTGACCTGTGCAGAATTGAAAGAGAAGTCTAATGCTGTACAACACATAAAATTGGAGCATGGCATGTGAGAAGCATGAATCAAGGTAAACTGGAAAGTGTAAAGCAAGAAATGGAACATACCAACATTGCATTGGTTGATTTCAGTGAACTACAATAAACTGGATTGGAATATTTTCAGTCAGACAACTACAATGTGTTCTACTCTGCAAATGATAAACCCAAAAGAAATTGAGTGGCTCTAATAGTGATGCAAATTGTAGCACAAGACGTTAGGGACTATAATGCATGGATGAACTGAACAATATCAGTCAGACACTTTGGAAAATACATTAACGTAATCATCGTTCAAGTATATGTATCCAAGAGGAAAATTATTATACACAGAAAAGACGTTGTAATCATAGATGACTAGAACACAAAGGTAGGAGACAAAGAAGAACTAAATGTTGTTGGAAATTTGGCCTAGGAAAAAGAAATGAAGTAGGAGAACAATTCATAAAGTTCCTGCGAAGCCAACAATCAGTTCACTGCAACTACACAGTTAGGAAGAGAAAGAGAGAAGCTGGAGAAGATGAAAGGGGATGTGGGGAGGCTAAAGTGATCTGGCTAAATTGTGGCTATAGCATTCATCTTACCTTCAACCTCTGGGTATTTCAAGAGAATCAGTATCCCATATCTCATTGTGGTGCTGCTTGTCTCTGTTCCTGCAAAGACCATGTCAGATACAGTATGAACCAGGTTCTCAATACTGAACTCATCCGCATTATTCTTTTTCCCCTAGAAAGATATAGCTATACTTAGTGGAATTGATTGATATGTTCAATATTGCACCTATTACATGCATTACATGAGTACAGTAAAATATTACCTCTATCAGAAAGCAAATAGAAAAAGGAAGCTAATTGGAAATATAGAAGTGGACTTGATCCACGAAAGCTCACAGAATATATATAGCAGTTAGTCTTTAAAATGCTGCAGTGTTTTGTTTTGTTTTTTGTTTTTGTTTTCTGATATGCCTGAACCACAGGCTAACACAGCTACTATGTCAAAAATGGAAACATAGAGACTCACTATTAAGAAAATACTTCTGATTGTTAAACTCTGAATACAAGGAAAGTATAACTGGTCTACCTTGAGGGTTGATTGTCTGGGAAAGGAATGTTTTCATCACAGTTATTCCATCCAAGGCCAGAGACTTCAAAATATCAAGAACTAGGAATATACAGTGTTACCATCTGTCTTATTTGCAAGGGATTTAAACATACCTGTGCTGCCATTTTGCATAAATATTGCATCAGTTAGGTTTTCTACTATCCTTTTGCCACTTGAGAAGCAATGTGCTGGAATTTTAATCAAGGCTGCCTTAAAGACCTATAATGGAGCATTGGTACACATCGCAGTCAGTTAACACTCTATATTCAGATCTCATGGATTGACCCAGTTCTATTTCCTGGGGCTCCCATCAGGTAGAAGGAAGTCAGATCACATCTTTGTTTTTGGCTATATCCTTTACTGCATTGGGGCTATTCTCATACTATTGTTGTATATACTCGAGTATAAGCCAATTTTTTCAGCACCAAAAAGGTGCTGAAAAAAGCAGACTTGGCTTATACTTGAGATCTGCTCTATTGCAGTTCCCCCAATGGCTTAGTGGTTAAACTCTGAGCTGGAGACTGGAAGGTCGGGTTTTGATATTCGAGAGCTGCACTTGTATACATGAAAGGAGCCTCATTCAGGCATCCTCTAAAAATCCTTTCAACCCAGAGTAATCTCTGGCACGAGGTTGTTATTATTATCAGCTCTATTTTCCCAGCTATGCAGGAGATGTGCACATTTCATATAGAAGTGATCCAGGCAGCTGAAGAGCTGGCCTTGATCACTTCTACAGTGGGCGAAACACCCTTCCCCTGCCCCAGCACCTGTGGCACTTACTGGGCTCTCCTGTGCCTCTGGGGACCCTCGGCCATGGAAAACAGCTCCAGAATGGCGAGCAGGAAGATTATTGAAACTCACTAGTAGCTGCTGCATTTCACATTTTATCTAGGCTTATACTCGAATCAATTAGTTTTTCTGGTTTCTCTAATAAAATATGGTATTGTACCTTGGCTTATTTTCGAGTATATACAGTAATTCATGCTATCAATACAACTGCTCTTATAACATTTATTGATTTATTCTACGACAATTTATCTCTTTATTTTTTAAAACAGCCTTGCGATATTCTTTCATTAGTGTGGATATTGTCTCTTGAATCCAAAAAGAACCTACTACAACTGGCACAACAACAGATCAAACCAAATTCACCATAGGAGAAGATTCTAAATTACTGCTGTGTTAGTTTTTCAAAAAGAAAATTAAATTAAAATTAAAACTAAAAATAAATTAGTGCTGTGTTAGTTTTCCAAAACTAAAAGAAACTAAAACTGATACATTCTTCCATATGTAAGTGGCCATAGTCTGTAAAAATATGGTCTATTTAAAGCCTGTCATTATTTTCACAATAATGTTAAAAGCCCACATCCATTTTACAGTAAAACCCCAACTTATGTACGCTTTGAGTAAAATTTGACATACATAATTTTACGCTAAAACCATGTCTCAATTTACATAAATGTCCCAATTTACGTAACACAATTTCCTATGGCTTTGTTTCAACTTATGTAAAAAATTCATTTTTCCTGTGGGTTTACTTCGATTTACGTAAAAAACCGTATTACATAAAAACCTATGGAATGGACTTTTTACGTAAATCAGGTTTTACTGTATTTTGTTTCTGGTGTCTTCCTTAGATCTGACTAGAAAAAATTGACTTACTATCAAATTGTATGTTAGAAACAACTCATCACTGTTGAATACATCTGACCATTACAGCAGGAATTTTCCCCACTTCCTAAACATTGGAAATTATCTTGCTTTGTTTTGTGATTTAGCGTTGGAAGCTAAACTCGATTTCTCGTCATGTAGATCTTTCTGAATTGACATCTGGAATGCTAACATCACTGCAGCTCTTATAGCAGGTTATCTATAATGTGTCCTTTGGTCTTTACTAATTAGGAAGAGCAGATACCAGTGGAAAAATGTGCCCTAAAAGAAATATCCATTTTTAGCACTTGTCAAGAGCACACTTCACAGCTGTTCAGGACTTTGGGAAAGTACTTGGTGCTTTCCTGATGATTTTGTGATTTTTGTCTTACCTTATCCATTTTAATGAGGAAGCAATCTATAAAATCTCGAGGGATGTTGGCATCAAGAGTATCCCTGTGCTGTTCAACCTCCTCTAAAATAAACTCATTTAGTATTGCATTAATTGCCTTAAACCTCTTATGTGGTCCACAAACAAATGTCATGAAAGAAGGGAAGAAATTGTAGAGCTGAAAGGAATGAAAAAAATGACCATCAGTTCTTTCTATTCCATGACAATTAGGCACAAACTCACAGCTGGTAACTCAGACTACAGTCATAAAGTAACTGGATTGCCAGAGAAAGAACACGTAAGCTCATTCATTTGTTCTAATCTAGGACATAAAGAAGAAAGAGGTAGAAAAGGGACATAGCCCAGTAACAAAGGATATGCTTTGCATGCAGAAGGATAAAATTTCAATTCCTAGCATTTCTAAAATATGACTACCAGTCAGTGTATTAACATAGAATAGCAGTAGTGAACTTATGGCACACGTGCCAGAGGGGGCACTCAGAGCCCTCTCTATGAGCATGCACACTGTTGCCCCAGCACAGAGTACACCCCAATCCTTTGCCCAGCAGGCCAATGGGAGTGCTTCTTCCCTCCCCCAGCACAAAGTTCTCCCAGCCAGTCTGCCCAACAGCCCAATGGCAGCACTTCCTCCCTCCCTCAACACAGAGTTTGCCCCATCCCTCTGTCCAGCAACCCAATGAGAGCACTTCCTCTCTCCACTGTTACTGTGTTGGCACTTTGCAATAAATAAGTGGGTTTTGGGTTACAGTTTGGGCACTCAGTCTGTAAAAGGTTTGCCATCACTGACATAGAACTACATCAGGACTGAGATCTGGAGAGGCTGTACAAACATCTAGAAAAACATCCGCTCAAAAGAATATTTTTCAAATGGATTTTACAAGGGGGAAAGTCTAATATAATTGTCACCATTTGGTTTTGTTCTTGTTATTTACACTACGGATTTTATTGTTATTACTTTTATGTTGGGGCATTGTTTTCAGGATATCATTATTGGATATAAACCTCCCAAACCATTTTTTTTAAAAAAAACAAAGGGGTGGTATCAAAATCAGCCAACCAACAAACCAATGGCCATTAGTCTAAAAAACTGGGGATTTGTACGGCCACCGGGTGGTGGTGGCAGGGAAGCCTTTAGATTTCTCTATTTATTTGTTTTTAAGTTGAGATATGAGGGCCACCAGGCAAGTCAGGGTATGTGCTAAAATCTTCCTCAGGCTGTATGTATCCCTACCTAAAGTAGAGAGACCAATTTTTATTTTTATTTTTACTTGGCCTAAGATAACATGTTATACTTCCTGAGATATTTTAAAAGCAAAGCAGTCACACTTATCTTTCGCCCTATAGCACTTAGTGCACTCTCTGGGTGGTTGACAAGTTAATTCACATTTTGCCCCCAATATGGTGGGTACTCATTTTACCAACCTCAGAAGGATAAAAGGATGAGTCAACCTTGAATCCTAGTCAGGATCGTACTCACAACTTATTGGTTGCAGGACAGCAGTTTTACCAGTGCACCACCAGACATAAAAAACAAAATACATGTCCTTCACACTTGCATGCAAAAGCCAAGAAATTGTGTGACTCTTTGCACTCCAATTGAATTGGAATCTCCATCCCACAATACTAAAACATTTACAGTCTACATATAGATATGGAATAAGAAAAATTGGGATCCTTGGAGTGTAAGGATTTTTGAGTGCTAATAGGATACAGTGGTAGCCAGACCACAATTTGAACACCATCCGTCAGTTCAAGAGAGGTGTTCTTTATCCAGGAGCCATTGATAGTTTCATGATGATATTTCATTGTGTTACAGAAAACTAAGGTCACATAATTAAAAAAATAAGTAAGACTTATCAACAGATAACACCTACCTGCCCCCAAGGTGAGCTCCAAATAACAAAGAGTTCATTTATGTATGTTGTCAATTGTAGAAATCGCTTATTTTCATACCCATATCGCTTCCCAAAGGCAATGGCACAGATAACATTGGCAAAGGCCATGTTGAGCAGGAAAGTTGGATCAAAGGGTTTACCTGAAAGTACACAAAGATTGATCTGGACCGAATCTACTAAAGATGTGAATTTCCAAGTTTGCATTTGTTGGCAGCTATTTTTTCTCAGGTTAAGTAAGGGTGCAACTAATTATTTTGGCTGGATCAGGATAAACAGGGTTAACCGAAAGTGTAGTCTGAAACATAAAACAATCCTGTCGTCATCGACACTGCCACCAAATTATATAATAAACACTTTTAAAATGAGAGGTTTGTATGCTCCTATTTATCACAACAAAGAAGTTCCTCTGTGTTGCCAGTAATGTGAGTGATCTTAGTATTGCAGTTGTTTTCCTCTTTCAGAACTGTGCATTTCAAAGTATCCATGACTTTAATCCAAGGCTGTAGCTGTTTTCTCAACATTATTACTACTTGAGACTATAAAGAGGAATATCTAACTTTAAGCTGAGATGAACCTCGATAGAGGAGGTTCCGAGAGTGGATCCCTCCACCTGGCACGAAGTCCTCCCAGAAGTGGTGCCTCTTGGTGAGTGCCAATTAATACTCACCAACTGGCCTGGGGGTGGAGAGAAGCTAGGACCCCATATAGATGGGGTCATCCATCTCAGCAGCCTCTTTCCGAGGCATGAATGGGAGCTACATTCTGGTCCTCCATTTGGGGGAAGAGCCAGCATGGACCAGCTGACTTGCTGGAACAGGCCAATGGCTGGAAGAAAAGCAGCTATCCCTATTGCTGCAGATTGACTATGGTGGTTCAGCTGAGCCACTGCTGGATACTGGAAAGAAAAAAGGAGATGAGAAGGGGATTTCTTGATTCCTTGATTGACCAGACTATCAAGGGGTAAATCCCTGTTGGTCACAACTTGCTTTCCATTTGTTTCACTGCCACACTCTTCTTCTCCTGGTTCAAACAAAACTTTTCATGATTGTGTCTTCCCATCTTTTGGGGGCCTGCTCATACCTGTCAAGTATCCCGCTTTGGCTGGGATTTCCCGTATTTTAGCACTCGTTCCTCCCCTTTCCCACTGCTGTACCATATTTTGAACGGTGGGGAAAGGGTTACTGCGCATGCATGCCCATCACAAAGAGGTTCTGTGCATGAGCAAAAGGTTCTGCACATGCACAAATGGGTTCTGCGCATGCGCATATGGGTTACTGAGCATGCGCAACTGCGCATGCGCAGTAATTTCCCATATTTTCTGGAGCCGCGCTTGATGGGTATGGGCCTGCTGAGGGGTCTTTTTACTCCTCTGAGATACCACTCAGTGACTGCTGTTGTCCAACGCCTGTCATTCGAGAGATGTGTCCAGCCCAGTGCAATTTACATTTATGATATTCAACAACAGCTTTGTTGAGAAGGGGACAATACAGTAAATAAATAAATGTAGGGCCAAGGGGTGCCTAAGGCCAAGTGGTCGGCTAAACGCAGGACCCCTAGATAGTCCCTTCCTTGAATTTTGTTGATATTTGCACAATAAGAGCACTCACTGAGGCCATGGAAAAGGAGGAAAGCAGGTAAATGAAGCAGAGACCACCCACCCACCCCCCGGAGAAACCCAGTGTTGTGATCCAGCCCTCGTCAGACTCTGAAATTGACCTGGATCAGGACACACTTCCTATGCCCAGCCCAGTTCTGCCTAGACCTGAACCTGAGAATCTCTTGAACCAGGACTCTCAGCCTGCTTCTGGTCCAACTCTGACTCCCTGGACAGATTACCTGTCAGACCAGAGGTCTGACTCTGACAGTGATAAGGCCCTAGCCAGGGAATGGTGCCGATAGGATCTGCAGCTGAGATGCAAGAAAGCTAGTACTCGTTATCAGAGAAGGCTCCCAGCTGGCATTCATTATCTGGGAGGCTTTTAAACAAGCTTATTTCAAGCTTGAACTACCAGTAACCAGACCTCACCTTGCTCTTTGGACTTTGCTATTTGGATTCACCTTCAATAGACTGCTGCCAGGACTCTCTGTGTAGCAATGCTGTGTGACGACCCTGCCTGCTGGAGTAGGTCAGCACACCCAGGCATTCAGGACATGACATTCGGTCAGTGATGGTAAACCTTGGCACTCCAGATGTTCTTGAACGTCCCAGTAGCCCTGATCATCAGGAGTGCTAGCTTGGGCTTCTGGTAATTGAAGTCCAAGAACACCTGGAATGCCAAGGTTTGCCATCACTGCATTAGGTTGTATAGGTTTCCCAACTTAGGCAACTAGCAGCCTCTCTGACAGTCCATCCCTCTGTCTTGGAGGCAACCCGACAGGTCCAAGGTTCTGGCCCTTGGCAGCAGAGATGACAATGGTGCCTTCTTCCTCTGGACTGATGTACACTGAGCATCACAAGTGTTGAATTCCTCCAGAAGGGGAACAAAGCATAGTGCAGTAGCAAACTTTGGGCTCCAAATACAGTATGTGGCAAATCCAGACCTATCCATGAGCATCCATGACAGTGGCAGAGCCAGGTGTGGATGAGTACCCTGTTACTAACACACCTGGGGTTCAGGTGTCAGGTTTAGAGGCTGCTCTCACACAAAGCTCCACCCAGTGGCCTTACACAGTCAAGTTCAAATGATTTGTTGGCTAATTGCCAGGCAGTGTTACCTCAGAAATTTGCACCAGCCAGAAGTGTGTTGTCCCTTAATAACATCAGAATGGGGAGTGGGAACTTGCCCTAAGCGTAAGGACAGGGATAGGTTGACTCTGGGTTCAATCATCTGCACTAGGATAGGCCCACTGCAGGATGGGGATGGGTTGACAAGTTAAATAATAAAGTTGTGGCCCTAGTTCAGCAGTGCTCAAACTATAGTCCGTGGGCTGGATCCAGCACCCAACATCAATTTATCTGGCCCATGCCACCCTCGTCACTCCTGGAAGTACAGTAGAAGTAAAACATGTCTACGTGCATGTTTTACTTCCACTTCCAGTAGCGACAAGGGGAGCACAGGCCAGATGAAGGCATCATGGGCCAGATCTGGCCCATGGGCTGTAGTTTGGGCACCCCTGCCCTAGTTCAAATTCCAACAACAGTGTCTGTCCCTTTATTCTGAGGATGGAGGGGGGGGCAAAGGGAAGTTTTGGTGGTAGAAGAAAGTTGCTTAAATCAGTTTAATTGCTAAAGAGCAATTGTGGGGATGATTGACAGGAGCTACCTACCCTCCATTTCCCGAAGCTTTTGCAGTAGACATTGAGCTTCATCCTGGATCCTCTCCTCATTGGTTTTCTTTCCCATTCCAAAATCGCGCAAGGTAGTGAGGGCAAAACGTCGCAGTTGCTTCCATTGCTCACCATTGCCGAATATAACTCCTGGAAATGAGAAAGGGATCCATGTATGTTTTGTGCAGTCAAAGGAGTAGCCAAGGTTAGAACTATCCAAGCCAACCATCACCACGGACACACATGTATGACCATTAAGATCTGGGTCCAGAAAATTAGGAACTATCTGAAAGAGATCGATACAGGTCTGTCTTTGCTTCATAGCTGTCAAGTGTCCTGTAGTGACCTGGAAACTCCTGTATTTTACCCTCTTTCCCACCGTCCTCCCATATTAGTTAGACTGCAATACCCTAATTCCAGCACTAGAGAGCTGCACTGAATAAGCATAGTTGTCAAGTATCCCATTTTGGCCAGGAAATTTCCCTTATTTCCAAATCCAAAACTTGACAGGTATGCTTTGCTTATCCAGTCACTTTCTCAAGAAAAGGGTATTTGTTTACTGTATATCTGAACTATCATGTTTTGGGGAGGAAAATAATCATTCTTTAAAATATATGCTTATTGGCTGAAATCTACTTATGTAAGTTGCACCAGGTAAGGCTATGTGCCATTAAGTCAGAATCAGCTATGTGCCATTGAGTCAGAGCAGAATTACAGCAGCTTTAACATGGCTTCCAAAGCAAGTGGGTATTTATGTTGTGTTTTTACCAGCTCCCCTCCCAAGAGGGTTTCCATGATTGAGTGGGGAATCAAACCCATGCCTCTTGAGTCCTAGCCTGTCATTCTGTCCACTATACCAGGGTTCTACAAACGTGGCTCTCAAGGCGTTCTTGGACTTCAATTACCAGAAGCCCAAGTCAGCACACATGCTGATCAGAGCTTCTGGGAAGTGAAGTCCAATAATATCTGGAGAGCCAGGTTTTAGGAACCCTGAACTATGCTACACTGGATGAAGTGACATCATCAGCTGTCATTGCTGTGGTGGCTCAGTGGTTAAGAAGCTCGCCTTCTTAGCTGGAAAGCTGGCAAGTCAGCAGTTTGAGACCTGGGTACTGCATGACGGATTGAGTGCCCATCTCTGACCCAGCTCTTGCAGGACATGAAAGGAGCCTCATTTGGGTGTTCCATGAGCAGAGTTTCTTCCGCAAAAATCCTTTCTACCCAGAATAATTTCTGACATGAAATTATTATTATTATCATTATCAGCCACAGTAATTTCTGGGGAATAATGTCATCATGTCACCCTGGCATCCATTATTTTCAGCCATTAAAGACTTCTCTGCAAGCCTGGCACCTTGAATGGCTTGTCCAGGAAGTGGGACAGTTGGAGAAGAGGTTGGAAATGTTTTATTTGGGGTAGGGGAGAGACTCTGGCTCATGACATCTTCAGCCTGTGCAGCATAACTTATGCAATAGGATTTCAATCAGTAAATTGTTCCTTGAACACTACTGTCCTCCACTAAAAGGCCCAAAGGATTTTTTCTGAAGCAGCCAGGTTAGGATAATTGATACAATATGCAAGTTTTCACTGATATAGCAGTGTGTTTGCCTGAGTATATAAAAACAATGAATCCATTTAAGTCTGTGGTGAGGATATTTCCCCACCTCCTTAAAGATATACATGTTGCTACGGTTGATTTAGGAACTACGGTGGCTTAGTGAGTAAGATGCTGGAAGGGCAGCATGTCAGCAGTTTGATTCCTAAGTGCTGCTCCACAGAGTTGGCTCCCATCTTTGTCACAGCTCCTGTCAACCTAGCAGTTCAAAAGCAAGAAATTGCAGGTAGATAAATAAGTACTACTCTGGTGGGAAGGTAAACAGTGTTCTCTGCTCTCCAGTGTCTAGCCATGCCTTCCACATGTCCATTGAAACATCTGCAGAAACAGACAGCACTGGCTCTTTGGCTATGAAGGAAGATGAGCACGGAACCCTAGAGTCCCTAGAGCAAGGATGACCTTTACTAGCCTATAATGTATGAAATGTACAGTGTAAAATACCCACTAGATGACACTCTACTTACCAAATATGGCACTCCAGCTGTTCTTGGACTTCAATTACCAGAAGCCCAAATCAGCACACTTGCTGATCAGGGCTTTTGGGAATTGAAGTACAAGAACAGCTGGAGTGCCAAGGTTCACCATCACCTAGGTCATTTGACTCCTTTGCAAGCAGGTTGCATAAAGCACAAGTTTAAAGTTGTAAAAAGACTTTCACCAGAAAATTGATAAGAATGCAATTTATTCTCATAGTGGCCAGCAGTGGATGTAGATGTATAAACGGAGATGAGGACTGAACCCTAGAGGTGGATACAACTGGCTTTCAAGCAAGGGCTACCCTTTACCTTTACAGTTAAATTTCTCTCATGGTTGTCTTTTTAACAGGCAACATTTCTTTGCCCTCTGCTTACCACTGTAGCAGAAACTTAGCCATCTTATGTACTTGTTAAGAGTCACTCTCACCCCTTTTACACCTTGCCTCTAGGCACTTGTTTATGTTAATCCTCATTGGCTCCTGTTTCTAGGATGTGACCCTGAGATTGCCCAGCCATCAAACTGGCTTAAATCTGTGAAAGAGGGACAGAGTTCAGGAGGAGGTAACAATGGAACATATGCTTTCTAAATAATTTGCTTTTGTTTTAATCTGTAAATGCCTGTACTCCAGAACTGCTTGTCTTCTTTTCACTTACCCATCTCTTGGAGAAGAGGGCCCTTTTATAAAAGATCCATTTTTAAAATAAATCTTCTCTCTAGCTCTATAAATTGGAATTTTTTATTTTATTCCTTTTGGTAACCCACAGTCACCCGAATTGTGATTTGCCCATTTTGGCAACACTATGAAACAACATAAAATACCTAGACCATTCCTGGTTTGGTCAAACAGTGGCATGTCTCCCCTGGGAGCAAATTCATGTGCACGTTCAACCAGGGCTTCTTTTACTGCCTTGTAACCAAACAGCTCCACAATACGCTTTCCTCCCAAATGCAACGTGAACACAGGGCCATACTTCTCACCAACCTGTTGAAAGATGAAAGAAAAGGACTCATGCATTAAGATGGCCACTTATGCATAGCATGAAGTATGAAGTGATGAATATCAACACGGAGTTGCATTTGCTAATTGTTTATGCATATATCTGAAAATCTAGAATGGACAGTCTTGGAGTGTAGTGGACTCTCCTTCACTGGAGATTTTTAAACAGATGTTAGATTGTCCTAGAAGCACTTTCGGGTCCTCCTCAGCTCTCTGAGAAGGGTCATAAGAACATAAGAACATAAGAACAGCCACAGCCCATCCAGTCCAGCATTCTGTCTCACACAGTGGCTCACCATTTCCTTCAGGGTATTCCCAAGGAGATGCCTTCACCTGCTTAGGATTCCCTGGAAATGGCATTGAGAGATATCCTGCCTATCTCTCCACCCCGGAGGTTGTCCTTAAGTATCCATAATTATAGCCATTGATAACCTTGTCCTCCATGAACTTGTCTAATCCTTTCTTAAAGCTGTCAAGACTGACAGCTGTCACCACTGGTCGATTTACAACTTTCGTTCTATGGGACTTTAGGTATAACTCTCACTCCAACTCCCAACAAGCAATAGCACAAAGTATTGTGTGTGTATATTACAGTTAAAACTAGTTTTCAGTTAGTCAGAAATAGTTTTAACTAGGGAAAACTAGTTTTAACTGAAAACTAGTTTTAACTGTAATATATATGACATTCGTAGAAGTAACATATTATGGCTGTCTTGAATTAAAATTGGGTAGCCAGAATCCCACTGGCATTCATGTAAGGTCAGCGTAACTTGACATGGCACATTGTGGCTAACTGACAAGCTGTTGAGGCATATCTTGATTACACAGCTGTGATGTACCCCTGCACCTCATCAGTTAGCCACAATTAACCAAGGCAAGCTGCACAAACACCAATAGGATTCTGGCTGTTGTTACTGGTCTTGTTATTATGACACATGCTGTTCTACAGGAACTTATACATTTTCCTCTGGGCAAGCTTAGTGAAAACATCTTTTGCCTCAAGAGCTTAGAAGGGAAAGTTAGTTAAGACAGGGAGTGAGTGAATTCACATGATTAGAATTTGAAGGGCAGAGTAGGAGAAGTAATATTGATTTCACTTCAAGCACAAAGCTTTCCTCTTGAGAAAAATCCAAGTTAGTAAAATTTGGCCAAAACCACTTCAAAAATAGAAATATAGAGTGGCTTAATTACTGAACTATAGTTTTATCACAGTTCAGTTTTTTAAAAATATTGTTGGGGGGTTTAAATATTTTTAAGCAGATAAAAACCATACACAGTTGATAAGCTATGAGAAACAAAAGAAATAATGTCCATGCTCAGTTGGAACTTATACATATATGTGTACAAGCAAATGATTTGTGTTGATCATGGAAATGATTACGCTGAACAAGCAAATGATTTGTACTAATCATCACAATCCATTTGTGATGACTTCTCCCCCTCTCTGTTCTTCTCCCTTCTTTCTCCCTGATACACCTGTACATCAGGTAGGCTTTTTCTTTGCAAACTACCTTAAAAAAGAGTGTCCCTTAGCATGTATAGAGTAGTTTCCATGCATTCTGCCAAGGTTTAAGCTCCAATATTTTTAAAAGTACATCACATTCCTTGTATCAAAAAGAAAAGTATCATATCTGTTCTACATTTTAAAAAGTCCTCCCCCATCCCCTCTTTGCTAAAAATCGTGGAGCAAACATAAAATGGTTTTCCCTTCCCTTTAAGGGCAAGCTACATGTTACGGAGCATAGTACAAGTAAAAATTAAAGAGGGATAGGTAACTTTGACAAGTACCTTTGTTCAAACAACATGGAATCACTACAATTAGCATGCAAAAACACCAATAGTTTACATGCTATTCCCCATCATCAAATCTCTTTCTAAAATATCTGGATCTACCTTTAGTTTAGGAGTGAATTCTAGACTGACTTGAAACACAGATCTGGCATTTTGGAAATTTCAGGACACAAGTGTATAAATTCCATAATCCAGAATACTCCCAATAACAATTTGACATATTTCAGATACAGTTTCTGAGAGGTTCCGAGCATGAGTGAACCTAAAATGTTCTTACTTAGCATGTTACAGTAAAAAGGCTTTTTACTGTATGAATAGTACTTTGAGTCTTATAACAAATAATGCAAGATCTGCTGAAGACAAAATTTAATCTTTTAGTCTACCTCAGACAAAGCCTTATCCAAGTTGTTGGTCTTCACTTGCAGAATATTCCCTATGATGGGCAGAGGAGGTGGGCCAGGTGGTAGCTTCAAATGGTTTACATCCCTGTTCCTATAAGCAAAGAGAAGAATGCAAGCGCGGCGCCAAAATGGCCGCCGCGCCCTTTGCGGGCCCCCCCCCCACAGGACAGAGAATCCGGGTAGTTAGGGGCGTGGCCAGCTCCCTTATAAAAGGGGTGGCCACGAGGCAGCCGCGCTGCCATTTTGCCTCAGCGACGGAGCGGAGAAGTTTTTCCCCTGCGCCTCCGTCGCTCGTTGGTATTGCCGGGAAGCCTTTTGGGTCGATTTTGCTTAGCTAGCTTCCCTTTTTTGCTCGAGATGCCTTCCAAAAAGAAGGCTCCTGCGAATTCAGCTCGGGCTGTTAGGAGGCGCAACCCAGGTCGGAGGACCGTGGTGCCGCCTCCTCAACAGCCACCTTTGCCATCCCCGGCCGGGGCTAGTGGCTTGGGGTCTATCGCACCTTGGCCCGTTCAGAGTGCGGGCGCGGAGGGCGCTCCGGCCCGCGGCCCGCGAGCGGTGGACACCGCTCCTCCTTCCGCCCAACCCGTTGGGCCGACTACTTCTGGGCCGCAGCCTCTCCCGGGGCCCTCTAGCCTCGGGGGGTGGCCCGGTGCCCCGCCTTGGCAGGTTTCCTCACCAGCCCTACCGGGCTTTGGCCCTGGCCAATGGCCATATCTGGGCCATGGGGTGCAGGGAACTGTCCCCATGCAAGGGTCAGGTGGGCCGGCCGGCTCTTTACCCATGGTTACTGTAGACACCTTACTGGCCCGTATTGCGGCCTTAGAGGAGTCTTTGGCCCGGGCCAGTCAGGCAGGTGCCCCTTTCGGGGTACCTTTGGAGGCGCTATCGGCAGCAGGACAACGGTCGGCGGGGAGGGTTGAGCTGCTGCAGGCGGGTGGCGCGGCTCCGGCCACTGCCTCGCAGCTCCCCAGCCAGCAACCTGGCGCGGGTCAAGCCCCGGTGATGAGCTCTACATCGGTCGTGAGCTCCGACGCCCCCAGTGGGCCGGAACCCCCGTTGGGGGCGGCCCGCGGGGGTGCAGCATGTGAGTATATGGTGCAAACGAGTACATCCACACACATTCCCAATATAGGGGGGACCTTTCAGTGGCCTTGGCCTCGCGCGGGTGGTGCAGGGGCTACGCCGCTGGCGACCCACCCGGCGACAACTACTGCCACCATGCCCGCTGGGGTGGGCATTGGTTCTTACACTGCTGGGAACGTACTTGGGGTGGCAGGGTTAACTCATGCCCCTTTGGGTAGGCCAGCTATCCCCTTTTCGGCTTTGCCGACGGCAGGGTATTCCCTGCCATTGGGTGATCACTTGGCTCAGGCTACCAGAGAAAAGATATGGCGAGGGGAGTACGTGGATATCTTCTCACTCTTGAACAGAGAGCCCACTAAGGAAGAAAGGGAGGGTCAGGATTAGAAGGACAAGGAGCAGGCACGCCGCCGTAAGCCGCCGCGTACCTGGGCTAACTGGCTCCCCGCTTATTTGATATACATGGCGGTGTATTTGAGGGCGCGGCCGGATCTAGCTATTCCCATGGTCCAATATTTGGACAACATATACAGGGCGATGGTAGATTTCCCGGGCCCCTCATGGCTAGCATATGATGAGGAATTCCGTATGAGGATTCCCCTGCACCCCGAGATGAGATGGGATGAGCCGTGCCAGAGACTGTGGCTCTTGTATATGACACCCACACGTCCTGCCCCGGGGGATAGATACCATTGTGGACATGCGGTCCAGCGAGCAGCTCCAGCGCAGGTTACCCGCCAAATGGCGGGGCAGGGGGTTCCAGCCCGCCTGCTGTGCTGGACTTTCTCGTCCAATGGTTCCTGCAGTCGGAAGAACTGCAGGTATAAGCACGAGTGTCCCACATGTTCTGGTCCCCATGCAGCCTCTGCTTGTCCCAAGCCTGGGGGGGTGCGAGGCAGAGGGAGGGGTGGACAGTGGGCTGGCAAGCCTGCCACGGATGGAACTAGTTCTCCGAAAGGCCCCCTCCCCAATTAAGGTGGACATGCTGGAGCGCTGGCTCGCATCGTACCCAAGGGGAGAGGACAGGGAGTACCTTATCCAAGGTTTTAAGCAGGGATTTCGTATCCCTTTTATGGGTGATAGATCTCCTCAGGATGCTCCCAACCTTTTATCCCTCAGAGGAAGGGAGGAGGTAGCCGAGGCCAGCATTAAAAAGGAGTTAGACGCGGGCAGGGTCGCCGGACCTTTTCCCGCACCCCCTTTTCCCAACCTTAAGGTTTCACCATTGGGTTTGGTTCCTAAAAAGTCCCTAGGTGAGTTTCGCCTTATTCATCATTTGTCCTACCCAGCCGGCCGATCGGTCAACGATGCGATACCTGATGACCTTTGTTCGGTCAGGTATACATCGTTCGACCATGCGCTGCGCATGGTGCGCTCGTGTGGCCCGGGTGCCTTGCTGGCCAAGTGCGACATTAAGTCAGCTTTTCGCCTCTTGCCGGTGCACCCGGGCGACTTTGAATTGCTGGGTTTTAAATTTAAAGGGCAGTATTATTTTGATAAGGCCATGCCTTTTGGCTGCTCCATATCATGCTCGGCTTTCGAGCGTTTTAGTACCTTCCTAGAGTGGGCTTTCGTCCGCAGGTCAGGGTCCCGGTCTGTAGCCCATTACCTGGATGACTTTTTATTCGGGGGTGAACGGGGCTGGGACACGTGTGCACGTCTCCTCAATACATTTCAGACGCTAATGCAGGAACTGGGTGTCCCTTTAGCGCCCGAAAAGACCGAGGGCCCGTCGACCAAACTAGTATTCCTGGGGGTTGAGATTGATACAGTAGTACAGGCTTCTAGGTTACCGGGTGATAAGGTGTCCAGGATAGTGACCCTTATCTCGGAATTGCTGGCCAAGCGTAAGGCATCCCTGAGGGAACTGCAGGTGCTACATGGGCACCTCAATTTTGCCTGCAGGGTGGTCGCACCGGGCAGGGCTTTCGCCCGGCGTTTATGCGACGCCATGGCAGGGTTATCCAGGCCCCACCACAGAGTCAGGCTTACCCGGGGTATCAGGGCAGACATGTTTGTCTGGTTGCAATTCCTGAGGGAGTTTAATGGGGTCTCATTTTGGAGGTCTGACCTCCTGGCATCCCCCAATTTCCAGATCCAGTCTGATGCCTCAGGATCCCTGGGTTATGGGATGTACTTCAATGGGAAGTGGGCCTATGGTGGGTGGCCACCGGCATGGGCAGGCACAGGTCGCCTGCGGGATCTCACATACCTGGAATTTTTTCCCATTCTGGGGGCTTTGATGCTATGGGGCGAACAGTGGGCTAATTCGGTGGTGCAATTCTGGTGCGACAATGCTGCCGTGGTGCACATTGTCAATGCACAGACTTCTAAATCGCCCAGGGTCATGGATCTAGTGCGCCATTTTGTGCTGCGCTGCCTGCGCCTCAACGTCTTGTTCAGGGCCAGGCATGTCCCAGGGGTTAATAACGATATTGCTGACGCTTTGTCCCGCCTGCAGATCTCCCGGTTCCGCGCCTTGGCCCCGGATGCGGAGGAATTTCCCTCGCCACTCCCGGACGAGATGTGGACTATTGGCAAGGAGAGGTGAACCGGGCGATTGGCCTGTCACTAGCGCCACGCACGCGTAAGGCGTATCAACAAGCATTCAATTTGTATAGGGCTTTTGCTACTCGATTTCAATGGCCAGAGACCTGGCCCATCCCGGTGGACCATGTTCTGCGGTTCATGGTTCACCTGCATGCACAGGGCCTTGCACCTCGCACCATAGCATCCAAGCTCTAGGCGTTGGCTTTTATGGCCAAAGTAGGGGGTCATGTGGATACCACCTCTGACTTCCGTGTGAGACACGTTTTGGAGGGGTGGTGCGCGAGCGCGGGCGTTGCCCGGACGACCGGCACCCTATTTCCCCAGGGGTTCTTACCCAGTTGGCCCGGGGCTGGCCAGGCCTCTGTTTTGATCATTATGAGGCAGCCCAATCGCATGCAGCCACAACGGTGGCATTTTTTGGAGCGCTCCGCATCAGCGAACTCGTGATGCTGTCTAAGGCGGATGCAAGTGGTAGGGCACTGGAACGCGGAGATGTATATGTTGCCAAAGACTGGGCCCAGTTGAGGATTCGCTCCTCTAAAACAGATCAGCATGGCGTAGGCAGTGGAGTAAGACTGCTACGGTGTTCTTTGGCAGACATCTGTCCGGTTGGTGCCCTACAGGAATACCTGGCACTGCGTGGCATGCACCACGGCCCGTTTTTCTGTCACCAAGATGGGTCTCCCCTTACTAAATTTCAGTTTTGGTAGGTGACTGCCAGAGCCCTCACCAGGGTGGGACTACCGGGTGCCCGTTCTGGCACACATTCGTTCCGTATTGGCGCAGCCTCTACAGCGGCTGCTTTTGGGTACTCTGGGGCTGACATACGTAGCAGGGGGAGGTGGGGCTCACAATGTTTTCAGTTTTATGTGCGCCCACTCCCGCCATGAGTACCAATCCAGTCACCTTACCTTCCTTTTTCTCAATTTTCTTACAGACCCTGGGTGTCGTATTACACCGGTGACAGTATGGCTGGTGGGCCACAGCTATGTGCTCAGGGCAGCGCGTTACGCTGCGGCGACAGAGTGGGGACCCCGACTGGGACTGGGTGACCACGCCAGTCTCTCATGGCACGGTAAGCCTGGGATGTTATGGCGGGAGCTGCGGCCTTTCCTTTTTCTGGCCTGGGGGCTGACCCGCCTGACATTCTAATCATCCACTTGGGGGGCAATGATTTGGGCCAGGTCACCGGCTTATCGCTCAAGCATGCGATTTGCGGGGACCTCGCCTACTTGCATTATGTCTGGCCTGCCACAGCCCTGGTTTGGTCGGACATTGTTCCGCGCCACTCTTACAGAGGGGGCGTTAACCTCCTGGCCCTTGACCGAGCTAGGCGCGCGGTCAATAGGGCAGTGGCGCGGTTTCTCACCACCAGGGCTTGGGGACGGGTTAGTCATCACCCCGATATTAGTCTACAAAATTGTGACTTGTATGCAGGGGATGGGGTCCATCTGTCGCGAGGAGGTATGGACCTCCTGTTGGGTGACTGGCGAGCAGGCCTGTTGATCGAGCTGACGGTCTGGGGGGGGGGCGTCAGGTCTTCTGTGAAGCCCCTCCGTGTGGCGGGTAGCACTGGTAAGGTAAACAGTATGACCCACAAGTATCCGGCAGGTTCGCAATTGACTGGACAACACTAGACAGGAATAAAGTAGTTAAACGTTGTCCGGTCAACGACGAATCAGGCGATGGGGTGATGATGATTGCTAACCAGCATGCATCACCCCTGTGATTTCACGGATACGCGTCAGAGGGTGGGGTCATGAGTTAGTTATTGACTACGGTCAACAATTTGTTTGTTGTTAACAAACAAATTGATACAATTTGATACATTGTAACCAATTGCCGTTGGCAATTTTGGGGTGGTACCTTACCAGTGTTACTTCGGCCTGCTTGCCTTAGGAATTATGATTGGTCGTTTTACCAATACAAATTTATAATTCGGACTAGGGCATTGAATCAATAAATGTGGCCCTTTGCTGTTATCCACTTTCAATGTTGTCTGTGTCCGTTATTGGGGGGGTGCGCCTGCAATGCAAGCGCGGCGCCAAAATGGCCACCGCGCCCTTTGCGGCCCCCCCCCCACAGGACAGAGAATCCGGGTAGTTAGGGGCGTGGCCAGCTCCCTTATAAAAGGGGTGGCCACGAGGCAGCCGCGCTGCCATTTTGCCTCAGCGACGGAGCGGAGAAGTTTTTCCCCTCCACCCCCTCCCTAGTTAACAGTGTGATTATGGTCGCTTCGGGGCCGGGTGGGAATTTTTGGTTGGGACCCACATTGGCTTCGGGTCCTGGCTTTTTTGCCCATCCCACACTGTTGCTATGGTTTGATATAGGGGTCTTTCTTCGTTCCTACTGTTGACTTTGGTCACATGGGCGGGTAGCACTGGTAAGGTAAACAGTATGACCCACAAGTATCCGGCAGGTTCGCAATTGACTGGACAACACTAGACAGGAATAAAGTAGTTAAACGTTGTCCGGTCAACGACGAATCAGGCGATGGGGTGATGATGATTGCTAACCAGCATGCATCACCCCTGTGATTTCACGGATACGCGTCAGAGGGTGGGGTCATGAGTTAGTTATTGACTACGGTCAACAATTTGTTTGTTGTTAACAAACAATTTGATACAATTTGATACATTGTAACCAATTGCCGTTGGCAATTTTGGGGTGGTACCTTACCAGTGTTACTTCGGCCTGCTTGCCTTAGGAATTATGATTGGTCGTTTTACCAATACAAATTTATAATTCGGACTAGGGCATTGAATCAATAAATGTGGCCCTTTGCTGTTATCCACTTTCAATGTTGTCTGTGTCCGTTATTGGGGGGGTGCGCCTGCAAAGCATACAATAAAGCTCAGCAAGAAAATGGTGACAGTCTCCATAATACTGGCACACAGGGAGTTCAACTGCTCTGACTTCCAGTTTGATAAAGTTAGTGTTTGCCTCTTGACCTGACCCTTATAAAGAATATGAAACCTAGGTGTGGGTTGGATTTCACCAATAGGCATTTCAGGTTTATCTGTTGGTTTCAGGTTTATCTGATATACTTTGTTTTGCTAAATTTCTTGTAAATGATCTTCCCTGAATATGTAAATTGTCTTGACCAATCAAATCAACATTATGTAAGCCATATCTGGTGGAGAAAGCAAACTAAACAAAATGTCACAATTTTTAAATGTGTTTTTCAAAGAGGATCCTGTTTGCCAAACTGATTGTAGACAGCTCTTGGAATGAGGCCATGGCAGAAAAGGGCAGGGAGCAGCAGCAAGGAGCTTTGATGGCAAGGCTCTTTGGCTCTTCCTCCTCTGCCCCCAGGACAGTGGTGGTGGGGTGCTTCGGTGGCGCAAGGACTGCCCAGGCAGCAGTAGTGTGTCTTCCTCCTCCCCCTCCTGCCCCGGGTAGGATGCCCGAACATCCTGTGCAATGGGGTAGGGAGGTGGGTGTGGCCAGCCAGGTGGACGTGACCTGGGGTAATTTCCGCTACTGGTTCACACGAACCGTTGAGAACCACCTTCAGTATATCACTGGTATTAAGCATTCTTTGGCCATTCCTTCTGCTAATATGCGACTGACTGATTGAGGACAGTGAAAGAGCTCTTGGCTTTTAGATGCCCTTGCTCTTTCCAAGCCAAGCACTGACTGCAAAATACCTTGAGGCATTTGCTAGTGTTGTAACATTTTGGTGTCCTTGTGGGTGAGACTTGATTTATATGGGTCAGGTGATTATTGGGAACATTATTTGTATTCCACTGCCCAGAGCAATTTTTGTTGTTGTTCAATTGCATAGTCAAGTGCAACCCCATGGACCACTGTACACCAGGCACTCCCCTCCTCCATCATCCTCCACAGCCCGCTCAGTTCTATGCCCATTGCATCAACAAAGCTATCTTGCCATCTCATCCTCTGCCATCCACTTCTCCTTTTGCCTCCAGTCTTTCCCAGTATCAAGGCCTTCTTAAGTAAGCCCTCTCTTCTCATTTGGTGACCAAAATATTTTAGCTTCATCTTCAATATTTGATTGAATCTAGATGGCTAGATGGCCAGAGCAATGCTAGCCACTAAATCAGGTAGTATAAAAGCGTTAAAATAATTAATTAAATTCTGAAAAGTTACTCAGTTTGACAGTTGTGCTAGAGGGGATTGATATTGGATATCCCCATTGAATTTAAGAGAAGCACAATAATTCTCTCACAACCTGGATTACCACAGAGGGTTAAACCCCACTTTGATCTCACTGGAGGAAGGATGTGCTCAACAGATAGTTCCCTCCATGGAATATGGCTAGAGGAGACACAGAAGCAAAAGAAAGAGAAAGAGGCATTACAAAAAGACAAAATGAGTGCTAGCATTCTTGGATTATTGTGGAATGGAAGAAAAGCAGGAGAAGTAGGTTGAACAACAAAGGAATGGGGGTAAGAAGGTAAGAAGGAAGGAAGAAAGGAAAGGCAAAGGAAAGATTTCTATTACTGCTTGCTGATGTTTTGCAGCTTTTGCATATACCCAGCCCTCTATAAACCCTAACCCTGAGGAGATCTATAATCTCAGCAGACCTTAATGCTAGACTTGTGAGGGATGTACCACCACACTATGAATGACTTGGGAAAAGAATTAAAAGCTGACAGCCTAACCTTTTTCTAGGATGAGACAAAAAGCTGGAATGGAGCAGGAACTTCTGAATAAAAGGTGACACCAAAATTACAGTATGCAATGATCAAACAATAGAACAGTATTTTATTATTCAGACTCAATAAATAGTATTATCATTTACTTCTTAAAGGTTTACTGTGACACATAAGAGTAACTTCTGAGTTGGATCACCTTACCAAACCCATAACGAATGTTTGATTAGATGAGACTGATGCAGCAAGGCATAAATCAGTTTTTAGGAACAGCATCTCACTCCCTGTCATGGGCATAACATGGATACCATAAACAGCACACAATGGCAACTTCTGCATAAGACTACCCAACAAAATTTATCTGTTCCATCTGACTGGAAAAGGCAGTGCCCCTGGAAACAACATTCCTCTTCTTATTCCAGGCACAAAATCAATATTCTAATCCTATTTCTATCACCTTTGGCTTTGGGTTTCTATCTGCTATGAGCAGTTTTAAGTGTTTCTTCAGTTATTCAGAATTGCTCTTCTTTTGTCTTGTCTTTCTTCTGGCTACACAATACATGCAGTATTTTTGCATTCTTCCTTAATAATAGCTTTTTTATTTTTTTTTACATGAAGAAAATACACTGCAAAACAGTTCCATGGGTGGGTCCTCTCTGAGGCAGCTCAACAAAATGGGAAAATACAGCCATCACTTGTCTGAGCAAAAGTCTCTGTTTAAAGCAAGAAAGCTATTGTTGGCTTGCGTAACATCACACATCAACTTTTAAAACATAGCAAACTTTTCAAATATTGTACAGTACATTTCAACTCTACATAAATCAAACACTTCAGCAGAGAAAACATGGAAAGCTTTAACTGTTCAATATTTAAAAACCTTTGCAAAACTATTTTAACATTTTTTGGAAGAGGAGGAAGAGAAGGGCAACTGGGCAGCACTAGCACAAGCAGGTTATTCTTCATGTTTTTGTAGGAACCTTTCCATTGTCTGCTGCCTCTGGTGCTTTTTAAGTATCCCTCAGAAAGGGGACGAGAAGTTGGTGCCATAATTGTTCATAAATCTCTGGGCTATAGCCTTACCTGGGTGGTGCTGTGGTACAAAAGTCTGCACCTTTTCCCACATTTGGCATACCTCCTTGAGTTTTCTGTAGACAGGTGCTCCTCACTCATTTCCTCCTTGTGTTTCTTGAAATGCCGTGGGTTCTCTGAGTAGTAGATGAGCAGGGGCTTGATCTTAAGTTCCCCTCAGGCATTGGCACAGAACAGGAAGGTGAGATGGTCCTTTATCGGCTTGTGGCCAGGCAATGAAGTCTCTTCCATGATGAAGGTACGCTTTGACATCCTCTTCCAGAAAAGCCAGTCTTGTCGCAGTAGCTCTGTGAAGCCATGATCTCCAGGAACTCAGTAGCAAATTCCTCAGCTGCAGCAACATTGGAACTTGCGGCCTCTCCATGCCTGACCATGCTATGGATGCCATATCTGGTCTTGACCCTGTAGAACCATCCCCTGCTCACCTTGAAGCCTTCTGCACCAGTTGACGTTCCTGGCTGTTGATTGAGGCGGTTAGCATGCAAGGCCTTGGCTTTTTCACAGATGATCGCCTTGGTCACTGTGTCTCCTGCACGCTGCTTCTCTTCAGTCCATAGCAGGAGCAACTTTTTAACCTTCTCCAGAACAGGTGGCCATTGATTGCAGACTATGGTGACTCTCTTGGTTGCATCTCTCCCTATTATCTTATCTTTCATCTTCAAGATGGTACCGACTGTGAATGCACTCCTTTCATACTCTTTGGAGAGGCCAGTCAATCGCATTCCTCCTTCATGCTTCCTGATGATTTCTTTCCTGACCTCGAGCAGAATCATCTCCTTTATTCTCTTCCCACCTTCCGCTGCTTTCCTGGGTGCCATGACACCACAGTCACTAAGTGAGCAGAAAAAAATGCTTTATATCCACACCCCAGCTCACAATGCTCCAGTCCAAGAGCCCCAAGTCTATCCACACAAGCTAATGAAACCCCCCAAAATCTGTCCACATGTGCTGACATGGAAACCACATTAAAAGCCACCCTCTGCATATGAACAAACATAATACATGAACTAGCATGGAAAAAACCCACAATGCAGACACTACCACATTAAAAGCCACCCACAGCACTTGAACATGCACAACACATGGGCTAGCGTGGGGGGGGGAACCAAATGCAGACACCACTACATTAAAAGCCACCCACAGCACATGAACATGCACAATACATGGCTGGATTTTGCCGTTTTGTTGAGCTGCCTCAGAGAGGACCCACCCATCAAACTGTTTTGCAGTGTTTTTTCTTCATGTAAAAAAACACAAAAAACCCTAGCTATTGTCAAGGAAGAATCTCACAATACAGAACACACATTAAAAAGCATGCAAACAATGAATCTCAGGTTCCTACCTTTCCACCACTTGAGAAATGCATAAAAATAGTTCCATAAGTTCCCAAAAAAAAGCTGCAAAAACTTCCAAAATGGCTCCAAAACATGATGCAAAAAATGCTCCAAAACCTCCACACTCAATGCTATGTGCTACTCACATACTCCAGCATGCATGGGGGTGGCACTATAAACCTCCCAGATGCAATGCACCCTGGGGAAGCTTTTGTCGTATCTCGGAAAATTGTATCTTGAGGCATTATTTTCAATGGATTTCCTTTCATATCATGAAAATTACATTACTCGAGGCATTCATAACTCGAGGTACCACTGTATTCTCTATGTGAGTGTATGTGATTACTAGGAAAGGACAGAAAAAAGGATAGTGGGGGGTGTTTGTAACTTTCCTATGCTAAAGTCTTTTGAGTGGCTGTTTTGGGTGAAGCAAAGATGTGAATAAGTGCAACACATACAACAGAGAAAGAGACATGCCCTTTAACCCCTCAGGTAAACTAAGAATGCAAACAAGAAAGCTATGTTCCAATTTTCAAACCCTTTCCTTTGGTTAGGCAATCAGAGGAAGATAAGCAAATTGGACCAAAAGCTCTACAAACATTATTTATTTATTATTTATTTGTTCAATTTCTACCCCGCCCAATCAGCCAAGGCCAACTGAGGGCGGCTAACAAACACAGGATAAAACAGCAGATAAAACAATTAAAACTCCCCCAACCCTAATAAAAAGGGTGCTGGAACCAAAGGTGGGAGGCAATCTGATCTATATCAGCCAACCCAAGGTGGTCACACACACACACACACACCAGCACTCCATACTTGGCCCACCAGCCAGGTTTTAAGTTCTTTTCTGAAGGGCAGCAATTCCGTCTGGAGCCATAAATCTGTTGGCAGGAGGTTCCAAAGGTCCGGTGCGGACACGGAGAAGGCCCTCCTCCTTGTGCTAGAGAGACGAGCCCCTCTAGCTGATGGTACAATCAGAGAGCCCCTCTGGTCCGCTCTGATCGGGCAGACAGACATTCTTGGGATGGTGTTGTGTGCATGGTTTAAAGAAGATGACTCTTGCATTTTGAAATTTTAAAAAGCAACAAATGAGGGCTGGGAGTTAGCAAAGCTTGTCACTGGAACCTAAGGTCAAATTATCTATTCTATGTTAAATAAAAAAAGTGAAATAAGGATAGGAAAAATTAGCAAGTCATTTGAAATGTAGAGCTGTAAGAGAGTGTTGCAGATATCACTGACAGCCTGGAAGGCAGAAAAGTGGGTGTTCAATGAAGTTAAGCCTGAATTCTCCAAAATGTTAAAAATGGGGTAGGGGAGTACAAGAATTATTGTTTGGTTTAGGATAATTATTATGGTCATTATGGTTATGCATGGGGCATGTTTTACTTCCGCTACCGGGTGGGAAGAAACACATGACCAGGTATGTGCAGAATGCATTTAGCAACATTCTGCACATGCACAGGTTACAATTTACTTCCGCTTCTGGGAGCGGCAAGGGTGTCGGGGGCCAGATGAATTGGCATCAGGGGCTGGGTCTAGCCCATTGGCCATAAGTTGTGAATACCTGGTTTAGAAGCACAACCATAATGACCATAATAATTATCAGCTGTCCAGGAGGTGTGGTCAGGCCCACAACCTTACAACATTGAGAAACACTGGTCTAAATTCTTCTTATTCTTGTTCTTATTCTAAAATTGTGTCACCAATTTAGAGTGGGAAAATATCCTAAATGGGCAGGATCTAAATAAATAAATATTAATGAAAATGTTTCAGTCTCTGTCTCTCTAATACAGGGTTTGCAAACTTGGCTCTCCAGGTGTTCTTGGACTTCAATTACCAGAAGCCCAAGTCAGCAAGGTTGCTGATCAGGGCTTCTGGGAATTGAAGTCCAAGAACATCTGGAAAGCCAAAGTTGCAGACCCTTGTTCTAACAAAATAAAGCAAACAAAAATAACAACAATAACAATTTGAGAGAAAAGAGAGAAAGGAAATCACAAAGATCACAGATATTATAAGGGTGTACCAGTTTAATATTCTCCATTAAAGCTCCAGCCACAAAGAAATTATGGGTTGTTCCACCATATCAATCTTTTACAAAATATTCTTTTTTCTTAAGGTAGAACAGCAAAATATAAATAGTTGAAATATTTTTTCCATTACTATGAACAGAAAGATTATATTCACTATTTTAAATGCATTTAAGCTAGAACACTTTCATGTCAGCTACCATCTAAGTCCATAGTATTAACTAGATTTTGCACATAAATGCTATACTGTATTAAAGTGATAATTCACAAGATAATTCTTGTGATAATTTGTTCTCAAAAAGACATGGGGGGAATTATATTAACTGGGCCTCCACTAGGACCAGGCTCTTTAAAACCTCTAGGGATGTACCTGCAACTTCATAAAGACTGAGTTACTTTGTATTAATTTATCATTTGTTCACAAAACTTCCCTCTTGTGACTGGTACAAATTTCAAATCTGAGATCTCTATACGTCTCAAAACCTACATTTACTCTGCACCTTTCAGCTGCTATGACAAAGAATAGGAGCTCATTAAGGTAAGTCCAAGTTCAGATTTCTTTATTTGCATTAGCTATAGCTAATTAGCTATTAGTCTTTGCAAGCAATGTTATCATATAGTATCAAAGAATAAAACTAATACTCCAAAACTGTTTTGGAAAAATAAGATATGACACAGAAATTTCTAAAATATATAAAATAAGTTAATATTCAGGCACTGAATTAGACCTAATTTTTGTAGCAGTTGTCAAGAACTTCTACATTGCACTGTCAGCACAGAAGAGAAGAAGATACAGTGGTACCTTGCTTAAAGAGCATAATGTGTTCCATGGGATTGCTCTTTAAGTGAGTTGCTCTTTAAACGAAACACTTGGAAAAGATGCCATCACTGCCATTGTAAGTGACCAATTGCGAATTCTGTGTGTGTGTGGGGGGGGTTTGCGAACCCCAATTTAGTTAAGTGAGTTTTTTGTTGTTTTTAGTTGTTAAGCGAGGGCAACCAACCATTCAGAGAAAATCCTGCTGTTTAAGTGATTTAGTCTCTAAGCGAGGCACTCTTTACGTGAGGTTTTACTGTACATACAAATGAGTGGAATGGTCTTAGACCAGGAGTACTCACCCTTTTTAAGCTGGGGGTCGAATCATGTTTCCTCAGACAGCTTTGGGTGCCAGATGGCCATTTTGCCGTTCCTCCAACACATGGCACTTCTGGGTGTGGTGGAGGGATGGGGGGCCACATGAAGTGGTGCCATGGGCCACATCAAGCCCATGGACCACAGGTTGAGAATCCCTGTCTTAGACAGAAACCAATAATACAGTGGTGAACAAATTCCATAAATCTCTGTACAAGAATAAGAATAAAAGTATATGAGTGGAAGCTTCATAATCATCCTCACATAGCAATGTATCTTATTTTGCAGCAGAGTGAAATAATATTTAGTTAATCTCTCACCTGTCTGAGATCAAGAGTGAACAACTGCTGTGATGAAAACTCAGAAGAGCAAAGCTTAGATTTGCTAGGTTTCAATTATTTTCTATCAAGAAGACCTAAAAGAGGCAGGTCAGAAGGGGCATGATTTGACCAGAACCAATCATTATACTGTATGTTTAAAGCCAAGCTTGCATAGAAATGGGGTTATGGCTATTTGCTAATCACAGAGAGACATTGGACAGATGAACTGGACAGGCAATATTTTCCTAAAGAATTTGGACTGAATTATTTCTAATGGAATGTAGTTGACATTAGCTCAGATTTGAGTGCTGTAGAGCTAGGGACTTAGGTCTGTAGAATTAGCTTTTGAGCAGAAGAAATGCTTTCATTTTAATACTCTGTAAAAAAAAAAAAAGCTTTTCTATGGCACATGCCAGGGCTGCCCAAACATTTTGGACTGTGGGCCAGTCACATGGTTGAGCAGTCACGTGGTTCCTCCCACCAGAAGCAGAAGTAAAATGCACATGTGTGTGCACAGAATGCACCTGTACATGCACAGATGCTGCTGTAAATAACCCACAGTTGTCATAAACATGTTTATGAGAGCCTCGGGTCATTTATGGCAGTGTTCTGTGCATGCACATGTGTGTTCTGTGCTCATGCATGCATGTTTTACTTCTGCTTCCAGGAGCAGCACGGGCAGCTCAGGCCAGAGTAATTGGTGCTGCAAGCCAGATCCGGCTCATGGACCATAGTTTTGGCACCCCTAGCATATGCCTTTTGGGCCAGTCTTTTCCCTGATGTTGAAAAGTCAGCCAAGTACTGAATTAAGCCAAAAATAAAAATGTTCTTACTGAGTCTAACAAACTTGATAGTTCCACTGGTGGCAAGGTCAATGCTTTTCCTTCCTAAACAAAATCTAGGCAGCAAATAAGGTAGTTCTGACCTTCCAGATGTTGTTAGATTGCTTCTATTCCATCATTTCTCACTTGGCTATTCTAATTTGGGCTGATGGGATCAACAATCTCTGCAAAGCAGCATCTCTCTTTTTCCTGGATTAGTAGCAAAGCTGCCTTGTTCAAAAACAGAAAGGGAGAATGTTTTATTCAGCTGTTAGTTTTGTTGGAATACTAAGCCCCTCTCTTTGTTGTTAGCTTCTTTCTTCCTTTGGTGTATGCAAACCAAGACACGGGACACAGCCTCGGGCTGGGTTAACTCAGGTTTATTGCATCGTGGACAGAGGGAACATGCGGTAATGGCGGATCAATCGCTCTTTATATACAGCAGTCATACATTTGAACGTGGTGCCATGGTAGCCCATTGGCTACTGTCTGCGTGACGTCATTGCAGGTCACGCCCTTCTTGTCCAGGTGTAGGTAGTGGCGGGAAAACTTCCCGCGCTGTTGCCTTTGATGAGTTCGGACCAAGAGAGCTTGGACGCTCGCTGCTGCCAGCTGGTGGTCATTAGCTCGCGTCCTATTACAGGGCTTATATGATACAGCTGAAGGTTACATTGTTGCTATAGGCAAGGTTACATTGACTCAGATACATTGCAATCCATGTGTACAGTAAAACCATCAGAACACAACATCCCTCCCCCCTAGGACGAGACAACGTCTCGAGCCCACCTTAACACACTCCCCCCCCCTTATGAGACAAAGTCTCTCAGCCAAGATGGCTTATTTCGAACACGCTGGGGTCTCGGTGCGGGCTGCCTCTCCCTGGGATTGCTACCTTCTCTTTGTCCCCTGGTCTCCTGTCCTGCAATATGAGAGGGAGACTCGTTAGTGACTTTCCGCGGCTCCGCGGCGCCGTTGGGAGGTGTGCTCTTTCTTAGGGAGGAACCGGGGGCACTGGGGGCTAACGAAAAACCCCTCTTCTCGCTTGGATGGGTGGGGGAACACTCCTGAAAACCCCCCCGGCTCGCCAAATCAGAATCAAAATCACTATCGGGGGCAGCGGTCGCGAACTCCTCTCCCCCTTCCCCGGCCCCTGCTAGAGCTGGCGTATCAAAGGGATATGAGTCGGGGCCGCTGCTTCTGCTTCCTTCCCCCCATGCTTGGGACTGTTGTCCACTGCTGTCTCCCCCTTGGGTTAAGCGGGTGGGGGAGAACCCTAACGCTGAATCCTGTTGCTGAGCTCCACTGACTGGCCCAATCACCCGGTGCCTCAGTTGATCTGCGTGCCTCCTCCAGAGGAGGCCGGTGTTCGTCTCGACCCGGTACGACACTGGCCCCGTCTGTTCTACAACCGTCCCTGGTACCCAGGCTGGCCCTGCGCTGGAATAGTTCCTGCAGTGAACAGGGTCACCGGCAGCGAAACCTTTCGAGACTGCCAACCCCACGTTTTTCCCTTTATCCTCGACTCTCGTTGGGTCTAGCCTGGACAGGAGCGTGGTCAGTTTTCGCCGCATCAAGAGCTCTGCCGGCGAGTAGCCGGATGCCAAAGGGGTCACCCTATACGCTAAGAGGAATTGGCACACTTGGTGATTCAGGTCCCCCGGGCCCATGCGCCGCAGCGCCTCCTTCGTTGTACGCACCAACCGTTCCACTTGGCCGTTCGTGGCCGGGTGAAACGGTGCGGACGTGATATGCCGAATGGCGTTTGTCGCCATGAATGCCCCGAACTCAGCGGAGGTGAAACAACTAGCGTTATCGCTGACTAAAGTGTCGGGTAAACCGAACGTGGAAAAGACTCTCCGTAGCCGGCTAATTGTCGTGGCGGAGGACGTGCTTTTTACCGGGATAACCTCCAGCCACTTGGAGAACGCATCCACGACTAGGAGAAACATGGTTCCTCGGAATGGGCCAGCGAAATCTACGTGCACCCTGGACCATGGCCCCCGTGCTGTGTCCCATTCCCTATGTGGAAGACGGGCCGCCTCAGGGCGGGACCCCTGGCAAGCCTCGCAAGTGCCAACCATGTGCTCAATATCCGTGTCCAGCTGCGGCCACCAGAAGTAACTCCGGGCCAGCGCCTTTGAACGAACTATGCCCGGGTGGCTGACGTGCAGCAGTTCGAGCACCCTCGTCCGCAGGGGCGCAGGGACCACCACCCGTTGGCCCCACAGAAGGCACCCCCTCTCTAGGGACAACTCTAGCTTTTTCCTAAAGAACGGGTCGAACTCCGTACTCGGGGACGAACCCGGCCACCCCTTCTGCACCCATGAGCAAACCTTCGCCAGCGTCCTGTCCTTTCCTGTCGCCCTAGCAATGTCGGCTGGCACTATTGGGGGAGCGTCTAAAACCTCAATTAGCAACACCTGGCGGTCCTTTTCTGCTCTCGCCTTTTGGGCGTCCGACAATGGCAAGGGGGATCTCGAAAGCGCATCAGCATGGCTGATCTCCTTTCCGGGCCTGTACTCCAACTCATGTTGGTACGCGTTGAGGAAAATAGCCCATCGCAGCATTCTCGGGGACAGGATCTGCGGCGTGGGCTTGTGCGCCGTGAAAATCCCTAACAGCGGTTTGTGATCGGTCACGATTTTGAACGGGCGGCCATACAAAAAATCGTGAAATTTTTTGGTCCCCGATACGATTGCTAATGCTTCCCTGTCGGTTTGCGCGTAATTCCGCTCCGCTTGGGACAGGGACCTTGAGTAAAATGCTACCGGGGCCTCCCTTCCGTCCTCCAACACGTGGCACAGCACCGCCCCCACCCCCACCGGGGATGCATCACAAACTAGGACCACAGGCCGTTTGGGGTCGAAATGCGTCAGGATTGCCTCAGATGTTAGGAGTTGCTTTAGCTCCTTGAACGCCCTCTCGTGCTCATCACCCCACATCCACGGCTCCTCCTTTTTCAGCAACCGATGGAGCGGTTCGGCCACGGACGCCTTCCGCGGGAGGAATGTATGGTAAAAATTTAGGAGCCCCAGGAAAGATTGCAGCTCGGTCTTGGATGTAGGGCGAGGGGCCTTTTTAATGGCTGCTACCTTGGATTTGGACGGCTTAATCCCCTCGGGTGTGATTCGGAACCCTAAAAACTCGACCTCTGTTTCGAAAAAAACACATTTATCCTTCCTCAATCTCAGCCCCGCTTTCTCGAACACGGTCAGTACCTTGTCCAACCTTTTCGCTAGTTCAGCCTCACTCCCCCCTGTTATCAACACGTCATCAAAATAAGGCAACACCCCCTCCAGGCCCTTTAGGAGGCGTTCCACGAGCGATTGAAAAAGACCGGGTGCCGAGTTCACGCCGAACTGTAACCGCGACACCTGGAACGCTCCCTTATGTGTAACTATCGTTTGTGCCGCGGCCGTGGCGGGGGTCACAGGAAGTTGCTGATAGGCTTGTGCCAAATCGAGCTTAGCGAAACACTTTCCCCCATTTAGCCTGGCCAAAAGGTGGCTTATCACTGGCACCGGGTATGCATTAGGGCGGATCGCCTTGTTAATTGTACACTTATAATCTGCGCAAATGCGCACCTCCCCGTTAGCCTTTAGAGCCGTTACAATTGGAGTTTCCCACTCCGCGGAATCAACAGGAATAAGAATCCCCTGGCCCACCAGTTTGTCCAATTCCGCCTCTATCTTGTCCTTGAGTGCAAACGGCACCCTGCGTGGTTTGAGTCTTATCGGGCGGACCTCCGGGTCTATGTCGAAAGCTACAGGGGGTCCCTTGAACTTTCCGAGTCCTTTCTCAAAAACGGCGGGATGCGCATCGCAAACCGCTTGTATTGGGTCTCCCCCCACGGTATGCACCCCCCCTATGAACAACCCTAAGGGCTGAAACCACTGTGTTCCCAGGAGGCTACAGCTTCCCCCTTTCAGGACAACTAGGGGCAGTTCCGCAGAATGTCTCTTAAAATTGACCCGAAACTTCCCAACCCCCAATACCGGAATGTTGTTTCCCTGTACGTCCCGTAGTGTGGACCTCAACGCTTTAAGCTTTGGCCGCACGTGGGGGTCGATTTTCAGGAACTCTTTCTGGGGAATTATGGAAAAGGAGGACCCCGAGTCAATTTCCATCTTAATAGGGGCCCCTTGTACTAATACCTCAACGAAGTAATGGGACTGTCCCGCGGACACGCTGAACACTGAGGCGTCGTCCTCGCTGCTGTCCGAGACGCGGCCCACGCCGTCCTGCTTCCTCGTGGTCTGGGCGCCATCTTTGGGCCTTGCTGGACGGTCCGGCCTGGCCGCGCGGTCTTGTGATTGCCTCCGGCCCTCTTTCCGCTTTCTGCACGCCTTGGCGATGTGCCCCCGACGGCCGCAGGTGTAACACTCGGCCTTCCTGAACGGGCATCTCGCGCGCTCGTGGGCCGCTCCGCAACCCTCGCAGCGTCGACCGCCCTTCCGGACCTTCTGGACCCCCTCGCCGTCGCTGCCTTCCGTAGACGACTTTGAGGCCCGCCGAGTCGCGTGCACCGACTGTCCGGCCTTCCCGTGCACCGAATTTTCCGCCTTGCCGGCTTTAGGACGCCACTCACGCCACTGATGCATCTCGTCCACTCCGGCATTCGTGGACTCTGCGGCTTCCGCGGCCTCTATGACTTCGGCCAGCGTGGGTGGCGGCTCCTTATTCATCAAGCTGCGCTGCACCTCCTTGTCTTTCAGGCCACATAACACGCCGTCCCTGAGGATCATCTCCAGGATGTCGCCCCATTTACAGGGGGCGGCGGCTATCCTCATGGCGGCCACGAATGCCTCAACCGACTCGTCTGGCGCTTGGACTCGCCTCCAAAACGCGCTCCGAGCGGGAAACATTGCCCTCGAGGGGCAGAACCGCTCTCGCAGCAGCTTCATGATGTCGCTCGCCTTAAAGTCGCTCACCTTCTTCGGAGCGATTATGCCCACCAGCGTCCGCTTGGTTTCCATCCCGAGCATTCTGGTGAGGATGGCCCTCTTCCTCTCCTCGTCGTCTTGTTTGACTCTGAGTTCCACCAGTGCCGCCTGGAAGTCCATCTCAAGCAGCTCCCAGTCCTGCGGTTTGGTGATGTTGAACCCGCTCTGTGCCCTGGCTGTTCCATGGGGATCCATCATCCCACCTTCGTCGCCAATTTGGTGTATGCAAACCAAGACACGGGACACAGCCTCGGGCTGGGTTAACTCAGGTTTATTGCATCGTGGACAGAGGGAACATGCGGTAATGGCGGATCAATCGCTCTTTATATACAGCAGTCATACATTTGAACGTGGTGCCATGGTAGCCCATTGGCTACTGTCTGCGTGACGTCATTGCAGGTCACGCCCTTCTTGTCCAGGTGTAGGTAGTGGCGGGAAAACTTCCCGCGCTGTTGCCTTTGATGAGTTCGGACCAAGAGAGCTTGGACGCTCGCTGCTGCCAGCTGGTGGTCATTAGCTCGCGTCCTATTACAGGGCTTATATGATACAGCTGAAGGTTACATTGTTGCTATAGGCAAGGTTACATTGACTCAGATACATTGCAATCCATGTGTACAGTAAAACCATCAGAACACAACACTTCCCTTTTTTCTTTTCCACATTCTTTTGATCTTTTATGTGCATATATTCAATTTAACAACATCTTCTTTTTTGCCTTTTCCCAATGAAAAATCCTTTCTCTTCACTGAACAACTTTTCGGTTTGAACAATACCGAAAAGAAAAGAAAATCAGCCCCAACAATTTTAGACATTTGTTTGGCAGCTGAAAAACAACTGATAGGATAAGCAATTCTTCTTGGGGACTATGAAACTGGATGCATATTCCAATCATGAACGTTTGAGAAAATGTAGCAGGGATTGGTAATCTTTGCTATGTGTCAAATATCAAGCCAGAAGAGGTAGTGAGTGTGGGTTATTTTTACATTGTAAATCAGACTATGCTGCCTCCAGATGTTGTTGGATTCTATGTTGCACAATCCTTCACCATTTTTTATATTAGCTGGGGATTGCGGCATTTGTAGCCTGAACAATAGCTTATTTTTATAGTATGTGGATAAATCCTTCTGCCATCATTTGTTTTCTGCATCATAGATCCAGAAGGTAAAGACTCATACATTGTCTAGGGAGTCTGATGATTCCCCTTGTCCCTTCATCATGCTGTGGTTGCTCACAGCATACCAAGGAAATACAAAGGGCACTGCCAAATCATCAGGAAAACTGCGTACGTCTCATTACCTTCATGGTATGTCACAATCTTATCTTTCTCTGAATGCAAAGACTGAGTTTGAACACAGGAAAAATAATTTAGAAATATGCTTAGGCTTTTTATGTATGGGACTGCAGTGGCTTAGTGGTTAAGATGCTGAACTTGATGACTGGTGGGTTGGCAAGTCAGCAGTTCAAGACCTGAGTACTGCTCGGCTGAGTGAGCTCTTTGTCTGTAAATACTGGCTCTTTGGCTGTAAACACTAGCTCTCTAAACAGAGATGAGCACTGAACCCTAGAATTGGATATGACTGGCCTTTGAGCAAGGGCAACCTTTACCTTTACCTAAGTGATGAACAATGCACTCACAGCTTCAGTGTTTTGTATATTTTCAAGTTACCAGAGATTTGCTCTTGTTTTCTTTATTTCAAGACTTGCTTTTGGTTTCACCCTCAAAATATTTTAAAACATAGTACAAGTCACCCCTCATATCCATGGGGGATATGTTCCAGATCTACCACGGATACCTGAAATACAGATAACAGTGAACCCTATATTTTACACTGCATACGGTGGTCTTTAGTGGCCAGCTCTGGTAGTGTGTCATAAAAATAAATATACAGTATGCATTTCAGAATTTCTATTGAATATTTTCAGGCTGAAATCATGGAAACCAAATCTGTGGATGTGGACAGAGGGTCTGTCTCTCTCTCTCCTGCTAAACAATGGGAAGTCCTATTATGTTGGGCAGTTGGGGTTTAAACAAAAAATAATTGCACCAAAAGTGGGGGGGGGGAGAGAGAAATGCTTGATTCTTTGAAAGCAACAGTCTCCTCATGTGGCAAGAGGGGAAGTAGTAAACAAACAAAAGACCTTTTATAACCCAGGTTCCAGACATAAGAATGCACAAAATTTACAATAGGTCAGAACATATATGACCAGGTCCATTTATCATGTACCAAGTTCTTTTGCATACCAACTTAGTTCTTTTATCTGCTTCCTGGCAGGTACACAGAGGCATAGTGATGGGGAGGGGACTTTTTAACCCTTTAGTTCGCTTAAAGTTAAAAATTGCTTTTCTTTGACTACATCTCTCTGTGTGTTTGTTTAATGTTATTTTGTTTTCCTTACAGAGAAAATACTTGCATTGTGATGGTCAAGAATGCAACTAAACTATGCTGTGGAATAGAAATGAGAAAATTTACCTGGTTTTTGTATCACCATCAAGAACACAACTTTACTTTGCAAGAGTGATCAACGAAAATGACACTGAGTTCTATTTGGTTGATCATCTGTGAACAAGATGCATAGATGGTCAACAATGCTGAGGATGTGAAATACATCACCGGAAACATGAGCAGACAAGGAAATACCACAGCTTTCTCTGAATTTATACTAGTAGGGTTTGCAGAGACTCAAGAGTCCCGACCATTGATCTTTGTAGTCTTGTTGTCTCTCTATATGATCACCTTAATGACAAATATAATGGTCATCCTAGTAGTAAAGTTTGACCCTACACTCGACACCCCAATGTACTTCTTTCTAATGCACCTGGCCTGCTTAGAGGTTTGCTACATATCAGTCATCATGCCCAAGCTATTGGAGAATTTGTTGATGAAGACTACCATTATTTCTTTTCTGGGATGTGCCATACAAATGTTTCTTTTCCTGGTTTTTGGAGTAGCTGAATGTTTTTTACTAGCTGCCATGGCTTTTGACCGTTATGTTGCGATATGTCACCCACTGCGTTACACATTCGTCATGAGCAGAAGAGTTTGTTGGGGGATGGTGACTGGTTCATACACATGTGGGACTATTGTTGGTCTGGTTCACACCACTGTCACATTCCACATGCCATTTTGTAATGTGACAGTCAACCATTTCTTCTGTGAAATACAGCCACTGTTGGAATTGGTTTGTGGAGACACTTTCTTAAATGAAGTCCAAATAATTGTAGTGGCCCTGATGGCTATAATGCTACCATTTCTACTTATCATCTTATCTTATACTGGCATTATCTTCACTATCACAAGAATGACAGTATTGGAGAGCAGACATAAAGCCTTCTCCACATGTTCCTCACATCTAATAGTAGTTATTATCTTCTATGGAACAGCTAGTTCCATGTATTTGAAACCAAAATCCAGCTACTCTCCACCAGTAGACAAGGTTTTATCATTTTCTTATACAGTCATAACTCCTTTGTTAAATCCAGTTATCTATAGTATAAGAAACAAAGAAATCCAGCAAGCCATGAGAAAATTGTGGAGAAAAATGGCTTTGCAGTAACTGTAGCTGGCGGTACACACATTCATAGGCTGACAATGAATCATAGGTTGAGAAATGCCATTTTAGTTCACCTTTTCTACCCATGACCTAGTTTTCTGTCATCATTTCCTAAACGTCAGAGATCAATGTCCCATGGCCACTAAGCACACTCTGCAATTATCCAGTCATTTGCTTATCTGATTTGTTTGTTTTTGCATAAGAGATTACTCTGGGTTGAAAGGATTTTTGCTGGGGACCCATGAATGAGGGTCCTTTCATGTTCCCAATCGTGCAGCTCTCTGGTAATGAATCTGTCTTTCCAGTCTCCAAGCCTTAACTACTCCAAGCCTTAACTACTAAACTACTGGAGGAGCTATGCTTATCTGGCCATTTGCTTGCTATTTCCTCACTTATCTCCTGAAAATGAGTGTTGAATGCACTCCCACATGAGCTAGAAACTAGTTTAGTCCATCTACAATCTTTGCCTTTTCCAAGAATTTACAGTAACATTGTAAAGTGGAATCTTAGCCCAGCGGAGCGAGAAGCAGTGCCTTGGGCACTCTTATGGATGTAAAAATATCTTGCCAATATTTCACTTATCATAGAGTAAGACAATATATGTGGGATTTTCCAACCATTATTAGAGTGCTCACCTCCTGAACCACAATAGGGTGTACCCTGGGCAATGGCCATCTTGTGCTGACTAATCTTTTTCACACTGGGTTAGCAAAAGGAACTGCAGAATGAACTCACCAAAAAGTGCCTTCATTTTGGCAGTTTCATGTCTGATCTAAACATGGAAGAAGTCATACATACCAGCATGTGTGCTATAGCTGTAAAGTCTGTTTTGAATATAATTAATGATAAAGCCTGATCATGAATAGAGGTGTTTGGTAATTTGGCAAATATATATTTCTCACCCACAGATAACAGGTCCATGAAATTGGTCATCAGTATTTTACAATAAAATCCTTGAGTTGCTATAGTTTAGAAATATTTCCTGGCTTAATAACTAGGTGAACAAAAAAATCTAGATAACAAGTTTTTGTTTTGTATGCTTAAAAAACATTTGACAAACTCTTGTCTCTTTTTTCTCTATCCTGTTTGCCTGCACACACAACAAGTCTTGGTATAACACTCCAGGAACCTTAATCAAGAGTTCTCTGTGGAATTGACTTTGTTCTTTGGTCAACAAAACCTTAAAGTCTTGTCAAGTTATAATTATGTCTTTAGTATTTTTGCAACCCTTCCAGAAACTGATGTAAATCTCTTGTTCTGAGAGAGACAAGGGAGAATGTTCATCTCTGTAATTGCTTCAGGCAAAACTTTTTAATTATCTATGCTGCTAACAACTATGTGTAAAGTGCTTGTTAGTCAGGCTGAATGCTAATTACAGAAAGTGGCCTGGAGGGACTTTGACTTACTCTGGAGAAGAAAAAAGCCTGGACACGATCTGTTTGAGAAAGGAGCCTGGGGATCATGTACTGAATGAGAGCAGGAAAAAATAGAGTGGTATTTTAAAGAGGAACAGCAGGTTGCTAACACCAAGGGAGTTATTTCATTCATCAGTAAAATTTGTGAGAAGATGGCTCTAGTGAATCCAGCTAAATCCTGAACCATGTCATCAAATCCATTGAAACAGTGACTGTTTCCATCAGCTTTACTTAGTAAATGTTGCCCTTATTTCTACTATCCCTATCCCTTTGCCCAGATGTTTCGGTTATCTTGTATACTGTGTTGCACATAAAAATTTAATATACAATCTACTATTAGTCTGTATCTCCAGAATTTAAATCTATGAAGAGGGATTGGGTGGAGTGGCTATCGCAAGCTAAAATCCTGTTGCACCATACTGTATGGGCCTCAGGAAATATGCCATTTTCTGGGGTGAATGACTGTTGATTAAAGGATTCCTTTTGAGATATCATAGAGCCACAGTGGTTTAGTAGTTAAGATGCTGAACTTGTCGACCAGAAGTTTGGCAGATCAAACTGTGTGATGGAGTGAGCTCCAGTCATCTGCCCCAACTCCTGCCAACCTAGCAGTTTGAAAGCAAGATAGCACTTGCTTTAGTGTAGTTGGTTTCAAATGTTTTCTCGCTGTCCAGCTTCTTCCATGAATCTTAAACACTCAGAGGCTGAGACTGCAGGGGGTTTGCTAGCAAACTTGAATTTTATTCATCAAAACAAAACTATCAGGTAACAGGGTTCTTCCAAAACAATGACATAGCTCAGTTCCCAAGGCAACTAGTTCCTTGACTTTTGTGCCTGGGCGACAGCACTGTCTTTCAGTTGGGTCTCTGTCCTCCTAGTACTGGTAGCAATCTGGACATTCAAAGAGTACCAATTCTTAGTACTCTCTGGTGTATCTCCTTACTGTCGCTCTCCCCACAGGATGGCTTACAGGGTATTTTCTCTTAGACCTGTTGGTTGGCCACCTCTTGCAGGATGCAGAAACAGACCTGCTCTTCTGTTCAGGGTCTTGCTTCTTCACTCAGACCCAGAAGGTGGCAACTCTGCCTCCCATGGCTTTCTTCTCTGGCTCAAAAACTCCCTTATCACCTCCTTTCTCCTCTGGCTCTCTTGTCACTCCTTCTTCCTTCTTCTCAAACACATTCTCACTCTCCATGGCCTCCACCAACAACCCCATAGCCACAAGCCCCTTTTCTACTTCCCAGAATGACTCCGTCCCTACATCCTCCATCTTCCAGTCAACTGGAGAGTTATGTTAGAAATTCTGGATTTGGGCTTCTATCGGGTGATGAGCCACTCATCTCCTGCAATGCAAGTTTGGTATGCCATAGGGCCACACTCCTTGATTAGGTTTATTATGCTCCCCCTTTTTGTAGTTTCTTCTCCCTACACAACTCACCACTCATTGGACTTATGGCCAAGCACAGACTGAAAGTCAAGATGGGGTCAAAGAATGGGGCAGGAAAGAAAAGTAACCAGACAGACACAGGAAACTGAATTTAACTAGATCCATAACTTTATTAACTTTATCTCTTGCCATACCCTGCTAGGCCCAGAGTCAGGGGAATTCCGCTTACCCCTACATTTTCCCTTTCATGGTTTAGTCCCAAGCCCCAGATCCATACTGTTCCTGGCCAGCTAAATCTCAAGTGACCCTGATTGGTCATGAAATTGTGGGTTGAGGTGGGTTAGTGGTTAAGATGCTAAACTTGAAGATTGGGAAATTGGCAGGTCAGCGGTTTGAGACTGCATGATGGAATGAGTATCCATAATCTGTCCCTGGTCCTGCCAACCTAGCAGTTTGAAAGCAAGAAATTGCAAGTAGATAAATAGGTACCACCATTGTGGGAAACGTAACAGCATTCTGTGCACTTTGGCATCTAGTCATGACTGCCACATGATCATGGAAATGTCAGCAGATGCACACAGCTCTGTCTCTGGCTGAAAATAGAGATGAGTACTACACACAGAGAGAGAAAGAGAGAGAGAGCAAGAGAGACCTTTACCTTTACTATCACTCGAAATAGTTCAGTGAGGTAGGCATCTGGCTATGGAGTTAGATGTTAAGGGTTCAGTTCCCTACTGTGCACACCTGAAAAGCCAGCTACACAGGCCCAAGACACCCACAGAAAAATCCCTCCGTGGAACCCCAGCACTGAAGAATCAGGACTGATAATTAGATGGAGAAAATTTAAGTGTAAAGGGACCTCTCCTTTCCAAACTAGTAACTTTTCAAATTGACAAAAAGAAGACAGAAGAAGGGTGGGGATGCACACTCCCCTCATTGATCATTTAGTTAAACATTTTATAGCAATAGCAATTACAGTTATATACTGCCCATAGCACTGAGTGCACTCTCTGGATCAGGGGTTCACAACCTTTAACGCCGCGAGCCAGTCATGCCCCATCACACAGCTGCGTGAGCCAGAGGCGAGGTTCCTCCCACTGAAGAGGTGGTGGGTGCATTCGCAGTGGTTTTCAACACTTCCACTGCTTCCCATGACAGTGTGTTTTCAGCCATTTTCAGCCATTTTCACTGTGTTTTTCATTGCTTCCGGCATGTTTTGGGTGCTTCCGGCACATTTTCAGCACTTCTGGCACCAGCAGTGAGGTCCTCACCTTGGGTTGGATTAATTGATGGCATGGGCTGGCCCCAGCCCATGGGCAGTAGGTGGCGAATCCCTGCTCTGGATGGTTCACAAGGCAATTAGCATTTTGTCCACAGCATGCTGGGTACTCATTTTATCCATCTCAAAAGGATGGAAGGCTGATTCCATGGGCAGGGTCAATGTCAGCACTTTTGGCTGCAATACAGCAGTTTAACCAATGCACCACCAGGACTCTTTTATAGAACAACAGAATATGACTTTACTATCAGTGTAATTTTAGGCACGACAATTCAGAAGTAAATCTTACTGAGTTTAGAGAATGTTACTCCCAGGTAGGTACCTACAGGATATAATGTGTGGACCTGTGCTATGTGAGTGAAAATGTCAGAAATGCTAGGAATGCTAAGATGAATTCAAACCTCGCCTGAAAAATGTGCAGTATAAATACTTTAAATAAATAAATAATAGAAAAGGCTATAGACAGGGGTGGGATTCAGCAGCTTCGCCCCAGTTCGCCAGAACCAGTAGTCGAAATTCTGGCCAGCCCCGTCCATCCAAGTTTTGAAATAAAGTACTCCTAATTTGGGTGCAATGCAGGGCTTTCCCCATGGCCACGCCAACAGAGTAGGTAGTAAAAAAAATTTGAATCCCACCACTGGCTATAGACATAAAAATTTGTAATTATCCTATTGTATCACACCAAGCCTGAAATCAATCCAACTTATTGACAAAATTGAATAAATTTAAAGATATATATGGGAAGAATTTATAGAGTATGTCCTGCTGAAGGGGAAAGGTCAGATACCTGTACATGAAACAATGTTGTTGTTTTTAGAGAAATTGGGTACAGTAATTCAAGGAGACATAGGAGAAGAAATAGAATAGATACAGTATTTTTAAGATCCTGAAGATGGTAAAGGTCACTTAATTTTGTATTATAATTTGTTATTATGTTTGTATTTTTGTGTATACTGTATTGGTTTATGTTTTCTGTCAAATTATTAGATAGAAAAAATAATAGAAATTTATCTATATTTGCACTTAAGCAGAGCTGGCCCTAATATTGGATAAGGTGAGGCAGCTTCCTAAGAAAGGTGCTTGGTGTCATAAAAGGGCAACCAGATAGTAGTTATTTAATAATGTTTCATGATTTCTTTTTCCAACATTAGATGGAAACCTGTGGGATTTTCTGCTTCAGGTGTGAAAATATCAACTTTATATATGCTATATCCATGATGGCTAACCTTGGCACTCCAGGTGTTCTTGAAGTTCAATTGCCAGAAGCTCTGATCAGCAGAACTGCTGACTTGGGCTTCTAGTGAATGAAGTCCAAGAACACTTAGAGTGCCAAGGTTATCCATCACTCCTCTATATCTTTATGGGTTAAGAGACACTTGGTCTTCTACTTCATGTATCAAAAAGTCTTAGAACACATATGCATCAAAATATCTGGAGGTCACTAAACTATGCAGGTAACACATTGTTTGAAATTGGACTCTCATAAGTGCCTAAGGCAGCTGTCCCTCCTACTATGAGTCTTTATCATTTTCAAGATTTTTTAAATTAATGTGCTTGCTACGGGGAATTAAACACAGACTTCATTTGCAAGTCATTGTTCAGGCACACAACTCTCAATCAACTACATCACTGGACACCTAACATCCTTTAATAAAATTTATTAAACATATAATGCTATTTTTAAAAGTTCTAACAGTTTAAATGTTTGTGGTAGTAGGATTCAGTGAGATTTAATTTCTAAATGCAAAGTTGATACTTCATAGAGTTTGTTCCTGAAAATGCTCACATAGAAATTGAAACCTTTCAAGCAAAAGAAATATGAAGTTGAAATATTCTGAGGGAATTTCTCTGGAAAAATTACCTGACACTAGTAAATTGCTCTGGGTTATTAGGACTGGAACTACTTGAAAGAAATGCCTTCTTTAGTGCTTCTTTGACTTCTTGGTTTCTCAGACAATAGATGAAAGGGTTCAACATTGGAGTGACAATGGTGTAGACAATAGAGACCAGTTTGTTAAGATCAAAAGGATGTATCCTCTTTGGTCGTGCATACATGAAAAGAGTGGCTGAGAAGAAAATAGTAACTACAGTGAGATGAGCTGTACAGGTGGAAAAGGCCTTCTTCCGTCCCCGGGAAGTAGGGATATGCAAAATAGTTCCAATAATATAGATATAGGAAACTATGGTAACTGAGAGGGGAACCAATAGAATTATCAACGCCAAAACAAAGTCTACTATTTCAGCCACAGTCATATCTTCACATGCCATATTTAGCAAAGGTGAAATGTCACAGAAGAAGTGATTGATGGTGTTAGTGCCACAAAAGGGCAGTCCAGATATGAAGACAACCTTTAGCATAGAGGCAGAGAAACCAGTTACCCATGAACCTATTGCTAAGTGCATGCAGAGATGCTGAGTCATGATGGTAGGATAGCGCAAAGGGTGGCAGATGGCCACATATCTATCAAATGCCATTACTGCTAGAAGAACACACTCTGTACATATGAGAGAGCTGAAAAAATATAGCTGAGCCATGCATCCTTCAAATGAGATAGTCTTATCTTTTGCTAGGAAATTGATTAATAGCTTTGGAACAATAACACAAACGTACCATGTCTCTAGGAAGGAGAGGTTGCTGAGGAAGAAATACATGGGTTTGTTAAGCTGAGGGTTAATTCTGATCACAACAATGATAACTATATTTTCTAGAAGTGTAAAGATGTAGGCTACAAGGAATATCATGAACAAAAGCACTTGCAGTTCCTTGGTGGTTGGAAATCCTAGTAAGATGAATTCTTGGATGCTACTTTTGTTCCTGTGGCCCATAGATCTATGACAAAAGGGAAAAGGCATACAAAGTAAAAACAAAGTTTTTAGACTGAAAACCAAAATTATTCCTAGTCTGATAGCCTGTTCCATTACAAAGGAACCATGATCTGTATTCTCAATGGTTGTAGGTCATTGTATAAAGGTTGACAGTCCTATAGTCTTACTCTTATATCTAAGGAAGTGGGCTTGATCCACAAAATTCATATTAACATATAGTTAGTCTTTAAGTTATAACAATTTTGTGTCAGAGATTACTCTGGGTTGAAAAGATTTTTGCTGGAGGAACTCTGCTCAGGGGATGCCTCAATGAGGCTCCTTTCATGTCCCCAAGATCTTTTCCCACCAAAGGGATCCCTATTTATCTACTTGCTTTTGAACTGCTAGGTTGGAAGGAGCTGGGACTGAGACAGGTGCTCAAATCATCATGCAGTACCTTGGTCTCGAACTGCTGACTTGCTGGCCTTCCAGCTAACAAGGTGAGGTTCTCAACCACTGAGCCACCGCAGCCCCTAGGCTTTAAGTTTGGTGTGAGACATTTGCACAAACTAACACAGCACGTCTTCAAAAACTACAACAAAGTTCCTCTCATCTTTTTATTGATTATGAACTAGGAAACACAGGGAAGTTACTAAGCACAAAGCTTCAATAAGTATCATCAGTACTATCTTGCAATGATTCTCCAAGGTTCCAGGTTGGGATTTTTCCAGCTCTATCTCAAGATGATGGAGATTGAACCCAACATCTTCGGTTTATAGACTTTATACTACAGCACCAAATTACAACTCATGTCTCCCACACAAACTAAATTTTAGGACCAAAAATTAACTATGATTTTGTCTCTAAGTGTCACACCCACTACTATTTGGTGAAAATATATTTTATCTGTCAATGTAACTGTTAGACACATAGATCTATTCCATCGCAACCCCAACCCCAAAATCACAACCTGTGTGTTCGTTAAAGAAACATACACCGAAATTACATAGGTCAAGTACTAGGATAAAATTACTGAATACTGTATTGGACCAGTTTATATGAAGTGGCCTGTACTTCAGTACAAGTCATTGTGAAAGACTGCAGAAATATTTTTTCTACTCTTCCCAGCCTGCACAGTCTATTTCAGCCTATTGCAAAATTGCTGTAAATGTACTGTACTGGTATTAAGAAATTATTTGTACCTTATTATGAAATTATTTATACCTTATTACCTTCTCATGAAGCAGAAAGAAAATCATGTAAGCAATTACTGAACTTAGCTCTGGCAGGCTCATCACTGGATGTCCAGACAGTGACCAACCTTGCAAGCAATGTGATGACAAATACAAAATGAGGAGCCCACCTCGTCAAGGGGATGCTCTAGCAATTTCTTATTTCTCTTCCACTCTATGTTTAGGCAACATAATATTAGTATTTGGTATCTACAGTATTATATCACAAAATAGCTGTGAAGTTCACTTAAACAATGGTTACTGAACGTTTTAAACAAAAAAGTATGGTTCATTATCTTTTTCGACACAGGTGACACACAAACCATAGGTTGTTCACATACGCTGTACAAAGATCTTGAAAAATCCTTCCTTGGAGAACAGTTGATAAGATCTTGAAAATTCATTTGATGAAGACTTTTCTTAAAATATAATGCTGTCACAATGAGGTGTTTACATTTGCAATCATTTCCATACCCTACAAGAATTCATTACTTTACCAGATTTTTGAATCAATTACATTTTAATGGTTGCATTTCATATTTACTTAGCTAGATTATGTAGGTTGGTCATCTCACTGATTTTAAAAACAGTATTTTAATTTCTTCCACAACTGAAGTCAATAAACTGAGTCCAGCCTTAGTTATGTTAAAATCAGACATGCTGAAATCATGAAACAATTGAGTCAAGTGCTGCATAAGTCTATCTGATTTCAGGAGGTGTACTTAAAGTACAAATTGATCTATGACATTGGCTTCACCAGCAAAAGAATCAGAGTTCCATCTCATGTCATATTTACAAAATATTCTCTACCTGTTGGCTACCTCTTTCTACACATAGAGAAAGTTCTCTCCACCATTCATGGTGAACCCGTTTCCATGTATGGTAACATTTGGGGCACCCGGTATTTGATGACCTGTAACACTGCATGTCACCCCCTGGCTACGGCCCTGAAACAAATTCAGACTGGCAAATGAACATCCATAATCTGTTGCATTCCTTACCTGAGTTTCAGGTGAACTTCCAACAAAGCTTTCATATGATCTCCTAGAAAATGCTTGGATATATTTTGAGCAGATCAAATACCTTCCAGGTGTCTAGGAGGGGGGAGTTAAAATGAGAGCTGCCTTTCATATACTTAATCAGGAAAACTGTATCTAGTAAAAAATAATTCCACTAAGGAGCTCTTCAGTGAGGAGCTTTAAAGACCAGCCTTTGTGATATATCCAGAAATATCAGAATGGGAAGGAGGGACAATGTACCTGCCTAAGTACATTATGGTCTGTATAAGAATTCAAAGTTGAACGTGTCCAACCCACAAAATTATCAAGGGAGCCAGAAACTTCCTTCCTGTGTTCTGGGATTTATTTGGCAGAACATCCTTACAAACTCAGCAGCTGTCTCAGAACTACACTTAATTGTTTGAACTTTTTAGATGACAGCATTTGTATATTCATTCAAGTATTTATTCACTAATAAATCTTAGGTCCATGTTCATTGAACTATTTAGGAACTAGATAAGTTTTAGAAGCTAAAATTGTGAGGCTATCTCTCATAAAAAATGGAATATATGTAATTTATTTGAATATTGTACATCTGTAATAATAAAGAGAGAGGGGGGGAAGTATCCACTATAATTCTGGGGTCATGAAAATTAAATACATAGAATTATATTTTGAGGTTATTTTACTTAAAATCATCTTCAAACATTTTGATTAATGAAAATCTGTCACTAACACACAATATTATTTTGAATCACTAGGGAGCAAATACCAAGTTCCTCGGGAGTTTGGCATCACCTCAAGAACAATAAGACTTGAAGTCTAACCCAAATGTTTGCTGAAGGAGTAATGAGGGACAATAGAGGGAAAACCAACACACATAACATTTTAGTTTTGGCCTTTCTATTGGGTAATCCTGCTGATTAGACACAGACTCACAGTGTTTCCCAAATTGTTTAACGGAACACTGGTGGACTTCCCAGAAGCCTAAATCAGTACATTGGCTGATCAGTGCTTTGGGGAATTGACTTAGGCTTCTAGGAATTGAAGTCCAAAAACTAAAGATTGGGAAATGCTGGTAGAGAATCATACCTCTTCATTCCATCTGTCTAGCTCTGACTGGTTTTCCCTTTGCCGAGCCCACTCCCCAATAAAGAGATGGACACAGTGCTTGGATTGTAACTGGGCTACTTTATTAGAATAGTTCAACAAATGCAAGTGGGCCGACATAGCACTGGTAAGGAGCGATGGTAATAACCAACTATAAAGACCCCAGGAGAAGCGCAAATGAACAAACCTCTGCTTCTATCTAGTATTCGGTGGACTAGCTGGCTTTGCTCGTTGTGTCTAGCAGGGCAACGCCTAGTTCCTGAGCACACCCGACTGGCCATGCGATTATCCCTCTATCTAGACCTGCCAGAGGCCAGCGGAGTGTGCTGCTGCCGGACTCGTAGGGGTCACCCAGAGGCTCCTTACCAGTGCTAGCCGCCACATGGGGAGGCACCTACCAAGACTGCCTGCCCCCCCTGACCGCCAACTCGGTCACCAGGCCCTCCTGCAAAGAAGCCAAGAACCGATCCATCCCTCTCGGAGAGAGGTGAACTCCGTTCCTATGGTACAGGCCAGCATCGTAAACACTGATGGCCGGATGCTCCACTACGGTACTCCAGCACCGGTGGAGAACCCGGGGGCGGGTCCGGGGGAGAAGCCGCGGCCAAAGCCCCGCAGCGGGCACTGCCCTGGCGGGCAGAAGCGCGGGGCCGTGCCTGGAGGCCCTCCACCTAGGAGGCATGGTGGAGGGCGGAAACGAGGTGGCCAAGGGAGGTAAGCCGAAATGCCAAGGAAGGGCCACGGCCAAGCGCCGCAGCTGAGCAAAAGGACCACACGGCTGGGGAGAAGCCCGGGCCGCGTGGAGATACCACTGCTGGGAAGGGAGCAAATGCAAGCGCGGCGCCAAAATGGCCGCCGCGCTCTTTGCGGGCCCCCCACCCCACCAGACTTGGGCATCCGGTAGTTAGGGGGCGTGGCCAGCACCCTTTAAAAGGGGTGGCCATGAGGCAGCCGAGCTGCCATTTTGTGAAAGCGATGGAGAGGAGAAGTTTTTAGCTCCGTCGCTCTCCGCGCTGCAGGGAAGCCTCCGTTTGGGCAGCGAGCAGTTTCTTCGCCTGCTTATCAGGCTTCCCATCCAGGATCGATGCCTTCCAAAAGGAAGGCGATGGCGAATTCAGTTCGCCCGACAAGGAGGCGGCAGCCGGGTCGGAGGACCACGACTGTGCCCCCTCAGCTGGCCCCCTTCTCGGGGGCGACCACCGGGACCGGTGGAATGGGGCAGATTAACCCGTGGCCTGAGGCTGGACAGCCCCAGGCTGGCCCGGCGGGGGCTGCGGCCCCCGGCCCGCAATCCTCGGCCATGGGCCTGGGACAGGTGGGTGGGCATAGCGCCGCTGGGCCTCCGGCCCCTGGCCTGCATCCCCCGGCCATTGTTTTTTCCCAGGAGGGTGGGCTGGGGCCACTTCCTTGGCAGGGTATGCCCCAGGTACCTCAGTGGCCGGAGCTTTGGCCATGGCCATACTCGGGCCCAAGTGCATCTGCACCGGCCCCATGCATGGCGGCCAGTGGGTCACACGCCCCCCTTGGCCCCCTTTGTGTTGGGGGCTCTGTGAACGTGGACGCCCTTCTGGCCCGCGTGGCGGCCTTGGAGGCATCCATGGGGGTATCCACTCAATCAGGGGCACCTTTTGGCCTACAGTTCACCGCGGCGCCGGCCAATCTTCAGCAGGCAGCAGGCCGGGTTGAGCTGCTTGAGGCCCGCGGGCCGGTGCCCGCCGCGGCCTTGCAGCTCCCTGCGCAGCAGATACCTCCAGCTGGTAGTGGTCAGGTGTGTCCGCCGAGCTCGATTCCGGTCGCGAGCTCCGATGCCCGCCGTGGGCCGGAACCCCCAGTGGGGGCGGCCCACGGGGGTGCAACTTGTGAGTATCCGGTTCAAACTAATGCACCCACACCACCATCCACTACGGGGGAGGGCTTACAGTGGCTGTGGCCACGTCAGGTTGGAACTGGGGGACAGCAACCCCCAGCGTACACAGGTGCGTCTTTGCCGACGGCAGGCATCACATGGGGTGGGGGTCCTCCTGTTACAGGTAGTGCTGCGGGGGTTTCAGGGCAGGTTGCAGCCCAAATTTTGATGCCCGGCACTGTTAACGTGCCGGTGTCGGCACTCCCGACGGCTGGGTACTCTTTGCCCCTTGGGGATCATTTGGCACAAGCCACCAAAGAGAAAATTTGGCGGGGGGAGTACGTGGACATTTTCTCCCTGCTGAACAGGGAACCCACCAAGGAAGAGCGGGAGGGGCAAGACGTCGTAAGCCACCACGCACGTGGGCCAATTGGTTGCCCGCATATCTCATATACATGGCAGTGTACCTTAGGGCCCGGCCTGATCTGGCCATTCCGATGGTCCAGTATTTGGACAACATTTACAGGGCAATGGTTGATTTCCCTGGCCCGTCGTGGTTGGCTTACGACGAGGAATTTCGAATGAGAGTGCCCCTACACCCAGAGATGAGGTGGGATGAGCCCTACCAGAAGCTGTGGCTTCTGTATATGACCCCCACGCGCCCTGCGCCTGGGGAGAGGTATCATTGTGGACATGCGGTCCAGCGAGCTGCTCCAGCGCAGGCACCCCACCAGGTGGCGGGGCAGGGGGTTCCAGCCCGCCTGCTGTGCTGGAGCTTCTCGGCCAATGGTGCGTGCAATAGAAAACAGTGCCGGTACAAGCACGAGTGTCCATCTTGCGCTGGCCCCCACGCCGCTGCTGCGTGCCCGCGAGCGGGCGGGTTTCAGGGCAGGGGTAGAGGTGGACAAGGAATGGGCAGACCTGCCGCTGAGGGTTTGGGTCAATCAAAAGGCCCCCTACCCAATTAATGTGGTCATGTTGGAGTGTTGGCTCACAGCATACCCAAGGAGGGGAGACGCTGCTTACTTGCTGGAAGATTTCCAGCGGGGGTTTCGCATTCCGTTTGAAGGGGAGAGGTCCCCCCAAGATGCACCCAACTTATTTTCCCTTAAGGGCAGGGAGGAGGTGGCCGCCCTTAGTATCGCCAAGGAGGTCCATGCAGGTAGAGTGGCTGGCCCCTTTCATGCCCCGCCCTTTCCCAATCTGAAGGTTTCCCCTTTGGGGTTAGTCCCCAAAAAGACGCCGGGGGAGTTCCGGCTGATTCACCACCTGTCGTACCCAGCTGGCCATTCGGTCAATGATGCTATCCCTGATTACCTTTGTTCGGTCAGGTATACATCATTTGACCAGGCCCTGCGCATGGTGCGCTCTTGTGGCCCGGGTGCACTATTAGCGAAGTGTGACATTAAGTTGGCGTTCCGTTTGCTGCCTGTGCACCCGGGCGACTTTGAGTTGTTGGGTTTCAAATTCCAGGGCAAGTTTTATTTTGATAAAGCCAGGCCTTTTGGCTGCTCCATCTCATGCTCGGCATTTGAACGCTTTAGCACCTTTCTCCAGTGGGCCTTTGTTCGTAGGTAGGGATCTCGGTCTGTAGCCCACTACCTCGATGATTTTTTGTTCGGGGGTGAACGGGGCTGGGACACGTGTACGCGTCTCCTCACCACATTTCAGACGCTAATGCAGGAACTTGGTGTCCCTTTAGCGCCCGAAAAGACCGAGGGCCCATCCACCAAGCTCACGTTCCTGGGTGTCGAAATTGACACGGTTGCGCAGGCATCCAGGTTACCCATTGACAAGGTTTCCCGTATCACTTTGTTGATCTCGGCCTTGCTGGCCAAACGCAAGGTGTCCCTCCGTGAGCTACAGGTACTGCATGGTCACCTTAACTTCGCTTGCAGGATGGTTGCACCTGGCAGAGCTTTTGCTCGACGCTTGTGTGACGCCATGGCTGGCTTGTCCAGGCCCTACCATAGGGTCTGACTGAATAGGGGCATGAGGGACGATCTGCTGATATGGCTTCAATTCCTTAAAGAGTTCAATGGGGTCTCATTTTGAAGGTCTGACCTTCTGGTCTCCCCTCGTTTCCAGGTTCAGTCGGATGCATCAGGGTCCCTGGGTTATGGGATTTACTTCGAAGGGAAGTGGGCATATGGTCAATGGCCACTAGCTTGGAAGGGCATGGATCGTCTACGTGATCTCACGTTCCTTGAGTTCTTTCCCATTCTGGGAGCTTTGATGCTATGGGGTGCGGAGTGGGCCAATTCGGTCGTCCATTTCTGGTGTGACAATGCTGCGGTTGTGCACATTGTCAACTCTCAGACATCGAAATCACCCAGGGTTATGGAATTGGTGTGCCAGTTTGTTTTGCACAGCCTACGCCTTAATGTGTTATTTCGGGCTAGGCATATACCAGGTATTAATAATGCCATCGCTGATGCTTTGTCCCGCTTGCAGATCTCCCGGTTCTGTGCCTTGGCCCCGGATGCAGAGGAATTTCCCTCGCCGCTCCCGGATAACATATGGACGTTTGGCAAGGAGAGGTGAACCGGGCGATCGGCATGTCGCTGGCGCCCTGCACGCGTAAGGCGTATCTCCACGCATTAAGTACCTTCCAGGCCTTTTGTGCACGGTTTCGATTACCAGGGATCTGGCCTATACCAGTGGCCCAAATTCTTCAATTCATGGTTTACCTGCACAGCCAGGGCCTAGCTCCCCACACCATAGCATCTAGGCTGTCAGCATTGGCATTTATGGCCAAGGTGGGGGGTTATGCTGACAGCACAAATGACTTCCGTATATGACATGTTTTGGAAGGGTGGGCACGGGAGCGTGGACGCTGCCCGGACGACCGCCACCCAATCTCTCCAGGGGTACTTACCCACCTTGCACGGGGCTGGCATGACCTGTGTTTTGACAGGTATGAGGTAGCCCTGTTTCATGCAGCTACCACGGTGGCCTTTTTTGGAGCGCTCCGCATCAGTGAGCTTGTGCTACTGTCTAAGGCGGATGCGACGCGTAGGGCACTGGAACTCGAAGATGTCTATGTTTCTGATGAGTGGGCTCAGTTGAGGATTCGTTCCTCAAAAGTTGATCAGCACGGTGTAGGCAGTGGTGTAAGACTGCTACGATCTTCAATGGCAGACATCTGTCCGGTTGGTGCCCTACAAGAGTTCCTTGCACTGCGTGGTATGCGCCCTGGCCTGTTTTTCTGCTACCAAGATGGGTCTCCCCTTACTAAATTTCAATTTTGGAAGGTGACCGGTAAGGCACTAGCCAGTGTTGGCCTTCCCGGGGCTCGTTATGGCACACATTCTTTTAGAATAGGGGCTGCTTCTACTGCAGCTGCATTCGGGTACTCTGGGGCTGAGATACGCCAGATGGGAAGGTGGGGATCGCAGTGTTTTCAGTTATATGTTCGCCCGCTTCAATTGTGAGTACCAGTTAAGTCACTGTCCTCTTCCTTTTTTCTTTGACAGACCCTGGGTGACGACTTACACCGGTGGCAGTATGGCTGGTGGGCCATAGCTATGTGCACAGGGCAGCGCAGTATGCTGCGGCGACAGAGTGGGGACCCCAGCTGGGACTACGTGTGTCCGCATGTCTAAAGTGGTACGGTAAGCGCGGGATGTTATGGCGGGAACTGTTGCCATTCCTTTTTTCCATCAGGGATGCTGACCCGCCTGATGTCCTGATTATACACCTCGGGGGTAATGATTTGGGCCAGGTCACCGGCCTGTCGTTAAAACATGCGATCTGCGGTGACTTGGCTTACTTGCATTATGTGTGGCCTGCCACAACCCTGATTTGGTCGGACATGATACCGCATCACGCTTACAGGGGGGGCATTAACCTCCAGGCCCTTGACCGTGCTCGTCGCTCGGTGAACAGGGCAGTAGCCCGGTTCATGGTAAACAAGGGTTGGGGGCGCGTTGTCCGACACCCCGATATTAGTCTTCAAAATTGTGAACTTTACGCAGGGGATGGGGTCCATCTGTCGCCAGGAGGTATGAACCTCTTTTTGGAAGATCTGCAAGCAGGCCTGTTGACCGAGCTGACGGTCTGGGGGGGGGCGGTGAGCCTTTATTGAAGCCTCCCCGTGTGGCGGGTAGCACTGGTAAGGTAAATATTTATGACCCACAGGTATCCGGCAGGTTCGCAATTGACTGGACAACACTAGATAGGCAGAAGTTGGTTAACGTTGTCCGGTCAACGACGAACCAGGCAATGGGGTGATGGCACGAGCTAGGCAGCATGCATCACCCCGTGATTTTACGGATACGCGTCAGAGGGTGGGGTCAGTAGTTAGTTTATTGACTACGGTCAACAATTTGTTTGTTGCCAAAAAACAAATTGATACAAATGGATACATTGTAACCAATTGCCGTTGGCAATTTTGGGAGGTACCTTACCAGTGTTACTGCGGCCTGCTTGCCTTAAGAATTATAATTGGTTGAGTACCAATCGAAATTTATAATTCGGACTAGGGCATGAATCAATAAATGTGGCCCAATGCCGTTATCCACTTTCACCAGTGTCTGAGTCCTTTTTTGGGGGGTGCGCCTGCAATGCTGCCGGCCCAGTCAATGGCGAAGAAGGAAGGGCGGTCCGGGCCCCTCCCTTAAGGAAGGCCCAGCCCCCGCCCTTCCAGCCTGGTCCCGTCTCTGATGGGGCGGGGCCGGCAAAGGGCGCGGCAGCGTATCAGTGCAGCCGCACATCCCTTCTGTGTATTGAGGAATGAAAAGGGATAATAAGATTTTTCCTGTTGCTGATATCAGGGAGGAGACTGAGGACACAGGTGAACATTGAAAAAGGAGGGGTGAAGGAAGTTGAAAACATAAGAAAGAAAAAGAGTTAGAAGTACAGTAAAACCCTGACTTACATATGCCTCAAGTTACATAAAATTTGACTTATATAATAATTTTGTGCTAAAAACATGTCTCGATTTCCGTAAATGTCTCAATTTACATAACACGATTTCCTATGCATTTGCTTCGGATTACATTTAAAAAATCATTTTTCCTATGGGTTTGCTTCGAGTTACATAAACATTCATTTCTACATGGGTTTGCTTCGATTTACATAAAATTTTCATTTTTCCTATGGATTTGCTTCAAGTTTCGTAAAAAATAATTTTTCCTACAGGTTTGCTTTGAGTTACATAAAAAACCAATTTAAGCAAAAACCTACAGAACTGAATTTTTTTTCATAAGTAGGGGTTTTACTGTTTAGCAATCATATTTCTCAATTGGCTGAGTTTTACTGAGTTGCAGCCATGATGCCACTTAGATGGCCTAGATGACTTCATCACAAATGCAAATAAAATCCTTTTATGAGCATGTTGACATGAGATAGATCATATTTCAGGCAAACTTGTGAAATGGTCTGGTGCAATATTTTTATAGTAATCACATGACTTATGGGGAATTACACCCCCGCCCAAGCTAGACCTTTTTGGTCCAGCTGTAAGACTTAGGCTGGAATAATTCTCTGGTAACTGGAAGAGTCACTTTAAGCAAAATTGCTCTCTACAAAGTGACTCTTTCAAGAGTGATTGGACATGTGCCTTTCCCACAATCTGATCACTCCCCCAATTATTCAGGAAAAGATTAAACTGAATATTTGAATTGAGAAGATGGCTCTTCCCCCCCCCCCCATCTTTCTCTTGCCATTCTTCAAATTCAGAGAAAAATAGTCTTAAGAAAGAGCAGGTTAGCTACATGTAGAAGCTCTGAATAAAGTCTTTGCCAAAACCCAAACTATGAAATAAAATGTGCAATCGCATAGTATGTTCCTGTTTTGTGGTGTACTTTATTTACTATACAAGAAACATATCTACTACTGCTTTGTCTAGCAAGTAAGGTGACAGCCATGACTGACATCACATTTTGATGTGATGCTGAGAGCCAAAATTATATGTCAGGCAAAGTGACATACACTGTTTCCAGCTAGACCAACAAATTATACTAAAGAGTTAAAGTGGTGGACCTTGACTGTGAAACAAATCAATCATGTGACACAAGAAGGTAGTTTAAGTAGCTTGCATTATCAACTTGTAATAATGTATAACTGCATTTTGCCTCTGGTTTGAATGGCAAGAAGTTTATTTCCCTGTGTGCAAGTGAAAGAAAGAAAGTGGATAATTGAAGTTGCTGTCTAATTTCATATACAGTGGAACCTCATACAACAAATGCCCCATATAGCAACGAAATCATATAACAATTAGATTTTGGGGGGAATGACGTCTGACATAACAATTTTCCCTATGGAAAAAAATCGTACAACAATTTTTCAATTGGAAAAACCCTTAGCAAAAAATTTTTGTTGTGCGATGCATCCCATAGGGGAAATTGCTATATGGTGCATGCATCGTATAGCAATTGTTTCGTACAACAATGATCCCCATGGAACGGATTAAAATCATTGTATGAGGTACCACTGTACTGAAAAAATAAATACAAAATAAAATTGCCTCTGGATGCATAGCTCTTGTTTCCATGAGAAGAGAGGCTGAGATGCAATTCATCACCACTGGAACAGATCGCCCAATTTCACAAGTGGAGTAAGTGAATAATATATTCGTGTAAATGTTTATACAGCCTTGTTCCCTTAAAATAAGGCCATGGCATTATATTTGCAGGACAGTCTTCATGGCTGATGACCATGATGATCACCAATATTCGGAATCAGATATGACACAAGAAGAAGAAGTTCCTTTTTTTGAATTTTTGCTTCACACGGATTCTGAGTAGCAGCACAATGCACTTTACACAGGAGCTTTATGAGGAGAAATCCAAGTTCAAATCCTTGTTTAGTAGAGCTGGGGAATGATCCTGACCAAAGTTTCTGGTTCAAATCAGATTTAGAAATGCACAGTAGATCTGAGAATGATTCGATGCAGACCAGCTCAGGCCCGATTCAATCAGACTTGGGCATTCAAATTGTTGATCATTCCATTGACCAGCTTTGAGAAGCAAAATTCTTATAACACTTTTTTCTGTTTATACAATTGGATGAAATTTGGAGAAAGTGTAGTCCCTGATAAGGTTCTAATGGGTGGATACAAGGATTTAGTGTGCCTTCTCCCACCCATTCCAGATCATTATTTGTATAAATCATTCAACCCTTTTCATGATCCAAATGTTCAATTGTAGCTAAGGTACATTTTATATTCTAGGACCAGGTTCCAGAGAAATGTCAGTGTAGCAAATTTGCACTGCACTGTATATACAGAACTGTGCAAAAGTCTTAGGCCACCACCAGTGGATTACAAAATTACCACGAGTGATTTGGGGGTTTATAACTCAGCTTCAGGGACACCTCGACTCTCCTCTTAACCTTCTCCAAGTTTGGTGAAGTCTGGAGTTAGGGAGTCTGAGTTATGCCACCACCACCACCACCCCATCACTCATTGGAATTTCCCCTAACCAGCTGTGGTGGCCTAAGACATTTGCACAATACTGTATTTCTGCAATCACAAATGTGTAAACAAAAGTCTATCTTTATGTAAAAGGCATCCAGAAATATGCACATCACTGGAGTAAAACCCAAAATGCATTACATTTAAAGATGCACTTGAAAAAATCAATGTCTGGCAAATTGTCCAATGAGGGGTTTCCAACGAAAGACCCGTGGGTTGGATCCGGCCTGCAGCACCATTTCATGTGGCCCCTCATCCAGTGGTGGGATTCAAAAAATGTACTACCTACTCTGTGGGTGTGGTATGGTGGACATGGCCAGGGGGAAAGCCCTGTGTTGCACTGGAAATAGGACTACTTTATTTCAAAACATGGGTGAGCAGGGCCAGCCAGAATTTTTGGTTCTGGTGAATGGGGCAAACCTGCTGAATCCAGCCCTCCAAGCTGACTGAGAGTGTGTGATTCAGCCCCCAGTTTGAAAAAGTTGGGAACCCATGGTCTAATGAATACATTAAAATTTTAATGCAAACTTACAAAACTTCTTAGTATTTGACTTCAACCGAATTTAAGATCTAGAAAATGAGAGAAATGCTGTTATCCAAAATGATAAATTGGCAAATAATGCCCATTACCCTATTTTACTATAAATTGGAGTAGGCCTGTTGAGTCAATTTTCACATTGAGAGTGTATTCTGCTTACAGGATACTGGCCAATGGTCATAATCCTATGCAGTTTTCTTTAAAATCTGAGGTTGATTTTTTATTTCTTTCCCAATAAATTTGGGCTTATTGGAATCATCAAGTTCATTTCAGTGCCCCTCTATTTGGAAAAACCTGAGGTAGCTAACAAATACCCCTTTTCCTTTTCTTAGAGGTCTTCAGTTTAATAGGATAGCCAGCCAGACATCCAGATTGATGGACTGACTGATTTTAATGGCTGGAAGCCATCATTTCCTGCAGTGGAGACATCCCATATAACCTACAGCATCAGTCTTGTAGCTCTCTTTTTTATAGCAGATCAGTGGTCATGTGCTTTATTTGATGGACCAGAACCCTAATGTGTTTTTGTTGATCTATGACTGAGCAGACACAGCCTGCAGAAATCAAAATACATCACAACCAACTGGAAAGAAAAAAGGCCACAATTTTATTGGTTGCAACAGCAGCTTCCCTAGTTTAGCACTGGGCAAGGATTTGGTTCACCAGGAGAGCCAAAAGCCACTTAGTACCATCCATCAACTTCAGCTGAACAACCCTGGAATAGCAGCCCCTTGGAGACCAACATGGTTCCGTTTAAGGGGGGAAAGGCTCCTCAATGGGAAGTGACCCTTTGAATCTTAATGGAATGCTTCCTCTGATCATCAGCAAATAATCAGAGCAAGTGAAATCATTTTTAAAATACTTATGACTCTAAGGATCACCAGACATGATCGTGGTGTCATCTCTCAGACTACAGAAAACCTTCTTTAGGGCTTCCTTGACATCTTGATTCCTTAAACAATAAATGCAGGGATTCAACATGGGGGTGACAATAGTGTAGACAAGTGATACAAGCTTATTGAGATCAAGAGAATCAATTTTCCTTGGTCGAGCATATATGAAAAGAGTTGTCACATAGAAAATGGCAATCACAGTAAGATGTGAAGCACAAGTGGAAAAGGCTTTTCTTTTTCCCTGGGCTGTGGGAATACGCAAAATAGTTCCTGCTATGTACACATAAGAGCCAAGAGTGATAGACAGTGGAATTAGAAGGATAACGAAAGCAAATACAAAGTCCACCATTTCAGCCACTGTTCGGTCTGTGCAGGAGAGATTGAGCAAAGGTGAGATATCACAGAAGAAATGGTTGATGATGTTTGGTCCACAGAAGCTCAGACGGGAGATAAAAAATACCTTGATCAAAGAAATTAGGAAACCAATAAGCCAAGACCCCAGAGCCAGCTGTAAACAGAACTGAGCATGCATTACAACAGGATAGTGCAGTGGGTTGCAAATGGCAACATAACGATCATAAGCCATGACAGCCAAGAGGACACACTCAGCACAAACTAGAGATATAAAGAAGTAGAGCTGGGCCATGCAAGCATCATAGGAAATGCTTTTGTTATTTGAAATAAAGTTAACTAGGAGTTTGGGAACAGTTACAGAAATGTACCAGGTCTCCAGAAAAGAAAGATGACTGAGGAAAAAGTACATAGGTTTTTGGAGTTGTCTGTTTGTCCTGATCAAGGTGATGATCACAATGTTTTCTAGGAGGGTTAGAACGTAGATAATGAGGAATATTACAAAGAGCAACATCTGAAGTTCCATAATTGTGGGAAAACCCAACAAAATGAATTCCTGAACTCTAGTTTGGTTTTCCACTCCCATGCCTTATCCAAAGACCTGCAAGATCAAGAAGAAACAACATATACATTACACTTTTTTAAAAAAAAAACTCTTAAAAGGGAAAAGCAGACAACACTACTATGTGCAGGAGGATATGATGTGCATGTAATATGACATGTTGTACAGTAAATATAGGCACTTGAGTCTGAACATCTCATAAACGTGTGTGTGTGTGGAGGGGGGTGCATTTTGAGCTGACAAAATTGCTTACCTCCAATGTGCAAGATTTGCCAAAATGTTTCCTACAGTTGCTTTCAAAGGAGAAAGTAGACAGCCAGAGGTAAGCACTGATATGTTGCTGAATTCAAGCCAAATTAATGTTAGAATAAAGTCAAAATTCCCTCCCTTTTCTGTGTTGTTTCTAGTTTATTTTATTTTTATTTTTGAATATATTAAAAATATGAAGTAAATATGAAATAAACAAACAAATCATAAAACTAACAACAGCAATAACAACAAAAGATCAAAGAAAAAAGAAACATTTATATAACCTAATTGTGCACTCACCACCATGGGACTTTATGTACCTTCAGCCCTTTATTACTATATAACCTTTCTTCTATATGTTTGGCCCTCTTTCCAAAAGGATAAGAACATAAGAACAGCCTTGCTGGAACAGGCCACAGCCCATCCAGTCCAGCATTCTTTCTCACACAGTGGCTCACCATTTCCTTCAGGGTATTCCCAAGCAGATGCCTTCACCTGTTTAGGATTCCCTGGAAATGGCATTGAGAGATATCCTGCCTCTCTCTCCAACCCGGAGGTTGTCTTTAGATACACATTCTTGTCCCAGTCTTCCTCCTTTCACTTTCACTAAAACATATTCAATACATTCTCAAATCTCTTTAAAATCATTTCTCTTTGTTAATCCCTTCCTTATCTTTAATTCACATATTAACCTATCATTTATTGCTACATTCTACATTTCTTTAAACCAATCGTTCTATTGGTCTATTTTCCATTTATTTTTTTACAATAAGTAGTCTCAGAGCTGTTCTCTCAGTTTATTTCCAAAATCTATTAATAATGGTATTCTAAGGCATATCTCTAATTTCGCAGACAGTATTTGTTTAATTTCCTCAAAAACTATTTTACAGATTTCCTTAAGAAATTTACAGCCTCACTATAAATCATACCTGTCAACCCGCGGCTCTGGAAAAACAGGACCTGCGCACATCGCTTGTGCGCAGGTCGCGTTCCACGCATGCGTGGAAAGGTTTTACCCCTTCCACGCATGCGCGGAAGCGCTATGCCGCTTGCGCAGCCCTTAAGCAAGTGACGTAGTGCTTCCCCGCATGCGTAGAAGGGGTAAAACCCTTCCACGGAAAGCATTTTCCCCGCTGCCAAATTATGGGGTTTTGGCAGCGGGGGCCGGGTTATGGCGTCAATCGATGTCAATTTACGGGGTAATCCCGGCCAAATCGGGAAGGTTGACAGGTATGCCATTAATGAAGACATGTCCCAGTTTCTTTCTTACATGTCCACAATCCTTCTTGTACAGTACTGTAATTAGAATCACAATAGCTTAACCTTACCAGTCATATCCCATCTCCAAATTATTTTACAACAATTCTCTTTAATTCTGACCAACATGCTTTTTATAATCCCTTGTTTCCATATTCTATCCCATTATTATTCTTTAATTCTAACACATAAATCCACTTCTAAGGTAATCTTAAAGCTTTCTGTGTGTCCGCACCCTCTGTTAATAATTTATAAACACTGTTGATATTTTCTTCTGTTCTAACTGGATTAGAAACTTTTCAAACCTGGTTAATTTTCTACACCTTCCATATTGTTTTATCCAATAATTAGGCCATTTCTCCAGCTTCTATTGTCTTTTTAAAGGAGCCTATTTGTTTGGAGTTGGAGTATTGAACTTGTATCTAGAAAAAAAATAAGGTCAAATTCTTTATAATTAGATTATTAAATTATCTGCATAATTTAGTTTATCCTATATTGAAGTGGAATTCTGAGCACCTTGAAGAATGATTTGGACACACATACAGCAAATATATACCGTTCTGGGTCTCATGTAATACCTCTGTGTTTCTGATAACATAGCCTATTGTACTCCAAAATTATCAGACTTGTGTAACTATTCTCCAAATATATTTTTCTTCCCTTAGGCTTTGGGGAGTTGCAGTAATAAATCAGTGAGGTTTAAAACTATAAAATGTTAGAATCTAATAAAACACAACATAAATATCCACATGTTAAAAGTAAAACAGCTGTGGAACAGAACCACAGAAAAATTAAGTAGTCAATGGCATAGCTCATTCATTATAGAATAACTAAAAGCATCTGAATAGATAAATCTCAAATCTCTATGCCTTTGAACCCAAAATATAATGAAAGATCATTCAACAGAAATTGATCTTATTTTTTCTTATTCTTATTTTTTATTTTTATTTATTTATTTATTCATTTGTATTTCTACCCTGCCTTACTTATCACAAGACGACTCAAGGTGGTCACCAACAAATAATCAGACCGTAAAATTAGGCAACGGTTAAAACATCAGTTAAAACATCAATTAAAAAACATACTTAAAAACTTACTTTAACATACTTAAAACATACTTAAAATGACAAAGTGTGAACTTTGTCATTTTAAGCATGTATTGTGGTACAGACTAAATAGCTGAAGCATATAAACACAGAGAGAACAATAGACACTTAGTGCAAAAACATATCAAATAAAAATACAACTTTATCACAACCACATGGACAAAATACATTAAGTTATTGAAACAGAAGATTAGATACTCACAACTCAGAAGAATGTTAACATATGAAAAGTCAAAGCTTATATTAGAATCAAGCACCCACACACAATTGGATTGTGTTGCATAAGAGTTCGTCAAGAAAAAAAGGAACGGAAAGCACAGGAGAAAGAATCTGGGAATCCTGTATGTGCAGGCTGTAGTAAATATATTAAACTATCAGTTTTAATGACTTCAAAAACAGCTGGATGTTCTTACTCTAATCTTTTCCTCAGGAACACACTGAATTTAACCAGAAGGTGTGACTCAGTGTCTTGAAACCTGGCTGTAGTCCAGCATTGTCATAGCTAAATGCAGTTAGGTAAATGTGATGAAATTTTATCAAGGCTTTGTCCCCAGGAGATTCTTACCTCAGCTCATAGTCTATCTAAAAGTTTTTTCCCCTCTCATTTACAAACTAATTTAGAGTTAAGAAGTAGGCGGAGGGAGATGAGCTTTACACTCTCTACTGAAATCCCTCCAGGCTTGCTAGCCTATGCTTAACTCTGCCTAGTTTCCTGTTTAGAAGGAAGGCTCTCAGGTACCACTAGGGCAGGAATTGAAAATTTGGGTAGAGCCAGGCCTAGCTGAGCTTCAAAGCCTTCTAGCTGAGCCCTTTTGAAAGGTGCAAACAAATTAGAGCAGGTACATAAAAGGGCAACAAGGATGATCCGAGGGCTGGAAACCAAGCCCTAATGAGGAAAGACTGAAGGAACTGGACATGTTTAGCCTTGAGGAAAAGAGACTGAGAGGATATGATAGCACTTCAAATAACTGAAAAATAATCATAAAGAGGAAGGGAAGGATCTGTTCTCCATCTGACAACCATCTGTCAGATCTGCTTTGATTCAGATTCCTGCAATTGAGCAGGGGGTTGGCCTCAGTGGCCTCAAAAGTGCCTCCCAACTCAGTGAATCTATGATACTCCACTTAGGTGTCTATCTCAGGGGTTCTCAACCTTTTAAAGCTGGGGGCCGGGTCACACTCCCTCAGACAGATTTGGGGGCCAGACAATCATTTTGCCCTTCCTCCAACATAGGGCACTTCCTGGTATGGTGAAGGTGTGGGGGGGCACATGAAATGGCGCCACAGGCCTCAGGTTGAGAATCCCTGGTCTATCAAGTACAATTCCCAGAATGGATTCCTGCCTCTCGCCCTTGCAATTATCCTTCCGCTGTTTCAAAAACAGCCCTCGATACAATGGAGGGGAAATTGCAGGGTGAGAGGCAGGGATTCGTTAGGGTAAGCTCCTCCCCTGACAGATTACTGTATCTCGCCCTTGACATTCTCCCTCCGTTGTTTTGAGGGCTGTTTTCGAAACAGCGGAAGGAGAATTGGAAGGGCGAGAGGCAGGAATCCATCAGGGGAGGAGCCTACCCTGCCGGATTCCTGCCTGGCGCATAATAATAATAATAATAATAATAATAATAATAATAATAATAATAATAATAATAATAATAATAATAATAATAATAATAATAATAATAATATTTTTATTTATATCCCGCTTCCCTCAATCCAATGCACGACTTGAAGCAGCTTATTCTGGAGGGAAGTGGTTCACTTCTCTCTTTGTTGGTGGGGGCCGAAAGCTTCAGCCCCCGCCAACCAAGAGAGAAGCGAAACCCCTGTGGAAGACAATTGATTCCCTCTGGGAGGCTAGGGCAGAACAGAGCGCTGTTCTCGGCCTTCGTCTCCCGGAGGGAAGTGGTTCATTTTCCTCAGTTGGCAGAGGCCGAAGCTTTCGGCCCCTGTCCTCCGTGGAAATTGATGGCTTCCTTCTGGGAGACAAAGGCCAAGAACGGAGCACCATTCTTGGCCTTCGTCTCCCAGAAGGAAGTGGTTCGTTTCCCCACTACCCCGCCAAAGCCATGCAGGAAGAAGAGGGATGAATTATTATTATTATTGCAATAGGAAAAAGTTTCACTATAAATCACATGGTATACAGTATGGACTGTGGCTTTGTACAATAAGATGCAACTTGAGTAGTCCCTTTGAATCCATGGAATATATGGAGGAATTCACTCTGCAAATCGCCACTGATTCTCTGGGTCTTGTCGAGCTGTGACTTAAATACACTAAGAAACAATATTAAAGCTAGTATATACAATGTGAATGGTTAAGCTATCATTTAACTCAGAATGTTTTCTAAATCAGTCTTAGAGCCTTCCCTCCTCAATTGAACAAATGGATGCTGGACATTGAATTTTTCTTCTGATTCATTGCAGCTAGGTGCAAAGTATAAATTTTAAAATGACCCAGGAGAAGAAGAAAACTTTTCTTTACAAGAGTTTTCTTTATAGATAGGAAATATTAATATCTGTCCTGTAGGATTGGGGCCGTGAAGCGGCCCTTGGGGTCCCGGAGGAGACTGGTCAAAGGAACAACACGAGGCAAGATGGAGCGAAGACCAGTGATTTATTGAGGGAAAATCATCAGTATATATTATGTTCAAGGCTGCGCATGGTAGAATGGTCATCTGACAGAAAATCACATCACCCATTTACCCGGGTTAATTGAGAACCTCTCTTGGGGAAGTTAATTAACTAAGGCAAACATTGACAGAGGGAAACCATTGTCTGAGGCTTACACCAGAGTAAATATGGCTTCTATTTGCACCAAGGATTACGCTCTCCTTGGAGATGAGTGATTACCTTAATGGGTAACGGAGTAAGATATTCGCTCTCTCAGCAGAACCGCTGGTCAGGTCAAGGAATTGGGTGAATCAAACCCTATCATTAATCCACCCCCCTTAATTTCTCTGCCCGCAGAGCCCATGGCCGGGAGCCTTCTCACCAAGGTGGCCTCTGCAAGGGCCGTTTTCATGCCAGATGGGCATGGGGAATCCGCACTGTCCTATAAGTTATCTCAGGGTTTCTCAACCTTTTCAAGTCGGGGACCAAGTTACGCTCCCTCAAACAGTTGAGGAGGCCAGACTAGTTGTTCCCCCACCGCCATTTATGGCTGTTATAAATGAGTCCAAGGCTGATTCTAACTGCTGCTGGAGGGAGGGCAAGGGTCAGATTATTTGGCACCCCGGGCTGTAGGTTGAGGTCCCCTGAGTTAGATCATACTGACACTCCAGGGAAGAAATCTGTTGTACATACCAATTATTTTAAAAGAAGAAAAAACTATTGTAGAAGGAATGAAATCACCATTTACCTACACTCTATATAGAAAATAGTTTGTTCTGTACAGACACACATGCTACCCCATGGGATGCCTTCATACAATCCACTGAGAGAAAATAATTAAAATTTAGACTGAGGTGTGAGTAGAAGACATCCAGTGGTTTTCAGCAGTGAAGCTTCAGAGGCATCTAAAGACAGAGTGTGCCTCCTATCCTTCAAACACTTCAAATAAGGTGAGAGTTGTTTTTATTTTATTGATGTATAGCAACATAAATAAAAATCAGTCATTTTACTGTTGATAGAGTTTGTATAGATTGTCTACATAAAATTAGGCCTATGAAAATGTGCTAAATAGTCAATGTTGCCACTATAGAAATTTCCCTCATGTTTTTAAAAATATGGTTCATAGTTAAAAAGGAAATAGGTTTTTTTAAAAAAAGTTAGGTTGATGTATAGTGTTTGACACATACATATTTAGAAAATTTTAGCTTTTAAAAATTGGGTAATAATAATAATGTTGTGGCAGAAATTATTCTTGGTTGAAAGTATTTTGCTGGGGATGCCCAAATGAGGCTTCTTTCATGTCCCCAAGATCTTTCTCACCGAAGTGGTACCTATTGATCTACTTGCATTTTCTTCCTTTCGAAGTGGTAGGTTGGCAGGAACTGGGACAAAGATGGGCCCTCAAACCGTCAAGCAGTACCTGGGTCTCGAATTGCCGAATTGCCAGCCTTCCAGCTAACAAAGTGAACTTCTTAACCACTGAGCCACTGCAGCCCCTAACAGAGCCTATGATGTTCAGTGAATGTAAAAAGCAATAATTCAAAAGCCAGAGATGGTCTTTACCTGGGATTTTAAAAAACCCAAATAATGTGCTGACTTAATTGTTGGAGCTACACATTTTGACACCTCTTACAATATGGTTCACTACCACTTTTTCAAGATTCTTGTACAAAAGTATTGAAACACAAGACAAGGAGACTAATATGATATGTGGTTCTATTAGTGAGGGAGAGGGGGAGTTCATATTTTGAATGTAATCCTATATTAATAATAATTGCATGCCGTCAACTCAATTCTGACTTACGGCTATCCTTTTCAGGGTTATCTTGGTACAGAATACACAGAAGAGCTTTACCATTCCTTTCTTCTGGGGCCATCGTAGGACTGTGCAGCTTACCCCTGACTACACAAGCCGGCTCTTCTCATATGAGACATAGTAGGGAATTGAACTCCCAGTCTCTGGATCTACAGCTAAATACCTAAACTGTTGAACTACCCTGCCAGTTTGGCTTGTATAAGCTCAGATATTTTTGAACTGAAGAATGTAAGTACTTGAAGAATGAGACTGGAGACAGGTTAGTCACATCAACATCTCTACAATTGGTTCTGTTTATATGTAAGGCTATATGTCTGAAGAGCAGAAGTGTCCTTTCTCTCAGAAGCTATCCACACAACTTGCAAACTAGAAAAATAACAGTTTCAAACAACAAATTGAGAACTAATCCTTGAAACATTTGCTCATGGTACTGTGCTCTGAATTTTTTTTTCGTTCTATTTTTGGTATTTTTGTTCTATTTTATTATCCAGGGCATCACTTCTGCTAGTGACTGTCATATGTTGTCAGCTCCATTCATCTTTTAGTACTGTAACAATTTTGTATTTAATTGCTAAATTGCTTTGCCTTTTCTTCAAATGCGGACAAGTATGAAATTCTACAAAATGCACAATAGCAATGTATGAACCTCAAAGTCTAGGGTATATAAACATGCCAGACATAAAAGTCATTTTTGTACTTTAAAATAATCTTGTCTTTATTCTATTTTTAAAATAATTCAGAAAATATTATGGGAAACCACACTACAGTTACACAATTTATCTTGGAGGGATTCCAAGTTCAGCTAGAACTACAGTTGGGATTGTCCTTCCTCTTTATTCTGTTTTACTTTATCACTTTGACTGGGAATATTGGAATGATTGCCGTCATCACTGCTGATGCTCAACTTCAGACTCCTATGTACTTTTTCTTGAAGAACTTGTCCTTCTTAGATGTCTGCTACTCTTCCGTCATCACTCCGAAAGCCATGCTGAGGTTTACCACTGAAAAACAGAACATTTCTTACCATGGGTGTGCCACACAAATGTTCTTTTTCTCTCTCTTTGGGACTACTGAATGTTTTTTCCTAGCTGTGATGGCATATGACAGATTCATTGCCATATGCAGGTCATTGCTTTATCATGTCACCATGACCAGGAAGACTTGTGCACTTCTGGTGGCTGTTTCATATTTCTTTGGCTTCCTTAATTGTTGTACACTGACAGGTCTCACATTCAGCTTGTCCTACTGTGAGCCAGGGAAAATCAACCAGTTCTTTTGTGATATCCCAGCTGTCATGAAGGTCTCTTGCTCAGACACTTCCGTAAATGAAATTGTGCTGCTAGCAATGTGTGACTTTATCATTGTTGTAACATTCACAACAGTACTAATCTCTTATGGCTACATTGTGGTCACAATTCTTCAGATGCCTTCTGTTGAAGGAAGACAGAAAGCCTTCTCAACCTGTACTTCCCATATCATGGCTGTAAGTTTGTTTTTTGGGACAGTTTTCTTTATGTATGGCCAGCCTGGGGCTATCTCTTCTCCTAATCAAGGCAAAGTGGTATCTGTCTTCTACACTATTGTAATACCCATGTTGAACCCGCTAATATACAGCCTAAGGAACAAGGAGGTCAAAAATGCTTTAAGGAGGCAGCTAAAAAGGTTATCATTCATCTGCTAAAATCCCCCATTTTGCCAGCTAAATCTTAAACAAAATATCATGGGTAGTTAAAAAAAATACAGCATAGCAGAATAAATATCTAAAAAATAACCCTATCCTGAATTGAAATTTGCTCCTTCTGGGCAGATGTGTTCCTAGTGAATTGAAGAACAGATTAGGGAATAGAGATTCAGAATGCATTCATTGATGTTATGCACCCCTCACAGGCTCATGTTTGTAATCTGGTTATACTCCTGGCTGCCTCAGGTCCAGATGTGAATGGAATATATTTGGCAGTTAAACTAGTGCACTACCTAGACTTATCCCTGGAGACACCTTTTGTGGACATGATGATATTCAATTAAAGCCCTATTCAGATGTTCAGAAGAGGGTTACTCTTACCCCATGTGGTAAGACTATCAAGGGTGGGTGGGTGTCACATTCAGATGAACTCTTTCTTGTACTGTATGTCCAAGAAGTGCCATTTGAACTATAGTAACTGCAGTGGCTTAGTGGTTAAGACACTGAACTTGATGACTGGAATATCAACAGGTCAGCAGTTCAAGACCCGAGTGCTCCAAGATATATAAGTGCAATAGCAATTATACTTATATATCACCCCATAGTGCTTAGTGCACTGTCTGGTCAGTTCACAAGGTAATTAGCATTTTGCCCCCAACATGCTGGGTACTGATTTTAATGACCTTGGAAGGATGGAAGGCAGATTGAACCTTGATACCCATAAACAGGATTGAAATCACAATGTTTTGGCTGCAGTACAGCAGTTTAACCACTGCACCACCAGGGCTCTTATAAGAAAACTGTTTGCATTTTCTAATCAGAATTTTCTAATGAGCATTGCTTTTGGCTATGGGATTTAGGGAGCTGTAGTCCAAAATTCAGAGCCCAAACACTTTCCATCTCTGAGAAAGTGAATATGAGAACTTTATTAGTTCCTGAAGAAGTGATATTTCAAGAAAAATCTATGTCGGCTGATGTAACCACCATCTTATCCCTTTTAAACTTGATTATATATTTTGGGGCTTCAGTGGTTAAGAAGCTCGCCTTGTTAGCTGGAAGGCTGGCAAGCCAGCAGTTCAAGACCCGGGTACTGAATAATGGATTGAATGCCCGTCTCTGTCCCAGCTCTTGCCAACCATAGAGATTGAAAGCAAGAAATTGCAAGTACTGTAGATAAATAGGTACCACTTCGGTGGGGGAAAAGATCTTGGGGACATGAAAGGAGTTTCATTTGGGCGTCCCCTGAGTGGAGTTTCACCAGCAAAAATCCTTTCAACTCAGAATAATTTCTGACATGAAATTATTATTAAGTAGATACTATATTCAGTGTGGCTAATTGAAACATTGTTTACTTCAGTTTAAGGTACAACTTATTTGTGATGAAACAATTACACAACTTCTGTATTGGTAAGTAATTTTGGTATATTCCAGTCTTGGAAAATGTATGCAAATACATTTAATCAATCTTTACAAGCACAAAAGCTGGAAGAGAAAGACTATTCTCCTGACCTGCCATAATGTTGTAACTCAGCCATAAAAAGCCAAACTGTGTTCATAGAATTCATCTCGGTAGGATTTAAGAGTGAGCCACAGATACAGATAGTTCTCTCAGTCCTCTTCTTAGTAATGTATGTTCTCACTGGTGGTGAATATGGGCTTCATCGTAATCACCACCAGTGATGCTCAGCTTCACACTCCTATGTACTTCTTCCTGAAGAAAATGTCCTTCATGGTTATCTGCTACTCAACTGCCATTACACCCAAAGCTATGCTGAGCTTTTCAACTGGAAACAAAGTGATTTCCTATGCTGGATGTGCAACCCGCATGTTCTTTTTCTCTCTCCTTTGGACATCTGAGGCTTTTTTGCTGGCTGGGATGGCAGATAGTCGGTTCATCGCAATCTGCAACCCATTGCTTTATCAAGCAAAAATGCCAAAGAAGATATGTGCACTTCTTGTGATTGGTTCATATTTCTTTGGCTTCCTCAATTGTTGTACACAGACAGTCCTCACATTTAACTTATCTTACTGTAGCTCTAACGAAATCAACCAGTTCTTTTGTGATGTCCCAGCTGTCAGGAAGGCTTCTTGCTCAGACGCTTTTGTAAATAAAATTGTCTTGCTAGCAATGTGTGGATCTATTATCATAAAGACCTTCTCAATTATCTTAATCTCCTATACCTACATTGTAACAACAGTCCTTTGCATACATTCTGTAGAAGGCAAACACAAAATGTTCTCCACTTGTATTTCCCATATCATTGTTGTAAGCTTGATTTTTGGAACTACTTTCTTTATGTATGGTCAACCAGAAGCTATGATTTCCCCAAATCAAAGCAAAGTGTTATCTGTCTTCTATATCATTGTAATCTTGATGTTGAATCAATTAATTTACTGTTTAAGAAATAATGAGGTCATAAATGCTTTGGAAAGACAGATAAAAAGGATGACAAACTTCTACTAAACTTCCCAGTACAGTAAAACCTTGCATAAAGAGCACCTCGCTTAGAGACTAACTCGCTTAAAGAGCAGGATTTTCTCTGAATGGTCGCCTCTCTTAACAACTAAAACCAACCAAAAACTCACTTAACAATTAAATCAGGGTTCGCAATCCCCTCCACCAGAAGTCACAATTGGTCACTTACAATGGTGTTTCGCTTAAAGAGCAAACTCGCTTAAAGAGCAATCACGTGGAACGCATTATGCTCTTTAAGCAAGGTAGCACTGTATCTGATATTTTTGAATCCAGGGGCGAAAACCTTTTGAAACAAATTGAATCCAATTAACATTCCTTAGTTATTTCTTATCTTGTGGGAAACATTAAAAATAACTACAACATTATTTATATAAAACTTCTTTATTGAGTTTTAAATATGCACGTAAGTCCATTATGGAAAATTATATTTTGTAAATTAATGGAATTTATAAGATACTATAAGTAATTTAATTAGCATTTGGGGTTGCAGGGAGTCAGAATAGACTGTGTGACTCTACTACTACTACTACTACTACTACTACTACTACTACTACTACTACTACTGTGGATGATATAAAACAGATTGCATTAGAATAGGTATGTGCAATTATTGTAAACATGGTTAAGTGCTGTTTATGGATTGTTATTTTTTGTGTTTTTTCTGTATAATAATACAAAATAATTACAAATAAAATAAAGTGTTTGTCCTTCTTTGCATACTCTGATGGCTAGCTCTAATTAAGCTCTTTGACTGCCAGAACCACTTAGCCAGTCTAGTTAAACATATCTCATCTCTGCATCCTGCTTAATAGTACTGTATAAAGTTGTCAGTGTCTTTTTATTTGGTTTTGGTATTGAAAAAGTGAAAAACTGGTGAGTACATATAGAAATAGTTGCACCTCCAGCCCATAAAGGTCAAATTTGAAGCTAAAGGCACAAGTGTCCTCAGAGTGTTTAATCAGCTTATACAAATGGATAGATATAACCTTGGAATTTCTGTTCAAGTGTTGATAATTTTCCATTTGAATAATGGTATTGTGTGAAATTCAGTAGTATGTCAGAATTAGAGGAGCTCCATTGAATCAGTGGAAATTTAGTGAGTCAACTCCTTCATAAGTTTCATCAATTCAATAGGCCTGTTCTAGTTGAAATTTCAGCCAATACATGGGTTTGTCCTTCAAAATGGTCCAAAAATCCTCAAGTAATCAGAAACAAGGCTGCTTGATTGCTGACTGGGATTAGCCAATAGGATCAAATGAAATTTTGCTTCTGGTGCCAGTTCATTCCCAGTTGAATTCACAATGGTACTGTTTTTCACTTGTAAAGTGAGTGAAACATCTGATGGACTGATTATGTGAAAACAGCATCTTCTTTGAAACTTACCTATCAAAATCCTAAAGCAGGAGTTCCCAACCTAAGGCCTATGGGCTGGTGTACCTACCAGGAGGGTGGGATATAAATGTGCAAAAATAAATAAATAAATAAATCTGGCCCATGGAGCCATTTCATGTGGGTCCCCCACCCTTCCAAGGGCATTCAAAAAACAAAAGCTGTTGGGACAAAATGGCTGCCCCCATCATGCAGGCAGGGCAAAATGGCTGTCTGGCATACCAGTCAAGTATCCCGTATTGGCTGGGATTTCCCGTATTTCAGCACTCGTTCCTCCCCTTTCCCGCCGCCTTCCCATATTTTGAACAGCAGGAAAGGGGGTTACTGCACATGTGCGCCAATCAGAGGCAGTTCTGAGCATGCACAAATGGGTTCTGCGCATACACAAAGGAGTTGTTGCTGCGCATGTGCACCCAGGCCAGAACAGTTCCCTTATTTTCTGGAGCTGCACTTGACGGGTATGCTGTCTGGCCCTTGAAGCTGACTGAGAGAGTGTGACTCGGCCCCTGGCTTGAAAAGGTTGGGAACCCCTGTTCTAAAGTCCTAAATTGCCATGCTCTGAGTGGCTCTGCCAAAGGATGCCAGGTAAGGGCCTAAAAACAGTGGTTTTGTTCTGTCTGTACAATGCTCTCCACAAAGAAATTCACTTTGAGCCAATGTCAATGTTATGTTTCCATTGCTGGTTGTGTTGTATTGGCATTACCAGTTATCACCTATCTAGACCAAATAACCAAAAGATGGAATTGGGAGTTTGTTACCCAAGAAAAAGAAGTGAGTGGTGAAGCCTGCACTAAGGACATGGACATCCAGGTAGAATGGTTTACAAGCTAGAGAAACTGCTGAAAGGCCAAACTGCAAGAAGTTATAATTTTAAGATGAAGCAGTTCATGTCTGTGCTAGCTTAGCAGGGGCTAGAGTTGAAACTTCAGAAAACAAGTGAAGCTGAGATGTCAAACCACAGAGTCTAGCTGATTTGCTAACAGAATCATGTAAACTATTACCTATTTTTCACATGTTAAAAAAGTTGTAAAAAAGTAAAACAGAATTTGAAGAGTTAATGTGGAAGGTAAGAAAGTTGGAAATTGGAATTAAAGGTATAGTTAGTAAAATTTATAAGATATTAAATGTAGAGGAGAACCCACAAGAAATATTAAAAAAGATCTGAATATGTATAACTGAAAAGGAATGGGAAAATAAATGGAAAAAAAGATTTATGAGATCTATGTCCGTCAGGGCTAAAGAACATAATTTTAAAATGTTGTGGAAGTGGTACTTGACCCCATTGAAATTATATCAGATAGATTTAAAAAAACAATAAAATGTGTTGGAGATGTAAAAATATATTGGGCTCATATGCACATATGTGGAATGGATGCAAGATGCTTGAGAAGTTTTGGGGGAAATTCAGGAAGAGATGGTCAAGATTTTGAGAATATGTTTTAAATTGGGGCCAAGTAACATTTTGTTGACGGATTTGGATAACATAAACTTGGATGATGATAGGAAAGAACTATTGTCTATAATGCTTACAATGGGATGAATGTGTATTGCAAAAAATTGGAAGAATGACATGACAATAAATGTAGAAGAGTGGTACAAGGAGATGTGGGATCTCGCATTGAATGAAAAATTAACCTGGACAATGAACTTCAAAAAAAGGATAATCAAAGAGAATAGATTTTGGAATATATGGCGATATTTTGTGGATTACACTTTGACAGGAGATGGTAGGAATAAACCGACACCAGACCAAATGAAGTTTTGGGTACAGTAGAAATTAATGGGAAATACCACATCCTCCAGGGCAATGTAAATACACAAGGTAAGTGATGTATATAATGTATCATGGAATATAATTGGCAAGGGTAATAATAGAATTATTATAATTTTAAATAATTGTGATTTGAATAGAAATTAGATAAAGTAGGAAGAGAATGGATATTAATGGTAAAAAATAAAATTGCGACATAGATCATTGTGATAATAAATTACTAAAGGGATAATTAAGTTGGATGTAAAGGTTTTTTAGTTATATATACATCTATAATTTTTATTGTTTGTTAGAGTTGTAATTTTTTTCTCTTCTTTTTTATGCAATAATGTCAAATGTATTAATTGTATGTCTTTCTTTTTTCTTTGTTTTGTTTTTTCTTGAAAATCAATAAAAATTTATTTTAAAAAAAGTTGTACCCTGTTGCTTGGAGGGGACTCTAGTCCTTGAGTTTAGAGTGAGAGAGTCACCAGATATATCTTGTATCCAAAATCTTCAAATAAAACAGACAACTGGTGTGGTGTCTGTTCCTCACCGGAGATGGACCTGGGTGCTCCATAATGCATCAAAATTTGAGTAATAAATTCATGCCAGATTATACTGCTGGAGAAATTAAGAACATTCAGGTATGTATGTATGTATGTATGTATGTATGTATGTATGTATGGATGGATGGATGGATGGATGGATGGATGGATGGATGAATGTTGATTTGTGTGTTTATATTTTAAAGTTTCCCTCTTTTTGTGTTTGTTTCTGATTTATTGGGCAAATTCATTCATTCATTCATTTATTCATTCATCATATGGCTTTATAAACACATGGTAAATTCTTCTTCTTCCATGTCTAGGCCAGAGGTGAAACTGTCAAAATGAAGGCACCTTTTGGTGAGTTCATTCTGCATTTCCCTTCACCTGACCTAGTGTGAGAAGATTAGCCAATAACACAAGGTTGCCGTTACCAGGGTACACCTGATTATGGTTCAAAAATACCACAATCTTCAAGGAGGCTCTTTCTGTGTACCCCACATGGTAAAGAACACCATAGCATTTACAAATATGGGTCAAGTGCCGGTAAACAATAATAATATGGATAACATATGATAAAATATACATTACAGTGTTACATCCAGGCTCATGATCTAGTCAATTGTGGAAGGAGATAAAGTAAGAAAATTTGTCATGCCTCCAGAAAATACCCTGTTCACACATTCATGGACTATATGAGAAACCATTTTTTGCTTGGATTCCCACAGTAACATTGACCTGTAGGCAGCTTCCCCCATTTATGTAATAGGCCTCCACACCTGCCATGGCCAGTTCTTATCCTGTTAGCAGGATACATTTTGTTAGATCAAAACCATTGGGCTCCTGGTTGGTCAGCATATACATATGAATATCTGATGGTGTATACTGTAGCCATACCTCCATCCATTTTTGTTCCAAGTCAACATTATTAGCACAAATCTCTTCAGCCACTCTTATTGTTGACTGTCTCCTAACAGAAATATTCTCATTAGATGAAAATAACTATGTAGACACGCTATTTTTGGAAAACAAAATACACTAGGAGGGTAGTCCCACTAGAGGCAATTTTATCTTGAAAGCCTCATACTTAAGAGACTGATCCAGAGTGCAGCTATCCCTCCCTTAAGTGTTATTCCTATGGCAAACAGAATCAAGGGGAACACAGAAAGAACATAAGTATGACTTACTCCTTTCATAGATAGGGGAAGAAATACTGTCCTGAGAGTCTCAAGAGAAAGTAATAGTACCTAGTTCTGTCTCTGTTCCAGCTCTTCCAAGAAGGAAGATGAATTATACTGTATACTGAAGGTGAAATTCAAGAAGCAGAGGCATAGAATTGTTCCAACAACTAAGACAATAGGTTCTGTTTCTTGGTAAGTTTCTGAAATAGTAGCTATGATTGTTGGTGGTGACATGACAGACAAGAAACAAAAAAATTTAAAGATGCCAAAAAAATTATTGCAACTTAAAGACTAACTGCTATATTTTAATATGATTTTTCACTTCCTCAGATGTAAGGATGGGACTCACATTAAATTATAGCATTTAATCTTTAAAGTGCCACAATGTTTTGTCTTAATTTTTTTAATGTTTCTAGCCTAACAATTTTTGCTAATTTGTTTTCAGGCATAATATTTATCCTTAATATATTATTACAAAAAACAGAGAGATGAGACCCTTTAGGTGGGGTGATGGCCCCTCTGTGGAGGAAATGCCATTGGAAACCGTCATATTGAGCCCAACAGGAAAATGAGTGGAGGAGGAACCACTTCACTTTTCTAATTCACAATGGTCATGGAGGCGGAAAACGCCATGTCAGATGGACTGGCTGTGAAGGCACACCTTGTTAATATCCTCAAGGCTGCGGCAGTCCATTGCAGTCCCAATGTTAAATCCTGCATGCCTCATTTATACATGCCACAGAAGATGGCTCTGTGATCACAGTGTGTGGGTCACTTCATGGCAAGCTGCGATCCACCTTAAACAAATTAACTCTGGTGGCATTTTCCTATTTGTTGTGGGGGGGGAAATCAAGATAAATGTATACTTGGATATGAGTAGCAGCGAACAATAACAATGGGAACTGTAAAAGGAAGTTTATTTTTAAAAAGAAGAAACTTTTAATATACTGTCACACTGGTCTGGAAAATTTTAGATAGCTTTTTCTTGATCAAGAATGCTTCAATATTTAGGACAGAAATATGATAGATGAAAATAAAGGGGGGGAAAAAGGAACCAGAGACACACAGAGAAAAACAGTTTTTCCCTCTCAGGAAAGCTGTCAAATTCGATGCAATTCAATGCTAACACTAACATGCCATTCTTTCTAGCCATTCTAAATATTCTGCAAAGATTGGTGGGGTTTTTCCTAGAAAAAAGAACAAAAAACATTTAAGACAGGGTTTTGCAACCTATGGGCCATGGGCCGGCCCTGGCCCTCAACGCCATTCCATCTGGCCCATGGGGACAACCCCGGAAGCGGACATGCCCATGCATGTACAAATGCACCCAACCACCATTGTGTCCAGCCCGTTCAGCTATCTGAGGGTGAGTAGTCCGGCCTGTGAGAATCCCTGATCTAAGGAATCCCAAGCTATTTCTGTGGGGAGGGGAAATGTTTCATGCAAAGAACTCTTGCCATAGAGAGAAAAAATAGTTTCATGTGAGTTGTTTGTTTGTTTGTTTGTTTTGGGGGGAGGGGTGTCTCATTGAAAGTAAGATTCTAGTCCTCATCTGTAGTTTACTGAACCTTTTATTTTCACTTTTGTCTGTACTATTCTACCACTGTTTTAGTGTTTGCCATATACTATACCTTTGGTAAGAGCTTATTTGTTTGTATAGCTCCTAGATTACTATTTGGCATGTTATTCACCATCATGACCAAAATCAACATCAACAACATGAACCAACCTATTAGTTGACCCTATTGATTTCTTTAGGGTTCCAATACTGCACATGCTCATTGGAACTGGATTTGCATTGTTTCTTACTAATAAAATATGCTATTTTGTGGAATGTGGTAGATGTTTTCCACATAACTAGTTCTGAGATTCTTAGATCTTGTTGTAATATCATCTGTTGCATGGTTTGTTTTTCATTCTTTCAGATTTCTCGTGATCTAATTTCACAAGCATACACGTTTTCTGTGCAAAGTATCATTGCCTGCCTCTGGTTATTATGGCATATTATGGAGATGGTCTACTAAGCAAGCACATCTGACATTTACAACTGTATTGGGGAAAGACACACTCTCCTTGATTTTCAACCTTCACAGTCATAGATAATGGAAAACCATACAGAGATCACTGAATTCATCCTGGTGGGATTTAAGGGTGAACTACAGATGCAGAGAGCTCTCTCAGTTCTCTTTCTGCTGATATATGTTGTCACCCTTGCAGGGAACTTAGGTATGATCTTAATCATCAATGCTGACTCTCATCTCCATACCCCTATGTACTATTTCCTAAAGAACCTTTCATTCTTGGATATTTGCTATTCTTCAGCCATCACTCCCAAAGCTCTGATGAGTTTTGTAACCAGGAACAAAACAATATCTTATAATGGGTGTGCCACCCAGATGTTCTTCTTTTCTCTTTTTGGGACCACTGAAGCTTTCTTCCTTGCTGTGATGGCATATGATCGGTTCATAGCCATTTGTAGCCCACTGCTATACTATCACATTATGTCCAAGAAAAGGTGTGTTTGCCTCATAGGCATCTCTTATTTCTTCGGATGTGTTAACTGTTGTACCCAGACTGGTTTCACATTCAGTTTGTCATTTTGTGGTTCAGTTGAAGTAAACCATTTCTTTTGTGATGTCCCAGCTGTCATGAAAGCCTCCTGCTCAGACACATTTGTGAATGAACTTGTGCTCCTTGTACTGTGTGGTTTTATCATTGTGATCACAGCCCTGATTGTTGTAGTATCTTATAGCTACATTGTGACTACTATCTTGCACATACCTTCTGTCAAGGGGAGACGTAAAGCCTTCTCAACCTGCACCTCTCATTTGATGGCAGTTAGCTTATTCTTTGGAACAGTTTTGTTTATGTATGCACAACCTGGGGCAATAGCTTCTCTGAATCAAGGGAAAGTAGTGTCTATCTTTTATACTGTGGTCATCCCAATGTTAAATCCTATAATCTACAGCCTAAGAAACAAGGAGGTCAAAGAGGCCCTGAGCAGGCAATTCAAAAAGAAAGGTTTTGGCCACTGATTGGCAACACTGACATCTTGCATTTCGCAGATTTTAATGAGTTCAATGAGATCTATCTCATGTAAGAGAGCATAGGATTACAGATGCAATGTTTTAATTACCATATATGCTAGCATATAAGAACCACTCCCACCCTTAAATACACTGAAAAAATGGAGTGTGTCTTGTACTGTATATAGTGTCCTATAGTGGTCTATTTTGGTAATAATGGGGTGCGTCTTATACTCCAATGTGTCATACACCGGCAAAGATGGTAATTATGTAATTGTTAATTATGTTTAGAGGCAAATAGCAAATAGCAAATTCAGCCTATAATTGGGAGACAAAATGTTTTTAAAATAATTTGAAGGGATGTAAATGTGTTCAGGATTAGCATGCAGACAATATTAAAGCAAAGAAGACCTCAATCAGTTGGCCAATGAAAATGAATAAAGTGCTTGCCATCAGCCAATTTGCTCGCAGGAAAAGGTTAATGTACTTCCAACCAAACAGTCTGGCAATGAATTTAAGTTTAAGGCTTTTTCATACCAAATATTCTGCATAAGGGAAAGAAGGGGGAGGGGAACCCTTTTTATTCAGTATTTCCTCCCTCACCTTTTTCCCACTAGTCCTCATAAAATCATACTGGCTAAAATCCAGTAGTAAGTCTCAACTAGGGAAGTTACATAGGTTTTGACTCACCAAATCTACAGTAATTCAATGAGCCTACTCTAGCTGTAATTTACTGCTGGATTTTAGCTACTGACAGATTTATTTGGGCTCTCTATTAATAGAAAGTTCAAGGTTGCACTGAATTCTCCTGTAGAGAAATCCTAGCATTTATTTTATTTTATTTTATTTTGTAAATGGTAGAGATCTAATAGAGATGATTCATAGATACACTAGGGCCTTATTAATTTACGGTACTTGGACTATTCCAGGCCCATGGGCTTTTCATAGACAAAGCTTTGTTTATCCTTTTTTATTAGTCTGTCTTTGTCAATTGATACTCCCAGTACTTCTTATTTCAGAGATAAGCATCTGCTTGATAGATATTTTATATGTGTGATCAAATCAGTAATTGAATTTTAATGAAAACCATAACTGTCCTTTTATAAGCTATTTAAACTTCTCTTCAGGGACCTGAGAACAGTTTGGCCATTTATCTGCCTGTAGATCTCATGCAGAGTAAGAATTCTTCTGGTGTTCAATTTTCAAATTCAGTTTAGTTCCCAAAACAAACATAAAGACATTCATGGTGTAGCAACATATTCAATCTCAAGTGTGAAAGCACAATGGCCATTTTTTTCATATATGCAAAGCCTTTGTCAATTCATTTTTTGAAATATAATTTCGGCACTGCAACTAGAAGTGGCTATTGCCTCACCTGTGTTGAGGGGGCTTGACCAGCCTGCGGCATGGAAAGGTTACGAACTCCTGGCTTAAGTCTTCATGATGGCCTGAACAGTATCTCCCTTAGGTGGAGAGCAGAGGCTTCCTTACATTCAGTACCATTAATGAGAAGGGCTTTGCCACCATCTTCCAAGAGTGTTGCCATGTTCATTAAATTGGCTGAGGTCTATGAGTGTCCAGCTTCCATTGTGGATTTGGCAATTGCATGTGAGTATTATATATATATATATATATATAAATACATTGTGGCACCTTAAAGATTAACTACTGAATTTTAATGTTAGCTTTCATGGATCATACTCAATCATACAAAATCAATGGAAAAGATTCATTACTAAAATTAGTATAAATGTACAAGTACACGTTTCTCAATTAGAAAACTGTGCATAGGCAGCTTGTACAGGTAGATGAGCTACATTTGGAGATAAAGTCTCTCCATTGCTCAGCCTACAAACCATGCATATAGTGATGAGTTCTTTAGGATATGTAAACCAGACGAAAGGGGAAGGGGAGAGAAAAAGAAGAATGTTCCCCATCCCAACACAGAAACTTAACAGGATAAGAATGCCAAGGGAATTCTGAAAAATGCCACAAAGATTAAACCAATTTTTATTCAGCTGTGTTCCTGGGCAGGGCAGAGGACAAAAATGTTTAGCTGAAGTCTATAAAATTTAGTTATCACGTTCTTCCATTTTCCTTGTTTCCATGGAAGAGAGTTGTACGGGTAGATGTTTGTACTTTCAACCAAATGAATGTTGAAATCTCCTTTAGAACTATCACGAGGAACCTGCCCATAGACTACGTTTCATCATTTATGCCGAACATGCAAAAGTCTAAAGGTCCTTCATCATCAGTGAAAAGGGGGGTATCAACAGAAGAAACAATATGTGAGACTGTGGTATACATTTTCATTTCTATCTATCTATCTATCTATCTATCTATCTATCTATCTATCTATCTATCTATCTATCTATCTATCTATCTATCTATCATTTTGGATTGTTTCATCATATATTTTCTGACTGGAGAAGATGCAGAGATGAATAGGTCGATAATTAGATAGGTAGATAAATAGATAGACCAAGCACCAGAAAGACAAGTGACTTCTATATCAAATCACATACCCAATGCCCAGATAAGAGAACAAAGCAGAATCAACAAAGCTATTGCTGAACATCACAAATAGAAATTCCACTGGGCTGGACACATCTCTCGAATGACAGACAGGCATTGGACAGCAGCTGTCATAGAGTGGTATGCAAGAGGAGTAAAAAGACCCTTTAGCAGCACCCCCAAAAGATGGGAAGACCCAATCATGAAAAGTTTTGGTCAAACTTTGAGAAGAAGAGCACAACAGTGAAATAAATGGAAGACTAGTGGCGACCAGAAGGAACCTATTCCCTGATAATCTGGTCAATCAAGAAGTCAAGGAAAAATATCAAATCAAGCCTGAAGTCTTATTAGAAGCTAACCTGACTGAAGGCTGTCATACTTCATACATGTCATAAGGAGGAAATAAAATAATCTTGCCTTTTTCCATGGAAAAGACCGTAATGCTAGAAAAAGTTGAAAGCAGAAGGAAATGAGGAAGGACTTACGTTAAACCAGGGATTCTCAACCTGTGGCACATAGGCCAGATGTGGCCCACAGTGCAATTTCATGTGGCCCCCTACTGCCTCCAACACACCAGGAAGTGCCATGTGGTGGAGGAAGGACAAAATGGCCATCTGGCCCCTGAAGCTGACTGAGGGAGCATGACCCGGCCCCCCGACTTTAAAAAGTTGAAAACTCCTGCATATGACTGATTGGCTTAGTTAAAGAAAAAACATGTTAATGGGAAGACCTTTTTCAGGCCATTAATGCATATGACCTTTATAAAATGGAAGAATTTTGACATCCAATATCAACATCTGCTAGTTCCTGTTGCATCCCATGTAGCTACAATGACACCTAAGATATTTTAGCACTATTTTCCCACACAACTTTTTTTTTACAATGTAGCAAAATACAACCACAGATGATTAGGTCCCCTTATTTTTCCTTATTACTAACTGCTACTTGCTGTTGAGCTCAGGCTTTAACAAAATTATGTAGCATTTGGGGAGAAAAATGCAAACCAGCAATCCAGCACTGGAGGCTAAGATTGAGAAGATAAGAACATAAGAACATAAGAACAGCCTTGCTGGAACAGGCCACAGCCCATCCAGTCCAGCATTCTGTCTCACACAGTGGCTCACCATTTGCTTCAGGGTATTATTCCCAAGCAGATGCCTTCACCTGCTTAGGATTCCCTGGAAATGATATTGAGAGATATCCTGCCTATCTCTCCAACCCGGAGGTTGTCCTTAAGTATCCATAATTATAGCCATTGATACTCTTGTCCTCCATGAACTTGTCTAATCCTTTCTTAAAGCTGTCAAGACTGACAGCTGTCACCACTTCTTCTGGCAGGGAGTTCCATAGACCAGTAATCCTCTGGGTGAAAAAGTACTTTCTCTTATTTGTTTGAGAACTAGTACCCAAAAGTTTCATGGAGTGTCCCCTAGTTCTAGTGTTATGCGATAGGGAAAACAGTTTTTCCTTATCTACTTTGTCCACACCGTGCATGATTTTATAAACTTCAATCAGGTCACCTCTTAGACGTCGTCGTTCAAGAGTGAAGAGGCCCAACCGTTGCAGCCTCAGATGGTAAGGAAGGTGTTCCAGTCCCCTAATCATTCTGGTTGCCCTCCTCTGCACTTTTTCCAGCTCCATAATATCCTTCTGGAGGTATGGCGACCAGAACTGTACACAGTATTCCAGATGGGGCCTCACCATAGATTTATAAAGAGGCAAAATGACACTTGCTGACTTATTTTCTATACCCTTCCTAATGATCCCTAGCATTGAGTTTGCTTTTTTCACTGCTGAGGCACACTGGGTTGACACCTTCATTGAGTTGTCCACCAGGACACCAAGGTCCCTTTCCTGGTTTGTCGCAGAGAGTTCAGACCCCATCAGTTTATGAATGTAATTGGGGTTCTTTGCCCCAACATGCATCACTCTGCACTTACTAATGTTGAAACTCATTTGCCACTGTTTTGCCCACTCCCCCAGTGTCAAGAGATCCCTCTGGAGCTCCTCACAATCTCTCACAGTTTTCACTACCCTGTATAATTTAGTGTCGTCAGCAAATTTGGCTACCTTGCTTTTTACTCCTACCTCTAGATCATTTATGAAGAGTGAAGATCTCCACTGCCACAGTATATTTCCCGCTCATGCTCAATTAAGCGGGAACAAAGGATAACCAAAAACTGCAAAACACTAACAAGCTGAAAGTAATAAGCTTGGCTTCATTAAAAGTGTTAGGCAACTTCCTGGCAAGAAATGCCACAGAGAAGCTGACAATGGCTAAGAAGACCATAAAAATAAGTACATAATAAAACATAGTCAAGGAGCCTTCATTGCATTCAAAGACAATCTCTTCTATCATTGCATCCATGACAAAGTCAGGGAACGGAGGTGACGTTAGAAACCACACACTACAATTGGTGGCTTGAACAAGAGAGCAGGAAAGGACAATTGTGTAGGCCAGTCTTTTCCCCCACCCACTTCTTCATCCTGGATCCTGACTTGGTAGACATGAATGCTATAACCACAAGGATAGTTTTAGCTAACACACAGGAAACAGACACTGAAAAGATGACACCAAAAGCAGCTTGTCAAAAGAGGCACATCAGTTTCTCAGGTTGGCCAATGAATACCAACATACAAAGGCAACAGAGTATAAGGGAGACGAGAAGGGTGTAAGTCAGATCCCTATTGTTGGCTTTGACTATAGGAGTGCCTTGGTGTTTAATGAAGATCCCAAGTACCAGAGCTGTGATGAGAGAAAAAAGAAGAGCAAAGGTGGCCAGACTGATCCCTAAAGGTTCTTAATAAGATAAAAAGCTTATTTTCTTAGGAATGCATGCAGTGATGCACTGCAGCAGGTTCTGTCAGGTTCTGCAGAACTGGTAGTGGTAATTCCCCCAGGCCACGGCCACTTGGTTGGCCACACCCACCTCCATAGCCCATAATGCAGGTTGTTTGGCCACAACCACAGATTTGGCCCCATCCACAGATTTGGCCAGCCCACAGAGTAGGTAGTATTTTTTATTTTATTTTTGCAATGCATCACTGAATACATGCATCCTGATATTTGTTTGAATAATGATCTTCTGGACACTCTATATAGGTATCCATGTCTGAAAAGAAAATGTTGTTATCTAGACATTTCAGCCCCAAATGCAGTAGATTACAGTGGATTACATCATTGATTGAAGGATGTAGGCTCAAATTTAAAAGAAATTGGCCACATTTCTACTGTGCATTTACAGCTATTTAAGCATATTTATATAAATCAGGGGTTCTCAACTTTTTTAAGCCGTGGGCCGGACCACACCCCTTCAGACAATGGAGCAGGCAGGACTGGTGGTTCCTCCAGCTGTAAACACTACCATAAAACATGTCCACAGCTGTCTTAAACGCTTCTGCTTATTTAGCTTATATGCAGAGTATATCATGTGTAATGCAGGGCTGGATGAGGCACAAACTGGAATTAAAATTGCTGAGATGAACATCAACAACCAGAGATATGCAGATGATACCACCCTAATGGCAGAAACATACCTGTCAAGCGCAGCTCGGAGATTACAGGATCTGTGCAGAACATTTCTGTACAGGTCTGTTCTACCCATGCATAAAAGCCTTCTACGCATGCATAGAAGCGACCTGCGCAGAAACATTCTGCGGAGGTCACTTCTACGCATGTGTAGAAGGCTTCTACGCATCCTCTTCTGCACAGAAGCCTTCTACGCATGCATAGAAAGGACCTGCGCAGAAGGGATGCGCAGTAACTCCTTTCCCCCACTGCCAAATTACGGGATAGCGGCAGCTCCAGGCGGGAAATGGAGAAAATCGGCGCAGAATTACGGGGTAATCCCGGCCAATACGGGGAACTTGACAGGTATGCCCCTAATGATTGTGAAACTTGAGGTAGTAATCTTACACTTGCTTTCACAAATATTTTAAAAAGGATATTAGCCTGTCCAAGCTACTGATAACCAATGTTGTAGAGTAGTGGCGTTGGTGACAGTTGACTCAGCCTCAGAATAATAATTATATATGTTTATGAGAGGGACATGAGAAACTGGTTATAATACTCCCACTTAGAATTCTATCTAGTATTGCCCTCAAGAATTTACTTAAATGTGTGGGCTATGTTGAAGAGCAGACCTTTGACCCTTCTTGGATCCACTTTATATACTGCCGTTTTCTTCCTCACCCCATTTGCTTCCTTCACTCCACTAAAAGCTGAAGCTTACTGTTGTAGGATGGAAATTATGAATGAGTGAGATCTTTGTGGTGACATTTATAATAATTTGTGACATCATGCTGATATAGTAAGCCCACATCTTTGATATACTGTACCTGTAAATCAGGTCCATGGCTCATTTGAGTAGAGTTTTATTTATTTATTTAAATTTCTATACCGCTTTTCTCATCCCGATGGGAGACTAGTTACTAGCTTTCCACAAATGTTTAGCTTTTAGCTACTGTTAGTTGAGATACTGAATGCATGTGTAAAACAAACCCTCTTACCTCCTTACTTTCATCACTAAGAACAATGGATGGTGCTAATTAAAGAGTCCCCCCCTTTTCTTTTCTTTTTTTTCTTTTTTAGTTGCACACAAGCTTCACACAACCCAAAACTGTATGATAAACCCTTTAATTTTGGCATGTAGGAGGCAGGGCTACATATCACAATGCCTTGGCCAGTCTGTTTAATTTAAACTGTATGGAAAGCAACGTGGAAGAAAGCAATTTTGACCAGACAGATAGAATGGCGGCTATAACCATAGTATCCTGAAAATTATTAATCTTTTAATGCCTAAAGGACTTTTTTGAAATGGGACTATCATAGATATTAATGAGACACACACATTTGTTTGACACAAAAAGATTCATTTGCTTTTATATAATTTATCACAGCCCACCATATAAAACCATATAAAATAGGATCTCTGTTTAGACCTCCATTTCTAAGTTTCAAGAAAGTTTCTCTGTTAACAGCTCCCAAAAGGCCTCATTAGAGTTGCAGAAACTTTACATCATATACTGTCGTAATGCCTCAAGAGATTAATCAAAACCTCTTGGTTTCTAGTCCCCATCGGTGAATTTCTCACTATGTGCCTCATTATTGCAACGTAGAGTAAACATTCATAAAAGTTGTTAAAGAACAAGGAATTTATTAAAAAGTCACCTGAGGCCATATGTCTCATTAACTTCTAGGCAATTGTCCTATGTGACTACAGAAGTATGATTTTTAGAAAGGAGTTGCAATTAAGTACACATTGCTAATGAAACAGAGTGTAATGATTTTAGATATTAGTTTTATTTTTATTTTAAGATTGCTGTCTATTACTGTAAACCAGAGGTTCCCAACCTTTTCAAGTCAGGGGCCAGGTCTCACTCTCTCAGTCAGCTTCGAGGGCCTTAGGTTGGGTACCCCTGCTGTAAGCACTGTTCTGCACATGATATGGTCAGAGAAGGATGGTTATTCAATTTTTCATGCTTAATTACACTTTAAGTGAACAAGTGTTTGTATTGGAGGTATTTATTTATTTATTCATTCATATCAGTGTGCGCAGTATACAGAAAGATTGCATTAGAGTTCTCTCACAAAATATTTGAAAATAAAAATGTCCAGATTGTTACAAGAATATACTGTACTGAAGTAAAGCATTAACAGCAATCTACTCACATATTAAGTCAGCCATTCAGGCCAGTAAAGGTCATAAACAAGTCCAATGCAAATAATGTCATACTTTATTTTTGTTTTTCATTAAAATATGTCCTGTTACAACTAGGACTTCTTCAGTATGTCAAATAGGATGGTTTGAGCCTCATATGCTATATGGAGACTGGTTCCTTTTACTCAGTTTTTCCTAGGTAACACGTAAAACTGTGCAATTCTTGTGAGCCCTAAGGACATGACAAAATATTCAGGTTCAATGAGACATGTTTTCCCACCAGCCTTCTGGGAGTGTTTTGACTTTTAGGAGATTTCATACTATAGGAAGCCAGGTCAAAATGTCTCTCATTGCAACTAGTATCTTTTCATTTTACAAAGTAAGCAAAAGTCATGGGAAACGCAAAAGTATTGGATGACTGATCAAAAACACACAAACAAGCCACCCTATGATATTTTAAAGTCCAAACAATGAGTAAATCATAATTTGAGTGGTGCTCCTTATGAAATTAATGCAAAAAAATCCTTGCAACTGCAAAAGCCTGTCCTTGATACCAACAAAAGTGATCTTGTGGTACCATGGGTGAGGAGAGGAGCAAGAGTTTAGAGCAAAAAAAAGTAATGCAGACCACTACAATAATAATAATTTTGTGTCAGACATTATTCTGTGTTGAAAGGATTTTTGCTGGAAAAAATCCACTCAGGGGATGCCTGAATGAGGCTCCTTTCATGGCCCCAAGATCTTTTCCCACCCAAGTGGTCCCTATTTATCTATTTGCAGTTTCTTGCTTTCGAATTGCTAGGTTGGAAGGAGCTGCAAAGGATGATGGGCACTCAATCTGTCATGCAGTGCCCGGGTCTCAAACTGTCGACTTGCTGGCCTTCCAGCTAACAAGGCAAGCTTCTTAACCACTGAGCCGGATGCCATGATCTTTGTTTTGTTTTATTATTATTTTAATGTTGAGTTTCAAGCCAGCTTTTGCACTCTCCTCTTTCACCCTCATCAAGATGCTCTTTAGATCTTCCTCGCTTGGGTGCAAAATGCTAATTAAAAGTAAACTGCTCAGAGAGTCACAATTAGTGGGGACATAAAAGGAGCTTCATTCAGGAGTCCCCTGAGTAGAGTTCCTCCAGCAAAAATCCTTTCAACCCAGAAAGCACCTTTGTGTGCTTCTGACATGATAAAAGGGTTTGGGAGGCAGATGTGATTCCTTTTGGACAGGAATTTTCAACCTGAGGCCTGTGGGCCAGATTCTGCCTGCAGCACCATTTCATGTGGCCCCACCACCACTTTCACCACACCAGGAAATGCTATGTGGTGGAGGAAGGGCAAAATGGCTGTCCGACCTACAAAGCTGTCTGAGGGAGCATGACCCAGCCCCCGGTTTTAAACGGTTGAGAACTCCTACTTTAGGACATCTCTACAGCAGGTGGGTGGTGAATGCCTGGCACAATTTGGGCAAATTGTCCGGGCATCCATGGCACACCATGAGACAGTGATGTGGTACGACCAATATTGTTTCATGATAACTGAGTTGGAAACACCTGAATTGGTGTCTCCTCAATTCAGCTGGCTTGGGCAGTAGCTTTCAAGGCCCAGCACTGCTCAGGGGCTAGGTTTTTGCCTTTTCTGGGCCAGGGAGGTGAGGACTAGCTTCACCTGCTCTGGTACCAGGTTAAAGCACTACTAGGCCCCTCTACAGGTTAGGAGTTATCCATTAATTAATAAATTGTGACCTGAGCTTTCCAACCATATCCTCTGTGTCTTGCCTCTTTATTTCACTGTAGTGTAGGGAAGCACTTGGTAGAAAAGATTACACCAACAAGGAGGCATATGTACATCTGTTAAACCTGTTTCCACCAAGATTTTCTGTTTCTATTAGCACCTCCTCAGTGACAATTATCCATTTTCTTCTTCTTGAAAGGTTTTTCTAAAGGCCTGACTAAATGGATGAATATCCCATGATTCAAGTGCTATTGTTTACTGTTGTTTCACATCACGCTCTGAATGTTGGAGTAATAATGTTGTGGAGAGTGTGTTGACATCAGAAGCCAGGGCTTATAGCTTTCAGACTGACTTTTGTTTAATAAAAAGAACTAGAAGTATTTTGATTTGACAAGGGTTGCTTTTTAGGCATTGTAACTATCATGGTACTTTGGACATCAAATGAGAAGAGAGGGTTCACTTGAGAAAGCCTTGATGCTGGGAAAGGTGGAGGTCAAAAGAAGAAGGGGGAAGCCAAAAATGTGATGGCTGGATGGTATTGAAATGCAATGGGCACAGAGCTGGGCGGGTTGAGGAGAATGGTGGAGGATAGAGGTGCCTGGTGGGCAGTGGTCCATGGGGTCGCAAAGGGTCGGAATTGACAGTGCGACTGAACAAATATACAGAGTCAACCACAAAGTGAATATCTCTGATTTCCCATGGAAAACCATCACTCTAAAATCCTTAACTATGTCAGGCACATTCTAAATGCAGTATTGAAATCATAACAGGAACTAGTATACCAACATGGATTTCTATGACATAACCTCTCGGAACGCTTTCATCTCTAGTCAGTTTCTTCAACATTAAGTCAGTGCTGTCTGCTTGTGCAAACGTTTCGGTGGACATGTGGCAGGCATGACTTGACACCAGAGCACACGGAACACTGTTTACCTTCCCCTGAAGTAGTCCCTAATTATCTACTTGCAATTTCTTGCTTTCGAACTGGCTAGGTTGGCAGGAGCTGGGACAAAGACGGGAACTCATTCCTTCCTGCAGTATTTGGGCATTGAACTGCTGACCTGCTGCCTTCCAGTCAGCGTCTTAGCCACTTGAGCCACTGCAGTCACTTACATGAAGTGTACTGCTGTATTATTATTATTATTATTATTATTATTATTATTATTATTATTATTATTATTATTATTATTATTATTATTATTATTATTATTATTATTATTATTATTATTATTATTATTATTATTATTATTGCCATCTACCAGACAACTTTATTTGAACACAAGCCTTTTAAGTAAACATTTTTTAAAAATTCTGCTAAAGCTATGCCTGAGTATTTGTTCAATAGTTAAACTAAGAGAAAAGAAAAGGGGAACTGAAAAGGGTTTGCTTTTCAAAGAATTCCACCTTAATCCTTGGCTACACACTAGCCACACCATCCTGCAAAGATTATCCAACAGTCTCACCATGCCAAAAAAAAAAGTCAAGAGGAAGAGGAGAATGTCCATGATATTGGCAGCAAGAAGAAGGCATGATTAGGAGGAGGCCAGGTATGATAACTCTGCTATCATCACTTGAACCACAGTGTTGTGTCCAAGCATTATTTATTAAAACCGCTATTAGTACCATAAAGTCTACGGCGGAATAGCGCGCCTTTTGCAAAGGTGCCAATTTCAAACTACTGTCAAAATAACTGATTTGTCAGTACAAACTTCCCGCTTCTCCAGAAGCCCACCGAAATGTATCCACCTGTGTAACTGCCATTCTCACTGTATATAAGCTGGCCACCGTGTACGTGTTCCCCAGTCCGGTTTCCTGAGCTGATAATAAATCACTTGTGTTTGATCCAACCCTGCTGGTCAGAATACTTCTTAAGCACTGGATTCAACACACAGGTAAAGGAAATGGCTCCTGATACTGAGATCTGGTTTCTAAGTGATGCCACTGTGAATATAGGAACATGGGATAATAATGACATGGCAGCAGTCCCAAGCAATCATGGGCCTAACAGGTTGTAACAGTGACCAAAGGTATTCGTATATCAGTTACGGCCACCTAGCTACAAGAAAAGGAAGCAAGACATTCATGATCTTTAGAGTCCTTGAGGCAGAACATATCCAGTTTCTGGGAGGATGGAGGCATAGAAAAGAATGTATCTATTTAATCAGCAGAAATTAAGGGCAAACACTCGGCTAGTGACAAGTAAATCAGTCACTGGCCAAGTTTCCAGACGTATCCACAAGCTTCTGGACATCATGGGTGGTTACTGGGATGCATCATCCACACAAGTAAACAATTGTTGATACTAATTATATATAGTATATTAGAGTCACCCACAGTGACTGCCCCCAAGTGATGCCATATGAAGAAACTTTTGCAAATTGCCTGTTTACTGACGAGAAAGAAAGAACGTGAATGGAATTGAACAAACATGTTTTTGAGTTTTTTTAGAACAGAGCATCCAATTTCAGACCAATTGTACATTTCTCTATCCTGTTATTATCCAGATTACTATTATTAATTTCCCTTTGCTTAGAGGCAGTAGCAATGACAACATCATCTAGATCTGAAATATAACTGGCCGAATTCTGGGCTCATTCTGATCTCAGATAATTCCCACAGAAAAGTTGAGGTAAAACTATTTATTCCTGGGTATTGAGTTTCACAGCAGTTGGGCTAACACATTTCTAAGAAGGTGCTTGCTGTGGAAATCTTGAACATTAGCAACTTACATTTATGAAATGTTGACACATACTGTAGTTGTGTGGCTGTTTATTCTTCTGTTCTTGTTCCCTCCCCTGGTATCTATCAATATGAGTATCAAGTGCTCTTTCCATAGTAATAGACATATTCAAAACAAATTATATAAGCCTGGTGGAGCTATTATTGGTGGCATCTTTTCTTTAATACATCCTAAGATTTACCTGACCAACTTTAGAGAAAGTCCAAATGGAAAATTTAACGTGTATAGGTAAGTTCTTATTCTTTAGTAATCATAGCTTTATTTGACAGATGATAGTTAAAAACTACCAATATTGGTTGAGGGAATTTAATAGAAACAGTTCTTGCTAGCCCTCACATACAATGAAAATTTATATTTATACATGTAGACTTTGAATGTATGCTGTACGAAGTTTTTGTTATTATATTGTTGTCAAATTTTCACCTCCCCTCTCCATAATGATTGAAGCACAAAGGTAACCTCATGAATATTCATCATTTGTTCATGTTTAGTGATAGGTAAAGTTTATTGTAGTTTTCCTAATCCAAATAAGAATTACATAACTTGCTGGGCAATGTCTCAAGAATTATGCATAGGATTCCACAGGAAGAAACTGATGACATTTTACTTCCTGAGAAATTGCGGGGGAGGGATGAACAAATGTAAAAAAAACCATTATTGTGGGACTAAAATCAAGACACTAGTAAAACATGATTGATTTCTAGCAAAGGGGCAAACAGATTTTGTTTCATGACTCTATTTAAATTTTGTACTGAAACTATAGATGTTTGTTTGTTTGTTTGTTTGTTTGTTTGTTTGTTTAATTTGTATCGGGGCCTTTTCAAAGCGACTCCAGGTTTGCTTGCTTGCTTGTTTAAATACATTTCTTTACCACCCATCTGGGAGAAATTCTAAATCTGGTCAGTTTACCTTCATAAAACATGGGAATAAAAAAAAAACAGCATAAATGTTATCCATTATCCAACCAGGTAGCAATGGAATATCCACTTTAGGGGAAATTATTATCTAACTAGCTGGGTACCCAGATTCACCCGGGTTCCTTGTTAGAGGGCAGGCGGAGGTGGTTGTAGGCGATGGCTGCAGTTGCGTGGCCTCTCCCATCACCCCCGATTTTTGCTCGCTGCCGCCACCGGGGATCACCTCCGGCCACCATCAACACACCGGAGGCAAGTTCCTCCCTGCAATTACCCGGCCTGGTGTGTTCCGGCTCCCCTGTCACCCCAGCCAGCTGGGATCCCGCTGAGGGGTAGCACGGGGCATGCTGTGCTGCTGGCACACCCAGTATGCAGGCGGGCAGTGGAGGTGGGGTATCCGCTGGCTGCCGTGGTGGCTCTCTTGGCCACGGTTCGGTTCGTGAGCTGCTGTTCCCCGTCTCCGCCACCGCTATTTTGGGCTTGCCCACATCGTGCACGTGGCCGCATTGAGCGTTCGCTTCTTGGCGTGGCTCATATGCATGCTGCCACACATGTAGCCCCGTCTGGATTGCCATTTGGATCTTGTTGCGGGCACAGACAGTTGCGCAGGTGCACTGCTGTTTTTGACGTGCACACACACGCTCTGCTGTCTTCCCTGGCCATTTTCTACTGGCGGGGGTGGCTATCTGACCCTTTGGGGACCACAAACCCCGATATGTACTGCAGGACCCCTGCTGGGACCCTCTCGCACGCTCAAGGTAGGTACGTGTGAAGTTTCAGTGCAGTCGATACAGGGGTGTGATTTTGTATACAGCACATACAACAATGCACCTCTGTTTTATATATAGTGATTGGCCACAGGGAGGATGACTTTAAAAGCTTCTCTGAAGAAAGTGGCTTTAAGATTATTATTTTTTAATATACCCAGTGAGGGAGGCTGGTTCAGCTCAACAGAAAGACTATTCGCATCTTACTCCCACTTTTTCTTCTCCTCAAAACAAAAACCCTATGTGGACATAATGTACCAAGATACTCCCTAGTAATTACTTCCTTGATGATCTTAATTTTCCTTTCTCTTTCTTGCTGCATTTTAAAGTAATCACCCTTTTTCACCTGTGATGCTACGACCTCACAGCTGGCTCTTTGGGCATTTTGGAATAAAGTAAAGAAAGAAATTTGTTCATATTAACAAATTACTCTTTTTCTTGCCAAGGTTGGGAGAGGCAATTGTAGAATCATTCTGACTAAATACATTTGGTTAGTCTTGTGTCTATGTCACTTCAGTATCTTGAGCTAGATATTGTCCCAATGTAATTTTCTGACAGTGCTTCTCTCTTCTGTTGCAGTGTGGCTCAGAAAAATTATCAACATGTCCTCTCCTTGCTATTTGCCATCCAAGAGATCAATAAGAATCCCAAGCTGTTACCCAACTTGACCCTGGGGTTCTATATCTATGATGACCTGTTTGATTCAGGGAGCACATATGAGACAATTCTGGATCTATTTACACATCAAAGCCACACACCTAATTACAGGTGTGATGAGAGAAAGAACATATTATCTGTTGTGGGAGGGCTCTCCATAAAAAGCTCTATAGCAATGGCTACCATCTTGAGAACTTACAAGATTCCCCAGGTTTGAGAGCATGTATTAAATATAAATGCTATACTCATACTGCTCAATTATACTCTGAGCAAAGCTCCCTTACTTCAGAACAAGCATGCTGAAGAGTGCTTGTGACTTTGTTATGAATTTGTACTGCATATTATACTACTAGCAGAGGTTGCCTGGCGTTGCCGGGCTGTTTTAAATGGTGTTGGAAAGTTTTTGTTGTTGTTGTTAATGTTTGTAAAGAAGAGGTTAGTCTATAATTGAAATTTTTCAAATTTTTATTTATACAATTTTTTGGGGGTGGCCTGTTATAAACTGTGATGAGTTTTGATTGGTGTTTTGGTTTTGTGGATGAAAAAAAGAATAAAGGATGATATACTTTCTCCAAAAAAATTATTTAACCCAATATCTTTAGTATGGTTTTTTTAAAATTGTTGTACCGTAGGTAATAATTTTAAAAATGTGAAAGTACATGTTTTTCATAATAAATGTTTTTAAACTGTGTATTGATGTTTTTGTTTTTTATTTGAGTAAAAATTCAGCACAGGTATTTTTGAATAGTTTTTATTTTATTTTATTGACATCTGTTTTTGATTTGTGTAAAATTGTGATTTTGTGTTATTTGTTTTTACTTGTTCTTTCTCTTGGGGCCTTTTGTGTGGGGCTGTTGTGTCTTTTTGATTTTTTTTTTACTATTGTGGACAGCAAGTGGTGCAGGTAGGGGTTATCTTGTATTTTGACTGTTTTTTCTCTCATGGCCTCTGGGTGGAGCTTCTTTAAGTAGTCTCTTTCTTTATTCATTCCTTTTCCAATCGTTGCCGGGCTTTTTAAAATATTGTTTGTTTTTTAGAAAGGAAAAATGATGAGTCTCTGTAAAGTGTAATAAGTTGTTTATTTTTTACAATGGGTTTTTTTGTAAAAAAAATTTACAATTTTTTTGTAATTGTTTTGTCAGAAATTTGTTTTGTAATTAACTTGTTTGTAAGTTTAAATTGTAATTTTTATAATTTATCTTAGTGTTTTTCAGTTAATTTATCAGAAAAAATATCCTTTTAACTAAATGCAGTAAAAAATGTTATGTGAAAGTCAATGTTTTTAAACTGTGTTTAGATGTGTGTTTTTGTGTGTGTGTGTGTGAAAACTGTAAACATGATTTAATAAATGTTTTAGGAATGTTAGATTATCTCTTAATATTTTGACTGTTTTTTTTTCTCCTGTGTCCTCTGGGTGGTGCTGTTGCACTATTTTTCTTTGACTTTCTTTCTGGTCTGGGCGTCACTTGTATGTAGTCTCTTTCCTCATTTCATTTCCAGATTTTGTGCCGGAAGGTCGTTTGGGTGAGTTTGCTTGTTTTATTTCTGTTGGGGGTTTGTATTGTAATTTTTGGGGGCTGGTGGTGGTGTTTCTGTGTGTTTGGTCTTTGTGTTATTTTTGGGTTAGTTTTTGTTTGTTTTTGGATGTTTTTGGTTGTGGTTTTGGTGTAACTTTTCACTTTATTGTTTATTTTTGGGGTAAGTGAAGGCACCGTGCGGAGATGCGTGCGGTGCCTTTGCTTACTTGGGATTTTTTCACTTTCAAGGGGGGGAGGCAATGATGCCTTCTCCCTCCCTTGCAAGCGAAACACTTCCTCGTAAAGCGCAGCGCTGTCCGGGGCCTTTGCCTTGCGGGGGAATTGTTATGCGTTCAAGGGGAGGAAGGCAATGATGCCTTCACCCCCTCTTGAAAGTGTTGTGGGGGGGGGTTCCTTTCGAAGGCCAGTGGCATTTTTCTCTTGTGGCCTGTGGGGGGATGCGTTGTTGTGTGTGTGTGGCGGGGTCCCCTTTTCGTGACCTGGGCTTGTGGGCTGGGCCATGGGAACCCCAGTGCCGCTGTAGGCGGCGTTGGGTGGGTAGGGTCTTCCCTTCCCATAACCTCAGCGCCGCCTCAGGCGGCGTGTGGGTGGGAGTCTTTCTTTCCCACAGCCTGGCCTTGGTGTCCGGTGCGTGGGAAGGCAAGCGCTGCTTTTCAGGCAGCGTTGGGGTGTGTGTGTCTTCCCTTCCCGCAGGCTAGGCAGCCATGCCGTGTTGCGGGAACCCCAGTGGTGCCTGTATTTTTAGTTTTCATGCGGCAGATTTCTCAGAGTTCTGTGCGCTCATGGCGCGCAGAACTCTGGGGCTTGTATTTTGTGTGTATTTTTCCCTTTGCGTTGGCTTTTTTTCTCTGCGGCTCATTTTTGATTGGCCGCAGTGCCTTTCCCAACCTTCTTTGTGGTTGCGCCTCTCAGCCTGATTGGCTGTGGCTTGGCGCGACGCAAAGAACGTTGGGAAATGAAGTTGTTTCCTTTTTTCGAGTTTGTGGGGCTGTTGCCCCACTGCCGCTTTTCTCAATCCTTTGTTGACCTGCGGACCCAGTCCGCCCGTGTGCACGAAGGGTGAGTGCAGGCAAGTAGGGCCAGGCGTAGGAACCTATAGCAAGTTCCAACGGTTAACCCTTGGTTTTATAGGTTAAGAAGATAGGGAGGAGGTTTTTCAGATTGCCTTCATTTCTACCCGATCATGTATGTAAAAAACAAAGGCATGCCAAACTATGAAGTATGAAGTGTATGTGTAATATACGATTTTTGTCATGAAGGATTTAATGTATTTTGCCTCATCTACAGTACTGTGCAAAGAGTCTTAAGCAACCACCAGCTGTTTTGGAGAAAATTCAATGCATGTTATTGTGGGGAGGTATAACTCAAACTCCAAGCCACCTATACACACCAAAATTGGAGAGAGTCTTCTGCCAGCTCTTATTGCTCCCCAAACCAATCATTGAATTTTCCCCTAACCAGCTGGTAGTGGCTTAAGGCTTTAGCACAATACTGCACTTCATGCCAGAGTTATGGTTACGACATAGGGATTCTGATGAACAATATTGGCAACACTCTAATAAATCAGGACCTTTAAGGTGGATCACAGAGAAACACTATGCTTTTGTTTGCTAACTTATATATTAAAAAAGTACATCGGGAAATGAATATTGTAATTTAAATACAAATGCCACAAATTCAATTGTTTCTGAATGAGTGTCAATTGAGGCAAAACAGAGTGTGCTTGTTACAACTGAAGCCAAAGTAATTATTATCAATGGGACCTCTCAGTCACTGATTTCTTTAATGCTGTTCATTTTCAAACATTTATTTATTTTGTTTAAATACATAGTCTTAATAACAAATAATGGTACAGGACGATAAAGTGTTGTTAAACAATGCTAGAAATGTACACTATGTAAGACAATGGGCTTTCTCTCTCCTAGTTCTAACAAGCCACATTTTCCCCATTAGCTCATTTATGGAGCATCTGGGATTAGAAGAAATGAAAAAATACACTCCCCTGTTTCGTACTGGATGGCACCAGAGGAAAATGTCCAACACACAGGGATAGTCCGGTTGCTTCTATATTTCAAATGGACGTGGGTTGGCCTCATTGTTTCAGATGATGATGATGGAGACAACTTTGTTCAGACCTTGACACCTCTGCTGACCAAAAATAGGATTTGTGTCGCTTTCACAGAAATGGTTGTGGCAATGAACTATCGTCTCTCATTGTTTTCCTTTAGCAAACCACTTTTGAAATTACAAGGAATACTTGTTTCAACTGAAGTCAATGTAATTATTATCAGTGGGACCTCTCAGTCACTGGATTCTTTAATGCTGTTCTTGGAAATATACGAGCTTCACAGAAAAGCTTACATAGGGAAGGTCTGGATCATGCCATCAGAATGGGATGTCACCAATGCAGTTGTTAGCAATAGAGTCTCTACAAAAACTTTCCACGGTGCTTTATCTTTCTCTGTCCACACTGATGAGGTTTCCAGATTCCAGGATTTCCTCTGGAATCTTAACCCTAGTGGGTCACTGATGGATTTTCTCTCTGTGTTCTGGCAAGATGCGTTCCATTGTCAGCTTCCATGCAAATTCTATAAAAATTGTAAAATATGCAGAACCTGTACAGGCAAGGAGAAGCTGGAGAGTCTACCTGGACATGTGCTTGAGATGGAACTTACAGGGGAGAGCTACAGTATCTACAATGCAGTGTATGCTATAGCACAAGCTTTACTCATTGTAAGGCAGAAAACAGTGCGAGATCAAAGGAAATTCTTGGATTTAAATGTTCAGCCTTGGCAGGTAATGACATCTTCCTTATGAATTCCTATATTAATTTGGTACTTCATCACAGGGCCAGCATCAGAAATTTCCGGACCCGGTACGTGCGCCCCTCCACATTTTGGCCATGCCCCTGTGGTTTCCTGCACATGCATGGATTGTTTGCGCATGCGTAGATCAGTGGTTTCCTGGCACCACCACACCCCTGTGGTTTTCTGCTCATGTGTGGTTTGTTTGCACATGCGTAGATCAGTGGTTTCTCGGCACCGCTGGGCCCCCGTCATCTCCGGGCCCAGGATGGGAGTCCTGTTGGTGTCCCCCTTCCTCCCCCTGATGGCAGTCCTGCTTCAAAAATCAGATTTGTGCATGTCTCTGCGCTTTTCATAAGGATGGGATGGTTTTAATCCTTCTTCATTCAGTCATGATTATAATGAAACCTCCATTACCTCCCTTGGACTGCAGTTATTCTTTGGGAGAAAAGATTTCACTGGCATCTCCTTGCCTCTTTTCATTGAGAAGGACATCTTCATTTGGACTATGATAAGGGAGGAAAGCACTAATTATTTCTCCTTGTTGTACTAGCTATACAATTAAAGTTTAAGAAAAATTAATCAAATTTTGTTTGATGGGCAAAAGTACATGATTGCCAGAAAGCCTGCTGGAGATTCAAATACAAAGAACCCCAAACTGAGTTATCTTCTTATTCATCTGTCTTTGTATATATCTGCTTCTCTTTTTAGATGACTTTCTATTTTGATACACAAGATATCTTAGTCACCTGACATGAAAATAAACAGCTTTACACTGAAAACTCAATGGCACTGTAATATTGGGAATTCAGTGACTTAGTGGTTAAGATGCTGAACTTGATGACTGGAAGGTCAGCAGGTCAGCAGTTCAAGACCCGTGGGCAGCACGATGGAATGAGCTCCTATATCTGTCCCAGCTTCTGCTAACAGAACAGTTTGAAAGCAAGAAATTACAAGGAGATAAATAAGTACCACTTCAGTGGGAAGGTAAACAGCATTCTGTGCACTGTGGTGTTGAGTCATGCCTGCCACACGTCCACAGAAATGTCTGCAGATGCAGACAGCACTGGGTCTTTGGCTATAGAGAGATGAACACCAAACCCTAGAATTGGATACAACTGGATTTCAAGCAAGGAAGACCTTTACCTTACTGTAATATTCTTCCCTTGTGTTTGCTTGCCAACTTCTGTTTCAAAAAGAAGGGTAGCTATTAGTCAGATTATCACCTTCCCTTAACCGCAAATTTAAAGAAAGTCACTTTACTCCTCCTCCTTCACCTTCGCTTTTAATATCTAGAAGTCTCTTGTTGAAGCAAAAACAATAGAGTATAGTGGAAATATGAAGACTAACAATGTACTATATCTGAAAAAGTAGGGTAAAATCCACAAGTAATGGAGTGGCTCAAGTGGCTAAGACGCTGACTGGGAGGCGGAAGGTCAGCAGTTCGATTTCCGAGTAGTGCAGGACGGAATGAGCTCCCATCTTTGTCCTTCCTTCCAACCTAGCAGTTCAAAAGCAAGAAATTGCAAGTAGATAAATAGGGACCACTTTGGTGGGAAGGTAACAGCATTCCATGTCTAGTCATGCCTGCCACATGACCACAGAAAAGTCTGCAGAAGCAGACAGCGCTGGCTCTTCGGCTTTGGAACAGAGATGAGCACTAAACCCTAGAGTCGGATACGACTTTACTTTTAAACTAAACTCCAACTGAATTAATGTGACCTTCCAAATAGTCTGCTAGCTCCCCCTGCCCCCACTCCCCCTGCTGTTGAAGTGTGCTTTCATGTATTTTGTTGGCTGTTTCGTCCTGGTGCTCATTATGTGTTACCACTAAAATGCCAGAGTGCCAGAGCACTAAAATTTGTCACCATTAGCCCACTACAAAGTCCTACAAAAAATAAAACTTGGACAAAAAGATGCAAGTACTCACGAGGGAAAACTTGTGCAAAGACATCCAAAGTAAAATTAAGTAAAAGTTTTCTGAAAGTTGGAAAAATTTCTAACAAAAGCAATGCACAATCTGGTCCTTTGGGCAGAACAAATGCTGCATCAATAAGACTGCACAAATCTATCTAGAAAACTTAGGAACATGGCTTTTGCTTTGTAAACTGTGTTGAATTCTCTCCCAATGTAGCTCCACACCACTCTCAGGAACTTGCAGTTCAACAATGGTGCTGGGCATGAAGTCCAGTTTTTTAATGGGAAATTATTGGCCGGTGGCTATGATATCATCAATTGGATAATATTCCCCAATCTATCCTTCAGTAAAGTCAAAATTGGAAAGATTTCACCAACCCAAGAGTTCTTGGTCAAGGAAGAGGTCATTAAGTGGAACAATAAATTTAACCAGGTAAGAATGAACTGGGTATCTTAGAGTGCAAGATGCCCAAGCATCTTTCCAAAGCGCTAAAGAACCTTGGAGTATAATTTATATTAATCCTTTGACTGTTGTTGGACAACCCCTGCTTTTACTAATTATTTGTTTTTACACACAAATAATTGCACACATTCTATGTTTATTGCTAATTTAAATTTGGGATTTATTAAGATTTTGTCATACATAGAGTACAAGCACTGGTACCAGTGGGGAGGTTGTTATTACTAAACGAATTCCCATTCATTTCAGCATGCGAACCTGAACCAACTAATACCCTTTTATTACAGTTAGCAATTCTACAGACATATTCCTTGGTAGACATTAGGAATAGCCTCCTGTCAGTAAACAATGTAAAGAGTCGAATGGCTATCTTAGAAGGTGGCAGACTCATCTTCATTGGCAATTTTTTGACCGAAATCAAAAGGCCATTTTTCAGAGATTTAACTGTGGACTTGGTGACTCTTTTGAGTTCCTTCCAGCTCTACAATACTGTGACTCTACGATCACACAGTATGAATGGGAATATAACTGAAGAATAATTAATACACTAACATGTTTAAGATATTTCATGATGATTCTAGGGCAGGCAGGTGGATGGATAAGATTTTTATTTCAAAGTGTGTTCTTAATTTTAAAAGCTATCACAGTTTGCAAGTTTCTTCAAATTTCAGATAGAAAGTTTGAGATTTTTAAAATTTGCACCATGGCTGTAGCCAGGATTCTAGATTTTTGGGGGGGAGGGGGTAAGGGGGCAAAAAAAATTCCAGGAGGGGCAAAATGTCACACTCACATATATAGCATTGGCACCATGGAGTGGTTGTAGGGGAGGACTGTTAGCTCAGGAGGGTTCCCCCCGCCCCTGGCTAAGGCCCTGATTTGCACGTAGAAGACAAAACTGAGATTGCAGAGATAAAACCTCACAGGTTCATAATGTACTCCTCCCCCCACCCCAATAAACGTCTTGATATTCCAAAGCAAGGGTTTATGAAACTCAAGCAGTCATTCTGACTTTCTTAAAAGCTCTGACGTTAACAGGATTTGGTTTTGTGTGGGCACACATAGGATTCTGCTGCCAAGAATATCTTGCGATAGTTTTATGTTTCAGGCACAAAATATATTTCAAACACCATTTATTCTTTAATAAGAAAATGGAAGAAAATTAATAATTTTGTATATCTTCATGTATGTTTTTTCATATTTAGGCATTGCCTCTCTCCATATGTGTCAAGAGCTGCCAACATGGACACAGTAAGATAGTTAAGGAAGGAAAACCATTTTGTTGTTATAACTGTATTCTATGTCCAGAAAACATGATATCTAACCAAATGGGTAAGTGGCACTAATAATGAAAGCTCTTTTTTTTAATGGTAATTGTGGTTTGAGGAGTGGGGTGGATCTGAGCTGCATATGTAATACAGTAAAATCCCATCTTACATATGCCTCAAGTTACATAAAATTTGACCTACATAGATTTTGTGCTAAAACCATGTCCCGATTTACACGATTTCCTATGGGTTTGCTTCGAGTAACATAACCATTATTTTTCCTATGGGTTTGCTTCGAGTTACATAAAAATTCATTTCCCTATGGGTTTGCTTCGATTTCATAAAAATTTCATTTTTCATATGGGTTTGCTTCGAGTTATGTAAAAAATAATTTTTCATATGGGTTTGCTTCGAGTTACATAAAAAAACTGATTTAAGCAAAAGCCTACGGAACAGACTTTTTCGTAAGTAGGGGGTTTACTGTACATTATTTCCAAAACAAAGCAAAATCCCTTCGAAGCATAAGCATTCTGATGTACTCTTCTTCTTCCTTAATTTCAACTAGGGTTATCCAGACAATTCAATTGAATCTTAAACTAAATTGGGTTGATAAGGATTGATTTAGATCAAGTCCAAAATGAATTGGCTTGGTTTGGTCCGAAAGGAATCTGAATTAGGTGTGGATAGGTCCCAGTTTGTATAGGTTGGGTGATTTAGAGATTACAAGAAAGGTAGGATAAAATGAAATCATATTAGCATAATTACAGCTGCATAAAGTTGATAACATTATCGAGAAGGGCTGGGGGGGGTTTTTTTGGGTTTAAACTATTCCTTATTTCTGTCACACTGGTCCCATGGTTCATGTATAATCTCTCTCATTGTCTGGAAGCTGGACGAGAGAAGAAAGTCCTTAATTGCTCAAAATTGCCACCAACGGTGTAGTCATAATCTGTGTCAGGTCGCTGTTAATTAAATAATTAATTTGTAGTTTCAGGATATGCAACTTTGGGTACGGTTACACAGCTAATTGATCTGCAGCAAAGATGCACCTACGACAGTGATGGTGAACCTTTTAGAGACTGAGTGTCTCTCTCTGTCTGTCTCTAGATGTCCTTAGACCAGTGGTTCACAACTTTGGGTCCCCATATGTTCTTGGACTAAAGCCCCCAGAAATCTTGGCCAACATAGCCAATGTTGAAGGCTTCTGGGAATTTTAGTCTAAGAATATATGGAGAGCCAAGACTGGGACCAACTGCCCTAAAGCAACAGTGCTGACAGACTCCAACCTCTTTTTGAAAAGAAGGAAAGAGCCTTATTGGCAAAGATATGGACTTCCCAGTGTTTTAACACCATCCCATCTCTGTACCACCGGAATTTTTTAAATTGCATTTGGACCTCTTATAATCTGGACTCTGGAGAGTATAACTTGTAAAAATTGAGCCTGCATTTTATATTTCTTTGGAGATATTGCATATAATAGTTTTCTTGGTACAAAAAGGATATTAATACCAAAAATGAGAAATACCTAAGAAGCTTAATTAGCAAAATTATGCCATTTCAACTGAAAATGAAGAGCACAATATGAGCACTGAGCATTAAATGCAATGTTTATCACTTTCAGATGCAGATCACTGTATCGGATGCCCTGAAGATCAATACTCAAACTGGAAGAAAGATAAATGTATTCCCAAGATTATAACTTTCTTGTCTTGCAAAGAACCCTTGGGAGTGATTTTGATTTCGCTCACAGTGTTCTTTGTTTTGATCACATGTCTAGTGATACATATCTATTTGAAGAACTGGAATACTCCCATTGTTAAGGCCAACAACCAGAAGCTCACCTGCCTTCTTCTCAGCTCCATCTTGCTCTGCTATGTGTCTTCCTTGCTCTTTGTAGGCAAACCTGGCAAACTGACCTGCCTTCTCCGACAATCCACTTTTGGTATCATTTTCACAGTTGCAGTTTCATGTGTTTTGGCAAAAACAATCCTCGTTATCTTAGCTTTCCTGAATACCAGGCCAGGCCACAAAATGAGAAAATGGCTTGGGCAAAAAGTGGCAAATGCCATTGTTATTTTCTGTTCCCTTGTTCAAGTATGTCTCTGTCTCACATGGCTCTTCACGTTCCCTCCATTCCCTGATATTGACATGTACTCCCTGGCCAGACAGATCCTAGTGGAATGTAATGAAGGGTCTCTAGTCATGTTCTACAGTGTCCTCAGCTACATGGGCTTTCTGGCTATTGTCAGCTTCACCGTGGCTTTTCTAGCCAGAAAATTGCCCAATGCTTTTAATGAAGCCAAACCGATCACTTTCAGCATGTTGGTGTTCTGCATTGTTTGGCTCTCCTTTATTCCAGCTTATCTAAGCACCAAAGGCAAAAATATCATTGCTATCGAGATTTTTGCCATCTTGGCTTCCAACACTGCTCTCTTGAGTTTCATCTTTCTTCCCAAATGCTACATTATAGTTCTAAGATCTGACTTGAATTCAAGGAAGATTTTAGGAGATAAACGGAGTCCTTAGACCTCCCCTCAACCCCCAAATCATATGATATAAACTATATTTGTTTTTCTGTACAGTAACAGATTTTTCCTTGACTCTAGATACCATATGTGCCAGCTTATAAATCACATCGGAGTAGAAGATGCACACCGTTATTACTAAAATGGCCCACTAGAGGCCACTATATACCATAAATGCTATATTTGCCGGCACACAAGATGCACCCCATTTTTCTGGTGTATTTTAAGGGGGGAAAGTGTGTCCCATACGCCGGCAAATACGGTACTTATTAACTATAAAGCCAATAAAGTCTCTGTTTATATGTTTATTGCAGAATGTGCTTAGGGTTAGAGCAGGAGTGCCCAAACTACAACCCAGAGGTTGGATCCAGCCTATGCACATTCCACCCATGCTGGCCTCACCGCACCCGGAAGCTAAACTAAAATGTGCATGCGCAAAATGCTGCCATAAATGCACCCACGGCTGTTGTAAATGCATTTACGACAGCCTCAGGTGCATTTTACTTTCGCTTCCAGTGAGAGGAACCACATGATCAGCCTGTTGAACCACGTGACCAGCCCACAGACTGAAAAGTTTGGGCACCCCTGGGTTAGAGAGTGGCATGCAAAATATTAAATACAAAACCCGTAGCTACTGACACTGCTGGCTCAAATATTCTAGATCAGTGGTTCCTAATGTGGGGCCCACACCCCACAGGGGAACTTCAGTTCCTAGAATCCTAAGCCAGTATATTGGCCGATCAATGCCTTGGGAAATCGACCGACTTCTGGGAATTGAAGTTCAGAAATCAAAGGGTGGGAAACACTGTTCTAGGCCCCCAAAGCTGTCTGAGGTAGCGTGACACAGCCCTCAGCTTGAACAGGTTGAGAACCCTTGTGCTACAGGATGAAAATGTCAATTAGAAGGATTCCTCCTGTGATAAAACAGAATCTTTTGCAGTTAGAAGTTAGTGAACAATTTAGGCAGGTGATGAAGGGAAGGAAGGAAAATACAGTACTCCTAACTGAAGAGAATTTTCATCCTGGAACTGTACAAAGTGGTATATACAGCAGAGATGTTGAAAAGTGACTTCTTTGGAGTCCAGTTCCAGAATACACTTTGCAGTATGGACACTTCAACATTTTTAAGATTTCTCTTTAATGAAATTTATTATCAATAATCTACTGCTTTACAATATATATCGTAGGGAGATAGTGTTGTTGTTGTTCAAACCCACATTAAGTATTGTTCCAGAAATAAGTACTGACACCCAGCAAATAACCAATTACCTAGCAAGTAAACATCCAACTAGAAACTGCAATTCAGGGAGCACTGTAGGTTTCTGAAATTTTGCAAAATATGAAAAACCATGAGATAACGTGAATACTGTAGTTGTGTCCTAGATCAGTGTTTCCCAACCTTTCATTTTTGGACTTCAATTCCCAGAAGCCTAATTCAACTGATCAGCCAATATACTGACTTTTAGGCTTCTGGGAATTGAAGTCCAAAAACTAAAGGTTGGGGAAGCCTGTTTTGGTGTCTTGCACGGAAGACAAAGAAGGAGTCGCAGTGAGGACTAACACAGGTTTATTGAGTGATGATCAGGATGAACATGTGGTAATGGCGGAGGTACAGCTCATTATATACTGCAGTACATACATTTGAATCTCGTTGCACGGTAGCTTATTGGCTGCTACCGGCGTGACGTCATTCTGAGTCACGCCCATCTTCTCCAGGTGATCCTCGCGCGGGAAAGGTTCCCGCGGCTGCCGGTGATTTGGGGAATGTGAACCATGTGAGCTGAACGCTCGCAGCTGCCCTCTATAGGCAGCTTACTCGCGTTCCTTAACAGCTGAGCTACATTGTAATTGTGGTCAGGTTACATTCAAAGATTTCTTAAAGCAACATTGTACATACATAACACCTGTCCTAGAAGCAATTTGGTATCTGGTCTCCTGAAATGGGAGGCAATACCAAGTACCACTCTTTTATTACATTTCAAACTGCAATGGCATACCAGGGCTTCTCAACCTTGGGCCCCCAGATGTTCTTGGACTTCAATTCCCAGGAACCCTGATCAGCAGGTGTGCTAGCTTGGGCTTCTGGGAACTGAAGTCCAAGAACAGCTGGAGGACCACAGATGAGAAACCCTAATGTAGACATCACAAGCACATTGGAAGAAAAGCAGAATATTCTAGTGTCATATTTAGTATGAAAGCTGAGCAAGATGAGCCGGAATTTTTGGCAACCATTGGACATGAGATTACAACCATTTAGCAAGCTGCAGTTTTCTTTCTGATTCACCTTCCAATTCAGAAAATGAGTCAACTACGGTGCCATTTCTTTAATAAAGATCTGATGGGGGGAGAGGAATTGTACAGTGGTACCTCGCTTAAGAAGCATAATGCGTTTCCACAGGATTGCTCTTTAAGCGAAACACCACTGTAAGTGATCAATTGTGACTTCTGGTGGGGGGATTGTAAACCCCGATTTAGTTGTTAAGCGAGTTTTTGGTTGGGTTTAGTTGTTAAGCGAAGCGATCATTCAGAGAAAATTCTTGCTCTTTAAGTGAGTCTCTAAGCGAGGCACTCTTTATGTGAGGTTCTACTGTAAATTTCCATAAGATATTTTCTGATGAAAATTAATTTAAATAATTTCCTCAGCCCTTCTCAATAATCAAAAATAGGAAATATCTGTGGCCATGCCCTTTTAATGTTCTTATTAATCAAGGTAAAGGTGCATGAATGTGGACTCCACTGACCCAATGACTTGTGTTTGTGTCATTTGGAGCTGACCTCCATTTGAGATTATCCTTCCTGCTATGTATTCTTATCCAATAAACAGTATATGCACAATTCTATATGTATAATTTATATGAAGACTTTTCTCTTTACTCTAGGATTTCTCACTCTTGGGCCCCCAGATGTTCTTGAAATTCAATTCCCAGAAGACCTGAACAGAACCTGTGTGTTGACTTGGGCTTCTGGTAATTGAAGTCCAAGAATAACTGTAAGATCAAGGTTAAGAAACCCTACTTTACTCTTTTTAAGTAACAATCCACTGCTAATGGCAAAACACAAGGAATAGAAAGAGTGGAAAAAATTGACTATTTGGGGAGTACGTTAAATGAAAATTGGAATCCTGAGGTAATTAAAATACAAATAGAAAAAGCAAGATCCACCTTCATAAAAACGTGACACTTGTTATGCAGTAGAGATCTAACTCTCACTACAAAAATCCAAATAGTGAGATGTTACATAATTCCAGTGTTGCTATATGGAGTTGAAGCTTGGACATTGACTAATAAGAACATAAGAACAGCCTTGCTGGAACAGGCCACAGCCCATCAAGTCCAGCATTCTGTCTCACACAGTAGCTCACCATTTCCTTCAGGGTATTCCCAAGGAGATGCCTTCACCTGCTTAAGATTCCCTGGAAATGGCATTGAGAGAAATCCTGCCTATCTCTCCAACCCCAAGGTTGTCCTTAAGTATCCATAATTATAGCCATTGATACCCTTGTCCTCCATGAACTTGTCTAATCCTTTCTTAAAGCTGTCAAGACTGACAGCTGACACCACTTCTTCTGGCAGGGAATTCCATAGACCAGTAATCCTCTGGGTGAAAAAGTACTTTCTCTTATTTGTTTGAGAACTAGTACCCAAAAGTTTCATCGAGTGTCCCCTAGTTCTAGTGTTGTGCGATAGGGAAAAGTTTTTCCTTATCTACTTTGTCCACACCGTGCATGATTTTAGAAACTTCAATCAGGTCACCTCTTAGACGCCGTCGTTCAAGAGTGAAAAGGCCCAACCGTTGCAGCCTCAGATGGTAAGGAAGGTGTTCCAGTCCCCTAATTATTCTGGTTGCCCTCCTCTGCACTTTTTCCAACTCCATAATATCCTTCTGGAGGTATGGCGACCAGAACTGTACACAGTATTCCAGATGGGGCCTCACCATAGATTTAAAAAGAGGCAAAATGACACTTGCTGACTTATTTTCTATACCCTTCCTAATGATCCCTAGCATTGAAAAGAGCATTGACTAAAGCATCTGAAAAGAGAATCAAAGCTTTTGAAATGTGGATCTACAAATGGCTGCTAAGGATATCATGGGTTGACCATGTAACTAATGAAGAAGTATTGTGCCGAGTGGATAAAGAAAGAACTCTTTAAGAGCATCAAGCAAAGAAAGCTCCAATACCGTGGCCATATCATGAGGAACATAAAGTATAGAATACTCCAACTTGCTCGGCAAGGAAAAATCCCTGGGAAGAGAGGCCCTGGATGTAGATGGACTTCATGGCTGAAGAACCCGAGAAGCTGGTGTGGCATGTCCTCGGAAGAACTGTTCTGAGGAGATAAGAACAGGAAAACTATCGCCATGATGACAGCCAGTATCTGGAACGGATACGGCAGCTGAAGAAGAATCTACTACAAATCCCACCTCACACCTCAATGTGGTACAGCGGTGACCCTGGCAGTCCAACAGCTATGGTGGCAGGTGTGTATTCCCCTGGCAGGTTCAACAATGCCACAAAGGTGTCAGCTAGCGGTCCAGAACAGTTTTCCATTCTGGAACCGAAGGTCAGCTATGTGGAGTTTAATACTCAGGCAATGCACCTGGCCAGTTCATTGCTCTAACACAGCCAACTTCGACATGAGCCCACCAAGCTGTGTTGTCATATTTAAAATGGTTAGAGCATCGAAAACACAGGCCTCCATCCCTCATGTGCCATTGGACCCTGCTATGGTAGCGGTAGGATCTCCTAATGGCAAGAGCCCACTAACATTTCATGAGAGATGATGCTTCGATCCGCCACATCGAACTAGACATGTGAAGTACGGATCAACCAAGCATGTAAGTAAGTAACAATAATTTTGTTTTCTAAATCACCCATAAAATGCATACGCGACACCATTAGCATACCATTTGCTTCGTAGGCCAACTTTTCTGTGGTCAACAAACAAACAACAGTAGCTTCCATTCTTCAAATTTGTTTCCGTGAGAAAGGCTAAATAGGAAGCTTGCTTGCTCAATGCTAGACCACTTCAACACTGAGATACTCTGATTTGTTAGACAATGAGTTTTTGAAAATCAACCAGACATAATTTTCAGTCACAAAGTGTATTCTGCACAAGTATAGAAGATAACATTGATAGAAACAATCAAGTATCTTATTTTACTTTTTCTAAGTTATAGACTATAAAGCTGGAAAAAGAGATAATATCAGATTTTCTCTGAACATTTCCAAGTTTTGGGGAGCAGGAACTGAACAAAGGAGGATTCTGCTACTTGCCATACCCCAGAAATAACAAAGGGGGAATCAAACACAAAAGTATTTGTAGAACACAACTAAATTTAACTTAACAAATGTTTTAAAGCTTTTTAAAAACATTCTTTATTGCACATTTAAATCATACCTTTCCTCCATGCAGTTCAGAATAATATAATCTCATTTCCTAAAACCTCATCATAATCTTCACAATACATCTCTTGTATATGTTAAACAGAGGGACTGATTGGCTCAAGATCTTCTACGTTTCTGCAAATCCTGGTCCAATACATTGAAATACTAAGGCTATACTGGTTTATTATAGAGTACACAACCTGTCCATTCATGGGACCTGGTTAGTAAACAGGCCCAGTTTTGTCATATCTTGCACTTATCACCATTTTATTTTATTTATTTAAATTTAAATTTTTATGCTGCCCAATCAGGTAAACCCGACTCTGGGCGGCTCACAAGTTAAAACATACATAAAAAACAGTTGAGCCATTAAAACCCAACATACCCACCCAGCTATCCCATTTATCATTAAAAGACTACCCACGTAAAAAACTGCCTGCAGTTTTTTCACATCCTGCTTCTCCTCTAAGAAGCTCAATGCATAGCTCCTCACTTGCCCACTTTGTCTTCATAACAGTCAGGTCAGAAACCAAGAGCTATAGGTTTAAGGTCCCTTTTGGTAAGTTTCATGCTTGAGTGGGCAATAGAACCCATATGTGCTGAGCGACAATCCAACACCCTAATCCATAACTCAATGGACCTCATGGGACTTTGGAGTTGAATCTTACAATTCCCCATAAGTTGATTGTAATAATAAGGCACAAATCAAGGCTGCCATTTCCTGTTACTAACCAGGATTGGACAGACGTAAAGGTGTTGCTCCTCAATTCAGAATATACTCTTGCAGTGCATCTGATATATATCAACCCACCCCAAAACTCTCCAGGTGAAAAATCCTTCCTAGAACATCTGCATCATGATTGCCCTTATAGGATAACACATTTATCAGCACTACGGGGTGGAGGGCTAGCCTGAGGAGAAGAATCATATGATGTCTGCTTTCTCAGCAAAGGAACAGAACGGGAGCCAGCTTGTTTGAAAACTGTGGGTGCGACATCCATTTTGTCAGAAACGTCAAAATCTATACTGATTCCTGAAGGATCATTAGAAGGTTGATGGAATGAGCTGGTGGTGGAAACTACAGAGTGAAGTGGCGAGTTTGACGGGCATGTGGTTGACATGGTTACAGCAGCACTCACACTGGTGTATGATTGGCAATGGACAAATGACTGAGGCTCAGAGGACAGAACCTCAGAAACACTGGTGGTGGTACTGGATAAAGGATGCAAAGGCTGGTGATGTTGGCTGGTGGTGAGCTCTAAAAAGGAAGAACATGATGGTCTTGTCCCTGATGTCGACATGGCAGTGCTTCTACTAGTAGGCTGTGGCTGATTCCTGAGGGCCAGAGGCTCTAAAGGTGGGTAAGATCTCTCTTTTACATTTGAGGAAGCATAGGATTGCGGTAGGGATCCACTGGTGGGAGAAAGAAAACTGAGGGACAACGTATTTGATGCGGTTACAAGAGACTCTGCATCCTTACATTGTCTTGGATCTCTGGCTAATGAGAGCTCAGAAGTTACTCTTTTCAAAGCTCCATCCGGAAGCTTCTCTTCTGCCACAGAAAGGGAAACACCTTGCTGTCTATCCTGCAATGGGTGGTTAGAGCATTCTAGTTGACCGACCATCTCGGATTTGGGTGACCTGAAGCTGGCGGCGTTTTGGAAAGGTGAAGAAACAAGAGGATGCCCTGCAGAAGAAAGGCCAGCAGAACATTGCAGGGTTCCGGGAAGTATCTGCATCTGAGAAATGGTATTTGGCTGCAGGACAGCCTGATTACAGGTCCACTGTTCTGTACTGTGAGGAGATGTCATCTGAGCTAGTTTTCTTGGGGCAACAGCTGGGACATAAAGGTGACTCTGCAGTTGGATTCCAGAATGGTTTCCTGGGGCTGGAGAGAGTGGTGTTGGGTAGATATTGGGAATGATTGGAACTGCAGGAAGGAATGTGGTAGGTTGGTACACTACTGGCTGTGCCCGTAAATCAAAATTGGTGGGAACTTGTTGAAAGGCTGAAGGCACAGGGGTGCTATTATGCGGTCTAGTCAAAACCGTGGGCTTTGGAAGAAGGCCACTATGCTTAAAATGTTCATTCAACCTTACGTCTTGAGAATCTATAGGGAAAATGAGGGGCTGAGGAGGGAAAGGGATGCATGCTGGCTTGAGGCCGGTGCTCACATACCCTTGTGTACATTTTGCTGGTGTAGGTGATTTCTGAAGGAGAGAAGGGTGAGGTGGAGGCTTAGGCATCACTGCAGTCTTTTGGGTTGCAGGCAGACTAGTTGTAGGCAAAGATTTGCCAGGTTCTACTCTAGCTATCCTCACTCCAAACAAATCAGGCTGACCTGAAATATCTTCTGTACTGACCCTGGCCCTCTGGTGCTCTTGCCAGGGATTTGTGGTCTTCAGGGCTCTAGGTCTTTGTTCTCCTGGGAGGATGCAGGGTTCCTTAACATCTGGCATTCTGTACTCTGGTGCCTGGAACGGAATGGGACAGTGCTGAGGCATCCCCGGGGCCTTAGAGACGGGATTAGGCTTGAGTGCCACTGTAGGTTCAGTCACTGTTGTAGCTGGGGGCAACGTGCAGCCAGGAACCATGGAGGTTTCATCCACTGTGGAAGAGACAGCCTGACCTGAAAAGGCAGAAAAATGATTACTGTTGGGAGAGATGGATCTCCAGAATATTGATTTACAAATACGAGAGAAGCAGATGTTGAGGAAGTCCTTTCCTGAAGCTTTCTACACAGCGTGGTCTCCTCAAAGAATCCGTGTGTAGGCAGCCCTCACGGCTAGAGCAAGGAACTGCAATGGTTTTGTTCCTCAAAATGTTATTAAATGATAAAATGATTCCAAATGAAAATCCGGAGAAGTGGGTTTTTTTTTGTCTACGGTTCCAATAATACCCCCTAAGTAAGGTTATCCTGGCACATCTTTGCTGTTCTACTTGCCACAAGCAAGCCTGGCTCACTCTCAGTACTTAAGAAGGACTCTATGGTCCCAAATAAAACAGAACTACCATGCTAATTCTGTTAACCAACAAATTCTGCACATTCCACCATTGCCTCACCAAATTACATATGGCTTCAACTCCTTGTTCCTAAATGTAGAGAGAGTAGGAGCTGCTTTCTTCCTCCCAGACGAGCCTATCGGTAACATTTTCAATCCTCAATGAAAATATTTGTGAAGATGGGAAATAACAGTGTTTGTGTACTGGATTCAGGAATAATCCAAGGCCGGCATAGGGCCCGCAGCACCATTTCATGTGCCACCCCCACCCACCCACCGCCTCCACCACACCAGGAAGTACCATATGGTGGAGGAAGGGCAGAATGGCTGTCTGGCTCCTGAAGCTATCTGAGGGAGCATGACCCGGCTCCCGGCTTTAAAAGGTTGGGAACTCCTGTTCTAGGGACACAGAAACAGCCAAAATTACCATAAGTAGCTTTGTGAAACTTGTAAGGTAAATGTAAAAGGTTGCTCTTGCTTGAAATCCAATCGTATCCAACTCTAGGGTTCAGTGCTCATCTCTGTTTACAGCCAAAGAGCCAGCACTGTTTGCATCTTCAGATGTTTCTGTGGACATGTGGCAGGCATGCCTAGACACCGGAGTGCACGCAACGTGGTTTACCTTCCCACCAAAGTGGTACCTATTTATCTACTTGCAATTTTTTGCTTTTGAACTGCTAGGTTGGCAGGAGCTGGGACAGAGACTTGAACTTCAAGTTCAGCGTCTTAACCACTTGAGCCACCGCAGTAGACATGTATTTTGCTCAAAACCTTGCATTTTGCACAAAACCATGTATTTTCTGCAAACTACAAAGTTTTTCAGACAAAATTAATTTTTAATGCAAAGTACACATTTTTGCACAAAAAGCTCATGTTTCTGCTTTTGCTGCTAAATATAAATACAGTACCATCATCTGAATGAGCCTAAAACTACACATCAGTTGACAATGCTTTCAACACTCAGTATATTGAGGCGTCGATATTCCATTAAGCATGAGATAATCTACAAATACACATTACACTGCATGTGACAATACTCACCAGTTTTTACTGGTGATGCTGATGATACAGGCAGCAGCAGCGTTTGGACTCCACAGCCTTTCAGATGAACAACATCTGGCATCTCCAGCAGAAGTTGTTTGACCGAAGAAGCATTGCCCAGCGGCAGATACTGCTGATACATCGCACTGTATGCACTGCGGAAGTGAAACAATGACATGCCTTCTGGATGTGCGGCCAGGATATGGGCCACCTGCTGCTTTAGTTCTAGATCCTTTGAGGGTGGATCCTCTGTCAAGCTGGATTTCCTTGGTGGCCCAGCAACCCACTTATAGGAGACCCTGTCAGATGGTGAAGCACTTGGTTGCTGGACTGGGATGGGGCAGAGAAGCTCAGAAGAAGCCAAAACCTTGGGAGATGAAGTACTGCAGGCTTTCTCCAAGGATGGAGACCATGGCATAGACACGCTAGTGTGGAGCCTGGTGTCTACTTCTCCAGACATAGAAGCAGCAGGAACAGGCAAGCTCTGGTCCTGAGGTTTACTTACAGAGGTATCACAGAAGGGGTTCAAAGACTTAGTGTTGTCACCAAAGCCTAGGAAAAGAAAATCACATTGATACTGAAGAAATCAATCAAAAGGGAGCCCATATTTGTTTTTACAAAATAATGATAGACCACCTTTCTAATTAAAGGCATCAATCTAACTGATTGCCCCCAGCTAAACCATTTCAAATTGAAAGATTGTCCCAAATGCTGATTCACCATTCAGTAATGAATGAATTAAATTGGGCTTCTTCTAGCTGAGATCAGAAACAAGATTTAGCAAAGGAATCACAGTTATATACCGCCCCATAGCACTTAGTGCACACTCTGGGCGGTTCACAAATTACCCTATTTGCTCCCGTATAAGACCCACTTTTAAAGGTAAAGGCTTCCCTTGCTTGAAAGCCAGTCGTATCCGACTCCAGGGTTCAGTGTTCATCTCTGTTTCTAAGCCGAAGAGCCAGCGCTGTCTGCTTCTGCAGACATTTCCGTGGTCATGTGACAGGCATGACTAGACACCGGAGCGCACGGAACACTGTTTTACCTTCCCACCGAAGTGGTCCCTATTTATCTACTTGCAATTGTCTTGCTTTCAAACTGCTAGGTTGGCAGGAGCTGTGACAAAGACGGGAGCTCACTCCGTCCTGCAATACTCGGGAATCGAACAGCTGACCTTCCGCCTCCCAGTCAGCGTCTTAGCCACTTCAGCAACTGCAGTCATCCTTTTAAATCCTTAAAATACACTAGAAAAGTGGAGTGCATCTAGCACTGTATATAGTGCCCTATTATGGACTATTTTGGTAATAACAGGGTGCATCTTATGCTCTGATGTGTCTTATATGCTGGCAAATATGGTAATTAGCATTTTGACCCCAACATGCTGGGTACTCATTTTACCAACATTGGAAGGATAGATGTCAGTTCATTCTTATGGGAAACCACAGTTCGGTTTAAGGACAAACCAGTGGGACAGATTAGGTCTGTAAAGTGGGGATTCACTGTAATACAAGGATGCTCTGACTAACACACAGCTCTCAAGAAATGGAAGAGAGAGGCTCAGTGTTGGGACAAATCAGTTCACTGGAAAACAGGATTTTCATTCCAGATTTCTACCAGTTCAGAGGTGGGGATCAGATTAATTCACTGCACTAATTAACCCAACATCAAGGATAGCTGAATGTAAACGTAAATCACAGCTGCTAAATAATTCATAACTAAAACATCATATAAAAGTGATTTCTACAGTGTCCCAGTTTTATGTCTAAGTGAAGTGGACTTCATCCATTCTTCTTCTTCCGTGTCTAGGTCAGACATGAAACTGCCAAAATGAAGGCATCTTTTGGTGAGTTTACTACGCAGTTCCTTTCGCCTGACCTAGTGTGAGAAAGATTAGCTGGCAACAGGTTGCTGTAACCAGGGTATGTATGAGAGTGGTTCAAAAACACCACAATCTTCAAGGAGGCTCTTTCTGTGTACCCCGACTTCATCACTGAAAACTCAACATTAAAATATAGTCTTTAAGATGCCACAAAGTTTTATCTTTGGCTTTTAATTTTTTAATGTTTCTTGTCTGATGTGCCTGCACAGAATAATACAGCTACGATTATGAAATGCACAATAACAATGCCTTAATTTTATTTATGGTATATGTATATTCTAATATTCTCCTGGAACGTTCTGCTTTTTCTTTGTACTCAAGATCATGCGCGGCTCCAGAAAATACAGGAACTATTCTGGCCAGGGCGTGCATGCACAGAACCCCTATGCGCATGCGCAGAGCCCATTTGCGATGGGCGTGCATGCGCAGTAACCCCTTTCCCCACCGTTTAAATGTGGGGTGGCGGCAGGAAAGGGGAAGAACGAGTGCCAAAATATGGGAAATCCTGGCCAATACAGGATACTTGACAGATATGCTCAATATGGTCTCCCTAGTTCTCCATCTCCCAGATCATAATCTAAGTCTCTAACCTCTACACTGCAAAGACTTTACCAGATGTTGAGAGCAGCAGGAAGATTGAAAACCTGGTGGAGTACTGCCTTTATAACCACCTTGCAGAACTCCGATTTGCTACTCTTTGCAAATAACTGTTAGACTAGAACAGAGATTCTCAACCTGCTGCCCATGGGCTGGATGCAGCCCACAGCACCATTTCATGTGGCCCCCACTGCCTCCAGAACACCAGGAAGTGCTATGTGGTGGAGGAAGGGCAAAATGGCCATCCGGCCCCTGAAGCCCACGGCTTTAAAAGGTTGAGAACTCCTGGACTAGATGAAATTTATTGGCATTTAGTAGCGTTCTTCTCATTTTTCCCTGTAACTCTGAAGTCACAAGCTCTTTTGTTTTTGTAATTTTGGCCTCATTTCTGCATATAAGATCACTTCTCAACCCCATTCCTGTACCTGCATTAAGTTGTACAACACATTTGAGCTGATTCTGCCGGTACTGGATCTTTAGCTCTGGCATCTTGTCCTCTAAGAACTCAAGTGTGTCCTTGTAACCTTGGTTAATGCTGAATTTCTCCAGATCAATTCCATCACTTTGTAGCAAAAAATTCTGTAGGTTCTGAATCTTCAGGCCATCCTTGTACTTGCCCAGGAGGTTTGTAAGTGCCATCAAGACATCAGACAGACCTGTAGAATAATGCAAATGACAACTCAAGGTTTGATTCAAAACTAGAATCCTCCACCTATCTTGGCTGGAGCTGATGAAAGACTAGTCTGAACATTAAAAAAACACACAGTTCGCCAACCATGAAACTAACTGGTTTTTTTTATATAAAAAAAGACCTGGCCCAATGTCTGACACTTGATACAGAAGACTGCTTGAGACAACTGCCACAATCCATGGCACAACATGTATGTTACCTGACTACACCTTTCAGTAGCAAACAGGTCTGCAGACAGAACATTGAATGAATTCCTGTCTTAATTGTCTTAATTCCGCAAAGTACTGATCAGCAAATGTACTGACTTAGGCTTATCAGAAACAAAGTCCTCCTGTGGGGCCTGGGCCCCACATTAGGAAACACTGATCTAGAGCCAGTTTGTTCTCACTTCTTGCTCAAGATGGAAGACTTTCGGTTTCCGAATCCTTCTTGTTTACCTAATCTTTCAGATGGCATCATGGCTACTTGCTCGCAATTAGATAAATCACATTACAGGTCTTAGAAGTGAGGTTGCATTTAATAAAGTTCAGTCAGTCTCATTGCCAGGAAAAGTGACCGTCTCTCTGAGAAACAAAATCTCTGTAACCAGCTCCTTATTTAGGTACTTGTTAATTAATTTATAATATTTATTTGCTTCTTGATTTGATAAGATCTCCACAGTCACAAAGAATATTAAAAACTTAAAAGATGCCAAACAGGTCATGTATTATCATCTGGCTATGTCAACAAAAAACATTTAAAACTGATCAGCCTCAGAATAGCAGGAGACAACAATTCTACTCAGTGCATGTCTCAGCATAATTCAGAATATCACAGTCTTACCTAGTGTATGCCTTGCAGGTTCTTCTAAGCAGTTCTGGATATCAGTAGAGGCAGAAAACGTAACTGTACGAAAAGATGTTACCAAAGGAAACATTAGAAATAAACTAATATGTTTCATAATAATTCTCAATAACTCTCAATTAATATGTTATAATAATATTAATGAATTAAAGCATAAACAAAAATCGTATCAACAAAAGTTCGCAGAATATATTCTAACTATCAACAGGCAGCCTATTTTACTATGCCTGTAAGCTACTTGAGTTTGGTATAACACAGTTGGACCTGTTCTCCCGGTATTGGATCTTTAGCACTGGCAGCTGGGACTCCAAGAACTCCAGTGTGTCCTTGTAACCTTGGCTAATGCTGAATTTCTCCAGATCAACTCCATCCTCAGCCAACGGGAATTCCTGGAGTTTCTTAATTCTCAAGTCCAAACTGTAGTTGGCTAGAAAGCTAGTAAGTGCTTCCAAGACATCAGCCAGACCTATTGTATAATGTAAATCACAGGTCAAGGTTTGCTTTAAAATAGAATCCCCTCCTACGTTGGGTGAACGCTGCAGTCCACGAACATATGGGAGGACAAAGTTCCCCACCCAAGAGACACACTGGTTTTAGATCTCTTTCCTCAGTTTATGTTTGGATCTCCATTTTGCCTACTTGAGTGTGACAGATATTCTGCTAAAGATAATGGTCACCCTTGCTTAAAAGCCAGTCGTATCCGACTCTAGGGTTCAGTGCTCATCTCTGTTTATAGCCAAAGAGCCAGTGCTGTCCGTGTTTGCAGACGTTTCCGTGGACATGTGGCAGGCATAACCAGACACCGGAGTGCACAAAATGTTGTTTAGCTTTCCACCGAAGCAGTACCTATTTATCTACATTGGACAGAGATAGCAGCTGATTCCGTCATGCAGTACACGGGTCTCGAACTGCTGACCTGCTGAACTTAGCAAATTCAATTCAATTCAATTCAAAATTAATTTATACCCCGCCTTTCTCTGACCGAGGCCGACTCAAGGGAACTTACCAAAACTCAACACCTACTGCCCAAGAGCTGACACAGAACACAGTTCCAGACAACAGTGTACTAGTGTGCTGACCTACCCCAGCGGGCACGGTCGCTGCACAGCGTTGCTACACAAAGAGTCTATTCAAGGAGAGTCCAAATAGCAAAGTCCAAAAAGCAAGTTGAGGTCTGGTTACCAGTTCAAGCAAGCATCTAATGCAAAGGATGACCAAGGGGCATCCTTAGGATTGGCAGAGATGTCAGGGTCACGGCAGGCAGGTCAGGGTCTAGGCAGGCTATCCGAAGCCAAGCAAGGTGTCAGTCTTTGCACTGAAGAATTGTACCAACGCTGGAATGCTACAGCAAGCTTGCTTAAAAGCCTCCCAGCTAATTGTTATCATCTGGGAGCCTTCTCTGGTACTTAGTTCTAGCTTGCTTGCATTGCAGGTGTAGCTCTTTTCTGAATCTTTCCCTGACTGAGGGCTGATCACTGTCAGACTTCTGATCTGACAAGTCATCTGCCTGGGGAAACAGAGTTGGGCCAGAAGCAGGCTGAGATTCCTGGCTCAGGACATTCTCACGTTTGGGTGCAGGCAGAACTGGGCTGGGCATAGGAAGTGCTTCCTGATCCAGGTCATCTTTGGAGTCTGAGGAGGACCGAATCACAACAACTATGCTGAGTTTTTTTTAAAAAAAAACCTCACCAGATACTGCAATGGGACGCTTCTACCTTATACACTTACCTAACTGTTGTTCTGCTTCTTCCTCATCTATCTGTGCTTGGTCTCTTGCCCAGAATCCTTCACAGTTAACTGCAACCTTACTTTGCTTCTTTTCAGATGAATTTTGGATCAGGGACTGTGATTTGTTGGTTGGTTGCTTCAAATCAGAGGAGACAGGGGCATCGAACTGGGTTGGAATGGAGCTGTGGAAAGGCGGGAGAGCTGTAATCCAGGAGGAAAAAAAATATTTATTACAATAAAAAGAATGTGGGAACTAGCATACAGAATATAGAGATTTGTGATGCAGACTGTTCAATATTATATCCCACATTCAGAAAGCTGATAATAAGAGAACCTTCAAGTACATTTCAGATTTGCGGGCACGTTTTATTCTGCATGTCAGGTGGTTAAAGCCAAAGTTCACACACACAAAAATTTGAAATCAAAGCCATGAATACCTTTATATACTGATGTAAATAGGTAAAAGTCACCCTTGCTCAAAAGCCAGTCGGATCTGACTCTAGGGTTTAGTGCTCATGTTTACAGCCAAAGAGCCAGCACTGTCTGCCTCTGCAGATGTTTCCATGGACATGTGGTGGGCATGACTAGACAATGGAGTGCACAGAATGCTGTTTACCCTCCCATCGAGGTGGTACTTATTTATCTACTTGCAATTTCTTGCTTTCAAACTGCAAGGTTGGCAGGAGCTAGGACAGAGACGGGAGCTCACTCCATCGTGCAGCACTCGAGTCTCAAACTACTGACCTGCTGGCCTTCCAGTCATTAAGTTCAACGTCTTAATCATTGGAGGAAGTGCAGTCCCTTGCAAGGGGCTTACATGCAGTCAAAAAGGAAAGTACCACCCCCTGCTGGTTTACAGAGAGAGGGAAGAAGACAAAGTGGTCTTTCAGGAGGGCTGTTGATATTGTGAGGAAAAATGTATTAAATCAAACATATATTCATCAATTACCAACTAATTTGCTGTGTTTAATATTAGGTTCAACTGCATTAATTTGCTCAGTTGAGTTGTAAAGTTGGGAGCGTGCTGGTAACACTTGAGCAATGATGATGGTTGACTTGTCCGGAATGGAAAGAGGAACTTGTTGGAAAACAGAGTCCAAGGAGAGAAACCACAAGATGAACTTTTGAAAAAGAGAAGTTCAATGATGCCTTAAGATAAGTTAAACTATATAGCCTATTTGCTTTCTGTATTGCTTTGCCTTTGAGCTTAAAGAGGCTTTGTGAGTTTCTCATTGCTCAGACTTTCTGTGCATAGTCTTAATTAAAGAAACCTGTTGGAGAGCAGCTTTATTATTGGTACTTTGCAAATGTTCTAACACAGGGGTGCCCAGGCTGGATCCAGCCCACCGAGCCAAACATACGGCCCGCACAGCTTGCAGAAGCAGAAGTAAAATACGCTTGCGGGTACATTTACAGTAGCATTTTAAGTATGCGTGAGCACGTTTTACTTTCGCTTCTGGTGGGAGGAACCATGAGATCAACCCACTGAACCACATGACCTGACCGCGGCCTGAAAAGTTTGGGCACCCTTGTTCCATCTCATCTCCTTCTGTTGCTTTATCAGAATAACATTGTATAAAAATATGCAAGCAAGAGAGGGCACATCTCTTCATTTTCCCTACCAACTATCTTACACGCATCCTTTCTGTCCTTACCAAACCAGCAGTATCTCTTTGGGTACTAATGCCGGAGTCTGCCCAATGCCACAACAAAATCTGAATTATTATTGGAAGCAAACGGGCTCAACAGCAGTAGCTATTCTGATTTCCTACCCTCAGCCACTTCAATGCCCAAGACATATCAAAAATTAATAGGATTTGGACAGATGATTGCATAGGGATACTTTTGTAAATCTTTGGTTCAGAATTCTAAGCTCTCTGGAAACTCTTGGACCAAGCTAAAGAGTTCTGATCTGTATGTATGTCATCAACATTTAAATCAGTTATAGCACGTGGAGATCATTACACCAAGATGTTTTAGACTCTTCTTCCAGAAAGAGACCAGTGCCTGCTGCTTTGAAGGCAAGGGCAGCTATTTTTTCATTTGTAAACATTCTTAGTAATTAATTCAGTGATGATTTGATCCTGTTGCTGACAAAAGAATGGCCCCCTGAGAACAGCACATATCTTGAGATCCAGTCTGAATCTCTAGCAGGGATTCTCAACCTGCGGCCCACAGGCTGGATGCACCATTTCATGTGGCCCCCTACTGGTTTCACCACACCAGGAAGTGTCATGTGGTGGAGGAAGGGCAAAATGGACAATGCTGTCTGAGGGAGCGTGACCCGGTCCCCAGCTTTAAAAGGTTGAGAACTCCTGATCTATAGTATGTTTATATTGAAGAATATGAAAAAGGAGATGATCTATTTCAGAAGCCAAACTTCTGGTAAAGGAAAAGTTCACCTTTGCTCAAAAGCCAGTCGTATCTGATTCTAGGGTTCAGTGCTCATCTCTGTTTATAGCCAAAGAGCCAATACTGTGTGTGTCTGCAGATTTTTTTGTGGACATATGGCAGGCATGACTAGACACCAGAGTGCACAGAATGCTGTTTACCTTCCCACTGAAGTGGTCCCTATTTATCTACTTGCAATTTCTTGCTTTCAAACTGCTTGGTAGGCAGGAGCCGGGACAGACGACAGGCGCTCACTCCGTTGAGCAGTACTCATGTCTCGAACTGCTGACCTGCCAACTATCCAGTCATCAAGTTCAGCATCTTAACCACTTGAGCCACTGCAGTCCCTCGAACAAGATGTATATACATATTCACTTTCATTTGTGGACACACATGTGTAATCTCAAGTCTCTTCTCACTACCTTAATGCTTAAAAAGGAACGCATTCAATGTCTAAGAGTCACAGAAACATCTTACCTGGCCTTGTTTCCATTAGCTTGTGTGGGATAAAGTTTGTCTCAGCAGAAAGCAGGGTCTTTTTGGCACCATCACCAAGTGGCAAGTGGATAGGGTCAAGCTGAACTACAGATTCATGAGGATGCTTGTCATTTGTGAAGGCAAAACAAACTCTTGGTATAGTCAGCAGGCATGATATGACATCTATGTAACCCATCTCTTGACTGAAAGTCTGCAGATTGAATCCATGTTTCTCTTCCAGGTCCTCTTCCAGTGTTTTTACAGTCATACCACGTGGGTGGTCTCGAAGAACACTGAGGATTGGTACCAAGGCAGCAGTGATATCTTGGGAGGAAAAATAGGGACATCATGTCAGTCTCACAGGTACTGGTCAGCTTCTTATTAAAAGCAGCACTTGATTCGAAGAAAAAGCATTCTCCACTTTCCCCACAGAAACATACGTGGTAACAGCAAAGGAGACATCTTTTAGAACAGGGGTTCTCAACCTTTTTAATCCAAAGGGTCGAGTCACATGCCCACAGACAGCTTCAGGGGCCAGACGGCCATTTTGCTCTTCCCTCCGCCACATGACACTTCCTGGTGTGGTGGAGGCAGTGGGGGGGCCACATGAAATGGTGCTGCGAGTCGTATTCGGCCCGTGGGCCGCAGGTTGAGATTCCCTGCTTTAGAACAGGGGTCCCCAACTTGTGGTTTTTGGACTTTAATTCCAAGAAACTTAAGCCAATTCCCCAAAGCACTGATCAGCCAAAGTACCGACTTAGGCTTCTGGGAATTGAAGCTCAAAAACCAAAGGCTAGGGATCCCTGCTTTAGAAGACCCAAGGTTTTCACTGTCACACCTCAGGATTATCTATGCTACTCTCCAGATACAGGTGAAACTCAGAAAATTAGAATATCGTGCAAATGTTCATTCATTTCACTTAAAAGGTGAAACAAATATATGAGATAAATTCACTACGTGCAAAGTAAGAGATGTCATGCCTTAATTCGTTATAATTGTGATGATCATGGCGTACAGCGTACAAGAGATTATGTGATGATTATGGGGTACATGAGATTGGGGGGTTGGGGTTTTCATAAACAGTATGCCATAAGCATCAATATTATAACAAAGTCTTGAACTCTCACTTTGCATGTAATGAGTCTATTTCATAGCGCTCCCTGCTCGCCCGGAGCCCACACCATCGGTTCCCGGGATTGGGAGCAGGTGGGAGCCGCTGGTGCTGCCTCCGCCCTTCGGGCTCGGCCCACCCGAAGGGCAGAAAAGGAGCCCCGCTGCCGCTTCCCTCCAGCGCTCCCTGCTCGCCCGGAGCCCACGCCATCAGCTCCCGGGATTGGGAGCAGGTGGGAGCCGCCGGTGCTGCCTCCACCCTTCGGGCTTGGCCCACCTGAAGGCCAGAAAAGGAGCCCCACTGCCGCTCCCCTCTAGCGCTCCCTGCTCGCCCGGAGCCCATGCCATCGGCTCCTGGGTTTGGGAGCAAGTGGGAGCCGCAGCCGCTGCCTCCGCCCTTTGGGCTCGGCCCACCCGAAGGGTGAAAAAGGAGTCGCCGCCGCCCACCAGCACTCCAGTGCTCCCTGCTCGCCCGGAGCCCACGGGGAATGAGTGGCACTTGTGGGTCATTCCACCACCCTCAAGGGCCACCCCTGCCCCCGCCTTAGCTGGAACTTTAAGACAGCTGGACTCTGTCACTGCTCAATGGCTCCACTGATAGTACAGGGAGGCTTTGGACTTATTGAATGCCTTTCCACCTGCATTCTGGCCCTGCCTCAGCGGGAGCGCAGATGGGACCGTGTTGTATTGTAATTTGTAATTTTTTATGATTGATTGGCCTATATATATACTGTTATATTATTGTATCTTAGCTTGTATTTTGTTGACTGATGTTTTTGTGGACTTTATGGATTGTGTATTGTGTATATTTTTGCTGTGTTCCACCTCTGTATTATTACATGTTGGAAACCGCTCTGAGTCACCCGATGGGCTGAGATAGAGTGGTATATAAATTAAAAATTGAATTGAATATATTTGTTTCACCTTTTAAGTTGCATTACTGAACTGAATGAACATTTGCATGATATTCTAATTTTCCGAGTTTCATCTGTAAATTATCATCATCATTTGGCTTCTTTTTTATTGAGCTCTGTCTGGGGCTCTAATGATCCATGGCAGCACCATTCTACTTTTGCAACTTTATTGGCGGGAAGTTGATAAAGAAAGGAGAAAAATCAGATACAGAGAGGTAGGAGGCAGCTTTCAGCAATGTTGACTGCATCTAAAGGACACGCCAGCTTACCCATCATCCTATGCAACAGTACACAAAAACATATCAGTAGAGGTAGTATGGATTCTATAGCTCAGGGGTTCTCAACCAGAGGCCTGCAGGCCAAATGCGGCCCACGGCACCATTTCATGTGGCCCACCACCACCTCCAACGCCAGGAAATGCCATGTGGTGGAGGAAGGGCAAAATGGCCATTTGGTCCCTGAAGCTGTCTGAGGGAGCATGACCCGGCCCCTGGCTTTAAAAGGTTGAGAACTTGGGCTATAGCTCAACAGAAGACACAAATTACTTGTGTAACCCCGAACCCTGATTACAAACTTACCAGACTTCTGTCTCGTTGGCCCCGAGGATGTGGTATTTGAACTGCAGGCAGAGAAATCAGAGTCTAGGGAAGGAGCAGGGCTGTGAGCATCTAGCAAAGGAAGCAAAAAAGATATCACTGCACCACAAAAAAATAAAATAAAATACAGTACTGCCTGCTACTTGGTCTAATCCATGTGTCCTATGCTAAATCAAATGCCCTGAATCCAAATCTGAAGTCAGAATCTGCCTAGGACATCAGGATCTTAAATTAGAAAATCTCACCCTCTTGGCTAGGTTCTCGCATTGATCATGCAGGGTATATTTGCCACAAATGTAGAAATATTGTCCAGTTTATTAACTCATCTTTAGCTCAAAACAGGCTCACTATAGCCCAGCTGTACTATCAAATAAGATGATTTCGCACTAGACAAGTCCTTGGTCCATCTCGCCTTATATACCTATTTCTGACGTCAGCTCACTGACTTGCCCAGACATGGCCAGCCGTTGCTGGAACATGCATGACACCAGGGGACGTGATTTAGCTGAGGTGGCAGCAGGCATAGCGGTAACTGCAACTGTTATAATGTTCTGATTAAAAATAGAATACTCAATTACCAACCATTTGAACAGCTATAGCACACCTTAAAATCTGTAGGTGATAGGCAAATACAGTACTGAGCTCAGATTTGGATTCAGCACACTCATCATGTAAATCACATGTGTTATTCCCAGTAGCAAAAACGTGGTTGTATAGTGTATCTGGAATGAAACATACCATGGGCTAGCAAAGAAACCTGCCATAAAGTTTTGCTCTTTCAAAAAGCCATACAGCCGGCTGGATTACTTTATTTCGTTACTGACAGTTAATTTATTGCATAGGTTATTTCCATGATACAAGGAAAAAATTCCACAATTGCAAAAGGCAATAAAAACTCAAAGACACAAAACAAAACACCTACCATCATTTAACTGTGTTTTCATCTAGCATTTGAAACTCAAAAGTTGCTGCCCCTCAAAGTAGGCATTGTTGAATGTTACAGAGAGGGAATCCCACCACTGTGAAGCTCTACCATCTCAGGTTATTCAACAAGATCCCACCGACTGCATAATAAAAGCTCATGCAGTATTCCTTTCAGAATCTCAGAGGGGGTGGGGGGCATATATAAGACAAGGCTACAAGGGTAGATGACTTTTTACAGCAAAACCTTAAATATAGATTGGCAGCATTACAATTAGATTCTTCTGCTGCTGCTGTATCCGACTCCAAATATAGACAATCATCATGGTGATCAACCATGAAGACTGTCCTGAGAATATAATGCAGTGGCCTTAGATTTGCTTTCCGCATCGCAGCATGACCCCTGTACCACTGATCCAGTTTTGCGAGTCACTTTCTGGTCCTGAGCCCTTTTGGCACACAAAGTCCTCCTCAGACCCAGGCCAGTATTGATGAAGCTGCCGCCCATCCTCAAGATGGATTCAAGAGGGATTTAATCCACTTGAGGACCATCACTCTTCCCTGTGGACTTCGGCAACTGACACTCAGGTGTTGAGTTGCTGGCAGTATGGTCTATTCCAGGAGTTCTCAGCCTTTTAAAGCCGGAGGCCCGGTCATGCTCCCTCAGATAGCTTCGAGGACCAGATGGTCATTTTGCCCTTCTTCCACTGCATGGCACTTCCTGATGTGGTGGAGGCGGTGGGGGACCACATGAAATGGTACCACAGGCTGCATTTGGCCCACAAGCCACAGGTTGAGAAACCCTGGCCTACTCTATTACCATAGCAGGATAACGTGGCAAGACTGACACACAATTAGATTACTAAAGAGAAATACAGATTATGGATACCTCTGAGCTCAAAGACAGGCATTGAAGAAAGCTGAATCTTGCCAAATGGTTGTAATTCTATGTCCCATGGTTGCCAAAAATTCCGCCTCACCTTGCTCAGCTTTCAGACTGAATACGAGACTGGAATACAGTAATACCTCATACAATGTCCACTTCATACAACGTCGCCCAATTCTTGGGGAAAAGGTGCCTCATACAACGTCGCCGGACGTTGTATGAGGCATTAGGGGTTTTGCAGTTTTTTTGTTGTTGTTCAGTCACACAGTCGATTCCGACCCTTTGCGTCCCTATAGAACTCTCCCGGGGCCCCGCCATCGGCCTTGGGGTGGGAGTCAGCTGCGGCCAGCGGCCCCGCCTCCCTCCGGCCCTGCCTTGACCGGAGGGATAAGAGAACGCCAGAGGAGCAGCCAACAAGCCTTGCCGCGACTCTCCCGGGCCCCCGCCATTGGCCCGGGGTGGGAGTCAGCTGCGGCCAGCGGCCCCGCCTCCCTCTGGCCCTGCCTCACCTCGCCTCCACCAACGCTGGGGCTTGGAGGCCGCACGGAGCTCGACTGGCAGCCGTCCGGAGGAGGCGGGGAAGAAAGAACTCGCCGGAGAGGCAAGTCCCAAGTGTGGTGAGTTCTTTCTTTCCCCGCCTCCTCCGACTGGCTGCGGCCTCCCACCCCAGTGTCAGTGGGGTCTGTTGGAGGCGGGGAGCCGCTTTTGGGGCCGCGGAAAGGCGAGCCCCAAGTCCGGCGAGTTCTTTTTTCCCCACCTCCTCCAGCCAGCTGCCGGTTGAGCTCCATGCGGCCTCCAAGCCCCGGCGTTGGAGGAGGCGAGGTGAGGCAGGGACAGAGGGAGGTGGGGCCAGAGGGAGGCGGGGCCACTGGCCGCAGCTGACTCCCACCCCGGGCCGAGGGTGGGGGCCCGGGAGAGTTGCGTCGAGGCTTGTCGGCTGTTCCTCCGGCGTTCTCTTATTCTTCCGGTCAAGGCAGGGCCGGAGGGAGGTGGGGGCGGTAGCCGCAGCTGACTCCCACCCCGGGCCAATGGCGGGGGCCCAGGAGAGTCGCGGCGAGGCTGTCCCAGAGGACAGAGATCCCTGGAGGACAATGTTCTATAGGGTCGCAAAGGGTCGGAATCGACTGTGCGACTGAACAACAACAAAAAAACTGCAAAGGTAGAGAATTGCGGTATTTAAATTAAAATTATTATTATTATTATTATTATTATTATTATTATTATTATTATTATTATTATTATTATTATTATTATTATTATTATTATTATTTGTTGCCCTGCTCTGACGATGATCCTGAGGACTTGGAGTTGGGCTCCGACGTGGTTGTTGAGCCTGCTCCTTGCTAAATCCTGTTTAAGTTGTTGAGCCGAAGGCCCCTCTTAAAGTTCTGTCAGTTTCCTGTGTTTCTTTGACTTTGACCTGCAGTTTGTGCAATGTATCTCTATGGGAACGACGTTATACAAAGCATCGGTGGCAATAATTTGGACTTTGTATGAGCCATTGCGGCTAGGATTTTGCATGCCTCATACAAAGTCGGAATTCATACAACGTCCTAACTTGTGGAACCAAGTTTAGACGTTGTATGAGGTATTACTGTAATCTACTTTTCTCCCAATGTGCTCATGATGGTCTACATGGTTCTACATTTCCCCACCTTTATTGATAGCATGCACATCAGGTAGCTCAAGCCGATGTCAACTCCGAGATCACTTGAGCCTCATGGCCAGTTGGGATCAGCCAGGTCTCCCAAATCTGAGTACTCTAACCGAAGGTTTCTGAACCTTGGGCCTCCAGGTGTTCTTGGACTTCAATCACCAGAAGACCAAGTCAGCACACCTGCTGATTAGAGCTTCTGGGATTTGAAGTCTAAGAACATCTGGGGGCCCAAGGTTGAGAAACCTTAAGCAATACACTGCAATGATTCTATCATGAATTCTGGGCGGTGGGTGCAACCAGGGACGCCATCAGGGGGGACCATCAGGACTCCCGTCCCAGGCCCGGAGATGACGGGGGCCTGGTGGCGCCAGGAAACCACTGATGTGTGCATGCACAAACAAATGATGCATGCACAGGAAACCACAGAGGCATGGCGGTGCTGGGAAACCGCTGATGTGCGCATGTACAAACAATCAACGCATGTGCAGGAAGCCACAGGGGCGTGGCCAAAATGGGGGGCGTACTGGGCCTGGAAATTTCTGATGCTGACCCTGGGTGCAACTGCCATGAACAGCTACTGCTGTCATGACTTACTTGGGGGCTTCTCATTGGTTACCCTTCGAAACAATATATTAGATGAAATAGACTTTGTGTCCAGTAGTGGCTGTGTATTTTTCCTGCAGGCTACAATCACAGGCCCTTTTTTTAACCTGATGCACTAAAGTTCATTTTACAGCCTCCCTCCTCTAAAGAAACTCCACTTCTGCTCTGTACCTGTAGTAAGTTGTATAACGCATTCTCGCCGCTTCTCATGGTACCGGATAGTCAACTCTGGCATCTGATCCTCCAAGAACTCCAGTGTGTCTTTATAACCTTGGCCAATGCTGAATTTCTCCAGATCAATTCCAATCCTCCTCCTCAGAAGTTTCCGCAGCTTCTTAATTCTCATGCCAAATTGGGAATCGATTAGGAGACTGGTAACTGTTGCCAAGACATTGGCCAGCGCCACTGCAAAATGCAAATCACAAGTCAAAGTCCGCTTCAAAATGGGAGCTCCACTGGCTATGACTGATGAAGATCCAAACCAAAATCTGACCTTATCCCACACCTAGCACAGAAGATTACTTCAAGTAATTGTCACACTAACCTTCCACAGTACAACTTGTATGTCACCAACCACACCTCAGAGTAAGAAACAAAACATCTCTATGAACATAAGTTTTGAACAGAGAGAATAAATTCCTGTCACACTGCACATGTTAACTGACTGATCTAGTTTAGGAAGTTTGAGCTACTCGCAGTAGTTTTGTTGGAGCAGTATTAATAGCATAACAGTCAATCACAGTTATTACCTATATTAAACTTCCCTTCGACCTCTCTACAATTCCAGTTCAACCATGGATTTTTTATACTGCTGGCATCAAATCCGCGCCGCACAAGGCAGTCATTTTGGATTGACAATTACAATATCTATAGGTACCCTTGTTCAATCACAAAGTCAATGCTAAGAATCAAAGTTACTGACTAAATTTACAGGGATTACAAACTCCATCAAGAATGTTGTTAAGTGCCCTGGTGGTTCAGGGGTTAAACTGCTGTATTGCAGCCAAAACTGTTGATATTGTGAGTTCGATCCTGACCAGGACTCATGGTTGACTCAGTATTCAATTCTTCCAAGGTCAGTAAAATGAGTACCCTGCATGTTGGGGGGGAAATGCTAATTATCTCGTGAAATAAAGTGGAACCTCGGTTAACATAATTAATGCGTTCTCCGGGATGTTTCTTACAGCGAAAATAACTTTAACGGAATTTCCCACAGGAATGCTTTAAATGCTGGCACAATATCTAATAGAGTTATCAAGAGATACAGTGATTGAATATAAGATGATAAAAAGTTCTTTCCAGTTATCATAAGCAACTTTACCAGACATCTTTCCCATTAGCTTGTAGGGCACAGCATCTGAGTTGCATGCAGAAAAACTAGAGTCCAGGCATGGGGCAGGGCTGGATGTACCTACCAGAAGAGAGAGCAGAAATTAAAACTGAATGACTACCAAAAGGGGAGAAAGGCAAGAATGGAGGGTGGAGGGTGGAAAGGGGGTCTGGATGGGGAACAACGGGTTACAACTGAATCCTGGCAAGACCAAGTGGCTGTGGATTAGGGGCCCCGTGTTATCACAGGAGTTACCATCTTTGGTTCTGGGTGGGGCTTCTCTCAGACAGACCCAGTGCGTAATCTTGGGGTCCTCCTGGAGTCACGACCCCTGCTCAATGAGCAGGTGGCAGTTGTGGCTAGGAGGGCTTTCGCACAACTTCATGTGATCCGCCAGTTATGCCCGCTCCTGGACCGACACTCCTTGCTCACGGTCACGCACGCTCTGGTCACCTCCAGATTTGACTATTGTAATGCACTCTACATGGGGCTACCCTTGATGACCATTTGGAGGCTGCAACTGGTCCAGAATGCGGCTGCTCATGTGGTGATTTAAGTGCAATTTAAGGTGCTGGTGATTACCTTTAAAGCCCTACATGGTAGTGGACCAGGGTACTTAAGAGACCGCATCACCCCAAGGACATCTGTGCATCCCACTAGAGCAGACCGGAGGGGCTCTCTGATAGTCCCATCTGCTAGAGGCTCGCCTCTCTAGCTAGAGAAGGAGGGCCTTCTCTGTGTCTGCTCCGGCCCTGTGGAACCTCCTGCAAACTGAACTTCAGCTCCAGGCAAAGCTTTTATCCTTCCGAAAGAGCCTTAAAACCTGGCTTACGCAGCGGGTGTGGGGGGTGGCTGTAGAGATAGCTATCCTGGGCTGGCTTGTTTAAGTATCGCTTGGGCTGTCAGCTTTTGAAAAATCTGGTGATACTGCATTGGAGGGCATTTTTTAAAAAAAATTAATTTTAAAACAAATTTAATTTTTAATGTCCTTAAAGGTTTTTGTAAAGTTTTTATTTGTTTTATGTGTGAGCCGCCCAGAGTCACCTTGGTGAGGGGGCGGCGGTAGAAATGATGATTTAAATAAATAAATTAATTAAATAAAGGAGGAACAATTGCTGTCTGGAAATAACAAAAATGAAGAAAATAAAAGGGTACTGACAAAGATGAAAAGCTTCAGAGGAAAAAAACAGGAATCTCCCAACCAAACTACAATGTCGCCTTTGTTAGCCGTCTGCTTCAGTTGATTCTGATTTCCCTTTTGTACATTTTAACTTAAATTAATAGGATATACCGTTGCTTTTTGTACTTTTTTCTGATTTCCCTAGGTAAAGGTAAAGGTCACTCTTGCTGGAAAGCCAGTCGTATCTGAATCTAAGGTTCAGTGCTCATCTCTGTTTCAAAGCCAAATAGCCAGTGCAGACGTTTCAATGGACATGTGGCAGGCATGCCAAGACACCGAAGTGCATTGAACGCTGTTTACCTTCCCACTGAAGTGGTAGCTATTTATTTAATTGCAATTTCTTGCTTTCAAACTGCTAGGTTGACTGGAGCTGGGACAGAGACAGGCGCTCATTCAGTTATGCAGTACTCGGGTTTTGAACTGCTGACCTTCCGCCTCCCAGTCAGCGTCTTAACCACTTGAGCCACTGCACATTAAAAGATTCAAATGTAAATTAGATAGATAAATAAAATCATTTAAACAACATCAAAAAGGGCAGCTTTCATTCAGGCTGAACATCTCTGGAGGGCAACCCAGTCTAACTTACAGAATCATCGTGTGAATTACTACACAGAACACCCAGGGTGTAGCCAGCCAAGTATCAACCATTCAATAAGGCAGGAACTACCTCCCTCAGCCAGAACCTATGCAAACAACCAACTTACCAGAATTCTGTATCATTAGCCCTGAGGATGTGGTGTTTGAACCGTAGGCAGAGAAATCTGAGTCCAAGGAAGGAGCAGGGCTACAAGCATCTGGCAAAGGAAACAAAAAGATATCTGGCATAAAACATACCAAGGACCCGCAGAGAAATTAGCCTCAAACTAAAGCAGGAGTTCCCAACCCCCGGCCCATGGGCCTAATTTGGCCCATGCATATCGTTAATCTGGCCCACAGTAGCCACCCGGGCACCTCTAAACCCGCCCCACCACCACCAGAAGTCATGATGCATCACTTACCGCTGTGGCGGTGGTGGGAATTGCAGTTTTTCCCGGGTTTTGCACAGCCTCCACCACTTTCCAGGGCAGCAGGAGGCTTTTTGGAGTATGTGCGTTGCGGTTTGGAAATTTTCCAATGCTTCTCTACTGCGCTTTGGCAGCTTGAGCGTGGTGGTGAGTGACGTCCGGTGCCACGCAGTTTACGCAGGTGCCTGGGATCCCAGCATGGAACCAGGAAGTACCTCACCACAGTGCTCCAGCTACCAAAGGGCAGCAGAAAAGCGTCAGAAAATTCCCACACAGGAGCGAACATGGTCCGAAAGGCTTCCGGCAACCCTGCCCAAACCAGGAAAACCGCACGATTCCTGATGTCAACAATGACGACAACAATGATGACGAGAATGTAAGTTGTGGGTACAGCCATGCCTCCGGGCCCCGCGGCTGAGCACAGTGGCAGGAATTGCCCCCAGTGGGAAAAGTTTGGGGACTCCTGAGCTAAAGGCTTTTGCCCTCTAAAGAGACCTTGCAATTGGATTAAGTTGCTTATTCCTTTTTAATCTATTTTTAAATTTATTTTCCTTCAATTTTATACTGTTTGATTCCCCAGTGCAATTCTTGGGAGAAGAGCCAGCCTGTCCCAGGGCAACCCCAGAAGAAAGTAATAGCAAACCACTTTTATATGTTCTCTGCCTTATAAAACCTGGAAAAGGTTACCATACTTCAGAATTGATATGACAGTAAAGGTAAAGGTCACCCTTGCTCAAAAGGCAGTTGTATCCGACTCTAGGGTTTAGTGCTCTTATCTGTTTACAGCCAAAGAGCCAGTGCTGTCTGTTTCTGCAGATTTCCTTAGACCTGTGGCAGGCATGACTAGACACCAAAAGTGGTACCTATTTATCTACTTGTAATTTCTTGCTTTTGAACTAGTAGGCTGGTAGGAACTGGGACAGAGATGGGTGCTCACTCCATCGTGCAACACTTGGGTCTCGAACTGCTGATCTTCCAGTCATCAAGTTCAGCGTCTTAACCGCTAAGCCACCATAGTACATGACATTACATTGCTATTGTTATTCTTCCCACATGGGGTGTTGAGGCATCTCAGAAATTATTTTAAAAATCAACTAAATAGACCATAGATTAACACATTAAAATAATAATAATAATTTCATGTCAAAAATTATTCTGGGTTGAAAGGATTTTTGCAGAAGAAACTCCACTTAGGGAACGCCCAAATGTGGCTCCTTTCATATCCGCAAGAACTGGGACAGAGATGGGCGCTCAAACCATCATGCAGTACCCGGGTCTGGAACTGCCAACTTGCCAGCCTTCCTGCTAACAAGGCAAGCTTCTTAATCACTGAGCCACCACACCCCCACATTAAAATAAACATATAATAATTAGAATAATTAATTCAAACAGTTAAAACATCTTGAAAATATACTACAGTAGACTGCAGTGGCTCAAGTGGCTAAGACGCTGACTGGGAGGCGGAAGGTCAGAAGTTCGATTCCTGAGTACTGCAGGACGGAATGAGCTCCCGTCTTTGTCCCAGCTCCTGCCAAACTAGCATCCAAAAGCAAGAAATTGCAAGTAGATAAATAGGTACTTCAGTGGGAAGGAAACAGCATTCCATGCGCTCCGGTGTCTAGTCATGCCTGCCACATGACCACGGAAACGTCTGCAGAAGCAGACAGCGCTGGCTCTTCAGCTTTGAAACAGAGATGAGCACTGAACCCTAGAATCGGATACAACTGGCTTTCGAGCAAGGGAAACCTTTACTTTTACTTATACGAAAAAATAACTTCATTGCCAATCTGTTGTTCAAAGAAGGTCTGAAAAAGATGGTCTCAACCTGCCAATGGAAGGACAAAGATGGACAGGGCCAATTTAGCATCCAGGACAGCATTTCACAACTTGGAAGAAGCCACAGAGAAGGTCTTCTTTCACACTGCCACCAGACACAGTTGTGGAGGCAGCGGACTGAGAGAAGGAAAGCTCTTTAGAGTCGAAATAAGGTTTCTCAGGGAACATGGTGGTTGCCATTCCATTCTTGGGATCAAACCTAAGCACTGGTTAAAATATATAAACCACTATGCAGCTGTAACTATTCCTTCCCTACAACCAGCCCCAGATATTAATTTACCCGTTAAACAATTCATGCTAGTTGTTTACTATTTAACATGACACAATCTCCACAGTGCCAAAGGACAATCAAAACTTTAAAATGCCCAAAGGAATGTGTATTATCTTCTCAGCTAGGTTTTCTGCTCCTAAGATTAGAAAATAACATGCCGTTGAGTTAACGTCACCAGTGTGTAGCTTCACTACAGTGCCGAACATTACTGTAAGTAGAGGTGGGAAAACAGCTGACTGTCGGGCCATTACCACAGCTGGCCACTAGTGGGTGCAAAGTGCAGTTTCCCATAGGAATGCATTGAAAATCCATTTCTTCTGCTCTGAAGGTCAGAAAAAACTAAAAATCCCTATTTTTCTGTTCAAAATTCTTCATAAAGTGCACTTTGAAGTTTTTGCCACTTTATAAAGACTTTTGAACATTTAAATCATTAGTTTGGCTTTTTTTTCTGAGCTCCGGAACATTTTCTTCTTCTTCAATTCATTCTTATGGGTAACCGCAGTTCATTTTAAGGACAAATTGCTTTAATGACAAACCGGTGGGACAGATTAAGTCTGTAAAGTAGGGGTTCACTGTAAAGCAAGGATGTTCTGACACAGCTCTCAAGAAATGGAAGTGAGTGGCTCAGTGTTGACACAAATCAGTTCACTAGAAAACTCAGGATTTTCATCCCAGATTTCTACCAGTTCAGAAGCGGGGATCAGATTAATTCACTGCACTAATTAATCCAACATCAAGAATCAAGGATAGCTAAATGTAAAAGTAAATGACAGCTACTAAATAATTCATAACTAAAACATTATGTAAATTGATAACCATATAGTCACACATTTATGTCTAAGTTAAGTGGATTTCATAAGTGGACTTCATCCATTCTTCTTCTTCCATGTCTAGGTCAGACGTGAAGCTGCCAAAATGAAGGCATCTTTTGGTGAGTTCATTATGCACTTCCTTTTGCCTGACCTAGTGTGAGAAAGATTAGCTGGCAACAGAAGGTTGCTGTTACCAGGGTATGTATCACAGTGGCTCAAAAACACCACAATCTTCGAGGAGACTCTTTCTGTGTACCCCAACTTTATCAATGAAAACTCAACATTAAAATATAGTCTTTAAGATGCCACAATGTTTTATCTTTGGTTTTTAATTTTTTTAATGTTTCTTGTCTGATGTGCCTGCAAAGAATAATACAGTGATACCTCATACAACGTCCAAACTTGGTTCCACACATTTGGACTTTATACGGATTTGGACTTTGTATGAGGCATGCAAAATCCTAGCCATGATGCCTCATACAACGTCCAAATCATTGACGCGATGCCTCGTACAACGTCGTTTCCATAGAGCTACATTGTACTGTAACAACACAGACTTCAGGGCAAAGTCAAGGAAACAGACAGGAAACTGACAGAACTTTAAGAAATCATTGTCTAAAGGCTAAAAACATTACAAAAACATGTCAAACAACCCTGATTGTCCAAGAACCTGAAGAATGCTGCAAAAATCCCAGGAATGCTTCTAAAAATTCTGATGAAAAAATTCAAAACAATCCAAAACCGCGCTCAAAACCACTCCTAAACACTCTTCGCCTCGTGCAAAACCCACAAGAGCAATGCACGCATGCGTCCTGCTTTTTATGCTGCACATACACAATGCAACCTGGGAAAAACCCCAATGCCTCATACAAAGTCACAGCGACTTTGTATGAGGCAACTTTTTTCAAGGAATTAGGTGATGTTGTATGAATTCGATGTTGTACGAAGCAGACTTTGTATGAGGTATTACTGTACAGCTACGATTATGAAATTCACAATAACAATGCCTCAATTTTATTTATGTTATTTGTATATTCTAATATTCTCCTGGACCGTTCTGCTTTTTCTTTGTACTCAAGATGGTCTCTCTAGTTCTCAGTCTCCCAGATCACAATCTAATGCTCTAACCTCTACACTGCAAAGACTTTACCAGATGTTGAGAGCAGAGGGAAGATTGAAAACTGGGTGGAGTACTGCCTTTATAACCACCTTGCAGAATTCCGGTTGGCTAATCTTTGCAAATAACTGTTGGACCAGATCAGAGATTCTCAACCTGTGGTCCATGGGCTGGATGCGGCCCTCAGCACCATTTCATGTGGCCCTCACTACCTCCACCACACCAGAAAGTGTGGTGGAAGGGCAAAATGGCCGTCCGGCCCCTGAAGCTGTCTGATGGAGCGTGACCCGGCCGACAGCTTTAAAAGGTTGAGAACCCCTGGACTAGATGGAATTTATTGGCATTTAGTAGCGTTCTTCTCGTTTTTCCCTGTAACTCTGAAGTCACAAGCTCTTTTAATTTTGGCCTCATTTCTGCATAGGAGATCACTTCTCAACCCTATTCCTGTACCTGCATTAAGTTCTACAACACATCTGACCCGATTCTTCCGGTAATGGATCTTTAGCTTTGGCATCTTGTCCTCTAAGAACTCAAGTGTGTCCTTGTAACCTTGGTTTATGCTGAATTTCTTCAGATCAATTCCATCACTTTGCAGCAAAAATTCCTGTAAGTTCTGAATCTTCAGGCCATCCTTGTACTTGCCCAGGAGGTTTGTAAGTGCCAACAAGACATCAGACAGAACTGTAGAATAATGCAAATGACAATTCAAGGTTTGATTCAAAACTAGAATCCTCCACCTACCTTGGCTGGGGCTGATGAAAGACTAGTCTGAACATTAAAAAAGACACAGTTCGCCAACCATGAAACCAACTGGTTTTATATATTCCCTTAGTTTATTTATTTATTTGAATTTATATTGCTGCCCCCTCGCCGAGACGACTTTGGGCAGCTCACAAATATAAACATCACAAAACAATAAAACAGGAACCTCAAACTGTTCGAATCTTTATCAGGTCTTCATTTGAGGCTGAAAGATATTCTTATAAAACTCCTTCTTAATCTTCCTTCCTTTCTCTGGATCATTTCTGAGTCATGAGCTGTAGGACAAGACTTACCAAAACCCAAGACCTGGCCCAATGTCTGAAACTTGGTACAGAAGACAGCTTCAAACAACTGCCACAATACTGCAGTGAGACGCTTCTACCTTATATATTTACCTGACTGTTGCTCTGCTTCTTCCTCATCTATCAAGCATTGAGGTTCCTCTTGTGAGCTGTCAGGTCCATCCAGCCAGCAGGCAAGATTAAAGCCTTTTGCCAGCTTCAGGACAGGTCTCTGTGAAGTACCTTCCACAACCACAAGGTCCTTCATTCCAGTTACCAACTGCTTGAGTGACCTGTACCCATAAAGGGAGATTTTGGGATGGCAGCCATGCAGCTGGTGAAATGCCCCCGAAAAGTCTCCAAAGTCGACCCCCTCAGGATGGTGAAGTAGAAGGAGCAACACATTCAATTTCAGAATATCAGGGTCTCTCTCCTCGAGAGCCATTGGGGCCTGAAAATAAATGAACACATCGGGAACATTATCACATCAATCAGCAAGAGATCACCCCTTTGAATATTGTACCTGATGGTTCAGTGGTTAAACAACTGTAAAGGTAAAGGTCACCCTTGCTTGAAAGCCAGTCATATCTGATTCTAGGAGTGGGTGTTCATCTCCGTTTATAGAACCAGTGCTTTCTGCATCTGCAGAAGTTTCCGTAGACATGTGGCAGGCATGACTAGACACCAGAGTGCACAGAACACTGTTTACTGTCTCACCGAAGTGGTACCTATTTATCTACTTGCAATTTCTTGCTTTCAAACTGCCAGGTTGACAGGAATTGGGACGGAGACGGCAGCTCCCTCCGCCGTGTAGTACTTGGTTCTCAAACTGCTGACCAATTGGCCTTCCAGTCATCAAGTTCAGCATCTTAACCACTCAGCCACCGCAGTTTTAGTTGCAATACTACTGTATTGCAGCCAAAACTGCAAACAGTTTAAGTTCGATCCTGATCAGGCTCAAAGTTGAGTCAGCATTCCATCTTTCCAAGGTCAGTAAAATGATTATCCCTCATGATGAGGGCAAAATGCTAATTATCTTGTAAACCACCCAGAAAGTGCACTAAGCACTATGGAGACACATCAGCTAAACCAGGGATTCCCAACCTATGGCCTATGGGCCGGACTTGGCCCATGCTGCCCACGGTGCTGCCGCACCCAGAAGTAAAAGTGGATACATTTTAACACGCGCGGACATGTGTAACATCAGCCGTAAAAAATGCACGTGTCTGCGTAAACACGGCAGCGACTGTCATAAACAAGGAAGTGGCCACATTTACGACAGCCATAAATGTGCCCACTTCCTCTTCTGGGGGGGGGGCATGATCTGGTCCACTCTGCTGTAGGGGGGATCAGGCCCACAACAGAAAAAGGTTGGGAACCTAAGCAAATACAAACCCCTTGCCTTTTCTCATTTCATAGTTTAGCTTGCGTTTATGTTTAAGCCTTTGTGAACTACCACTGCAATAATAAACCTACTATTAATGTGAAAAGTCAAGCACAGCATGAATTGTGGATTTCAACGGTTCTTAATTTACAAGGGAAGCTTAGAAACTAATAGAAGGAACTGGCAGATAAACTTGTATGGAGTGCACCCTTAGAGTACAGAACAAAGACAAGCACAGTAAAACCCTGACTTACAAATGCCTCGAGTTACATAAAATTCAACTTACATAAAGATTTTCTGCTAAAACTATGTCCCAATTTACACGGTTTCCTATGGGTTTGCTTCCAGTTACATAAAGATTCATTTCCCTATGGGCTTGCTTCGATTTACATAAAAATTTCATTTTTCCTATGGGTTTGCTTCGAGTTACGTAAAAAATATTTTTTCCTATCGGTTTGTTTTGAGTTACAATTTTTTTTTATTTAAGCAAAAGCCTATGGAAACGACTTTTTCGTAAGTAGAGGTTTTACTGCATAACTTTTCTGAGTGGCGCCAGAAAATTTATTTGAATGTACTGTCTTCTTTTTCATTGCTTGTGGTCCGATCCGGCTGTGAAGACCGCTTCTTGTACTCAACTGTGACACAGACTCTGCACCCCTAACCTATGCTTGTTTACTCGTGATTGGATCCATTCCAGGGTCAACGTGGATCTCATGACTCTGCACTCTTTCGGAAACTGCAATTGTATGCCCACCTTCCTGGGAGTATGTTTGAAGTGATAGCCATATTAGTCTGAACAAGCAAATCAGGGAGTAAACAAAACAAAATAGCCCCAAAAAAAAAGACAACAATATTTAAGGTGCTACAACATTTTTGTCTTTTGTTGTTGTTTTGTCCCTGGGAGTAAAGTCCCACTGTGATCAAGTGGGGCTTACTTCCAAGTAAACCCAAGATTATGCTGGAAGTCACACCGTCTAGAAAGTTGGGGTTTCATTTCCTAATGCTATTCACAGCCTAAGATTTTGCAGATGCTCGACAGGGTGGAAAACTCCACAGGTCTACCAACCGTCCTCACAACCAACCCTCCCTCCGCAGGAATGGATCGCCCTCTTTCCTCTGTCGGCAAGGTAAAGATTTCCCTTGCTTGAAAGCCAGTCGTACCAGACTCTAGGGTTCAGTGCTCATCTCTGTTTCAAAGCCGAAGAGCCAGAGCTGTCGACTTCTGCAGACGTTTCCGTGGTCATGTGGCAGGCATGACTAGACACAGGACGCTTTTTACCTTCCCACCGAAGTGGTCCCTATTTAAGGTAAAGGCTTCCCTTGCTCAAAAGCCAGTCATATCCGACTCTAGGATTCAGTGCTCATCTCTGTTTCAAAGCTGAAGAGCCAGTGCTATCTGCGTCTGCAGACATTTCTGTGGAAAGTATGAAGAATGTTAAAAGCATTCTGCAGATGCTCAGAAGTAACCATAATTATCCCGGGGAAAGGGCCAGGTAAAGGTCGCCCCTGCTCGAAAGCCAGTCGTATCTGACTCTAGGTAGGGTTCAGCGCTCATCTCTGTTTATAGTCAAAGAGCCAGTGCTATCTGCGTCTGCGGACATTTCCGTGGACATGTGGCAGGCATGCCTAGTCACCCGAGTGCACAGAACACTGTTTACCTCCCCACCGAAGTGGTCCCTATTTATCTACTTGCAATTTCTTGCTTTCCAATTGCTAGGTAGGTTGGCAGGAGCTGGGAGTCTGGGACAAGGACGGGAGCTCATTCCGTCCTGCAGTACACGGGATCGAGCTGCGGACCTCCCGCCCGCCTTCCAGTCAGCGCCTTAGAAAGGAGGAATCCCTATTAAGCTCCAGCCTAGGTCGCAACCATGCGCTCCGGTGTCTAGTCATGCCTGCCACATGACCATGGAAACGTCTGCAGATGCAGACAACTCTGGCTCTTCGGCTTTGAAACAGAGATGAGCACTGCACCCTAGAGTCGGATACGACTGGCTTTCGAGCAAGGGAAACCTTAGGTGGCAACGCAAAGGGAACTAAAGAGCGCCTCGGTATCTAGGCTCCAAAACAGGAAACGCGCCCCAGTTCATGGGCTTTACTCCAGAAGCCAAGGCAGGACCAAGGTAACGCCGGCGCTTATTCGGATCAAAACGGTCTGGCAACATTGCAACGACAAAAGAGCCACAGCCAATGAGAAGCAGATTTGAAGAGCTCTTACCGAAATCTTCGATCCTGCTGCCGAAGTGGGACGGGGGAGAGTTTAAGAGTAAATGAGCAGGAAAAGCAGCTAGTTTACTTTCGATTCTGCTTTATCACGTGATCCCCGAGCGCCACACGTGACTTCGTCTCTTCCTCCCCTTGCCCTTGGGTGAAAAAAGGAACTCCGCTTGGGTTGAGCTTTTAGGGGTTTGTATTTGCTTAGCTAGAGGAGGGGTGCCCAAACTTTGAAGGCCATGGGGCGGCCACGTGGTTCAGGGGGCTGGTCACTAAGGCCTGGGGGCCGGATCCGGTCCCCAACACCAATTCATCTGGCCCGCAAGCCCTCGTTGCTCCCGGAAGCGGAAGCAAAACACGCTCGTTTTACTTCCACGTCCAGGAGCAACGAGGGCGTTGCGGGCCGGATGAATTGGCATCGGGCCGGATTCAGCCCCCGGGCTGTAGTTTGGGCACCCTGTGCTAGAGTCTGGCCAAGTTATCCTGCTATGATATAGTGATGGCCAACCTTGGCACTCCAGCTGTTCTTGGACTTCAATTCCCAGAAGCCCTGATCAGCAGGAGTGCTGACTTGGGCTTCTGGGAATTGAAGTCCAAGAACAGCTGGTGTGCTAAAGTAGACACATGGTCTTACCCTGGTGGCTAACCTCAGCACTCTGGCTGATCTTGGACTTCAATTACCAGAGGCCCAAGTCAGCACTCCTGATCAGAGCATCAGGGAATTGAAGTCCAAGAACAGCTGGAGTGCCAATGGTTAGCCACCAGGGTAAGACCATACTGCCAGCGACTCAATGCCGAGCGTCAGGCGGCCGTTAACTGGCCTGACAACCCTGAGGACTAATGCCTTTGGGGAAGTCCACAGGGAAGGGTAATGGTCCCCAAGTGGATTAAATCCCACTTGGATCCATCTTGATGGAGGGCAGCAGCTTCATTAAGACTGGTCTGGGGCTGAGAAGGACTTTGCATGCCAAAAGGACTCAGGACGAGAAAGTGACTCGCGGAACTGGATCAGTGGTATGGGGGTCACGCTGTGATCTGGAAGGCAAATAGAAGACCACTGCGTTATATTGCTCAGGATAGTCTTCATGGCTGATCACCATGAGGGTTACCTATACTGTATTGGGATTCAGATACAGCAGAAAAAGAAGAGGAGAAGACCCATGTGGTCATCGCCTGGTGGAAAGAAACTTATATACTGTACAGTATGATTACCAGCTCTAGTTTTGGAAACAAAAAACCTTGTTGGATGACAACATAGAGCAGAGATAAGAGATCTTGCCCTTAAGCAAGACCACAACACCCACAATCTCTTGACTGGGCTAGGCGTTGAGGTGCAAGACAACTGCAAGCTAAAGATCCCATCCAGACACACACCTCTATTTTAGACATAAGGGCTACAAATTCTCTCCCGCTTGAGGATCTATGAAGTATACAAGATAAACATTGCATAACAGGAACATTAAATTTTTTGAAGTGGTAGCTTTTGTTGTTGTTCAGTCGCACAGTCGATTCCGACCCTTTGCGACCCTATGGACCATTGACCCCAGACACCTCTGTCCTCCACCGTCCTCCTCAGCCCACCCAGCTCTGTGCCCGTTGTGTCTACAATACCATCCATCCATCCATCTCATCTTTGGCCTCCCCCTTCTTTTGCCCGCCACCTTTCCCAGCATCAAGGCCTTCTCAAGTGAATCCTCCCTTCTCATTTGATGTCCAAAGTACTTCGGCTTCATCTTTACTATTTGTCCTTCTAATGATGGCAGAAAGTGAGGCGGACCCAAATAATCTCTTGATTGGGCCGAAGGAGGAGAGTGAAAAAGCTGGACTGAGACTCAATATGAAGAAAACCAAGACAATGGCAAAAAAATCTTGTGGCACCTTAAAAACTAACTGCTGTATTTTAATGTTAGTTTTTGTGGATCAAGTCCACTTCATCAGACATAAGAGTGAGACTTCATGGCATTAATTTATACAGAAATTGTAAGTAGGTACTGCTGTGGCGGGAAAGGTAACAGCATTCTGTACGCTCCGGCATCTAGTCATGCCTGCCACATAACCATGTAAACTTCTGCAGATGCAGACTGGCTCTTTGGTTGTAAATGCAGATGAGCACCACCTTCTAGAGTCAGATGTGGTTGGCTTTCGAATAAGGGAGACATTTACTTATTATGAACAATCCAGTTGTAATGCAAAATATTTGGGTCTTGAAGGGCTATTAAGACCTCTTATCTTAACAAAAGTTCTAATCCTAAATCTGGTTTCATTGTAGATTCTTCTTAGGAGCATGTAGCTATGGTGCTATAATGATGAGGCCTTGCCCTTGAAAATTGCACCATTGAATGTAATCTACTCAGATCCCTTCTTTTTCTTGACTCTGGGAGAGGGATGGAGTTATAAATTATCTTGATTCCCTTAGGGCAGAGGCGGCCAAACTATGGCCCGTGGGCCCAATTAGGCCCATGCATATAATTAATGCGGCCCACGGTGAGTACCCGGGCTCACCGCGGACCTGCCCCCACCACCACCACCTGATGTCAGTGGTGAGGGCGGCAGCGATCACGCTTTGTCCCGGCTGCTCCAAGCAGCCTCTGGCTCAGTCTCATCCCCTCTGCAACCTTTGCCAAAGCCGATCGCCATGTTGGGGAAATTTTCAGAGCCTCATCTGTTTCAAAATCCGCATCGCTAGGAGAGCCCCCTGGCGCACCCGGGATGACATCACCGCAGCACGCCAGGTTTACCCTTCCAGCACCACGGATTTTGCCTGCCTCCGGCCCCCGCAGCTGTGTGTTGGGGGCAGGACCGGCCCGCAAAAAAAAAAATGTTTAGGCACCACTGCTTTAGGGATTGCCACTTTTTTTCATTAGCTGTCGCCTTGTGCCTTTAACTGAATGCCAGCACAGGTCAACCTAGAAATCTGTGTTCTTGGCAAGAGCTATTTCCGCACTGGACATTTAGTGTGACATTATCATGTTTCATTTGCTTATACAGTAAAACCCCAGCTTACATGTGCCTCAAGTTACATAAAATTCGACTTACATAATGATTTTTGCACTAAAATCATGTCCCAATTTACAGAAATGTCCCGATTTACATAACACAATTTCCTATGGGTTTGCTTTGAGTTATGTTAAAAATATTATTTTTTCTATGCGTTTGCTTGGAGTTATGTAAAAAATTCATTTTTCCTATGGGATTGCTTCAATTTACATAAATACAATTTTCCTATGGGTTTGCTTCGAGTTCCTATGGGTTTGCTTCGAGTTAAGTAAAAAACCAATTTACATAAAAGCCTACAGAACAGACTTTTTATGTAAGTAGGGGTTTTACTTTATAGAATAGGGGGTTCTGCATAACATTATCACCAACTTGTTCTTTCTCCTGTATTAATGCTTTTTTATTTTTGCAAAAATACCAACTTTTTTTGCAAAAGACAAGAGACGGGAATAATGTCCTTAAGGTATAGATTCCATGATTTCGCCTCATCTATCACAAGGTGTGGTTTTTAGCAGTGACATATCAGACAGGTGTTAAGCACAGGCATGATAAACTCTGGAATAGACACTTTCCCCACCTATCACTTTACTAATGATTTCACAGTCATTGAATTGTAGGGCTGGAAGGGACTCCAAAGTTCATTAAGCCCAGCTCCCTGCAGGAATATAAAATCCATCACTAAAACAACCCTGATAGGTGACCACTCTATTTATGCTCAAAACCCTACCCGCAGTGACGGAGAATCCACCACTTCCTAAGGCAGTTTTGTTCCAGTTGTCAAAGAACTATTACTATCAGGAGGTTCTTCCTATAATGTTTAGTCAAACCTGCCTCTCTTGGAATTTTCTGGAGTCCTGCCTAATGAAGTGGGGGTGGGGAGTATGCCTGCATCTTCCAAATGATCCCTTTCAAATATTTGAAGATATAGTAGTTAGTAAGTCACCTATTAGTCTTATCTAGTTTAAACATGCCCAGTCTCCACAGCAGTTCTTCATAACGCTTGGTCTCCAGACCTTTTATCATATCACCCTCCTCTAGTCATGTTCCATCTTTTCAATCTCGTTTTGTGCCTGGGGTATCCAGAATGGTCCAAAGTATTACAAGCGAGGAGGACTGACCAAAGGAGAGTAAAATGATACTATTACTTCCCTTAATCTGGACACTCTATTGATACAGTTTAGCATACCTTGAAATGCCAATCATTCTTTTTCCTCTGCTCATCAAGAAGAGTGCTCCATATGGGATCATTTTGAAAAGGATTCGAGAGAAACTTCTGTGTTCCCTTCTAGGTGTATGTACACCTTGTTAGAGGGACTGCAGTGGCTTAGTGGTTAAGATGCTGAACTTGATGACTGGAAGGTTGGCAGGTCAGCAGTTCAAGACCCAAGTGCTGCACGATGGATTGAGCTCTCATCTCGGCCCCAGCTCCTGCCAGCCCAGCAGTTTGAAAACAAGAAATTGCAAGTAAATAAATAGGTAGCACTTCGGTGGGAAGGTAAACAGTGTTCCGGTGTTTAGTCATGCCTGCCACATGTCCACGGAAATGTCTGCAGACACACAGTGCTGGCTCTTTGGCTATAAACAGAAATGAGCACTGAACCCTAGAGTTGGATACGATTGGCTTTCGAGCAAGGGTGACCTTTACCTTTACATCCTGTTCCTTGAGCAAGCATCAGAGTCAGCCCTGGAAGTGGAGAAACAAATGTGGTGGTGCATCCAAATTTTGAAATACATAGAACAAGTATACAATAATACTACAGTGAAGGTAAAGGTAAAGACTCTAGGGTTCCCAGTGTTGTAAATCAAGTTGAAAGAGGTAGTATTTCAGTAGTTGGCCACTAGATGGTAGCAAAGAGAGTTAGCTAGCTGCTCGGTAGAAACACACCCTGCTTTTGAATTCTGAAGGGGTGAGCGGGATGACAATTACATTATAACTTCATATCAGTTGAAACATCAGCTAAAAGGTAAGAAGGAAGCCTTTGACATTATGTTCTAAAAGAGTGATCCCCAACCTTTTCCCACTTGTATATTGTGAAAGAACTGCCCCGATAATTAAGGTCTTTTTTTTTTCATTTCAAGTTTATTTGTATACTGCTTTTTTCAACCCTGCGGGCGACTCAAAGCAGTTTCCAACAAACCAGATAAACAATACAGTACAAAATACCAAAAACACAGAATCACATTAGCACAATATCAAATCAGGTTAAATTACAATTCATAAACATCACATCAACATAATATCAGTCAAATTACAAAAACAAATTACAGTTCAGAAAATTACATCAACAATATAACACATTCATTATAATAAATTACAAAATTAACCTCAACCACCCAGCATCCACGAAGGAGCCCCATGACTCAAATGTCCGTGATGGAGCCCCCTGGATCAAACGCCTGTGACGGAGCCCCATGGCTCGATGTCCATGACAGAGCCCCATGGCTCGATGCCCGTGACGGAGCCCCATGGCTCATCATCAGCGACAGAGCCAGGGAGAACTGGCCCCGCCCCAGCTGTGGCAAGAAACAGATGGGCTTCAGCCCACGATAGGTCAATTGTTAAGAAGGGCTAAAAGGAGACTGGCCATAATGGCCCTGAGGGAGAAATAGGCACAGCTGGTGAACCATACCATTGGGTACATGATTTCCTTATCTGTCCCTTTGCTATAGCTGAGAGCAGACTCATGAGCAATGCTTGTGGGGGTGAGCTCACCCTCTTGATGGTAGTGGCTACAGTATTTATTTATTTTTTTAAAAAACTGTTTGAACAAGATTTCACAAAGGATAAACAAACAAACCCAAGCACCGTGTAACCCTAACCTGATTTTTTGGGGAAAAAGCAGATTAAAAGCCCAATTCTTTTGACAATCAAGACATACCCTCAGTAACTTTTGCAACAGAGACATACATGAATTTTTGGGAATTTCAGGGTGATGGAGTGTCAGAGAAAAGAGAGCAGGGGAGAGAATTTGAGTTGGCCCCTAGTAACCATGGCCCATGACATCACCATGTCCTGCTTAACGACATCACTATAATTTGTTCATAAGCTTCACAGGCTTTGGGTATAACCCTACTTTAATTAATATCATGAACCCACCTAATCTTGTCTGACTTTGTAGCCTACTTCTGTGGGCAGTGATGGCCAACCTTGGCACTCCTGTTCTTGAACTTCAAGTCCCAGAAGCCCTGATCAGCAGGAATGCTGACTTGGGCTTCTGGTAATTGAAGTCCAAGGACACCTGGAGTACCAAGGTTGACCATCACTCTGTTCTAGGGTCTCCAGGTATGGTTGGAAAAGAAATGTGCTTGGAACTATGGTTAACTGCTGCCATTGAGAATAAGCAATATTGGGGGTAGAGACACCAGAGGACCTATTCGGTTGAAGTCAAATATGTTCCTAACATGAGCTTCATTAAGCAGTGGCACGGGGTGATTCAGACCGCTGCATGCAGACTGATATTGATTACAGAGCAGACCTCCCAGGAAGAAATATTTACACCCAGTGATGCGCTGCAAAAAAAAAAAAATTCTACCCCCACTATGGGTGTGGCTAACTCTGTGGGCATGGCTAACTCTGTGGGCCACGCCCACTTGGCCTCCCTACACCATGGCCTGGAGTAGAGAGGTGGGCGTGGCCGGTCAAGTGGGCATGGCCTGGGGGAATTTCCGCTACCGGTGCCCGGGCACCTGTGGGCACCCATAGCAGCATAACACTGTTTACACCCCATGCTCCTCCCAGGCCTTATGTCTGCAGGTGTTGACCCCACAGGAAGCTGTAGGGTTTCATCCAGTGGCTCAATCTTTATGGGAAACCATCCCACTCAAGATACATCAGGATTCTTCGCTCCAAATCTTTAAGAAGCTATTGAAGACTGGGTTTTTTAAAAGGTCTTCTCTGGGCATAATGAATAAGAAATGCCTTAAGGTCTGGAGGTTGTATCTGTTGCCTGTTCTGTTTTATTGCTGTATTTTTTTATCAATTTCATTGTTTTCTTTGTTAATATTTTAATGTGATTTTTGCTTTGTTAAACACCCACAGTAGCCATTTGCTAGATGGGTGATACATAAGTTAAATAAAAAAAATACATATATAATGTTCAAAGACTAGTGCAGAAAGAAGATACAGAACAGCAAGCAAGCAGGCAGATGAAAATAGGACAGCAGTAATATGGATACTCAAGTGTGATCCTAGTAGCCTTGGCAACAAACTGTAAACCTCTATTAAGAGAAAACAGTCATCTGTGATTATGCCACCACATCACTAGACCTACATTGTAGATAGGCAAAGGTAAGGTCTCGCTTGCTCAAAAGCCAGTTGTGTCTGACTCTAGGGGGCAGTGCACATCTGCGTTTACAGCCAATGAGTCAGTGCGGTCTCCCTGCAGATGTTTCCGTGGTCATGTGCCAGGCATGACTAGACACCGGAGTGCACTGAACACTGTTAACTTTCCCACCAAAGTGGTACCTATCTATCTCCTTGCAATTTCTGGCTTTAGAACTGCTAGGTTTAACCACTAAGCCACCACGGCCTTCCATTGTAGGTGCCTGGTTACAATGAAGCTTCTTCTGAAGAGGTAAGTAGCACCCTCAGAAAGGTAAGGGGAGGGGAGTTCAAATAGGAATTAAAATGAACCAATCCCCTCTGCTAGCACCAGGTTAAGGATGGCCACGCCCATACTTGCCATCTTTACATTATTTAAAGAATTTAATTTAATTTAATTTTCACATTTGTATCTCCACCCCCTCACCGCGGCGACTCCGGGTGGCTGACAGATAACAAACATAAAAACAGATACAAAGAATATCACTATTTTTTTTAAAAAAATCCCCATTTAAAAACCCACCGACTCCATCCATACCCTGGATTAGAGGGTAGAGATCAGATGTGTCATGATTTCACATGTTCTTTGTTATTTAAAGAACATGTGAAATCATGACACATCTGATCTCTACCCTCTAATCCAGTTTGGCCCTAAGCAAATGGAGTAGTTCTGGGAAGTTTATATCAATGGGTAGCTGACTGGCCTTCTGTTGATACATGATCTACCAAATCAGAAGGTGGATGGGGCTATGATGTTGTAACAGAATGAAGTATACCCTGTGCTTTATTCTCATTCAATATGGTGATTTGAGATCAGGGGGAGAGAAAATGGAGTAAACAATATGAGCCTCATGGTTTAGAAGAAATGAAACTTAACTTGTGATTGACATGTCTTGCTGTAAGATCATTGGTTTGAATCCCTAAGGGGGAGGGCCAAATATGGACCCTGTGGGAGGTGATATAACCCAGAGACTCTCTCTCTCACACACACACATGCCGACACTTTAGTGTATGCAAACCAAGACACAGGACACAGCCTCGGGCTGGGTTAACTCAGGTTTATTGCATCGTGGACAGAGGGAACATGAGGTAATGGCGGATCGATAGCTCTTTATATACAGCAGTAACACATTTGAACGTGGTGCCATGGTAGCCCATTGGCTACTGTCTGCGTGACGTCATTGCAGGTCACGCCCTTCTTGTCCAGGTGTAGGTGGTGGCGGGAAAACTTCCCGCGCTGTTGCCTTTGATGAGTTTGGACCAAGAGAGCTTGGACGCTCGCTGCTGCCAGCTGGTGGTCATTAGCTCGCGTCCTATTACAGGGTTTATATGATACAGCTGAAGGTTACATTGTTGCTATAGGCAAGGTTACATTGGCTCAGATACATTGTAATCCGTGTGTACAATAAAACCAACAGAACACAACACCCCTCCCCCCTAGGACGAGACAAAGTCTCGAGCCCACACTTAAACACACTCCCCCCCCTTAGGAGACAAAGTCTCTCAGCCAAGATGGCTTATTTCGAACACGCTGGGGTCTCGATGCGGGCTGCCGCTCCCCGGGTTTGCTACCTTCTCTTTGTCCCCTGGTTTCCTGTCCTGTAATATGAGAGGGAGACTCGTTAGTGACTTTCCGCGGCTCCGCGGCGTTGTTGGGAGGTGTGTTTTTTCTTAGGGAGGAACCGGGGGCACTGGGGGCTAACGAAAAACCCCTCTTCTCGCTTGGACGAGTGGGGGAACACTCCTGAAAACCCCCCCGGCTCGCAAAATCAAACTCAAAATTACTATCGGGGGCAGCGGGCGCGAACTCCTCTCCCCCTTCCCCGGCCCCTGATAGGACTGGCGTATCAAAAGGATATGAGTCGGGGCCGCTGCTATCAAAAGGATATGAATCGGGGCCGCTGCTTCTGCTTCCTTCCCCCCTTGCTTGGGACTGTTGTCCATTGCTGTCTCCCCCTTGGGTTAAGCGGGTGGGGGAGAACCCTAACGCTGAATCCTGTTGCTGAGCTCCACTGACTGGCCCACTCACTCGGTGCCTCAGTTGGTCTGCGTGCCTCCTCCAGAGGAGGCCGGTGTTAGTCTCGACCCGGTACGATACTGGCCCCGTCTGTTCTACAACCTTCCCTGGTACCCAGGCCGGCCCTGCGCTGGAATAGTTCCTGCAGTGAACAGGGTCCCCGGCGGCGAAACCTTTCGAGACTGCCAACCCTATGTTTTTCCCTTTATCCTCGACCCTCGTCGGGTCTAGCCTGGACAGGATCGTGGTCAGTTTTCGCCGCATCAAGAGCTCCGCCGGCGAGTAGCCTGACGCTAAAGGGGTTACCCTATACGCTAAAAGGAACTGGCATACCTGGTGATTCAGGTCCCCCGGGCCCATGCGCCGCAGCGCGTCCTTTGTTGTACGCACTAGTCGTTCCACTTGGCCATTCGTGGCCGGGTGAAACGGTGCGGACGTGACATGCCGAATGGCGTTTGCCTCCATGAAGGCTCCGAACTCAGCGGAGGTGAAACAACTAGCGTTATCGCTGACTAAAGTGTCGGGTAAACCGAACGTGGAAAAGACTCTCCTTAGCCGGCTAATCGTCGCGGCGGAGGACGTGCTCTTTACTGGGATAACCTCCAGCCACTTGGAGAACGCATCTACCACCAGGAGAAACAGGGTTCCTCGGAACGGGCCAGCGAAATCCACGTGCACTCTGGACCACGGCCCCCTTGCTGTGTCCCACTCCCTATGCGGGAGACGGGCCGCCTCAGGTCGGGATTCCTGGCAAGCCTCGCAAGTGCCGACCATGTGCTCAATGTCCGCGTCCAGCTGTGGCCACCAGAAGTAACTCCGGGCTAGCGCCTTTGAACGAACAATGCCCGGGTGGCTGACGTGCAGCAGTTCGAGCACCCTCGTCCGCAGGGGCGCAGGGACCACCACCCGTTGGCCCCACAGAAGGCACCCCCTCTCTAGGGACAACTCTAGCCTTTTCCTAAAGAATGGGTCGAACTCTGTACTCGGGGACGAAGCCGGCCACCCCTTCTGCACCCATGAACTAACTTTTTCCAGCGTCCTGTCCTTGCCTGTCGCCCTAGCAATGTCGGCTGGTACTATTGGGGGTGCGTCTAAAACCTCAATCAGCAGCACCTGGCGGTCTCTTTCTGCTCTCGCCTTTTGGTCGTCCGACAATGGCAGAGGGGATCGCGAAAGTGCATCAGCATGGCTGATCTCCTTTCCGGGCCTGTACTCCAACTCATGTTGGTACGCGTTGAGGAAAATAGCCCATCGCAGCATTCTCGGGGACAGGATCTGCGGCGTGGGCTTGTTTGCCGTGAAAATCCCTAACAGCGGTTTGTGATCGGTCACGATTTTGAACGGGCGGCCATACAAAAAATCGTGAAATTTTTTGGTCCCCGCTACTATTGCTAACGCTTCCCTGTCGGTTTGCGCGTAATTTCGCTCCGCTTGGGACAGGGACCTTGAGTAAAACGCTACCGGTGCCTCCCTTCCGTCCTCCAACACGTGGGAAAGCACCGCCCCCACCCCCACCGGGGATGCATCACAAACTAGGACCACAGGCCGTTTGGGGTCGAAGTGCGTCAGGATTGCCTCAGATGTTAGGAGTTGCTTCAGCTCCTTGAACGCCCTCTCGTGCTCGTCACCCCACATCCATGGCTCCTCTTTTTTAAGCAACCGATGGAGCGGTTCGGCCACGGACGCCTTCCGCGGGAGGAATGTATGGTAAAAGTTGAGGAGCCCCAGGAAAGACTGCAGCTCGGTTTTGGATGTGGGGCGAGGGGCCTTTTTAATGGCTGCTACCTTGGATTTAGACGGCTTAATCCCCTCGGGTGTGATCCGGAACCCTAAAAACTCGACCTCGGTTTCGAAAAAGACACATTTATCCTTCCTCAATCTCAGCCCCGCTTTCTCGAACACGGTCAGTACCTTGTCCAACCGTTTTGCCAGTTCAGCCTCACTCCCCCCTGTTATCAACACGTCATCAAAATAAGGCAACACCCCCTCCAGGCCCTTTAGGAGGCGTTCCACGAGCGACTGAAAAAGGCCGGGTGCCGAGTTCACGCCGAACTGTAACCGCGACACCTGGAACGCTCCCTTATGTGTAACTATTTTTTGTGCCGCGGCCGTGGCGGGGGTCACAGGAAGTTGCTGATAGGCTTGTGCCAAATCGAGTTTAGCGAAACACTTTCCCCCATTTAGCCTGGCCAAAAGGTGGCTGATCACTGGCACCGGGTATGCATTAGGGCGGATCGCCTTGTTAATTGTACACTTATAATCAGCGCAAATGCGCACCTCCCCGTTAGCCTTTAGAGCCGTTACAATTGGAGTTTCCCACTCCGCGGAATCAACAGGAATAAGAATCCCCTGGCCCACCAGTTTGTCCAGTTCCGCCTCTATCTTGTCCTTGAGTGCGAACGGCACCCTGCGTGGTTTGAGTCTTATCGGGCGGACCTCCGGGTCTATGTCGAAAGCTACAGGGGGTCCCTTGAACTTTCCGAGTCCTTTCTCAAAAACGGCGGGATGCGCATCGCAAACCGCTTGTATTGGGTCCCCCCCCACGTTATGCACCCCCCCTATGAACAACCCTAAGGGCTGAAACCACTGTGTCCCTAGGAGGCTACAGCTTCCCCCTTTGAGGACAACTAGGGGCAGTTCCGCAGAATGTCTCTTAAAATTGACCCGAAATTTCCCGACCCCCAACACCGGAATGCTGTTTCCCTGTACGTCCCGTAGTGTGGACCTCAACGCTTTAAGCTTGGGCCGCACGTGGGGGTCGATTCTCAGGAACTCTTTCTGGGGAATTATGGAATAGGAGGACCCCGAGTCAATTTCCATCTTAATAGGGGGCCCTTGTACTAATACCTCAACGAAGTAATGGGACTGTCCCGCGGACACGCTGAACACTGAGGCGTCGCCCTCGCTGCCGTCCGAGACGCGGCCCACGCCGTCCTGCTTCCTCGTGGTCTGGGCGCCATCTTTGGGCCTCGCTGGACGGTCCGGTCTGGCCGCGCGGTCTTGTGACTGCCTCCGGCCCTCTATCCGCTTTCTGCACGCCTTGGCGATGTGCCCCCGACGGCCGCAGGTGTAACACTCGGCCTTCCTGAACGGGCATCTCGCGCGCTCGTGGGCCGCTCCGCAACCCTCGCAGCGTCGACCGCCCTTCCGGACCTTCTGGACCTCCTCGCCGTCGCTGCCTTCCGTAGACGACTTTGAGGCCCGTCGAGTCGCGTGCACCGACTGTCCGGTCTTCCCGTGCACCGAATTTTCCGCCTTGCCGGCTCTAGGACGCCACTCACGCCACTGGTGCATCTCGTCCACTCCGGCATTCGTGGACTCTGCGGCTTCCGCGGCCTCAATGACCTCTGCCAGCGTGGGTGGCGGCTCCTTATTCATCAAGCTGCGCTGTACCTCCTTGTCTTTCAGGCCACACAACACGCCGTCCCTGAGGACCAACTCCAGGATATCGCCCCATTTACAGGGGGCGGCGGCTATCCTCATGGCGGCCACGAATGCCTCAACCAACTCATCCGGCGCTTGGACTCGCCTCCAAAACGCGCTCCGAGCGGGAAACATTGCCCTCGAGGGGCAGAACCGCTCTCGCAGCAGTTTCATGATGTCGCTCGCCTTAAAGTCGCTCACCTTCTTCGGAGCGATTATGCCCACCAGCGTCCGCTTGGTTTCCATCCCGAGCATTCTGGTGAGGATGGCCCTCTTCCTCTCCTCGTCTTCTCCTTTGACTCTGAGTTCTACCAGGGCCGCCTGGAAATCCATCTCAAGCAGCTCCCAGTCTTGCGGTTTGGTGATGTTGAAACCGCTCTGTGCCCTGGCTGTTCCGTGGGGATCCATCATCCCACCTTCGTCGCCAATTTAGTGTATGCAAACCAAGACACAGGACACAGCCTCGGGCTGGGTTAACTCAGGTTTATTGCATCGTGGACAGAGGGAACATGAGGTAATGGCGGATCGATAGCTCTTTATATACAGCAGTAACACATTTGAACGTGGTGCCATGGTAGCCCATTGGCTACTGTCTGCGTGACGTCATTGCAGGTCACGCCCTTCTTGTCCAGGTGTAGGTGGTGGCGGGAAAACTTCCCGCGCTGTTGCCTTTGATGAGTTTGGACCAAGAGAGCTTGGACGCTCGCTGCTGCCAGCTGGTGGTCATTAGCTCGCGTCCTATTACAGGGTTTATATGATACAGCTGAAGGTTACATTGTTGCTATAGGCAAGGTTACATTGGCTCAGATACATTGTAATCCGTGTGTACAATAAAACCAACAGAACACAACAGACACAGAGACACTCTCTGGAATGCTGTGCTTTTAAGCTGCCAAAATGTAGACGCTTGAGAGAAAGGGGGCCCCTGTGGGCTATCCCTTGAACATGCAGCTTGCTTTATTTCTGTTTTGAAATGCTTTCTAAGCTTTTGCTGGACTGTATCCTGAATCTTGTTATGCTTTCAATATACTTCTAAAATACCTGAAGAGACTTGATTACTTGGCACATGTTACTTGAATCTACACTAGTTTCACGTGCACCCTTTGCTCACTAACTGGGCACACTGATAGGCGCAAGCCCATCACCAGGAGACCGGAGGACTACCGAGTCCTACCTGGGAGTAAGCGAATTGTTATAGCGGATTGTTAAGATCTTGCTTGGAACATCTTGTGATGGACTAAACTAGATGATAGAATAGGCCACCACCTTAACTGCATGCTTAATATTTTGGTCCCAATTGTGCTTTCCATCATCTCATCACCCTGAGGCTCCCCATGGCATCCCATTATTTCTTTGATCATCACTGGGGACCCCTATGCTTCTTCCCAGTGTTTGCTTCTTTTTCACTTGTTGATTGCCTGGAACAGTTGGCAGTTTCTGTTTATATGGTAGATCTGCTGTAAGTCTCAGCTATGCATTCATCATTACCCTTTTATGACCAGGGCTTTAGATTGTACCAACACTTTATCCCTAGGCTATGAAAGGTTATAGCTGTACGTCTCTTTCAATTCTCAGAAGCCACTGGTGTTAGTTCTGTTAGTTCAGACTCAGCCCACAGCACCATTTCATGTGGCCCGCCGCTACGTCCGCCCCACTTGGAAGTGGAAGCGGGTGTGTTTCCGTCAGTCATAAAATGCGCCCGTGGCTGTAATAAATGCGGAAGTGGGCATATTTACGACAGCCCGCTTCTGTTTCTGGGGGCGTAATCTGGCCCACCCAGCTGTCGGGGGGGGGGGTCAGACCTGTGGCATAAAAAGGTAGACCACCCTTCTTCTAAGGGGAAATGCAGGTCCCCTTTAAAAGCCGGTAAATCATTTGTGCAGAGCAAGACATGGCGCCTCTCCTTTTTTATACTGGTTTGTTTGTTTGTTTGTTTTACTCTGTCTTAGCGCAGTACTACTCTCTGCATAGCTAGCAATACCCAGTAGTTCTATTTTTAGCTGCGGGTGAAGGGAGTGCTTTGGATTCCTATTATGCAATTGTAGCTATTGCCTATTGTAGGAGAGTTTTAGAACATTTTGGATCAAACGAAGAACTCAACCCAAAGAGTTAAGAGTTAGAATTAAACCTCTTGGAACTCCCTCTTCTTCATTTGCTTGCCTCTAACTCTGGTGGAATGTGCTCTAAGACATGCAGTCAGAATTGTAATTTCTTGATTGAATTTCACGGGAATGTCACTTTAGGAACTCTAGAACCAAATGACAGCCGATCAATGGAAATAAATGTTAAACCACCCCTTTTCCCCCCTACTTCACCCACCTTGTTATCTCTTTATTCCGTCCTCGAGAGGGATTCATTCCCAACCCTTCCCTCCCCCTTAACAGCCACTCGATGCCTCTTGGAGGCTGTTACTGGATCTGTCCTGCTGCATTAGCTGAAGTATTGCCCTTTCAAGGATCCAGGCACATGGCCAGTAGCCTCCCACCCTACAGCAGCGAGGCTGCGAACAGGGCAGCATATTTACAAACACCTCTGCTCCACTCTGCAGCCACGGCAGCTGCTACAATGTCGGGGTGAGAAGGTGGAAAGATCCATTTCCAGACCTCTGACATCCTACCCGCTGAAGGGTTGGCCTCCCTCTCCCATTGCCCTTCCTTGCTTAATGGATTTGGATAGGCCTGGTTTGAGCAGGTTCAAATTGTCAAGCAGCTGAACCATCTCCGAAGAACATGGAAACCATGCGAGGCTATAGACAGATCTGTTTCGCATAATGGTTGCAGCTGCATGCTACAGAAGCCAAGAGTTTTAACCTGGCCTCTGAGAAATGAATTGTGCTAGGCAAGGGGTCTTCCACATGGTGCTGAAGACATTGAACCCAATTCTCTTGCCAATTTTGATCATTCACGTTGAATGGCAGACGCTTTCATTTTGTTCACATGTAATTGCAAGCATTTACATTCCTCATCTGGGACTATGGTGGCTTAGTGGTTAAGATGCTGAACCTGATGGCTGGAAGGTCGGCAGGTCAGCAGCTTGAGACCTGAGTACTGCATGACAGAGTGAGCTTCTGTCTCTGTCCCAGCTCCTGCCAACCTAGCAGTTTGAAAGCAAAAACTGCAAGTAGATAAATAGGTACCACTTCGGTGGGAAGGTAAATAGCGTTCCGTGTATTCCAGTGTCTAGTTTTAGTGTAAGGGACCAAAGACAATGAAACAGCCAAAGGGTTGGCTTAACACAGGTTTATTGCATGATGATCCGGAGGAACATGTGGTAATGGCGGATGGGTAGCTCAATATATACAGCTGGCTATACATTTGAATGTGGCTCGTCGACAGACTATTGGTTGCTGCCTGCGTGACGTCGTAGAAGGTCACGCCCTTCTTGACCAGGTGAAGAGGTGGCGGGGAATCTTCCCGCGCTGCTGAACCAGGTGAATCTGAGCCATGAGAGCTGGACGCTCGCTATTGCCATCTAGTGGTCACTAGCTCGCGTCCCCTTATCAGGTTTACATTGATACAGCTGATGGTTATAATGTTGCACACAGAAAGGTTACATTGTTAACTCATGGCAAAGGTACATTGTTAAAGGCACAGCTTTACAGAACACAACATCCCTCCCCCCTAGGATGAGACGAAGTCTCTCAGCCAAGATGGCTTGTTGCATGTGCGTTTGGGCCGTGAAGAGGGCTGACCCCCCCCCGGGGGCGCTACTGCTTCTTTGTTCCCTGGTCCCTTGTCCTGAAATGGGAGAGGGAGACTTGTTAGTGGCTTGCCGCTGTCTGGCGGCCTTAGGGGAAGGGAAAAACTCCATTGTGGGCAGACCGGGGGCAGTCGGGGCTAACGAAAAACCCCTCTTCTCGCTTGGACGGGTGGGGGACCACTCCGAAAAACCCCCCCCCCGGTTCTGAAAATCAAAATCTAACTTAGTAGGGGTATCCGCATTTGTGGGGACATTCCGCGAGATATGTATGGGGTCGGGTTCCTCCTCAGAAAGATCCCCTAGGATATCTACGAGAACATCCTCCTCCCCCCTTGGTGGGGGCCCGCGGTCCCCTTTTCCTCCCCCTTGGGCTGAACGGGTGGGGGAGAACCCTAACGCTGATTTTTTCTCTGTTTGGTCTGTGCCCTGCTCATCGGAGACCCTGCGTCGGAGCTGGTCCGCGTGCCGTCTCCACAGGAGCCCTGTACTGGTTTCCACGCGGTACAACATGGGGCCGGTTTGCTCCACAACTACGCCCGGTACCCAGGCTGGGCCCGTGCTGGCGTAATTCCTGCAATGCACGGGGGCGCCTACACTGAAACTCTTTGTGGCCTCTAGCCCGATGTTCCTTCCTTTGTCCTCTACCCTCGTGGGGTCTAGCCTAGTAAGGATGGTGGTCAGTTTCCTACGCATTAAGAGCTCTGCGGGGGAGTATCCTGACGCCAACGGGGTCACCCTGTACCCTAGCAGAAACTGACACACTTGTAGGTTCAGATCCCCGGGGCCCATGCGCCGCAACGCGTCCTTCGTGGTGCGGACGGGGCGCTCTACTTGGCCATTGGTGGCTGGGTGAAACGGGGCGGAGGTGATATGCCGAACGGCGTTAATCTCCATGAATGCCCTAAACTCGGAGGACGTGAAACAACTAGCGTTGTCGCTAATTAATGTGTCGGTTATGCCGAACGTGGAAAAGAGCCTCCGCAAATGCCTAATGGTCTGGGCCGAGGAGGTGCTCGTGACCGGGATAACCTCCAACCACTTGGAGAAGGCGTCCACTACAAGAAGGAACAGGGTGCCTCTGAACGGGCCCGCGAAATCAACGTGCACCCGGGACCACGGCCCCTTAGCCGCGTCCCATTCCCTGTGGGGAAGGCGGGCCTCCTCTGGTCTGGAGCATTGGCAACTTTCACAAGTGCCGACCATGTGCTCAATGTCGGCATCCAGCTGGGGCCACCAGAAGTAACTCCGGGCCAGCGCCTTGGATCGCACGATGCCGGGGTGGCTGACGTGCAGCAGCTTGAGCACCCGCGGCCGAAGGGAAGTGGGAATCACCACCCGCTGCCCCACAAGAGGCACCCCCTCTCCAGGGACAGTTCTAGCTTTTTTCTGAAAAATGGGGCGAACTCCTCCGCTGGGGAGGACGCCGGCCACCCTTTCTGCACCCAGGAGCTAACTGCCGCTAACGTCTTGTCCTTCTCTGTCGCTTTGGCAATGTCGGCGGGCATTACGGGGGGCGAATCCAGCACCTCTATCATAAGAACCTGATGGTCCCGCTCCCCCTTGCTCACCTGGCTGGGCGTCAGGGGGAGGGGAGACCTTGATAGAGCGTCCGCATGGCTGATCTCTTTCCCGGGCCGGTAGACCAACGCGTGCTGATACGCGTTGAGAAAAATGGCCCACCTGAGCATCCTCGGGGACAGGATCTGTGGGGTGGGCTTATCTGCGGTAAAGATGCCTAGCAGGGGCTTGTGGTCCGTTACAATGGTGAAGGGGCGGCCATACAGAAAATCGTGAAATTTTTTCGTCCCCGCGACTATTGCTAGTGCCTCCCTGTCTGTCTGTGCGTAGTTTCTCTCCGCTTGGGACAGGGACCTGGAGTAAAATGCTATCGGGGCTTCCCTTCCGTTTTCCAACACGTGGCACAGCACCGCCCCCACCCCCACCGGGGATGCATCACAGGTCAGGACTACCGGGCATTTGGGGTTGAAGTGGGTCAGTATGGCATCGGACGCTAGGAGGCTTTTTAGCTCACTAAATGCCCTTTCTTGGTCCTCGCCCCACTTCCATGCCTGGTCTTTCTTTAGCAGTTTGTGTAGCGGTTCAGCCACCGCTGCCTTCCGGGGGAGGAAGGAGTGGTAAAAGTTGAGCAGCCCTAGGAACGACTGCAGCTCGGGCTTGGAGGTGGGGCGGGGGGCTTTCTTAATGGCTGCCACCTTGGACTTGGATGGTTTTATTCCCTCAGGAGTCACACAAAACCCTAGGAACTCAACCTCGGTTGCGAAGAAGACGCATTTGTCCTTTCCCAGTCTCAGCCCCGCTTTTTCGAATATTGTCAGGACCTTCCCCAACCTCTTGGCCAATTCAACCCGACTCCCCCCCCCCCCGTTATTAACACGTCATCAAAATAAGGCAACACCCCCTCCAGTCCCTTCAGGAGGCGTTCCACGAGTGACTGGAAAATTCCAGGCGCCGAATTCACGCCGAACTGGAGGCGCGTCACCTGGAACGCCCCCTTATGGGTGACTATGGTCTGCGCAGCAGCTGCGGCAGGGGACACCGTAAGCTGCTGGTAGGCCTGTGCTAAGTCGAGCTTAGCGAAACACTTTCCCCCGTGTAACCTGGCCAGCAGATGGCTGACTACCGGCACCGGATATGCAGTCGGGCGGATCGCCTTGTTGATGGTGCACTTGTAGTCGGCGCATATGCGGACCTCCCCATTGGCCTTTAGTGCGGTTACAATTGGAGTTTCCCACTCCGCGGAATCAACAGGCACAAGGATTCCCTGGCCCACCAATTTGTCCAGTTCCGCCTCTATCTTGTCCTTGAGTGCGAACGGCACCCGGCGTGGTTTAAGGCAAATTGGGCGGACCTCCGGGTCCAGGTCGAATGCCACTGGGGGCCCCTTGAATTTCCCCAGTCCTTTTTGAAAACTTCGGGGTGCGCCTCGCACACCTCCTGAATTGGATCAGTCCCAACGGCGTGCATCCCAACGGCGTGCACCCCCCAATAAACAAACCCAGGGGCTGGAACCATTGAGTCCCGAGGAGGCTGCAATCTCCCCCTTTGAGCACGACTAGGGGGAGGGACGCGGCGTGCTTCTTGAATTTAACCCGAAATTCTCCAACCCCCAACACTGGAATGCTGTTCCCTTGCACGTCCCGTAGTGTGGACCTCAACGCTTTGAGCTTGGGTCGCTTGTGGGGGGCAATTCCCAAAAACTCCCTCTGGGAAATGATAGAATATGAGGACCCCGAGTCAATTTCCATCCTAATGGGAACCCCTTGGACTAGTACCTCAACAAAGTAGCGGGGGTGTCCTGCAGACACGCTGAACACTGGGGCGTCGTCCTTGCTGCCGTCGAAGATGCGGCCCACGCCGTCCTGCTTCCGCGTGGCCTGAGCGCCGTCCTTGGGTCTCGTTGAGCGGTCTTGTCCCGCGGAACGGTCTGCTGAGCTCCGCCGGGTCTTGCGCTTCTTCCTGCACACCTTGGTGATGTGCCCGCGGCGGCCGCAGTTGTGGCACTCGGCCTTCCGGAACGGGCACTTTACGCGGTCGTGGGCCGCTCCACAGCCATCACACCGCCGGCTCTCCTTCCGGACCCTCCGGACGTCCTCGTCATCGCTGCTCTCTGTGGACGACCTCGAAGTTCGCCGGGCCACCTGTACCGGAGTCTCTGCCTTGCTCGACTTCGGCCGCCAGTCTTGAAGTTCTTGGACCCCGGCCTTTGTGGCCTCTGCGGCCTGGGCCGCTCTGACGACCTCCTGCAACGTGGGAGGCGGCTCTTGGTTCATTAATGTGCGCTGGGTTTCGGCGTCGTTCAGGCCGCACAGCACACAGTCCCGGAGGGTGATTTCGGCATTCTCCCATTTGCACGGGCCGGCCGCCAGCCGCAGGGCCGCCACGAATGCGGCGACCGTCTCCCCGGGCGCTTGGACTCGCCTCCAGAACGCACTCCGAGCGGGAAACATCGCCGTGGCGGGCCGGACGTGCTCACGCAGCATCTGCATGAGTTCCTTGGCCTTGAATTCGCTCACCCTCCTCGGTGCAATCAGGTCCACCAAGGTCCTTTTGGTTTCTTGTCCGAGCATCCTGGTGAAGATGGCCCTTTTCTTTGCCTCTTCCGTGACTTCGGACTCAATCAGTGCTGCCTGGAAGTCCATCTCGAAGATCTCCCAGTCGCCCGGTTTCCTGATTTCGAAACCGGCGCATGTCTTGGTCCCGTGGGCTGCCATCATCCCACCTTCGTCGCCAATTTAGTGTAAGGGACCAAAGACAATGAAACAGCCGAAGGGTTGGCTTAACACAGGTTATTGCATGATGATCCGGAGGAACATGTGGTAATGGCGGATGGGTAGCTCAATATATACAGCTGGCTATACATTTGAATGTGGCTCGTCGACAGACTATTGGTTGCTGCCTGCGTGACGTCGTAGAAGGTCACGCCCTTCTTGACCAGGTGAAGAGGTGGCGGGGAATCTTCCCGCGCTGCTGAACCAGGTGAATCTGAGCCATGAGAGCTGGACGCTCGCTATTGCCATCTAGTGGTCACTAGCTCGCATCCCCTTATCAGGTTTACATTGATACAGCTGATGGTTATAATGTTGCACACAGAAAGGTTACATTGTTAACTCATGGCAAAGGTACATTGTTAAAGGCACAGCTTTACAGAACACAACACTAGTCATGCGACCTTTAGCTTTACCTACATTCCTCATCTAAAGGGGTATTTTTAAAAAGCAATGACAAACACAATCCAATTTTTTTTTACATTTTCAGACATTGTTAAAAATTTAGTGGGCCTGTGGGACAAGGATTAAGATGCACCTTTTCCCATACAAATATCTGATACCTATACTATAATTCTATTACAGTTGTCCCATTTTAAGGGTGTTTTTTTTTTAATAAAGAAGGGGGAGAATCCTTGAAATCATATTTTACAGTTAGCATTACTATTTTCAATTCCAAAGTTTGTGATGATTATTATTTTCAAAACTTTGCTTCAGATTAAACTCTCATGGCTCTGTAACAGGATAGTATTGAGAGTCTGCCTTTTCATATTTCAGCTGTCATGTTACAAAGCCCTGAAAATAGACAAATTAATTACTCCAGATCTCCTAACGGAGGCTAGATGGATTCTAGCAGATGTGGAAATAAAGCATCTAAGAGCCAAGTAGGCAAAAAAGCAGTGGGATTACAAGTAAGAGCTTCACTTTCTTTTCTGATTTTTGCCCCCAGCTATTTTGGAATGAGTTTGTTATAAAAGATTTTGACAATCACTGAAGCTACAGCAGAGTGTTTCTAAAGGCATCATCCCCAAAAGGAAGCTGCCCAGCAGTTTGAGGAATGGGTTAGCAGTTTTGGGCCACAGGAAGCCAATTTATACTAGCTGTTTGCTCGCCATGTGCAGTGCTGTCTACTCCTACTTTTAGAGACCCAGGCAAACTGTGTCCCCACTCATCTGACCCCTGTAATTTTGGAGGTGCTAAGGAATGGACTGCGGTGGCTTAGTGCTTAAGATGCTGAACTTGATGACCAGAAGGTCGGTCAGCAATTTGAGAGCCGGGTGCTGCACGACGGAATGAGCTCCCATCTCTGTCCCAGCTCCTGCCAACCTAGCAGTTCGAAAGCAAGAAATTGCAAGTAGATAAATAGGTACCACTTCCATGGGAAGGTAACAGTGTTCTGTGCACTCTGGTGTTTAGTCATGTCTGCCACGTGTCCATGGAAATGTCTGCAGATGCAGATAGCACTGGCTCTTTGGCTATAAGCAGAGATGAGCACTGAACCCTAGAGTCAGATATGACTGGCTTTCGAGCAAGGGCGACCTTGACCTAAGGAATGGAATGTCTGCATGCAAAGTAAAGTATGTGCTTTATCCTGGAGTGATGGATATTGGTAGCCAGGGGGCATTGCTTCTGAAAACTGTTGTGCTACCCTTTGTCCATCTACAACAGAAAGCCTTGTTATATTTTCCTGCGTTGTGTCGTTGCTATGGTCGTTAAGATGATGTGGACACCAAACCAAGCAGTGAAGACATATAAGATAGAGAAGAATTGCTGGGAAGACTAATACTGTAGAATTGATTTTCACCTGAGGTTGGAGGCTAGACCAGAATCCAATCTACCATGGTCCGTCCTGTATCTTTTTCCTCTAAGCCAGGGATGGGGTGCTGACAGTCTCTAGACTGGGCCCTCCTTGATCACTCCTGCCCATTTTTCTCAATATCTCCTGTCATTCCTCTTTGATTTTGCTCTGTTATCTCACCCCCACCCCACTCCGCATCAATTGATGTACTAAAAAGTAGCATGCCAGTTCCTAGAAGGTAAGCCACAAGAGAACAGCGACGTCAGATAGTAAAGTTTTCCTGGGATTGCCTTAAAATTTAGTGAGAAAAATGTCAGTGGGAGCCAGGGTTGACCTCTTGCTTCATGTAGTAGGACAGTGATGGCGAACCTTTTAGAGTCCCAGTGCCCAAACTGCAACCCAAAACCCACTTATTTATCTCAAAGTGCCAACATAGCAACAGGGGTGGAAGCGCTCCCATTGGGCTGCTGGGAAGAGGGGCAGGGCAAATTCTGTGCTGAGAGGAGGGAAGAAGTGCTCCCATTGGGCTTGCTGGGCAGAGGGACAGGGTGAAATCTGTTCTGGGGGAGGGAAGAAATGCTCCCATTGGGCTGCTGGGCATAGGGCGGGGCAAATTCTGTGCTGGGGTGACTGCACGGGTGCCCACAGAGAAGGCTCCGATTGGCACCTCTGGCCCGCGTTCCATAGGTTCACGACCACTGCAGTAGGAGTTTGGCAGTTAGTGGTGATGAAAACCATGTAAATAGGATATACAGTATGGGCAATAAACAGATATTTCAGTGTGTTTGTACCCCCACTAGACATCTTGCGTGGTAGGGAATCTTTGAAAAAATAGAGCAAGCTGGATGGGAATTATGAAACGTTTAATTAAAGGTCATATTTTGATGACAATAGTAGTTGAGATACTAGAACATAACATAACATAATTTCAGGTCTAATGGCAGGTTATCTGTCATATATACAGTAGTTCAGCCCTGAGTTTTCCCATAAGTTTTAATGTGATCTCTTTTTAGGTTTGTCAGGGGGTGGAACTGGAGCCTCAGGTAGAGAGTCCATCACAGCACAATGCTATTACCTGTGGGGCCAGAAGATTGTGTTTATGGCAGGGAGGACGCTGATATACCTTGAATAGTGAAACACTAAAAGGTGATGTAGCCTACCCCTTGGATTCCAGACACAGCACTCTGAAATGGTATTCCTTCCTCCCCAGAGAGCCTGTGAAAGACATTTAATGCAGGTCAGCTCATGAACCTCTCTACCTTTCTTAGTTCCTCATTTTGGCATGGTGAACTTAGTGGACCATAAAAGGATTTGCAAAAGCAATTTGTATGAAGAAAAGAAGGCAGTGATGGACCACAGGAATAAGGATGAGGGTGCTTCAGGTTGGATTGGAATGCCATTGCATTACATTGCATCATATTGCATTACCAATATAGACAGTGAAATGCTGATCATAAAGCCTGTAAAATCTTAATAATGCAGCAAAACCAAATTAACCTTTTAGTATAGCCATACCCTCAAATCACTTGGTATGCAATGGAGACCTGCCTTATAGAGCTAAAATAACTTGCAAAAAATAATAATCTAAAATCTGCATTATATCCAAAATTTGTATTTAAAATTTCCCTTAATTTTCATTTTAAGTGGTGGTTTCAACTTCTAGAAAACTTTATGTATTGATTTTATAAATTGCCCCATGGGCTAGATATTTTTCACCGTTTTCTTCCTCTAAACGTCCACCAGTATGTATAACAATATGTATGCCAGTATGTATACCAAGGAATGCTGTAAATGTTACCATAACAGCAACATAAGGAAAAGGGAGAAGCACCTTTCTGTAACATTCTAGGACAGGGGTACCCAAACTATGGCCCTTGGGATGGATCCAGCCCCTGACACCAATTCATCCAGCCCACAAAGCCCTCGTCACTCCAGGAAGCAGAAGTAAAACACGCCGTACAGGTGCGTTTTACTTCCACTTCCAGGAGTGATGAGGGCTTCGCAGGCTGGATGAATTGGTGTTGGGGGCTGGATCTGGCCCATGGGCCATAGTGACCCCTGAACCACATGACTGGCTCACGGCCCAAAAGGTTTGGGGACCCCTGTTCTAGGGGCACATTTCTCCATCATTCCTTATCTTTACAGAACTTTGTTATAGCTGGGGAAAGACTTGCTTTGAAGAATAAGAAGTGACATGTTGGTTTCTTCCGGTTTTACAAAGGGGACTGGGCCAGCCCACCATCATTTGGTATGGGTAGAAAATTAAACTGTTTAAATTAGTCAAAAGGAGAATTTAGAAATCTGATTTTCTGCCTGTGGCTTTGCATTGGGAGAACATGTTTCTCATAAAATGTTCTGGACACCAGCTCCCTTCATCCTTCAGCATTGTCTGTGCTGGCTAGAGTTTCTCAAACTTGGGCCCTCAGATGTTCTTGGACTTCAATTCCCAGAAGCCCTGATCAGCAGATGGGCTGACTTGGGCTTCTGGTAATTTAAGTCCAAGAACATCTAAAGGCTCAAGGTTGAGAAACCCTGATGTAGACCATCATGTGCACATTGGAAGCAAAGTAGAATATTCCAATGTCCTATGCAGTCAAAGCTGAGCAGGGTGAGTTGGGCTGCTAGGGAGCTGTAGTCTAGCAACATCTGCAGAGCCATGTATTCTCCTTCTCCACCTCTGTATTAGGAGAAATTGCTTAGTACTGTTTCCCTTCCACTTCCCCATGTTATCAAATTCCTTTCTTCTCTATTGGGCCATCATTAGGGCTTCGTGGCAGCCACTTCTGCTTTCCATGGCCGGTCAAGGTAGTTGAGTACCCGACTGACAGGATCACGCTTTGCAGGGTCCAGTGCCAGGAGGCTCCGTAACATGGCCACAGCGTCACGTGACAGTGGCCGCCAATGAAACGGCAAGTCTTCCTCTAAGCCAGACTCCTGCCATAACATAAAGTCCTCAAAGAAAGAATCCTCAGGTAGGGTCTTTTCCCAAGGGAAGTAGCCCGTGAGCAGGCAGAAGAGCAGGACCCCAAGGGCCCAGGCATCCAGACTGGAATCGATGGGCAGGCCTGGGGTGTCACCAGTGCCACGGCTCAGCTCCGGCGCTGTGTAGGGGATGACGCCAGCCACAAGACGCAGCAAGGTGCCCCGGGGTCGAGTCAGGCCAAAATCTGTCAGTTTGATGCAGTGGCAATGGCGGTCAAAAAGCAGGATGTTCTCAGGCTTGACATCTCGGTACACAAGACCTCGGCTGTGGATGAAATCCAGAGCACTTACCAGCTGCTTGGCACAGAGCTTAGCTGCTGGCTCTGGGATGCCTGCCTGGAAGAGATAAAGAGGAACATATTTTTTAAAAAATAACAAAAATTAGTACTGTATCCAGTTTCTTTGCTTAGAGGACTGCGGTGGCTTAGTGGTTAAGACACTGAACTTGATGACTGGAAGGCCAGCAGGTCAGCAGTTTGAGACCTGCCTCTGTCCCAACTCCTGCCAACCTAACAATTCGAAAGCAAGAAATTGCAAGTAATAATAATTTCATGTCAGAAATTATTTAGGGTTGAAAGGATTTTTGCTGGAGAAACTCTGCTCAGGGTACACCCAAATGAGGCTCCATTCATGTCCCCAACATCCCCCCCCCCCCGAAGTGGTCCTTATGTATCTACTTGCAATTTCTTGCTTTCAAACTGTTGGGTTGGCAAGAGCTGGAACAGAGACAGGTGCTCAAACTGTCATGCAGTACCTGGCTCTCGAACTGCCGACTTGTCGGCCTTCCAGCTAACAAGGCAAGCTTCTTAACCACTGGGCCCCTGCAGCCCCTGCAAGTAGATAAATAGGTATCACTTCGGTAGGAAGGTAAATAGGCTTCTATGTTCTCTGGTGTCTCGGTATGCCTTCCACTTGACCATGTAAACACAGAGAGCACTGGCTCTTTGGCTATAAACAGAGTTGAGCACTGAACCCCAGAGTCGGATATGACTGGCTTTCGAGCAAGGGCGACATTTACCTTTACCTTCTTTGCTTGCCTGTTGCATTTTAGGGGCCTCTCCCAAAAAGTAAGATGTTGTTTTTGGCATGCATTGTTGTTGTTTTGCTGTTCAATTTTTATCAACAACAAAAAGCTAATCTCCATAGGTACTGAAGCTAGACATGACTTATCCTGCCTCTGTGCGAGGCCACCACAGCAGCCCAAATTAAGATACAGAAACGAAACATCCAGTTGCAAGTATTGTGAATCCTTGTCCTACTGATTCTGTTTTCAACCATGATTTTAAAATCATACCTTGGGCTTGATGATGGAGATGAGGTCTCTGTGCAGGGCTGCCTCATAGAGAAAGCCATAATGCTGGCTGGATTCTATGGCAATGCCGAACATGCCAATGATGCCAGGGTGAGCAGAGAGTGAAAGTGCCACACAATACTCATACAAGAAGTTCTGCAGCTTGGTGCTAGCCTTGGGTAACAACTTAAGAGCCATAGGAGTCCCTGTAGGAAATTTGGAGAGATAGAGATAGGTACAAGATTGAGAAGTCACACATTCTCTTATATCAGCAAATGCACTTAGTCAACAGACAGAAGTTGAGTTCTAAGGGACTTGATTACTAAAGGGATAAATTACCTCTCACAGTGAAAATAGAGTGCAGTGTCTCTTTCATAATGCTGAACGCCATACATGTAAGCAAGGAATGGTGGGGTCTTTTTTAGGATTGTGATTCTTACTGCCTTAGTTTTGTGGTCTCTTCTCGGACAATATCAATTATTTAGTGCAGATTCTACTGACATAGACATGGGGCTGTGGTGGCTCAGTGGTTAAGAAGCTCGCTTTGTAAGCAGGAAGGCTGGCACTTTGGCAGTTCGAGACCAAGGTACTGCATGACAGAATGAGCACCTGTCTCTGTCCCAGCTCCTGTCAACCTAGCAGTTTGAAAGCAAGAAATTGCAAGTAGATAAATAGGGACCACTCAGTGGGAAAAGATCATGGGGACATGAAAGAAGCCTCATTCAGACATCCCCTGAGTGGAGTTTCTCCAGGAAAAATCCTTTCAACTCAGAATAATTTCTGACAAAAAAAATTGTTATTGTTACTGAAATGGACATTGATTTGGCTTGATTCCAGTTTAGGCTAATGACCCACGGAACCCATAGAATCAGTTGACATTATTTTTAATTTTAAAAAAAACAAAAAAAGGCACAATATTTGTAATAATAGTTTGCACAGATTAGTGGAATAAAATGATAAATTGAAAATTACATGTCAGCACTCAGCAGTTGTAGCTGTAAAGCCTACATGAAACAAAAAGCAAACACATTTGTGTTTTTGTTTACATAGTTGAAAGGGAGATTTGTTATTTATCTTTCCTGTTACTGTTTTTCTATTTTTGTTCACAGATTAATTGCTATTTTAAAGTCTTATTCCAAGTTATATTTAACATAGCTGCTCTTGTTGTACTGTACATGTAAAATTCTTTCCACTGATACTAAATATAACCTACTGTAATATCACCTATCAACATTGACTAGATACCTGTAGCAAAGAGAAAGTAAGATTCCAAACTAATTGTTGACTAGTTTTCCTCTAAACTTGTCTGTAAAGACACTGAAGGTTAGAAACCTGTACAATCCCAAAATCTATTTGCCCTCCTAGACACTGATTGTATTTTTTTGTGCTCAGTCTTATTTTTGCCTTTAATGTGGTCAATTATTGAGAAGGGTGAATGGAGTTGCCAGAGGCTGCTGTGGCTCAACAGCTAGGAAGCTTGCCTTATGAGCTGGAAGGCCGGAAAGTTGGCAGTTCGAGACCCGGGTACTGCATGAGAGTCTGTCCCAGCAGTTTGAAAGCAAGAAATTGCAAGTAGATAAATAGGGACCATTTCAGTAGGAAAAGATCTTGGGGACATGAAAGGAGACTCATTTGGGCGTCCCATGAGTGGAGTTACTCCAGAGATTTGTGACATGAAATTATTATTATAAAACATTTAATCCATACCTCTCTTTCTGTGAATCACCAGAACCACCTGGCCATATTTCCCTTTCCCCAGTTCTTTGATGATTTTGTAGTGCTCGGTCACCTCCATCTGTACCAGATTCTGGGAGGTAATCTCCAACATATCTTCTAGGAGAGTCTGGGCTTCCATGCCCAAGTTCAGGTCCATGGCAAAAACCCTACAATACAGAGGAGGTTGCTAAACATTGCTGAAATGTATTGCACAGTGAAAATGTGGAAGAATTCAAACCAGTGACGTCCCTGAGATGAAAAAACTCAATGTAGTTCTCATAATCTTACTGTATATAATCTGCAACAACAACACTTCTACTCTTCAAGTTCATAATCAAAGAAACGGAGAAGCACCACAATTCCAAATTTAGTTGTACTTTGTTATTGAAACTAACTGTTCATCTTTAGGAAAACAAGATTATGACTAAAACTAACTTCTGATTGATGACACCAAGCTGAATATATCAATTGACTGCAGGATACTTAAAACTGGGGGGGGGGGGGAGTTAGCATTTGATTGAAGGGAATTTTCAGGCATATTAGGGTTCAACTGAGAAAGAGATGTTTTGGCTTCAACTGTGTCATTCCTTAAAGCAGGAGTTCTCAACCTTTTCAAGCCAGTGGCCGGGCCATGCACTCTCAGTCAGCTTTGAGGGTCGGATGGCCATTTTGCCCTTCCTGTATGGTGGGGGTGGCAATTTTGTCCTAACTGCTTCAAATGGGTGGCCATTTTGTTTCTCGAATGCCCTTGGAGGGGTGGGAGGCTATATGAAATGGTGCCAGGGGCCAGATCCACCCCATGGGCCTTAGGTTGGGAACCCCTCCCTTAATGAATGTGAAATGGACGAGGGTGGTGTATAATCTTGTCTTCCTACAGAAGAATCCCAGGTTCCTTCATAACATGTTCTTGGTGATGGAAAAATAGAAGTTACCAATGGACCTTTCATAGAAGTGGTACAGAGGATACCTCATACAACGTCCAAACCTGGTTCCACACGTTTGGACTTTATATGGATTTGGACTTTGTAGGAGGCATGCAAAATCCTAGCCGCGATGCCTCATACAACGTCCAAATCCTTGCCGCGATGCCTCGTACAATGTCGTTTCCATAGAGACACATTGTACTGTAACAGCACAGACTTCAGGGCAAAGTCAAGGAAACAGACAGGAAACTGACAGAACTTTAAGAAATCATTGTCTAAAGGCTAAATACATTACAAAAACATGTCAAACAACCCTGATTGTCCAAGAACCTGAAGAATGCTGCAAAAATCCCAGGAATGCTTCTAAAAATTCTGATGAAAAATTCAAAAAAAAATCCAAAGTCATGCTCAAAACCACTCCTAAACACTCTTTGCCTTGTGCAAAACCCACAAGAGCAACGCACGCATGTGTCCTGTCTTTTATACTGCCCAGGCACAATGCAACCTGGGAAAAACTGAATGCCTCATACAAAGTCGAGCGACTTTGCATGAGGTAACTTTTTTTCAAGAAATTAGGTGATGTTGTATGAATTCGATACTTTGTATGAGGTATTACTGTATCTTGAGATTGGAGAGACCGTCCCCCTGCAACCCCATATATGTGAACAAGATAAAATATTATACAGGAACTTTGAGGCATTTTCTGTGGGAAGTTTTTAAATGCCTCAAAGTCCTGCTGTGTAGTGAACATGTTTTGCATAAACCAGCCTATTTTTGCATACAATTTGCATAAAATTAGGATGATTTCCTTGCTGTTTCATATTAGAAGCACTGGATGGGTTATTTGAATCTTTTTTTAACAATCAGAATTTCTTCACTTGCTGTGTCTGCACATTGTGCTTCTCTAGTATAAAGGATACCAGTTTTGCATTGCTATATTAGAGGGTTTTCAGATTCTTCCTTGAGGTGCCGAGTAGAATTAAGAACCTAAATGAGTTGGTCAGACAATTTTTGGAAAAGTCTTTACATCCCTGTGCAAGGGCACAACAGAGCAGAAACAAACTGGATTTCCTTTCCCTTGCCCTTTATCCCCTTAAATATGTTCTACAGACCAATTTTATGGCCCCCGGAGGGGGGTAGGTTAGGACTGCTAAAAACTGATGCTACCTAAGCCTGGTCCATATCCAAGCCAGTTGCCATGCTATTTCTAGTTGACATCATGTGGTCAGTGTGAACAATAAGGCTTCCTGGCATTGTTATGGATTTATGGGCAGTGATCTTTAATAGGAGTTCTTGCCAACTGGAGGATTGGGTTGCAGAGGAAGTAACAATGTGTCATATCTAGATTTAGGCTCATGCAATTGGGGCTGTAGAAGCAGATTTTTCTATCTAATGTAATTGTAGTTCTCTCCAATTACCTAAAAAATGCTACACAGAGGATCATGGGGTCCTGCTGAATAGAATATGGTATGGTATGGTATGATATGGTATGGTATGGTATGAGGCATCCTGCAAATTGGGTAGAGGTAACTTATTAAAATGTGGTTGCCACCTATTAGAGCAGGAGTTATCAACTTTTTAAGCCCTGGGCCACTAATGCTCCCTCAGACAGCTTTGGGGGCTGAACGGCCATTTTGCCCTTCCTCCATCACATGGCACTTCCTGGTGTGGTGGAGGTGGTGGTGGACCATATGAAATGGCACTGAAAGCCACAGGATGAGAATCCCTGTATTAGAGGAATAATTTTTCGCATTTCAGCGCCTTCTTCTGAATCTCTAGAACTGGGCTAGGAACCCTGTGGACCTCTAGGTGCTTCTTTCGTATCTAGGCCAGATGTGAAACTACTAAAATGAAACCACCTTTTGGTGAAGTTATTCTGTAGTTCCTTTTGCCTGACCTTAGTGTGAGAAAGATTAGTTGGCACATGGTTGCCGTTGCCCAGGGTATGCCCAAATGTGGTTCAATCTCTAGGTGCTGATCAACTACTGTTTTTATTCATCACTGGCTAGGCTGATGGGGACATGGAGTCCAACAACCACTGGAGATCACAGATTCCCCAGTTATGACAGGGAACAGATAGTACAAATGCATATTGGTACATAGATTCTTTCACTCCATTTTGCTATACAAATTGCGCAGATGGCATACGGTAACAGATTCCGATAGGAATCTGATGGAACTATTTTCCGTCTTCTTTGTTTCCTGCTACCTTCCCCCTTTCCCAGCATTATCGTGTTTTCCAAAGAGTCTTGTCTTCTTGTTATGTGCCCACAATGGGACGGTTTTAATTTCATTATTTTTGCCTCCAGAGACAGTTCACACTTGATTTGCTTTAGGATCCTCCAATTGTCTTTTTGGCAGTCCAAAATATCCACAAAGCTCTTCTCCAGCACCACATTTAAAACAAAACACTTTTTTTCATATCAGCTTCTTTACTGTCCAATTTTTCTGTCCAGTTTTGCAGATAAGGAATCAAAAATAGGACTTCATTTCTCCTTACTAACTAGCCCAAGAGAGAGAGAAAGAGGTTATTTTGGTTTTTGTCTGCATGGTGGTAATTCTTTTGCAGAATAATATTATACTACCTGCAGTCATTTGTGAGTTCTGTTTACAGGGCGAGGGAGTAAGAGAACTGGTATAATCTGGCCCTTTTCTTAACACATGGCAGTGAATGACGCATCTTGCTCACTATGTGGTCTCTCTTGGGCTCCGGCAATAAATAGAGCCTATATCTTATAGCTGCTGCAGAGGCCCATAGATGAAACCTTGTCTGTTCCTTTTCTTCTCTGCCTCTCCTGCAACTCCCCCAAGTGTCTAAATACCCAGGAAATCTTTCAATGACCTTGAAATGAAGAAGAACATGCCTTGCATCCCCTTCCCAAATAAGTAGAGGCCAAGTTGGCAACACGAACTGTCTGAAATCACAAAATGTAAATTTAGGTTTGCTTGAAATGTTTCTACCATTGTTTGTTGTCTTGGAAGCTTTTACATTTTTAAGGTCCAATGCCATGCTCCTGGTTTGTTTTTTTAAAACGCTTTAAGATTCATCTTCGCATTTGGATATCTCAGGTTGTATTCTTTCAAAAAGAGGGCAACATCAGGAAGGAACAATAGAAGTTCTTTTAGCTCTGTGAGGTAAAGGTCCCCCTTGCTCAAAAGCTAGTAGTATCCAACTCTAGGTTTTAGAGTCAAAGAGCCATTGCTGTCTGCATCTGCAGACATTTCCGTGAACATGTAGCAGGCATGACTACTAGATACCGGAGTGCACGGAATGCTGTTTACCTCCCCACCAAAGTGGTACCTATTTATCTACTTGCAATTTCTTGCTTTCGAACTGCTAGGTTGGCAGAAGCTGGAACAGAGATGGGATCTCACTCCGTCGTATAGCACTTGGATCTCGAACTGCTGAACTGCCAACCTTCCAGCCATCAAGTTCGGCATCTTAACCACTAAGCCATGACAGTCACGCTTTTAGCTCTATACTGTTGCCGAAATTAATGAAAGTTGTAATTTTCAATTAAGCATGTAGGCTAAACTATATGTTAAAGGGGAAGTGTATTTTTTCAGATTAATTCTTTTTTCTCTCACTATACAATTATGCAAATTATTAATTAATAAATAAATTTCATGTCGGAAATTACTGTGGGTTGAAAGGATTTTTGGTAGGGAAACTCCACTCAGGAGATGCCTGAATGAGGCTGCTTTCATGTCTCCAAGATCCACCATGCAGCACTTGGGTATAGAACCCTGGCCTTCCAATCTCCAAGCTCACTGTCTTAACCACTAAGGCTTATCCTGCTATAGCAGTATTGTAAGGCACAATCTGCCTGCATTTACTATACAACTGCTCTGCCCAGCTCTGTCATTTTTGCAGTCAATTGACTTCTAATGAACACATTCTTTTGGGTGGATTGAAAAGTGTCTCTTGTGCAGCATTGTTTATCATGACTCCAGGATGTAATCATCAGACAGATACCCAGCTGTACTGTTAATGTCCCTGACAAGAATTTTATCCTCTTGACCATTTGCCAAAAAAAAGGAAGGCTGTAATGCCAAGAAAGCAATAATCTTGGTAGTTATCTGCATACATGTGCAGTAAATGTGAGTGGATTTGATTACCCACATAAGATATGAATGCCATTATTTTCCATTATGTAATCATCATATATTTTCTGATTTCCATAAATAACTGTGCAGACTCTAGGTGCAGACTTATACTATATGCCTTAAAGCGTTTTATTGGCCATTTCTTACATGAACCAAAATGGAAAGTATGGAGAATGTTAAAAGTATTCTGCAGATGGTCAGAGGTAACCCTAATTATCCCGGGAAAGGGCCAGATAAAGGTAAAGGTCGCCCTTGCTCAAAAGCCTGTCGTATCTGACTCTAGGATTCAGTGCTCATCTCTGTTTATTGCCAAAGAGCCAGTGCTGTCTGCATCTGCAGAAATTTCCATGGACATGTGGCAGGCATGCCTAGTCACCAGAGTGCACGGAACGCTGTTTACCTTCCCACCAGTGCTATCTATTTATCTACTTGCAATTTCTTGCTTTCTAACTGCTAGGTTGGCAGGAGCTGAGACAGGTATCGAACTCTGACTATCCAGTCTTCAAACTCAGTGTCTTAACCACTTGAGCCACTGCAGTGTGACAAAGGACCAGGTACCCTTTACATGACAGTTGTGAGAGGTCTCACACGCTGATGACACAGTGCTACAGGAACTGGCTGTTCCTATGAACAGCTTGGATGAGCTGAGCACCAGGATGAAATCCCCTGAGTAGGATGAACTGCAGGTTTTCTGGGATACATGACATTAATATTGTTTCTGTTATTGTTCGAGCCACAACTTTCCAAAGTTAGTATCTCCTTCCCCGCTTCCCAATTTCACGTACACACAGGTCATTCCAAATTTAGCAAGGCAGAACTAACCATGTTAAAGGTAAAGTATAATAAATATGCCCAGTTAATTCCACTTACAAAACCAACGTCCAGGTTACAGAATCGTGCTGAACTCTGGGCCCTTGCGGTGCTGAGCAGGAAATAGATTTCAGATTTGACTGCCTCTTTTTGTGTAGTCTTGCTTCTGTCCAACTCTAGGATCCTGAGATGACTGAAGACTGGCTTGATCTCATGTTCTGTATTACATTTCTGATGCCCTATTGAAGACGGACACAGTTGCTTGATTCAGCTCCTATGCCTAAGCTGTTTCCTGAGTGCCTGTTCCTTCTGATTCTTGGCCAAGCGTCCTCTCTTATGTGCTAGAAATGTTCATGGGGATTTGGGCATAATTGGGATTGACACGCTCCTGAAACTGCTAGTGGTTCTTTTCCAAGCTTCTGGAATCAGAGAGGAAAGACACAGGGCAACCCATTCACCCTCTCTTTCCCTCCCACCATGTTATTCTGGCAAAATCTATGCACAGTCTTGTGTCACCTCAAAGAATGATATTTTATGTAGACTTGAACATAAACTGAAGGGACTGTGGTGGCTTAGTGGCTAAGATGCTAAACTTGACAACTGGAAGGTCAGCAGGTCGAGACCCGAGTGCTGCACAATGGAGTGAGCTTCCGTCTCTGTCCCAGCTCCTGACAAGCTAGCAGTTAGAAAGCAAGAAATTGCAAGTAGATAAATAGGTACCACTTTAGCAGGAAAGGAAATAGCATTCCATGCACTCCAGTGTGTAGTCATACCTGCTATGTGTCCACAGAAAATTCTGCAAACACAGACAGCACCAGCTCTTTGGCTATAAACAGAGATGGACACCCAACCCTAGAGTCGGATATGACTGGCTTTACCATTACCTAAACATAAACCGAGGACTGTAACATCCACAGAACTGGGATACAAGCCATGAACAATTATGCCAAATAAAACCAGTTAGTCCTTAAGGTGCAATGAGACTTCTTCTTGTCAGATCAGACTACGGGCCTGTCTACAAATTAGCTTTAAAAGATTCCGCCTAATGCTTTTTCAGTTGTCTTATTCCTTGTCTAGACTAAACATGAAACTGCCAAAATGAAGGCACCTTTTGGTGAGTTCATTCTGCAACTCCATTAGCCTGACCTAGTGTGAGAATGATTAGCTGGCAACACAAGGTTGCTGTTACCAGGGTATGCCCGATTGTGGTTCAAAAATACCACAATCTTCAAGGAGACTCCTTCTATGGCACAACAATGAGCAATACATATTTTGTACATGCTTTGAAAAGTTAATTGGCTTTCTTTTCTTGACTGCAGTGGCTCAAATGGCTAAGATGCTGACTGGGAGGTGTAAGATAAGCAGTTTGATTCCCGGACGGAATGAGCTCCCGTCTTTGTCCCAGCTCCTGCCAACCTAACAGTTCGAAAGCAAGAAATTGCAAGTAGATAAATAAGGACCACTTCAGTGGGAAGATAACAGCGTTCTGTGTGCTCCGGTGTCTAGTCATGCCTGCCACATGACCATGGAAACATCTGCAGAAGCAGACAGCGCTGACTCTTCAGCTTTGAAACAGAGATGAGCACTGAACCCTAGAGTCGGATACTACTGGCTTTCGAGCAAGGGAAACCTTTACCTTTATTTATCATTCCTACTGAATAAGAAGTTACTTCACTCATCTAGGAGGATCTTGGTGAACAATAAGTTTGCAGTTTTGTTGGGAGGGGAAGATTTGGTGGAAATAGGTGGCCAAGTGTAGCCAAGTGACACACATGCCTGATTTGTCTGCTATCCATGTTGGGGAAGAACATCAAAACTAATGTCGCTCTCTCTTCTTCTGGTTCTTTTTTTCTTTGATCACAACCTAGTTAAGATGGACCATTAGCTGGAAGATGCCTTCAAATAGAAAACCGCTTCCCAACAGGCAGCTATTCAGATAGAAGACTGTTCTCTGTAAACTAGAACACATGAACCACCCTGTGTCAGTGTGTATGTGTCCTTGGCCCTATCAGATTTGTGGCTCCTAGGCAAGTATTCCAATCAGACAAATAAGGATTTAACAGATGGTCCCATTTTGAATTGATAGTGTCATCTGGGCCTTGAGCTTATTGCCTTTCTCTTCTGCTTTGAAGTCTGACCTTCCAAACCAAGGTCTTCATTCTCACGAGTTCTGCCTAAATGAAATATTATTGCCAAATATGAAAAGGCTATTTAGGAGCCGTCCTAACTTGTTTGATGAGAGCCATCAATTTTTCTCCACCTCTTCCAACGGCTTTGCAAATTTGTTGAAATAAAGAATTGCAAAGCTCTCTCTGAAATATTTGTCTCACCTCAGTCCTTACTTATCATGTTGCAATCTTTGTGCCCCAAAAAGAAGAGATACTAGAAGAAGGCACTCGCAAAATACCATTGTTAAATGGAGGGTAGGGGGAGATTTCTTAGCATCAGACTACCAGTAAATTGTAGCCTGGGATGGGGGACTGCAGTGGCTTAGTGGTTAAGACGCTGAACCTGACGACTGGAAGGTTGGCAAATCAGCAGTTCAACACTCGAGTACTGCACAACGGAGTGAGCTTCCATTTCTTTCCCAGCTCCTGCCAACCTAGATGTTCAAAAGCAAGAAATTGCAAGTAGGTAATTAGGTACCACTTTGGTGGGAAAGTAAACAGCGTTCCGTGCACTCCAGTGTCTAGTCATGCCTGCTACATGTCCATGGAAACGTCTGCAGATGCAGACAGCGCTAGCTCTTCAGCTATAAACAGAGATGAGGAGTGAACCCTAGAGTTGGATATGACTGGCTTTCTAGCAAGGGTGACGTTTACCTTTTGAACCCTAGAGTTGGGGTGGGGGATACCAATAAATGGTACAACTTTGTCCTTCTCATTTCCAAAGACCAGCAGTATTTTATTCCTCCTCCCAGGCTTGGTCTTGGTTTTGCTAACTCCCAATTTACTGAAGGACAAAGTTTCAAGGAGTGGGTTATTATAATCCACAAAAATGTACACCAATTAAAATGTGAACATCTTTAAAGTGCTCCAAAATGCTTCACTAGGAGGAGCGTTTTCCCTTTTTTTTTTCTTCCATATTTCAGGCTCAGTATATTAAAAATCTGAGCAAAAGAAATTTCTCAGTATGGAAGATCAGTAATTTATCTTCTAGATATCATTCTCCTATTATTGTTTGCTGCCATTCATAGTCCTACTATTGCTAGTCATTCTTCTTAAATTGTACTCATAAGAACTGTAAATTTTATTCATTCATTGAGGAGAGAGCACCTTATGCTTTCCTGACTCAGAAATGTATCCATTTATTCAATTTATATCCTACCTTTCCACTAAAATAGAACACTCAAAGTTTTTGAAAGTAATAGAAATGCTTAGCTGAAACCTTAATAAACATAATAAAAAAAACCTGTCGTTAAACCATAGAAATCAAGCAAAGTGGTGAAATAAAATAAATAAGAGATAGTCAACCTAATGCTGGAGAGGATGTCAAGAAACAGGTACTTATTTTCATATGTGATGGAGTTGTAAGCATGTACTGATCTTCAAGGAGATAAATGAAATAACTAGACTAAATTTGTCCTAATATAGCTCTTTTATCAACATGATAAGGTCCAATGCAATTGGTCAAGTAAAGAATTAATTTCAGATTTCTTAACAGCACCAAATTAATGCTAGCTAGAAAATGGAAACTACAGTATGATTTGCAAATTAAAGAATGGTAAAACTAGGTTTGAGATATTTCTATTAATTATAAAGTAACATCCAATGTTAAAGTTAATTGGTGATTATTAAAGAAGAATGATTTTAAATATATTTGAGGAAATTGTATAGATTATGTTTTACTAATGGGGAAAGGATTGGCACTTTCTGAAGAATCAGTAAAATTTAGGAAAATGAATGAAAGCTTATAAAGTTGTTGAAATTGTGTAGCTTTGTTGGTCCTGGTAGAGGGACCACTTTTCCTTTAAAATTATCATTTTGGTGTTTGTGTTAATAGTTTATAGTTTTTAAGTTTAAAAGCAGGATATAAATTTAAGTTTATAGTGGGATATAAATCTAATAAATAAATAGGTTTAAGGGTTTGTTTTATGTTTATAAAGATTTCTTTTTTAAAAGAAATCAAGCAAAGTAATTATACAGTGGTACCTCATACAACGATTTTAATCCATTACATGGGGCTCATTGTTGCTATACGGTGCATGCATCATATAGCGATTTTCCCTATGAAATGCATTGCACAGCATTTTTTTTTCGCTAAGTGGTTTTTCCCATAAGGAAAATTCTTATGCGGGACACCATTTCCCCAAAAAACCTAATTGTTATATGATTTCGATGCTATACGAGGCAATTGTTGTATGAGGTTCCACTGTACCTTGGATACCTTGGAGTTACTATTCAGTGAGGAGTTCGCACACTGGCAGACGTCTCCCCAATGACGCTTCACACATGCAAAAGGGCTTGAGAAATCAAGTTCACCTGCATGAGGTTTTTTAGCCATTCCGATATCATGTCACCCGCTGGCTAGGTAGACATGTGCCCTCCACCTTCAAACCTTGCCCAAGGGATCTGACAGGGGATGCTTTGGTGAATTTTAGACCCGGCCTAACTTCATTGACAAGAGATGGGCAACACTGCCTACTTAGACCACTCAAGCCCCTGTGCCCCAACAAGACTCACACCCAGCAGAAGGTAATTATAAATTAAAGTAATTATGAAAACCTTTAAATTTGAAAGGTTACAGATTAAAAATAGTACAGCAGGGCAGGTTACACATTGAATGCCTAAATGTCTGAAATAATGTATCCCATACCCCCAAAAAAATTATTCTACTTTTTCCCCCTGCAAATTTTTTAAAAAAGTTTGGGGACTGATTCTAATTGCATTTTAGTACAAACAAAATAAAATCTAAAGCAGAAGGATCCAGCATGACAGGTGGTCATCAGCCAAATATAACCATTCCGGAGGCTCTTCTTCACAGCACCCAGAAGTGGAAATAAGATGTGAAATGTTCGCTTTCTACCAGAGAGACCAAGTATTAGAACTTGTATTTGTAAGGTCTCTCTAGATAACTGATACCTGTACAGTTCTTCCTTTCTTGACACCAAAGCAACCAGAGCTCTTGAGCATCAGTAGTGACAGGTAAGGAGCAGGACAATCCAACCTTGTTGACACTAGAAATGTTTGCAGCTTCTTCTTAAGAATGATCAGGTGCCCTCTGGACCATGAATAAGTCCTTAGGTTATACAGGGTCACAGTCAACAAGCTACTGTTTCCCCATGCTTTTAAACACAATCTTAAACAAATTGTCGAAATGAGGAATTTGTAGGGAAGTTGGTTCTCTAATTCCCAGCATTGAAGAACAATTCTCACAACTGCTCAGCGCATAGCCTTGAGTTTTTGTTAGAATCAAATGTGGGCCAAACTGATAATATAAATCTCCCTCCCCCTGGCTCCCCCCCAATAAATTATGTATGAGGAAAGAGAGGATATCAAGTGGTCTAGATGGAGGAACTAATTTAGCATCAAACTATACATTACAGATGGAACATTATTCAAAACTGAAAACGTTCCTATTTCTAAAATAGGATTATTTTAGATTCTTGTGACTGAACAATTATATTACAAACAAAGCTTGTCCTTTAATCCCTGGGGACCAATCTCACAGCGAAACGTAGTTATCTCTAAACTATGGGGGATGTAAAAAGCTTCTGCAGTTAGACAATTAGACATCTTCAGCACTTAAGCAATTTATTTTTCTATTGATAAGCTAACGGTAATGTATAAGTTAACAAGACTGTGGTGGATTAGTGGCTAAGAAGCTGATCTTATCGACCGGAAGGTTGGCAGGTCAGCAGTTCAAGACTCAAGTGCTGCACAATAGAGTGAGCTCCCATCTCTGTTCCAGCTCCTGCCAACCTAGCAGTTCAAAAGCAAGAAATTGCAAGTAGATAAATAGGTACTACTTCGGTGGTAAGGTAAACAGCGCTGCCCTCGTATGGGTGCGTTTTACTTCAGCTTCCGGGAGCGACGAGGGCGGCACAGGCTGGATGAATCGCAGTAAACCCATTCGTGTGGATTCACACGGTAATTGAAGTCCAAGAACATCTGGAGTGCCAAGGTTCACCATCACAGCCCCAAGGGATTGGCATTCCACAGGTGTGGACCATCCAGTAGGAAAAACACCATTGACTGTAGCACCTGAGTACCAGGTGGACAGGAGCGGTACTCACCTGCCACATGGGGAAAATGCATCCTCTTCTATTTGCAAGTTCATGTGTACACTTCTCTCCTGGGTCTGTCCATGCCAGAAACATGCAAATTGAATCTTCACTGTGGATATGGGAATTTCCGACTGAGCTCTATATATTTTGCCCAAACGCCCACCATCTTCTACCACTTGTTTTAAAGTGCACTCCAAGAAACTAGGGTTCTCATTGCTCTTCATTTATGCCCATCTTTTTCTCAGGGATGTGTCCCGGGATATAATGCATCGCAACAGCTGTGCCACTGACAGTCTCAGCAAAAATAAATAAATGCACAGCTCAGTGACATCACATTGTCACCATCCATTGTGCCATAATAAACAGGACCATCCAGATGTGACCGCTGTCAAAGCGGAATTATTCTGGTTTTGCTGACAATCCACATTACACCATCCTTTGCCTGACCCTGCATTTTTGCTACTGTGCTGTAATTTCTCATATATCAAAATGCCTGGACAAAAGCCAGAGACACTGTTTAGAATGTACACTGTACGCCGGCACTCAGCGCTGATAATGCACATTGTTTCTCGTCAAAAGATAAGCCCAGTGTTCTGTTTTTGGCATCTATAGTAAAGTCTTTCTACTGATTTCCTTAGCATGTGTACCTTTGCAATTTATAACAGACTGGGTACTTGAGGTTGCAGGCAGATGCCTAGTTGCTTGCTTGCTTGCAATCTACTTCTAACTTTGTTTGATGAGGACTTTCCCCTTTACAGCTCAGGTACTGGAAGAGCCATTACCAAGGTCCCCACCCCCAGGTGCTCATTGCTCCGTCCAGCACCAGAAGTTATGGCAGGTACTTACCTGTCTCCTGCTGTGCTGTAGGACGCCTGGGGTGCCCTGTCTTTCCCTCCTGCTTCAGCTGCTGCCTAGTGAAGACTGCAGCTGGGGTGTGTGCCAGGCATTATCGGTTGAAGCGTGACGCTCCGCCCCGTCTCTTGTGCCACACACCCTATAGAGCTGGAGTTTGGAGGAGGGGGGTGCAAAGAAGAGTGTCATCTATCTCTCCAGATGAAACAGTGAGCATACCAGGCAGGCTGATCCGCCTAGTGGCATTCAGACACAGGCAGTAGGATCTGCCAGGATACCTAACTCAGGAGTTTGGACATCGGTGGTGATTGGTGGCCTTTCACCTGTTTTTCCCATGCTCCTTTGCCTTGCCCATAGTCCTCCATGCTGGAGTTATCAATGAGGCACAGTGACATCCTGTGTCCATTTCTATTCACTGCATGGGGGAGGGGGGAGGAAACTGGCAAAGAAGATGGAGTCCGTCTTTCAGCACCTTAGATCTCCATTTCCTCGCTCTGCTGTCTTTGATGTAGTTGTTGACTTCCAAGATTTGGGTGACACTAGCTTAGACTTTGTCCTATGCTTGTCAACAGCTGGATACCTCACAAAAGCAATTCCTATGGCTACTGAAGTTTTCATCCCTTCTGCAAGAACATCAGGCTTCATGAGAAGAAGTCTAGGCACCAAGAAAGCCAACCTTTCTTTTACAGGAATGAATCATCGCCTTCAATGAGGAAAGACCTAGGGCAGTGATGGTGAACCTTGGCACTCCAGGTGTTCTTGGACTTCAATTACCAGAAGCCCAAGTCTATGTGAAGCCACACTAATAGGTTTGCTGCATGTACAGATTCACATACTTGGATTCCCATAGACTTGGGCTTCTGGGAAATGAAGTCCAAGAACATCTGGAGTACCAATGTTCGCCATCACAGACTTAAGGCCTTGAAGGCAAACTTTGGCACTCCAGGTGTTCTTGGACTTTAATTACCAGAAGCCCAAGTTAGCACTCCTGCTGATCAGGGCTTCTGGGAATTGAAGTCCAAGAACATCTGGAGTGCCAATGTTCACCATCACTGACCTAGGGTCATCAGAGCTTTTTTGGCACTGAAGACAATTAAATTTCAGAGCATGTGAAAACGTTATTTAGAATTATGAACCATGAGAGATGAGTAGATAGACAGTCCTCTCCTCCATCTCAAAACACTGGAATGTGAAGATATGTAAACACATTGATCAGTAGTAAATTTACAATGCAGAGTATGTCATAAAAAGTTGGTGGATGGGCTAAAAAAGGGGGAAAATAATGTTCTGCTGTCATAATTTGGGCAATGGGTTCGATCTACATCAGGAGTTCTCAACCTTTTTAAGCAGGTGGCCAGGTCACACTCCCTCAGACAGCTTCGGGGGCCGGATGGCCATTCTGCCCTTCCTCCCCCACATGGCACTTCCTGGTATGATTGAGACAGTGGCGGGCCACATGAAATGGTGCTGTGGCCCGCATCCAGCCCACGGGCCGCAGGTTGAGAATCCCTGAGCTACATAGTCAAGCACAGTAAATTTGCTTTCTAAAATGAGAACTATCACATTTAACCCAGTTTCTTCATTAGATGCTCTTATTAAATCAACCTCAAGCTCGGGTTATTGAACTTAAATGTGCTCTGCACAAAGCCAAAGGCTTACCATGCTTTTTTCTGGCTACTGTGCGTGTATGCCAGGGCTCAAGCCTACTGTACAAAACAGGTTCTAGAATTGAACTGTCTTATCTGGATTAAGCTGTGCCGCCAAGAGGAGCAAGGATTTGTCCCACGTGCTCCTGTCTGTCTGGTGGTAATAGGATGAGCTTTGGAAAGATCATCTGTTGAATTCCAAAATTTCAACAAATGTTTTGAGCATTAATAGATCAGAACTTTATTGATCTGTCAAATCTGGGCACTACAACATTGAAAAAGATATGTCATATGCCTGGAATAGGTATTATTTCATGCTGTCACAGCCAGTAGGTTCAGCACATGGAAAATTTGTCACATGATATAAAAATTGCCAGAATGATGAGTTTGTTTATTTTATTATGGGTGTGTCTTGACTGTTGAAAGAATCAGGTTTCCATTTTTTTAAAAAAGAAATGAAGTTCACATGGTGCTTGTGTTAGTTTGCACATCCTTTGTGAAACCTTGTCCAAAAGTTTTTTTTTTTTAACCCTGCCGCAACCACTGTCAAACAGCCTTCCAAATTCCTCCAATCCCCCATCTTCTTCTTCAAGTGCCATATCTGATTCCAAATATTGGCTATTGCCATTGTGATTAGCCATGAAGATTGTCCTAGGAACAATATAATGCAGTGGTCTTTTATTTGCCATTCAGATCATAGCATAACACCCATACCACTGATCCAGTTCCACGAGTCACTTTCTGATTCTGAGCCCTTTTGTCACACAAAGTCCTCATCAGCCCCAAGCCAGTATTGATGAAGCTGTTTCCCTCTATCAAGATGGATTCAAGAAGGATTTAATCCACTTGGGGACCATCATCCTTCCCTGTGGACTTTGCCACCCAAAACCGTTAGAACTCAGGATTGTCAGGGTAGTTATCCGCCACCTGTCAATCAATGTTGAGTTGCTGCAGTTCTTAACCTTGGGTTCCCAGATATTCTTGGAGTTCAGCGCCTAGGAAACTTGGCAGCACAGCCATTGCTGAAGGCTTCTGGGAGCTGTAGTCCAAGAACATCTGGGGACCCAAGATTGAACCACTACTCTATTTCCATAGCAGGATAACCTAGCCAGTATCCAATATGGCTTCGTTTGGCTTTTATTTTTAACCTTTCTCCACTGCTTCCAGTCACCTACAGTAGGTCCAGGACAAGGACTATGTGGCTTTCCCGATGGTATGGACTACAATTCCAATTAGCCAAAAAGAAGGATTACAGAAGCCAAGAATATTGGCTACCTGCTCCTTGCCAACTGCTGCTGTAGTAACTCACATTAGAACTCTTTCAGACAGAGCGTTCCATCCCTTTTCTGTTGTCTGGATCTAAGCAAGCTCACTTCTCTGAGAAGGACACTTGTCTTTTAGAGTTCTTTAATGAACCCAGGAATTGAACTTTCCAGTCAATGAGTTCGGCTTAACCTGGGGTGCCCAAACTATGGCCTGGGGGCCGGATCCAGCCCCCGATGCCAATTCATTTGGACCACGAAGCCTTGTCACTCCCAGAAGTGGAAGTAAAATGTGCCCGTATGGGCGTGTTTTACTTCAGCTTCCGGGAGCGATGATGACTTCGTGGGCCAGATGAATTGGCCTCAGGGGCCAAATCCAGCCCCCAGGCCATAGTGACCAGCCCCTTGAACCACATGACTGGCCCACGGCCCAAAACGTTTGGGCACCCATGGTTTTAACCAACAGTGTTCCGTGCACTCCGGTGTCGAGGCACGCCTGCCATATGTCCATGGAAACATCTGTAGACGCAGACAGCACTGGCTCTTTGACTATAAACAGAGATGAGGACTGAACCCTAGAGTCAGATACAACTGGCTTTCGAGCAAGGGCGACCTTTATATTTACTGTACATTACTAATGGATATATTAGCAAAATTTAAAGAAATCCATGTCCTACTGGAGCTTTGTTGCAGAAGCTGCTTTTGTTTAGTTGTGTTTGAACAATCGTTAAGCTCACAAGTTCTCATTGTTCTAGAATTTGCTTATTTATTATTTATTTATTTATTACAAGTTTTCTTTTTTGTAACAGACATGTGATGTAAAATTTGAAAAATGACATAGTGATTAGAAATAAATTGCTTCTGATATAAATAATATTTACTAGTTACTTTCTGACATTTTTACAGTGATTTTTTTGTTTTTGTGGAATTATTTTACTAAGAATTTTTAAAGTTTCATCTCGTTCTCTTATCAAGTGGTGTTTTATGCAACGTAAAGTAAATGAAAAGCGAAAAGCAATAGAAGTAACACAGTGAGAACTTAAACCTGGTAAAAAAGCAATGATGATGAATTATTTTTAAAACACTTGTAACAAATAAATGAAACATATTATTCTTTTTGAAAACATTTCCAAACTCAACAACATCTAAAGGTCTCCCTTGCTTGAAAGCTAATTGTGTCTGACTCTAGGGGGCAGTGTTCATCTTCCTTTAAAGCCAAAGAGCCATAGGTGTCTGCATCTGCAGACGTTTCCATGGTCATGTGGTAAGCATGACTAAATGCCGAAGCGCACAGAACACTGTTATCTTTCCTGCCGGAACAGTACCTTATTTATCTACTTGCAATACAGTATTTATCTACTTGCAATTTCTTGCTTTTGAACTGCTAGGTTGGCAGGAGATAGGACTGATGACAGGAACTCATTCCATCATGCAGCACTCAGGTGTCAAACTGCTGACCTGTCGACGTTTCGGTTGTCAAGCTCAGCATCTTAACCATTAAGCCACCGTGACCGCAACAGCATCTACTGACATGCGAACATCCAAGATACACATTAACACTTCAGCTAGTGAATGGCCTAAATGGTTAGAGAATTAGACACCACATCCTATATAGGGAAATCATATTATTTGGGAATGCTGCTTGGCTTGAGTGTTTCAGTTTGGAAATTGGTTTTGTTTTTTTAAAGGGTGTGGGTGTGGAAGAGATCCACCAGCTGATCTGCCACTCTCAGTCTTTTCTTCTCAGGTAGATGATCACATGTTAAGAAACTAATTTATTAGGATTGGTACACATTGCATACACTTAGTGGATGAAACTGGGTCTGTGTGCCAACAGAGTTTTACAGTGTTTATTTATCTACTTGCAATTTCTTGCTTTTGAACTGCTAGGTCGGCAGGAGCTGGGACAGAGACAGGCACTCAACCCATCATGCAATACCCAGGTCTCAAACTGCTGACTTGCTGGCCTTCCAGGGAGGCAAATGGCAGGCTTTGTTTGCCTGTTGTTTGTACAGAGAAGGCAGCTGTGACAAATGGCTCTCTGGAATGATAATGTTTTCTCCTCTTCTAATTGTGAAGCCACCATCTTTGTCTGTTTCTGGCCTTTGTTGCCTGAGGCGATTGGGTAAACCTCCCAACCGGTAGGGCCAGCTCTGCTTCCCCACTGTCACTCAGTTTGCACTCCCAGTTGTATCCCTGGCATTTATTTCCAGGTCTGGTAGCTGAGAAGGAGACTTTCTGAAATCATACATAATGTGCTGCCAGCTTTGCCTTTATCTGCCAAGATGGCCTTTAGTTAATGGAACACGTAGAATAGATGAAAGCATGCCATTATGGCAAGCCAAAAGGCAGATGACATAAGATTCCCTTTCTGTGTATTGTCAGTTTACACAGTTAGAGCCACCTGGAAATGCCAAAGAAGTGACTCTTGTCAAGTGCTATCTGGGGACTGAGTAATACTAAGAAGGCATTAACATTTGACATGTATATAGTTTCCTCTTTAAGTGGAGCCAGCTGCATCTCAGATTTAAGCCTGACTTTAAGAGGGGCAACCTTTTGTGTCTTCCACTCCTATAAGCCGGGGTTGCTGGCTGCCTTTGTGGTCCCTCTTGGCTTCTCTCGCCAGCCTCAGATCTCTTTTCGCTCTGTTGTAAGGAGAGGTCATACTCTTTCCTGGTGAGTGCTAATCTCGTCATTCATCTGGTTGGCACAACAGCAGGTGGGTGGGAAAGTTCCCGAGGTGCAGAGTGCAAAGAGCGTCTTTCTTTAAAGCTTGTGGGCACGAGACCCTGGAAAAGCCACCGTTTGCCTTTCAGGAATACGTGATTTGGCAAAAATTATAGAGATTAAAAACCCAGGACTGGATTTCATTGTGCTAGCACAGCTTGTAGCGATTACTTCAGTTTTAAGTGCTTGTGTAATTTTTAGCAGAGTATCCAATTTTTCCTACACACACACACTTATAAAATATGTGCATGACCATTGCAACTACCACACGTTATTACATTAGTAGTGTGCGCGCGCACATAAAAGGAGATAAATCTATTCAGAACTGGAAAATTGTTGATGGCTGAGTAGTGAGTGGCTCAGTGGTTAAAACGCTCGCCTTGTTAACTGGAAAGCTGGCAAGTCGGCAGTTTGAGACCTGGGTACTAAATGACGGATTGAGTGCCCATCTCTGTCCCAACTCTTGGGAACATAAAAGGACCTCATTTGGACATTCCTTGAGCAGAGTTTCTTCCGCAAAAATCCTTTCAACCCAGAATAATTTCTGACATTAAATTATTATAATAATTAAAACAGCAACTCTTCTTTGCCTGTGGCCACCTAAGGTACTTTCCTGTTTGAGGCAGAGCAAATTATTTTGACACACTAGGCAGAAAATTCCACAAGCACCTCCAGCCACTGTTAGCAGTAGAAATACAATGTTGAGAATCCTGTTACTTACAAACACTGGTGTTAAGTCTCAAGGTGTAAATCTCCATATAAATTACCATTAATTAAGAAATATGTTCTTGAGTTCCTCTACACACACACATGTTCAATCATTTGAGAAATATGAGCAGCAATTTGCCTCTGAGATTTACACCATTCGGCTTAACACCAATGGGTGTAACAGCATTCTGACCAATATGAAGAACTAATTAATTAACTGACTCACAGTTTGCTGCCCTTTCATGACATTGGAAATCTTCTGTATGAGATGGACAATTCACATGGCCTAATGGAATAATGCTATTATTCAAGACAAAAAAATATCAAAGGACTGATACAAGCACAAAATGCCATTAATTAGAAGTCTTATAAAATGCTAATAATAAATTCGTGTCAGAAATTATTTTGGGTTGAAAGGATTTTTGCTGGAGAAACTCTGCTCAGGGGATGCCTGAATGAGGCTCCTTTCATGTCCCCAAGATCTTCCTCACCGAAGTGGTCCCTATCTATTTATAGTACTGTATTTACAATTTCTTGCTTTCAAACTGCTAGGTTGCCAGGATCTGAGACAGAGACAGGCGTTCAATCCATCATGTGATACCTGGGTCTTGAACTGCCAACCTTCCGGCCTTCCATCTAACAAGGCAAGCTTCTTAACCACTGAGCCACCGTAACCCATATAAAATACTGTGAATGAAGTACGGCGATTACATGAAAAAAGCTACACCCAGCAGAACCTGTGTTGTAAAATTATTTTTGCATTCATCTGTGAAAATTGAGGTTTCAAATGTGGAGATGAGATTTTAGGCAGCACAATTATGGAAGCCATTCAGGTAGTTTGAGAACATGTGTTTTACGATACGATAAATCTTTATTGTCATTGTCCTATACAGAACAACGAGATTGAAAATCTACTTATCGACTTTACAAAATCTAACAAAATACAACTTTACAAAATTGTTGACATACTCCCACCTCACATAAACACATTTAACCCCTGAAAAGCTCTAAAACTTTAAAAACTAAAATACAGAAGCTCCCTCATAAATGGCATTTCGCTGCATTCAAAGCCAGAACCGCTTTTGGGTAGAAACTATTTCTCAAGCGGCTGGTCCTGGTTTTTATGACTCTATACCTTCTTCTAGAAGGCAGAAGCTCAAACAGAGCATTTCCGGGGTGTGTACTATCCTGCACAATCTCTACAGCTTTCTTATAACCCCTGGAGGCATAGATTTGTCTTAGAGTGGGAAGAGTACATCCGATTTTGTGGCTGAGATTAAAAAGCCATGGAGTAATTTTATAATTACATGTCTTGTTTTATTTCATTTCACTTAGATGGGGTACATAGAAAGAGCCTCCTCGAAGATTGTGGTATTTTAGAACCACAATCAGGCATACCCTGGTAATGGCAACCTTGTGTTGCCAGCTAATCTTTCTTACACTAGATCAAGCTAAAGGAACTGCAGAATGAACTCACCAAAAGGTGCCTTCATTTTGGCAGTTTCACGTCTGGCCTAGAAATGGAAGAAGAAGAAGATTTGGCTTAGATTAGTTGCTACTCTCCCTAGACCTTATGAAACAGAAGTATGCTGATTTCTGCTTTTGAAGCACATCTCATAGAATTTCCACATAGTGGCTATTTTATTGTGGAAATCTTGAAGTTATGTCCAAAAACAAAAATCTGAAAACCTCTAAAAATGAGCATGATCAAAATTGAACTATCTGAATACATAAAAAGCATGTGAGAATGGGCCTTCTTTGATCCATTATTGCTGATAGCATGATATTCCAGGAAGCTATTTCCTCCCTTGTGACATCTTTTAATTATACAGCTAAGGTAATATAGCCACATATAGCCTAATTGTCCCACATGTCTCAGACAGCACAGAATATGCCAAGATTTACCAGAATATTCTGTTTAGTTCAGGAAGATTAATTCCATCACAACATGGAATGTGTGGGAGTCCAGTGAGCTGTTTGTTGGTCTATCAGTAGTTGAGGTCATTGTTAAAGCTGTTCAATTAGCCTTTGAATGATCTGGATAGGGTGTCATCCTGACAGCTGTCTCTGTTTGGAGGTGGGAATGATATAATCCAAGAAGAAGACTGGAGTTCTGTTCCCAATGCTGTAATCACCTCTAATACATTTTTCCCTACTAACAGTTGGAACGTGCATTTAAGAAAGCAAACCCAGAAATGGCCAAAGATGCATATTTTCCTAATGGACAGAGTTCACTGGGAAGTTCAATGCACAAGATGTTTTTTTTATATAAAAAAAAGAAAGAAAGACAGATGCTAGTGTTCTTGTTCAACTTCTGTTCATTTTGTGGGGTTTTGTTCTGCAGGGCTTCATGATGGATTACATCCAACATTAGAACAGCTAGATCAGGGATTCTCAACCTGCAGCCCGTGGGCTGGATGCGGCCCACGGCACCATTTCATGTGGGCCTCCACCCCACCAGGAAGTGCCATGTGGTGTAGGAAGGGCAAAATGGCCATCTGACCCTGAAGCTGTCTGAGGGATCGTGACACAGCCCCCGGCTTTAAAAGGTTGAGAACTCATGAGCTAGATTAACATATAAAATGTTAGAACTTGTTTCCTTTCTCCAGTCTAATAAACAGTTCTAATAAAACACTTGTCCGAAATTTATTAGAACTTTTGAGATGATGTAAAGATGTTCATTAGGTATAGTGGCTTCATTCCTGAATCTGGGCCTGAGGTGGTTCAGTGGTTAAGAAGCTCACCTTGTTAGCTGGAAGGTTGGCAAGTCGGCAGTTCAAGACCCTGGTACTGCATGACGGATTCAGCACCCGTCTCTGTCACAGCTCTTGAGGACATGAAAGGAGCCTCATTTGGGTGTTCCCTGAGCAGAGTTTCTTCCAAAAAAAAATCCGTTCAAAACAGAACAATTTCTGACACAAAATTATTATTATTCATGATTCTCACTCTTTTCCATTACAATTAATATCCCCCTCATTTAAGGGGAAAGAAATAACATAGGGAGGGAAAGCAGCAAATCTTATTGCATTTGAACCACCAGATATGGGGAGAAGCACTTCAATTTAATTTTAAAAATTAATTTAATTTGTTTCAGGTGCCATAAGGTTATTATGCAACTTGACATGGGGAATGGGGGTGCCTTGTGCATTTAAGTATATTAGGTTCACTATATGAAGCAACACTTTGATTCAGTATAAGACACCTGCCTACATTTGAAAGAGGTTGAGGAGCATATATGGCCCCTCTGCTTATTTCATTCTCACAACATCTCCATAGGAAAATTGAATCTGAGAGATGGCTGGTGGCCTAGAGTCACCCTATATATTGCATGGCAAACAATAAAATTGTGGATCATCCTGACTCAGTTTGCACTCAAGTCAAAGTATAGTAAGCCAAATTGCACAACTTAATTTTAATGCAGGTAGGCAAGATTTCTAGGCAGAGAAGTATCACCAATGGCTGAAACCCTGTTGTATGCTGCAAGAACCAGATGATGTCATCACGCAGCAATGGAAATCTTTAATATAATTAAATAACAAAATTCCTACCTTCCTCACTTTCAGGTTCCAAGTGGCACTAGGAATCTCTTTCGGCCCTGTGATATCTTTGGGATCCTTGGAAAGGAGGGGCGTATGCTAATTGGTGGTGGGCATCAGCAGGTTCACACTAGTTCGCCAGAACCGGTAGCAGAAATTCTGGCTGGCCCCACCCATCCAAGTTTTGAAATAAAGTAGTCCTAATGTGGGTGCAACACAAGGCTTTCCCCCTGGCCATGCCCACCATACCAAGCCCACAGTGTGGTAGTAAAAAAATTTGGAGCCCACCACTGATGCTAATATTGTAGAATCACCATTGGTGGTATATTATGCTGACTGCATAGCTCAGTGGTTTAGATATCTGGCTGTGGAGCCAATGTTGGGAGTTCAATTCTCCACTTTGCCTCAAGGAAGAAGAGACAGCCTGTATGGCCTTGGACAAGCTACACAGTCCCAGCAGACTGTCCAAGAAGAAAGGAATGGTAGATCACTTCTGTGTATTTCTATATCTAGAAAATCCTGGAAACCGTCACTATAAATCAAAATTAACTTGACAGCATGAAATTATTATTATGATAGATTATATTGATGGACCGCAGCGGCTTAGAGGTTAAGACGCTGGACTTGACGACTGGAAGGTTGGCAGGTCAGCGGTTTGAGACCCAAGTGCAGCATGACTGAGTGTGCTCCCATCATCTGTCCCACCTCCTGGCAACCTAACTGTTCAGAAGCAAGAAATTGCAAGTAGATAAATAGGAACCGCTTTGGTGGGAAGGTTACAGTCTTCTGTGCATTCCGGTGTCTAGTCATGCATGCCACATGACCAGGGAAATGTTTGCAGCGCTGGCTCTTTCCTTGTAAATGGAGATGAGCACCACACCCTAGAGTCAGATATGACTGGCTTTCAAGCAAAGACGACCTTTACCTTAATGCAGATATTCAATTATCATCAGTGATGTTCTGAACACAGAGCCATACCTGTCAACCGCCGCTCCGGACAATCCGGGACCTGCGCAGAACCGTTCTGCACAGCTCGCTTCTACGCATGCATAGAAGGCTTTTACACATGCGTAGAAGGCTTCTATGATCCCCTTCTGCACAGAAGCCTTCCACGCATGCGTAGAAGGGTTCTACGCATGCGTGGAAGCCTTCTGCGCATGCGTAGAAGCGAGCTGCGCAGAAGGGATGCACAGTAATGCCTTTCCCCCCGCTGCCAAATTCCGGGGTTTTGGCAGCTCCGGGCGAGAAATGGTGAAAAGCGGTGCCGAAAAACGGGAAATCCCGGCCAATCCGGGAAGGTTGACAGATATGCACAGAGCCATGGCATGGCGTTCAGTTGTCATAATGTAATTTAATTCATTGATAATGTAATGGGAGAGAGCCTGAAAGAAGCCCTTTAATATTGGACCTGATTTCTTGAGTTTATCCCACAGCTGGAAAGGCACAGCATCTCCATTTCAAAGCACTCCTATCTTTTCTTCTACCTCTTGCTGGCCATAAATCACCAGCTTACAGTTAAGGTTTCTCTCCTCCACCTAAACCTCTCCCATCTTGAAGAGCCCCAGGTGAACAGCAGATGAGAGGAACTGTGGGAGCAGCTTAGAGATTCCCTTTGGGAGACATTCCTCCCCTCCTTTGCCAGCTCTTCAGTTTAGCCAGCTGCTGCTGCTGTCGACTGACAGGACCGCTTGCGCTCTGAGGTCATCTTTTTCAAGCTCATGGCTCTGGAATCTCCTGGCTTTGCTGCCAAACAATTAGCATCCCAATAGCCACACTGATCTCAGACAGGGGAAATAGATACCCTGTGGTTGCCAAATGGGTCCACCTGGAGGGAACTTGGAAATGCAGAGATACTGTACTTACCTCTCACACCACCTAACTGGAGAGATCTTCAAATGTCCCATTCATCTAATATTGAAGGACACTTCTATTGCTATGACCTTAAATATATTACTATCCTTGCTATCATACCACCAACCATAATCCTTCTTTCTAACAACAGACTCCACAGGAAGAGGCAGGTGGATAGTCTGAGGCAGGGGTTACCAACCTCAGGCCCATGGGCCAGATCTGGCTCATGGTGCCATTTTATGTGCTCCCCACCCCTCCAAGGGCATTCAAGAAACAAAATGCCCACACCTTTGAAGCTGTTGGGACAAAATGGCCATCCCCCCCATCATGGAGGCAGGGCAAAATGGCCATCTGGCCCTCAAAGCTGAGTGAGAGAGCATGACCTGGCCCCTGGCTTGAAAAGGTTGGGAACCCCTGGTCACACAAGCAACAGCAAAATAATCCTAGATGTGTCGTGGGGAGAGGGCTATTGGGGCAGTGGATCTGCTATCTCAATGGCAAGAAAACATATGGAATAGGGACTGTTATAAACACTTAAATGGACCTGTGCATTAGATATTCCAGCTCCAGATTCAAATCCCCATTTGATGAGGAGGAGGGGATGGAATGCAATTTATTTATTTTTTATTTTATTTATTTATTCATTCGTTTGTTCAATTTGTATAGCCGCCCTAATTGACATGTGACTCTGGGCGGCGTACATAAAATCCCCAATGTTTAAACTATAGAAATTCCTAAAAACACTGAATTATAGGCAGATAGCAAAGCAATCACACTTATATACCACCCCATAGTGTTTAGTGCACTCTCTGGGCAGTTCACAAGTTAATTAGCATTTTGCCCTCAACATGCTGGGTATTCATTTTACCAACCTTGGAAGGATGGAAGGCTGAGTCAACCTTGTCTCCAGGCCAGGATCGAACTCACAACCTTATGGCTGCAGTACAAGCGCTTAACCACTGCACCACCAGGGCTCCTATGTGATGTTGATAATATTGCTATTGCCAGGGCGATAAAAAACTGTAGAGCAAATATGTACAGTAGAAAATGGAAGATTATAAAATTTTGGGGGAAAGTTCTCGTCCAATAAGTTTACTTTTGTTCTTTAGGTGGTTCCACAAGGGGAGATTGCATAGCTGTCAAGTATCCCTTATTGGCCAGGAAAACCCCTTATTTTACCCTATTTCCCGCCGTCATCCCTTATTAATTAGACTGCAATGCCCTATTGCCGCCATTGGAGGGCAGCACAGGATAAGCATAGCTGTCAAGTATCCTGTATTTGCTGGGAAATTTCCCTTATTTCTAAATCCAAAACTTGACAGGTATGAGATTGCAGTAGAGAAAGAATCAGGAGACAGAGAGATGAGATAAGCAGATTAAAATATTGGAAAAGAGGAAAGACATCATGAAGAATCTAACCCTGAAAGGTCATGAGGGGTTTTAACACCTCAGCGATAAGAAACTGAGGGGGTGGAGCCATTGGGTGTGTTAATGTGTGCAGTAGGACGGGGCTATACAAACTCTAATGGATTCTTTTAGTTCTGGAAGATTCCGAAGGAGTCTTCGTGCATATGTGAAAACCCATTAATGTGATTTGCAGAGAACAACCCAATGCAAAAGAAAGGAGAAGAAAATAAATATTATAAACAGAACCTGAGGTACTTCTTCGCAATAAGAATGGCAGTACAGTGGAACCTCGGTTAACAAATGGCTTGGTTAACATAACAATCGCATAACAAAAGGAAATCCATAGAAAATAGTGGCTCGGTTTACAGAATATTTTTTGGAATGGATTAATTGGTTTTCAGTGCATTCTCATGGGAGACTGCATTTCAATTAATGTATTTTGGTTTTCAATGCATTCCTATGGGAAATTCAGTTAAAGTAATTTTCATTGTAAGAAACGTTCTTACGTTAACCGAGGTTCCACTGTATATAAGAATGAGCCAAAGCTGGCGCAATGTTTGGTTTTTTAAAAGTGGACCTCTTCCCTTTAATACCGTCTTTCCCAGGAGAGAGAAGAGACAATGAACCAATCGGCTTCAAGTATATTTGCATACAACATAAAGATGATATTTCCGTGGTCCTGTCTCAAACACAGATTTTTTTAAAAAAATGAAATTGAGGTACACAAGCCTAAGACAGTAGGCAATTAACTGATATAAGTGTAAAAAACAGTTCCATTAAAAAAAATCACCGTATTATGAAATGATATGGGAGCGAGTGGGGAAAGGAATTTAAAATTACAGTATTCATCTCTTCCACTCTTGAGGCTTGCCTATGGGGGTGGCTTGCTGCATTGTTCCCCATGAGGGGCAGCAGTGGTGCTAAGGGGAGTGTCTAGGGGGTGCTTCTTCCTCCCCCTGGGGGAGCCCAACACCCCTCCTCCCTGGCTCTGGTGGCTCCTCCTCTTCTCGGCTCGTGGATGTGCCTGGATTGTGGGGAGGAGGGGGTGTGGCCTTGTGGGGAGGGGTGTGTAGCCCAAAATTTCAATTATTTTCAAATCCAAAGCTTGACAGGTATGTACACAATAGAAATGCATGAGGAAGGCGATACCTTTATGGGGGTGGCTTGCTGCATTGTTCCCCATGAGAGGCAGCAGTGGTGCTAAGGGGTGAGTCTAGGGGGTGCTTCCTCCTCCCCCCAGGGGAGCCCAACACTCCTCCTCCTTGGCTCTGTTATGAGGAACATACCCCATGACACCTTGGTTTTATATTTTAAAAATAAAAATAAATATATATTATTAATAATATAATATGGGAGATTTATGGGGAAATATGGGTGCCGGGAAAGAGGGGTAAAATACGGTAATTTCCCGGCCAAAACAGGATACTTGACAGCTATGATTGTGTATGGATCACATCTTGCTTTGCCTATGAAGCTACCATACTGTGTTTATTTGCCTGTTTAACGATCTATTTCCTACAGTCCTTCTGCAGTATTGTTCTGATCAAAATAATTTCTGCCTCCCTCAAATTAGGGCAAATGGTGAACCACCCCACCTCAGGTTAAGCATATACTGGATCACTCATGTTTCCCCATACCAGAGACAAGCCTTTTCTATGTATGTGCCTGCAGGTATACGAATATGTAATCTGTCTGTTTATCTGTCTATCAACCTGTGACTTTGGCTGCGTCATTTTTTTTCAAGTCCGATTTATTTAACAGGATTGTTGTGACAACAGAATTGGGGAGAATGGAAGAGCAATGCATGTCACCTTGAACTCACAGGAGAAAATGGGATATAAATGTGACTGATAAAGTTTTAAAATAAACTATATTTAGGCCTAAGCTTAATCAAGCAAAATGTCTAAAACAAAGGTTTGTGCCTTAGCCCAATGGTCCCCAACCTTTGGTTTTTTGGACATCAATTCCCAGAAGCCTAAGTTAATTCCCCAAAGCACTCATCAGCCAATGTACTGACTTAATCTTCTGGGAATTGAAGTCCAAAGATAAAAGGTTGGGGAGCACTGCCTTAGCCCCCGAATTGAGAAGCAAAAGGCAAGTCCAACAGAATCATCAAGGGTCCTTTTTCTATTCTGCTCCTCATACAGGTTACCAGAGATTGTCAGGTTTTTACTATGGTACATTGTAAGAACACAGGAATTGCTGGGCTGAGGCATATAAATTCTGAAGGTTTTACTAGCACTTTGTACCAGGAGGTGGCAGTAGGCCTTCTTATCGGTATTTGTTTTACCAATGCACTCTCCAGAAGACCAAAGAGTGTGCTTCTAACTTGTCAAGCGGTCTAGGAGTTCTTTCATGGGAATACACTCATCAAGCTTACAAGAGCTGAGTTCAGTCTGAATTTTCAGCAATGCTAACACTGAATCACAAAACAATAAATATTGTGTGCTACTTGGTCTAATCCATGTGTCCTATACTAAATCAAGTGTGCTGAATCCAAATCTGAAGCCCGATTCTGCCTAGGACGTCAGGATCTTAAGTAAGCAAATCTTACCCTCTTGGTTAGGTTCTTGCATTGATCACATGGGGTATATTTGCCCAGACATGCCCGGCCGCTGCTGGAACATGCATTTCACCAGGGGATGTGATTCAGCTAAAGCAGCAGCAGGCATAGTGGTAGCTGCAACTGTTTTAATGTTCCCATGTAAAAATACATTGCCCAATACCATTTAAACAGCTATACCATGCCTATAACTTAAAATCTGTACATGATAGACAAATTCTGAGTTCAGATTTGAAATTAGCGCACTTGATATCATGTAAATCACATGTGTTATTCCCAGTAGCAAAATCGTTGTTGTGCAGTGAAATCAGAGGCTGAGGCAGTCATCTAAAGGTAACAACATACAACTCATGTACCTACACCCACACATGACGATCTCAGTCATGTACCCAACTGCATCCTCACTTAATGTAAGATATTATAGCAAAGATTAGATTAGAGCAGGGATTCTCAACCTGCAGCCCGTGGGCTGGATGTGGCCCATGGCACCATTTGATGTGGCCCACCACCATCTCCACCACACTAGGAAGTGCGGTGTGGTGTAGCAAGGGCAAAATGGCTGTCTGGACCACGAAACTGTCTGAGGGAGCATGACCTGGGCCCTGGTTTTAAAAGGTTGAGAACTCCTTGTTTAGATGTTTGTGCAGGGAATGTACTAGTTATCTAGACCTTATAATATAAAATAGTGGTTCTTAAACTTGTTGGAGGTACTGAACCCCGCAGGTTTCATACGTGCATTCACCAAACCCTTCATAGAATTTGCCATAAATAACCTGGTGAACGGAACGGACACACACACACCTCCGCAAAACCTCTGAAACTGACTCACCAAACCTCTGGGGTTCAATCGAACCCAGGTTAAGAACCACTGATAGAATCTCTAAATTTTCTGCTTTTCTGTGCTATCACTTTGTCTAACATGTTTCTTTAGCGGGCCATTTAACCTCAATACATTTCTTTTTGATTGTTTGTTCTACTATTTTGGTCCCTTTGCCCATGAGAGAATAAGAAGACCGATTTCACTTCTAAGCTATTTTAGTGTAAGGGACCAAAGACAACGAAACAGCCGAAGGGTTGGCTTAACACAGGTTTATTGCATGATGATCCGGAGGAACATGTGGTAATGGCGGATGGGTAGCTCAATATATACAGCTGGCTATACATTTGAATGTGGCTCGTCGACAGACTATTGGTTGCTGCCTGCGTGACGTCGTAGGAGGTCACGCCCTTCTTGACCAGGTGAAGAGGTGGCGGGGAATCTTCCCGCGCTGCTGATCCAGGTGAATCTGAGCCATGAGAGCTGGACGCTCGCTATTGCCATCTAGTGGTCACTAGCTCGCGTCCCCTTATCAGGTTTACGTTGATACAGGTGAAGGTTATAATGTTGCACACAGAAAGGTTACATTGTTACCACATGGCTAAGGTACATTGTTAAAGGCACAGCTTTACAGAACACAACAGCTATGTATTCTGGATTTTTCCAGAAATGTTACATACAACACTAGGTGTTTATTTTAAAGAACACTTAATTTGAAATACACACACATCAACATCCACCTAGCATCCTTTTGATATGGCAACAAGATAGTAGGACTGTGTTTCTTCCCTCTGATGAATTATTCTAATTGTTCTGGAGTTGCAAAGAAATCAGACACCCTAGCAATTGTTAACAATTTATTATAGAAACTCCACCAATAATACAAGAACATTAATAGATAAACAATTTCCTATGCATACATTATTATTTTTTTTAAAAAAAAAATTTCTACATAGAACACATTTACAAATACATATACAGTACCTATCTTCTCCTTATTGCCCTTAATTAGACTGTTACAAAATAATACATTTGCAACTGCATTAAAGTCCTTTGGCATTACTGAGAAATTGCTTTTCTACAATTAGTGGATAGCAGAATGAAAACTAAAGTTCCTCATTACATTTTAATAATACTGTATTCCATCAGTATTATTCTCCTATGGCCAAGATTCTTGTGCAATGTTTACTCACACCTAAGATTAATTGAGCAAAGATTCAATCAAATTTTAATTAAAAGTTTATTACCTATAAATTGTATCTGTTTTGTTGTTTCTTGTTGATTACATCTAAACATTAATGTCAGTCAATTTAATCACTTGCTCCTTCATTGTTTTCTGAATTAGCCACATGGGGAAAACAATTTTTAAAGAGGAATCTTCTCTCCATTTCTGCTTTTACACATTTCCTTTCACTCTTTTATTTTTATATACAATGTGTGTGTGTGTGTGTGTGTGTGTGTGTGTGTGTGTGTGTGTGTGTGTGTGTGTGTGTGTGTGTGTGTGTGTGTGTGTGTGTTTCTTTCTTTCTTTTTTTCTTTAAGGTAGAAACTATCTTGCCAAAAAAATAAAATTAGTAAAAATCACTAATTAACATTTCTCAAAAAAAAAATCAGAATCTAATATTCTGGAATCAGAAACTGACATTCTACTATTCAAGCAGCAATGAAGGGCTATTTGTCACTAAACTCACAACCAGGAATCAATAAACCAAACAATACTGTATCTGCAAACAGGATATATTTGCTAGAAGGAACAGGATTCCAGAGGAGGGTTGATAGGTGGTGGTCAAATTGGTGCTGTAATTGCACTTTTGTGTCCTTAGATAAAGGTAAAGTTTGCACTTGCTCAAAAGCCAGTCGTATCCGACTCTAGGGTATAGTGCTCATCTGTTTATGGCCAAAGAGCCAGCGCTGTCTGCATTTGCAGACGTTTCCGTGGACATGTGGCAGGCATGCCTCAACACCAGAGTGCACGGAATGCTGTTTACCTTCCCACTGAAGTGGTACCTATTTATCTACTTGCAATTTCTTGCTTTCAAACTGCTAGGTTGTCAGGAGCTGGGACAGAGAGAGACAGGAACTCACTGCAGTACTCGGGAATTGAAATCCGATCTTCTAGTCATTGAGTTCAGTGTCTTAATCACTTGAGCCACCACAGTCCTTAAAGTTTATGTCCTTAAAGTTCCCTAAAATCAGGTTTTGGTCAGGGGAAAATGAAAGTGGAAAGAGGATACTACATAATACTCTGAAAGCTCCCTTTTAAGTGGTCATATTAGTGTTCTCTCCTTAACTTGGGCCTTTCAACTCCCTTTAATCTGTTCATGGAAGAGGATGATAGTCTCAATCAAGATTCCTTCAAGGCTGAAGACCAGGCTCAATCAGCCTTGAACCTGCTAGTGGATTAGGATGGGTCCCATTGCTGGGTGCCATCTGTATGGTGTGAGTTTTTTCCAAGGCAGTCAATTCTGCTTGCATTTGCCCAAGGCAAGTGCCCTTGGAGCTCAGTGTATTATCTCCCTTAAGGCTACTGAGCAAGGCATCAGAATTTGTTACCTTTGGACACTTACTCTGGGGACTCTCCATCCCTTTGGATTTGACCACCAGCCACGGTAGTTGTAGATATTTGTGCACATCAATAGCAGGACTGCGACGATTGGGATCAAGAGCCATTAGGCGGCGGAACATGTCCAAGACATGAGGAGTGAAAACCTTCCACAGACCTGGAGCATCCCCTGGCACTGTGCGGTTCTGCCAGATGCCAAACTCCTCAAACTGAGGGTCAGGGCTCATTGGCACATCCCAAGGGAAGCATCCGGTGCAAAGACAGAAAAGGAGCACCCCAAAAGCCCAGATATCCAGGCTAGAATCCACAGCCAGTGTCTCGTTGTTCTCCAGCACGCACAGCTCAGGTGAAGAATAGGGCAGGGTGCCAGACATGGCGCCTACTCGTGTGCCTTCCAGTCGTGTCAGGCCAAAGTCACTCAACTTCACTCGATGACATTCTCTGTCAAACAGCAGAACATTGTCTAGCTTTATATCTCGATGCACCAAGGCCTTGCCATGCATGAAATCCAGTGCCTCAGCTACCTGAGCTGCACACCTCTTCACCTGCACTTCAGGGAGGCCCACCTGTTGAAAAAGGAAGAAAGGGAGTCAAATAAAAATGTTGTCAATTGAACCCCCCCCCCCCCAAGCCTCCCTACAGAGTAGTGGAGACACTTTTTAAAAGCCCTCCTAGCACTGTGTCAAATGCAAATGTATCTCTTCTCTGGGGGAAAAACTGATCTAAAGAGAAAGAGGGGGTTTCTTTGTTTGTAACAGAAGCCAAAGGTGAGAGGTACTGAATAGCTGGTACAGTACCTGTGTCATCACAACACTTTCCTCCCATCACTTCTAAGATATTATTACCATCACCATTTTCATCTGCTCACCATTGGAGCAGGTTTTCACTTTTAAAATATTAATGAGCTGGACCATTAAGCAAAATGACACAGCTTTCTCAAGCAAAGATTTGGGTGTCATAATAAAAGTTATCCAGCTTGTAATTTTACTGCCAGGGATGAGGAGAGGTAAATTTTTCTATCTCAGGACTGTAGGATGTTTATAAGATTATCTAGCTTGCTTTAGATCAGGGGAGGCCAAACTACGGCCCGTGGGCCCAATTAGGCCCCTGCATGGTGAGCACCTGGGCTCACCGTGGATTGCCCCCCCCTGCCTGACATCAGCAGCAGCGGCAATCACGCTTTGCCCTGGCTGCTTCGAGCGGCCTCTTGCTCAGTCCCATCCCCTCTGCAAAATGCCAAAGCTGATTGCTGTGTTGGGGAAATCTTCAGAGCCTCCTCTGTTTCAAAATCCACAGTGGTAGGCATGCCTGGGATGGCATCATGGCAGCACACCAGGTTTATCCTTCCAGCGCCGCAGATTTTGAAACAGAGGAGGCTTCGAAGATTTCCCCAATGCGGCGATTGGCTTTGGCAAAGGCTACAGAAGGGATGGGACTGACCCAGAGGTTGTTCAGAGCAGCCTGGACAAAGTGTGATTGCTGCTGCCGCTGCTGACATCAAAATTGTCAGCAGCGGGAGCAGCCCGCCTCCGGCCCCAGCAGCTGTGTGTCAGGGGCGTCCCACCCGGCCTGCAAAAAAAAAAAAGTTTGGGCACCACTGCTTTAGATACTATGCATCTTTAACAAAATGCCTTGGGCCCAGCCTGTTAATAAAGCAAAGAATAAGCATAAAAGGAAAACATTCACTGTGATAGAACAAAAGATGGAGATCATTGCTGAAATGATATGGAGGGCAAGACTGACAACTTAATCAGCCATTCAAATACAGTATACCTAACAAGTGACTTGAGCATTTAAACTGCAAACTAGACACACACCACCATTCTCCTTCAGTATTACATTTTAATTAAGATTGCCAATATGATGCACATGTTCATAGCAAATCCCACTCCAACCCCACGTTGAGTTCACAGACCCCACAATATCTCTAGCCCCCATTCTGTACCCCTGAGTTCAGGATGGCACACAGATCCCCAGCTGGAGCCAGCTCCTGTGCAAAGCCATAATGTGTAGGTGTCTCAAAAGCACTGCCAATGGTTCGAATGAGGGCATGATGTGAGGAGAGGCAAAGAGAAATGCAATATTCCCTCAGAAACTCCCGCCTTCCCATCCGCTCCTTGGACATCATCTTCAGAGCCATTGCAGTCCCTGGAAGCAACAAGAATGTGTCTGTGAATGGACGTTAGGGGATTTTCAGGTGCAACAGTTATTCAAGTATACTTTTACAATTTCTATTTAGAAAAAAATTAAATGCATAAAGAAGTTTCCAGATCAAAAAGTATATAGATGGAGAACAACTTGTGTCTTTCCAGCAGGTGGCACTGCAAGGCCAGTTTACAAAAATTGGAAAATCTTCCTTTGGCCCACAGAAAAAAAACTCATCAATCCTAATCCTGCTGAGGTCTGAATCTGTTGTGGAATTTGGCATACTCCAAAAGTAATGAGCCGCAGCTAACAAAGGTACATGTATCAGTTTATGTCTCTCTTTTCTTTTCTTATGGGAGGGGATAATGAAGTTACATTTCGAAGGTAACATCATGAGCAAGAATAGTTTTACTTTGTTATTGCAGTTACTGTAATTAAGTTACACAGTTATTTCCAGCTATGGAGGACAATGGTCCATAGGGTTGCAAAGGGTCGGAATCAACTGTGTGACTGAACAACATACAACAGCCTTCCTTATAGTCCAGCTCTTACAACCATACATTACTATGTGTGATTAAGACCTTGCACATGTATTCTTTGCTTTTGAAGGATGCACTCCTGCTAGGGAGCAACGTTATGGGAGGCGAGGAGATATACCCTCTTGGCTGAAGCATGCTGGCAGCCCGAAAGCAAACTGGGGTGCCAGAAACCATGCTGCTATGGACCAGAGTTGCAGCTTCCTTGCTACCCCCAGTTGCATACTCTTGACACTCTTATTAGTTTTCAAAAACGTAAGACGCTGAAAAGTACAATCAATGCATACTTATATTTTAACCATAATGAGTAGTAATGATGAATCAACTTTTTAATAACTGTTCTATACATAGAGTAGAGGGGACAAATAATTTTTAACCGTTAACTCTCCAAGCTCTGCATGTACATTGATTTTCTGCTTCCTTACTTCTTATTTCTACAGCTGTCTGCCTTACTACTTTGGCTATTGGTTCTTGTCTAGCCAGAATTGCACCTGCTTGCTGGCAGCTATCAAGGATGGGCACAGCTAATTAATGACACAACTTGTGCTATGAATGAGGTCATTGAGAAGCTTGGACAGAGCAGCAGCTGAGTCCCTGCTATGACTGAAGTAATGATTTTGCCACAGAAACAGTTTTCATCACTCTAGTCCAGGGATTCTCAACCTGTGGCCCACGGGCCGGATGCGGCCTATGGCACCATTTCATGTGGCCCCCTCACTGTCTCCACCACACTAGGAAGTGCCATGTGGTGGAGGGAGGGCAAAATGGCCACCCGGCCCCTGAAGCTGTTTGAGGCAGCATGACCCAGCCAACGGCTTTAAAAGGTTGGGAACTCCTGCTATAGTCAGTTTCTCAAAGCTAAGGCTGACCACAACATGGAGGCAAGGATACTCTCTAAGAAATGTTTTACCTCTCATTTAATCCAACAACATCTACATACCGACTTAAATTAAAGGTTCTGAAATATTTAAGGAAGGCACTGCTTTTAGACAATTTGTCTGGCACCTTTAGAAAAAGAAACATAATGTCCCTGTTCCCTACATACTTTCAGTAGTCACCCTTCCGTATCAAGTTATCTTTACTCAAATCCTTATGTAGGGGGCATGAAGAAAGCTTCGAGGCCGGATGGCCATTTTGCCCTGCCTGCATGATGGAGGTGGCCATTTTGTCCCAACAGCTTCAAAGGGGTGGCCATTTTGTTTCTGGAATGCACTTGGAGGGGTGAGGGACGACATGAAATGGCACTGGCTGTACTGGGAAGGCCTGGTGGGGTTTCTAGTCCCACAATTGATGAAGAATCGCATGTTCCACTGCTCTAGCTCTATAGCCATAATCCAGAGCAGGGGTGGCCAAACTATGAACCATGGGCACCAAATCTGACACCAAATCATCCAACCTGGGCCACCCTCACTGCTCCTGGAAGCAGAAGTAAAATGTGCCCATGCATGCACAGAACGCTGCCATAAATGCACCCGCAGTCATCGTAAACACATGTACGACAGCTGAGGTGCATTTACAGCAGTGTTATGCACATGCGCGAGTATGTGTTGCTTCTGGTGGAAGGAACCATGTGACTGGCCCATGGCCTGAAAAGTTTAGCCACCCCTGGTCCAGAGTCTGGAACAATGTTTTAGCTAGTGGAGATAAAATGAGATAGCTGAGATAATCAGTTGTGCCCTCACAACCATGGCAGGGCTCATAGATATAATTTATCACTTGCTGGCAGGTTGTTCTTTCAATCTAATCCCCCTCAAATATTGTTGTGAAAATAAAATGATTGCCAGTTTATATACAAAAAGTGTTTTGTGGGAAACATGCAATTAAATATGTAGATATTTACATTATTAGTTTTCTGTCATTTTAACTGTAATTTCAATTTCAAAGAATCTCAGGAGCCATAACTTTCCAAGAGTATTGAAATAAATTTGTAGCATATTTGCTGTAGATTCATATAACTACATCTTCCAAGGATCCTTTGGGAAGATGGAATGATAACTAAACTATGTGGAATCAGTAATGGAAACAAGTCTATGTCCTGGTTGGATAATAATAATTTCGTGTCAGAAATTATTCTGGGTTGAAAGGATTTTTGTGGGAGAAACTCCACTCAGGGAACACACAAACGAGGCTCTTTTCATGTTCCCAAAGAGCTGGGACAGAGACTGGTGCTCAATCCGTCATGAGTACCCATGTCTTGAACTGCCGACTTGCCGGCCTTCTAGCTAACAAGGCGAGCTTCTTAACCACTGAGCCACCATGGATGGGATACATCAGCAAATCCAGAGCATCTTTATTTTCATCCGTTCTCCAACATGAGACAAAGGAATAATCGGTACTTGCGAAAATGCTACTGCAGTGGTTCCATGAATTTTCATATAATCTCCCAGAAATTGCTGAGCCATAAGGAGTAGGTCAGTCATGGCAAACCTTTTAGAGACCAAGTGCCCAAACTGAAAACCCTTATTTATCGCAAAGTGCCAACACAACAGGGGAGGAAATAAATGGTCCTATTGGGCTGCTGGGCAGAGGGGTGGGGCAAACTGTTGGGGGGAGGGAGAAAGTGTTCTCATTGGGCTGCTGGGCATAGGGGCAGGGTGAACTCTGTGCTGGGGGAGGGAGGAAGTGCTCCCAATGGGCTACTGAGCAGAAGGACGGGGCAAACTCTGTGCTGGGGGGAGGAAGCACTCCCATTGGGCAGAGGGGCGGGGTGAACTCTGTGCTGGGGGAGGGAGGAAGTGCTCCCATTGGGCTGTTAAGCAGAGGGGCGGGGTGAACTCTGTGCTGGGGTGATTACATGGATGCCCACAGAGAGGGCTCCGAGTGCCATCTCTGGCATGCATGCTATAGGTTCGCCACCATTGGAATAGGTTATAGAGTACTCAGGTGCTCTAAAAGAGCAGGTACTTATCATGATAGTTTGCAAAGCTATTTTCCCAAGAAGAGTAAAAAAAGATTTAGGCTGCTATGTTAATCCAAAGTTTAAAAATCAATTATAGCCGTTTTCTTCTCTGTAAGAAACGGGTTGTTTGTTGAGCTCTTGTTGTTGTTACAACAGTCCTACGAATAAGTGACCTCCAAAATGTCCTATCGTTAACAGCTCTGCTCAGCTCCTGAAAATGCAAAGCTGTCGCTTATTTTACCGAGTTAATCCATCTCATTTTGCAAACTAATGCATCTTAATGACTCATTCAAGACCAATCTATCCTAAAATACTTTATGACATTATTATGTTTTACCAAGTTGTTATGGAAATCCAAATAATGACGTCCAGAAGGTCCTATCATTCACAGCTCTGTTCAGATCGTGCAAACTCAAAGCCATGGTTTTTTTATTGTGTCTTCCTCTTTTTCCTGCTGTATTTCATATTCCTAACATTGTCTTTTCCAATTTATGTCATTTCTCATTGATATGTCTAAAGTATGATGACCTCAGTTCATCCATCATAGCTTTCCAATAGAAATAGCTTACAACAATTTCTCCCCTCTGGAAAATCCACCTCTCCAACCAATTAATGTGAAGATTACAGCTAGTATCAGGAAGACATCTGAGATGCCATCTTTGTCCTTGCTAATCATAACATCTTCATGCTTCAAAACTGTGTGCCCTGTTTCTGTTACACAACAGAAGCAAAGGATCACCCGGGGCCTTTACAATACTGCAAAATATTTTTGCTAGGCATGAAAAGGGGAGTGGGACAGCTTTTGTTTAAAAAATTCCTTGTCTTTTTATCTTTTAACAATAGAGAAATCTTGTCTTCAGGATACACAAAAGTAAAAGAAGGAACAAATTGGGCAGGACTTGTAGATTAGTAGCACCAAAGCCAGTAAGAAGAATAAGGGGAAGAGATGGAAACACTTTGCTTTCTGTTGAGCTGTTCCAAAATAGCTCTGGAATGCTTTCTCACCTTTCTCACAATGCTGAACCTGCAGAACATGTCCATAGGAGCCACTGCCTAGCTCTTTGGCTATGTTATATTTTTCCTCTACCTCCAGCTGAGGTAAATTGCGGGAGGTGATGGACATGAGCTGCTCTAGAAACTCTTCATTGTCCTCAGTGTCTTCCGGATTACCAGTTGAACTGGTGTCCTGCTTGCCAGTAGAGCCTAGTGGGGTGAAAGAGAACAAAATAAGCTCTTTGAAATCCATATATAATTGTATATTCTCTCAAAATTAGAAAGCATGCAGTCTACTTCTCTGTTGGGTGGATATAATAATTATTGTGTGCCATCAAGTCAACTCTGACCTATGGCAACTCTTTCCGGACTAAGTAGAGAATACTCAGATGTGGATTGTCATTCCCTTCTTCCCTGGCCACCTTGGAATTGTAAAGCTTGTCCATGACTGCATAGTCTGGCCCTTCTCCTAAGAGGTTCAATAGGCCAAATAGTAAAGATGAAGCTAAAATACTTTGGTCATCAAATGAGAAGAGAGGATTCACTTGAGAAAGCCGTGATGCTGGGGAAGGTGGAGGGCAAAAGAAGAAGGGGGCGACCAAAGATGAGATGGCTAGATGGTATTGTAGATGCAATGGGCACAAAGCTGAGCGGGTTGAGGAGGATGGTGGAGGACAGAGGTGCCTGGAGGACTATGGTCCATAGAGTCACAAAGGGTCGGAATCGACTGTGTGACTGAACAACAGCCAACCATCTCAAAAAAAGAAATGCTTTGTATTTAAGGATTTTAAGTGATTTTTTGACATTGCTTTTGCAGTATTTGTTCAACTCAGGCACATTTGTTGTTTTGCTTTTAAAAGGTCACAATTTAAAATTTTGCAACAATACTTAATAGCCATATACATCACTCAAAATGTTAAGAAAGAATTTTAGATAAGATTTAAACCATCCTTCTGTTTTAAAGAATGGGTAAAGTGATGATGATAATATTGATGGCCAGTTTAAGAAAACTTTGGAGAATTAGATCTAGACAAGCAAATCAACTGCTGTTCTTCTTTCATGTCCAGGTCAGACTTTAAACTGCCAAAATGAAGCCACCTTCTTAGCGTTGTCAATGGCCAAACTTAAAACTTCATCGGTACAAGCTTCTGGTAGTAATTAGCAAACCAGCAAATGAGCCAGATTCTGTATCTCCCCACATTCATATAGCATGTTGTTAGCTCCCACTTGAGTGCGTGTTGGTCTTACATTTAGGGTCTCCAACGATTAGCCGATTCAAGGTCCTCAAGGTCTTCAGCCATATCTTCCTTTAATGTTATTAAGTCAACTATTAAAATAGTGCTTTTTAGCCTTTACTTTCTCAAAGCATGGACTGAGCAAGGAGCATTGCTGCCTCATAAATACAAATTCTGATACAGTACATGCGTATTCTGGGGCTTCATATGGCAGGTTCTGCATCCACAAATGCAAATCTTCAGACAAGCTCAATGCTGGTTTTGCTATCCGCATCAAATGTTTTGGACACAAGCAGGGCAGAAATTTTACCTGGAGCCTATAAATCTCAAGCTAATGTGTGTGAACAATATAGCTTTCCAGCTGCAGTGTTGGTCCCTAACATTTTGGAATGAGTTGCCCATGGCTGGTTGAATGACTGGGGAGAAAATGCTTTGTTTGAGGTTGTTAGTTGTCCAGGAAATTGAGATGGAGATTTGTTGTTTTATTTCCCTCTGAAACACTGCTATTCACCTTCTTCTTCTTCTATGCCTAAGCCAGAGGTGAAACTGCCAAAATGAAGGAACCTTTTGGTAAGTTCATTCTGTAGTTCCTTTTGCCTGATCTAGTATGAGAAAGATTAGCTGGCAACACAAGGTTGCTGTTACCAGGGTACGCCGGATTGTGGTTCAAAAATACCACAATCTTTGAGGAGGCTCTTTCTGTGTGCCCTAACACCTGCTGTAAAATGCCTGCTATAAAACCCGTGGACATGCACAGTATGGGGAGCGGACTTCTTTTTCCTCTGTTTTTCATTTCTGCTGTTAAAAGAAGAGCATTGGGACAGTGGGAATTTTTAATTTTTAAAAAAAATACGAAAATGCTGTGGCACCTTAAAAAAAATATCTGCTCTATTAGAGCAAGGGGACTAAATACAGCAGCCTTTAAGGTGCCACTTTTGTCACTTTTTGAAATGGTAGACATGTTAGTCAGTGTTTCAAGCATATCAGAGAGTAAACGCAACAAAAAGACAAAAGGCATTGTTGCACTTTAAAGAGTAACTACTGTACTTTAATGTTCGCTTTCCTGAATCAAGTATACATCCTTCTGAGGTCGCTAAAATAAGTACCCAGCACATTGGAGGCAAGATGCTAATTGACCTCCTGTGCACGAGTAGCGCTATGGGGAGGTATATAAGTGTGGTTAACTTTGCTTTTGAACATTAAAGTCAGGGTTGCTGTGGCTCAGTGGTTAAGAAGCTCGGCTTGTTAACGGGAAAGTTGGCAAGTCAGCAGTTCGGGACCCAGGTACTGCATGACGGATTGAGCACCCGTCTCTGTCCCAGCTCCTGGGCTCCTTCGGGCGTCCCATAACCTGTGTTTCTCCAGCAAAAATCCTTTCAACCCAGAATAATTTCTGGTCCAAAATTATTATTATTATTATTATTATTATTATTATTATTATTATTATTATTATTATTATTATTATTATTATTATTATTATTATTATTATTATTATTATTATTATTATTATTATTATTAAATTAAAATACAGCATTTGGTCTTTAAAGTGCCACAACGGTTTTTGTCTTTTTGTTTGGTTTACTCCCATGGTGGCGAACCTTGGCACTCCAGATGTTCTTGGACTTCAATTCCAAGAAGCCTAAGCCCCCATGAATCCGCACGAAAGGGTTTACTGCGATTCATCCGGCCCGCACCGCCCTCATCGCTCCTGGAAGCGAAAGTAAAACATGCCCGTATGGAGGAAAGGTTAACCCAGAACTCTTAACCGTATGGGTGCGTTTTACTTCCGCTTCCAGGAGCAACGAGGGCGGCGCAGGCCGGATGAATCGCAGTAAACCCATTCGTGTGGATTCACAGGGTGCTTGGGCTTCTGTGAATTGAAGTCCAAGAACATCTGGAGTGCCAAGGTTCGCCAGCACGGGTTTACTCGCTGACACGTTTGCCACTGTTTTGTTTCTAGTGTGATGCGCCTCATTTAAGCACATGAAGGTAAATCTTCCTTCTTCCCACAGCGCCCTCTCTTTCGACCCAGCTGCATAACGGCACTTACGTCTAATTAAACAACTCTTGGGAGTTTCCCGCGTTTCTCGTTCGAGGCTCGGCGACTGTCCGGCGGCGCTTACCGAGGAGGGGAGCGTGGAGCCGCCACTCGTGGGAACAGGGAGTCAGTCCAGCGCCCAGCTAGGTTTGCTGTGAGCGGAATCCGAGCCAGAGGCGACGGCGGCAGGAGACATGTTTCCACCATCCCGTGCCCTGCGGGGGGGAACATTCCCTTCGTGCCGCCGCCGGCGAGCGGGCTGTGCAGCGAATGACTCGGCAGTTTCAGACCCTCGGTCCTGAAGACCTTCATTCAAGGGGATTTTCAACAAGCCCCCCTGGGGGGGTGGCAGCAGGCTGAGGCGTGTTTCCCTTCACGTGAAAGGTTGCCCGCCTTTCCCACATCCATCGAGTTTCCTTGCAAAGTGGAAAGCCTTCGTATACCGCTCGACTTAATTGCCACGTTTCCCACGGAGCCACAGTATTAATAAGCAAATGTCGCCCTTGCTTGAAAGCCAGTCGTATCCGACTCTAGGGTTCAGTGCTCATCTCTGTTTCTAGCCATTTTAAGAGCCAGCGCTGTCTGCACCTGCAGACGTTTCCGTAGACATGTGACAGGCATGACTAGACATGGAACCTTCCCACCGAAGTGGTCCCTACCCTATTTATCTAATTGCCATTTTTTGCTTTTGAACTTCTTGGCTGGGACAGAGACGGGAGCTCACTCCGTCGTGCAGTACACGGGTATCGAACACCCGACCTTCTAGTTTTCAAACTCAGTGTCTTAACCACTTGAGCCACCACAGTCCCTACACATTATTAATAACACGCTGATTATTTTAAAGGGGAGGGAGCAAAGGCTGTGACGAGGTGTGTGTGGGGGGGGGGTCTGACCTGACCTGAAATTTGTTTTCTTCAGCCCTGAAAGAAAAAGGAATTTTATATTCCTCAGATAGTTAGTTAGACATACAATCTAAAAGATAACAAATAGGAATTTTATACTCCTCAGATATTTAGACATAGAATCAAAAACATAACAAAAAGGAATTTTATATTCCTCAGATTGTTAGGCATGCCATCTAAAATTCTAAAAGATAACAAAAAGGAATTTTATATTCCTCCGTTAGATAAGAAAAAGGAATTTTATATCCCTCAGATAGTTAGGCGTAGAATCAAAAAGATAACGAGGAATTTTATATTCCTCAGATAGTTAGTTAGACATACCATCTAAAAGTTAACAAAAGGGAATTTTATATTCCTCACATTGTTAGTTAGACATACCATCTAAAATTCTAAAAGATAAAAAGGAATTTTATATTCCTCGGTTAGATAAGAAAAAGGAATTTTATATCCCTCAGATAGTTCGACATAGAATCAAAAAGATAACAAAGAGGAATTTTATATTCCTCAAGATAGTTAGTTAGACATACCATCTAAAAGTCAACAAAAAGGAATTTTATATTTCTCAAATTGTTAGTTAGACATACCATCTAAAATTCTAAAAGATAACAAAAAGGAATTTTATATTCTTCAGATAAGAAAAAGGAATTTTATATCCCTCAGATAGTTAGACATACAATCTAAAAGATAACAAAATATACAGCAAATCAAAATAAAAACTAGATGTGCTACTCACATGTCTTTGAAAGAAAATATTATTCAAAATTTACTCAGCCCCATTCAGCGATTAAGGAGCTCGCCTTGTTAGTTGGAAGGCTGGCAAGTTGGCAATTCGAAACCTGGGTAATGCATGACAGATTGAGCGCCCGTCCCTGTCCCAGCCCCTGCCAACCTAGCAGATCGAAAGCAAGAAATTGTACTGTATAATAATTTTGTGTCAGAATTACTCTGGGTTGAAAGGATTTTTAGGGGACGCCCGAATGAGGCTAGATAAACAGAGACAACTTTGGTGGGGAAAGATCTTGGGGGCATGAAAGGAGCCTCATTTGGGTGTCGGCTAATATAAGCAGAGTTTCTCCAACAAAAATCCTTTCAACCCAGAATAATTTCTGACATGAAATTATTGTTATCTCCAAAGAGACATTGCTTCTTGCTGTTTCATTATTCATTCATTTATTTATTCTTTCATTATATTTTGCTCTCTTAGAGAACCAGAGGAAGCAGACAGTTCCTTTTGCTTAAAGAAAATGAGCAATATATTTAAAGATTTAGTAAGGGACCTTCCATATCTGGTTTTACAAAAGGACTTAGGACATTTCAGGGCTTCTAGTTTAAATTTTTAGATTATGATGTATTTTCCAACCACTAACACTTGTGTTGGAATATCAGAGAGTAAATAAAAAAAGACAATAAACGTTGTGGCAGCTTTTTAATGTAAGCTTTCATGGATCAAGTCCACTTTGTCAGACATAAGAGTGAGACTTCATGGCATTAATTTATAGATATCAGGCAGGGCTACAGAGGTACACAATGTTTGGTTATACAACAGATAAAGTTACAAAACAGTGTGGCGTTTTACACCAGTTGTGTTGGAAATGGATATACGGATGGTTGGGCACAGATGAAGGTGATGAGCAGAACAGAACACAGGATTGCAGCAACAAATCTGTCATTGAATTTGATCGCCGGAAGAGCAGTCCTGTACCACCCAAAGTGGTTGTATTGGCTTTCAGTTCTCTCTTTCATCTATATTACTGTCCCCAAACCTAGCTCTAGCCCAGACATATCCATGTTATGTTCTTCATAGACTACCAGTGATGGCAAACCTTGGCACTCTAGGTGTTCTGGAACTTTAATTCCCAGAAGCCCTGATCAGCAGGAGTGCTGACTTGGGCTTCTGGTAATTGCAGTCCAAGAACACCTGGAGTGCCAAAGTTTGCCATCACGGGCACGTCTAGACACTCAGTATTTTGTGGGCTCTAGCACTTGTACATCTTTTGTAAAACTCCAGTACTGTTTATTCCCTATATTTATCTGGGCTCAATAAAAAAACCATTTAACCCTCTATTTGTTGTTGTTCAGCCACATAGTCGAGTCCAACCCTTTGCGACCCCATGGACCATTGCACGCCAGGCACCCCATCCTCTACCATCTTCCTCAACCCACCCTGTTTTGTGCTCATTGCGTCAACAATACCATCGAGCCATCTCATTCTCTATAAACCTCTATATAGGTGTTTAAACATATTTTTGTTCCAAATTTACACATCAGCCTGTAACAATCTCCTGCAAGGATGTCTTTTCATTTTATCATCCCTTCTCAAAGATAGGATCTAAAAGGGTGCAGCCAAGACAGAGAGAAATCCACCAATTCTGACAAGACAAAAGCGGAGCACATCCTCTGTTCCAGTCCATTCTTATTTCTTAAAGCTATCAGTGATGGGATGGCCAAGATAAATATAAATATAGAGTGAAAAGTAGTCTTGCCAGCAAAATGAGAACCTGCATTCTGCCTTACGAAAGCTGCCACAATTTCATGAAAGCCTTCAATAATTTTTCTTTAACTAATAAAGAAATCCTATAAGCCAAGTAAATAGGTTACTTAAGCAAGTTATTTAAAGTCACCTTTAGATTTTGATGTAATTTCCACCCACTGTAAGTTGTTTTGGAAATGGATGTATGGATGGTTGGACACTGTTATTTTAGCTAAGAATTTTGTTTCTTTGCCTATTTATATCATTGCTAGTCTACTCAGCTGTAGAAATTATCTGGACCATAATGGTTAACCACCCCTTGACTATCTTATGTACCTCAAAACCCTGTTCTAGTTGCCATAATTCAGAAGTGACTTGACAATAATATAACCTTTAAAGAAGAAATCAAGTTTGCTAATACCTATAACAAGAAAACAAATAGAGTACAGTATAACAACTTCATAGGTAGTACGCAATCCAATCTGAACCAGAGGTCATCTTTAGGCACAGTGATGCAGGCAGATGGATGGAGGTGAGATCACTTACCACAGCAAAGTGTAGTTACCATTTCTTACAAATACTAGAAACATTCCTACACTCTAGAATTCTCATTCTTTAAATAAAAATTAATAAAAAATTAAGAACCGTAAAGGGTAAAAATCAGTTTCTCAGATTTGGAGATAGGCCACATTAGTCCTACCAAATTACATGCTTACTAGCTAGAGTTTGTTCACCAGTGTGGCATGAAAAATTTATTATTTTCTGTAATAAACTGCTAAAAAGAGATGTATGGGTGGGAGTTCCATAGGAGGCTGTTAATTTCTGGAATGTATTTCTTGAGATTTCAGGCGCATATATAGCCGGCCAAGTTTGAGTCTGGTGCTCTTTATACTCACAGTTGTGTGTCATCACGGGATATAGGATGGGAACAACAACAGGCACCTTTGAACAGAGAGGGGAGGCTCCTTGAACTGTGGGGCAAAGATTTCTCCCTAGCTTCTTTGTTCATTAGTTGCTTGGGAGGCAGTGATGACTCAGTTTGCAAATTCGGCACCGTAAAACATGCTGGCAAGAACAAACATCGCATGGGGATTTGCTGCTAACTCAGCAAGAGCCAAGAAGCCGTATATGGCACAGAAAACTCTCTCTTAAGACCCACCTTACCCAGCTAAATGCTCGTCTTCATCTTTCTGGATACAGTTCCATGTTATTGTTTTGAGCAAGAATGAAATCCTTGCTGATGCAAATTGCCTGAAGCTTTCGGTTCTGAAATATTCTGCACAAAGATGTGTGCATCCCCTCTAACCTTAGCAATATGTTAATCTCTGAGATATGAAACATGGCTGCATCATGATTTATTTTACACATGATTCATAACAGAAAACAATACCATATTAACCAAATACTAAATTTCCAATGATTTCCTCATATATTAATAAACAAGCTTTGTTCACAAACCCCCCTCTGTCCATAGCAATAGTGCTCTTATTTCATTGTGTCATTATTTTGCTAGTATGACATAACAACAAGAGAAAAATCCATTGTGATAGGAACCTCACATTGTGGGCTTACATAGCTTACCAAACTGGTATTTATGAACAAAGTTTATCAGCTTGGTGTATTTATAATCTCGCTTCTGAACTTTCTCCATTATGGATTAACAAGAGTAAAATCATATAACCTAGGCTTGTGAACAAACCATTCCTTGAAGAAAAGATGAGCTACAAATGTTACTACTGCACAGGCAATTTATATTCTCTCCAAACACACTGCAGTGGCCATGTATGGCTGCCCACTAAGAGTTCAGTGAATCTCTAATTTTTGCTAGTTACAAAAACGTAATCCTTCTAATCTATTTTGGGATAAAAATAACAAAAAGAAGAATGGTTGGGCGACAGGCAAAATATTAAAAAATGTAAGCAAAATATTTAAAAAAACCTTTTGTATTTTTAAAAGCTAAATCATAGAGACACATCTGTCATGCTAGCAAAAATTAGCATTAATAATGTTCACTATACAGTATCTGCTTTTGTTTGTATTAAATCTTGATATCTTTATCTCTACCACTCATTCTCCCTCTTATTTCTATACTGCATCCTCATGAACTCTTTTAAGTGTGAAGCTTTTATCTTTTTAATGTTTATTCCATGTAAAGTGCTACTTCCCTGTAAAGTAGTACACTCCATTTTAATGCTAAAGTAAGAGGAACAGAAAAAAACTGTCTTAATATTCATCCTAGTTCATGATGGTTTCTGTCTAATATATTAAATGGAGTACAAATCAGCAAAAAGCCCAATATAGCCTATTCATGCTTTCAAAATTAAAGCTGGCTTGTATATATAGAACCTCTGATATTAGGTACAGAATAGTACCTATCATTTTGTGTCACTCAGCAAATACAGTACTTCTGGGTTAAAACAGACATGCTCTTTCCTTGTGAGGAATTGCTGATGAGGCTCTGGGTGCCAGGTTGCTCTTGCACAGCGATATTAGAGCTCTTGCTGAGACAGAATCCTACACTCTGTGAATCCAGGCTGAAAAACCAGAGGGAGAGTATTAAGGTCCCTTAGAGGAAAATGCCTGCCATCTGTCCAGTTGGTTAACATATAATTATCTAAAACAGTTACAGGGACAACTACAATATTGCAAGGCTGCTTTCGAAAGGTTACTTCATTGACTTGAGGGTGCAACCAGATGGGCATTTAACTTGCTGTTTGGTCCGCTGCATTGATTATTTGATTCATTCCTTTTGACAAAAAATCAAACAACATAATCCCCAGAGCAAATCAAATCATTCCCAGGGCATTCCTATTTGCAGCTTTCTGGTCCCTGCCAGGGGCATCTATTTTCTTGGTGGATGTAGGGTTGCTCCAGTTTAGTCTGTTCCCAGCGTGTGTGATGGCTGGACACAAACCAAAAGCAAGCCTTTTGCCAATATTGTGTTGTGGCTTAAGAGAGCCATCTTTGTCCCAGCTCCTGCCAACCTAGCAGTTCAAAAGCAAGAAATTGCAAGTAGATAAATAGGGATCACTTTGGTGGGAAGGTAAACAGTGTTCGGTGTCTAGTCATGCCTGCCAGATGACTGCAGAAATGTCTGCAGAAGCAGACAGCACTGGCTCTTTGGCTATGAAACAGAGATGAGCACTGAACCCTAGAGTCGGATATAACTGGCTTTCGAGCGAGGGTGACCTTTACCTTTAATGGTAATGGTGACAAAGATGAAAGTAACAAGCAAACCTCCCACAAAATCCAATTAAAGATCCATAATGAAACTAGAAATGTAAGTTTCCTGAGATCTGAGCCAGTCTCACAATGCCTTTCAACACACAAATCCACTTCTGCTTTTTATTTCCAAGTATTTTTGGCATGTCTTTTTAAGTTGATAAAGGAAGCTTTTTAACTGTCACTACTGTTAGATATTTGAGAGTCAGAAATTCTTGGCTATCTAACTGAAATTACTGTACCCTGAGACTTTCCAGTAGATTCTTATCTAACTTTGGCCCCATATTAATCCATCCGAATCAGCTGTTCTTTAGAACAAAGGAGCAGGAATATTTAAGGACTGTGTTAATTGGATCATAAATAGCCAGTTTTTTCTCCTACATACAGATGCATGTCACTTCATGACAATAGAGTGGGAAAAGCCAAGCAAGACTGTATTTTTAAACTTCTTCAAAGTAGGTTGTGTTTATTTGGTAACCTACTTCTTAGTAATTTCACTTTATCAGAAATATTTAGGGACTGGTGTTTAAATAAAAGCAATAAATTTAATTATGTCGTCCAAAGTTCAGTTAACATAGCCTGTCCTTTTCCTTTGTTTATTGAGTCAAAGGAAAGCCAGCCTATTAACAGATGCGTGTGTGTTTTCTTCTTTTTGCTAACATTTAAATCTGAGCAAGAAATCTATGTAATAATAATTTCGTGTCAGAAATTATTCTGGGTTAAAAGATTTTTGCTGGAGAAACTCAGCTCAGGGGATGCCCAAATGTGGCTCCTTTCATGTCCCCAAGAGCTGGGATAGAGACAGGTGTTCAATCCATCATTCAGTAGCTGGGTCTTGAACTGCTGACTTGCCAGCCTTCTAGATAACAAGGTGAGCTTCTTAACCATTAAGCCACTGCAACCCTTAAGCTTGGTTTTTGTATTTTTCATGGTCTAGCACATGGATTCTCAACCTTCAGCCCATGGGCTGGATGCAGCCCATGTCACCATTTAATGTGGGGGCCCCACTGCCTCCACCACGCCAGGAAGTGCCATGTGGTGGAGAATGGGCAAAATGGACATCCGGCCCCCAAAGCTGTCTGAGGGAGCATGACCTGGCCCTTGGCTTTAAAAGGTTGAGAACTCCTGGTCTAGCACTTCCGAGATATACATGCCATCTCTCCTGTTCTGACGTTTCTCGTACTGTATTACTGTTGTTCCCTCTCAACTTCCAGCTGTCTCTAGTTGGAGCACTGGTTTAATCTCTTTTTAACTACTAGGGCTAGTAGGTGTTGATAGATTGATCCTCTGTGAATATGTCTAATCCTTCTCTGGTCCCAATTATCTTTTTAGTTTTGACAACATCCCACAGCAACAGGAATGACATTTCTTGTTCATCCTTTACAGATGGACTCTTGCGTGCAAGTTTGACACGGCTTCTTTTAGCCTGTCAAGATTAAACCCCATGAACAAAGTAAGGTGTTTTTAAAAAACACCCTGTCTTTCATCACTTCTCTGTCCAGTGGAGATATTTCCATAGTATCTTCAAGGAAACAGGCCTTTTAATGTGTTTGTTATATTTTATTTTATTTTTAATCCAGTCAGTATTAAAATGTTTTCTGGGTGGAATAAAAAAGCTAAAATGTTTCTGTTTGTTAATTTCTAGTTTATTTCCAGTGAGATCAAAGCAGTGTGCAAGATTATCAGACTGACATTTTGCCCTCACAATAATCCTATGAGAGACCTAAGGCTAAGTGTATCTGACTGGCCTAAAGTAGCCTATTAAGTTCCATGGTTGAGTGGATATTTGAATCTAGAATTTCTAACTGCTATACAACAATTAGCTTTCCTATACCACATGGCTCAAAGTATTCATGACTGCAGAAAGTCCCTACCTGGGTAGGACGTTGCACAAGGAGGTCTGGATTGGAATGCTGAACCATGTAATTCACTGGTAATGTGATTAGTTACTTGCTATCTAAGCAGTGGGGGACCATTGGTACCAGCAGTCCACATAGCCATGGAAGCGTCTGCAAACACAGATAGCACTGGATCTTTGGCTGTAAACAGAGATGAGCACTGCCTCCTAGAGTCAGATATGACTAGCTTTTGAGAGTAGGAGACCTTTACCTACTTAAGCAGTAGCAGATAATGATTTCAGTTTCAAGTGTGCCATATGAATCAGTGCTAGGCTTTAGTTTGTATTTCACTGGAGCTACCCAAGATACTAAATCTAGTTGGGGATTCATGATAAGCACCTTGGATAGCTCCTAGAATGCACATTGTAAACCTGAAGTGAATTTACAACATTCCTGAAACTGGAGTGACCTGCATCTACTGAACTTGAGGTACCTCTCAAGGAAGCTAAGAGAATAAAGAGAAAAATAATGAGATCCTTTGAGCCAGAAATTTGTTTGTTTGTTTTTGTGCTAGATCTCAGCCTCTGAGCATGTGCACATATTAGGGGACCTAGTCCAGTAATGATTCTTGGCACTCCATCTGTTCTTGAACTTCAATTCCCAGAAGCCCTGATCAACAGGAGTGCTGACTTGGGCTTCTGGTAATTGAAGTCCAAGAACACCTGACGTGCCAAGGTTCTCCATCATGACCCTAGTCTGTTCTGATCCACCTGATTTTATCAGAAAAAGGACTTCTAAGCTAAGAGAACGGATATGAAAGAAAGCTTGACCATATTTTCTAGCTAATTTGTTACAAATTCTAAACAAACCATCTACAATCTACAACAGTTTTTGCCAGCCTTTGGCCCTTCAGATATTTTACTCTTCAGTTTCCACAAGCCTTGGCCATTATGGCCAATGGTCAGGATAAGGTAAGTTATCCAAAACTACTGGGGGCAATGATTAATTTTGTAATTGAAGACCTCCTCTCCTGTCTCCATCCCTTAGTTCTCGATGATAACAGATTACTCAGGACCTGCAGGGGCTTTGTGATGTTTCATTTTGAAAATATCACCCTAGCTGATGACATAATCAGCCAAATTGCCAAGAAATCTACACAAACAGGATTCCAGCCAATGTAATCCACAGTAATAAAAGTCAAAGCTTTTCTCCACTGAGTCCCTATTATTGCAAATAACCTGTAAAAATATATTGATTTATTTAGCAAATGTCTAGGAGTTATGAAGCACACTCCAACCTGCTGTCTAGAAAGATTGAGAAGGTAGCAGTTTTTTTGGCAAACTAGATTTTAAAAAGTTCTCTCAATTAATAGTTCTCTACAGTTTTCTCTAAAACAATGGAACTTTCAGGCTGAAGAGACATTTTAATTGATTGATTGATTTGATTTTAATACAATGCAAAGATTGATTTTTAAAGCCTGTTGATAGAAGGATAAAGGTAAAGGTTTCCCTTGCTCGAAAGCCAGTCGTATCCGACTCTAGGGTGCAGTGCTCATCTCTGTTTCTAAGCCGAAGAGCCAGCGCTGTCTGCTTCTGCAGACGTTTCCGTGGTCATGTGGCAGGCATGACTAGACACCGGAGCGCACGGAACGCTGTTACCTTCCCACCGAAGTGGTCCCTATTTATCTACTTGCAATTTCTTGCTTTCGAACTGCTACCAATTAAAGCACATAAATTTTTGAGGCAATGCTTGGTGCATAAGTGCATAAGGAATTGAAATTTTATAAGAAACAAACTTGATCATTTTTAGGAAAAGTCACTGTAATTAAAGTGGAATAAAATCAACATATCTTTATACTTCACATTTGGCTTGTCTCCCTTCTCTTCTATCTGTTGTATATTTATATTTATATCCACATTTTTTTGAAATTATGTGAAGTTGAAAGGAGATGGAACAGATCTCATATTCTTTTGCTTCTGCTCTATTCGATTTCAGAGTAGCAGAAAAGAAAGAGCAACTAAATCTCCAAAGATATAATGGCATTTTCTTAGGTATATTCCAAATTATTTATTTGCACAAGGAATATATTATATAATGAAAAGACACTCACTATGAGACTTTGGGAAGGAAAAATAATGATCCCCTTACATATTATCATCCAAAACGTGGGCAGTAGAAGCGCACTGGTTAAGAAGCTCGCCTTGTTAGCTGGAAGGCCAGCTAGCCGGCAGTTCGAGACCCGGGTACTGCATAATGGCTTGAGTGCCTGTCTCTGTCCCATTTCCTGCCAACCTAGCAGTACAAAAGCAAGAAATTGCAAGAAGATAAATAGGGAACACTTTAGTGGGAAAAGATCTGGGGGACATGAAAGGGGGCTCATTTGAGCGTCCTCTGAGTGGAATTTCTCCAGCAAAAATCCTTTCAACCCAGAATAATTTCTGACATGAAATTACTTATTTCTCAGCCAAAATTATCACTACTATTGTTATTTTCACTACTATTAACTGGTGGTGATCATGACAATAATGATGATTTTTGCTATCATTATTGTTGTTGTTCTGCATCAGTGTAACAGATGCCTTATAAAGCAAAACGACTACCACTAAACCCCTATCTAAAGGAGCTTAGGGACTGCAGTGGCTTAATGGTTAAGATGCTGAACTTGAAGACTGGAATGTCAGAGTTCAATACCCAAGTACTGCACAATGGAGTGAGCTCCCAGCTCTGTCCCAGCTCCTGCCAACCTAGCAGTTTGAAAGCAAGAAATTGCAAGTAGATAAATAGGTAACACTTCAGTGGGAAGGTAAACAGCGTTCCATGCACTCCAGGTATTTAGTTATGCCAGCCATATGTCCATGGAGACGTCTGCAAACTTGTACAGCACTGGTTCTTTGGCTATAAACAGAGATGAGCACTGGACCCTAGAGTCGGATATGTCTGGCTTTCAAGCAAGGGTAACCTTTACCTTTACCTAAAGGAGCTTAGAAGGTAAATTTTGATGGTGGGAAAGATAAAAAGGAGTCAGAAATGAGGGGTTGAAAAGGTGGGGTGGGGGGATAGCAGCAGATGGCTATGTTTGCTTTTGTGTCTCAATAGAAAACATAAGGTATCAGGATGAAATAATTTCCTTCCTAAATTCATAGATACAAGAAATTCTGAAGAATTCTGATATTCCTACATCAGCATGCCTGACAGCAGTAAGAGTAGCATAAATAAATAAAAATATGACTTCATACTCATGCAGCAAAACTGTTAACATGTTTTTGTTGTTCAGTTGCACAGTCGAGTTCGACCCTTTGCGACCCCATGCACCAACGCATGCCAGGCTCCTCTGTCCTCCGCCATCCTCTGCAGCCCACTCAGATCTATGCCCATTGCATCAACAATGGCATCTTTTAACACCCAAGCCTACAAACTGTTCTGTTTATGTCAGATTTTATCAACAAATGGGATTGAAGTTTTATAGTTGCTGATTTGGGCCATAACAACCATATTATAAGCATTTCCGTTTTTAAAATCTTCTACAGTATTCAGACTTAATCTGGTTGGAGTAAAGTTACTAAGTTTTATAGGCTGCCATGGAATGTATATTGGGGATTTATACATATTTTGCACTGATCCTTAGGTATGCATTCACTGGAAAAATCAACAGCTTGAGCCAATTATGGGATGTGGATAAACTTGAAGCATTGCTTCAGGAAAGACCTACAGTTTCTCCAGAATATAATCACTGTTTTCCTTGCCATAAATATATATGAACATATGACTTGTGTGCTTCCTGTTGAAACTGTCCTGTAGCCTATCCAAGTCTACAGAATTACTATTTGCATTGTGTTTAACCTCTGTATTGGTGAAAAAGCAATTAGAGAAGGGAAGTACCACATTATGTAGATAATTTCTGCAGGGTAGGGTCCTTCAGAAAACAAGAGGAGGCAATGATATGAATGGAGGTATTAAAAGGAATCCTGAATTAGATTGCCAGAATTCTCAAATTCTTTGTCTGGAAGAAATTATATTTGTGTTATACATTAATGTTAGACTATTAGATCTGGCGTTTGCTGCTACTAATACACTGATGACATGCTGCTCTCTCACTCCTTCATCTCCAGGTAATGCTGTACAGATCCTTGAACACTGCCTAGCATCAATAATGGACTAGGCAAGAGTCAATAAACTGAAACTGAATCCAGATAGGATGATGATTCTACAGTTTAGGAGGATTGTCAGGCTAGTTAGAAAGTAGCTTGCCTGGCTTTGTTGGGGTTATATTTCTCCTAAAGAATGAGGTCTGCAATTTGGGAACACTCCTGGACCTGGCATTCTCTATTGAGGTTCAAATATTGGCCATGGCTATGAGTGTCTTCTATCAACTCTGGTTGATCACCCATTTGTTCTCCTATTTGGATAAACAATAGTGGTTCATGCATCAATAATTTAAAAAACAGTTTATTGTAATGCTCAGTACAGAAATTCAGCAGGTCCAAAATGTAGCAGCCAGATCTGATTTATAGGACTTGTAAAGTTGACCATTTGCCCCCAGTTCTGACATGCCTGTCATTTTCCATGTTTAATTTGAGATGTTGATTATGACTTATAAAGCCCCCAGCAGTTTAGGCCCTTGATATTTGTAAGAACCTTTCTCTCAGAAATGAAAGCACCTACCCATTTCATCCATTCCTCCCAATTCATGCTACTAAAAGTGGCCATGCTAAGGGAGGCTAAAAAGATAGCAACCAGCGATCAGTTTCCCCCAGTCTCTTGAAGAAGTTATTTACAGAGATTTGCCAAGTTCCCTCTCTCCTTATGTTTAGGAAAGTGCTGAAGAGAGAACTATTCAATGCTGTGTTTAAAAATTGATTTATTTATTTTTGTTCTTTTAATTGCAAGCTCATGGCAGCTTTGTTTAATTAAGTAAAGCATTACAATATGCTCAGACAGATGGTGGACATAAAATATTCCAAGCAAACATTGCAGAATTCTGGCAAAGCAGTTCAAGAGCTCTTTCCAAAATGCCTCTTGAATTTGAATCCTTTAGGATAAATGGGCACAAAATTGCTTTGTATTATTTATTACCATGATGAGCAATTATTTATTGCAGCTCCCCAGTGGCTCGGTGGGTAAAAGCATTGTGCTTGGAGACTGAAAGCATGGGGTTCAATTCCCCAAGATCTGTACGATAGGGGACATGAAAGGAGCCTCATTTGGGTGTCCTCTGCAAAAGTCCTTTCAACCTCTGACATTAAAACACACACACTTACTACCAAAAGGGTCAGGCCTTATGCATAGTATTGCAGGATTTATTATATAGAGGATCGTTTGTGGGCATTCCTCCCCTACAATCCTGTATTTCCTTACCTTGCTCTGGAAGGCACTTCCTGTCGGATACAGTGATGGGAGGTTCTTGTCCCATTACAGCGGTGGCCCATTCTCCTGTTGTCACCTGTCTGTCTTGAGCTATGGCATCTGTCTGTCCAGGAGTCATCGTTTCTTATGCTGGCTCAGCTCTCCTTCCTTACTCCAGGCTGTGTGCACCGGTTGTGCAGAGATTTGCCAAACACTCTGGGTTTTTCTCTGCACTCAGCCTGTCAGTTGCTTCTATAAGAACAGAAACCGTCCCGGCTAGTTCTAATCTCTCTCACTGTGATGGGAAGGCAACATGTGTCACAGGCTGAGACACAAGCCGGGCAAGCTTCCAAAGATACGTAGGGACGGCAGGAAGAGGGCAGGAAGATAACGGCAACAATACGCAGATCCAAGGCTGACTTCTGGGCCTCTACCTATGGTAAGTGGGAAGTTGGGCATTCCACAAGTCTAAGGTTTTTTAACCGCAAAGGTTTGGAATCTAAACGGAGACGATGAAGAGATATGGAAATAAAAAAGAAAAGTCAAGACTTGCTTGATAAAAGAAGAAAACTAATTCTAGTCCAGAAAACTGTTTCTCCTGATGAGTGGCACGTGAAACAGCAACTGCCATACAACAAAGTGTACAATTGTAGAATCACTTGACATCACCTCTTAAGAAGTTACATTGATTGGATCAGTCCACACATTTAGTTGGGAGTTATTAAATGGTGTAAGCACTTCAAAGATTAAATAATGAATGATATGACTGTATGAATCATTCTCTGGTCAAAAGAACTGGGTTGAAACTCATGGGTGTAATATTTATTAGCATCTGCTTTCTAAATAATTTCATGCCACCACTACTGGACCCTAAATCACTTGTCTATAAGAGGAAATAGTAATTACCTACTGAGATTTTGCTTTGTTCCCAGAATTCTCACAATGAATGTGGCTCATCTATGTTCATCCAACAATACAATGAGTTCTCTGATGGATATTTAGGCTCTTTTTGGACAGGGTGGTTCATAGCCCATGCAGTTGTGAAGGTGGAATGAAGTGCTCCATCTTGCTTAGTCTGCAAGCTGCCAGTGAGATGGAAATTACAATAAGATCTACCTCAGCTTCCACAAGGAAATGCATTAAGCATGCCTTGAGTACTTGATAATAAGATAGAGAAGTTGTTGATTGTATAGAGAAAAGTAATGCCAGGATTAGAATAAACGTGATAGTGGCAGAACAATTTCTTCAAATAGCAGCCTATCCTGATAAAATACTAAAAAAGGATCAAACTAAAAATAATGAAATAGGTAGAGGATAAACAGTGTTGAATCATTCCTTTGCTGTATTCTAACATGACAATGCTTAAAGATGTCTCTTTGACCCTCCCCCCCCAAAAAAAAACCAAACTGAAAGCTCTGAAAAATATGATACTAACAAATAGAAAGCACAAGCTAGGCAATATAACTATTATAACTTCATGTCATCCGCCAATTACACCCACTCCTGGACCGGGACTCCTTGTTCACGGTTACACATGCTCTGGTCACCTCCAAACTGGATTATTATAATGCACTCTACTTGGGGCTGCCCTTGATGACCATTTGGAAGCTGCAGCTGGTTCAAAATGTGACTGCCCAGGTGGTGATGGGGTGTGGACATTATGCCCATGCCTCACCTCTACTACAGGAGCTGCATTGGCTGCCAGTATGCCTCTGGGTGCAATTCAAGGTGCTGGTGATGACTTTTAAAGCCCTATATGGCAGTGGTCCAGGTTACTTAAGAGACCGCATCACCCCAAGGTCATCTGTACATCCCACCAGAGCAGACCAGAGAGGCTCCTTGAAAATACCATCCTCTAGAATCCAGAATGGGCATTTCTTGCTCCTTATAACATAAAATTCTTCATTATAGCACCTTTAGCACAGGCTTGCTTGTACAGGAAATTAGCACAACTGTCCTTATGTTACTCCAAGGAAACATAGAGGGATCCTTCCTGTATAAGTTGTCCTCTGAAAAACACCGTGGAGCCAGCTAATCCTTCCTATCTAGAAGTTTAGCACTATAAACCTGTTGATGAGCAAAATGACCCTTTTTAGGATCACAAATGACAATAATTTCTATTACTATAGAGGGCATCTCTTTTTTAAAGAAGAACTCTTAGCTTCATTTGCTGAAAATAGAAATGTGACATCCTGAAAACTCATAGAGGAACTAATCAGTATCGACCAAAATTTCATGGGATGCATCTAATTGCTGAGCGATCCCACAGCAACTGTACCTCCCTTGCACTTCAACAAAGAATCTTTACTTTTGAAGTAGAATGGCAACCATTTCTGTTAGTCCATGATCATTAGTAATGAAGTAAAGCTTTTTGAGCAGCAATTGATGGTGTATGGCAGAGGTTCTCAACCTAAGGCCCATGGGCTGGATCCAGCCCATGGTACAATTTCATATGGTCCCCTATCCCTCCAAGAGCATTGGAGAAACAAATTGGCCACCCCATCGTGCAGACAGTGCAAAATGGCCATCCAACTCTCAAAGCTTACTGATAGAGTGTGACCCGGCCCCTGGCTTGAAAAGGTTGGGAACCCCTAGTGTATGGTGTCATGTGATATGTTTTGTAAAATTGATAAATGCTGCTCTAGTATTTTATGTTTCAGAATCATTGAACATTGAGAGGTGCTAACAAATAATAAACCAAATAAGGTAATGCAGCATCAAACCTATCCACTTAATGGATACCAACACTTTAGACCAGGTATTCTCCACCTGCGACCTGTGGCCCATGGCACCATTTCATGTGGTTCTCCACTTCCTCCACCAGACCCAGAAGTGCCATGTGTGGCAGGCAGGGCAAAATGGCCGTCCGGCCCCTGAAGCTGTCTAAGGGAGCGTGACTCGGCTCCTGGCTTTAAAAGGTTGAGAACTCCTACTTTAGATGGTGGGTAAAATTGAGGAAAAGTTTTCTGCATGCCTGTCAAACTACATATTAAATCAGAAGAGGGTGAGCTAAACCTATGGAGAGCAAAAAGAACTCAGCTTGCCAGATGAATAAATCCCAAAGAGTATCTTTTACCAGGACAAGATTCTGGCTAGATTATCTAGATGTCACTTAATATATTTTGAAGCAAAGAAGAAAGATCAAAATATAATCATGAATATAGGACACATTTTCTGTAAACTTGGAGAAATTCACAGTGAACAATAGGGAAGCCTAGAACAGTAACCCAAATGACCTGACTTCACACCCTAAAGTCCTAGAATATTTAGAAATGCTCAGGAATTCCTTGGCAATCAAGTTGATATGGATGGTGCTTCCTGGGGGTAAAAAGTTGAAAATTAATGTTCAAAATATTCCTGCGCAGCTATGTAACAAGTTGCCCTAAGTTAAGAAATCACCAGAGACATTACTACCTGAACAATGAGTCACCCAACTCACTAAACAAAGAAAATGCCTATGGTAATACTGTATGTTAATTTATGGCAATTTGCTTCCAAACCTTATATGTTTGGATTATGCAAGAGCAACAAGGCAAGAGGATTTGGGCCATGTTGGATTTCAACTATCATATCTGTAAGTACCATTACATGCCATTCATCAAATACTGCCAGTTATCATCAATTAGATTCGTAAAATAATTGAGTTGGATGGGGTTTATTAAGTCATTGAGTCCAATCCCCTCCCCAATGTAGGAATCAATCCAAATCAAAGCTTAACTGACTGATGGTTGTCCAATTTTCTCTTGAATGTCTCCACAACTGGAGTACTCACCACCTCCTTATAAAATTTGTTCCATACTGCTCCAAAGGTTAAGAAGTTTTCTGTGATATTCATCCTATATGTGGCTTCTTGTAACTTGAACCTGTTGTTAGTTGTCTTGTATTCTGGGATGATTGAGAACAAAACAATTCTAAGTTTTTCGATCTTGGATACATCTGTAGGCCAATGGGCAAATTCTGTGGAAACAGGAAGAATTTTTGATATGATTCACAAAGAAGAAATTTGAGAATCAAATTCTTTTCATCTCTAAAATAAAATATTGCAGTGATTATCTGGTAATATGAAAGAGAACTCACTTCTTTACCATTATTTCATATATCCCAGAGCTAACACTTTGACTGATGAATGTTCTGGTTGGTTGTGGTTTCCCCATGCCCCAGTGGCATGGAACGGCCCGCGCAGAGGCCACTTCGGGGGAACGCTCCTTGAGCCGTGGGCTCTGCGGGCAGAGAAATTTAGGGGGGTGGATAAATGATAGGGTTTGATTCACCCAATTTCCTGACCTGACCAGCGGATCTGCTGAGAGAGCGAATAGCTAACCCAGTTACCCATTAGAATAATCACTCATCTCCAAGCTCAACTTTACCCCGGGTGTAAACAGATGCCATGTTTACCCCTGCCTAATCCCCAAACAATGGTGTTTTCCCCAGTCTGTGTTTGGCCAAGTTAACTAACTTCCCTCTGAGAGATTCCCAATTAACCTGAGCAAACAGGTGATGTGATTTCTGTCAGATGACTGTTTTTGCCACCATTGCGCTTTTGCTCCTATATATGATGATGCCTTTTCCCCAATAAACCACTGATCTTATCCTCCTCCATGCTGCCTCGTATCGTTCTTTGATCAGTCTCCTCCTGGACCTCCGGCCCTCTGCGGCCCCGATTCCTACATCTGGTGACCCCGACGTGATCTACTCGTGAGTAAGCAAGCGGTCTTCCTCAGAGTAGCGATCACACGGTCCGGTTCTGCGCTTGAACCGTGTCCGAATCGTCCCGGAGGACAGCGCGGCACTCCGTCCGGCAGCCAGCCGAGCGGAGGGACGGCCTGCGGTGAGGCAGTCCAAAGAGGCATCCTACAGCGTGCTCCCGGCTTTCGCGGCGGCTTGCAGGTTACAGAAAAATGCGTTCCGCAGGGACAGCTGTGAATCCCTGACAGCGCAGTGGCCACCGAGGGCCCGTGGCCGCAGTCCACGCTCCAAGCTCTACCCAGAAAGCGACGTCGCCAGAACCTGTTGCCTGCCAAAGACGCGTCGACTCGTCCCGAGAGGACCCAATCGCAGGTAATATGGGGACCTGATCTCAGTGCCAGCGTCTATCCGCTAGCCAAAGAACTCGTGAGGGAGAGTTCAAGATCCTGGCCAGGATATTTAATTTGCGTTTTCACAGCGGGGAGCTAGCGAGACTTTTGGTGTACCTAGGGGAACACTGCCTGCTTTACCCAGAAGTAGGTACGTTAACCCTCGAGCTCTGGGATCAGATAGGAGACTGCATTCAGCAACCCCCGAAAGCTCCAGGAGGCGTAATTCGCACATGGAGAAAGTGTAGGAAGCTCTTAGTGGAGATAGAGCCAGTCCGGGTAGAGGCCAAAGAACCCCCAAATCTGCCAGAAGCGCCAGCCGAGCCAACGGCGCCTACGGCGCTCTATCCGTCACTCCAATTTAGGCAGGGTAGCGTAGGGAGCTTTCCCCCGGTGACAGCTGCAGACGTCACCGGTGGAATGCAAGGAATGAGGAGCGCAGGCGCTTCTCTGACAGCAACGGGTTCCCGAGTTACCAAAAGTCCCCTTCAGCGTACAATTGAAGAGGAAATTAGGAAGGGGGAGTTGCCAGCAGAAGAACTAGCTGAGCTTAGTCAGATATGTCCCATCCGCATGGAAATGGACGTGCTCACAGGCGCCCAACAGATAATTCATTCCCCAGTTCCGTATAAGCTTCTCATGGCCATACGGAAAGCCATCTCAGAAACAGGGCTCCAAAGTCGTTTTACAAGGGGCACGCTTCAGCAAGTGTGCGAGAACACCATGTGGATTCCCCATGACTGGAAAGCCGTCATGCGGATGATGCTCAACCCTAGCCAGTATTTAATTTGGGACAGCGAGTTTCGCCTAGAGGCGCAGACGAGGGCCGCCAGGATGGGAGGCGCAGTACTTCCTGACCAGTTATATGGTTCAGGTGCCTTCGAGCCCATCGATGCCCAAATCAACTTGCCTCTTGCCACTCTCCAGATGTCGGCCGAGGCCGCCTTCAGGGCGTTTTCCAAAGTCCCAGCAACTGGCAAAGCGGCTAAAAATTACACCGCTATCAAGCAGGGAGCCCAAGAGCCCTATATGGACTTCATCAATCGCCTGGAGGAAGCAATTAGCAGGCAGATTGACAATGAGCAAGCCCAGCAAGAGCTCATGATGAAGTTAGCCAAGGACAATGCCAATCTAGAGTGCCGTAAAATCCTGCAGTCACTAGGCAATCGTCCCGACTTGACACTCACGGACATGATTAGAGCTTGCGCCGACGTTGGCACAGAATCCTACAAGATGGGATTGCTAGCGGCAGCGGTGCAAGGGGGTAAGAGACCAAAAGGAAAGACCCAAGGAGCGTGTCACAATTGTGGCAAGGTTGGTCACTTCGCTAGGGAGTGCCGATCCAAGGGAGGTGGACAAAAGTCCGGCCGTTCCAAGGCTCTGAAAACCCAGTGTCCGAAGTGCAAAAGAGGCTACCATTGGGCCCGAGACTGTCCGGATTCGGGAAACCGGAACGCGGGCATGTCTCTGGCCCCGGTCCAAACAGAGGCTTCCCTCAGCTCACCAGAGCTAGACTAGATCCCAGTCCCACTCCAGGCACCGCGAGGGCACAGGCCAGCCCCAAGGGTAGTACAGGGTTAGACTTGACTTGTCAGGCGGACGTTACATGCGACCTGCCAGGCACGGACTATCTGGTGGATTCCCAGTACATGGGTCCACTGCCCAAGGGCTTTATAGGTTTAGTTTTGCCCCGTAGTGTAGCTGGAGCACGCGGAATTCTCGTAATTCCAGGAGTCGTCGACTCCAATTTTTCAGGCGTTCTCCAAGTTCAGTTGTGGACGCATCTGCCCCAGACAATTCACAAAGGAGACACGTTAGCGCAACTGATCATGGTTCCTTGTCACTCGCCAGCAGATAGCCAGGGAAGGCTCAGTGACAGCTCCGAGCCCCGGTCAGAGGACCGCTCGAGCGCCAGTGAGGCAGTACAAGGATATCAGGTCTTAGCGACAGTGGAGACCAACATTGAGTGGAAACAGCGCCCGGTTATCGAGGTATTTCTGAATAATAGAATATTCTCAGGCTTATTAGATACCGGAGCAGATGTGAGCATGATAAGCAGGACCCAGTGGCCAAGGGAGTGGGCCATTGAGCCGGTCTCCGATGTGTGGGGGGTAGGCGGCATTCAGGAAGCGTTCAGAAGCCGAGAGTAGGTGACAGTCACGATTCCAAAGGCTGACGGCACGGCGGTAATTTGGCCGCACATTCTTGACGTGCACATCAACCTTTGGGGGCGAGACATCTTACAACAGTACGGTGCTACGCTTACCTTTGGGTAATGGCGTTGCCACTTAAGTGGCTCACCGACACGCCGGTCTGGGTAGAACAATGGCCGGTAGTGGGGGAGAAATTAGTCGCCCTTAAGCAGCTAGTTAAAGAACAGCTAGACGCAGGACACATAGAGCAGTCCACGAGTCCATGGAATTCACCAATTTTTGTGATTAAGAAGAAGTCGGGGAAGTGGCGACTCCTCCACGATCTCAGAGAGATCAATAAATGCATTCAGCCAATGGGTCTGCTCCAATGCGGCATCCCGAATCCGAACATGATTCCCGAGGGGTGGGAGATCCTAGTTGTAGATCTCAAGGATTGCTTTTATACAATTCCCCTAGACCCCCGGGACCGGGAAAGGTTTGCCTTTACGGTGCCAGTTGTGAACCACAGTGAGCCTACGCGGCGTTACGCGTGGAGATTTTTGCCACAGGGCATGCTCAATTCGCCCACCCTGTGCCAAATTTATGTTCACAACGCACTGGCAAAGTTTCGAAACCTTTACCCAAAAGCCATAGTTTGTCACTTCATGGACGACATCTTGGTCTCGATGCCGCAACTCGGCAGCGAAATATTTTCTGACCTCCAGGCCAGCCTGGGGGACAAAGGTTTACTCATTGCCCCAGAGAAAGTGCAGAGAACCGAGCCCTTCTCATACTTGGGTCATCGGCTTCTCCGCTCTTTCGCCGCACCAGTTTTGCCTCAGATCAATTTACAGGATTCGGTCACCTTGGTAGAATTGCAGCAGGTTTTAGGGAACATCAATTGGGCCAGACCGTATTTTCGTTTGGATACGGATCTTTTGAAGCCGCTCTTCTCGCTGCTAACTTTAGGTAAGCAGCCAGCAGACCGGATAAAGATTTCTCGAGACGCACGCTTGGCTCTCGAGAAGGTCAACCAAGCTCTCAGCCAGCGATGGGTAGATAGGATCTCCCCAGGGCCATATGCTCCGATCCTGAATTTGTACATCGTACGGTCAGGATCCATGTTCACTGGAGCGCTCGGCGTAGATGCCGAGAAAGGGGCGAGTATCGTGGAGTGGGTGTACCTTCCGAACACCTCTTCACAAAACATCGTTCCTCCCCAAGAACTGGTCTCCGCGGTGGTTTACCGCAGATGGTTGAGAGCTAGGGACATTTCAGGGCATGATTTGGCCAAAATCGTAGTCCTGTTCACCAAGGAACAAGTTCAGCAATTAATGCAGCTCGGTGACTCACTTCCGATAGCTTTGGAGGGATTCACCGGATGCTTGGCATACCACTTGCCAAAGGACCCCAGACTTGTCTCACTTCAGACGCAGACAGTTAGCTTATTTGAATTGCTCTTGCTGGTCCCACTTCAGGGGGCCAGGACAGTCTTTACTGATGGTGGTCGGACATATGGTGTCTTGACCTGGCAGGAGGGCCAAGCTTGGCGCACGCTGCTAACTCTTCCACAAAAGTCCGCGCAGCGGGCGGAGTTGGCAGCGGTGAACCTTGCCTTGCGCACCTTCGCCAAGGAACGCTTAAACATCATCACGGACAGCATGTACGTTAGGAATCTGCTTCACAGTCTACCGGGAGCATACATCACTCCCACGATAGACAAGAATTTGCTTAGTTTGTTTCTCACTGCTCAATTTCATTTGCGAAACCGCACGGAGCCGCTCTATATTGCCCACATCCGCAGTCATCAGGACCTCCCGGGTCCGATTTCCGTGGGCAATAGCAGAGCGGACGTGGCAGCAAAAGAAATTCAGCAACGTTCAGTTTTGGGTGTTTTTACTACGCCAATCCAGAGCCATGCTTTCTTTCACCAAAATGCCAAAGCACTTGCCAGACAGTTTAATTTGCCACTCTCTCAAGCCCAAGGCATAGTTCTCTCTTGCCAGCATTGTGCAGGGGCACCGGGGGGGCCCTCGTGGGGGGTCAACCCACGAGGGACAGAGGCCAATCAGGTGTGGCAAATGGACGTCACGCATGTTCCGCAGTTTGGCAGATGGCAGTACATGCACGTTTGCATAGACACTTTTTCACAATTCGTTTGGGCAACAGCGCAGAAAGGGGAAACTGCTTCCCACGTGGAGCAGCACCTCCTTTCCTGCATTGCAGCCATGGGCAAACCTCGGCACGTGAAAACCGATAACGCCCCGTCCTACAGCTCTAGGCAGCTGGCCACCTTCATGGCCACTTGGGATATTCAGCATACATTTGGCGTTCCTTACAATCCGCAGGGGCAAGCGATTGTGGAACGGGTCAATCGGACGCTCAAGTCCTATATTGACAAACAAACAGAAAGGGGGGAGCCACCAGCCCTCCCCAAGTCACAGGCTCAGGCACAGCATTGTCTGAATAAGGTATTGTTCACGTACAATCACCTTAATGTTTTTTCCAATTGCACGCCGCAGGAGAAGCACTTCCGCCGTTCGGAAGCTCTCCCGCGACCGATGGTCCGATACCGAGTGCCACCTGACCCTTCCTGGAGGGCCCCGGCGCCGCTCATAACCTGGGGGAGAGGGTATGCTGCAGTTATGTCTCCTACAGGTGTCGTTTGGATCCCAGCTCGGTGCGTCAAGCCTCACTTGGAACCACATGGCGTGGACCCAGGCCGACCCGAGTCCGGTCCCGGAGATGGAGGACCTCACCCTGACCGACAAGACCCGTCAGAGGAGACGGCCACCGACAGCGCCGAAGATCACCTGGGGGATGATCAAGGCCCTTTGCAGTGAGGCCGAGGACGCCCTCCAACGCGAGGAGAAGGAGCCGACACCGGAGAACCTCACGGCTGCCATCTTCGCCCGAATTCACGCCAACACCATGGCAGCCATCATCATCCTGACCCTCTCCCTACTTGTGGGGGGAGGCGTTCAGGCCGCCCCACTTGGGGCCAGCGGCTTGATACCAGACGGAGACCTTTCCGCCCGGATGCATTATAACCTATGGGAAAGGTTGGCGGGTCTCGTCAACCAGTCCGATTTTTGCCTGAAGCAGGACATTGGTTCTGCCTCCATTCTGAGCACCTGTCTCATCCCAGTGTGCCACACTCTAGATGCGCACGCCAGGGATGGCGACTGGCTGCTGAAGAGGATTTTCGGATCGCACCTCCCTCCGAGTTTTGCAACCTACGCTCGTTGGGGGGGATTGCGGTTCACCATGACTTTGCCGGCTGACGCAGCCACTCTTCAAACTCCGCGAGTGGCGGCCAGCCCGAACTCTACTTGTGCTCGAATGGTCGGCTGCGCTGCAGTCGGCCGAACTCAGCGCCGCTGCTTCGATACCGGCAGCAGCAACTGGACTTGTGATAAACCAGAGACACTTGGTTCAATGTATGCCCATGTTACGTTACCATCTGGTTGGTTCTTTACATGTAATCAGTATACTTTTAACTACATTCCCGCAAATGTATCAGACTCCACATGTTGCCTAAGTCGTTTGACACTGTTACTCCCTACTAAGGATATGATCACCCCAAGCACAATTGTTTCAAATGTTTCAGCACCCATAAGGCACACTCGTACCACCCAGTTAGACAGCTCATGTGATAGCAGCTTTAGAGTTTTGAGTCCAGCCGAATATGTCTCGCTGGCAGTCAGCATAGTCGGCGTGCCAGCCTTAGCCGTCGGCAACGCTCGGAGGATTAGTCGATTGGCTTGCGGATTAGCCAAAGCCATCAACCACACCTCCTCGGCGATCGCGCTGCTCAACCAGGAGCAGGCGGAGCTTCGCCATGCCATACTTGACAATAGAGCGGCGATAGACTACCTCTTAATGCTACATCATTTGGGTTGTGAATCCTTCCATGGTATGTGTTGTTTCAACCTTACTGATAATTCCCACAGAGTGCAGAATCAGCTCACAAACCTCCACACCATAGTCCAGGGCATCAGAGAGGGCTCTGCATGGGGAGACTGGTGGAGCTCATTGTGGAGCTGGATGTGGTCGTGGATTCCATGGGGGTGGCTTCAGACGGTACTTAAGGTGGTCGTGGGGGTGGTCCTGCTAGGCATAGCAGTCTGCTGCTTGGCGCAATGTATCCCCTCACAGATATGGAAGTGCCGCCCCAAGAAGGAACCCCGAAGCGTCATTCCCGCTCAGCAGCTGATGCCTCTCCTACGCAGAGTCGCCAGTCAGGTCCTTAAATGAAATTAAAAGGGGAGATGTGGTTTCCCCATGCCCCAGTGGCATGGAACGGCCCGCGCAGAGGCCACTTCGGGGGAACGCTCCTTGAGCCGTGGGCTCTGCGGGCAGAGAAATTTAGGGGGGTGGATAAATGATAGGGTTTGATTCACCCAATTTCCTGACCTGACCAGCGGATCTGCTGAGAGAGCGAATAGCTAACCCAGTTACCCATTAGAATAATCACTCATCTCCAAGCTCAACTTTACCCCGGGTGTAAACAGATGCCATGTTTACCCCTGCCTAATCCCCAAACAATGGTGTTTTCCCCAGTCTGTGTTTGGCCAAGTTAACTAACTTCCCTCTGAGAGATTCCCAATTAACCCGAGCAAACAGGTGATGTGATTTCTGTCAGATGACTGTTTTTGCCACCGTTGCGCTTTTGCTCCTATATATGATGATGCCTTTTTCCCAATAAACCACTGATCTTATCCTCCTCCATGCTGCCTCGTATCGTTCTTTGATCAGTCTCCTCCTGGACCTCCGGCCCTCTGCGGCCCCGATTCCTACAGTTGGTGACACTGGAACCAAAATCAAAGGAAAGTTTAACCAAATGGTCTCTAAATAGCAGATAGGCTCATGGTTAGCCCAATATGGTCCAGGCGCTTGCAAGTAGTGAAAGAAAAGTTCCAGATCTGGTCCATGACTCAACTTTCAAAAAGAAAATATGCAGCCATCTGCCAAACCCTTATTGTGATGTATCCTAAGGCTCTTAAGGATATTTGTGGTGACAAGGATCATCCCTTAAATCCACCTTGTAATATTCGGAAAAGAAAGGTCAGTCCATCGTTTGCAGCTGCCTGAGCTATTTACAATGGCTGGTTTAGTTACTTTTCTTGTGCAGTTTTAGAAGATGCTCTGCTTTACAAGGTTTCAAACTGTCACTTTTTACAAACAACACAGGGAATGTTAGGGTTGAGAAGCCTGGCAAACCTAAAATTTCCTGCATTACACCAATCATAAGTGTATGCTAACTTCCTTCTGACTGAAGAATGCAGTTAAGCTAAGAAGTTTCTCCTAGAGATTTCATGGCTTTGTTTTTAAAGGAATAGTTAAAAGATCCTCATGCTCAGATGTGAGAATTGTATTATGTGTGATTAATGTATCTCTTTCTCTCATGAATAGCTCAGTGGTTTAGATATTTGAGCCAAATGTTGGGAATTCTGTTCTTTACTGTACCTCCTTTATGAGCTAGACTTGATGATCCATAGGGTCCTTTCCAGCTATATTGTTCTAAGAGGATGATGATTAAAATGATGATGACAATTATAACTGCTGCTGCTGCCACCACCACGGCCTCTACATTAACAGAACTTATACCAAATTAGAAATTAAAATCTATTGTTTAGAATTAATTTATAACTAGGAAAATGTCATGATTCAAATCTGTATAAAAGCTGCAACCTCAGTCCTGCATGGAAATGGGGGTGTCATTATTGTAAACAAAAGAAAAAGGGTTGTCATCACCCCCCAAAAAAACCTGACTAATTAATGAGCTGTAGTAGGTAAAATATGTTTCATCAAGTAATTGATGAATGAAGATTGATGGAAAACCTTTTGTACATCCTTGCTTTTTGGCGGTACTTTATGTACTCTAGCAACAAGTCATAACATTCGAAACAAGTGCTAAATCTAGATCTTGATGAACCCAACTGTTGCATCAAAAATAGGTGCTGACTATTCTAATTAGTAAATTGTTCCATTCCCCAGCAAACCCCACAGTTTCACATTGCAGTTGCTTTCATTATGCTTTTATATGGCTAAAAGAAGTTGCGCTTTTTGCTGTTAGGCTTATATAAGCCTACAAGCAGAACCTATGACACAACTGCTAACAATTTTGTTAAGCTAGGGTTCACTTGCATGTGTTCTGCTAGTCCTGTCAATGCTTCCGTGATTACGGCAAAGCATTGGCCTTGGTGCAATGCTTCTATTCATATATCATTGTGTCTGGTGATTTAGAATATTTATTTTGTGTGCTATCTAAGTCTTATAACTCAATGCATCTTATAAAGCAGCAAATACGGTATACAAAATATCTATACAATTACCTACCTTCAGTGTTTGCATGACGACACAGATGTCTTTCTACATCCATGCCTTTCCCTCATATATTTGGGGATCAGTTTTATTACACGTTTTAGGAAGTACAGTACTACTACTATTAATTAAATAATAAATTATCCATAGCTTTGCTTTTTATAATACTACCATGGAAATAAATGTCCAGAAGCTTTTACATATACAGTATTTCTCTCCCCCACCCTTTCACTGACTTTATTCTATGTTTTTACAAGTTTAATATTAACACCTTTTACCATGGTCTGATCAATACATCTCTTAGAATTTCTTGGCGGTTTTGTAATTGCATCCATAACTTTCTCTTTTTCTACAATTTCTTTTTCAAGTTGACTGTTATGCAAGTTCGTTAAATTCTGGCCTCTTATTCTCTTCTCTAACTTTTCCTGTGTCTTAACTACTATGTATTTTTTTCATTCTTCCGCATGGAGAAACATTTTCAATTAATTAAATGTTTCCTTTCAGAAAATGTTCTGTTCATAGCCCTCTTTTCTCTGACAAAATCTTCAATGGCTCTAAAGATTAAACTGCAGTGTTGTTTCCAACTGTCCTCAACTGTTAATTTCTCTTCTCCCTTTCAATTTTATAAAAGTCAGCTCTTTTTAGTATTTCTAGAATTCTCTTCTCTACAGGGAACTACCTGCAATGGAAACAATCATGAAACATCAAATTATTCAAGCTATTATCATAATTTCTAATAAAAGCAACACATAAAATAAAATTTGCCCACAGATTTAACAGTATAATAAAATATAATGCAAATCATTTTTTTACAATACAGTATATAATAAAACTGAATGTTCAGGTTAGATTATGGGAAAATCTAACCTGAACATTATGTTTTGTTCTCACAAATCAGACTTCATAAGAAAGTGTTTAAATGTTTTTTTGAAAACCTTACTTTTTAATCTAGATTGCATAAAATGAACAAATTAAATAATATTTGCAAGTCAGGGGCTGTGGTGGTTTAGTGGTTAAGAAGCTCGCCTTGTTAGCTAGAAGGCCGGCAAGTCAACAGTTTGAGACTCAGGTACTGCATGACAGATTTGAGCACCCATCTCTGTCCCAGCTCCTGCCAACCTAGCAGTTGGAAAGCAAAAAATCGCAAGTAGATAAATAGAGACCACTTCGGTGGAAAATGATCTTGGGGACATGAAAGGAGCCTCATTCGGGCATCCCCTGAGCAGAATTTCTCCAGCAAAAATCCTTTCAACCCAGAATAATTTCTGTCACGAAATTATTATCACCTTGCAGTCACACTTTTCATTTATAGGTAATAAATCTTTTGTCCAATAAAGAGGGAGGGGGTATCAGGGATTATGGCCAGTAGACAAATTGTTTTGCAATGTTTTACATTCCATTTCCTCACCTTTTACATGCTGTCCATATGCCAGGCATTGAAACAAAGAAGACATCACATCCAAACGTTGCTATTTGCCAGCACAGAGAAGTTTATGAGCTAATGATAATCCATTAGCGCAGCAGCTTCATATCAAGCTACTAAAATTTCTTGAACAACTCTTTTTATGCTTTGTACAGTTCCACAGCTGTTGGGAGGCTTTCTTGGTACGCAACCACTTGGCTTTTGCATCTGGAACTAAGCTCAAGTATTCCTTGTTACGGTTACTTAAAAATTGGAGCAGCTGGAACAATTTTTCCCCTCTAAGCTTTATGCTTTGAAACTTAGAGCAAAGAAAAAAAACAATTCTTAGCATAGCAGTTTTGGGATACAGTATATAGATTCCAGAAGTTTTTTTTAAAAAAAAATCCATTTGTTATCAGCGTTTGACATGATAGAATCATAGAATAATAGAAGGGACCTATAAACCATTGAGCCAAAACTGCTAAATGCAGGAATTCATGTTAAAGTATAAGGGACTGCGGTGGCTCAAATGGTTAAGACACTGAACTCGCTGACTGGAAGGTTAGAGTTCAATTCCTGGGTACTGCAGGATGGAATGAGGTCCCATCTCTGTTCCAGTTCCTGCCAACCTAGCAGTTTGAAAGCAAGAAATTGCAAGTAGATAAATAGGGACCACTTCAGTGGGAAGGTAAACTGTGTTCTGTGCACTCCAGTGTTGAGGCATGCCTGCCACATGTCCACATAAATATCTGCAGACGCAGACAGTGCTGGCTCTTTGGTTATAAACAGAGATGAGCACTGAACCCTAGAGTTGGATACGACTAGCTTTTGAGCAAGGACGACCTATGTTAAAGTATAGTTGACAGATTGCTAACTTTCTCTTGGACGCCTCAAGTGTTGGAGCACTCAACATTTTCTGAAGTAATAATATTATTGAAATAATTTTATTTTAAGTCATTAAAAATAGTAAATAAACATCTCTGAGCCATTTCAATGCACATTGTACTCCTACCTTCAAATTAATTGTATCAGTTGTGCAAGAGATTCTGTTCTGCTGAAGTTTGTATATTCTGCAAATGCTAGGTTAAGTAATGGTGGGTAAAAGGAAACCGGGGTAACCTTTGAGAAGATTTTAAAAATGCAAAGCCCTAATTGTAAAGCATTATTGTCTTAAGCATTTGCACTTTATGTGCTTATGAGGAAAGGGAAACCAGCTTTCATTTATGTGATTGAATTACTCTGCATTTTTGTGAAATGAGACCTGAAAGGAATCCCGTGATTAAGTCCTGAAAAACAATCACAGAACAAAGCAACCTAATTTGCATAATCCTGGAGATAGTGCATATGTGCTGTGACACTCAAATGTTCATGTTAGTTTACATATTTCTTAAACATCTATTTCTGTTCTAAGGTTTTCAATAGAAAAACTCAAACTGAGCATGAAAAGGTAGACAACTTGCTGTCTTGTTCCTTCTAAGCAAGATTAGCAAAGGCTAATGTTGTCTTTGTGTTTTACGATCAATGTTTCCAGGAGGGTGTAGGGCAGACTCTCTCAACCTTGGCCCTCCAGCTGTTCTTGAACTTCCATTCCCAGAAGTCCTGATCAGTAGGCCTTCTGGGAATTCAAGTCCAAGAACAGCTGGAGGGCCAAGTTTGAGGAAGCCTTGTGCAGGATCTTGTGGTTGAGAAAACAGTTAATCCAGTGGTTCCTAACCTTTTTTAGCCACGCCCCACCTAAGCATTTCTAAAATCGTGATGGCCTCTCCCGCCATGACATATAATTCTTATTATTCAAAAAGTGAACTTCTATTCATGTGGAGGAAGCCTAAAAGGCCATTAACTTGGTCTAACTCCATAGTTTCCAACAGGAGGGCAATTTGATTTTTAAGGGGGACAATTAAGAACCGCTAGGTTTTGAAGATATCTTTAAGTTGGTTGGCTTTGCAATTCATAACGAAAGTTTTTGAATTGAGATAATTAAATTAAAAGACCAAGATGAGGACCAAAGTTAACAGATACTGTATCTTGCTGTGTCTTTTCATTGTCATAGGGATACCAAAAGTATAATATATGGTGACCAAAGAAGACAAATACTTTGTCCCTTTAATAGTTAAGGTTTAACAGTTTAAGGATGCAAAATTTTTGTTTTACTGTTCAAATCCATTTTTTCTACACAGTTCTTTAAGAACATACAAACCACCAGTCCACTTTTCAAACCTGATCCCCTGAACACATTTTTCTAAGACATAGATCTTCATCTTCCATATTAAACCCACAAATAATTCTTCACATCTGGACTTGATAGGAATGGAAATTTCCAAGGGTCTATTTCTGGAGGACTTGCTCTGTCAACAGGTCCTTGGCAGCACACTGAATTTGTGTCCTGCCAGAAGAGTATTACAGGACTGAATATTGAGTTGAGGTCTTTAATGTTGAACAGTATTGTCCTCTGATTGCTATGGGGCAAGTACTCCAAATTTTAAACATCAACAACATCAAAAATGCTTAATATCAAGATATAAATGTGAGACAGCATGCTTTTGCAGCAGTAAATAAAAATGGAATTTAGAACATTTAAAAACTGCAAAAATCTTTGTAAAAGATATAATCTCATACCTTTTGGTGCACAATCTGACATTTTGCAAATGTTTTATTCCTATCTTCTGTGTAAATCCTTTGTTATTCTCACTGTACGTTGGAGGAAAAAATGGGATTCAAAATATAAGAAAGAAGAAGTTGCTAAACTTTGGAGCAAGAAAACTGGGTATACCAAGTAAAACCAAGGACATTTCTAATGTCTGAATAGAATGGTGCATGTGTGAATGTGCAGATATAAGATTATTTGTGACCTAAACATGATATACTCTGGCTCTTACAATGCAACATCTTCTTTTGAACCACTTATCCCCACCTTCTAATGTTCTCTCTCTTTTTCTATTATGTGATCATTTGTGCATTTTTACCTTGGAAGTCATATCTGTTACTGTAAAATACAATATCTCTTCTAAGGGAATGAGAATTATTCCTTTAAAACTGCAGTGAAGAAGACCACCAGTGAATTGAAAAGTGTGCAGTAAAGACTAGCAATATGCAATTCTGACTTGATTTGGTTCATGCAACAATATCTGACAATGAGGAAATATAGTGAAATTGATATGATATTGCACAAGATGAATCTGCATTTGCAGAAGCTAAGGGTCCTTCTAGCTGAGCCGTTGTTCTGCTTCAAAAATTGAATTTTACATGTGTTCCAGGCATTTTGCTGTCTTCTACTTCTCATCCTCCAATGCAGGAGTTCTCAACCTTTTAAAGCCAGGGGCCGGGTCACGCTCCCTCAGACAGCTTCGGGGGCCAGATGGCCATTTTGCCCTTCCTCCACCACATGGCACTTCCTGGTGTGGTAGAGGTGGGGGGCACATGAAATTGTGTTGTGGGCTACATCCAGCCCATGGGCCACAGATTGAGAATCCCTGCACCAATGTTTTGTTTTTCCATTTTTACTGTTGCCTCAAAAATTGTTAAAAATAAGGAAGTACCATCAATTGGGCTGGGTATAAATTAAACTAAATTAGGATGGAATAGCTGCACAATGCCTTTTGATTGATTGCACAAAGTGCTTTGATTGGAACTGCCACAGATGAAATGAGATGATCATTTTGAGCCTTTCTTTTCCAAATGTAAATGTAGTTCAACAATACATTGTTTTTCTTCCTTATGACCCTACAACTTTATTATGCCAAGGTATAGAGTGTAGAAACCTGACGATAGGATTACTATAGAACTGTAGCTGCATTCTGTCAAGACCACTTCTTTTACCATAGATTTGCAGTTGGATCTAAGTCCTAGACTAAAAGACAGCAATTAGTAGTAAGTTTTGTGTACGTTTTCCTTTATTGGTATGAGAAAACTGCAGTGTGAAATGTTAGAACTCTGCCAAAATTAAGGAAAGACAGGATTTGGCCATGCAGTTGGACACATAGAGAAACTGGCTAAAACAAATAATCATGAGTGTCATTGAAATTATTGTATTATTGATTTTTACTGCAAGGGAAAACAGGAGGCTTCTATGGAATTGTATGCCTCGGTTTCCAAAGTACTGTAATTTGACTGGCTTTCATTATTTTGCAATGTAGCATAGCACTGCTAGCATTGTTGCTCAGCCTCAGGTAATAGCACATCTTGGGCTAACCTTTTAGCCTGCCTCGTTTGCCATACAAAATATATTATAATACTGAGCAAAATTAATTGCATTCATTATTCCATAACAGGTTGACAGGAACTGTGTTGGGAACATGAAAAAGACCACCTAGACTTCTGGGTCATTCACCCCTTGCCAGACAGACAACTGATACTCTGGTGTTAAAATGCTGTTACTCATTTGTTTTTTATTTTGTAGTTGTCGCAACAAGGACAGAAAACCTTATGGGAGGAAGGAGTCTTGCCAGTACCAAGTCTTTCCAGTGAGTCATTATGGGCAGCTTTGACTTCTTGGCTTTATTTTGGTTGATGATTGCATGCTATTTGGCATTTTAATGCTGTGCATGTTCCTACATATCCAGTGTGGGTGTAAGTGGATAGAGTGATGGATTAGAACTCTGGAAACCATGGTTCAAATCCCCACTTGGCCATGGATGCACTACTGGGGGAGTGAAACTGGTAAATCTATTCCTTACCTTGAAAGTCCTATTATGGTTGCTATTAGTTGGGTCCAACTTGATGGTACATTACTATGTTCCTTCATATATTGTTGAGTATGATTTTAGTTTTATTACTTTACCCAAATTATTCACACCATTTGGGTTTTGTCTGTTTAAAGGCTTTGATTTCATGCTTGTAAAACCGTTCTATTGAAAAAATCTGGAGAGCCATTTTACCTGATCTGCAGGACTTCATAAAATAATACATATTCTCACTGGCTAGGATGAGTTGCAGTGAATCCCCTTCCCTGATAAACAACTGTGAGTTACTTGAAGGCCCCAATGCAAATTATAACTGAATCAATATTACTTGTAATTTAATCACCTGGGCATTAAAACAAAGTTGTAATCCTATGCCACAAGTGGACAGCTGTGGTCATCCAACAGTTTTTGACTGACGCGTTCCATCATGTACAATGAACAATGAAGGATTATGGGAGTTAAAGAAAATTGCTCTGCTCATTACTCTAAACCAGGGGTGGCCAACCTTTTTGTGCAGGAGGCCTGACCATACCCCCATGTTGTGTTTGTGGGGATCAAGGAGACGCGGAGGCTTGAATTCATCCAAAGGCATGAATTTATTCATAGGCATAGGCCTAGGCATCCAAAAAAGCAGTCCGGCTGGACTTTATTAGAAGCAGGACAAAGACATTCCAGAGAGAGCATGTAAGATGTTTTCATTGGTTATCTGCGATAACAGGAGGCTACTTAATTGGTTAACTATCTGCATGTCTTCCTCGTGCACACCTTGCTCTAATTGGACAGAAGCTGCGTGATAGCTATGTGCCATCCCTGAACAGTGCAGGGAGGGGCAAAAGCCTTGAGTGAGACCCTAACGGGCCTCTTTTAACTGTGTAAAAACAGATGAGGTAAAGGAGACAATTATACACGATTTATGGCCAATGAGTCACAGCAATCGCACCGTGAAACCCCACATCTTCCCCCTTCTGTTTTTAAGAAGCTTATAAGCATAATAAATGTAACCCTTGCATTTGCGAGCCGGAAGCGTCCTTGCAGGCTGGCAACGAGGTATGCATAGAACAGGCAGTTATCAGAATTCACAAATGCACAAACAAGCTTTAAGGCAACAAGTGGTTGTTGAGAGGTAAGCAGGAATATAGTTCCAAAGTTAAAAAGAAGGTCCTCAGTTTCTCCCCCGGTGTCGACCCCGGGAGGGAAACAGTGAGGCTTTGACTTATGTCGAGTACAGTTCACAACCTTGGCACATTTTCTAGCATGCTAAACAGCATCAAAACTCATTTACATGTGTCACTGCTAACAGCTATAATAGGACTGAAAACTTTCTCATGTACTTCTAAAGGAATCTTGAAAAATGCAGTAACATAACACAAAATATATCATAAGCAAAATATATAACAAAAGCAAAATACAGGTCATTCCCCAAGCAAGAGATTAAGCAGGATATTTAAGCATCAACCCAATATGAACATCTCTCTTCTTCCTTACAAGAATAAGGCATATTTCTCTTCTTCTCTCACTGGTGTAAGCAAAATCAGGTCTTTCCCTAAGCAAGAGAATCTCTTCTTACATGAAGGAGGTCTCTATAGCATTCTAGAAAGCAATTCTCACTCCCCAATTACATGAGTAAGGCATTATATTTTCTTCTCTCACTGGTGTAAAAGTGAGAGAGGCATTAATAACTTTTTACTACAAAGCATGGTAAATCAGCACAAATATCATCAAAGCATTTCACACACTCATAGCACGAGCAGGTAAAACAAGCACTAATATCAACAGAGCATTTAAAGGCATTTGAATATAAAACAGAACATAGCATGATCATACAGTTGAACCATTCACCCAATTTAAAAAAGGTTTTCAGGTTTAATAATGCAAACCAAGCCAATTCTTCGCTTAGAGTATTAAGAATACACAAACTTTTTAGTCCAATTAAAATATCCAAATTGATTGAAGCTCAGATTACAATTTAAAACACGATCTTCTCTCCAGTTCAGTTTTTTTTATAAAACAAACACTTCTCCTTGGCATGGCAGGGTGAAAGTAAGCCATAAACTACTTCTCACTGAATTCACAAGACAACCAGCCAACCCCCACCCCCCCTCTCAGCCTTTCAGGCAAACACACATTCCTTCATGCTCCGGCCCTCCCCATCTGTACTAAGGCAGGCCGATGAGGTATGAACAAACTTGGAACAGCTCACTCTGGATCTCTTTGTTGGAGGGTTGGGCAATTCAAAATCAGCCAAAAACTCCTTGTACTTTTGAAGCAGTCTGTTGTCCATCGCGGCAGAATTGACCCCCCTCCTCCTCTGGTTTTCTGTCATCTGCAGTAGCTGATCAACTTTATGACAAACTGCATCTGTTAGCTGGTACTTGCAAGAAAACCCCTTTTTAGGCTGGGGTTTTGTGCGTTCCTCCTCTGGGCAATCCTCCCATTTCTGTAGGATCTTCCTGCCCAAACGTGAGGTATCAAGTTTACTACTCAGCTTCTCCGGCTTTTGTGAAGAGGGTTGCTTCACAGGGGGGCTGAGATCCCCCATGCTGCTCTGTGAAACACACTCCTTGCTTCTTGCCACTCTGCATGCATTGCTAGCGTCAATCTGTGATGAGGTCTCCACCATTTGTTCCTCATCAGCTGGCATTTGTGGTTTCTTAGGCTCGGCAAGAGCCTCTCTGTTCACTGGACCAGCAGCAACAGTTTCCATATCTAACACATCTGGAGTTAAAGCAGCAGAGAACAGGTCTTTTGTAGGGCTAAAAGGACTTGCTTGCTCCAAGGCAGGATTTAATGTCCCATCTCCATTTCCACCCCCATCTCCATATGAGGGCTCCTGCTGTTGTGTCCCATATGATGAAGAGACAGTCAGACTCCATCCCTTGGCTGGGGGAAAAATCTGTGGCAATTGTAAAGTAAACTTCTGGGAGAACAAAAGATTCTTTGGAGTAAAGTCTTGCCCTTCTTTTGTTCCTGCTCTTTGCCCATCATCCCATTTGAGTGATCCAATTTCTGGGTGCCAGGGACATTGGCATTTGACTCCCTTAGTGAAGCCTTCTATACTATCAAGCGTGATGTCTGGACATCCGCTCTCCTTGATGGATCTCTGCAATTCGTTTGCATGGGCTCTTGGCCCTGAAGAAACTTCCCCCCCCATACTCACAATCGGGAGCTCGAAAGCTGAGGGACGCGTCAGGGGGCTATTCCAGCCGATGAGCAGGGGAGTTGGGATCCAGTGATCACGGCGCGGGTCACCAGATGTTGTGTTTGTGGGGATCAAGGAGACGCGGAGGCTTGAATTCATCCAAAGGCATGAATTTATTCATAGGCATAGGCCTAGGCATCCAAAAAAGCAGTCCGGCTGGACTTTATTAGAAGCAGGACAAAGACATTCCAGAGAGAGCATGTAAGATGTTTTCATTGGTTATCTGCGATAACAGGAGGCTACTTAATTGGTTAACTATCTGCATGTCTTCCTCGTGCACACCTTGCTCTAATTGGACAGAAGCTGCGTGATAGCTATGTGCCATCCCTGAACAGTGCAGGGAGGGGCAAAAGCCTTGAGTGAGACCCTAACGGGCCTCTTTTAACTGTGTAAAAACAGATGAGGTAAAGGAGACAATTATACACGATTTATGGCCAATGAGTCACAGCAATCGCACCGTGAAACCCCACACCCCCAGAACACCTGAGTGGGCCAGACCATGCCCCCGGAAGTGGGCGCATTTACGACTGACATAAATGCGCCCACCTCTGCATTTACATCAGTTGCAGGCGCATTTGTGCATGCACGAGCACATTTTATAGCTGACATAAACACACCTGCTTCTGCTTCTGGGTGCAACAGAGACAGCGACCGGCTGGTTGGAATGGCATCATGGGCCGGCTATAGGTTGGGAACCCCTGCTCTAAATTCCCTTTTTCCCCATATTAATAAATATTCCAATCTCAACCTGCCGCAGTTTGAAAGCAAGATTCCAGACCGCTCCCTGGTTAGTGACCCTCTTTTCAAAACGGGTTTGCTCTTGACAAATGATACAGAAGGAATGCCTCTTCAGTCATGCTCATCCAATATCAAATTGCGAGATCTATTTAGTTTACTTTCTTATATTTCAGCTGTCTCTTTAGCATGTTGTTCCAAATAAGCCATTCTTTAACTTCAGCTAGAAGTTAAAGGGCCTCTTTCTTTCCTCTTTGCTCAGCGTTTCTCTAATTCTCCAAGGAGCCAGCTGTAGAGGAGATTGCCTGACCTTCTTGACCTCTTTTGGGAGGTAACTAATACTTAACACCACAGTAGCAGCACCTGGGCTTGGCAGAGGGAAAGGTCAGGCTCAGGCATGAAGCTATTTGCCTGCAATGATTTCCGCGCAGCCACCTGCCTGGTTGATGTGTTTACTCACTATAAATCGTTAGCAAACAAATTGATGGCTAGCAAACAAATTAGACAAAGGTGTCTCCACCACAAAACTAAAGATGCAAAACCAGAGGGGAAAAAAATCCTTGTGTTTCCTTGCATGATATAGATTAAAGGCTTTCATTGATGTGAACCGATACCAAATGCTCATGCTGGGTAGGTAAGGATAAAGGTCACCCTTGCTCAAAAGCCAGTTGTATCTGACCCTAGGGTTCAGTGCTCATCTGTTTATAGCCAAAGAGCCAGTGCTGTCTGTGTCTGCAGACATTTCCGTGGACATGTGGCAGGCATGACTAGACAACGGAATGCACGGAATGCTGTTTACCTTCTCATCAAACTGCTAGGTTGGCAGGAGCTGGGGCAGAGATGGAAGCTCACTCTGTCATGCAGCACTCTGGACTCAAACTGCTGACCTGCCAACTTTCAGTGTCTTAACCACTGAGCCACCATAGAGAATAAAGTTTAAAAAGAGTATGTCTTGGCTGTCTAATAAATGGGATTTCCAATCAGGATTTTGGAGAATTGACGTAAAGCCACATGATGTTTAGTGTGTGCACCCACTGCAAAACCTTGCCTGGTTGAGGTTTTTCTTTTATCATAGCATATCAATACATTGGGCTACAGTGGCTTCTCAATCACTTCTTTCAAAACTGAGATGGCAGTTGTGTTTTGTGTGCTGTGTTTCAGTATGTTGTACGGAAATCGTCACTCCTGGTTTTTAAAGAGAGAGTTTTCAGATTTTAAAAAATATATATTATAAGTGTTATAGCACTATAAATGGCATAAAGGTATAACTGTAATGACCGGGGATATATTATTATTATTATTATTATTATTATTATTATTATTATTATTATTATTATTATTATTATTATTATTATTATTATTATTATTATTATTATTATTATTATTATTATTATTATTATTATTATTATTATTATATTTCTATGCCGCCCAATCAACAAATGTGACTCCGGGCAGCTCACAACAGTACACAATACACAATAAAATCACAATAAAAACACTCGCAATAAAATACCAATCGTCTAAGTACAAAAGTTCAAAAGCAGCCACAGACAGTCCAGGGGCTAGGCTGGCCAGGCTGGCCAGAGGGCTATGTCCTGCCCCCACCCCAATGGCCAAGTCCCGGCACCAAAACAGCATAACTCCGGCCATGGTCGTGGCCCGGGGTCGTGGCGGTGCTCCTGCCACCAGGAGCAGCGGCTCTTCAACCTCGGCCTGCAATATTCAGCACTGAAGTCTCATAGTATTATAACTGTAACAGATTTTTTAAAATACAAGTATGTTTTGAGCTGTAGCCCGAAAACTAACTTTATGGAGGAGACACAATATAGACTGACATATACATTCACCCACTCTTACTAGAACACAAATACAGCAATTCTAGAATCGGCACAAAATAATTGAACCCTAATGGGAGGTTTAAAATAAACCCTCATTTCGACAAGATAAAATGCATTTCAGCTGTACATTATGTATTCTTTATTCTTTGAAGTGATTTCAAACATGGCAAAACCATTTGAATGATATTTTTTCATTTTATGGAATCCTGGGATTTGTCATTTGATGAGGGACTTAGAATTCTCTGCTGTAATTGGAGAGAGTATCCAAAAACTCTCTGGCAAAAGGCTCTAAGTTATTGTCAAACCAGAGATCCCATTCTTTTGTAGGAAGAAGACATATCAGTTAAAGCGAGATCTAGCAGTCTTAACAGTGCAGTGTAGATACAATACATAAGAGAAACTGGGCTAACCTCAAGGTTGAGACACTAAATGCCATTGCCCACCAAGGTAAAATCCCAAGTGGGTTAATTTATTTGAAGCCTTGTACCTTCTGTACTGACTGCGGAGACTTAGCGGTTAAGATGCTGAACTTGATGACTGAAAGGTTAGCAGTTCAGCAGTTAGAGACCCAAGTGCTACATGATGGAGTTAGCTCCTGTCTCTATCCCAGCACCAGCAGTTTGAAAGCAATAAATTGCAAGTCGATAAATAGGCACCACTTTATTTGGAAGGTAAACAGCACTCCGTGCACTCCAGAGTCTAGTCATGCCTGCCACATGACCACCAATTTGCTCCTGGGCATCTTCTGCTTATGTAGCTTGGTTTCTACTTGATTTTCAGGTAATTTCAGTGCAATTGCCTGAAGCTTATATTTGTGGTAAAATAAGTCTTGGCTTCATGGAATTCTCTGAGTAACTCGCCTGCTTTGTTTGTAACTCCATGGTGAACTTTTCCAACAGATTCATGTTGTGCTTATTTCCTTCTTTTGTGTTCTCTCACCCATATCTAACAGCATTGAATTTGGGATTGTGACTAATTTACGCTTGGATGAAAAAGCTTTCGATTTTTTCTTCTTCAGCATCTATCGCTAAAGCATAGACTTAAATTATGCCTGTGTTGGTGAGGTTTCAGTGGTCTGATATTGCTCAGTCAGAGTTTGCCTTAGAGCTCCTAAATATGTGTGCCATGTTTTATCTCACTATTAGAGTTATAATGAGGAATATGGCAAGTTTCTTTTGAATTTGTCATTTTCAGAGCAAAGCAGCTTATAATTGTTTGATTGAAAATGTGTCCTATTTCATCCCACTTTAGTTCACTCACACCACGTATTGCCATACTTAAATATTCTATTTCATGTTGTGTGATCTCGGCCCTACATATACCAAGCAATTTCAAACTATCCTTTCACATTTGTTAATGTCAGGAATTTTAGATCCTTTTGGCTTTAATCCAGTTGCTCATTCAGAATAGTGTTAATCATAGTTTACTTTAGCTTTTCCTCAGTAGCTGATTGAGTGCCTTCCTACCTGCATGTCTTATCTTCCAAAACTAATTTTAATTTTGAACTAGCTAATTACCTGGCCTTGCCCGGGTTGTATTTGTCCTTTAAAGCAAGGATGACACGGCTTTACTGTAGTTTTACTTTTCCACCCGGCGGCATCCCTGGCCCATAAATGTTAAGATCTGTCAAACCACGGCCTCCTTTGGTCAGCGAAAGGAGGCCTCGGCTTGACAGAACTGTATGTTTACAGGCAGGAGACCACGTCGCTGGAGAAAGCTGTGGCCGTTCTTTAGTGGCAGCATCTCTCAGCAGAAAATTCAAGCCGCTGGCTTGGCTGTGCTGCACGTGCGCAGTACTGCTTTTTCCTTGCTACTTCTCCGGCCGGTGGGGGTGTACCCTTTGTGTCCCACTTTGGGGGGCATAAACCCCCAAATGGATTTTGAGACCCCCACAGTGCTGATCTCGCAAGCCCAAGGTATGTACCTGTATGTGCAAACTTTCAGCGAGATTTCTCCAGAGGTGTGGGTTCCTTTGGAGCACATACAAACCCACACCTCTGTTTTATAGATATAGATTATATCATTATAAAGTTTTCAAGTTATAAATATATAGAAGTGGTTTATCACTGCCTTCTGCTGTACAGTTAAAAACAGACTTAGTTTGACTCCTATTTTCTGAGAAAGAACTCCTGTCAGTGTCACTTCTGCCCTTCAGGAGTTCCTCCATTTCCATCACCACTGGAGCCCTAAATTTGCATCTGTTGATAAGACCACCAATTACCAGGGGCTGCAGTGGCTCAGTGGTTAAGAAGCTTGTGTTGTTAGCTGGAAGTCTGGCAAATTGGCAGTTCAAGACCCAAGTATTGCATGATAAATTGAGCGCCCGTCTCTGTCCCAGTTGTTGAGGGACATGAAAGGAGCTTCATTCAGGCATCCCCTGACCAGAGTTTCTCCAGCAAAAAACCTTTCAACCCAGAATAATTTCTGACACAAAATTATTATTATACCACCAATTACTGAAGAGAATGGTACATCTTACTCTGGTATCTCAACTTTGGCCATTCAAAGCTGGGTGACTTGGTGTCTAGGTTCTTGATGTTATTTGACACATTCTTCTTTGACACATTCAAATCCTCTTACCATGTTAAAGTGTGCATGCAGGAAGGAGGTATTGTCACTTACTGTGATTGTTAACTTTCACTGTGCTTATCTGATGTACATTTGAGCTCTGCATAGAAAAGCATCAAACTTTGCATATAAAGTCTTTCCAGCTGTTGGAAAGACTGCAAATCCTGCCATCTTTTGGTCCTGGCGATGGCAAGATTTTGCAATCCAACAACAGGTGAAGGGGCCACATATTTCCCTCCTCTGATACAAAATACAGATCCATCACTTTATTGTCACAGATTTAAAGAAACAGGGGAGATCATTTCACAGTCATGAAAGGTCCTGTTTCTTCACCTAAGGCTCTGGTCTGAATTGTTTGCTGGTTTTTATTCCTAGTGAAAGCCTGCCAATTCTGCCTGCTGCTTTTTCTCTCTCTAGACTAGCATTTCCCAACATTTGGTTTTTGGACTTCAATTCCTAGAAGCCTAAGTCAACTCCCCAAAGCATTGATCAGCTAATGTACTGACTTAGGCTTCTGGGAATTGAAGTCCACCAGTGTTCTGCAGAACATAGCTTGGGAAACACTGCTCTAGACCAGGAGTTCTCAACCTTTTCGTTCCGTGGGCCAGACTACGACCTCTCAGACAGCTGAGCAGGTCGGACTGGTGGTTCCCCCCACTTTAAACGCTGCCGTAAAATGTTCCCGTGGCTGTCATAAACGTGTTTACGGCAACCGCGGATGTGTTTTAGGGCAGCGTTTATGTGTTTATGACAGCCATGGTTGCATTTACGGCTGTTGTAAATGCTTCCACTTCCAGTGGCGGCAGCAGCGACATGGGCCACATGAAATGGTGCCATGGGCCAAGGCTGTTGGTTGCAAACTCCTGCTCTAGACTCTGCATTGATTGAGACATTTTCCCTTGTAAAATGACAGTTGCCTATCTAGGTACCAATACAGCCTGTGTGGAGTACTGCTGAAGCCAAAATATGTATCCGTTTCCATTGCAGAGAAGATACCCATGTTCTTCTCAGTGACATCTCCAGGAGCGATGAGAAGAAATGAAAAAAACCAGTGAGGAACGGAGGAGGTGGGTAGGAGATATAAATAGATGTGTTGTTCTGTAAATAGCCCCCTGTATAGCCATGCTGAGTGAAGGCCTGATGACAGAATAGTGTTCTAGTACAACACTCTGAAGTAGGTCCAAGCAGCTAATGCAGAGGGGCTACTTTGGCGGATGGCAAAGGGCAGAACATTTATATTTTCCGGTTGTATTTATTGTATCGGGTTCACATCTCCTTCTTTTACACTGTGTTCCAGTTGATCCTCTGTGCCCAGCTCTTTTGTAATACTGACACGTAGCCCCTAAACATTTTATCATCACTGTACAACACACCCTGAGAGTTGCCTTTTAGGTGGATTGTGCAAACAGCCATTTGTGTTGACAGTATCTTCTCTGGGAATAATTCTATGGCTGATATATTTATGGCCCAGGATAAGTATTTGTTCTCTTGGGGAGAAAGCACTTGATAGCTGCTTAGTAACCTCCCAATACAAAAAACCCCTACAACCCTCAATTTCTAAAATGGGAATTGTTGAGGCTTAAGCTTGGCTAGATACAATGATGATGATAACGATGTGCGCCATCAGTTAATGTAACACCTTACAGATATCTTAAAGAATAGTATGCTCTTTTTTGCTGGAGGTGTAAGGAGAAGCAGTAGGACTGGCTCTGGCATTGGGGGGGTGAGTTAGCTACCCTAGGTGGCATGACACCAGGAGTCGAGAATTGCGCAACTCTCCCCTAATGAGGAGTGCCCCACCATTGTTGCATAAATGCCCTCCTTCATTCAGCTCACCGTAGCTATACACCTGCACCCTCCTCCTCAGTCCTAAGGCTCCTCTTCCTTTCCAAAGGAGCAGCCAGAGTATTTTTATGCAGACTTAGTAGGATGAATCTGCCAAGAAGGGTATGAGTGGCAATACTGTCTGTAGAAATTTGGAGTTGCATTAATTGCCATTCAGAGCCAATCCCCCTCCCACAACCTGTTTCAAGCTGTGCTTTGACTAGACATTTTTTTTATTCTCACAGAGACAGTCTTACTGATTTGAGACTGAGGTTCAGATGAAAACTGTTATCATTTTCTTCACAGCAGGCGGAGAAGAATGTGCAAAAAGAAGCCCAGGATATAAACATGAATACCAAAGACCCGTGGTTCCCAACATGAGGCACGCGCCCCACAGAGGAGCAATTTTATTATTTGGGGGAGGGGCAACTCAAGACTGAGTTAATAACAATGAATGGCCTTTTAGGCTTCCTCCATGTGAATAGGAGTTCACTTTTTGAATAATAAGAATTATATGTCATGGGGGTAGGGGGAGACATCAGGATTTTAGAGATGCTTAGGTGGGGCTTGGCCCAAAAAAGGTTGGGGACCACTGCTATAGATAGAGACCTGAAGTATTTAGTAATTGTGGAGCAAAGAGTAGGATGAAACCAGGGGACAAGAAACACATGCAAGGTTGTGTTTTGAGAAGGTAGGCAAGAGCGGGGAAGATTATATTCCAGGAATTAGGACAAAAACATGACTAAAGCTGAAATGATAAAATGGCAAATTGGGATGGTGAAAGAAGTGGCGGGAGTGAGGGTGGCGCGTTTTCAGCTGTTTTCACTGCCTCTGCCACCATGGTAGTGGTGGGAGCGAGGGCGGTGGGCCACATGAAATGGTTCGACCCGCGGTCCATAGGTTGCGAACGCATGCCTTAGACAAGGAAAACAGGTATAGAGAAAGTCATGAGAAGATATATTAATAGGGCAACCCTGGGAGAAGAATCAACAATGAGGAACAGAAGCTTGAAATTAATGCTGAGGGAAATAAGGAACCAAAATGAGAAGTTTTATTTTCTCAAACTCCGTATTAACATGCATTCTCTAGCCCACCTTTCTTAGTTCTTGTGCTTGAAGAACAAAGGAAAAAAGGGAAATGTTTGGACTCTTTTGCCTATACAGTGGTACCTCATACAATGATTTTAATCCATTCCATGGGGCCCATTGTTGTACGAGACAATTGCTATATGATTCATGCATCATATAGCGTATTTCCCTATGGGATGTATCGTACAACTATTTTTTTTTTATTATTAAGTGGTTTTTCTCATTAGGGGATTCTCCATAGGGGAAATTGTTATGCGGGACACCATTTTCCCCCAAAACCTAATTGTTATGCGATTTCATTGCTATACGGGGCGATTGCTGTACGAGGTTCCACTGCACATTGACTGTGATATCCACTGCATATGGCCTCGTGGTGTGCAATGGGAAGGGCCTCTGTTGCCATGATATACAGTACATCTCTGGTCCCCTCAAGGGCAGAACAGGTGGTAGGATTAGTTGCTAATGAGCACTTGCATAATGGGGTCAGGTGCAAGGTCTCAAGTCCCCCCCCCCAGCTTTTTGAACAGCAGTTTTGTCCTTATCTGAGGCTCTCCTGGCACCTGGGCTGCCACTCCCAAGCCATGACGGAGCGAATTAGCACCTCTCCTTTCGCCCCAGCCTTGAGCAGCAGCTGCACCTGACACGCCTCTCATTCTCTAATCACTGGGCTAAATATAATGCAACTAGCTGAGTCCTCAGTCGGGGTCAAAGGGGTGGTATTTGAAGCCCAGGCACCGCCTCACTGTACCTCTTTAAATTCCCAGCCCAGCTGAGAAATGGCAGTCCCTGGGAGATGAAATTGGAAGGAAACAATGTGGTCCTTCCCCATCAAGTCAGCATCTTCACAAAAAACCAACAAAACTGTCACCAGAGAACATTCCCTTTGTTCAAAGCAGTTTATTAGACTCAATAATTCCTAATGGAAAATCATAGTACAGTATAGTGATGGTGAACCTTTTAGAGACTGAGTGCCCAGACTCAACAGGCTGCTTTCCGCGCCACAGAGGGGTGAGCTGAACTCTGTGCTGAGGGAAGAAGGAAGTGCTCCCATTGGGCTGCTAGGCAGAGGGGAGGGATGAAGTCTGTACAGGGGGGAAGGAGGAAGCATTCCCATTGGTCTGCTGGGCAGAGAGGTGGGGCAAAGTCTGTGCTGGGGCAATGGTGCACATGCTCACACCACCACTATCATAGTACATTCATAGATTCTGGATTTTAAAAAAAAACGTTTTACTGTAACATAAACCTATTCCCAAACCAACCATTTTGGGGCTTAAAAGAGAAGGAAAAACAAAGTGGCAGTTATTTCTTTTTTTTAATGCTTTTTATTAAATTTTTCAAAATAATACAACTTTAAAAAAACCATTACAATTATATGCAGTTATTTCAACTCCCGACCTCTGACTCCACAGCCAGACCCCTACAGATTCAAACAACAACAACACCATACTGTCAATATGGTGTCACCTTTCAAGGATTTTCTAGACAGAGAATACTCAGAAGTGTTATACTATTCCTTGTGGCATCCTGAAACTGTACAGCTGGCCTATGACTATACAAGCTGGCTCTTCTCCCAGAAAACACAGTGGGGGATCGAACTCCCAACCTTTGGCTCCACAGCCACATACCTAAATCACTGAGCTATCCAGCCAGCACCATCAATTTTAATTCGGCTGAAACTCCCATCATCTCTTACCATAGGATATGTTGACTAGGACATGAGTGGTGCAAATGTGAATGAATAGACAGACAGACAGATAGAAAGTGTAGAAGCATCCGTATTCACTTCCCACTTTGGTGCAAACATGCTCACGCATGCGCAGAAGCATTTGCACCAAACCAGAAAATGAATACAGACACTTCCACGCATGCGCAGAAGCATTCACACCAAACCAGGAAGTGAATATGGCCACTTTCACGCATTCGCAGAAGCATCCACACTGAACCAGGAAGTGAATATGGACATGCACACCCTGTTCTGGGGGCATGGTCAGACCCCTGGCCCCAAAAGTGTGGGCACCCCTGATCTAGTGAACCACATGTTCTCCCTCTTTAAATTTTGAGAATTAGTGCAGTGCTGCACAAAAGAGCAAGGAATGGAGAGGTTCATTTTTGATTGTACAAACAGCTTACCATATATACTCGAGTATAAGCCGGGTTTTTTAGCACCAAAAGGGGACATGGCTTATACTTGAGTCAATGATCACAAGGGTCCTAAGACTGCCAGATTGTGATGCGCCAACAATTTAGTTCATTTTACCATATGTTCATGTATTTTGATTATTGTGATTCACTAGCACCCTCGGTTTATACTTGGGTTAATCTATTCTCCTGGGTTTTCAGCTCAAAACTAGGTACCTCGGCTTATATTTGGGTCAGCTTATACTCAAGTATATATGGTAAATATGTATATTGGGCCCAATCCCTGGAGCTACCCCAGAAAGTTGACTTTACTCCCATAGTGGTAATACTACTTGCCAGTAGCCATGCTGAGCTGGGTGATTCAGAAAGCTGTAATTCAAAAAAGTGATGCTTCAAAACTCTGAAGCCTTTTTGGCACAACCTGAAGCTCTCATACAACATAAGCACAAGCCTATACATCTTGCTCAGAAAAAAACATCAACACCTATTTAATGGTTTAGCACCTAACAGAGGTGTTTAAGATGGCAACTACAGTCTATATCAGCAGTCCCCAATCTTTTCAATCCGGGGGCCGTTTCATGCTCTCTGTCAGCTTTGAGGTCCAGACAGCCATTTTGCCCTGCCTGCACGATGTGGGTTGCCATTTTCTCCCAACAGCTTCAAAGGGGTGGCCATTTTGTTTCTCGAATGCCATTTGAGGGGTGGGGCCACATGAAATGGTGCTGTGGGCCAGATCTGGCACACAGATCTTAGGTTGGTAACCCCTGGTCTCTATTCAACTTCCTATAAGTACAACCTCTTTTTGGATAAACACCTTAACAAGGTGAAGGGGTTTGAGTATGCCAATGAGGATAAGAGCAGAGCCACCCAAAGAAGCTAAGACACCAGGCTAAGATGCATCAACTCTCTTCAAGATAATGGCTGCATCAGGAGAAGAAAATTGGTAGTTGATGGGGGAACAACTATTTAGCAGCAACAGTAGCTGAAGCCTTCACTAGCAGAGGAGGTAACAGTGGCACAGAAGGAAGCAGTGGTAGTAGGCAATCGTAAATCAATGCTGGACGTTTCTTACATATGGATGTTACCAAATGGTAAATATAGAAATCAAACAGCCTGTGTAATGGGAAGCAAGAGATGGCAGAACTGTATTTTCTCTGTCAAAACAAGATCTGGAGATAATCATGGTACACATCATGAGCAGATAATATGGAACATTACAGTAAACTCTCAGATTAATTGATCTTCAAAATGTTAAATTCCAGTTATCACAGAGACTCTAGTATTTTGGACATCACAGTTAAAATATTTCCCATCTATTGCATTAAATCTGCTCAGAAAACAGTTGAGCTCCTGAACTCGGCCAATCGGATCCATCTACCGTAACTGATCTTTGCCACTGTGCAATTAATTTTTCTTTCTTTCTTCTCTTTTTTTACTTAGTTTTCCTCCTCTTCTTTTTGTAATTACAGTTAGCATATTTGTGTGTCTCTTCCTTGGATTATATTCTTCTTTACTCCACAATCTGTCTAGCTGCATTTTTTTCAGATTTGTTATCAAAGGATATTATTCTTTTTCATCTGACAGTAAAAATATAAATAGTTCCTGTAGTGATGAATACACACACAACAGGATGTGGGTGCAAGAAGGCAGAACAACCAACAGAGGAAGCCTGCCCATATTTATTCCTAAAATCCTAAAATCACTTGTACCTAATGCAGTCACGTGATTTTTACAAACCACAGGTCATGCAATACAGTCAATCTTCTAGGGAATGGGTGAGAGCATAAGAAGGCATACACCACATACACTTTATTTATCTGGCAACAGATTGTCTGGGTGACAGATTGTCTGGGCCTGCTTGACCTAACCTTTCACACATACAACATGTCATCCAGGCTTCTACTTGATTTTACTGGAGCCTGGTTTACAGGCTTTTTCCAGAAAGCCAGCAAGATTAGATAGAGAGCTAAAGAGGACAAAGGGATGTTGTACCATCTTCCACCAGGCAACCATTGAAAGGCCAAAACCCTTCAATGTTATAATGGACCCTGTTGATCCAGAAGCTCCCTTTTGGAAGAGTATAAAAACTTAAAGCAGTTACCATTAAACTAATGTAATATAATAGCTAATATAAGGTTATTTCCAACAAGTTCCTAAGGAAGTAGGATTATAATCCATGAAATCTCTCTCCAAAATAAACCTGTTACTCTTTTAAAGAATTTCAGTGCTTTCATTTCTATTTTTCTCTCGCACAGGTGGTAGTTCAGTACCTCAACTCTGGAAGATCCTAGTTCTTTGAAGAATCACTTCCATTCTCTTGATTTATTGAGCCATCTTGTTGCCAGCCCTGCTACTATTCTCAACCACTACCATGTACAGATCCTGCTTTGAATTGTGGTGCTGGAGGAGACTTTTGAAGCCCCCCTGTGGGGCATGGGCCCCACATTGAGAACCACTGCTCTAGACACACTGGATGAACAAACTGACCCAGCATCTGGCTTTGCAGTTAAACAACAGCTTTGGTCCCTAAATTTCAGGTGGTGCAATTTTTTACCTTCATCTATTAGTTCTGTGTGCCACTTTGAAAAGAGTGAAATGGCATGATACAGTAGTTCCTTTTTACATGAGGGCAGATATGCCTCAAGTCAACCTTGTTAGTGATAATCATACCAGTGGAGCTCTTTGGACACTGATTTGTCTCAAAGTTGAGGAATAGAAGCAGTTAACGACTCTTCCAACTGATAGGAATTAGTTTCTAGTAGCAATTGTCAAAAGACCTACTTCATGGAGTAAGAGGAAAAAATAACCCATGCAAGGATACCATCATCTCTCAAAGGAGATTCATTATCAGATCAGATGAAAAGCCCGGCATAAGGTTTCTGACACAGCTCAATGATCCATGGAAAACACTAACAGAAAAGGCCATACAGTACAGTATGTAGTTATTCTTGCTATTTCTGTTTGAGAGGAATCAGAAAGACAGTTTCTTTGGACAGGGAAGTTTTAGATTCAGTTAGCATGGATAGTTTTATTAGTTATGAATTGTGTTATGTTATTTTAAAAGACTAAAGAAAAAATAGATTAGTAATACTATGCACAGCATTTTCTAAATACAGTGTTTTATGGAGAAATATATCTTTACCTATAAGAAGGGGCGTTAACCGTTGGTATCCGGCATGAAAGCCCGCACCCATCCCTACTATCCTGTACCGAGGCACCCGCACTTACCTTAACACTGTCCAAGCATTGCTGCAAGGGTCCGCCAGCCGCAAGTGGGGCAACCGCCCCACGAATGCAAACAAAAATAAAAACTACAAGGCCCAGCATCCTCCGCGCTGCACCACCCCTCAGCCAATGAGGCTGAAGGGCACAAGCGCGGAGGAGGCGGGGTAGCCGGCATGCCGGCTTTAAAAAAACCGCACAGGGGGAGAAGACCCAGCCGGGAAAAGGTAAGTGCGGTGCGGGTTAGGGAGTGGGGGGGAAGCACGGCCCCAGTAACCATGCTGCCCACCTGCCCCACCACCTTGCCCCCCCCAACTCCCTAACCACCACCGCACTTACCTTTTGCCGGCTGGGTCTTCCCCCCCTCCCCCCGCCCGGCACGGCCTTCTGGGAGTCGTCGCCGAGGATTGGCGGGGAGGGAGATCCCCTCCCCCCCACTTTCGGCAAGATTGTATGTGTGTGTGTGGTCACCGAAGCTTCCGTGGGGAGGAGGGGGAGCCCATCCTCTCCCCGCAGAGCTACGGCGTGTGTGTGTGTGTGTGTGTGTGTGTGTGTGTGTGTGTGTGTGTGTGTGTGTGTGTGTGTGTGTGTGTGTGTGTGTGTGTGTGTGTGTGTGTGTGTGTGTGTGTGTGTGTAATCCCTACCACCAAAAACACACCAAAAAAAAGCACGGCAATCAGTTACTGTATATCAATATCTCATCATCAGCTGCAATTCATATCTGAGATTGTTTTTTCCCTCTGAAGCAGGAAAAAATGCCATTGGTGTGAATTTGTTTAAAGTGGATTCCAGCTTGCCATGAAGTGACCCTCACACTACGATCAGGATCCATCTCCTGCGGCACGTATGAAATGAGACATGCAGGATTTAACACCGGGACTGCAATGGACTGCCACAGCCTTGAGGAAATTATCAAGGTGCGCCTTCACAGCCAGTCCATCTGGCTTGGCCTCTTCCGCCCCCATGACCGTTGGGAATCAGAGTTCCTCCACTCATTTTGCTGATGGTTTCCAATGGCATTTCCTCCACTGAGGGGGACCATCACTCCATCTAAAAGGGGCTCATCTGCCAATAGCCATTGGCCCCTTTAGGGAGTCAGGTTATTTACCACCGCCCAACATTCAGTGTTGAGTCCCTGGCTTTACAGTCTACTCCATTACCAAAGTGGGCTGTTTAGCCAGCCAATCATCAGTATCTGTTGATTAATTGTATCAATAAATATATAAAGTAATGGAAAAAGCAATTTAAGAAGTCAGATGGAGCTAGTGTTTATTAGCAAAAATTCATGTTTTTAATTTCATTAATCCATCAAAATGTATGTAACTCTACAAAATGGAGGAAAAACAGTTCCATAATGCAGAAATAAGTTTTTTTTAAATTGTGAAATGTCGTGGTAGCAACATTATCCTATTAAATTTTGAAATGTCCTAGTGGTGACATTATCCTATCATAATTGAGACAAAAGAATTCATCCAGTGCTAACAGAAAGTGTGTTCAATTTACCAGTATCCTGAAGTGACTCACTTATTAAGCCATTTCCCAATATCTGAAATAGGGTCACTTGAAGTCAATATGCCATTTGGTCACAAGGATCATACCAAATGGTATATCACTCCTCTCCCACCCTCAAGCAATTATATTTAGAGCACGTCAACCTGCATCAAAAGAGCCATTGCAGTTGAGGTTTAAGTCAATCAAAGAAAAATTGAAATTTTTGAAGTGGTAGCTGTGTTAGTCTGTGCAAGGATATCAGAGAGTAAACAAAACAAAAGACCAGAAAATACTGTACCCACTTTAAAGACTAACTTTACCTTTACCTCTCTTGTATTATAATATTAGCATTCGTGGATCAAGTTCACAACAAAATCTGATGAAGTAGACTTGATACATGAAAGCTAACATTATACAGTGGTTAGTTTTTAAGGTGTCATTATGTTTTTGTTTCTTTTTTTTTTCTGTTTTGTTTAATCAAAGAAGAGTGTGGAACTTCAGCTACAATTCTTAGGTGAGGTCTATATAATATTGTGATGCCATCTGGTGGCCAGTTCAGATACTTAGTTTTGGGACTTATGCATGGAACTTAGGTCTCACAAGAGCAATAAACAGAGCAATAAACCTTCCCAGTCCTTAAACACCTAAGAGCAATTAGCAAGACTGAATGTAGGCATAGCATAGTGGATAAGAATTTTAAGCTTGGAATTTCTGGTTCAAATCTTGCCCCTTAGTTAGCTAACTTTTTAAGCTTCAACCCCTCTTAGCTGGGAACTGGAATTGTGGCTTGGTTTTCAGGGCTATCATTTTGTATATGGTCTAAACCAGCAGTTCTCAACCTTTTTATTCCAGGGGCTGGGTCATGCTCCCTGAGACCGCTTCAGGGACTGGACGGCCATTTTGCCCTTCCTCCACCACATAGCACTTCACGGTGTGGTGGAGGCAGTGGGGGGCACAGGAAAAGGTATCATGGGCCGCATCCGGCCCACAGGCTGCAGGTTGAGAATCCCTGGTCTAAACATTTGTAATTACCTGCATAAAATGGTGATTGCTGTGAAACCCAACCTGTATGTTTCCTGATTCTTTCAGTCAGCTTAGACTCAGAGTCTTGAAATGGAAAATGCAAGGTTCAAATTCATTAGAACTCGTGATTTTCTTTTGTCTGTTTTACTGGCCATGCAGGCTGAGAGTATGTGGGTGTTGTAATTTTAGAAAATGCCCTTTACATACTCTATTGGGGTACACAGAAAGAGCCTCCTCAAAGATTGTGGTATTTTTGAACCACAATCAGGCGTACCCTGGTAACGGCAACCGTGTGTTGCTGGCTAATCTATCTCACACTAGGTTAGGCGAAAGGAACTGCAGAATGAGCTCACCAAAAGGTGGCTTCATTTTGGCAGTTTCACGTTTGGCCTAGTGCAGCAAGGGCATATTTCACCATTTACAGTGTTGATACAAAAGTCTTCATCATTCAGGAAATTTCTTCCCTTCTGTCATCAAGGGGTTGGACTCCAGCTCTTGGTGGAAGTCAGTTAAGATTCAACAGGTCTGAACCATATGACTTAGGTAAATATATTTGTTGCCTGAAATAGCTTCTTTTTCTCCACCCTTGTTGTCCTGTTTTCTTTAGGTTTTTCTAACGATAACCCAACATATAGGAAGTCCTATTTGTTACTGTGCAGATCTGGGAGCCATTTCAGTCAAAGATCAAGTTAAATACAGCTTTAAATAAAGAAACACATACCTTGAAGGTGTATCACTGGCGCCTATATACCCTACATATTACAAAATATGAGCCCGCACTGATGGGAAGGGCAAGAGGCAGGTATCTGTCAGGGAAGGCGCTCTCCCTGGCGGATTGTTGGCTGCCGCCTGTGCATTTTCCCCTCCGCTATTTTGAGGGCTGGCTCGAAACAGCAGAGGGGGAATGGCAAAGGCAAGAGGCAGGTATCCGTCAGGGCGCCTTCCCTGACGGATACCTGCCTCTCGCCCTTCCCATCAGTCCGGGCCCAGTCCGACCACTCGGGCCGTCCTGCCTGATTGGCTGTGGTGTGCTGTGGAGGACGCTGGGACTTGGAGGTTTTTTTGTTGGCGTTTGTGGGACACTGGACCCACTCTCATTCTCCGCACCCTTACAACAATGATGTCAGGGAAGTAAGGTAAGTGTGAATGGTGCATTACGGGATAGGCTGGACGGGTGTGGAAATGCATTACGCACACGCACGGCCACATCCCTTTCTTATAGGTTAAGATTATTACTACAGGGAATTACTCTTAATACTTGCTTCCAGATGGCTCCAGTTCTTTTTCACAGAAACAAAAAGATGTAATATACTGTACCACATTTACATGGAAATAATAAGATTTGAAGATCTGATATATTTTAGAAAAAAACAGGAATCAGCCTATTACACCACCAGTTCAATTCAACCTCTTCTAGTTCAGTTAAAACTTAAGCATAATCTTTGGTTTCTATCTTTGAGACATATTTGTTGTCTGTTTGATATATTTGACTTTTTTAAAATCCACCAATTTCTTTGATTTGTACATTTTTTAAAAAAAATATGTATAATATAGAAGCGTCCTGACATTAAAACTGGAACAACTTAGAATTCTCCAAGCAAGATATGTTTGATAAGAAATTAAAGGACTGTCCTGAAAATGTCATGTCTTAAAAATAGTAGGTCATGCTGTGGAAATATAGTGATCTGTTGTTATCTACAGTCTTTTTTTCTGCAATGTGTATGACCTCACCTTATGGCATATTGAATAAGGATATATGGGTTGAACTTGACAAGTGAGCCTACTTCACAGCAGACTTTGACTAGTTAGCATTTGCTCCTTTCCCATTCTACATGGTTTGAGAAGTGATGTCCTTGACTTTCAGGATGTCCCATTTTCATTTTAGGGGCAGCTGGTTCTGCAGTGGGTCCTCATTTTGTTTAAGTGAAGCTGAAGAGGGCTGTGCTGGGGCCTGCCGTACTAGAGCAGGCAAAACCTTCACCAGATGGTGCACAGAAGCTGCTAACTCTGCCAGACTGTGGGCCACAGCCTCTAATTTGAACCCCTGGTGCTGAATGGCAGTGGAGAGGGAGCCCATTTCCCGATTGAGACCTTGCATTGCATGGGCCAAGCTTCCCAGGGCAGGTGATGAACAAGAACAGGCTTGATCTTCTCTCCTTGATTCTTCTGGACAACCAGAAGATGCTTCACTAGGTTTAGAATGAGTGATAGCCTCAACAGATGGAGGGTTTGGAGCTGTTGCTTCAGTCAGGTCTGATGCAGAGGTGGCATCTGGATAGCCTAAAAAGAAAGACTAGAATCAATGACTGCATTATGCTGGGATACTGTCATCCTAGTAATAACATGCTATCAAGTTAATCCCAATTTACAGCAACTCTTACTGGAGGTTCCTACATATACTCAAGTGGTTTACCATTGCTTGCTTCTACTGAGTGCTGTACAACTTGCCAAAGACTACACAGGATGGCTCTTCTCGCAACAGGCATGATGGCAAATTGAACTCTCAGCCTCTGGCTCCACAGCAAAGTACTGAACGCACTGAACTATCCAGATGGCTGGTAAAAAATAGCTCAGAAAATAGGTCAACATAGAGATGAAGCTATGTGATTACCTGGATTCCAGAAACATATTGGAAGTCAGTTTTAGCTGTAGACAATAGGCATAGTTGAAGAGATGTAAAGAGAGAAATTATCCTTGAAGAGAAATGGTGTCCAATGGGGCTTAAGACTTAACTAGTGGGTTAACTGGGATACAATTCTGAGGTTATGGGTTTGGGACCTCTGGTGTTCATGGACTTCTGTTCCCAGAAGCCCAAGTCAGTATACCTGCTGATCAAGGCTTCTGGGAATTAAAACTCAAGAACATCTGTGCCCCCAAGGTTGGTTTACCTGTGTGTGAAGTAAGAGGACTTTAAACAAAGAGATTTCCAGAGCACCTGTTGCACTAAAGTTGTCTGTTCCTTTGCAAGCAGAGGTCCCTGAGCTCAGGATGGAAGAATAGTGTGAGGCTCTTTTCACTAAGGGATAGGTCTTCAGGTAAAGGCCCTTTTCCCAGCTTCAGTGCCAAAGCTTTGGTTTAGAACTGGATACTTACTCATCCCATTTTCTGTATATCCTGAGCTCACCAAGCCATTTTGCAGAATCTCGGCAACTGTATGTGACACTGGACTTTGAGGTATATCAGTTGTGCTGTGAATATCTGTTCCATTCATAGTGCTCAGGGTGTTCAGAAGGAAGTCTGGGGCTGGTTCAAAGAGAGAAAAACATGATGAGCAGAAATTGGGCATGAAAGTTTCCTTCTCTATCCTCTCTATGATCTGGGATTTCATTCTGGAGGGGAAAGACAGGTAAATGAATGAGTGGGCAAGTATTGCTGCTCATGCTGTAGTCTAGCTATCTGCCCTTTCTTTCTGTAATGGTAAGGAGGACAAAGTGCCCTCAGCTCATGGCGAGGGAAGACTAACCAAACTACCTTGTCTGTTCCTGCTCAAAATCTTACTGGTGACCCCAGCCAGTTCCTCACCTGTGGACTTCATGTTCTGAAGGTCTAGTTTCAGTCCTTCTTGTTGCTGCTGACTGGTGTTCTCTTCAAAGTTTTGAATTTGTGGGGTGACTGCTTCTAAATGATTTATAGATTGTTCGTTCTCTGTAGTTGTTGGCAGATCCATTCCCACTTTAGCTTCTAGAGTGTTTGAGGAAAGGGCAAACTGTTTTGCTAAATAACTGATTGTCTCCAACTCTCCCTCAGGTTCCTGAGCCCATCTTACAATAGTAGGATGAGCTTCAGCGGAGAAGTTAATGTGTTCTGTGTTCTGAGTGACTAAAGGCTCTTCAAATGTATTGTCCCAATGGACAGAAGGCACCAATTTTTTCACAGACTTTAGGCCTTCTGTAGCAGTGGAGTATTCTGTTCCTGATGGACTTGTGGTCTCATATTCTCTCTCAAAATCCTGACTGTCCATGTTTAAAGGTGACAGAAACTCAGTGGATGAGGAGGTGACTTTTCCCTCCCATCCGTGTGTGGCTGTCCATGTCTTCTCAGAGCTAGTTGGTTCTATGTCCTGAACCAAAGCCAAGTCCTCTAGGTTGGGTATTGTTTTATCCATATCCTTGTAAGTTGTTGTTTCAATTACTCTTTTAGATTCCAGATCCTGCCCAGTTGAGGATGGTTGATATTTGACTGAGGAATAGGTAAGCTCTTGTTCCTGTTTGCGTGCATATACTATTGTCCTGGAAGGGCTGGTTGATACCATTATCTCTGGAGTAGTAGTTATGAAGTATTCTGTTCCTAATGGTCTTGTTGTCTCAGGTTTTTTCTCTAACTCCATGACCCCTATGGTTAAATGATGCTGAAATTTATCCGAGGAGGAGGTGGCTTTTGGTTTCCATTGTGGGGATGCCCTTGTCATTGGAGAGCTGTTTGATTCTACCTCCTGAACACCTTGTGTGACCTCTGGATTAAACATTGTTTTGTTTATGACCCTTTGGGTTGTTATCTCAGCTTCTCTTTCAGAGACTAGCTCCTGATCAATTAAAGATGACTGAAACTCAACTGTGGAGTATATAGGTGATTGTATCCATGTATGTGTCGTTGACCTTATATTTTGAGTAATGGCTGACTCCATATCATTGATGTGCTGCTGAATTTCAGGATTAGGAGTTGTTTCGCTTGTGTTCATGGGGTTTATTGGATTACTGTTCTTTTTCTGTTCTAGCTCCACATTTTGTGTGGTCACAAATGGTTCATTGGGGGATGTTGGGTAGAGTTGCTCCATTTCCCATTCAAATGAAAAATCCTGAGTGGCTGTGGTGGTTTCAGGTGCATGCAAGGTGGTGCCCAATCCTGGTTCAACTGTAGGTGTTACACCCTCTGTGGTGCTGGTAGTGGTGGTTGATTGAGGTGAGTTTGAATTGCTGGTGGGCTTCAACAGTGACAGGCGTTTCCATTTGCCTGAGAAAAACAAAAGGTGTCACAACCGAAATCATTTTAGCTACCATTCCTTCGCCCCAAGCAGTTTCAGAATCTCTCAAAAACCTGTGTAAAATATAAATCTTTGGGTCCTTTAGGAGGGATACTTGCACCTAAGTAGGCATAAAACCCATTCATATTTGCAATATAGATACTTCAGATGTTCAGATGAATCCCTAGAAAAAAGAGCCTCCTCGAAGATTGTGGATACTTTTTATATTTTTTAAACCACAATCAGGCGTATCTTTGGCAATGGCAACCTTGTTTTGCACCAGATCTCTGGACATGAATGAAGAAGATGAATCCCTAGAATCAGACTTGGTTTTACCTGGCTTAAACAATTGTTACAGCCAATTCACCCCTACAGTCTGAACTTTTCATTGTCTTATTTTGTAAATTCAATCCAAAATAACCAGTCCCTGCTCTCTTCTCATTCTGGAGAGCTGTTGGGATATTAGCCATCTTTCATGCACTAAAACAAGATATCAGTGAGAGGAGGATTTATAGCTTAATGTGATTGTCCTTTGTGACTAATTTGATTGGTAAAATTATTTCCCCACTTCTGGCATTTTAAGTAAATCTCCACTCCTTCTTCCTATTTCTTTGCTTGTTTCCAATGTTTTCAATAGTCTCTGATTCTGACTTCTGACCAAGCAACTAGCATGGAGGTTCTTTCTACATGCTGCAAACTCCATTTCCCCTAATTTTTCTAACTAATGGTAACTGTAAGTAAATATTATTTTCAAACATTTTATTATGCAAAGTGCTCGTTTGTACAGGGGAAACCATGGAAGTGAACCAAAGACTCTCCATGTTTCCTCTGTGTTGCTGCTGGTTTGTTTGTTTTTTACCTCATACTCGGCGAACTAGCAATAGCAATTACACTTATATACCACCCTGTAGCACTTATAATACTCTTCAGGTAATTAACATTTTGCCCCCAACATGCTGGGTATTTATTTTACCAGCCTCAGAAGGATGGAAGGCTGTGTTAACCTTGTATCCATCAGGATCGAATTCTGATTGTGAGCAGAGTTTGGGCTGCAATACAGGCGCTTTACTACTGCACCGTGAGGGTTCTGAGAGGAATAATCCACATTCCCCCATAAGAACCAGGTCAATGGGCTCTCTGAAGGCTACTGGGTAGAAATTAAGTAATTTCCCACCTGTGCAGATGACAGAAGCATCCTCATGATGATTGCAGTTGTGTTTCCCCCAGGGCTTGGAGCGGCAGCGCCGCAAAGTGAATTCCGACCCAGTGCAGTTGACATCGTCCAACCAGATAGGCCCAGATCCTGGTCCATAACGTGCATTACCAGGACTGAGAAGGGGGGCTCCACAGACCAATTCGCGGCAAACCACAGCTGCATCCACCATATCCCAGCCATCATCACACACTGTTCCCCAACGATTTTTATAAAAGACTTCCACCCTTCCAGCACAGGATCCAGGGCCTCCTACCAGTCGCAATTGCCAATTTCCTAGGATAGGAAATGATTAGACAATAAATTGAAGGAAGCTATAAACAGCATGAAACTGAATAAAGCAGCAGGTATTGATGATGTAAGAACAGAGCAGATAAAGCAGTTTGGTTCCTGCACTTGGAGTGGCTCCTGCAATTAATCAACACCTGCATAGACAAACTTAAAATCCCTAAATTGTGGAGACAGGCTAGAGTTGTTGCTTTATTAAAACCCAGCAAAGACCCAGATGACCCAAAAAGCTACTGACCAATATCATTCCTTTGCCATCTTTATAAGGCACTGGAATGGATAATTCACAATTGCATCTCTGAATTTATTGATGGAAAGATCATGAAGGAGCAAGCATGCTTCAAGGCTGGGCAGATCATGTTGTGGTCAAATCCTTAACCTTATAGAACACATTGAGGATGGCATCAAAAGAAAGCAAATTACGGGAGTGGCTTTCATTGACCTAACTGCAGCTTACAATAATATCAATCAAAGGATTCTGCTCCATAAAATAAATAAACTTACCAAAGATAACAGCTTACTAGAGTCATTGGCAGTTTCCTCCAGAACTGGAGATTCTATGTGACAATGAATGGAAAGAACAGCAGATGGAGGTTACAGAAGAATGGACTGCCCCAAGGAAGTGTATTATCTCCAACACTGTATCTATACCTACAAAATGGTGCGTTAACCATTGGAATGTGACAAAGGATGTTGCACCAGGCCCCACTAGCCCCGTCCGAGCCTTCGTGCACTCGCCCGAACAGGGTTCGCAGGTAACTGTTGGGTTGAAATTTTCGGCCCAGGGGCAGGAGCCCCCCGGATGCAAACAAAAAAAGGGAACTTCAATTCCCAATGTTCCTTGCGCCACACCGCACCAGAGCCAATCAGGCCGCAGAAAAAAACCGCTCCAGTAACCAAACACGCACAGCCAAAACTACAAGCCCCAGCATCCTGCGCGCCATGAGCGCGCAGAACGCTGAGGCAGCTGGCGCACGAAAAGTAAAAGAATAAAAAAACCACCGCCGCTGCGCTTCATTCCCACGGGCCACCCAGCATGGCCCATGAAAACTAAAGGCACCACCCCCCCCGCCGCTGCGCTTCGTTCCCACGGGCCACCCAGCATGGCCCGTGAAAACAAAAGGCACCCCCACAGCCGCTGCACTTCGTTCCCATGGGCCACCCAGCATGGCCCGTGAAAACAAAAGGCACCCCCGCCGCTGCGCTTCGTTCCCACGGGCCACCCAGCATGGCCCGTAGAAACGAAAGGCACCCTCGCTGCTGCTGCGCTTCGTTCCCATGAGCCACCCAGCATGGCCCATGAAAATGAAAGGCACCCCTGCCGCCGCTGCGCTTCGTTTTCATGGGCCACCCAGAATGGCCCATGGAAACAAAAGGCACCCCTGCTGCCACTGCGGTTCGTTCCCACGGGCCACCCAGCATGGCCCGTGAAAACAAAAGGCCCCCACCTAAAAAAGTAAGCACAAAAACACAAACCAAGAACACAAATAAAAAATAAAAAAGCAAACACAAAAACAGCCAAAAACAAACAATAAAAAACACACAGCCCCCCCAAAAAAAACTCAACCCCCCCCCCAAAAACCAACAACAACAGAGAGCCTACCAAGAGACGTCTTGACTTCATGACGACCGGAAATCAAATGAGCAAAGAAAGGTAACACTTACCGGAAGCACCCAGAGGACAGAAGAGAAGAATTTTAGAGAGGATGCAAAGCTCACCACCCCCACCCAGAGGCCACAAGAGAAAAAACATTCAAAAATATTTAAAAATAAAGGATAATTCCCAAACAAATCAAATAAATTAGCCAAAAATTCAAAAATATTCACACTAATCTCAAAAAATACCAAAAAATACAGAAATCACTTTTCACTCAAAAAACCCAAAACACCAAAACAAAAAATAAAAAATGCGTAAAAATAAAGATTTAAAAAAACAAAATTAAATTTTAGATTAAAAATAATAATTTAAATCAAATAAATTAAAATAAAATTTGCATAAACCAAAATTAAATTTTAAATTAAAAAAAATAATTTAAAATAAAAAATTAAAATAAGATTTGCATAAACAAAAAACAAAAACCTTCAAAAACCAATTTAAAGAGCCCGGCACTAAGGAAGCTGGCGCACAAAAAATAAAACACACCCTGGGAGCGCAAATCCACCGCAGGCGGATGCAGCGCCTCAAAGCCACAAAACCACAAAACCTTTCAACACTATTTAAAACAGCCCAGCACCATTTGTACAAGAAAAAAAATGAAGCCCTTTACTATCCAACACAATTTAAAACAGCCCGACACTGCCGGGCAAAATATGCTAGTAATATATACAAATGATGAACCAGTTCCTGACAATACAAAACTGTTCATCTATGCGGATGACACAGCAGAGGCCATTCAAGGATCAAGCTTTGATGAGGTAGCTAGAAAACTTACTGGAGAATTAGGACAGTATTACAACATCAACCATTTTAAGCCTAATCCAAGCAAGACTCAAGTACAGTATGTGCTTTCCACCTTCGAAAAAGAGAGGCAAGGGTAAAGTTAAATGTTACATGGCAAGGGAATCACTTACAGCACTGTTCAACACCAAAATATCTCGGTGTGACACTTGACCGGACACACTCTTTTAAACAGCACTGCCTGAATACCAAAGCGAAAGTTAGTACAAGGAACAACATTATCAGGAGACTCACAAACTATAAATGGGGAACTCAACCATCCATGCTGCACACATTAGCCTTGGTCCTGAGCGTCTCTGAAGCAGAGAATACTGCTCCAGTATTGCTGTTAATTAAGCCATACGTATAGCTACAGGATGCCTCAAACCTACACCAGTTAAGAAAATATACCTTCTTGTTAGTATTGCTCCACCTAAGATCAGGAGAGAAGTAGCAGCAGACGCTGAGAAAACTAAGCAAGAGAATGACCCTCGACATCCTCTGAATGGATATGAGCCTCAAGCCTAAAGTCCAGGAAGAGCTTTGTGGCAAGAATAAACATTCTTGAGGGTACACAGGAGCAAAACCAAATTGGAAGATGGAGGAAGGAGCTCACTGGGCAAGGAACATCATTAAAAGAGGATATAGCTAAGGAACTCGACCTTCCCTACATCACTCGGAGAACCCTAAGTAGACTGAGGTTTGGAGTCCCTAAAAGCAAGACCAACATGCTCAAGTAGGGGACTGCTGGTGAACAACAACACACGGTGTGAATGTGGAGAGACACAGAATACTGCTTATTTACTGGTCTGCTGATAGCTGCCAGAGACATGCACCAATGAGGACTTGGGTTTGGGCAACAACAAAATGAAGAAAGTGGATTCATTTTGGCAGTCCAGGGTTTGAACAGGGCACAAAAGAAGAAGAAGATTAGACAATAAAAAGAGTTAAAATATTGCAAATCACAGGTATCTTGATCATTAACCACAGTGCTTCTCTTTTGGGGCTGTCCTGTCACCTTAAGGAATATCATTGTAAGGAATCCTGATACCATGACATTGCAGCCCTTGGCTTCTGAGACAGCCTACATTCTATGACTGCTTAGTTTAAACCAGATGTGATAGAGCCGTGGGCCGGACCATGCCCCTCAGACAGCTGAGTTAGCCGAAGGCGTGGTTTCCCCTGGCATAGACACTTCCGTAAAATGCAACTACAGCTGTTGTAAACACATTTACAACAGCCACAGGCACATTTACAGCTGATGTAACTGTATTTACGACAGTCATGGGTGCATTTACAGCTGACGTAACCACATTTACAACTGCCGTGGGCGCATTTACAGCTGGCTTAACTGCATTTATGACAGCCATAGGCGAATGTATGGCTGACGTAAACGCGTCTGCTTCCACTTCTGGGTGCAGCAGCAGTGGTGGGCCACATGAAATGGTGCTGTGGGCCAGGGCCAGCCCACAGGCCATAGGTTGGGGGCTCCTGTGATAGAGAGAATATATAAATGGATCTTTCAGCATTATGTCTTTTCAAATGCAATAGTGGAAGATTTGTTCTGGTAGATGGGGGCAAATATCTATTTCTGCCTGTTACGCACCATTCAGAATTGCTTCTGAAACCTGTTCCTTTGGGTTCTTCTCTCTGTGTGATACTTCATTAGCTGCAGTTTCTTTCTGGCGTCTTGTAGGCCGGGGAGGACGTAGGATTCTCTTTGGGGCTGGTGATCGTTGTGTTTGAGGTGCCGAGGTCCTTGTGAGTTTGGCTATGTTTTCTTCCACCATGGCCAGGGGCATTTCACCTGTGGTGAGAAGATACATTACGTGACAGATTTTGTTATGAGACAAGGAACTCACAGTGCAAATAGTATCGCACATCATGTTTTAGAACAGTACTGTTAAATAATTATTATTTTATTGCCTTAGTGTACATTCTATATACAGTATTGTGTGTGTGACATATCTAAAACCTAGTCAGACATTCAGACATATATGCTGGTGGTGCCTCTGACATGTATAAAGAAAGAAAATTCAGACATTATGTTTGAGAAGGCTATGCATGGCTGAATGTGGGATGCAGCCATCAGCTTTTGACAAGGAACTGGTAAGCAAATCGAGCTGAATATCCAAACAAACTTCCCAGAGTCACAAATCCTAATAACACAGGACCCCAGTTGGAGGAAGGAACTCACCAACATTAAAAGATATGACTGAGGAAACCTACCTCCCCTATGTCATTTGGAGGACCCTGAATAGGCTGAGGGTCAGAGTGCCTAAATGTAAGACCAGCATGCTCATGTGGGGGCTGCTGGCGAACAACAACACGTTGTGTGAATGTGGAGAGATACAGAATCTGATTCATTTAGTGGTCTGCTGGTTAGTTACGGAAACATGTAGTGATGAGGATTTAATTTTTGTCAACCACAAAGCCAAGAAGGTGGTTTCATTTTTGGAAGTTTAATGTTTGATCTGAACATGAAAGAAGAGGGGACCCCAATCACTTTTGGCTAACCGTCTAATGTGGATAGCCTAGTGTGCTCATGTAGTTGTCTTAAAATGTTCACATTCGTCATATGAAGTTGACATTAACCTCTATGGGAGGGCTGCACATAAGATCAGAACTTGTTTGTACATCTCTGACTCCACCACATATCCATCCACAAGGATGTGCATATCTGTGTTTTAGGACTACAAAGGCAGTAGCCCCAAAAACACAACTAACACTTCATTTCTGATATTGAAAGAGATCTAGGAGGACATTATTTTTCCCCTTTTTTATTGGCCAAACAGATCCCCACAAGGGCAGTGTTTTAGTACCCACAGAACATAACAATAAGTGGTACTTCATACAATGATTTTAATCCATTCCACGGGGCTCATTGTTGTACGAAACAATTGCTATATGATGCATGCATCGTATAGCGATTTTCCCTATGGGATGCATCGTACAATGATTTTTTTCGCTAAGTGGGTTTTCCCATTGAAAAATTGTTGTACGGTTTTTTCCATAGGGAAAAGTGTTATGCGGGATGCCATTTTCCCCCAAAACCTAATTGTTATACAATTTCATTGCTATACGGGGCAATTGTTGTATGAGGTTCCACTGATATGTTTAGATTTTACATACAGCTTCACACAAACAATTTTGGAATAATTCATAGAGATGATGTAATAAATCCATTAGAGATTTCTAGTTTTTCCCTCTTGCAGGAGCAAAGTTCCCAGAATTCCCTGGGATTCATGCATGGCCATTAAACCAATAATACCTCTCATGCCCATGATGGCGAACCTTGGCACTCCAGATGTTCTTGGACTTCAATTCCCAGAAGCCCAAGCCCCCTGTGAATCCACACAAATGAATTTACTGTGATTCATCTTGCCCGCACTGCCCTCGTCGCTCCCGGAAGTGGAAGCAAAACGTGCCTGTACGGAGCGACGAAGGGCAGCGCGGGCTGGATGAATCGCAGTAAATCTATTCGTGTGCATTCACAGGGGGCTTGGGCTTCTGGGAATTGAAGTCCAAGAACATCTGGAGTGCCAAGGTTCACCATCACTGTCTTATGCTATATCAGTCTCACCTGAACAGACAGCCCCAGCATCTTCACTATGTCGACAGTTGTTTGTCCCCCAGGAGCTGGTATGGCATTGTGTCAAAGTTGACTCTTCTCCTTGGCACTGTACATCATCCAACCAGATGATATTATTTCCCTCGCCAAAGAATGCACCACCTGGTGCTGCCAGAGCTTCCCCACAGTCCAGTTCCCGGCAGACCACAGCAACATCTAGAAGGTCCCACATATCATCACACACCGTCCCCCACTGTCCATCATGAAAGATCTCTAGACGACCGGAACAATGGCTTTGGCCACCCACAAGACGCAGAATAGGAGAGCCTATGTAGAGAAAGAAAAGTGTGAATAATGAAATCCTATAACTGGCCGATTACACGAAGTTGCACAAAAGCCCTCCTGGCTACGACTGCCACCTGCTCATCGAGCAGGAGTCGTGAGTCCAGGAGGACCCCCAAGTTATGAACTTGGTCTGTCTGAGGTAAACGAGCCCCATCCAAAACCAAAAATGGTTGTTATCCCAAGATAACACGGGGGGGCCCAATCCACATCCAATCAGTCTTGCCAGGATTCAGCTGTAACCCATTGTCCCCCTTTCAGACCCTAACAGCCTCCAGACACCTGGGTAGGACTTCCACTGCATCGCTGGGATCACTACGGGCTGAGATGTACAGTTGTGTATCATCTGTATATTGATACTTCACCCCATGGGAACGGATTATCTTCCCCAACAACTTCATGTAGATATTGAACAGGAGAGGCGAAAGCCCTGAGCCCTGTGGCACCCCATATTGGAGAAGCCTAGGGCTGAACCTCTCAAACCCCCCACCCACCCACACCGACTGAGTTCAGCCCTTCAGAAATGAGGAGAACCAGGACCACACTGTGCCCTGGATCCCTAATCCTCGGAGCCGCTCCAGAAGAATACTGTGTTTGATGGTATTGAAGGCCGCTGAGAGGTCAAGAAGAGCAAGGACGGACAGAATGTTTAAGTAAGTTAAAACCAGTGGTGGGCATCAGCAGGTTCACACCAGTTCACCAGAACCGGTAGCAGAAATTCTGGCTGGCTCTGCCCATCCAAGTTTTGAAATAAAGTAGTCCTAATTTGAGTACAACGCAGGGCTTTCCCCTGGCCACGCCCACCATACCATGCCCACAGTGTGACAGTAAAAAAATTTGGAGCCCACCACTGGTTAAAACATGTTTTAGAGTAATCTGTTTAAAATTAGATGCTTTATTATTTTGCCTGAAAAGTCCTATTTTAGCTTTTAAAGGGATTGTCATATTTCTGCTTAAATTTGTAACAAACATATCTTGGTCATTGGCAACCATAATACACCAGCAAATTTGAGTCTGCAAAGAAACTGAGAATTTACCTGTTTGTTTTCTTTTTCTTATTGCCTCTCCAACTCAGTGAGCTGTGTGTGTGCGTGTGCGTGTGTGCGTGTGTGTGCGCGCACGTGTGCGTGCGTGCGTGTGTGTGTGTGTGCGTGCGTGCGTGCGTGCGTGTGTGTGTGTGTGTGTGTGTGTGTGTGTGTGTGAGAGAGAGAGGGGTGGGTTGGGTTGGGGGTGGGAACAAAGGCTTCCCCCCTGACCCAGCCTGAAAAAGGTGAAAATTTGCCTTACTCTCTAAACTGGAGATGTGTATTGTAAATCTGAGTAACAGGGAGTAATGTGTTTCAGCAATGCTCTACAATATACTCACCCTCAGCAGGTGTAGGAGATAAATGAGGTCCTGTTTCAGTTACTGTCTGTAGTTGGTTCCTACTGATAGTACTCTCAGGGGGTGCAGCCGTGAGAGGAGGTAAGCGCTGTTCTGTGCAGGAGAGGTGAGAAGAGAAATTGAGATCAGGTTCTTGGCCAAGGAGCCCTCAAGGAGCTACAGAAAGCCCAAATTCCATTTTTTAAGGCTAGACAAAGCAGAGATGACTGTGGGCCAGCATTAGCAGCTTCAAATCCAATAAGGAACTTTTTAGTTAAAGTGGATGTTCAGCCAATCAGTTGTCTTCTTCCATAGTCCAGAAAATGGATGAGGATATGGTATGGTCTCTTAAAGAGAATGTCATGCTTGACCTTTTTAAATAAATTAGTCTGTTACCCATTTTAAAAGCCTCCCTCTAAAAACTCACCAGCCAAGCTTAGTCACAGAGTCCTCTTGGTACCTTCTTAATATTTATTTATTTATTATATTTATCTCCCACTACCACCACCATCTGGGATATCCTCCCACTCTGGGCGGCATACAACAAATTAAAAGTTACGGTATATGCTACAAGTAACATATCAAATTAAACATGAATGATAACCAAACAGAATGAAGGGACTAGAAACAGAAAAACAGTAAAAATGCCCTAAAAACAAACTGGTTTTAACAAACAATTCCACCCTCATTGTCTACCTACTAAGGTATAGTGAAATGCTCTTTACTCCAGGGGAAGCAAACTCTGACACACCAGCTGCACATGGCAAACTAGGCTCAGTGCAACCTGTGATCGGTGTTGGTAACTCTACAAAACTGGACCACCTCTACTTTACTAGGTGTCTGTTTTAAATCAGATTTCACAGATAACATCTCTGGTAACCTCTTTTCTTGGAGCAAATCTGTGGAATAATCTTATCAGGTAGTAAATGAAACAACTCAAAAAGACAAAAAAATGTCGCTCGTTAAAGACTAACTATTATATTTTAATGTTAGCTTTCACAGATCAAGTAAACTTCATCAGACATAAGAGTGAGACTTCATGGCATTAATGGACTTGATCCATGAAAGCTAATATTAAAATACAGTACAGTAGTTAGTCTTTAAGGTGCCACAACATTTTTGTCTTTTTAGGTTTTGTCTTATTTACTATCTGATATGCTTGCATAGACTAATATGGCGACCACTTCACAAATTTCAACTGTGGAATATGCAGATTCCTTCAAAGAAAGATGGTAACGCTTTTAGCAGTTCCTGGGGAAAAGTAAGAGCTTCTGTTTTTGAGAGACACCAGGATAAGTCCATATTGCAATTCAATTCTTTTCTACACAAGAGATATTGCCTCATTTCAACTACTGTATTTGGATCTGAGATAGGTGTTCTGTTAAATTGCTTCTGATTTATAGTGATCGTATGACTTACTGGCCTACAAAAGGTCATATCATTAAAAGCCTACTCAGTCTTGCAAACTAACTGACTAAAGCTGCTTATTCTTCACAGTGACCACTTTCTATACAGTAGGATGCTGATGCTGAAGTCACACCTTTTTACTGGAAGCACATACAGGTAATCTCATTTTACAGAGTTTCAAATACATAAAACAGTTAAATTCACTCCGCATGTCACATATTCTAAGGATGTTGACAATATACGTCTGATCATATGAAACAGGCCATATGACAAGATGTTTATCCCCTTTATCATCTTATAAATACAATCTAAATGTGACATTTGGGGAGACAAGAATCTCACCTGAGCAGATGACACTGGCATCTTCCTCATGGGTACAGACGTGCCTACGAAAGCCAAGGTGGTGGCAGGTGTGAAGATACCACTCAGAGCCTACACAACGCACCTCATTCAGCCAGATGGGCCCAGTTCCTTCACCAAACCAAGCCCCATGGGGTGCTGATAGGGCTTCCCCACAGTTCATCTCACGGCATACCACGGCTGCATCCCGCATGTCCCAGTCATCGTCACATACCGTCCCCCATTTGTTTTGATGGAAAAGTTCAACCCGTCCCACGCAGAGGTTTGGACCTCCAACTAAACGTACTGGAAATGTGTCTGCTGGGAGAAAGAGGTCATCAAAGTGACATACATACCAGTCTGTTTGTCTCTACCACCTTAATCATGAGGTATAGATGTTTAATATGCTACCTTCCTGCTTAACTATAGCTGGCTAGATGGCTCAGTGGTTTAGGAATCTGGCTGTAGAACCAGAGGTTAGGAAATCCATCCCCACACTGCCTCCTGGGTGATCTTGGGCAAGCTGGACAGTCCCAGGGCACTCCCCGAAGAAGGGAAAGGGAAACCACTTCAGAGAACTATCTACCTAGAAAACCCTGGAAAAGGGGGGGGGGGTTGTCATATATCAGAATTGACCTGACAGGACACTATTATTATTATTAATTGTGAAATCTCTTCTCTTGGTCCTGTCTTCATCACTTTCATTCAGATTTCTTAAACAATGTTTTTGGCTCTTTGGGCAATTATCAATTAAACGTTAGCTAGATTAAGGCAATTGTCTTTGCAATCAAGCCTCCCACAGCACAAAATCAAAAATGAATAAGGTTGCTGCTTTACAACATGACTGAATGATAGGACTGGTGCTTTGTGATCATCAGCTTAAACAATTACTACCAGGGAGAAACCTTGTTGCATGTGATTACATAGTTCACACTGCAACTGCTTAGATGCACCGTGGATCATATCGGAGGAGTACAGAATACAAGAAGGTGGGGTAGACCATTGTAGTATTTATATCATTAGGGAAAATAAATGGGATATGCAACAACTCTTGCTCAGGTCTTGAGCAAACCAACAGTGCCCTTTCCCATAATATTCCCATTTCATTTCCTCTGCTGCCTGTTTTTACTATAAGGTAAAACCTTGGGTTATGACAGAGGTCCATTCCAACAGCCTCCATTGTAACCAGAAAAAAATGTAACCCAAAACATCCATAGGGATGCACTGTTGTTGTTTTTTTTTAAATGGTCCTGAATTGATCGTTGTAAACCAAATCAAATACATTAAAAATTTGTAAACCAGGACGGCATTTCCATAGGATTTGCTGTTGTAAACCGGAGCAAACTTAAACCGGGGCGGTTGTAACCCGGGGTTTTACTGTATTCCCCTCTTCCCCTCCTACTACTGTCAGTCATCTTTCCATGATGATAAAACATGTCCAATCCTCTTCTGACTGGCTGGGGGGAGGGTCTCCCCTCCCTTTAGATTGTGAAGTTACAGACTATCAAGTTGAAGCACCCCTGACAAGTGTTTTGAAATGTTCAGATGATTTACTATTACCACTGCCTAGTACAGTGATGGCGAACCTTTTAGAGACTGAGTGCCCAAACTGCAACCCCAAACCCACTTATTTATCACAAAGTGCCAACACAGCAACAGTGGAGGAAGGAAACACTCCCATTGGGCTGCTGGGCAGAGGGCTGGGGTGAACTCTGTGCTAGGGGAGGGAGGAAGCACTCCTATTGGACTTTTGGACAGAGGGGTGGGGCAAACTCTGTGCTGGGGTGACTGCACGGGTGCCCACAGAGAGGACTCTGAGTGCCACCTCTGGCATGCATGCCATAGGTTCACCACCACTGGCCTAGTATGTTTCCAAGGCCAAGCAGAGATTTGAACCCAGGTTTCATTCTAACTGTTACATCACACTGGCTATCTACTTTTGGATATTCAACCAGTGGGCATTTTCTAAGTATTTTTTTAAAAAGGAACCTTTCTGAGCTGATGGTACTTCCATCTCGTGCCTTTTTGCCTGCAGAAGGATCTGCACTTGGAACATTCAGCTTGTTGCTAATATATAATGATAATAACTTTTCATTTTGAGTCTCATGGATGGGGGGGGGGGGAGGATTTCATCATTTTTACCTGTGGCATGAAGATTCATGAAGACAACTGTAAAAGCAAAATAAAATGTTATAAGAGAGTAAGAACAAGCTGAAGGCCCTCTTATGATACAGTCTGGGATGTGTTCTGAAGAGCACAGCATATTATCAAGCCCTGGCAATATGTTTGTCAAGAAGAAATGTTACCTTAGACCAGTGGTTCCCAATGTGGGGCCCATGCCCCACAGGGGGACTTCAATTCCCAAAAACCTAAGTCAGTACATTATGTATAGAGATACATAATAATACTTATATACGTACTGTATTAGCTAATTAACATGGAATTCACTGTGATGTGGTGATGTTAACTACCGGCTCAAGTGGCCTTTAAATAAGATTTAGGCTACAATTCTCTTGCTATTTATCTGAAGTACTTTTCAACAAATGGATACTTGCTTCTTATTGGACATATACAGAAGTATGACGCTGATCATATTTATGGAAGGTACAGTATGTCTATCCATAGCTACTATTAGGTGTCAACCAGCTAGCTAAATGGAATTACATTTAATAGCATTATGCCTGTGAATATAGAGACCAAAAATCAGAGTTTCTTCTTGTGAGCTTTCCAGAAGCATATGGCTAGTTGAGCCTTTCTTCAAGTAGCAGTGAGAGCAATCCAGCTAATGTTTAAAAGGCTTTTATCTTTAGGGGAAATCTATTTTGTCTCGCACTTGAGCAATCCTTCCATCCAAACAAGATACAATTTTCTCTCATTAGAAGGTTTCACACAGCGCTTTAGATCAGGGGTCCCCAAACTTTAGTTTTTGGACTTCAATTCCCAAAAGTTTAAGTCAGTACATTGGCTGATCAGTGCTTTGGGGAATTGACTTAGGCTTCAGGGAATTGAAGTCCAAAAACCAAAGATTGGGGAACCCTGCTTTCGATTACTCAAGCTCACACACACCCCTTAGATTACTGATGCACCCTCTACACCTTTTTATAGTGACTTTGATTCTGCAAGCTGCAACTTCTTTGTTGTTGATATTGTTTAATAACTTGCACAGCACATCTACTTAGCATGGGTACTCTCTTAAATCTGAAATGGTGCTGCATTCATTAGGGAATTTTTTTAAAAAAATGTGGGATGAGTAAAATAGGAGAAAGTTTCTCCATTGTCCTTTCTCTTTACTAAATGGTTTGCATATCCACTCTGGATTGCAGCCACTAGAAGCATAATTTCTCTCCTTCCATCATACAGCGGCAGCTCCCCTGGTGGCTTGGTGATTAAGATGCTGAGCTTGGAGACTGGAAGGTCGGTTTTCGATACCTGAGGGCTACACTTGGGGACATGATAAGAGCCTCATTCAGGCATCCCCTGAGTGGAGTTTATCCAGCAAAAAACTTTTCAACCCAGAGTAATCTCTGACACAAAATTATTATTATCATACAGCCCTTGTTGTCTCCATAGGAGTGATTACTCCCATACCTATCATTGCCTAATGTTCTTATTCCTCCACTAGATATGACAGAACTAACCCTTCTCCAGAAAAAAAGTCATTTGTCGTGTCCTGAAAGCCCTATAACAGGGCAAGGTGAAACAGGATTTTAGAGAAAGTAGTTTATAAATATTTGCCATACTCATGTGTTCAAACCGTTTCCTCAGATTACAAAAATAGTTTCCTGGAAGCATCCCTGCTCGTATTATGCCTGTTGGGAGATCTTCACTAAAATGTGCTTGCACAAGAATTTTTCCCACTTGTATTCCCACCTGGGGTTGTCTAGCTGTCAAATTTTGGGAGAGGGGCAAATATCATAATTTCAGGTCATATATATGTAAAAGGAAAGAGACAAAATGCCAGTGCATTGTTTTCCTTCCATCCCTTTGCTCCTCATGAGAGGCAGTCAACGTTGCAGTGTAGTTAAATTGCAGCTTTTCTATAAAATTGCAGCCAGATCCATAAAGGGAGTTGACATTCTCCATGGTTTTAATTTTTTGAAAGTAAACTATTATGGCCGAGTTCAACAACATTCTTTTGTTTAAGAAAGCAGTGAAAGACAAGGTACTGGATTGCAGAATAAATCAATGCAAGATGTAGCAGATGGAGAAAAGTTTTCAGAAACGGATCATAATTGAGGGATGAGGGGGACGAGTACAGAGAAGAGATAGGAAAAAATTACTTTTTTGGACTACAGGTCTCAGGATAGCCAAACCAACTTGGCCAATGTTATCTTGGCAGATGTATTCTGGAAAAATGTAACTTCCCATCTCTGCTTCTAAAAGTCCCCATTTACTTATGTAAAATGTTGAAGCCCTTCCTGCACTGATCCAGGAACAGGCTTCCTTCCAAGGACTGTAAACAAAATGCAATTTCTTATCCAGATTTTTTTTTGGGGGGGGGAGGGGGCAGTTTTCAAACCTAGCATCATGTTCCCCATTACTATGCACACCCACACTTCATACTTTTGCTGGAGTCTGATCCAGCTGGTGGAAGAGGAGTCCCCTTAGGCAGTGTCAGCTACCCGTAAAGGAAAATTGTACTGCATCACACTGTCATGCATAGGACAACACTCACCCAAAATGATGAAGGCGCATCGCATGGTGTTATAGAGCAGAGTTAAGGTCCCACTTGGCTGAGAAGGAAACTGCCAGGCAGGGAGACTTTTACTAAAGGCAAGAGGACCCAGGCAGTGAATCAGGCAGACAGAAAGGAAAGTGGGAAACACCCGTCCTTGCTCTGGGTCATCTAGCCTCCAATCTGCAGCCTGGGAAATACAGAAAGAAAGGGGAGAGACACAGACTAGGGGAGGCAGATATAGGAGGAGTTCCCACAAGGCCCAGTCTGAGAGAACCATATCCAAGACACTGCGTGAGGATTTTCCATCACATTGGTAGTGGAATTTTTGCTGCAAAATGTGATGTACTCAGGTGGAGGAAAGATTCAGGGATTGGCAGCTGTCTCTCAAGAGGACTAGAAGGCCCTTGTGTGATTGAATGTAATCCTGAATTCAAATCAATGTCTGCTTTTGCCCATCTCTGTTCAGTGCCTGCCCTACCCCATCAGGCAGGGTGTTTTGAGGCAGAAGATGGTGGTAGTTGCTTAGCTTTTCCTCCTGACCCTCCAAAACAGGGATTCTCAACCTGCGACCCACGGTACCATTTCATGTGGGCCCCCACCTCCACCACACCAGCAAGTGACATGTGGTGTAAGAATGGCAAATGGCTGTCTGACCCCCAAAGCTGTCTGAGGGAGCGTGACCCAGCCCCTGGCTTTAAAAAGTTGAGAACTCCTGCCCCAAAATGTCACTCTCCCCCACTGAAATGGACCTATCCCCTAAAATGGCCAGTTGCCCTCAATTATAGGGATGGATGCTATTGGAGGCTTAGGCGTCCATTTACAATCCAGTCAGATTCTTGGTATATAGAAGTGATGGTTAACCTTGGCACTCCAAGTGTTCTTGGCCTTCAATTACCAAAAGCCCAAGTCAGCACTCCTGCTGATCAGGGCTTCTGGGAATTGAAGTTTGAGAACATCTGGAGTGACAAGGTTCGCTATCACCGGTATATAGAATGTGATGGAGGCCACTACTGTGTCCTTCACCTCAGGCAGCAAAAAACCTTGTGCTAGCCCTGGGTGGCATGTACAGAAAGAAGACCTAGCCACATTCTTCCTCACGTCACATCTGCAGGACTGGCTCTCCAGGATATTTTGCTGCCTCACAATACCTGATATGACAAATTGCTTTTCAATAGAAAAGAACTAAAAACCTGGCTGGCGGGCCAAGTTTGGGGTGCAGTTGGAGGGGTGGCTTCCGTTGGGTGGTTAATATAGGGGAGGATGCCTCCCCCATGGTTTCTCCAGTTCCTGCACCCCTCTCTTTTTAGGGGTGGGTTCTTATTGCTGGTTTTTATCTGTTTTATTTGTTTTTATCTGTTTTTACCCACTGTTGTAAACCACCTGGAGTCGGCTTTGGCTGAGTGCACGGTATAAAAATTTAACAATAAAAAATAAAAACAACACACGAACTATTGGCAGACAAGGTGATTAAAATGCTATAACAACCAATTAAACAACTTGCAAGTTGCCCTCTCATGATGTCCACAACTGGCTCTTTGGCTCTGCCTCACAGCATAGCCACACTTGCCTATCTTTCTCTCACCTCTTTCATCCTATAACTTCATATTTGTGTGACTCCTGCCTTGTGTCTCCTTCCTTTTTGTAGGGTAGGCAGAGGCCCTGCAGAAGGTATTCTGTGCCTTTGCCAAAACATGAGACAAAAGGCCCCTCTACCTTTACCTTTTTCCTTCAGGCAGGCTTATTTTCAGTTACTGGCTCCTTAGGAGATGGTGTAATTATCGATAATATTTATAATGGAGCTCCTGCCTTAACGTGATTCTAAATTTATTTTTGTAACTATTTTTGAACTGTTTTTATCTACTAATTTTCATTTGGAGCTATTTTTAAATATTGTAGCAACTTATTGTTTTTAGCTTTTAATACTGTTTGTTTTAATATTTTTAGCCATTGTGTGTCCTCCTCAGAAAAGTGTTGGATGGATGGATGGATTGATGGTCACTAAATAGCATAGTCTCTATACTTCTTCTCCTAGGGCTGCTCATTTCCTTTGCTTCCTTTCAGCTTTTTTGACCTGGTTATTGACCCTCATATTCCAGAGTTCACCTTCCACATACCCGCGGAGCATTGCCATATATTCTCGAGTATAAGCTGAGTTTTTTAGCCCCAAAAAGGGGACATGGCTTATACTTGGGTCAATGACCATGAGAGTCCCAAGACTGTGCCGGATTGAGATGTGCCAACAATTTAATTAATTTTTCCATATTTTTATGTATTTTGAATATTGAAACTCACTAGCAGCTGCTGCATTTCCCTCTCGGCTTATACTCGTGTCAATCTATTTTCCTGGGTTTTCAGGTCAAAATTAGGTGCCTCAGTTTATATTTGGGTTAGCTTATACTCGAGTATACCTGTATATGGTACATAAAATTCAATTGTTGACTTCTATAACCTTCCACCTAACTTAAGATGGATTTGTACTTAAGTAGATCACAAAGGAATAGTGCAACACTAGGTTTTTGTTCAACTTACAGCATTCCAGCAAAAGTGTCCAAGTTAGCAAACAACACAGTGAAAGATTCATCAGTATTTAGTTTTTCATTTTATGTGGTAAATACCAGTTCAGTCATTCTGCATTCATCTGAGAAATGGAGCAATAATAAGGAGCTAAATCAGAGTTTGGTATAGTCCCTCAGATAATGGCTAAGGATGATGGGACTTGCAGTCCAGCTACATCTGGAGGGACACATTTTGCCCATTCCTGCTACTTTTTCAGAACAACTGGCAGATTCTCTCTTAGATTACACATAATTATGCTGATTATTTGTTTATAACTCAGGTTGGCTTTAGAACAAGTCCCTCTGCTTCAGTCGTACCTACAAAATGGGTTCTTACCCAGACAAATAACTGTGGGCCTGCTCATCCAATGTGGGAGAAAAAGATGTAGGCGATACCATGTTATTTGCCCCAGGTTTGAGTTCTTTGGAGGGTGGGATACAAAAGAGCACATGAACGTTGCCCTGACAGGATGTCATGTATCACACAGTTCCTCCTTGGGTGTTTAGACCGGTGGAGATTGTACCCTCTGTAATTGTCTTTTTAGTTTTCTTCTCTTCACACCCACGCGGAGAGAAAATCTGGGCTGATGTTTTCTGGTAGCACAGCTAGCAGGAGCAATGAGGCAAAGCCAACTCCATCCACAGGGAAAGTGTCATGGGAAGTATGAGTCATGCTCTCCATCTCAGCCAAGGCGGCCTAAGAAAAGAGAAGCAGCTGGTCAGTTCTTGCATTTGGGAACAGAATCAGCCAGGCTGCCATAGAATGGAGAGGGTGTCACAATGCATGCTCTACCAGAGGCTCATTGGGAAGGAGGTATTTCTCTCTGGCTACCTAGAGAACTCAGGGTAGTTGCCTCTTAGTTTGGGAGAAAACCCCGTGACCATATTCCTTCACAATGAAAGTCCCTGTCACTGGCCCAGTTCCATGGTTTCTGGCACAATCACTGATAACCATAGTAACTCAGCACGATATGGCTAAACATTCCAGGCTAATTTAGAGAAGTGGCTGGCTATTTGACGGAAGTGGTTGAAGTCACGACCAGTAAAATCCAGAGCAGTATATTGTTGCTAAGATCTTTTGTTTCTGTATTTTTGTTTCTCTAGCTATGCATTTTAGCCATTTATTCAGCTTAGTCCGGCAGGCCAATGCTGCAGTATACATAAGACATTTATATTTGATTCACTAATTGAATGTACAGCCAGACTTATACCTTACCGTTCCAGGGTACAAACAAAGTGAATCTTTCTCTGTACTAATAACTATTCAGTCTTCCGTTTTGAATGTATGGGAATAACCGTCAGGTTAACGAGAATGTCTTCCAGGCAAGCTTGAGCCTCAATACCTTAATTTTGCAAATGGGTTTGAGCCTTGAGTACTATATTGAGTCCTCCATGGGACAGTCCTTGGTAACGTTTCAAAACATCAACTGGTATGAACAACAAAATGGGTAAGTTCAATATCATTTTAAAAAATCTAATTCCCAACTCTTATATTCAAGGTTCCCCAGAGTAGTTTGTATAATACAAATTCAGGTATCCAGTGCAGTAAAAAAAACATTTGGTTGAAACATACAGTTGAAGCCATATAAGTGTTTTAAAATATTTATTTATTTAAAAAAACATTCTTGTCTAGTGTTTTTACATCTTCTCAAATCCCACCCTACACTCACTTCTTAATGTAGCAACACGCTCCTCACATTAAACACTCACATGCAAACACACACTTTAAAAGTCACTCCCTGCAAATTAACATGTGTTCATAAACTTTGGAGCAAAAAACTTATCAGAAATTAAACACAAGCTACCTGGCCCCTTGCCTCACTGGTACCTATATGTCCCCTTGGAAGTTTGATGTTATACACATTTTCCTCCCCTCTCTCTCTCTTTGGAAAATTCTAACAGACCAAATTTAAATGTGACCTACAGTCTCCAGGGTTTAAAAATAATAATAGCAGCTATGTCGCTGGGGAGACTTGGACCAAAACCATAGCAGTTTGGTAGGCCAACTCTTTGCCTAGATACTACAAGTTTGAAGACAAACTTGTAGGTAGCTATAGAAATGTTTTGCCCCCAAAGGTATAGAACAGGGTGTGTACTTTAAAAGAGAAAATATCAGGGGAAATTCCCATTGTCATGTTCCCAAATCAAATGCCCACCCACTTCATGCTGCTATCCAGTCTTTTAAAATCACGCTGATTCTCATTCATGGAACTCTATCATGTCATCCAGTTTAGTTTTGATTTTCCCCTCTGAGCCCAATTCCTGTGTCTCCTTCGCAACCAGGTGCCAGGCCTTGTCCTTGTAAGACAAAGACAAGTGTAACCTTAAAAACGAGTGTTTGGTAATAATAGTCTTGGCCTTTTTTTCCTTCTTACGCCAATGACATGCCAGTCAACAATAGTACAATCAACATGGTTATAGGGTGCTGGTCTGTGGTTAAAAACAGGTGACGAAGAGTGAAGTTCCCACCTGTCTTCACTGCTCCTATAGAGCATAATAAAAATGCAGAGCCAGCGACTCAGGTACTGAATTATTGTTATGATGTAGTCAGCTACTGAAAAACAAGAGGGACAGCAGGATGAAGTAACCCCAATATGTGTTTAATTTAATTTAATTTAATTTAATTGTCACATTTATATACCGCTCACTCGGCCAAAGCCAACTCAGGGCGGTTCACAATAAAAATTAAAAAACACATGTTAAAAACAGTTAAAACTACCCACCCCCTAAAAACAAGGGCTGCAGGATCCAAAGGCACCATGGGGAAGAGTTCTTCTACACCAACCACCCAATGGAGGTTACCCTTCCACCTGCACCCCACACTTGACCCGCCAGCCAGGTTTTAAGTTCTTTTCTGAAAGGCAGCAATTCCGTCCGGAGACGTAGCTCTGTTGGCAGGAGGTTCCAGAGGGCCGGCGCAGACACGGAGAAGGCTCTCCTCCTTGTGCCAGAGAGGCGAGCCCCTCTGGCTGATGGAACAATTAGAGAGCCCTTCCGGTCCGCTCTGGTTGGACGGACAGACGTCCTCAGGGCGATGCGGTCTCTTAGGTAACCCGGCCCACTACCATATAGGGCTTTAAAGGTCAAAACCAGCACCTTGAATTGCACCTGGAGACAAACTGGCAAGCAGTGCAGCTCCCGGAGCAGTGGCAAAGCATGGGCATAACGCCCACACCCCATCACCACCCTGGCTGCTGCATTCTGGACCAGCTGTAGCCTCCGAATGGTCGTCAAGGGCAGCCCCATGTAGAGCGCATTGCAATAATCTAGTCTGGAGGTGACCAGAGCGTGAGTGACCATGAGCAAGGAGTCCCGGTCCAGGAGTGGGCGCAACTGGCGAATCACCCGAAGTTGGGCGAAAGCCCTCCTGGTCACAGCCGCCACCTGTTCTTCTAGCAGTAGCCGCGAATCCAGGAGGACCCCCAAGTTGCGCACCGGGTCTGTCTGGGGCAAAATAGCCCCATCCAGAACCAAAGATGGTAGCTCCCGGGTTAACGCAGGACCCCTTATCCATAGCCACTCAGTCTTGCTGGGATTCAGTTGTAGCCCGTTAGCCCCCATCCAGACCCCAACAGCTTCCAGGCACCTGGAAAGGACTTTGATGGCATCACTGGGGTCCCCATGGGCCGAGATGTACAACTGAGTGTCATCCGCGTACTGATGGTACCGCACCCCATGGGAACGAATGATCTCACCCAGCGGCTTCATGTAGATGTTAAATAGGAGAGGAGAGAGCACCGAGCCCTGAGGCACCCCCCATTTGAGGGGCCTAGGACTCGACCTCTCACTCTCCAACCACACCGACTGGGTCCGACCCCTCAGAAATGAGGAAAACCAGGACCACACAGTGCCCTGGATTCCCAATCCTTGGAGCCGTTCCAGAAGGATACCGTGGTCAACGGTATCGAAAGCCGCTGAGAGGTCAAGAAGAGCAAGGACGGATGGGTGACCACCGTCCCGCTCCCGCCAGAGATCATCCATCAGTGCGACCAATGCCGTCTCGGTACCATATCCAGGCCTGAATCCTGACTGAAAGGGGTCCAGGTAATCCGCTTCATCCAGTACCCCCTGCAGCCGACGCGCCACTGCCTTCTCCAACACCTTCCCTAAAAAGGGGAGGTTGGAGACAGGCCTATAGTTGGTTAGGACAGCTGGGTCGAGGGAAGGTTTCTTCAGGAGGGGGTGCACCAAGGCATGTTTTAAAGGTGCAGGAAACACCCCCTCCCGCAATGATGCATTGATCATAGCCCCAACCCAGCCACCTGTCACCGCCTTGGAGGCTTTCACCAACCAGGTGGGACAGGGGTCCAATGGGCAGGCAGTGGCGCGCACAGCTGCAAGGAGCCTGTCCACTTCATCAGGGGCAACTGGATCAAACCGGTCCCAGATGGTATGGCAAGACTGTGCTCCAGCTCCCTCCGGACTCTCCCCATCCACGCCAGGATTAAACCCCGAGCGAATCTGATCGATTTTCTCCACTAGATGGTCAGCAAAGTCCTCAGCCGACCCCTGCCAACCAGGCACTGGGGTCCCCCTACCAAGGAGAGACCTGGTAACCCGGAACAGGGTGGCTGGGCGATTATCAGCAGAGGCAATAAGGGTGGTGAAGTATTGCCGCCTCACCACCTCCATCGCCACTAGATAGGCCCTAATAGCGGCTCTAGCTAGTGTCCAATCGGAGTCTCTCTGGGTCTTCACCCAGCGGCGCTCTAGGCGTCTCTTTGCCCGTTTGAGCTCCCGCAGTTCATCTGTGAACCACGGAGATGACCTAGCTCCATGAGCTCTGAGAGGCCGTAGTGGTGCGATTTCATCCAAGGCCGCTGTTGTCATCCTGTTCCACAGGTCAACCAGCGCCTCGGGCGAATCGTTGTTGTTGTAGTTGGGGGTGGGAGGCACTATTCAGGACAGGGATTCTCAATATTTTCAAGTTGGGGGGCTGTGTCAGCTCCCTGAAACAGTTGAGGGGGCCAGACTGGTCCCACCCCACCCCCCGCTGTTTACGGCTGCCGTAAATGAGCCTGTGGCTGTTATAAACACATTTACAATGGACGCGGACTCATTTACGGCAGACGTAAACACAACTACGAAGGATACAGACTCATTTACAACCCTTATAAATATATTTACGACAGCTGTAAATGAGTCCGCAGATGATTCCAGCAGCGTTGGCAGCTGGAGGGCTGGATTATTTGGCACTGCAGGATGGCCACAGGCTATAGGGTGAGAACCCCGATTTAGATGTGTAACGAGCCTGCCCAAACCATGGAGTAAAGGACTATGCATTCATAGTGGCTACAGAAGTGCAGCATCTGCAGTGGGAATATGAAATGAGGAAATGTTCCAGATGGCAACTTTTTGTTGCAGTTCCATGCTTGACATGTGACTCTAGAAGTGCTGATGAATTGTGGGGATAGGTGTTGCATAGCATATCTAGAGGTTACAAAGTGGTAGAAGACTACAGTGCATCAAGCCTACCCAGCAGATCCCCTGTGGCCAGGATAGGTACCCTCCCACTGGTCTCTCCAGGTGCACTTTCTCATATGCACTTCTAACTATGGAGTTCCACATGCCCTGCTTGTCTTCAAAACAACTGGATGGGGAAGGCCTATAAAGGAGGATATAATTAAATATAACATGAATTTGCTTTAAAGCTGAAGCAAGAATCTAGTAACTTCCTTGTTCCTTCTTACTCCTCACTCCTGTTCTCCAAGAACTATAAGCTCATAGTCAAAAATACATACATGTAATATGAACTAGTTTATATGAAACTAGCATAGGTGTCCGTCTTTGGCAGGGGGTGGGGTGGGGGTTGGCTCAACCCGTGGGGTGGGGGTGGCTTGGGGAGTGTGTTTCTCCTTTTTGCCTTCCCCCACACTGTTTGTGATGCCCCCTGACTCTCAGTAAAGGAACCTAGGCAGACTCACCCCAGCGTGATGATGACGGAGGGATGGAAGGTATTAAAGGGGAAATTTAGGAGGAAAGGAAGATGGGAGGGTAAGAATGAGGGAGGGAAGGAAAGGGAGAAGAATAGCTGGAGGTAGGGAAGGACGAGAGTTAATTACCTGGCCTTGGCCGGGGGGTGTTTGTTGTATGTTTAGGTTTTTCGGACCCTGATACCCAACACACAGAGTCTCAGTCTCTCTCACTCTCATTCAGGCAGGCGCACACACACACACACACACACACACACACACACACGTGACTGATCCGGAACCCACTGTCTTGTACATTGTCTTGCACACACACACACACACACTCCCTGTCTCTGTATCTCAATCACACAGCACTGAAGTACACTGAAAGTGTCTCGTTCCAGGGCTGTAGAGGCTTAAATGGAATGGGTTTGTTCCATCCGCATCAGGACCTTTCTCTGTCAGTCATTCACTCTCAACCAATCACAGTCCAACATGCAAATTAGGGTAACCTCCATTGGGTGGTTGGTGTAGAAGAACTCTTCCCCATGGTGCCTTTGGATCCTGCAGCCCTTGTTTTTAGGGGGTGGGTAGTTTTAACTGTTTTTAACATGTTTTTTAATTTTTATTGTGAACCGCCCTGAGTTGGCTTTGGCCGAGTGAGCGGTATATAAATGTGACAATTAAATTAAATTAAATTAAATTAAATTAAATTAGCTCTCTCCAACATTCTGTTTCCAGGCCTGGCTGTTAAACTGCCGTTTTTTATCCCATGGCACCATGGGAGTTGTAATTTCCATTCTTTTCCCCATTTTGTGGGGCCTAGGCCCCACTCTCGGCCCCTGGACCCTCACGGTGCTGATCTCGGGGACAAAAGGTAGGTGTGTGTGGAGCATTATGGTAAAGGCTCCAGGGGTGTAGGTACGCATTCCGCACACGCACAGCCACACCCCTTCCTTATAGGTATAAACACCTGCATGCATTTAACGTGGCAGGCCTGACTACGCCCCCCCCCCAACAGCTGAGCGGGCCTGACCACACCCCGGGAGTGGAAGTGGGCACATTTTCAACAGCCATAAATGTGCCTACTTCCACATTTACAACAGCCGAGGGCGCATTTGCACATGCACATTTTATGGCTGACGTAAACGCATCCATTTCCACTTCCGGGAGCAGGTATGGAGGTGACGGACTGGATGAAAGGGTGCCGCAGGCTGTAGGTTGGGAACCCCTGAACTAAATCATATAATCTCTAAATATTCAGATGGAATCTTGGCACAGAATTATGAGTGAGTCCCGAATACAAGGCTCATGCTCTGTATGAATTTGAAATACAGAACCCCGTATAACGAAAAATGCTCCATTCCACGGAGCTCTTCGTTATGCATTTTTTTCACTATGCGGATCAAATGGGCGATACCCCACATAACGGGGGGGGGGAATGTTCATTATACGGAGTTTTCGTTAAGCAGGGTATACCCTGGTTAACAAAAAACCTGTATAACGGAAAACATTTTCGTTATGCAGGGTATCGCGCTGAACACACGAATGCTTCATTGTATGAATTTTTGTTATACGAGGCAATCGTTATGCAGGGTTCCACTGTATATCTGAAAGGAACCTGAAGCAGCTAGAGGGCTCAGAACTACCACATCTCAAAATAAAAATGGTTTCAAATGTGCAATTTAAATTGGTTTCTCCTTCAAATCAGTATATAAAGCCACTGTAAAACTTTAAACTGGCTCAGACTGCATATTCAATTTTTCTTCTACACAGCTATCTTGCTTCGAAGAACACTGATACTGTTCATCCTTTTCAATGTAGCATGAAAGCAGCACAACCTGGATACATGTCTACTCAAGTCTAAATCCCACTGAGAATAAGGGGACCTGCTCCCATGTCTTTTTCTTCTAAATCTAAACTCATCAACTAGAGAGTAGAACATGCTAACCACTGTAGGATTTACTTCTGAGAAAACATTCATAGAAGGATTCTCCCTGAGGTACAATGAGGGTGCTTATTTCCTCTCTTCACTCAACTATGAAACTTTTCTATAAAACCACCACCATACCAACATCAAATTGAGTGTGCATGTCTATCAGATATATTAGCAAACAAGACCTGAATGTGAAGCATCAAAGGGTTAACTAGAGCTTGCTCTTTATAAAATAAACCTCCTGCAAACAGATTGGCTTGCTCGACTCTTTAAAATTTGATTGCTAGATAATACTACATGGCCTTACCACCTTAGTAGGTAATTCAAGGTGGATAAAGGCAGAAAAATAAATAAATAAATAAATAAATATGGAAGTAGGGCAATAAACTGCTGAGTAGTTCAACAATCTGAAAATCCTCATTAGCTGGTGTGTGTGTTGGGGGGGGGGAGGTTATATGGGCATGTTAAAGGCAGCACATTCATTCCAGATGATACCCAGGGGAGCAGGCCTTTAATGCTCTGAATAGTTCCCTATCAGCATTTTGGTTGGTCAGTAAAATGAATTCTAGAGTTAAAGTTTCTTGGGGCAGGGGCCTGTCAACTTCTAAAGAAACTTGCAGACCATAAGCATGGTATATGTAAGCAATCAATTCCAAATGTGATTATTTTACTCAGCTTCAGAAATGAAGTTACCTTGGTTTAAAATTATTAGAGGTGTTTAGGACTGATAACATACAGTGTGACCTCAGGCGGACCCAGGGAATGGGTATTGGTTGTTTCCATTCCCCAAACTGCCAGATCGTAACCTGCAACAGAAATCTTGTATGTCACAGAGCCTGAATAAGAGATGTGGTGGCTTAGTGGTTAAGAAGCTCACCTTGTTAACTGGAAGGTCGGCAAGTCGGCAGTTCAAGACCTAGGTACTGCATGACGGTTTGAGCGCCCGTCTTTGTCCCAGCTCCTGCCAACCTAGCAATTCGAAAGCAAGAAATTGCAAGTAAATAGGGACCACTTCGGTGGGAAAAGATCTTAGGGACATGAAAGGAGCCTCATTCGTGCGTCCTCTGAGCAGAGTTTCTCCAGCAAAAAAATCCTTTCAACCCAGAATAATTTCTGACGTGAAATTATTATTACAGAGTCTGAATGACATGCCGGGCTCAGAGTAGGTTGCAATAGACATCCCTTTTTCATGATTAGCATACCATTCACGGTTAAAGAATCTTCATTTTCCAGGGAGAGAAAGCCACTGGCTGGTAACTAACTGAGAAGAATAGCTACTAAAGCTCCTTGATGAATTCTTGTTGAATGGTGTAACCCAGCCACTGACTTCCACTGCTTGCTTTGTAGCCAGCACTCTCAAACAGCCCAATTGCTGCTCTGGTGACCACTGAGACACGGGCTACCAAGAATGTGAAGCCCTCTTCACGAGCCTGATTCTCTAGGAAACTGAGGAGGTGACGGCCCACACCAGAGCGACGGTACCATCGGTTGACAGCCAGACGCTTAAGCTCAGCCGTGTGTGATTCCCCGCTCCTGGGCTCCAAAGCTACACAGCCACACACGTCATCCTCATCATACACAGCCACCCAGATACCACGCTGGCCGACACCGTAATATGCATACAGATGCTTCAGATCTGGCGAGCGCCACAGCAGAAGTTTGAGAGCCACTACAGTGAGCACCACTGGCAACGCAAGCGCCACCACGAAAGAGTTCAGGAAGAAACGGAGGCCACTGCTGACCACCGCCATCAGCAGCAACGCCAGGGGTCGTGTCAAGACATACAATATCAAGCGGTTCTCTGTATCCTTGAATCCATCCTGGAGGAAAAGAAATAGGAAGGTATATGAAATAAAAGTTTTTGTTCAGTGAGATGCATCCCATACATTGAGCCCACAGAAGAGGAAAAACAATGCGCAGGAAGCCACTGGGGTACAGGTTCTATCTTCTCTAGCCAACACAGCCAATGAAGAGGGATTCTATTAGTTGCAGACCAATATCTGGAGGATGGGACTGCAGTGGCTTAGTGGTTAGGATGCTGAACTTGACGACTGGAAGGTCAGCAGATCAGCAGTTCGAGACCTGAGTACTGCACGACGAAGTGAACTCCTATTGTCTGTCCCAGCTCCTGCCAACCTTGCAGTTTGAAAACAAGAAATTGCAAGTACTGTAGATAAATAGGGACCACTTTGGTTGGAAGGTAAACAGCATTCCATGCACTCCAGTGTCTAGCCATGCCTGCCATATGTCCACGGAAACACCTGCAAACGCAAATAGCACTGGCTCTTTGGCTGTAAACAGAGATGAGCAGTGAACTCTAGACTGGCTTAAGAGCAAGGGCAACCTTTACCTTTAATATCTGGAGGGCAACACATTACCAACAAATGCCATAGGAAGTTCTAGAAAGAAAAGGAAAATACAACAACAAAAATCCTTCTCCAGTATTTTTCACCTTCAGAAGGTCCAAGACTATTGGTGCTTCGTCCTCTCTCATTTCTCGGATGGCCAGTTGCTCAGGTTCCACGGTAGGCATACTGGTAAGGGGGTGAAAACAGCACCTGAAAAGAAAGGAAATCTCAGTGCAGTTGATTTAGTATAGGACAAATGGATTAGACCAAGTAGCAGACAGTATTTTTTTTTTGTGATGCAGTGATATTGGTTCCAATGGGCCACACTGTCTAAAGAGCATAGGAGCTGCATGCAGTTCAACAGCATCCTGTGGAGCGAAAGGTTGAGCACCAATGTTGTAAAAGTAGTGAGTAGGATTATTCACCTACTGAAAGGCTCAAGATGTAGGAGAGGAACAACAGACAATCGAAAAATAAGGAAAGATCCAAGTGCTGCATAATAGTGAGCACTCATCATCTCCCTGCCAACCTAGCGGTTCAAAAGCAAGAAATTGCAAGTAGATAAATAAGTACAGTAATACCTCATACAAAGTCCGCTTCATACAACATCAAATTCATACAACATCGCCTAATTTCTTGAAAAAGTTACCTCATACAAAGTTGCTCGACTTTGTATGAGGCAGTCAGTTTTTCCCAGGTTGCATTGAGCCTGGGCAGTATAAAAGACAGGACACATCCGTGCATTGCTCTTGTGGGTTTTGCACAAGGCAAAGAGTGTTTAGGAGTGGTTTGGAGCGTGATTTTGGATTTTTTTGAATTTTTCTTCAGAATTTTTAGAAGCATTACTGGGATTTTTGCAGCATTCTTCAGGTTCTTGGACAATCAGGGTTGTTTGACATGTTTTTGTAATGTATTTAGCCTTTGGACAATGTTTTCTTAAAGTTCTGTCAGTTTCCTGTCTGTTTCCTTGACTTTGCCCTGAAGTCTGTGCTGTTACAGTACAATGTATCTCTAGAATTTTGCATGCCTCATACAAAGTCCAAATCCGTATAAAGTCCAAACTTGTGGAGCCAAGTTTGGACGTTGTATGAGGTATCACTGTACTACCTCGGCAAGAAAGGTAAGTGTTCCATACACTCCGGCAACTAATCATGTCTACTACATGACCACGGAAACATCGCAGACACAAACAGTGCTGGCTCTTTAGCTGTAAACAGAGATGAGGACCGCCCCCTAGAGTCGGATATGACTGGCTTTTGAGCACAAGCGACCTTTACCTTTATACTGTAAGTTATGACAGTTAATTGCAGGGCAAGCATTCTCAGTGGCAAATTTATTAAAGAGCTTTAGTCTCGCCTATCTTCTTTGGCCTCAGTTTCCCCAATTGTTTAAAGGCAAAGCAATCACACCTATATACCACCCCATAGCGCTTAGTGCACTCTGGGCGGTCCACAAGTTAATTTGCATTTTGCCCATAACATGCTGGGTACTCATTTTACTGACCTTAGAAGGATGGAAGGCTGAGTCAACCTTGAACCATGGTCAGGATCGAACTTCCAACCTTTTGGTTGCACTGCATCAGTTTACATACTGCACCACCAGGAACCAATGGTCTCCTATATGAGCCTATGTCCTGTGGAGTGATAAACTAGCACTCAGGGAGACCTGGGTTCAAATCCCTGCTCAGCCACAGAAACTCATAGCAATGGTAAAACCATTCCTTATACAGTATATCTCATATACAGTACAGTACTTTGAAAACCCTATTAAGGTCGCCCCCGATCGTTTGCAATCTGACGTTTCATGTTAAAAATAAACGACTTAAGAAGTGCCGGGGGGGGGGCGTTCTTTTTTTAAAAAAATCATGTGTATTAATTGAATGGTGGCCATTTTACCAGCTGCTTATTCCATGCCAGGGCTAACCCACCTTTTTTTTGCAAACCCTATTTAATGTGCATGATGTGCTGTGCATAAGCAGCAGAGCAGCAGCCAACGTAAATTTTTTTAAAGTCCTTCTGCTCCGAATGCTGCGTTGATTTTAAGCCAAGTCGACTCCAGCCTGTAATAAAGAGACCTGGAGCTGCCAAAATATTGGAACCACACCCCTCCACAAAAATAGAAACGCCCAAGTTAGTACGGAACCCTTCTCGCACTTCTCCCCCCCCCCCGACAGTGGACTCACCCAGCCTGCAGAACGTAGCTGCCTGCAGCCCCGCTCCACTGGACAGCATGGAATTCCCCCGGGTCCTGCAGAACACCCCCCACGCTAGACCTTCTCTCCGGAGACCGCCTTATTCAAGCCCCCATCCCTTTTGCAGCCCGTCTCTCACCTGCTGTGCGCATGCGCTAGTTATCTCGCTTAGTCGCCCCCTTCTCTCCGCACGCAGCCCTTAGCAACTGTTGCTAAGGGGTGAAATCAGGCCTCCAGAGCTATTCGGAGCCTACTGTAGAGTAGTCCTCCTCAGTCCTCTTTTACCATGGTTAACTGAACAAGGGGAGTAAGTGGGCAGTGCACTTACTCATACGTATTGCTTAGGAAACAACTGCCTTCACAATTCTGTATAGTCTTTGAGTCGTGTGTTTTATGAATTTTCTGAGGCAGGAATTGAACACTGAAACTTAACAGGAGGGGGGAATCTATACCTGTTTAAAAACTGTTAAAAGCAAAAGAGTTGCTGCTTGCTTATAATCCCCCAAGAGCCTTGTCTTTCAGCTTTAGTAAGTGTGGTAGGGTAGGAGCCTGAGTCTGATGCTTAACATGTTACTTCTTGCATCCTGGGATAAAGTTGGCTGTACATATAAATGAGCAATGGATTTCTAAAGTGAGGAACATTGGTGTCGGGTTGCTTTTTTATTATTATGAAATACGGGAGTTCATACTCAAAGACAGAAATATGTTTGAGCATGCACTGTGTCATCACCATCCCAAAAAAACCCTAAAAAATACTGTCACACATTGGAATAGTAGATGAGGCAATGAGTGCCCCCCCACACACACACACACACACATAAATTTGACATTCATCCAACTCAGCATTTTAAAAAAATAATAAGCACTGCAAATAGTTGAGTTGTCAACTCAAAATGTTTCATAACCTGAGAAGAGATCTTGAACTATTATGCTGTATATCATCTCTGAGGATTACCTGGATTACTTTGTTCAACTTTGTATTTCTTGCTCCTGGCAAAATTTAAGAGAGCAGTACCATGGAGAAATGTATAAGAAGCCAATCTATAACAAAAGAAACATCAAAGGAAAGGTTGGAGACTGAAATAGGGAGCCTTTAGTACTCTGTAAACAAGGGGTGGCCAAACTGCGGCCCATGGACCAGATCCAGCCCCAGATGCCAATTCATCCGGCCCACACCACCCGCGCCGCTCCCGGAAGAAAGTTTCTCTAGCCCAGTGATTCCCAAACTGTTCCACAGAACACTGGTAGACTTTAATTCCAAGAAGCCTAACTCAGTACATTGGCTGATCAGTGCTTTATGGAATTAACTTAGGCTTCTGGGAATTGAAGTCAAGAAACCAAAGTTTGGGAAACTCTGCTCTAGCCCTAGTCTGGGAGATATCAGATTCACAAATCATATCAATAGATGGGAAGCTGTTCTTGAGACCTGCGCATAGTAGTCATGAATGTTTATTCTGGAAGTTTACGTTGTAGATATACAAATCTGTTCGAGTTGGACTTGCTTTTAGTAAATGGGTGGTGTCTGAAATAAGCATGAAGTACCACTATATGTTGCACTGTCAGTTTATGCAGGCACACCAAAGTTTAATTTGCTTGATACCTCTACTGAGAGAACATCCCAGAATATGACCTGAGGAAATCTGAAATGTATCATACTATGGAATAACCATATGGAAGAGGTTTCTTGGAAGAAATTTTGAAAACCACTGCGTGGATAGGCGGCAGCTTGGAAATGTGAATAATATGTTAATTAGAAATTTTCAATATTGGTGGAGGGGGGGGGTATAATCCAGCAGTTTTTATGCCCTTCCCCCACTTATTAGTCTTTTTGTGAATATCTTCCAATAGTTGGAGCTCCTGTTGCCATCCTTGTTGAGACATCTAATACAGTATGTGCAAGATCTACAAATCTTCAGATGACTTGCAATAGAGAAATAATAGGATGTTATTATGTGCCAGTTTACAACTTACAGTGACCCTGTGAATTAATGACTTCCAAAAGGCCTTCTGATCAGTACCCTGTTCAAATCAAGGTCATTTGTTCCCTTTATTAACATTCATCTGTTGTCAGAGCTTTCTTTTTTCCTACTGCCTTTCACTTACTTTAATACTGTTGGTTTTTCCAATGAGTGTTTTTCCAGTTTCTCGTGGTATGTTTTGAAAACTACTGTAATGGTTTTTTAAAAAATCACAAAATTATATTAAAATATTTCTCACATCTGACTTTGCACAAATTGCTTATATCAGCCACAGTATTTACTTACAAATATTATTACTTGACTGTCTTCACCTGCCATTTATACAGCTCAAATGTTCAGTCCCAGAGTTTTGTGTTAACAGCACACCTTCCTGCAACAAGAGTTCATCATGGAGTGTTAGTAGCTATGCTTGTCACTGTGCAACTGATAACCAGTTCAGTCCTGAGTTCCTATTCTCTGTTTGGACCTTAGGGAAATTGCTGTTCCTGAATGGTTCTCTGTATGCTTTGCCTGCAGAATGTGGGGCGAGTTGTCCCATGCTGTTACTGAAAGTCCTACTGTCTCTGAGACCTACATTGAGGAGAGGTGTGTGTAAGAGAAGAGTCCAAATTTCATATACAGAAGGAAGAGACAAAACTACCATATTGCACTATGTCTGATCCCCAATATATTTTGCAACAAATCCAATTTGAAATCCTGGCAAGATACTATACTTCAGCAGATATTACTAAACTAGAATGACCAATACTAATGCAGTATCCTATGCTCTGTTCTACTCATTGGGAATGGGAATCATCTTGCCGGAAACAAAACCCATTAGGAACATTCAGTACTTAGGTACTGCCTAGGCCTAGGCCTGGAGAACTGATGAGAGGAAAGATGCTGCATGTGTTACAGAGATGTGCCTATGAAAGAATAGAACTACAAGAAAGTAGGCAAAGTAGTCTTTTATTTTCCTTTTTAGCCAGAAAAGTCTGCAGCCTACTTGTTTTTTAGCACCAGGAAATTGGGTCTACTTCAGAAGAAATTCTGCACAGAATATGGGAGGGGTTGTAATAGGGAAGAGGAGGAAACAGCTGGAAAAGACAGTTTTGCTGGAAGATATTGGCTGTGGTTGCTTATAATTTGCCTCCTAAATCATCCAGAATAAACGGAAGACTCCAAAATTAAACTTCCCAAAAATTTTACTACACAAAAAGAGCACACATTGCTCCACGGCACTCTGGTCCAATTTTGTAACCTAAAAGGGAAAAGGAAAGAAACCAAACATCTGAACACTATCCAATCAATCACATTTCCTATCTTATGTGCTGAGAAAAGGCAGACATAAATTACCTTGTGGACCTAGAAAGTGCTCTAAGCACTATGGGGCAATATATAAGCATGATTGCTATTGCTGTCCTGGCTGTCATGCATAATCTTTTACCCATCATGCTGTGAAAACCTGGATCTTCCATAAATATTTCAAACTGGAAAATATTTCAAACTCTGCAGGAAGGCATGGGTGGATCTCGGACAGAGTAAAGAATAGAACTGGCTACTTTTTTCTTTGATCCAAAACAGGCATACATGTCCTCAGAGAGGCATGGTGGAGCATCATTGTAGCTCCAGGGACAGGAATAGCAAAATCTCGCATGCACTGAGTATAATTGGGAGGGAGCTTTTACAATCTATTATGATTGTGCTTTGCCACTAAACTATTGGTAAAGTTCTTTTTCCCCACCTCTGGCTTGTTTCTCCTCTCCTGTTTGTTTGCTTCTGTCTCCATTGTTTTTTCTTTGTTGATTCCAAGCTCCATACAGAAGGATGCATCTCCCACATGGTGGAGACTCCAATCTTTTTTTCAATTTTTTCCTTCTAATTGTAATTAAATTTTTAACTGTAAGTAAAGATACCTTTTTCCTACTTAAGTGCTTCTAGTGATTTTTTTTTAGTATACAGTGAGCTAATAACTATAAAATGAATTAGGTCTGAGACTTAGGCTATTCTCCCAGTTTCCTCTGATACTGCTATTTTTGCCTTTTACTTCATACAAACTCTATAAAGGAAGAACCAAATTTCCCCAAACAGGTTATGGGTCCAAACAGACAGAGTGGCTTGACTCAAGAGAGATAGGGAGAAAGTGTAAAAAAACCTGGTTAGCTAATTGCTGGAATTGTTTTCCTCCACCCACCTCCCAATTAAACAAAATTCTAGCTGAAAAGAAAAGTTGTTGTTTATTCATTTTAAACTCCCCTTCTGCAATCAGTAACCAAACTCAGTCAGAAACACAGGAGGGGATTTTGATCAATGAAAAAGTAGTTCTGAAAAACTTTTAAAATTTGCTTCTGCTAATTTTTTCAGTGGAAAATTAGACTGAAATTTAATTTAAGGACTCTACAAGTCCATGACTGTACTGAAAATGATGAATCAGAAAGAGATGCACAAGCCAGAATAATTTGATAAACAAATGTTTCTGTAAAGAAGGCACTGATCTGTGAAAGCTTATCAGACCAGCAAATGATGTATATAAATGAATATGAAACTGCCAAAGGCTAGATACTTGAGAGAAATCTTACGGCTTTATCATTTTACATCACAAGCAATTTGGATCTGTGTGTTTGTGAGATTAAGGCTTAATTTTAAGAAAGGTTGAAAAAATATAACTGATTTACTAATTTAAGCCTGAATAGATTTAACTTAAACGATAAACAAAAAGGTGGATTACCTTTCAACAACACTAGCTGAAAATTTTGATGCCTTTATATCTCTTCTGAATTGTAATTACCTTTCATAACACACACAAGCTTCCTGGAAGAATAAGATATTTTGCACAGGAGTGTTGCACATACTCTTTAGTGGAAGAGAATGGTTGAAAGAAATCTGAGATCTCTTTTGGAGATGATAAAATGCATGCCTGCAGATGCAGAGCTGCCCTGCAAACTTTGGGGGCAATACAAATAACGACTACAACATATCACCAGAACAGGTTGCAACCCAAAAGCAAACATTATTTTGAAATATGTTGCAGTAGCGTACCACATTATATTTCGGAAGCCTGGCATATGCCTACATATACATAAACTTGATTCTAGAACAGAACAGACTATTTTCCTCAATTGTATCCAGTGGCAGCAAAAGCTGTGAAGTAATGAACAGATGAAGTCAGCATAATACATGTAGCTCATTTTAATGAACAAAGGAGAGCTGAGAAGAACTGTGTTAAGATACCTCTGCAGGGCAAGACCACCATGTTGAATCCCTCATAGGCACAGCACTGTTTATGTCTTCATAACCTGAGTCAAGCAAAAAGCAGGAAAATTGTGAAACATGTGATGAGGATATTACAGTGGTACCCCCACAACAAACGCATCGCATAGCAAAAAATTTGTATAACGAAGCATTCATTATGCAAGGGCTATACCCCGCCTAACGAAAAAATGTTCGTTATGCGGGGGGGGGGGGATTGGTAACCGAGGTATACCCGCTCAATGGGAACCCCGGTTAATGAACTTTTTTCCCCGTTATGCGGGGTATCTCCCATAGGGAACCACATAATGGAAAAAACCGCATAGCAAAGAGCTCCATGAAACGGAGTTTTTCCATTATGCAGGGTTCTACTATATATCGAGAGAAGGTGACAGAGATGTCAAGGTTGTTAACTGGAATAAGCATGGATGCCACAACATGCTACAGAGCCAGCCATGAGACACTCATCATGACCTAAAAAAAGGTGTGCCACCTCCTCGCCTCACCTACCTCATAAAGTCATTGCTAATGAATGAGCCAGCAACTTGGGAGGAAATTGAACCGATGCCACCAGCTGAAGACCTCAGTTGGAGAAAAGCTGCAAGAGAAAGAGGTAGAAGCACTTCATGAATGAGATGTGGATTCTGGCCAAACTACCACCAACCAAACAAGCCCTTGGATGCAACTGGGTCATTAAGGTGAAACAACGTGCGGTTGAAAAGGCAGTAGATAGCTCATATTTGTTGAACCAGCAACAACAAAAAATATTGAACATATGGAGACACTAGGCCTCCAAGATATCCATACTGTTATAACACGCATGACAACAGACTTTCTGGAAGACAAAGAAAAGAATGAACCTCTGCCAAACAATAGCAGGTATAGATATGCTATAGGAAAGCTTTTGATCCTAATTATTACTAAGCTGGACATAGCTTCTGCTTCAGAAAAACTGAGCAGAAGTCAGTTTACCAACACAGGGTAATTGGATAGTGATCAAAAGAGTGGGTAGATACTTGAAAGGAAACTAACACTGGCTGCCAGCAAAAACCAAAAGCTTATAGGGTACACAAATGCAGACTGGAGTAGTCATAAACAAGGTTTTACACAGAATCAGTTTATTGTCATAGCAGAAGCACGAAACCTGCTATGGCTGCTACAGGACTTTAAATTGATTAAGAGACGCCAATCCAGGTGATAGAAGACAACCAGAGCTGAATCAGTCACAGAGTGTGAGAATCAATGCACATACCATATTGGTATGTGATACAGTACTACCTAGTGCAGTGATGGTGAACCTTGGCACTCCAGCTGTTCTTGGATGCACAGTAAACCCATTCGTGTGGGTTCACAGGGACTTGGGTTTCTGGGAATTGAAGTCCAAGAACAGCTGGAGTGCCAAGGTTCACCATAGTGGACCTAGTGCATGACCTGACCAAAAAGTAGACCATTCAGCTGATCTACTGTCTGACTGCAGACATGACAGCAGATATCCCGACAAAGCCTCAACCAAGAGATTGTTTTGAAAACCTGCAAAGCAGGATTGGATTTAAGGGGGTTTTCATGCAAGCTTGAGAGATGTTGGCATAGCAAAAATCTTGCATGCACTAACACAAGGTATATGTGTAACAGAGTTTTTACAATCTAATGTGATTGTGCATTGCCACTAACATATTGGTAGTTATTTTTCCCCATCTCTGGCTTGTTCCTCCCTTGTTCCCAGTTTGTTGGCTACTTTCTCCATTGTCCTTTTTCCTTTGTTGTTGATTCTAAACTCCATATGGCAGGTATGGAAGATTGTCTCTCCCCATGGTAGAGACTCCAACCTTATATCTGACAAAGTGGACTTGATCCACGAAAGCTCAAATTTAAATACAGGACTTAGTCTTTAAGGTGCCACATTTTCCGTCTTTGTTTTGTTTACTCTCTGATATGCTTACACAGACTAATAGGTCACGGTCAAGGTCGCCCTTGCTCAAAAGCCAATCGTATCCGACTCTAGGGTTCAGTGCTCATCTGTTTTATAGCCAAAGAGCCAGCCCTGTCAGTGCCTGCAGCCATTTCCATGGACATGTGGCAAGCATGACTAAACACCGGAGTGCACGGAACACGGTTTACTGTTTACACAATAAACTTCAAAAATCTCAACCTTTTCTATCTCTTCTGATTGTAACTAAAGATTTTAACTTTAAGATACCTTTTTCATGCTTAGATGCTTTCTAGAGTGATTTTATTATACAAAGGGCTAGTCAGTGTGAAAAGGAATTGAGACTTAGGCTAGCCCCGTGATGACGAACCTAGGCACTCCAGATGTTCTTGGACTTCAATTCTCAGAAGCCCAAGCACCCTGTGAATCCACACGAATGGGTTTACTGCGATTCATCCGGCCCGCGCTGCCCTTGTCACTCCCGGAAGAGGAAGTAAAACGCGCCCATGCGGTTAAGGCTCTTCTGGGTTAACCCTTCCTCCATACGGGCACGTTTTGCTTCCGCTTCCGGGAGCAACGAGGACAGCATGGGCTGGATGAATTGCAGTAAACCCATTCGTGTGGATTCACAGGGTGCTTGGGCTTCTGGGAATTGAAGTTCAAGAACATCTGAAGTGCCAAGGTTCGCCATCACGAGGCTAGTCTCTCACATTTTTTCTGTAGCTGCTGTTATTTTGCAACTTATCTCATACTCTACTATGTAAAGGTAGAACCAAAATTCCCCAACATGTTGCTGGGTTTTGCAGAGGTTGCACCGTTTGAGAGTTGCTCTTGTTTTCAGAGTCAGGCTGAGTACACTCTGGGCTGCTTACCTGCAGCGTGGGCACACTCTCCAACACCTGGAGGGTCTGTTCTCCTTGGGCACTGCGGATGATCAGTAGGTTTTGCCCAGTCCCTGAGCTACATTCAGGACCTTGAAGCTGGAGGCTAGGCAGCTCCTGCACTGTCTGAATATTCTCCACATCCTGCACACATAGTCGGGTCTGCTCACCCCCAGCCCCTCTCAACACTAAGACATTTTGAACCCCTTCCTCTGTTTGCAGAGTCTCAAAGTGCATGTCCTGTACCCCTTCAAAGCTGTCCACTTCACCCCCTGGTCCCAGTTCTTCTTCCCCTGGTGAATTCTGGACTACAATTAAGTTCTGGCTTTCCTCTTCCATGTTGGAGCCCTGAAGGTCCACCTCAGAAAGGTCATGGGAGCTGGTGAGAGTAGTCCCCACCTCACTCATTTCCTGAGGTGAGTCCACATTCTGAAGCTGGACACTAGCCATCTCCTCTGAAGGCTGAATCGACTGCCTTTCCTGGGAAGACATCAAGCCCTGGATCTGAATGGTGGTGCCATCTAACTGTTGGGAATGTGAAAGGGCCTGGATTTCAACACTGGCCATGGGCTGATTTGAAGGGGGCAGGTTCTGTGCCTGCAAAGAGCTGGACTGTTGGGGAGATGGCAAGGTCTGGAACTGAAGGGGACCTAAATGTTGGGAAGGCTGGATGGCTTGGAGCTGGATGGTCCTTGCCTGTTGGGAAGACGGCACCGCTTGGATTTGGACAGTGTTCACCTTTGGGGGAGACTGAACATTCTGAAATTGCATCGTAGCAATTGTAGGGCAGGTTGGCAGGCTTTGGATCTGTACTGTGCCTGAGGGCTGAGAGGTAGGCAAATTCTGGATCTGGAGAATGCTTTGGGGAAGGGACAGGCTTTGGATCTGTACAAGGCCAGTCTGCTGAGAATGGGGGAGGGCCTGGATTTGAACTGTGCCTGTCTGCTGTGGGGCAGGCAGGGCTTGGATTTGCAGAGTGCCACCTTGTTGGGGAGCAGGAAGACTTTGGAGTGGTTGGGACTGGGGCACAGGTTGAATCTGGATTGTTCCTGATGATGGAGTGGCTGGCACAGGTTGAATCTGTACCATGCCTGTCTGCTGCTCTGGCAGGCCCTGAAGGAAAATAACATTCTGCCCACCAGTCTGCAATCCTGATGTCCTCTGGATCGGCACATGTGGGAGGGACTGCGTGTGAGACCCATTAGGAGCAAGCATGAGAATTATATTCTGGCTGCTGGAAACTGGTGGTGGTGGTGGCGGTTGTATGGGCTTCTTGCCCTTACTGTTACAGATTGGAATTGCTTTGGCTGGGGTGGTGGGAGCAACTGGTAAAAGAGTGAAGTTTGTTGGAGTCATGGGTGTTGTGGATATCACCTGGGAACTGGGGAGCAGGATGAGTTTGGTGGGTGAACTTTGGGGAGGGGGAGGGGGTGGCTGCGGCTGCGGCTGCTGTACACTCGGGATTAGCTGCAAACCCTGTGTTGTCTGTACCAACAAGAAAGTCTGGGTGTTGGAAGAAACAGCTGGAGCTGGGCTGCCGCTTAACTCCACATTCACAGTGGCCTGCATGTTGGGCATGATTTGCACCTCCTGAGTAGCCGTGGGTGAAGCAGGAGCTGGGCGACTGGCTGCCTCAGCAGTATTGTGGGTACGCAAGTGGCGCTGTAAGTAAGAAGCCATGACAAATGCCTTGGAGCAAACAGGGCACTGGAAGGGGCGCTCCCGCGAATGAGTGCGTCTGTGCAGTGCCAGGTTGGAGGAGTGAGTGAAGGCCTTGCCACAATCCCGGCAACAGTAAGGTCTTTCGCCAGTGTGAACCCGCTGATGCTGCCGCAGGTTGGATGTCTGGGTGAAGGCTTTGCCACAGGTTGGGCAGGCAAACGGGCGCTCTCCCGTGTGCAGCTGCTGGTGCCGCCGAAGGCATGATGTGTTCTTAAAGGCTTTCCCGCATTCTTGGCAGGCATAGGGGCGCTCACCAGTGTGCTGGCGTAAGTGGTATTGGTAATGAGAGGCCCACTTAAACGCCATCCCGCAGGTGGGGCATGTGAAGGCACGCAGACCCGTGTGTACCCGCTGATGGATACGCAGCAGTGAAGAGCGTTTGAAGGCCTTCCCACATTCACTGCAAGCATAAGGACGCTCCCCTGTGTGGTCGCGCAGGTGATACCGCAGCCCTGACGAACCCTTGAAGGATTTCCCACATTCTCCGCATACATAAGGTCGCTCAGGGGGTGGGGGTGGAGGCGGAGGAGTTGTCACAGTGGCTGTGGGCAATGGCTCAGCTTGGGCTGGGCAGGTCACTTCAGCTTCCTCCAACCGTTGTTCAGCTTGAGGATGTGAGCGCTGGTGGCCCAAGAGGCTGGCCAGTGCTGGGAAAGAGCGTTCACACACCATGCAAGTGTAGGTCCGATCGGACGAATGCTGACTCTGCTGGTGCCGCGTCAGACCTGCTGTGCTCTTAAAGGTCTTACTGCACACAGAGCAAGTTAGGGAGGAAGTGGTGAGAGCTACTGATGCTACTTCTTCCTGTGCTGAGGGTGTGGGTGGTGGCAGAGGATCTGCTGGGGCCAACTGGGATTCCTGGTGGCTCAGCAGCTGCTCCTCCAGAGGGAAAGTAAGCTGGCAGACGCTACGTCGATACATCATTTCTACTGTTGTGGTGGGTTCCTCCAGGAAGAGCTGTGCCGGCGGTGCAACATCAGCATGAGTCTCCAGATGGCGCTGAAGATAGCTATCAGATGCAAAGGCCTTTCCACAGATTACGCAGGTGTGGGCAGGGCGGGCAGCATGTGATGATCGGCAGTGTAGTGCCAGGTTAGAAGAGTGGGTGAAGGCCTTCCCACAGTCCTGGCACCGGTAGGGCCTCTCACCCGTGTGCACCCGTTGATGTTGCCTCAGGTTGGTAGACTGAGTGAAGGCCTTGCCACAAATAGGGCAGACATACGGACGCTCGCCTGTATGTGTGTGTCGGTGCCGCCGCAGGCTAGAGGAGTTTTTGAAAGCCTTGTCACATGCCGGGCAGGGGTAAGGGCGCTCACCAGTGTGTTGCCGTAAGTGATACTGGTAATGAGAAGACCATTTGAAAGCCAAGCCACACTGAGCACACTTGAACGCACGCAGGCCAGTGTGCACACTTTGGTGGATCTGAAGCAAAGACGAGCGTTTGAACGCCTTGCCGCATTCCCCACACTTGTAAGGCCTCTCACCTGTGTGCCCACGCTGGTGATAAAGCAAGGCTGAGGACCCTTTGAATGCCTTGGGGCACTCAGAGCACTTGTAAGGACGCTCGCCTGTGTGGGTTCGCTGGTGATGGATGAGGCGTGATGACCACTTAAACACCTTGCCACATTCCAGGCATTCATACTGGTGGTCACCACCACTGCCTCCAGGGCCGCTGCCCGATGGGGCCACTACTGGCACTGTTGCAGCCTGCATCTCTAGCTGTTGAGCTCCCACCATTGTAATGAGATTTCAACCTGCTGGGAACAGACAAGAAAGTGTACATCATTCTCATAAACATTAAAGCTCTTAGCCTTTCACTAAGGTAAAGTTAAACGTTTCCCTTGCTCGAAAGGCAGTCGTATCCAACTATAGGGTTCAGTGCTCATCTCGGTTTCAAAGCTGAAGAGCCAGTGCTGTCTGCTTCTGCAGATGTTTCCATGGTCATGTGGCAGGCATGACTAGACACCGGAGTGCATGGAATGCTGTTACCTTCCCACCAAAGTGGTCCCTATTTATCTACTTGCAATTTCTTGCTTTCAAACTGCTAGGTTGGCAGGAGCTGGGACAAAGACGGGAGCTCATTCCATCCTGTGGTACTCAAAAATCAACCTGCTGACCTCCTGCCTTCCAGTCAGCATCTTAGCCACTTGAGCCACTGCAGTCCCCATTCTTCTCACTTATTTGGTTCGTTGGAAGTAACATGTGTACAGAGTAACTCTATCCCTTCATGTTCACATGAAGTGATAACTGAAATCTCCCATAGGATACAATGCACAGGATGCCCTTCAACAGGCACCAAGGAGGGCCTTATGTTGACATGAGAAAATGCTTTTGATGTGGCCCGATATTGGGCAGGTATCATCTAGTCCTTTCTAATTCCTTTTTATTTTAAAGTTAATTTTAGCTTTGCATGTCATTATATGCTGGTGGTGCCTCTGACACGAATTAAGAAACTAAAACTAACATTCATTTTTACATAGTCCAAGAGTTCCCCAGTGCATATACAGAGTTTGCAACTGAAATTTTTGGAATCTGTGCCTCAAGCATATCACAGTAAACAAAGCAAAAACGTCGTGACACTTTAAAGCAGGGATGCCCAAACTACAGCCCGGGGCTAGATCTGGCCCCCAACACCAAATCATCTGGCCCACGAAGCTCTTGTTGCTCCTGGAAGCGGAAGTAACGCGCCTCCGCCCCAACCCCGAGTGACTGTACAGGCGTGCTTTCCTTCCACTTCCAGGAGTGACGAGGGCTCCGTGGGCCAGATGAACTGGTGTCAGGGGCCAGATCTGGTCCTGGGGCCATAGTGACCGGCTCCCTGAACCCTGTGACCGACCCGCAGCCCGAAAAGTTTGGGCACCCCTGCTTTAAAGACTAACTGCCGTATTTTAATGTGAGCTTTCAAGTGGATCAAGTGCACTTCGTCAGGCATGAGAGTGAGAGACTTCATAGCATAATAAGAGAGTTTGCACGCAGCCGCCTTTCCCTGCTTTGTCTCTACCGCTATGCGCGAGTGAGTGCGGCTGGGAGTGGGAAATCTCCCCCAGGGAATAACTTCCGCGTTCCGCGCCTTTAGTTAAAGACGCTCAAGTGCCTAAGACGCTGACTGGGAGGTGGCGGAAGGTCAGCAGTTCGATTCCCGAGTACTGCAGGACGGAATGAGCTCCCGTCTTTGCCCCAGCTCCTGCCAACCTAGCAGTTCGAAAGCAAGACATTGCAAGTAGATAAATAGGGACCACTTTGGTGGGAAGGTAAACCGCGTTCCGTGTGCTCTGGTGTCTAGTCATGCCTGCCACATGACCACAGAAATGTCTGCAGCGGCAGACAGCGCTGGCTCTTCGGCTTTGAAACAGAGGCGAGCACTGCACCCTAGAGTCGGATACGACTGGTTTTCGAGCAAGGGAAACCTTTACCTTACCGCACTTCCGCCACACATCCGCTTTCGAGTCTATTCTATCGGAGGACACAAAAACGCCTCAACATGCCCCTTTAAATGTGGACCTTCCCCTTTAAAAGAGCTGAGTTACGCTGCCCCTCCCCCTCCGTTCGGCCAGGCGACGTCTTTTCTCTCTTCCCCCCTCCCTCCTCTTCTCTTTGCTTTCTTCTTTTCCTCCTCACCTGAGCGGTTTTTTTTTCCTGACCGCGCGCTTCGCCCCCACAGAGGGTTAAAGGGAGGGGTACGGCGGGGCTCCGGGGGGGGGGGAAAGGGAGGGGCCCCACTCCACCCGGTCGCCGGCGCGAGACACCCAACCTTTACCTCGCGCACACACTAAACCGCTTGCGACGCCACCAGGCGGCCTTGCCCCTGCGCGTGCCTGCCATTGGCCGCGCGGAGCATGCCGGGAGTTGTAGTTTTGCGTCGCAGCTTCCGTCTCGGCCCCCCCTTAGCGTACATGACCGCGGGGAGAGACTTTTGGAGAGGGAAGGAAAGGAGGAGGTTCTTGCGTCGTTGCTGCGTTGACGTCATTGCAGCTGGGCATGAGACAAAAGTGGCGTTTTTAGCGTCATTGAAAGGCCCTCGTCGCTCGTGGAAGTGGAAGTAAAATGCGCCCGTATGGGCCCATAACTGTCAACCATCCCGATTAGGCCGGGATTACCCCGTAATTTGACGCCGATTGATGTCATAACCCGCCCCGCGTTGCCAAAACCCCGTAAATTTGCAGCAGGGGAAATGCTTTCCACGCATGCGTGGAAGGGTTCTACACAAGTGTAAAACCCTTCCACGCATGCATGGAAAGCGACCTGCGCACAAGCGATCTGCGCAGGTCCCGTTTTTCCGGAGCTGCGGGTTGACAGGTATGCGTATGGGTACGTTTTACTTCCGCTTCCAGGAGCGACGAGGGCGGCATGGGCTGGATGAATCGAAGTAAACCCATTCGTGTGGATTCATGGGGGGCTGGGGCTTCTGGGAATTGAAGTCCAAGAACATCTGGAGTCCCAAGGTTCGCCATCACGGTCATAGGTGTTCCTTTGGAATCCTAAAATTAGTTATTTTTTGTAACATTAACATTAACACTAAAACTGCAAATGCAAAACGTGCAAATGTTTGTCTATATATTAACCGTTAATTAACTGATATTTTAAAAGTGGCTGATTATGGCAGGGATTCTCAACCTGCGACCTCTGGGCCAGATGCGGCCTGTGGCACAATTTCATGGGGGGTACCACCTCCACCACACCAGGAAGTGCCATGTGGTGGAGGAAGGGCAAAATGGCCATCCGGCCCCCAAAGCCATCTGGCCCCCAGCTTTAAAAGGTTGAGAACTCCTGATTTATGGGTTTTAAAACGACATGCTGTGGCACTGTTAAGACTAAAAAGTTTTATTTGGGTTGGCCTTTGGTAGCCACAGCTCTCTTGTTTTTGCTACAACAGGATAACAAATTAAACTAAAGGCCAAACCTGGTTGTACAATACAAATCCAGTGATATTTTAACAACAATTTTATCAGCAAAATGACTCCTTGAGCTGGGCATGACATATCTTACACACTTTTGTTGTTCAGTCGCACAGTCGAGTCCAACCCTTTGCAACCCCATGGACTACAGCATACCAGGCTCCTCTATCATCTGCCATCCTCCGGATTCTGCCCAGTCCAGATCTATACCCACTGCGTCAACCATCTCATCTTACACATACAGGGTGCCTAGCGTGTTTGGTGGTGGTATTCTGTCGTGAACAACAGGCGCACAGAATCTTGCTTTGAAATGTAGCAATTTGCTTCATTTATTTGCATATCTATTTTCAGTTCTTTCTCCTGTAAATGTTCATAGTCCTTGTGTGCAAGAGATTTTCATACATTGGTATTTGTGGATGAACGTAATATGCTGCCTTTGGACATGGAGATTGGACTGAAAAGCTTCTTGTCTCTTCTGATATATGGACTTTACGTTAATTCCAACCAAAAGGTTTCCTCTCTGATACAGCCTCCTGCTTATGCTACACTGAAGGAGGATTGTGGATAAAATAGCACTCTCAGTGCTTGTCTTCTTCCTGCGGAGCAGAGGAAAGAGGACCTGGATGACCTGTTTAGTTAATCTCACAGCTAAATAATATCTTGTGGACCAGCCTGAGCTTCTGGCGCACTGGACAGGGTCCAACATGTCACAACATTGAGGTGTGAGAGCAGATGCCCAGCATTGTTGACAAGAAATTACACAAGCACTTTTTTCTGTTACACAACTCTCCTCTGGCTGTTCCTCTGAATCACTAACCAAAGGGGCATCATATCAGTTGCAAATAACCCAGGAGAAAAAGGGATTTTGACCACTGACCTCTGGCTTAAGTGGAGTTGAAAGTTGGTTAGTTTAATAAATTTATATCCGTTTCTTTTCCAAGGAGGTGCAGGTGATGCACATGATTCTCTTCACTTTATTCTCAAAATAATCTTATGAGATCAAGTTGAAAGAGAGAGACTATGTATTCACTGCACTTCATGGTCAAGTGGGTATTTGTACTTAGTTCTTCCAGTTCTAATCCAACCACTCTACTACAGTGTTCTCAGACCGAAAACTTCATCTGCTTTCCCACCCCCCACCCCATGTTTATTTTGCTTGTGAATGGTAAAGGAGCAGATATCACAGACACTTATATATTCATAATAAAAGTCTATATCCATTGTTTCCCTTTGCACAGAGAAGACAGAGAGGGAGACAACTTGTGTGTGTGTGGTTTTGTGTTGCACTGGGTAACTCTTAAAGAAGACTCATACTTAGTATGCTCTAAGACTGAATGCTACAGTCTGAACTTACGGGCATTTGGAGTGGCTAATATCTTAATCTTAGAGAGACACATACATCTGCTCTGCAAAGGACTAGTTCTACATTTTTATTCTTATCCTCTGAGTTCTCAAAGCCCTTTGGTTTACAACAGAAGACTCAATCAAAACATGAACATATTAATGCATCTTTATTGTATCTTGACTTCCACCACAAGTAGATGCATGAGGTAAGTTCCACTCTTTGAGTCTCTGAAAAGAGAGGGGGAAACCTACTGATTTTTTAACTAACCAGACAAAGCACAAAGATGCTTCTTTTCCTCACATAGAGTTGTTGGACTGAAGTAGTAAACACAATGTAAGCTTTGGATAGGGCTGTACTGCAAGTCTGCTGTTTGTCAATTATGGCATTATCAAATTTTGTGTTACTTTTCAGCTACCCTACACCACTAGTGATTTACTGTAAAGCAGGGGTGGCCAACCTTTTCGTGCCCCCAGAACAGCTGAGCGGGCTGGACCACGCCCATGGAAGCGGGCACAATATGTGCCAACTTCTGCATTTATGTCAGCCACAGGCGCATTTGCGCATGCACAGGCGTGTTTTACGGCTGATGTAAGCATGCCCACTTCTACTTCCGGGTGCGGGGAAAATGGGATGGGCCAGTTGGAATGGTGTCATGGGCAGGGCCGGCCCACAGGCCGTAGGTTAGGAACCCCTACTGTAGAGGGAACGAGTTGTCTAGTGCGATTACACTGAATGTTTACTTGAGCTTCTTCCCTGTCTGAAAATTCAGTTTAACTTGTTGGCTTTAGCTTAGGAGAGAAGATGTGGTGAAGGATTGAAGGTCTTTGAAGAAGGACTGACAGATTCAGGGTTCTGTATGTAATTTATTGTGTGATGTTCTTGGACTGCCAACACCAGCCACACCCACACTGACCAAGACTATGGATGTAAATCAGAGGGAAGAAAACATTGCTGGAGTAGTTCCAGGGACAGAATTAGAAGTGTTTTATGAGCACAGAGTGTAGCAGTCAGTCCATTTCAGTTGAAGGAGGGATGAATAGAGAAATTGAATATCTGCCTGCACACATTTTCATTGCAAGCGGTAGAAGTTTCCATGCACACTTCCCGGAAACTTGGAGGAACTTGCAATGAATGACCAGTCTGACTCCACTTAGTCCTAACAATTTCAAGAGCAGTAGTGGTAAAATTAATCTGAGAAGGAGTAGAAGAGATGTTCTCAAGCATCTCCTGGGAGCTTTGTTTCTGAATATCACGGGGGGGGGGAATGTCCTTTGTGGTTATTTAATAGTGATATATTCTGAACTTATTGTGGGCTTTCTTCTCTGTATTATGGGATCATGAATTCAAGGGTTAAGGCTTGACATTCACAGAAGGTTCAGAATATGAGTGTTTCCCGAAATTCAGCAGTAATTATCTTGAGAAGTATTGTTAGGATCCCAGGCCTCTGGCTCACTAGGATACATGAGCTCAAATTCATGCTAAGCATGATAATCCTAAATGAAAAAGTGACAGCTAATGAGTGGTGGTTTTGTAAAATCTAGCATGTCCTCTGTAAAGCTCTTCATGTCAGCTGCAGAGCTGGCTGGTATAGACTAATTGCTGTTAAGACTACAGGTCAATGAATATTTAGATTAAGCTTTTGCACGCTTTGTACTTGGTATGCAGCAAAGTGTTACAAGCTTATAGGTGTGACAAATTAATTTAGAGCCCTTGCTGTGTCACCTCTGTGGTTGGACATGGCTCCCTATTGTGATGCTTTCCTTCCAAAAGACCTAGCAAGCATTATTACAAGGTTGACACTTTTCAGAAAGCCTTTTTAGTTGGTAGTATAAGTTACCACATTTTAAATTAAATTTGGCCTCAAGTGGCAGCAAAACTATGCAGGACTTTTTGAAATCAACTCAGGGTGGTGGTGGTGGTATCGACTTTATTTACTTTGCTTAGTTTTCAAATGACTTTTGCACCCTTGCCAGCTCCCATAATTCATTGCTAGGATTTTTTTTATGTGCCTCTTATTTAATATCCCCTCGGAAGGCTGCCAGTCAATAGATAGCCATGAATATGCCATGAATATGCTAAATGGCATCTGAAGGAAAAGCAGTGATCCTGACAGTTGGTGGGCTTGGAAGAAGAAGTAGAGGCTTTATTCACTTTCTCCTTCTCCCTCCCTCCCTCCCTCCCTCTCTCACTCACTCGCACGCACGCACACACACACAAACATTTCATGTGACCCACCACCATCTCCACCACACCAGGAAGTGACATGTGGTGGAGGAAGAGCAAAATGGCCGTCCAGCCCCCGACGCTGTCTGAGAGAGCGTGACCCGACCCCTGGCTTTAAAAGGTTGAGAACTCCTGTTTTAACCTATAAGAAACATTTCTGAAGAACAAGTTACAAACTGACATTTAGCAATATCATTTTCATAAATGCTAATTCTCTGATTCTATCCATTTTTCATGCTATGATAGGAGCCAAGAACAAAGTACAGTGGAACCTCATACAACAATCGCTCCGTATAGCAACGAAATCATATAACAATTAAGTTTTTTTGGGAAATGGCATCCCACATAATAATTTTCACTATGGAGTAAATCGTACAACAATTTTTCGATGGGAAAAAGCACTTAGCGAAAAAATCCATAGGGAAAATCACTATACGATGCATGCATCATATAGCAATTGTTTTGTACAACAATGAGCCCCGTAGAATGATTAAAATTGTTGTATGAGGTACCACTGTACTTAACTTTCACTGCCCAATTAAATGGTCTATACTTGGTGAAGGTGCTGAAAATTTAGTCCTCTGGCTCAGACATTGGGCTTGTGCAGAAGAAGTTTTAATCCTCCTTACAACCATATCCCTGACTATTTTCCTCTGCTTTCTTCCATAGATAGGGCTAGCAAAAAAAAAGGCACGAAAGATCTCTAGCTTTTCCAGTAACTTTTCTGCAAGTCTAGTGAAATGAAATGTTCTTATACTGTACTTGTGAAAGATCCTTAATCCAGTTCATACATTTGCCATTTGCCTTCCTGTGCTTTGGAGCACATGCATCAACTCATGTTCTTTCATTGCACAGCCTGAGCTCTATATACAGTGTTGGGCTCCAAAAAATTTTACTACCACACTGTGGGTGTGGTATGGTGGGCGTGGGCAAGAGAAAGCCCTGCGTTGCACCCGAATTAGGGCTACTTTATTTCAAAACTTGGATGGGCGGGGCCAGCCAGAATTTCTGCTACCAGTTCTGGCGAACTGGTGCGAACCTGCTGATGCCCACCACTGTCAATATACAGTACTGTATATTCAAAACTGTGTTTTATTTTTAAAACCCCATAAAATTCTGAAGTGAGGAAAGTAACCTGTACCGTATGAATCCTTTAAGAAAATTAGCATGTGCCCTGTTTCATAACCACCATGAATCAATTAGTAGGGAGTTATATTGAGCCTGCGAACCACAGAAGTGGTTCGAATTGCAGAACTGCAGAAGTGGAACATAAATGCAGTTGCTTATGTGGTTAAGACGCTGACTGGGAGGCAGAAGGTCAGCAGTTCAAAACCTGAGTACTGCATGACGGAATGAGCTCTCATCTCTGTCCCAGCTCCTGCCAACCTTGCAGTTCGAAAGCAAGAAATTGCAAGTAGATAAATAGGGATCACTTCGGTGGGAAGGTAAACAGTGTTCCGTGCACTCCGGTGTCTAGGCATGCCTGCCGCATGACCACGGAAACATCTGCAAATGCAGACAGCACTGGCTCTTTGGCCATAAACAGAGATGAGCACTGAACCTTAAAGTCGGATACGACTGGCTTTCAAGCAAGGGTGACCTTTACCTTTACTATACTGAGCCCTTGAACCACAGAAGTATTTTCCAGCACCTCTTTGGCGACAGTGGAAAAATAACTTTTCCTAGCTTTGATTTTCTTTCTGCACTGTTTCAGATTTTTGAGACTCATGTGAGCTTGAAATCTTGAGCTCAAATGGCTTAAACTCAGTTGACCATGTTGTTCTGCCAAAATCATCTGGTTCAGTAACCAGTACTAAGCTATAGTTATGCAGATTTGTCACAGAAGGGCAGAAGTTCACATATTTCTGAACATAATTCTCCTAAGGAGCTCCTTTTCTTAAGAGAAGGAAGAAAAAGGTAGAGGCAGCAATAGTAGAAGATAGTGTATTTTTCTCCCACCCACCTGCTGTGCCTATCTTCATCAGAGGATTATATTTAGGATTATATTTAGGAGGTGTGTGAGAGAATACAAGAGCCCTGGCCCAACCGAATGCTTGTTCATCTTTTCCAGTTGCAGCGCCTCTTTAATATCTATCTGTCTTGTAGCGTACGGGGGTGGAATCTAGGCACAATTCAACATGTCCGAAAGCCCTTCAGAGCATGAACCAAATGTGTCTCCTCGTGTTGTGTCCTAATAGTGTAACCTTCTACATGTGATATCAATGTATCTGAACCAATGTAACCTTGCCGATGAGTAACAATGTAACCTTCAGCTGTATCACATAAACCCTGTAATAGGACGCGAGCTAATGACCACCAGCTGGCAGCAGCGAGCGTCCAAGCTCTCTTGGTTCAAACCCATCAAAGACCGCAGCGCGGGAAGCTTCCCGCCGCTACCTACACCTGGACAAGAAGGGCGTGACCAGCCATGACGTCACGCGGACCAGTAGCCAACGGGCTACCGTGGAGCCACATTCAAATACGTTACTACCATATATATAGAGCTGTTCGTCCGCCATTACCTCATGTTCCCTCTGTCCACCATGCAATAAACCTGAGTTAACCCAGCCTTTTGGCTGTGCCTTGTGTCTTGACTCTCATACACTAAATTGGCGACGAAGGTGGGATGATGGATCCCCACGGAGCCAGGACACAGAGCGGGTTCAACATCACCAAACCGCAAGACTGGGAGCTTTTTGAGATGGACTTCCAGGCGGCACTGGTGGAGCTCAAAGTCAAAGAAGACGACGAGGAAAAGAAGAGGGCCATCCTCACCCGCATGCTTGGGATGGAAACCAAGCGGACGCTGGTGGGTATCCTTGCACCGAAGAAGATGAGCGATTTCAAAGCCGGTGACATCATGAAAATGCTGCGTGAGCGTTTCCGACCCTCGAGGGCAATGTTTCCCGCTCGGAGTGCGTTTTGGAGGCGGGTTCAAGCGCCGGACGAGTCGGTAGAAGCCTTCGTAACGGCTATGAGGGTAGCCGCCGCCCCCTGCAAATGGGACCACATCCTAGAGATGGCCCTCAGGGACGGAGTGCTGTGTGGCCTGAAGGACAAGGAAGTACAGCGCAGCTTGATGAACAAGGAGCCACCACCCACACTGGAAGAGGTTGTAGAGGCCGCGGAAGCCGCGGAATCCACGAATGCTGGAGTGGACGAGATGCACAAGTGGCGTGAGTGGCGTCCGAGGGCCGGCAAAGCGGAAAACTCGTCGCACGGGAAGTCCGGTCAGTCGGTGCATGCAACCCGACCGACCTCGAAATCGTCTTCAGAAAGCAGCGATGGCGAGGAGGTCCAGAAGGTCCGGAGAGGCGGGCGCCGCTGCGATGGTTGCGGAGCGGCCCATGAGCGCGTGAAGTGCCCATTCAGGAAAGCCGAGTGTTTCAACTGTGGACGTCGGGGGCACATCGCCAAGGCGTGCAGGGAATGGAAAGAGGGCCGGAGACAGTCGCAAGACCGTTCAGCCAGACCGGACCGTCCAGCGAGGTCCAAAGATGGCGCCCGGGCCACGAGGAAGCAGGACGGCGTGGGCCGCATCTCGGACGACAGCGAGGGCGACGCTCCTGTGTTCAACGTGTCTGCGGGACAGCCCCATTACTTTGTTGAGGTACTAGTACAAGGGACCCCTATTAGGATGGAAGTTGACTCGGGGTCCTCCTATTCTATAATCCCCCAGAGAGAGTTCTTGAAGATCGACCCCCACGTGCGGCCCAAACTTAAAGCGTTGAGGGCCACACTACGGGACGTTCAGGGGAACAGCATTCCAGTGTTGGGGGTCGGAACGTTCCGGGTTCGCTTTAAGAGACATTCTGCGGAACTTCCCCTAGTGGTGCTAAAAGGGGGGAGTTGTAGCCTCCTCGGAACACAGTGGTTTCAGCCCTTAGGCCTGTTCATAGGGGGGGTGCATGCCGTAGGCGAGGACCCAATACAAGCAGTGTGTGACGCACACCCCGCCGTTTTTAAAAGTGGACTGGGAAAGTTCAAGGGACCCCCTGTAGCCTTCGACTTAGACCCGGAGGTCCGCCCGATAAGACTTAAACCGCGCAGGGTACCGTTCGCGCTTAAGGACAAAATAGAGGCGGAACTGGACAAACTGGTGGGTCAAGGAATTCTCGTTCCTGTGGATTCCGCGGAGTGGGAGACTCCAATTGTAACAGCACTGAAGGCTAACGGGGAGGTGCGCATTTGCGCTGATTATAAGTGTACCATTAATAAGGCAATCCGCCCTAATGCATACCCGGTGCCAGTGGTCAGCCACCTTCTGGCCAGGCTGAATGGGGGAAAGTGTTTCGCTAAACTCGATTTAGCACAGGCCTACCAGCAACTCCCGGTAACCCCCGCCACAGCGGCGGCACAAACAATAGTCACACATAAGGGGGCGTTCCAGGTGTCGAGGTTACAGTTCGGCGTGAACTCGGCACCTGGCATTTTTCAGTCGCTAGTGGAACGCCTCCTGAAGGGGCTGGAGGGGGTGTTGCCATATTTTGATGACGTGTTGATAACGGGGGGGAGTAAGGCCGAGCTGGCTCACAGATTGGATAAGGTCCTGACCGCGTTCGAGAAAGCGGGGCTGCGACTGCGAAAAGACAAATGTGTATTTTTCGAAACAGAGGTTGAGTTTTTAGGGTTCCGTGTCACGCCCGAGGGTATTAGGCCGTCCAAATCTAAGGTAGCCGCCATTAAGAAAGCCCCTCGCCCCACTTCCAAAACCGAGCTTCAGTCATTTCTGGGGCTTCTCAATTTCTACCATACCTTCCTTCCACGGAAGGCGTCTGTTGCCGAGCCGCTCCATCGGCTACTTAAAAAAGAGGAAAAATGGCTGTGGGGTGACGAGCAAGAAAGAGCGTTCACAGAGTTAAAGCAACTCCTCACATCCGAGGCAATCCTGACTCATTTCGACCCCAAACGGCCCATAGTTTTGGTCTGCGATGCATCCCCGGTGGGGGTGGGGGCGGTGCTTTGCCACGTGTTAGACGACGGAAGGGAGGCCCCGATAGCGTTTTATTCAAGGTCCCTGTCCCAAGCAGAGCGGAATTACGCACAGACCGATAGGGAGGCACTAGCGATAGTAGCGGCAACCAAGAAATTTCACGATTTTCTGTATGGTCGGCCGTTCAAGATCGTTACTGATCATAAGCCCCTGTTAGGAATCTTCACTGCAAATAAGCCCACGCCACAGATCCTGTCCCCGAGGATGCTGCGGTGGGCTATTTTTCTTAACGCATATCAACATGAGTTAGAATACCGGCCAGGGAAGGAAATCAGCCATGCAGACGCGCTCTCACGGTCGCCGTTACCATTGTCGGACGACCAGAAGGCAGGGGTAAGAAGAGACCGCCAGGTATTGTTAATAGAGGTCTTGGAGTCACCCCCGATAGTACCGGCTGACATTGCCAGGGCGACCGGAAAGGATAGAACACTAGAGAAGGTATGCTCGTGGGTGCAGAAGGGGTGGCCGGCGTCATCCCCAGGCACGGAATTCGACCCATTCTTCCGAAAGCGAGTGGAGTTGTCTTTAGAGAGGGGGTGCCTTTTGTGGGGCCAACGGGTGGTGGTTCCTACGTCCCTACGGCCGAAGGTGCTAAAGCTGTTGCACGTCAGCCACCCGGGAATCGTCCGTTCCAAGGCGTTGGCCCGGAGTTACTTCTGGTGGCCCCAGCTGGACGCCGACATAGAGCAGATGGTTGGCACTTGTGAGGCATGTCAATGCTCTCGACCGGAGGTGGCCCGCCTACCGCATAGGGAATGGGACGCAGCAAGGGGACCGTGGTCCAGGGTGCACGTAGATTTTGCTGGCCCATTCCGGGGAACCATGTTTCTCCTGGTGGTGGATGCATACTCAAAGTGGCTGGAGGTCATTCCGGTAAAGAGCACATCCTCCGCCACTACCATTCGCCAGCTAAGGAGGGTCTTTTCCACGTTCGGCTTACCCGACACTTTGGTCAGCGATAACGCCAGCTGTTTCACGTCCGCTGAGTTCGCAGCATTCATGGAGGCAAATGCAATTCGGCATGTCACATCCGCGCCGTTTCACCCGGCCACGAATGGCCAAGTGGAACGGTTGGTGCGCACCACAAAAGATGCGCTGCGGCGCATGGGCTCGGGAGATCTAAATCACCAAGTTTGTCAATTTCTATTAGCGTACAGAGTGACCCCCTTAGCGTCTGGTTACTCGCCGGCTGAGCTGCTGATGCGGAGGAAACTGACCACGCTTTTGTCCAGGCTCGACCCGTCGAGGGTCGAGGACAAAGGGAAGAACATAGGGTTAGCGGTCTCGAAAGGTTTCGGCGTAGGCGATCCTGTACACTGCAGGAACTATGCCAACGCAGGCCCAGCCTGGGTGCCAGGGACGATAATAGAACAGACGGGGCCAGTGTCCTATCGGGTGGAAACTAGCACCGGCCTCCTCTGGAGGAGGCACGCTGACCAACTGAGACGCCGAGTGAGCGAGGGGCCGACCAGTGGGGCTCAGCGACAGGATTCAGCGATAGGGTTCTCCCCCACCCGTTTAGCCCAAGGGGGAGACAGGGGGGAAAGCAGCGAGCCCGACTCGTATCCTTTTGATACCCCAGTTCTATCCGAGCCCGGGGGGAGGGAAAAGGAGTGTGCGGCCGCCGCTGCCGCTTTCCCCGAATCCGATTTTGATTTTGATTTTGCTAGCCGGGGGGGGTTTTCGGAGTGTTCCCCCACCCATCCAAGCGAGAAGAGGGGTTTTTCGTTAGTCCCCAGTGCCCCCGGTTCTTCCCAAACAAAGCACACACCTCCCAACAAAGCCGCAGAGCCGCGGCAAACCACTAACAAGTCATCCTCTCCGATTGCAGGGCAGGAAGCCAGGGAGCAAGGAGGAGGGAGCGAAGCCGGGGCAGGGCAGCCCGCGCCGAGACCCCAGCGTGTTCGAAATAAGCCATCTTGGCTGAGGGACTTCGTCTCATCCTAGGGGGGAGGAGTGTTGTGTCCTAATAGTGTAACCTTCTACATGTGATATCAATGTATCTGAACCAATGTAACCTTGCCGATGAGTAACAATGTAACCTTCAGCTGTATCACATAAACCCTGTAATAGGACGCGAGCTAATGACCACCAGCTGGCAGCAGCGAGCGTCCAAGCTCTCTTGGTTCAAACCCATCAAAGACCGCAGCGCGGGAAGCTTCCCGCCGCTACCTACACCTGGACAAGAAGGGCGTGACCAGCCATGACGTCACGCGGACCAGTAGCCAACGGGCTACCGTGGAGCCACATTCAAATACGTTACTACCATATATATAGAGCTGTTCGTCCGCCATTACCTCATGTTCCCTCTGTCCACCATGCAATAAACCTGAGTTAACCCAGCCTTTTGGCTGTGCCTTGTGTCTTGACTCTCATAAAACTCGTGTTTCGGAAAGAACCTCTTGTAAGAACAGCATGTTGCCTCACAAGTGTTCAATGAGTTTAATGGCTGGCATTTGGGTTATATGAATTAAGATTAGCTTCTAACAAATACTGTATGGACACTGTATTTTCAAAAGACAACAGGCCATCTTGTCGTGTGGGCATAATTGCAACCACCTTCCAGCAAGCTTTCTTTGCTTTGCCTTCCTCATATTTTTTTAGTCTCTACTTAGAAGATATGCAGACTATGGCATGAAGTGTTAAATTGTTTGGCCAAATGACATCCTTAAGTGATACATCTTCTCATCTCCTCCAGAACATTATGTTTGAGATTGTGGATGTACCTTTGGTAGGAAGTTGAGCTGAACTTCCTCTTTCAGTTGATGATTTTTTTTAAAATGATGGTGTGTTACTTTTTTAAAAAAAATATTGGTTGAATTCGTTCCCTGCTGTTGTTCCAATGAGCGGCACACACGGCTGTTGTCTTCTCATCTTTGTCTTCACAACATTTTTTTTTTGAAGTGCAGTACTTAGGCCACCAACAACTTCTTTGGGGAAAATTCAATGAGTGGTTTGGGGGGCCATAACTCAGACACCCTAACTCCAAACTTCACCAAACTTGGGGAAGATTGAGAGGAGAGTCAGCAGAATAATTACTCCAAATCTGGTGTGTTTAGGTGGCTCAGGGGCTGATCACTCATTGAACTTTCCCCCAAATCAGCTGGTGGTGGCACAATACTATAGCTCAAGTTGACTGCTCCAAGAGATGGAACAGCGCATTTTATACCTCAATGCATATTAGAACCTTGGCCTCTCAAATCTTAGTATAGCATGCTAAGATTGTTTCACATTGGAGGTTCCTAGAGTAGTTGACAGGTAGGGAGCGATATGAAAAGAGAGCTTTGAAAATACTCTAACACTGTAACTTGTCCACACTCTGCTCTGTACATACAGAAGAATGAGGTGATAGAATGCTCAGATGTGAGGGGAAATGGTGGGGAATATCACATTACTTCACTTGCAGATGACGATCACATCTTCTGAATGCCTATGCCTCTAAACAGAAACTAGGAAATATACTATCCTAGAGCTATCACCGTGTGTGTTTCAACATGTGTTGAGAGTTATCACTACAAGGGAACATTTTATAATGTGGTCATGCAGCTTGCTTTAACATAATTCAACCAACTGTTGTATCTATCTGTAGTCACAATCTAAAAAGCAGGAATTTAACAGAATTATGTGAAAGAGAATCAAAGTAAAACAGGGCTTGGGGAAAGGCTTCAAATTGAATCTACCACAAATGGATGACCATCAGTAGAAAAGACTGGGGGATTTGGAGGAATTAGGGTAGGGGTTTCTAACCTGAGGCCCATGACACCATTTCATGTCCCCCCCTCCCCCGTCCCTCCAAGGGCATTCAAGAAACAAAATAGCCACCCCCTTTGAAGCTGTTGGGACAAAATGGCCACCCCCACCATGCAGACAGGGCGAAATGGTCGTCTGGCCCTCGAAGCTGACTGAGTGTAACCTGGCCTCTGGCTTGAAAAGTTTGGGAACCTCTGAACTAGGGCCTAGAGGGATATGGTTAATAAATGAATAGGATAAGTGGAGGCAGGCAGGTAGGAATGCCATCCCTGGTTATATTAGGGCCAGTGGTGGGATAGCTATCAAGTATCCCTTATTGGCCGGGGAAACCCATTATTTTACCATCTTTCCCGTCGTCATCCCTTATTAATTAGACTGCAATGCCCTATTGCCACTATTGGAGGGCAGCACAGGATAAGCATAGCTGTCAAGTATCCCGTATTTGCCAGGAAATTTCCCTTATTTCCAAATCCAAAACTTGACAGGTATGGTGGTTGGTATCAGCAAGTTCGCACCAGTTCGCCAGAACTGGTAGCAGAAATTCCAAGTTTTGAAATAAAGTACAGTAGTCCTAACTCGGTTGCAACACAGGGCTTTTCCCCTAGCCATGCCCACCATACCACACCCACAGTGTGGTAGTAAATTTTTTTGAAGCCCACCACTGATTAGGGCCCCAGGTTAGAGGAGCTGAATTGTGCATGTTTGATTCAGACTTTAACTGAATTGCCATATCTCTGACAATCAGTCTGTAATGGAAATAGCGATCGTTTTCCCATTCCTCAGGCAACAGAACATTTCCAATTAATTATGACAGACTCTTTCATTTGGAAGAGAGAACACTGTCATTACTGATGTCTTTGTAATATTATTTATTTACAAATGTGCAAAATGAGTAGCTATTGCAGCAGTGTATAAAATAAGTGGATAGGTAGGCAGTTTTAGATTGACAGCAACTTCATTTCCACGTTCTAGTTCAACATTATTTTCCCTAGAAATTTCTTAATATCTGAGAAAACCCTACCTCAAAATGGTGGGCCTAGACATTTCTAGTATTCTCTAGTGGTCTCTCATCTGAGTTCTTACTAAACCTGCCCATGCTTAGCTACCTAAATCAGAGCAGCTCGGTGTGGATTCAGCATAGTATTTGGTAGGGCAACCAGTTTGCAAGGTACAGTTTTCGTTCAGGAACAATTTTAACATTTTGGTGCTAACTAGGATGAGTTAAGTAGAGATACTGAGGCATTGGGGGCCATTAAATGTAATTATACTTGGTTCCTTTCCATTTGATTTGATTTTAAGCATACTGTGATTAGCTGCTGACTAAGAAAAGGATGAAATCAAGTACAGTGGAACCTCACTTAACAAATGGCTCAGTTAACACAAAAATTGCATAACAAAAGGAAATCCATAGAGAATAGTAGCTTGGTTAACAATTCGCCCCCAAAATGGATCAATTGGTTTTCAGTGCATTCCTATGGGAAACTGCATTTCGGTTAACATTTCGGTTCTTAATACATTCCTATGGAAATTTGCATTGAATGCATTCCTATGGGAAATCCACTTTACAATTTTTTCGTAGTACAAAAGGTCCTGGAGAATGTTTTAAATTTGTTAACCGAGGCTCCACTGTATTTGTATGTTTGATCCAGTTGGAGGGCAATATTCCTACAACAGTGCTAACAAAGGACGATGGAGATTCCTGAGTCATATTGTCTTTGCTATCAGCTGTCTGATTTCTGAAATGACAGTCTTTTCTTTCTTTGACCACATTCCCCCCATATTTCTAAGAAGAGTGAGGTATCTTTGGTGATAAAAATGTCCTTGGTCCTTCAGTTGCTTATGTTGAGTTTGAGATCAGGGCCACATTCTTCATGGGAAAGGCTTGAATCCTTAACACCATCGACTAGTGCCAAGTAGTTCACTGTTTGGCCTAACACAGTTGTTCACCTCTGGCAGCAGCCAAGGTGATTTGACATAATTTATCACCACCTTAGCAGGACTGCGGTGAGCTGGGTTGGGCTTCAACAGCCCCTGCAACATCTCTATTGCTTGGGGAGTGAAACACTCCCAGTGGGGTGGGCGTGGGGAAAAGCGGGGACTGCGATGCCAGCAGACGAAGCTGCGATAATGCTGATCGGAAGATGCGGTCGTGAGCCACGGGAAATATCCAGTTAATACGCAGAAAAGCAGTACTCCCAGAGCCCATGTGTCAAGGCTGGGTTGGGCCTCAATACAGGCTATGGGGCCCAGGACACACCACTCAGGGGCTGTGTAGGGCAGGCTCTCAGGCAAGGCCTCAATGGCCCGCCCTCGTGGACAGCTTAGTCCAAAGTCAGTTAGCTTGATGCGACGGCATTCGGGGTCACACAACAGTACATTCTCAGGCTTGATGTCACAATGAACCAACCCTTTGCTCTCCATATAGTCCAAGGCACTGGCAAGTTGAAGGGCACAGCGCTTTACCCGCAGCTCAGGCACACCAACCTTGGAGGAGAAAAAGTTTAGTTTCATTTTGTTGTTTATTTGTTTGTTTGTTAGTTTACAAACCAATATCAGATAACACGACAAAACACACACAGATCAAAAACAGACCAACCAACAAATAAGTCTCAAAATAAAATAAAATAACTGACATCTGAGGACATAGGGCCATGATGGTGAACCTCGGCACTCCAGGTGTTCTTGGACTTAGTTCCCAGAACCCCAAGCAGTAAACCTATTTGTGTGGATTCACAGGACTTGGGCTTCTGGGAATTGAAGTCCAAGAACACCTGGAGTGACAAGGTTCGCCATCACTGGCATAGGAGATCAACCTGACTGACTAATTTATAACAATCTCCTACTGAGCTTTTACAGACACACAATACAATTGGCACAAAATTGTGTTGGCAAATTGCTGCTAGTTCAGAAGAACCATACTGTAGTAACTTGCTGTTACATGCCTTCCTTCCACCTTCAATCTACCATTCTTTCAAGGCATTCATGGTGGCTTTAAAGGGGAATGTACACTAATCCTAGCAGTGCAATCATTCTTATGTGCTTTTTATGCTCATAACAGAGTTGGGCCAGTGAGCTGAGCTGGCCTAAGTAGATTGTGCTACAATATATCTTTAAGAAATGTTATTTAATTTATGTTGTCTCTTTTTTACAAGATGCAATATATATATATATATATTTAAAGGCTAAAAACAAATACAGTACCTGAATTGAAACAAGTGCCTGAATTAATGTGGTTTAAAATACTTTTTTTTTAAATTAAGAGAATACAACACTTCCTAAGTGGCCAAAAACCAGTCTAAATAAAAAAGATTTTCCCCTTAGATATCAGTTCCACTGTTGTTTGGCACTTCCAAAGAGGTTCTGACCAGCTTGTCAGAACCTTGCTGTGGGCTTAGCACAGTATATATTTGGCAAAAATGACACAAAATATGTTTTGCCCCATTGAGCCAAAGGACAAGAGTGACAGGTTCTATCTCACCAAGAGCTATATATAAGCTGATGCCTCTTACTACATTTGTGTACCTTAGCAACAACTGAAAGTACACTGTTTGCTTCAAGCATTGTTAGTCTACATGTACAAATTTAATCAACAGCAGTTGAAAGTTAGATAATTGATTTGCATTTATTAAATTGGACTGGTATCTCTCCGTAAAGATTACTGTGATCTTTAGGTTTTTTGAGAGATACCTGAAAGGTAAAGTATGAAACTTTTAAACTAGCCTTAATGAGGAGGAATGAGCTGTACAATTTCCAAAACGTTGAGTAGGCTACATGGAGGGACTGGTGCAGAGTGAAATGCACTCAGAGTCACTTTCATTACTATTTCATTACTATGCTCAGAGTCACTTTCATTACTATTGGTAGTGGTGCAAGTAGCGTTCCCGCCATCTGGTGGTTTAAATATAGGGAAGAGGGAAGAATGAGAAGAAATGTTGCGCTGCCTTGATTTTCCCCCCTTCCGGCTTCCAACTCCTCTCCACTTATTCATACCCCACTATCACTAAATAACTGCACCCATGTCTGATTAGTAGACCATATTGCCAGTGGCTCAACACTGAACGTCAGGCGGCGATTAACTAACCTGACAACCCTGAGAACTAGTGGCCTTGGCGAAGTCCACAGAGAAAAGTGATGGTCCCCAAGTGAATGAAACTCCATTTGAATCCATCTTGATAGAGGGCAGCAGCTTCATCAATACTGGCCTGGGGCCAATGAGGACTTTGTGGTGCCAAAAGGGCTCAGGCCCAGAAAGTGACTCGCGGAACTGGGTGTCACACTGCAATGTGGAAGGCAGATGATAGGCCACGGTATTATATTTGAAGGACAGTCTTCATGGCTGATCGCCATGATGATAGCCAATATTCAGAATTGGATTTGGCACAAGAAGAAGAATGTCTTAGTTGGTTACCTCTGGTACCATGATAGAGAAGAGGTCCTTAGCCAATGCCAGCTCTTGTGCAAAGACGTAGTGTTGAGGAGTTTGGAAGGCAATGCCAAGTGCAGTAGCAATGCAAGGGTGGGCTCCCAATATCAATTCAATGCAGTATTCTTTCAGGAAATCCTGCAGGTCTGTATCTTTCTTACGTACAAATTTCAGTGCCATGGCTGTTCCTGCATGAGAAGAGAAAAGGTTCAAACAGTTGCTTCTTGCAAGAGAGGAGAGAGCTTCAAGGAGTTTGAATTCTCCCCATTTCGGATTAAACTATAGTGATACCTCATACAACGTCCAAACTTGGTTCCACAAATTTGGACTTAATACGGATTTGGACTTTGTATGAGGCATGCAAAATCCTAGCCGCGATGCCTCATACAATGTCCAAATCCTTGCCGCGATGCATCATACAACGTCGTTTCCATAGAGATACATTGTACTGTAACAGCACAGACTTCAGGGCAAAGTCAAGGAAACAGACAGGAAACTGACATAACTTTAAGAAAACATTGTCTAAAGGCTAAATACATTACAAAACATGTCAAACAACCCTGATTGTCCAAGAACCTGAAGAATGCTGCAAAAATCCCTGGAATGCTTCTAAAATTATGACAAAAAAATTCAAAGAAAATAAAAAATCACGCTCAAAACCACTCCTAAACACTCTTCGCCTCATGCAAAACCCACAAGAGCAATATACACATGTGTCCTGCCTTTTATACTGCCCAGGCACAATGCAACCTGGGGAAAACCCCAATGCCTCATACAAAGTCACAGCGACTTGGTATGAGGCAACATTTTTCAAGGAATTAGGCAATGTTGTATGAATTCAATGTACAAAGCGGACTTTGTATGAAGTATTACTGTACCTAGCTTTGCATACAGATTGTTTCATATATCCAGTTCTTTGACAATATAAAGCTTTATTTTTGGAAGCTTGAGCTGGAAAAATGGCAGTTGTTAGTAGGGAAGGAACCTGGGTTATGGAAAATAACTGTAGTCAACAGCATAGTTACTGTAGCATTTTACATTTGGTAATGATTTAGGAACCTTTGACTAATGTATAATCCATTGAGATGAGCATCACTAGCAATAACAACTACACTTATGTACCACCCCATAGTGCTTAGTACACTTTCTGGGTGGTTTACATGCCATTAGCATTTTTGTCACCAACATTCTGGGTACTAATTTTACCAACCTGAGAAGGATGAAAGGCTGAGTCATCCTGGATCCCCACAAGGATTGAACACACAACATTTTGGACCGCAGTCACTCAGTTTAACCACTGCACCACTAGGGCTCAATGCATTCATCATATGAACATATTTAATCTCAGCTATCATTCTCTGGATCCTTGTTTCTTCTCCAGGATAGCAACTTTCTAATCCTCTGAAGTGTGTCCAGGTAAATGGAAATGATTTACATAAGAACATAAGAACATAAGAACAGCCTTGCTGGAACAGGCCACAGCCCATCCAGTCCAGCATTCTGTCTCACACAGTGGCTCACCATTTCCTTCAGGGTATTCCCAAGGAGATGCCTTCACCTGCTTAGGATTCCCTGGAAATGATATTGAGAGATATCCTGCCTATCTCTCCAACCCAGAGGTTGTCCTTAAGTATCCATAATTATAGCCATTGATACTCTTGTCCTCCAGGACAAAACAGGTCTCTGTATATTGCCATTCTGAGTAACAGGTATAATAACTAATGTGTTGTCAAGACAGCTGCAATATGATTCTCCAAAGGTCCTATAGTCCAGAGTACTTAGAAGTGATTTATCAGTGGCAGTGCTCTGAGACCATGTAGCATGCCCAAAGCTACACAGGTGGCAAGCACCTTAGGGTGGTCACAGCTGTTTCTTCTCCCATGAGGCACAGTGGAGAGTTATATTTCAGTCGCTGGCTCTCCAACTAGATCCTCCAACCCACAAAGTTATGCCATCCAACCAAGAAACAGGTTCATTACCTTATAGAGAACTAAAATCTAGATCAGGAGTTCTCAACCTTTTAAAGCTGGAGGCCGAGTCATGCTCCCTCAGACAACTTCGGGGGATGGACATCCATTTTGCCCTTCCTCCACCACGTGGCACCTCCTGGAGTGGTGGAGGCAGTGGGGGCCCCACATGAAATGGCCCCATGGGCCACATCCGGCCCACGAGCCGCAGGTTGAGAATCCCTGTTCTAGATGGGCTGGGGCGTGTTCTCATTTCTTTGTAATGGGGAACAAAGAGCAAAATGAACATAATAACAATTTAATGTCAGAAATTATTCTGGGTTGAAAGGATTTTTGCAGAAGAACCTCTGCTCAGGGAATGCCCAAATGAGGCTCCTTTCATGTCCCCAAGAGCTGGGACAGAGACAGGCGCTCAATCCGTCATGCAATAACCGGGTCTCGAACTGCCAACTTGCCAACCTTCCAGCTAACAAGGTGAGCTTCTTAACCACTGAGCCACCGCAGCATTTATTTAAAATGCACATGACCGACAGTAACGGCCTTCTCTATGGGTACGTCCCAGTTTACAGCTTTAGTGTCCTATTTCCTGACTCAAAATTATGTGGGTTCAAGACACTATATCATAGGCTTTTGTCATCTCCTGGACTCCAACTTACCTTTACACTGGTGGACTGCCATCAATACATGCCCATAGGAACCACTGCCTAGTTCTCGGAGAATGATATAACTCTTAGCCACCTCCACCTGGGGCAGATTCTGGGCTGTCAGCAGCACCATCTCTTCCAGTCGTTTTGAAACATCACTAGATGCTAGCTTCATGGCTACAGGGGGAGAAACAGAGGGAGACAGACTGAGAAAAAGAGAGACTACGAATGAATAAGGTAAAGTTCTCCCTTGCTCGAAAGCCAGTCGTAACCAACTCTAGGGTTCAGCGCTCATCTCTGTTATTGGCCAAAGAGCCCACACTGTCTGCATCTGCAGACATTTCCATGGACATATGGCAGCCATGACTAGACACTGGAGTGCATGGAACACTGCTTACCTTCCCACCGAAGTGATCCCTATTTATCTACTTGCAATTTCTTGCTTTCGAGCTGCTAGGTTGGCAGGAGCTGGACAGAAACAGGAGCTCACTTTGTTGTGCAGTACTCCGGTATTGTACTGCTAACCTGCTGAGCTAGTTGTCAAGTTCAGCATCTTAACCACTAAGCCACTGCAGTCTCATTGGAAGGAATACAGATGACCATAGACAAGGTGGCAAGATATTTCTCACATCTGCTTCCTAGAATCTGTGTCTAATATCGTCTCAATTGATGAAGAATATATTATGATCATGGTTCTTCTGCTTCTCCTCATTTTTTGGTTGGGAAAAATGTAGTGGTGTAACTTTCCTTACAACACAAGATAATTAATGTGACAAACTAGTTGTGATGAGGCAACCATTAAGTATCCCCTGATCACATATAATTATATAAAAGTACCTTGTGTAAGTGGTTCTATACATTTTGACCTCTGAGGTAAAGCAGCAAGTAAGGTAAAGGTAAAGGTTGTCCTTGCTTGAAAGCTAGTCGTATCCAACTCTAGGGTTCAGTGCTCATTTCTGTTTATAGCCAAAAAGCTAGTGCTGTCTGTGTCTGCAGATGTTTCCGTGGACATATGACAGGCATGCCTCAACACCAGACTGCACAGAACGCTGTTTGCCTTCCCACCCAAGTGGTCCCTGTTTACTCTTTCTACTTGCAATTTCTTGCTTTCGAACTGCTAGGTTGGCAGGTGCTAGGACAGAGACAGGAGCTCACTCAGTCATGCAGTACCTGGGAATCAAACTCCGACCTTCCGGTCAGCAAGTTCAGCATCTTAACCACTTGAGCCACTGCAAGTATGGTATACCTATGCAAATTTAGGAATTTACTGCCAGATCTAGCTGAGATATTTTGGCACATGGAGGTAAAAAAAACAGAAATACATCCTCTTCTAACAATAAAACTGTAATTATAACAAATTAAATAACTAGCTATTTGCTCCCATTTCATGATAAAGTAATCAGTAGCAATTAGTCAGGCTGAAGAGAAAGTGATCCAAGTAGGGATACCTAGTAAGATAAGACAGAAATGGCTGTAGTGTTTAAGTTCCATCATTTGCCAAATTTAAAAATTGGATCCCATAACAGAGTTTAGATCTAAATGGGTAGTGAGTGGAGAGTCTTGTAAAGATAATACTCCTTGATGACTGGCAGCTTCTAACATGGCCTAAGGATGCGATAATAAGGTACAAAGGGAATAAAGAGATTTAGAATATCCCCTTGTTTATCTGGATTTTCATCTGGCTGCAACTGTATAGTAAAATTCTTGCCACATGGTAGATGAACACGGATAGCCAATGCCAAGAGAAAACATTGTTTGGGGATTGTTTTGCACTTTGCTGTTTTGCTGAATTTCACAATGGATGTAGAAGTGCAGTAAATATTCTGTTGTAATTTGTGCAGTGACACATTACCTGGCCACCTGCACCTCTGTAAGACAAAGTGTTTGCTCTTTTACCAAGGAAGCTTGAGTATCAACCAAATTGTTCCTTACTGCCTGTGTGTAAAGTCATTTGTTTGTCACGTTTATATACTGAGAGGAGGAAGTGGAGGAGGAAGGAGGAGGAGGAGAAGGAGGTGGCGGTGGTGGTGGTGGCGATCATCATCACCACCACCACCACCACTGAGTTAAGATACACCAGTCATAAACAATCTGAACAGGGAAAGTGTTATGAGTGTTGAGCAGAGAAAGAGGGGAATACAAGCCCATAGGAACTACTGCCCAGCTCTCGGAGGATAGTAAAATTATTAGCCACCTCCAGCCAGGGCAAGTTCTGGGCAGTCAACAGCACTATCTCTTCCAAGCATCCGCCATGATATGCCGTAGTTTGTTTTCTTCCCATTCTTGCTGCTCTTTCGTCATTCTGAAGTGCCATGCGTTCCCGCGTGGGAGATACCATTGCCTTTGGCAAAGCTTCAGAGGTGTTTACACCAAACAGTTTACATAAGCTCAGAGCGCTCAGATGCTGGGCTGTGTATATACTTACTGCTTTTGAAGGACAGCCAGATGCTGCCTGGATGGCATGGCTTTAGCCACAAAATGAAGCACAGCTCATGAAAACCCAGGTCAACGGGATGAAAAATGGTTGGCAAAAGGATGTTTATTGTCGGAACTCAGACATGGAAAACATTGAGGAGTGCCTCTGATTGTGCATAGAGTGCCTTTACTTCTTAGTAAAAGCACACCCAGTGTCTAGATCAGGAGTTCTCAACCTTTTTTTAGATGGGGGCTGGGTCACGTTACCTCAGATTTTGGGGGGCCAGATGACCATTTTGCCCTTCCTCCACCACATGGCACTTCCTGGTGTGGTGGAGGTGGTGGTGGGCCACATGAGATGGGGCTGAGGGCCGCAGCCGGCCCATGGGCCACAGGTTGAGAATCCCTGGTCCAAATTAACACTGTTTGGGGGGGGGACACTTGTAGGACAGAGAATAAGAATTATGAATTGGCATGTTTCATTTCCCACAACATTACCCTAAGGCTTAATAACTAAGCTTTGCTAGATAGGACAAGAAGGGAGCAGTAATTCAAACAGAGATTGGGACATAAAGTTGTTTTTTCAGACTACAGTTTCCAACCACCCAGGGAAAATTTTGGAGTTGTAATCCAAAGCGTAACTCCTCCAATGCCTGAATTTCTAGGTGCTTTGTATTCACTACATTGCCATAATGAGGGACTTTTTGAAAAACAACATTAAAACTGATTCTGCCACAGGAATTGCCATGCAATATTTAGGAGTATAAAGGATCCTCATGAAGAGGTTATGTTCTATTAGCCCAACTGAAGGAACAGAGGAAGGACAATTTATCACTTGTGAATACTGTTTACACAAGACAGACAGCATTAATAGCTTGTAGCTTTTACATGCACTTCTTAAATTGAAGGGTTTATGTTGGCATTACAATCACAGGAAGTGCAAATAGTCGTTTACATGCCCCTTTCGTAAGACAGATGCTTACCTGTCACGACAAAGCTCCAGAACACTGCTGTCTTTCTCTTCAAGGCTGTGTCGTTGATTGACTGGATGTTTGGCCCTGCCTTGTCAGTCTGTCTGGTATCTGCCGCATGTAGAGCCTTTTTATAGCGACCACTTCCCATCTAGTTTCGTCCTGCAGCGTAAACAGGGAATCAGGCCAACCTACTCCTATCTCCTCTGCACTGGCCTGCCCCAAAAGGTCAGAGCTCTAGAGCCCAGGCAGCTCCTTAGGGCAGGATTAACAGCAATTTACTGTGGTTATTTTTACCTCTCCTTGCCCATCTGCTTTTACACTTATAAAGGTGCCCCCAGATGTTCCTGGAAAGAAAGGTGTATGCTTTTCTCTTCTCAAGGGACAGATGGCTGAGCTCCAATGGGGCAAGACAGGGGCTGTGATGGCTCAGTAGTTAAGAAGCTCACCTTGTTAGCTGGAAGGCAGGCAAGTCAGCAGTTTGAGACCTAGGTACTGCATGACGGATTGAGCGCCCGTCTCTGCCTTAGCTCTTGGGGACATGAAAGGAGCTTCATTCGGGCATCCCCTGAGTGGAGTTTCTCCAGCAAAAATCCTTTCAACCTAGAATAATTTCTGAAACAAAATTATTAGTATAATGAAGCAAGATGTGTCAGGCCAGACAAGAGAGATCACTGACCCCACCCAATCCAATCTTAATTCCATCTAAAATACAGCAAAAGGCTCATCCAAAAAGACAATTTCTTGTACTTATTGGTATCTAATGAGCACAGATCTTACTAACTGTATTATTCCTTTCTATACATATTCTTAAACAACCACATTTCTTTTCATTAAAAAAATTGGCCCTCTGCAAGAAATGGGTCAAAACTATTTATTAAAATGTCCTTTCTGATGGGGAGAAAGGGAGTTGTTTGTTTTAGTGGGTTTTTCAGAGGCCATGATAGCTTATTGAACATCCCAGTAGGTTGGGGTTGTTTTTTTAGTCAGAACCTACATATTTATCAGAGACTGGTGGCTCAAGTGGTTAAGACACTGAAACGACGACTGGAAGGTCGGAGTTCTATTCCCGAGTACTGCACGACGGAGTGAGCTCCCGTCTCTGTCCCAGCTCCTGCCAACCTAGAAGTTCAAAAGCAAGAAATTGCAAGTAGATAAATAGGTACCACTTTGGTGGGAAGGCAAACAGTGGTCCGCTATAAACAGAGATGAGCACTGGACCCTAGAGTCAAATACTACTGGCTTTCGAGCAAGGGCAACCTTTACATATTTATTGCCCTCTTTCATCCTCTCTCTGCTGTGTGGTAGAGCAGTGATTGTCGACCTTGACACTCCAGGTGTTCTTGGGCTTCAATTCCCAGAAGCCCAAGGCAGCACTCCTACTGATCAGGGCTTCTGGGAATTGAAGTCCAAGAACATCTGGAGTGCCAAGGTTGGCCATCACTGTGATATAAGATTGTGGTTATGATGCAGGAGAGTATGATCCCAGGTATAAAACACACAGAGATGACCTTTGGCCAGTCACAATCCCTTAGCCTGACACAGCTCATATCATAATAAAGTGCAGAGGAGGGGGGGGGAGTGGAATAAAAATGTAACAAATTAGGGTGTGTGCTTGTAATATCTGTCTGGCCAGGTTATCCTATGGTAATAGAGTAGACCATACTGTCAGCGACTCAATGCCGTGTCAGGCAGTGGTTAACTAACCTGACAACCCTAAGGACAGTGGCGGGCTCCAAAAAAAATTACTATCACACTGTGGACGTGGTATGATAAGCGTGGCCAGGGGAAAAGCCAGTGGTGGGCTACAATTTTTTTTACTACCTACTCTGTGGGTGGGATATGGTGGGCATGGCCAGGGGAAAAGTCCTGCGTTGCACCCAAATTGGACTACTTTATTTCAAAACTTGGATGGGTGGAGCCAGCCAGAATTTCTGCTACCGGTTCTGGCGAACTGGTGCAAACCTGCTGATGCCCACCACTGGGGAAAGCCCTGTGTTGCACCCGAATTAGGACTACTTTATTTCAAAACTTGGGTAGGTGGGGCCAGCCAGAATTTCTGCTACCGGTTCTGGCGAACTGGTGTGAACCTGCTGATGCCCACCACTGCCTAAGGACTTATGGCCTTGGGTGCTGAAGTCCACAGGGAAGGGTGATGTTCCCCAAGTGGATTAAATCCCACTTGAATCCATTTTGATGGAGGGCAGCAGCTTAATCAATACTGGCCTGGGGTGAAGAGGACTTTGTGTGCCAAAAGACTCAGGACCAGAGCGTGACTTGGATCAGTGGTATGAGGGGTTATGCTGCGATGTGGAAGGCAGATGAAAGGCCACTGCTTCATATTCTCAGGACAGTCTTCATGGCTGATCGCCATGATGATTGCCAATATTCGGTTTCGGATATGGCAGCAGTAGAAGAAGAATAAGAAGAGGAAGAAGAAGAAGAAACTTGTAACATGATAAATTAGCATAGGAAGGAAAAAAATAATAAATCGGAAGTTTGCACCCTAGTGTTGCAAACACAATTGCTCACCTTACACTCTGTGTTAACTAAACTAGAGTAACTCCTGTCTTCCAGTTTCTTCACTCCAGTTGCAAATGAGATGGCCACCTTGCCTGTAAAGTGTGATTTGAAATGGTAGTAGGGAAATGGACTGTTTATTCACCCTGTTTAAAAGGTTAAAAATATGACCTGATGGCTAAGTCACTGTGAAGCGAACTTGAGGATTAGCCTTAAAACTCAGCGTTTTTGAGACTCCCACATAATTGAAGATCACAGAATGAGAAAATAACTAATCTGGAAGAGGTCTTTAGGCCATCGAGTCCAACTCACCCACCCCCTGCTCAATGCAGGAGTTTGAATCAAAACAGATATGACAGATGGTTGTCCAATTCTCTTTTGAATGTTTCCAGTGTTGGAGCGCTCACTACCTCTCAAGATAGTTGGTTCTACTGTTATACTGCTCCTGTACCAGCAAGATCATTAGCGTCATTACCAGTTCGTTAGCAGCCAACCATTTGCAGAAGGGCCACCTGTTTCCCAAGGGATCTTACTGACCTGCCTGCGGGCATCTTGCTTCTTAAACAGGAGACAGATGCGCATTGACCTTTCCTTGTTCCCTGGCAGCCTTTTGCCTAGCTTGTGGATTGGCCTCTGCCAATGGTGGCTTAATGATGTACTCATAAGTTGCCTCTGGGGAAGGGCTTCAACAGGCAGGTGCGTAGTGAACTGTTTGTTGGGGTTGGGTTTCCATGGAGAGTCACTTGCTGGAATAGTTTTGTTGCTTTCACAGGGAAAGGAAAAAGAGAGGTCCCTGTTTTGGTGTCTGGAACTGAGCTTGAAGAGATCCCACTGGGATAACAATAAAATCTGGGGTGTGTATGATGGGAGAAAAAAGTGGGGATTTGTTCCTAGGGCACCCCCATACTAGACAGTCTAGACATTGTGTGCTCTGTACCACCAGCTGCACACAGATCTCCACAAGACGGTTGCCAGGGAACAAGGAAATAGAGTAGAATACAGTAAAACCCCTGGTTATGGAATTAATCCATTCTGCGGGGGTTTCCTTACAGTGAAAATTCCTTATCACAAAGCACAGAAAGGAATGCATTGCATGGTTCCCCATAGGAATTCATTTCATTCATTCATTCATTCGATTTATACCCGCCCTACTTGGCCAGGGACAACTCAGGGAGGCTTACAACAAGTAAATTAAATACAATATAACAAGAAAAAACAATATAAACACACAAAACACAATAGTATACAATTACAAATCAATACAAAATTAGTAAACCATGTACATAAGCAGAATACAATACAATCTATACCAATATACCAATACCCATATCAATATACAAAATAAATAAATAGACAATAAAATGCCAAAAGTCCAAGAAATACAATTCAAAAATACAATAGCATTATACATAATAAATACACCAAAATACTATAAGGTAAAGGTAAAGGTTTTAAACAAAACATCAAATACAATAAAATTATACATAATAAAATACCATAATAAAGTAATTACAATTAGACCACAGAACAGAACAAAACACCTTCACCAGTCCATAGGGTCCAGGGAGCGGAAACCAGGGCCCGACAACCATGAACGGAACCCAAGGCTCCACGTACCTGTCGGAGCCCATGTTCTACGCTCCGCAAGGCCCAAATCAATGTCCCTGATAGGAGGAAAGGCAACCCCGGCCCAGACAGCTGTGGTGGCAGGTCTTCGGCTATCCGCAACCCGTCGGTATCTTCTTCCCTTCCAGACTGAGCGGAGGAGGCAGCCCCGGGAACAGCTGTGGAGCGAACTGGCAGGCGGAGAAGCAGTCCGGGGGGGGCAGTCCCAGCGCTGGCGTTTTAAAGCCACGCTGTCTGCTCCCAGGTTTTTCGTGGCTCCTCTGAGCCTCGACCGGGCTGGGGAGCAAACCGGCAGGCGGAGAAGCAGTCCGGTTGCATTGAAAACAAAAATTCCGTAAAACAAAGCCCAGTTTCCCATAGGAATGTATTGAAAACCAAAAAACTGTTCCAAAAAATCCATAAGCCGAGGCATTATTTTCAATGGATTTCTTTCTGTAAGCCAAGTTTTCCATTATCCGAAGCGTCCGTAACCCGGGGTTCCACTGTACTTGCATTGAGAAGCAAGCTTCCATCCTCTAATATCAATCTCAGTTTGGTAAACCGGACCTCATGTGTCTACCCTGTTCATATATAAACTTAGGATGGGTCTTAAACAAAGGGTAGAGGTGCTAACCAAAACAGGGACTAATCTTCTCTTCACTTGCACTTTAGGTAAAGGTCTCCCTTGCTCGAAAACCAGCTGTGTCTGACTCTAGGGCACGGTGCTTATTTCCGTTTACAGCCATGGAGCCAGTGCTGTAGACATTTCCATGTCATGTGGCAGGCATGACTAGATGCTGGAGCACATGGAAAACTGTTACCTTTCCTGCTAATAATAATAATAATTTAGTGTCAGAAATTATTCTGGGTTGAAAGGATTTTTGCGGAAGAAACTCTGCTCAGGCAATGCCCAAATGAGGCTCCTTTCATGCCCCCAAGAGCTGGGACCATACCTGTCAACCATCCCGATTTGGCCGGGATTACCACAGAATTTGACACCGATTGACGTCATAACCCGCCCTGCGCTGCCAAAACCCCGTAATTTGGCAGCGGGGGGAAACGCTTTCCACGCATGCATGGAAGCGCTCTGCCACTTGCGCAGCCCCTACGCAAGCGGCGGAGCGCTTCCACACATGCGTGGAAGGGTTCTACACAAGTGTAAAACCCTTCCACACATGTGTAGAAGCGCTACGCCGCTTGCATAGGGGCATGCGTGGAAAGCAACCTGCGCACAAGCGATCTGCGCAAGTCCCGTTTTTTTTCTGGAGCTGCGGGTTGACAGGTATGGCTGGGACTGAGACGGACGCTCAATCCACCATGCAGTACCCAGGTCTCAAACTGCCGACTTGCCAGCCTTCCAGATAACAAAGTGTGCTTCTTAACCACTGAGCCACCGCAGCCCCTTCTTGTTGAAAGCAGTACCTATTTATCTGCTTGCAATTTCTTGCTTTTGGACTATGTTGGCAGGAGCTGGGGTAGACGGCGGGAGCTCACTCCGTTGCACAGTACTGTGGTATCAAACTGCTGACCTGCCGACCTTCCAGTGTCCTAAACACTAAACCACCCAGTTCCTTATTCTGAGCACTTTGTCTCCCTTTCCGTTTAGTTCAGCTATCAGAAAGCAGGAAGAGAGAAGTGTCTGGACTCTAGAGAATTCAATTTGAAGAGGAATGATGCAGAAGGAAAGGAGGTTAAGTGTTCCTTTCCATCTAGGTTAGTCAAGACTTAGGCTGCTGGCTGATGTTTCAGCCAACTACTTTGGTTTCTAAGGTCTCAAAGTGCAGAAACAGCTCTTAGAGCAAGCAGCAACTGCTGAGGCTCACTGTTTCAACACCAAGTTGTTTTTATGCCACATTGACACAGTGATAAAAGCCAGGAAGGAGAAAAGGGGATTGAGGAAAGAGTTGAGCCCATTAATCCAATGCTCCATTTCGATCAAGATGGGAAGTGGAGAACCAGCACCACTACTTAGGAGCTTTATTTTTGCACAAGCTGTGGCAGCAATAGTACAATCCCTGTGGGCGGGGGGTTACTCCAGATGAGCTGATGTTGAGTCTCCCAAAAGCTCCATCAGGAGCACAGAGCCTAAAAGAGCTCTATTAATGTTATTTGTGTTATACATAAGATTGTGTGGGATTGCAATTCTCATAGGAGGACAGTAACTGCTACAGCTGCTCGGTGCATTTTGCCATCCTACTGGACTGCCAAAAGTTCTATTGCTTGCTTGCTTCCTTCCTTGATTACATACTCAATTTATATACTACCCCATTAATACAAACACTACACTGAGGTTTTTACAACATTAAAATTTACAATCCCCAATCCCCCAAACATGTTTTTGGTTATTACCTAGCTCAGGGGTGGCCAACTTTTTCACACCGTGGTCCGGATTATGCCCCCTCAGACAGCTGAACGGGCTGGAGGCATGGTTTTCCCCACCACTTCTGCAACTTCCGATGGTGGTGGATGCATTCATGGCATGATTTCAGTGTTTTTGCTGCTTCCATAGCTTCCCATGGCAGCGGGAGTAAGGGCAGTGCATTTTTGCTATGTTTTTGGCTGTTTTCGCCACCGTTTGGCACATTTTTTTGTGAGTTTCCAGTGTGTTTTGGGCACATTTTCACCGCATTTTCATGCTTCCAGTGACGATGGCAGCAGTGGGGGTCTCATCGGGGGCTGGATTAATTGGCCCTGTGGGCCAGATTCAGCTCATGGGCTGTAGGTTAGTCACCCCTCACATAGCTAGTTGGGCTAGCTATATAGATTAGTTGGGCTTAGGGTTGCCATATGTCCCGGTTTTCCGGGATTTTCCTGGGTTCAAGCAGACTCAGCCAGTTCAAGATAAAACATGTAAAAGTCCCGGATTTTTAAATTTGAACACAGGAAGAAAGATCACACCTTACCAAGGGATTTTTGCAAAGAGTTAATTCACTAATTCACTGCCTTTCTTTCAATTATCTTTCTTGAAAGCAGTGAAGGCAAAACAGCACCCTGAGAAGCCCGCTGGGGAGAGGAGACACTTGCAAGCGGGATAATTGAAAGAAAGGCACAGAGGCAGTGAAATAACTCTTTGCAAAAATCCCTTGGCTCACCTTGAAGTTTGGGGGACAAGGAGTCATCCTCAGCCCTTTTCCTCAAAAGCTGGAGGGAGCAAGAAATACCCATATCTAAGAAGCCAACCTCAACCATACACTGGGATGGGGGATTCCTTCTTCACGTGACCACAAAGGGTTAATTGCATAGGATCGGTATTCCCTGTCTGCCCTGGACAGGGATTCTGTGGGGTCTTAGAGCAGCAGTCTCCCTGACAGTCCCGTCCAATGCATGCACAGTTTGAAGAATGCAATGGCTGTCCCGGTTTGGCAGGAGAGAATTATGGCAACCCTAGTTGGGCTTCACCTGGATTCTAGGTCAATTTACCTGAATTCACTTTATGCTCATTTCTACAATCTGTCCCAGAAGCTGTTCTGCTTCCCTACAAGTTATGCCTGCTTTACCACTGTGATATCATAAAGCATCAGTTCCTGATCTCATCTAATATCAGGAAATAGGCTGCTATTAACCTAGCAAGCTAGCTGGGAGTAGTTGCACTCTGCCTGAAAGAAGAAAAAATCCCATGTTTCCCATGGATCTTTCCTAACTCCCAGCAGCAGTGCAGAAATTGAAGGTAGAGGGAATCCCTTCCAGCTGTCACTTGCATTGTGTGTATGACTATGTGGGATGTTAGCCCAAACAACTGCTGCTGGGTATATTTTGCTACTTACCCAACCAACAGAAAAAGGCAGTGTTCCTGCCCTTCATTTTCAGATGACTCAGAAGTAGTCTTATTTGTGACCAGATCGTGAACTTGAAAGATGCTCTGCCACTAATACATCTGAGATGGACATCTGTGCTAGTATAAATGATGGGTTGTGTGTCACGTACAGGCTGTGTATCATTTTTTTTGTTTACTTAACCTGTCTGGTGGTGGTCTTGGAATAGTTTATTAATTCCCTGTCAGAGAATTAATTCCAATGTGCCTTGTTAAAATGCAAATTTATCAAAATTTAGATTCTAACCTGGAAAGGAAGGCATGTCAGGGGATAGAAATGGAGCCTGTGAGTTTTTTAGAATAGTGATGTGGATTTCTGTGTGCTGTTCACTGGAGGGAGGTGGCAGTGTTGCATTATGGGTTGTCACTGAGCAGGAACTGCTTGCTAGATTAAACATTCTAACTCTCTTATTCTTGGAGAAATGAAACTTAAAGATTGCTAGACAAGGAATACTGAGTAGTCATTGGCTGGACTCCTTCAGAGGATGGCTCTAAGGGTGGAGTTTGTGAGAGGAGTTAAAAAGGAATGGAGAAGAGAGGATGGTCCTTTTGCTCTTTTGCTATGTAAGTGCAGTGGAACCTCATACAACAATCACCCCATATAGCAATGAAATAGCATAACAATTAGGTTTTGGGGGGAAATGGTGTCCCACATAACAATTTCCGCCATGGAAAAAATCGTAGAACAATTTTTGAATGGGAAAAACCCCTTAGCAAAAAAAAAAAAATCTCTATACGATGCATGCATCTTATAGCAATTGTTTCGTACAAAAGCGAGCCCCGTGGAACAGATTAAAATCATTGTATGAGATACCACTGTAGTTCTTTGGGGATGCTTTGAACTGAAGCAGTCATGTAATCTTTTAAGAGAGAGGGGAACCTCTGGGCTTCCACACTCAGTCAGGTTTTCTTTGTTTTCAATATGCAGCTATCTGAACTGAAAATGCTTCATTTGCCTAGAATTGTTTTGCTTCCTGAAACTTTGTTTATGTAACCTACTTTTGCTACAGTATACGTTTAAAAGACATGAAGACTGGAGTTGTTTATTTTTCTGTCCTCTACCTTACTAACAGCCTGATTCAGGTCAGGAACTTTGAGAAGGCAAACTAAAATCCTGGATTGTTTAGCTGGAGACCAAGGTTCTACTTGGGAGTAATGGGTCCGTTACATTCCCCAAAAGAGGTAAAGATTTTCTTGAATTGTGACATTTGGTGTGCCAGTCCAGAGGTTGTTGCTTGTACGAAGGGACCCAGTTAAGTTTTTTCTGCTTGCATGAGTTTTGTTGAAGAAACCAATGAGTCTAGTTTAAATTGTACAAATGAATACTGTCTAACCTCATGGTTCCCAATGTGGGGTTCGCACCCCACAGAGGGGCAATTTGATTTGGGGGGGGGAGGGTTGAGAATGTTTAGACCAAGTTAATGGTCTTTTAGGCCAGGAGTTCTCAACCTTTTTAAGTTGGAGGCTGGGTCACGCTCCCTCAGACAGCTTTGGGGGCCAGATGGCCATTTTGCTCTTCCCCCTCCATATGGTATTTCCTGGTGTGATGGAGGCAGTGGGCGACCACATGAAATGGGGCCATGGGCCACATCCTACCCATAGGCCACAGGTTGAGAATCCCTATTTTAGGTTTTTTCCTCAGGAATAGGAGTTCACTTTTTGAATAATAAGAATTATATGTCATGGGGGGGGGTGGCCATCAGGATTTTTGAGATGCTTAGGTGGGGCATGGCCAAAAAATTGAGAACCACTGGTCTAACCCCTTCTCTCCTTCTCTTAATTAGGTTATATATTCTCACAAGCATAATGGTAACTTAATAATAATTGATCCAAATCTCTTATTTTGGAAGGGCTGCATCTATAACAAGATTCTCTTTAAAAAAATATTAAAAACCTATGTTTGTTCCTCTAGAATCAAAATTGTTCTGTTGTCAAGGCCACTGGATGATCATGAGACCTCTGTCCCTTGATCCAGATCACGCAGTGCCTCTGCCTCATTGTGTTGCCCATTGTAAGTTATGTAGTTATCATCACTCTGGTTGCTTTGGATCCCATCCAGATAGCAAGCAGCACATTTCTGCTTAATGAAGCTCCGGGCAACAGCTGAGAATTTGCAAACACTGCCTTGGCAAGAGTGCTTTCAGTTGGTGATTACCCACACAGCAATAATAAAATAAGGATCAACACCCAGCTGGTAATCTGGACAGGAGGCAAAGCTTTAGCCACAAAAGGAGATAAGTAGGTAAGCAAGCATGGATGCAGTGGCTCAGTGGTTAAGAAGCTCGCCTTGTTAGCTGGAAGGTCAGCAAGTCGGCAGTTCAAGACCCAAGTACTGCATGACGAAATGAACGCCCATCTCTGTCCCAGCTCCTGCAAACCAAGCAGTTCGAAAGCAAGGAATACCAAATAGATAAATAGGGAACACTTTGGTGGGAAAAGATCTTGGGGACATGAAAGGAGCCTCATTCGGGTGTCCCCCGAGCAGAGTTCCTCCAGCAAAAATCTTTTCAAACCAGAAAGCACCTGTGTGTGGTTCTGACATGATAAAAAAAACTGGACAGGAGGCAAAGCTTTAGGCATAAAAGGAGATAAGCAAGCATGCACGCATGCAATATCTTTGGACAGTGGGTACAGAAGGGCCGCCATTGTACTCTGAACATACCTGATTTTGCCCAATTTTGAAAGATAAGGATGAAGCCTGGTTAGTGCAAAGCTCCCCCGGTGGCTTAGCAGTTAAGGCGCTAGGCTCGGAGACTGGAAAGACAGGTTTGATACCTGAGAACTGCATGATGGGGTACATGAAAGGAGTCTCATTTGGGCGTCCCCTGCAAAAATTCTTTCAACCCAGAGTAATCTCTGACATGAAAACAAGTGCAAAGCTGAGGATCACCAGAGATTTCTAGGCAGGATTGTGAAAGGGTTTATCATGCCTGAAACTCCGGAGGTATTCTGTTAATCAGCATTGACAATAATGAGCTAAACTGGTCACTTATTTCACTTAATATACAACAGCTTCCTATATTTATATACAGTAACCGATGCTGGCCAGCCTCTTTTATCTCAAGTGTTTGTTGATTATTCAGAATATGAATTGTGATATCACACCTTCAGTTATAGTTCGGCTACAAATGAATTTGCTGGATATTTTAGGCAAGCTTGCTATTCCTCAGTTTCATCTGTTCACACCTGCATTGTTGTGGTTAATGCTATTGACTATCTTAAACACCTTGGAGTCAAGGTGGTATAGAAATGTCATGAAGAAATAGAGTGTTTTGTGTGGAGTGAAAATGGTGCACTATTAGCATTTCTAGGGAAATACTGTATAAAGTATTGTTTGTGCATTCCACGTCAAAAATAAAATTACTGCCAGAATGTGGCCAAGTATACAAGTCAATGGCCAATACAATATCATCTATTGCAGGAGTTCTCAACCTTTGAAATCCGGAGGCCGGGTCATGCTCCTTCAGACAGCTTCGGGGGCCGGATGGCCATTTTGCCTTTCCTCCACCACATGGCACTTCCTGGTGTGCTGGAGGCGGTTGTGGGGCCACATGAAATGGTGGCCTGGGACGCATCTGGCCCCAGGCTGCAGGTTGAGAATCCCTGATCTAGAGCAGTGGTCCCCAACCTTTTTTTAGCCATGCCCCACCTAAGCATGTGCAAAATCCTGAACCCCCTTGTGGCATATAATTCTTATTATTCAAAAAGTGAACTCTTATTTATGTGGATTAAGCCTAAAAGACCATTAACTAAAAATCAAATTGCCCCACATTAGGAACCACAGATTTAGAATATGCATCCAAGAGACATTTGCCAGATCTACGTCTTAGCTATTTCAGTTGGCAAAACAAATGCATATATTGCCAAAGCTTGGGGAAAACCCCAATTTTAATCAATTACAGCTCCCAGAATCCCGTAGCAACCATGCCTGTTATCAAGCTGGCTGTCGGATGCTGAGACTTACAATAAAATGAGTTTTGCTCCCTTTGTTTTGTTGGCTCTTTGCTTTATAGGTTTATCAGAAGTGATACTGTTTTAAGTATTTCCTTATAAAGTTATAATTACCTTTAATTTACTCTGTCATTCAGAATTAAGGTCCTGATTCCATACTCATCCCACAGTTCCTTCTAGGAACTTGGAACAGTATATATATGGTTTGTAATTGTACTCTCTTTTATTGCCACAATGGCCCTCTGAGGTAGATTAAACTAATAGTTTACCGGGTAAAAGTAACCCAGTAAGCAAAGGTTTGAATGTAAATTTCTCCTGTGTAAATTCAACATGCTATTTGTGAGACAATACTGTACTAATATTACTGCTTATATTGTTACATGATAAAGCTGTTTTGATCCCCACGCCCCAAAGAACAGAGAATAAAAATTGAAGTAAAAAATCTAAAGGGTGACAGAATATTCCTAAATACCCTCCCAGTCAAACAACTGAGGAAATTTCTCCCACACATCCATGGTCAACCATTATACTAGAGGAGCTTTGACTTCATTGAGTTGTTGCCACCCATCCTGATGAGTCTGAAATGAAATGCTCCTTTTTGAAATTGTAATCTGTGTTTACAGATTCAAGACTTAACTGCTTGGGGGGCAGTTTATGTAGCCGTTGCAAGTGTCAAAGGGATAAAATAGAGAATTAAACTTGTTGTTGTTGTTCAGTCGCACTGTCGGTTCCAACCCTTTACAACCCTATGGACCATTGTCCTCCAGGCATAAACTAGAGACCTATTGAATGCCTTAGACCAGGTCTACACCACCACCACCTGGCAATGTGAAGAACTGCACCCAAAATGAGTTTACAGCAGGAGTTCTCAACTTTTTAAACCGTGTGCCGGGTCATGCTCCCTTAGTCAGCTTTGGGGGCCAGACGGCTATTTTGCCCTTCCTCCACCACATGGCACTTCCTGGTGTGGGGGAGGCAGTGGGGGCCACATGAAACGGTGCTGCGGGGTGCACAGGTTGAGAATCTCTGGTTTACAGGCTCATAGTAAAGGTCAACGTCTCCCTTACTTGAACTGTTTTGTGCCATGTTTTATTTTCCCACCTATTTACCGTATTTATTCGAGTATAACGCGCAAAATTTTATACCCAAAAAAGGACTCAAAGTTTGGGTGCGCGTTATACACGAGGACTGGGTGCGCGCCTCTTTTAAACGAGCCTCAAGGGTAGGCACGGAGCACGCCGCGGCCCTCCTCCCAGGCGGCGGCAGGCGCCCAGGTCCCGCTGCCGCCGCCGCTCACCTGCACGCACCCGCCGGAACGGTAAGGGGGAGGCGCTAACGCCAGCCACCCACGCTCCCGGGCCGCGCGACTGAAGCCGGCGCCGGGTAGGCACGGAGCACGCCGCGGCCCTCCTCCCAGGCGGCGGCAGGCGCCCAGGTCCCGCTGCCGCCGCCGCTCACCTGCACGCACCCGCCGGAACGGTAAGGGGGAGGCGCTAACGCCAGCCACCCACGCTCCCGGGCCGCGCGACTGAAGCCGGCGCCGGGTAGGCACGGAGCACGCCGCGGCCCTCCTCCCAGGCGGCGGCAGGCGCCCAGGTCCCGCTGCCGCCGCCGCTCACCTGCACGCCCGGGAGCGCGGGTGGCTGGCGTTAGCGCCTCCCCCTTACCGTTCCGGCGGGTGCGTGCAGGTGAGCGGCGGCGGCAGCGGGACCTGGGCGCCTGCCGCCGCCTGGGAGGAGGGCCGCGGCGCGCTCCGTGCCTACCCGGCGCCGGCTTCAGTCGCGCGGCCCGGGAGCGCGGGTGGCTGGCGTTAGCGCCTCCCCCTTACCGTTCCAGCGGGTGCGTGCAGGTGAGCGGCGGCGGCAGCGGGACCTGGGCGCCTGCCGCCGCCTGGGAGGAGGGCCGCGGCGCGCTCCGTGCCTACCCGGCGCCGGCTTCAGTCGCGCGGCCCGGGAGCGTGGGTGGCTGGCGTTAGCGCCTCCCCCTTACCGTTCCGGCGGGTGCGTGCAGGTGAGCGGCGGCGGCAGCGGGACCTAGGCGCCTGCCGCCGCCGCTCACCTGCACGCACCCGCCGGAACGGTAAGGGGGAGGCGCTAACGCCAGCCACCCGCGCTCCCGGGCCGCGCGACTGAAGCCGGCACCGGGTAGGCACGGAGCACGCTGCGGCCCTCCTCCCCAATTGTCGTCTAGCGCCCAGGAGCTCCACCCGCCGCTGCCCCACTGGAACGGTACGGGAACCCTCTGGGGGAGGCGCTACCGCCAGCCACCCGCGCTCCCGCGCCACGCGACTCAAGAGCCGGCAAGGGTAGGCACGTTTCTTATGTCAATTTCAATGCGTGGTGTGAAAAAAATTTTATACCGAGATTTCATGGAAAATTAGGGGTGCGCGTTATACACGAGTGCGCGTTATACTCGAATAAATACGGTACCTTTGCTGACAGTGACCAACAACAAAAAAGACCATGGGAAAACTAGTGCAAGCTATCATATAAAGATAGCAATCTTTTGGCATGTCTAATTCCAAATGGCTTTGGGCATTTTACTTGTCTCATTCTTCTATTTTGGGAAAGTGAGAATGATGGCAACCTTTTCCTAGGGCAGTGGTGGCTAACTTTGGCACTCCAGCTGTTCCAGGACTTCAATTCCCAGAAGTCCAGGTCAGCACACCCAGTAATCTTGGAGGGCTTCTGGGAATTGAAATCCGATAACAGCTGGAGTGCCAAGGTTAGCCACCACTGCCCTAGGGCTTCTGATAACAGGCTGTAAAGCCCTTTTAGTTAACTTCAAAGGAGTGTGTAAAATAGTAATGATATAAATGTCATGTTAGAGGAAAGTATTTGTCTGAAATCAGTCCTTTGTGAAGAGCTGCAAGTGGGAAAGAAAGATACCCTACACCATTGGTAGAGAACCTATGGCACGCATGCCAGAGGAGGCACTCAGAGCCCTCTCTGTGGGCAAACATGCCATCACCCCAGTACAGAGTTCACTCTGCCCAGCAGCCCAATGGGAGCGCTTCTTCCCTCCCCCCAGCATAGAGTTTGCCCCGCCCCTCTGCCCAGAAGCCCAATAGGAATGTTTCCTCCTTTGTCTGGGGTAAGGCAGTCGGCTCACACACAACATGAGGGTGAGGTGCAGATGGCAGCTTGGGCAGGCGGTCTCTAAAAGGTTTGCCATCACTGCCCTACACAGAAGAGCTAGGAAATGGGCTCAGCAATGACGGAATCATACCAGTGGCAGAAAAAGCAACACTGGGAAGCATTAGTTGAGACAACTCAAGTTTGTCATTCTCTCTTTCCCTAATCTTTCTGCTGATTTGTTAAGGAGAAATTACTCCCAACATTACACTATCTCCATCATAGCTTGTGGTTTCCCCATGCCCCAGTGGCATGGAACGGCCCGCGCAGAGGCCACTTCGGGGGAACGCTCCTTGAGCCGTGGGCTCTGCGGGCAGAGAAATTTAGGGGGGTGGATAAATGATAGGGTTTGATTCACCCAATTTCCTGACCTGACCAGCGGATCTGCTGAGAGAGCGAATAGCTAACCCAGTTACCCATTAGAATAATCACTCATCTCCAAGCTCAACTTTACCCCGGGTGTAAACAGATACCATGTTTACCCCTGCCTAATCCCCAAACAATGGTGTTTTCCCCAGTCTGTGTTTGGCCAAGTTAACTAACTTCCCTCCAAGAGATTCCCAATTAACCCGAGCAAACAGGTGATGTGATTTCTGTCAGGTGACTGTTTTTGCCACCGTTGCGCTTTTACTCCTATATATGATGATGCCTTTTCCCCAATAAACCACTGATCTTATCCTCCTCCATGCTGCCTCGTATCGTTTCTTGATCAGTCTCCTCCGGGACCTCCGGCCCTCTGCGGCCCCGATTCCTACATCTGGTGACCCCGACGTGATCTACTCGTGAGTAAGCAAGCGGGCTTCCTCAGAGTAGCGATCACACGGTCCGGTTCTGCGCTTGAACCGTGTCCGAATCGTCCCGGAGGACAGCGCGGCACTCCGTCCGGCAGCCAGCCGAGCGGAGGGACGGCCTGTGGTGAGGCAGTCCAAAGAGGCATCCTACAGCGTGCTCCCGGCTTTCGCGGCGGCTTGCAGGTTACGGAAAAACGCGTTCCGCAGGGACAGCTGTGAGCCCCTGACAGCGCAGTGGCCACCGAGGGCCCGTAGCCGCAGTCCACGCTCCGAGCTCTACCCAGAAAGCGACGTCACCAGAACCTGTTGCCTGCCAAAGACGCGTCGACTCGTCCCGAGGAGGAAACTTCGGAGGACCCAATCACAGGTAATATGGGGGCCTGTCCTCAGCGACAGCGTCCATCTGCTAGCCAAAGAACTCGTGAGGGAGAGTTCAAGATCCTGGCCAGGATATTTAATTTGCGTTTTCACAGCGGGGAGCTAGCGAGACTTTTGGTGTACCTAGGGGAACACTGCCTGCTTTACCCAGAAGTAGGTACGTTAACCCTCGAGCTCTGGGATCAGATAGGAGACTGCATTCAGCAACCCCCGAAAGCTCCAGGAGGCGTAATTCGCACATGGAGAAAGTGTAGGAAGCTCTTAGCGGAGATAGAGCCAGTCCGGGTAGAGGCCAAAGAACCCCCAAATCTGCCAGAAGCACCAGCCGAGCCAACGGCGCCTACGGCGCTCTATCCATCACTCCAATTTAGGCAGAGTAGCGTAGGGAGCTTTCCCCCGGTGACAGCTGCAGACGTCACCGGTGGAATGCAAGGAATGAGGAGCGCAGGCGCTTCTCTGACAGCAACGGGTTCCCGAGTTACCAAAAGTCCCCTTCAGCGTACAATTGAAGAGGAGATTAGGAAGGGGGAGTTGCCAGCAGAAGAACTAGCTGAGCTTAGTCAGATATGTCCCATCCGCATGGAAATAGACGCGCTCACAGGCGCCCAGCAGATAATTCATTCCCCAGTTCCGTATAAGCTTCTCATGGCCATATGGAAAGCCATCTCAGAAACAGGGCTCCAAAGTCGTTTTACAAGGGGCACGCTTCAGCAAGTGTGCGAGAACACCATGTGGATTCCCCATGACTGGAAAGCCGTCATGCGGATGATGCTCAACCCTAGCCAGTACTTAATTTGGGACAGCGAGTTTCGCCTAGAGGCGCAGACGAGGGCTGCCAGAATGGGAGGTGCAGTACTTCCTGACCAGTTATATGGTTCAGGTGCCTTCGAGCCCATCGATGCCCAAATCAACTTGCCTCTTGCCACTCTCCAGATGTCGGCCGAGGCCGCCTTCAGGGCGTTTTCCAAAGTCCCAGCAACTGGCAAAGCGGCTAAAAATTACACCGCTATCAAGCAGGGAGCCCAAGAGCCCTATATGGACTTCATCAATCGCCTGGAGGAAGCAATTAGCAGGCAGATTGATAATGAGCAAGCCCAGCAAGAGCTCATGATGAAGTTAGCCAAGGACAATGCCAATCTAGACTGCCGTAAAATCTTGCAGTCCCTGGGCAATCGTCCCGATTTGACCCTTACGGACATGATTAGAGCTTGCGCCGACGTTGGCACAGAATCCTACAAGATGGGATTGCTAGCGGCAGCGGTGCAAGGGGGTAAGAGACCAAAAGGAAAGACCCAAGGAGCGTGTCACAATTGTGGCAAGGTCGGTCACTTCGCTAGGGAGTGCCGATCCAAGGGAGGCGGACAAAAGTCCGGCCGTTCCAAGGCTCCGAAAACCCAGTGTCCGAAGTGCAAAAGAGGCTACCATTGGGCCCGAGACTGTCCGGATTTGGGAAACCGGAACGTGGGCATGTCTCTGGCCCCGGTCCAAACAGAGGCTTCCCTCAGCTCACCAGAGCTAGACTAGATCCCAGTCCCACTCCAGGCATCGCGAGGGCACAGGCCAGCCCCAAGGGTAGTACAGGGTTAGACTTGGCTTGTCAGGCGGACGTTACATGCGACCTGCCAGGCACGGTCTATCTGGTGGACTCCCAGTACATGGGTCCACTGCCCAAGGGCTTTATAGGTTTAATTTTGCCCCGTAGTGTAGCTGGAGCACGCGGAATTTTCATAATTCCAGGAGTCGTTGACTCAAATTTTTCAGGCGTTCTCCAGGTTCAGTTGTGGACTCACCTGCCCCAGACAATTCACAAAGGAGACACCTTAGCGCAACTGATCATGGTTCCTTGTCACTCGCCAGCAGATAGCCAGGGAAGGCTCAGTGACAGCTCCGAGTCCCGGTCAGAGGACCGCTTGAGCGCCAGTGAGGCAGTACAAGGATACCAGGTCTTAGCGACAGTGGAGACCAACATTGAGTGGAAACAGCGCCCGGTTATCGAGGTATTTCTGAATAATAGAATATTCTCAGGCTTATTAGATACCGGAGCAGATGTGAGCGTGATAAGCAGGGGCCAGTGGCCAAGGGAGTGGGCCATTGAGCCGGTCTCCGATGTGTGGGGGGTAGGCGGCATTCAGGAAGCATTCAGAAGCCGAGAATGGGTGACAGTCACGATTCCAAAGGCTGACGGCACGGCGGTAATTCGGCCGCACATTCTTGACGTGCACATCAACCTTTGGGGGCGAGACATTTTACAGCAGTACGGTGCTACGCTTACCTTTGGGTAATGGCGTTGCCACTTAAGTGGCTCACCGACACGCCGGTCTGGGTAGAACAATGGCCGGTAGTGGGGGAGAAATTAGTCGCCCTTAAGCAGCTAGTTAAAGAACAGCTAGACACAGGACACATAGAGCAGTCCACGAGTCCATGGAATTCACCAATTTTTGTGATTAAGAAGAAGTCGGGGAAGTGGCGACTCCTCCACGATCTCAGAGAGATCAATAAATGCATACAGCCAATGGGTCCGCTCCAATGCGGCATCCCGAATCCGAACATGATTCCCGAGGGGTGGGAGATCCTAGTCGTAGATCTCAAGGATTGCTTTTATACAATTCCCTTAGACCCCCGGGACCGGGAAAGGTTCGCCTTTACGGTGCCAGTTGTGAACCATGGTGAGCCTACGCAGCGTTACGCGTGGAACTTTTTGCCACAGGGCATGCTCAATTCGCCCACCCTGTGCCAAATTTATGTTCACAACGCACTGGCAAGGTTTCGAAGCCTTTACCCTAAAGCCATAGTTTGCCACTTCATGGACGACATCTTGGTCGCGATGCCGCAACTCGGCAGCGAAATATTTTCTGACCTCCAGGCCAGCCTGGGGGACAAAGGTTTACTCATTGCCCCAGAGAAAGTGCAGAGAACCGAGCCCTTCTCATACTTGGGTCATCGGCTTCTCCGCTCTTTCGCCACACCAGTTTTGCCCCAGATCAATTTACAGGACTCAGTCACCTTGGTAGAATTGCAGCAGGTTTTAGGGAACATCAATTGGACCAGACCGTATTTTCGTTTGGATACGGATCTTTTGAAACCGCTCTTCTTGCTGCTAACATTAGGTAAGCAGCCAGCAGACCGGATAAAGATTTCTCAAGACGCACGCTTGGCTCTCGAGAAAGTCAACCAAGCTCTCAGCCAGCAATGGGTAGATAGGATCTCCCCAGGGCCATATGCTCCGATCTTGAATTTGTACATTGTACGGTCAGGATCCATGTTCACTGGAGCGCTCGGCGTAGGTGCCGAGAAAGGGGCGAGTATCGTGGAGTGGGTGTACCTTCCGAACACCTCTTCACGAAACATCGTTCCTCCCCAGGAACTGGTCTCCGCGGTGGTTTACCGCGGACGGTTGAGAGCTAGGGACATTTCAGGGCATGATTTGGCCAAAATCGTAGTCCCGTTCACCAAGGAACAAGTTCAGCAATTAATGCAGCTCGGCGACTCACTTCCGATAGCTTTGGAAGGATTCACCGGATGCTTGGCATACCACTTGCCAAAGGACCCCAGACTTGTCTCACTTCAGACGCAGACAGTTAGCTTATTTGAATTGCTCTCGCTGGTTCCACTTCAGGGGGCCAGGACAGTTTTTACTGATGGTGGTCGCACATATGGTGTCTTGACCTGGCAGGAGGGCCAAGCTTGGCGCACGCTGTTAACTCTTCCACAAAAGTCCGCGCAGCGGGCAGAGTTGGCAGCGGTGAACTTTGCCTTGCGCACCTTCGCCAAAGAACGCTTAAACATCATCACGGACAGCATGTACGTTAGGAACTTGCTTCACAGTCTACCGGGAGCATACATCACTCCCGCGATAGACAAGAATTTGCTTAGTTTGTTTCTCACTGCTCAATTTCATTTGCGAAACCGCACGGAGCTGCTCTATATTGCCCACATCCGCAGTCATCAGGACCTCCCGGGTCCGATTTCCGCGGGCAATAGCAGAGCAGACGCGGCAGCAAAGGAAATTCAGCAACGTTCAGTTTTGGGTGTTTTTACTACGCCAATCCAGAGCCATGCTTTCTTTCACCAAAATGCCAAAGCACTTGCCAGACAGTTTAATTTGCCACTTTCTCAGGCCCAGGGCATAGTTCGCTCTTGCCAGCATTGTGCAGGGGCACCGGGGGGCCCTCGTGGGGGGTCAACCCACGAGGGACGGAGGCCAATTAGGTGTGGCAAATGGACGTCACGTATGTTCCACAGTTTGGCAGATGGCAGTACATGCACGTTTGCATAGATACTTTTTCACAATTCGTTTGGGCTACGGCGCAGAAAGGGGAGACTGCTTCCCACGTGGAGCAGTACCTCCTTTCCTGCATTGCAGCCATGGGCAAACCTCGGCACGTGAAAACCGATAACGCCCCGTCCTACAGCTCTAGGCAGCTGGCCACCTTCATGGCCACTTGGGATATTCAGCATACTTTTGGCGTTCCTTACAATCCGCAGGGGCAAGCGATTGTGGAATGGGTCAATCGGACGCTCAAGTCCTATATTGACAAACAAACAGAAAGGGGGGAGCCACCAGCCCTCCCCAAGTCACAGGCTCAGGCACAGCATTGTCTGAATAAGGTATTGTTCACCTACAATCACCTTAATGTTTTTTCGGATTGCACGCCGCAGGAGAAACACTTCCGCCGTTCGGAAGCTCTCCCGCGACCGATGGTCCGATACCGAGTGCCACCGGACCCTTCCTGGAGGGGCCCGGCGCCGCTCATAACCTGGGGGCGAGGGTATGCTGCAGTTATGTCTCCTACAGGTGTCGTTTGGATTCCAGCTCGGTGTGTCAAGCCTCACTTGGAACCACATGGCGTGGACCCAGGCCGACCCGAGTCCGGTCCCGGAGATGGAGGACCTCACCCTGACCGACAAGACCCGTCGGAGGAGACGGCCACCGACAGCGCCGAAGATCACCTGGGGGATGATCAAGGCCCTTTGCAGTGAGGCCGAGGACGCCCTCCAACGCGAGGAGAAGGAGCCGACACCGGAGAACCTCACGGCTGCAGTCTTCGCCCGAATTCACGCCAACACCATGGCAGCCATCATCATCCTGACCCTCTCCCTACTTGTGGGGGGAGGCGTTCAGGCCGCCCCACTTGGGGCCAGCGGCTTGATGCCAGACGGAGACCTTTCCGCCCGGATGCATTATAACCTATGGGAAAGGTTGGCGGGTCTCGTCAACCAGTCCGATTTTTGCCTGAAGCAGGACATTGGTTCTGCCTCAATCCTGAGCACCTGTCTCATCCCAGTGTGCCACACTCTAGATGCACACGCCAGGGATGGCGACTGGCTGCTAAAGAGGATTTTCGGGCCGCACCTCCCTCCGAGTTTTGCAACCTACGCTCGCTGGGGGGGATTGCGGTTCACCATGACTTTGCCGGCTGACGCAGCCACTCTTCACACTCCGCGAGTGGCGGCCAGCCCGAACTCTACTTGTGCTCGAATGGTCGGCTGCGCTGCAGTCGGCCGAACTCAGCGCCGCTGCTTCGATACCGGCAGCAGCAACTGGACTTGTGATAAACCAGAGACACTTGGTTCAATGTATGCCCATGTTACGTTACCATCTGGTTGGTTCTTTACGTGTAATCAGTATACTTTTAACTACATTCCCGCAAATGTATCAGACTCCACATGTTGCCTAAGTCGTTTGACACTGTTACTCCCTACTAAGGATATGATCACCCCAAGCACAATTGTTTCAAATGTTTCAGCACCCATAAGGCACACTCGTAGCACCCAGTTAGACAGCTCATGTGATAGCAGCTTTAGAGTTTTGAGTCCAGCCGAATATGTCTCGCTGGCAGTCAGCATAGTCGGCGTGCCAGCCTTAGCCGTCGGCAACGCTCGGAGGATCAGTCGATTGGCTTGCGGATTAGCCAAAGCCATCAACCACACCTCCTCGGCGATCGCGCTGCTCAACCAGGAGCAGGCGGAGCTTCACCATGCCATACTTGACAATAGAGCAGCTATAGACTACCTCTTAATGCTACATCATTTGGGTTGCGAATCCTTCCATGGTATGTATTGTTTCAACCTGACTGATAATTCCCGCAGAGTGCAGAATCAGCTCACAAACCTCCACACCATAGTCCAGGGCATCAGAGAGGGCTCTGCATGGGGAGACTGGTGGAGCTCATTGTGGAGCTGGATGTGGTCGTGGATTCCATGGGGGTGGCTTCAGACGGTACTTAAGGTGGTCGTGGGGGTGGTCCTGCTAGGCATAGCAGTCTGCTGCTTGGCACAATGTATCCGCTCACTGATATTGAAGTGCCACCCCAAGAAGGAACCCCGAAGCGTCATTCCCGCTCAGCAGCTGATGCCTCTCCTACGCAGAGTCGCCAGTCAGGTCCTTAAATGAAATTAAAAGGGGAGATGTGGTTTCCCCATGCCCCAGTGGCATGGAACGGCCCGCACAGAGGCCACTTCGGGGGAACGCTCCTTGAGCCGTGGGCTCTGCGGGCAGAGAAATTTAGGGGGGTGGATAAATGATAGGGTTTGATTCACCCAATTTCCTGACCTGACCAGCGGATCTGCTGAGAGAGCGAATAGCTAACCCAGTTACCCATTAGAATAATCACTCATCTCCAAGCTCAACTTTACCCCGGGTGTAAACAGATACCATGTTTACCCCTGCCTAATCCCCAAACAATGGTGTTTTCCCCAGTCTGTGTTTGGCCAAGTTAACTAACTTCCCTCCAAGAGATTCCCAATTAACCCGAGCAAACAGGTGATGTGATTTCTGTCAGGTGACTGTTTTTGCCACCGTTGCGCTTTTACTCCTATATATGATGATGCCTTTTCCCCAATAAACCACTGATCTTATCCTCCTCCATGCTGCCTTGTATCGTTTCTTGATCAGTCTCCTCCGGGACCTCCGGCCCTCTGCGGCCCCGATTCCTACAATAGCTATAAGATATCTTTGATTAGATCCAAAAGTCTTCAGGACCCCAGAGAAGTACTTAGAGATGCTATTTCATTCCAGCTGCCATCTCCAGTTTGATGGTTGACCAATATCAATGTTTTAGACAAAATGGAATATAAAATAGGATCCCTTGTGATGTAGTGGTTAAACCGTAATACTGCAGCCCCAACTACTGGTGAGTTTCATCCTGGCAGGCTCCAATTTGACTCAGCCTTTCATCCTACTGAGGTCAGTAAAATGAGTACCTAGCATGTTGCAGGCAAAAATGCTAATGTTAGCCTTGTGAACTGCCCAGAGAGTGTTCTAAGCACTAAGGGGGGACATATAAATGCGTAATTGCTATTGCTAAAGAGAAAGAGGTGAGTGACTGCATGTTCATGAGTGTGACTTTTTTGGATATAAAAAATCAAGAAATGACTGGGGCAGACAAAGAATTTTGAAAATGCTTCCTGATAAATACCTATTTTCTTGATAGGATAAAAGAGATAACAGCTAAGAAGACGTGAGAAAATGGAACCCTGGAAATCACATCTCTCTCTCTCTCTTGCTGCAGTTTTTAAAATTTCAGAAGCTTCACAATATCCATTTGTTGGATATGAAAATCCAAAGACAGGAAAAATTTGCTGTATTTGTTTTATTTCAGGACATTTTGAAGATTGCTCATTCACAGAATCACCAGAGGTCTGGGCAACTTTGAAAATCTTTGATGGAGCCTAACAACAACTGCAATATATATATTATGAATTTGCTATTGGATGTAGTCTCTGGTGCTTGACTAGCGTTTGTCTCTGCCTAAACCTCCTTCCACATGCAGTGCAACGATACGGCTTCTCTCCAGTGTGGATCCTCTGGTGAATGATGAGATCGGCCAGGCGAATGAACCTCCTGTCACACTTGTCACAGGAATACGGCTTCTCTCCAGTGTGGATTTTCTGGTGCCTGGTCAGGGAGGAGAGCTGGTTGAACCATTTCCCGCACTCGGTACAGTTATGGGGCTTCTCACCTGAATGGGTCCTTCGGTGCCTGTAAAGATGAGAGAGCTGGTTGAACCTCCTGCCACACTCATCACAGGTGTGGGTCCTTTCTTCAGAGTGGGTCCTCTGCTGCCTGGTTAAGGCGGATGAAGCAATGAACCTTTTCCCACATTCGGGGCAGCCGTACGGCCTCTGGCCCATATGGATCCTCTTGTGTACGGTGAGAGCTGACAGGTGACTGAATTTGACACTGAAGGTGTATTCAAAAACAATTTATTTAGAAGAGCTGTTTAAAAAGCATAGAAAAATTACTGCTAAACACAATGCAGCAAATTACATCATGCAACTAGAATTAAGTTAAGACTTAGCATTAAGCTAAATTACTGCACACAGCTGGAATCAATTCAATTTGAATAGCTGCCTTTAGCATTTTCAGGAGCAAGCACAGAGAAAGAAGAACCATGCTAGAATGCTAGAGGAAGGGTTTCTGAACCTTGGGCATCCAGATGTTATTGGACTTTGATTCCCAGAAGATCAGCAGGTGTGCTGACTTGGGCTTCTGGTAATTGAAGTCCAAGAATACCTGGAAGCCCAAGGTTGAGAAACTCTGGGGAGTGCCAAGGGGAGATTTGCTATCTTGACCACAATGTGAGTTATAATCCTGAAGGATATTTTGGATGCCCAAGTCCTACATAGTTAGAAAGAGATCTACCTGAGACTTTCTTTCTTTTTTCTTTTTGGTAAATAGCATTGAAACGTCTATCATAGTCCATCATCAGATGGATAGGGCATGTCTGCCGTATGGACAATTCCAGGTTTCCTCGCCAAATTCTCTATTGGGAACCTAGCTCCAGTACAAAATCTTGTGGAGCTCCTTTGAAGTGTTATAAGGACCAGCTGAAACAAACCATGAAGTTTGTCAGGTATAAAACCACAAACTTGGGAGGCAGCGGCCGAAGATCACCCACTTTGGTGCCAAACCATCTCTGCTGCTACCAATCATTTCTAAGGAGAATGCCGCAAACATGAAGAGGCTAAGCAACAAACATGGAAGCTCCGTCAGACTCAACTATGCCCTTCACCATCTATTCAGTGTAATGTGTGTGTGGTCGCATGTTTTATGCCAGGATTGGTTTATTGAGTCACCCATCAATTGTAAAAATGATTTCCAGGAAAAATGTATATTCGGATACGAGTAGCCGACAATGACCTGAGACTTGAACAGCTGTAGCCAGTGAGAGCTAAACATACTGAATTATAGGCCAATGGGCTCAGCGATTGGAGAAAAGCTGGCAAAAGGCTCAAATTTAGCTGTGCTGTTAAAGATTAGCTGTGTTGGGTTTGCCCAAATGTGTGGATCCCCACAAAGCAAATGTATTTAGCACTGACAGGACTGGTTTGGGAAGAGAGTGGAGCAAAGTGGGACAAAATTGGATCTATCAAATCTTATTGGACTAGAATGCTGACCAACCCTTGGGTCTATAGCCAAAGGTGAGAGATCATGGGTGTTGTATTCCAACAACGTTGGCAAGACCAGGATGCATTTCCTGTCCCCAGAGGATATAATGGTAAAATGCATAGTAACCCTATCCTTACCCAATGAAGTGATATTCCCATTGTCTTGCTGTTTGGCCTTGGCCTGGCACTGGCCAGCAATTGCTGAGTCTCAGAGCAATTTACACCTCCTTGTATGGTTGCCGATATCTGAAACAAGGGGAACAATTTCAAAGGAGGTGATGAGAGAATGAAAAGTTGACCTAAAGCTGGTTTACCCTAACTTGGTTTCTTCCAGATGTATTGATCTACACAGTGTCCATTATTCAGCTTTTCATAGGAAAAACTGGAGATTGTCAACCCAACTGGTCTACCCTCCTCCTGCTACTTTATATTTATTTATGTAATTAATTTTCGGTATTTTTACCCCGCCTTATTCATCAAAAGACGACTCAAGGCAGCCTCAACAGATTATCAACCGTCAAATTAAACAACGGTTAAAAGCATCAATTAAAACAACAATTAAAAACATAGTTAAAAGCACAAGAAAAAACACATACAAACACAAGATTAAAACTTTCCTAAAGTCTAAAATCTTCCCTAACCTATTAAAAAGGACGAGGTAGAACCGACAAGGTAGAACGAGGTAGGGTTTATGGGGGGGGGGGGCAGAAATACAATCAACTAAGGCAACTGCATAAACTACACAGGCTACACCAGCTAGTGGGACTGAGACAACGTGCCTGATATGCCCCACACCCACTGGCATAGCCATGTCTTAAGTGCCTTCCTGGAGGGGAGGAGCTCAGTTTGTAGGCAAGGAAGATCAGATGGAAGGAGGTTCCAAAGGGCCGTGGCAGACACTGAGAAGGCTCTACTTGAATGTTTTAATCCTGGAAACAAACTATCTGTTCAATAAACTAATCCTACTCAAACTGAAATCCTGCCTGGAATTTACAATAGGCAGAACATGCTTGAATCTCTTCAGTCAGCTTCATTGTTGTTGCCTTCTCATAGTACTGTATGTTATAGCTAAAAAAACTTTTAAAGCCTTGGGAAAGGTTCCAGAGAAGCAAAAAGTAAGGTGAGGAGGACTAAAAAAGAAAGAGAAATGAATAGTTGCTAGGCAACTACTGATGTTAGTCTCTGAGAGATTGTACAATACACAATTGTTTATATTTTCTGGATTGTTCTGTAGCACCAACCAAATTCCAGAAACCATCTTTTCTCTGAGCTTCTCATAGGACATGAAGTGTCTGACAAGAAGTTCCCCTATCCCAATATTTTTTTTAGTGTCAGCCCTCAACCCTGTAATATAAAAACAAGTCAGCCTGCCACATGATAACAGAAACATCTGCAGTCACAAACAGTTCTGGCTCTTTGGCAACAAATGGAGATGAACATGTGGAACAGAGACGAGAGCTCACTCTGCCGTGCAGCACTCAGGTATCGAACTCTGACCTTCCTTTACCCTAAATCCATTTTTAGAAAATACAAAATGTGTTCCCTCACCTAAAGCCCTGAAGAATGGTGGAAACAATCTCCAGTTCTCCTTCCATCACTCTAAGAGGACCAAAGTTAGGTGACCTTACCTGTGACTCCCATTTCCCTCGCTCTTGCCACCTCAACAGGAAACCCTCTGCCAGGGCCACAGCTTGTGCACAGGTTTCTGGCCCACGTTCTCGAACTTGGTTTTGGATTTCCTTCGGAAGAACCATCAAGAACTGTTCCAGGATCAGCAGCTCCAGAATCTGCTCCTTTGTTCGACTCTCTGGCTCTAACCACCGAAGACACAGCCCACACAGCCGAAGGCAGACTTCCCGAGGCTTCTTGGTAGCGGAACTACCTGAAATGTTGGCGCTGCTGCTCCACACTGATGGAGTCTCCTCGCTGGACAATGGGCTTCACTTTGCCATAGCCTCTTCTGTCTTCTAGGCTATTAAAGGCTGTCTGGGCTTCTCCACCGAGATTTTGCATTGGTTTGGACACTTCTTCTCCTTGTGACCACTGACACACATCAGCTACACGTTCAAATGTGGCAGGTCCTCCCAAGGAGGCAAATCTGGAAGCTGGGAATTTACCCAGCCGGAATAAGAAGACTGTGCCAGTTTCAGGATTTCGTGCCAGTGGGCTTCTCCATGGAATGGCGTTCCTTCTTGTCGTTCAGTTCTAGTTCCCGGTGGTGTGGTCCATCTCAGGAACTCACCGATTACCCCACCCTGGAAGATTCGAGGGGATTTTCCAGTTCCTGACCCTTCCCCTGGTACAAACCGAGCTGGATGTGATCCATCCATTCTTCTCTCTGGAGTCCTCACCAGTGCAGCTAAGTAGTAGTGCTCCTCTTGATTAGAGCCATTTTGTCTCCTATAGAATGGCTTTAGTTCAGCTCAAGTCGACATCTTCCAACAGTGGCCTTATCATCAACACTGCTACCAACACGGGATTCTGGTTTCAAAAACCAAGAAGCAAAAGGTCCATGCCTCTTCCAAGGACCCTTGTTTGATCCTAAAGTAAGAGAGAAACATTTGTGCATAGTGCCCCAAAACTAGATGATGCAACCCTCACTCTGAATGATTAGTTGAGTTGTTGCAATATCACATAATGTTTATAAACATGCAGACTGCTGAGAGAGACACGTTAACTATCAAATACAGTACTTAAAAAACATGGGTGCTTACTTGTATAGGCAAATAAATAAAGGGTAAATTGTCTCCTGGCACATGTGACTTTTAAGCCGCCATTTTCTATACACTTATCAGGGAGTATGTTCTAGCGAACTCAATGAAACTTGCTTCTGACTAGTTATCCAAAGGCTTGCATTGTTAATAACTTATAACTCACGGGTGAATAAATGAATATCTCCAAGGGCATTTGAGAAGAAATCAATCTGTGGCATTCAACTCAGATCAACATTCCCAACCAGTAGCAAGCATGCATGTCCAAAAACAACATTCATTCTCCCCATCAGTAAAATGGGAACAACTTCAAGCCATCTTACAGGATTCTTGGGGCTAGGATCAAAAGAAGGACTGCCAGGCACTTTTGTCTAATAATGTATTTGGAGACTACTGGAGGATAGCAACATGCTGTGTGAATGTGGAGAGATACAGAATCCAGATCACCTCCTGGTCTGCTGGTTACTGCTAGAAATGTGTGTCGATGAGGATTTAAGTTTGGCCAACAACAAAGCTAAGGAGGTGGCTTCTTTTGGGCCGTTTAAAGTCTGACCTGGACACTAAAGAAGAAGTCTAAAAGAGCCTTGGTGCCGGTGCAGTGATTAAACTGAAGCCAAAACATGATGAATTCGATCCTGATGGGGATCAAGATTGACTCAGCCTTCCAAGGTATGAGTACCCAGCATGTTGGGGGCAAAATGCTAATTAACTTGTGATACACCGCTATGGGGTGGTATATAAGCTTAATTGCTATAGCTGACATGTTTTGGTTTCTTAAGGATTCACTGCACCGTAATTAATACCAGGTTGCTTGTGTGTTGTTGTCTGCCTCCTGATTTTTGACCAGTTTTATCTCCGGATGGCCGCACTGGACAGAATGGAGCCCTTTTATATAGAGGAATCCCATCAACAAAACATGTTTGCATTTCAAGACCATTCCTTACACTGTAAGCCTCTGCCATGGCCTTCCTTCCGCTAACTCACCTCTGTGATTTTGCTCAGTTTGGGGGCTTCCTCTGCTTTAAAATGCACTGCTTTTGCTCACAGCTGGAGGGAGAAAACACAGAGCAGAGAAAGGAAGAGAGAGGAAGCTCCTTCCCGTATTCCTTCCCCCAGTCTCTCGGAGATCAGGATGCTTTAGGACCCAGAAAGCAAAATCTGTTTAACCCTCCATAATCATGTCTAGGAGATCCTTTTCTTGTGAGTGGCTCTATGTCTCAAGAGAAGAAGGTCATAAGTGGATCCAGGCAACCTAGTCATAGAAAGCATTTGTCTTTTGGAAAGAAGAGTTTCTTTTTACAGTCTTACAAGGTCCTTCGAGAGCAGCCCTCGGAGATTTGCAGCACAAACCTAGTCCTATATTCTGTACTTCTTTAGCTCTAGACATGGTCTGAAAACCATCCAAATAGAATTGGAGTCCTATTTGTTTCTTCCTAGTTGGAATATTCTAGCAACCGCCCTGTTCGGAACACTCTAATGCCCCCCCCCCCCAAAAAAAAAGTTATTTAATTGTGCCATACCTGCAGGATTGTTGTCTCAAGACATTTTGGTACCTAAGGCAAATGGCAACATTACCATCTACGCAAAGTTGTATAATACCCGAAAGTACTTTGGCCCATGGGACAGAAAAATCACCCACCCTTCTGCCTAAGGATAAAAATGCCTGTTTTCTGCCCTCATGTCACAAATGACTTCTGATAACTCTCATAGGGCTGACAAGGTAAATGAGATATTTAAGGAGTGGGTTTTAGTAGTTCCACGCCATACCTGTCAACCTTTCCGGATTGGCTGGGATTTCCCGTTTTTCCGTGCCGATTTGCACCATTTCCCGCCCAGAGCTGCCAAAACTCCGGAATTTGGCAGCTGGGAGAAAGAGGTACTGCGCATCCCTTCTGCGCAAGTCACCTTCTACGCATGTGTAGAAGGCTTTTACGCTTGCGTAGAAGGCTACGCATGTGTAGAAGGGTTCTACGCAAGTGTAAAAGGGTTCTACGCAAGCGTAAAAGCCTTCTACGCATGCGTAGAAGGCGACTTGCGCAGAACCGTTCTGCGCACGTCCCGGATTGTCCGGAGCCGCGGTTGACAGGTATGTTCCACGCCCCTCAGTGAGATTCCCTGGCTGAGTGGGAATTTAAACCCAGACCTTGTGAGTCCTAGATCTAGTCCATCACTCTTGCCCATTACATCACACTGGGTCTCCCCCCCACAATAAAGGTCCTAGAATAAATTTTAAAATTAAACACAATATACTGTTGTTTCATGAGCTGCTTGCTTAGGCAGCTGTTTCATCATGCTTGTTACAATGTTTCCAAAATCTATATGAAATTTAATTTGAATACAATTCTGATTTTGTTTTTGCTGGCTGAGTTACATTTGGGCTGCAAATGGAAAACATAGTAGCTTGTTAATTAGTGTAAGACTCTAATTGTGTCAATACTCTCTAGGTATGTGTTTTATTAATGTTTCTCATTGGTTCTATCTTGTTTGGATGGTTCTGTTTGATGCAACTGTTTTGTGAGTTGCCTGTTTCATTCCTGCAAGCCGCCCCGAGTGGTGTTTGCACCGACTGAGGTGGGCAATTAATTAATTAATTGATTGATTGATTGATTGATTTGCAAGCGTCCCTTGTGAAGGAGCAACGCTGACATCTTTTCTTCTTTTTCAGGTGCAGTATCCGTTCCACATACAGTATTGGCTATCACCATGGCGATAGTCTTCCTCTTCTCACATACCCATCAAGCATCGCTCCCAAAAATACGGTAAATTACTGCACATTACTGCATATGCGCATGCGCAGAACATGTTTGTGCGTGTGCAGAACACGTTTGTGCGTGCGCGCATGCGCAGTAACCCCTTTCCCCGCCATTCAAAATATGGGACGGCGGTAGAAAAGGAGAGGAATGAGCGCCAAAATACAGGATACTTGACAGGTATGTGTTCTTAACTCCCCAGAACAGTTCTTCTGAGGACATGCCACACCAGTCTCTCAGTTTCTTCAGCCATGAAGACTGTCTACATCCAGGTCCTCTCTTCCCAGGGATCTTTCCTTGCAGAATGAGTTGGAGTATTCTATATTTTATGTTGTTCCTTGTGATATGGCCAAGGTATTGGAGCTTTCTTTGCTTGATGGTCTTAAAGAGTTCTTGTTCTTTATTCATCTGACACAATACTTCTACATTAGTCACATGGTCAACCCATGATGTCCTTAGCAGCTGTCTATATATCCACACTTCAAACGTTTTGATTCTGTTTTCAGATGCTTTAGTCTAGGTATTCTCAACCTGCGGCCCATGGGCCGGATACAGCCCGTAGTGCCATTTCATGTGGCCCCCCACCGCTTCCACCAAACCAGGAAGTGCCAAGTGGTGGAGGAAGAACAAAATGGCCATCTGGCCCCTGAAGCTACCTGAGGGAGCATGACTCAGCCCCCAGCTTAAAAAGGTTGAGAACTGCTTTTGTCAATGTCCAAGCTTCGACTCTATATAGCAACACTGGGAATACATAACATCTCACTATTCGGATCTTTTAAACGAGCGTTAGATCTCTACTGCATAACAAATGTCGCATCTTTATGAAGGCGGATCTTGCTTTTTCTATTTGTATTTTAATCTTTATCTCGGGATCCCAATTTTCATTTAACCTACTCCCCAAATAGACAGTTTTATCCACTCTTTCAATTTCTTGTGTTTCTGACATTAGCTTGCCAAGAGTTGGTGTTCGGCTTAGAACTAGATATTTCGTCTTCTTGGTGTTGAGATCCAAACCATATTTTGCGCTCGAAGCTCTAACTCGATCCAGCATGAACTGAAGACCTGCAAGGTTTGTGACCAACAACAGTGTCATCAGCATATCGGATGTTATTCAGCTACTGTATTCCCCATTAATTTCAATGCCCATGTTTAAATCGGATAGTGCTTCTAAACAAGGCAAGGCACCCACCAAGGGTTAAATCCAGCCTCTCCACCACTGGCCCTAGAAAGGCCCAGCTAGGAAGGCTGGCGAGAGCGAGCAATGGGGATGGATTAAAGCTGGACACCTTCCTGCTCCTCCTCTTCCCTGGATCAAAACTTGGGATTTGAATTTTAATCAGGTAGCCATTGGCCTCGGCTGGGTTGCAGCTTTTGGGCAGTGGGGCTTTGTGTTTGGTGCATCTGGGCTGAAAAGCCAGGGTGAGTTGGAATGGCTGGGAAAAGGGCACTGGGGCTGTGGGAGACTCCACTGCAGGATGAAGGCTCCAGGGGAGAAACATCTTTTTTTGGGGGTGGGGTGGGGTGTTGAAGAGAGAAAAGACTGAGGTGTGTGTTTGTGTGCAGTGAGTAGCTTTTGCATGGCATGTCGGGGTTGGATCGGAATGAAAAACTGAGGTTGCTTTGCCTTTCCAGACTGTTTGAGGCTTGGTTTTTGTCATAGAATGTACAGTGGGTGAAATGCTTTAGGAGTATCTCTGTAAGGCTTTTGCTCTCACTTCACAGCCAAAAAATATGGATCATCCCAGTGATTATCTATCTATCTATCTATCTATCTATCTATCTATCTATCTATCTATCTATCTATCTATCTATCTATCTATCTATCTATCTATCTATCTATCTATCTATCTATCTATCTATCTATCTATCTATCTATCTATCTATCTATCTATCTATCCGTCCATCCGTCCATCCTGCCAACAAAAGTCCGCATAGTCAAAGCAATGGTATTCCCAGTAGTAATGTATGGTCTGCAGAGGCTCAAGTGGCTAAGACACTGACTGGGAGGCGGAAGGTCAGCAGTTCGATTCCCGAATAGTGCAGGACGGAATGAGCTCCCGTCTTTGTCCCAGCTCCTGCCAACCTAGCAGTTCGAAAACAAGCAATTGCAAGTAGATAAATAGGGACCACTTCGGTGGGAAGGTAAACTGCGCTCCGTGCGCTCCGGTGTCTAGTCATGCCTGCCACATGACCACGGAAACGTCTGCAGTGATGAGCACTGAACCCTAGAGTCGGATACGACTGGCTTTCGAGCAAGGGAAACCTTTACCTTTAACTAATAGATAGATAGTTATATAAATCTTTGTTGTCCTTGTCCCCTTGCGGGCACGTTTTACTTCCACTTTCATGAGCAACAAGGGCAGCGCAGCGCGGGCCGGATGAATCGCAGCAAACCCATTCATGTGGATTCACAGGGGCTTCTTGGAATTGAAGTCCAAGAACATTTGGAGTGCCAAGGTTTGCCATCACGGACCTAGAGGGTCATAGCAATAAACCATCAGGTTGGAGTGTATACTTCTTTGCTTTCTCTTTTACCCCATCCAGTGTCTAGGGATCGGGAGGCAATGTGGATTTAGCAGTGCAGATTTTGTGCATGAAATATAAATAAGAGGCTCCTGAAGGCTGTTTGTTTGTTTGTTTGTTTCACCAGTTTCCTTTCTGCTTTGCTTTCCGTTCTTGGATACAATTTCTGCTTTCTGGCCATGTCATAGGGTCAAGTAGAGAGAACAAGGCCATCAAATCCAGATAACGTAAAGAGGAAAAACTCTGCCAGGGGCCTCTGTCTAACCTTTCATTCTGTTCACATCTGAGGATTTAGAGGTGGGGCGAAGGGATTAAGACACACACACCCTTCCCCGTCAGCTGTGGCCTATGGGGGAAGGGCAGGCAAGCACTTGCAATGGGGATTCTGCGCAGAATTTATTTAAACTCCTGAGCCGATTAAAGGCTTGGCTTATCCTTCTCAGGACCCTGCACAACAACCTCTCTGTTTTCTTTCCAAAATGGTCCTCTCTTTCCCTTACCTTCTCTTTCCTGCGCTAGCCATCTTAGGAGGTTTCACGTAAAGGGTAAACGAAAAATACCTCTAAAGAGAAATATTCTGCTCTATCATATCTCTTCCCCTTCCCCATCATGTATCTACATAATGTTCTTTAAGATGGCCTCTCCATCTAAATTTGGGTATAAAAGGAGCAGGATGGGGGACCGGTGGGGTGGGTGGATAGCTGGGCATTTGGAAAAATAAGTGACTTTTAAGCGCTGGAGAGAATTTTGGGCATTATTGTGAATTTGTCTTAGGTTTCTCTGGGCAACTTGAGGCCTTCCAGAAATGGTTCAGCTCCAACTTCTAGCATTCCTTGCCATTCATCATGTTGAATATATCTGATGGGTATTGTAATCCAACAACATCTAGATCAGGGTTTCTCAACCTTGGGCCTCCAGGTGTTCTTGGACTTCAATTCCCAGAAGCCCATGTCAACACACCTGCTGATCAGGACTTCTGGGAATTGAAGTCCAAGAACATCTGGGGGACCAAGGCTGAGAAGCCCTGAGCTAATGCAAGCATTCTCAACCATTTTTAGATGGAGGCTGGGTTACGCTCCCTCAGACAGCTCCGGGGACCGGATGGCCATTTTGCCCTTCCTCCACCACATGGCACTTCCAGGTGTGGTGGAGGCAGTGGGGGCCCACATGAAATGATGTCGTGGGCCATGTCCAGCCCACAGGTTGAGAATCCCTGATCGAGAGGACTGCTGGTTGCCAAGCCTTGTTGTGTAAAATCAGTAATATGGGAGATGACCTTCCTTGAAAGGCAATATTTCTGTGATCAGGGCAGTGTTGTTTGTGGTTTTTCATATAATCTGAGCTCAAACTCAGCAGCAGTGAGCCCAGCAATGCTTAGGGTAACCACTGCACAGTGGTGGGCTACAAACCTTTTACTACCACACTGTGGGCATGATGACCAGGGGGAAAGCCTTGCATTGCACCTGAATTAGGACTACTTTATTTCAAAACTTGGATGGGCGGAGCCAGCCAGAATTTCTGATACCAGTTCTGGCTAGAGTTGCCAATATGCCACAGAAAACCGTGAATTTCATGTTTTGTAACTCTCCCGCACGGTTCCATACAAAACACTGAAAATTCACGGTTTTCAAACCACTTGATTTGGAAGAAAAAAACATGGATTTTTCCTGCACTTCTATTGGAACGACCAGCAGGTGGCAGCAGCTTTGTGAACAAGGAGGGGGGTGGGACACAGCTTTTTCTATCTTGGTGTATCTCATCTGTGTAGCAGCAGTTCGACTGAATACTGCAGGCCGGAATGAGCTCCCGTCTTTGTCCCAGCTCCTGCAAACCTAGTAGTTTGAAAGCAAGAAATGGCAAGTAGATAAATAGGGACCAAGTTCGGTGGGAAGGTAAACAGTGTTCCATGCACTCCAGTGTCTAGTCATGCCTGTGGCTGGGGTTTTATTTCCTCCTCCCCGTCTCCCTCCCTGCCCCTTTGCATCCGAGGCTCCTGCTGCTGGGAGGGAGGGGTAGGGGTAGGATGGTGGTGCAGAGTGCGCTCCCAACCCCACTCCGTGAGTGCGCTCTCAAGTTTGGACGCTGAGCCAAAGGACCTGGTTTTCTCGCGCCCCCCCCCCCCCCAAGAAAGCAATCTTGTTATCAAAATGTAACTATTTACTTTTTTAAAAAATTACAATTTACTACCTGCAGTGCCTTTGAAATGAGCTGAACTCAGATTGCAGCTTTTGACGCTGTCTTGTTTGAAAAACCTTAGTTAAGATAAGTTACAGTTACTGTTCAAAATAAATACCAAACTATGGTTAATTGAAATCGAGGGCAAAGGTGTAGACTATCCAGCTTGTTTGTAAGCAACTCATTCCAAAATTGACATGTGTAAGCAATTAAATGTTGGACAGCAAAGTGACTAGACTCTATAACAACTGTGTTCAAAACATCGCAATCAACTGTGTCTTCTCTTGGTAGGAAGCAAATCTAACATTTTCCACAAGCTCAAGCAAGAGATAGAAGCTTTTCCCTTGGGATTAGAACTGATTTACTTTATTTTCTGTTTTCTTTCCAGAACAACTCACAGATCTTTTGGATAGGAAATGTGTCTGCTCCGTGGTCAACTGGTTTCCCTACAATCTGTGTTACTGAGAGGATCTTCCTACTTTGCACGTTAGAAGCTACAAGGTGGAATGAGGGTATTGCTTAAGTTCAGGGACTATGCCTTTCTGTCTGAGGTAAAAAAAAAACATGGATTTTTAGGGGGCAGGTGCAAGGTTGTTAGTTGTGGAGAGAGCAACCCAAAGAAAATAAGGTTGTTAACCCAGACTTTGAGGTGAGGAACCAAAATGAGCACAACACCTGGGGAGGAAAAGTCAGAACAAAACTGTACAAGGCTGGAGTCAAGCAAAGAGGCTGGGGGCTCAGAGAGAGAAAGCTTTTCTACCCAGGTTGATGCTGTCCAGGATCTGTCCCGATGGGCAACACCAGGACGGGATGGGATACCCCAGCGCTTGGAAGCCCAGTGGCAAGAATACTTGAAAACAATCCAATGTCCCACTTTGGGATGGGGAGTTTCGCATCTACCAGACTTGGCTTCGTGGGAGGACCTGGCTGCCTGTCAGAGGACCCGAGACAGGATGAGCCGCCTCTTGCCGGTCCTCAGAGCCGAAGGCCAGCAGGGCTTAAGTAGAGACAAAGGAGACCACAGGAAAGCTAAAACCACTGCCATCCAAGCCAGCTCCAGTAGCACAGAGGTTCAGCGCCGGCGCTTCCGCCAGTTCCGTTACCAAGAAGCCGAGGGGCCTCGCGAAGTCTGCAGCCACTTACGGGAACTCTGCCATCACTGGTTGGAACCGGAGAGCCGCACCAAAGAGCAGATCCTGGAATTGTTAGTTTTGGAGCAGTTTTTGGTTGTTCTGCCACAGGCGATCCAAAACCAAGTGCGAGAACGTGGGCCTGAGACTTGTGCCCAGGCTGTAGCCTTGGCTGAAGGGTTCCTTCTGAGGCAGCAGGGGAGCCTGCAAAGTGAACCCCAGGTGAGGATATCGGAGACAAAGAGCTCCATCATGAACAAGACTGGGAGCCTTGTTCATTGAACGACAAAGTTTGGAAAACTCGCATTGTTACAAAAATAATTTAAGCATATCAGAGAATAAACAAAACAAAAATCCTGTAGCACTTTTGAGGACTAACTGTTATATTTTAATATGAGCTTTCGTGAATCAACTCCACTTTGTCAGACATGGGAGTGAGGCTTCATGGCATCAATTTATACACATCAGGTACAGAGTCATAGGTTAACATCTATACCTATAAATCCAAGGGTTAACCGTTGGAATGTGACAATGGCTCCTGCACCTGTCCACACTATCCCATACTGAGCCTCCTGCACTCGCCCGAACCCGGTAGGAAGGTAACTGTAGGGTTGAGAAATGCACCAGTGGGGCAAGAGACCCACGAATGCAAACAAAGGGAAACAACTTCAATTCCCAACGTTCTTTGCACCACGCCACAGCCAATCAAGCTGAGAGGCGCAAGCAAAAAGAACGTTGGGAAATGCGGCACGGCCAATTGAAATCGAGCCGCAGGAAAAAAAACATTGCACGAAAGCAAACCACAAACGCAAAACTACAAGTCCCAGCATCCTGTGCGCCATGAGCGCGCAGAACACTGAAGAAGCCGGCGCGCGAAAAATAAACTTACAAAACGCAACGGAAGCGCAAGTCCCCAGCAGGCAGACTCAGCGCCTCACAGCCATGCAAAACAAAAAGCCACAAAACGCCACCGCGAAACACCCGCCATCCTTCTTTCCTGGAGCAACGGGGAGAAGAGGGACTCCCTCTCCTCCACGCTACCCCGCCAAAGACCAGGTGAGACCACCACCAGCCTCAAGTAAAGTTGAGCCGGGGTGAAAACCCCCCCAAAAAACAGGCAGTAGTTTGTCAGGAGAAGCACCCTCCCTGGCAGATGACTGGCTGATGCCTTTGTACTTCCAAATACAAAAGCAGCAGCCAGCAATCCGCAAGGAAGAGCCCCACCCTTTACGGATCGTTGCCTGCCGATCTCCGGTTAGGTAAGCCGAGAGAAAAAGGAGACAGAGAGGAGAGAACCATTGTTAAGCAGAGAAAGCTCTTCTCTGCCTCCTCCTTTTCCCCTGACCTACCTAACAAACATTCCCGGGATAAGAACGGGCTGACTGCCTCCTCCTTCTTTCCCCCATTGCTGCATCTAAACCAAAATTCAAAGCAGCAATGGGGAAAAGAGGAACCAACAGGCAGCCTATTCTTCACGCTAAAGTAAACACCAAAAACAAACACCAAAATTAATAAAACAAAAATAAATCAATAATTTAAAAAACCATCAATAAACAAAAAAGTAAACTACAAAATACACAAACAAAAACATCCACAATACCACAAAAGCACATACAAACCCCTAACTACAACACGAAAAAACCACAAAGTACACAAACAACAACTAATTACAAAAATAAACAACAACCAAATTAAACAAATTAAACACAAACAGAAATAATCAAACCAATTAAACCAATCTAAAACTAAACCAAAACAAAAAAGAACAAACAGAAACACCTCCCAGCCCACCACCACAAAAGCAAAACAAAGAAAAACCCCAGAAGAAATAAAACCAGACAACTTACCAGCATGTCCTCCCTCCACGATGACCGGAACAGAAATGAAGAAACAAAGAGACTATGTACCAGAAGAAGCCCCACTCAGAGGCCAGGAGAGAAAAAACAGTGAAACTAAAACAAAACCACTAGCAGCCCCACCTGCAGGGCAGAATAGTAAAAACAACTCAAAAAGACACAACAGCCACAAATAGAGGCCACAAGAGTAAAAACAAGTCAAAAACATAACAATAAATCACAATTTTACACAAATCACAAACATATGTCAAAAAAATAAAATAAAAAGATTTATAACATCTTGTGTTGAGTTTTAACTCAAATAAAAACCCAAAACATCTAAACACAGTTTAAAAACATTGAATGTAAAAAACATGTACTTTCACATTTTTGAAAATATTACCTATGGTACAACTATTAAAAAAAACACAAACTAAAACATTATTTGGTTAAATAAAAACAATTTGAAAAAATTATATCATCCTTTGTTCTTTTTTTAATCCACAAAACCCCCCACAAAAATCTTATCACAGTTTATAACAGCCCGGCATCGCCGGGCAAACTATGCTAGTAACATGTAAGTACAGTGGAACCTCGGTTAACATAATTAATGCATTCTCTGGGATGTATCTTACAGCGAAAATTACTTTAACCAAATTTCCTATAGGAATACAATGAATGCAATTTCCCATAGGAATGCATTGAAAAACCAAAATACTTTAACCTAAATGCAGTTCCCCATAGGAATGTATTGAAAACCAATTAATCCATTCCAGGAAAAAAAACTGTAAACCAAGCCACTATTTTCTATGGATTTCCTTTTGTTGTGTGATTTTTATGTTAACCAAGCCTTTTGTTAACTGAGGTTCCGCTGTATACAAAGCAATATGGCTTTATACAATTGGTAATGGCAGATGATTTCAGGTTATTATTCAGATTAGTTGTAAACCACCTCCTTTTTTTCAACTGCAAATAGTGTGAAGAGCGGGAAGATACTATTTCAATTGCAAATAGTGGGTAACTAATCACTCTGTACCTGATGTGTATAAATTGATGCCATGAAGCCTCACACCCATATCTGATGAAGTGGATTTGATCCATGTACATTAAAATACTGTACAGCAGTTAGTCTTCAAAGTGCTACAGCATTTTTGTTTTGTTTTGTCTATTCTCTGATACACTTGAAACACAGACTAACATGGCTACTATTACAAAAATAATTTAGTTATTCTTTACCTCTGGCAGAACCCTCCAAACTTTCTAACAGCGAAAAATAACACCACCCACACTGGGACATCAATCCAAATCAAGTATTAAGTAACCATAGGGCTTAAATAAGGATTTTAATATACAAATTATTACAATTAATTGACAAGCTGACTGAATATTCATAATATAGAAAAGAACAGAACATAAAGTACTCTGTATCAGATGTTCCTTTGTATCCTTGCTCAGTAGAAACTTCTGAAATATTGTTATTTTGTCTTATATCCCTGAAATGCAGAGAGGAAAAATCAGAGAGCATCAGGATTTCAGAAATGGTCAGGGGCTAAAGCTAATTCACTGCTCCTAGTAGCATGGTCTTCTCAAAAGTTATAATACTCTCATAATAGTACATTTAAAATTGCAAATAAAAATACATTTATACAGTATAATCATTTTTGTAACAACATCTTTGGAATACAATTCCCAGAATCCCACAGTTAACATGACCTCTGACTTGGGGTATTCTGGGAGTTGTGATCCCAGAATACCTTACACAACACACACACACTTTTCAACTAGAACAAATTCATTAGTAAGTGCCAAAATCCAAACTCTGGTCCATGAAAAACCACTGTTTGCCAGCGGAGTTAGTTTGTGCATCAGTTTCATTTGTATCATTTGGGCCAGGGGCTCCCACTCTAAGGCCCACAGGTCAGATCTGGCCCATGGTAACATTTCATGTGGCCCCCGACCCCTCCATGGGTATTTAAGAAACAAAATGGCCACCACCTTTGAAGCTGTTGGGATAAAATGGCCACCCCCATCGTGCAGGCAGGGCAAAATGGCCATCCGGCCCTTGAAGCTGACTGAGAGAACATGACCCGGCCCCCGGTTTGAAAAGGTTGGGAGCCCCCTTAGGCAGCTTTCACTTTCTGTGGGGAAATGTCAGAATGCTGTTTACCTTCCCACCAAAGTGGTCCCTATTTATCTGCTTGCAATTTCTTGCTTTCGAACTGCTAGGTTGGCAGGAGCTGAGACAAAGCTCATTCCGTACTGCAGTGCCCGGGAACCGAACTCTGATCTTCCAGTCAGAGAATTCAGTGTCTTAACAACTTGAGCCTCCACAGTCCCTTAGAGATGGTACTAATCATCATTTTAACCCTCCCATGTTCAGTTGGTATTTACTCAATGGCATTGTTCCATTATTATTATTATTTTAAAAAAACATTTCTTTTGGAAAGATGGGCCTTAATTGTTAACTTCTGCTGTCATGTCTGGGCTCTGATTTGTTCCAGAGGACAGCCGTGAATCTCTCCGAAGACCAGCAGCCTGCTTCTGAAGCCAGACAGAGGCCTCTTGCCAAAGAGGGCAGACAACAGGGTCACGGAAAGAACAGCTTGCTGGGTAAGGCATTTTTGCTTCCGAGCGCTAATATTCCTGCTTTGTTTGTCTTCTTTGTCTCATGCATGGAATCATTGCCACTTTTTGGTGCCACAATTCAAGAAGTACCTGGAAAGGATGCAGCAAAATAAACGACAAGTTCTAGAATGCTTGAGCTACATTGGTTTGATTGTAATTTTTTAAAAAAGAACAAAGTCTCCTGGGGTACTTTAAGCCAGGAGTGCCCAAACTATGGCCCATGGGCTGAATCCGTGCTATTAGGACCTTAGATAGATGGTTAGATGGATGGATGAGGATGCAAAAATGAGAGTTATGACATTCAAATTCTGTTGTCATGTTGTTTCTTTTGCATTGTCAGATTTGCAAATATATCCAGACCTGGCCGTAAGGGGAACGAATTGTGCCGTTCACACAGATAACAGATATTGGCGTATAACATTAGATCATTAAACAACAATGAAATGAAATGGCTTAAATATTTATCTTTCTCCTCATCTTACAGGGACAAAGCCCACCAACAAAATCAGTGGGGCACTTCAGCATCCCAAAGCCAAGGAAGAGGGAACACGCGCTGCTCCTGGGGGATCCCTGAGCAAAGAAAAACCCCACGTCTGTATTGACTGTGGAAAATGCTTTGCACGCCCGTCCGACCTGGCCAAGCATGAGAATATCCACACTGGCGCAAAGCCCTTTCGCTGCATGGAGTGTGGGACGCGATTCAGTCAGCTATCCCACCTGACCCGGCACCAGAGGATTCACACAGGGGAAAAACCCCACACATGCACAGAATGTGGGGCGGCCTTTGCTCAGCGGGCCTCTCTGGTTAGTCACCAAAGGGTCCATTCCGGAGAGCAGCCATACCGCTGTTCTCACTGCCAGCAGTGTTTCAGCCACCAGTCGGCGCTGAAAGTCCACGAACGCATCCACACAGGACAGAAACCTTACATTTGCCTGGAATGTGGGAAAAGATTTGTCTCCTCCTCCACCCTGAAAATTCACAAGAGGATCCACACCGGAGAGAAGCCATTTTCCTGCACCGAATGCGGGAAACGGTTCATTCAGCGCTCCAATCTGATTTCCCACCAGCGGACTCACTCGGGGGAAAAGCCGTTTTGCTGCGGCGTGTGTGGCCGAAAGTTCAGCTACCCATCAGACCTCACCAGACACCAGAAGATCCATACAGGGGAAAAGCCATTTCCTTGCGATGAGTGTGAGCGGAGATTCACCCGATTCTCAGATCTTCTCATACACCGGAGGATCCATACAGGAGAGCGGCCGTATCGCTGCCTCGAGTGTGGGAGAAGGTTCAGACAGAAGAGCGCTTTGGTGACCCATCAGAGAATCCACATCAAAGAGAAAGCAGGAAGGGAAAGCAAGCTTGTGACAAATAGTGGACAGAAAGTCAGTGAGACAAGAGAAAAGAGAGAGATCACAGAAGAAAACAAGAAGTAGAAGAGCCCACAGAGAATCAGAAGGAGCAAATCTTGCCTTGTTTTCCTACTCCAGGTCCATCTCCTCCTCCTCAGACTGAAAAGGGTGGGATTCTTTTGAGGATCTGAAGAAGCTTCGTCCTGAAGTCCTTTTGCTCTTCCAGAATTGGTCCCTCACAAGAACACAGATGGAATTTTGGGCCAGAGAAACTTGGCTCAGGACATAAAAGAAGCTGGGCAGTGGTGGCAAACCTATGTCACACATGCCAGAGGGGGCACTCAGAGCCCTCTCTGTGGGCACATGCATCATCACCCCAGCAAGGTAATAATAATTTCATGTCAGAAATTATTCTGGGTTGAAAGGATTTTCTCTGGAGAAACTCCGCTCAGGGAACGCCCAAATGAAGCTCCTTTCACGTCTCCAAGAGCTGGGTCAGAGACGGATGCTCAATCCATCATGCAGTACCTGGGTCTCAAACTGCTGACTTGCCAGCCTTCCAGCTAACAAGGTGAGCTTCTTAACCACTGAACCACTGCAGCCCCACCCCAGCTAGGTGAGTCGACCAGACACCCCACACACACCCTCCTATACTTTCAATCGTGTGTGTTTGTGCACTGCCGTATGTAGAGAACATGCACACACACACATGTAACGTCTCCGGCACACTTTGAGTGGCACCCACAGGCTGCCATTTCCATCTCCTTGGGCACTCGGTTTCTAAAAGGTTCACCATCACTGTCATAGGGGCTTTGCGAGGAGCTCTTGTCACTCAACAACAATTGGTAACTGAACTCAAGCCCAAATTCCTTTCCTTTTGTTTTCCTTGTGAGAGGACTGCAAAGCCCATGTCCCTGGGAAGTTGACTGCTCTATGGGTCAGGCCTCTGGGAAATGGAGCAATATCTTGTCTTGGTGACACTGAAGCAGAGGAGCCTCCGGAAAGTGGAGCCCTGTTGCTGTTGTGATCCTCTCTGCCATGATGTGAAAGGTGGCGCTTAAAAGGTTGTACACGAGGGATCTTTCCAGGTTTTGAGACATGCTCTTGGGTGCACAAAGGAACTGCAGGAAGAAATGCCAGAACCTTTTATGATGAGAGACAGCATGCAATCTGATTAACCAAAAGATGAGGAAAGAGTAGACCTCTTTTTTGTCAATGGAAGCTTCTGTTTGGCTGTGGTTGGATAAGAAGCAGCAAAATAATTAGTGTACCGGGAGGTAAAAAGGATACCACATCATGAATGGTTTTTGTGTTTTTCCAGTACAGTATGTGAATCGCATCACCTACAGTTTGTATAATTAACCTCCTTGCATTATCATTCTGGCCAGTATAATAATAATTTCGTGTCAGAAATTATTCTGGGTTGAAAGGATTTTTGCTGGAGAAACTCCACTCAGGGGACACCCAAATGAGGTTCCTTTCATGTCCCCAAGGGCTGGGATAGAGACAGGCGCTCACTCTGTCATGCAGTACCCGGGTCTCGAACTGCTGACTTGCTGGCCTTCCAGCTAGCAAGGCGAGCTTTTTAACCACTGAGCCACCGCAGGCAGCCAGTAAGAGTCACTTGTGAGCATTGGACAAGGTAAGTGTCTGAGCCAGGACAATCAGAGTCTGAGTTCAAAGCACCAGTCAAGTATGACTTCACTGAATGACTCCTTGGCAAATGTGCAGCTTCATTTTTCTCATTTGCAAAAACAAACAAAAAACAACAACCAGGCCTACCTCATGGGGTTGTTAGTAAGAACAAGCTATGTAGAGACCATAAGAATTTTTCTATACCAAGTGATAAAGAAAAAATGTCCAGGTTTGCATTGGTGGTGGGATTTCGATCCTTTTGTGCAAACCTGCCTTAACAGTGGGTGACCCAATCTCTCATATTCTTGGTTGGAGGAGAGTCATTGAGACTGCCTCAAGCAGGAAATCTGCTGTTGGTAATTTAATGCATCAATGTTTGTGGCATGTTCAGTGGACCCAGTTGCCTGCTAAGGATGTTTCGCACTTGCCCCATAGGCAAGCACAGAAGAGTTTAAAAATGTAACCAGCCCTACCGTTCACTGAGTGCCAAAATACACATTCAGTAAAATTTACTTCTGTTTTCTCTGAATTATGAACAATGTTTTCTTGCTTTCCTGCCCTCGTCCCTTCATTCTACCTCTCTGTACTTAATAGTCTCCCTTGCTCAAAAGCCAGTCATGTCTGACTCTAGGGTTCAGTGCTCATCTCCGTGTACAGCCAGAGAGCCAGGGCTGTCTGCATATGCGGACATTTCCGTGGTCATGTAGCAGGCATGGCTACACGCCGGGGTGCATGGAACTTTGTTACCTTCCCTGCCTAAGAGGTATCTGTTTATCTACTTGCAATTTCTTGCTTTTGAACTGCCAGGTTGGCAGGAGCTGGGACAGAGATGGGAGCTCACTCCATCACACAGCACTTAGGTCTTAAACTGCTGACCTGCCGACCTTCTGGTCGTCCAGCATCTTAACCACTAAGCCACCGTAGTCCCTTCTCTGCACTTAGGGAATCTAAAATATGTAAAGCAATAGATCCTAGTTTCGACTGTGGCAAGCTGAGCCAAGTTCTCCCGAAGTGGCCTTCAGCAATACATGCCAACCGCCTTCCTTTTCCCTTCCATTGACCCAAATGCTCTTTTGTCCCTTTATGTTTCTCTGTAATTAGTACCTACCTGGGTTTTTTTTTGTTTGTTTTGTTTTTTTGTGGAGGAAAAGACCAAGAAAATTCAGACTGCCTGGCCTTGGGATGCCAATCAGGATCTGGAGATTTCAATCTATTCTCTCTGTAAGGAGCAAAGGAGGAATTTGAAGCTGTGTTTCCCCCCTTTCCTCCTGGTGTGCCCAGCTTTCACTGGATGACTGCTTCTAAGTCTTCTTCCATGTCTAGGCCAGATGTGAAACTTCCAAAAAGAAGCCACCTTTTGGTGAGTTCATTCTGCACTTCCCTCTGCCTGACCTAGTGCGAGAAAGATTAGCCAGCAAAACAAGGTTGCTGTTACTAGAGTACGCCCGATTGTGGCTCAAAAATACCACAATCTTCAAGGAGGTTCTTTCTGTGTACCCCTATTACTAAGTGAAGGCTTTAGAAACAACTTCAGAGCTGAAGCTTGGAAGATCCCACTGAAAACTCCCGCCATTCGCATATCTCATATGAGTATTCATTAGAGGGCTCATTGAATTAGCCATGTTGAATGTGATCTACTACTCTAGAGCGCATGTTGTATTGTTGATTTATAAATTACCTGGCTCGTGTTGAAATCGCAATTTTTTTAATAATGGGAGAATTTGGAAAGTGACTTGGAAATCAAAAGAGGAAAATTACTGTACCAGGATCCCTGCCCACAAAGAATGTTATGCTCAACACACACATTGTAGTGTTGATCTGGCGTATGTGCAGGCCAGATTTTGAAGCACTGCATGTGGCATGAAATCATCTCTACAAGTATTTCTGGTCAGGTATGAGTGGGTTTTGATTTCAGAGGCCAAGAACAGATTCTTTATTGCCTATTTCTTAAGGTTGGAAATTACTTTCAACCTTTGAACTTCTAAAATCTTTGTCACACGAAGAACCTTGATTTAAATTAAACTTTGGCAGAATTTTAAAGAATACTTTGTAAAATAATAATAAATCACTGTCATGTTCTCTGGTGGAAAGGTTCAACTGCTTTGTTTCGTGGCTTTTGTAATGGCAAGCTGTATACTGTACATCTACTTTCTCATCTAATCTAGAAGAGTCCCACAGATTAGGTGCCAAACATGTGGGGAACATGGAGTGCAGGCTTACCGCTGAAATGACATATGCCTGTAGTCAGCCTATCCAGTGGTGGTGAATCTATGGCATGCGTGCCAGAAATGGCACTCAGAGCCCTTTCTATGGGCACCCATACAGTCACCCCAGCAAAGACTTTGCCCTGCTTTTCTGCCCAGCAGCCCAATGGGAGTGCTTCCTCTCTTCCCCAGCACAGAGTTCACTCCACCCCTTTGCCCAGCAGCCCAATGGGAGTGCTTCCTCTCTCTCCCAGCACAGAGTTCACCCGCCCCTCTATCCAGCAGCCCAATGGGATTGTTTCCTTCCTCCCCTGTCGCTGGGTTGGCACTTTGCAATAACTAAGTGGGTTTTGGGTTGCAGTTTGGACACTCTGTCTCTAAAAGGTTCGCCATCACTGGCCTAAACAGTGTTAAGTTTAATATAAGTGGTTCATATGTGCTGCTTCTTATTGTAATATAGATGTACTAGCAGTTATTATCACATTAGGACAGGAGTCTCATAATGCAACTTCCGTTAAGGCAGCAATGCACATTAAATATCTTAAGATTTAACTGAACTCTGTGGAATTTTCTTCAGAGTAAACATGTTGAGTATTGACTGCAAGAGTGATATCTCTTTTGACCATCATCAGTATTTAATTAATACACAACTTGAAATTTAACTCACCTCAATTAACAGATATGCAGTTAAGCAATTTCTTGATTAGGCAAATGGCAAGTTTATTAAGTGATAATAATGTCATATAATAATATAGCATGAAATCATAGTTGAGACACACTGTGTCATCCAAACTACTTCATATTTGTCAAAAGAGCAAAGAATGACAGTTAAGTTTTATGATGGAGAAATTGTACAGTCTTTTCATGGCGAAAGGCACCTGTTTAAAAGTGCTCTCTCCCTAATTCCCAGTCAGCATGTGCTAAAACAAATATTTTGCAAATTAGGACAACAGCAGGGAAGCAGATTTTTTTTTTGGGGGGGGGGTGTATTGGGGTTTAGTGGACAACAGCAAGTATGTTCTATCATGGTTACAGCGGAGAAGTTGAGATCAAGAGTTGTTGCCATGTAATGACCAATAAGAAACATCAGCATCATGGATTTTCCTGAAGTCTTCCATTTTGATGTCTTCTGCTCTGTCTAATAGTTCCACTTCTCTGAAACGCTCCAAGAAGCTTGGATATCTGCATATCCCCAGGGATTTCAGCAAAATAAAATAAAATAAACCCCACCTAGTGTCTGAATATTCACAGAGACAAGAAAATAGTTGGCAGCATGGATTCCTGTTGACTCTCATCAGAGCTAAGCCATTGCTCATGCCCAAGTTTTCATTCAGTGTTATCTGCAGGATGGTCAGAGGTGGCTTTCACAAGACAGATGGTATCGCCATTAGGGTCTCCTTCAGGTGCAAGTTGATCTCTTCCACGGGAATACATCTCCCGAATGCCATTTACCATATCTGACCCAACTGTAATATTTTCCATGAATGCCTCTGCAAGGAAAAGAGATAATGAGCCAGACTCCCCTGATCTCAACACCACAAATTTGTGACACCTCAGCCTTACGAATACATTTACTGGAGATGTGAATGTGGCTATACCAGTGATGGCAAACCTTGGCACTCCAGGTGTTCTGGAACTTCAATTCCCAGAAGCCCTGATCAGCAGGAGTGCTGACATGGGCTTCTGGTAACAAGTCCAAGAACACCTGGAGTGCCAAAGTTCACTATTATTGCTATAGTCCATTATGTCATCTTCTACTACTATCTTTGACAGGCCTTTTTAATTCAATTTATGAAGTGTCTTAATGCTGACTTGGCCAAACACAGCTATTCTGAATTATTACTGCATCATTTACATCATATAACACTAAACTAAACACATTTTGGGGACTCTGGTGGCGCAGTAGTTAAGACACTGAACTTGATGACTGGAAGGTTGGCAGGTCAGCAGTTCGAGAGCCGAGTACTGCACGACGGATGAGCTCCCGTCTCTATCCCAGCTCCTGCCGACCTAGCAGTTTGAAAGCAAGAAATTGCAAGTAGGTAAATAGGTACCACTTTGGTGGGAAGTTAAATAGCACAAAAGCATCGAGAAGAACAAGAGATTTTAAGTTTTAGTAAATAAGATCTGCTGGATTAAAAAGAAAGTGCACTGAAGAGGAGGGGAGAAGAAGTCATTGACTGCTTGTGATTAGGTTTACACTATAATCAATGGGAAAGGGGGGACTGTGGAAGCTAGTCTGGAATCATTTAGTTGGTACATGTAATCTCTGGGATATACAGTACATTTAGACGCTTCCTTACCTCTTCTATGGTTGAATGGGTTCGCTGTAAACAATTTCACTTTCTTTTTCCTTAGGAAGAATAGGATCACACCGACAATCAGGACAAGAGCTATCAGAGTCAGAATCACGGCAGTGGTTACCACAGACCCTGTGCAGGCCAAGGAAGAGAAGGCCAAGATTAAGAGCCAATGTTTTTGCAAAATCCTAGCCAATCATTTCTCAAATGGGCTAAGTCAAGCACTTACGTGATGGCCCCTCACATACTGCCTCTGCATAGGTGCCACAGATGCAGGTGTGGGGGCCTGCAGGTGTGGCTTTGCATTCATCAAGAGCTGATTCCGATCCAGTACATTTCACCTGCTCCAGAAGTACTTGGACAGTACCTATGCTATATTGGTTGCCAGTTGACGCAGACAATGCTGAACCACAGCCCAGTTGTCGGCATACTACCGTGACCTCTGGAATACCCCAGCCAGTTTGGCCTATAGATACCCAGGAGCCATTGTACGTGAACTCAACCCGCCCAGCGCAGGAATTGGGACCGTTGGCCAATCGTAGTTCGATCTTGCCTGCAAAAAGAAATAAAGATCATATGATAATCCCTACTGAAGTTCCATACTGGTTGATATGCTACACTTATGAATGTCTTTCCAAGGAAGCTGTCTTGCTGTTATCAATGGGAAACTTTTTTTAAAAAAAATCCTAGCATTAAGCTGGCGAGTTTGATCTACAAAATCATAATTTTAGAATAAGCTGCTGCTTCTACTGATTCCCCCACAGAAAATATAAGATGGGAATTGCTTTTGGAAGTTCTGATACAAACCCTACACATTTACTAATTATTTTAAAAATTCATAAGGGCATCATTTTCCAGTCTTATCTGCTCAGGGCTCCTTAACAGTCGGTACAAGAAAATGTTAATACATTGTACTGGATTTTGCAAGTGTAGTTTACCAAGACCCCCTGGTCCAGAAAGGAGAAAAATTAGCATAACAGCATAGAAAATGCGTCGCATTCCAAAGGTTACTGATTATAGCTCCGTTCATAATAAACCATTGCCTATGCAGACATTGGAGTCCACATTCCCAACTCCTGGATTTATATAACGCCTTTCCTGACCTGCTATACTTCAGATGTTGCTGGACCACAATGCTCATCATTCTCAGCCATTGTATCCTATGATGCTGCTGGTGCTATCATGTGCTATCCCTCCCGGTGGAAATAGATCAGAACATTTTGGTTCCACTGAACAAAATACCTTAAGTTTACTTTCTGATCAAAATATGGAGACAAGTGGTTTTCCTTGATCCTAGTGGGGGAAATAGGATTATCTGTTACATTTAAATTGACCCAATCAGCTGACTCTTGAGATGCAACACTGAGAAGTCCTTCCTTAAAGCCCATTAATATCAATTTCAATTCCATTTTTAAATTAAGAAGACACCTTTTGACAGTATGGCAATGAGCACAGCAGCTGTGGATGGGATTAATCCTGTTTTGCTGGCTATGCTTCCACTCCAAAACCCCTGTAATGTTGCTTTGCCATTTGAAGGTTTCCAAATGCGTTGATGAGGACACACCAAGAATCCTGTTGTGAAACAATGCAATCAATCTTGTCTTTCTTTTGCTCAAAATTGAATTCACCTGAGGTTACCTTTAACCTTTCTTTAAGATGAAGATTCATACTACATTGTGTGATTGGAACATGTACTTTGCATCTGAAGGAGTTACCTGTGCATATCACGCTAGCGTCCTCTCCATGGTTACAGTCATGTTCTCCCACAGAACGCCCATTGCAGTCTTTGAGAGATGATTCTGATCCTGTGCAGTTGACATCATCCAGGAAAATAGGGCCAGAACCTTGTCCAAAATGGGCTGAGTGTGGGGCATCCAAAGCAATGCCACAGTCCAGCTGTTTGCATACAACGTTGGCCTCTTGATGGTCCCATCCATCATCACACACAGTTCCCCACTGCTGCTGGTGGAAAACTTCAATCCTTCCAGCACAGGAGTGAGGACCATTTTCCAATCTGATATTCGCCACATTGACAATGGAGGATGCTAGAAATCCCAACAGAAAAAAAATTCAGTACAGCTATAAGGATATAGCACAGGGTTTCTCAAACTTTGGCCCTCAGGTGTTCTTGGACTTCAATTCCCAGAAACCCAGGTCAGCACACCTGCTGATCAGGGCTGCTGGGAATTGGAAGTCCGAGAACATCTGGAAAGCCAAGTTTGCTAACATGTGGGCTAGAGCAGGGGTTCCCAACCTAAGGCCCATGGGCCGTATCCAGCCCACAGTGCCATTTCATTGGGACCCCCACCCCTCCAAGGACATTTAAGAAACAAAGTGGCCACCCCCTTTGAAGCAGTTGGGACAAAATGGCCACACACACCCATTGTGCAGGCAGAGCAAAATGGCTGTCCAGCACTCGAAGCTGAATAAGAGCATGACCCAGCCACCGACTTGAAAAGGTTGGGAACCCCTGGGCTAGAGCATAGGTCCATAATGGCAAACCTTGGCACTCCAGATGTTCTTGGACTTCAATTCCCAGAATCCCCCATGAATCCACACGAATGTGTTTACTGCGCTGCCCTCGTCGCTCCTGGAAGTGGAAGTAAAACGCATCCTGCAGTGCGGGCCGGATGAATCACAGTAAACCCATTCGTGTAGATTCACGGGGCTTCTGGGAATTGAAGTCCAAGAACATCTGGAGTGCCAAGGTTTGCCATCATGAGCATAGGTCCTCAAACTTGGCTCTCCAGTGCTGACTTGAGCTTCTGGCAATTGCAGTCCAAGAACACCTGGAGTGCCAAGGTTCAACATCATGGGGCTAGAGGATTTCTTGAGCTGACTGGAGAGTTCTGTGAGATCATGTCTACATTAACAAACAGTTGTATATTTCCGCCAAATGTAGACTGATGCAAATATTGACAATTTACACAACACACAGGGGTGGTCAGTCCAAACGCTGATAGGGCTTCTCTCCTGTGTGCATCCTTCAGTGCGTTTTTAGCTGAAAGCTGATCCAGAGTTAGATATCAGGTTATAGAGTCAAAGGTTGGGAGGTTGGTTTCCACCTGTATTTCTCAGGAGAAACATCAATCTGTATGGTCTTGGGCAATCTGCACATTTCCCAAGATGCTGCCAGAAGAAGGCAATGCTAAGCCTCTTCTGAGTGCTTTATACTAGAGAACTCTGGAAACGATTGTCCTAAATCAGAATTGACTTGACAGCACATAATTATTATTACAGAATTTCCTGTACTTTGGACATCAAATGAGAAGAGAGGATTCACTTGAGAAAGACTTGATGCTGGGAAAGGTCAAGGGCAAAAGAAGAAGGGGGCAGCCAAAAATGAGATGGCTAGATGGTATTGTAGATGCAATGGGCAGAGCTGGGTGGGTTGAGGAGGATGGTGGAGGACAGGGGTGCCTGGAGGACAATGGTCCATAGGGTCGCGAAGGGTCGGAATCGACTGTGCGACTGAATAACAACAATTAGGGCAAGGCAGCCCTCTCTCTGAAAGCTTATTTCTTGCAGTTGCTAAATGCTGAACACACAAGCAAGTAGACATTTCACTCAGAATAGGTTCCTGAAGGCCCTACTGATCACAGAGTATGTAATATTCTTCTCTGCCCCGTCCCTAATAATAAAGTTTTCATTCAATTGGCACAAAATTTAGGTCTTCCTCTCAGAGTTTTTCTGCAAGCGGTCTCTCCAGTTTTATAACTTGTCTGACAGAGGAGCTCTACCACTCTCCACCTAATCTTTCAGGACACCTTTCCCTCTTCCCATTTTGCAAACAAAGAATACCTGTACAAACAATTCCTGCATCTTGTCCGTGGTTGCAGTTATTATTCCCCTGCCTATTTGCTGGGCATTCTTGGATGTCATCCTCTGTGCCTTTGCAGTTGATATCATCCAACCAAATGGAACCTGATCCACGCCCAAAATGAGCTCCACCTAGGGCTAATGAAGCTTTCCCACACCCCAGTTGCTTGCACACGATCTCAGCATCGTTTAAGTCCCAGGTCCGGTCACACACCGTTCCCCACTGGTCAATGTGAGATGACCGAATCTCAACTCTTCCACTACAATGATTTGTACCGTTGACCAGCCTGAGATTCTCTGAAAATAGAGCAGGAGAAAGTTAAGGAAAAAACCTAAGGATTAATACTACAGAGAACAAACCCAGAAGACTATGATAGTACCAATAGACAGAACACAACGGGTTGGGCTAGTATAGCCTTCCTGGCCAATCTTACCTCTACTATTGCAGACATGAAGACCTTATGTGACCATGATGAGTGCAGACTCTTTCAAAGCTGTCTAGAACTGTAGCTACCAAAAAGCTACGCCCCTTCCAGCTTTCCAAGGTACATTTTACAGCCAGAGGGACAGAAAAATAATTTAACTTGTGTTTTACAAAACTGCATGCAAACCAACGCTTGAAGCAACCATCTTAAACCTTCTGGGCAAGCCCTGTTTTCAGTGAAGTGCAATGAGTAAATGCAAGCTGAGAATGGCTGAAGTGACTAGACATCGGACTGCACAGAACACTATTACCTTTCCCACCGAGGCGGTTCATATTTTATCTACTTGCAATTTCTTGCTAGGTTGGCAAGAGCTGGGGCAGACGACGGGAACTCAATCCGTCATGCAGCACTTGGGTCTTGAACGGTTGATCTGCCCACCCTCCAGTTGTCAAGCTCAGCATCTTAACTACTAAGTCACTGTGGCCTCTTTGGAGCTCTTACACTCCATAAATGCTACAGGAATTCCACTCAATATCTATCTCAAAGTCCCAGAGAAAGCACATCACATCACATTGCACTGCTTTCCTAATGCTTGGGCTCTGCCGAAGTGTCTACTGTGTGTTATAATTGAAAATCCACCAGGAATGGCATCACTCAAAACCTTGACTTCCAGGCTGCTGTACTGCAGTTTGCATGTTCTTCTTCTTGTGCTGTATCCAATTCTGAATATTAGCAATCATCATGAAACAATGGCATGGGATTAACCTCTTTCCCCTTCACAAATCTGGTTAGAGGTTCTTCAGTTTTAAAACAGAAAAGAGATACAGACGTGTCCTCCTCCTCCTTCGAGTGCCATATCCGATTCCAAATATTGCCTATCCTCATGGCAATCAGCCATGAAGATTGTCCTGAGAATATAATGCAGTGGCCTTCCATTTGCCTTCTTCATTACAGCGTGACACCCATATCACTGATCAAGTACCACTTTCTGGTCCTGAGCCCTTTTTTGCACTCAAAGTCCTCCTCAGCCCCAGGCCAGTAAAGATGAAGCTGCTCCCCTCCATCAAGATGGATTGAAGTGGGATTTAATCTATTTGGGAACCATCACCCTTCCCTATGGACTTCACCATCCAAGGCTGTTAGTCCTCAGGGTTGTCAGGTTAGTTAATCATCGCCTGACAACTGGTGTTGAGTCACTGGCAGTATGGTCTAATCTAGGGATTCTCAACCTGCAGCCCCTGGGCCAGATGCGGCCCGTGGCACCATTTCATGTGGCCCCACCACCACCTCCACCACACCAGGAAGTGCCAAGTGGTGGAGGAAGGGCAAAATGGCCGTCTGGCCCCCGAAACTGTCTGAGGGAGTGTGACCCGGCCCCTGACTTTAAAAGGTTGAGAACTCCTGGTCTAATCTAATACCATAGCAGGATAACCTGGCCAGACTGCTGCAATTTGGGTCTGCCAAACCTCAAAATGCAACATGCTGAGTTGTGACAGTGCACCGTGTCACACAGCACAACTATCGTAGATTTTGCTTTTTAAATATTCTTTGTTCTATAGCAGTTCCAAAAGTAGCTTTTTGCTAGATTACAGTGAAAAATACATACAAAAAAGCTTAGCTCAATGCTCCCCTCTCAGCTCAGCCTGCCAAGTTCGCCTCTCCCATGTCTAGGGCTGGCAATGGTTGTTCCTTAAGTGGAAAGAAATTTTGCAAATCAAATGCAGGAGACAATTTTGCGGTTTTAAAAGAATGGTTCACATCAGCCATAGGTCTGAAATTCTAGAGGGTTGTGGGAAACAAGACTTGGCCCTCTTTGCCTTTCCACTGCCTCTTTCAAGCAGAGCATCAAAGCAGTTTACCTGAACATATAACACCAGCGTCTTCTCCGTGGTTGCAGTCGTTGGTTCCCCAGGACTTTCCCTTGCAGTCAGTGAGGGAGCTTTCGGATCCTGTACATTCCAGATCATCCAACCAAATAGGATCAGATCCCGACCCAAAGTGAGCCGACCGTGGGGCAGATATGGCTGTTCCACAGTCTAAGTGCCTGCACACCACCATGGCTTCGTTTATATCCCAGTTGTCGTCGCACACAGTTCCATACTGTTGAACATGAAACACTTCCACCCTCCCTGAACATCGGTGTGAACCATTGACCAGCCTGAGTTCTGTGGGGTCTAAAATAGAAAAATCACAAAATTAACCAAAAGTCAGAGATATTTACAGAGAATTCTCAACAAGAAATAATAAGCACCTATTTTTACTTAGAATGGCACCTCACATTATAAAATTAATGCATTCCCTGGGAGGTTTCTTATTATGAAAAATTATTAAAGCACATTTCCTATAGGAATGCATTGAACACAATTTCCCATAGGAATGCATTGAAAACCAAAATTCATAATGCAAAACATGGTTTCCCATAGGAATGCACCAAAAACCAATTAATCCATTCGGGGGGGGTTCATAATGCGAGGCACTATTTTCAATGGATTTTCATTCATAATGCAAAAATTACATTAAACAAAGTGTTCACAATGTGAGGTACCACTGTATAAGTACTGGTTGCTTCATTTCATCTGCTGATTCAATATCTTCAGTACTATTTATTACATTTGCTTCTTAAATCCTTTTTAAAAAATCAGTCAACAAAAAAACCCTCCTGTTAATGAATATTTAATGCTGTATATTACTGCTGTATTCATTATTCAAAATACAAAAAAAAATCCCAAAATTGCTGAGCAATATTATGCCTGCATTTTTTCTATTATATTGTATAGTATTATATTGTAAGTAAAGGTAAAGGTCTCCCTTGTTCAAAGGCCAGTTGTGTCCGACTCTAAGAGGTGGTGATAATTTCCATTTATAGCCAAAGAGCCAGCATTGTCTACATCTGAAGACGTTTCCGTGGTCATGTGGCAGATATGACTAGACGCCAGATGTACGGAGCGCTGTTACCCTTCTCACTGAAGTGGTGCCTATTTATCTACATGTAATTTCTTGCTTTTGAACTGCTAGGTTGGTAGGAGCTGAGATGGATGATGGGAACTCACTCCAGGATGCAGCACTTAGGTCTTGAATTGCTGACCTACCAACCTTATGGTCATCAAGTTCAGTTTCTTAACCACTAAGCCGCCGCAGCCCTAATTGTATGTCTGTATTTCTATACCACTCAAATAACTAGATCAGGGGTGCCCAAACATTTTTGGTCACGGGCTGGTCACATGGTTCAGGGGGCTGGTCACTATGGCCTGGGGGCCAGATCCAGCCCCTGACACCAATTCATCTGGCCCACAAAGCCCTCATCGCTCCCGGAAGTGGAAGCACCTTTACGGGTGCATTTTACTTCTGCTTCCAGGAGCGATGAGGGCTTTGTGGGCCGGATGAATTAACGTAGGTGCAGGATCCAGCCCCCGGGCTATAGTTTGAGCACCCCTCAACTAGATAGTCATGAGTATATAAATGCAACAAAGCACCAGCACATAATCCCACATATCAAAACATAAATTTAAATAACAAAACAAAAGTGGTTATAAATCAATATTCAAATGAATTGGTAACAATAATAAAGTCAGCTGGGGGCCTTGGCTAATTTGCAAAATATGAGGAGGAAGGAGACTTACTAACATGTAGTGAAAAAGTGTTCCATAATCACAATGCCACCACCAAGAAGACCTTAAATATCAGGGTTTCCCAACTTATGGCCCATGGGCCGAACGTGGCCCACAGCACCATTTCATGTGGCTCACAGCAGTGGCACCACCACACCGGAACCGGAAGCAGACGTGTTTACGACAGCCACAGGTGCATTTATGGCTGTAGGAAATGTGTCTGCTTTTGCTCCTGCTGCAGCTGCAGTGATGGCACTGCAGGACCCATGAAATGGTACCATGGGCCGGGTTTGGCTCACAGGCCATAGGTTGGGAACCCCTGATATACAGGATCTTCTTGGTGGTGGCACTGTGATTTACATGTTTACAAAAGCCACAGATGTGCTTTATGGCAGCATTTATGCTGGGGAAACTACCAGTCCGGCCCACTCAGCTGTCCATGGATCGTGGTCCAGCCCATGTTGTAAAAAGGTTGGGAACCCCTGCTATATATGGTGAAAATTTTTCTGTTCTCTCCAGGGTGGATAACCACCATCTGCATGCTTGGGAAGACTTAGTTGTCCAGGACCACTGGAGGGAAGTGTTCCACCAGCAGGATAAAGTAGCCAAGCTTTACATAACAAACGCCAGCCTGAAGGCTGAGAAGATCAATGTCAGCAGCCTAGATGGTCTACAGGCTGTCCTTTTGTGCTCACTACTGGGACTGCATTCAATGTGTGTGGATATTGAGGGTGGGTGGTGGGTGGGGGGAGTTGACCAACCTACACCAAAAGGCCCGGAGAGGGGATTTTATGGCTGTCTGGACAGGATTTATCTTGCATTCCATCTACTCTTGTCTTAGTAAACAAGGGAGACGATGCAAGTTGAATACAAAAAGCAGAAAGCTTCACAGGGAGATGACAGTCCATGAAATATGGTACCAACATATTAGATCAGGGGTTTCTAACCTAAGCCCCGTGGCCCATGGCACCATTTCATGTGGCCTCCACCCTCCAAGGGCATTCAAGAAACAAAATGGCTGCCTCTCTGAAGCTGTTGGGACAAAATGGCCACCACCTCTTGTGCAGGCAGGGCAAAATGGCTATCCGGCCCTTGAAGCTGACTGTGGGAGCATGACCAAACCCCCAGCTAGAAAAGGTTGGGAACCCCTGTATTAGATGCTAAACATAAAGTACCTGCACATTCAACGCCCGCATCTTCTCCATGGTTGCAGTTGTTGTGTCCCCAGGCACTTGCTGTACATTCCTTGAGGGCAGTTTCTGTTCCTTGACAGTTCATATCATCCAGCCAAATAGGCCCTGTTCCCCATCCAAAGAAAGATTTTGTGGTGGCTCTTAGAGCAACACCACATCCCAGCTCCCTGCAGACAACCTCAGCATGTTTGAGGCTCCAACGGTCATCGCACACAGTCCCCCATTGTTGGTTGTGAAATATCTCTACCCTTCCAGAGCAACGATTTGAGCCGTTTACCAGCCGGAGTTCTGTGAAGAAGCAAAAAGTTGGGAGCAAGTTTCACAAAGGAGAAAGGAGATCAAGACAAGTAATCACTGACAATGCTATGAACCTAAAATAGCTAAGAAGGCTGGAACATTTCTTCTAGAGGACACCATGATGGTAGGCAATTTTCCTTCTATGGAGAGAAGGGGGAGGAAGTTCCTTTCTGTTTCCTTTGCATGGAACCAGTGAGTCCTGGTGCCATGTGGAAGTGTTGGAGATGGAGCTGAGGAGATGGAGCTTCAGGTATTAAAGCAACTTCCAACAATAAAATGAGACATGCTTCTTTGAAAGCATAGCTTGCCCCGAGACTGAGGAATTTCACCCAGCACCCTCAAACCTGGCACTGCCAATTAGATTAGACAGAATCGCCATCTAGAACAGTGGAGCGGAACACATCATCAGTACACATTTCAGATGCAAACCTCCACGAGTAAGTCAGTGTGAGCATTTTATTCTCACGTGCAAAATCACAGAAGTGGTGTGTGATAGTAAATGCCTATTTTGATTTCTTGATTTGTAGCAATTCTACTTTGAAATGTACACCAGTGGTGTTAACGCCAGTAGGTATTGCTACCGTATCAGAAATTCTGGTACGATAAATATTGAAAGGAATATGCAGAAGGGAGGATGTTTAGATTAGTATAGAGCAGTGATGGTAAACCTTGGCACTCCAGCTGTTCTTGAACTTCAATTTCCCAGAAACCCTTATCAGCAGGAGTGCTGACTTGAGCTTCTGGTAATTGAAGTCCAAGAACACCTGGAGTGCCAAGGTTAGCCATCACTAGTATAGAGTCGACTGTACCTTCCTCTCATTGAATGTCAACAGCAGAACTAAAAGAAAGGGGCTGTTGACCAAACAGCTGCATGCATTTCACTGTTAGGCTGCTTCAGGTCCATATTATGCCTCGTTCTAGCATCTCGTCCATTACCTGAGCAGATAGCACCAGCATCTTCTCCATGATTGCAGTTATGATCTCCCCAAGGTTTCAGGCGGCAGTCCCTGAGGGCAGCTTCTGTTCCCTTACATTTGACATCATCCAGCCAGATGGGATCGTTCCCTCTTCCAAAGGTCCCTCCTCGTGGTGCCGACAAAGCAACTCCGCAGCCAAGTTCTCTGCACACAACTTGGGCGCTGTTCAGATCCCAGCCATCATCACACACTGTTCCCCACTGCTGGTTGTGGAGCACCTCAACTCGCCCAACACAATGACTCGTACCGTTCACTAATCTGATTTCGTTTGGGTCTGAAAACATTAAGGATGCAATTAAACCACTACATTTAAATTGGAGAGAGTTGCATTGCCTGGCTTGATGCCTGCCTAATATGGCTGGCATTTTTATAAGTGATTATTATTGTTGTTGTTGTTGTTGTTATACTTGTATGCCGCCACACTCGCAAAGCGACTCTGGGCGGCTCACAAAGACACAAAATATACAGTTACAATTACAAGGTTCACAATACAAAAACATTTCAGCATGCTGATGAGCTGAACTAACTAGTTTTCTTAGAAGACAGTTCTGCAGAATAACAGACTGTGGTGAAGAAAGAAATACATCTAGAGCAATGGTGGTGAACCTATGGCACTCATGCCAGAGGGGGCACTCAGAGCCCTCTCTGTGGGCACGTGACCCGTCACCCCAGCACAGAGTTTGTCCCGCCCCTTTGCCCAGCAGCCCAATGGGAGTGCTTCCTCCCTCCCCAGCACAGATTTCGCCTTGCCCCTCTGCCAAGCAGGCCAATGGGAGTACTTCCTCCCTCCCCCAACACAGAGTTCGCCCTGCCTTGTCGGTACTTTGTGATAAGTAAGTGGGTTTTATGTTGCTGTTTGGGTACTCGCTCTCTAAAAGGTTCGCTATCACTGATCTAGACTTTTGTGGCCTTGCATGACATTTGTTTTATTATGTTATTTTGTTATTTGTATGTACACTGCCCAGAGGGAAATATCCTAAATGGGTGGTATAAAAATGTAACCAGCCAACCAACCAATCAATGCACCATATTATTACCTGAGCACTCCACGCTTGCTCTACTGCGATGATCGCAGCTGGCTTCTCCCCAGGGCTTCTTGGAGCATTCAGTCAGAAAAGCTTCTTTTCCTGTGCAGTTCATTTGGTCTAACCACACAGTATTAGATCCTGAGCCATACCGCGATCCCCGAAATGCATTTAAGGCAGTTCCGCAATCCAGTTCTCTGCACACAACTTGGGCATCATTAAGATCCCAGCTATCATCACAGATAGCGCCCCACTGCTGGTTGTGATACACCTCTACCCTCCCTGCACAGCGACTTGGTCCATCCACTAGGCGGAGCTCTGATGAGACAAAAAGAGTCATATTGTAGAGTGCATTGTTAAAAAGTTCTGAAAATGTTGATTTGTTTCACATTATGGAGTAATAATAAGAACAGTGTGTAATCAAGTCAATTCTGACTTATGGATACCCTCTGCAGGGTTTTTTAGGTAGAGCATGCACAGAAGTGGGTCAGGGAAAGGTCTCTCTTACTTGAAAGACAGTTCTATCTGACTATAGCCAGGATGTCCAAACTACAGCCCGTGGGCCAGATCTGGTCCATGGTGCCACTTCATCTGGCCCATGGGCCGGATTGCCACCATTGCTAGAAGTGCCCCACCACTGAAAATCACTGAAAAAACGCACTGAAACACTGCAAAAATGCAGCAAAAAATCAAAAATTTGGCAAAAATGTGCTATCCTGGCTCCCGTTGCCATGGGGAGCAGTGGAGGCGGCAAAAATGCCAAACGCATGGTGAATTCATGCACTGCCACTACCACCACCACTGCTGGCAGAAGGAACCACATGACCAGCCAACTAAGCTGTCTGAAGGGGTGTGGTCAGGCCCCTGCTTTTGAATACAAAAAGGCTATCTCAGGGTGTGATTTTAGCGTGAAAGAAATGCAAATCCACATGCTATGAAGTCATGCCTGGGAATTCAGGTTTCCACAGGTCTGTTTGTATTAACTAGTCACAAAGGGAGAGGAGGAAATTTGCTAAACAGCCTTCTTTGCAGCTTATTAGCATAGTTCTTCTGTAGCCCTGCAAAAGGTACAGTTAATAAGCTGCAAATAAGACTATTCAGCAAATTTCCTCCTCTTATCCTCTATGTCTTTTCTACCCCTCCTTTTCTAAAGCTATTGCAAAGAGAGAGAAAAACCAATAAATGGCAAAACTATTGTTTAAAAAACCTGAAAGACTGGAATGTTGATCACTATCTTTTGTGTCAAATTATCTTATACATAAGGGGGGGGGATATTTTCTCCTATTTTTTCAGGGGCAGGTAGGGTTATTTATGAGGAAGAAAATGTTTCACATTTTGCACTTATGGACACAGCTTGGAAAATTATTTTTAAAGTAATTAGTTACAGCTAGTATTCCTAGTTCCAAATGTTGTTGGCTATCATATTTTGCACACACAGATTCTAATATCTAAATATAATTTGTTGACTGCCCCATAATCTCAAAAATAACTAAATAATTTCTTTTAGTTCTATTAAAAATATATCTGAATATTACACACAGCTGGCCTGTGATATAAAGCACTGCCCTCCATTTCACCTTATCATAATCTCAACATCTGCAAGAGATCAGGAGCCAACAGCAACAAGCCGTAGCAAGAACAAGTATTGGAATAATGAGATTCTGTTTCTTGCCTTTTGGTGAAGCAACACCCCATCATTTATAGAAGTAACTAAAAGTTATAGTTACATTACAAATAAGAGTTACGTTTTCTCTTATTTAGTATTAATGGTAATAAAATTTAATTATGCTTTAGTTAGAGGAGGAAATGATCCTTATCCAGGACCATGAAATTGTATCATTTTAGCAAAGTGATTAAAGAAACCCAGCCTTGCACAATTCTTGTTTCTGTTCTGAGTTTGCACAAGCACGTCCCGTCCCACCTGCGCATATGACACCAGCATCCTCTGTATGGGTGCAATCATGCTCTCCCCAAGGTTTTGCTTGGCATTTGGTGATACCACTCTCCGAGCCTGTACAGTTAATGCCATCCAGCCAGATAGGACCACTTCCTTGTCCAAATCGAGAACCCCGTGGGGCTGATAGAGCTGCCCCACAGCCAAGATATCTGCACACAACACTGGCATCATCAAGGTCCCAGTCGTCATCACAAATAGTCCCCCAGAGTTTCTCGTGAAAGATCTCCACTCTGCCAGAACAGTGATTGGGGCCGCTTGTTAATCTGATCTCAGGTGGTTCTAAGAAGAAGGAAAACAATGAGAAAGAATAAACATCTCTGGAGTTGTTTTACAATACAATTGCTTTCTTCCATGATGCACCTGCTACTGTCACACTCAGCAAATCATATTCAGGAGATACTGGCTCTGTGAATTGATAACAGGTGAAAATCTATGAACTACTTGGGTTGTCTACAACAGGGGTTCCCAAACTTTTTGCATTGCAGGCCGGTCACGTGGTTCAGTGGGCCAGTCATGTGGTTCCTCCCATTGGAAGCAGAAGTAAAACATGCCCATGGATGCACAAAATGCTGCCGTAAATGCACCCATTTACGACAGCCGCGGTTGCATTTATGGTGTTTTGCACATGCATGGGTGTTTTACTTCTGCTTCTGGGAGCGGTGAGGGTGGTACAGGGCCAGATGATTTGGCCCCGCAGGCCGAATCCAGCCGTGGATCATGGTTTGGCCACCCCTGGTCTACAACCTCTGATATTAACCTCTGTACCTTTCTTCCATTCTGAAACATTATTTTTAATGTATCTTTCATGAGATAAATATTCATTCAGTCCCAACTAAAGTATTTTAAAATGAATACCTTCAGTCACCAGGTAAATGATGAATAAATGATATAATTCTTCTCTCACACACACACACTCACTTACTCACACTCACTAACTCATGCTCACACGCACACGCACGCGCACACACATTAAGGCTAATCGAGTTGACATTTGAGATGGATTTCCATAAGGACATATTTTCCTTCCAAACAGCAATTTCTAAAGATCTCCTATTCGTTGGCCAGTGAATTTTCTTATTGCTGGTCGGTTAGGTTGTTTCATCGTTGATTCCAATCCAATTTACCAGGAGAAATCCTAGGATATTATGAGGAGCAATTAAAAGTTTAAATGTTTTTTCTATGGTAAGAGAAATGGGGACAAGTGAGCAGGACATTCATCTCATCATCTCAAATCTACATCTGTCTGTGAATGATCACAAAAGTTCGCAATGTTTGATTTTTTAAAAGTGATCCTAAAAGGCTATTGCCTTCCTCCTGCATTTATTTTATGTATGGATCACACGACCATCTTTGTTTATTGAATGATCTCTGGAAGGCATTTTGAAGAAGAGATGAGGGGGAAATAGCTCTCCTCTCTTACCTCAACAGGAAATAATGCTTTGGCTGAAATCCTGTTGCTTAGCATAGTAAGTCACAACTAGAGTAGGCCCATTGAATCAGTGAAAATATGTGTCTGCAGATGTTTCTGTGGACATGTGACAAGCATGCCTCAACACTGGAGTGCATGGAACACTGTTTACCTTCCCATCGAAGTGGTCCCTATTTATCTACTTGCAATTTCTTGCTTTTGAACTGCTAGGTTGGCAGGAGCTGGGAGAAAGACTGGAGCTCACTCCGTCATGCAGCACCCGGGAATCAAACTCTGATCTTCCAGTCAGCACGTTCAACACATCTTAACCACTTGAACCACCACAGTTCCTACTAATTTAATAGCCTTAGGTAAAAGTAAAGGTCTCCCTTGCTCAAAAGCCAGTCATTTCTGACTCTAGGGGGCAGTGTTCATCTCCATTTACAGGCAAAGAACCAGCACAGTCTACATCTGCAGACATTTCTGTGGTCATGGGGCAGGCGAAACTAGGTGCTGGAATGCATGGATCGCTGTTACCTTTCCCACCGAAGTGGTACTTGTTTATCTACTGTACTTGGAATTTCTTGTTTTCAAATTGCTTGGTTGCCAGGAGCTAAGGCAGATGATGAGCACTCACTCCGTCACATATCACTCCAGTCTTGAATTGCTGACCTGACAACTTTCCGGTCCTCAAGCTCAGCATCCTAAACACTAAGCCACTGTGATTTTTAGTGCAACTAACGACACTAAGCAACAGTATATGAGCTTTATCTCCTTCTCCACAATTCTAAAAAGATTACCTGAACATTCCACACCGGCATCCTTGCTGTGGTCACAGCCATGTTCTACCAGGTTTCTTGGTGGGCATTTCCTTAGGCTGTCTTCTTCGCCTGTGCAGTTCACTTGATCCATCCATACAGGACCAGATCCTCGTCCAAATTTAGCTGCACTTGCCGCTGCTAAGGCACTTCCACAGCCTACTTCCCGACACACTACATTGGCATCATTTAAGTCCCAGCCATTGTCACATACTGTTCCCCATCTTTGGTTATGGAGCATTTCGACTCTGCCAGAGCAAAGAGTGGAACCACCTACCAGCCGCACCTCTGCTCAAGGGAGAAAAATAAAGTATTAGAGATACCTACAATGCAGTTGTTGTTAAAGCTGCAGACCTTCAGAGCAAGCATTACTAGATTCAAAACAAAGGAGCAAATGGCATTTTTATAATACACAGACATTTTATGTATTTAACGACTCTGGCATTATTAGAATGAGCAGTAGCCTGCTAAATTCCACATATATTTTTGTAATCAGAGTATGAGTTATCATGGCAGAATTTGAACCCACAACTCACAAAAAAACCATGTTAAATGGTGAGAAGTGTCTTCCAGTGATATTGAAAACCTCAGTGAGCTTGTTCTCTCATAAGCCTTTCTGTAGTTGTAATCACCATTTCTCAAGACATGTATTTTCATAAATGAATGGAAGTTAAAATGGTCACTGGGTTAAAAGCAACAACAACAACAACAATAATAACAATAATAATAAAGTAATTTGTAAAGTGTGGCTTGGAATAGTTTACTGTTAGCAGTTATCTAGCTCTCTATCTGACTAAGGTTACTTTATCAAAATATTTATGCCAGCCAATTCCTTTTACCTTGTAATATGCAAAAATGTATGAAAAATAAGAAAACATTAGCAATCCTATAGCACCACCATTTGAAATCTATATATTGCACAGCAACTTGGTTCCCCAGATTCAGGACTCTACCATTCTGGCAGCTACATGAAGTTGGGACATCTGGGGTTGCAATATCCAGAGGTTGGAATTTAGACTAAATAAATCACATCATTGTTACATGGCTGTATGCCAGCTAAAGTAAGAGTGAGAACATTAGTAAAGTCTATGAGAAAATTCATTGAAACAAAATTTAAGTGCCCAAATACCCCAAGACCATCCTGGGGCATACCTGTCAATCCGCGGCTCCGGAAAAACGGGACCTGCGCACATCGCAGGCCTTACGCAAGCGACATAGCGCTTCCGCACATGCGTGGAAGGGGTAAAACCCTTCCGCGCATGCGCGGAAAGCGTTTCCCCCGCTGCCAAATTACGGGGTTTTGGCAGCGGGTGCCGGGTTATGACGTCAATTGACGTCAATTTACGGGGTAATCCCGGCCAAATCGGGAAGGTTGACAGGTATGTCCTGGGGTAGCGGAGAAAATGCTTATGTTTAGATAAGGTCAATTAAAAGCTACAACTAATGTCGAGAAAGGACAGCAAGGGGCTGTCAAATTATTCTGTAAGCATCTACAGAGTGCTGAAATAATTGACAGAGGTATAGAGAAAGTAGCCCTGAAAATTAAAGCAAATGTAAACTGTGGCTTGGAAAAAATAATTTATATAATGTAACAGTTATCTTGTTGTTCAGCTGAACAAGGTTACAGAATCAAAATATTGTACCAGCCAAATGTGTGTTATTTCACTAGTGCTACTGTTTGGAATGTTGTTTACCTTGAGAAATATAAATAACTATGATTGGATAGTGAATGGGAAGGAAAAGATTTGTTAATAGTGTTGAATAAAATTAATATCAGTTGGTTTAAGGCTTCCTGTTTGCAAGTAGCTTCTAAGTGGTTGGCTTAATAGCTTAATTAGACAATATAACTTCTGGGATGACTTAAATTGTTAAGTTGCAGGTGGTTAAGGTAGCCAAGTCTGTAAACATATAACTATTTAGCAGGTAGGTAGTTAGCAAATAAAGAAAATATTTACATTTTGATAAGAAACAAATAAGTATAAATAGGTCAGAAATAAACAGCTTGCAAGGAAACAGAGGTACACTGAGAAAAATGAAGGATTTCAACAAATCATCACAACAATGCTAGGCAACCTCTAACAGTGAGGAACCCATCTTCTCTTGAAGCCAGTCAACAAAATCATCATGGATTTCCCTCCATAGAATGCCATGGCTTGGGAAAGTATTTTAAACAATTTTCTGCATGTTAGTTCATTTTAACATGCTTAAAGACTAATAAATGTGTTTTCTTTTATTTCTTCTTACTTCTCATATTTTTATTAAACATTCTTAAATGGGGGTTTGTTTTTTTGCAACATTTTATTATAAATTTCATGTACCTAGGTTCCTGATGCTGACTTTTTTTGTAGGGCATTTATGTTTAAAGTGTTGGTGTGTGTGTGTGTAGTATTTTGTACTTTCATGCTACTGTATTTGGTTTTCATTCTGACTTAAATAAGTATTTGTGCCTACAGTTCTTCAAGAACGTATGATAATATTAATAATTTCATGTCAGAAATTATTCTGGCTTGAAATGATTTTTGCTAGAGAAACTCCGCTCGGGGATGCCCTTTCATGTCCCCAAGATCTTTTCCCAAAGAAGCTGTCCCTATTTATATACTGTACTTGCAATTTCTTGCTTTCAAACTGCTAGGTTGGCGGAGCTGGGACAAAGACGGGCACTCAATCCGTCATGCAGTACTCGGGTCTCCAACTGCCGACTTGCTGGCCATCCAGCTAACAAGGCGAGCATCTTAATCACTGAGCCACTGCAACCCAAGGTGTTGGAGTTTTCTATGCTTATAGAAACATTTTAAAGAAATAAATCTTGTAGAAATAGCCAGCCTGATGTTGACTGTAATTATTGCAGGAATGAAAAGAGATTTCCCTTGACATCCAGATGAATTTTGATATTATTTCAAATGATTGTCTGATTTCATTTTGGATTTAACTCTATATTGGGACAAATGAGAGCTGTGAAGTCTCCCCCCCCCCCTGCTTCTGGGAGGTCTATAAACACTGTAGGACTCTGGGAGCAATGATCAGGCATCAGTATCTCCGACCTGACTTGCAGATATTAACTGGCAGATACTAACTGGCTTCAACAGAATACAAATATTACTTTTCTATGCCAACGGTGCCCAAACTTTTCAGGCCACTGGCTGGTCATGTGGTTCAGCAGTCCACTTGGTTCCTCCCACCGGAAGCGGGAGCAAAACGTGCCTTGCAATCTGTTTTGCAGGCACATTTTACTTCTGCTTTCGGGAGCAACGATGGTGGCGTGGGCCAGATGAATTGGCATTGGGGGCTGGATCTGGCCATGGGCTGTAGTCTGAGCACCCCTGTTCTATGCCAAGAAAGCTTCCTCTGCTGAGCCTTGCATAGGAAGCTGGACAGGACTAGGTCTTGCCATCTGGCAGCATAGATTATGCCAAAATGTGATTCAAGAAAGTGTCGATGAATTTACCTGAGCAGACAACACCAGCATCTTCTCCATGATGGCAGTCATTGTCTCCCCAAGGTCTCCCTGGACACTGAGTAATAGTAGATTCTGTCCCTGTGCACCGTAGTTCATCCAACCAGATGCGGTCACTCCCTCTTCCAAAATGTGCATTACGTGGAGCAGATATTGCAGCTGCACAACCCAGCTGCCGGCAAACAACTCTTGCCTCCTCAATGCCCCAGTTGTCATCACAAATTGTACCCCACATCCCATTGTGGAGGATTTCAATTCTCCCACTGCAGCGACTTGAACCATTCACAAGTCGAATCTCAGGTTGGTCTGATTCTGGAGTCTCTGTGCTCGAAACTATACCTAGGTGAATGAAATATCAGAGAGATAGTTAGGATAGTTACTTATTCTATTATTTTAGGATGTAACACAGAAATATAAAGAAATGCTGCTCCTATTAAAATATTGCATTGTATATCACTGAATATGAGGAAATAAGATTTAAACCATTACATAGTATATCAATTGCTATAGACCAGGAGTGGCCAACCTTTTTGCGTCGTGGGCCTGACCACGCCCCTGGACAGCTGAGTGGATCAGACCATGCCACCGGAAGCAGAAGCGGACGTATTTACAGTCTTCTCAAGTAAGTCCTCTCTTCTCACTTGGTAGTCAAAGTACTTAAGCTTCAACTTCAGTATTTGTCCTTTCAATTACTGTATATACTCGAGTACAAGTCTAGTTTTTTAGCCCCCAAAATGAGGTCCAAAAAGGGGACTCGACTTTTACTTGGGTCAATGACCCCGAGGGTCCCAAAACAGCGGTGGTGCAAATTTAAACATATAGTTTTTAAAAATGCACTAACACTACCATAAAAACTCAAAAACATACCCACACACATGTCTAAATTAATTAATTTTACCTATTTTCATGTATTTTAATTATTGAAACTCACTAGCAGCTGCTGCATTTTCCACCCCTGACAAATAGATTGGACTGGTTAATTTGGGGGAATTAATCCCTTGCTCCTCCACCCTAATGGGTGTGTGGGTGTGGGTGTCTAGCCATGTGCAAGGCTATTTCATTAAAGCAAAGCTACTGACAAGCAGTTGGTAACCCTAGGGGGCTGGTTTACTATTCTGCACTTTCTTTGCTTCCCAGGGGAAAAATTAATTAAAAATGAGTAAACAAGAAAGAAAAGAAAACAAAAGTCCCCCAAGAAGATGGGGAAAGGGTTCTTTGGCCCACACAGCTTTGTGCCCAATGCCATCTAGCCATCTTATTTTTGGCCACCCCCTTCTTTTGTCCTCCACCTTTCCCAGCATTAAGGCCTTCTCAAGTGAATCCTCTCTTCTCATTTGATGTCCAAAGTACTTTAGCGTCATCTTTACTATTTGACCTTTAATGAGCAGTCATGGTTGATTTCTTCTAGATCGACCTATTTCTAACACCACATTTCAAAGGCATCTATTTTTCTGCGCTCAGCTTTCCTAATGGTCCAGCTCTCACACCCATACATTACCACCGGGAATACCTTTGCTTTGACTATGCAATTTTTTGTTTGCAAGGTGATGTCTCGACTTTTAACTATGTTCCCCAGGTTTCTCATAGCTTGTTTCCCAAGCATCAGTCGCCTTTTTATTTCATGGCTGCAATCACCATCTGCAGTGATCTTTGATCCTAAGAAAGTAAAATCTGCCAGTCGTATCCAACTCTAGGGTGCAGTGTTCATCTCCATTTACAGCCAAAGAGCCAGTGCTGTCTGTGTTTGCAGACATTTTCATGGCCATGTGGCAGGCATGACTAGAGCCCAGCAAGTCACATGGCTATATTTGGCCATGCCCACAGATTTGGCCACACCCACAGAGGGGTGTGACCAAAATTTCCCTTATTTTCAAATCCAAAACTTGACAGGTATGTACCAGGCTGCAGCCTTCCGCAGGCCTCCACCCCTCCCAATGGGTCCTCTGCCCACCCGCCCAAATGGAGCCTCCCTTCCGCCTGACACAACCCATGGGAGGATGGAGGGACCGGGCTGTGATGACTACCCACTGACTGTAGTCACTAGGGAGGCTGGCAGCGGCGGCCAGAGTCAGGCTGAGATGACGCCTCGCGGCGGGGCTGAGAGAACGGCCGTGACGACAGCAGACAAAAAGGAAAAGCAGCTGGTGTGGGCGGCGGGGTGGGGTGGGCCCGGGGGTCTCTCCTTGGCCCGGGTAGGGTACCTCCGGGCAATGCCGGGTCCTCTGCTAGTATGTTAGAGTACAAATCTAGTCTTCACTAACTCAAGCATATATAAATAAAGCTTGTGTTTTATCACTTTGTGCCAGAGGGAGCAAGCTGACACACTACATACACTGATTCATGTTGTGCAAACATACGTTGCACAATTATGAACTTAGTAAATGTGGATTTTCTAAGGAAATGTTAACCTCTTCGAAGTATCTATTGAAATGAGTAAGACTGTTCTTACTAATCTAAATACAGTATTTCCTATTTAAAATCACTCATCCAATTTGACCGTATAATCTCCTTTTTAAAAAAAAGTGTTATTTCATTTTAATTGTGACCACCTAGCAAAGCCGTTGGGTTGGATTATATTTTTGTGTTTGAGGATTTTATTATCACTTTTTTACATAAACAGTGACAAAAACATTCCAAAGCACATCACAGATATCGTAGGAGGAACAAGCCAGACAAGCTAAACAAAATCAGAATAATAATATAGTAAAACATTAGGAAATTAAAATAATGTTGGGCTACTATTAAAGAAACAAAGCAAATTTTTAAAAAATGTTCAACAATTAACACCAGCAATTAAATGAACTGGAAGAGAAGGGTCTAAAATGACTAGGCATAAGTCCTACCGGTATTGCTATTCTCAACTACATTTAACACACTGAATCAATAGTAGGTTGGTGGGTCAACAAGAATACATATACCCCCATTGTTTCAATAAAACTAGTCTGGGAGGGACTATCAACAGGATTCTGGCTTTGTTGAGAAAGCCGAGTAGATCTCTTTGGTGACAGTATTCAACCGGTGAGTGCAATCCTCCCAAACCATGACAGTTTCAACTTTTGGAAACTATTTATTCTGTTTTTAATTTAAATTTTCAAACTGTCATAATTTAATCTTTTCAACTCTTCCAATCTATTTGATATAATTATTCCTAGATATTTCAACTTATCTTTAATTTAGATATTTCCCGTTCCCTTTAACTTCTTCTGATCTTCTTCTCCCATATTGCAAAGCATCATTTCCGATTTATCCCAATTTATCTTCAGCCCAGTAATATCCTCGAAGTCCTTTAATTGTGCTCTAATTCTATCCATTACCTTCTCTGGATGTTTTACAATTATCAATGTATCATCAGCATACATACTTATCTTATTTTCCATAATCCCCTCTATTTTTCCATCTTCTCTTATAGCTTTTGCTAATATTTCCATTGCCATAATAAACAATATCGGGGATAATAGGCAACCCTGTCTCGTACCTGCCTCTAATTTTACCTCATCAGTAACCTCATAATTTACTCTTACAGTAGCTATTCCTTGCTGATACAATTGATCAATTACTCTTTTAAATTTATCGCCGAATCCGTATCTTTTAATTATTTCCTTGATTGAGACTCATTGTAAAGAATCAAATGCCTTGAAAATATCCAAAGATATTAATCCCACTTTTTCTTTTGTTTGACCTACATTATCTATTAAATCTACCACTCTTCTTGTCAAATCTGCCATGTGTCTCCCATTCAAAAAACCCACTTGATCTACATTTATATAATTACCCATGAAATTATTTAACCGATTGGCCAGTATTGCTGTGAAGATCTTGGCATCTTGGTTTATTAACGATATTGGTCTATAAGATTCAACCTTTTCAAGATTCTTTCCTGGTTTTGGCAACAGTACAATTGTGGTCCTATACCATGAAGTCGGAATTTGCCCCCCATTCAAAATATAATTATATAATTTTACCAACTTTAAAACCATAATGTCTTTAAATTCCTTATAAAAATCTGCAGGTAATCCGTCCTCCCCAGGGGCTTTCCCCAATTTCAAACCTGCAATTACCTCTTTTACTTCCTTTTCTGACACTTGTTCTTCCATTTTATCTTTATGCTCCTGTTTTATTCCACTAACTATTTGCTTCTCTAATTGCTTTTTAAGCTTTTCCACATCTATAACTTTTTTTGCATATAAGGCCTGATAAAAGTCTTTCACAATTTTGCATTTATCTTTAGTCTTGCTACATCTTACTCCTTGTTTATTTATCAAAACTCCAATTTCTTTTTTTCCCTTTTGTCTTTTGCTGCTTTTGCCAATAATTTTGAATTTTTATTACTATATTCAAAGTATTCTCTTTTAAAATATGCCAAATCTCTTTTCACCTTTTCTATATCTTTACCTACCAATTCAGCCTTCAATCTTTGTAGATTAGCGAAAACTTTCTTATCCTTCATCTTTGAATGTTCCTCCTGTAACTGCATTATCTCGTTTTCAATTTTATCCTGTGCCAACTTATTCTTTTTATATCTGTTGCTTGCCAACTTAATACATTCCCCTCTAAAAACCGACTTCATGGCATCCCAGACCATATTAAAATTTACCTCATCGTTATCATTCCATTGCTAAATTTCCTTCCAACTCTCCATAATTTGTTCTTTACACTTTTGATCTTTAAATAGATTAACATCATATCTCCAGCTCCTTCTTGATCTGCTTTCATTCTGTATTCTCATTTCTAAAACCACTTTAGCATGATCTGATTCTTTAAAACTTCCAATCTCAGTATCCTCCATATTTTTAACCATATTTTCAGTTACAAATATATAATCTATTCTGGAGTATGAATTGTGAACTTGTAAAAAATAGGAGTATGCCCTTTCTGACCCCTTAATCTCTCTCCAGGAATCTCTCAAACCTAAGGCAGCCACCCACTTATCCAAGATCCATCCTCTAATACCTTTTCCACATCTTGATATATTTGTACAGTCCAAATTTGACCTTACCAAATTAAAGTCACCAGCCACAATCATTTTGTTGTTTTTTCTTTTATCAAAATTTTGCGAATTTTTTCTAGAAATTCAGCTTGATGATCGTTTGGGGCATATATATTCACCAAAATTACTTCGTCATCCTCTATTTTCCCTTTTACTATCAGATATCTGCCCTCTGGATCCGAAGTACTATTTACTATCTCAAACTCCAGTCTAGTCGAAAACAAGATTGCGACCCCCCTTGCTTTTGATGTACCATATGACTTTTCATAGTATTACGTCCCTCCTAAAAAAATGTTTGTATCTTTAGTCTTTTGATGAGTTTCCTGTAGAAAGACTATGTCTGGTCTGCTTTTCTTCAACGTCGATTCTATCCTCCTCCTCTTAACCACAGATCCTGTACCTTTTACATTCTATGATAACACTTTAATGGTTCTCATACTTAAACTTATCACTCTCATCCACCACTTCCGAGTTCTCCGTTAGGCGTGCTACCAACCCACAACAATTAAAAGAAGACCTAAAACAAAAAAAACACTCATTACTAACCTCCCCACTTTCTTCTTCAAAAAAGTCGCCTTCATCATCCAAAGAGGAGGGGGGGGGAACGTGTAAGATGTGCATGATAGTTAACGCTCTTGCGCTCCCTCCACATTATAAGAGACCAACTTATAAAACCATCCTCTCCTATCATTCTTTTAACCCTCAGCTCTTCCTCCATCACTATCAATGATAAGTCTTCCTCTGCCCCTCCTGGTTGCCCTCCTCCTGCAGCTCCACCATCATCTGCGCCCTCGTAATCTCTTCTTATAGCTCCCAAATCCAGCAGCTCTTTCCTTAAAGCTAGCCACTCATTTGAGCCCACCTTAACCAAGTCAAGTAAGCTCACATACTCCAATGCATCCGTCCCTGCATCAATCACCTGCATTTTTCCCCATAGAAGAATCTTAGCTGCTGTGGAAATCGCCAGTTATATTTTACCCTTTTTTTCATCAACAATTTTGTTATAGGTTTCATCTTGTACCTCCAACTATGTTCTTTAATGGAAATATCATTGTAAACCTCCACATCAATCCCATCGATTTTCAGAGTGCCAGAACCAGATTGTTTTTAAAAAACCCATTACCTTCAACTTATCTCCCCAATTTGCAAACTTAACCAAAACATTTCTTTGGACAGTTTTTCCCCTTTTCGACCCCACTCTGTATGCGCTTACAATATCCTCATTAACAGAAATAATGATTACATCGGGGAGACAGTGTATTGGTAGAAATTGGGGAAATGATGTAACTATACAAACTGAGGAATGGTATAAAGAAATGTGGAATTTAGCTTTGAATGATAAATTGACCTGGGAGATAAAGGTTAAAAGGGGTAGTTTGAAAGAAAATAGATTTTGGAACATTTGGAAGCCCTTTGTGGATCACTCCCTTATGGGAGAGGAAAGAAATAGACCTGTACCCGATCAGTGGTTTTTGGAAGTAAAACAACAAGATACTCTGAGTTCTCCAGGGCAATGTAAATAAACACTGGGTGTATTATATTGTGTAATTTTATTTCTGTTGTTGTTTCCTATCCTAAATAGTAATGAATGGCATTTTGGGAAAATTTTAGTTATTGTTAAAGATTAATTATAAAGTTATAATTAAGTGAAATTATTTTTAAAAGGTGGTTTATGTGCATTTGAAATATAAACAGAGATAAGAAATGGTATCAGAATAGGGGACATTTATTTCTAAAAAAATTATTGTGTGTTTATTTTCTATTCTAATTATGTTATGTAATATGTATTGTGTTGCAATTTTTTTTGAAAAATGTAATAAAAATATTTTTAAAAAGAAATAAACTGATCCCAATTGGTATGTGCTGTACTTACAGAAGTCATCCTATGGTTCTTTGTATACTGGAAAGCTCTGCTAGGCTATTGGGACTATAGGCAGTGGTTGGCATCAGCAGGCTCGCACCAGTTCGCCAAAAACGGTAGCAGAAATTATGGCTGGTCCCGCCCATCCAAGTTTTGAAATAAAGTAGTCCTAATTCAGGTGCAACACAGGGCTTTCCCCCTGGCCATGCCCACCATACCATGCCCACAGTGTGGTAGTAAATTTTTTTGGAGTCCACTACTGACTATAGGCATCAGAGAGTGGTATTCTTAGACCTAATTCATAATCACCTTCTAAGGCCCCTTCTACTTAAAGGAAAATTATATTATCTTGGTTAAAGAATGCTCTCACTGAATGTACAAGTGTGTGGTTGATGCTGACACTTGCCTATGACCAAGGCTTTTTAATTGGCTAATTTTGTCTTTTTGTTCTTGTTGGTCTTCTCCTTCCCTGTATTCTTTCTTTCTTTCTTGCATTCCTGTCTTCATTCTGCTGATCAGAATCCCATGTAGTAGGTCACAACATTTGGCACCCTCAACAGGGGGCACCATTTCTTCAAACACCATTTCTTTGGACAGCCAAAGTGCCATCTGCACTCGGTTCAACTCACAACACCCAGAAGCAATGGCATAGGTGCAGCAAATCATCCATCTTGGATCTCGGTGAGTATCAGTTAAGTTAGAATTAGGATGTTCATTTTCAAGGTAAAGAGGCAAGAAATGAAACTCCCAGTGAGCAGTCTCTATGAGAATCTCAAGGAGTTGGGGGGACAGGGAGCATAATCAAGATTGTACCTCTGAAGGTAAAAGTGGGTAATACTTTTATTAGACCACCAAAAATTGCAACTCTAAACTAGCATTTAACTTGAAGCCTGTCCACACTGGCCTTTTTAGTGTGGCAAGCTGGTGGGGCATAAACAGGGTTGCAGGAGTTGAAGGGGGAGCAGTGATATGACATTTGGTGTGATGCTAGCATCTACAAAAGGGAGACTGGCCCCTTTCTGCTGTGAATTCAACACTTTCCTGACTCATCTGCGAAGGAACAGGGAAGTGAAATTTGCGTATGCGTGTTAGATTGTCACTCATGTGCTGGTTCACTTAGGTCAAATTAAAATAAAATGTGAGCAGTTTCTCAATTCTGGAAACAATTACCAATTAATGATTTGGTGTGGATAACTCATCCCCTGAGCCACCAAGACTATCCCAGATTGGAGGGAGTGTTTTGCTGATGCTCCTGTCAACCCTTTCCAAGTTTGGTGAAGTTTGGAGTTAATGTGTCTGACATATGGACCCCCAAATCACTCATTGATTCCCCCCACCCAAAAAATAAGCTGGTGGTGGCCAAAGACTTTTGCATCATACCGAACATTTAAAAAACCTTCTACGCAGCTCTGCTGCAGGGCAGCTATGTTTCAAACATGAAATCTAAGTGGCCTTTAAGACTGCAATCATGCAGCAATCAACAATTGGAACAGGAAATTTATTAATGACGCAAGTTTAAACAGAAACCCAACAGAATTTGAGAATTTAATAACAAATATAAGATCAGGAAAAATTGGACTAAAATATCTACTAGGCAAAATATATAAAATGTTAAATGATATGGAATATGCTGGAAGCTCCATGAAAGAGACTTGGGGAAATGATTTAAATATAAGTATTAACGAAGTAGGTTGGAATCAAAAGTGAGGGGAAAGAGTCTTGAGAAACTTATCAATAAGACTTAAAGAACACAATTATAAAGTTCTATGGAAATGGAACAGCCAGTCGCCCCAACGCGAGCCCTTCCGAGCCGGTCCCCACCATCTCCAGCCGGGCCGGTGAGGGAGGAGGAAGACCAGCCGGGCGGGGAGAGGCCAGCCAGTCGCCCCGACGAGAGCCCTTCCGAGCCGGTCCCCACCATCTCCAGCCGGGCCGGCAAGGGAGGAGGAAGACCAGCCGGGCGGGGAGAGGCCAGCCAGTCGCCCCAACGCGAGCCCTTCCGAGCCGGTCCCCACCATCTCCAGCCGGGCCGGTGAGGGAGGAGGAAGACCAGCCGGGCGGGGAGAGGCCAGCCAGTCGCCCCGACGAGAGCCTTTTCCAAGCCCTGAAAACAACCAAGCGACGAAGGAGAGGTCCAATTGGCAGAAGGGAAGAAGGCAAAGGAGTTAAACCAGGGGGTGAGACTCAGAGCCCCATACAAAGGATAAGTAGTTAAATATGCAGAAATGTTGATGACTTAATATAGTAACTCACATAAAGACTTTAAAATGACTTAATATAGCAACTGACATAGAGACTGTGCTTTAAAGTGTGATAATATGCATGATAATATGTTGTCTTAAATGTTTTTAAACTTTTAAAAACTGTGATAAAATGTATGAGGAGAGAAAAATGGCGCAGACACCGGCAACCACGCCATAAATCTTGCCAAGAGAACCCTATTGACCAAAACAAAAGGCAAAACAAAAGGGCAGGCTAGGTGATACAGGATGCTTAACACCACAGAGTGGAGGAAGGGGAGGGACAGGAAAGGGGGAGGGGAAATGCAATGTTGCAAGGAGCAATACTGCATAGGGACATGGAATGTGAGATCAATGAACCAAGGTAAACTGGAAGTGGTAAAAAATGAGATGGAAAGAATAAGCATTGACATCTTGGGCATCAGTGAGCTAAAATGGACAGGGATGGGTGAATTCAGCTCTGGAAACCATCATATCTACTATTGTGGACAAGAAAACCTTAGAAGGCATGGAGTAGCCATAATTGTCAATAAGAGAGTAAGAAAAGCAGTAATGGGATATAACCTCAAAAATGACAGAATGATGTCAGTCAGAATTCAAGGCAAACCTTTCAATATCACCGTAATCCAAGTCTATGCACCAACCACTAGTGCAGATGAAGCCACAGTGGACCAGTTCTATGAGGACCTAGAACACCTCATAGAACAGACACCAAGAAATGATGTCCAAATTATATTAGGAGACTGGAATGCCAAAGTAGGAAATCAAAAAGTGGAGGGAATAACAGGCAAGTTTGGTCTTGGAGTACAGAACGAAGCAGGGCAAAGATTGATAGAGTTCTGCCAAGAGAACGCACTGGTCATAGCAAACACTCTCTTCCAGCAACACAAGAGGCGACTTTACACATGGACATCACCAGATGGCCAACACCGAAACCAAATTGACTACATACTCTGCAGCCAAAGATGGAGAACCTCCATACAATCAGCAAAAACAAGACCTGGAGCAGACTGTGGCTCAGATCACAACCTACTGATCGCAAAATTCAGGTTAAGACTAAAGAAAATAGGGAAAACAAGAAGACCAGACAGATATCACCTAGACAGCATCCCTAAAGAATACACGGTGGAGGTGATGAACAGATATAATGGCCTGGACGCAATAGACAGAGTGCCAGAAGAATTATGGACAGAGATAAAGGACATCATGCAGGAAGCAGCAAAGAAAACCATACCAAAAGAAAAGAAGCGTAAGAAAGCAAAATGGTTGTCTGATGAGGCTCTTAAAATAGCAGAGGAAAGAAGGAAGGCAAAAGTCAAAAGAGAAAGGAAAAAATACAACCTTCTGAACACAGAATTTCAAAGAAAAGCAAGGAGAGATAAGGAAAACTACCTAAAAGAACAGTGCAAAGAAATGGAGGAAAACAACAAAAGAGGCAGGACTAGAGATCTCTTCAGAAAAATCGGGGAAATAAAGGGAACATTTAAAGCAAAAATGACCATGATAAGGGACAAAGACGGAAAAGAGCTAGCTGATGCAGAAGAGATAAAGAAAAGATGGAAAGAGTACACAGAGGAACTCTACAAAAAGGACCTCAACACTCCTGATAACCACAATGATGAAAAAACTGAACTCGAGCCAGACATCCTGGAGAGCGAAGTTTTAAAGGCCCTAAAGAGCACTGCAAACAACAAAGCTAGTGGATATGATGGTATCCCAGTCGAATTTTTCAAAGCGCTAAAAGATGATGGCGTCAAATTACTGCACTCAATATGCCAGCAAATCTGGAAAACAAAACAGTGGCCACAGGATTGGAAAAGATCAGTATACGTCCCAATCCCAAAAAAGGGCAACGCCAAAGAATGCTCAAATTACCGAACAATTGCACTCATCCCACACGCCAGCAAGGTGATGCTCAAGATAATACAGGACAGACTTCAGCAACATGTGGAGAGAGAACTACCAGAGGTGCAGGCCGGTTTCAGAAGAGGCAGGGGGACTAGAGACCACATTGCCAACATACGTTGGATCATGGAGAAAACAAAGGAATACCAGAAACAAGTTTACTTTTGTTTCATTGATTACACTAAGGCATTTGACTGTGTGGACCACAACAAGATGTGGCAAGTAATTAAAGAGATGGGAATACCAGAGCACATCATATGCCTCCTGAGAAATCTGTACATGAACCAAGAAGCAACAGTTAGGACAGAACACGGAATGACAGAGTGGTTTGGAATAGGAAAAGGAGTAAGACAAGGCTGCATTTTATCACCCTGCTTATTCAATCTATACACAGAGCACATAATGCGAAATGCAGGGATGGAGGAATCACAATATGGGATTAAAATTGCTGGGAGAAACATAAACAATCTGAGATATGCAGACGATACCACCCTAATGGCAGAAAGTGAGGAAGACCTAAAGAACCTCTTGATTGGATTGAAGGAGGAGAGTGCAAAAGCTGGTCTGAGACTCAATATCAAGAAAACCAAGGTAATGGCAACAGGCCCAATCAGTTCCTGGAAAATAGATGGGGAAGAAGTAGAAGCAGTGACAGATTTTACTTTCCTGGGATCAAAGATCACGGCAGATGGGGATTGCAGCCATGAAATAAAAAGGCGACTGATTCTGGGGAGACAAGCCATGAGAAACCTGGGGAACATAGTGAAAAGCAGAGACATCACATTGCAAACAAAAATTAGAATAGTCAAAGCAATGGTATTCCCAGTAGTAATGTACGGATGTGAGAGCTGGACAATTAGGAAAGCTGAACGCAGAAGAATAGATGCCTTTGAAATGTGGTGTTGGAGGAGAGTTTTGAGAGTACCCTGGACAGCGAGGAGAACAAATAGGTCAATCTTAGAAGAAATCAACACTGACTGCTCATTGGAAGGGCTAATAGTAAAGACGAAGCTAAAGTATTTTGGACATCAAATGAGAAGGGAGGATTCACTTGAGAAGGCCCTGATGTTGGGAAAGGTGGAGGGCAAAAGAAGAAGGGGGAGGCCAAAGATGAGATGGCTAGATGGTATTGTAGACACAATGGGCACAGAACTGGGAGTGCTGAGGGGGATGGTGGAGGACAGAGGTGCCTGGAGAACAATGGTCCATAGGGTCGCAAAGGGTCGGAACCGACTGTGCGACTGAACAACAACAACAACAACAATGGAAATGGTATTTAACACCGATTCGATTAAAGCAAATGGACCAAACCAAATCTGATAAATGTTGGAGGAGCAAAAAAGAGATTGGCACTTATACTCACATGCGGTGGGAGTGTGAGGTAGTGAAAAATTTCTGGACAAAGGTGGAGAAGGAAGCAATAGGAATGTGTATTAAATTTGATCCTCCCAATGTACTAGTCTTTGAATATAACAATCTATATAACTAAAATCAAGGTCCGGTGCTGTATGTTCCTTATACAAATCCACACCCCTGCACCGATAGCGCTGAAACTCGGCACACCTTAGGCCGAAAGGATGGTCACTGCAGGGGTGTCAAGCCCCATGGGGAGGAGTACGCCCCCTAAATCAATCCGCAAAAGGGGATGCCCCAACCGACAGGAGAAAAAGCAATGGAAAAAAGCCAACCAGGGGGGTGGATTCTGATGTCATGGCCACAGCTCAACCAATTCCCAGCTGACCAGATCTGGGGCTCTGTGACATCACAGGGCTCCCTCATACAAAGCAACACGCCTGTATTGATTGCACTGGAAACTGCATGCACACCTACCTTCAACGTCTGGGGTGGCTGGCGTGGGTAACCAGCAGCCGCCTTGGGGTCCTTGTCCCTGAAAAGGGGCTGCAATGCCCCCCCCTGGCTTGCAGAAACGACCAGGGGAGGTGACCGTGCATGCGTGAGAATCCAGGCATGCACCAAAGTCTGCCTGACGTTCCAGGTGGCGCATGGCCTAGCCACCAGTATGGACAGCAGCAATTACAGCCATTATGGCCATCCCCGCCCAAGTGACTACTGTCGGCAGGTGGTTACCGCGGCATGGCTCCTCTGCACTCCTGAGGCACACCTCAGGGGGGGAGGGAGAACCCACAGCCAGGAGGAAGGCGGAGGACGGGACCAGGCTGCCACCTTCCGCAGGCCTCCGCCCCTCTCAATGGGTCCTCTGCCTACCCGCCCAAATGGAGCCTCCTTTCCACCTGACACAACCCATGAGAGGATGGAGGGGCTGGGCTGTGATGGCTACCCACTGACTGTAGTCGCTGGGGAGGCCGGCAGCGGCGGCCAGAGTCAGGCTGAGATGACGCCTCACGGCGGGGTTTAGAGAGCGGCCGTGATGACAGCAGACAAAAAGGTAAGGCAGCTGGGGTTGGGGGCAGGGGGTGGGCCCAGGTCTCTCCTTGGCCCGGGTAGGGTACCCCCGGGCAATGCTGGGTCCTCTGCTAGTATGAGTCTAAATAACAATGAAGCAGAACTGTTATCTATTATAATATCAATTGCAAGAATATGTATAGCCACTAAATGGAAAGGAGAACCGTTAAAAATCAAAGACTTGTACGCACAAATGTGGACGACTGCATTGAATAATAAGCTTACTTGTGAAATAAACATAAAAGAGGTATTGTGAACAAGAATATTTTTTATGAAATTTGGAAGCCATTTATTGAATATACCATAAATAGAGGAAAGGGAAAAAAGCCTTCATCAGAACAGTTAACATTTTGGAACAAATCTTAATAAATGTGTGAACAACCTCTCCAGAGAATATGTAAAAATTTTACTTTTCAAAGAATATTACTTATGATTTTTGTATTGTGAACATTTCATGTGTTATATGCTGTATTGTCTCGCTTTGTGTATTTATTTTGTTTTTGCTTCATGGTATTTAATAAATAAATAAAATTTAAAAATACTGCAATCACAGAGGTTAGTTCTCTATTCATAAATAAAAGCTCCTTCATGTATTTTTGCTCTTTCAGCATTGTTCAGCTGCAAATACAAGATTCAGGAAGCCGCAGATTTCATAACCATGCCAAACTTTGTCACTCAGGACAATCACTTAGGCAATTTTTCTACAAAACAAGAGAAAGATAAATATAGCTGAAAATCACAAACAGATTTGATTTCTCAGAGTTCATCAAGATGCAATCCCTTCTTTTGATTTGGTATGATTTCCCTTTGTTGCTTGGTGATGGAAAATCACAGTATCTACTAGAACTGACACCTAAGTATTAACTGTCTAGTAGTGTTTCCCAACCTTGCATCCGCAGGTTCTTTTAGTTTCCAAAAGTCCAAATGAGTATACCTGCCGATCAGGGGTTCTGGGGACTGAAGTCCGGTAACATCTGGAGGCCCAAGGTTGGGAAGCACTAGCCTACTGCTATGTGGTTTTTAGTACACATCAATGCTCATCAACATCCCAACCCATCATTGCTGCTGAAGGTTCTAATACTCAAGGATTTGCTTTACTGGGATAGGAGTAGTAATGGAGAAAAGTGTAAGAGAGCACCTCTGAAGGTTGCACTAGGCAGTTCCAGTGAAGAAACAGCTGTGAAAAGGATGGATGTTACGTATATGCGCATTTTACCTAACACTGAACCTCAAGAGATGGGATTGTGGGAATGTTGTTCAAGGCAAAGGATGTTTCCTTCTCCACCATGCTGAGATTTCAGTGCTTCAATCATGAACTGTCCAGTTAACATACCTGAGATGTTCTATGGCACTTAACTCTACCTTGCTGTTACAAAACAGTATAATTTATCGGCTTTTCCAAAAGTGGGTTTGTGTGTGTGTGGGGGGGGAGGGCATATTAGTTCCCTTCCCAGATGCATTCAAATTCTGTAATCTCTTTGATAGACAGGACAGTGGGTTTTGTAATCCAACATATCTGGAAAGCAGACATTAGAGAATATTGTTCTTTAAGATGGATTGCTCCTCACATTACTAGTGTTGGAAAGTAACTAATTACAAAAATTATTTATTTCTAGCAAGTAATTCTATTCTCTAATAATTAAGATGTCATTTAGTTACATTATGATTCTAACTTAACAAGAAATTACTTCACTCTTTTTTGTGTGTTACACTTTTTTCCCATGGTTAAAGTTATGTAACTTCATTAAATGATGGGAAGATCCCATTGGTTCCAATGCTGGCTTGTGTTATGTCTCAAGGTACCACCTCACACTGTGTGGTGTATGTTAAGGTCAAACCAAGACCCTGTCCTACCAACAGGCTGGGAGACGTAGGCACTTCAGGAAGCAGATTATGTTTGTCATAAGAAAATAGTAAAATGAGCTCCCGTCTTTCTCCCAGCTCCTGCCAACCTAGCAGTTCGAAAGCAAGAAATTGTTGTTGTTGTTGTTGTTCAGTCGCACAGTCGGTTCTGACCCTTTGCGACCCTATGGACCATTGTTCTCCAGGCGCCTCTGTCCTCCACCATCCCCCTCAGCCCTCCCAGCTCTGTGCCCATTGTGTCTACAATGCCATCTAGCCATCTCATCCTTGGCCTCCCCCTTCTTCTTTTGCCCTCCACCTTTCCCAACATCAATGCCTTCTCAAGTGAATCCTCCCTTCTCATTTGATGTCCAAAGTATTTTAGCTTCATCTTTACTATTTGACCTTCCAATGAGCAGTCAGGGTTAATTTCTTCTAAGATTGACTTATTTGTTCTCCTCGCTGTCCAGGGTACTCTCAAAACCCTCCTCCAACACCACATTTCAAAGGCATCTATTCTTCTGCGTTCAGCCTTCCTAATTGTCCAGCTCTCACATCCGTACATTACTACTGGGAAAACCATTGCTTTGACTATTCTAATTTTTGTTTTCAATGTGATGTCTCTGCTTTTCACTATGTTCCCCAGGTTTCTCATTGCTTGTCTCCCAAGAATCAGTCGCCTTTTTATTTCATGGCTACAATCCCCATCTGCAGTGATCTTTGATCCCAAGAAAGTAAAATCTGTCACTGCTTCTACTTCTTCCCCATCTATTTTCCAGGAACTGATTGGGCCTGTTGCCATTATCTTGGTTTTCTTGATATTGAGTCTCAAGCCAGCTTTTGCACTCTCCTCCTTCAGCCCAATCAAGAGATTCTTTAGGTCTTCCTCACTTTCTGCCATTAGGGTGGTATCGTCTGCATATCTCAGATTGTTGATGTTTCTCCCAGCGATTTTAATCCCATATTGTGATTCCTCCATCCCTGCACTGCGCATTATGTGCTCTGTGTATAGGTTGAATAGGCATGGTGATAAAATGCAGCCTTGTCTTACTCCTTTTCCTATTCCAAACCACTCTGTCATCCCATGTTCTGTCCTAACTGTTGCTTCTTGGTTCATGTACAGATTTCTCAGGAGGCATATGAGGTGCTCTGGTATTCCCATCTCTTTAATTACTTGCCACATCTTGTTGTGGTCCACACAGTCAAATGCCTTAGTGTAGTCAATGAAACAAAAGTAAACTTGTTTCTGGTATTCCTTTGTTTTCTCCATGATCCAGCGTATGTTGGCAATGTGGTCTCTAGTCCCCCTGCCTCTTCTGAAACCTGCCTGCACCTCTGGTAATTCTCTTTCCACATGCTGCTGAAGTCTATCCTGTATTATCTTGAGCATCACCTTACTAGCGTGTGGGATGAGCGCGATTGTTCGATAATTTGAACATTCTTTGGCATTGCCCTTTTTTGGGATTGGAACGTATACTGATCTTTTCCAGTCCTGTGGCCATTGTTTTGTTTTCCAAATCTGCTGGCATATTAAATGCAGTAATTTGACGCCGTCATCTTTTAGCACTTTGAAAAATTCAACTGGGATACCATCATCTCCACTAGCTTTGTTGTTTGCAGTGCTCTTTAGGGCCTTTATGACTTTGCTCTCCAGGATGTCTGGCTCAAGTTCTACTTCTTCATCATTGTGATTGTCAGGAGTGTTGAGGTCCTTTTTGTAGAGTTCCTCTGTGTACTCTTTCCATCTTTTCTTAATCTCTTCTGCATCAGATAGCTCCTTTCCTTCTTTGTCCCTTATCATGGTCATTTTTGCTTTAAATGTTCCCTTAATTTCCCCGATTTTTTTTTTTGAAAAGATCTCTGGTTCTGCCTCTTTTGTTGTTTTCCTCCATTTCTCTGCACTGTTCTTTTAGGTAGTTTTCCTTATCTCTCCTTGCTTTTCTTTAAAATTCTGTGTTCAAATGATTGTATTTTTTCCTTTCTCCTTTGACTTTTGCGTTCCTTCTTTCCTCTGCTATTTTAAGAGCCTCATCAGACAACCACTTTGCTTTCTTACTCTTCTTTTCTTTTGGTATGGTTTTCTTTGCTGCTTCCTGCATGATGTCCCTCATCTCTGTCCATAATTCTTCTGGCACTATTGAGTCTAAGCCATTGAATCTGTTCATCACCTCCACCGTGTATTCTTTAGGGATGCTGTCTAGGTGATATCTTTCTGGTCTCCGTGTTTTCCCTATTTTCTTTAGTCTAAGCCTGAATTTTGCGATCAGTAGGTTGTGATCTGAGCCACAGTCTGCTCCAGGTCTTGTTTTTGCTGACTGTATGGAGGTTCTCCATCTTTGGCTGCAGAGTATGTAGTCAATCTGGCTTCGGTGTTGGCCATCTGGTGATGTCCATGTGTAAAGTCGCCTCTTGTGTTGCTGGAAGAGAGTGTTTGCTATGACCAGTGCATTCTCTTGGCAGAACTCTATCAATCTTTGCCCTGCTTCATTCTGTGTTCCAAGACCAAATTTGCCTGTTATTCCCTCCACTTTTTGATTTCCTACTTTGGCATTCCAGTCTCCTAATATAATTTGGACATCATTTCTTGGTGTCTGTTCTATGAGGTGTTGTAAGTCCTCATAGAACTGTTCCATTGTGGCTTCATCTGCACCAGTGGTTGGTGCGTATATTTGGATCACAGTGACATTGAAAGGTTTGCCTTGAATTCTGACTGACATCATTCTGTCATTTTTGAGATTGTATCCCATTACTGCTTTTCTTACTCTTTTATTGACAATTATTGCTACTCCATTTCTTCTAAGGTTTTCTTGTCCACAGTAGTAGATATGATGGTTTCCAGAGCTGAATTCACCCATCCCTGTCCATTTTAGCTCACTGATGCCCAAGATGTCAATGCTTATTCTTTCCATCTCATTTGTTACCACTTCCAGTTTACCTTGGTTCATTGATCTCACATTCCATGTCCCTATGCAGTATTGCTCTTTACAACATTGCATTTCCCCTCCCCCTTTCCTGTCCCTCCCCTTTCTCCCCTTGCAAGAAATTGCAAGTAGATAAATAGGGACCACTTTGGTAGAAAGGTAACAGCGTTCCGTGTGCTCCGGTGTCTAGTCATGCTTGCCACATGACCACGGAAATGTCTGCAGAAGCAGACAACGCTGGCTCTTCGGCTTTGAAACAGAGATGAACACTGAACCCTAGAGTTGGATACGACTGGCTTTCGAGCAAGGGAAACCTTATTTCGTTAATTAATTATGATGATATTGCTATTGCCTCCCAGGAAGGGAGGGAAGTATGTTGCTTCAGGTACCAAAATAAGACAATTATCTTTGGGACTTATGCACCATTGATGTGCTGAGTAGGTAGTGATGTACTTTTCTACCTTAGACATCACAATGGCATAGTTCAGCTTTGCACTACCACCGTGGATCATTTTCAGGTTTTATTATGGGCCAGAATTTGCAGCAATTCGGGCTTTTTTAAGTCTCAAAAAGTAATTTTTATATATTTTGGAGTAAGAACAAAGTTATTTTATGAATGTAGCTATAGCAACAATGAATGATTTTGGGTGGCATGGGATAATAACTGTAACTAACTTCTGTTTTTTGAAAGCTAACATTCCCAGGTCTGAGCACAGTCTAAAAACATGGTGTTACTCAAACTTTCCCTCCTTAAGAGATTTTTTTTTGGGGGGGGGGGTGAGGGGTGAGGAAAAAAGACTGACGAAGCAGCAGAAAAACACAGGGGTGTGTGGAGTTTACAAATAGACACTGAAAATGTCTGAAATCCCCCTTGCTTAAAATTTTGGGAATGATGGTAGATTGTTGTATTTAAAAAATCATCTGGAAGCTGTTAAAAGTAAACATATCTAAAAGAAAGATGAATAGTTGTTTAAGGAAGAGCATCCATTGCCCGGATAATCAGTTTGAAGAAATGTTTTCTATATTTCTAGGGGGGGGGGGGGGAATCTTCAAAAGTAGATGGAGAAAATTGTTAGGAAAAAAGTGGGTTGGTGATGTTAAGTGTGTATGTTGGCCAGTCAAAGGTAGATTATCTTGGATCTCTTTCATTTCCACAATAGTACTGAACGTTTTCCAAATTGTTTATGTACATGTCCTCTTCGCATAACCTTTATTTCTCAATAGTCTCGGCAAGGGAGGGGGAAATATCTTCCCTAGTCAGAAGTTCGAGATTTTTTTCTTGTCTGAAATAGAGCTACCTGTTGAAACACACACAGTAGTTGCATTTCCCACTTTTCAATGCACCTGACCACCACATCAGCAAGCTTCAAAATGACCAAAATATTCCCAATTCCAATAGAAGCTAGTTTAAAGATCAGAATTGTTCCAAGCGGAAGCAATGGGAACAACATATTCCCAAACTGGGACTGCGCCCTGGCTGAATGGCATCACTGGTGATCCATTTTCCAACATTTCCAATGGAATGGCAGTATACAAAATGTTATATCAGAGGTTCACATTTAATGTGCCGAACCAGAAGGAACAGTATGCAGGAATCCTAAAATACCCGTATGTCCGACTTATTTCACTTTCATTTTCCATAAGTCAAACTTGGAATCCTGGATCCCGCCCCCTCCCACCGTTACATGCTCAAATTGATTCCATGGATTCCCTCCTCCCTGTAAGTTTTCACTTAAAGTTAGACAAAGTTATACTTCTATATTTCTGAAGCTTTCCCCCTAGCTTCTGTAAACGATATTTTCAATTTTGAGCAATACAGTACTTTGCATATACTCAAAAGCATCCTTCAAAACTTTGCTTATTCCAATGTTGAGACTCAATAGTTGAACCCAGGGCTGTGTTGAATTCAGTCTTATGTGGCTACTATTTTCATTGGCTACTTCCTTGTTTTTATTGTTACAGCTGTTCCTACTCAAGATCTCATACTATTTTAAGGCATAATTAAGTGCTCCCTAATATGCAGTCACAAGCTATCTGGCTCAAGATATTTTGGTGTCTGAGGTGACAGAAAATAAAGACCCTCTTCCCAAAGACCCTCTTCTTCTTTTGTGTCCTGGATCCAGCTGGACTGACAGTTCAATCTGACTTCAACACTGTTGTTATATGCTGCTACGTTGCCTCCAATTTATAGCAATCCCATGAATGAGTGACCTCAAAAGGTTTATGAAGTCTATAACAACAACAACAATAATAATAATAATTTTGTGTCATAAATTATTCTAGGTTGAAAGGATTTTGCAGGAGAAACTCCGCTCAGGGGATGCCCAAATGAGGCACCTTTCATGTCCCCAAGAGCTGGGACAGAGACAAGCGTTCAATCCGTAATGCAGTATCCAGGTCTCGAACTGTCGGCTTGTCAGCCTTCCAGCTAACAAGGCCAGGTTCTTAACCACTGAGCCACCGCAGCTCCTTATGAAGTCTATGAGGAGATTTCAACACTAACAATGAGAAAGTATCTTCATGTTTGTTTCAGGGCTTCTTCTTCCGTGTCTAGTCCAGACATGAAACTGCCAAAATGAAGGCACCTTTTGGGGAGTTCATTCTGCAGTTACATGGCTGAGACAAGTCTTGCGTGGCAGGAGGGAACAGCTATGGAGTTGAAGAGGAACACTTGTCCAGGTCACTTACCTCACTCCGCCTAATGGCCAGACCAGTTATTAAGAACATTTTTTAATTGCTGGATTAAACCAAGCTCCAACTAATCAGGAATTTTCACAACCACAAATGAGCTGTGAAACACCTACATAACACTTAACAATTTAGAGACATGGAGACATGGATAAAATGATAAAGTCCTATGGTGAAGGGTGCACATTGTAGATGTATTATTAAATGTTTAGGTTTGTATGACAGTTGTTTGTAATATTTAGTTTTGATTTAAATGTTGTTTTCATACAAATATTTTAACTTTTTTTTGTAAAGAAGCACTTAACGATTTAGCCAGATCTCATCTGCGTTACATGTTCTCAGGTGAACAGTAATGTATTAATGCTGGGGTTTGTAATCTACGGCCCGTGGGCCAGCCCCAGCCCAATTTCATGTGGCATGCATTTTCACTGTCACCGCCAGAAGCGGACACATTTATGACAGCTGTAAATGCACCCACAGTTGTTGTAAATGCATATATGCTGCTGTAAAACGCATCTGTGGCTGTAGTAAACACATTTTACAGCAGCGTTTATGGTGGGGGAACTACCAGTCCCATCCACTTAGCTGTCTGAGGGGGCATGGTCCAGCCCACGGCATGAAAAGGTTGAGAACCCCTGTATTAATGTATACGAACAGAGTTCAGAGTTTATTCTATCTTGCCTACCCCCAGCCCTGGACTCTTTAGTTTACAAGAACTACAACTATAATAATAATTTTGTGTCAGAAATTATTCTGGGTTGAAAGGATTTTTTCCTGAGAAACTCCCCTCAGGTGACGCCTGAATGAGGCTCCTTTCATGTCCCCAAGATCTTTTCCCATCAAAGTGGTCCCTATTTATCTACTTGCAATTTCTTGCTTTTGATATGATAGTTTGGCAGGAGCTGGGACAGACGGGTGCTCATTCCATCATGCAGTACTCGGGTCTTGAACTGCCCACTTGCTGACCTTCCAGCTAACAATGTGAGCTTCTTAACCACTGAGCCACCATAGTCCCTAGAACCACAACTACCAACAAGCATCAAAGTGGGCCAGCATGAGCTATAAATAGGAAAGTGGGACATCAGTGAGCCACAATAGTATTTTATTTTAAATCTGGACGAGTACGAATATGATCGCCAATTGCCTAGGAATATCACATTTTGTAGGAGCTGGATGTAGCCCAACAACAGCAGTAGAAGGGTAGCAGGCAGGCAGAAGATATGCATGTGCTGCCTTGCAGCGTCAATGAAAAAAGGCTCACTCACCCCAAAGACAAGCCAGGAGGAAAAATGTCATTGCAGTTTCTCTGAGCCCTTTTCCTAGAAACTTCCCCCCAAAGGGGAAGGTGTAGAGTGCCATAGGTCTCCGATACTCAGCTAGATGGGAGCAGATTTGTTGTTCAGGTTTGGAAGCTTGGGCTACTGCTTGTCCTGATGGGACTCATATAAGTTCATTGACACGGGCAAAGGTTGGAAGACAAAATGCTGGGAAGGGGCTGGTGAAATATAAGAGGGAGGAGTCCCACCAAGCTCAACTTGGCAATCTGCCACCACAGCTGCATTTCCACATTTGTGACATGATGAAGCAATTTTCAGTTCCACCCTAATGGTTAGGCTTTATCAAGATTGGAGGAGCAATATCTGTGCTGCTGCTACTGAACCCTTCGGGTACCTTTGGAGCTTCATGTGACTAAGCATTAGTCTGCTGGTAGGGATGCCAATTGTCAAGCAGGTAGTGGATACATTTGTCTATTTGGGAAGTATGTTAAATGAAAAGTGGGATCCCAAGGTAGAGATTAAAATACAAATAGAAAAGAACATGAACTGTTTAAGACCAATAAACAAAGAAAGCTCAAATATCTTGGTCATATCATGAGCTATACACCAACTCACCATGCAAGGGAAAATCCCTGGGAAGAGAGGCCCTGGACGTAGATGGACTTCGTGGCTAAAGAACCTGAGACTGGTGTGGAATGTCCTCAAAACTGTTCCAAGAAGTTAAGAAGAGGAAAACTATTTCCATGACAATAGCCAATATCTTGAACAAAGACAACACTTGAAGAAGAAGGAATGTCAATCTTATAGCATGGAGAAACCAAGGAAATACAGTAATCACTCTTTTCTCCTTACAATAAAATTTCTCCGTGCAAATCTCACAGAATTTCTCATCTATATCTCTGTCATTTATTTTATTTTAATTTTGGAAGGAACCCATAAGTCATGCATGATCATTACAATTTCTACACAAAATGGCATCTTTCCTGCACATGATTCACCTGGAAGGGATGGGAAAAATATGAAGAATCCTTCCTTTGCAGGACTCACTTGGGGATGGTAGAAGAAACAGTAAGTTATAAAAGGCTCTTAACGGTTCTTGAGCAGAAGACCATCTTTCCTGCACAGAATTCACTAGAAATTCACTGAGCTGCAGGAAATCTGGCAGTCTCTAGTTTCAACAAAGGGTGAAATACAGGAAAATACTAGATTGCCATTCTATCCATCCATCTGATGATGAAGGGAAGTCTCAGTGGATAATCTTGGCACAGTGAAACTCAGAAATTTACCAAGAACCAGAAATATTATGAGTACTGTATTCTTCATATCCTTAGCACGCATTGTCAGATTTCTTCCAAACTGTATGAACAAATATTGCAAGCACCTCTCAGGGTTCCGTGCGCCCTGGTGTCGTCATGCCTGCCACGTGACCACGGAAACGTTTGAAGCAGACAGCGCTGGCTCTTCGGCTTTGAAACAGATGAGCACTGAACCCTAGAGTCAGATACGACTGGCTTTCGATCAAGGGAAACCTTTACCTTTACCTTTACCTAGAAAACAAGATAGTCACACATTCTGGAATTGCAAGCTCAGTACAACATTGAACTCAAGTATCTCAATCCCAGTGGTGGGCTTCAAAAAATTTTTTACTACCACACTGTGGGTGTGGCCAAATCTATGGGTGTGGCCAACTCTGTGGGCATGGCCAGGTGACTGGGTGGGCGTGGTTAAACTGCTGTATTTGAGCTTTTGTGGATCGAGTCCACTTCGTCAGACCATTAGTTAGCAATTACACTTCAATGCTCAAATTTTCCTTTAAAGAGCAACTGCAGCAGAGTAACTGCTGGCTCAGCCTCACCCCACTCCGGGCACCAGTACCCAGAAGCAAGGATGTTGGAGTCGCGTCCGGAGTGGGGTGAGAGAAGGAAGAGGAGGAGGAGGGCAGGGCAGGGCAGTGGGTGGGGCCAGCCACGATGTCTGCATCCATTATCCAACTACAGTATCAGTTTTGATACAGTTGTGTGCAACCTGTATACAAGCCTGTATATTCCTGAAAAGTCTGAATTGGTAGAAGCCATCAACTTTTATTTTTTATAGAGATCTTCTCTTACTACAGATTGGAAAGGCAATAAAGACAAGGAGTAATAAAAACCATTTGTTATGGAACTAATTGCCTACACATTGGTATGCAATGTAACCACTGTTTGATATTTTGATTAAGGCTAAAAATGGATACATAAATAGGGAAGTAAAATAAGTATTACTTTAAATCTCTATTATTATTATTATTATTATTATTATTATTATTATTATTATTATTATTATTATTATTATTATTATTATTATTATTATTATTATTATTATTATTATTATTATTATTATTATTATTATTATTATTATTATTATTATTATTATTATTATTATTATTATTATAGAATCAGCACACACACAAATGTCCCTCCATGCTTTTGGTTGTCTGTTGGTTACTGTGAGTCCATTCAATATCTGCCAGTTATTGTGTCACTAAGGAATACATTGATTACAAACCTGTGGTTAGTTAAACTGTAGGGGCAGTCTTTTTTGAAGAGGCACGATCAAACAGAAAACTTTCAGAGACGGAAGGATCTTGTTTGCAAAAGCAAATAACAAAGCTAACCTTCAACTAGACACAAACATAACTGAAAGAATTGCCCAATATAGAGAACCTGGTTCTCCAGACTGTCTGAGAAAGAAGCTGTGTGCAAAAGCTATGGCAAAACTTGGGTGTCATGTTTTCTTCTTCCTTCTCTTCCTCCTCTACTTTTTTGACCATTTTTTCAATGACTCTTTAGACAGGAGCCATTCTCAAGTCATACACTATCTGTCAAAGCAATGGTATTCCCGGTGGTAATGTATGGCTGTGAGAGCTAGACCAACAGGAAAGCTGAACACAGAAGAATAGACGCCTTTGAAATGTGGTGTTGGAGGAGAGTTTTGAGAGTTCCCTGGACAGTGAGAACAAATAGGTCAATCTTAGAAGAAACTAGCAGAGGTTGCCCGGCATTGCCGGACTGTTTTAAATTGTATTGGAAGGTTAAATTGTGTTAATGTTTTTTAAAAATTGCTTAGTCTGTAATTTTTAAAATGTTTATTTATGTAATTTTTTTTTGGCTTGGCTGTTATTAACTGTGATCTGCTTTTTGGTTTTTTTTTTTGAGGATTAATAAAAGAACAAAGTTAGTTAGTACCGTAGGTAATAATTTTAATAATGTAAAAGTAAATGTTTTTTACATTAAATGTTTTAAAATGTGTTTAGATGTTTTGGGTTTTAATTTGAGTTAAAACTCAGCACAGGATTTTTAAAAGTTTCTATTGTATTTTATTGACATATGTTTGTGATTTGTGTTAAAGTGTGTTTTAGTGTAATTTTTTTGACTTGTTTTTATTGGTGTGACCTTTTGTGTAAAATTGTGAATTTGTGTTATGTTTTTGATTTGTTTTTACTCTTGTGGCCTTTTGTTTGGGGCTGTTGTGTGTTTTTGAATTGTTTTTACTATTGTGGCCAGCAGGTGGTGCTGGTAGGGGTTATTGTATTTTGACTGTTTTTTCTCTCCAGGCCTCTGGGTGGAGCTTCTTCTGGTAAGTAGTCTCTTTCTTTATTCATTTCTTTTCCGTGCCTCGTGGAGGTAGGACATCTTTTGGTAAGTTTGCTTTCTTTCTTTCTTTTGTGTGTGTGTGTGTGTGTGGGGGGGGGTTGGAATTTGTATTTTTTCTGTTTGTTTTTGATTGTTTTTGTTTACTTCGTATTGTTTTTTGGTGTTGTTTTTGTTTGTTTTTGTGTATTTTTGGATGTTTTTGACTGTTTTTAGTAATTTTTAAAATTTATTTATTTATTTGGTGGTGGGGAGGGGGCGTGGTCATTGGGGGTTAGGAAGGGTGGGCTAGGTGGTGGGGAGGGGGTGTGGTTGTTGGGGGTAGGAAGGGTGGGCTAGGTGGTGGGGAGGGGGCATGGTCATTGGGGGTTAGGAAGGGTGGGCTAGGTGGTGGGGAGGGGGCCGTGGTCGGTGGGGGTTAGGAAGGGTGGGCTAGGTGGTGGGGAGGAGGGCATGGTCGGTGGGGGTTAGGAAGGATGAGCTAGGTGGTGAGGAGGGGGCGTGGTCGGTGGGGGTTAGGAAGGGCAGGCTAGGTGGTGGGGAGGGGGGCGTGGTCGGTGGGGGTTAGGAAGGGTGGGCTAGGTGGTGGGGGTTAGGAAGGGTGGGCCAGGTGGTGGGGAGGGTGGCGTGGTCATTGGGGGTTAGGAAGGGTGGGCTAGGTGGTGGGGAGGGGGGCGTGGTCAGTGGGGGTTAGGAAGGGTGGGCTAGGTGGTGGGGAGGGGGGCTTTATTGTGTTATGGTGCTTTGATTGTGTGGAGTCGTGAAAGTAGATCGGGTTTCCCCTTTAATATCAGTGGGTGGGGGGTTGCGACCCCCCTCTCCGCTGGCTCCCCTGGGGTTGGGAGGTTTGGGGGACAAAAGGGGTATGTCCCCCCAACCCTTCTGGACCCAGGAGACCAGGGAGAGTGGATCGATTCCCCCCCCCTCCTTAAAACAACTCCGTTTTTAAAGAGAAGAAACCGCTTGGTTTCTTCTCTTTAAAGACAGAGGGGTGTTTTTTTTGGGGGGGGGGGAATCGAACCCTTTCCCTGATCTCCTGGGTCCAGAAGGGTTGGGAGGGGCATACCCCTTTTGTCCCCACAAACCTCCCAACCCTAGGGGAGCCAGCGGAGAGGGGGATCGCAACCCCCCACCTACTGATATTAAAGGGGAAACTCCAGTCGGGACCTTCAGGCGCCATGGGTCAGGGAAAGAAGGGTGGTTGGTGTTTGCAGGTGGTGAGTTCCTTTTTTTAATTTTTCAGGCACCGGTTTCCTCAGCGTCCTGCGCGCTCATGTTGCACAAGACTCTGGGGCTTGTAGTTATGGGTTTGTGATTTGTGGTGCATTTTTTTCCCTGCGGCTTGATTTTGATTGGCCACGGCGCGTTTCTCAATGTTCTTTGTGGTCGCGCCTCTCAGCCTGATTGGCTGTGGCGCGGCGCGGCACGGCACAAAGAACATTGGGAAATGAAGTTGTTTCCCTTTTTCGCGTTTGTGGGGCTCTTGCCCCACTGGCGCATTTCTCAATCTTGCGTTTACCTGCGTACCCAGTTCGGGCATGTGCACGAATGGTGAGTGCGGGCTAGTAGGGCCTGGCTAAGGAGCCTATGCAAAGTTCCAACGGTGAACCCTCGATTTTATAGGTTAAGATCAACCCTGACTGCTCATTAGAAGGTCAAATAGTAAAGATGAAGATGAAGTACTTTGGACATCAAATGAGAAGGGAGGATTCACTTGAGAAGGCCTTGATGCTGGGAAAGGTGGAGGGCAAAGTAGAGGGAGCCCAAAGATGAGATAGCTATATGGTATTGTAGACGCAATGGACACAGAACTGGGAGGGCTGAAGAGGATGGTGGAGGACAGAGGCGGCTGGAGGACAATGGTCCATAGGATTGCAAAGGGTCGGAATCGACTGTGCGACTGAACAACAACACTATCTGCCCAAGAGGACTTCTTTGTAATTGAAATACTATTTTTGAAGGATAGAGATGTTTCCTTTATTAAGTCAGTGTCAGCAATTTGTTATATAATACAATACATACAAAAATATCAAATGGCCAAAAGCAGCTATGCTATAATTTTCCTGGTACAGTACAGCAGCTCTGCCCTTCTTAAGGAAGGCAGATTTAGCCACTAGCATTTAATACTTTTTTTGAATACCGGCAGCATTTTGTATGTATACCTTTCGATTTATATTAATGCATTTCAAATTATTCTGTATGCATTTATATCTGGTTATTTATGCAGTTTGCATAGCACAATCATTTGTGATTGACTAACACATGAAGTGAACATGCACAAATACTTTGACACTCACTTTAGTCAAAAGTGTTTCCTCTTAAACTCACTTCATGGATTATTGTAGACAGATGCTATTTTACTTTCCCATTCTTCTTTTTTTAAGCTTACGTTATTTCTACTAAATTTAGAAATGCATTTTTGTGCATTCTTTTCAAAAACAAACTGAACATATTTTTCACCTATTGGGTAGTTATTTCCATATTGTATCCACTTAAATCAGGGGTTCCCAACCTATGGCCCACGAACCAGCCCCGGGCCACAGCACCATTTCATGTGGCCCACGCTGGCACCAGCACCACCGCACTGGAAACAAAAACATTTATGACAGCTATAAATGCACCCATGGCTGTCATAAAAGTGTTTACTACAGCCGCAGATGCGTTTTACAGCAGCATTTACACCGAAAGAAACCACCTGTCCAACCCACTCAGCTCTCTGGGTCAGACCTGCAGTGGAAAAAGGTGGGGAACCCCTGGCTTAAATGAAGCTTTTAAATCTTTAGAGCAGTTCTCCTCAAGCTACAGCCTGTGGGCCAGATTCAGCCCACGGCACCATTTCATGTTGCCTGCCGCCGCTAGAATCAGCGGAATCAGCCACATCTACATTTACGGCTGCTGTAAACACATTTATAGCAGCCGTAAATGCATCCACAGCTGTCAGAAATGCGTTTATGACAGCCGTGATGTGTTTTACAGCAGCGTTTACAGCGGGGGAACCACCAGTCAGGCCCGCTCAACTGTCTGAGGGAGCGTGACCTGGCCTGTGCCTTGGAAAGTTTGAGAACTCCTGCTTTAGAGCTTTTTCAGAAAGAGGCAGAAGCTCTCATTTTATGTCATGAAGATAACCGAAAGCCAGTTCAAACCCAGATTTTGTAAAGCCGTCTGTCCAAATGAGTGACCCAATCACACTTTTGCTTGCATTGAAAATGTTGCAACCATATTAAGCTGGGGTCAATTTTAGAGAGAAGAAATGTTTGGAATTTGGAAATCTTTTGTCAAAAACGAAACAATCGAAAATCTGAACCACTTCTTCTTGTTGTTTGTACCGTACATATTCAATTCTGAATATTGGCTCTCATCACGGCAATCAGCCATGAAGATTGCTCTGAGAATATAATGCAGTAATGGCCTTTCATCTGCCTTCCACATTGCAACCTTTTGGCGCACCAAGTCCTCCTCAGCCCCAGGCCAGTAGTGGTACCTCATACAACGGTTTTAATCCGTTCCACAGGGCTCGTTGCTGTACGAAACAATTGCTATATGATGCATGCATCGTATAGCGATTTTCTCTATGGGATGCATCATACAATGATTTTTTTCACTATGTGGTTTTTCCCATTAAAAAATTGTTGTATGATTTTTTTCATAGGGAAAATTGTTATGCAGGACACCATTTCCCCCCAAAACCTAATTGTTATGAGATTTCGTTGCTATACGAGGCAATTGTTGTATGAGGTTCCACTGTATTGATGAAGCTGTTGCCATCATACCCGTCAAGCGCCACTCTGGAAAATACGGGAACTGCTCTGGCCCGGGTGCGCATGTGCAGCAAAAACTCCTTTGCGCATGCGCAGAACCCTTTGTGCATGCACAGTAACCCCTTTCCCCGCTGTTGAAATACGGGACAGCAGCGGGCAAGGGGAGGAACGGGTGCAGAAATACGGGATTTCCCGGCCAATCCGGGATACTTGACAGGTATGCTACCATCCATTAAGATGGATTCAAGTGGGATTTAATTCACTTGCAGACCATCACCCTTTCCTGTGGACTTCACTACCCAAGGCCGTTAGTCCTCATGGTTGTCAGGTTAGTTAACGATTGGCGTTGAGATGCTGGCAGTAGTGTCTACAATATTACCATAGGATAACCTGGCCAGACTCCTTAACCACTCCAGACAATCAATATCAGTGTGATATATTCCTGGCGCATATATTTTATAACAGCATTTCCCATCCTTTGGTTCTTGACCTTCAATTCCCAGAAGCCTAAGTTAGTACATTGGCTGATCAGTGCTTTTGGGAACAGACTTAGGCTTCTGGGAATTGAATTCCAAGAACCAAAGATTGAGAAACACAGTTTTATAATCATTGCCATACATTGTAATACTTTGAAAATGACTAAATTTATAGTGATAGTTCCTTTAATAGCGGATTATGATGAAATGGCAGTTCTGGAGTATTTGTTATAATTTTCCTCACTATGGCCTTTTGCTGTGTAAACTCAGGGACATAAGTCTCATTCAGCAGTTCTTTAAAAGACAGGAAATCAGCTTTGGACATTCAGATCCCGTATGTCAACATAGTGCAGATATGAACTGAAAATTCAGCAATGTAGATCTTCCTTTTGTAGAATGGAAAATCAAGATTCAGATGTATGGGGTCAGGGGGAAATAGTAGGTAACATATTGCTTAGTCATGGAACAGTACCCCCAAAGCAGAATATTGTAGGTTTGTGGTTTGTTTTTTGTTTGTTTATGTTATCCCAGAAGACAAATTAAACAGGAACATTTATCATGTTTTGAGTTTAATGATATTAACTGTGTTTGAATTTTTTTTTTGTTGCTAAGCCTGTTGTATTTATTACTAGCAGAGTTGCCCGCCTTCCCCAGGGTGTGTGTGTTGGAGGGGGTCTGACCAGCCTACACACACACATATCCTCCCCCAGCCCTCTTTGCTTCCGACCCCATGCACACTAATACACACACACACACAGCCCTTCCCCCGTCCCCTTCCCGCTCACCCGAGACACACACAAACACACACAACACATCACTATTTCCCTCCCACCTCTCCTTGTGTTCCTGTCCCTCCCACCCCACCCCCTCACTCACGCACTTCGGGAGGGGGGGGCTTTTCCCCCCACCCCAAACGCACTCTTTCTATCTTTTGCATGCACACGCACACACACACCACTCTCACGGTTCACTTCCCTCCAACACACAATCATGCGCGCGCGCGCGCGCGCGCACACACACACACACACACACACACACACACACACACACACACACACACACACACACACACACACACAGGCCCATTGAAGCAGCGCATTTTCACTCCTGGTGAGTGGGCAGTGGCTGTTTGTTATCTTGGCATGTGGGCATGCCCACGCATCTTCTGGCCTCGTTCAGGACTCCCTGATAGGCTGGTGTGTGGCGCAGGGCATGCTGGGGCCTGTAGTTTTTTATTTTGTTTTTTGTGGGGCTCACGCCCCACCTGCGGCCCCCATACTCTGGCTTTGCAATCTGTGACACCAAAGGTAGGCGTGTGCAACCTTTCAGGGGGCTCTGTCCAAAGGCGTGGAAACGCATTCGGGACACACGGGCGCACCTTTCCGTTTTATTTATATAGATATCTAAGCAATATATTTTAGATTGAACCATAAACTAAATGTAGCAGCTAAAATGGCTAACACCAACCTCAAATTCTGCTTAACCATAAAATGCTGAAAGAAGCCTAATATTGCGTCTAGTTTATCCTAAATGTACTTAATAGATTTAAGCTGAAAAATTGCAGAAGGGCATCTAGCTAAGTCATTTTGTCCACAAAAGAAAACAGTATTTGACTGTGTGGTTGTAGCTCAAAGGAAGGGGTTCCCAACCTACAGCCTGTGGGCTGGCCTCCATCCAGCTCGTTGCCATCTCCCCCACACCTGAAAGTGAAGTGGAAGCGGGCGCATTTACATCAGCCATAAAACGCACATTCGCATGCTCAAACGTGCCCACGACTGTTGTAAATGCAGAAGTAGACGCATTTAAATCAGCTGTAAATACGGCTGCTTCAGCTTCTGGGGGCGTAGACCAGCGTGCTCAGCTGTTCCAGGAACATGGTCAAGCCCATGGCACAAAAAGGTTGGCCATCCCTGCTCTAAGGCTTAATTCCATTACAGTATAGAATTGCTACTTACAATAAGACACCAGAAATTATCCTGTGGAGCTTTCAGAACTACTCACCTGAGGTTTTGAAGAAAAAAAAGACCAAGGGCCCAAAATATCATTGGGCCTCGTGAAACATGCTCCCTATGAACTACAAAGCAGGTGAAGAGCCCTGTTACCTTGGATACGTTGGGGTTGTTATTCAGCGAGGAGTCCGCACAATGGCTGACATCTCCGTGACGACATTCTGCACATGCAAATGGACCTGGCAAATCAGGTCCATCTGCATGTGGTTTTTTTTTAGCCATTTGGATATCGCGTCACCCGCTGGCTAGGTGGACCATAACATGTGCCCTCCGCTTTCATCTGGCCCAAGGGCCCCAACGGAGGATACTTTGGTGAGTCTTAGTTCTGGCCTAACATCATTGACAAGTGATGGGCAACCTGCCTAGTTAGACTGCTCAAGCCTCCACGCCTCTGACCTAGCGGGGGGAATTGCCCTGTTAAAGAAAAATGAGAGCTGTTGGGACAAATCAGTTTGCAGGACTACATTGGGATCCTGAGATAGCAGAATTCAGGGAATGGTTTTATCAGATCTTGGAACCAGGCAAGTCAGTGGCTCTCCAAGCATCCTTCCTCATTTCAACTGGAAATATAAGGAATTGAATCTCGGATGTTTTAAATTCAGAACTACGTATTATACCAATAGACTGTGCCCCTTTGCCTGTAAGAACTATTTTTGTCAATAAGAAAATGGTATCATTTCAGGAAAAATTGAGAAGGAAGAGACTCTCATACAGCTTTGTGCAAACCATCCTCAACCAATCCATGGGGAGAAAATAGTGGACATTTCAACCTATTTAAATAGTCTGGGTTCCGAACCTATTTTGTTATTGCAAGCCAGCCACAGTACATTGTCATTTCTCAACCCAAGAAAAGTCATTTTGGGGGGGAGTGATGAACACTTTCTCAGCACAGACACAAATTGAACCTGTCTCTGGAGAAAGAGCTACCTGCCCTCTCATTATTCAAATAGTAGTTTGGAATTATTGCTCTCATGGGGAACAATTTTCCTAAAACTCTCAGCTTCTGTTATGGAGTGAAGCACAAAGGTGCTTTTTGGGTTGAAAGGATATTTGATGGAGGAACGTCACTCCTGGGATGCCCGAATTAGGCTCCTTTCATGTTCCTAAGATCTTTTCCAACCCTAGTGGTTCCTAGGGACAGAGGCGCTCATTCCGTCATGCAGTACTCGGGTCTTGAACTGCTGACTTGCCGACCATCCAGCTAACAAGGTGAGCTTCTTAACCAATGAACCACCACAGTCCCTCTTGTGAGATGAGATAAAAGTTAGTTGTCCTATAATTACCACAGCCAGTATCCCTCAGACAGCCTTGAGGACTATCTGCCTTGAGTGGCGAAGTCCTCAAGGAAGGGTGATGATTTGCAAGTGGATTAAATCCTACTTGAATCCATCTTGATGAAGGACAGCAGCTTCATCAATATTGGCCTGAGGCTGAGGACTTTGCATTCCAAAAGGGCTCAGGACCAGAAAGTGACTCCTGGAACTGGATCAGTGATATGGGTATCATGTTGCAATGTGGAAGGCAAATGGAAGACCACTGCATTATATCCCCAGGACAATCTTCATGGCTGATCGCCATAAGAATAGTCAATATTCGGAATTGGATACGCCACAAGAAGGAGAAGAAGTATCTCTCAAGCCAACATGTCAAAATAAATAACAAACAAACAAAATCCCAGGCTAACAAAAGAGGAAGTGGTAATGATCTAGAACATGTCAAACAACCTTGTGTTTATATTCTTGTATAAATACTTTAATGCTTCTGAAAAAGCTTTTCTCTTGACTCCTTGGAGCAGGGCTGCCCAAACTACAGCCTGTGGGCCGGATCGGCCCCAGGAGTGACAAGAGCGGATTGGGCTGGGTGACTTGGTGTTGGGGCAGGATCTGCCCCACAGGGTGTAGTTTGGGCACCCATGGTTTAAGCAGAGAAAATGGCAGCCTAAAATCTATTGCATCCTGTTGCAAAACATATCTGTTGCAAAAACAGATTGCAAGGTGCATTTTATTTCCACCTCTGGTGGGAGGAACCATGTGACCGACCTGCTGAACTATGTGAACAGCCCGTCGAACCACGTGACCGGCCTGTGGCCAGAAAGGTTTGGGCACCCCTGCCTTGGAGCAATCAGAATTCAGAAACGTGATTATCAATCCAGAAGAAAGTCCAATACACAACGCAAGGAACGGTCTGACTGTCTTACCCTGGGGTGGAATGATGAAGAGATGTTGAAAATGTTTGCATTCACAATCAAATGGCTTTTGCTCTTGCTGCTGCTTCTTATGTCACCATGGGCACGCAAAACAAGGCAATCTTTGTAAGTAACAAAAATAAGACATAATTATGTGCATAAATAGTCCTATAATTCCTATGCTGACCTATGGTGCAAAATGGTGGGGTTTAATTAAAGCTACCCCTCTGGAACAAATTCAGACCCACTCTTTTTTTTTAAAAAAAAGATGTATACTGGTTACTGTTCTGTCTGACCAGACATCCCGCTATGGTAATGGAGTAGACAAGGGATTCTCAAACTGTGGCCCATGGGCCGAATGCGGCCCATGGCACCATTTCATGTGGGGCCCCTGCCTCCACACCAGGAAATGCCATGTGCTGGAGGAAGGACAAAATGGCCCCCCGCACCCCCAAGCTGTCAGAGGGAGCGTTACCCGTCACCAGCTTTACAAGATTGAGAAACCCTGGAGTAGACCGTACAGCCAGTGATTCAACACCGAGTGTCAGGTGGCTGTTAACTAACCTAACTCCCTAAAGGGGCCAACGGCTACAGGTGGATGAGCCCCTTTAGGTGGGGTGATGGTCCCCTCATTGGAGGAAATTCCACTGGAAACCATCATATTGGGCCAAATGGCAAAATGAGCGGAGGAGGAAGTCTGATTATGGTCATGGAGGCGGAAGAGGCCACACTAGATGGATGGGCTGTGAAGGCACACCTTGATAATATCCTCAAGGCTGCGCCAATCCATTGCAGTTTCGGTGGTAAATCTTGCATGTCTCATTTCATGTGTGCCGCAGGGGATGGCTCTGAGATCATAGTGTGTGGGTCACTTTATGGCAAGCTGGGATCCATCTTAAACAACATCTTAAACAAATTCACACCCATGAAATTTTTCCTGATTCAGGAAACAAGTTGCAGTCAAAGTTTGGGTATTGATAATAGCATGTCTGCCCCAGCAGTTAGAGCAGAATTAGATATCCATTCCTTACAAAGCCATGTAACAATTAAAGTTTTTATATACTGGCTGAAGATTCAATCAATTGATTCAGATAGACTCCCCAAATTATGTCTAACTAAACAGTTCCAAGAAGTTAAGAACAGAAAGAACTGTTCCAAGAAGTTAAGAACAAGAAGACTATTGCTATAGCCAAAATACAGAACGGATTCAGATCCTGAAGAAGTAGCTGACACATAACATGGAACTTCGTACACTATAAATAATGCTCTTTGAGAGAATATTGTGGATGAATTCCTGGAAAGAATATATTATGTTTCACTGTAAACATAATATGGTGTAGGAAATTGGTATATTGTAAAAATTGTTTGCCTATATTTCTACTGAAAGATAATGTCTGGAAGTAAAACTGTCTTCTTTTCAAGAACCTTAATCCTTTCCCCTGTGATTAGAAAAGAACCGCAAAAGTTTTATACATGGTGAATTAATACAGAAGTTAGGTTGTGATAGTGCAATATTTTTTAAAAGCAACTTAAATCTTTTCTCTTCAAAGAGGTATTTAGAGATATCCTTCCAATAGCCAACCAGTAGTTTCATTTAACTAATTTATTATACTTTATACCTCATTGTCACCATAGTTCAATGTATTTTGATTTATATATTGTATATTGGTTGTGATGGTTCAAGGCTGAGTTGTCTTTATGGGTTGTGGATTATGGTTTGTGATTTATAGTTATCTGTAAAAAAAATTTAACTCTTGTACATCACCCAGAGTGGGGGAATATCCCATATGGGTGGTAAAATAAATAAATAACGTTAGAATTTCTGGTTTCACTTCTGTATCAAAAGTGTGCACTTCTAATTGTAAACATATAGAGTAAATAGCTCACTCTTCTGGTTAAAAGAATATATGACAGGCTTCTTAAAATGAGTTTGAGGTGGTCAGAAACAACAGAATAAATTTGATATACAGTATTTATGTCAAAGAGACACGGGTGGATTAACCATTAAGCAAAACAAGCAAGTGTTTAGGACATCAAGGGAAGGGGACACCAAGAAAATATAAATAAAGTGGAAGTATACAAAAATAAACATTATTTTCTGTCTTACTGTAAATTTTGTTTAATTTCTATAAATAAAATTTTATTTTATCATTTATTATTGTTTATATTTTGAATTACATATACAGTAATACCTCATACAAAGTCCGCTTCATACAACATCGAATTCATACATCGCCTAATTTCTTGAAAAAAGTTACCTCATACAAAGTCGCTCGACTTTGTATAAGGCATTCAGTTTTTCCCAGGTTGCATTGTGCCTGGGCAGTATAAAAGACAGGACACATGCGTGCATTGCTCTTGTGGGTTTTGCACAAGGCAAAGAGTGTTTAGGAGTGGTTTTGAGCGTGATTTTGGATTTTTCTGAGTTTTTCATCAGAATTTTTAGAAGCATTCCTGGGATTTTTGCAGCATTCTTCAGGTTCTTTGGCAATCAGGGTTGTTTGGCATGTTTTTGTAATGCATTTAGCCTTTAGACAATGATTTCTTAAAGTTCTGTCAGTTTCCTGTTTCCTTGACTTTGTCCTGAAGTCTGTGCTGTTTCAGTACAATGTATCTCTATGGAAATGACGTTGTACGAGGCATTGCGGCAAGGATTTGGATGTTGTATGAGGCATCGCGGCTAGGATTTTGCATGCCTCATACAAAGTCCAAATCCGTATAAAGTCCAAACTTGTGGAACCAAGTTTGGACGTTGTATGAGGTATCACTGTATATGGAACCCTGAAGGCAATGTGGCTCCTGCTTGTTGGCTCTGATCATGAAAGGTATTTTCTTTCTGCCTCTTGGGGTGGGTGGGATTTTTTAATGTGGGTTAGGGTTTTTAATGTTTTTATGTGGTTTTTTTTTAAGTATGTGAGCCGCCCTGAGTTGGGTTCCCCCTGAGTGGGCGGCGAACAAATTGAAATATTAAATTAAATTAAAATTAAAATCTTTTAAGTGCTTAGGGCCTCTAAGGGTCTTAATCCAGCCCTGCGAAGAGAGGATATGAAAAGTTTTTGGAAGAATCTTGGTGGTCCTCAAGACTCTCAAGAAAGATGTTTAGGGAGAAACCTCAGCTGATTAAGGTGGTCAGAAGCTTCAGAAATGCAAGAAATGACAAAAGAGCAGTGGTTAGGTCTGATCCTAAGGAACTCAAGGATATTGTTGACAAGTTTAAAACAATTTAAAAAACGGAGGGAGAAAAAATACCCAAGAAGTGAAAAATTAGAGGTGTAGTATAAAAGACAAGCTTGGAAAGAATCTGCAGAGTGTCTCCGAACTTTAAAAAAGATTTTAAAACACCAATAAATAAAATGGAAAAGGAAGTTAAGGCTGTTGGGGTAAAGCTGCAAGAAATAGAAAGTGTAGTGAAAATGAAATCAAAAAGGATATATGATTGGGAAACAATGTCTAAAAAGATGGAGAAACTCAAGGATTTTTCATGGTAACATCAAGTTGAAAGGGACTCCAGAGGCCATGCATATCTAACTGTAAGAGAAAATATCTTACTGAAAATTTTATAGAATGGCTAAACATAAAAGCTCTAGATAATTTGGTCAAGTGAGGACATTGAAAGATGTTATCATGGTGGACCGAAAAAGAGTTCACAAATAGATACAAGATTTTTTTTTTCTTCCATGTCATTATCTAGTGTGAGAAAGATTAGCCAGCAAAACAAAGTTGCCATTGCCCAGGGTACACCCAATTGTGGTTCAAAAATGTGAAATGTACCCACAATCTTTGATGAGGCTCTTTCTGTGTACCCCAATGCAAGAGATATGTTGATAAAATTTTGAAATTTTTACCAAAAAAAAAGTTTTTGAAGATAAACGGAGAAAAACAAATGTATTGACTAGAATCGTATATGTTTTGAAACCCTGGCTTGGAGATGTCAGAAGGACCCAATGACAATTGTTTTACAAATGAACAAGGTTTGGTATAATGAGGGGCTATCCACTATTCTTAAGTCTTCTATAGAGTAAAATACTATAGGATGGATAACATGTGAAACAGCATTTGACTGGATGATGGAACTAGCAATTCTGACCCAAGAACAGTGGAGGAAAAGAAATGCAGAAAAATGGAGCAACTTTGAACTTGTTGTCCACCACATCTACATTGCACTTCTACCTCCCAGTTAGGGGCTGTGGATATAGTCTGAATGTATGCACTTACAGTACTGTACTTGTAATCCAGCTTCACTCAGACCTAATCTGTTACCATGAAACTGCTCTGAACATCAGCTCCAAAATATAACAGAGCTTAAGCTACATTACCTTGAAATACCCCAATCTTAATAATGCTGGTCACCCTTAGAAAAGTGGAAGCGGTCAGTAGCATAGCAAGTAAAGTGTAAAGGTCATCCTTGCTCAAACACCAGTCATATCTAACTCTTGGGTTCAGTGCTCATCTCTTTTTACAGCCAAGGAGACAGCATTGTCTGCATCTGCAGACGTTTCCATGGAAATGTGGTAGGCATGCCTACCAGAGTGGACGGAACGCTGCTTACCTTTCCACCAAAGTGGTACCTAGTTATCTACTTGCAATGTCTTGCTTTTGAACTGCTAGGTTGGCAGGAGCTGGGACAGAGATGGGAGCTCATACCATCATGTAGCACTTGGGTCTTCAGCTGCTGACCTGCCAACCTTCCAGTCATCAAGTTCAGAGTCTTCACCACTAAAGCCACCGCAGTCCCAAGTAAAGTGTACAAATCTTTAAATAGAGCGAATTTTCCCCTTGACCAAGCATTTCTTCACAAACATTTATTTACATGTCATATTCAAAGTTTGAAATAGTACTTCTTGAAAGATATGCAGACTTATATCTTTGTCCATGTCCTTTGTTTTTTTTTAAAATGAGTAATTGCTTTCAAGGATCTTGCCAACAGTTCCTTCATTTGTTTTGGGGGAAATGACAGCATTCCTCTTTATGTTCAGAGTTTAATTTTCCTTCTATATTTAAAGTTTAAGTGGGAAAGATTCATCATAAACTTAATCAGCATTCATGTAGGGAAGGCATTACATCCATGCAAGAACATGTTTCACAACATGAGGCAAGACTGGATGGTGTTCCCACATTTTAAAAAAAGTAAAGTAAAGGTAAAGGTTTCCCTTGGTCGAAAGGCAGTTGAATCCGACTCTAGGGTGCAGTGCTCATCTCTGTTTCAAAGCCGAAGAGCCAGCGCTGTCTGCTTCTGCAGACGTTTCCGTGGACATGTGGCAGGCATGACTAGACACCAGAGCGCACAGAACGCTGTTTACCTTCCGACTGATGGTCCCTATTTATCTACTTGCCAATTCTTGCTTTCGAACTGCTAGGTTGGCAGGAGCTGGGACAAAGACAGGAGCTCATTCCGTCCTGCAGGACTCGGGAATCAAACTGCTGACCTTCCCAGTCAGCGTCTTATCCACTCGAGCCACTGCAGCCCTAAAAAAAACACTCATACAAAATATCTCCAAGTACTTGTAGGGGATTGCCATGGCTAAATGGTTAAGACGCTGAACTTGACTGGAAGGTGGGCAGGTCAGCAGTTCAAGCCCCAAGTGCTGCACAACAGAGTGAGCTCCCGTGTCTGTCCCAGCTCCTGCCAACAATAGCAGTTTGAAAGCAAGAAATTGCAAGTAAATACACACACAAAAAAACACAAAAAAAACTTGCACTTCCTAAAATTCAACCGTACTCAATTAAACTCCAAATGGACCAAAGGGAGGAATTTACCCGTTAAGGTAAATTCTTTACCCTACTAGATAATAAGTGTCCTGGGCCACTCCGACCCGCTTTTGACTTACTGCACCGAATTTAAGCGGAATTTCCTTCCCGTTAGGATCGGGTTGCAAACTTTGCCGCAGTTTGTTCCCAGCCGTTGTGAGTGCGGCACATCATCGCAATCCTGGCTACCTGATCTGTCCTGAGCCTTTTTGTCTCTCTGCCGCCCCGAGGTCGACTCTCGCAACTCGCCCTGAAAAGCTCCCCTAGAAGTCCGTCCCTGGATCGGCTGCAAAACCAAGACACCCACTTTCTGCTGCCCCCCCCCACCCAAAATAAAGACCCAAACCAAATCTGGGCGCCTTTAGGACCCAGAGGGTTCTTCCCAATTAACCCATTGTGTTCTCATGGAGTCGAAAACGAAGGCTTGGAATGTTTAAGTCGGTCTCGACCTGAGTTGCCAAAGTTCCGCGTTCGATGCAGAACGCAAAGCAAGGCAGGGGCAAGAGTGCCTCTGAGCATAGCCAGAGTGCCTTCCTCTTGTCCGCTCGCTTTTTCTCAATCCTTTCCCCACACATCTGGGATCATCAGGGGGAAGGACTTCCCGGGTCAGAGGGATGTGGTTTCCGGGCAGCTTTCAGCCCCGGCACCTTTTTTTATACAATAATTTGGGAAAATCGCCGCCGGCAGCATCGCCTCCCGCAGCCCTGGCTTAAGTTGCTTTGTCCGGAGGGCGAAAAGCAGAGCCGTCCGTGTGCGACGTCCTTGAGCCACATTGTCCCGGCCGGTGTACAGCACACTCCGCTGGGCAGAACTTAATTCTGCAAACCAGGTATGATCGTTTTCCCCCTTTCCCCGATGTGTTCCGTCAATTGCAAAATTCCTGGGATATGAAGCAGGAAGGTGATTGTGAACCGCCCTGAGTTGGCCTTGGCCAAGTGGGCGGTATAGAAATCGAAATAATAAATAATAAGATCGTTGGCTGCCCTGACGAATAATGTTAGTCCTGAAACTTGCGGGGGTGGGAGAGATACTGTACAGGGAAAGAGGGGGGAAACATAGTCCAAGAGAAACAAACAGAAAAAGAGAGAGAGAACATGAGTGGTGTGGAAGTTGCAGAACTTTTTTTTGCCCCACCCCAAAAGATCTGTTGCTTGAGGTTGTAAAAAAAAAAAAATTAGGAAACCTGTCAGACCTGTTTAGAACTGGTTAAATACAGAATTTACAGTGAGAATTAAGAGTTGGTGTTTAAGGTGTCAAAACGCTGCTTTTCATTTTTAAAAAAGTTATCGGGATATATTAGGGTAGGGGGTGTTCATTTATTGCAGAAATCGGTTTAAAATGTTAAGCAGGAACTTTTCTTAATTTTTATATAGATAACCTGATGTAAGTCATAGGAGGGGGCTACATCAGTATTTTAATAGTGTTGCTGATAAAGGACAGGTTCGTGAAATAAGTAGCCTCACACTCTTGTGCAATGCTTGTTTCATCAATAGGTTCCTCCTGGAGGAAACGCCGCCGTTAGAGTTGCTCCACAATCAGCAGTAAGTAGTATGAATGAAATTAAGTCACATCTCCCTCCAGATGTGGTAGGAGTGTATGCTCTTTGGCTTTGGCGCCAAGGGCTGATGGTAATTATAGCAAATATTTATTTATTTATTTATTTATTTTATTCAATTTTTATAGCCTCCCCAATTGATATGCGACTAAATAAGGTAAAGGTTTCCCTTGCTTGAAAGCTAGTTGTATCCGACTGTAGGGTCCAGTGCTCATCTCTGTTTCAAAGCCGAAGAGCCAGTTGTGTCTGCTTCTGTAGACGTTTCCGTGGTCATGTGGCAGGCATGACTAGACACCAGAGCTCATGGAGCGCTGTTTACCTTCCCACCGAAGTGGTCCCTATTTATCTACTTGCAGTTTCTTGCTTTCATACTGCTAGGTTGGCAGGAGCTGAGACAAAGATGGGAGATCGTTCCGTCCTGCAGTACTCGAGAATCGAACTGCTGACCTCCCGCCTTCCTGTCAGCGTCTTAGCCACTTGAGCTAATAAATAAATAAATAAATAAATAAATAAATAAATAGAGGGTCTTAGTTTCTCACCTCTGGACTAATAGCAGGGAACTCAAGCGGAATGTGTGTGTTGATATGTAAAATCATAATTTTTAGATTTTGTGTGTGCACTTCTGCACCTGAAATTTAACTGTTGGGGGGGATTAGTTGCAACTAGATTGATTTAAGGGACTGCAGTGGCTTAGTGGTTAAGATGCTGAACTTGATGATTGGAAGGTTGGCAGGTCAGCAGTTCGAGACCCAAGTACTGCGTGATGGAGTGAGCTCCTGTCTCTGTCCCAGCTCCTGCCAACCTAGCAGTTTGAAAGCAAAAAGTTGCAAGTAGACAAATAGGTACCACTTCAGTGGGAAGGTAGACAGCATTCTGTGCACTCCGGTGTTTAGTCATGCCTGCCACATGTCCACAAAAACGTCTGCAGACACAGACAGTGCTGACTCTTTGGCTATAAACGGAGATGAGCACTGAACCCTAGAATCGGATATGACTGGCTTTCGAGCAAAGGTGAACTAGATTGATCTACAATTGCACCCTGATTCAGTTCTTGTACTGAAAAAGAAGGCACGTTTCATGGGTCTTGAGATCATTTTTTCTGCTACAGGGAGCCTCTGAGGGCCACAGAGATATCTAAACACATCTGGAGAAAAATATAATTGGGGGGGGGGGGCTGCAAGTACAGTGTAGAGGTTTATATCCGTTTGAGAAATGGGCTTGGGGATGTTGAATATGCAAGGAAGGGTCATGACCCCCTCTAAAGGCCAATGGCCATTCTTGGGAGTTTCCAGGTCACTAGGTCATTACTGTATTTTAAATGGGGAAGGAGGGGCACAAAGCCTTCCTTGAGGGCACAACTGTGCCTTTAGCTCACCTTTACTGTATTCCTAAATACTCTTTACTGGGGTGTGAGGCCTGTTGAAAATAATTGGATTATTATTATTATTTTACAAACTTATGTTTCTAAAAATAATTCCACTGCTTGATTTCTAATTCTGTTCACATCTCTTAAGACACAGAAGTTTAGTTATTCATAATGTTATTTAGCAAAACTTTAACCACATTGCACATATTGATTGATCACAATCTGGACTGTCTATATAGCCGTGGTTCCCAATGTGGAGCGCACACTCTACAGGAGGGCAATCTAATTTTTTTAGGTTTCCTCGTTTGAATAGATCACTTTTTAAATAATAAAAATATGGGGATGGAGGGGTATCAGGATTTTAGAGGTGCTTAGGTGGGACATGACCAAAAAAAAGGTTGGGAATCACTGGTCTATAGGCTTTAAAAGTTTGGAGACTGTTAAGGCTTGTGCATTAAGCACCATGTGGATTCATTACATCATGCATACCTATGGGAAGGTGATTACTGGGCAGAAATCTGACAAAGAAAGGAGTCTGGCAAATTGATGGCCTTCCTTTGTTAAGCCAATATAGTATTTGCTTCTGGGCTGGGCTTTTGTTTCCATGCACACCTGCTTACAGTCATATTTGCCATTTTGGGAAATACCAAATGGCCAGAGACACATGGATGCAATGAGGCCTAGTTAACTGTTTAGCTCTGGATCTGAGCATGCTCTGAGGAAAAATTGGAAGGAGAGGACATCAAGCTCATTATTCTAGAAAGTGCAGTTTGCAAAGGCAAAAGGCAGGTAAGGACAATTACTGTCTGAGGCTAAAACAAACAGCGGAAAGGTGCATTTTGGTGAACTCCAAATGTTCATGCTGACAAAAACTAGATCAATTCTGTATTTTTAAAAATTTGATTGCCAAGATCAGGAAGAACAAACTTGTAAGAGTGACTTTCCTCCTGTAAACTCTAATCCATCTTTTGTCTGCTAGCCTATTTTGATGGCTTAGTGACATGGTTGGTTTAGAATTGGAACAGATGCTTAAAGGACTTTTGATTTTTAAAAAAGTATTATGTATTGGACCTACAGAAAAATAGCACTTAAAACTTTCCTTGGGAATATAGAGGGAGTAAAGTGTTGTATTCTGTATGCTTCAGAGATTTCAGAAAATTTAGATTATGTATGGGATAAAACATTAAGAGTAATAAGAGGAGTGGTCATATTGACTTCAGCATGTGTGTACAGTACTTGGAAAGGATTCTTTGGAGGGGGGAGATATTAGCAGGCACTTTTAATTTAGAAAAATCAACAGATTTTTTTTTTTAATGATGTGGTTCCAAATCTTGAACTGATGTTGATGTGTATCATCTGGTTCAAAAGAGGGTTAAATCTTGGGCTCAAGGCATCATTTCCTAATAAAGACTTTTGAAAAGACCGTGATATATTTTTGTGAGATGAAGTTAAATTTAAACTCTGCAGTGTATTTTCTCAGGCTGCCATCCTTTGACCTCTGAAATAAGGAGCAAAACCCATCAAATTCATGGGAGCTGATGCCAGCAAAGAGATTTATACAGCTTCACTGGTAGATTTCTTCACTCTTGACAATAATCAGGGCAGCTCACTAGTATTATCTAGAAAACTCTGAATCTTCTAGTTTGGAAAATTATCTGTTCAGAACTGATAAAGTTAATTTGAGTAAGAAATTTATTCTTGCCAGATTTGAAATAATGCCAAATGTAGTGTGGAGAAGATAAGTGTGTGTGTTTGAGAGAGATTTTTGGTAAGGTTCTTTTAGAAAAGTGGTAAAGCCACTTGAAAAATGACTTCAAGATAGCAGATAAAACTGATATTTTTCATGGCTAGTGAAGTTATGGACAGGTTTTTTTTTGTTAGAGCAGAATATAATTAGTTGATTGAAATGGTAGCCGTGTTAGTCTGTGCAAGTATATCAGAAAGTAAACAAAACAGAACAGCAAAAAAAGACAAAAAATGTTGTGGCACCTTAAAGGCTGACTCCTATATTTAAATGTGAGATTTCGTAGACCAAGTCAGTAGCGGACTGTGAAAGTTTTTTAAACCCCATTTTATAGCAAATCTTGGGGATATGAAAGGAGCTTCATTCGGGCATCCCCTGAGCGGAGTTTCTCAAGCAAAAATCCTTTCAACCCAGAATAATTTCTGACATAAAATTATTATTACAGTACTCTATTAGCAAATATTTCATTATTTTAATAGTATAGATATGTTATTAATTTTAAAAAGGAACTGCTCTTAACGTGTCTTAATATTCCTAGAAAGATGAGCAGATTATCCAGAGCTAAGCCTTTATGGTATGTCTGTCAGAGACACGTTTTTCAAAAGGTTGTATGTTAATAAAACCTATAAACCCAATCAGTCATGAATATTTGTGGGAAAATTATTTTTGTAGAGACTAAGCTTTTTATAGTGCAATCCTATTTGACAAGTTTACTTGAATGTAAGTCCCTCTGAGTTCAAATAAACCTACAGAGGATTAGTGGCTTAGTAGCTGGAAAGGTCTTACTTAATCATAGTTTCATGTTTTAACATTTTTTAGTGCTGTAGGGCTCATTCTAAGTCAGGCAATCTCTTTTAATACACCAACATTTAACCAACCAGCTTCTCAACTGTAAGAAATTTTGAAAGGAGCTCAAGCAATCTATTTATGAAGTTAGCAACTTCTAGCTTCTTAGCATTCATAATCACTAATATGATCAGTCCTTTAATGTTAGTTGCTTATTTATTTTATCTACTACTGTACATTGATTAGAATACTCCTGCTTGTTTCTGTAAGTGTAATGGGCCTCATTTGGGTCTCCTGCTCACTGTATCCTCCCACCAATCCTGTGAGGTAAATGACTCAAAGTGACCAGGTGAATTTCATGGTTTGGTTCTTCTACTATGTCTAGGCCAGACATGAAATTGCCAAAATGAAGCCACCTTTTGGTGAGTGTATTCCGCAGTTCCTTTGGCCTGATCTAGTGTGAGAAAGATTAGCTGGCACAAGGTGGCTGTTGCCTGAGGTACGCCTGATTGTGGTTCAAAAATACCACAGTCTTCAGGAGTCTCTTTCTGTGTGCCCCTCATGGCTTGGTGGAACTAAAATTATGATTTTTAGAGCCCTGGTAGTGCGGTGATTAAAATGCTGTACTGCAACCAAAGCGTTGTGAGTTTGATCCTGACTAGGAATCAAGGTTGACTCAACCGGGGTTGGTAAATTGAGTACCCAGCATGTTGGGGGCAAAATGCTAATTAACTTGTGAACCGCCCAGAGCACTAAGCACTATGGGGTAATATATAAGTACATTGGAAGCTTGGTTAACATAAAAATCGCATAACAAAAGGAAACCTGTTGAAAATATAGTAGTGGCTCTGTTTAAGGATTTCTTTTTGTGACAGATTAATTGGTTTTATTTATTTGTTTGTTTGTTTGTTGGATTCATATAACCGCCTTTTTCGCCTAAGCAAAACCCATACCCAATACTAATTAAAACCAAATACTATAATACTATCAAAAATGTCCATAAAACCTCCCCAATCCCCTTAAAAAGAAGGACACCTGGGCAGGAATAAATAAGCCAGCAGGGCTGGGTTGTGGTACCAGTTGTACCCCACATCTGCTGGAATAGCCACATGGTTTTTTTAATTTTTATTAAATTTTCAGAAAATTATAACAAAACCATAACATGGAAAATACAATACAAATACAAGGAAAACAATAAAAACAAGATACAATTTTAACAATGTAGTACCTCCCCACCCTTCATATATCTCAGTGAGTACATTCCAATGTTATAAAACAATATAAAACTTACATTTACTATAATGTCTATTTCTTATTCATTTCAAATATCCAGTTCTATACTCATTTATGAATGAATGAATGAATGAAATTTTAATTTATATACCGCAATTCTCAGCCCAAGGACCGACTCAATGCGGTTTACAAGTTAGACATACAACATAATAATACAGCATAATAATATCACAATAATCCCACCAAAAATACAATATATCACAATACATTACAATATATTCAATACAATTCATTAAACAGTTACACCAAATGCAAAGTTCAAAAGCAAATACAAATATAAATTATACAAAATACCATTAAATACAGTACTGAATCCCAAGAACAATTGCCCAAACCCTCAGATCCCTCCCGTCCATGAGAAAAACCCCTGGCTTCAAAACATTCTCACCGAAGCCCTAAAGCCCCCACTATTGGGAAAACAGTCCCAGCTGTGCTCCCACCTTCCCTGACCGGGCGGGCCAGGGAAGGGAGCCGAAGATGTAGCGTGGCTCTCGGGGCTCGGTGGCGGCGGCTATTCATAGCCCCGCGTCCGGCAAGCAGTCCCAGCTGTGCTCCCACCTTCCCTGACCGGGCGGGCCAGGGAAGGGAGCCAAAGATGTAGCGTGGCTCTCGGGGCTCGGTGGCGGCGGCTATTCATAGCCCCGCGTCCGGCAAGCAGTCCCAGCTGTGCTCCCACCTTCCCTGACCGGGCGGGCCAGGGAAGGGAGCCGAAGATGTAGCGTGGCTACATCTTTATAAAGGTAAAGGTAAAGGTTTCCCTTGCTCGAAAGCCAGTCGTATCCGACTCTAGGGTGCAGTGCTCATCTCTGTTTCTAAGCCGAAGAGCCAGCGCTGTCTGCTTCTGCAGACATTTCTGTGGTCATGTGGCAGGCATGACTAAACACCGGAGCGCACGGAACGCTGTTACCTTCCCACCGAAGTGGTCCCTATTTATATATATAAGATTAAATAAGGTAATCATAAATAAGTATGTGTGTGTGTACTTATTTATGATTACCTTATTTAATCTTACAAAAATTTATTAACTATTGCGGTACTGCCATAATTCTACATAAACAAAACAAATATACAATAATAAAAAATACAACAAACACAAATTCACAATACACACTTTCTCCAACTTGTATCCTATATCTATCTTTTATTTCCTGATGTTCTTCCTTATCTATATTACACAGTATCATAACGAATTTATCCCAATTTGTTCTTAAACCTGTCATCTCCTCAAATTCCTTCAGATGTACCTGTATCCTTTCCAATGCCTTCATAGGATTTTTAATAATTACCAGAGTATCCGCATACAAGCTTATTTTATTACCTTCTACTCCCTCGATACTTTATCCTCTCTTATGGCATTCGCTAGCAATTCCATTGCCATGACAAATAAAATTGGTGATAAGCGCCTCAAAATATCTAATGACAATAATCCCACTTTCTCTTTATTTCGGCCTGTAATATCTATCAAACCCAAAACTCTCCTCATCAGGTCCGCCATATGCCTTCCTTTCAAAAAGCCCACTTGATCTTTATTTATATAATTGCCCATAAAGCTGTTTAATCTATTTGCCAATATTGCTGTAAAAATTTTGGCATCTTGATTTATTAAAGAAATAAGTGTATGATTCTACTTTTAGAAAAATTTTTCCGGGTTTTGGTAATAAAACAATTATAGATCTATACCATGAAGTCGGAATCGATCCTCAATCCAAAATATAGTTAAACAACTTCAGTAATCTTGACACCACAATATTCTTGAACTCCTTATAAAACTCAGCTGATAACCCATCCTCACCTGGGGATTTATCCATCTTCAAGTTGGCTATTACATCTTTTATTTATTTCTCTATTATTTGTTCTTCCATTCTATTTACATGTTCCTGATTTATCTTATTTCCAATTTGTTTCTCCAATCGGTCCTTTAATTTTTCCAAATGTATATTTTTTTTGCATATAAGTCTTGATAAAATTCTTTAACTATCTTGCTTTTATCTTTAGTCTTGTTGCATCTCACACCATTTTTATTAATCAAAACTCCAATCAAATTAATCAATTAATTAAAACTAAAATTAAGCAATTAATTAACTGCTCTTGCTAATAATTTTGAATTTTTTTGCTATATTCAAAATACTTCATCTAAATAAACCAAGTCCTGTTTCACTTTTTCAATGTCTTTCCCCACCAATTCTGTCTTTAATCTTTGCATTTTATCAAACACCCTCTTGTTTTTTGTCTTTGCATGTTGTTCTTGTAGCTGTTTAATCTCTTTTTCAATTTTCTCTTGTTTACTTTTAATTGTTTATTTTTAATACTAGCCAACTCGATACTTTCCCCTCTAAATACCAACTTCATGGTATCCCATACCACATTATAACTGACCTCTTCCGTATCATTCCATTGCCAAATCTCTTCCCATTTTTCAATTATTTGTTTTTTACTTTTAGGATCTCTAAATAATGTAGCATCATATCTCCAGTTAGTCCTAATCTTCATTACACCCTCTATTTTTAATTCCAACAAGACTTTGGCATGGTCTGATTCTTTAAAGATTCCCACTTCTGTATCCTCTAAATTCCTAATATTTTCTGTAACAAATATATAATCTATTCTAGAATATGTGTTATGAATCTGTGAAAAGAATGTATAAATCCTTTCTGATCCTTTGAGTTCTCTCCATGTATCTCTCAAACCTAGAGATTTCATCCATTTATCAAGAATTCACAATTTAGACCCACTTCCACTCCTCGCGATATTTGTACAATCCGTATTTGATCTTATTAAAGTCTTCTGCCACAATCATTTTTGTTGTTCTTTCTTTTTCCAGTATATGATACACCTTATCTAAAAACTTATCTTGCTGTTCGTTTGGAGCATAAATGTTCACTAATGTTATTTCCTCATCCTCTATTGTCTCTTTTATTATTAAATATCTACCTTCCGAGTCAGAAATACTCTTTGACATTACAAACCCCAGTCTATTCGAAATAAAGATCGCCACTCCTCTTGCCTTTGAAGTGCCATATGATTTTTCATAAATCTGTATCCATCCTAAATGTATCTTATTCGTATCACCTGACTTTTGATGAGTTTCCTGTAGAAAGACTACATCCGGTCTATCTTTCCTAAGGGCTGATTCTAATCTTCTCTTTACTTGACAGCCAGTACCTTTCACATTCCACGACAGTAATGTCCTTCATATTTGAGCCTCAACCTCCACCTACAGTGGCCACATTTTTAAGGCCTTCCTGAAGGGGAGCAACTCTGCCTGGAGGCACAGTTCAAGTGGCAGGAGGTTCCATAGGGTTGGAGCAGATACTGAGAAGGCTCTCCTCCTGGTCCCAGTGAGATGTGCCTCCCTGGCTGATGGGACCACTAGGGAGCCCCTACGGTCTGCTCTCATAGGACCGGTCGAAAACCTTGGGGTGATGTGTTCCTATGGGAAACCGTGTTTCGGTTAACATATTTTGGTTTTCAATGCATTCCTATGGGAAATTGCATACAATCCATTCCTGTGAGAAATTCAGTTTAAGTAATTTTTGCTTTAAGAAAAGTCCCAGGGAACACATTATGTTAATCGAGGTTTTACTGTATGATTGCTTTGCATTTTTCGAGTCCCAGTCCAGTATTCTAATCTATTGTATAATGATTGCCTTACAGTTTGACATTGGGACCATTGAAGGAAGTACAGATTAGACTCTTCCTGTCAGTGAAGTAGTAATTGGAGTCTTGTAGCCTCTGAAACCAACACAAAAAAATAATGAGGAGAAAAATAACAGCAAAACGGAACATGGTGGCTCAATATTTCCAGTGTCCGGCAGCAGCCCCACCAGAGCAGCGAGTACAACCACTGGTGAAAATGGAGAAAGAGATGGATCCAACTGGTTCTGACCTAATAGCAATGCCAGAAGGTCCAGTCAAAACCTATCGTATTGTGCAGGTTGGACCAGCTGGAGGAGGGCTAAGGCTTGTCGCACCTCAACAGACCAGAAGCGAGCGACTGGAGACGTCCCAGCGATGGGAAATCCAAGGTCAGGAACTTCCGACTCCGGACCTCACGCCAGTCCAGTCGCCCGCTTGGAGGAACCTCCAAGTGCCTGAACTTACGCTGACAGAAGATGTGGAGACCTACTTAGCTACCTTTGAGGATGTGGCCGAGGCTTGCAAGTGGCCACGGGAACAGTGGGTTACCCGGCTGGTGCCGGCCCTCAAGGGAGGTGCATTGCAGGCTTATAATAGCTTGGACCCCAGAGAAAGCGAGGACTATGGGAAAGTGAAAGCGGCCATCTTGCGGGAGGATGCCGTCAGCATGGAGAGGCAGCGCCAGAGCTTCCGGCATTTCCGCTACCATGAAGCTGAAGGGCCTCGGGAGGTCTGCGCTCGACTCCGGGGTCTGTGCCATCGCTGGTTGGAACCGGAGAGTCGCACCAAGGAGCAAATTGTGGAACTGCTAGTTTTGGAGCAGTTCCTAACCATTCTGCCAGAGGAAATGCAAGAATGGGTTCAGGAATATCACCCCAAAACCTGCTTCCAGGCAGTGACACTAGCAGACCATTTCCTGTTAAAGCAACAAGAAGGCGAAAGATGGGACCAACAGGTGAGAACATGCCATTATGGGATCTGGGACCACAAAGTTCGATCTAATGCAGAATATAATACAGAGGTGGACAAGGGTAAGGGGAGGCTTCATGAGGCCTCTCAAGGACATAGTCATAGTAATTATACTATAGCGTCCAATAGCGTCGAATGTATTCTTTGCACAGTTCGCAAGGTAATTAGCATTTTTTTTTTGCCTCCCGTATGCTAGGTCTTCATTTTTCCAACTTTGGAAGGCTGAGTCAACTTTGAGATTCTGTTAGGATCAAACTCAGATTGTGATCAGAGTTTTGGTTGCAGTACAGCAGTTTAACCACTGCACCACAAAGGCTCTTTGAGCTACTTCAAAAAAATCCCATATACTGTACAGTAAAACCTTGCATAAAGAGTGCCTCACTTAGAGACTAACTCGCTTAAAGAGCAGAATTTTCTCTGAATGGTTGCCTCACTTAACAACTAAAACCAACCAAAAACTCGCTTAACAACGAAATCGGAGTTCACAGTCGTTGTCGTCCCCCGCCCGCCATAAGTCACAATTGGTCACTTACAATGGTGTTTCGCTTAAAGAGCAATCCCATGGAACACATTATGCTCTTTAAGCAAGATACCACTGTACAAGATACAGGTACTGTACATATAAATGTAATTTTCCCCCACTCCTGTTTTTTGTTTAGGCCGATGAGCGAGGGCTACTACAAAAACCCATAAAAACAGAAACAGTTGTTAAAACACTTCTGTATGTTTCCACTTGGGTTCAAGATTTCACCTCCTTTTAAACTTGGGCTTGCAGTTAAAGGAATGCTAGTTAAGCAGGACAGGTGTAGATCTTAACTTACAATATAAATCTAGACCAGGGGTTCCCAATCTAAGTCCCACGGGCCGGATCTGGCCCCTGGAGATATTTCTTGTTCCTCCCACCCCCTCCAAGGGCATTCAAGAAACAAAATGGCCACCCATTTGAAGATTTTGGGATAAAATGGCCAGCCAATCGTGCAGGCAGGGCAAAATGGCCATCTGGCCCTTGAAGCTGACTGAGAGGGCATGACCCAGACCCCAGCTTGAAAAGGTTGGGAACCCCTAATCTAGACTATAGTATTTAAAATAGTGTGTGAGGGGGAGAGTGTGATGACTATCATATTTGTTTCTTCCCTTCCACTTCCAAATGGTGGGCATTTCTGCTGCTGTCTTCAGCATATGCTATGCCACCCGTTTGGCTGCTACTCATGCAGTGGTTTGCACGCAAGGGCAAGCTCAGCTTTAAGTTAATTCCAAAGGAGCAGGTTTCTTTCTTAATGTCTGTGGACCTGAGCACTAACAAAACTGTAAAAATATAAGAGCTCGGAAAAGTTGTTGTTGGCAGGCATGAAATAGTTGCCAGAGTGCACGGAACACTGTTAACTTTCCCACCAAAGCGGTACCCATTCATCTACTTGCAGTTTCTTGCTAGGTTGGCAGGAGCAGGGGCAGATGATGGGAGCTCACTCAGTTGCGCAGCAATCTAGTCTCCTAGTCTCAAACTACTGACCTTCCAGTTGTCAAACTCAGTGTCTTAACCAGTGCGGTAGAAGACACTATATATCCTTGAAATAAGATTCAGTTGGCTCCTATACATGGTATGGAGAGGCACCATATTTTGCATTGCATCAGGCAGCAATATCTCCTAGGCTTCAGTGCTATGTATTTAATGTTATTGTTTATGTCCTTCCTTTCTCTCTACTCCTCTTACTTGAATGGGCTTGCTGGGGCCGTTTCAGGTGTTGCGGCCGTTTGTGCTTGAGGAAGGAGTGAGCTTTCCAGAAAATGACCAGGTGTCGCTGGACACCAGGCAGATGGTGATGTGCAGAGAGGCCAAGGAAGAGCTGAACAAGAACTCCTCAATGGGTAAGGATATTTCTGTGACCTGGGCAGCATACGCAGGTGGGAGTATATAAAGACAATAATATGGTGACATGAGCTTTTGTTAAGATTTCTTAATAACAAAAGCAACAAAATAAAGTGTCATAATAACAGTTATGCCACAGGTCCAACAGAATTAAACGGAACAGTGTTTCTATACTTGCACAGTGTTAAGCATGCAAGTGTAAAGCAAGGGTTTTTCTGTTTTGTTTCCCTTTCCCCCCAACTAGGAGACAACAGTTAAACTTTTTTTAAAAAAGCAAGCAGTGTGAATCTCCTAGTGGATCCCCGTTAGTCAGGATGGTCCCCAGTGATCTGCCAAAATTGTCCACCAATTGACTGCATGTTTTTTCAAAAATGTCATAAAATCTGGGCTTGGGAACCTTTTCCACATTAACCTATTCTGGGAGGCAGTGAAAGTAGTATATTGGAGGTCAGAAGGCTTGAGGTCAAGGAGTCCCTCAGGTTCTAATAGCTCTTTTTTATATATAAAGTGTTTTATTCATTGTAAACATTTGTACTTTAGCAACAGCAGTTACACTTATACATCACTCCTTAGCGCTTTAATGCACTCTCTAGGCCCATGGTTCTCACAGTAGGACACACACCCCTAAGAGGGGCAATTTGAGAATGAGTTATTAACAGTGAATGGCCTTTTAGGCTTCCTCCATGTGAATAGAAGTTCACTTTTTGAATAATAAGAATTATATGTCACAGGGGGTTGATATCAAGATTTTAGAGATTTTGGTCATGGCCAAAAAAGATTGTGAACCACTGTAGGCAGTTCACAGTTAGAATTTTGCATGCACACACCTTGCTAGGTACTCATTTTACTAACTTCAGAAGGATGGAAGGCTGAGTCAACCTTGGTCCCTGTCAGGATTGAACTCATAATATTTACAGTTTTGGCAACAATACAGCAGTTTAGTTGTGGCTCCTTTAAAACTCTTTTACAATTTGGTTCAGTTAGATACAATAATAATGGTTTAAAATGGGATCTTTTCTTTTGATCCAGAAGGTGATGAAATCCAGACTAAAAACAATGAGTTCCTAATCCAGGAAAATGTAAAGAGGCAAAAAAGACGGCTCCTTGCTACCTCACAGCCAGTCCAGTTTGCCCGTCATGGCTCTGACAGTCAATGGGTTGCTAATAATAAGCAGGTTACTCACAAGCAAGAATCACTTTTCCCCTGCCCTGAATGTGGGAAGAACTTCTCTCGCAAATCCACCCTCACCAGGCACCGGAGAGTCCACACGGGCGTCAAACCACACCAATGTACTGAATGTGGGAAAAGATTCTTGCACAAGTTCAACCTGGTGAACCATATGAGAACCCACGCGCGAGAGGAATCAAGCCATTGTGGGTTGTGTGGGAAAAACACAAAGCGGAGTTCAGGCCCTGGTGGTCAAGAGAGAAAAAGTGGGTGTTGCGAGTGCACAGAAACCTTCGGGCTGCAATTTGGCACAGAGGAGAGAAGGCCTGAGGCAGAGGAATCGTTCAGCTAACCTGAATGCAGAGAAGGAAAATATAGCTGACTTGAATGTAGAAAGCAGTTTTAGGAAATATTCTGAACCCGGGGAATAATTGGAACTTTTTCTAGAAATCAGAACTATCTTCTACTGACAAGGAAGGTTCCATACATACAGTCCAAACAAAGAATAACTTCAGCTGCTCTGTTTTGTTTAACTCATTTTTTGTTGTTGTTCTTTTGCTTTGTTAACTTGTTAAAAGTAGCTGGGGGAGTGAAAGGGGAAGAAAATTCTAATATGTGTTTATAATATGAAAAAAGATCCTACTCAATCCCAATCTAAAGATAATCAAAGGTGTCCAATGGAGCATGCACAGACTAGCCCAAATTAGTAACAATTCTCCCACACCCAAAAGCCACTGTTTGACTAAATAATATCTACCCACTCTCTCTTCTCAACTGACAGAGCAGCTATGGCTGTAAGTTGTGGGTGATAAATTTCTGTCAGAAGTATCTGCATATCAAATTTTGAAGGATGCAATCAGAAGATTTAATCAGCTTTCCAAAATGTTCATACCAGTAAAAGCTAGAAGTATCTTTATTGGATGGTCTAGGACAGGGATGTGCAACCTATGGCCCGTGGGCCAGCCCCAGCCCCCAATGCCATTCCATCCAGCCCATGGCAATGACCCTGGAAGTGGATGCGCCCACACATGCACAAATGTATCCACTGGCATTTTGTCCAGCCTATGGATATTTTGTCCAGTCTGAGGGGGGAGTTGTCTGGCCTGTGGTGCGGTAAGGTTGAGAACCCCTGGTCTAGAAAAACTATGTGGATAGATGCTATCCATTCATATCTCAGCCGGTGAATTATCTGGCCAGAATTCCAGTAATTTGGGATACGTTCTGCATTATGAGGAACCGATGTCTTGCATGTATGTTGCTGGACTACAGCTTCTTCCAATCCTGGCAAGAATACTGCCATGTGGAAGGATGATGGGAATTGCAGTTCAAATTTTGGAGTGTCACATGGTCTCCATCCCTGAGGTGAAGCGTAATGGAATATCACCTCAACAGCTGTCAATTCCATGTTTCCTTCATGGCGATTTTTGGCAGAATAAATTTTGTTCTGTAACAAGTAAGAATAGATATCACTGTTACTTTATATTTGTTTCTTGGGAAAGTGCCTCAATAATAGGTGGGAAAATTGACAAGACTGTTGTTGTTTCTGCTTTTCTGCTATAGTTGTTTCTGTCAGGAGCCTACCTTCATTCTTAGAGGTTTTTGCTTTTCCGTTTACAGTATTTCTATCAATAAAACTATTTTTTTTGCTTTTCAAAGAAATTACCCAAGAGTCTGAGTAAGATTAAGAGCATCTCATTATGTACAAGGAGACATAAAAGTTGTGTTTGTCACACAGGAGATCTCTTTACTATGGAACAAAAAAGTTTAAATGGTGGCAACTACCAATAAACAGTTTATGAGAAATTAGACATCTGCTGTTGGAAAAGGAGCAGTATTTTTGCTTAAAATGATTCTTTAGTTCTATATGGTTTTTAGTTTGTTTCTTGGGGGATTGGACATTCTTGTCAAACACATTTCAAGCATTTCAAAGTGTTCTAATGCTACTTTTTAAACCCCATAACACTGTTCATATATCAAACATGCATGTTTGAAATTTTGCAAAATTAATAGCTGCATATGTAAATTTTAGATTTTTTTAAAAAGAGAAAATGTTTTGTAAAATTTTTATTAAAGCTTTATTTTTTGTAGTTTGCACATTAAAAAGTTTAATGTTATAATTAACTTTTATTTCTCCTGTTCCACTTACTTCAAGGTTAAATACATTCCAATATGTTGTTCTCTTAGTCCTTCTGAACCTCTAAAGCCACTTTATGTGAAAAAATGGTGGTCATAAAAATGTTCACACAAAGTAGAATAAGGCTCTAGTCCTTTTGCACACTTACCTGAAATGAGCTCCACTGAACTCTGAGGAACTTAATACCTGTCTTAGGTATGCGTAGGCTATATAGAGTAATATGCCAAACTATTCTTTCACATACAGTAGTGTTTAAAATTCATCTGAGAATTTTCTGAGCAAATGAAGGTACAGTATACATCAGGAGTTATCAATCTTTTTAAGCCGGGGGCCGAGTCACACTCCCTCAGATAGCTTTGGCGGCCGGATGGCCATTTTGCCCTTCTTTCACCATATGGCACTTCCTGGTGTAGTTGGGGGGGGGGGCAACATGAAATTGTGCCGTGGGCCACAGGTTGAAATACCTGGTATACATTGAACAGAAGTTAACAAAGATCCAAACCTACTCCCCCATATCCTGATGAAATCATACTTTGTTACCAGAAATGATGGGAAATCACCTGTCGATCAAAGCTTTCAAAATGTTGTTACTGGTTGTCTTGACGTCCTGTCTTTCACTAGATGAGATCAGCCATAACTTGGTGGAGGTGATAAGTTAACAAACCTCGCACACTATGACAAATATATAAAGGCTGTGCTTCAACTCATTGGCTGAAATCCGGCATAATCTGTATAAGACTGATGATGTCATCAGATGTGGCTGTTGAGGGGGGGGGGTAATTTTAGATTTTCCCTGTCAAAATCCATGGGACAGGAAGAGACAAGTCTTTAATTTTTGGAAATCACTGCACGCCAGGATGATTTTGTGGAAGCTGCTGCAATGACCTCATACAATGCTAATTGAGTATTTGATGACATGAGTGAAATCCCATGAGTTTACACCGCAAACTTGGAACTCCATACAAATACCTAGCAGGATACGGGTCACATTGTGTAAATCTCAGTATTTTGTTTAGTTAATCAAAACAAGTGCACCATATGAAAAGGTTTTCAAAACCCTCTCTTAATTAGCATACTAAACAAAAGTGGGTGCTCACAACCTGGGAGAGAAGTTTCCCCTTCCTGCACATTACAACCTTGATGCACAATGGCCCCCTTCCTGTAACATTTGAGAAAGAAAACACATCAAGAACTACACATAATATGTAGCTATTTGACCTTCCAACTAAGCTGATGGCAGTTTCCTCTCTCCACACCCTTTCCCAAGCTCAGATTAAATCCACTCGATAGGTTCAAGTGACAGAGAGTCCAGCCAGTCAAGGGGCACAGGAAATCAAATTCCCAATCTTTGGCTCCACATCCAAATAATGAAATTGGCCCTGTGGTGGCTTAGTGGTTAAGACACTGAACTTGATGACTGGAAGGTCAACAGGTCAGCAGTTCAAGAGCCGAGTGCTGGCTGGTGGAGTAAGTTCCCATCTGCCCCAGGTCCTGCCAACCTACTAGTTTGAGAGCAAGAAATTTTATTTATTTATTTCAATTTTTATGCCGCCCACTCAGGTAAAAACCCGACTCAGGGCAAGTAAATAAATAGGTACCGCTTCAGCAGGAAAGATAACAGCGCTCCTTTGTCTAGTCATGCCTGCCACATGACCACAGAAACGTTCACAGATCATACCTGTCAACCTTCCCGGATTGGCCGGGATTTCCCGGTTTTCAGCGCCAATTTGTGCCATTTCCCGCCCCATGCTGCCAAAACCCCGGAATTTGGCAGCGGGGGAAAGGAGGTACTGTGCAGCCCTTCTGCCCAGGTCACCTTCTACGCATGCGTAGAAGGAGGCTACGCAAACGTAAAACCCTTCTACACATGCGTAGAAGGCGACCTGCGCAGAAACGTTCTGCGCAGGTCCCGGATTGGCCAGAGCCGCGGTTGACAGGTATGCCACAGATGCAGACAGCACTGGCCCCATGGAGATGAGCACCATACTAGAGCTTTTGAGCAACAGTAATCTTTACCTTAGCAATGCTATAACCTGCCATTCTCCTAAAGCTAAGAGTATAGATCTGATTATTTAAACCACAAATGCTGCCTGGACAATTCAGGGAGTTGTAATCCAAAATATAAATCAACACAATTCCAACTTTCTACTCGTGATTTCATTGCTAATGTACTGTTCACACTGCCCTGGGATGAGACATACTGATAAATTTAAGGGCTTCACCTTTACCTCTTGAGATTGAAATGATAAACAGCAATATGCTTCTGATCCATTTTCTAAAAATTGTGAATTATAAGGGGGAAATACTGGAATGGATTATCCCTAAAACACTAACACTGCTTAAAAAACAGGTTAGAAAAGAAGTTTCTCCATGGGTCAGAAAGCAGCAATGAGTGAATAATTATTGAATTGACAAAGAGGTAGCTGTGGAGGAGAAAAACCAGCTGGGAAAAGGAAAATATGGGATGACTAAAAAGAATGACTGCACACAGCTTCTCTTACAATCAGGGCTGTGTGTATAGCATGATTTGGCCACAACCTTTGAAAACACACACAAAATATACACCACGACTCCAGAATTCAGCTGCCAGAGACTTTTCCACTAAGTTATATCCTTTTAAAAGCTGGTTTCTGGTCTTTTGGTGGTTGCAAAGTATGGAGCTGGTCAAACTTTAAATGCCAAAGAATTGCTAAGTAAAACAGCCAGTGATAGGAAGGCAAAAGGCTCAGTACTCTTTTTCCTCCACCCAGAACTCAAGTAGAATTATATACAACAGTAAAAGGTGGAGAATACATATCACGCAATGCAAGGACTTGTGCAACTATGCTTATTTGTTTAGATTATACACGTTACTGGATTCTGGTTTTGTATCACAGATTTGGCATTATCTTTGCCTCCCCCCCCCCCCACACACACACACCCTATTTAAAACATAGCTGCACAATCGCATGGTAGCCACAGAAATAGGGGTCGGCAAATCACTTCCTGTGTATTCTCTACCTAGAAACCCCTGGAAAGGATCACCTTAAGTCAGAATCAACTCGATGGCAGAATAAGTAATAATAATACACAGCTCTGGTTTAAATACAGCAACAAGCTTGTAATACTTCCTCTTGTACTGGCTTATGTCTTGCAGGGATGGGAACATGTGGTTCAAATTATGCCAGACTACAATTCCTAGCATCCTTTTACCAGTGGCTATCTTAGTAGGCTTGATCAGTTTTGATCTACCTGGTCCTAGATCTGGGATGAAAACTTGGCTCTCCAGATGTTCCGGACTTGAACTTCTTAGCTAGAAAGGACAATAATTAAGGATTATGGAGGGGGTGTTGTCTCCTGCCAACCTAGCAGTTTGAAAGCAAGAAATTGCAAGTAGATAAATAGGTACCACTTCAGTAGAAAAGGTAAGTGTTCCGTCTAGTCATGCCTGCCACATGTCCACAGAAACATCTGCAGACACAAACAGTGCTGGCTCTTTGGCTATAAACAGAGATGAGCACCAAACCCTAAAGTCAGATATGACTGGCTTTCAAGCAAGGGCAACCTATGGAAATTGTAGTCTTCTAAACCAGGTATTCTCAACCTATGGCCCACAGGCCAAACCTGGCCCCTGATGACCATTCATCCAGCCCATGACGCCCTCGCCGATCCTGGAAGTGGAATTAAAACGTGTTCCGCGCATGCGCGGCATGCCTTTTATTTCCACTTCCAAGTGGGAGGAACCACGTGACCGGCCCGATCAGCAGTCTAGGAGGCGTGGTCAGGCCCGCGACTCGAAAACCTTGAGAAAGCCTGTTTTAAACCCTCTGCAGGGCTAAAGATGTCTTAGAAATGCTTCAAGATTGTCACTGGATGTTTATACCAAATATCTCTTTTCTTTCACATCTCTTCTATCAACCCATTGTCAGGCTGCTTCTGCACATATTAAAATCTCAACAAAAAAAGAGACCAGGTTCAATCAGACCAAAGATTTGTTTTCTAGCATCCTGTTCTCACAGTAACTAATTAGGTGCCTCTCGAAAGCCATAAGCAGAACAGCATCTTCTCATTTGCCCTTCCCGGCAACTCAAATATAGAAACATAGTGCTTCTCAACCTTGACACAACATAAGAACATCAGAACAGCATTGCTGGAACAGGCCACAGCCCATCCAGTCCAGCATTCTGTCTCACACAGTGGCTCACCATTTGCTTCAGGGTATTCCCAAGCAGAAATCTTCATCTTTTTAGGATTCCCTGGAAATGGAATTGAGAGATATCCTGCCTATCTCTCCAACCCGGAGGTTGTCCTTAAGTATCCATAATTATAGCCATTGATACCCTTCTCCTCCATGGACTTGTCTAATCCTTTCTTAAAGCTGTCAAGACTGACAGCTGTCACCACTTCTTCTGGCAGGGAGTTTCACACAGTGATCCTCTGTGTGAAAAATTACTTTCTCTTGTTTGAGAACTAGTACCCAAAGGTTTCATGGAGTGACCCCTAGTTCTAGTGTTGTGCGATAGGGAAAACAGTTTTTCCTTATCTACTTTGTCCACACCGTGCATGATTTTATAAACTTCAATCAGGTCAACTCTTAGACGCCGTCGTTCAAGAATGAAGAAGCCCAACCGTTGCAGCCTCAGATGGTAAGGAAGGTGTTCCAGTCCCCTAATCATTCTATGTATTATGGTTCAAAATACTGTGACTGTACCACAATGGACATGAATCTTCTAGAACAGGCGTGTCCAACCTTGGTGCCGACTTAGGCTTCTGGTAATTGAAGTTCAAGAACTGGAGCACTGAGGTTGGACACCCCTCAAAAATCGAAGGTTTTCTGCATGCCTCTCAAGCGCAAATGTTAAAGTAGAACAGGCTAGTCCCATGATGGCAAACCTTGGCACTCCAGATGTTCTTGGACTTCAATTCGCAGAAGCCCAAGCACCCTGTGAATCCACATGGATGGGTTTACTGCGATTCATCTGGCCCGTGCTGCCCTTGTCGCTCCCAGAAGCAGAAGTAAAACGCACCCATATGGGCACGTTTTACTTCCGCTTCCGGGAGTGACAAGAGCAGTGCGGGCCGGATGAATCACAGTAAACCCATTCTTGTGGTTTCACAGGGTGCTTGGGCTTCTGGGAATTGAAGTCTAAGAACATCTGGCGTTCCAAGGTTCGCCATCACGGGGCTAGGCTAAATCTATGGAAAGTAAACACATCTTGCCAGATGAATGAATGTTGAAGAGTGTTTCCCACCAAGCCAAGATTCTGGTTAGATCATTTGGATGTCGGTTAATAGACTTTGAAGTGAAATAGAAAAATCAAAGAACAATCAAGTAAAAATGAGGCTAGCTGGATACAAAACTAATTCAAAGCAACATTTATGTGCATTCAATTTATGCCCCATCACACGTACAAAGATCTTGTAAATGGCCAAAACAACTCTATTGAAGTAGTCAAATTCTGGTAAAGTATAGTCTAATTATCCTAACATTTTAATTTGTTTTGAATTTTACCTATACTCATATACATCCATAATTTTAAATTGTGAATGCTCCATTTCCCACATATTTATTTAATTTCCTTTTTAGGCCAAACATCACTACTTCTTGCTGCAACAAATTCCAGAGTTAACTGTTGTTGTTTAGTCGCACAGTCGATTCCAACCCTTGGCAACCCCATGGACCATCGCCCGCCAGGTACCTCTGTCCTCCACCATCCTCCTCAACCACCCAGCTGTGCCCATTGTGTCTACAATACCATTTAGCCATCTCATTTTTGGCCACCCCCTTCTTCTTTTGCCCTCCACCTTTCCCAGCATCAAGGCTTTCTCAAGTGAATCCTCTCTTCTCATTTGATGTACAAAATACTTTAGCTTCATCTTTTCTATTTGACCTTCTAAGGAGCAGTCGGAGTTGATTTCTTCTACGATTGACCTATTTGTTCTCCTCACTGTCCAGGGGACTCTCAAAACTCTCCTCCAGCGCTATATCTCAAAGGCATCGATTCTTCTGTGCTCAGCTTTCCTTATGGCCCAGCTCTCACAACCATACATTACCACCAGGAATACAGTATGCAAAAGTATGTACTTTTACCTGTCCAGAATTTCTTACATCCAGCTTGAGTGGGCTCCAGTGTTTTGAAAAAGGAAGAAAAACCTCTCAATACCCACTTACTCTACACCAGTGGTTCCCAACCTTTTTTGGCCATGCCATACCTAAGCATCTTTAAAATCCTGATGCCCCCTCCCCGCTGTGACATATAATTCTTATTCAAAAAGTGAACTCCTGTTCACACGGAGGAAACCTAAAAGGCCATTAACTATTAATAACTCATTCTCAAATTGCCCCCCTGTGGGGCATGTGCCCCACATTGGGAACCATGGCTCTACACCATGCTTAATTTTAGACAAATCTTTCATGTCTTTCCTTGCTTACCTTTTTTCTAAGGAAAAGGTGCCACATGTTGTAAAGTTTCCTCCAGGTCCCTGTTTTTTTTATTGCCATTTTCAGCAACATCTTTACAACACCCAATTTTCACAGGCAGCATACACATTATATTTCACCTGCGGTTACACATTTTGTTATATAGCCAACATAATAAAGTCAGTATCCAATCTTTATTTATTTTGTTATTCTAAAAATGTATTCAATCTTTTCTTCAAACAAAGCTTCTCCTCAAGAACCCATTCACAAGACTGCACACAGCTTGGTCTCCAGTGTATAGTTGGTGGAAGGCCTTCGGCCTAGACCTGTTGCCATAGCTGGAGGGAGTTTGGGTTGACTTAAACCAGCGGTTGCCACACCCCACCGGTGGACTTCAATTCCCAGAAGCCTAAGTCAGTATATTGGCTGATCAGTGCTTTAGGGAATTGACTTAGGCTTCGGGGAATTGAAGTCCAAAAAACCAAAGGTTGGGAAACATGACCTGAACAGAGGCTTGGAAACAGCATCTCTATTTAGGTCAAAACAAGAGAGAAATATGCTAAAATATGCTGTGGTGGTGCTGGGGGAACTCTTCAGGGTATAGGATTACAGCTTATTATGAATGTATATTTTAATGCATTGGAAGCTCCTCAGTCTTTCAATCTCTAATTTGGTTTTTTTTTTATAATTTCAATCAAGGTGACAAAAGTGGGAAAGAGCATGGAGGAAAGTGTTCCTCAGCACAAGAACTGGCTGTCCCCCACAATGTAGTAGCAACTCGAATGCCACGTGGACAAATAACAAAGAATCTTGTGGCATCTAAAAGGCTAACAAGTCTTATTTGGCATAAAGCTTTCGCGGACTCTTATGCCCCCAACCTTTATTGGTTACAGACCAGGAAGGCGATCTTCTGCACACTTCTACATGGACAAACAAAACTTGGTTCACCTACTACAGCTGTCCACCTTGGTTGCCTCCTCAACCACCTGTCCTCTTCCCCTCTTAGCAGCCCCCTGAAGCTGGGTTTCTAACAGGACCGGTGCAGCAATACCAGTGGCCAAACAAGGTGACACAGATCCTCTGGTGTCAAGTTCCAAAACAGCATCTTCTTCCATTCTGTCCCTCTCATTGTGTCCGCTGCCTTTGTCACAACAACGCCCTAAAATGGCATCCAATTCCTCAAAGTATTGCCACATTTGACGGCCACGACCATACCGCCTGTTCTGGTCTTTAGCATCCCGGTAGCTACGGCGGAGGTCTTTGGCACGCTGACGGCACTGCTCCCAGTCACGGTCATAGCCCAGGGCAGCCATTTGCAGCGCAATCTGCTTGTAGACCTCCTCGTTGCGGTATTGTTGGCGCAGCTGGTCTTGGATGCTGTCGTGTCCCCAAATACTGAGGAAATCCCGGGTCTCCCGCTCCCCCCATTTGGCAGCTCGCTGAAGAGGAATTTGGCTACCAGCATGCTCTATGTGGCCACTGTTGGCCACAGTCTGATTAAGCTGTAACGCTGATGTGTCATGTGAACTTGATGTTTCGGCTGGGCTCGTTTTACAAGTCTGGGATGAATCATTTTGCCCGAGAGAGTTTTGGGCACAGATCCCCTGAGAACTACTATCTAAACTCACTTCTTCCTCAACATGGCCGCTGCTGATTTCATACCACCTCCTCAATATCCCGTCCAGCTCTTCGAAATACTGCCACATCTGCCTCCCCCGCCTGGAGCACAGGTTGCGGTCCTTCACCTCTCGGTAGCCCCGCCGAAGATCTTTGGCCCTCTGGCGGCACTGCTCCCAATCCCGCTCATACCCCAAGATACTCATCTCTGCTGCTATTTTCTTATAAACCTCCTCGTTCCGGTGATGGTGATGTAGCAAGCTCTGGATGTGGTCCTGACCCCAAATGCTCAAAAAATCCCGTGTCTCTTTCTCGCCCCATTTCTCAGCTCTTTGGCAGGGTGCTGGGAGGTCTTCCGCCTCCTCGCTAGAACCTGACATCATATCCACCTGATCAGAGTCCCCTATGGGGCTTGGGTTGTGCACAGACAGCTCCTCATCCATAAAATCATCCTTCCAGTTCTTGATGACGATGGTGTTGCCCTGGGCTTCGGTGCCCTGCCCCAGAATGGCCTCCAGTTCTTCGAAGTACTGCCAAACTTTACGGCCCCGAGCAGAACGTCGCTTGCGGTCCTTAATTTCCTTGTAGCCGCGCCGAAGATCTTTGGCACGCTGACGACACTGCTCCCAATCCCTGCTGTAGCCCATAGCTGCCATCTCCACTGACACTTCCTTATAGATGCCTTCGTTCCAGTGCTGCTGATGGAGCAGTCGCTGGACACGCTTCTGCCCCCAAATCCTAAGAAAATCCCGGGTTTCCTTCTCCCCCCAGTTGGCCGCCCTCTGGAAGATGGCCTGGCTGCTCTCCTGCCTTTCTTTGAGCTCTGCAGCCCAAATGCCATTCTCTTCCAAATCGCCAAGCTCAGCTGAACTCCGAGAGTCCGCCTCTGTGGACCCTCCGAGGCTGATGTCCCCACTCAAGTCGCCGGCACCATTCTCTCTCTCATACCTACGGTCCAGTTCAAACAATGGGTTGAGAATGGCATTCAGATCCTCAAAATACTGCCACATATGTCGACCACGCTCAGTGTGCCAGTTCTGGTCTCTTACTTCTTTGTAGCCATGGCAAAGCTCTTTAGCATGCTGGCGGCACTGCTCCCAGTCACGGTCATAGCCACGGGCTGCCATCTGCACAGCAATCTTCTTATAGACCTCCTCGTCCTGATATGCGTGCTGCAGCATCCTCTGGATGTGGTCATGGCCCCAGATGCTCAAGAAAGCGCGCGTCTCTTTCTCACCCCAGTTGACACCATGCTGCTTCTCAGATGACGTGATCCTCCGAGTCTTGACCCCTGATAGGGACAAGCAAAGCAAAACACAGATTTCAGTTTCTAGCAGGCCAGTCTTATTCTTCTTCTTCCGTGTCTAGGTCGGATGTGAAACTGCCAAAATGAAGCCACCATTTGGCAAATTTTGGCGAATTCATTCCATAGTTCCTTTCACCTGACCTAGTGTGAGAAAGATTAGCTGGCACAAGGTGGCCATTGCCCGAAGTACGCCTGATTGTGGTATTTTTGCACCACAATCTTTGAGGAGGCTCTTTCTGTGTACCCCAGCAGGCCAGTATGAGCAAGAAAAAAACAAACTGGATGCTGTGGGACTGGAAACTCAATGGGATGTGACACTGATATAAAGACCCCTTGATCCCTTATGTATTGAGTACCATATTTGCCGGTGTATAAGACGCACTTTTCCCCTTAAAATACACCAGGAAAATGGAGTGTATCTTATACACCAGCAAATACGGTATATGAAGTACTCAAGGGGTCTTTATATCAGTGTCACTGATATAAGCCCAGGTATGAGCGCACAAACAGAGTGTGTCCTATGTACTCCAATGTGTCCTATACGTGGCAAATAGGTATCTTGGAAATCTGAACAGGGTCACTACACAAGTCAGGATCAACATAACCCATACAGCCATATTAGTCTGTAGCTGCAAAAAAAAGTTCTTGAGTCACCTTAAATATTAACAAGATGTATTAAACATAAGCTTTAATTGGTTATGATTTAATTTGATTAAATGCCTTCAAATTAATTCTGATTTATAGTGATCCGTTCCAAGGTCTCCAACATACACTGGGAAGTGTTTTACTATTTCCTTCTTTAGGATGGAAGCTGCTTTAGAATTGTGTAGTTTGCCTTGCATCCTCTCTTGGGAAGCACAATGATGAACTTGGCTTCAGAGCTAAAGGCTCTGTCTCACTCTAGCCAACTTTATAAGCCATAGCTCATAGCTAATCTGTGGCACTAAACAAAGTGGGCTACAATCCAGAAAAGCTTTTGCCCTTGTAGTGCAATGCTCACATTGTAAATTCAATCCAAATGGGCTCAAGATTGACTCAGCCTTCCATCCTACTGAGGTTGGTAAAATGAGTACCCAGCATGTTGGGGGCAAAAATGCTAATTACATTGTCAACTGCCCAGAGAGTGCTCCAAGAGTTATGGGCTGGTATCTAAGTGTAATTGTTATTGCTATTATGCCAAATACATCTCATTAGTTTTTACGGTATCACAAACTTTTGTTGTCTTTATCTCACCTGAAATGGATAAATAAGCACAAGGCCTTAATTCTTCTGGAACACCTTTTGAAAGTCCTGTCTTCCCCTGCCTGTTTCTATGCTAGTTTGTTCGACTACATCGCCCATTATCCCTAGCCATCTTGGCAGAAGTGAAGGGAATCATAACCCAACACATCTACAGGTGGTCAGTCTAGAAAAGACAGCTAGTAAAAAGCTAAAATAACAGCAAAATTCAATAGAAAACGGAAGTGATAAGAATCCCACCATCTTACTCATTTCATGTAGGGACTGTGGTTCCTTTCCAGACATTCTGGTTAACTTGTACACAGTCTGTCTTTCTTCTTGTTGGGCATCCCTGTTAGCACAGAAATGAGAAGAGAGAGATTCCCTCAAAGTGTCTGCGTCCATCATCTCTGAGGTAACTTCTTCAGTCTTCACACACACGGCTACCTGTGGGAGAAAGAGAGGGAAACCAATTGTGTCACATTCTTCAGAGAAGACACACTTCATTAAATCCTTTATACCATGGGTTCCCAACCTAAGGACCATGGGCTGGATCTGGCTCATGGCACCATTTCATGTGGCCACCCCACCCCTCCAAGGGCATTTGAGAAACAAAATGGCTACCCCTTTGAAGCTGCTGGGACAAAATGGCCACCCCCATCGTGCAGGCAAGGCAAAATGGCTATCTGGCCTTCGAAGCTGACTGAGAGAGTGTGACCCAGCCTCCGGCTTGAAAGGGTTGGAAACCCCTGCTTTACACAGAAAGAAGTCAACCTCATTAGAAGCCAAACTTATGACTTGTGCTTCTGTTGTGCTCAGCTCTTTTAGGGACAGCATCACAAAACTTACAGCCCTCCCTTTTCCAACTCAAGCAGACTCAACTATAGATGGAGCCTGTCTCTCACCTGGTCTTCCCAAGTCTTGGCCTTGAGCCTCAAGCCCTCTTGAAACTCTTCTGCCAGGACCACTGCCTGGGCACAGGTTTTGGGTTGACGCTCCAACACCCATCTCTGCATTTCCTCTGGCAAAACCACCAAGAACTGTTCCAAAACCAGAAGCTCGAGGATCTGCTCCTTGGTGTGGCTCTCCGGCTTCAGCCAACAACGACCAAGTTCCCACAGAAGGCTGCAGGCCTCGCGGGGCCCGCTGGCTTCCTGGCAAGCAAACTGCCGGAAGCGTTGGCGCCAGGTCTCTGAGCTAACAGTGTCCTCTCGCAAAATGGCGGCCTTCACCTTAACATAGTCCTCCGCATCCATGGGATCCAGGCTGTTATAAGTCTGTCGGGCATCTCCAGTAAGCAGTGGCACAAGCCGGTTCACCCACTCTGCTTCTGGCCACCCGCAGATTGAGGCCACTTGCTCAAACGTGGACAGGTAGACCTCAGTATCAGTCCCAGGCAATAACTGAGGAAGCTGAGTGCTCTTCAGAATATAGTCATGCCCATCTTCTGCAAACGCCGCTGAGGTCTTTAATTCTTCTAGCCACTGGGCTGTCCAGTGAGGGGACAGACCTTCAGTACGGGCACACGATGGAGACATCAATAGTGTATGTATCTGTTTGTCACCATCTTGGTCCTTTCTGAAGTCAGAAATTGGAATCTCTTCTGCTTCCACTTTCACTTGGGGCAACTTGGCCTGGTGGAACAGAGTGGAGGCATGGAAGCCCAAGTGGCAATGGCTTTCCAGCTCAGTAGCCATCACAAGGCCTCGGCTTCTCCGTCCGTTCTTCCTGGAAGCTGCTGACTTTCCACAAAAAGGGCAGTCTGCAACTAAAACACCAAAATGTTTAAACTGTAAGAAGCAAAGGAAAGGCCCTGAGCAGGTTCATGATTAGAGTGCCGTAATGAGACGTGAGAGATCAATTATTGCTTCCCATTTCAGAGAGTAAACAAAACAAAAAGCCAAAAATATTGTGGCACCTTAAATACTAACTTATGTCTGACCAGGCTACCCTGCAATGGTAATAGAGAAGATCATACTGCCAGCAACTCAACGCCAAGTGTCAGACGGTGGTTAACTAACCTGACAATCCTGAAGACTAATGGTCTTGAGTGGCAAAGTCCATAGAGAAAGGTGATGGTCCCCAAGTGGATTAAATTCCACTTGAATCCATCTTGATGAGAGGGCGGCCACTTCATCAATACTGTACTGGCCTGGGGCCAGATCAGTGGTATGGGGGTCATGCTGCGATGTGGAAGGCAGATGAAAGGCCACTGCATTACATTCTAAGGACAGTCTTCATGGCTGATCTCCATGAGGATCGCCAATATTTTGATTTGGATATGGCAGAATAATAATAATAATAATAATAATAATAATAATAATAATAATAATAATAATAATAATAATAATAATAATAATAATAATAATAATAATAATAATAATAATAATAATAATAATAATAATAATAAATAGCTGTATTTTAGCCTTTGTTGATCATATCTACTTCGTCAGTTCCAAAGTTTCCGATTATGACACCATGAAATTCACTGGGTGACTTTGGGCAAGTCACTATCTCTCAGCTTGACCCACCTCAGTAGATTGTTTTGACCACAAAATGGAGAGAAGGAATGCCTTGTAAACCACTTTGAGCTCACTGGACAAAAAGGTGGGTTATAAATAAATGCAAGTGTCTGTGTTCTCATCCAAGGGGGAAAAAACATTGGCAAGGAAAGAGAAAAAGAGAAATATCTGCCTGCCAATATTTCTATATATTGGCCATCCCAAACTTCTTTCTCTTTACAGCCACCAGTTTCATGACAACACTGATGTCACTGTCTTATCACACTTTGTCCCCAAAGCAACACAATCTTGTGAAAGCAGGGGAGGCAGTATTCAAATTGCATTGGCTTTTCCTGTACAGAAGTCTGATCCATGGATTTCAACACAACTTGTTACCAAGGAACCAATGCGCCGAAACTTGGTGACTTTCTAAATCTAAAAACACACCTGTCGTTTTTTTGATTGAGTGGGAACAAAGCGGAAGAGAACAACATTCATCCTTCAAAAAGTAGCCCTTCGAACAAACCAAGAAAGGTTATTCTAAGTCCATCTGACTTGAGAGCAAGCCGTTCCCTCGGAATTGATGGGATGTACTTTTATAATAATAATAATAATAATAATAATAATAATAATAATAATAATAATAATAATAATAATAATAATAATAATAATAATAATAATAATAATAATAATAATAGTTATTATTATTATTATTATTATTATTATTATTATTATTATTATTATTATTATTATTATTATTATTATTATTATTATTATTATTATTATTATTATTATTATTATTATTTCACGGGTTGAAAGGATTTTTGCTTGAGAAACTCCTCTCACGGGATGCCCAAATGAGGCTCCTTTTATGTCCCCAAGATCTTTTTTCCTACCAAAGTGGTCCCTATTTTTCTACTTGCAATTTCTTGCTTTCGAACTGCTAGGCTGGCTGGGACAGAGACAGGCACTCAAATCATCATGCAGTACCCAGGTCTGGAACTGCCAAGATGCCAGCCTTCCAACTAACAAGGTGAGCTTCTTAACCACTGAGCCACCGCAACCCTATACGCATCAATGAGAAGTACTTTTAAGGTGGTCTCACACTTTATATCTGATGAAGTGCACTTGATCCACGAAAGCTCACATTTAAATACAGGAGTTAGTTGTTAAGGTGTTACTTTTTTGTCTTGTTTACTCTCTGAAATGCTTGCACAGACTAATACAACTACCACTTTAAAAAAAAAATCAACTTTTGAATAAGCATCCCCAGGAGGGTCATCGTATGAAGTTGTAAAATAAATGAATAAATAAATAAATAGCAAAGCCATCCCACCGAGTAGCACAGTAAGTTTGTAATTCTATTATTTGAACCGAAGTCTTGGATAGGAATGGGGAAGCCATCTCAACACCACCTATCTAAAGGCAACTGATGGAAGAAACCATTGCCCTAGTCCCTCCCCACCACCACCTGCATGTTTAATTGATAATGAATTATAATGTCTAATAATAAACCTACAGGCCTACCCAACCCCAGGCTCTGTGTATCCAAGAGTGGCAATCCCACCCCTAAACCTGGCCTGCCTTCTTTTCCCACGATCCAGCTCCATAGAAACTCTTTATGCACAAATCCTGCCATTCCGGATTAACCACAACTCCTGCCGCCTTGCCCCGGACCAATAATACTAATAAATACTAATAATAATAATACTAATAATAATAGGACACCTTTTTCTGCTCAGGTGCCTGAACGGAGCTCCTTGCGTTGCCGCCTCCCTGATGTCTTTGCAACCGTGTAAGCGGGGCCAACCAACACCCCGAGCTCTCCAAACCCGCTCACCTTCCTCCTCCGCGCCCTGCCGGTCTCGAACTGGCAGCCACTCCCGCCCCGCCGGACCTTCCCGGGATCAGCGCAGCCCTGAGCAAAGAACACGCTCCCTCCCGGCGAGAGGAGGGTTAATCCCCTTCCTCCGGATCCTCGGAGGCGAGTGGTCGGGTGGGCTGTCACTCAGCCCTGGGAGGCGGGGACAAGGGCCGGGCCAACCCGCCCCTGCCATGCCACTCTCTGGGGCTGGGTTGGGTTGGCGGCGCTGCCTGACAAATGGTGGCATTTGGTCTGGTGGTTGGAGGTTTTCTTCACGGCCCGTCGCGTCTGCCTTTGTTTCCTTACGGATACCGATGTTTCACTTGTTTTTTATTTGGAAATTACCCAGATTAGTTGAATTTTTTTGGAATACCGTAAAGGTTTCCCTTGCTCGAAAGCCAGTCGTATCCGACTCTAGGGTGCAGTGCTCATCTCTGTTTCAAAGCTGAAGAGCCAGCGCTGTCTGCTTCTGCAGCCGTTTTCCGTGGTCATGTGGCAGGCATGACTAGACACTGGAGTGCACAGAACGCTGTTATCTTCCCACCAAAGCGGTCCCTATTTATCTACTTGCAACTTCTTGCTTTCGAACTGCTAGGTTGGCAGGAGCTGGGACAAAGACAGGAGCTCATTCCGTCCTGCAGTACTCAGGAATCGAACTGCTGACCTTCCGCCTCCCAGTCAGCGTCTTAGCCACTTGAGCCACTGCAGTCCCTTACAGTACTGTACTGTATGTAGTTGATTAATCACTTTATGCATCTGTATTTGGTTATATAAATCATGCCTTGACGCCTTACTCCTATGTCTGATGAAGTGGACTTGATCCACGAAAGCTCACATTAAAAATATAGCAGTTAGTCTTTAAAGTGCCGCAATGTTTTTGTTGTTGTTTTCTGATATACCAGATAGTGAGATCCATAAAGGATCAAAACATCCAAAATATTTGCAAACAACATGCCCTTTTCATTTTATTTCATTTTATTTATATAACCCTAACACAAAAATTTGAATTACAGAGATAGTGAATGTTTTCAAAGAGCACGCCCTTTTCATTTCATTTTTATTTTATTTATATATCTCCCACCTAGCAGAAACTGCTACCCTGCCTGGTTTACAAACAAAAAATGAATTAACAATCACAAAATGACATAGTCCTAAAATATAACATTAAAACACAGACCACGTCAATTTATTATTGTTTGCTCCATTCCAAAACCTATTTATACTGTTCTGTTAATTCTGAAAAACCCTTTCCTTTCCATTTTTGTTTTTGCAATCATTAGTCCTGCTGCATTTGATGAATGCAAAATTTTTAGTCTTGCATTGTCCATCACTAATCTTCTCGCATATAAATAAAAGTGCTGTTTTTGTACATGCTTCTATTTTCAACTTTAATATTTCATTCACTTCCTTAGCAATCTACTTCCAAAATTAAGGCATTGCTTTCATAAGTGTGCATTTGTTTTGGTAGGGTTTTTTAATTTTTAATTTTAGATATACTGTAATATAAAACTACAAAACAAAATAAACATACAAATCATGAAAATAACAACAATAAAAACAACAAAAACTAAAGAAATATATATATATACTAGCAAGGGTTGCCCGGCGTTGCCGGGCTTTTTTGGGGGTTTTGTTTGTAAAAAAATATGAGAAATGGTGTTGGATGATTTTTGTTGTATGTGTGTTTAAATGAGTTAAACACACATTTAAACAGTTTAAACTGTTTAATGAACTGTATTGAATATATTGTAATGTATTGTGATATATTGTATTTTTTGTGGGATTGTTATGCTGTATTACTGTGTTGTATTCCTATCTTGTAAACCGCACTGAGTCGGTCCTTGGGCTGAGAATTGCGGTATATAAATTTAAAAAATAAATAAATAAATAAATAAATAAATAAATAAATGAGTTATGTTATTTTTTTAAAATATTTTTTTATACATTGGTAGTTTTTTAAACTGTTTTAAATAAATTTGGATTTTTAAAAGTTGAAAGGTTGATATATATGTTTTCCCAATAATTGCATTTTTAAATATATATTTTTTTTGGTGATAGGTGTACTTTGGATAAGATTTTTTTAAAAATGTGTAAGTGTAATTCGAATTCATTGAGTGTCATTTTTCCTGTGGCCACTTGGTGGTGCTGTTGCGTAATGTTTGTCCTCTCCTGTGTTTTCTTCCTGTTCGTTTGCCATTTCAATTTTGTTTCTCGTTGAGGCTTGACCTTTCTTGGTAAGTTTTGATTTCCGATATGTAATGGGTGGTTTTGGTGTGATTTGTGGGGGGTGGGGGGTTGTGTTTTTCCTTGTTTTTGTTTGTGTGTTTGTTGGGGATTTTCTGTGTAAATTTTATGTGTTTGGTGTGGTTATTTCTGTGGGCCGGCCTCGGTGGCTGGGTGGCCCATTGAAATAGCATGTGTTGGGGTTTTTTTCGCAAGGCAGACTCGTTGGAATATGTACGCTGCCGGCCCGTGTTGGGGAGGGGGGCCTGGTCATTGGGGGTTAGGAAGGGTGGGTTAGGTGGTGGGGAGGGGGGCATGGTTGTTGGGGGTTAGGAAGGGTGGGCTAGGTGGTAGGGAGGGGGGCTGTATTGCTTTATGGTGCTTTGTTTGTGTGGAGTTGTGAAAGTAGATCGGGGTTTCCCCTTTAATATCAGTGGGTGGGGGCTTCGACCCCCCTCTCCGCTGGCTTTTCTAGGGTTGGGAGGTTTGTGGGGAGAAAGGGGAATGTTTCCCAAACTCTTCTGGACTCTGGACACCAGGGAGAGGTGATCGATTCCCACCCCCCTCCTTAAAACAACTCCGTTTTTAAAGAGTAGAAAAGACGGAGTTTTTTTAAGGAGGGGGGTGGGAATCGATCCCCTCTCCCTGGTGTCCAGAGTCCAGAAGGGTTTGGGAAACATTCCCCTTTTCTCCCCACAAACCTCCCAACCCTAGAAAAGCCAGCGGAGAGGAGGGTCGAAGCCCCCACCCACTGATATTAAAGGGGAAACTCCAGGCGCCGTGGGTGTGGGAAAGAAAGCCGGCTGGTGTGTGTTTGGCTGTGACGCGGTGAGTTGTTTTTCTTTTTAATTTTTCGGGCGCCGTTTTCCTCAGCGTTCTGCGTGCTCATGGCGCGCAGGACGCTGGGGATTGTAGTAATGGGTTGGTGCTTTCTGTGTGTGCTGCGTTTTTTTTTAAAATGATTTTGTTTTGATTGGCTGCGGCGCGATTCCGAACGCTGCCCCGTGCGAGAGCCTCTTAGCCTGATTGGCTCTGGCGCGGCGCAGCGCAAGGAATGTTGGGAAGTGAAGTTCTTTCCCTTTCTTGCCGTTTGTGGGGCTGAGGCCCCCGTGCCGGATTTTTAAATCCTTCGTTGACCTGCGTAGGGAATTTGGCCGTGCACACGAAGGGTGGGTGTGGGTCAGTAGGGCGATGCATAGCAGCCTATAGCCAGTTCCAACGGTGAATGCTTGGTTTTATAGGTTAGGATTGTGCACCCACTATCCACGGGACTGTATATACCAGGGGATCTCAATCTATGGCCTGCGGGCTAGACATGGCCCGTGCCACCATTTTATGTGGCCTGTGCCGCCACCGGAAGCGGAGGCAGGCGTGTTTACGATGGCCATAAATGCACCTGCGGCTGTTGTAATTGTGTTTATGACAGCCATGAGATGGGCGTGTTTTACAGCAGCATTTATGGCGGGGAAAACAACCAGTCCCACCCACTCAGCTGTCTGAGGGGGCGTGGTCCGGCCCACAGCTTAAAAAAGTTGAGAACCCCGGTATATCCCTTCACCCCTTACACACTTGGCATGCATACATGTGCTGATTTGGATCATTTGTGGGTAGGAGAGGGAAATGAACTCTACACATGCCCAGAGGCCTCCTGGGACATGGAATGGTGACTATTTCTTTTTCTTTTGTGTCTAGGTCAAACTTTAAAATTCCCAAATGAATCTCCCTTCTTGGTTTTGTCGTTGGCCAAATTTAAATCCTCATTGGTACAATGTTGACCATGAAGAAATTCCAATAATGATTTCATTAACAGTAGTACCTTGCTTAGAGCATAATGCGTTCCACGGCATTGCTCTTTAAGCGAGTTTACTCTTTAAGCGAAACACCATTGTAAGTGACCAATTGTGACTTCTGGCGGGGTGGTGGTGGATTGCGAACCCTGATTTAGTTGTTAAGCGAGTTTTCGGTTTGTTTTAGTTGTTAAGCGAGGCAACCATTCAGAGAAAATTCAGCTCTTTAAGCGAGTTAGTCTCTAAGCGAGGCGCTCTTTATGCGAGGTTTTACTGCACCTAGTGGTTAAGACACTGAGCTTGACAACTGGAAAGTCGGCAGGTCAGCAGTTTGAGACCTGAGTTCTGTGTGACGGAATGAGCGCCTATCATCTATCCCAGCTCCTGGCAACCTAGCAGTTTGAAAGCAAGAAATTGCAAGTAGATAGACAGGTACCGCTTTGGCAGGAAAGGTAACAGTGTTCCATGTGCTTCAGTTTTTAGTCATGCCTGCCATGTGACTGCAGAAATGCTGGCTCTGGCTGTAAACAGAGAATGAGCACCAAACCCTAGAGTTGGATACGACTGGCTTTCGAGCAAGGGGGACTTTTACCTTCTATATTTATATTTAACGTTCGCTTCCTTAACAACTACTGTATCACCCAAAATTTCGGCCTTGCTTTCAGTAGTGTGCATTTGGATGACTTGGGGATAGGAGAGGGGAAGGTACTCTATGTATGCCCAACTCAATGGATCATTATTCTGATTTTTTTGCTCCTTCTCCCAGGTGGAAGGCTGTCTTTCTGGAAGCTGCAGCAGGTGGAGCTCGCTGCTCGCCATCCATCCTTAAGAACATAAGAACATAAGAACAGCCTTGCTGGAACAGGCCACAGCCCATCCAGTCCAGCATTCTGTCTCACACAGTGGCTCACCATTTCCTTCAGGGTATTATTCCCAAGCAGATGCCTTCACCTGCTTAGGATTCCCTGGAAATGATATTGAGAGATATCCTGCCTATCTCTCCAACCCGGAGGTTGTCCTTAAGTATCCATAATTATAGCCATTGATACCCTTGTCCTCCATGAACTTGTCTAATCTTTTCTTAAAGCTGTCAAGACTGACAGCTGTCACCACTTCTTCTGGCAGGGAGTTCCATAGACCAGTAATCCTCTGGGTGAAAAAGTACTTTCTCTTATTTGTTTGAGAACTAGTACCCAAAAGTTTCATGGAGTGTCCCCTAGTTCTAGTGTTATGCGATAGGGAAAACAGTTTTTCCTTATCTACTTTGTCCACACCGTGCATGATTTTATAAACTTCAATCAGGTCACCTCTTAGACGTCGTTGTTCAAGAGTGAAGAGGCCCAACCGTTGCAGCCTCAGATGGTAAGGAAGGTGTTCCAGTCCCCTAATCATTCTGGTTGCCCTCCTCTGCACTTTTTCCAGCTCCATAATATCCTTCTGGAGGTATGGCGACCAGAACTGTACACAGTATTCCAGATGGGGCCTCACCATAGATTTATAAAGAGGCAAAATGACACTTGCTGACTTATTTTCTATACCCTTCCTAATGATCCCTAGCATTGAGTTTGCTTTTTTCACTGCTGAGGCACACTGGGTTGACACCTTCATCGAGCTGTCCACCAGGACACCAAGGTCCCTTTCCTGGTTTGTCGCAGAGAGTTCAGACCCCATCAGTTTATAAATGTAATTGGGGTTCTTTGCCCCAACATGCATCACTCTGCACTTACTAATGTTGAAACTCATTTGCCACTGTTTTGCCCACTCCCCCAGTGTCGAGAGATCCCTCTGGAGCTCCTCACAATCTCTCACAGTTTTCACTACCCTGTATAATTTAGTGTCGTCAGCAAATTTGGCTACCTTGCTTTTTACTCCTACCTCTAGATCATTTATGAAGAGGTTGAAAAGCAGGGGTCCCAGTACTGAACCTTGGGGGACCCCACTCTTTACTTCCCTCCACTTGGAGAAGTGTCCATTTAGTGCTACCCTCTGTTTCCTGTCCCTTAGCCAGTTGCTGATCCAGGACAAGACCTGTCCCTTTATTCCATGACTGGTAAGTTTATTCAAGAGCCTTTGGTGTGGGACCTTGTCAAAAGCCTTGTCAAAATCCTTGTCCTTGCTCAGCCCGGAATCCACAAGCGAGGGATCGCCTCTTTGCAGGCAACCACCTAGGGTGGGCAAAGATCAAAGGCAACTGGAAGGGGCAGGTAGGCTGCTGGCCAGATAGGATGATGCTTATTTGTGGCCCCTTTGTCGATGGGATGGGGGGGAACACAGGGGATTGGAGTCTAGAACCAGCTGAGGATGGGATTTTTGTAATTAGAATTTGGGGGGGGGCGGACTTCAAAGCAATAAGGGTTTCGAGTACTCAGCCTGTAATGACCATGTAATCTATACGCATCGTGGTATATGCATGATGATGACCCAGCACCACCTCGCCATCCTGTTCTGCAATTATTTCATGGTACTGTATGTCATTTGGGTGCACTCGTTTATGTGTCTTGGAGACGTGGGAATTTTGGTTAGGGGCAGGGATGGAGGCAGGAATCCGGTTTTTCAAACTTGCAAGTATCCCTTTATACATGATAAGAGGAACTGTTTTCATCTTTGATGTTCTTGAAAAATTTTTTGAGGGAGGTCAAGAGGTGCGTATTGCAGGCTTTCCCATTCTTGTGTACCTTTTTTGTGTCTAGGTCAGACTTTAGAGACTGACAAAATGAAGCTACCTTCACCTTCTTGGCTTTGTCGTTGGCCAAACTTAAGTCCACATGGGTATATGTTTCCAGTAGTAACCCACAGAACAGCTGGATTCTGTATCTCTCCACATTCACACAGCATGTTGTTGTCTGCCAGCAGCCCTCACTTGAGCATGTTAGTCTTACATTTAGGGATTCCAACCCTCAGCTTATTCAGGGTCTTCCAAGTAATAATAATTTCTTGTCAGAAATTATTCTGGGTTGAAAGGATTTTTGCTAGAGAAACTGCTCAAGGGACGCCTAAATGAGGCTCCTTTCATGTCCCCAAAAGCTGGGACAGACGGTGCTCAATCCATCATACACCACCCAGGTCTCGAACTGCCGACTTGCTGGTCTTCCAGCTAACAAGGTGAGTGTCTTAACCACTGAGCCACTACAGCCCCATAGTGTCCTCCAAGTGATGTAGGGGAGGTCGAGTTCCTCAGCCACATCCCCCTTTAATGTTATTACTTGTCCAGTGAGCACCTTCCTCCATCTTCTAACTTGATTTTGCTCTTGCGTACCCTCAAGAATGTTTGTTCTTGCTTTAGTGTATGGGACCAAAGACAACCGGACAACCGAAGGGTTGGTTTAACACAGGTTTATTGCATGAGGTTCCAGTGAAGCATGAGGTAATGGCGGTGATACATCTCAATATATACAGTAGCTCTCTACATTTGAATCTTGTAGCACGGTAGCTCATTGGCTGCTACCGGCGTGGCCTCGCCCAGGCACGCCTCCTTTCCTGCTGCTGAATGCGGGGAAGGTTTTCCCGCGGCTGTCCGTGATTGAGCAATGTGAACCATGTGAGACTGAACGCTCGCAGCTGCCCTCTATGGGCTGTCTGCTCGCGTTCCTTTACAGCTGATATCGTTTGTATCTGGAGTGGTTACATTCTTGCCTTTACAGTATAATGAACATGCATACATACATACATAACATCCCTCCCCCCTAGGATGGGACGAAGTCCCGCAACCATTGTGGCTTGCCGCACGTGCGCTTGGGACGTGCTTGCGTCTGACCTAGTACTGGAGAGCCTGTGATCCCTGACTCCGCGGGTGCTTGTCCTGCAACGGGAAACGGGGATTCGTTAGTGGCTCTGTGGGGCGTCCGTGCCTGCCTTGCGCCCGGGGATGGGAAAGGAATGAATAGTTGGGAGGTGAACCCCTGCCTGTTGCTCTCGGACCCCGGGGACTCTCCTATTGTGAACCGCGGAACCGATGAGGTCGCCCTTGTGGTTCGGCTACCTTCTGATCCCTGCTCGGGGGACCTTGAGACTGTGGTGGGCGGACTCGCTGATGCCTCCCGTCTTGGGGGTGTCGGTCTCCGGGAAATTGGCGCTATATTGCATTCTAACTCACAGGGGCTACTGGGACTGGAAGTACCAGGGGCTGAACTGAAACCCCTCTTTTCGCTAGGACGGGTGGGGGACCACTCCGCTAACTCCCCCTGGTACTGTAAATCAACGTCTAAACTTCTATGGGCATCTGTGTTTCGGGGAAACTCCCGCGGGGTATGTGTGTGGTCGGGGTTCTTCCTTTCTGTCGGGGACTCCCGCAAAAGATTTCTGTGGATCGATTCCCTTTCCTCCCCCCTTGGTGGGGACCCATGCTCCCCTTTTCCTCCCCCTTGGGCTAAGTGGGTGGGGGAGTACCCTAACGCTGATTTGATGCTATTCTCGTCTCCGTCCTGCTCTCCGGGGACCCTGCGCCTGAGTTGGTCCACGTGTCGCCTCCACAGGAAGCCTGTACTGGTCTCTACGCGGTATGAGACGGGGCCGGTTTGTTCTATTACGGTGCCCGGCACCCAGGCTGGCCCCGCGCTGGCGTAGTTCCTGCAATGCACCGGGGCGCCTACGCTGAAACTCTTTGTGGGTTCCACCCCTATGTTCCGCCCTTTGTCCTCTACTCTCGTGGGGTCTAGCTTGGAGATTCCCGTGGCCAGCTTCCTGCGCATCAACAGCTCTGCGGGGGAGTACCCTGACGCTAATGGGGTGACCCTGTATCTTAGCAGGAATTGGCACAATTTCAGGTCGAGGTCTCCGGGGCCCATGCGCAGCAGCGCGTCTTTCGTGGTGCGCACGAGGCGCTCTACTTGGCCGTTGGTGGCCGGGTGAAAGGGGGCAGAGGTGACGTGCCGAATGGCGTTGCGCTCCATGAATGCCCCGAACTCGGCGGACGTGAAACAGCTAGCGTTATCGCTGACGAGGGTGTCGGGTAAACCGAACGTGGAAAAGACCCTCCTTAACTGTTTAATTGTTGTGGCCGAGGAGGTGCTCGAGACTGGAATGACCTCCAACCACTTGGAGAACGCGTCCACCACGAGGAGGAAAAGCGTTCCCCTGAACGGGCCAGCAAAGTCTATGTGTACCCGGGACCAGGGCCCCCTTGCTGCGTCCCACTCCCTAGGTGGCGAGCGAGCCTCTTCTCGCCTTGAGCTTTGGCACGCTTCGCAAGTGCCGACCATGTGTTCGATGTCGGCGTCTAGCTGGGGCCACCAGAAGTAACTGCGGGCTAGCGCCTTAGAGCGGACGATCCCCGGGTGGCTGACGTGCAGCAGTTTAAGCACCCTCGGCCGGAGAGACGTGGGGATCACTACCCGCTGTCCCCACAAAAGGCAACCCCTCTCTAGGGACAACTCTAGTTTCTTTTTGAAAAATGTGTCGAATTCCGCTGCTGGGGAAGACACGGGCCACCCTTTCTGTACCCAGGAGCAAACTGTGGCCAGCGTTTTGTCCTTGCCTGTCGCTTTGGCGATGTCGGCCGGTACTACTGGAGGGGAGTCTAGAACCTCTATCATTAAGACCTGGTGGTCCCTCTCTACTTCGCCCACGTGGCAGCAATCCCGGGGAATGGGGGACCTCGACAGGGCGTCGGCATGGCTGATCTCCTTCCCGGGCCGGTATACCAACGCGTGCTGATACGCGTTGAGAAAAATGGCCCACCTGAGCATTCTCGGGGACAGGATTTGGGGTGTGGGCTTATCTGCGGTGAAAATGCCTAGCAAAGGCTTATGGTCAGTCACTATGGTGAAGGGGCGGCCGTACACAAAATCATGAAATTTCTTGGTCCCCGCAATTATTGCTAGTGCTTCCCTGTCTGTCTGAGCATAGTTTCTCTCCGCTTGGGACAAGGACCTAGAGTAGAACGCTATCGGGGCCTCCCTACCGTTCTCTAGCACGTGGCATAACACCGCCCCCACCCCCACCGGGGATGCATCGCATATCAGGACCACTGGGCGTTTGGGATTGAAGTGGGTCAGTACAGCATCTGATGCCAGGAGTCGCTTCAGGTCATTGAAAGCCTTCTCCTGGTCGTCGCCCCACTTCCATGCCTCGTCCTTTTTTAACAATTTGTGTAGCGGTTCTGCCACGGCTGCCTTCCGCGGGAGGAAGGAGTGGTAGAAGTTGAGCAGTCCGAGGAACGACTGCAACTCGGGCTTGGAGGTGGGGCGAGGGGCCTTCTTGATGGCGGCTACCTTGGATTGGGCTGGCCTTATTCCCTCGGGAGTGACACGGAACCCTAGGAACTCAACCTCTGTAGCGAAGAAGACGCATTTGTCTTTCCGCAACCGCAACCCCGCCTTTTCGAATATTGTCAGGACCTTTCCCAACCTTGTTGCTAATTCGGCCCGGCTCCCCCCTGTAATCAATACGTCATCAAAGTAGGGTAACACCCCCTCTAACCCCTTCAGGAGGCGTTCCACAAGTGACTGGAAGATCCCGGGCGCCGAATTTACGCCGAATTGGAGGCGCGATACCTGGAACGCCCCTTTGTGGGTGACTATGGTCTGCGCAGCAGCTGCGGCGGGGGTCACCGGGAGTTGCTGGTAGGCTTGGGCCAGGTCGAGTTTAGCGAAATACCTCCCCCCGTGTAACCTGGCCAACAAGTGGCTGACTACCGGCACCGGATACGCATTAGGGCGGATCGCCTTATTGATGGTGCACTTGTAATCAGCGCATATGCGGACCTCCCCGTTGGCCTTGAGCGCTGTTACAATTGGAGTCTCCCACTCCGCAGAATCAACAGGAACAAGAATCCCCTGGCCCACCAATTTGTCCAACTCCGCCTCTATTTTGTCCTTTAGTGCGAAAGGCACTCTGCGCGGTTTAAGTCTGATTGGACGTACTCCAGGGTCCAGGTCGAAAGTCACTGGGGGGCCCTTGAATTTTCCGAGCCCCTTTTTAAAAACCTCGGGGTGCGCGTCGCACACGCTCTGTATTGGATCAGTCCCGGCGGCGTGTGCTCCCACGGCGTGCACCCCCCCAATGAACAACCCCAGGGGCTGGAACCATTGAGTCCCGAGGAGGCTGCATTTACCTCCCTTGAGGACGACTAGGGGAAGCGTTGCGGTGTGCTTTTTGAACTGGACCTGGAACTTCCCAACCCCCAACACTGGGATGCGGTTCCCTTGCACGTCCTTCAGTGTGGCCCTCAACGCTTTGAGCTTGGGCCGCACGCGGGGGGCGATTTTCATGAACTCCCCCTGGGAAATAATAGAGTATGAAGAACCCGAGTCCACCTCCATTCTATCAGGGGCCCCTTGTATTACTACCTCAACGAAGTAACGGGGGTGCTCCGTGGAAACGCTGCAAACCGGCGCGTCGTCCTCGCTGTCGTCGGAGATGCGCCCTACTCCGTCCCGCGTCCTCGTGGTCCGGGTGCCGTCCTTTGGCCTCGTGGTGCGGTCCTGCCTCGTGGTGCGGTCCTGCCTCGCCGAGCGGTCTGGAGAACTCCTGGTGGCCTCGCGCCGTTTCCGGCAGACCTTGGCGATGTGCCCGCGCCGGCCGCAGTTGTGGCACTCGGCCTTGCGGAATGGGCATTTGGCGCGGGCGTGGGCGGCGCCGCAGCCGTCGCAGCGCCGGCCCTCTCTCTGGACCCTCCGGACGTCCTCGTCGTCGCTGCTCTCCGCAGACGAGTTCGAAACTCGCCGGGCCGCGCGCACCGAGCTCTCTGCCTTGGCGGGCTTCGGGCGCCAGTCCTGAAGCTCGTGCACCCCGGCAGTCGTGGCCTCCGCGGCCTGTGCCGTGTCGAGGACTTGTTGCCACGTGGGCGGCGGCTCCCTTTTCATCAGCGCGCGCTGAGTCTCTGTGTCCCTCAGACCGCAGAGCAGGCAGTCCCGGAGGGTGACGTCGGGGAGCTCCCACTTGCATGGGCCGGCGGCCAACCGCAGGGCCGCGGCGAACTCGCCTCCAGAACGCGCTCCGAGCGGGGAACATCGCTATTGCTGGCCGGAGATGGGCGCGCAGCGCCGCCAGGAGCTCTGTAGCTTTGAGGTCGCTCACCTTCCTCGGCGCGATCAGGTCCACCAAGGTCCTCTTGGTCTCGTGTCCGAGCATGCGGACGAAAATGGCCCTCTTTTTGGCCTCATCTGAGACTTCGAGCTCCACCAGCGCTGCGTTGAAGTCTATCTCAAACAGCTCCAAGTCTCCCGGCTTCCTGATCTCGTAGCCGGCGCATGTCTTGGTCCCGTGGGCAGCCATATCCCACCTTCGTCGCCAATTTAGTGTATGGGACCAAAGACAACCGGACAACCGAAGGGTTGGTTTAACACAGGTTTATTGCATGAGGTTCCAGTGAAGCATGAGGTAATGGCGGTGATACATCTCAATATATACAGTAGCTCTCTACATTTGAATCTTGTAGCACGGTAGCTCATTGGCTGCTACCGGCGTGGCCTCGCCCAGGCACGCCTCCTTTCCTGCTGCTGAATGCGGGGAAGGTTTTCCCACGGCTGTCCGTGATTGAGCAATGTGAACCATGTGAGACTGAACGCTCGCAGCTGCCCTCTATGGGCTGTCTGCTCGCGTTCCTTTACAGCTGATATCGTTTGTATCTGGAGTGGTTACATTCTTGCCTTTACAGTATAATGAACATGCATACATACATACATAACACTTGCCATAAAGCTCTTCCTGGATCTGAGTCAAACACGTTCACAACTTGGATCTTCAATTCTTGGATCTTCAATTCTTCTCCAAAACTACACTATAGCCTTTTCTGCTTTCTGTCCTGATCTAAAGTCATTGGTAGGCTCACCAGGAACTTGTGACATACCTGTCAACTTTTGGCTTTGAAAATAAGGGAAATTTTGTGGGTGTGGCCAAATCGGTGGGCGTGGCCAAATCGGTGGGTGTGGCCAAATCGGTGTGCGTGGCCAAATCAGTGGGCGTGGCCAAATCCCCCCAACCCTTCCAGAGATAGGGGAACTGGCAGAGAGGGGATCCCCCACAGGATACCCCATTATTAAAGAGAAGAAACCAAGTGGTTTCTTCTCTTTAAAAATGGAGTGTTGGGGGGATGGAATCGATCCCCTATTCTGGGTCCGCTGGGTTCAGGGGGTTGTGGGGACAAAAGGGGTCTGTCCCCCAAACCCTTCCAGAGCTAGGGGAGCCGGCAGAGAGGGGATCCCCCCACAGGACACCCCGTTATTAAACAGAAGAAACTAAGTGGTTTCTTCTCTTTAACAACGGAGTTTGGGGTGGGTGGGGTGGATTCGCTCCCTTCTCCCAGGTCTCCTGTGTCTGGTAGAGTTGGGGGACAAAGGGGGTCTGTCTCCCCAACACTCCTGAACCTACCACCCTCTCCGCTGGGTCCCCTGGGTTCAGGAGGGTTGGGGAGACAGACCCCTTTTGTCCCCCCAACACTCCCAACCCCAGGGGAGCCAGTGGAGAGGGGGATCGCAACCCCCCACCCACTGATATTAAAGGGGAAACCCTGATCGGGTTTTCCCTTTTAATATCAGGGGGTGGGATGGATTCAATCCCCTCTCCTGGGTCCTGTGGGTCCATGAGGGTTGGGGGGACAAAAGGGGTCTGTCCCCCCCCAGCCCTTCTGGCCCCAGGGGAGCCAGTGGAGAGAGGGATCGTAACCCCACCCCCTGATATTAAAGGGGAAACCCCGATCGGGTTTTCCCTTTTAATATCAGGGGGTGGGGTGGATTCGATCCCCTCTCCTGGGTCCCGTGGGTCCGTGAAGGTTGGGGGAGACAAAAGGGGTATGTCCCCCCAATCCTTCTGGCCCCAGGGGAGCCAGTGGAGAGGGGGATCGCAACCCCCCACCCTGATATTAAAGGGGAAACTCCGATCGGGTTTTCCCTTTTAATATCAGGGGGTGGGGTGGATTCGATCCACTCTCCTGGGTCCTGTGGGTCTGTGAGGGTTGGGGGGACAAAAGGGGTCTGTCCCCCCAACCCTTCTGGCCCCAGGGGAGCCAGTGGAGAGGGGGATCGCAACCCCTCACCCCCTGATATTAAAGGGGAAACCCCGATCGGGTTTTCCCTTTTAATATCAGGGAGTGGGGTGAGGAGGAGGAGAAGGACCAGCTGAGCGGCCCCCGGCTCCGGAGGCCCTTCGGCGGCGGTGGTAGCTGGCCTTCCCGCCTCTCAGCTGCTCTTCCTCCTCCTCCTCCTCTTCATCCCCGGCTGGGGGTGGTAGTTTCCGGTCAGAGGGAAATAAGGGGAAATATGGGGAAATTAATAAAACGGGAGGGGGCGGGAAGAGGGGTAAAAATAAGGGGTTTCTCCGGGTAAAACGGGATGGTTGACAGGTATGACTTGTGACCCACTGGATGTGGTTCAAATCCAGCCCCATCTGCCTGTTCATTGTTGTAGGGTGATGGAAGTAGTATTTCATAAAAATCTGGATTGCCACAGATTCCTCGAATTCATGGTAAAGAGTTTTTCCAACACCACATAATCTCATGCCAAAATATTCTCTTATGCCATACTGCTATTCATCTTCTCTTCTTTTTCAAAGGTTAATTTTCCTTTGAAGAGTGGCAAAGTCACCTCAGTCGACAAAGGAAACCTCTGTTGGTATTGTATTTATTTTCTTACTGAATGCTCTGGTTGCTGGTGCATATTGAAACTCTAAAGCTGAAACATCGTAGTTTCCAAGTACTGTATAGTCAATCTGTCTCCTACCAGCTTCCTTTGAATATCAAACCCAATTATTTACTTAGAATATGCCACATGCTAGCTTTCTGTTTCCCAGCTGCATTCTAACAAGTACTGAAAAATAATCTCAATTTAAAGATTTTCAGTGGTGAGTTAGATCCAGCTTCTTTTTCATGGATGGCAGTTTTGCTCAGAAATGTTCCCTCCTCTGGAAGAAAAATCGGGAGGAAACATTGCCAATTCCCCACTCTGCAGCCTACAGGGTTACTTTCCCCAGTGTGATGAAAGATACCACAACCCTATGGGAGTAGATTTTTAGGGAGAGATGGAAGGAGAGCAGAAATTGCCTTTATCCCCTTGCCATGCTTGCAGAAATCATCTGCTGTATTGGAAGCCTTCCGTGGACAGAAGGTAGCCCTTCTAGCTACAGAAGGAAGGCCATGGATCCAAGCCAGTATTTATTTAACACTTCTGAATGTTCAAGACAAAATGGAAATGCATGCTCTTTTGAGAAGATGTGGAAATAAGTGGCTTCTAGGCAAGAGTGCACATAATGCTGTTTACCTTCCCACCAAAGTGGTACCTATTTATCTACTTGCAATGTCTTGCTTTTGAACTGCTAGGTTGACAGGAGCTGGGACGGAGACGGATGCTCACTCCGTCATGTAGCACTCGGGTCACAAACTGCTTTTGTAAAACTACATGTTTAATAACTGCAGCCATGTGCTGAAGTAAATCTTGTGGTGATCGCCCAGAGTTGTGCCGTGAGTCCTACTGATTTCGTGACAGTCAGGCAGCAATCCAATATGCACTTACTTGGGAATAAGCTCCTTTGAACGGTTTCCCCTGACATATGGGATTTCAGCCTAAATATGCTCTGCTTCAATCCTTGATTTAGGAGTGATGCAATTCAATTGGTTATTACAGATTAAATTACACATAGTCAGCCACTCTTTACCTAATGTGAAGGACCATCTTCCATACAAACCTATCCACACAAGTTGATACTCATGGGAAGCTTAAAGGATTTTGCTTCTGTGCCTAAAGTTTCCTTTCTCTCCTCTCGCGGGATCAATACCTGCTGCGTTTTACAAGAGGAAAAGCATTGGCATTATAACCTGATCCCTAGTCCTCTTATTTTCCTGGCTAAGTTTCACCATAGATGTAAGCTATTTATTGTGCCACTATCCAGTAGTAAATCCCATTCATGCAATGTATGGAGGAGATCCTAAGTTTAGCCCATGGCATCTGCAGTGAAAGGAAGCTTAGCTGTGATTAGGAAAGCTAATTAATGGGCCCATCTTTTCATCTCCTGTCTTGCAGCAGGGAGAAGATTGACTGCCTGGCTTCCATAACACCGTGCCTAGGCCCTAAAAAGGACTGCCTGGTGGTGATTGAGGCCAACCTAGAGCACAACCACTACCTATCAGAACTGGAGTTTGCCCACCACTTCAGAAGGCACCAGTTCAGAGCCAGTCTGGGGTTGCCCATACATATTACCAACAGCATCTCCAAGTGCTTTCTAGCACCTGAGCTTATCTGGAACTTGGAGGAATATAGCAAGGCAAAAGACAAGGACATGTGTGAACTCCTGGCCATGCTGGATGGACTCTTCAAGACAGGTGCTAAAGTGAAACTGGTATTCCAGGAGGACGTGGCCGTCCTCAATAGCATCTTCATGGCCACCTCCTACATGTGTGAATTAGTGCAACACTTCCCAGCCCGCCTCTTCCTGGAACGCACCACCTGCTTCAATGTGGACTTTGAGCTCTATACAGTGTTGTGACAAGATGGCAACAGCCATGGGCGTGAGGTGGTCTATTGCCTGGCTCGCCAGGGGCTGCCTGTCATCCTAATCTTCATTGTGGCCTCGTTAGTGCAGTGTCCTAGACATCAAGTTTCAGGTCAAGGTGGTCACGGTCGGAGCCGGTGTGACTGGCTTTGATTTGGTCGAGGAAGTGTTGCCGTGCGCCAGGGTGCAGATATGCCGCCTGCAGGTTTTGGAGACCCTCTACCACAGGCCTGTGAGCTGGCTGTGCCGAAAGAGGACCAGATTTGCAATTTGCTCCTCAATATGTCAAATGCCCACTCACCAAAGGTTTATAGCCAGTACCTGGGTGAATTGGAAGATGTCACTCCGGTATCTTTCCTACGGTACTTCCTGAAATGTTGGCACCCTCACAAAGGCATGTGGGTCAAATGCTGGGCCTTTGAAAATAACCAAGAATGTTTGTTACCTGATCACCTTAGTTCCCATTGCCAGAAGCTTCTGATGCTACTCAACCCACCTATGGCACTGCCTGCCTGTGTCCAGGGACAGCTGGATCTCCAAGCTCTGCATATGGAGAACTCAACACTCAATGTGGCACCTGTGATTCAGCTCTATTACACCACTTGCCTGTCTGATATTGCTGATCTGGTAGCTGAGGAACTGGACCTCCTGCCCCATGTGCACTATAAGCTCAAAGAAACCTCTGAGGGGTACCTCCTAGAAGGGAGTACCTGCTTTTTCCTGGTGAGCCAGGACCTGGCCACTTGTAGCTGCTCCATCTACATGGCTCACCAGCTGCCATGCCGACACATCTTTGCTGTGCGTCTTTGGGTGGGAGAGCCTTTCTTTGAACCTGGCCTGCTACCAAGTTCACGAGGCCCGCTTCAGGACTCAGTGGGGCAGGAAGAAGGCTAAGTGTCATACCTTTTGGGTCAAGAATGCAAATACACTCATTGAGTATACACTCATCCTGCCTGCCTTTAGTCATTGCCTCACTTTTGGCGCGCACACAAAAGGTTCACTTTTGGGTAGAAACAGTTCTAGTCTGAAGAAGCAGATAGACTGACTACTGACCAGTATCTGAAGAAGTACCCCATGTTTGAAAAACTGGATTTTGATCCCAGAAAGCTCACACTGAAACAAATTTGTTAAGACTTAAAACTGCCATATTAGATCTTAGTTTTTATTTTCATTTTCCCACTTTAGCTTTGCCAATTTGACTTCTGACTAGGCATAACAGGCAAAAGTTGACAGTATCCACCCATGAGCAATGGTGATGATGGGAAACATTATAAGAAACACTGTCATCTACTATGGCACTGGGTATTGAGATCCTCCACAGTTTCTAGAGAAAAGGAAATAGAAATGGATACAGTGCAGTTTTGGGTACAATGTCTAAGTTTCACTTATATTTCAAGAAGTTGAATCAGATGTCCCTGAATAAATGCAGACATCTGTGAGGGTTTTAGACTTCAACATTGGTTTATTCCAAGAAGTCAAAGCACAGCATCCTGCAACTAGGAAAGCCAAATGCACATAGTTTTCTGAGAGCAGCTTAAGCTGACCAGCCCTTTAGTCTAAATTTTTGCACGGGAAAGAAGAAGGTTTGTTAGGGAACATAAGTCTTCGCTGCTCTCCCTAACTGTTTGCAAGGCATATTGTGTCTGTGATCCCTTTAAGACTTTACTGCTGGGGCACACAGGTGCTGGGAGTTTTCCCTGATGTGCTCCAAGGGCCAGTGTATTTAGGACAGAGCAGGATTGCAGACCTTCAGCTACAATGCTCAACTTGCTTGAGTTTTAATGCTCAACTTCCTCTGCTGACAGTATGGATGGAAATTTGCTACTGTTCCTGCTGATGGCTTTTGCTGGATATGCCATCTGCTTACTGGACAAAGGAGGACTAACTGGGAGGACAGAAGCTGTAGAACTCTTTGGCTTTGTTTGTGGCTACAGCTTGCCTTTACCCTGCTGAACTGAACTGTTAATGGACTTGTATATAGCACAACTGTACTGTCTCAGTGAGGTCAACTGAGCAACCCGAGAGAAAATATCTGTTTTGTGTTATAGTTGTTGCACTGTATATACTTGCACCCTTCCACTTTCTGAGTAAACCTGCTTTGAGTTTTCTTCTGCACCATACTCTGGTCTGACTGCCTTTCTTGCAAGAGACCACTAGGCCATGTGTGAACCACTCTGCTGACCAATTACACCAACAAGGTTGGCTTCTAAATACTTTGAGTAGTATGAAGCTTGAGCTTATATGACATTAGTGCAGCTAGCACTCTAAAATCACTGGCCTAACTACCTGGGTTTGGACTATCAAGCATAATTATTTATTCTGCATGATTTATCCAGCTTTCAGTAATGAGAAAGAGTTTCATAGGGTACCAGAATCACATCTTTCTACCATTGACTATACAGCTGTTGACTGTCCTCTCCAGTTAGGTTCTCAGCATATACATACACTGAAATGCTCTCACATTTCTTGTGCTGGATTCTGTACCCTTTATCAGTTTTGGTAGTTGTCAGACACATAACACTAGGCTAGGAATAAACAGTGCATCTGAACAAATAAAGTTTATTCCATGCTTTTGTATTATCTAATTTAATAAAGCCACTAATTTGAGTCGTGTTCCAGTGTGTTGTTTAAGATATAATGGGAAGGAGAGGTCAAAGATCAACACAATAGTTCCATATACAGTACTTAACAACTGGGAAGCGCGTAAATGAAGGTAGTGACCTGATCCTTGTGGTGCTTAAATCCTGCAGCAGACTAGAGTTTCAGACTTTTTTTTAGTGTAAACTGCTTCTATTAAGTGTTTCATTCATATATACAGTTGAGCAGTTTTGGTTCCTGCATGAAAGAAGATCCCACAACAAAGCAGGTCAATAGCATGTCTACATGAATAGACAACTCCAACATGGGCATTGTCAAGTGTAAGCTAAAAATAGTTTCCTTAACTTATTTCAAAGGTAAAATGTTGCAAGTTTGGAACAAAAAAAAGATGATAATTAAATTGGAAGTGATTTGCACTATAGTCTTATGCATGCCTACTCAAAAGTAAGACCAACAGAGTCCAGTAATGCCTACAACCTGGAAAGTGAGTGAAGGATTGCAGCCTAAAAGATTATCCAATACAGTGGCATTAGTATACAGTAATACCTCATACAAAGTCTACTTCATACAACATCGAATTCATACAACATCGCCTAATTCCTTGAAAAAAGTTTCCTCATATAAAGTTGCTGCGACTTTGTATGAGGCATTGGGGTTTCCCCCAGGTTGCATCGTGCCTGGGCAGTATAAAAGGCAGGACACATGCGTGCATTGCTCTTGTGGGTTTTGCACGAGGCAAAGAGTGTTTAGGAGTGGTTTTGAGCATGATTTTGGAATTTTTTTGTCAGAATTTTTAGAAGCATTCCTGGGATTTTTGCAGCATTCTTCAGGTTCTTGGGCAATCAGGGTTGTTTGACATGTTTTTGTAAGGTATTTAGCCTTTAGACAATGATTTCTTAAAGTTCTGTCAGTTTCCTGTCTGTTTCCTTGACTTTGCCCTGAAGTCTGTGCTGTTGCAGTACAATGTATCTCTATGGAAACGACGTTGTACGAGGCATTGCGGCAAGGATTTGGACATTGTATGAGGCATCGCGGCTAGGATTTTGCATGCCTCATACAAAGTCCAAATCCGTATAAAGTCCACACTTGTGGAACCAAGTTTGAACGTTGTATGAGGTATCACTGTACTGTGAATCAGACCACTTCATCCATCAACTGTGGAAAGGGCTTTGAGGCAGTTTGTATTTCTAGAATTTCAAAAAGACTGCTGAAACATCTGAGTCGAATACCTTATGACTGAAAGTCATAAGGCCTCCTGAAATCCTTCTCATTTAAAAAAACAGCAACTGTAGGAGGAGGAAGTTCTACTTGTTTCTCTTTAATATACCAATATTTTGTATTCTAAATCTGAGAACCTGCAAATTGAGATTAATAATGAGCTGGGTCTTCACTACAGTATGCCCTGCCATGCCTAATAAATTAGAGCTGGCAGAGACAAAGCACCAGCGTAATTCAATTAGCTCGTACAGTGCGCTCATCTGCCATTCCTTTGGGGCTTAGTTCACAGTGCTGCAGCTACACAGAGAGAAATTACAAAACAAGGACCCAGAGAGAGATAGCAGAGATAAAATATATACACACACTGGACACACATCACAAAGGTTTGAATATTCGCCATTGTTATATGCTGGTGGTGCATCTGACATGAATAAAGAAGAGAGGTATCGCCTCAATGGAGCTTCGGAACCCATTCTGCCTCATCCCCAAAGGACTCCATTTCCCAGGGTGCCAAGCGCCTAGAGCGCTGAGCCTGTGACGTCAAAGCGTCGTCGCTCGGCCTTTTCGTCAGAGTCAAACCTAGATTGGATTTTCGCGCGAAAAGGGAGAGAGAGAGAGAGATTGTTGCTAGGCAGAGAAGAGCTGTTAAAAAGGCCCTCGCAGGTAAATCTCCCCGCGTGCGCCTCCCACTCCCCCTTTCCTGAGGAGATTCTTGCTGAGGAGAATCTGGGCGGGAAAAACCGTTGGGATAAATCCCGCCAAAATTGCCGCAGCAGTAGCGGCAATTTTGGCGGGATTTATCCCAGTGGTTGGGAAACCATTATCCTCCCCCTGGGTGGGGGAGGGGAAATTAAAGGGAAATAATTAATGGCGGGAACGAAGAGGCCCCTCCCCCCTCGTTTATTCTCTCTTGATAGTGGTGGTCTTCTCACATTCCCCTTGCAGACTTGCCCCTTTGAGAGTCATAGAATTAATTGAGGGGCTGCGTTGGCTCAGTGGTTAAGAAGCTCGCCTTGCTAACTGGAAGCTCGGCATTTCGAGACCCGGGTACTGCATGACGGATTGAGCGCCCGTCTCTGTCCCAGCTCTTGGGGATATGAAAAGAGCCCGATTTGGGGCGTTCCCTGAGCGGAGTTTCTTCCCCAAAAATCCTTTCAAGCCACAATAATTTCTGACACGAAATTATTATTGTTAATTAAGTTGGAAGGGGTCCGAAGAGGCCATCAACACCACTTACACACCCCTGCCTCAAGGGAGAAATCCCAATCCGAACAGATCTGGATTATAGATAGTTCTCCCATTAAATCTACTAAAATACAGCAGTTAGACTTGTGTCACAACTTTTTTTTTTTGCTAATATCTTTGTTTTGACGCTCTGATGCAACTAAATCTAGGCACAGCTGATCCTTTCCCAAAGACCCTATGTCAAGAAAGTTCAATTAAATCACACTGAAATTCTGGAGGGGTAATGTAGTCATGCCTGCTACATGACCACGGAAACGTCTGCAGAAACAGACAGCGCTGGCTCTTTGGCTTTGAAACAGATGAGCGCTGCACCCTAGAGTCGGATATGACTGGCTTTCGAGCAAGGGAAACCTTAATGTACTAAAGTGTTGGGGATAGCAACTTAATGTGATAGCTTCTGGACCCCAACAAAAGTCCAATTTATGAGGTAAAGGTAGGTCCAGGGTGGTTCTTGCTCGAAAGCCAGTCATGTGGAATCTAGGGTTTGATGCTAATCTCTGTTTATATCTAAAGAACCAGCGCTGTCTGTATTTGCAGACATTTCCATGGTAATAATAATAATTTAATGTCAGAAATTATTCTGAGTTGAAAGGATTTTTGCAGAAGAAGCTCCGCTCAGGGAATGCCCAAATAAGGATCCTTTCGTATCCCCAAGAGCTGGGACAGTGACAGGCACTCAATCCATCATGCAGTACCCGGGTCTCGAACTGCCGACTTGCCAGCCTTCCAGCTAACAAGGTCATTCAGCAATATTGAGAACAAAAACAAGAGCATGAATGTCCATTTATTTAACAGGGTTTTCATACATGGTACTAGCAGAGGTTGCCCAGCGTTGCCGGGATGTTATAAACTGTAATCAGGTGTTTTTTTTGTGGATTTTTAAAAAAGAACAAAGGATGATATAATTGTTTCAAATTGTTTTATTTAACCAAATAATGTTTTAGTTTGTGTTTTATTTTGTTAATAGTTGTACTGTAGGTAATATTTTTAAAAATGTGAAAGTACATGTTTTTTACATTCAATGTTTTTAAACTATGTTTAGATATTTTGGGTTTTTATTTGAGTTAAAACTCAACACAGGATGTTATAAATCTTTTTATTTTATTTTATTGACATATGTTTGTGATTTGTGTAAAATTGTGATTTATTGTTATGTTTTTTACTTAGTTCTCATGGGCATAAAAATAGATGCTAGTCGTTATTCATGTTTAATGTTATCTATGGTTAAAAGAAATTGTATATGTTGGGAATGTTATGTGTTTAAATGAGAATGATACTATTCTATTACACAGTGATACCTCATACAACGATTTTAATCCGTTCCATGTGACTCATTGTTGTACAAAACAATTGCTATACAATGCATGCATCGATTTTCCCTATGGGATGCATTGTACTACGATTTTTTTTCACTAAGTGGTTTTTCCCATTGAAAAATTGTATGATTTTTTCCATATGGAAAATTGTTGTGCGGGACGCCATTTCTCCCCCAAAACCTAATTGTTATACGATTTCGTTGCTATACGGGGCGATATGCAGGTTCCACTGTATATGCTTTTCCAATGCTTTGCTATTCTAGGTAATTCTTGTAACTGAGATACTTTTTTTTAACAAGCCAGTTGTGCCCTGAAATGTTCTGGTTTTCTGTATCCTTCTTGGATATATAGTAGATTATATAATATAATCTCAAGTGTGATAAGTAGCTCTAATGTCATATCTGTCTCTTGCAATATGCTGCTTATAGCATGCCTTATTTCCATGTATAATCATGAAATTCCAAAGACTTGGAATGGTAACACAGTTTTTATTTTTTTTAAAAGAAAATTAGAAGTTTTCAGTATCCCTAATCTACACTTTCCTGTGCAATAGAGTGTTCATACAGTCAGTCTGAAAAGGGTCTTGCAGTATTTCTGGAAGTTAGACTGTACTGCTGAATGACTTAAATGCAGTTGCTTATGCTTACTCTCTTTCTCAATTTTCCATCAGCTTGGCCTATGAGAAAACAGAGTCAAATACGCATTCTGTTCCATGAACCTCACTTGTGCTCTCTTTATCTTGTGGAGCTGGCCAGCTGAGCTGTTATTCTGACACCAAGTTCAGGGCCATATATATCCAAACTTCCACAATGCAGAGCACCATAAGGTAAGCGTTGCTTGGGGTTCTGGGAGTCCTTCTTAGGTGCATGTGTGTGCACATGCATTTAAATCTAGAAGATAATATTTCTTCTGACGCCTGAATCATAGACAGCTTGAAAGAGAGGTCTTTGTTTATTAAATTGTTCTTTCTTGAAACTGAACAATGTCATAGCTTTAAGAACACATGCTTAAATTTTACAGATTGCCATTATTTTCCTAAACTGTTTAATGATGGCATTTTACTTAACAGTACAGTATTTACAAATATACTTGAAGGAAGAAATGCAACACATAAAATGCTAAAACTACATAAATTTATACTTCGAAACAAGACAGGTCCTTTCCATTGCAAAATCATCTTTTTGCAGCAAGAAGCTGCAGTTTTGAAGGTGGACACTCTTCTATCTGCTGAAGACAGAGCAAAGCAATCACACTTATATACCAACACCATAGCGATTAGTGCACTCTCTTGGCGGTTGACAAGTTAATTAGTATTTTGCCCCCAACATTCTGGGTCCTCATTTTACTGACCTCGGAAGGATGGAAGGCTGAGTCAACCTTGATCCCTAGTCAGGATCGAACTCACAACCTTTTGGTTGCAGGGCATCAGTTTAACTACTGCGCCACCAGGCTATTCACTAATATTCCCTAGTAATAATCTGTCCAGATTTGTGTTAGCAGTGAACGAAAATGAAAATAGCATTGGATGGGTGAGACCCAGAAGTTCACAGGCACCCCATTTCTCTCTCTCTTTGCTATTCTCTTCCTCCCCCAAAACAACATGCTCCCAGGGAAGAGACTGATTTTTTTTCTTCGAAAGGAATGTAAAATCCAAGTTGTTTGTCTTTGTTCCAAAATTATTTTATTATTACTGCCGGGTGTTCTAAAGGAGCTATAGTTGCTTCTTGATGCAAAAACTGTGGTGAACCTTGCAGACATGAATAACAGAGAGTCATATAACTGTGTATGTTTATCTTTTGGCAGATCGTTTTTCCAACCTCTGGCACGCAAAAAAGTTGAAGAAAAGAGTGAAGAGAATAATCATGTGGAAGAGAAGCTCAGTCCCAAAAAGTGAGCTTTCTTGAGGCTTATAATAGACTATTGATTGGTTGATTCTGAATATCCTCAACGTTATCTATTGAAATAATTTGTGGAATAATACACAGCTGTAACTATTGTTCTAAGTAGGATTCAGTGGATCTGTTATTAAGTGTTCTTCTCTTTTAAGGAAACCAGTAAATTCTGGACAGCTGGTGCACAGTAGTGCACTTTGTACAGAGAATTCTACAGCTATAAAAGCTGAAAATGTAGATAACAGTGGTGATGAAGTGACTCCTAGGAAAGTGGAAAGAAAGGATAAAAAGGCGGATGATACGAAGCAGGTAGGCCGCCATCCTGTGATTTTTTTATATTTGATTAACCAATAATATTGTGTTCCAAACTCTGTCCTACAAGTTATTTCATTGCATGTGTGATCTGTGAATGTAATTTTGCTTTTCAATGACAGGGTCTCCTAGTTCAAAACTGTGAATAGAAAATGTAAGCATTACTGTGTTCCCTTATAGTCCTGAAAAGTATTTTAGATATATGTTGTAGTGCATATTCCACATGATTTTTCTTCTTCTATCCAATGTACAGAATGTGGATCTGTGGATATTCTTTCTGTATCATACGCCCTTTTACTTTCTATCTCTTCTTTTTTTAGCAATTTGTCTGTACCCCTGAACAAAAAGACCCTGCAGAAAACATCTCCTCAACCACTAGTCCAGCTGCCTCTAATTCACCTTCACCCACCAGTATCCCACGGCGTAAAACTGGTAAATAACCGCTAATTATTAAGAGTGGCCAGAAAAGTTTAGCGTTGAGTCTCTTCTTACAAGTTTGCAGGTAGAGAGATACTGCATTACAAATTTAACCTTTCTCCTATAGAGCTTTTTTAAAAAAACGTTAATTAACAGTTTGATATCAAGTTAACTGTCTAAAGGCTGGATCTGTATTTTGGTGAGATAATTAAGTTTAGGGGAGTGTTAGAGAACTCTAGCTAAGAATTTTAAGTAACTCACCAAACTACAAATCCCAAGCTTCAGTAGGATGGTGGCACAGTAACTAAAGTAGAGCTAATATTGTCAAAACATTCAATGTCCCTTTGAGCTTAGAAAATAAATCTGGTTTAAGGTCCCTGTATATCCTTTTGCCTGCTTTGCTTTAAAAGATCACTAGCTTATAGGTCCATCATATTTTTAAAATGCCTCCATTTCTCCCATATGGATTCTAAAAATTAAATCAGCAGACGGCTAGGTTTGTGACCTCTATCACAACAGTTTCTTTTGATACAGTGTTTGAAGATGAAATCTCCAAATGCTGGAAATATTCTGGTACACATTTGGCTCAGGTCAATGTAATAGTTTTGTCACCAATACAATTACAGTACTGAAGTTTTAGGAGAAATTTGGCTATGTACTTGCAGTCTGGAACTGCTGAGCTTTGATGCTTAAAAATGAAATTTAATTAAGTTTCAAACTATGAATCCAAGCCAAGAGAAATTAGAAATAGGACTTGTGGGGCAGATTCTGTTGCATGATTATATTGACAGAAGGACAGTGACATAACTCAGAGTGGCAAATTGTCACTAATTAACGTTTTACCATTTTGATACCTCATTACATACTAGTCCGGTGGCTAGGTACATAACCAGGAATCCAAGTAGTGACTTGTTAGTTGGTGGCAATTTGTCACTGTGAGTTGTGCCATTGTCCTGCCAGTATAAAATAGATTTTTGGCTTTTGCATAGAATTCTAAGAGAGCCTCTCCTGAAAAACTTGTGGTGGAGCCCCAGAATTTTGGAGTAAGGCATTCCTACCTTGCTTCCGGATCCTCCATTTCTTTCTCTATAGTGTTAAATTTGCTCTCATCTTGAATTTGTCAGCAGTTATCCATCTGAACTCTTTTGGAAACTATCCCCCTTGGATTAGACCTCAGCTATTTGTAACTGTGACTCAAGTGGTTAAGACGCTGACTGGGAGGCGGAAGGTCAGCAGTTCAAAACCCAAGTACTGCATGACAGAATGAGCACCCGTCTCTATCCCAGATCCTGCCAACCTAGCAGTTCAAAAGCAAGAAATTACAAGTAGATAAATAGGGAAGGTAACAACGTTCCATGCACTTCGGTGTCTAGGCATGCCTGCTACATGCCCATGGAAATGTTTGCAAACGCAGACAGCGCTGTCTCTTCGCCTATGAAACAGAGATGAGCACTGAACCCCAGAGTTGGATACGACTGGCTTTCAAGCAAGGGTGACCTTTACCTTTATTTGTAGCTTTATGGTCAGACAGCTGATAGGCAGGATTCATGACATCAATTTATTATAGTAGACCAAATCTGAAAGAACTCTTACTCTATGTAGATGCAAGTAAAAGTTTTCTAACTGATAAGTTTCAATGGCAGTCACAACAGCCTAACACTTTTCTTATCTCAAACTTTAGCACGCAAGCAGTTCCCCAAACGGAAAGCAGAAGAAGAAGCCAACAGCTGTGGTAGCTCCCAACATGATATTAGTGCCAAAAGGCGAAAGGGTGATGATGGAGATGGTGAGTATTTTCAGATTCCTTGTTATGTGTTGGATGGGAGAAGGGCTAAAAGAGGTGATGAGGAAACAGTAACATGGAAATGAACAAGAAATATGAGAGAATCAGAACAAATATGAGAAACATTTTTTCTTTCTGGCTTAAAGTATGGTCCATTTTAAAACAAGATATTCTAAGAACATTGATGAGATGTGAGTTCCAATCAAAAGCTGGATGTAAGCTGCAGTTCTTTATGCTTTCACGTCAGTGAATCAAATGAACTTAAGTCCATATAAGTATGTGGAGAATGGTGTTGCTAGAGTCTCAGGTTTATATGTTTCTCATTCATTGTACTCATTGTTCCACTTAACACTTTACCGTCTTATAGATATTCAGCATTGTTTTGTAATATAACTGCCAGTAATGTAAATGTATGATGCACTCCTTACAATGAATATATGGTGTAAATGCTGAACCTGGTTTCTAAAGATGTTATGACCTTGAATTGCTTTCAGCTCTTCTCTGGGTGGTTCAGGCTCAAAGGTTCATTTTCCATACTCTTGCCTCACTTACAGATCTGTAGCCACTTAGGTTTTAGCTGGAGTATGGAAAATACTGTATCCTTCATTTTATTCAAATCTTATGTTGGTACAATTTTGTTTATAAGAAATCTTTGCAGACCCCGTTTGCACTTTCTTGCTTCTACTACAGGATCAAAGGCAGAATCAGATGAGAGACCCATGGAATTAGAAGAATTGAAAGATGAGAAAGATGCACACTCATTGTTAGAGCATAAAGCAAAAACCAAATCAGAGGAAGAGAAGATGCTGGGACTTCATAAGCCGTCTAGCAAACCCATTTCTAGTTTTTTTGGTGAGCATGTGTGCAGGGGGATGCAATATGTAGATATACCATATATACAGTAAAACCCTGTATAACAATTGCATGGCACAGTGATGAAATCGTACAACGATTGCCATTTAATTTTTTTTGCACCGTACAACAATTTTCATTGTTGTACGATGCAATGCAAGGCAGCCTAGCGAGATTCAGGGAAGGGATCTGCCCTGGGAAGCTTCCCAGGGCAAATGCAGCCCAGTGCGGGTGGGAGAGGGAATCTACAGAGGTCCGGTAGCTCTTTCAAAACTTCAAACAGACCTCTGTAGATCCCCCCCCCCCCCGACGCCAAGGGAAGCATGCTTCCCAGGGCAAATGCAGCCCAGCGCTGGTCTCGCATGCAAGCCACCAGAGTCGCAAAGTACTTCCTGATCCAGTCGGTTTGCTTGCGAGGAGACTTGTGGAACCAATTAAAATAGTTATACGGGGTATTATTGTACTCAAGTATAAGCCAACCCAAATGTAAGCCAAGGTACCTAATTTTTACCTGAGAAACCAGGGAAATAGATTGACTTAAATATAAGCCGAGGGTGGAAAATGCAGCAGCTGCTAGTGAGTTTCAATAATCAAAATACATAAAAATAAAATAAATTAACTGAGACATCCGTTGGGTAGTTTTTTGAATATTTACAGTACAGAATTTGAGTTGGCGCCACCCAACCAGCGCTCACACTGCTGGGTAAGGGGGGTTGGGCGAGTGGGACTATAGTGCCGAGGCAGAATGCGGGACATGTCGCTCCAGTCTCTTGCTGCGAGCGAGGCTTCCCCTGTCCGGCTTGATACACCCCGTGGAGCAGGGGCAACGAGGTGGGTAAGTGAAGTCGCAGGGGCTGAGGAGAAGCTGGCTCTGCCTCATTACGAGAGAGCGGAGGCTTTGCAGCTGGGGCTGCACCCAAGAGAGCCCTGCTGCCCGCACCGCCAAGCAGCCAGTTTTTCCGCTCTGGAGCAGGGAGAGAGAACCGTGGAGCTAATAGCTTTGCCACCTGCTTCTCCCATCGTGCACAAGAGAGTGGCAGCTTTGCAATTCTCTCTCCTTGCTCCAGACCGAAAAATCGGCTTCCTGGCAGCACCAAAGACATGATGGCAGCACCAAAGACATGATGGGAGAAGCAGGTGGCAAAGACTTAGCCGCCGCCTTTTCCCTTTGCACTCGGTGGGGGGATACCATAACTGGTTTAAAGTCCTCTGCCGTCTCAATTGGGCACGGAGAAAACTTCTTTCCTGTTGCATCTTGGGAGATGCTGGTTTTCTCTGTGCCCGATTGAGACAGCAGTGGACTTCAAACCAGTTATGGTATCTCCCCCACTGAGTGCAAGGGAAGAAGACGGTGGCTAATACTTTCGCCACTTGCTTCTGTCATGTCGGTGTATCTCAATAGGCCGTGGAGAAAAAATCCTGCTGCATCTTAGGAGATGCTGCTTTTCTCCACGCCTGATTGAGACGTTCCAAAAACAGGATGGGAGAAGGGGGCAGTGAAGGCTACTAGCCGCCTTCTTGGTGGGGGGATACTGTAACTGGTTTGAAGCCCACCCCCGTCTCAATCGGGCATGGAGAAAACTCCTTTCTTGCTGTGCCTTGGGAGATGCTGGCTTTCTCTGCGCCCAGTTGTGATGCACCAATGGCACAATGGGAGAAGTGGGTGGTGAAGGCTTCTCCATGCAGTGCGCCAAGCCACCTGCCTGCACCCAAGAGAGCGTCCTTCCCATGGAGAAAACTCCTTTCCTTCTGTGTCTTGGGAGATGTCAGTTTTCCCCATGCTTGATTGAGATGGCGGCAGACTTGAAACCAGTTATTCCCCCACTGACCCAGCACTGGTTCTTGCACTTCCAGCTTTGCAGGCAAGATTGTGGCATCAGTGAGGCTTTTTTGGGTGTGGGCAGGTGGTTTGGTGCACCCACTTCTACCGCTGGAGCCTTCCTTTGCTGCCAGGCTGGGATGGATCGAGTGTATGTGTATGTATGTGTTGTAGGGGAAAGACCCTCAAATGTGCAAATGACCTGAGTATAAGCCAAGTCCACTTTTTTGAGCTCATATTTGGGGCTGAAAATTTCAGCTCATACTCAAGTATATATGGTAAGTCCATATAAGTATGTGGAGAATGGTGTGACTAGAGTCTCAGGTTTATATGTCTCTCATGCATTGTACTCATTGTTCCACTTAACACTTTACCATTTTATAGATGTTCAGCTTTGTTTTGTAATATAACTGCCAGTAATGTAAATGTATAATGCACTTCTTACAATGGATTTATGGTGTAAATGCTGAACCTGTTTTCTAAAAATGTTGTGACCTTGGATTGTTCTCTGCACTTTTGCCACACATACAGATCTGTAGCCACCTAGGCTTTAGCTGGGTTATTGAAAACATCCTTTATTTTATTCAAATCTTGAGTTGGTACAATTTTGTGCAAAAGAGATTTTTGCATTATCTTTTTGCACTCCCCTTCTGCTTCTACAGGATCAAAAGACGAACCAGATGAGAGACCCATGAAATTAGAAGAATTGAAAGATGAGAAAGATACAAACTCAGAGCATGAAACAGAAACCAAAGCAGAAGAAGAGAAGATGTCGGGACTTCATAAGCCATCTAGCAAACCTTTTTCTAGTTTTTTTGGTGAGCATGTGTGCAGGGAGATGCAATATATAGGTACAGTCTTCATCAGACCAATGAATAATGAAACATGTTGAAAAATTATCCTTCAACTCATGAAAACTGGAAAGCTTGGGTATCTGCCTCCAGTTTTGATTTTTGAACTGGGGGGTTGGCCAAAACCACCATTCCTGGCAACCTTGAAAAGCTTTTTTAAAATTAATGTTTGTTGACATTAAGAGGTCCTTGAGGGTATAATGTTTGCCAGTTTGCACACCACAGATCAAACCATTGAGTGCTGAGTATAAAGGTGTTCACAGCTGCACATGTTTGATTTGGACATAAGAACATCTGAATTTGTATAGAAATATTTTTAGTTACAGTAGATATGAATGGGAATTCAGAAGTGTGGGTCAGAGGATTTTCTGTTCAAAAGAGTGAATACCCTGTGTGCTAGTAGGCCATATTATAATAAGAATAGTAACAGAGGTCACTGTGCTGCCACAACTTGATCTTGTATTTTTCTCCTTGATAACTGGAGTGTAAGAATTTGACTTCACAGCCTGGTCTTTTCAGAGTCTTACACTTTACCTCAACATCTCTGAATCAGCACTAATTCCTATATGTTAACTAACAAATTGTACTCCGGCCCATGTAAGAATTTTGGTCTGTTTTCTTCATAGCTCCCAGGAAGGCATCTGTGAAGACAAAGGAAAAGCAGACACCTGTCTTGGAAGAAAATAAATCTGCACTGAACAGTCATATCGAAGTCAATAACCATAAGCCCAATAACTTGGCTGGCGAGTAAGTAATTGGTACCATTTTCTAGTAGAAGGAGAGAGTCTGTAGTATATTTGCCCTATACACTAGCAACTGTACATAATACTAAAATTATATTTCACACCTTGGGAAAAAAATCCTTTTCCTTAACATACAATAAATCTGGGAGAAATTTGATCCTGACTCAGAAACAAAAAGAACCTGCTGGATAAACACTATAAGAGTTAATCCAATGAACTTCTTACTTTCTTCATATTGGCAGACATGAAGGAAGCCATAAGAAGATGTTGTAATCTTTTGCATTGTTACCTTAGCACAGACTTTTAAATAGCCATTTGCCTCTAAAGAGCAAACTTTATTTCTTGGTGAGGAAATAAGAATTTTCTTGAAATATGGATCATTTTCATCACCACAAGGCAACTAGGACTGATTTGCAATTAAACATAAGTATATGAAAGAAAGTAGAATTTTTGTTTAAAACACGTAGCCTAGTAACTTTTGTGGATGTACTTACAGGCTACCTAAAGATGTATATGCTAATTTCCACTGAGTTGTTTGCTTCCTGTTTTTATAGTTCTCTCAAGCCATCTCTTACACTTGAACCTGCAGAGTACAACCCAGCAAAGAGCAATTATCATCCAATCAATGATGCATGTTGGAGCCCTAATGAAAGGTAAGATCTACTGTGGAGCTGTTTTGTGTTAAATATGTTGTGCTAAACTTGTTTTCACACTTCTCTTTTTTATTATATTATAAAGGATTTTTCCCCATCCAGGGACCAGAGGGTACAGAGGCAATTTCTCACTCTTTTCACATCAACCTTATGCCATAAATTCATAACAGTGGATCTGTAAAATAACAGATAATATATATTGTACAGATTATTCATCCCAACTGCTTTCTTAAGTGAGGAATTTGCGTTTCATATCTGTGCTGCTTCCAGCATGTCAAACGCATTCTCTTTCTCCACTTCAAAGAATCGTTGTTTTTCCTGTTCAGAGCTTAGAACTGTCCCTCACAGTCTGAAGCATGACTAAAGTCATTTCTTAGTAACTATTTTGGTTGTGGGGAGTCTGGTTTCAGTGGGGAGAAGATCCTGGAGTGCTTTTGTCTTACTCTTTTCATCACTGGCAACTTACTCTCTGTGACACGATCCTTTCGGGTTCGGTTGATTGCATATACAAAGTGGGTGGATCTTATTCTGGACTTTTCAATGAAGATCTTCCAATACTGTGATTCTGTAACATAGTCCCTATAATTGAACTTCTCTTCAAGAGCCAGACAAGTAATAATACCTCTGCTAATCCATGTCGCTTGACGTAATGTCTCTGACAGGGTACCGTACCTGGCTGTGGCTCGTACCTTTGAGAGGATAGAAGAGGAATCTGCTCGGTAAGGTGACCGGAAAGATTCAACATGGTGAAGGATAGCAGTAGCAGTCTGTCTTGTTTGTGGAAACATTCAATGTCCATTTGCTTTCTGTTTTCAGGTTGAAAATTATAGAGACCCTAAGCAATCTATTCCGTTCTGTGATTGTTCTGTCTTCAGAAGACCTGGTACCCTGTGTCTACCTGTGTCTCAATCGATTAGGACCAGCATACGAGGGCCTAGAGCTGGGAATTGGCATAACCATTCTTATGAAAGCCTTGGCTCAGGCCACAGGTGAGTTGCGATAGTTACACCTACTACTGATTGGTGTGGTGGTGGTGGTAGGGACTTGCCACCAATAAAATAGACAATATATGTTTAAAAACACAACTGCATTATAACATATAAGCTATCTCTTTGTAACATATAATTGTGTGCTGTCAAATCAGAGCTTTCAAGGTAGAAAGTACAGTGGAACCTCGGTAAACGGCTCAGGTTAACAAAAATCGCATAAGAAAAGGAAATTGATAGAAAATAGTGGCTTGGTTTGAGGAATTTTTTTGGAACAGATTAATTGGTTTTCAATGCATACCTGTGGGAAACCACATTTCAGTTAATGCATTTTGGTTTTCAATGCATTCCTATGGGAAATTGCATTCAATGCATTCCTATGGGAAATTTGGTTAAAGTAATTTTCGCTGTAAGAAATGTCCCAGGGAACACATTAATTACATTAACCAAAATTCCACTATACTCAAAAGTAATTTACTATTCCCTTCTGGGGGCATTCTGGGACTGTGCAGCTCGCCCACGATCTCACAGACTGGCTCTTCTGCGACGCGCAGCAGGGAACTGAATTCCCAGCCCTCTGGTTCTGCTGCCAGATACTTTGCCCACTGACCTATTAAGCCTGCTTACAACATAGAAAATAACACATATAAAATGTCCAGTGTTGCCATCGGTACAAAAAATAAAAATAAAAATGTTATGAATTCATAAAATAACTGAGTTGGAAGAGGCCTTTTAGGCCACCAAATCCAACCCCCTGCTTAATGCAAGAATCTACATCAAAGCAGATATGACATGACAGATGGTTGTCCAATTCTCTCTTGGATGCTTCCAGTGTTGGAGGGTTTAGCATCTCTCGAGGCAGTTGGTTCCACTGTCATACTGCTATAATTGTTAAGAGGTTTCTACCAATATTCATCCTATATCTGGCTTGTAGTTTCAGCCTGTTATTACGTGTCCTGCGTTCTGGGGTGATGGAGAACAGACCCTTCCCTTCCTCTTTGAGAGACAAGTGATTGAACCAAGGCTTCCTTTTTATTTATTATATTTTCCCCCTTTCAAAGGTCGACAGTTGGACCAGATCAAGGCAGAGGCAGCAGAAAAGGGAGATCTGGGATTAGTTGCTGAAAGTAGCCGTACCACACAGGGCATCATGTTTGCCCCACCCAAACTCGGTGCTAGTGCTGTCTTTGGCAAACTTCAGGCAATTGGGCGCATGACGGGAAGTTCTGTAAGTAATGGGTGAGTGGGAATGAAAGATCAAAGAGCAGAATCAAGAGAGTGGCATTGGGTTATCGGGATAGGGCAAGATTAAGGTCTGGTAAACCCTATCAGTTTCTCCTCTGGCTGTGTCAGGGATAATCTTGCCCCACACTTTGCACAGCTTGTCCAATATGATATTTTCAAGATCATTTATCACTGATCAGAAGTGGGGGTGGGTTACTATAAGGACTGTCAAATCAGGCAGAGGTAGATTTTTATCTCTAACTTTCCTTATGGTTTTAGCTGCTTACAGCACATGCCCTGCAAAACAGAAAATGCAAAGATGTCATTAATGGGAGTGTGATGGCACTAATGGGTATGGAGTTTTGTACGACAGCATTGTACATCTTGAAGTCGCCAGATATCAGTGGGAAGAACTTTTGTTATGGGATGTATTGCTGTTGTAGACGAGACTATTATTCTCTCTCCTTTATCCTTCAATGTGTATCTCAAACATTCATCCTGATTTCTTTCTCTCTTCAGTCCATGAATAAGAAGATTGACATTATCAAGTCTTTGTTTGTTGCTTGTCGCCATTCAGAGGCTCGCTACATTGCTCGGTGAGTTTGCCATGTTACCCTGCAGGGCAGTGATGGTGAACTTTGGCACTCCAGGTGTTTCTGGACTTCAGTTCCCAGAAGCCCACGTCCCTGTGAATTCACATGAATGGGTTTACTGCACGTACGCACAGTAAACCCATTTGTATGGATTCACAGGAACGTGGGTTTCTGGGAATTGGAAGTCCAAGAACACCTGGAGTGCCAAGGTTCGCCATCGCTGCTGTAGGATCTTCCCATGTTTTGTCATCCGTCAGTCCATTTAGCTGAGTATCGCCAAAGAATTCTAACTATACATTGTTATTTTTAGTCTTCCCATTCCTACTTTGCCCTTTTTTATTGTTGCTGCTATACTGCAGTTAGTCATTCAGACCTACTCTTGGTCCAATGATGGCCAACCTTGGTACTCCAGGTGTTCTTGGACTTCAATTATCAGAAGCACAAGTCAGCACTCCTTCTGATCATGGCTTCTAGGAACTGAAGTTCAAGAACACCTGGAGTGCCAAGGTTAGCCATCACTGTCTTAGTCTTTCCAATGAATCAGATTCACACATGAAGGTGGTTGTTGTTGTTGTTTTTGCAACAGTTCATTCTAATGTTGTAATATTTCATTGAGATGTTTTGTGTATTTCAGTTCACTGGAAGGAAAGTTGCGAATTGGTTTAGCGGAGCAGTCAGTCCTGTCAGCTCTGGCCCAAGCAGCATCACTCACTCCTCCAGGACAAAGTGAGTTCATTATTCAGTTGGAAAATGACATTGATACTGGTTTAAGAGAAGATTCCGGGGTTAGTAATCGGTTGGGTAGCTCAGTGGTTTAGCTATCTGGTTCCAGAGTCAGAGGGTGGGAGTTTGATACCTTATTGTGCCTTGTCGAATAACAGCCAGACACTTTTGTATATTCTCTACCTAGAAAACCTTGGCAAGGGTTGCCATAAGTCAGAATTGATTTGAAGGCATGCAGTTTTTTAAATCATTATAAGGGACTTGGCTGTGCTGTGTTGCTTTGTGCAGTATTTGAATGTTATATTCTTGGTGGGGAGGAGAGTGTTATCCCCAAGGCACGATACCACAAATTATAAAGTTGACGAGCTTTATATACAGTCTTATTCTCATAGTTAAGGCTCCTAAAGAACACAGAATTTAAAGTAATGAGAGGGGAACAAGTAAGAGTTGGGGAAACAAGAAAACTAGAGTTTAGCTGCTAATTGCCTGAGAGACAAAGAATGGTTGTTATAAAGAAAAGATATAAAGTTACATCTTTGTTTATGGCCACTCTCCAGATATTGTTGACATTTCCAAACTTCCATCATATTGATCAGCTTCTAGGAAATGCCTTTTTCCTTTTAAGTAGGAGCTGAACCCAATAACAGGATGAGATATTGGCACAGGAATGTATTGTCAGTGAAGTGAAGAAGTGAAGAACATAAACAATATGCATATCTTGACCACTGGGGCATTATTATTTTATATATCAGTCAATCAATCTTTATTATGGTCCAATACCAGCATAGTACAGCAAAAGGAACAGAAGTGATTGATGGATTGATTAATTCATATATATAAACTGCTAACTTTGCTCTGGTCTCATTCTATAGAATTTCCTCCAGAAATACTAGACGCGTCAAAGGGTAAATCTGCAGAGGCACGCAAAGCCTGGCTGGATAAAAGAGCCTTGATTGTTAAGCAGGCTTTCTGGTGAGTAACTTTCTGCATCACTGAAGATCTGAGGGGGGCATAGGTGATGATTACTTGCTTTGTTTGTATATGGTCTCAGGTTCAATCTGCAGCATCTCCATTATAGCTAGGTAAGATCCCTGTTTGAACCCACAACCCCTTGTAGTCATAGTATTGGACTATACGGGCCAATGAGCTGACTCATTATATGGCACCTTTCCTTGTTTCTTCCTATTTACCTATACATAATATTTTTCCCTAAAGGGAAATGTTGATCTTACTCACTGTCATAGCAATTAAACTTTGAGTGCAGCCTTTCTCTGCCTTCAGAAATTATAGTTCTTAAAATCCCAGGAAACAACTGGTGTCTCAGCAAGATCAGACTTCTTCTTTTTTAATTTTTCAGCCATGCAGCTGTGGGTCTTTTCTGGCAAATGAAGTCTCCATTGGGTATTAAGAAAGGAAGCTTTGATAGCTTTAGCCTTATTCTATCCCACTTATTCATACCCTCAACTTGTACATTTCAGTCCATTGAATGCAGCCTGTGCCATTTGATGCAGAAGTAACCTCCCATATTTGTCCTTTTGGTAAGGAAACTAGAGTGTTTGGATTTTTTTTTCCTCACCTTCGTTTTGCCCTTTGCAAATTACATCTTGATAGAAGTTATTCCAAGGGCAGAGAAATGTCAAAGAAGAAAAATATAGCCATACTAGATAACACAAGAATAGCCCCTTGGAATCAGAAATTTAAGGCTGTGAGCAATAGCATTTTGTTTTGTTTTGCAAGAGCACATTTAGATTTGTGTCTTCTGTCCACTTAGAGTTTATTACTTTAGGCTCAGGAGGTATAGGTCTTAACAATTATTTATTTTATTTTCAGTGAGCTACCAAATTATGACACCATTGTGCCTGTGCTCCTAGAGCATGGTGTGGAGAGCTTGCCTCAACACTGCAAAATCACACCAGGTATCTGAATCGTTTATTTATTAAATAGGGAGTATTCTTATTGCTTAAATTCTCCAAAGTGTTTATTCTATGTAGCACTATAACTGTAAAATAGCACATAGAGCATTACCCAGTGCCAAGCACAAATTTATGAAAACCATACATATTCATATTTAAAATCAAACAATGGGTTTTAACCTTAATTTAATTTAATTGTCAAATTTTATGTGAATGTGTATTTTAAAGCACAGATATCACATACACAAGGCTCAAGTAAGACTGGATTCTGTGACTAGCAATTGATTTCTTCTAACCAAACATTCTGGCTATACTTTTATATATTTTGTTCTTTTATCATATTGCTTGTTGCCAAAACTCTCAAAAGTGTGCAAACATACGAATAAATTATCCAGGATAAAGTATATAGGTATGGATAAAGGGTATGCAATATTTAGCAAAGAAGTATTGAAGAAGGATATGTTACTTCCACATTACTATCATATGTTATTTGAGCACTACATTTTTCCATGTTGGGAATGACTGCGATATTGACTATTGCTGTAGGTCTCAGCCTTGTGTACTTCCTTCCACAGGAATCCCCCTGAAGCCCATGCTTGCTCATCCAACAAAAGGCATTGGGGAAGTATTAAAGCGTTTTGATGAGGCCGCTTTCACCTGTGAATACAAGTATGATGGGGAGCGAGCACAGGTAAATAGGTGTGGTTCTTCCGTGTCTAGGCCAGAGGTGAAACTGCCAAAATGAAGGCACTTTTTGGTGAGTTCATTCTGCAGTTCCTTTCACCTCACCTAGTGCAAGAAACTCAATTGTGTTTCAAAAATATCACAATCTTTGAGGAGGCTTTTTCTATGTACCCCTATGGAGCATTCATATGGTGTATTACTAGAACTGGCCATTAGAGGCCATGTAAAATATAGTGTGCAGTTATCTGTTGTTTCAGGCATCCATGGTAGGTGTGGTGCATGCCTTGAAAGTTAAGCTTCCATCTCCTTTATTTTTGTAGCTCATTTTTTCTCTCTTCCCCTTAGATTCATATCCTGGAGAATGGAGAAGTTCATATCTATAGCCGGAACCAAGAGAACAACACAACAAAGTATCCAGACATTGTCAGCCGCATTCCCAAGGTGAAGGGATTTTTGGAACTGTTGAGTAAAGGGAGGATATAACAAGGAGACAACAGAAGTGTGTCAGTTACCAGCTCGGGGCCATTTCTATATGGGCTCCTAAGCACAACTTTTATACATCATAGCAGTGTTGAGCTTGACAGTGTGAGATCATGGGAAATGAAAATAAATTGAAATAACACCATTTTGCAGGTGAAAAAGTCTACTGTGAAATCCTGCATCTTGGATGCTGAGGCTGTCGCTTGGGATCCTGATTCCAAACAAATCCAGCCATTCCAAGTATTGACCACTCGCAAGCGCAAGGTAAATCGTTATTAAATTGTTTTATAAAGTTGTTTGAGATCTCCATTTGTTCCATTTCTTTGCCATTGAGGTACTAAAACACAATGAGATGGAATATCCTTAGCAAGACAAGACAGTGAGATATTGTGGGATTTGAAAATAATAACTGTATAGCCTATTCACATATTACAGGGTATACAGAAAGGATATTGCTTTTCTGCAGCTGGTTATTAAACTGTAAAAGACACACAAGGAAGGTCAAAACTACCTCAGTTTTTAAATGGTTTTGGAAACCTCAACTCTCTCCTTCCCCTTCTTTCACCATTACTCTCCAGGATGTAGACGCTGCGGATATCCGAGTGCAAGTGTGCGTGTACGCATTTGACATGCTCTATCTCAATGGACAAGTAAGTATACCGTATATTTCCTATATATGCAGGAAGAAGGTGATACCTTTTCTAGGATCACTTGGGGAGATACAGAGCCTGGCTGAAACATGCCATGAATTTCTGGAACTTTTCTTTTTAGTTTTCCTACTCTACCTGAAGAAGTGATCTTGAATCACGAAAGCTCACAATGATTTTTTAAAATTTAGTGATCCAGTAAAGTTATCACCTTCTACTTCTGCATAGAATTTTTTAAAAAGTGATCCTAGAAAAGGTATCACCTTCTTCCTGCATTTAATTGATTTATTGTATTGATCACACAGCTTGTCTTTGCATATATTTCCTACAACTGAATATTTTGTGCTTTTATTAAGCACACCGCTTCAAGCTCCACCTGCCCCACATTATCTGAGTCGGGTTCTGCCTGAGTGGGCGGCATATATAAATATGACTATAAATAATAATAAAAAAAAATCTGTTCCTATTTTCCTGTTACCATGCGTTGTTCCTTTTTATCTCACTGTAATCATTTTCTTCATGACTTTTAAATGATCAGTTATGCATTCTTCCAGTCTCTGGTCCAGAAACCCTTGTCACAGCGTCGGGTCTTACTGCGTGACTCCTTCATAGAGGTTGAAGGTCAATTTCTCTTTGCCACCTCCATGGACACTAATAACACAGATGAGATAGCAGAATTCCTGGAACACTCAATCAAAGGTATTGTGGAGACAACAGCAGGTCTATCTTATTTATTTATTTATTTAGATTTCTATTGCTGCCCCCTTGCCGAAGTGACTCTAGGCGGCTCACAACCATGATAAAAACATCCAAATATAAAAACATCCCTCAGCAATAAAACCACTACAATTCCTATTTTAAAAAAATCTTGTTCCTCCTCTCTCCTTCATTATTACTTATAAACCATAATCACTTTTCTGAACACTAAAATGAAGGTCTGGGTGGTATAACTATGGATGGATAGATTGGTTAATTAACGGCCTATGGCCATACCATCCTGAACATGCCCAATCTTGTTGTCTGGTTAATTAACATCTTGGAAACCTGGGGTTGAATCCTTGAGCCATAAAACTTTCCAGATAACGTGATGGTCCCTCTTTGAGCTGTACAGGGCTGCTGGAAGAATAAAACAGGGATACCAACAGGAATATCTTTCCTTCCCTGAGTTCTATGGGGAAAGGTGAATAAATAACCATCTGAGGAAGTTGAACTAACAAGGTGCATCATTTCCTTCAGATTCATGTGAAGGGCTAATGGTGAAAACATTAGAAGTGGATGCCACATATGAAATTGCAAAAAGATCCCACAACTGGCTGAAGGTAAGAATTGAACACCTGTTTAACTTGCAGTGCCACCTGCTAAAATAAACTTCTATTTGAGCAAGATTGGAGCTTGTTACCCATCATCAAATGGTCCGTGTTCTTGCTGTGTTCTGTGGTTGTGTTGTGTGATGTGTCTGGGTTAAAATTAGGCCCCAGGCAACACCGGGCACCCTGCTAGTAAAACAAATAATATAAGAGTAATACTGTGCTTTATTCCCTGAAATCAAAGATCAAATTGTGTTGCTGAAATGCCTGACAGATGCCTCCTGTATGTGTACTGGTTCAACTATGTGACCAGAAATAAGTTGCTTTATTTAGTAACTTTTTTCCCTACCAGCTAAAAAAAGATTACCTGGAGGGAGTTGGTGATACACTGGACCTTGTGGTGATCGGCGCCTATCTGGGCAAGGGCAAGCGTACAGGGACATACGGTGGTTTCCTCCTGGCCTGCTACGATGAAGAAAGTGAGGAGTTCCAGAGCATCTGCAAGGTAAGAGGCATCCCCAGTGATTCCATTCTTCTTTGATGTCCCGCTCAGACCCTGGACGGCCGAAACAAAGCCACTTTCTTTGCTTTGTTACCCAAACCCAAGTCCTCATCCGTGCATGTCTCTGGCAGCAATTGGCAGACCAACAGAACTTAGGAAAACGTACATACAGTGGAACCTCTGTTAACGTAATTAATGTGTCTCTTACAGCAAAAATTACTTTAACTGAATTTTCCATAGGAATGCACTGAAAACCAATTAATCCTTTCTGGAAAATTCTGTAAACCGAGTCACTATTTTCCTTTTGTTATGCGATGTTTATGTTAATGGAGCCGTTTGTTAACCAAGGTTCCACTGTACTTACGTAGTAGCTAGTACACCCAGCATAATCAGAGCTTACAAAAGTAAGGATTGCTGCAAGCCATGTCATTTTATCCTGACCGAAAGTTTTAGAAGAGAGCAAGGTATTTTACAAAAAGAGTAGACGAGGGGGTAGTTCCCGTGGAATAAAATGGAAGAGCCTTGCTTTTTCAATACCATTCCCAATCTCACATGTTTGCCTATATGAGCCCTGCTGGTGCAGTGGTTAATTTTAATTTTAATTTAATAGATTTATATACTGCCCTATCCAAAGGACTCTGGGCGGTGTACACAAGTTAAAACCAATATATAGGTAAAACAATTTAAAAAAACCTTTAAAAAAACATAACAATATTACCTAAGGACAACCTCCGAGTTGGAGAGATAGGCAGGATATCTCTCAATATCATTTCCAGGGAATCCTAAGCAGGTGAAGGCATCTGCTTGGGAATACCCTGAAGGAAATGGTGAGCCACTGTGTGAGACAGAATGCTGGACTGGATGGGCTGTGGCCTGTTCCAGCAAGGCTGTTCTTATGTTCTTATGTACCCACCCACCCTGCCGTGCCATCTAGTATCTAAAAACAAATATAAAATCTACAAAAACCTTTAAAAATTAGTTACAGGAGGGGGGGAGCCTCACATGAGCCAAAAAGGGGAGCTTGTTGACAATCCCGTCCCCCAGACCCATTTTGCCAACCACGCCTTCAATTCTTTCCTAAATAGTAGCAACTGGGCCTGGAGGCATAGTTCTACTGGGAGGAGGTTCCATAGTTTGGGTGCTACAACCGAGAAGGCCCTTTTCCTTGTGCTGGAGAGGCGAGCCTCCCCAACAGATGGTACCTGAAGGGTGCCCTCTCTGTTTGCTCTTGTGGGACGGGTCAATGTCCTAGGGATGGCACGGTCCCTGAGGTATCCTGGTCCGCTACCATGAAGGGCTTTAAAGGTGACAACCAGCACCTTGAATTGCACCCGGTTAAACTGCTGTACTACAGCCAGAAAGTTGCGAGTTCGATTCAGCAGTGATCAAGGTTGACTCGGCCTTCCATCCTTCCGAGGTTGGTAAAATTAGTGCCCAGCATGTTTGGGGCAAAATGTTAACTACCTTGTGAACCGCCCAGAGAGTGCACTAGTGCAATTTTATGGGACATGGGGTATAAAAGTGTAATTGCTATTGCTCCCCTGCAAGATAATGATAGTTATCTTATTTCTAACACTCGTCCATCCCCACTCTTCTTAGATTGGCACTGGATTCACAGATGACGATCTTGAGAAGCTGCATACCACTCTCAAGGTAGGAGCTCACCTCTGCTTGGATGTGGTATTTCCTTTAGTGCCTTGTGCTAAGCACAAAAAAAGGGGGGGGGGAATAGAAGTGGTGCATGCATTTATTTCTGTACAAAAAAAATATTTCAGGCTCCCATGCTGGAAGGTTGAAGTGTTTCCTCACCTTGACTACCGAAACAAATATATTATCGTTTTCAGAGAGCAGTGTGTTGATGTCAGTATTCTCTATGCAAATATTGTAACTAATTCCCAGTCTCTGTGTTGCAGGACCTTGTGATTCCACAGCCACGGCCATACTATCGCTGGGGTGGGACAGTGGAGCCTGACCATTGGCTGGAAGCCCAGCATGTCTGGGAAGTGAAGTGTGCTGATCTGTCCCTTTCTCCTGCTCACAGAGCAGCAACTGGATTGGTGAGTGAAGGGTGGCCAGCAGAAACACTGCATGAATGGGTAACATTCTCAACTAAAGTCTTTAGTCAGTTATCCGCAGAACACTAGGTTTTTCACACAGCTGCTTATTTGTATATAGTTAAAAATATTTTTTGTTCATGTAATACACTTCTAATTCTGGTTCCACACTGGGCTCCAGATGTGGGCTCCTGTAGCTGGTAATGAAAGATTTTGAGACCACAGTACTGCAAGTTCTGCAGTTGTCTGTAAATCTAAGACAGCCACTTCACTGGAGGGGTGTGTGTGTGTTTGTGTCTGTTAATAGTAAACAAGGCATTATACACCTTATCCCATTTTTGTGACCAGCCTTTCCTTTTGTTGCAGGTGGATGAAAACAAAGGTATTTCACTTCGCTTCCCCAGATTCCTGCGCATTCGAGATGATAAAAAAACAGAGGATGCTACTTCTAGCACCCAGGTACAAAGCTGGGAGTATGTGTATGAGATTATAGCAGGCAGAAATGTGTCAACTATGGCACAAATTTTCAAGATGAAAACCTGAAGGAAGGGACTCGGATTAACAGTCTAAGACTCTTGGCTTAGTTATTTGGAATGGATATGGCTTGGGGCATTTTTTTCCTGTGGCTTTACAAGTGCAGAAAGGTTGTAACTATAAGAAGGGCTAGACCAGTGGTTCTCAATCTTTTTTGGCCATGCCCCACCTAATCATCTTTAAAATCCTGATCTCCCCACCCCCGCAACATAAAATTCGTACTCAAAAACTGAATAACTGCTAGACTTTAGAGCCGTGATGGTGAACCTTAGCACTCCAGCTCTTCTTGAACGTCAATTCCCAGAAGCCCAAGTCTCTGTGAATCCACATGAATGGGTTTACTGAGCATTCATGTGGATTCACAGAGATTGGGCTTCTGTGAACTGAAGTCCAAGAACACCTGGAGTGCCAAGATTCGCCATCACAGCTTTAGAGTAAGAGCAGCATATTGCAGGGTTAGCATACTAATGAAAGGCAGTGGGAAAAGTGATAGCTTAAATAATTTAATTCTTTGCTTGTAGGTGGCTGAGTTATACCGCAAGCAGCAACAGATCCAGAATCAACCGTCTGTTGAAAAAGGAGATGATGATTTCTACTAATCTGTGTTGTGAAATGCCTTGAGAGTTGCATGTAATGCTTAAGACCTAGATCTTATAAATCCACTTCATCTACTTTCTGAAGCTTGGACATGTGCTGAAACTAGGTCCAGCCTTTCATTCCTGACAGTCACCTTATAATGCCCTGAAGTCAATACTTGCCTATTGTTAGAGAGCCAAAATGAAGAGACAGTGTTCTATTAATAAACATTAGCATTTTGTACTTTGAGATGTACTCTTTGGGTTTCTACTTACAGGCTGACTCATAGCAATTGTTTAAAACAAGTGTTTATTGGTACATAATTTAAAAAGGTAGCACAAGAAAGAAGCACAGTGGTACCTTGGTTTACTAATTTAACGTGTTCTCCAGGACGTTTCGCATTGTGAAAAAAATTGTAAACCAAATTTTGCATTGCAGACAGTGTCCTCTAGTGGCCTGGTCTGGTAATGCACCATATTGTATTGTGAAAAAATTCGTAAACTGAGGCATTATTTTCAATAGGTTTTCATTTGTAAACCAAAAATTATGTTAACCGAGGCGTTCGTAAACCGAGACACCACTGTACTATGACATCTACATACAAAAAAGGCAATTTCTTGAGATTATTGTTTTATGGGGTAAGGGGCAAAGATAGAAAGGTAAATGAGAATACTACTACCCTGGCACAACCTATTCAAGAAATCCTACTGCCAAAAGTGGTACTCCTGGCCCTTCATCTCTCAGTGTCCTCCAAAGGGAATTATTCTATTCTATTCTATCCTTTGCCCTGACCTACACAGTCTATAAGCCCCACAACTCTGAATCCATAATTATTCTGCTAGACCCGTATTGCCGAACCTTGGCACTCCAGATGTACTTGGATTTCAATTCCCAGAAGCCCAAGCCCCCTGTGAATCCACACGAATGGGTTTACTGTGAGTAATCCGGCCTGCGCTGCCCTCATCGCTTGCGGAAGTAAAACGTGCCCATACGGGCACGTTTTACTTCTGCTTCCAGGAGCGACAAAGGCAGCGCGGTCCGGATGAATCGCAGTAAACCCTTTCATGTGAATTCACAGGGGGCTTGGGCTTCTGGGAAATCCTATTGCCATCTGGAGTGCCAAGGTTCGCCATCATGGTACTAGACCCTTTCCTTCAAAAGAAGGCTATGAGTGCCCAGCATTTCTCAAACATTAAACCTACATGCTTGTTCTGCTCCTGTCTACATCCATTGATCCCTTAGCTTCTCTTCTAGGGTTTTCTTCTGAGGAATGGGAAGAGGTAAATGGGGAACTGAGGTACAATTCTCTGCTCCTAGGGGGTGGTGCGCAGACGTTGACTCCGTGCCTTGTAAACCTCGATGAGCAGGTCCTTGACGTACTGGATCTCCCTTTCAATAGATTCTGCTTTCTCTCGCAGCTCACGGTTGCGTGCCTCCAGGATCTGGCACTCATCTCCCAACGCATCATGTTCAGCCCGTTTACGCTGGCGGTACCGGAGAGCTGCCGTCTTGTTCTGGTCTCGCTTCTTCTGGCGCCGGTCCCCCTTGGGTGGTAGTGTGGGTGGCCCTTGTATTGGGCCATGGTCCTCACTGGCCTGTGGGGAGAACTCAGCAGGTGTCTCCCTACCATAAAGCTCCAACAACTCTAGGCAACCTGAATCCAAGGTCTGCAGGGGAGCAGGGATATTGTGGTGATCCAGGGGTTGGAAACCATCACCAAAGGGGAAGTTGAGATTCCTGTCAGAGGGTGGGGTGCTGGGCGCTACCTGGTCTGGTGAGACTGACTCCTCCAAGAAGTAATCTTCCAACTGCTCCAGCTCTTTCTTGAGCAGTGAGGCCATGGCCTCCAGGTCGGGAGCAAGAGGGGAGGGCAGTGACAGCGGCGAGGGCTCCCCTGACACACTCAGGAGCGTGGACAGGTCTGTGCGTTCCGTCATCCAATCTGAGAAGCCATCGCCTACAGGTAAGTAAACCAAGGTCAGCAGCAGATATGCAAACAAGAGCCTCTGAGACTAACTAGGGAGCAGAATTTCACCTCCTGTATGTCGTACTGGGAACCAGGACCTTTTCTGGCCTAGGCCGTGTGACTCTGGGCCATTGTTGGACACAGAACATTTTGAAGAAGTCCATGTGTCTGATAGGCACCAAAGCAACCAGGCACAATGTTGTCTGAAATACTAATGAGCAACTAATTGCACAAAGGCAGAAGGACTATTCACCAAGGACTTCTGCTCGGACATTGCAGTGTTGGTTATGACATGAATCATGCAATCAGTTGTACAGTCCTCGTTATCTGGCTGTTGGAATACCTAGCAAATTTACACAAGAATAACTCTCTTATGCCAGGTCGGTCAGGATTCTGGCCATTAAGGACTGAAAGATACTCGTCTTTTAAAGGCTAGACTTCTTGCAGCCAGCCATATATTGCTGGGCTACAATTCCACCCAACCCTAACTATGTTGATGGGTGTTGCATTCCAGCAACACTGGAGAGCATATTGCCCATCCATACTCTAATTTGCCAGAGACTTAACCAGTCCTTGTTACTGATTTTAAACAGTAATGACTGACTTTCTAGATTTTACGCTGTTCTTTGTAAACAGAATCCTACAAAGATTCCTAGAAGTGTAGATTCCTAAAACCAGGGGTGTCCAAACCTTTTGGGCTGTGGGCCTGACCACGCTCTCAGCTGATTAGGCCAGTCACGTGGTTCCTCCCACTGGAAGTGGAAGTAAAATATGCATGTGCAGAACGTTGCCCTAAATGCGTTTATGGCAGCTGCGGGTGCATTTACGGCAGTGTTACGTGCAGAAGCATTTTATTTCCGCCTCTGGGGGCAGTGTGGGCTGGATCCAGCCTGCGGGCCGTAGTTTGGGCACCCCGTCTAAAACTAAAGATTATGTATTTTAGGTTTTGTTCTCTTGAGACCATGAGACAGAGTGGGGAATACTTAACATGTAATATTAAGTATTAAGGAAAATAGTGTAAAGGATCTTAAATCTTAGGTCAGCCGATGTTCTGAATATTACACTTTCTAGAATGAGCAACTAAAATCCACACAAATGGTTAACTTTGTTCCATCAAGAGAACTACTCTCCTTCTCCTAGGTTTCTAGTTCTTCCTCCTCCTCCCATTCAAGTGTATTCACCTGCCAGTAGTGGCCGCTCCATACTGAGGGCAAAGCCCTCCTCCACAGGTCCGGCTAGCAGCTCACAATGACCGGCGTGGGGTGGCCGGTCCTTGAGCAGCTCCGGCCTGTAAGACATAGTGCTAACTGGGACCATGCTGAAGTCCACGTCCATGGCTAAAGCTGCCAGCAGGGACATTGTAGTGATGATTGTTCAGGTCCGGTGCAGGATTGTGATGCAGAGGGCAAGGAGTGACTTGGCTCCTGCAGGCAGGGATAGTGGTGGGGGCAGAAGACCTGAAGCACAAAGAAACAGGCAGGTCATTAAAAGTCATGCAGTTCTCTTTCCTGGAATAAATCAGTCCCGCATGGTTTCAGTGAGACTTGGCTTACCCTTGTAGGCTTACCCTTGTTGACGGCGTCTATCATGTCCATGCTGTTGGTTGGCCTGAGCAGATGTCTCTTAAAGTTTAATCTCAACCAATGCTACATATTCCACTAGTGGAAGGGGAAAGTAAATTAGGTTGGCTGCTGACTTTTCCTAATTCAGCCTCCAAATGCCGGTCGGTGACAAGAGTTGGGGATATACATCCCTCTGCCAGACAAGAATGATTAACTTGCTCCTTTCCTCCTGATTATTAGGACTTCAACTCCCATCAATCCATCCAGAATTCTCAGCAGGTAGGATCTATGGAGTTGTAGCCCCAACCATATGGAGACGCCAAGTTGCTAAGCCTTGTTGTGCCAAAGAGTGCAAGCAACGTGTCCCTTGGAGTAGTAAAAGAAACTCCCCTTCTGCGTGAGGTTTGGAGGGGGGAAGGAGGAGCAGCTACAGCGTAAGGAAAGAGGAAGGAAAAGGCTACTACTGCTCCATTGCGCACCGATTTCTCCCAACGGGCTCACCTGGCAGCGCACCTGCTTCCTTCTCTAAAGACCAGGGAAGAAAGCGGGAGGGGGGGGGGAGACGGGGGTGCAGAAGGGAAGGCAGACAAAGGGCGCTGTCGATGTAAAGGTTTCCCTTGCTCGAAAGCCAGCCGTATCCGACTCTAGGGTTCAGTGCTCATCTGTTTCAAAGCCGAAGAGCCAGCGCTGTCTGCTCCTGCAGACGTTTCCGTGGTCATGTGGCAGGCATGACTAGACACCACCGGAACACACGGCACGAGGCCACCCCCATTATAAACCCAAAGGAACTCCAAAACGGCACCACAACATGTATCCATAGCCTTCCACGGCCACCCCCACCCCCGTCCTTTCTCCGTCGGAGGAATCCCGCCGCCCCCACGAGTCTACTCACTCCATCATGCTGCTGCTGTTGTTGTTGTTTCTTGCAGCGTGCAAGACACGCTCGTTCGCTTCGAGGTCGGGCGCAAGTCTAGAAAGGCATCTCTTCGATCTGCCCCGCGGGCCTCTCTTTCTCTGGTGGGTCCAAACGTGCCCTCTTCTTGCACCTGTCAATGTCAGTGTGGAAAGGAGTGAGTGAGTCACGCAGGCGGGTGGAGTTTCCCTATATACCGGGCCAGCCTCCCTAGCCGCACTGCATGCAGGCAAGCTGCGTATCCATCCACCCGGTCTCGCTCCTCCTCCCCGCCCCGGGACACGGATCCATCATGGTTCCTGGGAAGGAGGAGGGAAAGCAGCGATTGAAAAGGGGAGTCGTGAATGAGCCTGTGGTTTCCCACTAGTCATCTTTACCTCCCGTTCTTCCAACCCCTAGTACCAAAGGCTGCGACTAAATCTTGGAAATTGACGTGTCGGGATTCAAGTTCGATCCCCGCACCCGGAGGAATGAAGCGCTGCGTGGCGATCAGTTTGACATGGGAGGAGATACTTTGCATATGCTCAGAGGCAAACCTTGCATTTTTAGGTGGCTATAAGACGTGCTAAGACGCTGACTGGGAAGCAGAAGGTCAGCAGTTCGATTCCCGAGTACTGCAGGACGGAAATGAGCTCCCGTCTTCATCCCAGCTCCTGCCAACCTAGCAGTTTGAAAGCAAGAAATTGCAAGTAGATAAATAGGGACCACTTCGGTGGGAAGGTAACAGCGTTCCGTGCGCTCTGGTGTCTAGTCATGCCTGCCACATGACCACGGAAACGTCTGCAGAAGCAGACAGCGCTGGCTCTTCGGCTTAGAAACAGAGATGAGCACTGCACCCTAGAGTCGGATACGACTGGCTTTCGAGCAAGGGAAACCTTTACCTTTACCTTATAAGACGTGATGTTCTGAGCGTAGCCCCTGGAAAGCAGGCTGCAGGTTTCCAAGACAAAGCCCGTTCCCTGATCTACTGTACGTGGGTGGCAATGTCCAGTATGGATGTGTTATGTATGGAACTTGTGCCTTTAAGAAATGTAACCTTGTATTCAAAAGTAACCTTGTATCCAGATGAACTGTGAATGAGTCCCGGTGATTACATTGTAACTTCAATGGATGTGATTCTGAATTAATAATAATAATAATAATAATAATAATAATAATAATAATAATAATAATAATAATAATAAATTTTAATTTAAATCCCGCACTTTCTCAGCCGAAGCTGACTCAAGGCGGCCATTACAACATGTAGATATCATACAATACAATAAGGAAGCATGGAAAGTAAATTCAATACAATAATCAGTAGTCAATAATAAACATAAATTAATCAATATAATATAACACAGTACAATTCAAAAAGCAGTGCAGTACAATTCGAAAGGTCAAATTTGAAAACATCACATCGAAAAATAAACCCATTAACAACAATAAACACAAGAAATATCCAGACCATCCACCACTCCCCCCCAAAAAAATAAAATAAAAATAAAAGCCCTTGGGAATGAAAAGAGGGAGCTGCGATTTCTTTTTAATTAAATGGCATCGGTGGGAGCAACAATGCTTCAACCCAAGGAGAAAGATCCCATGCATATCTTTTAAGGCGCTAAAACTTTGTGTGCGGCGTTGCTCAGACATTGGCAGGAAGGCACGAGCCGGCGTTTGAGGACTATTTTACCAAAGAGCAGAATACGGTGCGCAAACGCCCCCGGATAGATTGATTGCACTAGGGTTGCATCAGCTCAGCTGGGGGATTACCAGGACACACAGAAGGTGGACTACTGCCCGGTCTCCTTGCCTCTCATTGGCTGCAGGGCAGCGCACGTGGCGCCGAGATGGACTTCCAGAGAAGCCACTCGTCCAATGAGAAAGCAGCGGATCACTCTTCTTTAACCTTTAATTGCAGACTTGCGTTTCCAGATTACTTACTTGCCTTGGAGTTTCTTTGCTGTCTCAAAAATAGGCAAGCTCCAAAATGGTCAAACATGTGGAAGAAAAGAATAATGAGAAGAACACTATCCGTCAGGGTAAAAGAACACAATTACAAACTTCTGTGGAAATGGTATCCGACACCGGTCCGTTTAAGTCAAATGGATAATACAAAGTCGCAATTTTGTTGGAGATGTAAAAATGCTCTGGGCTTTTATTCTCATATGTGGTGGTACTGTGGAATTATAAGACAATTTTGGACAAAAGTTGAAAATGAAATTAAAAAAACTTTGATATACATGAATGCATGTAGGGTTCTGTTAACAGATGTTGATGATGTTAGAATGGATAAGTCCAGCCAGGCCGGCAAGGGAGGAGGAAGACCAGCCGGGCGGGGAGAGGCCAGCCAGCCGCCCCAACGCGAGCCCTTCCGAGCTGGTCCCCACCATCTCCAGCCGGGCCGGTGAGGGAGGAGGAAGACCAGCCGGGCGGGGAGAGGCCAGCCAGTCGCCCCAACGCGAGCCCTTCCGAGCCGGTCCCCACCATCTCCAGCCGGGCCGGTGAGGGAGGAGGAAGACCAGCCGGGCGGGGAGAGGCCAGCCAGTCGCCCCGACGAGAGCCTTTTCCAAGCCCTGAAAACAACCAAGCGCCGAAGGAGAGGTCCAATTGGCAGAAGGGAAGAAGGCAAAGGAGTTAAACCAGGGGGTGAGACTCAGAGCCCCATACAAAGGATAAGTAGTTAAATATGCAGAAATGTTGATGACTTAATATAGTAACTCACATAAAGACTTTAAAATGACTTAATATAGCAACTGACATAGAGACTGTGCTTTAAAGTGTGATAATATGCATGATAATATGTTGTCTTAAATGTTTTTAAACTTTTAAAAACTGTGATAAAATGTATGAGGAGAGAAAAATGGCGCAGACACCGGCAACCACGCCATAAATCTTGCCAAGAGAACCCTATGGACCAAAACAAAAGGCAAAACAAAAGGGCAGGCTAGGTGATACAGGATGCTTAACACCTCAGAGGGGAGAAAGGGGAGGGACAGGAAGGAGGGAGGAGGAATGCAATGTTGTAAGGAGCAATACTGCATAGGGACATGGAATGTGAGATCAATGAACCAAGGAAAACTGGAAGTGGTAAAAAATGAGATGGAAAGAATAAGCATTGACATCTTGGGCATCAGTGAGCTCAAATGGACAGGGATGGGTGAATTCAGCTCTGGAAACCATCATATCTACTACTGTGGACAAGAAAACCTTAGAAGGCATGGAGTAGCCATAATTGTCAATAAGAGAGTAAGAAAAGCAGTAATGGGATATAACCTCAAAAATGACAGAATGATGTCAGTCAGAATTCAAGGCAAACCTTTCAATATCACCGTAATCCAAGTATATGCACCAACCACTAGTGCAGATGAAGCCACAGTGGACCAGTTCTATGAGGACCTAGAACACCTCATAGAACAGACACCAAGAAATGATGTCCAAATTATATTAGGAGACTGGAATGCCAAAGTAGGAAATCAAAAAGTGGAGGGAATAACAGGCAAGTTTGGTCTTGGAGTACAGAACGAAGCAGGGCAAAGATTGATAGAGTTCTGCCAAGAGAACGCACTGGTCATAGCAAACACTCTCTTCCAGCAACACAAGAGGCGACTTTACACATGGACATCACCAGATGGCCAACACCGAAACCAAATTGACTACATACTCTGCAGCCAAAGATGGAGAACCTCCATACAATCAGCAAAAACAAGACCTGGAGCAGACTGTGGCTCAGATCACAACCTACTGATCGCAAAATTCAGGTTAAGACTAAAGAAAATAGGGAAAACAAGAAGACCAGACAGATATCACCTAGACAGCATCCCTAAAGAATACACGGTGGAGGTGATGAACAGATATAATGGACTGGACGCAATAGACAGAGTGCCAGAAGAATTATGGACAGAGATAAAGGACATCATGCAGGAAGCAGCAAAGAAAACCATACCAAAAGAAAAGAAGCGTATGAAAGCAAAATGGTTGTCTGATGAGGCTCTTAAAATAGCAGAGGAAAGAAGGAAGGCAAAAGTCAAAAGAGAAAGGAAAAAATACAACCTTTTGAACACAGAATTTCAAAGAAAAGCAAGGAGAGATAAGGAAAACTACCTAAAAGAACAGTGCAAAGAAATGGAGGAAAACAACAAAAGAGGCAGGACTAGAGATCTCTTCAGAAAAATCGGGGAAATAAAGGGAACATTTAAAGCAAAAATGACCATGATAAGGGACAAAGACGGAAAAGAGCTAGCTGATGCAGAAGAGATAAAGAAAAGATGGAAAGAGTACACAGAGGAACTCTACAAAAAGGACCTCAACACTCCTGATAACCACAATGATGAAAAAACTGAACTCGAGCCAGACATCCTGGAGAGCGAAGTTATAAAGGCCCTAAAGAGCACTGCAAACAACAAAGCTAGTGGATATGATGGTATCCCAGTCGAATTTTTCAAAGCGCTAAAAGATGATGGCGTCAAATTACTGCACTCAATATGCCAGCAAATCTGGAAAACAAAACAGTGGCCACAGGATTGGAAAAGATCAGTATACGTCCCAATCCCAAAAAAGGGCAACGCCAAAGAATGCTCAAATTACCGAACAATTGCACTCATCCCACACGCCAGCAAGGTGATGCTCAAGATAATACAGGACAGACTTCAGCAACATGTGGAGAGAGAACTACCAGAGGTGCAGGCCGGTTTCAGAAGAGGCAGGGGGACTAGAGACCACATTGCCAACATACGTTGGATCATGGAGAAAACAAAGGAATACCAGAAACAAGTTTACTTTTGTTTCATTGATTACACTAAGGCATTTGACTGTGTGGACCACAACAAGATGTGGCAAGTAATTAAAGAGATGGGAATACCAGAGCACATCATATGCCTCCTGAGAAATCTGTACATGAACCAAGAAGCAACAGTTAGGACAGAACACGGAATGACAGAGTGGTTTGGAATAGGAAAAGGAGTAAGACAAGGCTGCATTTTATCACCCTGCTTATTCAATCTATACACAGAGCACATAATGCGAAATGCAGGGATGGAGGAATCACAATATGGGATTAAAATTGCTGGGAGAAACATAAACAATCTGAGATATGCAGACGATACCACCCTAATGGCAGAAAGTGAGGAAGACCTAAAGAACCTCTTGATTGGGCTGAAGGAGGAGAGTGCAAAAGCTGGTTTGAGACTCAATATCAAGAAAACCAAGGTAATGGCAACAGGCCCCATCAGTTCCTGGAAAATAGATGGGGAAGAAGTAGAAGCAGTGACAGATTTTACTTTCCTGGGATCAAAGATCACGGCAGATGGGGATTGCAGCCATGAAATAAAAAGGCGACTGATTCTTGGGAGACAAGCCATGAGAAACCTGGGGAACATAGCAAAAAGCAGAGACATCACATTGCAAACAAAAATTAGAATAGTCAAAGCAATGGTATTCCCAGTGGTAATGTACGGATGTGAGAGCTGGACAATTAGGAAAGCTGAACGCAGAAGAATAGATGCCTTTGAAATGTGGTGTTGGAGGAGAGTTTTGAGAGTACCCTGGACAGCGAGGAGAACAAATAGGTCAATCTTAGAAGAAATCAACACTGACTGCTCATTGGAAGGGCTAATAGTAAAGACGAAGCTAAAGTATTTTGGACATCAAATGAGAAGGGAGGATTCACTTGAGAAGGCCCTGATGTTGGGAAAGGTGGAGGGCAAAAGAAGAAGGGGGAGGCCAAAGATGAGATGGCTAGATGGTATTGTAGACACAATGGGCACAGAACTGGGAGTGCTGAGGGGGATGGTGGAGGACAGAGGTGCCTGGAGAACAATGGTCCATAGGGTCGCAAAGGGTCGGAACCGACTGTGCGACTGAACAACAACATCTATCATGTTAACAACGGCGAGACAATGCATTGCCCGAAACTGGAAGGAAGAAAAAATGCTTACAATTAAAGAGTGGTATAATGAAATGTGGACAATTGCACTTAACGATAAACTTACTTCAGAACTACATTTAAAAAAGGGAATGATTAAAGAAAATAAATTTTATGAGATCTGGAAATATTTTTTAGAATACTCATTAAATAAGGGCCAAGGAGGAAAACCAATGCCTGATCAACTTGGGTTTTGGAAATAAAGTAGGAAACAAAGAATATAATAAGTCTATAGGGCATTGTAACTGGGTGTTATGTGTTTCTTTATGTGTTTGTTTATGTTGATATATTGATGTATTTGATGTAATGTTTATTTTTGTTATTACAATTGTAATAAAAAATATTTTTTTAAAAAATAGAAAAAAATAGGCAAGCTTTGCACGCTGCACCGGAGTTTTCTTTGGCAGAGTCAAAATTGCAAACCGTGGAAGAATTCCACAAGCGATACCGTGAAATTGCTTTCAACAAGACATGCATCCTACCAAGTTTGAAAGCAGAGTTGATTTTATACCTTTGCTGGGCACCCCAAAAATATATTTTTAAAAAAAGAAAGAAAAGGAGCATGCTTTGAGTGCCTTCAGAAGACATCATCACAGCAGAGATTGCAAAGTTTGAGGAATGGGATAAGAACAAAAAACGTTCAAAAGTCATCCTATAATAATAATTTCATGTCAGAAATTATTCTGGGTTGAAATGATTTTTGTGGAAGAAACGCCTCTCAAGGAACGCCCAAATGAGGCTCCTTTCATGTCCCCAAGAGCTGGGTGCTTGTTGTGTCCTAAAGCCTGTGCCTTTAAACAATGTACCTATCCATGTGTATCCAATATAACCTCTCCTATGTGTAACATTGTAACCGCCAGCTGAATCACTGTAACCTTAATAGGACGCAAGCTAGTGACCACCAGATGGCAATAGCGAGCGTCCAAGCTCATTGGTCCAAGACTCACCTAGAACAACAGCGCGGGAAGATTCCCGCCACTACCTTCACCTGGACAAGAAGGGCGTGACCTGCAATGACGTCACGCAGCCTGTAGCCAATAGGCTATCAAGGAGCCACATTCAAATGTATAGCCACTGTATATATTGAGCTGTTCGTCCGCCATTACCTCATGTTCCCTCTGACCAGCATGTAATAAAGTTGTGTTAAGCCAGCTCTTCGGCTGTCCTGGTGTCTTTGGTCCCATACACTAAATTGGCGACGAAGGTGGGATCATGGCTGCCCACGGGACCAAGACATACGCCGGTTTCGACATCAAGAAACCGCAAGATTGGGAACTCTTCGAAATGGACTTCCAAGGTGCGCTGTTGGAGCTCGAGGTGACGGACGAGGCAAAGAAGAGAGCCATCCTCACCAGAATGCTCGGGCACGACGGAAAGAGAGTACTGATTGACCTCATCGCACCCAAAAAGGCGGCTGAATTCAAGGCAAAAGAGCTCCTGACGGTGCTGAGAGACCACTTCCGGCCCTCGGTAGCGATGTTTCCCGCTCGGAGCGCATTTTGGAGGCGAGTCCAAGCGCCTGATGAGTCGGTCGCCGCTTTCGTAGCGGCCCTGCGCCTGGCTGCCGGCCCGTGCAAATGGGAGAATTTGGAAGTCACCCTCAGGGACTGCATGCTATGCGGCCTGAAGGACGCCGAGATTCAGCGCACGCTAATGAATCAGGAGCTGCCCCCCACGTTGCAGGAGGTCCTGAAAGCGGCACAGGCCGCGGAAGCCACGAAGGCAGGAGTGCAGGAGCTCCAGGACTGGCGGCCGAAGGCCGACAAAGCAGAGAGTTCGGTGCACGCAGCCCGGCGAACTTCGAAATTGTCCGCCGAAAGCAGCGACGACGAGGACGTCCGGAAGGTCCGAAAGGAGGGTCGGCGTTGCGACGGCTGCGGGGCGGCTCACGACCGTGCCAGGTGCCCATTCAGAAAGGCCGAGTGCCACAACTGCGGGCGACGTGGGCACATAGCCAAAGTCTGCAGACAACGACGCAAGGACCGGAGGAGCTCGCCCGACCGCCCAGCGAGAGACCGGAGGAGCTCGCCCGACCGCCCAACGAGGCCAGACCGCTCGACGAGACTAAAGGATGGCGCCCGGCTCACGAGGAAGCAGGACGGAGTGGGCCGCATCTTCGACGACAGCGACGACGACGCTCCGGTTTTCAGTGTGTCCTTGGGACACCCCCGTTACTTTGTTGAGGTACTGGTGCAAGGGGCCCCTGTTAGGATGGAGATTGACTCTGGCTCCTCTTACTCCATTATTTCCCAGAGGGAGTTTTTGAGAATTGCCCCCGCGTACGGCCCAAGCTCAAAGCGTTGAGGTCCACGCTTCGGGACGTGCAAGGGAACAGTATCCCGGTGTTGGGGGTTGGGAATTTCCAGGTTCAGTACAAGCGGCACGCCGCGGAACTCCCCCTAGTCGTTCTTAAGGGAGGTACTTGTAGCCTCCTCGGGACTCAATGGTTTCAGCCCCTGGGTCTGTTCATTGGGGGGGTTCACGCCGTTGGGTCTGACCCGATACAGGAGGTGTGCGACGCGCACCCCGAAGTCTTCAAGAAGGGACTTGGGAAATTCAATGGACCCCCAGTAACGTTCGACCTGGACCCTGAGGTCCGCCCAATCAGACTTAAACCGCGCAGGGTGCCTTTTGCACTCAAGGACAAAATAGAGGCGGAACTGGACAAATTAGTGGGCCAGGGGATTCTTGTTCCTGTTGATTCCGCGGCGTGGGAAACTCCAATTGTCACAGCATTGAAGGCCAATGGGGAGGTTCGCATTTGCGCCGATTATAAGTGCACCATTAATAAGGCAATCCGCCCTAATGCATACCCGGTGCCGGTGGTCAGCCATTTGCTAGCCAGGTTACATGGGGGAAAGTGTTTCGCCAAGCTCGACCTGGCTCAGGCCTATCAGCAACTCATGGTAACCCCTGCCGCAGCTGCTGCACAGACCATAATCACGCATAAGGGGGCGTTCCAGGTGACGCGCCTCCAATTCGGCGTGAACTCGGCGCCTGGAATTTTCCAGTCGCTCGTGGAACGCCTCCTCAAAGGGCTGGACGGCGTTTTACCATATTTTGATGACGTATTGATAATGGGGGGGGGAGTGAGGTTGAGTTGGCTAAAAGGCTAAACAAGGTCCTGGCGGCGTTCGAACGGGCAGGGTTGAGGTTGCGAAAAGACAAATGCGTCTTCTTCGCGAAGGAGGTTGAGTTCTTAGGGTTCCGAGTAACTCCCGAGGGGATCAAACCATCCAAATCCAAGGTTGCCGCCATCAAGAAAGCCCCTCGCCCCACATCCAAGCCCGAGCTGCAGTCGTTCCTAGGGCTCTTAAATTTCTACCACTCCTTCCTTCCATGGAAGGCTGCGGTGGCCGAGCCGCTTCACAAGTTGCTCAAGAAAGATGCGGCATGGATGTGGGGCGATGACCAGGAGAGGGCATTCACGGAACTGAAACAACTCCTGGCGTCCGACGCCATTCTGACCCATTTCGACCCCAAACGGCCGGTGGTACTGATCTGTGATACATCCCCGGTGGGGGTGGGGGCAGTGTTATGCCACGTGTTGGAAAACGGGAGGGAGGCCCCAATAGCGTTTTACTCCAGGTCCCTGTCCCAAGCGGAGAGAAACCACGCCCAAACAGACAGGGAGGCGCTGGCGATAGTTGCGGGGACCAAAAAATTTCACGATTTTCTGTACGGCCGCCCCTTCACCATCGTGACCGACCACAAGCCCCTACTAGGCATTTTTACCGCAGATAAGCCCACGCCACAGATCCTGTCCCCGAGAATGCTTAGGTGGGCCATTTTTCTCAACGCCTACCAGCACGCGTTGGTGTACCGGCCCGGGAGAGAAATCAGCCATGCGGACGCTCTATCGAGGTCCCCCCTCCCCCTGACGCCCAGCCAGGTGAGCAAGGGGGAGCGGGACCATCAGGTTCTCATGATAGAGGTACTGGATTCGCCCCCCGTAGTGCCCGCTGACATTGCCACAGCGACAAGAAAGGACAAAACGTTGGCGGCGGTTTGCTCCTGGGTACAGAAAGGGTGGCCGGCGTCCTCCTCAGCAGAGGAATTCGCCCCATTTTTTAGGAAGAAGCTGGAACTGTCCCTAGAGAGGGGGTGCCTCTTGTGGGGGCAGCGGGTGGTGGTCCCTACATCCCTTCGACCGCGGGTGCTTAAACTGCTGCACGTCAGCCACCCCGGAATCGTGCGCTCCAAAGCGCTGGCCCAAAGCTACTTTTGGTGGCCCCAGTTAGACGCCGACATCGAGCACATGGTCGGCACTTGTGAGAGTTGCCAATGCTCCAGACCAGAGGAGGCCCGTCTTCCCCACAGGGAGTGGGACGCGGCTAAGGGGCCGTGGTCCCGGATACACATAGACTTCGCGGGCCCGTTCCGAGGAACCCTGTTTCTCCTTGTTGTGGACGCCTTCTCCAAGTGGTTGGAGGTCATCCCAGTCACGAGCACCTCCTCGGCCGCGACAATTAAGCATTTGCGGAGATTTTTTCCACGTTCGGCATACCCGACACCCTAATTAGCGATAACGCTAGTTGTTTCACGTCCGCTGAGTTCAGGGCATTCACAGAGATTAACGCCATCCGGCACATCACCTCCGCCCCTTTCCACCCGGCCACCAATGGCCAAGTGGAGCGCCTCGTACGCACCACGAAGGACGCGCTGCGGCGCATGGGCCCCGGGGACCTCAACCTGCAAGTGTGTCAGTTTCTGCTAGGGTACAGGGTGACCCCGCTAGCGTCAGGCTACTCCCCTGCGGAGCTTCTAATGCGCAGGAAGTTGACCACCATACTCACGAGACTAGATCCCACGAGAGTTGAGGACAAGGGGAGGAACATAGGGTTAGAAGCCACCAAGAGTTTCGGCGTGGGTGCCCCGGTACATTGCAGGAACTACGCCAGCGCGGGGCCAGCCTGGGTGCCGGGGGTGGTCGTGGAACAAACCGGTCCCGTTTTGTACCGCGTGGAGACCAACACAGGTCTACTTTGGCGGCGGCACGCGGACCAGCTCCGGAGCCGGGTCCCAGGAAATCAGGCCGCCGAAAAAACAAATTCAGCGTTAGGGTTCTCCCCCACCCGTTTAGCCCAAGGGGGAGGAGAGGGGGGTCCAGAGTCCCCACCAAGGGGGGAGGAGAAGGAATTTGTCCTCGTAGATATCCCGCAGGATCCTCCAACAGAGTTTGATTTTGATTTTCAGAACCGGGGTTTTTTTTCGGAGTGGTCCCCCACCCATCCAAGCGAGAAGAGGGGTTTTACGTTAGCCCCTGGTGCCCCCGGTTCAATCACAACGGAATCTACCCTTTCCCCTAAAACCGCAAAACCGCAGCAAGCCGCTAACAAGTCTCCCTCTCCCATTACAGGACAAGGGTCCAGGGAACAAGGAAGCGGGAGCGGCCCCCGGGTGGGCCAACCCACATCGCGGCCCAAACGTGAGTGCAATAAATCATCTTGGCTAAGAGACTTCGTCTCATCCTAGGGGGGAGGGGTGTTGTGTCCTAAAGCCTGTGCCTTTAAACAATGTACCTATCCATGTGTATCCAATATAACCTCTTCTATGTGTAACATTGTAACCTCCAGCTGAATCACTGTAACCTTAATAGGACGCGAGCTAGTGACCACCAGATGGCAATAGCGAGCGTCCAAGCTCATTGGTCCAAGACTCACCTAGAACAACAGCGCGGGAAGATTCCCGCCACTACCTTCACCTGGACAAGAAGGGCGTGACCTGCAATGACGTCACGCAGCCTGTAGCCAATAGGCTATCAAGGAGCCACATTCAAATGTATAGCCACTGTATATATTGAGCTGTTCGTCTGCCATTACCTCATGTTCCCTCTGACCAGCATGTAATAAAGTTGTGTTAAGCCAGCTCTTCGGCTGTCCTGGTGTCTTTGGTCCCATACACTAAAGTGCTAAATCTGTCATGCAGGAGCCGGGTCTTGAACTGCTGACTTGCAGCTGGCCTTCCAGCTAACAAGGTAAAGCTTCTTAACCACTGAACCACCACCGCCCCTTATAAGTCATCCTGGCCAGATATTATAATTATAGGAATATAAAGTAAAACCTCGACTTACATATGCCTCAAGTTACATAAAATTTGACTTGCACTAAAACCATGTCCCGATTTACATAAATGTCCTGCTTTACATAACGCAATTTTCTATGGGTTTGCTTCGAGTTAAGTAAAAAATTCATTTTTCCTATGGGTTTGCTTCAAGTAAGTAAACGGATTTACATAAAATCCTACAGAACAGACTTTTTACGTAAGTAGGGGTTTTACTTTAGTTTCAAAATGGAGACTGCCAAGTTTTGTGAGCTCCTTTGAATTGTGTTTTCAGTCTGTACTTTAAAAGATGGAGCAGCATTTGTCAATATCAGACTAGGTTCCTAATGCTGAATTTGCATACCCTTCTCTCAGGAAAATGACATTTGAAATCCAGTTTCTCCAGGTTTTGATGTGGATCAGAGTTGTCTGTGAATATTATAATTACAAAAATCAAAATTTGGCTCTGTACGTAGGACTTTTCATTAAAAATATTTAACTCTGGTAATGCTTTATTAACCATCTGAACTCTTTTCTCCGTCAACCAATATCATTCATATCTTTCCTTCATTTATTAAATTCTTTATTTCCTGTTTCTTTTGAATCTGGTTTATCTCTGTAAAGACCACAAGTTCAGATGAAGAACTGCACGCGAAGGTTTTGGAAGAGACAAAAGACAAATTAATCTTTAGAAACCTGTAAACAGTTATGTGAGAAACTAACCAATAAATAAACATATATGATATTAAGTTATATCAACCACTTGTTTCCACAAAACCCTTAGAATAAATAACAATACATTCTGACACTAAAGCAACTCTCTTATCTTTGTGTTCCCTGACTGGCTTTAACTGGTATAGAAATGCTCCTGTCCATTATGCAATAGTCTAACAGTCGAAAGAACCAAGGTGGTTATTCATTACTAAAGGTCACCCTTGCTTGAAAGTCAGTCGCATCTGACTAGGGGGTCAATGCTAATCTCTGTTTACAGCCAAAGAGTCAGCGCTGTCTGCATCTGCAGATGTTTCCATGGTCACATGGCAGGCACGACTAAACACTGGAGCACACGGAACACTGTTACCTTTCCCACCGAAGTGGTAACTGTTTATCTATTTGCTATTTCTTGCTTTTGAACAGCTAGGTTGGCAGGAGCTGGGACAGAGACGAGAACTCAGCCTGTTGTGCAGCACTCAAGTATTGAACTTCTGACCTGCCAACATTCTAGTCTTCATGTTCAGTGTCTTAACCACTAAGCCACCACATTCCAATTAATAATCTTATGTGCAACCTAACAATCGATAGGACTAAGGGCTTTACAAGGTAAGGTGCCTGTCTCCTGCCACTAACCAATTAATGATATTTTTTCTGCCCCGGCTCTTGAGGCAAGTCCACGAGTGTCTGTTTCTCCTCTTCCTGTTTGCATCCTCCATTTTGCTTGTTTATTAGTTGCTTGCCAATGTGCACCCAAAGTAGCAGCCAGCTCTTTCTTCTTTTCCCATGGAAACATGTCTGCTTTAGATAGAAACTGCATCCCCCCTTTTTTTTGTCCTTGTAATTGTAAATACATATCAGAACCATAAACAAGGCTTTAGACTTATTTTTCTATATTTTAAGTGCTACTTAGTGAAGGTGATAATTTGAGGGGAACTTGTGCTACCGTCTCTCATGCTTTTTCCAGATTGTAATTGTTGTTCTTTGGGAGACACAGAAAGAGCCTCCTTGAATATTGTGAACTACAATCGGCCGTACCCCGGGCATCAGCATGCAAACGCATGCTGTTGTGTCAGCTAATCTTTCTCACACTAGGTCAGGCAAGAAGAACTGCAGAATAAACTCGCCAAAAGGTGGCTTCATTTTGGCAGTTTCACATCTGGCCTAGACACAGAAGAAGAATTGTTCTTTGTATTGTTTGCTCTGCTAACTAAGAGTGGAATAGCCAGATTTCTCGGTAAGCACAGTTCCGTGCACTCCGGTTGGTGTCTAGGCATGCCTGCCACATGCCCACGGAAACATCTGCAGACGCAGACTGCACTGGCTCTTTGGATATAAATGGATATGAGTCGGATACGGCTGGCTTTTGAGCAAAGGCGACCTTTATTTTTACCTTGGGAGCACAGTTTGTTCCATTGGCAATCACTGTGAGATCTGGTTGAAGCTCTCCCCATGCAGCCTTGACCCGAACCAGTTCTTCTCACTGTAAGATGGCCTTTGGCCTCTTTAGCTGCAGTCCTGAGGGTCAATAGCCTAGACAGGCCTCGCCTTATGGAGCCAGGGCAGCAAAAGCAAGGCCTCTGGCCTCCCGACTGCTTCTGTGTATAGCACTTTCTCTGACATTTTGCCAGCCATGAATGTGGCACGTGGCTTGCCCTCCAGAACCAATAAAGAGAGGGATTGCTAACTTCCCTACTTTCTACATTTACTTTAATTATAATTACGGTAGGTGCTTTACAAAACAGATACTGTACTGTACAAGAAAACAGGTCTGTGCCCTGAGGAAACTGTGTTCTCAAATTTGCTGTAGGGAAGAGACAGCAGAAAAGATGGAAGGATGTATAAATTGGAGGTAAATGTGCTAAAAGGTAAGTAAAGGTCACCCTTGCTCGAAAGCCAGTCGTATCCGACTGTAGAGTTCAGTGCTCATCTCTGTTTAAAGCCAAAGAGCCAGAGCTTCTGTGTCTGCAGATGTTTCCTTGGACATGTGGCAGGCATGAGTGAATGGAAAACTATTTACCTTTCCTGTCAAAGTGGTTTATCTACTTGCAATTTCTTGCTTTTGAACTGTTTTTATCTACTTGCAATTTCTTGCTTTTGAGCTGTTAGGTTGGCAGGAGCTGGGACAGAGGCAGAAGCTCATTCTGTCATGCAGCACTCAGGTCTCAAACTGCTGACCTGCCAACCTTCCAGTCATTGGGGTAAAAGATTTCTTAAGTGCTTTTGCGGCTGGTAGTGAGACTAAGGGTGTCACTGCTCTGCACTCCAGGCTGACTCCATGTATATATTTTCAGCACTTTTTTTTGAAAAGTATCAGTCACAATTCCTCCATATGAAATTGGGTGTTCTTATCTGCTGTAGAGAGATTATTAATTTATGAATCCATGTTAGTTCAGCAACAAATTGATCTCTCAATTCCTGTGCATATTATGTGCTGTGAAGCTGGAATCAAATGATGGTGATCCTATTAGGACTTTCAAGGTGAGTGAAATATTTAAGGAATGGTTTACCTCTCCTTCTCTCTCTCTCTCAGGTCTCCTGAATCCTAGTCCATCACTTTATCCACTAGATCACACAATTCTTGCTGCTTCATAAATTTGGGCTACTGCCACTAACCAGCTGTTTTGCCCTGGCTTCTTTTTCTTCCATGTCTAGGTTAGACAAACTGCCAGAATGAAGCCACCCAAAAGAACGAAAGACATGAAACAGTCCTAATGTATGAGATGGAAATATATTAAATGCAGTTATAAGGATGTAGTGACAAAATATTGCCTGCCTGAAGAGGAGATTCTAGCCAAAATGAAGAAGTTGATTAATATAGTTTGGACAATTAGCTTTAAGTATGGAAGTAGAATGCATTCTGCCTATGGGCTGCCCCAGAAACTACAGAGGGTCCTTTCCGAGACCTTCCACGGATGCCTGAAACCACAGATAACAGCAAACCCTACACCACTGTACTGTATTTACATTGCAGACAATGGCCTCTAGTGGCCAATTCTAGTAATGCACTGTATGAATGCTCCATTGACCAAATACTGTATGAGATGACCTGACTCACTAAATCAGTTATGGTGAAACTTGGCACTCCAGCTGTTCTTGAACTTCAATTCCCAGAAGCCCTGATCAACAGGAGTGCTGACTTGGGCTTCTGGTAATTGAAGTCCAAGAACACCTGGAGTGCCAAGGTTCAACCATCACTGCTAAATGAAGCCACAGCCTTGAGTTTGTAACTGCTGAGCAGGGCTGTTGAGAACAGAACATGTCAGAGATTGCTCATTCATAGGGTTGCCATAAGTCAGCAGCAACTTATTTATTTATTACACTTTTATACTGCCTTTCTAGCATATGCTGCTGCTCTTGAGAGCATGTAACAACAACAATAGCATGGGCATATCATTGGAGGAGCTCTGCGAAGATATAGAACAGGAGTGCCCAAACTATGGCCCATGGGCCAGATCTGGCCCATGGTGCCAATTAATCTGGCCCATGCCGCCCTTGCCGCTCTCAGAAGTGGAAGTAAAACATGCATGCACATGTGCATAACATGCCCACGCATGCACATAATGCTGCCGTAAATGGCTGTTGTAAAGGTGTTTATAACAGGCATAGGTCATTTATGGCAGCATTATGTGCTTTTTACTTCCACTTCCAGTGGGAGGAACCATGTGACCAGCATGCTCAACCATGTGACCAGCCCACAGCCCAAAAAGTTTAGGCACCCCTGATATAGAGGTTTTGCCATTTCACAGACAGTGGTTTGGGTTGGCTGTTTTATGTGAAGGGTGATTACTAAATACAAGTCATGCACGCAAACACCTAATAGGCCTTGCAGTACCTCTTACCGCTTGCCTACATTTTGGAAAAGAAAGTACTCTGCACCTACCTATAGGCAACTTGTTCCTAGCAATGAGATTCAAAAGATTGAGCTTTGGCTTTGAAACCCAAACTGTGTTGCCTCAAAACACTCCAAACCCATTTCTAGGCACACAGAAAGTATTTTCTCCATTCCCCAATCCCAAACGTGTGAGTGTGCATGTGCGCACGCACTCGTGTGTTTGCATGCTGTGTAAAGTTCCCGGTGGAATATCGCATGGCTAAATATTCCCTCCACCTTGAATGCAAACTCAGCATCTCCATGGTGACCACCACTTTCTTTGCTCCACTGGTGAGCTGTCATGGAGACACCTTTTCAAAAGAGGAGCTGAAGTAAACCAGCCAACCTTTATTTAAGGCCTAGGGTGGGACTGGAGGAAACCATGATGGCGGCCAGCTCAAATCCTGTGGGAAGTCATTCTCTAACAGTTCTTTCCCCACTGAGACCTTCTAGAAAAACATACTTTGGCAGCGTCCGTGTAAGGTAGATAATCTCACGTTGAGTGTAATGGTATACTTTAACTGTCTCTGGGCCATCTGATGCAGTCCAGGTCTTCTGTCAATGTATTCCCTAATCTATTTATTGCCTCTAAAATGTTTTCCCCATCAACTACATTCCATCTTCTGATCTTTCACAGCCAAAAACTAAGACAAGGCTAACCATACTATCAATGTTACTAAATAGGTACAACTGATAGATCCTCAGTGTCATTAGATAGGTACAACTGACTGATCCTCTACAATCAGTTGATAAATCAACATCCAGAATCCTGTTTGTGTAGCTCCACATACATAAGGCTGATGACAATTGGTGAAAAATTACAAAAGTTTTTTTAAAAATATCTTGAAGCAAAATACAGAATATATGGCAATGATGGCTAACCTTGGTACTCCAGGTGTTCTTGAACTTCAATTCCCAGAAGCCCTTATCAGCAGGAGTGTTGACTTGGGCTTCTGGTAATTGAAGTCCAAGAACACCTGGAGTACCAAGGTTAGCCATCACTGCTCCATGCAGTTCAAGTGTTCACACCAGAAAAAATGTTAAACTCATCTACTTGATACTCACACCTTAGTGCAGAGTCAGCAAAGATCTGAGGCATTCACAGAGTACATCTTTTTCAGGTATCATGGAATGGGACCTGAGCAGAGACTTTTCCAACCTAGTAGTTTGAAAGCAAGAAATTGCAAGTAGATAAATAGGGACCACTTCGGTGGGAAGGTAAACAGTGTTCCATGTGTTCTGGTGTCTAGTCATGCCTGCCACATAACCACGGAAACATCTGCAGAAGCAGACAGTGCTGGCTCTTTGGCTTTGAAACAGAGATGAGCACTGAACCCTAGAGTTGGATATGACTAGCTTTTGAGCAAGAGAAACCTTTAAACCCAGGCATTGTGAAACAGCAGGTGAGCAAAGCCTCTTCCTTAGAGATAGGCTAGGCTACCTTATTAGACTTCTAATCTCTTTTTATACTTTAAACAACCCATTAAAGACCTTCCTATTCAACATCTTAATCCACTTTAACATTTTACAAGACAGAAGCACTTTCCACTCTAATACTTTCACACTTATGTAACTACCAACCTGCATGTCTCTAGCCAAGAGGAAGCAGCCTGACTTTTGATGACAATAGATAAGGTTGAGGTGCTAGTACCACTTGGCATAGTTTTAATGCCTCTTCCACCAGGAAATGAATTAAAAGTGTTATTTTTCTCTTTGTTCTTGGTTGAGCCTGGCTCCAAGCCTTCTCAGCCACCTTTCTCAGGTACTTACAAAGAAGCTTCAAAATTTCTAGATGGATTTGAAATATGGATTCATGTCTCATATTTCCATAGTTTCTCAGTTTCTTCACATTCTTTATTAAGCTTAATAGAAACTACTGGATGTTAAAACTAGTCAGGAGTAATTGTGAAATATTGCTATATTGCCATGCACTATATGTATATTCTTCTTGTTCTGCTGTATCCGAATATACTAAGTGATCATCATGGTGATCAGCCACAAAAAATGTCCTGAGAATATAATGCAGTGGCCTTTCATTTGCCTTCCACATCACAGCATGACACCCATAACACTGATCCAGTTCTGCGAGTCACTTTCTGGTCTGGAGCCCTTTTGGCACGCAAAGTCCTCCATAACCCCAGGCCAGTATTGATGAAGCTGCTGCCCTCCATCAAGATGGATTCAAGTGGGATTTAAACCATTTGGGGACCATCACCCTGCCCTGTGGACTTTGGCCGTTAGTCCTCAGGGTTGTCAGGTTAGTTAGCCGCTTCCTGACACTCAGTGTTGTGTCACTGGCAGTATGTTCTACTCTATTACCATAGCAGGATAACCAGGCCAGACTGAGATATGGATATAACATGTGTAATATAAGCCAATTAGCTTGAAGTTGCAGAAGAAGCAAGATTTCTCTGTGGAACAGCACATTTGAAATGCAGAAGTTTGAGTCTATGGATTCCTACTGCTAGTCAGATTGGATTGGTGTCATGCCCTAAGTGTCTAGCAGCTGTTTGGACATGTACTGAAAAGATGTGTAACAAATAGATTGAGGGCCAGCCAGGCCTGACAACTCTGAACTGCAGGCTCCTGAGTCCATGGCACATTCAGGGTCTGGCTTCAGCACTAGGACAGGCTTCTGGTTTCCAAGTTTCCTGTGATTCCAGACACTGGTTGGTATACTAACCCTAGAACAGTGACGGCGAACCTTTTAGAGTCCAGGTGCCCAAACTGTAACCCAAACCCCACTTATTAATCACAAAGTGCCAACACAGCAACAGGAGAGGAAGGAAATGCTCCAATTGGGCTGCTGGGCAGAGGGGCGGGGTGGACTCTGTGCTGGGGGAGGCAGGAATCGCTCACATTGGGCTGCTGGGCAGAGGTGCAAAGTGAACTGTGTTGGGGGAGGGAGGAAATGTTCACATTGGGCTGCTGGCAGAGGGACGGGGCGAACTCTATGCTGGGATGACTGCATGGGTGCCCACAGAGAGGGCTCCAAGTGCCACTTCTGGCACGCCTGCCATAGGTTCGCCACCACTGCCCTAGAAGCATGTGTGGTAGAAGCCCCTGGAATGTGGGAAAGTACCTGGCTGCAGGCCCTTGAGGAGTTTTTACTTGGAAGGAAAGGAGGTGGAGCTTAAAGGGTATCAACCAGAACCAGCACTCTCAAAGGCTTCAGGTCAGCTGCAGCCATTGTTGAAGCAAGGAACTCATTAAGAGCTGTCCTTTGTGCTGAACTGTTCTGTATGTTCTTCAGAGCACCCTGAACATGCCAACTGAGTCCCAGTGGCAATTTCAAGATGGGCATAAAACGTATTCAAAAATAAAATGTAGGGCACATGTAAGTCTGGCCAGGTTATCATGCTATGGTAATAGAGTAGACCATACTGCCAGTGACTCAACACCAAGCATCAGGTGGCGGTTAACTAACCTGACAACCCTGAGGACTAGCGACCTTAGCGAAGTCCACAGGGAAGGGTGATGGTCTCTGCCGGCTCCAGCTGAGGGGGAGCTGCCACACCCTCGGGCCTCCGCCCCCATGTGACCGGGGCTTCAAAAGCCGGGGGTGCAGCGCAGCGGCAAAGAACTCTCCCGGCCACAGCCAAGGGGGAGCCACCACACCCTCGGGCCTCCGCCCCCATGCAACCGGGGCTTCAAAAGCCGGGGGGGGTGCGGTGTGGCGGCAAAAGGGCTTCTCTTGTCCTAGTTTCTTCAGCTGGGTGTGAGTTGCCGTTTCTCTTTTTAAGTCTATGCCTTCTTTTTATTATTGAGATGTTTTACTGTTATATTGTTTATTTTAAATGATGTTGTATTGCTCATCTCCTCAATATTATATATTGTATTTGTATTGTGATATGTAACAATTATTGTAATTATTATAACAATTACTGATTTCTTGATTATCTATTGTTTTATTTTGTTTGATGTATTTTCTAGGTTTTGTATTTGTTTTCTTTCCCTTGTAAGCCGCTTTGAGTTGCTTTTAAGCAAAAAAAAGTGGGGTATAAATAAAATTTGATTGATTGATGGTCCCCAAGTGGATTAAATCCCACTTGAATCCATTTTGATGGAGAACAGCATTTTCATCAATTCTGGCCCGGGGCTGACGAGGACTTTGTGTGCCAAAAGGGCTCAGGACCAGAAAGTGACTTGTGGAGCTGGATCAGTGGTATGGGTGTAATGCTGTGATGTGGAAGGCAGATGAAAGGCTACTGTATTATATTCACAGGACAGTCTTCATGGCTGATTACCATGATGATCACCAATATTCAGAATCAGATACAGCACAAGAAGCAGCAGCAGGGCACATTAGTCATTTGTGAGCACAAGCCAAATTATTTCAATGCACATGTGATCCTAAGAATCATTCAATACTGGGCTTCACTTTGCAATCCTTTCCCATTACTGTTTCTAAAATGCCTTCAGTTTGTCACCCAAATAACCACAGCACTGAAAGCTTGTTAGGATCAATCTTCTTCCATAGCAAGTGTTCCACCCATGTGGGCATCTACCGTGCTGTTGGCATGGTTTAAGCAAATAAACCCTCATGGGATGTGTTCTATTCCCCAGCACTTTGCAGTTATCTTCAGCATCCCTTGTTTGAAAGGGGTGGCTCATGTATTTTAATAAGTGTGCCACACAAACTCTCTCTTTTTGCATAACATGGATGGTACATATAAGATTACATTTTCTTTCCTTTTTTAGCTTACTCATCTACTCCAACGAATAGTTTGTATTTACTATTTCTAGAGCTAGTTACCCAGTTAAAAGGGGACTGCAGTGGCTTAGTGACACTGAACTTGAATTTTATTTGTTTGTTTATTTATTATATTTCTATACCGCCCATTTGGGTGGTATCCCACTAAGGGCAGTGAACAAACAGATAACAAATAACAACAACATACAGCAGATCAAAACAAACAACTGACAAATACATCACAAACTAAACTAAACTAAAGGAAGAGAAAGGCAAGTGGCGCAGATTAGTGTGCAGTGAAATCAGAGGTGGCAAATAATTGTTCTGAATCCAAAGGTATGGCTAAGGAAAATGTGGAGAAGAGCTCTTAGGTAATGGCATTAACAATAACAAGATGAATAGCTGTCTGGGCTAAAACAAACGCTACAGTCTTGTAATAATCCCTGCCCACAAACATGAATCACAACATCTGGTTCACATTATTTCCACCCATACACTTTATTTAAAAGCTAGGGTCCCACCACATAGACGCTCAGTACAGAGTGTTCTGTTAATAATTTGCTTCTGTTTTGCTTGCTGTTAGTGGAGAGGTTGTAAGGAAGACAAATCTCTGGCCATTCACCAGGACTTTGAAAACAGTGGATGGGGGCAGCTTTTTTATTCCGATTCTCTTTTGACTATAAATTATTTTTCCACCCAGGGCTGTGATTTCTCTTGCTCCCTGCACTTCTGGGAAAGAATACTTTTTTCTTCCACAGGCGAGTAAGTAGCTTGAGATGAAGTGTGTATGCAGGTGTGTTTAATGTGACAATTAAGTTTATTTATCCCATGAGAGGCAGTACCTAGACCAGGGGTTCTCAACCTACGGCCCAGGGGCTGGGTGCAGCCTGCAACACCATTTCATGTGCTCCTCTGTCAGGAAGTGCCATGTGTGTTCAGGCACGGCAAAATGACCGTCCGGCCCCTGAAGCTGTCTGAGGGAGTGTGACCCAGCCCTTGGCTTGAAAAGGTTGAGAACCTTTGTCCTAGATGGAAAGTTGTGTTAATCTGGGGCAGCAAAACAACAAAATGTCCTGAAGAAATGGGCTTGATCCATGAAAGCTAATATTAAAATATAGCAGTTTGTCTTTATGGTTTCATACTGTTTTTGCCTTTATTTTTTCCTTTGTTTTGTTTTATTTAGCATCTGATATGCCTGCACAAACTAACACAGGTATTACTTTAAAAGTTTCCTAGGGAACATTAAAGACTAGGGTGTTTTATTCAACACAAACTTTTTGTAGATTGCAAAGGACTGCAGTGGCTTAGTGGCTAAGATGCTGAACTTGATGACTGGAAGGTTGGCACCTCAGTAGTCTGAGACCCAAGTGCTGCATGACAGAGTGAGATCCTGTGTCTGTCCCAGCTCCTGCCAACCTAGCAGTTCGAAAGCAAGAAATTGCAAGAAGATAAATAGGGACCACTTCGGTGGGAAGATAAACAATATTCCATGCACTCTGCTCTCTAGTCATGCCTGCCACATGTCCACGGAACTGTCTGCAGATGCAGACCTTGCTGACTCTTTGGCTATAAAAAGAGATGAGCATTGAACCCTAGAGTTGGATACAACTGGTTTTCGAGCAAGGGCACCCTTTACCCTTTACCTTTTGTAGATTGCAGTCCACTAGTTTAAAATTCAATTTCAGAAAAGAAACAAAGTAAAAAATGAAATCCAAATAAGGAAGATGAAAACATTCAACTTCAGAAAAAGAGAAACAAAACAAAAATAAAACTAAACTAAAGAAGATAAAATCGGTGTGGCACCTTAAAAACGTACTGCTGCATTTTAATGTGACCTTTTGTGGCTTCTCCTTGTCTGAAGAGATGGATTTGACCCATAAAACTCCCATTAAAATATAATTTTCTTTAAGGTGTCTTCTTTAATATTTGTCTTTTTTTTTTTAAAAAAACTTTGTTTTACTCATAACTTGGCGTGCTCCCAACCTTGGGCTCTGCATGCTGTGGGTTTTCTCCCTTAGGTTGTGGCCACTATAGTAATGCAGTAGACGGTAGACCATACAGCCAGCGACTCAACACCGAGTGTTGGGCGGTGGTAAATACAAAATGCATTCTTGGATACAAATTGCAGCCGACGGCAACTTTATTTTATTTTACTTAATTTTTTGTTTTCTTGTCTGATATTCCGGCACAAATTAACATAGCTATTGCTTTGGATATTTTTTTTAAAAAAGAAATAACTGTGATTACCAGCTGTGTGTGTATGTGTGTGGGGCGTCTTGGGCTGTTCACACATTGCACATGCATTTATTTAATTTTTATCCTATGGCTTTATGTTATATTACTTTTAATTCTCCTCCCCTCGTAGCACAGAAGAAGAAGAGTGGTACATGGGTAAATACCTATGATTAAGGCAGCAGTAGAAAAGTAGTCTCAGGACCTAATTAGAATCCCACATTTCCCAACCTTGAATTAAGGTTGCATACGAAACGTATTTTTAACCTGTGACTCATCTTTCAAGGTTCCACATGTACATAAAACCAGCCAGGGACAGATGTTCTATGGGCTATGTGTGGCCTTTAGATATTTCAGGTCTTTTTATTTTAAAAAATGTATAACTATCACAAAATAAGAAGCAAAAAATGCTGCCTAGGTAATGAAGAAGTTTCCCCATTTTCCATGGTATTGGCAAGTGAGGGCATTGCTAAAGTTAAGTGAAAAGCAATATATCTTTATTTATAAATGTTTATACAAATATTATCTATTGATATCTGATACAGTAATATGATTTGATAATTCTAAAACAGGGACTGAATCCGATTGTTATTCCCAACTAGAATAGATCCATTGAATCAGTGGGATTTATGTATTGATTTATCGTTTAATGCTTGATTTAATAGGTCAACTCTAGCAGGATTAGAAACTGGATCAGGGCCAAGGTTTCCATTATTTTTATTTTGCAATAAGTCTTAGCCCATCAACCTTAACATAAAAATTGCAGTTCCAGGCCTGATAACCACACTGCTCTGTGTGCAGAAGCCTTAATCGAAAACAGATCCTGAGACTCAGACATGAATGTCTGAAAGCACTCAGAATGTTTTTATCTTCAAAACTGCTTCTTGCTTTACATGGCAGATCTCTCTCTCTCTCTGTGTGAAAATGAAATTCAGGACTAATATGTTGATTAAATTGTATCCTGATGTGAGACTGGTTCTGGTATCAATGAGGGCAGGGTGAGAAAAAGAATGAAGAGAAGTGTGGCAAACACTGGAGGCAACCTATAACTTACTTTTGTAGGAACAGGTGTTTTTTTTGTTGCTGAGATGAGTGTGCAATCTGTACACAGATTGTTGGTGTACAGTGTAACTGGAAAGCTACAGATGTTCCCTTGTCTCTCCCAGCAGGGAATATGCCTTAAACCAACCACCCAGAACTGCTGTGGGACTGACTCCTGGTACTTGTACTTTGCCCATTCTGCTAACTGAGATCTACCTCAGAATTTAGGTTCAAGTATGGCAGTGATGGCAACCCTTTTAGAGACCGGCTGCCCAAACTGCAAGCCAAAACCCACTTATTTATCACAAAGTGCCAACACAGCAACAGGGAAGGGAGGAAACACTCCCATTGGGTTGGTGAGCAGAGGGGCGGGGTGAACTCTGTGCTGGGGGGATGGAGGAAGTGCTCCCATTGGGCTGCTGGGCAGAGGGGCGGGGCAAACTCTGCTGGGGTGACTGCACGGGTGCCTACAGCAGTGTTTCCCAAACTTTAGTTTGTGGACTTCAATTCCCAGAAGCCTAAGTCTATTCCCCAAAGCACTGGTCAGCCAGTGTACTGACTTAGGCTTCTGGGAACTGAAGTCCTTCATGGGGTGTATGCCCCACTTTGGGAACCACTGGCCTACAGAGAGGGCTTAGAGTGCTGCCTCTGGCACACATGTCATAGGTTTGCCACCACTGAAGTACGGTAACAATTTCATAGAGGCTTGGAAACGTGCCTTAAACTAAGTTACAGCCTTGGTTCAGATAGCCCACCATTGTTAATTCTGTCTGACAACAGTTCTCTGGAAGACCAAGAGGGATTCCCTGCCCCCTAGCTTTGCCTGAAAAACTTCCACTGGTCCTGATCATGGTTAGCTTCCCAAATCAGAAAACTGGGGATGTTTAGGATGTTATATTGATATCTTACTGCTGTTCCTTCGTCACCATGCTCAGTTCTTTCTTTACACCACAGGCAATGGCTGCCCAGAATGTCCAGTATAAGGGAATTGACTTTCCCTGTGGGTATAATTCAGTGAAGAGCCTTCAATTTGCTGAGAATGAGTTTCAACTGCGAGATGATGATATCTTCAACATCACTTACCCTAAGTCTGGTATGAAAGGAAATCCCTGAAAGGATGCAGGGGGAAATGGATTCCCATTTTCCAAACGTATACAGTGGAATCTCATACAACAATTGCCCCGTGTAGCAACGAAATCGCATAACAATTGGGGGGGGGGGGAATGGTGTCCCACATAACAATTTTTCCTATGGAAAAAATCGTACAACAATTTTTCAATGGGAAATACCACTTAGTGAAAAAAATGTTGTATGATGCATCCCATAGGGAATCCTAAGGAGGTGAAGGCATCTGCTTGGGAATACCCTGAAGCAAATGGTGAGCCACTGTGTGAGACAGAATGCTGGACTGGATGGGCTGTGGCCTGTTCCAGCAAGGCTGTTCTTATGTTCTTATAGGGAAAATCGCTATACTGTATGATGCATGCATTATATATCAGTTTTTTCATACAACAACAAGCCCTGTGAAACGGATTAAAATCATTGTATGAGGTACCACTGTATATTCAAAATTAAAGAACATTTCACTAGTGACACGACTATCAATTAAAAGGGTGGTGGGGGTATGAAGAGATTCTTCATAAAGATCAAAGATGTTAGGTTTTGTAAAAAGTGTCCCCAAAGAACTGATCTGCTAAAATAAAACTAAGGGATATTCAAAATACAAGGAATCATGTTGAAATGTTGCTTGATTTTGAATTTGGGAAAAGATAATTTAGGCTGGGGGGACTGAGGTGGATCAAGTGGTTAAGATGCTGAACTTGCTGACTGGAAGGTTGGAGTTCAATTCCCGGGTACTGCATGATAGAGTGAGGTCCCGTTTCTGTCAACCTAGCAGTTTGAAAGCAAGAAATTGCAAGTAGATAAATAGGGACCACTTCGGTAGGAAGGTAAACAGCGTTCCGTGCACTCCGGTGTCTAGATATGCCTGTCACATGCCCATGGAAACATCTGCAGATGCAAACAGTGGTGGCTGTTTGGCTATAAACAGAGATGAGCACTAAACCCTAGAGTCAAATACGACTGGCTTTCAAGCAAGGGTGACCTTTACCTACTGTATTTTCTGGCGTATAAGACTACTTTTTAACCCCAAAAAATCTGTGCCAAAGTCGGGGGTCATCTTATAGGACAGGTACTTAACTGCAGCTTGTTTCCCCTTGCTTCATATGTCCGGCGCATACGGTGGGGGGTGCCGCGGCCGAGTCCCTGCTCTGTGCGGGGTGTATGAAGCAAGGGGAAGCAAGCTGCACACATCTTCCTGTACCTCGAGGAGGAGAACGTGAGCGTGGATTGGCTCTCCACCAGAACCTGCCCATTCGACTCGGAGGGCTGCGCGTCTTGGTTGAGTATGGGTTAATTTTTATTTGGTGTGCATTGGAAGAGGGGTAGTCTTATACGGCAAGTATATTCCAAACTCTATATTTTAACTGGAAAAGTTGGGGGTCGTCTTATACGCCCAGTCGTCTTATACGTCGGAAAATATGGTAATTTAGGCTGGGGTCCTGTATCCCTATATCTGAAAATCCATCCCACTGATTTAATTTTGAGAAGCCATGTATAGGATTTTGCCCTCTGACATATAGCTTTCTTTTCTCATGGTCTTCTATGCAGGGACAGTCTGGATGATTGAGATTCTCAGCCTGATTCTCAATGAGGGTAACCCAGCCTTAAATCAAAGTGTCCTAAATTCCCTTCGTGCTCCTTGGTTCACCACCCAGCTAGGCCTAGAAACAGCACATAATCTCCCATCTCCACGTCTGCTCACTTGTCATCTTCCCATTCAGATCTTCCCCAAAACCTTTTCCCACTCAAATGCCAAGGTGGGTTGCAAGACAATGAGTGTGTGGTTGTGGTGGCTGTGCCATGGTGGCTATTTCAGCATAAAGGAAAGGGCTTCTAACATCTACCTGAAGATACCAGGGTGACATAGCAGTTAGAGTGCTGGACTGGGACTTGGAAAATCCATCTTCAAGTCTCTACTGAACCATGAGATTTTCTCATTAACTCTGGAACAGAGGCTCATTTTGTTTGAACTCATCATTGTCGGCTGCTACTCGTATCCAAGTACAGTGGAACCCTAGGTTACGGACGCTTCAGGTAATGGAAAACTCAACTTACGGAAAGAAATCCATTGAAAACAATGCCTCAGCTTATGGATTTTTTTCGGAATGGTTTTTCCCCAATGCATTCCTATGGGAAACCTTGCAATGTATTCCTATGGGTGCTTCACAATAAAGAATTTTCGCTTTAAGGGAAAACCTGTGGAACGGATTAATTCTGTAACCCAGGGTTTTACTGTATACATTTTTTTCCTGAAAATCATTTTTAAAAAGAATGACAAACAGGAAAAATGTTATTGTATTTCTATACTGCCCATTTGGGTGGTATCCCACTCTGCGCAGGAACAAACAGATAACAAATAACAACAAAACACACAGCAGATCAAACAAACAAACAACATATACATCACAAACTAAACTAAACTAATTGGCATCTGAGGGCATAGGTACTCAACCTGACTGATTAATTTATTGGTAAAGGGACAAAGGGAAAAAATGCCACTGGGTGAATTTGTTTAAGGTGGATCCCAGCTTGCCATGAAGTGACCCACACACTGGAATCATGGAGCCATCTCCTGTGGCACATATGAAATGAGACACACAGGATTTAACTGCAATGGATTGCCACAACCTTGAGGATATTAATAAGGTGCACCTTCACAGCCAGTCCATCTGGCCTCTTCCGCCTCCACGATCATTGGGAATCAAAATAGTGTAGTGGTTCCTCCTCCACTCATTTTGCCCTTGGGCCCAATATGATGGTTTCCAGTGGCATGTCCTCCACTGGGGGGAACCATCACCCCACCTAAATGGGCTTGTCCACCCATAGACGTTGGCTCCTTTAAGGAGTCAGGTTATTTACCACCGCCCAACACTTGACATTGAGCCAGACGGCAGTGAACTATCATTTGAACTACAGTATCTGGATAATTGTGACTATAAAAGGAAGAAGAGAGTTATTTTCTTACTGGAAGAAAGGTGTTATATAGTTGTTGTTGATGATAAATATAGTGATGTTAGTAATATTCATATGAAAAATAAGAATATTATGAGTCTTTTAATCAGGAATGTAAGGAACCCTTTTCTGAACCCAGGTCCACTCCTTCATCAATTGACTGAAAAAGCTAAGTGAGTTGGAACACAAGGAGAAGAGCCATCCCTTGTAGCTTCTGGCACACTGCATGCTACCAAAGTGCCACCAGAAGAAAGGAGTGGTAAACCAGTTCTGAGTAGTTTATATCCAGAAAACTCTACAGAACCAGGAAATCTAACTTTGTTATATTATTGCACCATAAATACAGGGTGTCCCAAAAGTCACCATAGATAGGAAAAATTGTATAACAACAGATATATTGGAATGTGTTCACCATGAGTGGGGGAGAAGACTTCAGGTGTAGAGGTAGAAGATATTTTGTAAATATTTTACGAGATTTTAAGAAGAATATTTTGTTAATTGAGCTACAATTTCCCATTTCCCCAAATATGGTGACTTTTGGGACACCCTGTATTTTAATTCCAGGCCAAATCTTTATCGCTGAGACTCAGAACCTGTTTTGAACTGCATGGACCCATCACTGGACACTGGAAATTCCAAAGATGACCTTGTAAATGTCAATTTACTCAGGGAAATTTACTATATTTGTCCTTATGGATGAAATGCAGTATTATTATATTATACTGTAGCTAAATTGTATGCTAGGTCTTAATACTCTTTGTAAATCCTCAGTCTTACCTCTTGTCAAAACCTGTATTTATTCGAAAGGTTTTGTCAGGGAACATTGAGAAATCCAGATGTTAATGAAAGTAATAGACTGCTTCAGTTACAGTCAGTTTCCCAATGCTGATGTTCCCCACTGATAATTCTTTCCAGCATTTTTAACAAGAGTTTTCCTGCACAGGTGGTATATACAGTACGAGATCCTCGAGATGTGTTAGTTTCATACTATCATTTCTCCAAGATGTGCCCTCCCTTTGGAGATCCCAAATCCTTTAACCACTTCTTTGAGAATTTCCTTAATGGAGATGGTGAGTTGGAAGAAGGGAATGGGTGGAGGAGGAGTTTGGAAGGATATTGAATGGAAATCCAATTGACATGCTTACATGCTCAGTCAGTCAGTCAATCAACCAATCAATCATAATGTAGGAATTACCAGTTCAAGTACCTTAGAAGTAAGGCAAGTACCATACCTGTCAAGTATCCCAGATTGGCCAGGATTTCCCATATTTCTCCGCTCGTTCCTCCCCTTTCCTGTCACTGTCCTGTATTTGAATGGCGGGGAAAGGGGTTACTGCGCACGCGCACCCATTGCAAATGGGCTCTGTGCATGCACAGAAGGGTTCTGCACATGCGCACCCAGGCCGGAGCAGTTCCCGTATTTTCAGGAGCCATGCTTGACGGGTATTGGCAAGTACACAGAGGATTATCTATGGTAGGGCTTCCAAATCTTTTCAAGCCAGGGGCTGGGTCATGCTCTCTCTGTCAGCTTTGCGGGCCAGATGGCCATTTTGCCCTGACTGCACAATGGCGGTGGCCATTTTGTCTCAACAGTTTCAAAGGGGTGGCCATTTTGTTTCTTGAATGCCCTTGGAGGGGTGGGGGGCATATGAAATGGCACCGGGGGTGTGCTTTGGCCCACGGGCCTTAGATTGGGAACCCCTGACTATGGTTTTGAACAGTGACAACTACAAGTAGAACTCTTTCAGAGGCAGCCTGTAACTGTCCTGCCAAAAAACATTGAGAATGGTTAGATCCATCAGGCTTTTTTTAAAAAAAATACAACAAACTTCTCTTGAGAATAAGAAAACTAGATTGCAGGATCATTGAGACTAATTCCACTCAGGTCAAAAGAGTCCACACAGTCAGCATATTTTTCCAAGGGGTGCTCCCTGAAGTGGTGAAAAAGTTCTTTTAGTCATTGAACACTGAGCTCTCTTCTGTATCTTGCATTTAGTGTCCTTCACTTTCGCATTACCTACTGGAAGAGTAACCCAAAATTAATATGCAAATCTAATTGCTGAGGCAGGTACCTTTGAGGCGATCCTACTTAAGTTTGTCCCTAAAACAGATTTTATACCTAAGATTTTGTACCTGGAATTATACCTAAGAATTTGACAATTAGGGGGGAAAGCAAATAACTCTGTTTTGATTAGCTTTCAGATATCAAGCATCTGCCAGTGAAGCATTTTTGACTCTTAAGACAAGCTCCTCTGGTAGCTTAGTGGTTAAGGTGCTGAGCTGGAGACTGGAAGATCGGGTTTCGATTCCCGAGAGCTGCACTTGGGAACATGAAAGGAGCCTCATTTGGGCGTCCCCTGAGTGGAGTTTCTCCAGTAAAAATCCTTTCAACCCAGAATCACTGACACGAAAATGAATTACTCTTAAAACAATTTGCTCTTGATCACTTTGAAATTCCATCTGGTCTCAACTGAAACCTGAGGGGCTGAAAGTAATGAAGAAAAATATCTGCTTGGCACCCAGGACAGTTTTATCCAAATGTAAAGTTAAGGCTGGACATGTGCCCTCCTCAGAACAATGACATACTTGTGTATGTAGAACATACCAAGTGGAGATTGGTTTTCAGTGTGTTCCACTTACTTACAGATATCTGTACATGCACTGGAAGCCCTTTTCAGATCTTGGGCACTGTCATTTTCAGGAATACAGTTGGTAAAGTGGTACTGAGTAGGGACTCTTGCAGCATTATGTCCCAACAACTTTTTTCTTCTTGGAAAATTATACATGAAACTGAATTTATATGCAAATTAATGCCCTGTGACACTCAGTGATAGCCAACCTTGGTACTCCAGGTGTTCTTGGATTTCAATTACCAGAAGCTCAAGTCAACACTCCTACTGATCAGGCTTCTGGAACTGAAGTCCAAGAATACCTGGAGTGCCAATGTTGGCCATCACTGTGTATATCTAATAACTTACTGAAGATCTTACTTACTTTCCTTTGTGCAGTGCTTTTTGGATCCTGGTTTGACCACATTAGGGGCTGGATTAAGCTAAAAGGCAAAAGTAACTTCTTCCTCATCAACTATGAACAGCTGCACCAGGTAATAACAGAGGAATCTACCACCTTCTGCCTTTCATGGAGACACATTGTGGTGAAAGGATTTGAGTATATCAATGAAGCTGAGTGATACCCTCAGGAACACAGACTCCATTATGAGCCTGGACTCCTTGCATGGTCACCCATGGCAGAAGGGTCACAGGTGAGATACCAGACTAAGATTCATCCTCCCATTTCAAGGCAGCTACTGGCAGGGGCGTGCTGGGCACCTTGGGAGGGCGGTGGACAGGAAGCGATGGGTGTGGTGTGGTATGGGGCAAAGAAATCCCATATATTCCCATTACCTCTGCCTGCCTCTGGGGGGTGCCAGTCACTGGGGTGCGCCGGGATGAATCCCTGTATCCCTGTGGGCCAGCACACCACCGGCTACTGGGTATCAGTCATAACTTAAGATGACTTGAGCTTCTGACAGATTAGAATAAATAAATAAATGATTGTAAGTGGAGGAGGCAATGGCAGTGACGTTCAAGCTAACTTTTTTTATAGTGCTGTGCAGAAGGTGGCAATGGTATACGCCAGCTGAACTTTCCTTTTTGTAAAAGCCCCATAATGAAAATGAAATGAGAGATAGTGCGAAGTAACAACAGCATGTAACAACAACATACCACATACTCATTTTGCCCTATATGTAAAGTATCCCTCTTTGGAAGCGGTAGCAGAGAGAATGCACTTACGAAATCTGCTACGGACCAGAAATATTTTACAAAATGAAAATCAGAATTTCAAAACGTCTGCTAGGTGCTTTAACACAGGATGACAATGGAAGCTACCCTATACTGCTTGAGAACTCAGCAGTGGTGGGCTCCAAAAAAATTTGCTACCACACTGTGGGTGTGGTATGGTGGGCATAGTCAGGGGGGAAGCCCTGCGTTGCACCTGAATTAGGACTACTTTATTTCAAAACTTGGATGGGTGGGGCCAGCCAGAATTTCTGCTACCATTTTTGGCGAACTGGTCCGAACCTGCTGATGCCAACACTGGAACTAGGTCGACCTTGCTCAAAAGCCAGTCGTATCCAACTCTAGGGTTCAGTGCTCATCTCTGTTTATAGCCAAAGAGCCAGTGCTGTCTGTGTCTGCAGACGTTTCCGTGGGTAAGTGGCATGCATGCCTAGACACTGGAGTGCACAGAACACTGTTTACTTTCCCACCAAAGTGGTCCCTATTTATCTACCTGCAATTTCTTGCTTTCAAACTGCTAGGTTGGCAGGAGCTGGGACAGAGACGGGAGCTCGCTCCATCATGCAGTACCTGGGAATCGAACTCTGACCTTCCAGTCAGTTAGTTCATCTTCTTAACCACTTGAGTATCCTTGAGAACTAGTTCTGCCTTAATCAACAGAATAACTCTCCAAACTTTCAAACAGAAGGGTTTTCTGGCCCATCCTGGAGATGCCAGGGTTATTCTGGGAATGCACACTGCATATGTGCTCAGAATAAGCAGTCTATGTCTCATCATGTACAATCTGTTGGTGCAAAATTCACTCTGGGAACTTCAGACTTTATACAAGTCATGTGTCTAGACTGCAGGACTGAAGTTAGGCTCCAGATAAAACCGTAAACTATCTAGCTCCTAAGACTGAAGATGTTGTGCATGTGACATGTCATGTGCTGTCAAGTCACAACTTATTTATAGTGACCCTAAGAGGGCTTTCTCAAGGTAAGTGGGATGTTTAAGAAGTGGTTTTACCAATTCCAACTCCACTCAGTGAGTTTCCAAAGCCACGTGGGGAATCAAAGTCAAGTCTTCTGAATCATAATCCATTAAGCCGTCCATAACACCACACCAAATAATACAAAAAGTAAATGTAGTCAGTTTACTGTTCTTCAGTTATTGGTATCTGTGCTCTGCATCTCCATAGGATCTGCGTGGGAGTGTGGAACGTCTCTGCCATTTCCTAGGAAAGGAGCTGGATGAGGCAGCCATTACATCTGTGGTTCGAAATGCCTCCTTTGAAGCCATGAGGAACAACAGGATGTGTAACTCAACTATGCTTCCCAAAGAATTGATGGACCAAAAGAAGGGGAACTTTCTGAGGAAAGGTGAGGCAAAGCAAATTCTGAAGATCTTGACTGGGCATAATGCAAAACAGACGGTCGGGATATGGGTGCAGCTACATTAGCATCTAGGAGTGATCTAACCTGAGTAGCTTTGGAACAGTGAGGCTTGATTAAATTACAGTAAAATCTCATGTTATGAACAGCTCTACTTACGAAAAACTTGTGATATGAAAGGAAATCTTGGGGGGAAATTGCTTTGAGATACTTTTTTTTAGATACAAATTTTTTTTGTCTTCTGACACTTCCCACGGTGGTGGGAGGATGTTTGGAGCATTTCCACTCTGTTTTTGGAATTTTTCCTTGCCTTTTGGCACCGCCAGAAGCTTTCCCCACAATCAGGAAGTCCTGAAAATTTCCCCTTTCTGAAACAGCTGATCAGTGGGTACTTTTCCTGCAATTACCAGAGGTGGCCACTAGGAAATGTGCCAAATATGCATTGAAAACCAAAATACTCTGTCTTCTGGAGCTCAGAAAAAAAGCCAAAAAAACATTTTATCTGTTCAGATTTCTTTATAAAGTGGCTGAAATGCAGTGAAAAATTCCAAAGTGCACTTTATGAAGAGTTTTGAACATGAAAAATGGTTTTTTGGCTTTTTTTCTGAGCTCTGGAACGGATTTTTTCTTTTCAGTGCATTCCTATGGGAAACAACGTTTTGAGATAAGAATTTTTCAAGATATGAAATTAATCCGTTCCTTGAGGTTTTTCGTATCTCAAGGTTTTACTGTATTCTGATCAAGCCCCACAGTTCCAAAGCCAATAGCAGGAAGTGGCTTAATAAGCCAGCCATTTTTGGATATTGTCCAATTAATCACTTTCCCTGCTTGGCAGAAAACAGGGGAAGTGATTCTCCTCCCTGTTTAAGACAGTCACTGATGTGATATGTCAATTATATATATAAAAAACATTTTCTTTGCCTCACAAGGTTTCTTGATCACAAGGTAATGTTTTTTTAAAGTAACTGATATGTTGCATCAGCTGGTTTTAAACAGAAAAAAATTCCCAAGCAGGGAAATGATTAATTTGCCAATATCCAGAAATAGCTTGCTTATTAAAGCACTTCTCAATATTGGCAAATTGGCAAACCAAGTAGCGGGTCCCAAACTTAGACCAAATTGGGAAGGGTAGGTCACCATAAGGAATGATCAAACAAGAATGTTGTGTGCAGTCAATAGTTTTGTATAGTAATCCCAACGGTACCAGCAGAAGGCTACAGAACAGGATAGACTCCTGCGTAGCCAACTTCTCAGCCACTTGAGGCACCAGCTCATATCCTTCCTTCCCATTTTGTCCTGTAACCTACACACTGGATACTGTATTTCCCTTCCTGGAAGTAAATCTATTTAAGTGGAAGTCCAAGGCACCTTGTGATCGAGTACTCAAGGGTGTTCCTATGGGATATTATGTTTTCTACCCATTCTTCAGGGGCTCAGATTTATTTCTTAGAACGCTGAGTTTCCATTCTTGACTGAGAAAAACTTTCCACTTAGTTTAGTAGGAATTTTAGGGATAATTTTCAAAGGGGATTACAATTAGAGAAGGAAAAACTAACCCTCTCCTCCCCACATGTCACAAATGGAGATAACTCCTGGCCTGAATTGAGGGAAAGGGATATTACCCCAAATTTCATGCCCCTTCCCCACTTAGCCCAAGGGCTGCTGCCTATGTCTGTCATGTGAGACCGCTCTTTATCAGATTTGCTGGGTTTTCACTTTTGTCTTCATTTTCTAGGCATCTGTGGAGATTGGAAGACTCATTTCACTGTGGCTCAGTCAGAGCACTTTGAAAGGGTTTACCAGGAAAAAATGCAGGGCCTGGAAGGAATCTTCCCTTGGCAACAAAGCAGATTGGGAAGCAACACAGCAAGACACTCTCATTTCTGAACCCAAAGATGTCGCAACTCAAGCCTTGGTTGAATTTATATTCTGTGACAAGAAAGCCCTTTCCCCTAATCTGAAAGTTTTGCAGCTGTAGGCACTCGCAACAGGAAGGGAATTTTGCACATGCTCAGAGACAAGTGTGTTCCAGGGGATCATATGTGAAGGCATATTATAATGCATACCACATGGCCAATTGCTTGGAGGCTTAGGCTCCAGTAACATCCCTGAAGTTAAGCAAACCTGTATCATGCTGGTGGCGGAGAATCAATGTCTAAATATGCTTCATTTAAAAAGCACAGACACAAATGAAAGCAAGAATTGGTACTGCCACCAACAGTAAGAAGAGATAAAAGGTGGAAACACACACACACATATAGATAAATAGATGAATGCTTGGTATCATTCATGGGGCTGCAGTAGCTCAGTGGTTAAGAAGCTCGCCTTGTTACCTGAAAGGCTGGCAAGTCAGCAGTTCAAAACCCGGGTACTGCATGACGGATTGAGCATCTGTCTCTGTCCCAGCTCTTGGGGACATGAAAGGAGCCTCATTTGGGTGTTCCCTGAGTGGAGTTTCTCCTGCAAAAATATTTTCAGCCAAGAATAATTTCTGACACAAAATTATTACAGTAAAACCTCACATAAGGAGCACCTCACTTAGAGACTAACTCACTTAAAGAGCAGTATTTTCTCCAAATGGTCGCCTCGTAGAACTAAAAACTTGCTTAACCACTAAATCGGGGTTCGCAGAAGTCATGATTGGTCACTTACCATCGCGGTGGCAGAGCAATCCCGTGAAACACATTATGATCTTTAAGCGAGCATAAGTGGAGCAATCCCGTGAAACGCATTATGCTCTTTAAGCGAGGTACCACTGTATTATCATTATTCTGGCATGTTAGTGTGAAATAAGCTTTATGGTAAGAACAAACACTCTTGAAGGTGTGCAAGAGCAAAATCCAATTAGAAGATAGACCCCATTAAGCTAAACTGAGGGGAGCATGGCTGCATGAGGCAATGTAAAAAGCTTCTCCCTACTTACTGAAAGAAAAAACTAAAATACCGTAACGTAATAAGAAAAGGCTGTGGAAAAATCATGGCCTAGGAAAAGGAGAGCCTTCCTGTCCTTGGCAGGAAGCAAGTGGACCCTACAAAAGAAGGCTTGGATACCGGGGTCCTGAAAGGATGGTGGAAAGCTTATTTGACCTAATTTGTTGCCTTTCCTCTCTACACATTTGTAATGAAAATAGTCTAATTAAAAGCCTGCTTGTTTGTTTGCCTGCAGATCTAGAAGTTAATCCAAACAGAGTAATTTGACTTTCTCCCTAATTGCCAACTTCTTAGGTATAAAAATCCCTATCCTCCTTCTAAGATTTGGCTCAACTAGAACTAAATACCCTGGAGGGAGGGAGGGAGGGAGGGAGGGAGGGAGGGGGAGAGAGAGAGAGAGAGAGAGAGAGAGAGAGAGAGAGAGATATATATATATATATATATATATATATATATATATATATATATATATATATATATATATATATATATATATATATATATATATATATATATATATATATATATATATATATATATATATATATATATATATATATATATATATATATATATATATATATATATATATATTTACAAAAAGTTGTTTTTTTTAAAAAAGTTTTTTTCCTGGAACAAAAATACAAACTGAAATGAAAACCTTGAAGAAAATAATCCCTCCCCTGACTTGGCATGCAAAACGTTCCTGATACAGTGTGAGTGTGTTTCTCTCAGTTTTCTAGAAACCAGAAAACAAAGCCCATTTAATGTAGACACCCTTGCATTCATATCTAAAAGCGCCAAAATATGAGGATTTTGTTGTGGCTACATATTAGGCAGGCATAAATAATGTGGTTTTTTAAAAAAAGTTAATGGGTAATAGTGGAATAAACTCCATACTCAATTATATAATTTCTAAACAGACTTTTAGGTGAATCTTATATGCATCCAAGTCCAACTAACATGATCTATACCCAAATTAATAGAAAAGTGCGTATTTGCTATGGCAGTATAGTATAGCTAAACGGAACATGATATTCCCGTCTGCCAAATGTTATGGGCATTTGAAAGAGGATAGAGAATACTGTACACCAGGAGTTCTCAACCTTTTAAAGCCGGGGGTTAGATCACGCTCCCTCAGACAACTTCGGGGCCCATTCATCCACCACATGGCACTTCCTGGTGTGGTGGAAGTGGTGGGAAGGCCACATGAAATGGTGACGTGGGCCACATCCGGCCCACAGGCCGCAGGTTAAGAATCCCTGCTATACACTAATCTTGTGTAGTAGATGCATCTGCTCGGCCATCACAGGAATGGTAGGCCACATAGACCCTAACCGAGCTTGATCCACCAATGTTTCGAGTGCTCTCGAAATATCTGCTTCTGCAGACATTTGTGTGGTCACGTGGCAGGCATGTACAGAATGCTGTTACCTTTCCCACCGAAGCAGCACCAATTTATCTACTGTACTGTACTTGCAATTTCTTGCTTTCGAACTGCTAGGTTGGTATGAGCTAGGACAGATGACGGGAGCTCATTCTGTTGTACAGCACTCAGGTCTCGAACGGCTGACCTGCTGGTTGTCAATCTCAGTGTTTTAACCATTAAGCCACTGTGGCCGCTACACACATATAGAAGTCTTTTTAGATCTCTTTGGTACTTTGCTTAAGACCTTGAGAAAATCCCTTATTAAAATGCTGCTCCAAGCAATCCCTTGAAACTTCACATGAATAGCAGACATTTTGGCAAGCGCAAGTGTCAAAATTGTCTTTATGACCTCTTTTCCAGTCTGGTTTGCATTAATTAAAGCAAACCATAGGAAGGTGGAAGCCATAAGCTCCACTCCTGTCCCTTCCCAGCTATAGAGGAAACTCACTATTACAACCACAGAAAGGTAAGGGGCCAAACAGAGGAGTTTAAGGGGGGGGGGCATTCATGGTCCTCAATCCAGCACTCTCCTGGGGGCCTGGGAGGCCGCAATTTGCCAAGCCACACTGTGTGAAAGAAAGTGTTTCAGGCCCAGTCTTTTTCTCTCATTAGAAGAGACGAGTTCACTGAACTTTCTACTAGAAGGTACTGTTGCCGAGCTGCTGGCCTCAGGTGGTGTGGAAGGCCATGGTTCCTCAGTCCCAAGGGAAAAAAGCACTCTGCACTAGCTCAGTCTCTTTTCTTTGTCTGGTGACCCTAGCCTGAGACTTGCTGTGGAGGATGGAAAGCAAATCCACGGTGAGGCCCCGATCAGCCTAGGTTGCTTGAGGCCAGCAGCTCAGCCATGTTCTTCAGTCACAAGGGGGGGGGGGAGCACTCTGCACTAGCTCAGAGGCTCTCTTCTTTGTCTGATGCTCCCAGCCTGAGACTGGCGGTGGTGGGTGGAAAGCAGGCCCACAGTGGGGCTCCAGTCAGCCTGGTGGCTAACCTTGGCACTCCAGCTGTTTTTGGACTTCAATTACCAGTCAGCACTCCTGCTAATCAGGACTTCTGGGAATTGAAGTTCCAGAACAGCTGGAGTGCCAAGGTTCGCTATTACTGCCTGACCAGCAGCTTGGCCTCAAGGGAAAAATGAACTCTGCACCAGCTCAGAGGCTCTCTTTTTTGTCTGACTAGAGCCTGGTGGAGCCAGGGAGTGGAAGGGTGCCTGGGGCCAGTAGCTCGGACATGCTTAATCTGCCTCAGGGGACAAATACACTCTGCACCAGCTCAAAGGGTCTCTTCTTCATCTAGTGATTCCAGCCTGAGACTGGTGGCAGAGGGTGAAAAGCAGGCCTACAGTGGAGAGGTTACTCAGTTGTCCCAAGGGGAAAAATGCACTCTGCACTAACTCAGAGGCTCTCTTGTTTGTTTGGTGCTCCCAGCCTGAGAAGGCAGAGGGTGGAAAGCAGGCTCCCACAGTGAAGACCACGGCTACTCAGTTGTCCCAAAAGGGGAAATGAACTCTGCACTAGCTCAGAGGCTCTCTTGTTTGTTTGGTGCTCCCAACTTGAGAAGGCAGAGGGTGGAAAGCAGGTCCACCCACAGTGGAGACCACAGTTACTCAGTCCCAAGGGGGGAAATGCACTCTGCACTAGCTCAGAGGCTCTCTTGTTCTTCTGGTGCTCCCAGCCTGAGACTGGTGGCAGAGGGTGAAAAGCAGGCCCACAGTGGAGACCACGGCTACTCAGTTGTCCCAAGGGGGGGGGTGAACTCTGCACTAGCTCAGAGGCTCTCTTGTTTGTTTGGTGCTCCCAACTTGAGAAGGCAGAGGGTGGAAAGCAGGCCCACCCACAGTGGAGACCACAGTTACTCAGTCCCAAGGGGGGAAATGCACTCTGCACTAGCTCAGAGGCTCTCTTGTTCTTCTGGTGCTCCCAGCCTGAGACTGGTGGCAGAGGGTGAAAAGCAGGCCCACAGTGGAGACCACGGCTACTCAGTTGTCCCAAGGGGGGGGGATGAACTCTGCACTAGCTCAGAGGCTCTCTTGTTTGTTTGGTGCTCCCAACTTGAGAAGGCAGAGGGTGGAAAGCAGGCCCACCCACAGTGGAGACCACAGTTACTCAGTCCCAAGGGGGAAAATGCACTCTGCACTAGCTCAGAGGCTCTCTTGTTCCTCTAGTGCTCCCAGTCTGAGACTGGTGGCAAAGGGTGAAAAGCAAGCCCACGGTGGAGACCACACTTACTCAGTAGCAAGGGGGGGGGGGGAAATGCACTCTGCACTAGCTCAGAGGCTCTCTTGTTCATCTGGTGCTCCCAGCCTGAGACTGGCGGCGGAAGGTGGCAAGCGGGTCCCGAAGCTGCCGGGGCTGAAGCTGCAGCTCTCCCCTCCAGGGGCACCAGCAGGCGGACAGAGAAGGGCGAGGGCCCCCCTCCTCCCCCCCTCCGCTTGCTCGGCGAGTCGGCGCTGCCGCAGTTGCGTCTCCACGTGCCCTTGGCCGGCCGCTCCGGCAGCCACTGCAGCTGCAGCCGGCCGGGGGGCGGGCGTCGAAGGGGGGGGCAGGGGCCGGGATCGCTGCCAAGGGAGGGGGTGGTGGTGGTAGCTAGCAGGCGGGAAGGGGGGGGGTGGTTTGAGGGAAGGGGGGGGGCGCAGCCCGGCCCATTCAGTCTAGAGGCGGGGAGCCGCGGCAGAAGTGTTGGCAGCCGTGGGGAGCTGCTGCTGGCGAGCCCATCCCGTCTGTGCGTCCGCCTGGCCGCGCCATGGTGAGCCGCTGTGCGTTTCTCCCCCCGGGGCGGTGTGGCGTGGATGAAGGTGGAGGGACGGGACGCGGTCTCCTCCTGGGATGTTTATGTGTGTGTATGTGTAATTGGGGGGGGGGCGGCGGGGGGATAAGATCCGGGGTCCGAAAGCCAAGGCTGGAGGGAAGATCCTGGTCCCTCTCCTCCAACAGCTCTTTGCAGGACGGGCATCAAGAGGTGCAGGGCATTGCAGTATTGGAGGGTGGGCACGTGTGTGCGTGTTGCGTGTCTCGTTTGTGTGTGTGGTAGCGAGATCGGAGTTGGGTCCTCCTAGAAAGAAAGCCCACAGGCTTTTGAGGATCAGGCTGGAGAAGGGGCCGAGGTAGTGCCATAGGCGCGACTGGGGGGGGGGGGGGTCTCCCAGCCGGATCCTGACCGGGTTTGTTGGTAAGTAGCTCCAAAAGACGCGTGTCTTCCCGTTGAATGCTCTTTCAAGTGGAATAAGCCAAAGAGATTGCAATCTCAGCCCCCCCCGCTCACTTTTGTGTGTGTGTGTGTGTGTGTGTGTGTGTGTGTGTGTGTGTGTGAATGCCTCCCTGATGATGCCAGTCTGTTCTTTGTGCATCAAGAGGCGAGGGGGCGATGGTTTTTTTTTACGTGCCACGGATTAACTAACACGGAATAGAAGGGTTTGATTTCTAATCTGTAGCCTGTGGAGCTTTCCTTAAGGAGTGGGACTTTTAAACCCCTTTCCTTTTTGCAGTTCTTGGATCTTTAATTTGAAATGGAACCTGCACTAACTAAAGAACTCTTTGATTTAAAATTAAAAACTCTCCCCCCCCCCCCCTTTGCTGCTTTCCTCCTTCCCTTCCCTTGCTCCCTGAACTCTGTTTCCAAGAAGACAAAAAGGCATTGATAGGATCCTTAATGAACAAAATGTGTTTGCACTCTGGAGAGGGAAGGACTAAGAGCTATCAAAAAAGCTGGATGTTTAGTAAAGAGCTGTTGGTTCTCATATCCCTGTGTTCTTGGCGTGGCAATTTTTCTTCAGGGGGTTGGTTGCCCGGAGCATAAGGTGGTTGCAAGGAAAATATCAAAGCCACTGAATTTAAACAAAATTCAATGGTTTGGGGAAGTGCAAGCAATCGGAAACACATTCCAGTATCTTGGAGTCTTCTTGTGGGTTCCTGATCCAAAGAAACCATAGGAAAGTTGATCTGGAAGTATGCTTAATTTAAGACATACTTTGCTGTGCATCCCAAAAAAAAAAAAAAAAAAAAAAAAACCGGAGACGGTTGATCTACATACTACATGCATATTCGTGTAACAAGGCTCAAATAGTTGACTCTCCTAAGGGGAAACAGATGTGGGGGCGAAAACAACACAGACATATTTAATCACTTTAGCTATTGAAATACTGGCGTATCACCACATTCTCAGCATCATGCAGAACAGGGATTCTCAACCTATGGCCCATGGGCCGGATGTGGCCCACGACACCATTTCATGGAAGGGCAAAATGGCTATCCAGCCCCAAAAGCTGTCTGAGGAGCGTGACCCAACTGGGGCTTTAAAAGGTTGAGAACTGATGTAGAACAAAGAAGTGGAATGTGGTACTTTTGCTTGTTAGGCTCTTTCCCACTGGAAATCTCCTCCCTCCCCACCAATTGCTGTTCTTTCTCCCTACCAGTTGGATTCCAGATGTGGGTCTTTGTCGGTAAAATGCAGCTGGGATTGGGAAGGGAAAAGACAGGGAACAGGAAATAGCAACTAAAATATAGCAGGTGGGAGGAGGTTGACGAAATCTCACCCTCTGCCACTTCTCTGGATGCTTTGCCCACTTGTAAAACCACTTAGCTTTCAACAAAGGGGTGGTTGGAATAGAGGCCACATGTTTGTGTAATGTGTAGTTTGGCTTTTGGCAAACACTTTTGCAGACAGAAAACAGAGAATCCCTACTCTTAATCTCCACAGTTTCCTGGGGCGAGAAGTACAATCCTGCAGATCTCTGTGCCATTGAAGCTCTTCCTCATTTACTGTTGAAAAATTACTGGCAGAGCAACATTCTGCTGGATATCTCAAGTAGAAACTCCCGTATTATCATGTGGGGCCTTATCTTGTCGCAAATTGAATGCAGGGCTGTCATTAGGCAGAATAAAATAGCTGCCTGTGGTAACAGATTTCAGATTTTATGAAAGAGATGCTGTTTCAATGGTTACTTTACAGAGGGAATGGGTGCTTGTGTGTTTGTTGTTGTTCAATCACAGTTGATTCCAACCCTTCACGACCCCATGGACCCCTGCCCTCCAGGCACCTCTGTCCTTCACCATCCTCCTCAACCTGCCCAGCTCTGTGCCCACTGTGTCTACAATACCATCTAGGGAGATCTTCTTTTTCTTCTTCCATGTCTAGGCCAGATGTGAAACTGCCAAAATGAAGGCACCCTTTGGTGAGTTCATTCTGCAGTTCCTTTTGCCTGACCTAGTGTGAGAAAGATTAGCCGGCAACACAAGGGTGCCGTTACTTGAGTATGCCCGATTGTGGTTCAAAAATACCACCATCTTCGAGGATGCTCATTCTGTGTAGCCCAGATAGGGAGATGTGTATGTAAAACCTTTCTCCCTCATATACAGTTAAGCTAAGAGTACTTTGGTCTGTTTGAATTTAGTGAGTGCTGTTATGTCTGAGGCAGCCAGAAAGAAATCTTGGATCATCGCTGAACATATTATTTTTCTGTAGTAAGTCCCAAACACAACTTATGTTTCTTCAGGTCAGAAGGACCAGGGAACAGATAGTGGAGGAAGGAGTAGATGAAAATTGCGGTCCTGGATGTCCTTTGACAGCCATAATATGCAATAATGAACAAGCTCAGAGCAGCTAGTGTACTGATCAGCAGGTGTACTGACTTAGGCTTCTAGTAATTGAAGTCCAAGAATACGTGGAGAACTAAGTTTGCTGACCCCTGAACTACCTGAACAAAACCACTAGCTGTATAAAATCACTTTCTATGCTTCTATGCATAACCTGGTTTTGTATGGAGAGAGTGTTGCAAGAGTCTGTTATTGTAATTCTAGTTCTGTGGCGTTAGAACTGGTTGTGAAGACTTAAGGAGACAAATGTTGCTCCTTCTGTTCAGCAGAAGGGCTCACATATATACCCTATATGCCACCTACTACCCAGAGGAAGCTGCTCCTTGAATATACAAATATCCGACTGGGGAGTCTGCAGCCTGTGTGGGTAAAATGCAGCCTGAAATTATTTGGTGCCCATTTCTCATACAGAAGCCCAGTGGCATAGCAGCTGAACATGATTTCAATAAACCGCAACTAGAAAACATCCTTGGTAGGAATGATCCTGGCCTGCAGAAATAGAGCCATGACAACCTGTAGTGTTTGGATACTCCAGCAGTGATATGTAACACAAGAGCAATATTTTCCAAAGCTGAGTGAGCCAGAAAGGTGACCCAGTATCACCAAATTAAATAGATTTATCCCAAAGGAGTTTGTCAATTGCCTTTTTTGTATAGGAAATATCAGATCCCTATGTACAGTATTTCAAGCAATGGGGCTGATACAGTAACTTTAAAAACAATGTGTTCCGCTTCAAAAAATATCGGAGGAAATTGAGTTTATCTATGTAAGCTCACATTAAAATATAGCAGCTAGTCTTTAAGGGGCCACAACATTTTTGTCTTCTTTATTATTTCATTTTTGTTTTTATCTGTCTTTTGTTTGCTTTCTTTCTTGTTGAATACACCTGCACAAACTAACACAGCTACCTCTTCAAAAACTACAACTATTAAAACAATGAAATGTACACTGAAGTCTTGATAAAATAACAAAAATTACATATATAGATCGAGATGGATACGTGGCAGACTTACTGTTAATAATAATTACAGAAGTAATGGCTTATGTATGCATCATTGGCTGGGATACATGGACTCCCTTTTCCCAAGTTCCAGAAGTTAGAGCATCCATGGGAAGTCATTAATTTAGATGTATCTATTTACTTAATAGATATGGCAATTGTATTTCCTAACAATCTGTTGTGTAAGGAATGGTCAGCTCTGGCTGGAATGGTTAGAATGACTGTGTTTTGTTGTTCAGTCGCACAGTCGATTCCGACCCTTTGCAACCCCATGGACCATTGCCCACCAGGTACATTTTCTTAATTCTTTTCTTTGCTTCCTCTTATACTGTACCTTGATCCTTGATTGACCAGCCTATCAAGGGATAAATTCCTGCTGGTCGCAACTTGTTTTCCATTCATTTTGCTGCCATATTCTTCTCCAGGTTCGACCAAAACTTTTCATTATTGAGTCTTCCCATCTTTTGGGGACCCTGTCAAGGGCTTCCTCCCACCCCCAGCACAGAATTCACCCCACCCCTCTGCCCAGCAGCTCAATGGGAGTGCTTCTTCCCTCCCCCCAGCACAGATTTTTCTCTGCCCAGCAGCCCGGTGGGAGTGTTTCCTTCCTCTCCTGTTGCTGTGTTGGTACTTTGAGATAAATAAGTGGGGATGGGTTGCAGTTTGGGCACTTGGACTCTAAAAGGTTCCCCATCACTGATCTATAGTCACCAGAATTGCTGTTGAATTAATTTTCTATCTGTTTTTAGTGTGTGTAGTTTAGTGCAACAAATTATCTGGGGGTGGTGGTGTGAGAGAGTGAGGAGAAAACTTCACACCCCTTTAGAAATAAAATGGACAACCCCTTGTCTGATCTAGCCCAGGTAGTTGTTATGTAAGGGTACTACTATATGGAACAGAGAAGTTGTCCAATTCTCTGGAATGCAGCTGGTTCCGCTGTCGTACTGCTCTAACCGTTAAGTTTCCCCTGATATTCAGCGTGTATCTGGTTTCCTTATTACACAACATGCGCTCTGAGATGGCCAAGAACAGATCCTTTCCTTTCTCTTTATGATTATCTTTCAAGCTCTCATATCCCCATTCAGTCTCTCTTTCTCTAGGCTAAACATGCACAGTTCCTTCAGTTTTTCCTCGGACGGCTTGGTTTCCATTCCTCTGACCATCCTTGTTGCCCTTTTCTGTACCAGCTTTAATTTATTTGCATCTTTCTTAAAGTGTCGTGCCCAGAATTGGACTCAGTACTCTAGATGTGGTTTAACTAGTGCTGTATATAGGGGGACTAGTATCTCATGAGTTTTGGAGACTGTCTATCTGTCCACATCTGAGTGTGAAGTGTTGCTTTTAAATCCCCTGGCTGGATTTTGCACACTTCTGCAATCTTTCAGGTGGTGGTACTAAAGGAGTGGGGTGGGGGTGGGGGGAGTCTGCCAATATCTCTCTCTTACTTTTGGAATGATGCCATTTGGACTACATAAGGATTTGTGCATAGAGTTTTTTTGTTAGTATGTAGGGAAATGAAGGCTCCAATTCTCTCTCATTCTCTCTATCTCTGTCTCACTCATTCTCTCTCTCTCTGTGTACACATGTGTGTGTGAGTGAGTGAGAGAAAGAGAGAGAGAATACCACCAGCAATCTTACTGGAGTTGCCAAGAGTCTGTTCTCATTAGAACCGTCTGCCTCACACACCCTCCAGGACGCTAAGCCAAGAAATGGGCCTCCCTCTTTCCTGCCTCCTGCCCATGTCTGCATGGGAAGGGGGGGCATCTCTTCCTGTGGGGATATGAAAGTTTCCCTCAAGCTTGGCTGGGTTTGAATTTCTACTTTCCTTTTCTTCTGCCAGAGAGTGGGAGAAACGATGGAGGTTTGGGGTGGTGGGATATGCTAGCCAGGCGAACCTTCCACCATTTTACACAATAGAGTGGGTAGTCAACATTTAAAGGTTTGGAAAATATTGAGGTTTGAAAAGTTGTCCCGTTGAGTTTTTGTCAAGTAAAGAGGGCAGACCCGAAAGAGGTCTTCAGGAGAGGTATGGTTTATAGCAGAATTTCCCAAACTGATCAGCCAACGTACTGACTTAGGCTTCTGGGAACTGAACACCCCTTCCTGTGGGGCATGTGTCCCACTTTGGGGACCAATGGTTTATAGCAGGCTTTCTCAACGTTTTCGGGTCACGGGCTGGATCACTCCCCTCAGACAGTTGAGCAGACAACAACTCACATCACCTGACATGGTTCTGTGTGCATTCTCACACATTTTCGTTCTGGTGCATTTTCAGTGCATTTTTGCATGTTTTTGCTGCATTTCGGTGCATTTTTGGTGCTTCCGCCACTTGAAGTGGCGGCGACAGTAGGAATGAGGGTGGACGGAGGGCCATATGAAATGGCTCTGTGGGCTGCATCCGGCCAACAGACCATAGGTTGCGAATGCCTGGTTTATAGTCACAAGAGTACTTCTTGTGCATGGAAGAAACCTCTGGTTTCCATCACCTGCAGTCATATATCTGTAGCCTGGAGTCCTCTACTGAGATGGACTACAGTGCCCATCATCACATCCATGCTGCTTCAGGCAATGTGAGTTGTCTTTCCCACTGCATAAACTGTAGTCTACCTCCTTCTCTTGTCATTGTGCAACCACAACCAGCCTGAATTTCTGTGGACTCTAAGAGGAAGCATGTGCAGACTGAATTTTAGATCCAACACCTCCCTCTTTATTATTTGAGGTTCGGGGCTGCAGTGGTTCAGTGGTTAAGAAGCTCACCTTGTTAGCTGGAAGGCTGTCAAGTCAGCAGTTCGAGACCTGGGTACTGCATGACGGATTGAGCTCCTGTCTCTTGTCCCAGCTCTTGGGGACATGAAAGGAGCCTCATTTCGGTGTTCCCTAAGCGGAGTTTCTTCCGCAAAAATCCTTTCAACCCAGAATAATGTCTGACACAACGTTATTATTATTTGAGGATAAGAATAAGCTGTTTTGTTTGTGTTTCTTTTTGTTTGTTTATTGAGGCAGAGTAACACATAGTGCTTCTTCTCAGGCCAAAGTATAAAAAGTTCAGAGCCAATAAAATTTGACTGTTACTTCAGGCAGAAAAGTGTGTTAAATGCCTCTCCCCCCACACACATCCATCTTGGCAGTAAAAGTACAATAATAAACTGTCCGCTTCCGATCCGAAAACTCCCTGAGGCAGCTGTCTTTGTCTAATGTTAGGACCGGCCTCATTTCTGAATAGTATTCTCTTCCTTGCAAGATTTCTCTAAGCTGTCCTAGAAAGTCTTCTGAAGTTGCTTCTAGGAAATAATGAAATAAATACAAAGTCAATAATAATAATTTCATATCAGACATTATTCTGGGTTCAAAGGATTTTTGCAGAAGAAACTCTGCTCAGGGAACGCCCAAATGAGGCTCCTTTCATGTCCCCAAGAACTGGGACAGAGACGGGCGCTCAATCTGTCATGCAGTACCTGGGGTCTCGAACTGCTGACTTGCCAGCCTTCCAGCTAACAAGGCAAGCTTCTTAACCACTGAGCCCCTGCAGCCCCTGTAAAGAATGAGGGATATAAATGGATCAGTTCTAAAGACTTGCAGCCATACTGACTGACACCTTCCCCCGAGTTTTGAAAAGTTTTATTTAAACTTCACTGCACATTTTTCTGTGCCTTCCATCTGTGCAATTTTCCCAGTGCTTTTCAGTTCTGGTCCTTCCACCCTGTCACTTCAACCTAATTCTGTCATTTCCAGAACTTGCATAAAATAAAGCAAAAGGAAATCATTTGCAGACACCATTTGTTCTGGATTCTGCTGCCGAGGCAAAATAAATAAGATAAAATCCAGATTCTTGTCCTTTTGCCCATGCCGCCTTCTCCAGCAGCCAAAAATGTAATTTTGAAATTGGTGTTTGAGCATTTGAAAGCAGCCCCAGTGCATCCTGAGAACTAGAAAGCACAGAGGTATTCTGGATTCTTCAGGAGGCAAAGCTGAAAGTTTGGACATAATGGCTGCATCTTACTCGCTGGGCCCCCTTCTCGTCCACTCTATTTCCTTTGCTGGGTGGAGCTGCGGAAGGAATGAGCTCACAGCTGCAAATGGATTCCAGATGGAGCCTCAGCCTCAGTCGCGCCGTTCTCAGTCCTTGGCCTCTTCCCAAACTCTTCTCTTTCGTGCTGCCCCCTGATGCCCCTTATTCTTTTAACACCCTGCCGATGGCTGTGCCCATCTTTTCAAGTACTTTCCTTGCTCCCCCGTCTGGTACGACCCACCAGTAGGGGGCAGCACAGTCTTACCTCGAGTCGGGATACCACAATAACCTCTGGTAGTTGTTGCAGGTAACCAGAAAGTCTGGCCTCTTTCCCTTAAGGGAGGAGGAGGGGGGGGGATGGAGAGGATCAAGAAAAAGAAGGTTTGGCGCTAATGGAGCAGTTTCACGAGAGTGAGAAATGGATGAAGGATGTTGCTGGTGCATGGAGACTGGGATTGCAGCAGTGCAGCTGAATGGAGTGAAAGGTGGCTGTGGTTATTCGCGACTGCTAAGTGGTGCAGGGATTGGCATGGATGCCCAGGTGGTTGCATGGACACCACAAGGCACTGGGGTTGGGGAGGGCAGGATTAGTCAGTCGGGGGTTCTTGGATGCTAACTTCCAATATGTTCTCTCTCTCTCTTTGATATATTTGCAGGAGCCTGAACCGGTGGAAGAATGTGTCCAAAGCACCCTGGCTGCTTTGTACCCCCCCTTTGAAGACACTGCTCCAACTCTGCTGAGCCAGGTTTTCGAGGTGCTGGAGCGGACGTACCAGCACGATGCTTTGCGCTACACCCTCGACTTCCTTGTTCCTGCCAAACACATCCTGGCTCGCATCCAAAGTGAAGCCTGTGTGAGTTACTGACTTGGTTTGGCTCTCTGTTCCTGCGGGCTACCCCTGAATGGGGAAAATTTACTCAAACACAGCAACATACAGTGGTGGGCTGGCCCATCGGGCAATCAGGACTCAGTCCGGAGTGCCCATCAGGCCCCTCGTACCCATGGCGCCCCCTTGGGTGCCAATCCAAAGAGCTGCAATGCCTGGAACGATAGAGCAAAGGAGCAGGGCTCCGTCTTTCTCTGCTTGCCTTCCTCCTCCTGTGCTGCCAAAGATAAGATTACAAAAGCAGCTCTATTGACAGCGGAGCTGCCGTGGCTTAGACATTGCACCTTTGCCTTGTAAGCAGGAGGTTGTTGGTTTGAATCCCCAGAGGAGAGTTGAAATTATAAGGCGAGTGGGAAAGTATATACAGTGGAACCTCGATTAACGTAAATTAATGCATTCTCCGGGACGTTTCTTACAGTGAAAATTACTTTAACTGATTTCCCCACAGGAATGCATTAAAAACCAAAATACATTAACTGAAATGCAGTTTCTCATAGGAATGCATCGAAAACCAATTAATCCGTTCCAGAAAAAATCTGTAAACTGAGCCACTATTTTTTTATGGATTTCCTTTTGTTATGCGATTCTTATGTTTACCGAGCCATTTGTTAACTGAGGTTCCACTGTATTTTGTTAGGGTTAGACGCCCTCATCGTTCTCTGTCCAGCACCCTTTTAGCTTAGCCAGCACGCCCCTGGCAACATGAAAACAGTCAACGCTGATGCAGGAATCCCACAATGGACCTCTTGTTGGGGGGCTTATATTGGTCTAAACAGGAGTTGAAAACCTTTATTTCAAACTTTGGTCCCAGAATTCCCAGCCAGCATGCTGAGTGGTAAAGCATTTAGGGGTTTGTAGTTCAAAACATGAGGGGCGCGGTGGCTTAGTGGCTACGATGCTGAACTTGACAACCAGAAGGTTGGCAGGTCAGCAATTTGAGACCCAAGTGCTGTATGATGAAATGAGCTCCCATCAGCTGTCTCAGCTACTGCCAAACTAGCAGTTCGAAAGCAAGAAATTGCAAGTAGATAACTAGGTACCACTTCGGCAGGGAAGGTAATAGTGTTCTGTGCACGCCAGATGAGCACCAACTCCTAGAGTCAGATGCAATTGGCTTTCAAGCAAGGGTTATATATGTGCAAAACCCAAAAACCCATTTTCAGTCCTTAAAGTGGTGACAGTAATCTTCAAGATTAAATGACTGTGAAGTGCCAGGAACTAGAGAAGGATGCTCAATGAGTTTGTCTCAAGGAAAGCCCTGGTGGTGCAGTGGTTAGACTGCTGTACTGCAGCCAAAAGTGTTGATGCTGTGACTTCGATCCTGGCAAATCTCAAGGTTGACTGAGCCTTCTATCCTTCAGAGGTCAGTAAAATAAGTACTCAGCATGTGCTCATTTTGGGGGCAAAATGCTAATTACCTTGTGAACCATCTAGAGCAGGGGTGCCCAAACTTTTTGGGCTAGTCACGTGGTTCAGGGGGCTGGTCACTACAGTTCGGGGTGGATCTGACCCCCAACACCAATTCATCAGCCCCGCGAAGCCCTCATCACTCCCGGAAGTGGAAGTAAAACACGCCCGTATGGCGCGTTTTACTTCTGCTTCTGGGAGTGACGAGAGCTTCATGGGCTAGATGAATTGGTGTTGGGGGCCAGATCTGGCCTCCAGACTGTAGTTTGGGCACTCCTGATCTAGAGAGTGCAGTAAGCGCTATGGGACAGTATATAAGTGTAATTGTTATTGCTATGGCTTTGGTTAGGATGTGACTTACGGCCCATTTACAAGGTTGCAAAAAACAAAACAAAGTAATATACAGAGTATAAACAAATTTGTGCAAATCTGCTTTGTCTAGATAGGTCACCGAATCAAAGCAAAAAGCGCAGCAATCACACTTATATACCATCCCATAGCGCTTAGTGCACTCTCTGGGTGGTTCACAAGTTAATTAGCATTTTGCCCCTAACATTGAGATGAGCACTGGCTCCTAGAGTTGGATACGATTGGCTTTTGACCTCGAAAGGATGGAAAGCTGAGTCAAAATTAATCCCTGGTTAGGATTGAACTCACAACCTTTTGGTTGCAAGACAGCAGTTTAACCACTGTGCCACCAGGGATTATTGATGCACAGTTTTCTCGCCTTCCTTATAATTCTCTTTCTACACCTCTCTCTTTTGCACCTTGCCAGGCCCAGTACAGTGGCTTTGTGTTCTGCCATGAGGGTTGGCCACTGTGCCTTCATGAGAAGATCGTCGTGCAGTTGGGTTCCTTGCCTTGGCAACGCCTCTGCCCAGGTGACTTCTACCTCCAAGTGGTGCCCCATCGGGAGTGCGCTCCCCGCCTGGTGCTGAAGTGCCTCTCTCCTGAGGGTCACCGGGGGGTTCAAGAGCTGCCAGTACCCCCCGACTCCTACCCTTTCCTTTTCACCGTTGAGTGGCTTAATGGCGTCAATAAAGGACGCCGAGTGGGACGTCTTGAGCGCTGCCTGTTGGCAGCTGGGGAGAAGATCCTGAGCCTTCCCTGGTCCGAACTGGTGTACCCTCAGTTCGTCCACAAAGACGGATTCATTGTGGGGCAGCGCTGCCCTGCTGATTTGGCCCCTGAGGTACTAGGGGCCCGGAGTCCTGGTGACGGACGCCACTCTGGTGGGGAAAACCGAGAGTCCGAAGGGGAATACGTCCATCTCTTGGAAGTCAGCCCCACCTTGAACCAACCACCCAGGATCCCATCGCTGTGTGGCACCCAGATTCAAACCATGCCTGCCCGCAAAGGACATAACAAGAACCGGAGCCGGCGCCACCGGGCCTGGCTCCACCATAAGTCAGGGTGTGGGGAGAACTTTGCCTTGCGCCAGGCTTGCAAAACCCAGGAGGCAGAGAGGCCTAGCCAAGAAAATGGTGCCCTGGGAGAGGAGGCTGATTATCCTAGCGGAAGCCCTAGCCCAATCCTGGATGAAACTTTGGAAACCTCTAATAAGGGAGTAAGGAGCTTGAGTCCTGAGCAACTGGAGCAAAACCAGAGTCCCTCGGGAAGTAAGACACGGCCAGCCATTTTTGGTGCTGCCAGCGCCTCAGAGGACACTGGACTAGTGAAAGCAGAGCTCCCAGGATCTGGCCACCAAGATCCAGTTCATTCCAGAGGGGATGCCAATGGAAACCAGTCTCCAGCTCTAGCCACACCTAAACGTACCAAAGGAAACCGCAGGAAAAAGAAAGGGGCTGGGAGAGGGGCTGGTGGGGGGAGAATTAGACAGGGAGGTGATTTGGCTAGCGGAGAAACAATGGCAATTGCTGATGTAAAAGAATGTGAGAAGGAGGAAGCTTGTGTTGGTTCAAAAGAACAAGATTCTGGGTTGGAACAAGCCACCCTTGGTACGAGAGACCAAACTGTCAGCACCAAAGAACGTCGTGTGGTCGGCAACATTGACTGCAATGGCACTGGAGAGAGAACTGGACTCGCAGAGGAACAAAGCTCCATTACTGGAGAGGAGGATGTTGCTATTGATGAATTGGCTGCTGGCTCCAGTGAAGGCAGTGTTGGCACCAGAGGACCAGAGAATGGCACAGATGAATGTTCTGTGGGCATGGGAGACAGTAGTGCTGACACCAGAGATGGACAGAGCATTGGCCCTGAACAGCTGGCTACTGCAGTTGAGGCTAAGGAACCAACAGCTGGCACAGCCCAGCAGGGCCTTGGCATCCCAAAACAAGGGGCGGATGATTCTGAAGCCCAGGGAGAACAGAGCCTTATCATTGGCACAGACAAACCAGCAGCAGCTACGTTGCCAGGAAAGGATGAGCCAAGAATCGATAGACCGGAGGGAGCTTCAGATGAAGCAGCTCATCCGGGGTCAAAGGAAAGCCAGAACTCCCCTCTACCCACTGTGCCTTTCTTTGGGCATTCTGTGGACTGGGGGCTTCTGCAATCCGGTGTCTTTGCTTTAACAGGTAAGTCAGAGAACATGTCAGTGGGGGTCTTGAAGGTAACCTGTTCAGTGCTTTTCATGCTTGGAGAAGATGAAAAACAGGAAGAGTTACTTTTTTTTTGGACTATAGTTCCTTGAAATCCCTCCAGTCAGCATGGCCACTAGCCATGTTGGCTAGGGGTTTATGGGAGTTGTAGTTAAAAAGAGTAGCTTTTCTGCACTCTGGAAAGAGTATGTAGAGGACATTATCCTTTGGCATGGGGTGAACAGCACATTGGCTGCCTACGGCTCTGCTGTTTTTGTGGCTTCCAAGCTATCTCTGAATTTTAGACTCTGCATTCCCAGAAAGCCACAGGCAAGTCACACAGAAGTGCACTGCACACATCTTGGGGGAAATTGAGTTTGCTTTGTCTGCTTGTGTAATACTCTATGGTGTGTGTGTACCATGACTGTTTCTGAGCTTGCACAGTGAAGTATTCAGTACAATCATAAGCCCTATTTGTTTCAATTCACTTTTCTCCATGTTGGGTAAAAGGCAAGAAGCTGGAGATCATAGACTCTTTTAAAGGAGGAACATCCCAGGAATGTAGCCTATTTGTTTGAAGCAGATGCTTTCAAGTGGCTTCATTAACCAACATAATCAAATGCCTAAAAGTCATCACTTTTTTATGTTTCATCTGCCTTTTGTTATTTCATTCCAATGCTGTTTCACGAGTGCTTTTAAACACAATCTGGTTTATGCAGCCTTCCCGTTATAAGTTTTTAAAATTATGAATTCACTCGTAGCAAGCAGTAGGAAAAAGCACAATATAAAAGTATTCTAAATCAACTCAATGCATAAATTACAACAGAGACATGCCTTCGAATACACAGTCCAAATTACACGACACAACAACGTTTTTGCTACTGGGAACAACACATGCGATATACATGATATCTAGTATGCTGATTCTAAATCTGAACTCAGAATCTGCCTATGACATACAGAATTTAAGGTATAGGTGTGCTATAGCTGTTCAGATGTCTGAGCAAGTCAGTGAGCTGACATCAAAAATAGGTGTATAAGGTGAGATGGACCAAGGGCTTGTCTCTAGTGTGAAACCATCTTATTGGATAGTAGAGTTAGGCCATAGTGAGTCTGTTTTGAGCTAAAGAAGAGTAGGTGCAGCTGTGTTAATAAACCAGACAATTGTGTCTATACGCATAATTGACTTAAGATCCTGATGTCCTAGGTAGAATCGGGCTTCAGATTTGGATTCAGACCAAGTAGCAGACAATATTTTTTTTTTTGTGATGCTGTGTTATCAATGAAAACTACTAGACGGGTCGCATTCCAGAATTCCGACTACATAGGGGTAAGATCTCCACAAAAACAAGCCTCTTTGTGTACTAGGAACTGCCTGTCCTTAGCCCACTTTTCCACCATCTTATTAAACATCATGCGGCCTGAGCAAAACATGCCTCCCCTTTTGCCACATCATAACAATTTGAAGAAACTGCTTCTTCACTCGAAGCCACAAGACACAGCCCAGAATAACCAAAGAGAACCCTGCTATTGTTACTGAGGACGTGTGGCTTGCAAAATGGGTGGCCAACCTCCCTGAGGATGGTCATGGCTAAATGTATGTGTGGGCAAAAACAGAACCAAACTGATGTGAGGCCAGGGTTGGGAAAATGAATGGAGAAGGAAAAGATGAGAGAGCAGCAGCTAAACCAGAGAAAGGGAGGCATTACCTTAGGAAGGTAGTTAATAAAGAGCTATCTTGGTTCCTGTCATCAAAGATCTAGTCCTCTTCTATGTCTAGGCCAGTTGTGAAACTACCAACATGAAACTACCTTTTGATGCACTCATTCTGCAGTTTACACATAAAAATAGAGTTAGAACTTGGGAAAGTTACTGTTGTTAAACAACAGCTGTCAAAACACCTGCTGGTGGGACTTGGTTAAAAACCCCAACAGTTTTAGATTCTGGAGGTGGAAATGTTGTTTTCTGTTCTGGCAAATAAACAAATAAACCCAAAACCTCTATATCTGTCACATCATTCCTCTCTTCCATGCCTGGCTCAGTGGTGTGTCATCGAGGTAATAAGAAGCCCTGTTTATATGGATGGGGGAGATGCTATTGAACTGCAATTCTCATTATCACACACCACTCCACTTGTTATGCTGGCAATAGCTCACGGGAGTTGTGGTCCAGTAGCTTGTTATCTTTCTGCCCTTTTAAAATAGGTTGCAGATGTTCAGTATTTGAGAGCACAGCCAAAGCAAAATCTATATTCAGTTCCCAGTGGGGAAGGGATGGGAAATGGCATGAATCCCTGCTATCTTCATACCTTGAAAAATACATTTTCAATTTTAAAAATATATTCTGAAGCCTCGACAGAGCAAGGATTATTATTCAGGCAAAATTTCCTGTTTGGTTTATTCATTTGTTCTTAATGAAACACATTTTTCAGTTAGCAAAACCCCCACTACATTTTAAAGTGATAAGGTGTGCAAATTAGCTTCTTTAATCATGTCCCTCCTTTTTAAACTCTTGCAGGGCAGTCCTTGGGCTGCCAGAAAATGGGGGAAAGGGGTGGGTGGGAAATCACTGAGAAGATTTATCTCAGGAGTTCTCAACCTTTTAAAGCCAGGTGTCGGGTCACACTCCCTCAGATAGCTTTGGGGGCCGGATGGACATTTTGCCCTTCCTCTATGACATAGATAAAGCAGGAAAAATCCGTTTGAGGCATGAGGAATAAAAATATTGTTGATTTTAATATCACGTTGTTTATAATAGTTCACAGTCTTCCAGTAAATCTATGTTGTAAAAGTTGACCGGTTAAACAACTTTTTCGGGGGAACTTCCCTTCAGACAACTTAATAGCTTTACTTTCCAACTTCTGTGAAGACAATTAGTACATGCTAAGTTGAATAACAATAAATTTAAATTTAAATATACTGTGCTTATTAATAATAATAGTAACAAACCACCTGGTTTCATCATACTATATAGTTTAAACTATATATCCCGTACTCATTTATTAATGCTAGTATGCTTACTTTAGGGTAAACTTTTGTTGATTACTGTGCATGTCTACAAACACATGGCATCCATTTGTTAGTCTCAAAGGTGCTATATTGCATTTATTTAACACAGTTACCTCTTTGGGAACTGCTCAAACTGAAATATAATGCACCTCGCCAGAATAGAGAAAATTAATAACTTCAAGACCTGAGCTGTCCAGTTCAATCCTCAGATTGCTTTGCAGGCGCTGTTAATAGTTGACTGGTAACTTCAAACAATCTGCTTGGCTTTTTCTTGATACAATTCTTGTCCCAAACTCAGGCAGAACACCCCCCCCCCCCAATGATGGCAAAATTATTAACTAACAGCATTTATTATTTATTTATTTTATTTTCTAGATTTCTACCCTGCCCTCCTAGTGCAACACACCACTCAGGGCGGCAACAACGGAAAAATATATATGTACAATACAAGAAAGATAAAACCGTTACCAATAAAAACATTACATAAAAACCTCAGCTAAAAGCAAAATTAAAACACATAAAAACTAACATCATCATCAATTAAAAGCTACCCTAATCCTCCCTCCACCCACAGTGCTACTCTTCCATCTTTTCTTCTTCTGCCATATCCAAATCCAAACATTAGCAATCCTCAAGGCAATCAGCCATGAAGACTGCCCTGAGAATATAATGCAGTGGACTTTCATCTGCCGTCCGCACCGCAGTATGACACCTGTACCACTGATCCAATTCCACAAGTCACTTTCTGGCCCTGAGCTCTTTTGGCACACAAACTCCGCCCCAGGCCAATCTTGATGAAGCTGCTGCCCTCCATCAAGATGGATTCAAGTGGGATTTAATCCACTTGGGGACCATCATCCTTCCCTGTGGACTTCAGCACCTACGGCCATTAGTTGTTAGGGTTGTCAGGTACTAGTTAACCGCCACCTGACACTCGGCATTGAGTCGCTTTCTTTCTTTGTGTCAGATGCACCACCAGCATATAATGTACAAAGCTGAAATTAACACATCTACTTATAAAGAAGTGCCAGAAGTAGAAATTGAGTCGCTGGCAGTATGGTCTATTCCAGGAGTTCTCAAACTTTTTAAGCCGGAGGCTGGGTCATGCTTCCTCAGACAGCTTTGGGGGCCGGATGGCCATTTTGCCCTTCCTCCACCATATGGCACTTCCTGGTGTGGTGGAGGCGGGGGGAGATGAAATGGTGCTGTGGGCCGCACCTGGCAAGACACTCAACCATCACATCCCAAAATCTATTGTTTTAGGGGTAGTTTCTTCATTCTGTCTAACAGTAAGGCTGGCTCTGGGTTCATTATGCCTATCATGACTGATGACCACAGTTTGACCTGCTTTCATGTGCTGTTTCCTTTCACCTGATGTGCTACAGATATTTGGGTCTTGATCCAACCATTCAATTTCTGTAAAACAGAAAGAGATTTCCTCCAGCTGAGGGACTTATTCCATCAATGGAATACATTTTTTTATCAGAGAAAGGGAAGCTTTTGATTTGCTGATTAGATTTCCCCTGTCAACTGTTATGACAATACATTGTACAGTGGGGTGAATTTGCATAGAATGTTTTATATAAGATATCACGAACCACATCTATGCGGAAGTGGAAGAATTACCACAAATAGTGTTATTCTGTCACTGTGTGGATGTGTGTTTATAAAAGGGATGAGTAGCATTTTTGTTAAGCACCATTACCCACATAATATTTCCTAAGTCATATACCTGGGGCTGCAGTGGCTCAGTGGTTAAGAAGCTCGCCTTGTTAGCTTGAAGACTGGTAAATCGGCAGTTTGAGATTGAGTGTCCATCTCTGTCTCAGCTCTTGGGGACATGAAAGGAGCCTCATTTGGCTGTCCCCTGAGTGGAGTTTCCTCCACAAAAATCCTTTCAACCTAGAATAATTTCTGACACAAAATTATTACAGTAAAACCTCGCATAAAGAGCGCCTCGCTTAGAGACTAACTTGCTTAAGGCAGAATTTTCTCTGAATGGTCGCCTCGCTTAACAACAAAAAACAACCAAAAACTCGCTTAACAACTAAATTGGGGTTTGTAGTCGCCCCCCCCCCCCAGAAGTCACATTTGGTTACTTACAGTGGTGTTTTGCTTAAAGAGCAAACTCGCTTAAAGAGCAATCCCATGGAATGCATTAATTTAATTTACTTTAATTTTCACATTTGTATGCCGCCCAATCAGGAAGCCCGACTCAAGGTGGCTTACACAGCAGTCATACAATATATATATAACAATACAAATATACAATATACTCAATACACAATACTCAATAATTATATAGTATTAAATCCAAACAATATACAGTATTCAATGCAAACAATACCACATCACACTACTGCAGCGGCCTCTTTGCCCCAGCCGCAAGTAAGTCCAGGGGTGGGGGGCGGGCAGTGGTGAAGTCCTACCGCCCACCGCCACGGTGGCCTTTTTGAGACCCAGCCTCGCTTAAAGAGTATTATGCTCTTTAAGCGAGGTACTACTGTATTATTATAGTCATATGTCTGTAGTAGGCAGGGCCAGGGTCAGAGATCAGGTAAAAAGTAAATACATAGAAAAATTTTCAAATGATGGTCATCTGCTACAAATAGCTGCATAGAAGCTTAGAGCCGGCCCTACCATTAGACAAGCTAGCTGAAAGACTGCATCTCATTATATGAACCTGCATAGGTTTTAAGATTAACAGGGGAGGCCTTTCTTTCAGTTCTGCCTGAAAGTATTTGGTGAAGACATGAGACAGGTTCTTCTCTGTGGTTGTGCCTAAAATGTGGAACTCCCTCCCATAGGAGGCCAGGCTGACTCTACTTGCTGCCCTTTCACTAGTAGGCAAAGACCTCTCTCTTCCAGCTTCTTTCTCATTTGATCAGTCCGTTTGTATGTTGTTTGGATTTCTGTAGATATAGATTCTCCTTTGCTGGCTTGCTGGGCCTGTCACAACTTCACTAGAGCCCCTGTGGCCAGATCATTTCAGAGTGACCCAGGATGGTCTTCATGGCTTCTGTAGCAGTCCTGTGGCACAAGTCCATACTTTGCTTGATCCTAGCAATCTCTTACTTTAGCCTGTTATCACCTCCCACAATGTTGAACTTCGAGAGAGTTTTGCTAAAACAAGTTAACTTAAAGAATCTTCCCTTCCACTTGCCTTCCGCAACCCCTCGTATCTCGCCTGTCAGTTCAGAAGAACTCTTAGGGGGAAAGGATGGGAAACTGTCCCTTTATGAACATGGTTAGGTTAGATCCCATGCTTTTGTGTTTTGTATTCATCTCTACCGATAACAGGAATGTGTAGGAAATGGAACATTGGATCAGTGGGAAATTACAGGTGTTTTTCTGGACTCTGAAGAGCAATATAACCCTGGGAAGAGGGAGCAGTAATTCCTTTGTGGAGAATGATCTCATGGTTTCTTCCTGTAAACATAGCTTTAATTTTTTAAAAATAAACCTCTTTTGGTTTGATAGTTTAATGTGACTTACACACATCAGTTGCCTATGATAAAATCTGACCACCACATCCTTCATATCCATCTTTATATTACCTGTGCAATAAAGTTGCATGTCCCTTTTCTTTCTTGTAATTTATCGTATGATGATTATCTACATTGATGTTCTCGTCATAATTATATTTGAATCTTTCCACATGGCAGAAAAACTAAGTAAGTGTTGATGGGGTGCTGGAGCCCATCTTATATTTCTGAGGAAACAATGTGTTTTTCTCTCTCATTCACTTGCTGCACGTCTGCATATCTACACAAAACAACTTTGAAATGTAAATGTTTAAATAACCCTGAAATTCTTGTTAATTTGCCTTCTGGAGCCTCTTCTTGGCTACCTTCTGTTCTTTTCTGGTGTATTTGTTTCTGATTGTATTCCTGTAGAATTTATTTACATTTTGTCTCATCCACACATTGTAATGGATGAATCTCCATCAGTAATAGCAATTACACTTATATACCATAGAGTGCCTTACCTCCTCTGCCTGTTATAATGCTTCCTAAGTACTGTAATGTGCTGGGAATATTCTATCCCATGCTTCTGAGTTCAAAACATGTGGCCAACTAGAGGCCAACCCTATACAGCCCAACTATGTCTGCAGTTCAATAACATCTGGAGGACAGGAGGCTCCCAAACCCTGCCATGTGTATTTCTACTGAACCTGATAATATGGAGGTAACTGTGTGAACATTTAAGTTAAACCAAGCTAGAATGGTATTTTTAATCCACAGGAGACCTCAGCATCTTGGGGGAGATTCATCTGTTGCTTTACTGTTGATGAAGGTTGGAAGGCAGGAAAGAATTATCTAACTTGATGGCCCAAATTACACAAACAGGGAGGTGTGGAAGTCCTTGTAAAATTGGTTTCATAGGTCAAAAACTACTGGCGAGTTAAGAGAAACTGAGAGTGGTATGCAACCTGAACTTCTGATATGAGATTGAAATCCACTGTTGGTTTCAGTGGTCCATAAATGGCAGGAGGGGCATGGCTATCCCTCTGTCTCTTCAGTGTCAGCTCTGTATGTCTGGCATTGTCAGTTTGGGTGGCAACAGAGCGCAACCTGATTCTGGATGCTCCATCATGACTAAGTGGGGTTGTGCTGCATTTCCATGTGCCCTCTTTGAGAGTTAGGTTGTTAATAGCACATCTGCCTACTTGTGCAAACTCGGCCTTAAGGCTCTCCAAGTTCAGGGCAAGTCTATGCTAAGGTACTCCTCGTGTTTTCCTTGTGTTTCTCTTACAACAGGAGGAGTAGATAAGGCAGGGCACTCCTTGTTGACAGTCGTGCCACAGCCTCTTCAAGATGAGCTGCCTCCAGGACATGAGGATCTGGTCAATACCTTGAGATACATGCACTCCCTTCTCAGGTAAACTGCCAGAAGGAGAAATGAGGCAACTACCTCAGGTGGTGGCAGCTATTTAGGGTAGCCGCATTAGCGCCCCTCTCCTTGCGTTCCTCTTTAGCCATTGCCCTGGTGATTATTTCTGCCAGGTTTGTCCAAGCCATTTTGGTGCCTCAGTCAGAGTGTGAGGTGATGGCCTCCATGTAGAAGCTGTTTGGAGTGGCAGTCGAATCTTATTTTATTATTAGACATGTTGGCAAAGCATTCTTATGAGGGTGGTAGGTTAGCATAATGTGCTGAGCTGCAGGTGAACTGCAGGACTTTGCCTACTCAACCCTTCACCACCACTCCCCATCCTTCTGCTTCTGCCTCCTAAGGCAGCTTGTGTGCTCTGCCTAATAGTAGAGCTGGCGGCTGGCTGAGGAGGCAGACTCGGATTTTTGCATGCTATCATGCTTATTTGCCTTTTCCCAATGTGTCACACACAGTTTACTGAGCAAGCTGCATCCTGTTGAGCAGTGTTAAAGACAGATTCAGCTGCCACCTATTTGGCTTCTGCATGTGGAATGACAGGGGGTGGATATTGCCATCTTACTTGTTACCTCATACAGCAAATATCCAGGGACAGCCCACAGCCTGTCTTCCTCAAGAGGCTTCCAAAGTGACACCTTTGAAAATTTTCTGGGTCCCCCTTTTGAAGCGACAGCTGTGCGACTTAAGAAAATCACCTTCAAACGGGTCAATCATTGTCACAATTTCCTTCTAAAGACTCCTGGAACAATTCACTGAGGCAGGTGCAGAATTCAGGAAATTCTTCTCATAAAATCGTAACTGAGAGGAAGCCGCTACGGAAAACCATTAACTGACCTGTTGGCTTAAAACTGGGTTCCTTCTAATGCATCGTTGTTTTTAACTCCAAAGCGCTGAAAGTGCCTTGCAACCGCAGTGTTTTTATTTCAAATCTGTTGACCTGAAAAGGCCCCAGTTCATATTTTGCCTCAGCCGAGAATTCGGTTGGTTGTTTTATGCAAGCCACTGTTTATCACCTTAATTTATCACCTTCGGTAGAGGTTCTCAAACTCTTAAAGCCGTGGGCTCAGACACCTGAGCAGGCTGGGCTGGTGGTTCCCCCTGCCGTAAATGCTGCTTTAAAACGAGTCTGTGGCTGTCATAAATGTGTTTACAACAGCCACAGATGCATTTATGGCTGTCATAAACGTGTCTGCTTCTTATGGCGGTAGCGTTGTTGTGGGCCACGTGAAATGGTGCCGTGGGCTGGGTCTGGCCCGTAGGCTTTAGGTTGAGAACCCCTGCTTCACAGTAAGAGAATAAGTCTAATGAGCTACCTTGCAGATTCATGGTGAAGTTTACTGAATATTGTGTAGGGAAACACTTCAGACTTGTGGAGAAACCATAAATATACTATGAGGTTGTGCCCAGTTGCTGTCAGTTAACCACATCTTAATTTGCATTTGGAAATAACAAGTCAAGCTGGCTGGATAACTCAGTGGTTTATGTCTCTGGCTGTGAAGCCAAAGGTTATGTGTTTGGTTCCCCACTGTGCCTCCAGGGAGAAGAGCCAGCCTTTATAGCCATGGGCAAGCTGCACATTCCCAGGACAGTCCTAGAAATAGGGAATGGTAAGACATTAGATTCACGGCTGAAGATTAGTATAAAATTAACAGTTCAGGAATTAACCATGGACCTAAGAACTGTTAAGGTAATGTATAAGTTTATAGGCAGTTTCTAGTAAAGGTTTTTTTTTAGAGTTAGGATGTTCAAGTCCAATAAATCCAAAATTTCCAAATGTCTAGGGCAGTGATGGTGAACTTTGGCACTCCAGGTGTTCTTGAACTTCAATTCCCAGAAGCCCTGATCAGCAGGAGTGCTGCCTTGGGCTTCTGGGAATTGAAGTCCAAGAACACATGGAGTGCCAAGGTTCGTCATTATGGGTCTAGGGAGTCTTTTAGCTATTGCTCCAAGGGCTCTGATCACTAGGGGTACAACAACAAATTTCTTCCTCCATCAATGCTCAACTTTAATTTGCAAATCACAGAGTACTGTATAGCAGACCATGGTTGTTTCTTCTTGTTATTAAGTCATTTTCTGCTATACTTTGTGCATACTAAACTGGTTCTTGAGAAGTAGAAATGTAGGCAAGAACCTCAGTTACTCCATTTGTAGAGTGGGTACAATTTGAAGATTAATATGGATTCGTTGTAGAGACAGTATTTAAGGAAACTAGTTGTGCAAGTTCTTAGATAGGCTTAGAAGTGAAATATCTGGCCAGTTTCCATAGGCTGTGTCTGCAGGTTCTGTAATTACCATGTATTACCTGGAAAGGCAGTTAGAACATCAGTCTCCCCTCTCCCTTGTGTTTTTATAAATGTTCCAGGCAAGAGGTGAAGGCCCTTGGAATGACCTTGCTTCTGGACCTCAGCCAAGTAGATGACTGGGTCCTTCAGGCTCCTGTGTTGCTCCCAGCCTTACGGACATTTCAGGTACCATCCTTCCTTATTTAAAAGAGTTCTCATCTCATGGCTTAATGCAGGGGTTCCCAACCTTTTCAAGCTGGGGGCCAGGTCACATTCAGTCAGCTTTGAGAGCCGGAAGGCCATTTTGCCCTGCTTGTACGATGGGGTGGCCATTTTGTCCCAACAGCTTCAAAGGGGTGATCATTTTGTTTCTCAAATGCCCTTGAAGGGGTGAGGGGCCACATGAAATGGCACCATGGGCCGAATCCGGCTCACAGGCCTTAGTTTGGGAACCCCTGGCTTAACGTTTGCTACTTCTATTCCTTGGAAGGCAGACTGTAGTTTTTGCTGATGGCCCCCTTAGGATAAAAATTATGAAGAACTGGGCATTTTTGTAAAGCAGGAAACAAACCTAAGTCTCAGTGCATTGTTACTGCGATAGCCTCATGTTGTAAAAATACAAATTGGGGGTGGTGGTGAGTAAGCTTACTGTCACTCCATTCAGAAGGCTAGAGATGTTTAATGAGTAGTTGTAATAGCAGTAGTAATAATATGTTGTTGTAGCAGCAGCAGCAGTAGTGGTTGTTGTTATGGTGGTAGCACTAACAACAAAACATAATAATAATAATATAATAATAACAACAACAACGACAATGACAACGACAACAACAACAACAACAATAACAATAATATGATGTTGTTGTTGTTAATATTCAGTTGAAAATGCCCTATAAATTCTTCTGCATAGGCAACTAAAATATTACTATATTTTAGCATAGAGTAAAGAAAAGGCTTTCCATATTCTTTACAGATGGGTAGATTCAGCACTACACAGCCACGACTGATCATTTTCTTTCCATGACCTTTTGGTACCTTTTGCGTCCCAAAGAATCCTGTACTGTGCATGACACCTCCATACGACATCTCTCTCATGTGATCTCTTCTTTCTTGATCCTATTGCTTTTCCCTTCCTTTCCTCTCTCCACATCTTTTCAAAACATGCTTCCCTAAAGCAAAAGACTTTGTCCTTTTTAGGAGACTTCTCCACACCCTATAAGTCAGCTACTAGTGGTCCTACCTTCCGATGACCGTTTTGTACCCCATGAAGAAGAGCTGGCTTTGGAACCTCCTGTGGTGAGTCATTCCCTCTGAAGCTTCATTGGAGTTTACTTGTTAAGAAAACTGGATAAAGAGTCAAGGGCAGATGAAACTGTCATGGGCTAAGGCAGGAGTTCTCAACCTTTTAAAGCCAGGGGCCAGATGGCCATTTTGCCCTTCCTCCACCACATGGCACTTCCTGGTGTGGTGAAGGTGGTGGGGGCCACATGAAATGATGCTGTGGGCTGCATCCGGCCCACAGGTCGTACATTGAGAATCCCTGGACTAAGGAAACAAATTAGGTGGGATCCAGCTGCTTGTAAAAAGAAAATACAAGTACAGTAGAACCTCACACAACTAAAAAGCTCCGTTCCACGGGGTTTTCGTTAACCAGGGTATATCAGGCTAAAGGTAAAGGTAAAGGTTTCCCTTCCTCGAAAGCCAGTTGTATCTGACTCTAGGGTTCAGTGCTCATCTCTGTTTCAAAGCCAAAGAGCCAGCACTGTCTGCTTCTGCAGACATTTCCATGGTCATGTGGCAGGCATGACTACACCAGAGCACACGGAACGCTGTTACCTTCCCACCGAAGTGGTCCCTATTTATCTACTTGCAATTTCTTGCTTTTGAACAGCTAGGTTGGCAGGAGCTGGGACAAAGACGGGAGCTCATTCCGTCCTGCAGTACTCGGGAATCGAACTGCTGACCTTCCACCTCCCAGTCAGCATCTTAGCCACTTGAGTCACTGCAGTCCCTGCAGTGAGATAATGCCTAGGAAATTTTTGAAGAGATAAAATAACAATAGTAACACACACACACACACACACACACAGTCTCTCAAGGCATGTACAGTTTGTATACATCTTTCAGAAGATTATGAAGAAAAACCTAAAGAACTCTCTCAAAGTCAATTTGGGTCTAATTTTGAATCAAACTTGGCTCGTTTTTGAGGCAGGAAAAGGCAGTAGCTGGTGAAAAGGTATGGGTGGAGCATTGTTGCATAGAAACGTTTTGTGTCTCCTCAACCTGCAGGAGGTGCATCTTCTTTCTCTTCCTGAACTGCCACATTATGTGGCTCTGGATCAGTTGACTCCAGCAGTCGGTGGGACTCTATCATACTCTCCATTGAAATGGGTTGCAGAGCACCAGGTAAGAGAGAGTGGTAAGAACATGGAACTCACCTTGCTCCACAGAGTTCATCCTTGAAATCAGTCTTTTCTCTTTTCAGCAAAACTTCAATTGCACTTTCCTCTCAAGCACATATATCTTAATACATTTGCTCATAACTATCCATTCCTCATCAGTCTTTCTTCATAGCCTTGATATTTGCAAAAACTTTCCACTCCACCCCAAGTGCATCTGGACCCTGACTCAGGTTTATTGCAGGACGCCATTTCATTGTCAATTCTGAACTAAGTGGGCAAATATACCATCAAAAACCTTGGGATTTGCTCATCATACATGGGTGAACTTGAAGGGGTTTTGCTGCTTGCATTATGCAAAGGCTGGATCAAATTCATTCATGGATTTTTTTCACCCAAAACAGCTTTTTCCCTTTAATCCTGGAGGGTTTCTTTTTCTTCTTCATGTAGGTATGTTTCTACAAATATGCACTATGGAAGGAGGAAAAGGTTGTGTCTTTATATCGAGTTTTGGTGACATTAGGTCTTGGCATGTTGTTCAGGACTATGGTAAAATGGCCCTATGGTGTTTCCTCATTCCCTGTCATCCTCCTTTTAAAAAATAATATATGAGAATAGGGCTATAACACCATATCGCTTTATTGCTAGGCCTTTTTTTCTAGAGCTGGTGATATGGTGGTATAGCGCTATTCTTATCTCTTTAATTAAAAAAAAAGAACAGCAATTGCATGAAGGAAAGACAAGGAGGAGTTGGGATCGTAGGATGGAAGGAACGAAGGGAGTTTGTGGATTGGATTGGAATGCCAATCGCAATGCTAGTGCAGACACTAAACATCTGATTAAATCTACAAGCCTAATGCGAGCAGGGGGGTGGGAAAGATCAGGTCAGCCCAGACTGGTTTGTTACTTCCTTTTCTCTCTATGCACAGGCTCTTGAACAACTACAGTCACTCTGCCACAGTGTCTTACAGGCGGTACATGAGGCTCGTGCCCACCTCAAGGAAGTGGGATCTTCATTGAACCAAGAGGTAAATCTGTGAGGCATCACTCTAGGACAGCGATTGCCAATTTACAGAGCAGGGGTGCCCAAACTATGGCCCGGGGCCTGGATCCGGCCCCTGATGCCAATTCATCCGTCCCACGAAACCCTCGTCGCTCCCGGAAGTGGAAGTAAAACACGGCCGTACAGATGTGTTTTACTTCTGCTTCCAGTAGCGACGAGGGCTTCGCGTGCTGGATAAATTGGCATCGGGGTTCGATCCGGCGGTCCAGAACCACGTGACCGGCCCACAGCCTGAAAAGTTTGGGCACCCCTGTTTTAGAGCAAAATGCTCTTGAGCTAAACCTCCCAAAATGGCAAGATCTGTAATACCAGATTTATTGTGAGAGGAGGTGTTTTGTTTCTGTGGATAGAGAAGTAATATACAATTGCATGGCACTTCACCTACGGTCAGAAAAATGTTGCAGCTCAAAAACCAGGCTTATAGTGAGAAACAGGCCTACAGTTTCTTTAAAAAAACAAGTTATTTAATAAAGATTTGCAAGGATCAAAGCATTTTATTGCTGTGTGTAGCTCTTTTCTCAAGACTAACAGAAACGAAGTTACTTGTACAAAGCAGCAGCTGTGTTCAACTTGATACAATAATGTTATAGAATTCAATTCCGTGGTTATAAATACTGTGAATCATGTCACTTGTTCTTCAGTGTGTCAAGGATTAGTGACCTGCCTGTGGTATTTTGAAAACATAGGCTGTGATCGATTGTCAAGTCAGCGCTTGTCATACAGCCTCAACGTGTCATCACCAGAACCTATGGTTTTGGACCATTGGTTATGTTTTTGGACTGCTTGTAGCCATTGTCCCTGCTGGGCTGATGGATTCTAGGAGCTGTAGTCAAGAAAAGTAACTTTTTTTAACTTCTAGAGGCCACCCATATTTCTGAATTGCTGGGGGTGGACTTTTGCTACATCAGTCTTTAACTCTACTCATGCTTTGCTTTGTCATAATCAATGGTTTTTGTTGTGGTGGCTGTTATTCCAGGAAGTGTCAGAGCATATCATGTTGCACCAGCAGACGATGCGGAAACTGCTGTCTGAGCCTCGCCTTCTGGAGCTCCAGCGTCGTGGAGGGTCTTTGTTGGCACGTCTACCTCCTCTAGGGCCCTGCAGGTGAGGATCAGGGTTCAAGCATAGCATCTGTCCAAAGTCCCATTTGCCCCATTTTCAGTGTTCATCAGTATTTTGGAGGGATGTCTTCTTGTTCTGTCATATCTGACTCCAAATATTAGCGATCCTCATGGCGATCAGCCATGAAGACTGTCCTGTGAATATAATTCAGTGGACTTTCATCTGCCTTCTACATCACAGCATGATACCTGTACTACTGATCCAGTTCCACAAGTCACTTTCTGGTCCTGAGCCCTTTTAGCACACAAAGTCCTCCTCAGCCCCAGGCCAGGACTGATGAAGCTGTTGCCCTCCATCAAGATGGACTCAAGTGGGATTTAATCCACTTGGAGACCATCACCCTTCCCTGTGGACTTCGCCACCCAAGGCCGTTAGTTCTCAGGGTTGTCATGTTAGTTAACTGCCGCCTGATGCTCGGCATTGAGTCACTGGCAGTATGGTCTACTCTATTTCCATAGCAGGATAGCCTGGCCTGATTGCAGGGATGTCTTCTAGACCTGCTATTTGTTGGCAAAATTATGTGGGAAGCAAGAAAAAACTGGCACATATTCATATTTTTAAAAACCACACAATAGATTTCAGTGTAGCTTAGTTATGTCACCTGCACATTGGCTTGTTTTCTGGTGATGATCAAGGCTGGCTCAAGACATTTTGCTGTCTAAACCAATATCCCTTCTGTGTGTCAAGGTTAGGCTAGATAAAAAGCTAGGTTAGTCATGTTGTTTCAACCCCTGGAGTGGGAAAAAAAATCTCATGACTTTCTTTCCATCTTCAGTTACGTAACTAAGGAAACACAGATGGCAATGGGAAAATAGGAATGCCAAATAGCAAAAGGTGAGCAGAACTGTTAGAGACAGGACTTTTTGACAGTAATTAATCCATGTTATGGGTTATATGCTATCAAATCAGAACTGACTTAACAGTAAATTGAATAGGACTTTCATAAGTCGGATATTTATTAATAATTTTATTGGTGCCCTTGAGTGTCCTTAAGCAAAGAAATAATTAAACCTGGGACTTGTAAGTCCTAGTTTCTCAGTCTGTTAGCTCCAGCATACTGGGTACTGTATATGCCACTATAAATTGGCAACAACTGGTCAGCATATAACAATAACAACAATTTGTTGTGTTTTTGTTATATCCCAAAAAGTGCCTTCTGTGTCTAGAGCTTGAAATGTTATTTTAAAAATAATAATTGAAATGTAATTTTTTTTTAAAAAAATTGTTACATTGTTAGTTTATTTAGAAGTAATGCATTGCTATTACCTGTTACTATTTGAAAAGTAGAATATTAGTAATACGCCACTTCTTACCTCTTTTGAATTAATTTTTTAAAGGAAAAACTCTTCAAAATACACAAATAGTACCAGATGACTAAAAAAAAAACCTCCACCATATGTTATTCCTCAAAACAATATTTTAGGAGTAACAAGCAAATGTAAAGCCTGGAGCAAAACTTTCTCCAAATGGCTCTTCTGTAGCAGAGAAATGTGTTTTTAGATATCATTCAGATATATATGGTAAATTTATTACTTGAAGCAGCTCCCAAGTTTATTATATTGGCGCCTCCATGAGCTTCGTTCCCTCTCAGTTTGTACAGAAGGGAGTTGCCTTCCAATTAACCATTATTTGCCTTTCCCCCCCTTTTTTTGGCTGGGGGTGTCTTTTCCGTCTACAGTATAGAAGCCGTGGCTGCAAGCAAGCTTTACCAAGAGGTAGACGAAGCACTCCACGGACTTGTCCAGCTCAGCAATCGTCGTCTGGAAGTGTTACAGCAGGAGCGGGAAAATTCATGGGTAATTCATAAAGTACCTGTCCTGACTGTTTTGTTGGTCTCATTAAGAAATCTTTTAAAAAGACAAGAGATAAAAATGAGATAAAAATCGTGTCCTGATCAAACCCTCGACTGCCAAAATGAAGCCACTTTCTTGGCTGTCATTGGCCGAACTTAAGTCCTCATCAGTGCATGGTTTCTGGCAGTAATTGGCAGACCAGTAAAAGAGCCTCCTTGAAAATTGTGAATACAATTGGGCATACCCTTGCTGGCTAATCTTCCTAGCACCAGACCAAACCAAAAGTAAGATTTAAATCAGGGGTTCCCAATCTATTTATGGTTTTAATTGTTATTGTGAGGATGCTTTTATATTTTAGTATTCTCATTAGTTAGTCTGTAAGCCGCCTGGAGTCACCTTGGTGAGGGGGCGGTGATAAAAGTCTAAATAAATAAATAAATAAATAAATATTTATACCGTGGATGATCATGTGGTTTCCTCCGTCATAAATGCTGCCATAAAACACATCCGAAGCTGTTGTAAAAGCATTTACTACAACCGCGGGTGCATTTACAGCTGTTGTAAATGTGTCCGCTTTTGCTTACGGTGCAGTGACATGGGCCACATAAAATGGTGCTGCGGGCAGGGTCCGGCCTGCGGGCTGTAACTTGGGAACCCCTGATTTAAATGTTCTCTCCGACGCTTGTTTGGATCTGCGCTATGAAAACAAAACTGGTAAAAATAAGACAAATATTTTGCATGGGATGTGGAAGAAACATGCTAGATCCCAGGATATAGGTACATGTTTAACTCACAATATGCCCTTAAATTGAAGCCTTACAGTTTCTTGAAGAGGAGGTCTGGACACTGCTTAGGTTGCCAAAAGATGGGGACTAAGGCAGCACAAACTAGCTTTTTGGAAAGCTTAGTTGCTTTTAAACTGGTGATAAAGTGGTGTTGCGTGAAATGTAGTTGTTGAGCCTGAAGCAGCTCCATAGAGGCAGAAGCCGACAGTTTGCAGAAAAGCCATGCATAGCTGTTATCATTTAACTTTTGCTGTTGTTCTAAAGACAGAGTTTGAAGGCTGAATTGTTCTTTGGTAAATGAAGTTGTTGTTTGCCAAATGGGCCCCTTGGTGAAATCAAAAAGCCAGGATAACCCTTGTGGGAGAGAGATGATGATGATGAAATTTGCACTTGTTTAATTTTTCCCATTTTGTGCAGGTACTGAAAAAAAAAAACCAATCTGGAAAATTACAATGAAATGTAGTTTTGGCTATAAGATAAATAGGACCCGGATTGAGGCTCTCCTGTTTTCCGTTCAGAAAAAGTGACATCACACTGGAAATAGGAGCTGAGAAATTCTTTTAAACTACCCAAGTGAGATTAATTATGCAATTATTGCCTAGACAAATTTCCCAGCTTTGAGGAAAGTTTAAAGACAGTTCATCCACCCCACCCAATCCATGCTCAGGGCACAAAACAATGATCCCTCATGCTTAACTTAGCACCTCCTTCAGCCTAATGGCCCTACTGGAACGGTAAACTGTCTGTAAGAAGCAGTGGGGCCCATGGGGGTGGGAGTTATCCTTATGGGATATATAGGTTTGAACAAGTTCTATGACATTTACAGAAGACATACAAACTGTATCCCTGCTTGCACTATGCTCCAATGTGTTTAATGAATGAAAAACTGATCTAGATTTAAAAAGTGTTAATGTGACTTAGTGGTCAAGACGCTGAACTTGATGACTGGAAGGTTGGCAGGTCAGCAGTTTGAGACCCGAGTACTGCACGACAGAATGAGCGACCGTCATCTGTCCCAGCTCCTGCCAACCTAGCAGTTTGGAAGCAAGAAATTGCAAGTAGATAAACAGGGACCACTTTTGTAGGAAGGTAACAGTGATCCGTGCACTCGGGTGTCTAGTCATTGCTGCCACATGTCCCTGGAAACATCTGAGACTCAGACAGTGCTGGCTGTTTATGGAGATGAGCACCGAATCCTAGAGTCAGATATGACTGGTTTTCGAGCAAGGGTGACCTTTACCTAAGGTTGCTAAGTCTGCTGTTTTGACCCTTTGGGTTCAGGGATGTGGTGTCTCTTATGTCTGTATGTCACCCAGAGTAGCTCATGCTAGGTGGGTGGGATATACATATGAGAGAAATTGACCAGGGGTGGGCAAAGGACAGGCTTCCAGGTGTTGCAAGTCTGGAGCCAGCTTAGTCAACAGTGAGAAATGATACCATATGCAAACCATCAACATTTTGGAGCACCTTTGAGCTCAAGCAGCTGCAGTGTGCATTATGCTTTTCCCATTTTTATACTTCCCATTATATAGATCAGGGATTCTCAACCTGTGGTCCATTGGCCGGATGTGGCGTGCAACATCATTTCAAGTGCCCCTCCCACCGCCTCTACCACACCAGGAAGTGTCATGTAGTGTAGGAAGGGCAAAATGGCCATCCGGCCCCCGAAGCTGTCTGAGGGAGCGTAACCTGGCCCCCGTCTTAAAAAGGTTGAGAACTCCTGATATAGATGTTAAGAAAACTGGGACAAGGTACTTGAGGGGAGCCTGGGTTTCTGGGAACTAAAGTTCCAGAACATCTGGAGGGCTAGCCTGTTTCCTCTAGGCCAGTGATGGCCAATCTTGGCACTCCAGGTGTTCTTGGACTTCATTTACCAGAAGCCCAAGTCAGCATTCCTGCTGATCAGGTCTTCTGGGAATTAAAGTTCAAGAACATCTGGAGTGCAAAGGTTCGCCATCACTGCTCTAGGGCAGGGTTTCTCAACCTTGGGCCTCCAGACTTCAATTCCCAGAAGCCCAGGCTCTCTTCAAGGCCACAAGTTCCCCACCCTTGGGGAGAGGCCAGTATTGTCACTCCTGTCTTGAGTTTTCTTTCTGTTTCTACCCCATCCTTCTACCTGCTTTGCCTATAGATGCAGCAGCAAACTCTGGAAGACAAGGCAGACCTCGAAGCCGCCTGGAACAGCGCGGAAGGGAATCGCCAAGGAAGGACGCCAATGGAGGGCCTGGCCGAGGGAGCATCTCTGGAAAGGACGCCATTGCATAGCCCCAAACCCCAAGGAAGGCTGCAGGCTTTGCCGGAAGCTGGCAGTGCCCCACGACTTCGTGCCTGCAGCATCAGTGCCTCCTCTTCACCAAAGCATGGCTGGGGACTGAGTGCCCGGTTTGGCTCTTCTTGTAGCCTGACTTCCCTCTTCCAGCCCCACTCCAGCCCCAAAGTCTCTCCCTGCTGTTCCCCGACTCGAAGCCACGCTGTCCTGGAGAGTCAGAAGAAGAGGCACAGCAGCCCGAAGACCCCTCTCTCCCCAGCCCCCCATGTGTCCCTGAGAGCCTTGAGTGACCCGGGACGTCCCAGCGTGCATATCCGGGGCTTGGAGGTGAGCAGCCGGGAACTGGCTGACCGGAGCTATTCTCCTCGGGAGCATGTGCTGCTGAGTCGGAGCGGGACCCATGTGGCAGAAGCACCATGGGGGGCCACACCCCGCATGGAAAGAAGGCGCTGCCTTGGGTGAGTTACAGGGGAAGATACAGGAGCCACGAGGGAGTGGGGTGCCACCATATTGTTCTTGCCTGTTTTGTTACTCAGGGTTGTAGCTGAATGCTGGGTTACACAGAAAGAGACTCCTCAAAGATTGTGGCATTTTTGAACCACAATTGGGTGTACTCTGGGCAATGGCCACCTTGTTGTGCAGGCTAATCTTTATGACACTGTTTCAGGTGAAAAAAACCTGGATTAAATATTTATATATAAAATTTTAAAATAATAAAATATGTCTATTTTATTATTTTAAACACCAAAAAAAAACCATGACAAGGAAAAAAGTATAGCAATAATTAACCAAATCAACCAAAAGCAAATTAACCAAATTTATACACACCTGCATGTAAATTAAATTGAATAACACATATAATCCCTACTAACAGTCAAAAAAAGAAAAGAAAAGGAAATGCAAAAAAGATCCAAAAAAAAGAACAAACTATTTATACTAAAAAATTTACCATATTTGCTGCCATATAATACCCACTTTCCACCCTTAAAATATACAGGGAAAATAGGAATGCATCTTGTACTGTATATAGTGGTTGATAGTAGGCTATTTTGGTAATAACAGGGTGCATCTTATACTCCGATGCTTCTTATACACCGGCAAATACAGTAGGGTTGTTTTTTTAAGGAAAAGAGCAAAAAAAAAAGCAACCCAACCCTAAAACCTAACCACCTTTAAATTTAGAAAACCCATTTTTGATGTTCTACATGTACATATAATACTGGCTGGGTAGCTCAATGGTTCAGGAGTTTGATTCCCCTCTGGTCTTCCTGAGAGAAGAGCCAACTTGTCTAGTCAAGGGCAAGCTGCGCAGTCCCAGGCTGTCCCCCAGAAGAAGGGACTGGTGGACCACTTCAATTAATTCTCTACCCTAGATGACCCTGAAAAGGGCCACCCTATTTCAGAACTGATTTGAAGGCACACATTTATTATTACATACAAATTAGCGTACACAGTTTTGTGCAAATTAGTGCCTGCTCTTGTCTTTCTTTTAAGTGATTCATAAACAAACACCTTTGCTTTGCCTCACAGAACACACATGCCTGTCTCTTGCTTTGCCATCCTGTGATATTCAAAATCTTCTAGATACCACCCTGTGGCTCTGGGTGTTTCACCCACATTTTCTTTACGGCAGGGGTGGCCAAACTTTTCAGACCGCAGGCTGGCCACGTGGTTCCTCCCACCGGAGGGAGAAGTAAAATGCGCCTTGCAATCTGTTTTGCAACAGGATGAGATTGACATTAAGCTGCCATTTTCTCTGCTTAAAATAGAGGTGTCCAAACTACGGCCCGTAGGCTGGATCTGGCCCCCAATGCCAATTCTTCAGCCCACGCTGCCCTTGTTGTTTCCGGAAGCAGAAGTAAAATGCGCCCATTGGCATTGGGGGCCAGATCTGGCCCATGGGCCATAGTTTGGACACCCCTGTTTTATAGCAACAGGCTTCTCCCATGTCTGCTTTTCTTGGATAGGCCAAAGGGCTCAGTGTATGACAGACTGATCCTCTTCCCGCTTTCCCCCCACCAGGGTTCAACAGCAACTTCTGGCAGAGCTGTTGGAGTGTGAACGGGACTACGTGGGCATCCTTTCCCAGCCTCTTTCTCTGCCCCAGGAGCCTGGTGGGCAGGCCTGGGCGGTTGAACTGAGGTGCCTGGGCAGTGCCCTCCGGACCACACGGGAACAGTTGCTGGCCTTCCATAATGGCTGCCTCCTCAGCGAATTGGAAGGATGCACAGACCACCCATCGCGTGTTGGGGGCTGCTTCCTGCGCCATGTAAGTGCCTCTCTCCTTGCATATTTCGACAGTCTTCCTTGCCCCCAAGGCTCAGCTTGCAACTGCGCTTCATTCTCAGAGTATCATGTGTGCTCAAATATGTGACCTAGCAATGGAGAATAACGCAAAGCAGCTCCAGAATCGTGCATTTTTGCCAAACACTAAAATTAATAGCAATAGCAATTAAACTTACATACCACCCCGTAGCACTTAGTGCACTCTCTGGGTAGTGCACAAGGTAATTAGCATTTTGCCCCCATCATGCTGGGTACTCATTTGAAGGAAGGATGAAAGGCTGAGTCATCCTTGATCCCCGTCAGGATTGAACTCACAATGTCAGCAGTTTTGGCTGTAGGTCAGCAGTTTAACCAATTTGCCACCAGGGCTAACTAATAGTGAACAAATAATCAATTGTAGCTGCTCCTGCTTCCCTGACAGTGATAGGTTAGGGGCTGCGGTGGCTCGCCTTGTTAGCTGGAAGGCTGGCAAGTCGGCAGTTCAAGACCCGGGTACTGTATGATGGATTGAGCACTCTTGGGGACATGAAAGGAGCCTCATTTGGGCATTCCCTGAGCAAAGTTTTTTCCACAAAAATCCTTTCAACCAAGAATAATTTCTGACATTATTATTATTATTATTATTATTATTATTATTATTATTATTATTATTATTATTATTATTATTATTATTATTATTATTATTATTATTATTATTATTATTATTATTATTAAGAAGAAGAAGAAGTTGTTGTTTTGTTGTTGTTGTTGTTATTATTATTGTGATAAGTTTCCAGGGAAAGGGACGCGGCTACCAAGAAGCTTGCACGTGTGCTTATATCTCTTGGTTTAGAAATAAATAATCTAAAGTATTCATACCTTTCCATAAGACGGGGATGGTCAGCTTTTGGCCCAACAGAGATTTTTGGACTGCAGCCGGTGGTCGTAAGAGCATTGGAGTCATGCAGGGTTAGACCAAAGTCTATTCTAGTACAGCATTCTGTAGTGGCCAACCCAGATACCCACGCAAAGCCAAAACTGGGCATAAACACAATAACACTGCCTACCCATGTTCCTGAGGAACTGGTGTTCAAAGCCATACTGTATCATAGCTCTCACCATTGGCTGTATTAGTGAGGTTTAATATCAGCCCACTCCTGCTTCCTTTCAGGCTTCCTTCCAATGCCTATTGCAGATTTTCTACTTCCTTCCCTGATTGAAGAGTATGTCCTCCCTATTTGAGCTACTGCCTTTATAGAAATGCTCAACTTCTTTGCCTTTAACAGTGGGGTGTACTGAAATGCAGCAGATGAAGTTTCTCTTGGCATGATAAGAAAGTGATTGAAAATTGCTTGATTAACACATGCCTGGCTGCAATTTAAAAGATACACCAACAAGAATGACAAGGTAGGGGAAGATGGCAGTCTTTTTTGTCACGCTTGCAGAATAATTTTTCTTTTTAAGTGGGGGTAGTTGAGCTGTGATGGCTTAGTGGTTAAGATGCTGAACTTGATGACTGGAAGGTTGGCAGGTCAGCAGTTGAAGACTAAGTGCTATACGATGAAGTGAGCACCAGTTGTCTGTCCCAGCTCCTGCTAGCATAGCAGTTCGGAAGCAAGAAATTGCAAGTAGATAAATAGGTACCACTTTGGCTGGAAAGGTAACAGTGTTCCGTGCACTCTGGCATCTAATTGTGCCTGCCACATGACCATGGAAATGTCTGCAGATGCAAATAGCACTACAGAGATGAGCACTATAATAATAATTTCATGTCAGAAATTATTCTGGATTGAAAGGATTTTTGCTGGAGAATCTCTGCTCAGGGGACGCACGAATGAGGCTCCTTTCATGGGACAGAGCTGGGACGGAGAGGGGCGCTCAAACCGTCATGCAGCACCTGGGTCTCGAACTGCCAACTTGCCGGCCTTCCAGCTAAAAATGCGAGCTTCTTAACCACTGAGCCACCTTATCCCCTGAGATGAGCACTGTCCCCCTAGAGTCAGATACAACTGACTTTAGAGCAAGGAAGACCTTTACCTAGTTGGGAGACAATCCTTGCCCCAGGCTCAATAATTTGCTCTCTTCCATTGTCAGGTGAATAAGAGAACTTTAACCTTTTCCCTCTCCTGCCTGTAGGCAGAGAAATTTCACTTCTATGCCACTTATGCCAAAGATCACCGCAGGTTCCAGGCTGCGCTGGCTTCGTTTCGAGCAGCTAGCAAGGTAAGGAGTTGGGTTGGCTGCACAGGATGTGGGGGAGGGCGGAATTCAACTCTGGCCTTTGTGGTGGCGGGTGACATTGATGGCTAGCCTGGCGGATTGTTCAAGGGATGCCATTACCTCATAATGGGTTCCTTTCACCCATCTGAGATTGGAATGCTGGTATGGAGGAGTTTGCAGAGAGAACGATCCAAAGATGCAAATCTGCGGGAGGTTGCTACACAGTGATGAGCCAGCCACCTCTTTCGTTGCATTTTGGAATCCATACCACGGCTCCAGAAAAGGCGTTTAGCTTGCAAACTCCTACCTCATATAGAAGTAACTGATCAGTGCCCTTGCTAACTTGGGAGTGGGGGTGGTACTGTAGAAGTACCTACAGTAAAACCTTGCATAAAGAGCACCTCGCTTAAAAAGCAGGATTTTCTCGGAATGGTCGCCTCGCTTAACAACTACAACCAACCAAAAACTCGCTTAACAACTAAATCGGGGTTCGCAATCCCCCCGGCCAGAACTCACAATTGGTCACTTGCAATGGTGTTTCGCTTAAAGAGCAAACTCGCTTAAAGAGCAATCCCGTGGAATGCATTATGCTCTTTAAGTGAGATACCACTGTATTCTAAGCTCTGCTTTTGCTATCATTTTCCTCACCAGAAAAAAATTGCTAAAAGAGGAATAGATATACATGTAATTTTTAAAAAATGTGTGACTCTTTTTAATGTGTGAGTTTTGTGTTGTTAGCTGCCCAGAGTAGGAAAAATTTCCTAGATGGGTGGGGTATAAGTATAATAAATAAAATAGATAGAATTTTATTTAATCAATCAGGTTTATTTCACTCATTGACCAGCATGATAGACTTTTATTTGTTTGTTTGTTTGTTTATTACATTTTTATACCACCCATCTGGGATGTTTCCCACGCTGGGTGGTGTACAGATAATTAAATAAACAATGCCATACAACAAACAAAATAATAAAATAGGACAGGCACATAGTGCCTTTTGATTTGTAGCACTTGGAATCCTACATCAGGATTCCTACTACCAGGGCCGGTCCTTCCCTGAGGCTTGTGCTGGCCAATCTTTCTCACACTAGGTCATGTGAAAGGAACTACAGAGTGAACTGCCCAAAAGGTGGCTTCATTTTGACAGTTGCACATCTGGCCAAGACACAGAAGAAGACTACCAGGAGAGCCCATATGCTTTGGAGGAGGGTTGGTTTTTGAACTTCAATTCCCAGAAGGCTAAGTCAGTACATTGGCTGATCAGTGCTTTGGGGAATTGACTTGTTTGTTTGTATTTCTATTGCTGCCCCCTCACCTAAGAGACGTGGGCTTCTGGGAATTGAAGTTCAAAAACCAAAAGCTGGGGACCCTTGCTTTGGAGGATAGCTTGATGTGAGGGGGAAGAGTGGGACCTTGGCTTCCTGCCTTAAGTTCTTCTTTCGTGTCCCAATCAAACTCTGGACTGCCAAAAGGAAGCCACTTTCTTGGATTTGTCGTTGGCCAAACTTAAGTCCTCATTGGTCCATGTTTCTGGCAGTGATCGGCAGACCAGTAAATGAGCTGGATTCTGAATATCTCCACATTCACACTGCATGTTGTTGTCCGCCAGCAGCCCCCACTTGAGCATGTTGGTCTTACATTTAGGGACTCTGACCCTCAGGCTATTCAGGGTCCTCCAAGTGAAGTAGGGGAGGTTGAGTTCCTCAGCTATCTCCTCCTTTAATATGTTCCTTTTCCAGTGAGCTCCATCTTTTAATTTGGTTTTGCTCTTGTGTACCCTCCTACCTTAGTTGACAGGAGGCTTCTGGCCACCTCTGACTCTTGCGCATTGATTTTCTCTTTAGATTTGGGGTTTTCCTGTAAGACTAGTGTGACCCAAGAACAAGAGTCTGAGAACCATGTCTTTTGGTTTTTGCTCTTGATTCGCTGCCCTCTCAGCTCCTTCCTTTTATCCCCTCCTTTCCTAGCAGAAGAGCCTGCCAGAACTGCGCGAGGAAGGGCCTATTGCGTGTGCTCTGCGGGCCCCTCTGGACCAACTGGAGCGGTACCGGCGCTTCTTGGGTGAGCTACTACATGAATGTGAACTTGAGCGTGGGCCAGACCGCCAAACCCTGCAGGAGGCTCAGCAGCTGCTGGAAGCCCAGGAGCAACGAAGCTGGGACCTGCTGGCCGCGGAGCAGATCCGGGGCTGTGAGGTGAGCGCGTGGGTGCTCCTGGCGAGCAACTGCTACATCCTCCCTGCTGACGCATGTGCTGCTTGCTCTCACGCCACCTTATCCCCTATTGTCATGCTCTCTGCTGCTTGCCAGGGCAGAGGGCCTGGTGCCAGATTTTGCTCTTCCTCTACCCTGGAGGGTCCATGTGCCTTGGTACTTTTACCAGTCCTTTTAGGACCAAGGAGTGACTCAGCCTTGTGATTCTGACCACCACCTCTATTATACCTCACAGATGAAATTGTCTGAACAAGGACCGCTCTGGCATCGTGGAGAGCTCACTTTGGTGTGCGGGCGCCGGAAATGCCAGCGGCACATCTTCCTCTTTGAACAACTGTTGCTTTTCACCAAATGCAAAGGAGCCGAAGGTGGCTACATCTGCAAACAGGCCTTGCAGGTAACGCCGTGATGAGCAGGGATGTAGGCCAATGTACAGTATGGAGCTCTTCTAGACTGAATTTGGGAATTTTCTCAAATTTTGCTCACATTGTAATGTTAGGTGAAATACCTGTGAGGTTGTTTTTAAATGTTCACGTGACACAGAACATGGAAGAATTTAAAACAAAATTGTGGATGGATTTATAATTGCAGATAAAACATTGATATAGATGAATCATTGGGTTGTAAAGAAGACTGGATTTCACCAAGACAGTGCGACACATTGAAAGGGCAAATACACAGTGGAGAGAATGGGGGACTGTTCAGTTCACTAACAACTAATCCAGGGGTTCCCAACCTACACCCATGGGCCAGACCAAGCCCACGACATCATTCCATTTGTCCCATTGCCGCCTCTGCTGCACCCGGAAGTGGAAGCAGGTGTGTTTACACCAGCCATCAAATGCGCATGTGGCTGACGTAAACACAGACGTGGGCACATTTACGACAGCAATAAATGTGCCCCTTGGTCATGCCCATGGCGTAAAAAGGTTGGCCACCCCTAAACTAATCTGACACAAGAAAGAAAAGTAGAAACCTACAGGGAAATGGAGGCTGAGATCTTAGCTTGCTGTAAACATTTGTGTTTGAGACTCATCTTATTTTCGTGGTTCCCTTTGCAAGACAATTGGCTGTTGTTCTCCTACTTTGGTTGCTTTTCAGGGAACTTCTCACATGGACTACCTATTGCAGATGGTTCAAATGGGATATCTACTCAAATTTTCATTCCATCCTGCTTTCTTCCCCCCCACCACAGACAGCTTCCATGGGGTTGACAGAGAGTGTGGGGCCTAGCGGACTGCGTTTTGAGCTGTGGTTTGGACGGGGACCAGCCCGGCAAGCCTTCACACTGCAGGCCTCTTCTGCTGAAGTCAAGCATCAGTGGACAAACGTTATAGCCCAACTTCTTTGGAGACAGGGTATGAAGATGTCTCAAATAAATGGCGATTAAGAATGCTCAGGATGGCGAGACCGCTATCAAGGCTCTATTTACATGCATGCTTATCTCACTTTAAGATGGTGAAGCCATCATACCACACTAAATACACTAGACCAGTGATGGTGAACCTTGGCACTTCAGGTGTTCTGGAACTTCAATTCCCAGAAGCCTTGATCAGAAGAAGTGCTGACTTGGGCTTCTGGTAATTGCAGTCCAACAACACCTGGAGTACCAAAGTTCACCATCACTGCACTAGGCCATGTCTGATTTAGGATACTAAGCCAAGTAGCCCTGTTATTACTTGAATGGGAGACCACAAAATAATATCCCTGATGTCTAGCCATGGAGAAAAAAGAAATACGAGTGAAGTCCAGTCTAGCTTCTGTTAGTTCTAACTGATAATAATAATAATTTCGTGTCAGAAATTCTGGGTTGAAAGGATTTTTGCGGGAGAAACTCCGCTCAGAGAATGCCCAAATGAGGCTCCTTTCATGTCCCTAAGATCTGGGACAGAGACAGGCGCTAATCTGTCATGCAGTACCTGGGTTTTGAACTGCTGACTTAGCGGCCTTCCAGCTAACAAGGCGAACTTCTTAACCACTGAGCCACCGCAGCCCCTTTGCTGATAATACTGGGATAGGACTGAAAGAATTTAAGAAATGAGCCAGGTGTATCAACTCCCTTTCAAAGAGGAACAGATGCTTAAATTAATTAAAATGTTCTCCATCTTTCAGTTAAGAACACTGGCATGGTTTATAATTATAAAACCCACAAATGGGCCTTCTGCCTTCTGTACTTGAAAGGAGATAGAGCCCATTTCAGCATCTTGCAAAGGAAGTCTGTTCCTTTTATGGAATTGAAAGAAGAGGACATTTCTGTAGTATCTTTGTCTAATATCATTGAGCATTATCTTTGGTGGAGAAGGCACTGAAAATATATCCCTACACTTGAAGTATGAGTGCGGGTACACAGAAAGAGCCTCCTCAAAGATTGTGGACTTTTCGAACCACAATCAGCCGTATCCCATCCAACGGCCACCTTGTGCTGGCTAATCTTTCTCACTCTGGGCCAGGCGAAAGGAACTGCAGAATGAATTCACCAAAAGGTAACTTCATTTTGGCAGTTTCATGTCTGGCTTAGACATGGAAGAAGTGTGTGCAAATTGTATAAGAAGCAGAATGTAGCTCTTTTTGATTAATCCGTGCAGTTCCTGCTTCTGCCCATATGAGCTTAATATGGAGAAAGCTAGCTAGCTCAAGTGGTTAAGACGCTGAACTCACTGATTGGAAGATGGGAGTTCAATTCCCGGATACTGCATGACAGAGTGAGTTCCCGTCTCTGTCCCAGCTCCTGCCAACCTAGCAGTTCGAAAGCAAGAAATTGCAAGTAGATAAATAGGGACCACTTTGATGGGAAGGTAAACAGCGTTCCATGCACTCTGGTGTTGAGGCATGCCTGCTACATGTCCTCGGAAATGTCTGTAGACACAAAGAGTGCTGTCTCTTTGGCTATAAACAGAGATGAGCACTGAACCCTAGAGTTGGATACGACTGGCTTTCGAGCAAGGGCAACCTTTACTAGGAAAGAAGGTTGCAGTTCAGCTTATCGGGGGAGTGGGAGAGAGTTGATAAAACATGGAGGAACTCTGAGAAACACCTCAAATATGTCTCTCTTTCCCTCCCACTCTGCCTATTTCAGCTGCTCATCCGGCTGGCTCTATGAGCATAACCTCTTGCCCTAAACAACGTTTGGCCCCTCTTGGTCTGGGTCCAGGGCCGCCTCCTGGTTTATCATTGCCTGGCCACTTTGAAGAAGAAGAATGGGACCTGGATGTCAAGCCCATTCCAAGGGGTGAGTTTATGGCCGCTCGTTCAGCTTCTTCATAGAGTTGCTGCATGCAACTGTGCTCAAATAATGCTTTCTTCTCTGTTCCTCTTAGTAGAGACCTCAGAGTCTGGCAGAGCTTCTCCGAGCTACTCAGAACCATATAGTCAAGGAAGAGGATCGTTGTCTGGCAACAGCAACTCTGCTCTGGGGCACCACCAGTTGGTGAGTGGACCTGGTAGTAAATGAACTCTAGGGAAGTGATGGCAAACCTTTTAGAGACAGACTGCACAAACAGAGGGGCGGGGTGAACTCTGTGCTGGAGGGTAGTAGGAAGTGCTCCCATTGGGCTGCTTGGCAGAGAGGTGGGGTGACCTCTGTGCTGGGGAGAGGGAGAAAGTGCTCCCATTGGGCTGCTTGGCAGAGGGGTGGGGTGACCTCTGTGCTGGGGAGAGGGAGAAAGTGCTCCCATTGGGCTGCTTGGCAGAGAGGTGGGGTGACCTCTGTGCTGGGGAGAGGGAGAAAGTGCTCCCATTGGGCTGCTTGGCAGAGGGGTGGGGTGACCTCTGTGCTGGGGAGAGGGATGAAGTGTTCCCATTGGGCTGCTGGGTAGAGGCGCAGGGTGAACTCTGCTGGGGAGGGGGCGGGGGAGAGGACGCGATGGTGTGCATGCCAACAGAACTGTTCATACAGTTGTTAGAACTACATGGTACCAGGTGAAGTAACTCTACTTCAGAGAAACAGGTGAGGAGTGGAAAGCTAAGTATTTGAATGATTCCTAGTGGAACTCTAGCTAGTAACAAAACTACTGCGTGGTAAAAAAGATTTTCAGACTAGATATCTCCATAGATTCCCCCCCCCCCCCCGCACCCTCCAGAGGTCAGGCTGCCTCTCTTCCTTAGATGCCTAAAATCTGAACTGCAGTTGAGGCTATGGGTCACAATTTGATTGCTTCTGATTTGCACTCAGATTATGAATTACCCTGCCTGGGAGGGTACCTTTGGATCTTCAGATGAAATAGACATCATCTCTTAGGACAGTGATGGCTAACCTTGGCACTCCAGCTGTTCTTGGACTTCAATTACCAGAAGCCCACATCAGCACTCCTGCTGATCAGGGCTTCTGAGATTTGAAGTTCAAGAACATCTGGAGTGCCAAGGTTCACCATCACTGTCTTAGGAGCTTCTGGAAAGGCATTATGGGAGTTATGATCCAGAATATTTGGAGAACCAACATTTCTCCACTGCTGCCTTAATCTTCCATAGTGGCATAGCCCACTCGCACCAATTTTGTCTCTGCTATGTGGTTATGAAAAGATCAGGATACCCTTTTTTAGGGGGTGAAGTGATGGTGACCCAGTGTCTATTTGTCTTTGCAAAGCATCTGTGGGTGTTATTTCTGCGTGCAAAATGATATAATCTTCCTCTATGGTTCACCATGCCATCCCTGATGGCTTTCATGTTTTCTTTATTTGCCAGAGCTCTGGCGTTGCCGGCGAACCAGTGACCCCACTCTGAGGCCATGGCGGCCAGGTACAGCGCCCCACACCTTTGCCTTTGTGCAACCCACATCCCTTTGCCTACTAATTACTGCCCCCCTTGCCCTTGAGAGACGGCACATGGCATTCTTCTATATTTTTTTCTTGGTCTGTTATTTCCAAGGCACCCCTTTGTCCAAGATCTTGACTTTATCTCTGTTTAACTGTGTGATTCTATGTCCAAGTGTCTTTTGTTTAAAACCTCTGTGTTTTACCATCTTGTAGTTTCTCTTTCCGTGGGTCCCTTCTACTGACCTTCCAATTTCCTCTGTACTATTGCCATTGTTTAAAATTGGTATCATGTCTGCAGACCGGGCGTAATTTGATGACTAACAGTGTAAGCTGGGAAGCTACTGATTCAGCTCTCATCCATGGGCACAAACTTGCCTTCTGATCTTAGGCAAGGCACCAGTTCTCTGCCTCATCCCTTCATCTGTAATTAGGGAGGAGAAAAATTTAGCTTGGCTTGCAGCATCATTGTAATGGCGACATTACCAGATGAAGTGCCTACAACACCTAAAAATGGAACATGGCTACAGAATGTAGCTTTTATTGTTTCAAAGTGGTATGTGCCAAAGGGTACCCCATTAGATGAGTTAACTTTTACTACTACTACTACTACAACAACAACAACAACAATAATAATAATTATTATTAAAGGTAAAGGTTTCCCTTGCTCGAAAGCCAGTCGTATCCAACTCTAGGGTTCAGTGCTCATCTCTGTTTCAAAGCCGAAGAGCCAGCGCTGTCTGCTTCTGCAGACGTTTCCGTGGTCATGTGGCAGGCATGGCTAGACACTGGAGCACACGGAACACTGTTTACCTTCCCACCAAAGTGGTCCCTATTTATCTACTTCCAATGTCGTCCAAAGATGAGATGGATAGATGGTATTGTGGACACAATGGGCACAGAGCTTGGCAGGCTGAAGAGAATTGTGGAGGACAGAGGTGCCTGGAGGAAAATGGTCCATGGGGTCACAAAGGGTCGGAATCAACTGTGTGACTGAACAACAACAACGTCTTGCTTTCGAACTGCTAGGTTGGCAGGAGCTGGGACAAAGAGGCCGTCAGCGTCTTAGCCACTTGAGCCACTGTAGTATTATTATTATCATCATCATTATTATTAGTCAGGAATTATTCTGGGTTGAAAGGATTATTGTGGGAGTAACTCCGCTCAGGGAATGCCCAAATGAGTCTCCTTTCATGTCCCCAATTGCTGGGACAAACGGGTGCTCAAACCGTCATGCAGTACCCGGGTCTCGAACTGCCAACTTGCCAGCCAACAAGGTGAGCCTCTTAACCATTGAGCCACCACAGCCCCTAACTTTCACTAGACAAGAATAATGCATACGTTTACAAGTACAAAATGTAGGCATGAAAACTAGAAGCATCAGGGTGATGGGTAGCTAGCAAATCTTTGGGTATCTTTATATGAGCATTCATATCTTCCCGTTTCCTTTTCAGCACTGGGTGCGGAGTCTACACCGGAAGCTCTTCTCAAGCAGCTATGGAAGGCAGGACTCTGCAGCCCCTTGGGACTCTGGGAACAGAACAGTCTAAGACCCCACAGAATGTTGAATTGAGGATCGGGCATGAATGTTCACTATTGTCCAGACGCCTTGTGACCTGCTCTCACCAAGTCATCTGATGGCTCTCCCATATACTCCACGCTCCAATCACCCCACAGGACCATCTTGTCTTGACTGCAGTCCTAGAATGGCACTTTCCCACCTGTTAGCACCTACTCAGTGCCTTTACCATTTGGAGGGTGGGTACTGAAAAAAAATACTGGATGTTCTTGGAAAGGTTGATGCTGTTGGTGGCCAGGGGGGCTGAACACCAGTCACAGAAGGCCAACCCTAGGAGCTCCATATTGGCCCAAGTGGAAATGTAGAATGGGAAGAGTCTGCCCTCATCCACCCAGAATATATCAGATTGCTCCTTTGCCTGATGTCCTGTTTCCAATCACCACTGTAAACCTCTGGACCCATTGGTGTTTAGTTTAGTTTTGTGAACGATAAAAGGAAGACTTTGGGCTGCCATCGCTAGACAACCACGGGATGCACGTTCTGAACAAAATCCAGGTTGACCCAAGAGGAATGTCAAGGTCACAAAGAAGAAGAGTGATTATTGTGACATAAATCTGAAGCTCAGATGTCTCTCCAGCTGAATCAGGGAAAATGTGTAGCTATATGAGAGACAAGGTGTGATATAGCCATGTTCCTAGCAACCCTTTTCACATACTGAAATCTGGCATGTTAAGAAGGGTTGTAGCCTAACCATCTTGTTAAAGTGTGCTTTTAAATATATATGCATGGTAATGTTACCACTCATTATTATTTTTTGCAAAAGGGCTGTTCTTTTTGTATCTATATAAACTGTACCATGCTATGATTATGGGAACTGCCAACTAACAAATGGTGCTATACTTTGATTTGGGTGGAAATTCCATGGTGTCTTTGCCTTTTCTTTCTGGTGTAGGAAGTAAAACCACTTAGCTAAATCTGCCTTTTGGTGTTCTTTTTCTAATTTTTTTTTCTAGAAGAGGGATCTTTACTATGAGTGTCATACAAATATCTCCCTGTGTTAAAAGGAGACAGATCAGATCACTAGGGCCAGGGGTTGTTTTGTTGTTGCAAATTATATGTAAAACAGAGTTGTGAAAGTTTATTTGGCTAATCAGGGAGATGCCTATTGCATGAACAGGCATGTAGGTGGCCCTTACCAAATAGCCAAATTTGTCTGCACAGTTGCCGTTGCACATGTGGCAATTTAAGGATACTGGCCTAGGTTAAGTCAATGTGAATCTGTAGTGGCATGTAGTTCCCTCGTAAAATCAGTGGGATTTTACTAAAAAAAATTAATGATACCAAAGGCAGCTAAATACAGTGTAATTTAAGTTAAATCCCAGCTAATCTGTATAGCCTATATGGTGGGGGTCCCCAACCTTTTCAAGCCAGGGGCCGGGTCATGCTCTCTGCTTTGAGGGCTGAATGGCCATTTTGCCCTGCCTGCATGATAGGGGTGGCCATTTTGTCCCAACAGCTTCAAAAGGGATGGCCATTTTGTTTCTTGAATGCCCTTGGAGGGGTGGGGGGCCACATGAAATGGCACTGCAGGCCCAATCTGGCCCATGGGCCTTAGGTTGGGAACTCCTGCTATATGGCTTGAAAAACAAACACAAGTTGGCCTGAAAAGATACAATATATAATGACAAGAAGCTTACTTGAAATTGATTGTATTTTGATACATAAAGCAGGGAAATTTAATGAGACTAGCCATCATTTAACAGAATTAAGATTTATAATCCTTTCCACGTACCTCACTAAACACAGCAACAGCGATAGTAACTTCCTCTCCCACCTGTTTGAAATATTAGACTGCAAATCCTCATCAGCTCCAAGGATTTTAATAGTACTCATACAGACTGTTTTGCTTTCGTAACTTTCCAGTTGTATGGACTTTTATTACCCTTCTTCTTGCCAAAAGCAAACATCTGCATTTGCCACCACTTTTTTTGTTCACAGGACTGGTGCTAATGTTTGCCCTAAACCAACTTCAGATGAGCAAAACTGGCACAAAATATTGCGTTGTGGGCAAGGTTGTAAACCTGTAGATGGATATTACTGGAAAATTAGCTAGAGAGATGGTAGAAGTGATGTGCATTGAAACACGTTCTGTGTTTTAAAAAGGTGTTGATCTATCTCTACAGGAAGTGACAGATGGGTAAGAAGTTTTAAGCCTTTTCCCATCTAGAGTTTCTGTATGCTCTTTCATGTAATATTTTTCCTTTTATTCAAATGTAGGGGTCACCAGTCTTTTTAAGTCAGGGGTTGGACTGGTCCCTCCCCCGCCATTTATGGCTGCCGTTAATGCGTCCGTGGCTGTTGTAAACATGTTTACAGCTGTCATAAATGTGTTTACGAGAGCCATAAATGAGTCCATGGCTGATTCCAGCGGCAGTGATGGCTGGAGTGAGGGCTGGATTATTTGGTGCTGTGGGCCAGATCCGGCTAACAGGCCATAGGTTGCCTACTCCTGCTCAAATGAGCCATCATTCTCATTGTGAGGCTAGGAAAGATGTCTGTGCATTTGTTTTGCTTTTAAATATTACTGGGCATAAGACATTTTCTGCATAATTTTCATTAGGACCAAAGCATGAAGCACAGTTTAATATTTCCCTAACCATGATCCCAATTAAAACCATTTATTTGCAATGCACCTAAACCAAGAACAAAAGCTTCCTTCTTTAGCACTAATGGGAACTTTTGTTCCTAAGTCTGATGGTACATAGGAGGGCAATGTTTTTGGCAGGAAGAAGTTTGATCTTTTCCCAGATGCTACATGATGGGACTGTTCTGTTACCAGTCTAGTAGCACATTAAAAAACAAACTACATATGAGTACTACACATTTGAGAGTAGTGTGTCCACCCAATAATGAGTTCCAACAGCAGCATCAAGAAAGGGACTATGGGAAGAGTTAAGAACAGCCTTGCTGGAACAGACTCACCATTTGCTTCAGGGTATTCCCAAGCAGATGGCTTCACCTGCTGAGGATTCCCTGGAAATGGCATTGAGAGATATCCTGCCTATCTCTCCAACCAGGAGTTAAGCATTCCTAACCTATTTAACTCCTTTCCCTTCTAAAACTGGATTCCCTTCTTCCTGTATATTTTTCTTCTTCTGCCATATCCAAATATTCATCATGGCGATCAACCATGAAGACAGTCCTGTGAATATAATGCAGTGGCCTTTCATCTGCCTTCCGCATCGCAGCACGACACCCGTACCACTGATCCAGTTCTGCAAGTCACTTTGTGGCCCTGAGCCCTTTTGGCATGCAAAGTCCTCCTCAGCCTCAGGCCAGTATTGATGAAGCTCTTGCCCTCCATCAAGATGGATTCAAGTGGAGTTTAATCCACTTGGGGACCATTACTCTTCCCTGTAGACTTTGGCATTCAAGGCTGTTAGTTCTCAGGGTTGTCAGGTTCGTTAACCACCCGCCTGACACTCGGCATTGAGTTGGTGGCAGTATGGTCTACTCTATTACCCTATCAGGATAACCTGGCCAGACTGTTCTTCCTGTGTATAGTGTTTTTAAATGAAGAATTTGAATAATTCAGACATTTAAATACACCATCACATGTAGTTTGGCTCTCAGATGTGCCGTAGATTTTATATTAATGGGCTCAACTGCAATCTTTAGTAGATTTCAGTAGGAAGCTGAGGTATTGCAAAAGCGATTTCAATACTCAAAATCTGAGTTCCAAGCCTGGATATTGTAGTACAGTATCTGCAATCCTACAGATAGACAGTATATTTGCCTATATTGACTTCAAATCGCTAAGTGTTATCCTAGCATTTAGTACCAGAGGGAAAGAAGAGGATAGTATATACAATACAGTATTAGGCACTTCAGTGTTGAACAAAGGCTGATCCTGGGGGGAATGTGAAGTGCTAATAGTATAGTTCTATAAAAACATTTTAAAAACAGAACAGGAACTTGAGCTGTTTAGCAGGCTGAGTAAAGTGCTGTAGTCGTGGGTTCAGAGAAGTTAAAGCGGATAAAATGTCATTATATGATATGAATAGCGTTTTTAAAAACTGCAAGCTGTGCAGATTGATTGTTCACACCCAGGTGGTGAGAACGTTAAAACATGATGGAAGCCCACTAATTTTAACCTGTTTGATGAACGTTTTCTAACTAATGTTGCCCTCAAACGTAAGCTATTGTAAGATACTAAGTAAGCACCTTGGGTCTCAGTAAATGAATGGTTACCGTTGCCAAACATGTAATCTTGTCAAAATAGACAGGTTTGCCTAACAAGACCTTATTTTATATATATAATATATATAAAAGCATGCTAAACTACATTATTCATTTGTTTTCTTCAGGAGTAAGGCTGACTTGCATTAGATTATTTCTCTGGTTATTTATCACCTTAAAGTGGAATATAATTAGGCCCATTTTGCTTTTCACGGGCTTTCAGCAGATTTTCATTATACAGTATTTTGATATCTGGTTTCTAACAGTGTGTCAAGACTTTACTTCTAGCATTCTTGATGGGGGTCTGTTGCAGAGAAAAGGCTTTTCTCTCTAAACTCTTTTGTAAATAATTCGCTTTATGTTTGCTTTATGTTGGGCATAGATCCCATTGAATGTCTGTAACTTCTGAGGAATAGTGAGGGGTACAATGTGAATGTATTCACATGTGTGCTGAGCCTGTCTTCTTATAATTTTGGATCATAATGGGATTTAACCTTTTGCCTGCCCTGGCTGCGGCCTTTTCTCCTCTCTCCTTACATGCAAGGGGGCAGTGGGGAGAGAGGGGCACAAGGCCAGCTGACTGCCCTGTCTTCTTTACATTTGTTCCCCTGTCCCATTCTTTTTAGCAGAGGCCTAGGCAAGCACAGATTTTAAAACCTGACCCACAGTTGCTAAGCAACTGGAATGTTCCCTGTTCTGTTCCTTCCCTGCCTCCAAAGTGAACTCAGTGGCTGAAGAGCAACATGGAGAGGCCCTTCTAGCAGGCCTCAGACTTGGCCCAACAACCCATCTGTCGGCGACGTGGCCTGGCAGACCTGACTCTTACTCATCAGTAGCACATGATCCTTCTTCTATGTCTCCATCCAGAAGGCCTTTTGCTTCTGTCACAGCGTGGTGGGCACTAAAGCATGGCAGTTCTGTCCCTCCCTCTTAGGAAGGCAGATAATGCTGCAGGGAGCCCCATTATTTTGCTCATGGCCTAATAGGAAAAAGGCATTTAAAAGGGTATCTGAAATCTCAGCTCTGATTGTAAGGCAGATGAGATCTTTAGGCTGTACCTGCAATCCCCTAGCTATGCAATAACAATAAAATTACACTTGTATTCCACCCCATAGTGCTTAGTGCACTCTCTGGGTGGTTCAGAAGATAAATAGCAATTTGCCCCCAGCTTGTTGGGTCCTCATTTTACTGACCTCGGAAGGCTGAGTCCTAATAAGGCTAGGCTCTGCCAAGCTGGTCAATCCTATGTTCCCCGGCCTCCCCCGCCCCTTATGGCTCAGACAAAGCCAGCCTGTGCCTAGCTATGCCAGGCTAGTGTTCTGCTGCCCTCCATCTCACTCCAGCATATGACACTCCATCATCCAAAGGAGGTGGGGGGGGGGGGAGGAGGCAGAGCACGCCAGGCAGATGCAATGCAGCTTAGACAATGCTTGTTTGTGCCAAGATGGTGCCCTGCTTGCCCGTGGTAGAGCAGCAGGGCAGGATCAAATCCCGCAGCCCATACATCTGCTTCCACTTAAGAGCCATGTCTGCATAACTTTGCAAGGGAAGAGCATTCTTCCTTGCGCTCTAACAGTGCATCTGTCTGATCTCCCAAATACCAACCCCCCCCCCCCCCCAGCAAGCTGTGTCCCTCCACCTCCTGCCAATCCAAGATTCACAGCCAGTAACTTTATTGTGAGACGACAAGTATCCTCGTATCTTTCTCCCCCTGGAGGGCTCAAGTTAGCAGGATGGTTCCCCTGCCCTCCTTCCTCCGCGTCCCCCTGACCTCCTTTCTAAACCCGTGCCCTCTGCTTGCTCCCTCCCTCGCCCCGGGCAACAGGGACCAGGCTACCTTCTCCCAGGGCAGGCGAGCCACATCCATGCACATTAAACACCCGGGCATATTTTGATGCATGTTTCCCCTTCCTCTCGGCCTAGCATCTATTCTGTCTCTTTTTCTCTCTTCCCCCCCCCCAAAAATTTTTTTTAAAAAAAAAAATCCAGTGGACCCCCCCCCCCCACCTTCCCTGGGGGCAGGGCTGCCCCCCTCCGCGCCCGGCCCGAGCGAGAGCGCACAATGGAGCCGGGCAATCCCTCGCCGCGCAAGGCTCAGAAATGCAAATCGCCGCCGCTGCCTGCGGCTCCGTACAATGGAAGGGAGGGAGGAAGGGAGCGAGAGAGAGAGAGAGGGAGGGAGGAAGGGAGAGAGAGAGAAGGCGAAGAGGAGAGGAGAGGGGGGGAGCCCCATTGGCGGGCAAGGCTGCTCGCCCCGGCCCAGCCCCGACGACGCGGCGGGTCCCCGGAGCGCCCCCCCTCCTCCTCCTCCGCTCCCGCCTCGCCGTGCGCCTGCCTTCCTTGGTGAGTAGTAGCTCCGCCGCGCCGCGCCGTCCGCCCGCCCACCGTGTGCGGCCCCCTCCCCAGAAAACCCGCCCGACCACTCGCCTCCTTTACCCAACCCACCCCCGGGGCACCCGGAGCAGGTGCATGGCAGACACGGTGGTGGGGGATCGGGGGGGGGGAATCGGTGGAGGGAGCAGGAGGGGGGCGGCCGAGGCTCCGGTCGTCTTCCATCTCGGGGCCACGCACCGCCGTCTGGGCAGGCACACGGAAATCGCCCGGCCTCGGCCTCAGGCTTCGTTATCCCCGAATGACCCGGACCGTTTCCTCCATCTCTTTGCTTCCTGCAGACAGAGCCCGCTTCCATCCACCACCAACCAACCAACACCCCCCCCCCCCGTTTCCACTACCACTCCGCTCGTCGTGCCCCCCCAGCCACGTGACAGTGATTGAGATTTTGGGGTCGGTGTGTGGGGGGCACACTTGCTTCTCAAGTTTGCAAGGGGAGAGGGGGGATCGGTGCCCACTGAAACCGGGGGTGGGGGGTGGGTGGGAAGGAAACCGGTGTAATGAAGCTATTTGGGGTGAAGGAAGAATGGAGGGAGTTCATATACAGCAGGTGGCTTGGAGCCATGCGGGGAATGTTTTTTGGGGTGGTGATGGTTGGGGAGGGGGTTGAGAGGTTGCGCATCACAGTTTAGGGTTGCAGACATGGGGCCTCTGCAAAGCCATGCTCTGGATCTGTCTCCAGCACACACAGCGACAAACACTTTGGAAAGGGTGGGTGGGTGAGGGTTCCTTTTTGCACCCCTTTCCCCTAATATTTGAAGCCCATTTTAATGGCTCTGGTTGCAGAAAAGGGGGGAAACCTCGAGGGTCTTGGAGTGGAGTGACCCAACCTAATACAAAGTTGTGGCTCTCCAAAGACTTGAACTAACTCAGGGTGGGGTCAAAGCGGGAAAGGGGGGATCAGTAGCCCTTCAGGGGCACAGACACCCCCCCCCCTTTACTCATCCTCCCTCTCTCCCCACCCAGGAATGTGCACTGGAGCATTTGCTGAGGCAGCTGCGCCCTTTGTTTAGGGTGGGAAGAAGAGGGGGGGTCAGCTCTGTGTCTTGCTGGGACAGTCACTCTCTTGTCTCCTCTGGTAGGCCAAGGCAGGGCTTGTGGGGTGAGGGAGGGGACTGAACTGTTCTCATTGATACACACACACACACCATAGTCCATCGTGGTCTGTAAGTTGGCGGGAGTTGACTTGAGGCCTGGGCCAGCCCGGTCTCTCTTTTTGAAGTGGGGCAGGCAAAGATTGAGGGGGGAAGAGAGAGGGGCCCTTGAAAAACTGCCCACTTTTAAATTTAGGATGCATTTCCCTAAGTGGCAGCCATCTTGTTTACTTCTGAAAAAGACTGAATGGGCATCCCTACCTAAACACCACCCTGCTAGGTTCACAGTTGCGTTGCATTAAAGTGTTAACTCCCCCCCCCTCATACGCACAAAACAAGCAAGACAGGACAGTCTGCCTGACTAGCACTGAATAGGCCCCAAACGCATCATGTTGTGGATTTTTGTTAAAAAAAGATTAGTCATTTGGGTTCTGCCATAGGCCCAGCATGGCACCGTGCCAAAATGAATCAGCTATCTTTTATGCAGGCCTGTGAATACCACCAGCCTTGTGTTGCTAGAGGAGAACAAGGCGTTCCGCTTGATTTCAGCAATACCCACTGTAAACCAAGCCCAGAATACCTTCCTTTCAAGCTAGGCCACCACTTTAGGCAGCAGGAGTATTCCATAATAAGGTGATCAGTATAGCTTTGGGTGTGTTGTTCCTAAATCATCCCTTGGCCTCAGTACACAATTTAAAAAACAACAACCAAAAAACAAATCCAAGAATAAGAGGATCTCTGAGCCCAGACAGAGTGCCTCTTTCTCTCCTGCTCTCATTCCTGGCCTCTTTTTATGAGATTATTGGGTAGAACATCCAGATCACAGACTGATTTGTAATTACACTTGAACTGTGCCCTTTTTCTTGCTAAAAAATAAGATTCAGTTGGAGACATCTTTTTTACTTTGGAAAGGATCATAAAATGTTTCTGAAGAAGCTGGTCTTTCCAAGTCAATAAGAAGAGCTTTCAGTCTGAACGCTATTTGATATGACCAGCTTTCAAGCTCTACAAAAGTCTTTTTCAGGAAACAGTACAAAAGTTTAAATGCCTTTTTCCCTCCCGATGAAACGTTTATAAGCATCTCAGAAAGGCTGCTTATCCACTTTGCCTGGACCAGGTTCAGACATGTTCACGCACATTTATGAAACATTATTTTGAAGTTGTTATCCTCTTATATCCTAAAGTAACAACATCTGCACAAGCAGACAATTACAGGGAGTTCCCATCACATGCTCTTGTTTACTGTTATGTGCTTTCAAGTAACTTCTGGACTGGAGGAGACCTTGATAAGAGTTACAAGGTATGTGAGAGGTTCAAAAAGGTTCCATGGTTGAGCAGGGATTTAAAACCAGGTCTTGTGAGCCCAAGTACTCTGGCCATAATGTCCCTATTCCTTTCAAGAATACAGGGTACCTGCATGACTCTGGACTACTTTGCAATTTACATAATTAGTGCAAAGTGGCATAAATTAATAGAGATGAGCCGTGTCCCTAATATTGAATGTGTAGCTGTCAGAGATTTTGTTACAGTGCTGTCATCCCACAATAACTGTTCATGGGACATTTCTGTACCACAGATTTTAAAGTGCTATAGTAATTGTGTTTTCTCACAGAACCTTGGGAATTATAGTTTTGAAGAAAGAAAAGTCTTCAAAGCTCTTTAAACTGTCAGTATTGTTCAAATACCTAACAGGTACTACAATATTCACTATAAATCTACTTTTCCAGCATTCTGCACCAGTGGCTAAGCTGAGAGGTGTTATGGTCCAACAACATCTGTAGAACTTTATATTTCCCACTCGTCTTGTGAAATTTCCTCTTTGGATGTAAATAGACACCATTGTAAAAGGATGCACAAGCAATAGCATACATATACGTGTGCATTTCTTATTAGAAGTCTGGGGGGGGGATGTCTCCACAGGATAGTTAGTCTGTGAAGCATTAGATTGTAAACCTAGCAACAGGGTTATAGCAATAAATGATGTTCATAATTAATGGCAGCAGCTACAGGGCTGAGGGAGAAAGTCCTGTTGTATGGAAAGTAGTACAGTACAGAAATAAATGCATAACTTTGTTAGGCTCACGTCTTAATACAGGCTAAATATTAGGGCACCCATCTTTAGCTGTTGGAATTGCATCATAAAAGCAACAGATGTTTAGCTAAAATTGTTCCTGGACTGTACCACTTCAGAGTGCGGGGGACATTGGCTGCTGGCATGAGTTCATGTTGTTTCATAAAAATACAGGCCTTGCAGACAGGAAACTAGATAGGAGGCAAGTTTAGCCTCGTTTCCCTGATCTGCTGACTGTGTATGAACAGGAAAGTAGGGTGGTTGTTGTTTTGTTTGCTTGTTTTTGTTCATGGGGTGAAAGGGGGAGCACTGAGCAGGCACACAGGAAGTCAGTTCTGTGAAACGTATTATCTTAACCAATTAACTGATGTGAATATCAACTCCAGACAGACAGCTTCTCATACTTTCAGAGTCTTTCTTCTGTGAGGCTTGTTGCCCTCAGGGAGAGAATGGGAGGAGGGCCTGTCATGTGATAAGTAGTATGAATTCAGAGCTCTGATTCATGCTCATAGTGCATTGTCTGCTAAGGTTTCTGCTCCCCCTCCTCTCCTTTCCCAGAACAAGATGACTTGGAAGTAGAAAAGGTTGGTTGCAGGCCTGGTAATCACCTTGTTTCCTCTTAATTCCTTTGCTGGCTTTCCCTAAGCAAAACTGCTCTATTTTCTTAACAAGATTTTAAAGCTGTTCACAGGGAGTAACATTTCAGATGTTAAGTTACTTATCATGTGTCTTTTATGTATTTACTGTCCGCTATGTAAACTGCCCTGAGTTGGGTTGTACCTGAGTGGGCGGTATATAAGCATGAAAAATAAAATAAATAAATAAATAAATAAAATGCAGAATTCTAAAGGCACATGCTCATAATCAAGTACAGTACTGTACTTAGAACTGAGGATTTAAGTACTGTATTGTCAATGAAAAAGCCAAGAAGGTGGCTTCATTTTGGCAGTTTAAAGTCTGACCTATACACGAAAGAAGAAGAAATGTACTTAGGATGACTGTTAATCAACATGTTGTGTCCATAAACATGAGCAGTTGATTTTGCTTTTCGGAGATAAGAAGTGGGGTGTTTTTTCTTTTGTTTTTTTAAAAAAAGGACTGGTCCCAAAAGCCCACCTCAGGTGTGGCTAGATGTTGTGTTGGCTAGGGCAGTCTAAAAATTGTAGTGCAACCTCCCCCACCCACCCTTGTTTTTTGTCTTTTGTTAATTTAACGGGCGCACTAGAATCTCTCATTCCCATTATGGAAACTAGAGAAGGTAGGAATTTCAGATTCATTAATGCAGAATCCAAGCTTATGGTGCATGGTACAGAGAATGTGGTGACCAGTTGAAATCTGTCATTTACCCCCAGACCAGTGGTTCCCAACCTTTTATTAGCCATGCCCCACCTAAGCATCTCTCAAATCCTGATGCCCCCCATGTCATATAATTGTTATTATTTTAAAAATGAACTCCTGTTCACGTGGAGGAAAGCAAAAAGACCATTATTTATTTATTTAATCGCATTTCTATCCACCTCGCCGAGGCGACTCTGGGCACCTTACACATTAACAATAAGACATCACTGAAAACAATTAAAACCATTAAAATAGGCTTTTCAAGGTTAAAAGTTATAAAATTATCAAAATTACTTTAAAAATTATTTAAAAGTGCCCTCCAATACCAACCTGACAAAGCTGCAATACCCTAGACAAGCCAACCCAAGGTTGCCTCCCACACCTGCTGCGCCAGCCAAGTCTTCAGGTTCTTGCGGAAGGGGAAAAGCTCTACCTGGAGACGAAGTTCAGTTGGCAGGAGGTTCCACAGGGCCGGAGCAGACACAGGGAAGGCTCTCCTTCTTGTGCTAGAGAGGCGAGCCTATCTAGCGGATGGAACTATAAGAGAGCCCCTCCAGTCCGCTCCAGTGGGGCAGGCAGATGTCCTTGGGATGATGTGGTCTCTTAAGTACTCTGGTCCACTACCATGTAGGGCTTTAAAGGTAATCACCAGCACCTTGAATTGCACCCGGAGGCACACTGGTAGCCAGTGCAGCTCCCGAAACAGTGGTGAGGCATGGGCATAGCGCCCACATCCCAACACCACCTGAGCAGCCGCATTCTGGACCAGTTGCAGCCTCCGAATGGTCATCAAGGGCAGCCCCATGTAGAGTACATTACAGTAATCAAGTCTGGAGGTGACCAGAGCGTACGTGACCATGAGCAAGGAGTCCCGGTCCAGGAGCAGGCCTAACTGGCGAATCACACGAAGTTGTGCGAAAGCCCTCCTAGCCATGACTGCCACCTGCTCTTTGAGCAGGAGGACCCCCAGATTACAGACCGGGTCTGTCTGAGGCAAAGAAACCCCATCCAGAACCAAAGATGGTAACTCCTGTAATAACGTGGGGCCCCTAATCCACAGCCACTCAGTCTTCCAGGATTCAGACACCTGGATAGGACTTCCACTGCATCACCTGGATCACCATGGACCGAGATGTACAATTGGGTATCATCAGCATATTGATGATGCCTCACCCCGTGGGAGCGGATGATCTCCCCCAACGGTTTCATGTAGATGTTAAATAGGATAGGCGAGACCACCGAGCCCTGAGGCATCCCGTATTGGAGAGGCCTAGGGCTGGACCTCTCACCCTCCAACAACACCGACTGGGTCAGTCCCGTCATAAATGAGGAAAACCAGGACCACACAGTGCCCTGGATTCCCAGTCTTCAGAGCTGTCCTAGAAGGATGCAGTGGTCGATGGTATTGAAAGCCAATGAGAGGTCAAGAAGAGCACGGACAGATGGATCCTCACCGTCCCGCTCACGCCATAGTTAATAACTGTTAATGACTCGTTTTCAAATTGCCCCCCCCTTAAAAATCAAGTTGCCCTCCTGTGTGTTGTGTGCCACATGTTGGGAACCACGGCCCTGGATGGTTTGAGGGCCTTGGGGTCTAAAGCAGGAGTAGGCAACCTACAGCTCAAGGGCCAGATCCGGCCCATGGCACCAAATAATCCAGCCATCACTGTCGGTGGAATCGGTCGTGAACTCATTTACGGCAGCTGCAAATGAGTTCATGGCCATGGTAAGCGCATTTACAACAGCCGTGGTCTCATTTATGGCAGCCGTAAATGGCGGTTGTGGGACAACCCCCAGTCCGGCCACCTCAACTGTCTGGGAGCGTGACCCGGCCCCCGACTTAAAAAGGTTGGCAAGCCCTGGTTTAAAGTGTTTTGCAGTGCAGTGAGTTGTGATAATAAACTGATATGAAGTGGGAGGGCCTTTTTTTTTAAAGACAGTGCATAGCAGTCACCACAGTGCTAGTCCCTGTGGTTAGCGATACACCAAGTTCCCGGAGACCTCAATTTGAATGCTGACTAAATAGTAAAGCTAATTGGGTGACCCTGGACTAGTTACCATTTATGTGTCCAGCAATTTAATATGGAGGAGGGACACATACATCCCCTGGAACAGTTCCTTTTTGATATGAAAGGGTGTGATAAAATTGTTATGAAAATATTTGAATGATCGTTACATCATTTCACATTTGTGGCACTTTTAAATTTTTAGTTTGAACCTCCCCTATAATTTTCTGCAGCTGGATGTATGAGGAGGAAAATGGAATGAAAAGCCAGGGTCACCCCTTGTTTCTCTTTGTAAGGTGGCATAACTGTCTGAATGATTCCATATGTGCAAGCTAGGTAAAATATTTCAAACATCTGGGATTCAGAGCCTACCTTTTTTTTAAAAAGAATTTTGCCAGTCATAAGAATGTAAGAAGAGAAATGGTGTGATACAGTGGTTGGACTGATTGGATATAGACCTGAGATATCCATGTTCAAGATCTCACTGAGTCATGACGCTTAGTCACTCACTTTCAGCTTGAAATGATCTCATGGTATTGTTGTGTACACAAAATGCAGAGGAGGGAGAGCCATGTGTGTGGCCTTGGAGTCAGTGGGGGAAAGGATAGAAAGGTAGAAAATAATTCACTAAAATAAGAAGTTGTCACTGCTAGATTAGGCCAAAGGTCTACATCAGACAGCATTTCATTTTAGTAGTATTTGTATCCCCCCCCCCAGAGCAGGCTTTCTCAACCTTTTCAGGGTGCAGGCCAGATCACTCCTCTCAGACCGCTGAGCAGGCTGTCACATGGTTCTGTGCGAGTTCTCACGTGAAAATGCATTTTTGGTGAGTTCTCATGCGTTTTCGGCGAGTTCTTGCGCGAAAACTCGTGTTTTTACCAGTTTTCTGTACTTCTGGGTAGTGGCGGCGGCGGGAATGTGGGCAGCAGGCAACATGAAATGGCTCCACAGGCTGCATCTGGCCTGCAGATCGTAGGTTGCAAATGCCTGATTTAGAGAGTTATTGCCTCTCATGCTGGAGATACAGTGCAGCCGTTATGGCTCTTATTTCCTTCTCTTTCCATCAGTGTTTAGGTTGGAACCTGTACATAAGCAACTCAAAGGTGTAAACTGTAACTAAGAAACAGAAGAGGACTTTCCCTTTGTCACAGTGACAGCTTTGAAAGGCAGGCCAACAAACCGTGGCTAGGAACAAAAGATGACCGAGTCTGCACTTAAGACTTGTGAAGATAAATAAATTTTACCAAGTGTGTAAAAGGCTTAAATCTGTCAAAAATTCCCCCTTTCCACACTGTTTATTAAGGAAACAGAACCTCTGCCCTCCTTTTGCACCTAGCCATCCTAAACATATATGCATGTGTACTCCCTTTGCTGTGCATACTCATCCATGCCTCTGCATGATATATTTTTATTTTTTAATTTATTGTTAAATTTATATCCCGCCTTACTCAGCACCAGTGCGACTCAAAGCGGCGATATGGAGAGATAATGTTCAGGCCACACACAAAGCAAAGTGAGGAGGTTCCATAAAAAGAGTTAATGTAAGGAGTTGGCATTGCCAGGCATATATCATTGTCCACAGATGCCTCTTTCCTTGCACAAACTATTATAGCTATGATTTATAATTCCTTGCCAATGTGGACTGTTGGCGAGCACAGAATGGTGATGGAAGAGAAGTTGAATCTTCTACTAGTTGCTTTGCTTCTCTTCCTCCCATCTGTTGTATGGACCTAAAGCAGTGGTTTCCAATGTGGGGCCCACGCCCCACAAGGGACTTCAATTCCCAGAAGCCCTCAAAGGTAAAGGTTGCCCTTGCTTGAAAGTCAGTCGTGTCCAACTCTACGGGGCGGAGTTCATCTCCATTTACAGCCAAAGAGCCAGTGCTGTCTCAGTCTGCAGAGGTTTCCATGGTCATGTGGCAGGCAGAACTAGACACTGAAGCAGCCGGAACGCTGTTACCTTTCTTGCCAAAGCAATACCTAATTATCTACTTGCAATTTCTTGCTTTTGAACTGCTAGGTTGGCAGAACCTGGGGCAGACTGTCATGCAGTACTCGGGTCTTGGATTGCTGATCTGCTGACCTTTCGGTCAAGATCAACATCTTGACCACTAAGCCACATCATGAGTCCGCGACAGAGAGTGGAGTGAGTCCATTTAGGCCAAAGGGTTCACTGAGGGTAACTTTCTGTAGGAACCCCCACTTCCAAACTGGCGCCACCGTTGCCTGCTGGCCTGCAGGAGAAAAAACCTTTTAAAAAACTGTAGGTTTATGTATGGTTGGAGGAGCACAACATGGAAATGCGTCATGGGAGAGGGGTGTTCGATTTGCATCTGGAAGAGGAAATGTTTGAAGGAATCCAAAATGACTTGCTAGAATTTATAGGTTGGGTTCTGTCTCCTGCAGAACATGACAGCCTTGCCGCAGGCAGAGTAGGGGCGAGGTTTGTCTCAGTATGGTGATGAGGCCACACCTGCTTACGGTATGGGGACATAGCATGTTTATGTACCTTAGGGTATGCCTCCCTGGAATTTGTTCTGCACATCATTAAACTGTTTCAGATCTGGGGTAGGGTGGGGATATTTGCAAGAAGTACAGATACAGTTTTACATAGCTTTCAAACAGTAGACATGTAAAAAGTCAAGTCAAGGTATTAAAAAAATGGAACTCAGAAAAATAGGTGGGCAACCCTAGCACTATCCTAGAGGACTGCGGTGGCTTAGTGGTTAAGATGCTGGACTTGACAACTGGAAGGTCGTCAGGTCAGCAGTTCGAGACCTGAGTACTGCACGATGGAGTAAGCTCCCATCTGTCTCAGCTCCTGCCAACCTAGCAAGAAATTACAAGTAGATAAATAGGCGCCACTTCAATGGGAAGGTAAACAGCATTCCGTGCACTCCGGTGTCTAGTCATTCCTGCCCCATGTCCATGGAAACGTCTGCAAACGCAGACACCGCTGGCTTTTTGGATATAAGCAGAGATGAGCACTGAACCCTAGAGTCAGATAAAACTGGCTTTTGAGCAAGGGAGACCTTTACCTAGCCCTAGCATTGTGTTAGGATCCTTACTGGAGAAGCCATATTTCACCATATTTTACTTGTAAGGCAGGGCTAGGAAAGCTTTGAAACTCCAGGTATTGTCAAACTCCTATTCCCATTATATTTCAATACAGCCTCGAGCCTGGAGTTCAGCAACATCTGGAAGGCCACTTGATCCTGAGCCTTTCTTTGAGGGCTGCACCTTCCTGTGTTAGATTTGTGTTTCTCTGTGCATTGCATTTCCCTTCCTTGAACTGGCACAACCCCTCTTTCCCCCCGTCTGACCAACCAACACCTCCTGATCTTTGACTTTGTGAAAAAAATGTTCCTTAGAGCCAAGCATTCATTTCCTCTGCAGAAGCTAATGTTTTGTTTGCCAACATTTTGTTGCTGACACCTTCATCCTGAAAAGCTAGAATGTTTGTGGTCATTCCTTGGTGTCGGTCTGGGTCGGTTAACGGCTTTGAGAGAAAAAAGTGTGAGGACAGAACCCTTTTCTAGCATATTGCATGGGCACATAAATGCACAGCGAGGCAAAGTGAGGCAGGGGCAGGACTCACCCCAACATGGTATGATGAGATTCTTCCTGTCCGCTTGCATCACAGGCTTCTGGCTTTATAAGTTTCAGATAGTGGGTAGGGAAAGGATCCTGTTGCAGTGGGCAGTATCCTGTTTCAGTCTTTATTCGTGTCTGAGGCACCGCAAGCATATAATTACAAAGCTAAAATTAACATATCTAAAACAGATAGGAATTAGATGACATCTGCCCAATATCGGGCCACATCAACAGCGTTTTCTCTTGCTACCATAAGGTCCTCAATGCACGTTGAGGGGCATTGTGTGCATTGTATCATATTGGTGATAGTTTGTTTTTCCACATTCATGCAGGCTGTCGTCTACAGGGAAACCCCACTTTCTCAGATTAGCCCTTGATCTTCCTACCCTGGCACGCAGTCACACAGGCCATGGCTGTTCTTGGCCAGGTGGTAGAGAGTCATGTGGATCTGCCCAGTTATCTGGTTGCTCCTTGCTCACCATCCATAGTTCTAAGGTGGTCTGTGGAGGTTGGTTGTTCAGAGGGGCAGAAGTTGTGAGGAAGCTATGCCTTGATTTCAGTCTGCTTTGGTGGTTGGTGATCAAATAGCAGGCACGTTTCCGAGGAACTTGCTTTAACCCACTCTTTCTGAGCAGCAGTTTCTCGGTGAAATTTTGATGGAGAGATGCCAGCTAGGTAATGCACTTTTTGTATTGGGGTTGGTTTTAGGCATCCTGTGACTGATCTCGCTGTTTCGTTTAGGACCACATCCACCTGCCCTGAATGCATTGATCTGTACCACACTGGACCAGCATACTCTCCTGCAAAGCTAGCGCAGAAGTTCTTAATGTGTGTGGTTGGGCACCCAAACTTGTGCCTGTTATTTTCCTCAAACGATAGTTCCTGGCAAAAAACCTTCTGTTTGATATTTAGGCAGTGGAAGGTTTAATCATTGAAGCATTGTTCTGTGCAATCTTAGGCTTCATATTGCACAGACTGGGAATTGCCCTTTCCCAGGTAATGGGAGATACTGTATGCTTGAACACAGAAGTCCTGGATATCTCCTTGCCCACAAGCTGAAGAGAAAAGAAAATTAAACTGCTCTATGCCACAGACTATGGTGTCCGTGATAAAAGTGAATAGGATTCTGCCTTGCTTGTGAGATCATCTTATTTGTGCACCCTTTCTGTCTAGACCAGGGGTGCCCAAACTACGACCTGGGGGCCAGAACTGGCCCATGGGCTGTAGTTTGTGCACCCCTGATTTAACCAGAGAAAATGGCAGCTTAAAATCTATCCCATCCTGTTGCAAAACATTGCAAGGCACATTTTACTTCTTCTTCTGGTGGGAGGAACCATGTGATCAGCCCACTGAACCACATGACCAGCCTGCGGCCCAAAAGGTTTGGGCACCCCAGTCTAGACTATCTTTAAGTATGGCTTTCGAAGAAGGGCTGACATATTTGGCAAAGATGCTGCCAGAGTTAGGAAAAAACCCTTATATGAGGCAGATGATATTGAATCAATAAACTGAGAACACCTCTTGTGAGTTCCAGAGCCAAATGCTTGTGCTTTTATTGGTTTGTGTGGCACGGTGGGTTTTTTTCCTTCTGCTCTTCCATGCCCTATGTGCGCATTCTGCAGAACTTAGAAAATGAATAGGTTGCTTTACATGCAACCGCTTCTACTGTGAGGTTCCTTGAAGTATTGTGAGATTTTGGTAATGAGGGAAGTGCCAACAGAGTCTTTTGCCACATGTTTACCTATATAAGTGATGGTGAACCTTTTAGAGATCGAGTGCCCAAACTCAACAGGTTGCCATCTGTGCCACAGAGGGGCAGGGTGAACTCTGTGCTGGGGGGGGAGGGAGGAAGTGCTCTCATTGGGCTGTTGGGCAGAGGGGGTGTGTGAACTCTATGCTGGGGAGGGAGGAAGTGTTCCCATTTGGCTGCTGGGCAGAGTGGCGGGGTGAATGTTGTGCTGAAGCAACAGCATGCATGCCCACAGAAAGGACTCTGCGTGCCCCCTCTGGCATGTGTGCCATAGGTTCGCCATCACTGATCTACGGTATATTCTTCCTTCAGCAAGCCCTGCAACTCACAGCTTCTCCCCAAATTCCATTAGCTTGGGATTAAAGGAAGATCCTGGTGGACCTTGCATTATATTCCTTGCATTCCTATTAATCATTGTAGGAGCTAAGGGGCTACGGTGGCTCAGTGGTTAATAGGCTCGCCTTGTTAGCTGGAAGGCCAGCAAGTTGGCAGTTCGAGACCCAGGTACTGCATGACGGATTGAGCACCTGTCTGTCCCAGCTCCTGCCAACCTAGCAGATCAAAAGCAAGAAATTGCAAGTAGATAAATAGGGACCACTTTGGTGGGAAAAGATATTAGGGACATGAAAGGAACCTCACTCGGGCATTCCCTGAGTGGAGTTTCTCCAGTTAAAATCCTTTCAACCCAGAATAATTTCTGACACGAAATTATTATTATTGTAGATGCTACTCAGCAGTGACAGGAGAAGCATCTACAGGTGCTTCCAAACCCTTCTTGTCACTTGCCCTTCAGTGAAACATAACTTATTGTTCCAGAAGGTGTGTGTGTGTGTGGGGGGGGGGAGTTAAGATAGCAAAGCAGCTTGTAGAAAGGTTAGAGAAATCAGGGTTGCATCCTTTTCTTTTCTGCATTAAAACCAACAAAGGAACATCTGATTTGCAGACTGGCAAAGTTTTATTTGGCTTGGCTTTCTTCCTTGAGTCATCTCGCTGCCAAACCAGTTCTGCTTTAGCAATCCCAAGAATGTCAATCTGTGGGTAAAAACTCTGGTCAGGTACTGTAGGCTATCTATTCCTTGGAGGTGGAATAAGGATCACAGTGCTATGCCAGGTCAAGGCTTCAATCAGCTGCTTCTCCTGATTCTCTGAGGACACCAGGACTTATGGGGGGTTGGGGGGGAGATATGCTGGAACACTAATTCATCTGGAAACAGATCCAAACAAACATCTGCAACTGAGCTTGAAAATTTTACTTCGGAGGGATTACGATTCCCAAAATTCCCCAGCCAACACAGACACTGGTCAAGCTGGATGGAGAACTTAACAGCTTTTCCATGCTTATTTTGCTCTGCATTGTTGCAAGCCCTTTACCTGAGCTCAGAGCATTTTAACGTCATTCTGTGTATGGTCCTCGGTGCCAACACTGGATCTTGGTAGTGGGCCAAATTATGTTCCAGTGTAAGGATTTTTTTTTAAAAGTGAAAATGCATGGGCTTGTCGAGTGATGTGAGTAGTGACATGGCAACCATGAACAGAGGGCCTCAACTTTTTTTGTGGAAATTCTCTCCTCATTTTCTGTATCCCAGCCTCCTGCCGAACTAGCTGTCAAGTGTGACATAGATGCCCGTTGACCAACCAACAACCAAAGCATGTGATTGGGACCAACATGGAGGTGAGTAACAGATAGAAAACTACTATGGCTGTGTGTGTGTGCGTGCGCGCGCATGTGTGCGTGCATGCGTGTGTGTGAATTATAGAAAAGAGGTTATCTTGTCCCCAGCCTTCCTTCATTCTTAGCAACCCCTCTTTATTCCATCCCTAATAATCTTAAGCTCTTCCTGGAGGAACTAGACCTCCCTTACCTAGCTCCCAAAATGGGAATAGCTGTTATAATTTTTCAAAGCCCATTTGAGGCCTATAAAAATCTCTCAGTCTTTTAATTCTCCTGTTGAACACAATTGAGGGTTTTAGCTTCTTTTAATGGGGGTGTGGAAAATATATCAACAGGTATTTATTTTAATTAACTAATATCTTTCAGGAATACATTACCTATGGATATGAACCAAAGTATAGAAATATGAAAAGCCAAGTAAAGTGGTATCTTGTTTTATGAATTTAATGTGTTCCGCAGGACGGTTTGCATTACGAAACATTGTAATACAAAACACAATGCAGAACACTCAGTATTACCAGAATTGGCCACTAGAGGCCACTGTATACCATGTAATTTATAGGGAAACTTTTTCGTATTGTGAAAAAAAATTCATATTATGATGCATTATTTTCTATGGATTTTCATTTATTAAGCGAAAATTGCATTAAACGAAGCACCACTGCAGTATCAAAAGGTTAAGTTGCTAGGATCCTTCTCACAAGGCAACTGGTATTATTGGTACCTATTTTTGGCAGGAAGATACAGTCCAGCCTGAGGAGGAATGGACTTGGATGTCTTCTCTAGCTGTCTGCCCTTCTGTCTTTCATCCCACAGAAGAGTTTGACTGAAGGACAGTCTAGTTCAGCAGGAGAATTAATTTGTGGGTTTAGAATGCCCCAGAACAATTTCACAAACCAATTTAGAGAGAACCCACCACTACCACCACCAATCCTATAGAATAACCCTTTCAGAAACAATGGGGACATACTGCTCCGTTTCACTCAGTTAGGGCAAAACTAGGAGGCAGGGAGGGCAGCTGACAATTCTCTGCTTGAATTTTATTTCATCCAAGAAAAGAATTTTTGGCTGGCCTGGTGGGATACCGGGATGAGTCACTGTGCACCCATACTTATAACTTAAAGGGCCACGCCACCTCAGCAGTTTCCACTTCCGCTTCGACTCCTCTCGCCAGGCTCCCCTCTGCCCTGTGGGAGAAAGTCCAAAGCGCTTTGGAAGTGGCACAGAGATAATAATAAGGTTTGGATTGAAATAAAAAACAACACGAAATTATTATCTCCACGCACTTCAGACTTTCTCCCACAGGGCGGAGGGGAGCCCAGTGAGAGGAACCTAAGCGGGAGCAGAAACTGATGACACGTCCCGGTATCCTGGCGGGCCAGCATGGGCCTGATTCGTGGACATATATGGCATACCTCTCCACTGAGTAAGAGCATTGCAAGCCCATGGATTTCTTTTCTGAGCCTAGGCCAGGATAACTTTATCTGTACCTTAAATTCCAGCGATGAGTCTGATAATCCTTCCCACTTCTGAGTCCATAGCCAAGTCTTCACTGCCCTATCTATTCAGAATGGTGTTCATGATCTTTGCATCTTTTCTGTGCTTAAAATGACATTGCAAATTATTGCTTTTCAGCCACTGGTTTTCCAGATTGCTCCATTTAAAAAGAATGGGATTGGGTACCTGTTTCTGGGGAGGGGGCCTGTTCGCCATTTCCCCTGCACATCAGACAAAGCTTGGCCTTCCCCAGTCAAAGAAAGCTATGCTGTTTGCCAGTCTTAGTAGCTGCCTGTTCGCAATCTGCTAAGGGGAAAGAGTAGCTGCTTTTGTCCATTGCTGTCATGTAGGAAAAGAGACTCTGTTCTGTTTCATACTTAAGAGGTCAGCTATGAAAACATTTTTTTAAAAGGAAGGTGTTATTTGTTTTGTTTCCAGGGTGCACGTCAGTAAATGGTTTGCTGATTATTCTGTAGAAACTCAACAGGACAGAAAAGTTATCTTTTCTCTCACTTTGCTCTGGCATAGGCTAAAGTTATGGGAAGATGAGTATGAATAGTGTAAGAAAAGATGTGGAGAAAAATACAAATTTGGAAAAATGACTTGTTGGACTAACGAAAAGGTCTCCCTTGCTCAAAAGCCAGTCATATCCAACTCTAGAGGGCAGTGCTCATTTCTCTTTGTAACCAAAGATCCAGCGCTGTCTGCCACTGCAGATGTTTCCATGTTTGTGTGGCAAGCATGACTAGACACCAGAGCATGTGGAATGCTGTTACCTTTACCACCAAGACAGTACTTATTTATTGTCTCGCAATTTCTTGCTTTTGAACTGCTAGGTTCGCAGGAGCTGGGGCAGACAGTGGGAGCTCACTCCATCGCATAGCACTTGGGTCTCGAACTTCTGACATGCTGACCTTCTGGTGATCAAGCTCAGCACCTTAACTACTAAGTCATTGTGGCCCTACAGCTCCTATAGTCATCCAGTTTGACCATAGAGAATTAGAGACCAGAAAAAGGTAACATTTCCAATCTCTGAGAAAACTACCGTATATTCAGTGATAAGGTCCCGGCTTTCTTTTTCTTTTTCCTTGCTGTCCCTGCAGGATGCAGATTACCCGCTGCCTTCTGCCAACTCAACCAGCGTGGCCCTCCCTTCCCCATCCTCCTCCTCTTCCTGCGATGGAACTGACAACCTGGCTTTCAATGGGGAACTGGACCTCCAACGCTACTCCAACGGGCCGGGAGGACCAGGGGGTGAAGCTCGCCCCTATCCTTGCCCCATCTGTGGCAAGCGTTTCCGCTTCAATAGCATCTTGGCCTTGCACACACGCATCCATACCAGCTCCTCCCCTCTCACCTGCCCCTATTGTGGCCACCGGGCAGGGCAACGTGCCAGCCTGCGACTCCACCTGCGCTCGCACTGTCTTGAGGCTCATGCCCGTCTCAGCCACCAGAGCCGCCTGCTGCTCGAGTTGGAAGAGCGGGCACTTCTGCGAGGGCAAGAGGAGGAGGAGGAAGAAGAAGAAGAGGAGGAGGAGGAAGAGCCCGCTGCTCCTGTGCCACCTCCACCTCAGCCCATCTTCCGCTGCCCCTTCTGCAAGGGCAAGTTCCGCACAGCAGGCGAGCGGGAGCGCCACCTTCGCATCCTTCACCAGCCCTACAAGTGCGGGCAATGCTCTTTCGCGGCTGCCCAAGAGGCAGAGCTGCAGTGGCACAACCAGCAAGCACACAGTCTTCCCCCAGCCAGGGTGCCTGCTCCTCCCGCCGCCCCGGCCCCCTCCAAGAAGACCGTCTCGCTCGCCCCTCCGGCCTCTGCCCCTGCTGCCGCCTCTCCAGCCTCCACACCGACCGAGTTCCGCTGCCAGGTTTGCGGCCAAGCCTTCACCCAGTCCTGGTTCCTCAAGGGCCACATGCGGAAACATAAAGACTCCTTTGACCACAAGTGCCAGGTCTGCGGCCGCGGCTTCAAAGAGCCGTGGTTCCTCAAGAACCACATGAAAGTCCATCTCAGCAAGCTGGGCCTCCAGAGTGAACAGAGAAGGTCGGGCCCCGGCCGGTCTGCACAAAGCTTGCTGGTGGGCTGCGAAGCCCTGTATCCTTCTCTCCTTTCCCCTCGGCCCACAGACAAGGCCGGGATGGGCAATTTTCTGGCATACGGTGATGCCAGCTGTGCCGAACGCCTGCAGGCTACGGCTCGGGCGGTAGAAAGCGGCCAGCAATGGAGGGAACGCCCGTATACGTCAGGGGCCAAGCTGGCAAGAGAAGACCCAGGAGGGGCTCACCGCTGCCCAGATTGTGCCCGGACCTTTGCCACATTCCAGCAGATGGCTTTGCACCGGAAGAGCCACCTGCCCAGAGGGAGAGAATGGAGCAAGGGACAGTCTCTGGAGTCTCACCTTCTCACGGGACGCTGGCTACCCAACAACGCCAGAGCCTCCAGCCTGGCCAGCTCCAGCCCAGCTCTGCTGAACCAGGGGGAAAAAGGCAAGTATGGACAAGCAGAGCCCAAGTGCTACCTGAGAACTTTGTGAAAATGTTTGTTTTTTCATCAGGGATGGGAAACGGGCAGGTAAGACTTGGTCGTAGAGCCACTCGAGCTTGAAGGGTATGTCTGAGTCACCCAGAATTCTGCTTCACACTTTTTTTAAAAATAGAGCCCTGATGGCACAGCAGTTAACCTGCTGTGCTGCAGCCCAAAAGATGTGATTTTGATCCTGACAGGGATCAAGGTTGACTCAGCCTCCCATCCTTCTGAGGTCAGTAAAATGGGGACCCAGCATGTTGAGGGCAAAATGCTAATTACCATGTGACCTGCCAGAGAGTGCACTAAGCGCTATGGGATGTTATATAAGTGCAATTGCTAGCACTATAGTCCTGTTTTAAGCATTTTAAGTAAATATCTTAGGTTGCAATTTCCCCCTTATTTCACCACACTCACATTTGAGACGTAGCAAGGGACCGTGTACTGTCTAATCCAGGGGTTCCCAACCTTTTCAAGCTGGGGCCGGGTCATGCTCTCTCAGTCAGCTTTGCGGGCTAGACGGCCATTTTGCCCTGCCTGCACGATGGGGGCAGCCATTTTGTCCCAGCAGTTTCAAGGGGGTGGCCATTTTGTTTCTCAAATGCCCTTGGAGGGGTGGGGGGGCCACATGAAATGATGCCTCAGGCCAGATCCAACCAGCGGGCCTGAGGTTGGGAAGCCCTAGTGTAAATCTGTACTCATACTTGTTTTAGCTGTTTGAGTAGCCTAAGAGGCAGAAATTAAAGAAATAAACACCAAACTAAACTGTGTAAAGCTTCTACAATTAGTCTCTTGGAAGTGTCAGGCAATCTGTTGCATTTACAAGCTGGTGGTAAGTCTGAGGAAGATTTCGGTGTGAGCCAAAGGCTTGCTTTCAAAATATTAATTGAGGTAATTAAATCTAACTAAACAGAATCTTGTGGTTCCTGGGCATTCACAGAATAATTGTATTTCCTAGAGAATTCTGATTAAAGAGGCTTCAAGCACCAACTTTTACAGGCCAGAATGATAACTAAAACTGTGTAGAAACACATAAAAAAGTAAAAAAAAATGGGAATATTTCCTTTTTGCCAGGCAAGATGTTAATTTTAAGTGTATGGGGAGGAGTGGAGGAAGGAAAAACTGTTTTCAATTCTGTTGTAGGCATGTGGTTTCAGGAAACAATTGGGGAGGGGGAGAGATGGTGCAGACAAAACATGCTCTGCTTAGAAAGAATAACTGTTGAGCTGCATTTAGGTAATACTGTAGAAATTTGCTCATTTTCAAGTCTGACACATTGTTCAGCTTTTTTAAAAAGGTGTGAATCATAGGTTACCTCATTTCCATGGGGTGATTTTCCTATGTGTAGGAGTTGTTGATTTATCATTTATTTTTGGAATGGTAGTCGTGTTGTTTAAATGTGCCCTCAGGTGGCAAGAGTAGGAAATTGCCATAATGGATAAAACGATTAAAAATTAGGCTATGAGGTTATTATTTTACCCTACAACCTGTCATGGGAAGGAGAGTAGGAATTAGATAAGACTGCTGAGCAGCTTTGAACGGAACAAGCAACAGCTGGAGTTCCTTCTACTCTTCCTCTACTTCCTCTTTTACCCCTTCTGGTGTTACGGAAGATAAAAGGTTCTTGCTCTGACACGTCTAGCTGCCTCCACCGGCGTATTGTAATATATCTTTGACATTATCTCTCCACCCTTCTCTTGATCTGCCTCATCCACTTTGTCCTTCTCTTTTCACATATGCCTTGCAAGGTATGGAATTGTAAGACATTCTCTCCAAGTGGGCAAGCCACTTTATTTGTTGTCTCTGTACTGTAGTTTAAGATTGGTTGCCTTCCAATTTTTTCCCTTATAACCACATTCCTGATTTTATCCCTTCTAGTCACTCCAGCAGCCTTCCTCAGACATCTTGTTTCCATGGTGACCAAGTTTTGTTTATGTTTTGTTGTGACTGTCCATGTTTGGCACTGGTAATATACCTTCTGTTCCAGTAATATTCAAAATATTTGCACTTGTCAGGGATGAAAAGGGGATGTGATCTTAAAAATAGACTGCTTTGGATTTTGGCTCATTGGTAAAGATCCCACCTCCCTCCTTCAGAATGTAGTTTTTGAATTATTAAAAAAATGCTCTTTCTCTTCCTATCACCTGCCTTTTAATAGAAACACAAAATTACGCAGATTATAAAAATCTAAAACAAGAAAAACTACACTGCAGTACAAATATAGTATAGAACAGGGGTTGGCAACCTACAGACTATGGGCTGAATCCAGCCCATGGCGCCAAATCATTCAGCCCCCGCCCTGGCTCCAATCGCCTCTGCCACTGCCGGAAACAGCCATGGACATGTTTATGGCGGCTGCAGACACATTTATGGCAGCCTTAAGTGTGTTTACTGCAGCTGTGGCTGCGCTTATAGCCGCCGTAAACATGTGTTCTTGGCAGCCACAGATGCGTTTACGGTAGCGTTTACGGCAGGGGTACCACCAGTCCGGCTACCTCAACTGTCTGAGGGAGTGTGACCTGGCCCCGACTTTAAAAGGTTGCCGACCCCTGGTATACCTGTAGAGCAATCTACAAAACTAAAAGACTGTTTTAAAGCCAGTAGCCAAATTAAAAGTAGAGATTTACAACTGGGAGACGGGGGGGGGGGGGAGATGCTAAAACGACACTGAAATAGTAAAGTGTTCTCTGTCTGAAGGCTAAAAAAAGAAGGGGGGCATGGATCTTTCTGGGTATATAGTATTCCACATAAATGGCGCCACTATTAAAAGAAGCTCTGTCTCAAATGCCTGCTCGCTGACATCTTATAACAGCAGGCCTGTGAATCGTCTCCTCAGCTAAGTTGATACTGATGTGTGTGTGTGTGCAAATGCTGCTCCCCCCCCCAATTCTAGTGAACATTTCTCTCTCTAAGCCACAGTACTGTATTATGTCTATTGCTTGTTGGCAAATATCAGGGATCTGGTTAAAATTAAGCTTGTTAAGTCTAAAATTTGCCACTCTCTAGGAGAATCCCTCTAGAACAGTGGTTCCCAACCTTTTTTTGGCTATGCCCCACCTACTGTACTGCAGTGGCTCAAGTCGCTAAGATGCTGAGTGGGAAGCGGAAGGTCAGCAGTTCGATTCCCGAGTACTGCAGGACGGAAATGAGCTCCCGTCTTCATTCCAGCTCCTGCCAACCTAGCAGTTTGAAAGCAAGAAATTGCAAGTAGATAAATAGGAACCACTTCGGTGGGAAGGAAACAGCATTCTGTGCGCTCCGGTGTCTAGTCATGCCTGCCACATGACCACGGAAACGTCTGCAGAAGCAGACAGCGCTGGCTCTTCGGCTTAGAAACAGAGATGAGCACTGCACCCTAGAGTCGGATACGACTGGCCTTCGAGCAACGGAAACCTTTACCTTTAAGCATCTCTAAAATCCTGACTCCCGCCCTCTGGTGACATATAATTCTTATTATTGAAAAAGTGAACTCACTATTCACGTGGAAGAAGCCTAAAAGACCATTCACTGTTAATAACTCAATCTCGAATTACCCCTTTTAAAAATCAAATCACTGTACTCCCCTGTGGGACATGTGCCCCACGTTGGGAACCACAGCTCTACAACCATTTTGTGGACGGAGGTTCTACAGAAGCAGTTTCTTTCACCATAAAGTGCTACATGTTGGGTTAACAATAAGAGGAAATGAGAGACAATTAAAATAATACCATTTATTTCAGTCTAAATAACTAGAGTCCTACTGGTGTTTGTGTAAAGTTTGTGTAACTTGCAGCTGATTGTGGCTCATTGACCAGGTGCCATGGCATGTGTCCATTGTATGTCTAGAGAGTCACACACACAATTGTATAACCAAAATGCACCCTAGTACCTCATGAATTAGCCTTGAGCAACCACAGCACATTACACAAGAATTATATTTAAGACCACCGCACCTTTAAGAAAGATGCAAACAAATTAGAACTGGTACAGAAAAGGGCAACAAGGCTGAGCAGAGGACTGGAAACAAAGCCCTATGAGGAAAGACTGAAGGAACTGGGCATGTAGACTGTGTAGAGGAGGTTGCCTACACTGGTGTAAGGAAATGGGATGTCTGCATTTCTTTTGGTTTGTTTTAAAAGAGAGAGAGAGAATGGTTAGCTTTTAGGGCTCTACTGTGTTTCTCCGAAAATAATACATACCCATAAAATAAGCCATAGCAGGATTTCTAAGCATTTGCGCAATATAACCCATACCCCGAAAATAAGACATAGCGATAAGCGTGGTGTGGCAAATGGGCTCTGCACATGCGCAAAGGGTTCTGCGCATACGCAGAGGGGTTCTGTGCTTGCGCAAAGGATGGACTTCAGGGTTTGGAGAGTTATGACGATGTTCCAGAAGAACATAATAAAAATAAGACATATCCCGAAAATAAGCCATAGTGTGTCTTCTTGAGGAAAAATAAATATAAGACAGTGTCTTATTTTCGGGGAAACACGGTAAGTTGGGTCCAAGGGCTGAGAAAAAAGAATAATGAAACCAAACAGGGAAGTTAAAGAAAGCTTGGAATTACCTCTTATTGAAAATGCCCTCCCCTCCTTCTGGTGTCTTCCAGATATGCAGGAGAAGTCATGCATGGACGGATCCCGACGGGGCACAGGGAAAGACTGTCCATTCTGCGGAAAGTCCTTCAGGTCTTCCCACCATCTCAAAGTTCACCTCCGGGTCCACACAGGTAAAAATCAGAATTGATCAAAATTGGGCAGAGTTATGCTGGCTAATTCCTGATAATTCCCCTTCTCTCTGTTTTTTTTTTTTAAACCACTGGTGAAGTCCGGGCAATTTCCACCAAATTCTGCTTCTTGTTCTATTGAAATCAGTATATTTTTCAGATATACCACAGGCATCTTATCCAGGACAGCCAAGTCATTTCAATGTTCCTTCCTCTCATTGTTTGACATGGGAATATTAGAGCAGGGGTGCCCAAAGTATGGCCTGCATTTATGACAGCCGCAGATGTGTTTTACAGCAGGAGGAACCACATGACCAACCCGCTCAACCACATGAGTGGTCGGCGGCTCGAAAAGTTTGGCCACCCCAATCTACTTGCTGAGATCCTTTACATTTTGTCATTTGGTTCTATGAGGTAGGGTTTTGGTAGATACTATGGAGGAGGGAAAAATCCAGAATTATAATTCCCCAGCCAAAGGTTGCCACTATGTTCTCTTAATTGATTTAACCTCTCGGTTAGGTGTCCTCTTGCAATTTGAAACAGGCCAAACAAATCTTAAGAATCTAAGTGAACATTACTACACTTCTATACCATCCCATAGTGCTTAGTGCATTCTCTGAGCGGTTCACAGGGTAATCATTATCGCCCCCCCCCTCAACATGTTGGGTATTCATTTTACTGACCTCAGAAGGATGGAAGGCTGAGATATAATTTACTTTTGTTCATGCTCATAATAATAATAATTTCATGTCAGAGGTTACTCTGGGTTGAAAGGATTTTTGCTGGAGAAACTCCGCTCAGGGGACGCCCGAATAAGGCTCCTTTCATGTCCCCAAGTGCAACTCTCGGGTATCGAAACCTAACCTTCCAGTCTCCAGCTCAGTGTCTTAACCACTAAGCCACTGGGGGAACACACGTTGCAATGTGGCCAGTTCATGGGACCTTTGCCCAGTATTGTAGATTGAAAAAAAGAGAGGTCTCCCTCCTACATGATCCATGGACCTTCCAGGAAATTGGCAGAACTGAGCGAGCGCAACTCAAAGTCACTGCATCTGTGGCCAGATGTTGAGCTTGAGCCAGTCTGTGAAGCCCACATTTCTATTATGTATCTACAGGGAAAAGATGTTAAAGGAGCCCTGGTGGTGCAGTGGTTAAACTGCTGTACTACAACCAAAAGGTTGTGAGTTCGATCCTGACCAGGGATCAAGGATGGCCTTCCATCCTTCTGATGTTGGTAAAATGAGGACACAGCATGTTGGGGGTAAAATGCTAATTAACTTGTGAACCCCCCAGAGAGTGTGCTAAGTGCTATGGGGTGGTATATAAGTGTGATTGCTTTGCTTTGGTTTAAAACAGGGGTTCCCAACCTTTTCAAGCCAGGGGCCGGGTCATGCTCTTTCAGTCAGCTTCGAGGGCCGGGTGGACATTTTACCCTGCCTGCACGATGGGGTGGCTATTTTGTACCAACAGCTTCAAAGGGGTGGACATTTTGTTTCTCAAATGCCCATGGAGGGGGGGGGCACATGAAACAGCACCACGGGCCGGATCCATCCCGTGGGCCTTAGGTTGGGAATTCCTGCTTTAAAACATTCTTTCTTAACAGTGAATTTATTGTGCTTGCTTCTGCAGGGGAGCGCCCATACAAATGCCCTCACTGTGACTACGCTGGCACCCAGTCCGGTTCTCTCAAGTACCACCTGCAGCGCCATCATCGGGAGCAGAAGAGTGCCGCTGCCGCCGCTGCTGCCGCTGCCACACTGGAGCGGTGCCCCATACCCCTTGCCCCTACTGCAGTCCCCACTTTCCCCCCTACCCAGCTCACCAAGAGCCATGGGCCTTTTCTGTCTCTGGGGGGGTTGGGTGCAGCTCGGTCCCGTTCCTCCCGACGCAAGCCGCTGCTCAATGGGAAAGCTGACTTCCAGCCTTTGGACCTATCGCTGCGGCCTGCCCTAGCTGGGGGAGCCCTCCACCGCTGTCAGTTCTGCCCCTTTGCCACCTCCGCTCCTGAGCTTATGGAATTACACCTTCAAGTCCACCACAGCCGGAAGGCCCGTACCCGGCGCTGCTCTCACACCGCCCCTAAACCTCGGGTGGTGGTGGAGGGCGAGATGCCTGAATCCCATAGCCCCCAGCTGAAAGGACTTGAGTGTCTAAGTCCAAAGGGTGAGGGCATGAAAAACCAGAATCTCTGGCATTCAGAAGACCAGGGAGAGCCTCCCATACTCGAGTTGCCTCAAGGGAAGCAGACCCCCGATGGAGCAATAGTGGATAGTCTTTCTCCCGGAGCTGAACCAGCTCAACAAGGTTGGGACAGTATGTCGCACGACTCCGAGGAGCCAAGACCTGAGGAGGAATTGCTTGGCTCTGTGGTCCAAAAGGGACCGCACCAGGAGGCATCTAAGACAGGCCTCATGGAATTGCAGTTGGAGCCAGTGCAGGCTTGAGTATATCTACTCTACATATATAAATCAGTTTTGAATCTGTTTAACTGTCATGACACCTCCCATCCATGGGACCTTGAGAACTGTAACTCATTCTGTGAAGTAGCCCTCTAATCAAGATTTCTGAACATCTCTACATAAACTACAATTCCTAGAGTTCACAAGCAGGGGCCTTGGAGAGTCCATAGCATAGCGATAGAACACATGCTTTGCATGCAGAAAATTCAAGATTTAATCCTTTGTAATCCTTAGCTAAAAGGGGTAGCGAGATTCCAAAAGTCCTCTGCTGGTGACCTTGACCTGCCAAAGCAGGCAGAAGAGGGCCAAGCGAACCGCCGGATATGGTTCGGCGAAAGGCAGCTTCTAAAGACAGTTAAACCAGTTTCGGAACTGTTTACGTTTGTAGCGTAGAAGCGCAGAGTCCAGGAGAGGCAGCTAGTACAATGCCTTCCCACAAATGACAGGGTCGTGGGCCTATCTGTGAGAGGCATTGGGGTAGGAAGTAGTAAGGTTGTCTTCTCTTTTGGAAGAGATGTGACGTCTTTGACAGCAGCAGGAGATTCAGTGGAGGCACAGTTGTTCATTGTCATGCGATTGTTGACCCTATGGAAGTCCTACCAGGAAAGGGGGGAGGGAATGTGCAGACCCTGAGAGGTAGAAGATGTGATATATAGCTGGGGTGTGGAGTGGGGCATTGATGCTGTAGCAGTCCTTTCTGGTTGTCATACAGCAGTGATGGCGAACCTTGGCACTCCAGGTGTCCTTGGACTTTAATTCCCAGAAGCCCAAGTCCGAATCCACACGAATGGGTTTACTGCACAGTAAACCCATTCATGTGGATTGACAAGAGGCTTGGGCTTCTGGGAATTGAAGTCCAAGGACACCTGGAGTGCCAAGGCTCGCCATCACGGTCATACAGGGTTTGAGGGGTGAATATGGTTGGAAATGGCAGACACCAACCCTTTTCGCCTCCGTTTTTAGGCTTGATGCTGCTTCCTTTCATTGTTTCTTCTGAGGAACTGGGCCCTTTTTCAGGCCCGAGCCCTACCGTTGATAGACCCACCCACCCCATTTGGGGGGGGGGAAAGACTCCTGTTGTTTACCTTGAGAGGTTTTGTAACAGAAGAGCATTTCTGCAGGTGCAGTTTTTTTTCCCATTCCATTGTGCTACTGTGGTAGGGAGACGCTTGAGCCTGTCAAAATTCTCCTTTATCCATTTATTAATGACAAAGGAGCCCTGACCCCCATTAATCTTATTTATCCTGTCAAGTGCTGCAGAGGCAGGGCAGGCTACACTAACCACTCTTGGCCTGAGGGGACTTCAAAGGCCTTGTTTTGGGGCCTCATCTCCATAGCAACCAGGTGCCACAGTCTCTCTCCCATGCGTGCGTGCGTAGCAAGCAACCCGGTGCCGGTGGTATCTTCATCTCCGTAGTGATCCAGCAACAGAGCTCTTTGTTTCTGTAGTGACCTGGTGTGTCAGGGAGCTTGACAACTTCTAGAGTTTTCTATTTTTTTATTGTTTTCTTGTAGAAAATTTGAAACTGGAAATAAAAATTAAAACGAGACATGACTTGGCGTGCGTTTGTCCTCTAAGCAGCTGCTACTAACCAGATGTTGGTAAACTCTTGCTTTAAGCGTCTTGGCCCCAAAGAGCATGGTTTGGTACAAAGGGCCAGGGAATCACAAAGGCCTGGGGTTAGTAGAAGAGTATCAGACTGCGGTGGCTCAAGCGGTTAAGATACTGAACTCGACAACTGGAATTCTCAAGCACTGCATGACGGAGTGAGCTCCCATCTCTGTCCCAACTCCTGCCAGCCAACCTAGCAGTTCGAAATCAAGAAATTGCAAGTAGATAAATAAGGACCACCTCTGTGGGAAGGTAAACAGTGATCCGTGCACTTTGATGTTGAGGCATGCCTGCCATGTGTCCACAGAAACATCTGCAGAGGCAGATAGCACTGGCTCCTTGGCTATAAACAGATGAGCACTGAATCCTAGAGTCGGATACGACTGGCTTTCAAGCAAGGGCAACCTTTATCCATCACAGATCACTGAGGGTAAACATAAAGGTTTCTCTTGCTCCAAAGCTGGTGGTATCTGACTCAAGGCGGCTGTGTTCATTTTCTTTAACAGCCAAAGAGCTAGCACTACCTGCATCTGCAGGTGTTTCCATGGTCAAGTTGTAAGCATGACTAGACACCGAAATGCACAGAACACTTACCTTTCCTGGTGAAGCAGTACCTATTTATCTACTTGCAATTTTTCCACTTTCGAACTGCTAGGTTGCCAGGAGCTGGGACAGACAACAAGAACTCATTCCATTGCTCAGCACTAAGGTCTCAAACTCATACCCTTCATGCGCCGCTCCAGAAAATACGGGAACTGCTCCGGCCCGGGTGTGCATGCGCAGGAAAAACTCCATTGCACATGCGCAGAACCTTTTTGTGCATGTGCATAACATGTTTACGCATGCGCAGATGGGTTCTGCACATGCGCAATAACCCCTTCCCCCGCCGTTCTAAATACGGGATGGCACCGGGAAAGGGGAGGCATGCGTGCCAAAATACGGCATTTCCCAGCCAATCCGGGATACTTGACAGGTATGCTTGAACTGCTGACCTGCAAACGTTCTGGTTGTCAAACTCAGGGTCTTAACCACTAAGCCACCACGGTTCTGGTATCACAAATCATGGGGAGATCAATCCAAGTGCGTATCTCAGCCACACAGCCCTCCCCTAATTTAGTATATTTTAAGAGCTGTAGCCCAAAAAAGCAACCTTTCCAAGCTTTGTTTAAATCATACACATGCAGATATAGGTCACTGTATCTTTTATTCATCACGGCTGATCACACAGTGCATTTCAATGCATGCTCACATGGTTTCTGTTAACTCTTTAAAAGCTAGAAATATGGGTGAGTTATGAATAACTCCAGTGGGTATAAATCAAACACTAGGAATGTGTATGTGTCCAGATGTTTTTATTATTTAAACCATATCTCATCTGTTCTCATAGGAACTCAAAAGTTGCTAACTATACTAAAAACACATTTAAAACCACACATTCCACATTTCTTAAGTGCAGAAATGTTTTATTACAACTCTCCTTATTCTGACTCCACTGGCTCTCCTAAACTATTCCAGGGAATATCTGCAGCTGAACAGTGGGTAGAGGGCCACATATTCATTTTATTCCTGGTATTACTGTACATGTATTACTATAGATTTTTTTAGTCTGGCAGAGTCCTTTGGGGCCATTCAACAATTACATGATCCTCAAAAGGAGGGGTCTGCCATCTGAATTAGGGAAAATTACATGGGCTCAAGTAGCTAAGACGCTGACTGGGAAGCGGAAGGTCAGCAGTTCGATTCCCGAGTACTGCAGGACGGAATGAGCTCCTGTCTTTGTCCCAGCTCCTGCCAACCTAGCAGTTCGAAAGCAAGAAATTGCAGGTAGATAAATAAGGACCACTTCTGTGGGAAGGTAAACAGTGATCCGTACACTTTGATGTTGAGGCATGCCTGCCATGTGTCCACGGAAACGTTTGCAGAGGCAGATAGCACTGGCTCTTTGGCTATAAACAGAGATGAGCACTGAATCCTAGAGTCGGATAAGACTGGCTTTCAAGCAAGGGCAACCTTTATCTATCACAGACCATGGAGGGTAAACATAAAGGTTGGGCATTATCTGATGCATCGCCCATTTGATTCGGATAAAGTCCAAAATTGTGGAATGGAGTTTGGACTTTATCTGAGGTTCTACTGTAGATGAATAGGTAAAGCTTTGGCAGGAAAGGAAACAGTGTTTCATGCGCTCCGGTGTCTAATCATGCCTGCCACATGACCATGGAAATGTCTGCAAAACACAGGCAGTGCTGGCTTTTTGGCTGTAAATGGATATGAGCACCGCCCCCTAGAGCCAGACCAGGGAAACCTTTAATGACAAGTCACCGCATGCATGGTCTCCCTTTTGGGGGCGATCTCCAAATATCAATTAAATAGAGATTTGTGCACAAGTTCTGTAACCCTATGGTCTGTGGGCCGGATCTGGCCTTTACCTTTTACATGGTGGTGGGTTGGGGGGATCAGGTCAAAGATTATGTAATCTATTTGGAGCTGTTGTGGTTTCGAAACATGGCACTTTTTTGGGTTTAAAAATGATCTCTGGGAATTTTGATCCGATTTGAGATTATTGAATTGCTTGTGCAGTTTATTTCTATTTCACCAATAGTGAAAAGCTCTAAAAAAATTGAGTTTCGATACAAAAGCTCTGGATTAAAAGGTAAAGGTTTCCCTTGCTCGAAAGCCAGTCATATCCGTCTCTAGGGTGCAGTGCTCATCTCTGTTTCCAAGCCGAAGAGCCCAGCGCTGTCTGCTTCTGCAGACGTTTCTGTGGTCATGTGGCAGGCATGACTAGACACCGGAGTGCACGGAACGCTGTTTACCTTCCCACCGAAGTGGTCCCTATTTATCTACTTGCAATTTCTTGCTTTCGAACTGCTAGGTTGGCAGGAGCTGGGACAAAGACGGGAGCTCATTCCGTCCTGCTCTGGATTATGTAATTTTAAGGGAAGGGGGGTTCAAAACGAAAATTACGGTCAGATTACATGGGTGGAGGAGATCAATTTTCCCCCCAAAAAAATGGATCACGTAATTGTGGAGTGGCCCCTTCGTATTTTCTGTTGTAGTTCATAGGAGAGATCTCTAGCAGGGAATACCAATTTCCTTCTCCAAACGACAAATTCCATAGGATGGAGCCATGATTGTCAATAATCAAACTGCCATGGCTGGGCAGTGCAATTCCAATCGATCTTTTGTCCCATCAAGTTGCAAATGGCCCAGAAATGAAGCATTGAGTTCTGATAGGTGAACAGGTGTGTGAAGTGAATGCAAGCAAGCAGCAGTTGCTCCTGTCTGAGGCCAAGAAGTGCCAATGTGCAGCCCAGATGACCCAGCCAGCCCCTTGTGAAGAGCCATCTCCTCTCTTTTGTGGAAGGTAAATGGGCTTTGCATCCCCCTGAGGGAGGCCATATTCCCATGACAATAGCCCCATACCACACCGGATTCTATGGGGAATGGCCCCTGGCTGGCTGGCTGGCTGTTCCCAGCTGTCTCTTCTTCTCTCACCTACCCCCAGGTATCCAGCCCAAACACAAAGGCTAGGGGCACAGGAAATGAGATAATGAGAATGGTAAAGCCTGCCCAGGCATCATCTTCCAGCAGCCTCCCAGCAGCTCGAGATGAGCTTGGAAGAAGCGGCTGGTAAGAGGGGAAAGTAGGAGGAAGGAAGAAGGAAGCCACCCCCAGCTCCATCTTGGATTCTCCACCTGCAACATGGCCCACGTGTGGACCTAGCACGAGAGACGGGCACGGGGGCCCAGATCCTTCTCCAGGTAGGGCCAAGTGGGAATAGGTAAGGTAAAGGTAAAAGTCGATCTTGCTTGAAAGCTAGTGGTATCCGACTCTAGGGTTCAGTGCTCATCTCTGTTTATAGCCAACGAGCCAGCGCTGTCTTCGTCTGCAGACGTTTCCGTGGACATGTGGCAGGCATACCTCAGCACGGGGACGTTGTTTACCTTCCCACCGAAGTGGTCCCTATTTATCTACTTGCAGTTTCTTGCTTTCGGACTGCCAGGTTGGCAAGCGCTGGGACAGAGACGGGAGCTCACTCCGTCATGCAGTACCCGGGAATCGAACCCTGATCTTCGAGTCAGCGAGTCCAGCGTCTTAACCACTTGAGCCACACACCTTTTAATAGGATTCTTGGAGAGGCGATGCACTCTTTTGTGTTTTGGGAGGAGAGAGACATAGGGTTTTTAGGGGCTCCCTTTCCCTCCCCTCTCCTGCAGTTCTCATACTTATTTTTTTCCTAAACAGTGCTATGGGGAAATGGGTACTTCTTCCTGCAACCCTGTGACTTGAATTAAGGGGTCCCTTTGGGTCCCTTGTGGGATTTTGGAGGCTGTTCATTATATCATCCCCCCCCCGAAAAAAAAAGCAGAGGGTCATCCTTTGCGTTAGGTCAGGGCTTCTCAACGTTGCCCCCCCCCCAAAAAAAAGTTCTTGGACTTCAATTCCCAGAAGTCCAACTCTGTGCTTCTGTTAATAGAGGCTACTGGGAATTGAAGTCCAAGAACATCTGAGAGCCAAAGGTTGTGTTAGACCACTAAAATTTCAATAACCCAATAAACCCAAATGTGTTTGTAAGGCTGGATATTAGAGAAATTCAGGTAAGGGAGTGGGGTGGGGTGACACAAATTTGGTTCCAGAAGGCCCAGCCTGAGGAAAAGTCCTCCTGGACTCGAAACCTGATCTGTACTTATAGGTGTTGTGGGCTCCTTCTTTTTCTGATGTTGCCTGAAGTTTCTTATTTTTTGTTACATGATGCTGGAAGCGACATGTCTCTAGAGACCCATGCAGGGAAGAATTGGAGGACTTAAATCACTAGTCGGTGGCAGTGCATGGCTTTTCAACCTTGGGCCCCAGGTGTTCTGATCTGGTGGGCATGATGATGCCATTAGTTGTATCAAATAAAAGAGCAAAAATAAACAAAAGGTCTGTTCAAACCATCTTCTGTTTTTTAAAGTAGGCAGTGTTTTGCATATCACAGAATTCATCAAGAGTTACACAAATACGTCCCCCCCTTTCTGATAAATTTTTTACTCAGGCCTTGCTCTTTTTTGTAAAGGGGCAAAGGGGGTGTAACTTGTTTTTGCGCTATTTTTGTAGATTTTGTTTCACTTTAATAAGAAATTAGGAAGGGAAGTTGATAAATCAGATATAGTATTAAAGAAGATAGTATACAAGATAATTGTGTTTAAGATTAAAAGTGGAAAGGTAAATGGAAGTTTATGAAGAAGGATATAAGTGTATAAAAGGAAAAATTGAAAAATTGTTTCTGAATCTTTTCATTCTTATTCTGAACAGAACTTCACAAAAGATTTGTGCTTTCATGTCACTTCACTTATTTGTGAAAAACATTTTTATCTGTCTTGAAAAAATACTGCCAAAGTGACTGGAAGAATTTGAAGTAACATATTTAAATAATGCAGTAAAATGCATATTACAAAGTAAAAAATGCAGTAGAATAAAAGATATCAACAGCAACAGCTAAGCATTTTAGTGACAAAATGAGGAAGTGGTACCAAAATACTGTGCATGTTTAATGGGAAGGAAGTCCCATTGAATTGAATGGAATGTTTACCCAAGACAGGTACACATAGCAAGGTTGGGGAATGTTGGAGAATTTTGAGAGACAGTTTTCTGTCCCTGAAGCCCTTGTAGGGGAGCACATAGACTGTCGAAAATCCCCAAAGCCATGAAAAACAAAAGGATGTGTGACAATTCTGGTCACATTCATTTGTAGTTGTTTATGGGGTGTACATTGGCTGTTTCCATAATGAAATGAACAATTTGATTGATAGGTAATAACAGAGGGAGTGGCAAGCAAGACCATTATGGCAATTTAATGTAGAGGAAAGAGAAAGAAAACGCTTCCAGAAAGGATTATTTTCATTGGCTGATTCTCCAAACCCAAGAGGCAGGAATTACAGAATACAGAAGAATAAATGAGCATAATTAGACAGGGATAGGAATTATAGATGAGCTTTGAGATAGCAAAAGGCATGTATGATTGAGTGGGAGAGGCAAAGAAGCAGAGGGAGTTAGCACTCCATAGATGTGCATGCAGTTTGCGGAATTAAGATTAATTTTAGGTTAGATAAAAGGCCACATGAAATTTTTTCATCCTTTTTTATTGTCTCTCATCCTGATCCTTCATGGTTTGTTTGTTTTAAATAAAAATAAAATAAATACTTTTAAAAGTAAAAATTAATTTTATTTCCTAGTGGCAGTTGTCCCATTAGCTGCTTGGTTGCAGATCAGGAAAGAAAAGAAAGGGAAGCACAATAAATATAGAGCCTTTGGGGTGCAGTGGTTAAAACTGCTGTACTACAGCCCAAACTGCTGGTGGCGTGAGTTCGATCCTGATGAGCTCTCCCAGCCTTCCGAGGTTGGTAAAAATTAGAACCCCCAGCATGTTAGGGGCAAAATGTGAAGGACTCCCACCATCACCATAAAAGAACAGTCTTGGGAAAACCAGAGTCACGTTCCTGATAAATAGGATTTCATGCCTAGTTAACAGTGTTTGACTGATCACCTTATTGATGGGCCAACACTTAACTTCTGTACATATTCCCTAAAATCTCTCTGATATACTTGGGCACTGCTATCAAACTTTAGACCAGTAGTTCCCAATGTGAGGCCCAGGCCCCACAGCAGAACTTCAATTCCCAGAAGTCAGTACACTGGCAGATCAGTGCTTTGGGGAATTGGCTTAGGCTTCTGGGAATTGAAGTCCAAAAACCAAAGGTTGGAAAACACTGCTTTAGAGGTTCCAGAGGAGAATCCCTCTGCTTAATTTCCAGTTTGAAGATTATGTTATGTGTAAGCCGCATAGTAACAACAATCCATAATTATTAGTAATAGTTGTTTCTCTGTCCATAGCTTGCTCCAGGGAGGAAATGGCTGCTCTCCAACCTGCATCTGGTGAAGTGATACAAACCAGCCATGGGCTACTGGAAGATAAAGAGGTTGGGACAGGAAAAGGTGAGTTTGCTCCAGTGAAGGAGTGAGACTTCAAAGTGGACCTTTCTTGTGAAAATAAGAAGGTTTACAGTAGCTTGTACAAAATGGATGATTGGCCGCATGGCTGCAGATTAACACTGTGCTGCACGATGGGACATGTTAACTTTTAAACCTGCACTTCATAAAGTTTTCAAAAGTTAAAAACTTGTTTATGGTTTCCCCCCTAAAATCAGGGTTGTTTGACATGTTTTTGTAATGTATTTAGCCTTTAGACAATGATTTCTTAAAGTTCTCATTTTCCTGTCTGTTTCCTTGACTTTGCCCTGAAGTCTGTGCTGTTAGAGTACAATGTATCTCTATGGAAACGACGTTGTACGAGGCATCGCGGCAAGGATTTGGACGTTGTATGAGGCATCATGGCTAGGATTTTGCATGCCTCATACAAAGTCCAAATCCGTATAAAGTCCAAACTTGTGGAACCAAGTTTGGACGTTGTATGAGGTATCACTGTAAGTATGTTCTAGTTCAAATCAACCTTGAACTTTCCCAAATAAGCTAAATTCCTAAACTTAGGCTATAGTATTTTGAACATGTCATGAGAAGCCAAAACATACTGGAAAAGACAATCATGTTAAGAAAAGGTGGAAAGCAATAGAAAAAGAAGGCTAAAAGTGGGATAAATTCTCTCACTAAAAGATGCCATGGTCTTTAGTCTGCAAGACCTGAACAAGGCTACTAATGACAAAACTTTTGGGAGATCTTTAATACTATATTTAGAGGAAACATGTCCATGGAAACATCTGCAGACGCAGACAACGCTGGCTCTTTGGCTATAAACATGAGCACTGAACCCTAGAGTCGCATACAACTGGCTTTCGAACAAGGGTGACCTTTACCATATGTTGGAAATGCATTGGCAGCACATAACAACAGCAATGTAGTGTCTAATGCAACAAATAATTAGAGTTCTGTTACTCTGCAACTTGTTTCCTAGGCAGTCCGCAATATTAACACACCATTTCCCCTCCTCTCTTTTCAGGTTGGTCGGGACTTCAGCTTACTCCAGCAACCTGGGTTGAAAGAGGACTATGTTTTCCACCTTACAATGCTGAAGTGTCTCCTGGTGAGTCAATCATTGGTGTTATTAAAATAATATATATTTTTAAAATTCTAATGGACTAGAACAGGGGTTTCCAACCTTCGGCCTGTGGCACCATTTCACACGGCCTGCACTGCAGCCACCGCACCAGGAAGTGGAAGCGGACACATTGACATCAGCCATAAAATGTGCCTGCATAAATGCACCTGCAGCTGTCCTAAAAGCAGGAGTGGGCCCATTTACGACTGCCATAAATACTTCCACTTCCAGTGGCATGGTCCGGCCCACTCAGCTGTTCAGGGAGGGGGGGCGTGGACAGGTCCACAGCGTAAAAAGGTTGGGAACCCCTGGACTAGATGTTGAGCTAGCTTGCCATCCACACCTTAGATCCCAGCGTCTTTCCTGTTAAGTTCTAAATAGGTATGCCAGCAAAGCTTTGGCTGATGGAAATTCAAGGCACACTGTTTGCTTTGACACACACCCAAATATTAGTCGTCTTTTTTATATCTCGAAGATATGGCATTCAGAAATTATTTCAAAGCTGAACCTTACCTACCTGCCTAACTTCCACAATCAGAGAAAGCCTAGGATGCAGCATTCCCGGATTAGTGCTAAATGGCTGAATTTTCCATGAAAAACATACAAACAAAACAATAAAACAAAATGTGCACATAGAAACCCTTCATGCCAGGGAGAATATCAGGCTAGAACCTTTTTCCCTTTATGCTTCTTGGATGGAGAAAGAGATTTTTGGAGGAATGTTCAAACAGGTCTTGCCATGCTAGCATTCTGAAGAACTGTACTATATGCCTGTCTACCTGTGTAAATTAGTCTTTACATTAAGCTTTGCTGCTTTTCTGTGATTTAGGCTTGCATGCCTTGGCATTCATGAGTTTTCTGTATTCTGAATAGATGCTAGAGACAAGAACAGGTCTAAAGGGGACAGTTAAGATTTAAGGCAGGGATTTGCAACCTGTGGCCCACGGGCCAGATGTAGCCTGCAGCACCATTTCATGTGGCCCTCCACCACCTCCACCACACCAGGAAGTGCCATGTGGTGGAGGAAGGGTAAAATGGCCATCTGGCCTCTGAAGCTTTCTGAGGGAGCGTGACGCGGCCCCCGGCTTAAAAAGGTTGAAAACTCCTGATCTAAGGGAAGAGAAAAAAGCATCTCAAAATGTCCCAAATAAAGGACCCAATTAAAATTCTTTGTTGCAGGGGGCAATGTAATGTTCAATGCTACTCCTGGATATGCCAAACTGACTTACCTGGTATTTTCAATTTTAACAGATTTGGAGAACTCAGCAAAGAAAGCCAGACTTTTGAAAGGCCAGTATCAATCAGAGGAAGGCAAGAGGGTTCCTTTGGGACACCAACAGATCAAGAAAAAATCCACAGATGGTGGAGAAAAATACAACCAAACCTTAAAGCAAAGTGGGGATCAAAAGAGGTCTACCAAGAATCGGTATGCCTGTGATTGCTGTGATAAAAAGTTCCAATCTTTCTCTCATTTTGCCCAACATAAAAACGCATATCTTGGCTGCAAAGCTTCTAGACGAAGCCGTAAATGGGTCCAGAACCAAGCAGCAGTGCGCAGCCCAAGGCTGTTCACATCTGTCTCTGCACCTCTGCAGATGCAGAACCTGTTTGCAGATGTGAATGAAAAAACTTGCCAGAACTCAGTGCAAGAGGCATACAAGCAGAAAAAGAATGTTCATGTCTGCAGCGAGTTGCCTTCTCACCTTGCCCGGCATTATCAACATCACAGAAATGAAGAGGTTAGACAGGGCCAGAATGATCTGGATGTGAACAGTCAAAGCCCAGCAACCCCTGCATTGGCACCTCTTCAAACAGAAAACATCACGGTAGATTCTGAGGAAACATTACGCCCAAAGGTCACACCACAAACTGACCAGAGGTCCAAGGCCACGGATCCATACTTTTGTGAACAATGTGGGCAGGAATTTCAGTGGTTGTCTGATCTAGCCCAGCACCAGCATGTTCACTGTGACAGGAAAAGAGCAAGACAGAATCTGTGCCAACCGGAAGCCTTCTCAAATCCCATACAGCCTGTCCTACATGCTGAGGAGGGAGTTGCAAGTTATTTTGAAATGTCCAGCCAAATCTCAAAAATTATACCCCACACCAAGAATTTGCATATCTTTGGCCAAGGTGGGAAGGACTTTTGGTGGCCCTCGGCCCTCACCCAACATCACCATGATATCCACTCTGGAGGGAAGACAGTTAGATCAACCCAGGACCAAGTGGATGAAGGTGAGCCTCATCCATTAGAACCTGTCTCTGTTCCGCTGAATTTTGAGACTAAGTTTGCTGACGAAACACTGGACCTAAAATCAGTACCAACAATAGACCAGAGCCATGCAAAGAAGCTGCTTGCTTGTGACAAATGTGGGAAATGCTTCCAATATCCCTCTCTGCTTGCCCAGCACCAGAATGTACATTCTGGCAAAGGAAAAGGCAGATGGCGTAAAAGAGATAGCTCCAAGGAGATAGACCCGAATCCTAATCCTTCATCTCCACAAGTGGAAGGGACATTTGCAGTTTCCCACAAAGCATTCAGCCCAAACTCCCAGTTGGACCAGAGAACTGACTTCGTGAAGCCCTACACTTGCAATCAGTGTAAGAAGAGCTTCCGATGGCCTTCTGATCTTGCCAGGCACTGTAGAAGGAAAAGACATATCAAGATGTGCTCACTGAGCACATCAACAGACCAGAGTTTGCATAAATATCGGTCAAAGGAGATGGATCCTAGTCCTTCACCCCCACAAGTGGAAAGGACATTTGAAGTTTCCCACAAAACATTCAGCCCATACTCCCAGGTGGACCAGAACGCCAACTTGAAGAAACCCTACACCTGCAGTCAATGTAAGAAGAACTTCCGGTGGCCTTCTGATCTTGCCAAGCACTGTAGAAGACATTTCAAGATGTCCTTGTTGAGCGGCCCATCAACAGACCAGAGCGCCCATGCCAAGAATCCGCTCATCTGTCAACAATGTGGGAGGGGCTTCCGATATCCCTCCCTCCTTGCCCAGCACCAGAATATACATTCTGGCAAAGGAAAATCCAGTTGGCATAAAAGAGAAAGCTCAAAGGAGATAGACCAAAGTCCTAATCTTTCATCCCCACAAGTGGAAGGCACATTTGAAGTTTCCCACAAAACATTCAGCCCATACTCCCAGGTGGACCAGAGCGCCAACTTGAAGAAACGCTACACCTGCAGTCAATGTAAGAAGAACTTCCGGTGGCCTTCTGATCTTGCCAAGCACTGTAGAAGACATTTCAAGATGTCCTCACTGAGTGGCCCATCAACAGACCCGAACACCCATGTCAAGAATCCGCTCATCTGTCAACAATGTGGGAGAGGCTTCCGATATCCCTCCCTCCTTGCCCAGCACCAGAATATACATTCTGGCAAAGGAAAATCCAGTTGGCATAAAAGAGATAACTTAAAGGAGATAGACCCAAATCCTAATCTTTCATCCCCACAAGTGGAAGGGACATTTGAAGTTTCCCACAAAACATTCAGCCCATTTTCCCAGTTGGACCAGAGCGCCAACTTGAAGAAACCCTACACCTGCAGTCAATGTAAGAAGAACTTCCAGTGGCCTTCTGATCTTGCCAAACACTGTAGAAGACATTTCAAGATGTCCTCACTGAGAGGCCCATCAACAGACCAGAGCACCCATGCAAAGAATCCACTCATCTGTCAACAATGTGGGAAGGGCTTCCGATATCCCTCCCTCCTTGCCCAGCACCAGAATGTACATTCTGGCAAAGGAAAAGCCAGTTGGCATAAATATCAGTCAAAGAAGATGGTCCCAAATCCTAGTCCTCCAGCTTCACAAGCAGATGGTACATTTGCAGATTCCCACAAACCAATCAGCCCAGACTCCAAATTGATGACGGGCCAGAGCACCACCAACTTCAAGAAGACCTACATTTGCAGTCAGTGTGAGAAGAGCTTCCAGTGGCCTTCTAATCTTGCCCGACATGAATCCACCCATTCGAGGAGAAAACAACATCTCAAGATGTCCCCACCCAGAAGCCCAAGAACAGAGCGGAATACAAAGAGCCAAACATCCTTCCGCTGTGAAGAATGTGGGAAGCACTTTCAGTGCCTTTCTGACTTCACAGAGCACGTATACACCCACTCGGTGGAGCGACCCTATAGCTGTGAAATTTGTGGGCTCCAGTTTAAGCGTTATGTACAACTGAAGAAGCATGAAAAATGGCATGAGATGAGTGAAGAAGAGGAGGAAGAAGAAGAGGAGGAGGAGGAGGAGGAAGAGGAGGAGGAGGAGAAAGAAGAAGAGGAGGAAGAAGAAGAGAAAGAGGAGGAGCAGGAAGAAGAGAAAGAAGAAGAGGAGGAGGAAGAGGAGGAAGAGAAAGAAGATGAAGATAAGCAGACATACCAAGATGCACGTGAGGAAAATGCCCCTACAGCAAAAAACACCCCAAAGCAACTGCAGTATCATAACTCCCACAACTCTGAGGAACACAACAAACCCTTTGACAGTTTAGGAGGCTGCGAAAGGGATTTATGCTATGATGAAAAAAGCAACAGATCCGAAGTGCTTCCCCAAAACAATATTTGGGATATTGGATTCCCCACTATTTTATCTTTCCCACAGACTTGTGACTGTGGATATTGTGAATCTGACGATGGCAGTTTAGATGTGTAGATTACTAGCCTATCCTCCCTCAGTTCAGCCATCACTACCACGGGGGAGCTGACATCCTCGCTGGGATCCTCTAAGACCAGGGGTGCCCAAACTATGGTCCGTGGGCTGGATCTGGCCCCTGATGCCAATTCATCCGGCCCACACCACATTGCCCTTGTTGCTCCTGGAAGTGGAAGTATGGGCGTGTTTTATTTCTACTTCTGGGAGGGTAGCATGGGGCGGATGAATTAGCGTTGGGGGATGGATCCGGCCCATGGGTCGTAGTTTGGGCACCCCTGGTTTAAGCAGAGAAAATGGCAGCTTAAAATATATCGCATCCTGTTGCAAAACAGATTACAAGGCATGTTTTACTTCCACTTCCGGTGGGAGGAATCATGTGACTGGCCCGCTGAACCATGTGACCGGCCTACTGAACCACGTGACCGGTCTGTGGCCTGAAATGTTTGGGCACCCCTGCTCTAAGACAGCCATTGCAGTCCAAAGTTCCTTGGGTGCAACCCACAAGAGTGCAGCTTGCAAGCCGGGAGAAGAAGTGGCTGAGGGCAAAATCTAAGCTCCCCGCCCCCCCGCCCCCCAAGTACCTAAAGTGCTTCAGCCAACTTTCACACCTGACTAGAATTCTGAACATCCACCGAGCAGGGAAGCCGTGCCAGTGTGTCACTTGTAAGAAGGGCTTTGCTCGACCTCCATATCTGTACAAACATCAGCGGGTGCATAATATAGGACATTTGTTGGATTTTCTGCCTTGGGCTTACCTAAAGAATTTTTAGTGTGGCTAGACCTTGTATAATGCCTACTCTTATCTTATCTTTTCTCTACCTGTAGTTGAGCTGGGGAAGAGAAAGATTTATGACAAACAAGAAGCCTTTATGGGTGTTTTAGAGAGGGAGTTTGATGGTGCACCTATTGAAATCAATAGGTTTATGGTGCACCTATTGAAATCAATAGGACTTCAGTTAGTCACAGATGATTTAAGTCCCCTTCCAGTTGGGCTACTCTAAGCATGATTAAGGTTGACCAACCAAACTTTTGACTGATTCACTTTAAATGATTTGCATATCACAGAACTCTGGTGAAACTTTTGGAGGACTTTAACAAAAAGAAAGTGTTTTAATTGTTTATTTTAAGTGTGAGATAACTTGGCAATATAATAAAAACTGTCTCATTAAAGAAGAAATTGAGCTATTTTTCCTCTGGTCCAATTTTGGAACATGGTCCATTTACACCAGGGGTTTCCAACCTAAGGCCCATGGGCTGGATCCGACCCATAGAACCATTTCATGTACCCCCACCCCTCCAAGGGCATTTGAGAAACAAAATGGCCACCCCTTTGAAGCTGTTGGGAAAAAATGACAACCTCCATCGTGCAGGCAGGGCAAAATGGATGTCCAGCCTCGAAGCTGACCGTGAGCATGTCCCCAGCTTGAAAAGGTTGTGAACCTCTGATTAATACCAGTGGGCCAAAGCCTAAAAGGTTTCTCTCTCTCTCTCTCCATCAGTATAACAGAAATTCCAAGAGGTTTACCAATGTCAACCTTGCCTGTGGATTGCATTACCTTCTGTTGCCTCTCTGCTTGTTACTGCCACAACTTCTTACTTCCTGATAAAATAAAACACCATCCCAACACCAAATTATAAAGGAAAGCCATGTTGGCACAAGGATTTTTTCGTCAGAATTTTTAGAAGCATTCCTGGGATTTTTGCAGCATTCTTCAGGTTCTTGGACAATCAGGGTTGTTTGACATGTTTTTGTAATGTTTTTAGCCTTTAGACAATGATTTCTTAAAGTTCTGTCAGTTTCCTGTCTGTTTTCTTGACTTTGCCTAAACACTCTTCGCCTCATGCAAAACCCACAAGAACAATGCACGCATGTGTCCTGCCTTTTATACTGCCCAGGCACAATGCAACCTGAGAAAACCCCAATGCCTCATACAACGTCGCACGACTTTGTATGAGGCAACTTTTTTCAAGGAATTAGGCGATGTATGAATCCGATGTTGTATGAAGCGGACTTTGTATGAGGTATTACTGTACCTGTATTGCAATAAGAACAAAAAAATGGCAAGTCTGTTGCATTTCTAATCCTTGTTTTTTTTTTAAAAATTGATTGCTGTGGTCTGAACCTCTGTGATGGTTTCAACCTTTTCCTCCTTGTTTGATTGTTCAGATCCTCCTAATAACCTCCAAGGTGCATCTTTAAATATGGACATACACCCCACACATCTCTTCATGCTGGCTCAGTTCCTCCATTAGGGATTGTGGCGGCTCAGTGGTTAAGAAGCTCGCCTTGTTAGCTGGAAGGCCAGCAAGTTGACAGTTTGAGACCCGGGTACTGCACAACGGATTGAATGCTCGTCTCTGTCCCAGCTCCTGCCAATCTAGCCTTTCACAAGCAAGAAATTGCATGTAGACAAATAGGGACCACTTTGGTGGGAAAACATTTTGGGGACATGAAAGGAGCATCATCTGGGCATCCCCCTGAGCGGAGTTTCTCCAGCAAAAATAGTTTCAGCCCAGAATAATTTCTGACACAAAATTATTATTATAGTTCCACCATTAAACTTCAGAACCTCTTGTCATCTCTGATCAACAAACTTGCCTAAACCCAATTTCTAGTCCCAAATAGAGTAGGCCCATTGAACCAACAGGGCAGTCTACAAGCGTTGACTTGATATTCTGCAGTTAATTTAATGGACCTACTCTTACTGGGACTAGCAATGATGTAGGCTTATGTCAGAGAAATGACAAAGGCAGACCCTACAAGGTCACAATCCCCACTTCAAAATATATCCATGGGCCTTTTGGTTCTGTCCATAAAGAGCAAGGCTTCCTCTCCCAGGCAATACATGAAGGGAACATAAAGCCCAGGTAAAGCTGGCCACTGTTTAGAGAGAAAGTCCACATCTTTCTGGTTTATAAATTCTCTGGTTTTTGTCATTTGGATGGCATTGTTATTAACTGGGATTATGCCAGGTCTAAAGATTTATGGCCAGTTTGTGGTTAGGACTCACTTTTATATTTTCAATTTGGAACTTGAGACAAATATTGAGCCATAGGAAACTTGTGTCTAAAGCAGAGGTCTACTGGCCTTCTTGGTTCCGGGAGCCAATCCTTCATCAAGCCAAGAGATGTGAAGGGGACAAGTGGTAGATTGGATCCTGATTGGAGAAATCAGCATAGAGCCAGAATCAAAACACATGTTTAGTATGCATTAATCATATTAGTCTGAATACTTATTGAATTGTATTTTTACAAATCAATAAAATATAGTGTCTGGTACACTTGAGTGATCTCTATGTTTGTACCTTAATGAGAGATACTGTTATTCCTATTGTGGTATAACTAAAAAAAATTAAAGCTACTTAAAGAGGAATGATCTTATTAAATGGGGGAGGAGGGATATCAAAGGGTTGCAAGAAATTCAAGGTGGCAAACACTTAATGCTTTTTCCTTCATCTTCCTGCTCATTGAAAGAAGAGAGCAAAAGCTGGCTTGAGACTCAATATAAAGAAAACCAAGATGCTGTAATGGCAACAGGCCCTATCAGTCCCTGGAAAATAGATGGGGGAAAAGTAGAAGCAGTGACAGACTTTACTTTCTTAGGATCTAAGCACTGCAGATGGTGATTGCAGCCATGAAAAAAAAAGGCGACTGATTCTTGGGAGACAAGTGATGAGAAACCTGGGGAACATAGTGAAACATAGAGACATCACATTGCAAACAAACATTCGTATAGTCAAAGCAATGGTATTCCCGGTGGTAATGTATGGGTGTGAGAACTGGACCATTAGGAAAGCTGAGCGCAGAAGAATAGATGCCTTTGAGATGTGGTGGTGGAGGAGAGTTTTGAGAGTACCCTGGACAGTGAGGAGAACAAATAGGTCAATCTTAGAAGAAATCAACCTTGACTGCTCCTTAGAAGGACAAATAGTAAAGATGAAGTACTTTGGACATCAAATGAGAAGAGAGGATTCACTTGAGAAAGCCTTGATTCTGGGAAAGGTGGAGGGCAAAAGGAGAAGGGGAAGGCCAAAGATGAGATGGCTAGATGGTATTGTAGATGCAATGGGCACAGAGCTGGGCAGGTTGGGGAGGATGGTGGAGGACAGGGGTGCCTGGAGGACAATGGCCATAGGGTTGTAAAGGGTCAGAATCAACTGTGTGACTGAGCAACTAAAGGTAAAGGTCACCCTTGCTCGAAAGCCAGTCGTATCTGACTCTAGGGTTCTGTGTTCATCTCTGTTTATAGCCAAAGAGCCAGCGCTGTCTCCATCTTCAGACATTTCAGTGGACATGTAGCAGGCATGCTTCAACACCCGAGTGCACGGAACGCTGTTTACCTTCCCACCAAATTGGCCCTTATTTATCTACTTGCAATTTCTTGCTTTCGAACTGCTAGGTTGGCAGGAGCTGGGACAAAATAGATATGAAATAGACACCATTTAGTAAACAAATCATTTGGTAAACAATTTTAACAAAGTGTATCTGCCAAGTGAGAGTTATTCAGTCATTACTCGGGATTACTATGGACCCAAGGTTTCTTAAAACTGGAAAATTGTGGCCTCCAGTATGAAGAGAGAATCCCAGTACTATATTGTAGAATCCTAATGTCTTACTATTAATCATAGCAAGGAGCCCAAAGCTATTTAAGATGATGAAATTTTGATCGGAATATTGGCATTCTGGAATAACACTTTTGCTCTTGAGGTTTTACTAGTAATTGAACACACAGCACAAATACTATGTATTTAGGAGTTCCATATTGTTCAGATGCTTTGTGCCCAGGCACATGTGCATATAAATCTAATCAAAAGTTCATCTTCACTGTCTTAACCAGAGATTCTCAACCAGTGGTCCATGGGCCGGATGCAGCCCATGGTGCCATTTCATGTGGCTCCCCACCGCCTCCACCACACAAGGAAGTGCCATGTGGTGGAGGAAGGGCAAAATGGCCGTCTGACCCCCAAAGCTGTCTGATGGAGCGTGACCTGGCACCCGGCTTACAAAGGTTGAGAACACCTGGTCTTAACTATTGGAAAGCAGGACAGTCACTCAGAAAGGAAAACAGTTTTAATGATACTGCTTATGCTAGCAGTTTTTCTCAGTAGGATTTAGCCTTTATTGTTATTAATTCCAGAATAATTTCCTACTGTCCTCTTAGGATGGCTTTCAAGAAAGCATTGCATTCAGAACTTGCGGGGTGGGGTGGGGTGGGGGTGGGGTTTTATTTTCGGGTACTGCATCTTCCAATGGTCATGGTGTTTTGGAGATTGGGTGTTATAATCCCCCAAAGTAACTTTTCTAAGATACAATCTACCTTCCATAGCTATCTAGAGCCAGATAAAAGTTCACATCTTCCCTAAGAAGAACTGTTGTCTTCCCTTGACTCCTTCCAGTGCAGCTAGTTGGCATGAAGGATGTCAGAGGTGGAAAAGGCTTTCCGTAGATTTGCTGTGTATGGAGGCACACCTGGCAGTGTTAACAGCATGACAGCCAAGAACTTCTCCAAGATGATGGAAGAGTGTGACGTGATGGATGGAAAGTGTGTAACCAGCACTGACGTGGACGTCATCTTCAACAAACTCAAGTGAGCCAGATGGGCAGGGGGCAATGACTTGTGGGAATTGATGGAACCCTCCATCATTAGGGATAATAAGGCATTTGTTTCAGACAACAATAGTGGGAGCCAATGTAGGCAGCACCCTAATTGTTCCTCTCTTGGCCAGAACATCCAACAGTGAATGCTTCTGGGAATTTTAGAACATCTTGGTCTAAACGTTTGAGAACCACTGGGTGTTGTATTTTTTTGCTACCTGTTAAGTGAGAGAGTCTTTCTACTTAACCTGTTTTCTACACAACTGGTCCTTTTTTTTGCATCCTGTGGTATATAGTATAACACACTCTATTTCCTAAAGTACTTTATTCTTCAGGGTGTGAGATTAATAACATCCTTTTCTTATTTTCAACAGGAAATATGTTAATAAAGCTCTCTGCTTCACAACAGATTTAGATTATTTGGTACCATCCTGAGGCAGTGGAGCAAATTATACCATTTATGGCTGATTTCCTTATGTCGTTGTTTCTATAAAAACTGCTGGAAAACCCCATGGCATTAACGGAAAGCCAGCATTCCCCTTTCTCCCCTTTTGAGGACACAGATTCCTACCTATACACCATACAGAACCTTATACTTTCTAATATAAAGGTCTCCCTTCCTCAAATGCCAGTCATGTCAGACTCTAGTGCAGGGGTCTCCAAACCTTTTAAGCCAGGGGCCAGTTCACACCCCCTCATGCTGTTGAGGGGCCGGTACCACTGCTGTTAACCACCCTGAGCCCCCCCCCCACTCTCCCACCCCTGAGCTCCCCACTTCCAGGTTGGGAAACCCTGGGTTAAAGTATTAACAGGGTCACAGAAGGTGGAAACTGAATCTTCTAACTGTCCTCAAAGCCTAAGACTGTGATGTTGAACCATGGCACTCCAGCTGTTCTTGGATTTCAATTACCAAAAGCCCAAGTCCCTGTGAATCCACACAAATGGGTTTATTGTGCGTACGTACAGTTTATTGCATGTATGTGCAGTAAACCCATTTGTGTGGATTCACAGCAGGGTCGTAGCCAGGATTCAAGAGTAGGGGGGATTTTCAGGAGGGGCAACAATATCACACTCACATATATAACATTAGCATCCCGGGGTGAGTTGTGGGGCTGTAAGCTCAGGAGGGGTTTTGCCCCCCCCCCGCCCCCCTGGCTACAGCCCTGATTCACAGGGTCTTGGGCTTTTGAGAATTGAAGTCCAAGAACCGCTGGAGTGCCAAGGTTCACCATCATTGGTCTAAGAGAAGAAATGGCTGGATACAAGTATGGTCAACAGGATAGTTACAGGGGCTCAAGAGTAACTGTGTTCTCCCACTGCAACTTGCAGGCACAAAGGGTCCAGCCTCATCAATTACATTGAGTTCCTACAAGCCATTAAGGAACTGAGTGGAAAACGCTTCAATGGCAAGGAACCTGAAGAGGCGTTACATTCCATGATCAAGTTGATGGAGGGCAAAGAGCCATCAGACTTGGAAGCAGCAGTAAGAGTGATTGTCCTGAATAATTTTCTATGGTATTCTAGGCCAGGGGTTCCCAACCTTTTCAAGCCGGGGCCCAGGTCATGCTCTCTCAGTCAGCTTTGCGGGCCAGATGGCCATCCTGCCCTGCCTGCAGGATGGAGGTGGTCATTTTATCCCAACAGCTTCAAAGGGGTAGCCATTTTGTTTCTCAAATGCCCTTGGAGGGATGGGGGGGGGGCATGAAATGGCAGCATGGGCCAGATCCAGCCGACTTATTTGTATGGTCTTATTTGTCTTATTTGTATGGACCAAAGTAACTATAACTCCTCTTTCCCAAAATTTAAAGCCAAATGCAGCTTTTGATTGTGGCATCAAGATTCCTGGAGGCTTGTCAAAAATTGTACCTAGCTGTGGCTAACACAACATGCTTTAAGCTGTTCCAGAGAAGGGCATCTGTCAAACTTGACTCAGAGAATCCCATGTCAAAATGGAAGAAGGATCCCAAAGAAAGTGGGGAGAAGATTTGATGAGCCAGCTTTTGAGTAGCTGGCAATATCCTCCTCAGCCAATTATCTGAGTTGGTGAATAGGACAGTTCTTTATATTCCACTGAAGTACTTCTTCTTCTGCCATATCCGAATCCGAATATGGGTGCTCCTCATGGTGATCAGCCATGAAGATTGTCCTGAGAATATAATGCATTGGCCTTCCATCTGCCTTCTGCATCGCAGCATGACCCCTGTACCACTGATCCAGTTCTGTGATTCACTTTCTGGTCCTGAGCCCTTTTGTCACACAAAGTCCTCATTAGCCCCAGACCAGTATTGATGAAGCTGCTGAAGTACAGAGAAATCTTAATCTTTTAATGTAATTAATTGGAGCCTTAGCAGACAGAACAGCATGCCACTTGAGATAGCCAGGAGATGGTGCTGTTCCTAAGGAAGCAGAGTGTCAATTTGTCAACCAACTTCCCCAGTCGTTCAGTTTTTAAAAAAGATTTAGCTGTATACTATAGTTGAACTTATAAGTAAAAGAACTTCAGGAATCTGTAAAGCCATGCACAGACATCTATAACCGTGCATGTTTCTAGGGGGCATTTCCATTCCAAACATTTCTTGTGTATATAAGTGAAGGAGAGGGAGAAATATCTTGCTTCTTGGATTGTTTCTCAGTGCCTCTTGCAGGACAATTTTTGTGATACTGGTTCTGAGCTAATGAAAAACCCGGGAGCTAACTAGCTTTGTTGTAACAAATAATCCTATTTTGCTTGCCCTTGGCCAGTGACACTGAAATAGCAAGTGTAATCTACGTGACTACAGACGTGTCACAGAGAACCTAATGAGGTCACAGTGCTCAACATAAACTAAAATATCAAGCCATCGCTAAGCCTGGCTCAGAGCAGGCCATCTCCTCCCCAGGAAGAACATACCCAAAGGGGTACCAGGCAGGGACCAAACCACCTGTTGCCTCAGGTAAGCCTAGCCTCAAAGGAAACCAACCAACCAGCCATTATTGGTGGGGCTGTTGTAGTAGTTTCCCTGCAGCACACTGAAGCTCCAGCATCAGATCCAAACATTTTCTACAGCCAAGCCCGATTTAAAAGTCAACCCATTCTGTGGTTAGGCCAGTCTGTTCTCTGTTTTTGAGCATGGTAGGTCATGGTGAACCTTGGCTCGCCAGATGTTCTAGGATTTCAATTCCTAGAAGCCCAAGTCAACACTCCTGCTGATCAAGGCTTCTGGGAACTGAAGTTCCCGAACACCTGGTGTGCCAAGATTCACCATCACTAGAACATCACATTAGCATGTTGGTGTTCCTCCACTGAATTTTCCTTTGGCTTCCTAAACACTAATCCTAAACACTGTGGTTTGCACAAAGAATCTTCTGTAATCCATAGTTGAAATGTTGAAATGTTTGAAGTGGTAGCCATGTTAGTCTGTGCAAGCATATCAGAGTAGACAAAACAGAACAGAAAAAAAAAGACAAAAAATGTTGTGGCACCTTAAAGACTAGCTCCTGTATTTAAAAGTGAGCTTTCGTGGACCCAGTCCACCATGAACACTCACATTTAAATACAGGAGTTAGTCTTTAAGGTGCCACAACATTTTTTGTCTTTTTTTGCTATTTTGTTTTGTTTACTCTCAGATATGAGATCGTTGTTCTCCCCAATCTCGTTGTTCTCCCCAATCTCATTGTTCTCCCCAATCTCGTTCTCCCCAATCTCATCGTTCTCCCCAATCTCATTGTTCTGTGCAGGACAATGATAATAAAGATTTATCTATCTATCTATCATCTATCTATTTGTGTCTGATGCACCAGCAGTATATAACATACAAAGCTAAAATTAACACATCTAAAAACAAAATAGAATTTAAAAGGGTTAGATGACATCCGCCCATTATTGGGCCACATCAACAGCATACCCTCTTGCCAACATACTGTAAGGTCCTCCTCAGTGCATGTTGAGGGGCATTGTGTGTGCATTGTATCATATGGGTGATTGTTTGCTCTTCTGTGTATTCACACAGGCTGTCATCTACAGGGAAACCCCAGTTTCTCAGATTATCCCTTGATCTTCTGTTGTGTTCTGTAAAGCTGTGCCTTTAACAATGTACCTTTGCCATGTGTTACCAATGTAACCTTTCTGTGTGCAACATTATAACCATCAGCTGTATCAATGTAACCTAATAAGGGGACGCGAGCTAGTGACCACCAGAGGGCAGTAGCGAGTGTCCAGCTCTCATGGATCATAGTCACCTGGTTCAGCAGCGCGGGAAGATTCCCCGCGACCTCCTCACCTGGTCAAGAAGGGCGTGACCTCCCACGACGTCACGCAGGCAGCAACCAATAGTCTGTCGACGAGCCACATTCAAATGTATAGCCAGCTGTATATATTGAGCTCCCCATCCGCCATTACCACATGTTCCTCCGGATCATCATGCAATAAACCTGTGTTAAGCCAACCCTTCGGCTGTTTCATTGTCTTTGGTCCCTTACACTAAACTGGCGACGAAGGTGGGATTATGGCAGCCCACGGGACCAAGACATGCGCCGGTTTCGAAATCAGGAAAACCGGGCGACTGGGAGATCTTCGAGATGGACTTCCAGGCCGCACTGATCGAGTCCGAAGTCACGGAAGAGGCGAAGAAAAGAGCCATCTTCACCAGAATGCTCGGACAAGAAACAAAAAGGACCTTGGTGAACCTGATTGCACCGAGAAGGGTGAGCGAATTCAAGGCCAAGGAACTCATGCAGATGCTGCGTGAGCACGTCCGGCCCGCCACAGCGATGTTTCCCGCTCGGAGTGCGTTTTGGAGGCGAGTCCAAGCGCCCGGGGAGACGGTCACCGCATTCGTGGCGGCCCTGCGGCTGGCGGCCGGCCCGTGCAAATGGGAGAATGCCGAAATCACCCTCCGAGACTGTGTGCTGTGCGGCCTGAACGACGCCGAAACCCAGCGCACGTTAATGAACCAGGAGCCGCCTCCCACGTTGCAGGAGGTCGTAAGAGCGGCCCAGGCCGCAGAAGCTACGAAGGCCGGGGTCCAAGAACTGCAGGACTGGCGGCCAAAGGCGAGCAAAGCAGAGGCTTCGGTACAGGCGGCCCGGCGAACTTCGAGGTCGTCCACAGAGAGCAGCGACGACGAGGACGTCCAGAGGGTCCGGAAGGAGAGCCGGCGATGCGACGGCTGTGGAGCGGCCCACGACCGCGTGAAATGCCCTTTCCGGAAGGCCGAGTGCCACAACTGCGGCCGCCGCGGGCACATCGCCAAGGTGTGCAGAAAGAAGCGCGAGACCCGGAGGAGCTCCGCAGACCGTTCCACGGGGCAAGACCGCCCAACGAAACCCAAGGACAGCGCCCAGGCCACGCGGAAGCAGGACGGCGTGGGCCGCATCGCCGACGGCAGCGAGGACGACGCCCCAGTGTTCAGCGTGTCTACTAGACACCCCCGCTACTTTGTTGAGGTACTAGTCCAAGGGGTCCCCATTAGGATGGAAATTGACTCGGGGTCCTCATTTTCAATCATTTCCCAGAGGGAGTTTTTGGGAATTGCCCCCCATAAGCGACCCAAGCTCAAAGCATTGAGGTCCACACTACGGGATGTGCAAGGGAACAGTATTCCAGTGTTGGGGGTTGGAGAATTTCAGGTCAAATTCAAGGAGCACGCCGCATCCCTTCCCCTAGTCGTGCTCAAAGGAGGAAATTGCAGCCTCCTCGGGACTCAATGGTTCCAGCCCCTGGGGTTGTTTATTGGGGGGGTGCACGCCGTTGGGATGCACGCCGTGGGGGCTGATCCAATTCAGGAGGTGTGCGAGGCGCACCCCGAAGTTTTCAAAAAGGGACTGGGGAAATTCAAGGGGCCCCCAGTGACTTTCGACCTGGACCCGGAGGTCCGCCCAATTCGCCTAAAACCACGCCAGGTGCCGTTTGCACTCAAGGACAAGATAGAGATGGAACTGGACAAGTTGGTGGGCCAGGGGATCCTCGTGCCTGTAGATTCTGCGGAGTGGGAAACTCCAATTGTAACCGCTCTAAAGGCCAATGGGGAGGTCCGCATATGCGCCGACTACAAGTGCACCATCAACAAGGCGATCCGCCCGAATGCATATCCGGTGCCGGTAGTCAGCCATCTGCTGGCCAGGTTACACGGGGGAAAGTGTTCGCTAAGCTCGACTTAGCACAGGCCTACCAGCAGCTCACGGTGTCCCCTGCCGCCGCTGCTGCGCAGACCATAGTCACCCATAAGGGGGCGTTCCAGGTGACGCGCCTCCAGTTCGGCGTGAATTCGGCGCCTGGAATTTTCCAGTCACTCGTGGAACGCCTCCTGAAGGGATTGGAGGGGGTGTTGCCTTATTTTGATGACGTGTTAATAACGGGGGGGAGTCGGGCTGAATTGGCAAAAAGGTTGGGGAAGGTCCTGACGATATTCGAAAAGGCGGGGCTGAGGTTGCGAAAGGATAAATGCGTCTTCTTCGCAACCGAGGTTGAGTTCCTAGGGTTTTGTGTGACTCCTGAGGGAATAAAACCATCCATGTCCAAAGTGGCAGCCATTAAAAAAGCCCCCCGCCCCACCTCCAAGCCCGAGTTACAGTCGTTCCTAGGACTGCTCAACTTCTACCACTCCTTCCTTCCCCGAAAGGCAGCGGTGGCTGAGCCGCTACACAAACTGCTAAAGAAAGACCAGGCATGGAAGTGGGGCGATGACCAAGAAAGGGCATTTAGCGAGCTAAAAAGCCTCCTGGCGTCCGACGCTATACTGACCCATTTCAACCCCAAGCGCCCAGTAGTTCTGATCTGTGATGCATCTCCAGTGGGGGTGGGGGCGGTGCTGTGCCACGTGTTGGAAAATGGAAGGGAGGCCCCGATAGCATTTTACTCCAGGTCCCTGTCCCAAGCAGAGAGGAACTACGCACAGACGGACAGGGAGGCACTAGCAATAGTCGCGGGGACGAAAAAATTTCACAATTTTCTGTACGGCCGCCCCTTCACCATTGTAACAGACCACAAGCCCTTGCTAGGCATTTTTACCGCTGATAAGCCCACCCCACAGATCCTGTCTCCGAGGATGCTCAGGTGGGCCATTTTTCTCAACGCGTATCAGCACGCGTTGATCTACCGGCCCGGGAAAGAGATCAGCCATGCGGACGCCCTATCTAGGTCTCCCCTCCCCCTAACGCCCAGCCAGGTGAGCATGGGGGAGCGGGACCATCAGGTTCTCATGATAGAGGTGCTGGATTCGCCCCCCGTAGTGCCCGCCGACATTGCCAAAGCAACAGAGAAGGACAAAACGTTAGCGACAGTCAGCTCCTGGCTGCAGAAAGGGTGGCCCGCGTCCTCCCCAGCGGAGGAGTTCGCTCCATTTTTCAGAAAAAAGCTAGAACTGTCCCTAGAGAGGGGGTGTCTCTTGTGGGGGCAGCGGGTGGTGATTCCCACTTCCCTTCGGCCGCGGGTGCTCAAACTGCTGCACGTCAGCCACCCCGGCATCGTGCGATCCAAGGCGCTGGCCCGGAGTTACTTCTGGTGGCCCCAGCTAGACGCCGACATCGAGCACATGGTCGGCACTTGTGAAAGTTGCCAATGCTCCAGACCAGAGGAGGCCCGCCTTCCCCACAGGGAATGGGACGCAGCTAAGGGGCCGTGGTCCCGGGTGCACGTAGATTTCACGGGCCCGTTCAGAGGCACCCTGTTCCTCCTTGTAGTGGACGCTTTCTCCAAATGGTTGGAGGTTATCCCAGTCACGAGCACCTCCTCGGCCCAGACCATTAGGCATTTGCGGAGGCTCTTTTCCACGTTCGGAATACCCGACACGTTAATTAGCGACAACGCTAGTTGTTTCACGTCTTCCGAGTTTAGGGCATTCATGGAGATTAACGCCGTTCGGCATATCACCTCCGCCCCTTTTCACCCGGCCACCAACGGCCAAGTAGAGCGCCTCGTCCGCACCACGAAGGACGCGTTGCGGCGCATGGGCCCAGGGGATCTGAACCTACAAGTGTGTCAGTTTCTGCTAGGGTACAGGGTGACCCCATTGGCATCAGGATACTCCCCCGCGGAGCTCTTAATGCGCAGGAAGCTGACCACCATCCTTACTAGGCTAGACCCCACGAGGGTAGAGGACAAAGGAAGGAACATCGGGCTAGAGGCTACAAAGAGTTTCAGTATAGGCGCCCCCGTGCATTGCAGGAATTACGCCAGCACGGGCCCAGCCTGGGTGCCGGGCGTAGTTGTGGAGCAAACCGGCCCCGTGTCGTACCGAGTGAAAACCAGCACAGGGCTCCTGTGGAGGCGGCACGCGGACCAGCTCCGACGCAGGGTCTCCGATGAGCAGGGCACAGATCAAGCAGGGAGTCAGTCAACGTTAGGGTTCTCCCCCACCCGTTCAGCCCAAGGGGGAGGGAAAGGGGACCGTGGGCCCCCACCAAGGGGGGAGGAGGATGTTCTCGTAGATATCCTAGGGGATCTTTCCGAGGAGGAGGAACCCGACCCCATACATATCTCGCGGAAAGTCCCCACAAATGCGGGTACCCCTACCAAGTTAGATTTTGATTTTCAGAACCGGGGGGGGGGGGTTTCTGAGTGGTCCCCCACCCGTCCAAGCGAGAAGAGGGGTTTTTCGTTAGCCCCGACGGCCCCCGGTCTGCCCCCAATGGAGTTTTTCCCTTCCCCTAAGGCCGCCAGACAGCGGCAAGCCACTAACAAGTCTCCCTCTCCCATTTCAGGACAAGGGACCAGGGAACAAAGAAGCAATAACGCCCCCGGGGGGGGGCAGCCCTCTTCACGGCCCAAACGCACATGCAACAAGCCATCTTGGCTGAGAGACTTCGTCTCATCCTAGGGGGGAGGGATGTTGTGTTCTGTAAAGCTGTGCCTTTAACAATGTACCTTTGCCATGTGTTACCAATGTAACCTTTCTGTGTGCAACATTATAACCATCAGCTGTATCAATGTAACCTAATAAGGGGACGCGAGCTAGTGACCACCAGAGGGCAGTAGCGAGCATCCAGCTCTCATGGATCATAGTCACCTGGTTCAGCAGCGCGGGAAGATTCCCCGCGACCTCCTCACCTGGTCAAGAAGGGCGTGACCTCCCACGACGTCACGCAGGCAGCAACCAATAGTCTGTCGACGAGCCACATTCAAATGTATAGCCAGCTGTATATATTGAGCTCCCCATCCGCCATTACCACATGTTCCTCCGGATCATCATGCAATAAACCTGTGTTAAGCCAACCCTTCGGCTGTTTCATTGTCTTTGGTCCCTTACACTAAATCTTCCTACCCCTGCACGCAGTCTATTTAAAACTTTCCACGCAGGCCATGGTTGTTCTTGGCCAGGCGGTAGAGAGTCATGTGGTTCTGCCCAGTTATCTGGTAGCTCCTTCCTTGCCTTCCCTAGTTCTAAGGTGGTCTGTGGAGGCTGGTTGTTTGGAGGGGGAGAAGTTTTGAGGAAGTTATGCCTTGAGGTTCCATAGCTGAATTTGGATCCAGGTGCTTCTGGATTGAAAAAAAATTGGATCTATAGCTGACTTTCAACAATAAAAAATAACATTCATATTTCCATGGAAAGAAGAGCTCCGGATTTATGAAATTTCTTGTGTAGATACTATTGATGTCTGACCTACAGGATATCCTGGAATACATTGAGGCCTGTGGGAAAGCTCTACAATTTCCACTTCAGCAGGTGAAGATTCTACACAAGTGTCCAAAGGGCCTGGCTCATACCTGTCAAGTATCCCAGACTGGCTGGGAAATCCCGTATTTTGGCGCGTGTTCCTCCCCTTTCCCAGCGCCGTCCCGTATTTATAATGGCAGGGAAAGGGGTTACTGTGCACGCACGCACAGAACCCATCTGTGCATGCGCAAATGTATTCTGTGCATGTGCAAACACGTTCTGCGCATGCGCAAAGGCGTTTTTGCTGCACATGCGCATCCGGGCTGGAGCAGTTCCCATATTTTCCAAAGTGGCGCTTGACGGGTATGGCCTGGCTTCTAGAAAACAATGTGTTTTACTTACTATTTTTTTGTAGTTACATGTTTATACCTGAAAGAGATGTTGGTTGGCAATTTGCCATTTTTTTTGAGTGTCTCGCCTTGTAAGCCCAAATTTTCAAATTGTTTCAAAATTTTGGCCACTAGAGCAGTGATGGAGAACCTTTTAGAGACTGAGTGCCCAAACTGCAACCCAAAACCCACTTATTTATCTCAAAGTGCCAACACAGTAACAGGAAGGAAGGAAATGCTCCCATTGGGCTGTTGGGCAGAGGGGCGAGGCAAACTTTGTGCTGGGGGAGAGAGGAAGCGGTCCCATTCAACTGCTGGGCAGAGGGGTGGGGCAAACTCTGTGCTCTGGCGACTGCACAGAGTAAAAAACATAACATGCAGATAAGGTTTTTTTTTTGCCATAGCCTATGCCAGGGGTTCCCAACCTAAGACCTTTGGGCCAGATTCAGCCAATAGTGCAATTTCATGTGGCCCCCACCCACCCCTCCAGGGGCATCTAAAACCAAAATGGCCACCCCTTTGAAGCTGTTGGGACAAAATGGTCACCCCATCATGCAGGCAGTGCCAAATGGCCAACTGGCCCTCAAAGCTGACTGAGAGAGCGTGACCCGGCCCCTGGCTTGAAAAGTTTGGAAACCCCTGTCCTACGCTTTTAGATCTGTAGCCTCCCCAAGCTGCCAGCGATTTTCAAAGTGGCTGTTTGGATCACTGATATCACTCACTCCTGCTTTCACAGTTGTGTGGAAGAGTGAATTTTAGCAGGGGAGCATGCAAGATTGTGTGAATGTGACTGTGGATGATACAGAGACCTTACCCTGAAGAGGTTGGTATTATGTCTAGGCAATGCATGCTTCATGACTGTGGATACCATTACTACTACTTTTTTAAAGGGACAAGAATAGTGACTTATGGGGCAGGGTGGAGAGAGTCTCAGTATCCTCACAACCCTTGCTTGCTGCCTTCTTTCCCCCTCAATTACAGAAGATAATGGCAGGCATGGAAGCAGCTTTCCGTAAATTTGCTGTCTTTGGCGACACGTCTGCCAGTGGCAATGAAATGACCACCAAGAACTTCTCCAAGATGATGAAAGAATGTGGTGTGATGGATGGAAAATTGGTGACCAGCACAGATGTGGACATCCTCTTCAGCAAAGTAAAGTGAGCAGGAGAGGGTGCATGGGTTTGTGTGAATGTCTATGGTTTTGGAGTGTGTGTGTTTCAACATGACTGTTGTAAGCAGATGGAGATGGGTGAGAAGGTTCTGAGATGATAACCTTATTTCTTCCCAGGACCAAGGGAGCCCAGAAAATCACGTTCCCAGAATTTCTTGAAGCTCTCAAGGAGCTGAGTGTTAAACGTTTCAAAGGGAAGGCTCCTGAGGAGGCACTGCAGGCCACACACAAACTAATAGAGGGCAAAGAGCCATGTCTTGTGGGAGCAACGGTGAGTAATAACAATAAGAAAAATAGTGTAGACCATACTGCCAACAACCCAACGTCGAGTGTCAGTCGGCGGTTAACTAACCTGACAACCCTGAGGACTTGAGTGCCAAAGGCCACGGGGAAGGGTGATGGTCCCAGAGTGGATTAAATCCCACTTGAAGCCATCTTGATGGAGGGCAGCAGCTTCACCAATACTGGCCTGGGTCTGAGGAGGACTTTGCGTGCCAAAAGGGCTCAAGGCCAGAAAGTGACTCGCGGGACTGGATCAGTGATACAGGTATCATGCTGCGATGTGGAAGGCAGAAGAAAGGCCAATGCATTATATTCTCAGGATAGTCTTAATGGCTGATCGCCATGAGGATTGCCAATATTCAGATTCGGATACAGCAGAAGGAGGAGGATAAGAAGAAGGTTTATCCAAATCACTGTCCTTCTTACTTTATCCCTTTATCGTTCTCTTTCTAATAGAGCCCTCCTTTATGGTGGTCACCTAAGATGAGCTGCCTCCGTTTATCCCAACCTGTGCAGAGAAGCTCTGGATGTCATATAATTCCATCTGACACACAAGTCCTTTCTTTAAAGCTGAAGTCTGGGTGATCCAGTTTTGGTCCATACATTCAGCTAGCTGTCCTATTAGTTTTTATGGTTTTTCCCTACACTGCATTGAGCCCACCTCTAACACCCACCCATTTGTCTTCTACATCCATCACAATTCTGTGGCTTGTTTGTCTTGCAGAAATCCGTCACAGCTGGTGCAGTCGACAGACTGACAGACACCAGCAAATACACGGGTTCTCATAAGGAACGGTTTGATGAAAGTGGCAAGGGCAAAGGGATCTCTGGCCGTGCAGACTTAAAGGAGAACACTGGCTATGTTGGAGCCTACAAAGGGTCTGGAACCTATGACAAGTCCCACTAAATGTGGATAGAAGCCAGCTTGCAGAACCTTCTGAGAACCTGCCTGTTCCTCTTGGCCATGAGGGGTAGAGGAGCCCAATAAACAACTGCTCTGAGTGTTTGCAGTCTTGTTGGGTGTGTTACTGTCATCTGAAGAGGAAATGATCTACCCCCACTCCCCGTTTGGGAAGTCCTATCCTATTTTCTCTTATTCAAGATCTACATAATAGCTTTCAAAGTGATGTGTGTATTGCTGGACATGGTGTTTTATTGAAAATGTGGAAAGTCTTTGTATAGTGTCATCATAACAGCAATATACTGTATTATGGGACTTCAGTGGCTCAGTGGTTAAGAAGCTTGTCTTGTTAGCTGAAAGGTCAGCAAGTCGGCAGTTCAAGACCGGAGTACTGCATGACAAAATGAGCACCTGTCTCTGTCCTAGCTCCTGCCAACCTAGCAGTTTGGAAGCAAGAAATTGCAAATAGATAAGTAGGGAGCACTTAGGTGGGAAAAGATCTTGGGGACATGAAAGGAGCCTCATTCAGGCATCCCCTGAGTGGAGTTCCTCCAGCAAAAATCCTTTCAACCCAGAAGCACTTTTGTGTGCTTCTGACATGATTTTAAAAAGCAAGACAATCTGTTTTCTCCTTTGCTTACATTCTCAGAGGAGCGTGAACTAGATATTTAAATGAACAGCTTTATTTCTTTCTTTCTAACATTTTCTTCTGGATTGATGAGAATCAAATCATTTAAATTCATTGTGAACATCCTCCTCTAAACTACCAGAAACACATTGAAACAGGGGTTTTAACTGCAACAAATATAACAGGGAAGAACCCAACACTGTGACTGTGGATCAGACAAAATATCAGCAAACCAATCTCCAGGGCAGGTTCAATGCCAAGGACAAGTAGACTAGATCTTTCTGGTTGCCCCTTATAAATGTATTTGAGACCTAGTTAGTACTTTTGTCATGCATTTCCTTTAATGGCCAGTAGGGAGCAACAGTGTATCGCCGACATCAATGCAGTATTTGTCCACGAAGTCAGAAACAGGCTAAATCAGGGATTCTCAACCTGCATCCCATGGGCTGGATGTGGCATGCAGTGCCATTTCATGTGCCCCCCCACCTCCTCCATACCAGGAAGTGCCATGTGGTGGAGGAAGGGCAAAATGGCCATCCGAACCCCAAATCTATCGGAGAACTGGGCTAAATGTTGACCAGGCCTCTTGCTAGATTTACCTGTCCACACATTTCTCCAGAGATCGGTGTATTAGACTTCTGACATTTCCCAAAAGTATGGGTATCTGGACTGACCTAAATTGTCTACATCCCTTCCCTATCATGGCAACTAGTTCAGGACCCTGAAAACGCTACAGAGAAGTTGCTGAATTGGTTTAGTAGGAGACTTTTTGTGATTGAAACCCTTAGGTCCTGGAAAGCAGATCCAGGATCTAACTCAGTATGTTTAATTCTTTAACAAGGATGTTATTTTTATTCAGCAATAATAATTATGATGCCTTTGAAGAGATCCCAAAAACATTACATGCAAACAGCTCTACACCCTTTAGGAATTGTCAGCATTTTTAGCACAATCTTTCCATGTAGGTCTCATAGCAGAATGAGAGCAGAAGCAGATATCACTTCATAAAAGCATCAAAGTTAGGGAATAAAAGTGGATTGTATTCATTACCATTACAGTACAATGATGGCGATTTTTAAGGTAAAAGTAAAGGTCTCTCTTGCTTGAAAGCCAGTTGTGTCTGACTCTAGGGTCCGGTGCTCTCTCCATTTACAGCCAAAGAACCAGCGCTGTCTGCACCTGCAGATGTTTCTGTGGCTGTGTGGCAGGCATGACTAGACTCCAGAGCGCACAGAACATTTTTACCTTTCTCACTAAGATGGTACATATTTATCTACTTGCAAAGTCTTGCTTTCAAACTGGTAGGTTGGCAGGAGCTGGGACAGATGACGGGAGCTCACTTTTTGTCAAGCTCAGCATCTTGACTACTAAGCCACCATTACAGATTTTTACATCAATGGAAATCCCAACCCACTTAAATTCCAAGAACCTTATTCTCAAAAAAGCATGCCACCACCATTATCAGTGAAGCAGTGGGGCTGCAATTAAATGGGTTTAACGTTTTGATCCTTATCTTAGTAATATCACAGAATGGGGACAAAGAAAGGTTTTTTGTTCTGACAGTGAATATCTGCTTTTATATATTACTCTGTAAATGATCTTACACTTCCTTTAACACCTGCAGCAGTGTACACAGAGTGAGCCTTCTCGAAGACTGTGGTATTTCTGAGCCACAACCAGGTGTACCCTGGTAATGGCAACCTTGTATTGCCGGCTAATCTTTCTCACACTGGGTCAGCCGAAAGGAAGTGCAGAATGAACTCACCAAAAGGTGCCTTCATTTTGGTAGTTTCACATCTGGTTTAGACACAAAAGAACATCTGCAGCGCCAATGACCCATGAGCCTTTAACATGTTGTCTGGGGATGATGACTTGGGAGCCTTAAAACCTCTAGAGCACTGGTAAGCAATATTTTGTCTTTCCAGATGTTGTGGTACAACTCTCAAATAGTCAGTTGTGAAAGATGAGGGGAAATGCTTTCTAATGACATCTGGAACCCACCCCAAAGCTATACCAAAAAGCAAAAACCCAGTCACTGAGATCATTTCATGCCATTTGTATGAATGTATCAGGTGTTTGGCAACAGAATATTGTAGAGTTGGATCCAGACTTAAATCATACTCATAATTTATGGGAAAAAGTAATTCAAATTAGTTATGACTACCATGTAATTGATTTCAATGGGCACAGCTTGTGTAATTAAATCTAGGTCCATCTCCTTGATTCTGACTATTTTGGCACTTGTCTTCTTTAACTTGAGTTCATGCTCACATGTGTAAGGGGCTGATGGTGGTATGGACCTATTACCCAGACCATATCTAGTTGGACATGCATGCATACGAATAACTGCACTGGGATTCTTGGCAGGGGGAGGGGGAGCCAGATACAAGGCTGTGGTGGTGATCAGAGTTTTCAAAGCAGGCCAGTCGCTGGAATACTCCAACTAGGGATAATGTCATAGGACTCCAGTTCTACTTTATTGGCTTATGAGAACTGGGGCCGTAATTAAGAGGGATGGCCAGAGGCATTTGTATTGTGCCACTGGAAGTGACATTCCTGGACTGAAACAAGACGAGCCAGAGCAAAAACATTTGCCAAGAACGTTTTCATTAATCAAGAACAGAAGTCAAAGATTCAAAGACGATCAGATACATTCATAGTCCCAAAAATTGCACTGGGGTAGTGATTGGAAATTGGATGTACCTGTATGCCCCTTACCTTGCAAATGTACTGTATTGGGAGTTACATTGGCAGGAAGCCATTGCTATGTTAAGATGAACGACTGTTGTGGAGTGTCCATCCATACATGCTTTTTCGTTCTACAGTATGTGTGCATTTGAAGGTTTCAAGGCATACCTAAATACATCTAATTTGGAGCTGGAATGGGCTCAGAATTTAGAGAAGGGACTTGTTTACTCGGCAACCTAAAAATGCCCCCTTTTGCGACCGGGGACAGGACCCCCCCAAATAACGCCTTGGCCTCAGCCTGAAGAGGATGTTGTTTTTGCATTCCAATCCCAACTCTCCGCGTTGCTGCCTTTTAAAACAAAAAGCCTTCCAGCCTCTTTGCTGAAACAGAGACAGGACCCAAATTCAGTTTATAGTGAAAACATTGGACACAGTCATGTAATGCTGAGCTGGGCAGAGGGCCCAGACCTTCCCAGGGACAGGTTGAATACTTCCCCATGCCACAAAGATAGATACTCCCTTTGTTCCTTCTAACAAACAATAAGAGGCTTTGACCCTCCAAGGAGAGGGAGCATTTGGCAGTAGCAAGGGGGTGTTTTGGTCTTGGGGGGGGGCCCATGTGCTGGCACAGGATGGCAGAGGGAAAAAGATTAATACTTTTGGCTCTTCGGAAAAGGTCAAGTCTACGGGGCGGAAAACTAGAGAAAAGCAGTCCTTCAAGGCGTTGTAGATTGCCTTCAATATCCAATCCATGGGTCAACAGTCTTCAATCAAGATTTGTTTAAACATGGAACATCAGTAAATGCTGATTGTACCGATTATGCAGAATGTTGGCAGAATTCTAAATTTCACATTTCAGACCTTTTAAATGGACTTAAGGAAAAACAAGAACTGCACATAGTTAAGTCACTTTATTGTGTGTCCTAATTGCTTGTTGAACTTCTTACACAACTCTTCCCTAGTCATGCTGGACTAGAAGATTCAGTTAGGACTCTTGGTTTTTTTTTTAAACTAGGAATCAGGGAATGCCAAAAACTACGGGAAGGTTTGGAAATGGTATACTATCCAGCCACAAAAAAGGGGTGGTAGGTTCTGAATTCTTCTGGTTGTTGTTACATGCCGTAAAGTTGACTCTGACGTATAATGATCCTATGAATGAGTGATCTTTAAAATGTTGTGTCCTCAACAGCTCTTGCAAACTCAAGTGTTTCCCAACCTTTGGTTTTTGGACTTCAATTCCCAGAAGCCTGTCAATTCCCCAAAGCACTGATCAGCCAATGTACTGACTTAGGCTTCTGGGAATTGAAGTCATTTTGATTTTTGTTTTTTCTCTTTCCAAAATGGCGGCCACAACTATTTTCACTTCTCGCACGGCTCTGGAAGGTCTTAGGAAGGCAGGGTTTTCACTGACTAGGTCCTCCCAGCCTCCTTGACGCTGCTATGGAGCCAGAGAGCCAGAAACAGTGACCCAACAACAGCGATTTTTTCATCCTCAACCAGCTGGAAAGCTAGGGGATCACATCATCCTTTTGGTGGCGGTGGGCAGAGGCAGCGCGGGTACCTCTCTGAGGCTCAGGGGAGCCGATTGGGGCTGTGTCCGACAAACACCCCACACACACACACACACACCTGCAGCTGACGAAGGAGTTTCCCCCGTTGCTTTGCCTTCCAGCAGCGTCCGGACAGGTGGGGGGTGGGGTGGGTCGGAAACAGCCCCAATCGGCTCCCCTGAGCCTCAGACAGACCAAACATAATGCACCGCATAACGACGTAACGTCGTCATCCGGGGCATGACTTTTCAGAAAATCCAGCGTCGTTATCCGAATTCGTCGTTATGCGGATGGATCGTTATCCGGGTTTCTACTGTACTGTAGTTAAATGTGTGATATAACGAGCAGAAAAGGTCCTTGTTCCAACTTCACCTGAAACAAAAATGTGCTACGTGGCAAATAGATATGATTATGGAGCCCAGCTTCAGCTCCTCATCTGTGATAAGATGATAATAGTAGAGATCTGTGGTATGGGGGTTGTTCTAAAGATCCGTGACTGAAGACTTATCAATGCTTTGTAAATATGTGAAGTATTTCAAGTGGGACTTGCCTTGAAATGTGACAGTCCTAATGATCCTGTCCAGCATTTCAGGCACACCATAAACCACAAGGGGTTTAAGCACACCTTCTCCACTTTGACTACAAGGCTGTTGGATCTCATTGCCTGAGATAGTATAGAAGTAGCTACATGCCTTTCTAACACAGCTCCTTTTTGGAAATAGCCCTTGCTTGTGAGTTTGACTGAAGCATCCACTAGGTCAGTGCAAGAAGACAGGTTGACCCGCCCAAGCCTGACAATGCTTAACTTTTGATGCTTACCACACACCTCTGTGAATTTGCCAGACCCAAAGGGACTGGCCTCAGGTTACTGTCTTGGATTATGTCAACCATTAGAAAAGAAGCAAAAACACATTCCTCTCTAGATATTTTATTGTTAAGAGTTGAGATTCACCATCGACTGCTCTGGGGAAAATAAAACAGAGCTCACATATTCTCACATACAACAGGATCCCATTACATGCAGGAGTTAAAATTCCAGCTGGAACCCATTTCAAAGCAATGCCCTTTTATTACAGACAGCTGAGCCATTAATCCTCAGTGCCCATTCAGGTTCAAGGAATAAGTAAGGTGACTCTGTAACTGGACCGTCATCTTTAATGTTCCACAAAACTCTTTACATCTTGGTGAAGCGCTATGTGTCACTTCCAAAGTTTACATACTGAATACCCTCATCTACAACTGGTCCAATTTTTTCTCTGTCTTTCTCTCAATTTTACCTTCATCATTTTGGATTCCTTATTTCTGTGAGATCAACATGGCAGACTCGACCTAAACACTGAAGTGTTTAAAATAGCTGGCAACATTCAGAGAACAGATACAGTTGTAATCCTGTTACAGAAGAGGGAAAGTTCACCCTCCACGGCACTAGGAGAGCCCTGCTCAAAGCTAGAAGCTGGAGCCCACTACACAGTCCGTGCTTGTTGCAAATTCACAGCTGATGATGGTCGGAGTCTCCTCCTCATTTCAAACACAAAGCCAGTATATAATCAGAGTCTGTTGTCATCTATGTTGACATAGTGGCAACAGAAAGATCCATCTCAAGCACCCAATTGTTCCCCACCCAAGCATTCCTCTGAAACATCACAAGAGGAACAGCCCCTCCCTCCCCAATACCCCTCCCTCCATTTTCAGCCACACCCAGCCTCCCAGATATCTCTAACCACCCAAATCACTCGTTGATTTAGCAGGAACTCTACACGTACATCACAAAGCAAGCTACCATCTACGGCGAATTTGTTTTATGGTAAATGGGAGGGAGACACAGAATGAGCGGGAGCCGAAACCTTTTTCTAATGATGTATGTATGCATGCATGCAGGGGAGTGGAGAAAATGCTAAGTAAAAGCAAAAAGAAATGGGAGAAAGTGGAGAATAGAAATTTAATTTTAATGTGTTCGTGGAGCACAGAATTTATCTTTGCCCTCAGAAGGAACCAGTGTCTTCCAAGATGAACAGGACAGATAGAAATCTTGGGAGAGGAGACCAAAACAAATAAAAATGGGTGTAGGGTTACAAGGGTGTAATGGGAATGAATAGGTAGGGGAGCAACTCCTATTTTAGGAGCACTCTGCCAGCATGACAGTAGCAGTGCAGATCCTTATAGGGGCTTGTGCGTCTCTCTTTTGAGGTCCTGCTTTTGGCCTATCTACACTCCAGGGGGGACAAAGAGAGCTATCAGGGCAATCCGATGCCCATCCAGGCTTCTCAAAGACCTTATCATATAGAATTCAGAGGGAGGGGCAAAATGGTTAGCTATGATTTAGACAAATAAAAAGAAGAAAAACCCAACAATAATCCAAACCTCCCTTGTGAGCAAAACTAAAGTGTGCAACAGGATGGAGGACAAAGGAGAAATTCAGAACAGGTGCCAAGAGCCTAACAGTTTATAAAATGTATAGTATAGTATTCCATCCATCCCTCGCTAGGTGTTGAAGGTCACTACGGAAACCGGAGACCGACATTAGTTAGGTTACGAGAGGGAAGGGGGCACACGTGTTGGGTGAGAAGAATGGGTGTGGGGGAGTTAAGGTTGGTTTTAAAAAGAGTGAAACTGCATCCCATCTGGGCTTCCCTGGACGTTTAGTACCGTTAGGGGAGATCGTCGCATGGCCCAGCAGCCGGAGTGCGTGGCGGGATCACATAAGTTCTGTTCAAGGGTGGGAGGTGGTCTTGTCCCCTGGCCTGGCGCTCAGCAGGACACCTCCATGGTGGGGGCTGGTGGCTGAGGCGCCCCCACCTCGCTGCTCTGAGATAGGGTGCGTGAGCGAGAGCGGTTCCCATCCCCTGAGGTGGCACTGGACAGAGAGGCAGTGCGTGAGCGGGACAGGCGGGTCATGCAAGATGAAGCCACTGTAGAAAGAGGGGAAAAAGAGAGAGAAATAAACAGGTGGAAGCAGTTAAACCTCTTGTATGGTGGACACTGTACACCAGGGTTTCCCAACCTAAGGCCCATGGGCCACATCTGGCCGATGGAACCATTTCATGTACTCTCCCACCCCTCCTAGGGCATTCAAGAAACAAAATGGCCACCTCTTTGAAGCAGTTGGGACAATATGGCCACCCCATTGTATAGGCAGAGCAAAATGGCCATCTGGCCCTCAAAGCTGACTGAGAGAGCGTGGCCAGCTTGTAAATGTTGGGAACTCCTGCTGTATACCATTCCCCTCAAACTTTGCTCTGAGGTGGGTTTACAGTTGGATTGAGTGGCACTCTTTGTGATGTTAGTGATTTCCACAGCATCCCACTGCAGCATCTAAGACAGTGGTTCCAAACCTTTTTTGGCCATGCCCCACCTAAGGATCTCTAAAATCCTGCCCCCTCCACGTGACATATAATTTTTATTATTCAGTAAGTGAACTCCTATTCATGTGGAGGAAGCCCAAAAGGCCATTAACTTGTTAATAACTCATCCTCGAATTGCCCCCCCCCAAAAAAAAATTAAATTGCCCCACGTTGAGAACCACAGATCTAAGATACAGTAAATTAAACTGCTCCACGTTGAGAACCACAGATCTAAGATACAGTGAGAATGAGTTACAACATACACTTTGAGTGCAACATAAGAGGCTGGAACTACCAGGGGATTGCCTTGAATTACTAGTGATCTGTCTATGTTTACAGGCCTCAATCTTCTTCAGACCATAAATGCACTCTGACATTCACAGAACAACTGTAAAGTGAAGGAAGACCTCACTGGGGGAAACCTCTCAACAGAGGTCGACAAAGATCCCCTTTGCATTTAAGTGTGCAGAAAGGGAAGGATTTTGCCCATCTGATTATTATTTTTAAGCCCTGATGGATTGCAAACCTTTATGAAACTGTAGAACACTTGCAGAAAGTGCACATTCATCCCTGCCATCTAGGCCAGAAATCACGCTGACTTCAACAACTGTCACTCATCCCTAGCTTGCTTGTAAGCTTCATTCTGAGCACCAAAGATTCATACCATTCCAACCCCGCTAACCACATTCTGCAAACAGATCATTTGCACACACAGTTAAGCCATTTGCACAAAATGTTAATGATGTGAGTGATTTTATTTTGGAATGCAAACCCAGGGTTTCAAAAGTGCAAAATGAAAGCTTTTGGCAAAACCTTGCATGTTCTTACACAAAGGCAGGCCACTGGCCTACTCAGAATTAGGTGCACAATAGAAATCCAAAGAAAACAGTTTCCGCTTTCTCACTGTCACCACAAACAACTCAGTGTGTGTCTTAGTGTGGGACATGTGCACACAGCAGTGAGGAAGCCACAGGAGAGGTGAGGAGGTCTATTGAGAAGAGTGAATCAAAGGATTATGGGTGGTGGTGGTGGTGGTGGTGGGAGAAATATCACAGAAGGTACCTGACCCCTGACTCAGTTTCTTGTCCAGTATGTGAGGGACTAAGGAGAAATAGGAAAGGATACTCAGTCTAGAAGGCGGCCGGGGGGGGGGGGCGGAAATCCCCCTGGGAATGAACATTTACTGTTGGCCATTCTTCTGGAAAGTTGGCAGTCAGCAATTTGAGACCCGAGTGCTGCACGATGGAGTGAGCTCCCGACTCTGTCCCAGCTCCTGCCCACCTAGGAGTTCAAAAGCAAGAAATTGCAAGTAGATAAACAGGTCCCACTGGAGTGGGAAGGTAAACAGTGTTCCGTGCACTCCAGTGTTTAGTCATGCCTGCCACGTGTCCATGGAAATATCTGCAGATACAGACAGCTCTGGCTCTTTGGCTGTAAACAGAGATGAGCACTGAACCCTAGAATTGGATATGACTGGCTTTCGAGCAAGGGCGACCTTTACCCATACCTATTCTTCCAGGGGCAACTTTGTGTAATAGGGCCATTTAAATGTCAGGGTGAAGAATCCGTGGTATAGGCAGGAGAAGGAGGGAGAGATTTATATGCATGGGCAAAGAGAATGCCACAGAACACCTAGGAGGCACTGTAACAAGGGTCAAGGCATATCCATCATTGAGATAATAAGCCCTTCAGTCTCATAAATGGAAAGAAGCAATATGACAGTGTTAATTCCTCATCTATGGACCTCTTAATGAACTTGCCTGCCTAACATCCTGTTGTGTATTAAGGTTACTTATGCATTAGCGCACCTTGCAAAATAGGCGCCAATTTGGCAGCAGCTGATTCGCTAATGTTGTCCCGCTTCCCCGGAAGTCTTTGGGCAAATGTAACAACAATGTTCTGTATATATAAGATGTTGTCCCTGCACCTGTTCCTTGTTCTTTGCTACTTGAAATAAACCCATGTTGTTGTTTGAGCCAGCTCTGTCCGAGTAATCCTTTCCAGGGTTCAGACACAGCAATTGGCAACGAAGGCGGGATCCCAATGGCGGCGGCTGCCCCAGTGTTGATGGGCCCCTTCAACGTTTCAAATCCGGAGTCATGGACTATGTATGAGTTCCAGTTTGAAAACTATCATACTTCTCAGAAGAGGCCATGCAACAGCGCGCTAATGCATAAGTAACCTTAATATACAACACCTCCCCAATTGGACTCATCGCTAGTACTGATCATAACTGGTCTGGTAATCCTAAAGCAGTGATGGCGAACCTTTTAAAGACCGAGCGGCCAAACTGCAACCCAAAACCCACTTATTTATCCTAAAGTGCCAACACAGCAACAAGGGAGGAAGGGAATGCTCCCATTGGGCTGCTGGGCACAAGGGCAGGGCAAACTCTGTGCTGGGGGGAGGAAGGAAGTGCTCTCATTGGGCTGCTGGGCAGAGGGGTGGAGCAAACTCTGTGCTGAGGGAGGGACGAAGCACTCCCATTGGGCAGCTGGACAGAGGGGCAGGGCAAACCTGGTGCTGGGGTGACTGCACGGGTGCCCACAGAGAGGGCTCCGAGTGCCACCTCTGGCACGCATGTCATAGGTTCGCCACCACTGTCCTAAAGGAACATCACTAGAAATGCTAAGTAAAGCTTGAGTTCTATGGCGAGATAAAGCTTAAGACTTCCAGTATTGTGTGCCTTTGACAGAGTATAAAAGGGAACATAAGATTTCAAACCCAATACTCACTGTATCCCATGCCTTGCACAAAGTATTTGAAAGCCTCAGTCAGTTTACCAGGCTGGAAGACAGAAAAGAGAGACAGAGAAAGAGCAGAGGAAAATATTATATGGGTGTATGTGGTGGTGGTCATGGGGGACTATGTTCCATAATTTGTTTTATGGTGCTAATAATCTTGTTTCCCTCTTTCCATGGCCAATTGTTCCTCCCTCCTTTATTTTTTCATGCTTGGGATATGTATAGAAGAAGGAAACCCCCAATGGTTAGTAATTTATTTGGTGGAGAAATCTCTGTAAAACAAACATCTTAAAGCATCAAGAGAAAAGCAAACCTTTTAACCAATTTACTTACATTTTAGGAGTGGGGCTACTCCCAGCTTACCCCCCTCCCCCAATTCCACTTTTATATTATATTTCAAAGAATAAACCAAACATTAAGTCCCAAAATATAAAAAAAATCTCTGCTACTACTTTAGAGCACATCTAAAATCTATGGTAACTGTCCATTAAAAAAATATACAACATTTGTTATGATTCCCATTTATACAGTTAAGGAACAGACCACTTCTGGTTTTAAGACAAGTGAAAATCTTGCTAGACCTGCAAGTTTAATTTTATTTTTTTATATATCTGGGGCAGCATTGGGGCTAGACCAGGGGTCAGCAAACTTGGCTCTCCAGGTGTTCTTGGATTTCAACTACCAGAAGCCCAAATCAGCACACCTGCTGATCAGGGCTTCTGGGAATTAAAATCCAAGAACATCTGGAGAGCCAGGTTTGCTGACCCTATTCTAGACAGACACTGGCATGCTCAATGGGAGTTGGTGGCTGACAAACACCCTTCTTTTTGGCTTTACACAATTGTGGTCATGTAAAAAGCTGAGAGAAAGACTTGTTCCATTAGCTGAACATTTATCTATGTGAGCTAGAAAAGAAAACAATCCTGGTTGTTAAGCAGTGATTCATCTTCTGTAATACGTGCTGTCTGGATGCTGGTTTCTGGGCTCAATAAAAAAAAGAAGAGATGCATCTTAGGTACAGCTAGTTCTTATTTTTATGTTGTCTCGTTGCTAATGAAATCATGGGCCTGAACATATGCATAACACAGATGCAAGTACTAGAGCCACTGTCACTGCAGTCCAATGTAGGGAAGCAGATCATTCTGAGGGAAGTGAAGGGATGCATAGCTATTTCCCTGCTTGTTTCTCCAATCTACGTCAGCCACTTTCTTCCTCTGTTGTGTATCAGATACATCTGCAAGACTCAGAACTCCAAAAGACAGGAGGTAGGGAGATGTTTGTAATGAAGAAATAACAGTCAGAGGTCAGTTAACTGGCTCTCCACAACTTCAAATCGCTCCTTCAAAAATTAGCTTTTCTCATTAAGTCATTAAAAAAACCATTGAGATTTTGTTACACTAGTTGTAACTATCTTATGTTTCCTTTACTATGTTGAAAAGTACCTATGTTGCTACAGATGTTTGACACATGCTTTAGCACAGTGATGGTGAACCTTGGCACTCCAGATGTTCTGAACTTCAATTCCCAGAAGCCCTGATCAGCAGGTGTGTTGACTTGGGTTTCTGGGAATTGAAGTCCAGGAACACCTGGAGTGCCAAGGTTGGCCATCACTGCCTTAGCAGAAGAAGGGATGATGCTTTGGAAAATGTTACTTTTGAAAAGAACAACAAATCTACCAGAATGTTTGCAACCTGTTTGTACCTCCATACTTTCTCCTAATTTCGAGGTTGTGCCAGTCTTATCTTACCTGGGTCAGTTGTGGCTGTCCTCCCGAATCTGCCATCTGAAAAATGTAAACAGAAGTCAGAGTGGGAAGCACTTTTCCTGCAGAATGGATTATGTGGAAAATATGCAGAACTGAATAGAAGGGATTTAGCATACAGCCCTAGGTGATTTCTTTTGTAAGGGGTGGGGGGAAGAGTTCCTTTTAGTCAGAAACTCATGGATAGCAGGGATAATATAATTTTTTTTAAAAAAAATGGTGAATGATGCAAGCAGGAATGACCCTGTACTAAAATTTGGAAGATAAAATTTAATGCATTTCCAATCCATTAGAAACTCTATGTCCACAACCACCTTCTGTCCCCTGCAAAACTAATCCTCAGAAAAATTTATTGGAATAGTAGACGTGTTAGTCTGTGGTTTAGGTATATCAGAAAACAAAAACTAATAAAACAAAAAGAAAAAACTGCAGCACTTTAAAGACTAACTGCTATATTTTTACTGTTAGCTTTCGTGGATAAAGTCCACTTTCTTCACATCTCTGTAATACAGCGATGTGCAAGTCCTTTTTGGTGTGAAGAAGAAGAGGAGGAGGAGGAAGAAGAAGAGGAAGGAGGAGGAGCAGGAGTGGACTTGACCCACAAAAGCTAACAGTAAATATATAGCAGTTAGTCTTTAAAGTGCTGCAGTGTTTTTGTTTTAGAAAAAATCATCACATAGATATCCCTCTTATGACATAAAACTATAAGAACAAAATGGTAGCAGGTGGGAATGGTCTCAAATAAGGAGGTTCTGGGGGCAAAACCCAGATATTATAGATGTCCCTTCATTTGAAGATGAAATAGCATAAGGAATGAACATGCGAGTGAGTGTCACAGTATGGTTTCTCTTATCTCCCAGAGGTTTGTAAATTACCGTAGCTGTCTTTGTTTTGTGATTGGTCTTCTGGACTTAAGCATTGGATTCCCTTGAATTCTCATTTCTCAGACTCATGTCTGCCTGAATCACATTACTTCAAACCCTAAGATGCTTTCCATCCTAATGATAGGCTATCGCAATGTCCATTTCCCTCTTAATTAGACCATTGGGAAATCACGAAGGGAAATTTATGACATTATGGTAGAAAAATGGCAACAGTCCAAGGGGACAGAAGGTGATGAGAAAAACAAGTGGATTGGGATGGAGCTAGAGGGAGTGGAAGGCTAGTTGCACAGCTTGCACTTTTCATATAGCATAACCCTGAGAGAGGCATTGCTTACTTTCAGGAAGGATGTCTGGGTGGGATCCAGTTTGGAATTGCATTCCACCTATAAGAGAGATAGAAGACAAAAAGCAAATCTAAGATGAGAGAAGGTGTTTCTTCACTTCATCTGAAGATGAAAGTAGAGGATTGGTGGACTCGAAAGGCAGGTGGTCTAGCACCATGATAGTGAACCTTGGCACTCCAGATGTTCTTGGACTTCAATTCCCAGAATCCCAAGCCCCCGTGAATCCACATGAATGGGTTTACTACGATTCATCCGGCCCGCGCCGCCCTCGTCGCTCCCAGAAATGGAAGTAAAACGCGTCCGTACGTTTAATCAAACATCTGGAGTGCCAAGGTTCACCATCATGGGTCTAGCAAATCCACATGCAAAACCTTTCCCAGCATATGAAATATTCTTTAAAGTGAGGCCATTACTCACCGCTGCATCTTCATGAGGTGCTTGGTCTCCCACCACCAGCATCACAGGACATCTAACATTGGGGGCAGAAAAGAAAAGTCGACAAAAGGACGACTGGTTTTAGAAGCTGAGACTCAGGATTAATATGCAAGTAACTGAGCTATTAAAGCAGGGGTGCCCAAACTACAGCCTGTGGGCCAGATTTGGTCCCAAATGCCAATTCATCTGGCCCATGCCGCCAGTGTGGGTGCGTTTTACTTCCACTTCCAGGAGCAACGAGGGTGGTGCAGGTAGGATGAATTGACATCTGGGGGCGGATCTGGCCCATGGGCCATAGTTTGAGGATCCCTACTTGAAGCAGAGAAAATGGCAGCTTAAAATCTATCTCATCCTGCTGCAAAACAGATTGCAAGGCGTGTTTTACTTCCGCTTCCGGTGGAAGGAACCACATGATCAGCCCGCTGAATCACATGACTGGCCCACGTCCCAAAAAGGTTTGGGGACCCCTGTATTAAAGACTCGGTATGTCTTACATTAAAAGTATGTACAGCTATGGCAACTCACAGGACAACAAAATCTGAATTCATCCAACTATAATACCATTATCGTACCATTTTTCCAAAATGGGAAAAATAATAATAAACGAGCCCCTGTGATAATAGCTAGGCTACTTTAAATTCCCCCCCTCCCAAAAAAATAAAAATACTCTGCCAGGCAGATATAAAGCAAAAATGGGAGCAAGGGATTCAGAAAGAGGACAAGCTGATGTGACAATTAAAACTGCAATTATCTGCAGAATTAAAAGTCTTTAGATGCCAGGAACTGCTGGTGCAGAGTACATGTTATACTGTCTGTGCGAGAGCAACCAAACCTATCCACAGAAGATTTCTGAAGACACTTTCCCTCAGGCAGAGAATGGGGATTAAAATCACAGACCATGAAGGAAGAGCTCTGTTCTTCCTTACTGATGTTCACCTCTCCTTAATTTGGGGGCTTAAAACTCATGCTCTAAGACTTGCATTCGTTTTTTAAGCTGCCACATATCTCTTGGTTAATTTATTCCTCAAGCTGGGAAGGGAAGGAGTAGGATATTTAGCCATTAATATAAAGAGAGACAAAGGGAGATAAACGGCAAAGAGAGAGAGAAAGCTAGAAACTTTCCTTCTTCCAAAGCTCTGCTGTGCTTACATCCTCTCAGACTTTCTCCATCTCAGGGGTTCCCAACATAAGGGCCATGGGACGGATCCGGCCCCTGGTGCCATTTCGTGTGCTCCACCCCCCCACCTCCAAATATATTCGAGAAATAAAATGACCATCCATTTGAAGCTGATGGAACCAAATGTCTACCCTCATTGTGCAGGCAGGGCAAAATGGCCATCTGGCCCTCGAAGCTGAGCATACCTGTCAAGTATCCCGTATTGGCCGAGATTTCCCGTAATTTTGCACTGCTTTTCCTCCTTTCCTGCCTGGAGCCACCACATGCGCAGAAGGGTTCTGCGCAGAAGGCTTCTATGCATGCATGGAAGGGACCTGCGCAGAACAGGTCTGTGCAGGTCCCGTATTGTCCGGAGCCACGCTTCATAGGTATGACTGAGAGAGTTTGATCTGGCCCCCGACTTGAAAAGGTTGGGAACCCCTGCTTCACCTAATGGTGAGGGAGCCATTATAACAGGCAATAGTGCCCACATGGCACAATGGCCACATAGAGATGTGAAGGCCCATAAGAGAAAATTTCAGAGGGGAAAACCATTTTTTCTGGGTGGTTTTCCTGAAACATTTTCCCCTTGAAAAATATTGAAAAAAAGAAGAAATTCCATTATGGAATGTTTTATTTTAGTATGATAAATAAAATATTAAAGACAAGGTGTTCATACATTCTCAAAATAATTTTTAAAAGCTATGTAAAGTATGGCTCACAAAATGAGTCTGATTAAATTCCATGCCTATTCATTGAATCTTAGTCCCTTCCAAAAACTTTCCCCACCTCAATTCTTTTTATAGGAATGGTCGCTTTGTGTCCATTTGATACGGTGGAGAGGAAATATAAAGAATTTTCTTTTTAATTTTGACAATTTCTTCTGTTTTTTCAAAAAATGATTTTTTCTGCCTTAATTACTTAAACTAAAAAAACCAAAGAGGTTTTGTCCATATAATTTAGGAGATTATTGCTCCATTTGTTACAATTACAGATTTTTTAAAAAGTAAATTTCTTTTGTAATAATTGTTTGAATACACTGTATTTTTAATATGCCAATTGCGATAAATTTAAGTCAAATCAAATTGCACATACTGTATTCATGTTTTCTGTTCCTACAGTAACAGAGTGGCTTTTAATCTGTTAAAAAAGGGCTAATGTTGCATTTCCCCCCAATGTTTCCAAAACGTTCTGGGTTTTTTCCCCCCTGGGTGAAAAAACACCCCACATTTCCCCCCCATGGCTTCAAAATTTCTGGAAACTTAACATCTCTAAGAAAGAAGCACACTTAGAATCTGCTATGCTTCCACTCAGGGCTCCTTTGGGTCCAGAAGACAGCAAGATGGTTATCTAGCATTTGCCTCACAGAATGGGGTCTGAAACAATTTGGGCTACTTGGCCTAGCATTCGGTGGGGGGTGTTTGTGTGTGCGTCTGAAAAGGACACATGGCAGCAAAAGACCCATTCCTGCCTGCTGATATCAAGGAATGGTGATTTTGCAGGCCTCAGCAGTGCATCCTCAGGTTGCTTAGCAACCACAGCATACTTTCAATACCAGGGTCAACTCAACCTTAGCTCAACAGACAGGCCGCCTAAGAGGTCCAAATTCAAGAGGCAGCATATTCCTTTAAAAACAACAACACACACATAAACTCCCCTCTTGACTCCACCGAAGCTTCGGGAAACAGAGTCAGGGGAAACAGAGTCAGGGCGGTGTCCTGGCAAAGACTTCCCTAGCATAGCAGCCTTTTTCTCTGTGTCTCCTCTGCCTCTGTGAGAAGAGCTTGGAGAAAAGACCATGAGACGCCATGGGCTGGAACAGCTAAATTAAATTTTCGCCTGAAGTAACAATACAGCATGAGCCGGTCCAATTCCCTCCTAGATCTTGCAGAAGAACCAGGCCTACATCCAAGTCCTGCTGAGATAAAAGCTCCTTTCCCCCTTTTCTCCACATTCCAGTGGAGTTGCGGGTGTGAACATGTTCAAGGGTGTGTGGCTGATTTTTGTGCAATTCATGGCTTTAAAACAGAGGTGCTCAGACTACTGGCCACATCTGGCCCACACTACCCTCGCCACTCCCAGAAGCAGAAGTAAAATGTGCATGCACATAATGTGCCCGCGTGTTCTAATTCCATTTCCATGTGAGGGGGACCACGTGACTGGCCTGCTCGACCACATGACCAGCCCACAACCCAAAAAACTTGGGCATCACTGTTCTAAAAAAATATTAACACAGGTAGAGAGACAGTGTGGTGTAGTGGTTAGAGTACTGGACTGGGGCTCCAGAATTCTGCTATTTATTTATTTGTTACATCTATCCTGTCCATCTGGGATATTTTCCTAGTTCTAGATTCAGCTCTCCAGCCAACTATGAAACTCAAAGGGCATTGTTGGACTTGTTAATTGCTCTCATCTAAGGACTCTTGATGTGGGAATAAATTGGAAAGGAAGAGAATTACGTATGTGGCCTTGAGCACTTTAGCATATTTGTGATGGGGTGGGGGAGGCAGGGAATAGATGTAACCAATTAGTTAATTAAAATGGAGACTGAAGAAAGAAATCAATAAATAGTTCATAGTAGTATTAGGTTTTTTTGTGAGGACAAAAGCTCTCCTGTAGATTCTCTACAGCAGCGAGATTTTTACCTTAGTCCTAACTATTTACCAAGACTGCAGTGGCTTAGTGGTTAAGATGCTGAACTTGATGACTGGAAGGTCAGCAGTTTGAGACCCAAGTGCTGCATGACGGAGTGAACTTCCATCTCTGTCCCAGTTCCTGCCAACTTAGCAGTTCAAAAGCAAGAAATTGCAATTAGATAAATAGGTACTGCTTCGGTGGGAAGGTAATCAGGGTTCCGTGCACTCTGGTGACTAGTCATGCCTGTCACGTGTCTACTGAAATGTCTGCAGATGCAGACAGCGCTTGCTCTTTGACTACAAACAGAGATGAGCACCAAACCCTAGAGTTCGCCTCAACTGGCAAGGGCAACTTTTAGCTTTACCCTAACTATCCCCACCCCCAGGGAAAAAAACCTAACCAGTGGGTAAACACATAACAGATGTCAGGAGAACTGGGAGAATTAGCATGTGATGGGGTCTTGACAGCTGTCCAAGGATGCTGATCTCTGGCATCTTTCCAGAAAGTAGGGATCAGAGAAAATAATAAAAGCTCCCAAACTGCAACAGAAGGTTGCTGATCTCCAGACAGAACTTCAGAAATCTCTATTTTTAGTCTTCTCTCCCCTCACCCCCTTTTGGGTTTAGCATGTGACTTCTGCCTGCTTTTGACACTTCTACTTCATATTCACAAGGTCGCACCTTCATTTTGGATTAATTAATCACGCAGGCATGTCTCTGAGGTTTCAGAGTGTAAAAAATATTTTAAAAAACAGATCTGGCTTGTAACTAATCCAAAATAAAATTATTAGAATTAAAAAGAAGAAAAAATGGTTGCAATGGTTAAAAATTCCAATTTTCAGCTTTTCTTAGAAGATACGTTACTTATGTATCTTCTAAAACAGGCATTCACAACCTATGGGCCAGACCCGGACTCCAATTAATCCGACCTGCGCCACCCTCGCCGCTCCTGGAATTGGAAGTAAAACGCACAAGCACATTTGAAGAATGCTGCCATAAATGTGTTCTGCGCATGGTGCGTTTTATTTCTGCTTCCGGCGGGAGGAACCACGTGACCGGCCTGATCAGCTGTCCGGGGGCATGGTCAGACCCATGACTTGAAAATGTTGAGAACCCCTGTTCTAAAATGTAGAAATGTCCAATGTTTCTGCAAAGCAAGGGTGGGAATGTTTTTAGTGTTGTTTGATTGTAATTCCTGTCAGTTTTAGCAAGGTGTGGCTCACTAGAACTCACTTGAAGGTGATGTCGCTTCCCCGCTCCAGACTTAAATCTCTGCGGCTGTGAAGAGAAGAAAGAAGAACCGTCAAGCACCTTTCTTCAACCTATGACTTCAGCTTTCTTTATGCATCCTGCTACTTATCCCTCACAACAATCCTATAAATAGGCTCCCACAAAACCATCCCATTTTACTACCTTACCAAGTTCTCAAGTTGCCAGTGTCTGAACTTAAAAAGTGCTCCAAAGCCTTGCAGATAGGCAATAGTTATAAACCTGCCAAATTGCTCCTTTCCAAACACCAGTTAAGGAAGAGATTCTCAACCTGCAGCCTACGGGCTGGATGTGGCCCATGGCACCATTTCATATGCCCCCCTCCCCCGCCTCCACCACACCAGGAAGTGCCATGTGGTGGAGGAAGGGCAAAATGGCTGTCCAGCCCCTGAAGCTGTCTGAGGGAGCATGACCCAGCCGTCTTTAAAAGGTTGAGAACTCCTGAGTTAAGGGCAAAGGATCACTTTTGAAATCCAGATATTGGCAATTATTTCTGCTTCTAGGACTGGGTATTACTGAGCATGTAAAACCAGTCAGGTAGCCAACCAAAATCCTGTAATCAAACCAGCATTGAGGCTTATTTTTGAAATCAGGTTGAAATTATGAAATATGTATCATGTTCATTTTGCACCATTTTATTGGCAATATGTTTTTACAACTGTGCATGATTTTATTTATGCTCATTCACTGTATCCAAGGGCAAGGAGTAAGAATGGTGTCACTTCCATCAGTCACTTAAGAATTGGTTCTTAAAATTTCTAAATTTCTGCTAACATTGCCTTCATACTTTCAAGCACATTTTTTTAAAAAAAAATCTTGCTATGATATCATATATTCTACACAGGTATCCCACAATCTTCCTCTAAGCCTGTATTCAGGCACAGCAAAATTTAAGAGGAATTGCATAGTGAGCACTTTACTCAAAATCATCATTTCACTATCACCATCCTGTTTTTCTTATAACTACATGCAAGGCTGCTTGCATAAACACACACATACACACACACACGTCAGTTTACTGGTTCATAAAATAAAAATAAAAACCTTATGAGAACCACAAGTATCTCAACTGTACTGTATACCAACAGAGAACTATGTTGTTGAGCGCAACTCCCATCAGCTCTATTCAGAATATCTAATAGTTAAGGAACCATGGGAGCTGGGGGGTAGTAATTGGATAGGATGGAGGTGTCACCCAACCGGATCCTTGAGCTAGACTGGGGTGCCCAAACTATGGCCTGTGGGCCAGATCTGGCCCCCAATGCCAATTCATCCAGCCTACGCTGCCCACTCTGCTCCTTGAAGTGGAAGTAAAATTCACCTGTGCATGCACAGAACACTGCTGTAAATGTACCTGTGGCTGTCATAAACGCGTTTACAATAGCCAAGGGTGCATTTACGGCAGTGTTCTGCTCATGCATACTCGTGTTTTACTTCTGTTTCCAGTGAGAAGAATCATGTGACTGGCCCGCGGAACCACGTGACCAGCCCGCGGCCTTAAAAGTTTGGGCACCCCTGCTAGAACAAGGCACAAAGAACTCGAGAATGAAAAGGCCCAGCTTCAGAAAATGGTGTCTTCAGATCACACTACAAAACCTTCAGTGGAGCCCGTGCTAATTCAATCCCGTTGAGCTTCAGATTGTGGATGTGTTTTTGTCAACCTTCTTTATTTTTTTTATTTTAATTTTTTTATTAATAATCATAAAATACAAACAAACATAAAAAATATAAATACTTAAAAACTAACAATAAATAAAGAAAAAAAACACCAAGAAAAGAGAAAGGAATAACAACAATATATCAAATCTTGTTCACTCTTTCATTCTTTCAATTTTTAATCCGTGCAAAACCCTATTCTGCAGCAATTTCAATTGGCACAGTATACTTAAATCTTCCAAAATTGAATCATGTCAGGGCCAGGCTTACTTCCTTCTTCACTTGTTAACGCGTGCTGTATGAAAGGTTTCCATATTTCCCAAAATTGTATTTTGATTTTAAAACCCTGTTTTAACCTAATTTGGCTAGTTAATTTTTCATTTAGTGCCAGTTGCCAAACCTCTTTATACCACCTATTCTTATTTAGATTTTCGTTACCCTTCCATTCTTGGGCTATCAGCTGTCTAGCAACCAGCAACAATGTCAAAATTAATTCTTTATTACCCTCACTTAATCTCATTTTTCCTATTTCTCCTAATATAGCTAGTTTGGGTTCTAAAATCATTGTTATGCCAAGAATCTGGTTTATCTCCTTCTCTACCACTTTCCAAAATTTATTTGTTTTCTTACAAAACCACCACAGATGCAAATATGTCCCCTTTTGTTCATTGCATCTCCAACACAAATCAGATTTATTAATATCCATTTGCTTGAGTCTGATTGGGGTAAGGTACCACCTCCAAAGTACCTTACAAACATGCTCCTTTTCCTTGATTGACATAGTTTTTGTTATTCTGTTTCCCCACTTTTTCCTCCACTCTTCTTCTTCAATTTTAATATTTAAATCTTCCTCCCAAATTCGTTTAAGTGTATAGTGTGATCCTTCCCCTGGGATAAGCATTTGGTACAGTTTACCTACTAACCCCTGTAATCTTGTCTTCCCTTTCCTTATTTCCAAGACCAATTCTTCAAAGGGCGTCTTTGCCCTAGGTACTCCTATAATCCCCCTTATCGATTTGTCCTATTTCTCCATCCCCAATTCTTGTAGCCAATTTAATTTTAATTTATTATATACCTCCTTCCTTTTCTGATATGTATTACAATTTTTAATCCACTCTGTTATTAACAACACTCTTTCTTGCAATAGAATAGGTCTTATGTTTTGCGAGGATAATAATGGGCAACTCTGGAAATCTAAAATTTCTAAAATTGGGGAAATATCTGGTGTCAATTTCCTCTTAACCCCTTTCCATACATTATAAATATTCTTTATAGAAAAGCAGTTAATCTCTGTTTTATTATTTACTTGAGCAAGAAATATTTCACCTTTTAATTTTTTAAATTCTTCTTGATCCCCTTCACCTATTACCTCATTTTGCTGAATTAATAATTTAATTAATTTCTTTATATGAAAGGCTTGAAAATACGCTTTAATGTTTGGAATGTTTAACCCTCCCTGTTTATTCTTCATGTGCCATAATCCTTTACTAATTCTTGCTCTTTTATTATTATTGCAAATTCCGTTCATCAATTTTTGCCATTTATTTAGTTCTGACTCTTTGATTTTAATCGGTAAGTTTTCAAACAGAAAATTCAATTTGGGTATAACTTTCATTTTGCAAATATTAATCCTTCCAAACCATGAAGTCTTTGCTCGTTTTATCTGTTCTAGTAATGGTTTCAATTTATTTCTTAATTTATTGAAGTTAATATTATATAGGTCTTTTGGTTCCTTCGTCACGAATATTCCCAAATATTTCAATTCATCTTTTATTGTAATATTAAATCTATCTCCAATTTTTTCCTTTTCCGCCTGGGTTAAATTGCATGTGATAGCCTCAGTTTTCGTCCAATTAATTTTTAATCCTGTTACTTCTTCAAAGGCTCTTAAATGTTCTTGTATTTTGTTTAAATTATTTAAAGGATCTTTTACAACTAATAGAGTATCATCCGCAAATAGACTTATTTTTTTATTTTCTATTCCTACTAATTTCTCATTTTGCCTTATATCATTTGCTAGTAATTCCATTGCCAGTATAAATAGACATGGGGACAATGGACATCCTTGTCTTGTCCCCGCGTTTATATCAATTTCTTTCCCCAGACAATTATTCATTTTAATTTTAGATTTACTTTCTTTGTACAATTGTCCTATCACATGATTAAATTTAGGGCCGAATTGTAATTTCTCACATATTCCTTTTATTGTTTTCCATTGAATTGAATCAAATGCTTTATATATGTCTAATGCCACTATACATACTTTTTGTTTATTATTTTTTAATTTATCAATAATATTAATTAACCGATTTATTAATTTATCCATTTGTCTTCCTTTAACAAATCCTACTTGGTCTTCTCCAATATAAGTGTCTATGAATTTATTAAGCCGATTATTAATTATTGAAGTAAAAAATTTTGCATCCTGATTTAATAATGATATTGGTCTATATGTTTCTATATTCTCTTTATCCTTTCCAGGTTTAGGAATTAGAGCCATTATCGAATTACTCCAGGACTTGGGGATCTACCCCCCTTCCAATATATAATTATATATTTTTTTAACTTGGGAATTAATACCTCTCGGCATTCCTTATAAAATTCCGAAGGGATACCATCCTCTCCTGGTGTTTTATCCTTTTTAAGTTGTTAATTACCTCTTCAATCTCCTTGTCTTTAATATCTTGTTCCATTATATTTACATGTTCTTCCTTTAATTGGTATGTCAAGTTCCTATCCAAATATGCTTGAAGTACATTATCATCAATTCTGTGTTCTGTATATAATTTTGTATAGAATTCTTCTGCTACTGATAATTTATTTTCCAGTTTATACTGCCTTATACCTTCTTTATTAATTAGAGCCTCTATATATCCCTTACTTTTTTTTGTCTTACTTTTTTTGCTAAATTTTTCATATCTTTGTTATTGAATTCAAAATCATTTCTTTTTAAATATGCCAAATCTACCCTAACCTTTTCAACTTCTACTGCAATTGTTTCCTTTTTAATGCCTGTAATTTATTCCAAATTGAGTTACTTCCTGTAGCTGCGTGCTTCCTTTCTAGTTCTTTTATATCTTTATCTCTTTTAATTACTTGACTTTTCATTTTTTTTTCAAATATTGCCTTCTCTTGTATATAATCACCTCTAATAACCGCTTTCATTGCGTCCCAAAGAATATGTAATTTCACCTCACCCATGTCGTTATCTTCCCAGTTCTTTATCCATTTATTTATTAATCTTTTTTTATCTCTTCATTTTTTAATAGTTTAGTATCCATCCTCCATACCTTATTTCGATAGGTGCTGCTGTTCAGCCGCATCTCTATCGAAATAAATGTATGATCTGAGATATTAAAATTGCCGTAATTAAAGTTTTCTAAATTCTTAAGCAAATTTTCTGACACAAAGAAATAATCCAAACGAGAGTAAGATCTATGTTTTAAGGAGCAAAAGGTAAATATATTTTTTTTACCTGTCAACATTCTCATCGCATCCCGTAATCCTAATTTCCCTATCCATTTGTCAATCAATTTATCTTGAGTCTTTCTAAGATTATTTGTTGTATCTAATCCTGACCTGATTAAGTTAAAATCTCCCCCTATAATTAAATTTACTGATCTTTCTTTTTTTATAATGGGTAGAGTTTTATCTAGAAAGATCCCTTGATTCTTGTTTGGTGAGTATACGTTGACAAATGTATAATCTTCCTCCTCTATTTTACCTTTTATTAACTGAAACCTTCCCTCCTTATCTTTAATGTTCTTGCTCAATGAAAAATCTAGTTTATTCGATATTAATACAGCAACCACTCTTGAATTACTTGAACCTAGGCTTTTCTCATATATTTCCATCCCTTTTACATAAATATTATTCTTATTTTCATTTTTCTGATGTGTCTCCTGGAGAAAAATGATATCCGCTTTTTCCCTTCTCAGAACTCCTTCCACACGTTTCCTCTTAATTTGGTTCCCTAGGCCCCTGACATTCCATGAGATAATTTTTAACTTTTTAAGTATACATATTTAATGCTTTCTCTACTGTTACTGCAGAATTCCCCATAATATGTGAACCAATACCTCAACCCACAACAAGTTATACTCTCCCTCCTCCAGCGCATCTTAAATTAAATAATATACAATTATCTTAAAGAGAAAAAAATATACAAAAATAACAAAGCTTAAACAAACCAATAATCAAACAAATAAGAAAGAGGGAAAAAAGCAAAAGAAAAAAAGCTCTACCCTCCCCACTTTCTACTAAAAGTAACCTTTGAAAACCAAAGAGGGAAGGGGGGGTTGCGGGTGGCGAGTGGACCTTAATACTTAACATCTGTTTCTTGTTCATTGTTTATTTCTTATTACAAATGATTATCTTAATTTGTCATAATTTATTCCACGCAGTAGATTCTCTGTTTTTATCCTTTAATGACCTAGTCTTTCCCTCCTTCTGCTCCTTCAACTTCCTCCTCTTCCCGTTCTAACATGGGCGCTACTCCCACATTTATTAAGGCATCTTTAAGTTGATTCCATTCTGTAGACCCTTTTTCTATAATCTTAGCTTCAATCAACCTTCTGAGAAAGCTGAATTACTATCTAGTGCCATGATGGCAAACCTTGGCACTCCAGGTGTACTTGGACTTCAATTACCAGAAGCCTAAGTCAGCACTTCTACTGATCAGGGCTTCTGGGAATTGAAGTTCAAGAACTGCTAGAATACCAAGGTTTACTATCGCTGATCTAGGGTATTGCAATGAAAAAACACAACCACGTCCTGAAGCCATGAAAATTAGTCACCCAGAGCTCCTTCAAGAGAGTGACCTCGCATGGTGGCACTTTCCCTTGACCATCCTCTATTGTAATGTAAGACACTGCTTTTGATTGAGCCACATCTTTTGTCATTCAGCTTAATATTCTCCATGCCAAATTTGGGGAAGCCTGTGTTCTTTTACATGTCTTTGGACTTCTATCTTCCCCAGCCCAGCTAGCAGTTACTGGTTGAAAGCTCAAGGCTATGTTCTGGAGGGCCAGACTCCTCTCTGTAGTCTGCACCAATCTTTCCCAATTCCATTCCCTCCAGATGTTTTGGGCTACACTTCCCATCAGGCAAAACCATCTGCACTGGTGAGGAATGATGGGAACTGTAGTCCAAAATATCTGGAGGTTCCTAGGTAAGGGAAATTTGTTTTGTTCTGCCTTATTCTTAGGGGCTAGAGCAGGGATTCTCAACCAGCAACCCATTCTCAACCAGCAGCCTACAGCACCATTTCATGTGGCCCCCACACAGCGTCCACTATACCAGGAAGTGCTATGTGGTGGAGGAAGGGCAAAATGGCCGTCCGGCCCCTTAAACTGTCTGAGGGAGTGTGATCTGGCTCCCGGCTTTAAAAGGTTGAAAACTCTTGGGCTGGAGCCTTCTCCATGACCAGTTTGCCTCCACCCATGCCTGGTGTTTGTCTTGCACTTGGGAAACCTGGATGTTGGATATCTGTGTGGTTTGTTCTTATCTTCCCTCTTTGCAATCTGTTTTTGTTGGAAACGGAGAATTCTGTTGCGTTTCTGCACTGGTTCTAATGGACAGGGATTTACTGCCAACGCAAAGAGAAAGCAGAGCTATCTGACCTGAAAGCTGCTCATTTCTCCTTTGAATGAGTCATGTTATTCTAGATGTTTTTCCTTCCCACCAGAAAACATGCTCAGAACATGGCAAATAGTTCGTTTACTTTAGAGGTAGACTGCTGAGCCAAGAGTACAAAACCACCCGCCTCAGCTAACCACAGTTCAGGAATACTTGTGTTAGGACAGACTATTTCAGTTATTTCATTGTACAGTATATCCTTAGCGTTGTTACTGCTGCCAGGCCCTTAATGCAGCTAACCACCAGCCCAACAAACTAGCGGGGGGAAGGGGCAGGGCCGCTATCAGGGCAGTACTACCAGTACTGCCGTATAGGGCCCGGAGCTGACAGGGGTCCTTCCGCCGCCGGCCATAACTATGTGTGTGTGTGTGGGGGGGGGGGGGGGCAATAGGATTGCTCAGTATGGGGCCCAGAAATTTCTGATGGTGGCTCTGGGAAGGGAGGAGGACTACCTCATGTGATGAACAATAGCACCACATATTGGAGCATCAACCCAAGCTGTAAAGAAGCTCTCTAGTTCTGGATTTGTCTTGCTCATCAAGCCTAGCTTTTGGGCCCTGCTTAGGCAGGAAGACCTGTAAGAGGCTTCCTGTTTGGTAGCACATCCTGGTTCTGCTCTGGGCTTTGCTTCCTGGCCCTGGTTTCATTCCAACAGGGGCTAGAGGCTAAGCCTTGACACACCTATTCCCAAGCCAGGCCTTACCCATACACTAACCTGTTGTAACTGCTCCAGTAGAGTTGGATGTTGGGCAAGTTAGGTGCATGACTCAGGGTATCCCGCTGATGTTGCACCAGCTCAGTGTTCTTCGATAATTCTTCCTGTGGAAGAGCCCAGAAGAGGCATTAAAGTAGTGCCTAACCATACCTCACCCTTGTCATACTTTACATTTCTCTTTAGTGCTGCCAACTCTTCATCTATCTCCCTCTATCTGTGCTTTAATACTGTCTTAATATACAGCAGGGATGGCCAAACTACAGCCCGTGGGCTGGATCCGGCCCACAGCACCAAATCATCCAGCCCCCACTGCCCTCGCCGCTCCTGAAAGTGCATGTGCAAAACACTGCCATAAATGCACCCACAGCTGTCATAAATGCGACAGCCATGGGTGCAAATCTATTTTCCAGGGTTTTCAGGTCAAAATTAGGTACCTCAGCTTATATTCAGGTTGTCTTATACTCGAGTATATATGGTACTTTTTAAAGTTACTTGTAAAGGGCATATGTAAAGGCACTCTGAATAGAACATTCCAAGAATCAGGCCATTCTCACCTCAATCCTTCATTTATTTTTAAAAACAAAAACTAACACTCTCCCTCAATGCACTTTATTCATGATGGCAAACCTTAGCACTTCAGGTATTCTTGGACTTCAATCCTCAGAAGCCCAAGTTTCTATGAATCTACACGAATGGGTTTACTGCACGTATGCACAGTAAACCCATTTGTGTGGATCCACAGAGATTTGGGCTTCTGGGAATTGAAGTTCAAGAACACCAGGTTCACCATCACTGAATTAAGTAATGGGTTCCTTATTTATACCTCATCTGCCACAACAACAGCAGCTCACATTGAACAAATTGTGAGGATATTTTCTGAGCCCAAGAGAATTCCAATGTACAGAGGTAAGAGTTGGAATAAGATTAAACTTACTATTCTCCCCCTCCTCCAGCATGCCCTTACCTGGCTGAAGAGGTGTGCCAAAATCATCTCAGAGATTGAGGATGTGAGGCCAGTCAGCTGAAGAAAAACCAGAACAAAAGTCAGGGGACATGCAAAATGGATCCTATTTTGAATGTGCTTTATTGGGGTTTGCATGGGAAGCGCAGAAATTAGCTCAGTTCTTAGTGGGAAGGTAAAGAACCTTGAGACTATGGATTCCTACAACATACTGTGCTTAATTTAGACCAGAGGTGGGATGGGCAAACAGCAGTTCTCCAGAAGTTGTCAGATAGCAACTTCTACCATCCTTTACCCCTCCCTATCATGACTAAGGCTGATGGAAGTTCTGTCTGACTGTGTGGGAAGAGGACAAACAGGCTATCCTTGACTTAGACATGAATGGTACTTTACAAAACAGGCATAGTTATTTTTCTTACACCATCCATCCATCCTCTTAAATTAAATTGTATACTCTGCCCCAATTAGTGCACATATTACTCAGGGTTGCTAACAACATTCAGAGATTCTTTAAATGAGTACAGTTAAAGCTGTAATGATGAGATGATGTATGCACATAAGCAATGGCTATTTTTTATTTTTTGCAGTATGGCAGATACTTTTTAAAAGCAGGAATACAACAAGACAGACAGGCGTTTCTCAGCCTGGAAGAGAAGATAACTGAAGTCTGGTGGTGCAGTGTTGTGGCCCACCTTGCATGGGATAGCAGACCGATTGGCAGCCACTGCACAAAGAGTAAGGACAAGAGGCAGAGGCATTGGTCAGGAAGAACCAAGTTCAGAAGCTTGTCATTGGAGAACTGAGACAGAAGGTTGATCCAGAAGAGTAGTCGAGTTTCCAGGCAGAGGGTCCAGAGTCAGCAAGCAAGCAAGAAGCACAGGTCAGAGTGGTGTGGAGTCGGGATGAACACAGATTGTTGCGATAAGGTTTGTGTTGACATGTGTGTCTGCTTAAGAGGGTTCAGGCTCAGGGCTCACAGCTGGGAGTAGTCTTTGCAAATGAGCCTTTGCATTTCTCCTTTGCACATGTAGTTGATTCCGCAGCTGCCTCCTGCATCTTTCTGATGTGCTCGGCTCTATCTCCTCTTCACTGACACTTGGTGCCTCAGCGTTTGCTGGCTGTGTTCCTGTCAAGTCTTGATCAACAGGAGGTGGTTCCATGCTGACAGCTGGCTGAGACAGTGGCAGAAAGTCTTCCTCATCGGACCCGGGTTCCAGAGGCATTAAGTCTTCGTCGTTGGACCTGGGTTCCAGGGGCAGAAAGTCCTCCTCATCGGACCTGGGTTCCAGGGGCAGAAAGTTCTCCTCATCAGGCCCAGGTTCCCGGGCCACAACACACAGTGGTTAAACTGCTGTATGGCAACCAAAAGGTTGTGAGTTCAATCTTGACCAGGATCAAGGTTGACTCAGCTTTCCAGCTTTCCCAGGTTGGTAAAATGAATACCCAGCATGTTGGGGGCAACATGTTAATTAACTTGTGAACAGCTCAGTGAGTACACTAAGTGCTATGGGGGGATGCTGTATATATGGTAAGTGTAATTGCTATTTATAGGAGAAAAACAGGAAAGAAACCAGATAATGGAGCTAGAGGCATTGCACTTTAAGGAGCTGGTGCAGCGCTTACAGAAAAGGCTGAGGGAAATGCCCTTTGGAAAACAAGGAGTGTTGAGGGGTTTTTGCACTAATAGCTGATTTTGGAAGGGCGATGGTGATAGAGAGACAGCTAGGAGGAGCCACACATGGGTCCACAGAAGAATGCAAAAGCTGCAAAGATCTTGAGTCAGCTGCTGAAAAAAATGAACAAAAGGGGATGATAAGCTGTAAGAGAGAGAGAGACAAGAAACAGGGTCATTCCATCAGACCTGATGAAAGATGAGCTCCACCAGGCTCCTCCTCTCCTTGAAGAGTTTCCAGCTGGTCTTAGCAAGAAGTACCATTTTCGGCTACAAGACTGGTGGCTGACTTTGAGTCTATTGCCCTCTTCCAGCTCCATCACTTTAACTCTTTTGTGCTGCATTGTTTGGCCTCTAATTATTTAACGGGGAACCGTGGTTGTATTTAAGCTACTTCTTTTTCTGGCTGAATAGGAGGATAAAAATGATACACTGCCTATCATTGAGAGCCCTATAGAAAAAGGTCAGCAGAAGGGAAGTTAGGAGAGAATAATGGCTCTCACTGTCTAGGAAGGGATATGGAAATGAGACTAGCTTTCAGTTAGAGCCAAGGAAGGGTGATTGTGGAGTGCTTGTTTTGCATGCAGGTCTTAGGTTTAACCTTCAGCATGGCTGGAAGGGACCTGTCTGAAATCTCAGAAATGCTGGGCTAGATGGATTCAGTACAAGGCAGCCTCTGATGTGCTTAAAAGCCAAAAAATAAATATGCAGAGCTATTTTGAATGCTCTGAAGGATCCAATATAGGGATTGTTCTGAGAGATGAGTTCAGAATGCACTCAAGGAAAGGCACACCAGAAAGGCATATACAGTAAAGCTTCGCATAAAGAGTGCCTCGCTTAGAGACTAATTAGATTAAAGAGCAGAATTTTCTCTGAATGGTCACCCTACCAACCAAAAACTTACTTAACAGCTAAATCGGGGTTCGCTATCTCCCCCGCCAAAAGTCACAATTAGTCACAATGGCAGCGCTTTTTCCAAGTGTTTCGCTTAAAGAGCAATCCTGTGGAACGCATTATGCTCTTTAAGCGAGGTACCACGGTATAGGGTCTTTCTAAGGAGGGAGAGAAATATGCAATGCTAATTCACTCCTCTGGGGTAGAGAACATGTGGCCCTCCAAAATTATTTAGCTTGCTACTCCCATCACCGTTGCCTTGGGCTGATGCATGGTGCAGTCCAATGGTGTTGTGGGGAAGCACATGCTGCCCACCCGAATGTGTGTCAAGTGAAAGGAGAAAGAGGCAGAGAACTTTAGGAAAAAAGAAAGTCATTGGGTTTTCTGACAAGAGAAGGAAAGGATGAAAGAGAAGGAATTATTTTTAAAAAGAGGACAGATAGGGAAAGAACAGTGCGTGAGTAGTAGTAGAACTGGAAGATTCAATTAACAATTAAATTTATATAGCGCTTAGTGGACTCTCTTGGCAAGTCACAAGATACTAGTTTTACCGACCTTGGAAGGATGGAAGGCTGAGTCAACCTTGAATTAAACAGCAGTACAGCAATTTAACCACTGCGCCACCAGTGGCAAGCTTTATTTGAGATACTGTATGTTCTCATGGGCTACAGTCTGTTTCTTCAGCACAGCTGTCAAGAAACCACTGTCTGGTTTGTCTAGAGTTTTTTTTAAAAAAAAATTGGTTGCACTGACTGCTTCAATTTACCATAGTTCAAAATATTATTTAAGGATTATTTAGATCTGGAAAGGCCCCCTGTTATTTTTGTAAATTCAGGATACAATGCCCATCTGTCCTAGCTAGCAAAACCTGGGATGAGATTACAGCCAGAATATAATCAAGAATATTGTTCACTTCTGTTAGGTTAAAGCAGGGGTTCCCAACCAAAGGCCCGAAGGCTGAATCTGGCCCATGGCACCATTTCATGTTGTCCCCCACCCCTCTTTTTCTTACATCACCCATCCATCCATCTTAAATTAAATTTATTCCCTGCCTCAATTAGTGCACATATTACTCAGAGTGGCTAACAACAGTAAGAGAATCTTCAAAGTAGATAAGCTAAAACTGTAATGATGAAATGATGTGTGCACATGTTGTGTTTGTGGGGATCAAGGAGACGCGGAGGCTTGATTTCATCCATAGGCATCATTTATTCATAGGCATAGGCATAGGCATAGGCATAGGCATAGGCATAGGCATAGGCATAGGCATAGGCATAGGCATAGGCATAGGCATAGGCATAGGCATAGGCATCCAAAAAAGCAGTCCGGCTGGACTTTATTAGAAGCAGGACAAAGACATTCCAGAGAGAGCATGTAAGATGTTTTCATTGGTTATCTGCGATAACAGGAGGCTACTTTAATTGGTTAAATATCTGCATGTCTTCCTCGTGCTCACCTTGCTCTAATTGGACAGAAGCTGCGTGATAGCTATGTGCCATCCCTGAACAGTGCAGGGAGGGGCAAAAGCCTTGAGAGACCCAAAAGGGGCCTCTAGGTTGCTGTGTAAAAACAGATGAGGTAAAGGAGACAATTATACACGATTTATGGCCAATGAGTCACAGCAATCGCACCGTGAAACCCCACATCTTCCCCCTTCTGTTTTTAAGAAGCTTATAAGCATAATAAATGTAACCCTTGCATTTGCGAGCCGGAAGCGTCCTTGCAGGCTGGCAACGAAGGTATGCATAGAACAGGCAGTTATCAGAATTCACAAATGCACAAACAAGCTTGAAGGCAACAAATGGTTGTTGAGAGGTAAGCAGGAATATAGTTCCAAAGTTAAAAAGAAGGTCCTCAGTTTCTCCCCCGGTGTCGACCCCGGGAGGGAAACAGTGAGGCTTTGACTTATGTCGAGTACAGTTCACAACCTTGGCACATTTTCTAGCATGCTAACAGCTACAATAGGAACATAGAGAAACAGCATCAAAACTCATTTACATGTGTCACTGCTAACAGCTATAATAGGACTGAAAACTTTCTCATGTACTTCTAAAGGAATCTTGAAAAATGCAGTAACATAACACAAAATATATCATAAGCAAAATATATAACAAAAGCAAAATACAGGTCATTCCCCAAGCAAGAGATTAAGCAGGATATTTAAGCATCAACCAAATATGAACATCTCTCTTCTTCCTTACAAGAATAAGGCATATTTCTCTTCTTCTCTCACTGGTGTAAGCAAAATCAGGTCTTTCCCTAAGCAAGAGAATCTCTTCTTACATGAAGGAGGTCTCTATAGCATTCTAGAAAGCAATTCTCACTCCCCAATTACATGAGTAAGGCATATTTCTCTTCTCTCACTGGTGTAAAAGTGAGAGAGGCATTAATAACTTTTACTAGCATTCAATGACTTAAAACCAGCATAGCATGGTAAATCAATACAGCACAAATATCATCAAAGCATTTCACACTCATAAAACAGGTACTAATATCAGCAGAGCATTTAAAGGCATTTGAATATAAAACAGAACATAGCATGATCATACAGTTGAACCATTCACCCAATTTAAAAAAGGTTTTCAGGTTTAATAATGCAAACAAAGCCAATTCTTTTTAGAGTCACACAAACTTTTTAGTCCAATTAAAATGTCCAAATTGATTGAAGCTCAGATTACAATTTAAAACACGATCTTCTCTCCAGTTCAGTTTTTTTTTTAAAACAAACACTTCTTCTTGGCATGGCAGGGTGAAAGTAAGCCATAAACTACTTCTCACTGAATTCACAAGACAACCAGCCAACCCCCACCCCCCCTCTCAGCCTTTCAGGCAAACACACATTCCTTCATGCTCCGGCCGTCCCCATCTGCATTAAGGCAGGCAGATGAGGTATGAACAAACTTGGAACAGCTCACTCTGGATCTCTTTGTTGGAGGGTTGGGCAATTCAAAATCAGCCAAAAACTCCTTGTATTTTTGAAGCAGTCTGTTGTCCATCGCGGCAGAATTGACCCCCCTCCTCCTCTGGTTTTCTGTCATCTGCAGTAGCTGATCCTCAACTTTATGACAAACTGCATCTGTTAGCTGGTACTTGCAGGAAAACCCCTCTTTAGGCTGGGGTTTTGTGCGTTCCTCCTCTGGGCAATCCTCCCATTTCTGTAGGATCTTCCTGCCCAAACGTGAGGTATCAAGTTTACTACTCAGCTTCTCCGGCTTTTGTGAAGAGGGTTGCTTCACGGGGGGGCTGAGATCCCCCATGCTGCTCTGTGAAACACACTCCTTGCTTCTTGCCACTCTGCATGCATTGCTAGCGTCAATCTGTGATGAGGTCTCCACCATTTGTTCCTCATCAGCTGGCATTTGTGGTTTCTTAGGCTCGGCAAGAGCCTCTCTGTTCACTGGACCAGCAGCAACAGTTTCCATATCTAACACATCTGGAGTTAAAGCAGCAGAGAACAGGTCTTTTGTAGGGCTAAAAGGACTTGCTTGCTCCAAGGCAGGATTTAATGTCCCATCTCCATTTCCACCCCCATCTCCATATGAGGGCTCCTGCTGTTGTGTCCCATATGATGAAGAGACAGTCAGACTCCATCCCTTGGCTGGGGGGAAAATCTGTGGCAATTGTAAGGTAAACTTCTGGGAGAACAAAAGATTCTTTGGAGTAAAGTCTTGCCCTTCTTTTGTTTCTGCTCTTTGCCCATCATCCCATTTGAGTGATCCAATTTCTGGGTGCCAGGGACATTGGCATTTGACTTCCTTAGTGAAGCCTTCTGTACTATCAAGCGTGATGTCTGGACATCCGCTCTCCTTGATGGATCTCTGCAATTCGTTTGCATGGGCTCTTGGCCCTGAAGAAACTTCCCCCCCCATACTCACAATTGGGAACTCAAAAGCTGAGCTGATCGGTGCACCAGGGGGCTATGCCAGCCGATGAGCAGAGGGGTTGGGATCTGATAATCACGTCGCGGGTCACCAGATGTTGTGTTTGTGGGGATCAAGGAGACGCGGAGGCTTGATTTCATCCATAGGCATCATTTATTCATAGGCATAGGCATAGGCATAGGCATAGGCATAGGCATAGGCATAGGCATAGGCATAGGCATAGGCATAGGCATAGGCATCCAAAAAAGCAGTCCGGCTGGACTTTATTAGAAGCAGGACAAAGACATTCCAGAGAGAGCATGTAAGATGTTTTCATTGGTTATCTGCGATAACAGGAGGCTACTTTAATTGGTTAAATATCTGCATGTCTTCCTCGTGCTCACCTTGCTCTAATTGGACAGAAGCTGCGTGATAGCTATGTGCCATCCCTGAACAGTGCAGGGAGGGGCAAAAGCCTTGAGAGACCCAAAAGGGGCCTCTAGGTTGCTGTGTAAAAACAGATGAGGTAAAGGAGACAATTATACACGATTTATGGCCAATGAGTCACAGCAATCGCACCGTGAAACCCCACATGCACATAAGCAATGGCTATTTTCAAAAAAGTCATTATGATCATCACCACTACCACCTGCAGTATGGCACACTTTTTAAAAGCAGGACTACAACAATGGACTAAAACAAAATGGCTGATCCTTTGAAGCTGTTGGGACAAAATGGCTGCCCCCATCGTGCAGGCAGGGCAAAATGGTCGTCCGGCCTTTGAAGCTGACTGAGAGAGTGTGACCCAGCCTCCGGCTTGAAAAGGCTGAGAACTCCTGGGTTAAAGGCTGAATGGAAAGTAATACATTCATAATAGGCAGCCCGTCACAACATTATTCCACCATCACTCTCCCCTTCTTACCTTGTGAGCAGCCCAATCCATCCAGCCCTTGGCATTGGGGTCAATGTTGATCAGAACCAAACCCTCCACAGTGTCTGGATGAGCGATCTGGGGGTTAAAATATTGCATTATCATCATCTTTTAACAAAAGCAAAACATTTACAGACACTTAGAATGTGTTAATCACACTACCTCAATGTAATGGGAATTAATCTGACATAAGCAGAAGAATGAAGGAGGCAGTAATAGAGTGGGATATGCTACTTCTGATAGCAGGTGAAAGAAACAACCTTTGAATCCCAGGCAATCAATATTCCCATAAACAGAAATAAACTTGTACAGCTGGGTGAAAGTTTCTAGCCCACATCTTTTCCTGCTTATTCTGGGTTTCTGTTGGCATTCAAACACAAGGCTTTCTGTTTAGTCTGTGGCCCATGCTACAATTAATCTTACCACCCACATATAGAACAGGCCTCAGTTAGCTCATACACAACAGCTTTCTTTGACAGAACAATCTACAGATGTTTTAGATTACAAGTTTAATCATCCTTTATCACTATGCATGCTGGAAGGAGCTAACGGAAACCATAGTCCAAAACATCTAGAGGTCAACAGATTAAGGAAGGCTGCCTTACAAGGCGAGCCAGAATTAGAATTCCCACATTGCAGGCACAAGGAGCGGGATAGGGTATAGAACTGAGAAAACAGTCTAAGACTATCTCATATCAATCAAGGCAAAAGGTGCTTCATTTATGCTCAGGTGAAGTATGAATTAGCTTTGACTCTACCAGGTAGAAAAGACATCTAGAAGTGTTAGCTTAGTACAGTGGTGGCAAAGTCAACAGGCTGCCGTCCACGCTGCACCTTCATGCTGCATGTGAGCTGTCTGCCTTACCCTGACAGGGGAGGGAGGAAGCGCTCCCATTGGGCTGCTGGGCAGAGAGGCAGGGAGAACTCTGTGCTGGGGGAAGGAAGGAAGCACTCCCATTGGGCTGCTGGGCAGAGGTAAACTCTGTGCTGGGGCAACGGCACACACGCACACAGAGAGGGCTCTGAGTACCCCTCTGGCATGCATGCCATAGGTTCGCCACCATGGGCTTAGTATATAGTAGAAAAGAGAAAGCAAACCGAATACTTAAGACTTACAGTATTAGGAAAGGAGTATAAACAAAACAAGTAGTCTAATGTCTGTTTAAAAAATGAAGGCGTGACTACATTTGGAACACTATACTATATAATAGTTTTGCTCAGACTGTGTGAAAAATGAGACCATTGTATTGAAAATGTTACAGAATAATATCAAGAGTGACCCATGTGCTGTGAACACCTCCTGCCTTGGGAAAGGCTAAGGTACAATATTTGAAGCATTTAGTTAAGAAAAACTTACTAAGGGAGAGGCATAGCAGATGTTTATAAAATTATGAATAGGTATAGAAAAAGTAAAAAAGAGTGCAGATGGTGTGGATCACCTCAGGAGACAGTACACAAATATTTTACAAAAAATAAAATAATATGCTTTTCTTCTCCCATTTGGTTGACCTGATTACTCAGTGAAACCTGAATAGGTTTGTAACAGACAAAAAACATGTATTGTTTTAGCACAGTGAACCATTACACACAATGCTTAGTTAACTTATGGAATTCACGATCATAATGTACAACTAAGTGCAACTAAGGTTTTGTTACAATAACACGTTCCCATGTCATGTGCTTTTATGGAACAGGACATAAATGGAATAAAATAATATTTTACAGGATCTTTTAAAAAACGTTTTGTGCAAATACTAGGCCAGTTACTGACTACTGGCTATAATAGCTGAATAGAGGTACACCTCCAAATACCAGATGGTGGGGGTTACACAACAGAGGACGTCTGTTGCCTTAATCCCGAGTTCATTGTTGTCCTAGAGGCAGCTGGCTGGACAAAATAGGATGCAGTACTCAATGTACCCTTGGTTCAGTCCAACAGTGCTCTTCTTATGTTAATGATTTTCTCACTCACTCCTCCCCACCTTTTTTTGGCTGAGGCAAGATTTGAACCGGAGCTCTGCTCAAACTCTCTGACACAATGCACTAGCTCTCTTACAGGACTTTCCCCAAATGCTTCCACTGTTTTCTCAATTGCTCCTCTAGAAAATCTCCTCACCAAAGTAAAAAACCAATATGGTGGAATGTTGGAATGTCCGACTTGACCTGTCTTGGACAAAAAATAATAGTTCCTGATTCAGCCATGAAATTTGCTGGGTCATTTTGAGTAACTCATTCTTTCTCAGCTTAATTTACCTCACAAGGTTACCAGGAAGATTTAATTTATTGCATTTTTATACCGCCCATTTTGGAAATTTCCCACTCTGTGCAGTGTACATACAAATATCAAAATACAGTGGATCCTCAATTAACAACGCGTTTGAATAGCGTCATTTTCGATTAACGAAGCTACGACGCTCCCAATGTGATTATTCGAATAACGTCGTTATTTGAATAACGATGGTATTTTCCCGTTATTTGAATAACAACGTTTTGTCGTTATTCTAATAACGTTATTCGAATAGCGACGCTACTTGGGGAACCAAGTAACGTCGTTATTCGAGGGTCCACTGTAACATAATAAAACACACAACAAATTAAAAATAAACCAATCAAATAATGCTTCAATTATTTGGTGTGACCCATTGTATTTGGTATTGGGGGACGGGACGGACACACCATGTATGTTATCTTTATCTCCTTAGAGGAAAAGCAAGCTATCTGCATTACACACACACACACACACACACACACACACACACACACACACACACACACACACACACACACACACACACACACACACACACACACACACACACACACACACACACACACACACAACACTATGAGCACCATCTGGTCAGTTCACAATGTAATTAATATTTTTGTCCTTAACATGCTGGTCATTTTACTGACCTCAGAAGGATGGAAAGTTGAGTTAAGGACAGAACTCACAACATGAGCAGTTTGGGATGTAGTACTGAACCTTAACCACTGCTGGCCTGGACTGATGACACATGCAGTCCAATGACATCCTGAAGGACCAGGCTGCCCAACTCTGGACTAATGAAATAGGTTCTCTAATTCTACTTATCAGCTGTGATCTGAACCATAAACGTTGCTAAATCTCTTAATTACTGTAATATGCAGCCCTAGTTTTCCACCAAAATCAGTGTTGGAACCACCCTTCCAACGCACTCAACAAAAAGCCCAAACTTCTCTCTTTCAAGACTCATTTCACTCCCAAGGCCTATCAGGAGGTAAGAAGTTGCAACACTTGATGGCCTGATTCATCTGTTTCTTCTCAAGAGTACAAGCCACAGTGAGATGAGGTGACTACAACCATTTGGTATGATGATTATGGATCTAATGTCTCCTCATGTGCTGGATCCCATCCCACTTACACTGTAGCGTGCCAGGATGTAAGCACCGGCCCCAACTCCAATTCCAATGATGCTGGTGAAACTGCAGGAAGGGGAAAAAAAGAAAAGCCAGTTACAACATACATAAAGGAGTAAGTGCTACCTTACTGTATGTGGATGTTTACAGGTTCCAGTGGTTATTGCTATTAACTTATCTAGCTGTCTTTTTAGGATACAGTAAAACCTTGCATAAAGAGCACCTCATTTAGAGACTAACTCGCTTAAAGAGCAGACTTTTCTCCGAATGGTCGCCTTGCTTAACAACTAAAACCAACCAAAAACTCACTTAACAACAAAATCAGGGTTCGCAATCCCCCCCCCCCGCCAGAAGTCACAATTGGTCACTTACAATGGTGTTTCACTTAAAGAGCAAACACGCTTAAAGAGCAATCCCATGGAACACATTATGCTCTTTAAGCGAGGTACCACTGTATGTCAAATGTTAACTTTGAAATACAGAATTGTGCATTTTTTTTTGCCTTTTGGCCCCACTGTTCTTTTCCTGCATATACGTGTATGCAATATTTTTACCAGTCTGATCAGGTTATCATACTATACTAACAGAGTAGACCATACTGCCAGCGACTCAACGCCGAGTGTCAGGTGGCGGTTAACTAACCTGACAACCCCGAGGACTCACTGCCTTGGGTGCCGAAGTCCACAGGGAAGGGTGATGGTCTACAAGTGGATTAAATCCCGCTTGAATCCATCTTGATGGAGGGCAGCAGCTTCATCAATACTGGCCTGGGAGGACTTTGTGTGCCAAAAAGGCTCAGGGCCAGAAAGTGACTCGCGGAACTGGATCAGTGGTATGGGTGTTATGTTGCGATGCTGAAGGCAGATGAAAGGCCACTGCATTATATTCTCAGGACAATCTTCATGGCTGATTGCCATGAGGATCACCAATATTCAGATTCGGATAAGGGAGAAGAATATTTTTAGCTACATGTATCTTCCTATATATCTCAGAGAGTAAACAAAACAAAACAAGACAAAAATGTTATAGCACTTTAAAGAGTAGCTGCTGTATTTTAAAGTTAGCTTTCGTGGATCAGACCCACTTCATCAGCCCTGGGAGTGAGACTTCATGGCATAAATTTATACACATCAGGTACAGAGGTTCAGAATGGTCCCTGAAAGCTAACATTAAAATACAGCAGTTAGTTGTTAAAGTGCCACAACATTCTTGTCTTTCTGTTTTGTTTACTCTCTGATATGCTTGAAACACAGACTAACATGGCCACTATCTCAAAAAACCCTTTATATAGAATACACAACTTTCTGCCAACATGTATCTAATGGGGATTTTTTTTAAAAAAAGCCTGGACTGCAATAAATTTATTACTCACTGATGACCTGTGACTCTTTCTTTCTAATTGCACATTTTCAGTTAAGAAACTTGGCTACCCAACTGGAACAAAAATACTGTAGTACTGGTTAATATGCAAGAGAAAAGCTGAATAGGCTAGGATTCTTGGATTAACAAACCATAAGGGTGAGATTAGGATTAGACAGAAAGCAAATGATCATCACAGAGCTCAAGTCTCTCCTTAGGAAGCAGAAATACAGTGGAAAGCAGGGGACTCCTATATTCCATTTTTGATTCCTAGAGAATCTGTGAAAATAAAAGGCAGAGGATCCTATGACTGGGGTTTAATGGATTAGAACAAGGAATATTTGGGATACCAGTTTTTGTCTTCAATGCTGCCACGTGTGATGAGCAGGGAGCGTGTAGTGAGTTTAGGGTGTGAAGGAGCTCTTTGGAATGATGCTCAGCTTTTTAATAGTGTCATAAATGAAAGCTGTGTCTTATTATTATTATTTATCATAACATACCTGTTAAAGGCACTGGAACGCTTATGAAAATAAAACATCAACATGAGGAAAAAGGTATCTTAAATGAAGAGTGGAAAGGATATGCTTTCCCCTCAACACCTTCAACATGTTGTTGTTCTGTGACCAGTTGCACAAAGAATCTCACAAGTGTGAGTATGAGCCCCATAAGGAGGAGGCTGCTTATGTGATTCCCCTTCTGCCCTATGTTTAGGCAGCAGTGATACTAGCCAGTAGCTTTAAAGCAGGGGTGGCCAACCTATTGCCTGTGGGCTGGATCTGGTCCCCAATGCCAATTCATCTGGCCTACGCCACCTTCATCGCTCTCAGAAGTGGAAGTAAAACGTGTCCGTGTGGGCACATTTTACTTCTACTTTTGGGAGTGATGAGGATGGTGCAGGCCAGATGAATTGGCATTGGGGGCTGGATCCGGCCTATGGGCCATAGGTTGGCCACCCCTGCTTTAAGCAAAGAAAATGGCAGCCTAAAATCTATCTCATCCTGTTGCAAAACATATCTGTTGCAAAACAGATTGCAAGGCATGTTTTACTTCTGGTGGGAGGAACAACATGACCAGCCCATGGCTCAAAAAGTTTGGGCACCCCTGTGTTAAAGGTTTAATCCTGTCTCTGAGTCATCTCTCTGTTTAGTTTTCTTACTCATGGTACACTGTGGATTTTCTGATTTTTGCTTCCATTCCCCTTTGGGAAGCAGTTGAGAAATCACTGAAGGATGCTGTTTGTCACCCTAAGTGTACATGCGCACGCACACCCACACATCCCACCCTGACTCACTTGACATATTGCAGGATGCAGGGAATCATCTCAGCCAGTTGGTCCAGAGAAGGATACTGATACCTAGGAAGGAAGCAAACAGCAGCGGCTACATTAGGTGGCCAGACTTTATCCCCATCACACCCAGCAGTGCGGGTGGGGCAGGAATGGAGGCTGCAAGGCTCACCCCACAGGGAAGGCCGGGGCACCCTCCTCCATGCCAGGCGCGTCCACATGTATCACCACGAAGTTCTTTATGATCTCCTGCATGTCCTCATAGTGGAAAATGGTGTCGAAGCACGAATGATCTGGTGGTGGGGGTGCGGGTAGGGAGACAGAAGAAGGGGGTGTCAGGGTGCAGAAGGGCATAGAGCAAGGGTATCCAAACTACAGCCCACTGGTTGGATTTGGCCCCCAACGCCAATTCATCTGGCCCATGCTGCCCTTGTTGCTCCTGGAAGTGGAAGTAAAGCACACATGCGTGTTTTACTTCCACTTCCGGGAGCAACAAAGGTGGTGTGGGCCACATGAATTGGCATTGGGGGCCGGATCCAGCCAGAGGGCTGTAGTTTGGGCACCCCTGGTTTAAGCAGAGAAAATGGCAGCCTAAAATCTATCTCATCCTGTTGCAAAACAGATTGCAAGGTGCGTTTTACTTCCGCTTCTGGTGGGAGGAATGTGACTGGCCCACGGCTCAAAAATTTGGGCATCCCTGGCAAAGAGGCAGTGCCCTCAAGACAGGCAAATCAAAACAGGGATGGCCCTGTGAGGAAATATCAGACACCAGGTGTAAGGCAGCAGATGGTCAGTTATACTGAACTTTTTTCTTTTTGACCACCAGAGCTGTTTCTGGGATTTTCTACCTTACAGCACAATGCTATGCATGTTTCCTCAGAAGTAAGGTCCACTGTGTTCTGTGAAGATTACTCCCATATGAGAATGCATAGGATTGCAACTTAAGGCACCAAACTGCCTCCAGAACAAGGAAAAGGGGGCATTCAGAGAAGTGGGTAAACATTAATTAGAAAGCTCCCATCTTCTCTTTGCACGTTGTAGACAAAGGGAATTTGGTAGCTTCTTTAAAAAGGGCATGAGGATTGACCCTGATGGGTGGCAGCGGAGGAATTCCAGAACAGAGCACAGAAGGCACTGGAAATGTAAAAGATCATATGTCAGTTTTTAACATTTTAAATCAAAAACAGAAACTGAAAGATAGAGGTCCTAATTTCATGGTTCCCAAGATATATGATTTAACTATAAAGATGTACATCCTGCTTCGATTACTGCAACACGCTCTACGTGCCTTTGAAAACAGTTCAGAATCTCCAGCTGATTCAAAATATTGCAGACAGCTTGGTAACTGGGGCTGATTATAGGGAGTATATAACTTCTCTGATAGGAAGGCTTCACTGATGTTCTGGCCCAACTCAAAGCACTGTTTATGCCCTGTTAGGCCCTATAACTACATCTTGCGGCTAGGCTATCTAAGTACTAAATCTCCCTGCATGAGCTTTCTTAGGTCTTAAGATCTTCAGTGAAGGCCCTTTCTACATCTCACCGTCCTCTCGGATGTTCATTTTCGGATGTTCTTGAACTAGAACTCCCAGAAATCTTGGTCAGTACATCAATGGTGAACGTTTTTGGGAGGTTTAGTCCAAAAACATATAGGGACCTAATGTTGGAAGCCACTCTACTAAAACTTTTGGACTAGAACTGATATAATTCCTTATCACTGGCTAAGTTGCCTAGATCTTCTGGAAATTGAAGTCCCAAACATCTGGAGAACATACCCTACCCTCCTTTAAAAGCTATGTGTAACTCTCATTTAGATCAACCCTGCAAGGAGTCCACAATGTCTTGAATTTTCTTCACAGGGAATTAATTGTTTGACTACATGTTACATTCACTTGGGAGAAAGTAGGATCGACTGTTGTGTGGGAGAATGCTGACAATTTCCTTATCAAAAGGCAGCAAAGGCTGGAGGGAATAGATGTGTCCTATACTGTGAAGAAAGAGCTGCTGGCTATATTTCTTTGTCATTTATTTAAGATTGCTCTGTTAGAGGCTCATTTTCTCCAGCAGAGCTATAAGGAGTTGGAATGGGAGTAGAAGGGAAAATTTGCTTCAAAGATAAGGACATATACAGAACAGAGGGAGGGATGAACTATTTCTTCCACGAATGGTTTCTATCATCTCTAGCTTCTTCTGTTTCTTGGCAGGGGAGATTCAAAAGACTGCAGGAGGAACAGCTTTTACGAGATGGGTGTAGGCTGGCTCTGAGGCAGATAGACTTGCTCAAGACCACCTACCGAGTCCAGAATATGAACCCAACTTTTCCCCTTTCAAAGATTAGCCAACAATTTGTATTGGAATTCTGGAGCATTATCCAACTGTTATTTTTAAAGAGGTGGGATCAGCCACGATGAGAAGGGGCTGAATTTGGAGACCAGGGCAACAGGTAAAGTGGATCTCCTATACCAGGGGTTCCCAACCTAAGGCCGGTGGGCCAAAAGCAGTCCACTACATCATTTTATGTGGCCCTCTCCCCTCCAAGGGCATTCGAGAAACAAAATGGCCACCCATTTGAAGCTGTTGGGACAAAATGGCCACCCCCCCATTATGCAAGCAAAGCAAAATAGCTGTCCGGCCCTCGAAGCTGACAGAGTATGACCCGGCCCCGGGCTCGAAAAGCATGGGAACCCCTGACCTATACTAACAAAATATTGTTGAAGCTTAGGAAAAGGCTCTGGCCAACAATCATTTAATAACAACATTTGTCACAAGGTTCCTGCTACCTCAAATTGTTATTCCATGTTATCTACTATTTCAGAGCAAGGAATCATCTCCATATCTGGGCAAAGGGGTGCAGAAGAACATTGTTTCTCTATTTTGAGCAGCTTTCCACTACCCAAACCTCACATTGCTACTCCTTTGCATCTGTTTGGACAGCCCTGGTAACAGAAACCACAATACTGACCCCATGGATGCAGGCTTATATAAACACAGAAGGTTCCTGGTCATAGTAGAACAAAGAGTTTGAGGGAAACTTCTCTAATGATAAAATCCCTTTGAAGGTTTCATGAGTTGCACTACAGGGTGAAAATCTTAGCTTTTCTTTTTTTTTTGGAACTGCAGTAGATGGCAAACTCCCAGCCTCCCCATTCCCGTAACCAGATGGGCATGCCGATCTTACGATTTTGTCCCACATCATGGTAGGTGAGGATGGCAGGACGTTTGGGTTTGGGTGTTCCATGGATAGTGATTGTCACAATTCCATATGGTGTCTCCACTGTGTGTTTCTACATAAAGAGAAAGAGAGAAAGAGAGAGAAGCACAGATGAATGCACTTGTTCCAGTGGTCGACAGCTACAAAATCAGCTATACTTAATACATACAGGAAAGACTAAGAAGTTATGTTGTGACCACCCATTAAAGTACAACTTCTCAAACTACACACATATAAATCTTGAAAAAATGCAAGAGTCTATGCACAACACAGAGTTTCCATGTGTTTAGTGTGCCCTATCTACAGGAGCTATGGTCTGCATACAGGAGAAATATTTTGCATACAGTAAAACCCTGACTTACAAATGCCTCAAGTTACATAAAATTCAACTTACATAATGATTTTGTGCTAAAACCATGTCCCGATTTACATAATTTTCTATGGGTTTGCTTCGAGTTACGTAAAAATTCATTTCCCTATGGGTTTTGCTTCAATTTACATAAAAATTTCATTTTTCCTATGGTTTGCTTCGAGTTACATAAAAATATTTTTCCTATGGGTTTGCTTCGAGTTACATAAAAATATTTTTTTCCTATGGATTTGCTTTGAGTTACATAAAAAACATTTTAAGAAAAAGCCTATGGAACAAACTTTTTTTTCCGTAAGTAGGGGTTTTACTGTATTTTCTAACCTTTGGATTTTCCATTTAGGAAGTCTTCAAGTAGTTGGGCTGAGGAAAAAAAATAATAGCCCCCGTGGCACAGTGGTTAAATTGCTGTGCTGCAGCCAGAAGGTTGTGAGTTCAATCCTGACCAGGATCAAGGTTGACTCAACCTTCCTTCCTTCTGAGGTCAGTAAAATGAGTATCCAGCATATTGGGGGCAAAATGCTAATTAACTTGTCCAGAGAGTGCACTAAAGCATTATGGGCAGTGTATAAGTCTAATTGCTACTGTTAACGTTGAGAGTCATAGAGAAATGGGTCAAGTCAAAACCATCACTTAACATCAAAATGATGCTCACTGTTCCTTACGTGTGTGTGTAGTTTAGGCATGTAAAATGAAACTGAAGATAGAATGAAAATTACATGCACACAGAAAGACAGTAAGCAAGAGTGCTTTCCATAATTTTGTTCTGTTTATGCTACTCAAAGGAAGAAGGGGCTGTTTTTCAAAATCTTGGCCATCCCAGCTGGTGAAGATTCTAGCCTGAATCTCCCATCCTTGCTTGCCAACTGATCCCAAATTCCAGCCAAACTACTCCTGTGTCTTTAGCTGCTGTTTGAGTTAAACAAGAACAACAGGGGGGCAAAACTTTTCAAAGCTCAAAGATAATCATTTATCCCTTCTCCAATATTTGCACACAAGTAGCTACTGAAAACACATCTACGTTATGCGGTTAAAATGTCAGTTATGCTACTGCTCCTTCCTCCTCAACCAAGATCACTAACTGATAAGATTTTACTAGATGTTCCCATATCCAGTGATGGTGAACTTGGCACTCCAGGTGTTCTTGAACTTCAATTCCCAGAAGCCCTGATCAGCAGGAGTGCTGACTTGGGTTTCTGGCAATTGAAGTCCAAAAACACCTGGAGTGCCAAGGTTCACCATCACTGTTGGCTGTATCCCTCCAATGACCATATATTTGGTGCTTCATTTTGCCTAATTACAGTTCTTGAAATGTACATATTAGATTCCCCAGCTAAGCCTTTTCTTATACACAACCCAACAAAATCTCTAATGGTAACTACACACATACACACCTATTCATCATTACTATGTGATGACACTGGTATAGCTCCATATGTGTGCATTTGTACACGTCTTTTGTGTGTGTAATATTAGTCTGGCAGTTTCTCCTCATCTCAGACTCTCAAAGGAAAGCAGATTGTTACAGCTATATTATGAAGTGGGCTAATTTTAAGATTCTTTAAAAAAATATAGCTAAGCCCAGTCCAGGAATAGACAAAATAATACTAAAGAATGTCCTTAAGTATTCAAAGACCACCTTTCCTTTTTCTCCCAATTGTGATTTAATAAACTCTTATATAGCAGAGTTTACTTTTATATTCTTCTTTCCTTTGTGTACTTCTTTTAAAATGTAGTAATTAAAATATATATCTCTATGTCTGGTCGTGCAGTGGTTGTGCAGTCTTCCATTCTTCCAAGGTCAGTAAAATGAGTACCCAGCATGTTGGGGGCAAAATGCTAATTAACTTGTGAATTGTCCAGAGAGTGCACTAAGCGCTTCGGGGTGGCATGTAAGTGTGATTGCTTTGCTTTATATCCTTGAGAATGCACCTGAAGGACAAAGCAGTTGAGAGGGTGTGAGTCATAAACAACTAAGCTTGACATCTGTCATCTTAAACTATTAAACACAGCCTCACTGCAACATTCCAGAGCAAGAGCTAAATTCAGGGCAGCAAGACAGACCACCTCTGCCTTATCATCACTCCTGTGAGACAAAAGGGAAAAAACCTGGGTCAATATTCAAAACAATCACATTCTGTTTTTCCCCCCAAAGTTCAGTTTGTTCTCCAAGTTCTTCCTGCTAAAGGCTTTCTCTTATAGCACTCAAGGGGAACTCAATGTGTTCAAAAACAGCTGGAAACACAGGGAAAGGCTGAACCATTTGGCAGGATTTCTTAACCGAAACCGCAATAAATAAAAAAACAGGCATGAAAAGAAGGGTGAAAGGTGGAAAACAAAGGAGGCAGTTCAGAGGAGAGGCACTGGCACTCAAGAAACTGCAAACGTTCATAGCTACAGGCAAACCCAGTGATGGCCAACCTTGGCACTCCAGGTGTTCTTGGACTTCAATTCCCAGAAACCCAAGTTAGCACTCCTGCTGATCAGGGCTTCTGGGAACTGAAGTTCAAGAATATCTGGAGTGTCAAGGTTGGCCATCACTGGGTAGCCTGTTACAATGAAAAGGAGTGGGGGGGGTCACACAGTAGTTATAGGTGGGTAGCCAAGATAGATAAGTGATTATTTAGGTCTACATCTCCCAAAATACCTCTGCCCACGTTGCAAAAAAATCTATCTCTTCCCATTTCTGGCAGACAGAAGGAATAAATGGGCCCACCAAGCATAATGCCAGCTCCCAGACTGTATACTGTGGCTTGACTGATGTTTGTTAAACGAATCCTAAGGACTGAATTCAGGCAGCACAGTGGTTGATCTCACATGGATTAATGTGAGTATAGCCACAGGAGAGGAGGACTGTGCCAAGTAGCCGCTGCTTCAAGACTGTAAACACTGACGTGTCCCATACAGTGAAAACAAGTGGCACAGAGACAATAACTCCACATATAGCTGTTCTCACAAATGGCCGGAGTTCATAAGAGTTTATTTAATGGTGGTATCTACAGCTCTTAATCCAAGCCTGAAGCAAGATTTCTGCTAGATGGAGTCTAGGCTACAATTGAAGAGGACAACACAGTTAAAATTCACTAGGCTTTAACATAATGTACTAAAGCGGCGAGCACAGAAGCTTCGTCAAACTCAACCACGCCCTCCACCATCTATTCAGTGTAATGTGTGTGGTCGCATGTTCAATGCCAGGATTGGCTTGTTGAGTCACCAGAGACACATCCATCAACGGAGAAAATAATGACTTTCAGGAAAAAAATGTATGCTCGGACACGGGTAGCTGCCAATGACTAAAGTATATGACAACCTCTGTAGTTCAGGAAAGCAGCCAGCTTGTGTAGCCTTGGCCAAGCTGCATACAGAATAAAATTATACAAAATTCATAAAATCAAAAAATTAGACTCTAAACCGTAAACAAGCCCAGGGCTCAGCATCCAAAAAAGAACTCGGGAAGAAGCAACCTTGTCCTTTTTTTTTGTGGGGGTGGGGGGTGTCTCCGCATGAGCACCTGTCTTGCATCTCCGGGGTTAGAGGGAAGTGTTATTACAAGCACACACACACAAATGAAGCAATTTGTGCTTGCTGTCATGACCACTTGTTTTAAAAAAAATCATTAGGTGTCTCCTGCTAAAACTCAGCATTGCTAAGTAAGTCTCTAATGCCTCTGACAGTTTGTTTGGCCTCAATTTACATTCAAGCGGCAGGCAAAAACAGCTCTGTTCCGATAGCATGAGCAATGGCAAACACATTTCTGCCTCTTTCTTTTGCATGTTGCTTTATGTTATGGAAGCATTATCTAATCTTCTGCTATTTTATCTCCTCTTTTGTAGTTCTATCGCTAGTAACTGGATTGCTTTTGTGTTGACTTGTGATTGTCCACCACCATGGAGAGCCACAATATGCATATTTTTAAAAAGGCTGAGTAGATATATGGCTATCAAACAAACAAACAAACAAACAGCAAGAAGTATAACAGAGAGTGAACAAAATGAAAGTTCACATTTAAATACAAACAGTAAAGTCTTTAATGTGCCACATTTTTTTGTCTTTTTTTTGCTGTTTTGTTTTGTTTACTCTCTGATATGCTTGCACAGACTAACATGGCTAACACTTCAAACACAGGAACTCTAAGTATACTATAGGTAGTATAGCTTCACCATGAAGGCTGCTTGGATTCATGATCCTGGAGAGCCACCTGCTTCTAAGCACAACATAACTCTCTCTTTGCACCAGGTTTTCTGTTGTTTTTCCAACTGCATTTAATAGTCTACAGAAGGGGTGCCCAAACTGCGGCCCATGGGCTGGATCCGGCCCATGATGACAATTTATCCAGCCTGCACCATCCTCATCGCTCCCAGAAGCGGAAGCAAAAAGCACCCATATGGGCACATTTTACTTCTGCTTCGAGGAGCAATGAGGGTGGTGTGGGCCGGATAAATTGGCTTCGGGGGCCAGATCCAGATCACGGGCTGTAGTTTGGGCACCCCTGATCTACAGATATTGAGCAGTGTGAATTTGTTTGTTTGCTCCTTTAGGTTTTTCTCCCCCAAGCATGTTGAAATCACTCTCCATTGCTCAGTGGTCCCATCCAATTCCTGGCTCTGTTTTTGTTTGTCTCTCTTTGTCTCTCACTATCTCAGTTTATGATGAAGCACCAAATAAAATTAAACTTGTAACCCACCCAAGAAGAATTTAGAATCTTAACAGAAGATAAGGATTGGAAGCCAAGTCTCCCGGATTCCTTCTTTACCTCTGGGGTGTAATGTAATGTAATGGGGTCAAGCAGTAGACCCACTTGGCATTAGTCTGCAGATCCCTGTCACAGTGAGTATCTTGGGCCAAGCCGAGTTTCTCACAGCCTCACGTACCATCTAAAAAATGGGTGCAGGAATGACTTCACTGGTGAGAAGTCAGGCAAATATAATAAGACTTTTGCAACCAGGAAATAAGACTATGACTTGTAAAGGAAAAGCAGGTTACCCAAGGTCAGAGTAACCCTATAATTAAAAGTTCCTACTATTTGTACAAGAAGTCACAAGAGGTAATGAGCATTCCAACACTGGAAGCAATCAAGAGAGAATCAGACCACCATCTGTCTCAGATCTGCTTTGATTCGGATTCCTGCATTTCAACTCAATGGCCTAAAAGGCCCCTTCCAATTCTACGATTCTATGGAATGATACTATGCTTAGGACTAGCCAGGAAGACTAAGCTGGTAGAGTTGTTAAACCTTTAGCACCAGCAGGAAGTTCAACAGGTGGTTCTCCCTAGCATGGTGATGCATTAGCTTTACCAACAGACCTGAAAAACAGCTCAGACTGCTCCAGTGTCTTTGAAAACAATTTGACTTGCAAGTGGCTACTAAGACTCGTGATCTGAGCATTACAATAGGGAAAGGTACCTTCCACAAATCAAAGCCAAACAATAAAGAACAGGCTGGGCTGCCAAGAGTCAGGATTCGTGGTTAGAGTTCTCACTTCAACTGTGACTACACAGCCTGATTTGCAGACTGTTTGGATTAGGTGACTGTGAATTGTTTTGGTGCCAAGTGTCTACCCTTCTCCTTCAATCTGATGTAGTTTCATCTACACCACAGTCCCCTTCCTTTGATCCTAGCCTCTGCCAACCCCTGGTTCTCCTTTTACGGTTCATTGTTGCATGGGGTATGGAAATGGGAGTTTTCCAAATTCTCCATATCGTACAAACACATATACATTCAGTGTGGAAACAAAGAAGTTTCCTGTAGTTTGTTCGATCTGTTTCAAATGCATATCAAGTTTTGGTTTTTTTCTATGCAAAAGTGGTCTAGTGCTAACTAGTGTACCACTTAGTAATATGATAACTTAATATTAAGTCCAGTAGTTTGTTTGTTTTTTAAAAAATATACTTTGAGACATCTAAGGATAAAGGTCTCATGGGTGGGTGTTCCTGCTCTCCGAAACATCACATTCAGCTTAGTACATCACTAGAATATCAATTCATGATGCTCTGAATCTCCAGGGAAAAGACCTCTTATCTTAAACCCTGCAGAACGGCTGCCAATCAGCAAAGACAAGAAAGTGTAGAGTAGAGGAACCAAGACTCTGTTTTAATTCAAGTCAGTTTCTTATAATGTAACTAATTGATGCAGAAATGTAGTGACAAGAGAACCTCAACTTATCATGCAACTACAGAACGCTAAAAAGTTGTGATCTGGGAGTGGAATACAGCCCATCATATTTCTAAATTCATTCTTTCCTGTTCTGCTGCCACAGATTCCCTAAGCTTCTACCATATCATAGGCATTCACAGAATCCTTGGTTTGCTCTGCAGAGGGGTTGTTTGTATGAGATGTCCAGTTTTGGAGGGAGGGAGGAAGATCAGTGGGAACCTATTGCTTCTTCTGTTTTGGCTTTTTTAAAAACATGGGAGATTTCTGCAGGCTTTGTGGTACGGTTCCGACCCCATATGTAAGGAAGGAAAGTAGAGGGACATTACCTGGCCATATTCCTGAAGAAGTTTGGCTGTTATCAGTTCAGCATCCTAGAACACAGAGAAAGCAGAGGAGGGAAGACACATACAGAAAGAGAAAGATTGCAAGAAGGTAGGAAGTAAGTGAGAAGAAACAGGAGGTATGGAATTATGAGTGGGTGAGTGTGGAACCAGAGTAGAGCCTCCTGATCATAGGCTGAGTTCATTTGGCTTGGGATACATGCAGGCATAAAGCATGACAGATTCACTAGAAACCTAGCTACTCACAATGAGTTGCAAAAGAGTCGTCCAAAGGAAGATCTGCTTTCTTCAGTGGCCAATATCCTACAGCCAGCCACAACTACATCAGCCCCATTGACTCAATGGATTGCTAGGTGTATATTTAAGCCTTCCACAATTAATTGTTGGCTCTATACTTAGTTGGTAGTAGCGTAAGATACTGGCCTCTGGTTCTAGTTGGCACTGATGTATTTATTTAGCTGTAGAGCTCAGAAGGTGCTTTTGTAAAGAGAAAGAGCTGCTTCTAGTCTGTGAAGGAAACCTGCTGTTTATAGAATTTTCTTTCAACTCACAGTGCTTCTTATAAACTGCTAATGTCCACACCTGAGCCCAGATGCAGTAACACATCAGGTTATCAGTCTGTTCTTGGAAAGTACATAGTACTCAGACAAAATAAATTCACTTCTCTGCAATCTTCTTCACAGTGGCTTAGAATGAAACACATATCTGGAAGTGCCACTGTACCCTCACTTGATGAGACTCCTGTGCTCTTATAATAGAGGTACAACAGGCAGGAATTCAGTGAGGGAATTGCTTTACTCATTCTTGCTACTTGTATGTGGGTGTCATACAGATAGTAAGTGGCCCAGAAGCTCTAGCAGGATAGAGGGAGGGAAGAGTCAGGTAATCTGGAGCTAATGTCTATTCCAGATATTACACACACACACACACACACACACACACACACACACACACACACACACACACACACACACACACACACACACACACACACACACACACACACACACACACACACACACACACACACACACACACACACACACAAAATGCTTTAATATTTATTAAGCAAAATGTTATTAGATTTTTCCAGATGGGTCAAATCCTACATAATATAACATTCCCAGACAGGTTGTGCAGCTTTAAAACTATAACAACAAACTGGCCATGTTTTGATCAGCCAGGGGAATTACCAAAATAAGTCTGCTGAGAATACATAAAGAGTGAGTACATTATCTATCTATCTATCTATCTATCTATCTATCTATCTATCTATCTATCTATCTATCTATCTATCTATCTATCTATCTAATCTAATCTAATCTAATCTAATCTAATCTAATCTAATCTAATCTAATCTAATCTAATCAATCTATCGTCAAAAGATCTTAAGGCAAAGTACAAAAGATTTGCTACCAAACGAACCCACAAATTTTGCAGCATTTAATGTGATAGATGGATTCTTGTGGAATTTCGGTTGTAAGCCATCAAACATGAAACAGAGATTTGGATAAAATCTCACTATTAATTAAGTCAAGGGTTTGTACATTTTTGGCACACACACTCTGCCAACTAGAACCATGACCACAGACACTGTATCCTGGTCCTATGACATTTTTACAAAGCCTCACTTTGAGTGAGATTTTGGTAACCCAAGGATCTGCTTTACAAAGTTTGGCCCTACAGATTTATGGAGACACAATACTAGGGTAAATCTTGGGGAAGTTATTGACAGATATTTCTTGGACTACATCTCTCAGAATCCTGTAATTAGCATAGCTTGGGAAGTTTCTTTTTTAAGTCAATAGCTCCCAGAATTCCTCAGCTACCAATCTTCAGAAAAGGGTTTGGTTGGTTGGTTGGAGTGCTCAAGATCTCTTAGTCAGCATGGCCATAGGCCAGTGATAGAGAACCTTGGCACTCCAGCTGTTCTTGGACTTCAATTCCCAGAAGCCCAAGTCTCTGTGAATCTACATGAATAGGTTTAACCCATTCGTGTGTATTCACAGGGATTTGGGTTCCTGGGAATTGAAGTCCAAGAACAGCTGGAGTGCAAATGTTCGCCATCACAGCCATAGGCCTTCCTGACTGGAAAGTTCTGGAAGTTGCAATGCAATCCCCCCCCCCCCCCGATGACCTATTGTGAGTGAATATGTCACACAGGGAAGATCCCACATCAAAACCTTGGCACTTTCAAAGAACTCAATAGGAGGTGATCAGAAAGAAGCACAGCAAAGTCACCCTGTCGCTCTCGGCAAACAACATTATGCCAAATGAACCAACAGCCAGAGTTAGCATTACTTTACTTTGGAGGCATCTGCTCTGACATCCCGTCTCAGCTGGGAAAGAGCAAGGAGAAAAACAGACAGGGTTGGAGATATTAAGGAATGCTAGTGAGAAAGGGGGAAAATGGTGGTAGGGTCAGTTGAAGAGAAAGAAGAGATCTGGTTTGTTTGTTTTTGCTCACCTTGCCCGGATCAGGTGCTCCTGGGGTTCGCAGGAGTGGCTTCTCCTCCGTAATCTGGACTTCCTGGAGTTCCGTCATGGCACCTGTGGTGAAGAAAAAGCCAAAGACAACAATATGAAGCTGTACGTTAACTGTGGAAGGCCGTACATCCGATAAAACCACAAGCTGGTGGCTGTCCAAATGTTATTTCCCGGTTCTCCTAAGAAACCTTCTCTGCCTTAGGGCTGGTTCACACCTACGTATATTCCTGAGTATTACACCATCAAGAAATGACTGTAGATGTGAATTTGCCATTTGGAATTAAGACCAACAAATGAAATTTGCATTAGCATCACCCAAATTAACTTAGAATCACAGCACTCTTAAGCACGGTCTCATCCAGTCACCTGTTCAGCTACCAAGACTCTTTAGGCAGAGGTGGGACATGCTTAGAGACACAACATGGATAAGGCGGTGTGTACTACAAGCAGGGACTGCGGTGGCTTAGTGGTTAAGATGCTGAACCTGATGACTGGAAGGTCAGCAGTTCGAGACCTAAGTACTGCACGATGGAGTAAGTTCCCATCTCTGACCCAGCTCCTGCCGACCTAACAGTTCGAAAACAAGAAATTACAAGTAGATAAATAGGGACCACTTCAGTGGGAAGGTAAACAGTGTCTAGTCATGCCTGCCACATGACCATGGAAACATCTGCAGAAGCAGACAGCGCTGGCTCTTCGGCTTTGAAACAGAGATGAGCACTGAACCCTAGAGTCGGATATGACTGGCTTTTGAGCAAGGGAAACCTTTACCTTTACTATCATCAGCAACATCTGAATATCACCAGCTCTGATTTATGGAACCTTATGTATGAAAGCAAGATATTTTAAAGACTTGTATATGCTTTGTGACTTCAGATTAGACACTCTGTGATTCTAAATTATGTCAAGCTTTAATCTTACATTGACTGAAATCAATGGGAAATTTTTAAAAAATTACTCGCTGATTTCCCCTTGGTCCACTTTAACTAGGACTAAAAGCCTACAGCTCTTTTTCTTGATTTAAGATGCATCCTGCTGTGGTTGCTTTTGAGCTCAATGGTCCATGACTAACACAAATGAGGGGAAATGCCTCCCATTTTACAGGAGAAGGAGATGAGGCTGACAGAAAATGACTCTGCCCACGTTACACAGCATGTCCATAACGGGGGCCAAATTATGAACACAAGATCTCCAGATTCAACTCCTTCGCTTGCATAATCAAGTATGATTTCATATAAATGGCCATTCCCTGGCAAGTGGCCAAGTTCAGCCTGACAGCAAAACAGCCTGAGCAGTGACTTTGTTTTGAAATCCCAGAGGAAGAGTACGGAATTGAGAAGCAGACCTCCAAATTGCAGTGGGTGGCCAGGTGAAATCCTTAGATTGGGTCTGGCCACACCACAAGATGGTGACCCATCATTCTTGGTGAACATGGCAAACACTTCCCAAACTGTGCAATGCAACTGGCAGCAGTGTATTTGATATCAGCCCTGAAGACTGCTCTCACATCACCAGGGCCGTTCATTCCTGCTGGCTGCGATCAGGGAAGCAAGTATTAAAGCAGCAGCTACAAGGAAATCACAGCTTACATAAAATACAAATGTCTAGACCAGTGGTTCCTATCGTGGGACTTTAGTTCCCAGAAGCCTAAGTCAGTACATTGGATGATCAGTGCTTTGGGAAACTGACTTAGGCTTCTGGGAATTGAAGTCCAAAAACTAAAAGTTGGGAAACACTGGGCTAGACTGAAGGGATTCACGGTCCATATCACAGAATCTATACCACACAAGGATTTTATGATCTATGCAAGTTTATTTTGCACAAATTATTCTCTCCCTTTCAGTAGATATTTGCAGAAGTCAATAGGAGAGAAATGTCAAGGCCTGATAAGAAAGTTAGCACAGATTCCTATCTCATCCTCCGTTTAGAGTATTAAGATTTTGCCATGCGACTTTATGCCAGCTCACACTTAACCCCCTTGTTCGAAAGCTACTCATGTCTGACTATAGGGGGCATTGTTCATCTCCATTTACAGCCAAAGATCCAGCGCTGTCTGCATCTGCAAATGTTTCTGTGGTCACCTGGCAGGCACGACTAGATGCCGGAGTGCATGGAATGCCATTACCTTTCCCACCAGTAGCAGTACCTACTTATCTACTTGAAATTTCTTGCTTTCAAACTGCTAAATTGGCAGGAGCCGACAGGAGCTTGTTCCATCACCCAACACTCGGGTCTCAAACTGCTGACCTGCCGACCTTCCACGTGTCAAGATCAGCATCTTAACCACTAAGCCACTGCAGCCCTTACCAGAATATTAGGTCTGTTGAGTAAATGCAGAATCCTTCTTTAAGGAGCCTACCTGCATTTCAGAGCTCTTAAGAGTTCATGCTGTCATTTAAGAGGGCCTTCTCAGTAGTTACTCCCAGATTTTGGCACTTCTTTCCAAATGGGGATAAACAGGCTTCCTCTCTGTTATCCTTCCAACAACAGGCAAAGCTCTTTTTATTTAAACAGGCCTTTGGCATCTAAGTTTGGTTAGACATGAAGAGGACTTTGTTTCTTTTTCATTTATGTACTTTTAACTTGCTCTTATTCTTTATTTATATTTCTTTCTACTTCGGGTTTGTCTGTTGCTTTCAATACCATTATTTTTGGCAGAAAGACAGGATATAAGATTAATAAACAAACACATTAAATTACCAGCTATCAGACTATATTTATTGAAAGCTCCAGACCTGTCCTGTCTTATGATACACATTTACTTGGAAGCAACTCTCACTTTCTTGACTACCTCTCTAAAAGACTATGCATTGCTTTTTCACCTGTTAAAACTTTAACACAGGATTTGTGTAGAAATACATGGGGTCACAACCTAGGAATCAGCTGTGATCCTTCAAATATGTCTGGACTGTAGCTCCCCTAACCCCAGATCAGTGATAAAAACAACTAAACACCCCTTTCCCCACTCATTAAGTCAGAGGCCTTACTTAGTTATCTTCAATCAGTAGGTAAAGGGTAACCCTTGCTTGAAAGTCAGTCATGTCTTACTCCTGGGGACATGTGGCAGGCATGACTAGACACGGAACACTATTTTCCTCCCCACCGAAGTGGTACCTATTTATCTACTTGCAATTTCTTGCTTTCAAACTGCTAGGTTGGCAGGAGCTGGGAGAGAGATGAGAGCTCAATCGGTCGTGAAGCACTCGGGTCTCGACCTGCCGACCTGCCAACCTTCCAGGTGTCAAATTTAGCGTCTTAACCACTAAGCCACTGCAGTAGAGAGTCCAAAATAAATATTCTTGTTCCATAAATAATCTCCAGAACAGGTAGGTGTATAAGCAAACATTTTGGATTTTGCTCCTAATTATGTAAAGATTCTCTTAAGTTTCAAACCAGTGAATTGAACCTGTAGTAAGTTGCGTGAACCTCTATCTGTCATGACTCAACACCCATATATATATATATATATATATAAATTCATATTACGTTCTGCAAATAACTTATAACATAAACCTATGTTTCGTAGTACAGTAAAACCCCAACTTACAAATGCCCTGAGTTACATAAAATTCGACTTACATAATGATTTTGTGCTAAATCCATGTCCCGATTTACACAATTTCCTATGGGTTTGTTTCGAGTTACGTAAAAATTCATTTCCCTATGGGGTTGCTTCAATTTGCATAAAATTTTCATTTTTCCTATGGGTTTGCTTCGAGTTATGTAAAAAAATAATTTTTCCTATAGGTTTGCTGCAAGTTACATAAAAAACAGATTTAAGCAAAAGCCTACGGAACTGATTTTTTTTATAAGTAGGGGTTTTACTGTATCACCTTTCTGAGACTGCCAGAGTGTTAAGATCTTCAGGACACCTTTCTTTCAGCTCCACCACCATCACTGTGGTGGGAAGACAAGAGAGCAACTTCTCTGGTACTGCCTCTAGACCAGGGGTGGCCAAACATTTCAGGCCACAGGCCAGTCACGTCTTTGATCAGGCTGGTCACATCGTTCCTCCCACTGGAAGCATAAGTAAAATGTATTTACAACAGTCGTGGGTGCACTTACGGCAGCGTTTTGCACATGCACATTTTACTTCCGCTTCCGCGAGCGGCATGGGCTGGATTATTAGGAGGCAAAGGCCATAGTTTGGAAATCCCCGCTCTAGACTTTGACTGGGATGTCAGACTGGTACCTGCTTTGCGGTCCTTCCACAAACAGGCAAAGAACTTTCTATTCAGGCATGTTTTTCCTCAGGGAAAGAGAAGGACTGGCTAGTTTTTTAAAAATGGAATCGCTTGTAGATTTTTAATAGGTTTCTAGCATTGTTTCCAAGCACTAATTTTTAAATATATTTTTTAAATTTTATTTTAATATTATAATAATTGATTTTCGATTTTTTTAATGATGTAAACCACCTTGAAGTCTGGCCAGATTTATCCTCCTATAGTAATAAAGTACAGTAGACCATACTGCCAGCGACTCAAAGCCAATCATCAGGCAGCAATTAACCCGACAACCCAGAGGACTAACGGCCTTGGGTGGCAAAATCTATAGGGAAGGGTGACGGTCCCCAAGTGGATTAAATTCCACTTAAATTCATCTTGATGGAGGGCAGCAGCTTCATCAATAGTGCCCTGTGTGCCAAAAGGACTCAGGACCAGAAAGTGGATCAGTGGTACGGGTGTCGAGCTGTGATGCGAAAGGCAAATGGAAAACTACAACATTATATTGTTCCTAGGACAACCTTCATGGCTGATCACCATGATAGCCAACATTTGGAATCAGATACGGCACTTAAAGAAGAAGAAATCACCTTCAGTCCTTTATAGGAGAAAGACAGGCTTAAAATATTTTAAATAAATAAATAAAAATCATCACTTGATGTTGGGTCTGATCTATTACATAGAGTTGTGAAGCCTGAGGGGTAGATCCAGCCATAGTAAAGCTCATGCAGGACATGATACAGGATATAATTCATTGCATAGAGTTTGGGGTGTGTCTGTGTATACTCTGCCAGCACATACTGTATCACGATGCGTCTTGAAGACAGGCAAACAGAAAAATAGAACTGACCTTCCCATTGCCCCAGAGCATCGTGAGAACAGAGGGGTGTGTATGTGTGCATGTATGCATACACACACATACACGATCCAAAACACAAGAAGTGCATTCTTAAAAAGCTGGACAACCCAGAACTTTTGCACAATGGAATTTCTCCATCTACTTTATAGGAGAAAGGCGGGCTTATAATATTTTAAATAAATAAATAAATATTTATAGTTAAATTTAAATATATTTACATAATGCCAGACACAAAGAGAGTCTAACTTGAACCCAGGGGTGGCCAACCTTGGTGTCCCAGGTGTTCTTGGACTTAAATTACCAGAAGCCCAAGTAAGCACACCTGCTGATCCAACCTAACACATGACCCTATAACTTGACATGCAACAAAGGATATGAATCCCCAATTGGGCTCATCACTCACCCTATGGGAAGGAGAGGAGGTGCAAACACTATCCTCAGTTTGTTGTTGTTGGGGAGGAGGCAAAGTGGTATTTAAATGCATGTGATAAATAAAATAAAATGAAAAGCCACCACTCTCTTTGATCACTTGTTGCCCTTCCGTCCATTCATCACTAGTAATAAATGACTTCTAGAGCCCCACAAGGGCAGGCAGTTCCCTGTTTTCCTAGGCTGTCTCTCTCTCTCTTTCCCAAATGCTGTGGCTAGTTTCCACTCTGGGTCCCATCCAAGGATCCCCCTCCTGGACCATAAATAGCTGTTTTGATCACTGTGACAAGGGCAGCGATCCAGCTTGCCCAGGAGTTCCTTGTTACTCTGAGGCCCTTAAAGGGGCTGCCAAAGCACAGGCATCCAGAAGATAATTCCTCCAGCCAGCACTAAAGGATCCTCTGCTTACACAAGAGTACAGTTCACATGGGTACCACGAAAGGACAGAAGGGCTGAAGCCTAGAAATGCCAAGTTCCACTGCCCTTGGTTTCAAAACTGCAAAGAAAAGAAAGGCTTATAGAGGCAGAAGAGAAATACTGGAGTTCTGAACTTCCTGAGTTATCCTAGATTCTACGAAAAGTGGAACTAGGGACAGAAATTAAGTATGGAGTCAGGGGAACACCCAACATGGAGAATTATGGAGCCCTTGAATCGTTCTTTCTCGTTGTCCTTTCCACTATTTTCTCTTCTTTCTCTTGCTGCCATTTTGGCAGAGACCCAGTGCCTTCAGTGGCTGAATGACCAGCCATAAATCCAACAGATGCAGCTCTTGCCTGGCACAAAGATGCTTTTGCTAAGAGAAAAGGTCTCCTGTTGAATGTAAGCCTGTCATGCAGGTGCTAAAGGTACCCAAAGGTGCCAGGAGCACAGTGGCTTATATCCTCTGAGCCAAAGGTAGCATGAGCAGTATGATAGGTACTGCATGAAACTTTAGAAGCTGATGCTTAAAGACTGCTTGAATAGTGAAAGAAGGTGGGATCCCATCTCTCTTGTCTCTTCCACTTCCCCAAAAGCCAAATATAATCCAGGACTGAAAAAATCTTACAACCCCCTTTCCCTTTACAGACAGACTTGGAAAATGTAGGCATTGTGAGCCTATCCAGAGGTGATCTTGTACACTCCAGCACAAGTTTTGAAAATTTATGTTTTTGGGATTCCACACCCAAGAATCCTTCAAGTCTCAGTCTTGATATTCAGCAGATTCTGGAAGTTTTCATTAAGAAAGCAACTTTTCCAACTTCTGCCTCCCCCAACTCCACTATATCCCACCAGAACTTCTACCTACTGGATGTTGAAGTCTTACGAACACCAATTTTGAAATGAAGTACAGTAAAGCATCAAGCACCAAGTTGTACATAACCTACCATACCATACAAGAAACAATAAGTAAGTATGAAAGACAAAAACATTGTGGCACCTTAAAGACTAACAGCTATGTTTTAATGTGAGGTTTTGTGGATCAAGTCCACTTCCTCAAACATATGAGACTTTATGGCAGTAATTTATACATGACCCCATAACCAGGTGGTGATGTGTAAGGACAATGTTTAGTTATACAGTGGGCCATCTGTGTCCTCTGAGCTTTGCTGCGATCCACAGAGTAACTAGGGATGGCAAACCTTGCCACTTTGGGTGTTCTTGAACTTCAATTCCCAGAAACCCAAATCATCACATAGTAACGATGAATAGGTTTGTATGTGTATAGTTACCATTCTAGATTTTGTTGGGTTGAGTATAAGAAAAGGCATAGCTGGGGAATCTAAAATGTACAGTAGATACAAACTGCAGATCATGTGAGTCAGTGTGGTATTTCATTGGTAATGACTGAGGATCCACAATTGATACTCAGATATATTCCCATGAAACTTGGCTTTATACAGTGCCCGTGTGTTTGACAGCCTCTTCTCGCTTCTAAGGCCAGCAGCACAAACAGGTTTAAGTGGTGTGGTCAGCCTACCAGCCATCGTAAATGTTGTGTGAACCAGAAGTTCACAACTTTTTAAAGCCGGGGCGCAGGTCATGCTTCCTCATACAGCTTCGGGGGCTGAGCGGCTATTTTGCCCTTCCTCCACCACATGGCACTTCCAGGTGTGGTGGAGACACATGAAATGGCACCATGGGCCGCATCTGACCCACGGGCTGCAGGTTGAGAATCTCTGGTATAAACCAAAGAGGTATAAGTAGCTAGCTCGAGTTCTCAACCTTTTAAAGCCGTGGCCCATGTCACGCTCCCTCAGTTTTGGGGGCCGGATGGCCATTTTGCCCTTCCTCCATCACATAGCACTTCCTGGTGTAGTGGAGGTGGGGTGGGTGGGGCACATGAAATGGTGCCGCAAGCCGCAGGTTGAGAATCCTTGAGCTAACTGCTTGACTGGGACATGGGAGATCTAGGTTCAAGTCTTCACAGAGCTACGAAATTCACTTGGGCCAGGATAAAATGAAAGATAGAGACAGAGACATCATCTTGAGGTCATCCAGAGGGGAAGTGGGAAGTAAATTTCACCTCTTGTTCTGTGTGCCTGAGGAAGTGAACTGCAATCCACAAAGCTCTTGTAAAATAAACCTGTAAATCTTATAAATGCCAGTCTTTAAAAACTTTTTTTTTTGGAAGATGTTCAAACAAGTACAGGGTGTCCCAAAATTCGCCATGCATAGTCAAAATTGCATAACAACAGATATCTTTGAATGTGTTCTCCATGAGTGGCGAAGACTTAGTGTGTTTGTGTGTGCATGTATAAAGAGGTGCCCAACATGTAGGGAATGTTTTGTATAAAATTGGGATGAACATTTCGTACCTAAAGGTACATCAAGCTACCATTTCCCCCATGTATGGAAACTTTTGGGACACCTATATAGCGCCTTCTCTAAAAAGAAATGCTATAGTATGTATATGTGGCTGACATGGCTGTAGTAATACATCTATGCTCTGACCTCAACCTACACATGACGGAATTTGAAAACAGAATACTGTAATTACAATGATATTAATAACAGGTTGAATTGCACAACATGTGGTGTGCAGGATTGCATCTGAAGTAGAATCTATTCTTGCTTTCCTTCTGTGCCCCCTCTCCAAATTATCCACATTACCAAAGCTGGCTTTGTAATGGGCTGCTGAGCAAGGTCTGTGTTTACTGGATTTTTTCTTTCTCATCTAGACTGTTGAAGTGAGTTACTGTGAAGTTGCTGAAGAGGCAGATATAGCTCTGCTGACCTCCAGCGGTGTGGTGTGTATGTGGGGGAAGGAGGGTCTCAATATTTCCAGTGATACCTTAAGCCAGTGATGGCAAACCTTGGCATTCCAGGTGTTTTTGGACTTCAATTACCAGAAACCCAAGTCAGCACTTCTGCTGATCAGGGCTTCTGGGATTTGAAGTTCAAAAATACCTGGAGTGCCAAGATTCACCATCAATGCCCTAAGCACACAGCAAGGAAGTAGGATTGGGTGATGCTACCTGGAAGAGATTCCCACCACGGGGGCCACCAGGGAATCAGCTCCAGAGAGCCCAACAACCAACACAGAGAGAGGAGGGAACTCCAGAATGGCTGCCACACCCACTCAAGAGGAACTGGAAATTAATGTTGGCACACTGCACACCTACAGCCTACACCATGTGAATAATCTCCTCAGACTGGCTCCAGGAACACACTGCCAACCACAATCTGCTCTCCTTGTTCCAAAGATTGGGTAGCTCTCTACTTGACTCAGGAAAGCACTTAATTTGGTCACCCACTCTGCACCACTACTTCCCAATGTCTCCCGTTCGGGATCCTTCTTTCTGGGACTCCCTTTTATATCTCCACAGCTGGAGCAGAGCCAAACCCAGATCCTCCCTTCCATGCGAACCTTATAATTCAAACCTGCACCAGAGAGCATCCACGGCTGGTCCTTGGCAGCTCTAGGCTCCCAAACCCACTGCCCTTATGGAAAGGGGGTGGGTGGGTTTCCAGAATATTGATGACATGCCCACCCACCAGAATGGCCCCCAACTATAAACTCAGGCTCACCTTCTGGGAGTGCTTGAGGTATCTTTCTCAGGGCTCTGCCCTAGAAGAGATAATTCTGCATTCTGCTCTCCACGTCTTCCCCTACACCAGGAGTTCTCAACCGTTTTAGGGGGGTGGCGTGGGGTGGGCTGAGTCACACTCAGACAGCTGGGGGGGGGGGGGCTGATGGCCATTTTGCCCTTCCTCCACCACATGGCACTTTCTGGTGTGATGGGGGCAGTGCTGGGGGGGGCATATGAAAGGGTGCAGTGGGGTGGGCCGCAGGTTGAGAATCCCTGCCCTACACACACACCCTCCGCTTCTTACTTACTGTGTGCAGAAATGGGAACTGAATCCAGCATAGGGGCTACCCACTCTCACACACAAACACACCCACCGAGGCAGACTCTACACAACTCCCTCCTCCTTGATTTCTCTGAAAATCCAGGAATCCCAATAAAGCAAATCCCCTCCTCCCCTCAATCTGCTCCCCCCCCCTCCGGCTTAATCCCTTTTCCTCCAGCAGAAGGCAAACATCTCCTCCCCCTCCCACCGCACGACCCCTCCTCACTCTGCCTGCTCCAACCTGCCTGCCAGATCTCTCCCCCCCCCGCCCCAATTCGCATCGTAGTGAACACACACACACACACACCCTCCCTCCCCTTTCCATACGTTTTCCAGCAATCTGGCTATTGGGGGCGGGAGGGGAGGCGGAGGGGAGGGGGTGGGTTTCCCTCCCTCCCTCCCTCCCGTCCGGAGTGTTTTTCCATTTGACATTTGAGTCGGCCCCGATCGTGTCCCTTGCGAAGCGAAGCGAAGCCGCCGTGCAATCAAGACCACTAGAGCAGGGGGGCGCGCGCGCTCCTGGAAAGGGGGGGAAGGGATGGGGTCCTCTTCTAGCCCCATGGATGGAGGTAGTGGTGGGGGTCCTCATCCCCTAGAAGCTCGGAAACATCGCTGGGGGGGGGGTGCAAGGAGAAATGGAGGAAATGGGGGGGGGGCTTTTTTGAGCTGGGGTGGGTGGGGTCGAAAATCAGGGGAAGGTCTGAGCAAGGCAGGCGGCGGATGGGGTGGGGGTGGGGTTGTCGCTCCGCCACATCAGAAGCATCTCGACCCCCTGCTTAGGAACTCGACGGCACCTGCTCACCTATCTCGCTCGGCTCCCTTAAATTGTGTGTGTGTGTGTGTGTGTGTGTGTGTGTGTGTGTGTGTGAGAGAGAGAGAGAGAGAGAGAGAGATCGTAAGGAATCGGGGAGACATGGGAGATGTGATAGGGAAACACAACCGTCGCGCTTTGCAAATTGACAGCCCTTTCCCTCTGAAATCTCTCCCCACACCTCCGCCGGCTTTCTTGCCCCCCCCCTTTCTCCCCACGCCCCCCCCCCGGTACCCACTCTCCGTGTGCGTCTGTCTCGGGATCCTCGCTGGCTTCCCTGCTGCCCGTGCGCTCCGTCTTGTCTTTCCACCTTCACTTGCCTTTGACTCTAGTCTGGCTGCTGCAAACACAACCTCCCCCGCCCACCCCCAAAGAGAGAGAGAGACCCCTCCCCCCAGATCCCCTCCCCCCCACCCAGCTCCGCCTCTGCCAATCCAGATTGCCAACAAGGGGGGGGGGGAAAGGGTGGAGGGAGAGAAAGAAGGGGCGGGAAGAAGCGATGGGGGGGGGGGGAGGGAGCAGGAGAGAGGAGGCATCGGCCACCATCTTTCCCCTAAATCGTCGTGGTAAAGAAGTGGGGTTTCTGCAAAGACCCCCTTCTCGCGGTGCTCAGAGGCCTGCCATGAGCAGGCAACTTCGCTTCGATGTTCGATCGCAAAAAATACTTTCCCTTTTTTTAATTGGGGGAGAGGCGCGCGGAACGGACGGGGAGGGTTGGTTACGCACAAAGGCGAAATGTTTGCAAACAACGTGGAGCGAAAATTTGCGCCCCCTGCAGGACGAAGGCCCCCCCCACACACAGAGTCCCAAGGATAGGATCTCTCACTCACTCATACACACACAACTACGCGCGCACACAACTACACACACACTGTCCCAAGGGGCAGACACACAAAACTACACACATACCCGCGCGAGCCGTACCAAGGATCACGCACACACAACTCTCTCTCATACGCACACACACACACACACACACGCCGTATCAAGGATCACACACGCACACGCCCCGCAACTACACACCTACTACATACACACGCAAGCGCGCCGTCTCCTCCCAAGGATCACACACATACACGCCGTACCAAGGATCAACCGTAGGGCGCGTCTGTGATGGAAGCAGACGAACCGAATTAAAGCTATAGTACCTAATCCGGAATGAAGACAATCCACTCACTGGCCTCCTGCCCCACTAATCCCCCCGCGCCGCTGGTCCAAACGCGCCGACGCCACCCGGCCAAGGAAACACCTGCTTTCGTAGTGAGCGCCTGCCTTGCAAAACGTGAAGCAGGAGGAAGGCGGTGCCGCCTGCAAACCTATGCCCGGGAAGAAAGGGGTGGTGCGCGTTGGAGAGGCGAGGAGTAAACAAGATCGTACTCTTTAAATCTGGGATTAGGAATCGGGTTTTGCATCATTTTTGGAAACGAGAGGTTTTTGTCTGGGAGACTCATCTAGGACGCTGAGTCTCTTGACCTTTGCTGAAAAACGCTCTGCACATGCTCTTAGGCATTCTTAAACACTAAAAACACTTTCAAAGACAGGGTTTCGTTTCTCAGCATGCGTGATGTTCTCCTGACCGTTCTCTCCCTTCCTGTTTTAAACGACCTACTAGGTGAGAGGTGCCCAAACTTTCCGGGTTTAGTGTATGCAAACCAAGACACGGGACACAGCCTCGGGCTGGGTTAACTCAGGTTTATTGCATCGTGGACAGAGGGAACATGAGGTAATGGCGGATCAATAGCTCTTTATATACAGCAGTAATACATTTGAACGTGGTGCCATGGTAGCCCATTGGCTACTGTCTGCGTGACGTCATTGCAGGTCACGCCCTTCTTGTCCAGGTGTAGGTAGTGGCGGGAAAACTTCCCGCGCTGTTGCCTTTGATGAGTTCGGACCAAGAGAGCTTGGACGCTCGCTGCTGCCAGCTGGTGGTCATTAGCTCGCGTCCTATTACAGGGCTTATATGATACAGCTGAAGGTTACATTGTTGCTATAGGCAAGGTTACATTGACTCAGATACATTGCAATCCATGTGTACAGTAAAACCATCAGAACACAACATCCCTCCCCCCTAGGACGAGACAAAGTCTCGAGCCCACCTTAACACACTCCCCCCCCCCTTAGGAGACAAAGTCTCTCAGCCAAGATGGCTTATTTCGAACACGCTGGGGTCTCGGTGCGGGCTGCCTCTCCCCGGGTTTGCTACCTTCTCTTTGTCCCCTGGTCTCCTGTCCTGCAATATGAGAGGGAGACTCGTTAGTGACTTTCCGCGGCTCCGCGGCGCTGTTGGGAGGTGTGCTCTTTCTTAGGGAGGAACCGGGGGCACTGGGGGCTAACGAAAAACCCCTCTTCTCGCTTGGATGGGTGGGGGAACACTCCTGAAAACCCCCCCGGCTCGCCAAATCAAAATCAAAATCACTATCGGGGGCAGCGGTCGCGAACTCCTCTCCCCCTTCCCCGGCCCCTGCTAGAGCTGGCGTATCAAAAGGATATGAGTCGGGGCCGCTGCTTCTGCTTCCTTCCCCCCATGCTTGGGACTGTTGTCCACTGCTGTCTCCCCCTTGGGTTAAGCGGGTGGGGGAGAACCCTAACGCTGAATCCTGGTGCCTCAGTTGATCTGCGTGCCTCCTCCAGAGGAGGCCGGTGTTCGTCTCGACCCGGTACGACACTGGTCCCGTCTGTTCTACAACCGTCCCTGGTACCCAGGCTGGCCCTGCGCTGGAATAGTTCCTGCAGTGAACAGGGTCACCGGCAGCGAAACCTTTCGAGACTGCCAACCCCACGTTTTTCCCTTTATCCTCGACTCTCGTTGGGTCTAGCCTGGACAGGAGCGTGGTCAGTTTTCGCCGCATCAAGAGCTCTGCCGGCGAGTAGCCGGACGCCAAAGGGGTCACCCTATACGCTAAGAGGAATTGGCACACTTGGTGATTCAGGTCCCCCGGGCCCATGCGCCGCAGCGCCTCCTTCGTTGTACGCACCAACCGTTCCACTTGGCCATTCGTGGCCGGGTGAAACGGTGCGGACGTGATATGCCGAATGGCGTTTGTCTCCATGAATGCCCCGAACTCAGCGGAGGTGAAACAACTAGCGTTATCGCTGACTAAAGTGTCGGGTAAACCGAACGTGGAAAAGACTCTCCGTAGCCGGCTAATTGTCGTGGCGGAGGACGTGCTTTTTACCGGGATAACCTCCAGCCACTTGGAGAACGCATCCACGACTAGGAGAAACATGGTTCCTCGGAATGGGCCAGCGAAATCTACGTGCACCCTGGACCATGGTCCCCGTGCTGTGTCCCATTCCCTATGTGGAAGACGGGCCGCCTCAGGGCGGGACCCCTGGCAAGCCTCGCAAGTGCCAACCATGTGCTCAATATCCGTGTCCAGCTGCGGCCACCAGAAGTAACTCCGGGCCAGCGCCTTTGAACGAACTATGCCCGGGTGGCTGACGTGCAGCAGTTCGAGCACCCTCGTCCGCAGGGGCGCAGGGACCACCACCCGTTGGCCCCACAGAAGGCACCCCCTCTCTAGGGACAACTCTAGCTTTTTCCTAAAGAATGGGTCGAACTCCGTACTCGGGGACGAACCCGGCCACCCCTTCTGCACCCACGAGCAAACCTTCGCCAGTGTCCTGTCCTTGCCTGTCGCCCTAGCAATGTCGGCTGGTACTATTGGGGGAGCGTCTAAAACCTCAATTAGCAACACCTGGCGGTCCTTTTCTGCTCTCGCCTGTTGGGCGTCCGACAATGGCAAAGGGGATCTCGAAAGCGCAACAGCATGGCTGATTTCCTTTCCGGGCCTGTACTCCAACTCATGTTGGTACGCGTTGAGGAAAATAGCCCATCGCAGCATTCTCGGGGACAGGATCTGCGGCGTGGGCTTGTGCGCCGTGAAAATCCCTAACAGCGGTTTGTGATCGGTCACGATTTTGAACGGGCGGCCATACAAAAAATCGTGAAATTTTTTGGTCCCCGATACGATTGCTAATGCTTCCCTGTCGGTTTGCGCGTAATTCCGCTCCGCTTGGGACAGGGACCTTGAGTAAAATGCTACCGGGGCCTCCCTTCCGTCCTCCAACACGTGGCAAAGCACCGCCCCCACCCCCACCGGGGATGCATCACAAACTAGGACCACAGGCCGTTTGGGGTCGAAATGCGTCAGGATTGCCTCAGATGTTAGGAGTTGCTTTAACTCTTTGAACGCCCTCTCGTGCTCATCACCCCACATCCACGGCTCCTCCTTTTTCAGCAACCGATGGAGCGGTTCGGCCACGGACGCCTTCCGCGGGAGGAATGTATGGTAAAAATTTAGGAGCCCCAGGAAAGATTGCAGCTCGGTCTTGGATGTGGGGCGAGGGGCCTTTTTAATGGCTGCTACCTTGGATTTAGACGGCTTAATCCCCTCGGGTGTGATTCGGAACCCTAAAAACTCGACCTCTGTTTCGAAAAAAACACATTTATCCTTCCTCAATCTCAGCCCCGCTTTCTCGAACACGGTCAGTACCTTGTCCAACCTTTTCGCTAGTTCAGCCTCACTCCCCCCTGTTATCAACACGTCATCAAAATAAGGCAACACCCCCTCCAGGCCCTTTAGGAGGCGTTCCACGAGCGATTGAAAAAGACCGGGTGCCGAGTTCACGCCGAACTGTAACCGCGACACCTGGAACGCTCCCTTATGTGTAACTATCGTTTGTGCCGCGGCCGTGGCGGGGGTCACAGGAAGTTGCTGATAGGCTTGTGCCAAATCGAGCTTGGCGAAACACTTTCCCCCATTTAGCCTGGCCAAAAGGTGGCTTATCACTGGCACCGGGTATGCATTAGGGCGGATCGCCTTGTTAATTGTACACTTATAATCTGCGCAAATGCGCACCTCCCCGTTAGCCTTTAGAGCCGTTACAATTGGAGTTTCCCACTCCGCGGAATCAACAGGAATAAGAATCCCCTGGCCCACCAGTTTGTCCAATTCCGCCTCTATCTTGTCCTTGAGTGCAAACGGCACCCTGCGTGGTTTGAGTCTTATCGGGCGGACCTCCGGGTCTATGTCGAAAGCTACAGGGGGTCCCTTGAACTTTCCGAGTCCTTTCTCAAAAACGGCGGGATGCGCATCGCAAACCGCTTGTATTGGGTCCCCCCCCACGGTATGCACCCCCCCTATGAACAACCCTAAGGGCTGAAACCACTGTGTTCCCAGGAGGCTACAGCTTCCCCCTTTCAGGACAACTAGGGGCAGTTCCGCAGAATGTCTCTTAAAATTGACCCGAAACTTCCCAACCCCCAATACCGGAATGTTGTTTCCCTGTACGTCCCGTAGTGTGGACCTCAACGCTTTAAGCTTTGGCCGCACGTGGGGGTCGATTTTCAGGAACTCTTTCTGGGGAATTATGGAAAAGGAGGACCCCGAGTCAATTTCCATCTTAATAGGGGCCCCTTGTACTAATACCTCAACGAAGTAATGGGACTGTCCCGCGGACACGCTGAACACTGAGGCGTCGTCCTCGCTGCTGTCCGAGACGCGGCCCACGCCGTCCTGCTTCCTCGTGGTCTGGGCGCCATCTTTGGGCCTTGCTGGACGGTCCGGCCTGGCCGCGCGGTCTTGTGATTGCCTCCGGCCCTCTTTCCTCTTTCTGCACGCCTTGGCGATGTGCCCCCGACGGCCGCAGGTGTAACACTCGGCCTTCCTGAACGGGCATCTCGCGCGCTCGTGGGCCGCTCCGCAACCCTCGCAGCGTCGACCGCCCTTCCGGACCTTCTGGACCTCCTCGCCGTCGCTGCCTTCCGTAGACGACTTTGAGGCCCGCCGAGTCGCGTGCACCGACTGTCCGGCCTTCCCGTGCACCGAATTTTCCGCCTTGCCGGCTTTAGGACGCCACTCACGCCACTGATGCATCTCGTCCACTCCGGCATTCGTGGACTCTGCGGCTTCCGCGGCCTCTATGACTTCGGCCAGCGTGGGTGGCGGCTCCTTATTCATCAAGCTGCGCTGCACCTCCTTGTCTTTCAGGCCACATAACACGCCGTCCCTGAGGATCATCTCCAGGATGTCGCCCCATTTACAGGGGGCGGCGGCTATCCTCATGGCGGCCACGAATGCCTCAACCGACTCGTCTGGCGCTTGGACTCGCCTCCAAAACGCGCTCCGAGCGGGAAACATTGCCCTCGAGGGGCAGAACCGCTCTCGCAGCAGCTTCATGATGTCGCTCGCCTTAAAGTCGCTCACCTTCTTCGGAGCGATTATGCCCACCAGCGTCCGCTTGGTTTCCATCCCGAGCATTCTGGTGAGGATGGCCCTCTTCCTCTCCTCGTCGTCTTGTTTGACTCTGAGTTCCACCAGTGCCGCCTGGAAGTCCATCTCAAGCAGCTCCCAGTCTTGCGGTTTGGTGATGTTGAACCCGCTCTGTGCCCTGGCTGTTCCGTGGGGATCCATAATCCCACCTTCGTCGCCAATTTAGTGTATGCAAACCAAGACACGGGACACAGCCTCGGGCTGGGTTAACTCAGGTTTATTGCATCGTGGACAGAGGGAACATGAGGTAATGGCGGATCAATAGCTCTTTATATACAGCAGTAATACATTTGAACGTGGTGCCATGGTAGCCCATTGGCTACTGTCTGCGTGACGTCATTGCAGGTCACGCCCTTCTTGTCCAGGTGTAGGTAGTGGCGGGAAAACTTCCCGCGCTGTTGCCTTTGATGAGTTCGGACCAAGAGAGCTTGGACGCTCGCTGCTGCCAGCTGGTGGTCATTAGCTCGCGTCCTATTACAGGGCTTATATGATACAGCTGAAGGTTACATTGTTGCTATAGGCAAGGTTACATTGACTCAGATACATTGCAATCCATGTGTACAGTAAAACCATCAGAACACAACACCGGGCCACTGGCCAGTCATGTGGTTTAGGGGGCCAGTCACAATGGCCCATGGGCCAAATCTGGCCCCTGATGCCAATTCATCTGGCCCACAAAGCCCTCGTTGCTCCTGGAAGCGGAAGTAAAACACGCCCATACGGACGTGTTTTACTTCCGCAAGCAACAAGGGCTTCGTGGGCCGGTTGAATTGGTTTCATGGACCAGATCCGGCCCACAGGGCATAGTTTGGCCACCCCTGTACTAGGTATTCAAGTTCAAATGCCAATTTATGGCTCAGTGGCATCAAGCTCTGGGTTTTCCAATTTCCCTTCCATCCCAAGCACATTCCGCTTGAAGATCCTGCCCTGTTTTGTTTTCTAAAAGTACATTTCGCTGACCCGGAGAAGATTCATTAGGTTTAGCTTGATGAGTGAAAATTGATGGGGAAATCCTGTTCTTTAGTGCAGTAAAACACAGTATAGTGGACCCTTTTAATCAAGATTTGGTGAGTGTGCCAACTCCTAATAAGTATGCATCGACTGGAAGATTTAAACCACCATTTTAAAATCAAAGTTTGGAAAGTTACTTAATCACAGTTCTAAAGGACTGTTACAAATTTTAAAAATGCATATTTCCTTTTTAAGGGGAAAAAACCCTTAGAGTTACTTTTAGTTACACAGGCGGGGAAACCCTATTAAAATGTTTCTTGATACTGGCCTGTGATGTAAAACTCACTAAAATTGTTGGGCTACATGGGGTTGCAAAGGGTTGGAATCGACTGCGACTGAACAACAACATCTGCTGTAAGTAACAATGAAAATAAATACTGTAAGCAGTTAGTTAAAACACAAAAATAATGATGTTATTCCTTATCAATAATAAATTGTGTTAAATAGTGCAGGAGGAAATGTATTATAATTGAGCCATTATTCACAACAACTGACATCCAAGCTTTGTTGCAAATCTGTGTGCCTATTTCAGAAAATAGGTTTTCTTTCTTGGTGCTTGATCTCTAGCTCGAGAACTTTCTTTGTCCTGGAAGACACACCTTCAGAGGTGATATTTGCTTCTGGTGAGATAGAACTGAAAGAAAATTCTGCATTTGATAAAAAATAGGATAAAGTAAAGGTCTGAAAGCCAGTCGTGTCCAACTCTATGGTCCAGTGTTCATTTCCATTTACAGCCAAAGAGCCAGCGATGTCTGCATCTGCAGACATTTTTTGTGGTCATGTGGCAGACATGACTGGACACCGAAGTGCACAGAATGCTGTTACCTTTCCCGCCGAAGCAGTATCTATTTATCTACTTGCAATTTCTTGCTTTCGAACTGCTAGGTTGGCAGGAGCTGGCAGATGACGGAAACTCAGGTCTCTAACTGCTGACCTGCCAACTTTCTGGTCCTCAAGCACAGTCTCTTGAACCAAAACAGATGCACATACAGTAAAACCTCGCATAAAGAGCACCTCGCTAAGAGACTAACTCGCTTAAAGAGCATAATTTTCTCTGAATGGTTGCCCTCGCTTAACAGCTAAAACCAACCAAAAACTTGCTTAACAACTAAATTGGGGTTCGCAATCTGCCCTGCCAGAAGTCACAATTGGTCACTTACAATGGTGTTTCGCTTAAAGAGCAAACTCACTTAAAGAGCAATCCTGTGGAACACATTATGCTCTTCAAGCGAGGAATCACTGTATATTAGTGTCTTTAAGCTGCAGAGGAGAAGACTGAGACCGAGTAAATTTGTTTTCTGTAACTCCCAGAGGGTAGGACTGAAATAATGGATTAAAATAAATAAGATAAGATTGAACATTAGGAATAATGCTCCTTCGCTGGCAGGTTTTTAAAGGAGATGAGATGGCCTTCTGTGAGAGATTCTTTAGTTGTGGATTTCCTATTCCTGCAGGAGGGTTGGACTTCATGGGGTTTCCTTCAAGTTTTTACTGTTCTATAACTCAGAGTTTGATTCCCCCACCCCACTTTTGAAAACATTTGTTATCCTTGACAAAGACCAACATTTGTGAATTAGCAATAAAGTCCTTTGCCAACCTGAGCAGATTACCTTCCCCACCAACAAATCCACTTGCCATAATTTCTATCAACAGCACCTATTTATTTGGGAAGACTGAAAACCATTCAAAGAGTGAAAATATTCTAGTTTCCAAAAGCAAACCTGAAACAGCCTTTGGTATTGAATTGTTAAGAGTAGTGTACTCTTCTAGGAGGGGAGAATTGAATTCAAATCCCAGTTTATCAATTTTATGACCTAATGGCCAGGTTTAATCACATCCCTAAATAAGCCCCAAAGAGTTGGCCTTTACTTTTTTCCATACAAATAAATGAGAAACATCCACTTCTCTGCAGTGGTGTGGTGAAATCCCAGGCTTCTCAGGATCATAATACCATCAGAAATCATGATATTACTTTTCACATTTTCGGGCCATCTGTGTCCTCTGAGCTTTGCTGCGATCCACAGAGTAGCTAGGGATGGCAAACCTTGGCACTTCCGATGTTCTTGAGCTTCAATTCCCAGAAGCTCAAATCATCACATAGTAACGATGAATAGGTTTGTATGCGTGTAGCTACTATTCTAGATTTTGATGGTTTGAGTATAAGAAAAGGCATAGCTGGGGAATCTAAAATGTGCATTCCAAGAACTGTAGTTAGACAAAATGAAGCATCAAAGATATGGTCATTGGAGGGATAAATATAGATACAACCGGCAGTGATGGTGAACCTTGGCACTTCCAGGTGTTCTTAGAATTCAATTACCAGAAGCCCAAGTCAGCACTCCAGGGTCGTAGCCAGAGGGGAGTGGGGGGGGGGGCAAAAACCCTCCTGAGCTAACAGCCTGCCCCCCAACCCACCCGGGATGCCAATGTTTTATATGTGTGTATGACATTATTGCCTCTCCTGAAAATCCCCCCCCACCTCTAGAATCCTGGCCATGGCCCTGCAGCACTCCTGCTGATCAGGGTTTCTGGGAAATGAAGTTCAAGAACAGCTGGAGTGCCAAGGTTTGTCATCACTGAGCTATAGGGAAAATAGTTTTCCCCCAGTGATCATATGTTATTATGAAATATACTTCTTACAATGCAAAATGCTGTTTTTGACTAACCAGTTAAGGTCCATCAGCTGTATCAAAACCAAGAGCAAAATCCCCCCAAAAAACTATCCTTGGTAAGATAAAAATGGTTAGAACTAGTCTGTTAATATAGCTCAATATAGCTGTTTGCATTTTTCAACTTTCCTTCGGGCATAGCTGTGGGGCCCTGTCTTAACGAATGCTTGCACTAAAGAATGTACCACCACAACACTGCAAATATACAAACAAATAAACAACAAATACCCTATATTTATAGACAATGCTAAAACAGGACCAACAACTGCCCTCCATCCTAACATCTTTTCAGCCATGCCTCACCTAAGCATCTCTAACATCCTGGTCCCCCCACCCCTGTGACATATAATTCTTATAATTCAAAAAGTGAACTCCTGTTCATGTGGAGGAAGGCTAAAAGGCCATTAAGTAAAGGTAAGATAAAAGGTAAAGGTTGCCCTTGCTTGAAAGCCAGTCGTATCCGACTCTAGGGTTCAGTGCTCATTTCTGTTCATAGCCAAAGAGTTAGCACTGTCTGCATCTGCAGACGTTTCCATGGACATGTGGCAGGCATGACTAGACACCGGAGTGCATGGAAAGGCCATTAACTTGATCTAAACTGATTCTCAAATTGCCTCCCTTAATAATCAGATTGCCCCCCTGTGGGGCATGTGCCCCACTTTGGGAACCAAAGATTTAAACAAAGGATGGTATAGCTGTTTTCATGCCTGTTATTTCTCAAGTGCGCATTAAGAAAAAGTACTACAAAACGATGTAAACTGAGAATGCAATGAGGAAACCTATGATATTTTAGCAAAGATCACAGATATTTACTGAAAAATCACAGGAAACAAACTATATGACCATACTCTGTGTTTATAGACCTCAGAGCTGCAAGACCCGCCTGAGTTGTGATTCTTAAACTATGAAGCAGTTTTCTGAAGGAGATTTATTCAGTCTTTCTTTATCTATTTCAAACTGGATTGTTAAGAGTTGTGATTTGTTTAAAGAGAGCCGCCCATTTTTCATCTGCTATTTCTTATATCTTTTTACTCCCTTTGTTTTTATTATAGCTGTGGCTGTTTGGGGTGTTGCCTTTAGAATTGTTATTTTGTGTGTGTGTGTGTGTGTGTGTGTGTGTGTGTGTGTATATATATATATATATATATATATATATATATATATATATATATATATATATATATATATATATATATATATATATATATATATATATATATATATATATATATATATATATATATATATATATATATATATATATATATATATATATATATATATACACAAGTATATTTTTTATGATGTGTGTAGGTATACACACACACACAAATATAAATATATATATTTGAGTGTTCCTTTGGTGCAGAAATGTAGATTATAAATAACAAAAGTGATGTAACAGAATAGAGGGGCCATCATTTAATCTCAATTTTTGCTTGTCAGCCTCTGACCTGTTGATGTCTTTTCAGTCTATCCTATCCTGTAAGGCCGTTTTGAGGATCAACAGGGCAGGGCATGACCTTAGAAACTTATCAGAGTTACTGAAGGGAAAGTGGTGTAATAAATAATAACTGGTTACGTGATCTTGTAAATATCTGCCTTTGTTATGATCCTGCGCTCCCTAGAATTATGGTAATACTCCTGAACAATTGCCATATTTTCTCCTGGTCACTGTTGCTATGCTAGCAGAGGACTAAGGAATTTCTGTCCACTTAAACAACATTCCTGACGAATTGAAAATTCACATAAGGAACAGATTGGTAAACTCAGTGTACTGAATCAGAGGAACTGTGGATTGAAACCATTAAATATTGTTAGGGAAGAATGGAAATAGCCAGTTCCTATAGTGAAAAGAAAAGAAAAGCCAAGTTGGATAATGAAGGAAATGCTTAAAATCGCAAAAGACAATGAGAAACAAAAGTAAAAGGTGGCAGAAATAGGCCCAGTTACTGTTGTGTTATGGACAAAGAGAGCTATTTGCAATAACTAGTACAAAGAAATAGAGAACATGAGGGGAGAAATAGATCTCTTTCAGAAGATCCAAGAAATCAAAGGGGAATTTAAGTCTAGATTAGGAGGGCTGAATGACCAACAGGAAAGCACACTCTCTGACCAGGAGAAAACAAGGAGATGTCAACAGAATACTGAAGACCTATACAGAGGATATAAAAGGATGGCAAACTCCTTTGAAAATCAACCCTATGATGGAGAAATAACAGATCTAGAAAGTGAAGTGAAAGCTTCTCTGAAAATACTAGGACGATATAAATTGCAGAGGTAGATGGAATACTGATAGAACCACTTCAGGGCACAGAAACTGAATTTATCAAAATCCTAACAAATGGAAAGCAAAACAATGATGTACATAATGGAAAAATTAAACATACACTCCAATTTCTAAGAAAAGGAGATGCTGAAGAGTACAGTAACTGTAGGATTGAAACCACAACTTTGCACCTATTTGTTGAGGCCTGATTGTACACCACTGCTACTCTTTCCACAGTTTTTGGCCTCCCCTAGAATCAAGGAAAATCATAGCCTGAGCTGAATCTCCTAGTCCACGTAGGTTGCCACTATACACCTGTGTTTTTCATTTGTTTTATTATAAGGTCTGTTCTGATAAATGTTTTTCTCGATATGAAACTTGCACTTGGATCTAACCAAACACTGAGGGGGTAAACAGCTTTGAGCCTCAGATAATTTTTCTCCTTCTCTTTGATTTTCCTCCTTTTTTCCCTCTCACTTTTCACAGCTAGTGTCTGCAGCTTGTTCCTTATCCACCCACTTAAATGTTGCTTTTTCTGACAGGGCTGGGAGGGACTGTTTTGCCTGGCACATTTTTTTGGCATGTCTGTCTGGTCAAACCTGCTAGGCCCTGTGCTGTTTGCATCCTGGGTTAATCCTAGTGTGGGGTTACTCTCAGTCAAAGATACACACTTCTCTGTGCTCGTTTTCTGAGTATCCCTGTAAGCCCCTCAGAATTTCCTTGTTCAAATATCTTGAGGAAGAGCTTGAAGATGTTTCCTTGAGTTACGACTATTAAATGCTAACTCGACTCTCCACAACACCCAGGTGCAGTTATTGATCTATCTGAACCGAGGCTCAAATCGTACAATTTAATTGTCTTTGTATGTCGAATGAAGAAGAATCAAGGAGGGAAGAATACCCCTTCCTCATTTAATTAGGTGGGATAAGTCTGATTGTGTGTGTGTGTATGTGTGTGTGTCACAACCAGAATAAAAAAGGAGAATTTAAGCCTTTGTTATGGTCCTCAGTAGGGACTGCAGTGGCTTAGTGGTTAAGATGCTGGGAATTTTCTCAGGCACTTTTATCATAGGGGTTCTCAACCTTTTAAAGCCATGGGCAGGACCATGCCCCCTCAGACAGCTGAGCAAGCCGGACTGGTGGTTCTCTGCCATAAACACTGCCGTAAAATGTATTCACAGCTGTCGTAAATGCATTTACAACAGCTGCAGGCACATTTATGGCTGTTGTAAACGTGTCCACTTCCACTTCCAGTGGCGACAGTGGCAATGTGGGCCGGGTCTGGCCTGTGGGCCGTAGGTTGACAACTGGTTTACCATGTAAAAATGCTGAAATTCCCACTTTTGCACCGATCATAAAGGTACAGCAGCCATATTCTATTTCTCAGGGGGTACTCTCTGTGGCAGTGAACTCCCTAATTTAAACTACATTCTGCAAGATGAAATAAGTTCATTGGACTCATCCTGAAATTTTCAACATCTGCAAACTGGCTAAATGATCCCTGCAAACTGGCTAAATGAAAAGATAGTTTGGATCATCTGCCATGATGAGCTATATGAATTCATAAAGAAAGAGCACTTCTGAACATGCGAATAATGCTTTCCTTTCATCAGTGAGTCAACATAATTAGTACTATGTCACTCACTCACAAATATCTGGGATTGGGTAGCAGGCTTTTTGAGGGCAACGGTGGAGTCATGGGATTCCTCACATTACGAACACATCACATACACAAAGTATGTGCCAAGCAGTGGAAGAGACAATTCTTTTTACAGAGAAGGAAAAAACACGTCATTATTGAATTTGTTTATTTATGAGATTTATTACCACAAAAAAGATTAAAGATGACTTAAACAAGAATTCAGTGGAACAGTCCATTCCAAAACAACCTTCACAAAATAAATAATCCAGGCATCCTAAGAATCAGTTGCAAGGAAGAGGTAACATTGAAAATTTTATATTTATTAATGTACATAATTCACCCATATCATCCCCCACCACATGCATTTCAGGGCAAGACGATGGGTTTATAGAATAACTCAGATCCCAGTGTCAGAGGCCAAGAAATGCATGCGTCTGGCCCCAGGTTAAAGCAGCCTGCAGACTTTTGGATACCATAAAAGGATAGTAAATTGTAAAACATTTTGTTTATATTTTTGCTGCTGAAAAGGAGGGGGCATCAGTTAGGATTTCTCCCTTTCAAGACACTAAGGTACAGTAGAACCCCCAAATAATGAAAAAACTCCATTCCACTGAGCTCTTCGTTATACGTTTTTTTTCCCATTATGCAGTTCCCTATGGGAGATACCCTGCATAATGAAAAAAATGTCCGTTAACTGGGGTTCCTATTGAGCGGGTATACTCCGGTTACCAAAACCCCAAAATAATCTTTCGCTATGCGATGCGTTTGTTATGCGAGGTACCACTGTATCTACATAAACACACAGAAATCTGCAAATATAGAGATCAATGAAATAGTTTATTTCTTAGTCAATGATTACAGCAATCAGATTACAACAACTGGAGCTTTGACTCCATCCTCATTTGTCCTTTTCTTCTGCATTATTGTTGCCATTATTCCTCCATAAAGTCCAACTCTGCCCACCATCTAGTGGCATGGAGGTGACCCTGGGCTTTTGAAGGCTAAGGGTGCAAATCTAGTGGCTGGGCTGACCCTTGAGAAGCTGGGGTTGTGCTGAATCAAACCCCTCCCAGATGAGATGGATTGGAAATTATTTAGGATTACCCTGACCTTGGGCTGGCTTAGTGGTTAAGATGCTGAACTTGACAATCAGAAGGTTGCCAGGTCCAACAGTTCGAGACCTGAATGCTGTGCGATGGAGTGAGTGCCCCATCTGTCTTAACTTCTGCCAACCTAGTAGATCAAAAGCAAGAAATTGCAAGTAGATAAACAGTACTGCTTCAGTGGGAAAGGTTAACAGTATTCCATGTGCTTTAGCATCTAACTGTGCCTATGACATGACTACATCTCTTTGGCTGTAAATGGAGATGAGCACCATACCCTAGATTCGGATATGACTGGCTTTCAAGCAAGGGAGACCTTTATCTTTAACCTTTACCCTGACCCTGCTCTCACTTTGTATCAGTATAATAGCGTGAGTCTGGAGGGAGAAGAGTTTGGTCCCAGACCAGTGTAACTCAGCTCCCCCCCCCCGTTCTGCCCCTTTTTTGGATCTCCTGTTGGCTCATGTCAGCCTCTACAGCCATTGTGCTGACAGATCTAGTGGATCCAGCAGAGTTCAGCAATCATCAGGCCAGTTGTGCTGGCACAAGAAGCTTCTGCCCATAGCCCATTCCAAACACACCACAACCAACATAATTTTGATTTTTGAAGTTTTAGAAGGTTCTGTTGCCTGCTAAGAAGTCATGGAAGCACAGGCGGCGTGCGCACGCACACATACACACAATTCTTTTGCATGCAGGAATTTCCATTAGAAGCACTGGGGCAGTCCCCATTTTGTGTAACTGCCTTGGGAGCGGTTAGGTGCTATCTGTGAAAACAAACAGTATACTGACTCATCCCCAGAGGATTGGTCAACAGCTGTTGAATGGGCCACAATAAATATCGATATAGCAATCATGTGTAATTGCTGATGTGTACTAAAAACAGATCTCCGCTGAACAAGGTAGAGGAAATCACAGATCTTCACATTGTTGCAGCACTGATAATATTTATCCTCACCCACCCACTTATGAAATGAGAACTGACATAGTTGAGCCCTCATGGTGTTCAGTCCAATTCCTTTTTAGCTGCACAAATATTTTTCAGTATTGCAGATATGAAAACTATATAAATTGTGAAGCTTGATCTCTTTCAGTGGGCTTTCCAGCAAGCCAGCATTTTCCATATCTCTTGGAGCTGAAAATCACTTTCCTGCTTGTGAATTGAATTTGGCATAGGGTTTATCGTTATACATAGTGGAAAAGTTTGTGTTTGGAGCGGGGGTGGGGCATCAGAGTCAGCAGTAAGATTTATAGTTCAAAAACATCTAACAGATTTCCCATTTCCTAGCTTACAGCATGAAAGACGTGCATAGGAGTGTTTTCTATGAGTTGCTTCTCTGAGCATACCTGTCAAGTATCCCGTATTGCCGGGATTTCCCGTTTTTCTGTGCTTGTTCTTCCCCTTTCCCACCGCTGTCCCGTATTTGAACGGCAGGGAAAGGGCTTACTGCACATGCATGGCCACCGTGCGCATGCACAAATGGGTTACTGTGCATGCACAGCTACCATGCGCATGCAAAAATGGGTTACTGCGCATGCGTGGCCACTGTGCACATGCACAAATGGGTTACTGAGCATGCACGTCCACACACACACACAGTAATTTCCCGTATTTTGCGGAGCTGCGCTTGTCGGGTATGTCTCTGAGTCAGCCTTTTGACTGAAAGGAATCAGACCAAAGGAATCATACTGAGGCATCACTCTGTGGATGGACTTTCTGCTGCATCTGCCTATCAAGAATTACCAAGTAAATTGTCACCCAGTACACATGATTGTGTCTGGCCAGGTTATCCTGCTATGGTAATAGGGTAGACCAGGGGTTCCCAACCTAAGGCTTTTGGGCTGGATGTGGCTTGCGGTGCCATTTAATGTGGCCCCCACACCTTCAAGGTCATTCAAGAAACAAAATGGCTACCCCTTTGAAGCTGTTGGGACAAAATGGCCACCCCCATCGTGCAAACAGGGCAAAATAGCCATCCAGCCCTTGAAGCTGACCGAAAGAGCATGACCCTGCCCCCCTGGGATAGGCCATACTGAGTGCCAGGCTGCAGTTAACTAACCTGACAACCCTGAGGGCTAACGGCCTTGGGTGCCAAAGTCCACAGGGAAGGTTGATGGTCCCCAAGTGGATTAAATCCCACTTAAACCCATCTTGATGGAGGGAAGCATCTTAATCAAGACTGGCCTGGGGCTGAGGAGGACTTTGTGTGTCAAAAGGGCTCAGGACCAGAAAGTGACTCGCAGAACTGGATCAGTGGTACGGGGGTCATGCTGCGATGTGGAAGGAGATGGAAGGCCATTGCATTAAATTCTCAGGACAGTCTTCATGGCTAACCGCCAAGAGGCTTGCCTATATTCAGATTTGGATACATCAGAAGAAGAAGAACACATCATGAGAAGACTCACTGGAAAAGACAACAATGCTAGGAAAATTGAAGGTAGCAGAAAAGGAGGAAGCCCAAATATGAGATGGGCTGAACCTATGAATAAAGTATCAGCGTTGAGTTTACAAGAGCTGAGCAGGGCTGTTGAGAACAGTGTACTGTACTGTATTCTGGAAGTGACTCAGTCATAGGGTTGCCATATGTGGAAGGGAATTTGACTACATGCAACAACAACAAATAGAAAGCACAAACCTTTATTGCTTTGGGCTTTTGCATCAAGGACTAAGAGAAAAGATGCATGGTTAGGGCAGCAAACCATACAGAGGACAACCTTCTTTGCAAATAAATAATTTGGGCTACCAGAAGACTTTTCATTGTTTGGGTTGCAATCCTACAGACACTCATGTGGGAGTAAGTTCCATTGAACCCAGTGGGACACATGGCTGAGTAGCCATGCATAGGATTGCATTATTAATCACTTTCTCATGACATACAATCTGGGAATTACTACATAAGCTAGTAAGCCTTTGTAGAATTGATTGGGTTTTGGCTGATAAGCTGGAGGAAGCTTTCCTCAACATGGGTATCTCCAGATGTTTGGCCCGGCCACTAACACCAGCCTCATTCAGTGTTGCCAATATGCAGGGAAGCCAAAACCATCTAGATTCTAGAAAGAGCTGGTTTGAGGAAAGATGATAGCATTTAAAGTTCATTACCATCTTGCGGCTGATTTGGTTTGTGCTGTATTGGTTCTTGTGTGCGTGCTTTTTTAAATGAAGAAGTTGGTAATAATTTCTGCCTTTTTACCATATATCGTCACATGCCTAAGTACATTAGATAGGTTTAAAACACTCCATTAAATGCAAGGAAACATTTTACAACAATCTATTTACAGGAGCAAAATAGCTCTTGCTGATTGATCTAGGAGTATTTCCAGTATTGAATAACAGAACCACATTATAAAGCTGTCTCCTATTCTATTGTAGTAGAGACTTGTGTGTGTGCGTGTGCGCACACATCTGCAATATCATATGCATGTGGATTTTGGATTTCATTTTGCTGGATAAAGCAAATGAACATCTGTTGTGATTGGAGCAGAGATCAAATTATGGGAAGAAAGTTGGTGTGAATATGGAATATTAATTAAATATACAAAGTCCCTTTCTCACTTGATTTCAATCCTTTCCAGCGATAACCTGATTTTGCCTCCATAGTCTTACAAAACAGTAGCTGTAGGAGTCCCTACCAAAGGTTTAAGGGCCCAGTCCATTTTGCTACAATCTTTAAAAAGTCATTGTTGAAGCCCACATTACTAGGCATGGCACAAGACACCTTTTATCATTTGAGCCACCTCTGCCATATATGTAGAATCCAAACTGCACCTTAATCACCCTAGAACAAACTACATGATACAGGCATTAGTCACAGATTTGTGTTTCAGTAGTATTATACTTTGAGCATCCCAATTTGTACCTGAGTGACCAATCTGCTTATCTTCCAGTGACCAACCACAAAACAACTCTATGCTTTGCTTTTCCTCTAGTCTAACACATGTTGCTCCTGGCGCACCAGAGCATTGCAAAGATACCAGCCTTATTTCTGTTCACTCCTTCTCCTCTTGAGCTCCAAAGGGGTAGGACCAAAGGAAAGAGGGAAAAAAGCACTGGGCATCTACCAGTATGTGGTCTGTAGCAGAAACCTCTCTCTGACTACTTTGAAAACAAAGGGTGGGAGAGGGTACCCTTCTTTTCAGGCACCGGCTGGGTGAGGAAAGGACGGGATCCCTAGCTAACTTCAGTGGAGGGCCATCAGTAAATTGGGCTGTGTGTCCATATGGATGTGTATACTGAATTCAGTCCTCAAGGTAATCTTGTGCACAACTTCCCAATATCTTGGGCATCCTGCCCCCCCCCCCCCAGTGATGAGGAAAACAGGGCAGGATGTATGGGGACAGGGTAATGGACAGTTTGAAGAGGACGGGTGTAAAGGAGTTGGAATTGGGTTCTTGCCCCTGCTTGGCCTAAGCGCTGAGAGGCTGGCAGGGGAAGTTGCAAAACAAGTCGAGGGGGGTTGGGTTGGAGACAAGGAGTGCCTCTAAAAATAGGACACTTGGCAGAACATGTGAGGAGGACAAGGATTGATTTAAAGAGACACCAGAGCAGTCATGGGGCGTGGGAGACACCAGCCCTTTGAGCAAGTCCCAAACACACTTAACCCCACGCTGTACTCGCTGACTGGAAGGTCAGAGTTTGACGGAGTGAGCTCCCATCTCTGTCTCAGCTCCTGTCAACCTAGCAGTTTGAAAGCAAGAAATTGCAAGTAGATAAATAGGTACCACTTCAGTGGGAAGGTAAACAGTGTTCCGTGCACTCCCGTGTTGAGGCATGCCTGCCATATGTCCACAGAAATGCCTGCAGACACAGACAGCAGTGGCTCTTTGGCTATAAACAGAGATGAGCACTGAACCCTAGAGTTGGATATGACTGGCTTTTGAGCACGGGCGACCTAATCCCTCTTTGGAACCAGCTGTTCTCAGGGCAATAAAAAGCAAAAAAAATATAAATAATTTTTATAGCAGGAGTGAGTGGGTTAGATATGTGGGCTCCTGAGTTCTTTCCTGAAGCAGAAGGCATGGAGTTAAAGGAGGAAGAAAGCTGGGAAATCTGCCTTCCTTGGTATGCAGAGAAAACAGTATAACCCAGTAGGCAGAGCAAGTAGGAAGGCTGATCTTTAAGAGCCAAGACTCTTGAGTCTTCATCCAAACCTTGTTGGATAATGTTGAGTCTAGCTCTCCTTCATCGTGGGTGGTTTGGAATGAGGGGCGCACAATATATTGGTGAGAAACTTTAAACATGGATTATATTTCATCCTCCCAGTTCAACTACCCTGCTGTATTTGGGTGGCTAATGAACCAGTGCCTCTTCTGCAACCCTTCCAAATTAGTGTGAGGCTGCAGAAGCAGAGGACTCTAGATCAAATAACAGAGATATAATATTTGGAAATAAGAAGGCCCTTGAGGTTAAGCAGGGAAAGTATTGGGTCATGGTCCTGGAATTGGTATGCTCTCTGTTTTAAAAGAGGGCGTCCAGATGTAAAGGGCTGAGCGGTTCCTATATTTTAAATAGTTGTGAGGAAAGGGGAGGATTTTGGCAGCAATGAGAAAAAGCTCCAGCTCCTGATATTTTTCATTCTACAAAAGTATTACAAGAATCCCGTTTGTCCTTTGAGGAGTGAAAGGATCTAGAAACCAGAACTCCATGATAAGTGGTGTTGAGAAGCTATTCAGATTAGCCATTCCTGAACACACCTTAATCACTTTATTGCCCTTTACTAAAGAGTCAAAAGCAGCACATTAAAAAAGAGCTTTTGTAATGTCTTCTTATGCACACTGATTGTAATCTTAATATGAATGAAGGATGCACGTAGCTATAAGATAAACATTCTGTTTTGACAAACTGTTTGTTTTCTTGCCAAAAGACACACTTTCTTGAGTGATCTCCCCCTTTCTTTATTTCAGAGTATTGCACAATTTAAAAATACGAAAGGTTATATAAAAGGTTATATGAAATGTTATATGAAAGGTTATATGAAAGGTATATGAAAGGTTAGTAAAATTAAAAATAAGTTAAAATATTAAAATGGTTAGACTATTTTTGACCAGAAGTGGGATACTTCAGTAACCATTATCTTTGCATTTACTGTATGCAAGGAAGTAGGTAAAGGTCGCTCTTGCTCGAAAGCCAGTCGTATCCAACTCTAGAGTTCGGTGTTCATCTCCACTTATAGCCAAAGCGCTAGGGCTGTCTGTGTCTGCGGACGTTTCCTTGAATATGTGGCAGGCATGCCTAGACACTGGAGTTCATGGAATGCAGTTGCCTTCCCTCCAAAGTGGTGCCTATTTATTTACTTGCAATTTCTTGCTTTTGAGCTGCTAGGTTGGCAGGAGCTGGGACATTAATGGGAGCTCACTCCGTCATACAGTACTCAAGTCTGAAACTTGAGTTTGAGCATCGCCCTAAGAGAGTCTGCCCGTCCTACCATGGCAAACCGGAGCATACCTGTCAACCTTCCCGGATGGCCGGGATTTCCCGGTTTTCGGTGCAAATTTGGGCCATTTCCCGCCCCACGCTGCCGAAACCCCGGAATTTGGCAGCGGGGGAAAGGAGGTACTGCGCAGCCCTTCTGCGCAGGTCGTCTTCTACGCATGCGTAGAAGGGTTTTATTACTAGTTCAAGCAGAAGTCTACGTGTTCTGCGCAGGTCCCGGATTGGCCAGAGGTTGACAGGTAGGGACCTGTTGTGTATGTAACTGTATCACTTTAAGAATGTATGAATGTAACCTGACAATGATCACAATGTAACTCAGCTGTTAAAGGAACGCAAGCTAGCTACCCATAGAGGGCACATGGTTCAAATTCCCCCAATCACCGGCAGCCACAGGAACCTTCCCGCGCAAGAACACCTGGAGAAGAAGGGCATGACTCAGAATGACGTCACGCAGGTAGCAGCCAATACGCTACCATGTAACCCTTTTCAAATGTATTGTTGCAGTATAAAAAGAGCTGTACCTCCGCCATTACCACATGTTCATCCTGACCATCATGCAATAAAGCTGTGTTTTAGACCTCACTGCGGCTCCTTCTTTGTCTTCCGTGCAAGACACTAAAGGACTGGAGGGGCTCCCTCAGTGTTCCATCGCCTAGAGGGGCTCGCCTCTCTAGCACAAGGAGGAGGGCCTTCTCCATGTCCGCCCCAACCCTGTGGAACCTCCTGCCAAGTGCTGCCTTTTAGGAAAGGGTTGAAAACCTGGCTGGCAGGGCAAGTCTGGGGGGCCGACGGGGTGTTGACTCCTGCTTGCTGGCTCTATTAGAGTTATATGTCCCTCTTACTGAGTGTGGGGAGGAGAGGGTCTTTTTAGATATGGGATGGTTTTTAAGGAGTCTTTTATTGCTGTTTTTATAGGGTTTTAAAAATATTTTTATGTGATTGTGTGCCGCCCTGAATTGCCCTAGGGCAAGAGGGCGGGATATCAGTTCAAATAAATAAATAAATGAATGAATGAATGAATGAAAAATAAACTGCTGACCTGCTGACCTTCCAGTCATCAAGTTCAGCATCTTAACCACTAAGCCACCACAGTCCTGACACAAGAAAGTACACATGGTTTAAAAAAAAAAGCTGAACAGCCACATGTAGAAGAGCTAGTGACTTGAATTAAACTGAAAAACTATGGCAACATGATTCCATTAGAGTAATCTTTAGCTGCAAATTGCCACAAATCAAGAAATTAGTCAGACATTTGCTGTCATGCGCTGAACTATGTGAGTGTTGTGTGCTAACAAATGCCTATGAGGACCTTTTAATTTGCAGCATTTTGGAGCTGAGATTTACAATAATGGAGTTTTGTTGGCAGGATTAGGATTCAGGCCATTGCATTGAATTTCACTGCAAATCCCAGTGTTAGATTGGGATTGAGGCAATTCAGATGCAAGTTGCTGCTGAAACATGGAACTCAATGGGTAACCTTGGACCAGGCAACTTCTCTCAGCTGACTCTACCTCACAGTTATAATTTGGAAGAAGAGACCATTTATATCACTCTGAGCAAATGGGAGCGGAGGAAGATAGAAAGGAAATGGGAGTTTTCTGTATTCCAATGTATGAAGACTATAGCCCTGTATAATGGAATTCATAGCTGTGTTGATTGAATTCAGTATATGATGGGTGGGTACCTATTTCCTTTTAGGTTGGGAATGTGAGGAGATGAAGAAAATATGGGAAATGGTCTTTAATGAAATAAAGGGAGATTTTAACTATAAAACTTGATACATGTTCTAAAGTAGCACTGTTATCTAGTTTTGTAGTTGTTTAACTGGAAGAGCATAAAAAATAATTGCAATGTTTCTAACTGCACTGAGACTAATTATAGCAAAAACCTGGAAAATAAGATATGAGTTTAGACCAGAAGTTCTAAAGGTCCCAAACGTAATTATATGCACTTAGTATATTGATTGATGTTTTATGTATATAGTTAAACTGCTGTCCTGCAACCAAAAGGTTGTGAGTTTGATCCTGATCAGGACTCAAGGTTGACCCATCCTTCTGAGGTTGGTAAGATGAGTACCCAGCATGTTGGGGGCAAAATGATAATTAACTTGTGAACTGCCCAAAGATTGTACTAAGTGCTATGGGGCATTATATAAGTGTGATTGCTTTTTGCTTTGCTTTATATAAGTTAGTTTTACAAAATAAATATTTCTTTAAAAGGGAAGTATAAAATATCTCTGTGAAGCCAGTGGGGTGAGGTAGTCCCTAAGACTCTGGGAATTATTTTACCAGGCGTTTGGAGGATCTTTTTAAAGGAATACGCCTCTTTTTTTTCCTGCCAAGCTTCCTGTACCTTTTAACTGCTACATAACATATATTACTAGTTCAAGCAGCAGAAATCCTAACCTGTTGAATTTCTGACTCACATCGCTGCTAAAAGACACAGCCAAGCAAGCTGCCCTTGAAAAAGCCCTCCATGCCCTGCTTCCTCCCACCCGTGTGAGGTTTTGGCTGGCCAGGATGTTGGGCAAGGCAACTTTTCCCAGTGAAGGGAACAAAAGATCTAAAATGCTGGTGTGTATGTGTGCAAGAGCGAGTGAAAGAGGCTTCTCAATGTCCTTTTGTGCAACCAGGCTGGCCTGCCAAGGCGTGGGACTAGCGGGCTTGGCAAACGGCAGCTTCTCTCAATTGCCATTGCTTTTCAGCTTTGACCTGGCCCCATTGCACGGAGATTTGGGTCAAGGGGTGCTCTGCTGAGGGGAAAGCCTCTCAAGTGCAGGGTGGGGTAGGGGGAAATCTTTCAGAAAGCAGGGCGGCTGAGGAAGGGAATTTGGATAGGCCTCACTTTGGGGATGGTTCCCATGGTAATTTGGGGAGGTGGAGACGCGCGAGTCCAAAAGGAGCTGGCTTGGAGCCTGGAAATGTGTTGGCACTGAGTGGCAAGTTGCCAAGAGCGGCAGGCCTGGGCCAGATCTGTTCCACCACTCCTAAGCTGCTCCTGGGATCAAAACTGAAGGAGGAGGTGGGGGGGGGGGAGCCCTGGAATTGGTCACCCTGGTACAGGAACAAAGGTGTGGAAGAGAAGAGGGGAGAGTTTCAATCCTTAATCTTCTTCCTCCAGCCAGACTCTTAATAAGTCTGCTTGCGAGCATTTGCCAGGGGTGGATGAAATCCACGCTCACTCTGGAAACATCCGGTTTTGCACGAGCGAGGAATTAACACCTGGTGCCTGCTGCCTCCATCCAGTTCTAGGTCACTGAGTCATTCGCTCACTGCTAAGCCAGTGTGGCTTGCCCGACTGTGCCAATTTCATAAGCACCCAGAAATGCCAACCTTCTTCTGTAGTTTCAAAAATCCATCATGACACATAACTTTTGTGGATAAAAATAGTTAAGTAGGTTTCATGTGAGACAGCTAAAAACCCAAAGAACCTGTGCAGGTAAACAGTGAGGTGTAGATGGTTTCTTGTTCGTTACCATCTAAGCTAATGACACCCCACCTTCAGAGGTGGATGCCACTAACAACCAGTTTGTTGTTCAGTTACACCAGTGTGTTCCCAACCTTTTGTTCTTGGACTTCAATTCCCAGAAGCCTAAGTCAATTCCCAAAAGCACTGATCAGTGATTAGGCTTCTGGGAATTGAAGTCCAAGAACCAAAGTTTGGGAAACACTGAGTTACACAGTCGAGTCTGACTCTTTGTGAGCCCATGGATCACAGCACACCAGGTTTTGTCATCCACCATCCTCTGGAGTCTGCCCAGATCCACACCCATGTGTTAAGTTTATTGTTTAACCATCTCATCCTCTGCCACCGCCTTCTCCTACCTTTTGCCTTCTATCTTTCCTAGCATCAGAGCCTTCTCAAGTGAGTCCTCTCTTCTCACTTGGTGGCCAAAGTATCTGAGCTTCAGCTTCAGTACCTGTCTTTCCATGGAGCAGTCAGGTTTGATTTTCTTTAGGATTCATTGATTTGATCTCCTTGAGGTCCAGGGGACTCTCAAAAGTCTTCTCCAGCACCACAGTTCAAAGGCATCTATTCTTCTGCACTCAGCCTTCCTTATGAACCAGCTGCTCTAGGGCAGACAGTATAGGAGGGCAGTGCCTTCATGCCCTCAGGTGAAGCAAGAGGCTGTTTTAACATGGCTGCTCTTTTGTTTTAATAGAAGACTTCTGAGGCGTCTCCAAAGGATATGGTTCAGAAAACAATGGCTGTCCACACCCACAGCATAGCCTAGAACAGGGGTGCCCAAACTTTTTGGGTCGTGAGCTGGTTACGTGGTTCAGTGGGACAGTCATGTGTTTCAGCGGGCCGGTCACGTGGTTCCTCCCACCAGAAGTGGAAGTAAAATGTGCCTTGCAATCTGTTTTGCAACAGGATGAGATAGATTTTTAGGTTATCATTTTCTCTGCTAGTTTCACCTGACTCTCTTGTGGGCCAGTCCAGAGCATGTTGTTGACGACCAGCTCTCTGATAAGTCTCCCTTGCTTTACTGAGGCCTTAAGAAAGGAAGCACTGGCAGGCTCAAATATGAATGCCTCAATATTATGAACAAACAATGCCTTGACAATCTAATTTCCACGTCTGTCAGGAATTCATTGGCAGGGATAATGTAATATATCTTGACATAAGCAAGCTGCTTGCATGGTTCCAGTAGACATTCTTACATGTCAGCAACAGAAACAGGGTTTTAAAAGTGTTCTAATACAACACAACAAGGTGGAAAGTCATATCAAAAGAACAGCAATTAGAGAAACTGTATCTAGATGGGAAGATGGGGAGATTTAAGAAACTGGGAATACATTCATCCCATTTACATATAAAAAAATGGGTGGGGGGACTGCAAATACTTCAGGGAATGAAAATTCAAGCCAATTCTAATTAAATGAGTGTGCAAGGCTGAAATTAAAACTCTTGTGGCATAAAAATGAGGTAGATTAAAAGTCTTTCTTGAATACTGTTGCTGACTGAACTTGTGGGAAGTGCTAACAGGACTAGAATTTAAACTAGGAGTGGACAAGCTCCAGAAACCCACCACCCTTAAAATATGTTTTCTTCTAAAAGGACACTTTTTTCGTAATTGAAAAGAACTTCCCATGTTCTCTTGTGGCCCATGTCTGTTTAAAAAAAATTATAATTGGAATTTTAGGGCCCTTCACAAAACATGATATCAAGAGATAAGAGATGGGCAGGGCGGGGAGGATTCATGGAGGTTGGAAGGTAATAAACTGGTCCACCCAGGTCTAAAAAGAGGACAAACGAGAGGGATGAATTCAGGGAAGACCGTGAGGTTTGCAAATGTAGAAAAAAGCAAAGAACAGTCCTATCCACTCCAAAGACAATATGTTTGGTATCCTTAGAAAGTTGCATGGCAATTGGAAGTTTGGAACAATGAGGCTAGAGGAATGAAACTGAGCTTTCTAGATAAAGACTTGGTTGACTGATATTCTGAACAGGTATTGTTTTTAGTAAACAAATATATATTTATATTTGTATATAAATAAAATGACACTGTTTTAGTTAAACTCTAAAAGGAAATGAGAACCAGAACGTAAATCTGCAACTTGTCGCTGCTGCCTGAAAAAGGGTAAACAACCATCAGATGCTATATATAGCAACATTATGTTGAAACAGAGGATGCAACTGAAAGCAGGACTTTTATTGTGTTTGGATAAACAAATGCATACAAACCCGAATAAGACATACAATACTAGATGTGTAACTCATTTAAAAGTTAATGAACATGCACGCCTTTGAAAATCTGATCTGATGGCAACCTTAAGAAAGAAATGTTTCGTGTCAGCATGAAATATTAAGCCGAACCTTTTGATAGCCACATTAAAGAACAAAACAAATGACACGAGATATTTTATAAAAGTAATATAGGATTTGGCACACATATATCCCCCAAATAGTTAAAAAGGAACTAGGCATATTTAACTGGAGAAAAATGGAAAAATAAGCAGGACAAGATGGCAGTTCTGAAGTATTTAGAAGTAGGCTGTATAGCTTTGCATGCCAAGAAAGGCTAAATAATGTGCCTAGAAAAATTAAGCTGAAAAGCACAGACAGCACATTAAGTCTCAATAATACAAAATGTAGGCCATTTCCTCTCGCTGGATATTCTGAGAAGAGCTTTCTGAGAACAGTCCCTGACAAGACGACAGTCACAGTGACAGGTTTGTCTAGGTTTGGTAGAACACTGCATAGAGACAAGGATGTCAAAGTGATGATTACATATTTGGCCTTGTGATCCATTAAATAGACATAACAGGCATAAAACAAGTGGCAGAGTTCAAATACCTAGAAACAACATTTACTGAAGATGGCAAAATGTATAAAGAGATTAACATATAGTGCAGGTAAGGCACCTTGTATCTCCCTCGACACCCAAAGGGGTAAAAGAAGATCCAACAAAACAAATGAGTCCACCATTGTCTGAAGAACTATTTACAGTGCTTATGTTTTTGCAAGTTGAAGTTTTATATAGCCCATAACAAACTAGAATATGGGACAAACAGCCTATGATTATTTTCTAGTAATATAATTGCATGCCATCAGGTAATTCTGACTTACGGCAACAATTTCCAGTGTTTTCTAGGCACAGTACAGAATATTCAGAAGTGATTTAGCATTCTCATCTTCAGGGAACACTTTGGGACTGTGCAGCTTGCTCATGGTTACACAGGCTGGCTCTTCTCCTAGGAGCTGCAGTGGGGAATTGAACTCCCAACTACCAGCTCCACAGCCAGATACAGTACTTAACTTACTGAACTATCCAGTAGTCAGTGTGTTTAGCTTGAGAGACCACAAAATCATGCAGGCTTTATACATATACAGGTCATCCCCATATATTTGTAGGTTCAGTATCCATGATTTCAGTTATTCAATGGTATTAAATATTCAATTAAAAAGTCCTGAAATACATGATATATATGTCAAAACAGGCAGATGCTCGTGGCTTGGTGTTCAAGCCAGACTGGTTTGCTTGGATGTTACATGGGAAAAGACAGCAGGTTGTATCTTAAAAAACAAGCCAAAGACTTGCAAGTTCCCCTCCCCAAAATGGCCCTCTTTGAAGCTAAGCATGATTTCCTTGGCAGGCGGGGGTAGGCGGGCAGTGCGGTGCAATTCAAACCCAGTCCTCCAGAATTGTGCAACAATTTTTCTTTACCCACTAGGCATGCCAAATTAGTCCAGATCAGTCCAAACCAGAGTCCTGTTTTTGGATTTTAAAAAGATGCAGCCTGCTGTCTTTCCCCATGTAATATCCAAGCAAACCAGCCTGGCTTGAACACCAAGCCACAAGCATGTGCCTGAAGAAGTAACCTGTGAGTTACGAAAGCTTGCAATGTTTTATTTTTTAAGTACTCTATAAAAGGTATTGCCTCCATTCTGCATTTGTTTTGATTTTTATGGATGGGTCACACGGCTAAGTCTTGCTAAATTGTATACAGTACAGTACAGTACAGTACTGTATATGTATTTCTCTGGTGCATTACCAGAGCTGGCCACTGGAGGATAATGTCTACAATGCAAAATATAGGGTTCACTGTTAGCTGCGATTTCAAGTATCTGCGGTAGGTCTCCATAGCCCCTGTGGATATGGGAGGAAAGTTAACTTGTACAACAAAGATGGTCAGAGTATGATCCTGCAAATCTTGTTGAACTACAACTCCCAGGATTCCCTGACACTAGGTATGGTGGCTAAGGCTGATGAAAGTTACAGCCTTGCAACATTTAACCTGTCACACTTTATCCAGCCTTGCTATGGGCCATACCTTTTATATAAATAAATGAACACATATATTTACAGTGGGGGGAGGGGGGAATTTTACAAGAAAATGGGAAATCAAAAATTACTTAATGCTAGAGATAAAAGAAAAAGGGCCTGTTTGTTCCATTTGCAAGAATCTGCAAGAAAATAACCACTTAAGCTGCATGCCTACAGGAATTTAGGACTACGTCCCGCTCAACTTGATGGGACTTATGTCTGAGATAAGTATGCATATAATCAGACTATGTAGTCTATCCTAAGAACCATATAAGAAATGCTTTGGAAAGTTAGAATGTCAGAATTCCATTATTGAAAGGATTTGGAGCAGTTCACCTGTGAAGTTATAGATGTTTAGTGATGATGAAAAGCTTGCTTCATCATCCACATTAATGCTGCTTTCCAAACTGAAGTCTCAAACACACAGAGGGGAGAAACGAAAGAAATCTGGTAGGTACCTGTGTGAGAAGATTCAGAGATCAGACTGGATAATGGATGTATCTTCTGGACCTCCAAACTCAACTGCAAACAAACCTTCAGGACGGTTTCCCTGAAGCAAGACTGATTGCAACAGCTTATGAACCTGTCTGAATTAACAGCTTGATTCTGGAATCATCTAAATCTGAAGCACACTTCTAATTTTTGACAAGGTTCAGAATTATCAATGCAGCTCTTTGGATCGCTGAAGATTTGAATGCTTTTCATGTGGGACAGTGCCATCTCGTGACAAATATCAACAAGTGCATTTGAATTAAATAGAGCCCAATGATTTTTCTCTCTAGTCAACTCTGCAGTCAGATACCATCCTTAAAAGGTTTTCCTGCCAAACGTAGAGCCGACAAAGGGAACAACTCATTCAATATGATGCATATGCTACAAAGAAAATAAAAGACCACAGGCTTGTGAGACTTTGCAACATTTGAACCTAACAAAAGTAGCTTAGATACAAGAATGTCTTAGGTATATGCATAAACTATTTCCTTCAGTTCAAGGACCAAAGGTAAAGGTCATCCTTGCACAAAAGCGAGTCATAGCCGACTCTAGGGTTCAGTGCTCATCTCTGTTTATAGCCAAAGAGCCAGCGCTGTCTGCATTTGCAGACATCTCCGTGGACATGTGGCCGGCATGCCTAGACACCAGAGCGCACAGAATACTGTTTACCTTCCCACTGAAGTGGTCCTGATTTATCTACTTGCAATTTCTTGCTTTCAAACTGCTAGGTTGGCAGGACCTGGGACAGAGACAGGAGCTCACTCCATTGTGCAGTACACGGGAATCAAACTCTCACCTTCCAGTCATCGAGTTCAACATCTTAACCACTTGAGCCACTGCAGTCCCACCTTGCAACCATCAAGGGTCAAAAGCAGTGGACTGAACAAATATCTTGAGCCATTCTTCTGCACATAATAAAAATTTGCCCCAAAATGTTTAGATTCCCTCCCTCCCATAGGTATCTGCAACTTTCCCCTAAAATCACTATAGATTTAGTGTCCAAATACATGTTTTTTCTCCCTAGCTATGCTACAAAAGCCATACTTAACACCACCCACCCTAATCAACAACTCAATTACTTCCCTCTCTAATACAACCAGTGGTCTATTTTTTGGCACATCTGAACTGGTGACTTCTACACACAAGTTCATATGCTAACCAGTTAAAAATGAAATGACCTAACTTGTGTTAACATCTTATATGACACCTTCAGAATCACTAAATAGTTGTGGACATATAATGTACATTTTGTAATCTGGAGTAGTAGACAGATTGAGCGATGTCACATATTTGTCTGCTCCTGCTGTAACCATGTGCTGAGAGCTTTCATAAAACATCACGCAGGCAGGAAGTTTAGCATTTTGAAAAAAGCCTATGGCTGATGAGTGTCCAGGTTATAAATCCAGGTTAATTTAAAATGTAACTATTTCTAATAAGGATTTGCATTTGATCAGCAGGAGTGCTGACTTGGGCTTCTGGTAATTGAAGTCCAAGAACACCTAGAGTGCCAAGGTTTGCCATCACGGCACTAGGCACAACATTTTGGCATATCTTGGGAATATCAGGAACTATTTTCTCTTAGTTTCCACCCAGGGAGGAACCTGAGATGCCAATGTTCTCTCTCCACCAGCTGCTGGAGGAAGCCAAGATGGTAGCATCAGAAGAGTGCTTTGTTAAGTCCTAAATAACATCCCCTTCTTCTTCCGTGTCTAGGTCAGACACAAAACTGCCAAAATGAAGGCACCTTTCGGTGAGTTCATTTTGCAGTTCCGTTTGCCTGATCTAGTGTGAGAAAGATTAGCCAGCAACACAAGGTTGCCATTACCAGGGTACACCTGATTGTGTTTCAAAAATAGCACAATCTTTGAGGAGGCTTTTTCTGTGTAACCCTAATATTGTTTCACAACTTTATGAGTTGTTCAGTAACTGATCAGGTACAAAGTAAATATTTATTTATTGAATTTGCATCCCACCCAACTGGTACAAGCACCATTCTGGGAGGCTCACAGACACTGCATAAATAAACAAAACAAATAAACCCAGAACAACTGTATATAAAGATCATATAAGCAAAAAAAGTCTCACGATGGCAAGAGAAAGGTGTCTTGACAAGAACAAGGGGTGTTTGTTTCTCTGCCTGTGCTGTTCAGAAGACCCCTTCAAACTCTTGGGAAATGCAGGCCATTATGAGAAGGTCACTGCTAGGAGAATGGCAAGAATGATGATCAAGACCAATGTTTCTTAAAGTTTTTAGGTTGGACAGCTGATTGGGCTGGTCATATGGTTCCTCCCACCCAGAAGCGGAAGTAAAATGTGCCCTGCACATGCGCAGAACACATTTAGCAGCGTTCTGCGCATGCGCGGGGCACATTTTACTTCCGTTTCTGGGTGGCGAGGGTGTATGGGTCCGGATGAATTGGTTTTGCGGTCCCGATAAATTGGCGTTGGGGTCCGGATGAATTGGTGTTGGGGGCCGGGTCTGCCCTACGGGCCATGGGTTGCAAATTGCCTGATCAAGACTGTTACACAAATGATTATGAACATCAGTTTCCTGCAAGATTTTTTTTTGGTTGTTGATTTGTGCAAACATGTGTTTCGAGAGTGATAAACTTTGGGCTATTTCTGTCCTCACAGTTTGTAGTGTGCATTGAACAGGAGGCAGAAATGATAATCTGATGCATCTGAAATGGTTTGGCACCATATCATTAATTCTCAAATTACTTATCTCTTGCTTCTCAAGGGTTGTTCATGCTGCGTGTCCACAACATGATGATTTCCTCCATTAATAAACATCAACAGGGCTTATGTAAGCTGCATTTTATTGTTTTTCATTTCTTCCGTCAAGCAATTATAGAACAGATCATTAAAAGCTTAAGTACACAGTGAATGTTACAGTAGGAAAAAAATATTCAAGACTATATGGAAACGAGAATGGATTAGATAAACAATATTTACCTTAGGTTTTTCTTTTTCTGTCAGTAACAATGCATTATTTCCAATCTTAAAAAAAAACATTTTAAAATATATTCCTTTAGGAAAGTGCTGGGATATAAAAGGACCAAAGACGCTTGCTGAGTCAAAGCATTTTGTAGTAAAACTTTACTACTTCTGGAGGAACTATACTATATAACCTTGGTAGGGACTCATGCCACTCTTTGGAAATGCAGCAGGGGTTTTTGAGCAGGAAGACAGAAAAAAAAGTAAGGACACCAGTTCAAACCACAAGGTTACACAGTCAATTTCAGATCCCCAGTGTCTCAGGGCTCACACTGGTTCCCAGCAGAGCATTTCCAGCTTTCACACACTCGATCAGGTGAGGTGCTGCAGACACAGAAATTGAAAGAGATTGATAAGGTTTGGGCAGTCTTAGCAACTACCAACCCTTCCCACTTCATTTCATCCTATGCCAAAGCAATCTACAAGTCCCTTTTCAGAGGTAAATAACATGTTATCTCAAACAGTACATGTAAAATGGACATTCTTCCTGACCCCATTCTCAGCTCTCTCTCTCTCTCATCAAGTGCTCACAACATCTTACCAGCAGCTGCATGGAGCCAGCTGAGAGCTTTCATTTCTAGCAGCTCCCATTCATCCTTCTGCTCCAAAGCCTTGGAGTGGAGCCACAAGATACCCAGCACTGTTGCCCACACATTCTGGGTCGCCTAGGAAAGGAGGACAAAAGTTACACACTTATTAGACTTATGCCAATATCATATCTGGTCATTCTGAAGGAGAGCAAGTCATGGCCGAATGTGGTATTCCAGTCCATAGCCTATGGAAATGCCACAATCCAGGATATTCCATTTGTTGTGTTCTAATGGTTTTACCTTCCACATGGATTACAATGTATCTGAGCCAATGTAACCTTGCCTATAGCAACAATGTAACCTTCAGCTGTATCATATAAACCCTGTAATAGGACGCGAGCTAATGACCACCAGCTGGCAGCAGCGAGCGTCCAAGCTCTCTTGGTCCGAACTCATCAAAGGCAACAGCGCGGGAAGCTTTCCCGCCACCACCTACACCTGGACAAGAAGGGCGTGACCCACAATGACGTCACGCAGACAGTAGCCAATGGGCTACCATGGCACCACGTTCAAATGTATTCCTACTGTATATAAAGAGCTATTGATCCGCCATTACCTCATGTTCCCTCTGTCCACGAAGCAATAAACCTGAGTTAACCCAGCCCGAGGCTGTGTCCTGTGTCTTAGTTTCATACACTAAATTGGCGACGAAGGTGGGATCAATGGATTCCCAAGGAGCAGCCAGGGCACAGAGCGGGTTCAACATCACCAAACCGCAAGACTGGGAGCTGCTTGAGATGGACTTCCATGCGGCGCTGGTGGAGCTCAAAGTCAAGGAAGACGATGAGGAGAGGAAGAGGGCCATCCTCACCCGCATGCTTGGAATGGAAACCAAGCGGACGCTGGTGGGCATCATCGCTCCAAAGAAGGTGAGCGAATTTAAGGCGGACGACATCATGAAGCTGCTACGGGAGCGCTTCCAACCCGCGAGGGCGATGTTTCCCGCTCGGAGCGCGTTTTGGAGGCGAGTCCAAGCGCCGGACGAGTCGGTCGAGGCATTCGTGGCCGCCATGAGGGTAGCCGCTGCTCCCTGTAAATGGGGCAGCATCCTAGAAATGGCCCTCAGGGACGGCGTGCTGTGTGGCCTGAAAGACAAGGAGGTGCAGCGCAGCTTGATGAATAAGGAGCCGCCACCCACGCTGGCAGAGGTCGTCGAGGCCGCAGAAGCCGCAGAGTCCACGAATGCTGGAGTGGACGAGATGCACCAGTGGCGTGAGTGGCGTCCCAGAGCCGGCAAGGCGGAAAGGTCGGTGCACGCAACTCAACGGGCCTCAAAGTCGTCCTCAGAGAGCAGCGACGGCGAGGAGGTCCAGAAGGTCCGAAAAGGGGGGCGCCGCTGCGATGGTTGCGGAGCGGCCCACGAGCGTGCGAGGTGCCCGTTTAGAAAGGCCGAATGCTACACCTGCGGCCGTCGGGGGCACATCGCCAAGGCATGCAGAAAACGGAAGGAGGGCCGGAGGCAGTCACCAGACCGTTCGACCAGGCCGGACCGTTCAGCGAGGCCCAAAGATGGCGTCCAGACCACGAGGAAGCAGGACGGCGTGGGCCGCGTCTCGGACAGCAGCGAGGACGACGTCCCAGTGCTCAGTGTGTCCGCGGAACAGTCCCATTATTTCGTTGAGGTACTAGTACAAGGGGCCCCCATCAGGATGGAAATTGACTCGGGGTCCTCCTATTCCATAATTCCCCAGAAAGAGTTTTTAAAAATCGACCCCCACGTGCGGCCCAAACTTAAAACTTTGAGGTCCACGCTACGAGATGTACAGGGGAACAGCATTCCGGTGTTGGGGGTCGGGAAATTTCGGGTTGAGTTTAAGAGACACTCTGCGGAGCTGCCCTTAGTTGTCCTCAAGGGGGGGAGTTGTAGCCTCCTAGGGACACAGTGGTTCCAGCCTTTAGGCCTGTTTATAGGGGGAGTACATGCAGTGGGGGTGGACCCAATACAAGCGGTGTGCGATGCGCATCCCGCCGTTTTTGAAAAAGGACTCGGAAAATTCAAGGGACCCCCTGTAGCCTTCGACCTAGATCCGGAGGTCCGCCCGATAAGACTCAAACCGCGCAGAGTGCCTTTCGCACTAAAGGACAAAATAGAGGCGGAACTGGACAAATTGGTGGGCCAGGGGATTCTTATTCCTGTTGATTCCGCGGAGTGGGAAACTCCAATTGTAACAGCTCTGAAGGCTAACGGGGAGGTGCGCATTTGCGCTGATTATAAGTGTACGATTAACAAGGCGATCCGCCCTAATGCTTATCCGGTGCCGGTGGTCAGCCACCTTTTGGCTAGGCTAAATGGGGGAAAGTGTTTCGCTAAGCTCGACCTGGCACAAGCCTATCAGCAGCTTCCCGTAACACCCGCCACGGCCGCGGCACAAACGATAGTCACACATAAAGGAGCGTTCCAAGTGTCGCGTTTACAGTTCGGCGTGAACTCGGCACCCGGCCTTTTTCAGTCGCTTGTGGAACGCCTCCTGAAGGGGCTGGAGGGGGTGTTACCTTATTTTGATGACGTATTAATAACAGGGGGGAGTGAGGCCGAACTGGCACGGAGATTGGACAAAGTACTAACTGTGTTCGAGAAAGCGGGGCTGAGACTGAGGAAGGACAAATGTGTTTTTTTCGAAACCGAGGTCGAGTTCTTAGGGTTCAGGATCACACCCGAGGGTATCAAGCCATCCAAATCCAAAGTAGTAGCCATCAAAAAGGCCCCTCGCCCCACATCCAAAACCGAGCTACAGTCATTCCTGGGGCTCCTCAATTTTTACCATACATTCCTTCCGCGGAAGGCGTCCGTGGCCGAACCGCTTCATCGGTTGCTTAAAAAAGAGGAGACTTGGGTGTGGGGTGACGAGCACGAGAGGGCGTTCAAAGAATTAAAGCAACTCTTGACCTCTGACGCAATTCTAACGCATTTCGACCCCAAACGGCCGGTGGTCCTAGTCTGTGATGCGTCACCGGTGGGGGTGGGGGCGGTACTTTGCCACGTGTTGGATGACGGAAGGGAAGCCCCGGTTGCATTTTATTCAAGGTCCCTGTCCCAGGCAGAGCGAAATTACGCACAAACCGACAGGGAGGCATTGGCAATTGTAGCGGGGACCAAAAAGTTTCACGATTTTTTGTATGGCCGCCCGTTCAAAATCGTGACGGATCACAAGCCACTGTTAGGGATTTTCACGGCAAGCAAGCCCACCCCGCAGATCCTATCACCGAGAATGTTGCGATGGGCCATTTTTCTCAACGCTTACCAACACGAGTTGGTGTACCGGCCCGGAAAAGAGATCAGCCATGCTGATGCACTTTCGAGATCCCCTTTGCCCTTGTCGGACGACCAGAAGGCTAGAGTAGGAAGAGACCGCCAGGTGTTACTAATTGAGGTTTTAGATGCACCCCCAATTGTACCAGCGGATATTGCTAGGGCGACAGGCAAGGACAGAACGCTCGAGAAAGTCAGCTCATGGGTACAAAAGGGGTGGCCGGCATCATCCCCGAGCACGGAATTCGACCCATTCTTTCGGAAAAAGCTAGAGTTGTCCCTAGAAAGGGGGTGCCTGTTGTGGGGCCAACGGGTGGTGGTCCCTACATCCATGCGGCCGAGGGTGCTCAAACTGCTGCACGTCAGCCACCCGGGCATCGTGCGTTCGAAAGCGCTGGCCCGCAGTTACTTTTGGTGGCCTCAGCTGGACGCGGACATTGAGCACATGGTCGGCACTTGTGAGGCATGCCAGGGATCCCGACCAGAGGCGGCCCGCCTTCCGCATAGGGAATGGGACGCAGCGAGGGGGCCGTGGTCCAGAGTGCATGTAGACTTCGCTGGCCCATTTCGAGGGACCATGTTTCTCCTGGTGGTGGATGCGTTTTCCAAGTGGCTGGAGGTTATCCCAGTAAAGAGCACGTCCTCCGCCACGACAATTAGCCAGCTACGGAGAGTCTTCTCCACGTTCGGTTTACCCGACACTTTAGTCAGCGATAACGCGAGTTGCTTCACCTCCTCGGAGTTCGGGGCATTCATGGAAGCAAACGCCATTCGGCATGTTACATCCGCGCCGTTTCACCCGGCCACGAATGGCCAAGTGGAACGGTTGGTGAGGACAACAAAGGATGCGCTGCGGCGCATGGGCCCGGGGGACCTAAACCACCAAGTGTGTCAGTTCTTATTAGCGTATAGGGTGACCCCCTTAGCGTCAGGTTACTCGCCGGCAGAACTCTTGATGCGGCGAAAACTGACCACGCTTCTGTCCAGGCTGGACCCGACGAGAGTCGAGGACAAAGGGAAAAACATAGGATTGGCAGTCTCGAAAGGGTTCGCCGCCGGCGACCTTGTTTACTGCAGGAACTATGCAAGCGCAGGGCCAGCCTGGGTGCCGGGTACAGTAATTGAGCAGACGGGGCCAGTGTCATATCGGGTGGAAACGAGCACCGGCCTCCTCTGGAGGAGACACGCTGACCAACTGAGGCGCCGAGTGAGTGAAGGGCCGGTCAGTGGGGCTCAGCAACAGGATTCAGCGATAGGGTTCTCCCCCACCCGTTTAGCCCAAGGGGGAGACATTGAGGGACAGCAGTCCGAAACCGGGGGGGAAAGCGGTGGTCCCGACTCATATCCTTTTGATACCCCAGTTCTATCAGAGCCCGGGGGGAGGGAAAAGGAATGTGCGGCCGCCGCCGCGTCCCCCGAATGTAATTTTGATTTTGATTTTGGTTTTGCGAGCCGGGGGGGTTTTCAGGAGTGTTCCCCCACCCTTCCAAGCGAGAAGAGGGGTTTTTCGTTAGCCCCCAGTGCCCCCGGTTCTTCCCCGAGAAAGAGCACACCTCCCAACAACGCCGCGGAGCCGCGGCTAGTCACTAACAAGTCTCCCTCTCCAATTACAGGGCAGGAAACCAGGGGACAAAGAGAAGGTAGCAAACCCGGGGAAAGGCAGCCCGCATCGAGACCCCAACGTGTTCGAAATAAGCCATCTTGGCTGAGGGACTTTGTCTCCTAAGGGGGGGGAGTGTGTCGAAGGTGGGCTCGAGACATTGTCTCGTCCTAGGGGGGAGGGATGTTGTGTTCTAATGGTTTTACCTTCCACATGGATTACAATGTATCTGAGCCAATGTAACCTTGCCTATAGCAACAATGTAACCTTCAGCTGTATCATATAAACCCTGTAATAGGACGCGAGCTAATGACCACCAGCTGGCAGCAGCGAGCGTCCAAGCTCTCTTGGTCCGAACTCATCAAAGGCAACAGCGCGGGAAGCTTTCCCGCCACCACCTACACCTGGACAAGAAGGGCGTGACCCACAATGACGTCACGCAGACAGTAGCCAATGGGCTACCATGGCACCACGTTCAAATGTATTCCTACTGTATATAAAGAGCTATTGATCCGCCATTACCTCATGTTCCCTCTGTCCACGATGCAATAAACCTGAGTTAACCCAGCCCGAGGCTGTGTCCTGTGTCTTAGTTTCATACACTAAACCATTCCATCTTTAATTTGTACCCCGCCCCACTCAGCACATGGCCGACTCTGGGCAGCATTACAACATAATTGAAATACAATATATGAAACAGGTTGGAAGTGGATTTACAAACTATAGTAGTTGCATCATTGCCGTCTCCTTCTCCTTCGAGAGCCGCATCTGATTCCAAATATTAGCTATCTTTATGGTGCTCAGCCATGAAGAATGTCCAGGGAACAGTATAATGCAGGGATTCTCAACCTGCAGCTCATGACACCATTTCATGTGCCCCCCCCCCACTGCCTCTCACACTTGAAAGTGCCATGTGTGGCAGGCAGGCAGGGCAAAATAGCCGTCCGGCCCCCGAAGCTGTCTGAGGGAGTGTGACCCGGCCCCTCATCTTGAAAAGGTTGAGAACCCCTGGTATAATGCAATGGCCTTCCATTTGCCCTCTGTATCATAGTGTGACACCCGTACCACTGATGCAGTTCCACAAGCCTCTTTCTGGTCCTGAGCCCTTTTGGCACACAAGTCCTCCTTGGCCCCAGGCCATTATTGATGACGCTGTTGCTCTTGATCAAGAGGGATTCAAGTGGGATTTAATCCATTTGGGGATCATAACCCATCCCTGTAGAATTTGCCACCCAAGGCCATTAGTCCTCAGGGTTGTCAGGTTAGTTAACCGTCACCTGATGATTGACATTGAGTTGCTGGCAGTAAGGTCTACTGTATTACCATTAGCAGGATAACCTGGCCAGAAAAAATACTATAGTCTGGATTACTAAAAATTAAACACATTTCTGTAAACAGAATTTGGACACATTTATTTTGGAGTGATGAATGGAGTGGCGGCAGCTGTCTAACTCTTGGAAATTCTTCAACCACTAGTCATACTAGCTGAGAGATTATGAGAACAGGAATACAAATGAAAAGGAACTTTACCAAGCTTTGCATGGAATAAACTACAGGGAAAGTACCCTTTTGCCTTCTGTTTATAAGGTATCTCTCTTGCACTGAAGTTTCAGATGCCTGTTTTCTGGTTATGCACAGAAACCAAGAGCCAGGATAAGGTAGTGGATTGAATACTGGACTAGAACTCAGGAGTTCAAATCTCTGTTTGGCCATGAAAACTCAATGACATGATAACCCTGATCTACTCCTTAAATATTTGGCAGGATCTGATAATGTTTACTAGGTTCTCCATAACAACAGAAACAAATATTAAATGTGATACAAGGCATCGAGTAAGGCCACCCTTACTCGAAAGCCAGTCATATCTGACTCTGGGGTTCAGCGCTCATCTCTGTTTATCGCACTGTCTGTGTCTGCAGATGTTTCTGCGGACATTTGGCAGGCATGACTAGACACTGGAGTGCACAGAACACAGTTTACCTTCCCACCAAAGTGGTCCTTATTTATCTACTCGCAACCTCTTGTTTTGAACTGCTAGGTTGGCAGGAGCTGGGACAGAGATGGGCACTTGTTCTGTCATGCAGTACTCGGGTATCGAACTCCGACCTTCCAGTCTTCAAGTTCAGCATCTTAACCACTAAGCCACCACAGTCCCAAGCAGTAATTAGCCATCTGCTAATAAGAGCAAACCTTAATTTTGAGTTTGGCTCCTCTTTTTCAAAGCCACAAGTGTCCAGTCAGATACACCAGGACCAGAAAGGTCCTGTCGTAAGCTTACCTTGGCAGGTATTTTGCTCAAGATCTCCGCCTCACTGAGGCCTAGGATGCTGGCCAGGCCAGAATCAAGAGGCCACGATCCATCAGCATTCTGCAGGGAAACTAGGCACAAGAGTGGAGATTCCTTCTCCTTGGAAGTGGGCTGTTCCTCAAGATCATCCATATTATCTGCAAACATACCTGTCAAGTATTGGATTTGAAAATAAGGGAAATGCAACAGCGCTGGGCAGTCACTGTGCCAGTGTGCATGCGCAGTATAGGTTTTGCCTTTTCCTTCCACACAAGGCACCATGGGGGCTGTAGTTCCTGGCCCATTTTGCACCGGTGCGCATGTGCAGTACAGGTTTTGCCTTTTCCTTCCGAGCAAGGCACCATGGGAATTGTAGTTCCTGGACCATTTTGCACCAGTGCGCATGTGCAGTACGGGTTTTGCCTTTTCCTTCCACGCAAAGCACCATGGGGGCTGTAGTTCCCAGCCCATTTTTTTAAAAAAATGATAGAATCCGGGAGATTTACGGGAAAATACAAATACAGGAAGATAGCAGGAAAGAGGGGTAAATAACGGGAGTTTCCCGACCAATACGGGAGGCTTGACAGCTATGTCTGCAAACATCAAGGCAGCATTGATTCAGTATGTTTCTATAAAATTTACATATTGCATATTTTACAGATATGGCCACTGTGGAAGATAATGTCATAATGAGTACTTACACAATACTAATACCACTGTTCACGGTTCACTTTTTATGTCAATGGCTGAAATTCAGATTGGGTTACTGTATTTATAATCTGGATATATACTTGCCATGAAGTGACCCACACATTAGGATTATGGAGCCATCTCTTGTAGCACATATGAATTGAGACATGCAGGATTTAACACCAGGACTGCAATGGACTGCTGCAGCCCTGAGGATATTATCAAGGTACGCCTTCACAGCCAGTCCATCTGGTATAGCCTCCTCCACCTCCATGATTGCTGGGAATCAGAGTTCCTCCTCCACTCATTTTGCCATTGGGCCCAATACGATGGTTTCCAGTGGTTTCTCCGCCCGTAGAGAGTAAGGTTATATACTGCTGCCCAACACTCAGCATTTAGTCGCTGGCTGTACGTCTAGTCCATTACCATAGTAGGATACAGTACAGTAAAACCCCGACTTACATATGCCCCGAGTTACATAAAATTTGACTTACATAATGATTTTGTGCTAAAACCATGTCCCAATTTACATAAATGTCCCGATTTGCATAAATTTACGTAACACGATTTCCTATAGTTTGCTTCGAGTTACATAAAAATTTCATTTTTCCTATGGGTTTGCTTCAAGTTACATAAAAAAAATCCCTATGGGTTGCTTCAAGTTACATAAAAAACCGATTTAAGCAAAAGCCTATGGAACGCACTTTTTACGTAAGTACACACACACACACACACACACACACACACACACACACACACACACACACACACACACACACACACACACACACACACACACCCCATAGTGGGATATCCAGATTGTAACTACAGTGACCCAATCTGAATTTCAGCCATTAACATAAAAAGTGATATAGAAACAGCCAACTTGTCAAATGCTTCTGTACCTTTCTCTTCACCTACATGCAAGGTAAATCCCCACATTTCCCAAAAGCCACTCCCCCATTTCAAGAGAAAAACTTTTATATATTACCTAGACATGGAGTCACATATGGATCTGCAGAGATAGAAAATAAGGGATTTTGCTATAATAGTTTTTTCATTCATTACGATAAGGGGTTTATTCTCCACCTATGTGATGAATTTAAGTAAAAGGATTCCTTTGTTTTCAATTGATTAGTTTAGGATGGAGATTGATTATGAAAACAGAGTTGGCTATACACTTTCTTATTACAGAATGAAGTTATACTGTACTGTACTATCAAATCTTTCACAATTTGAAAATCACAATTTTGAAGAGCAAGTTTGTAGACCTCTCTTCCAATTAATGGTAAAGGTCGCCCTTCTTTGAGTCTCTAGGGTGCGGTGCTCATATCCGTTAATAGCCAAAGACCCAGCACTATCTGCATATGTTTTCATGGTGACATGGCAGTCAAGACTAGATGGCCTATTGCATGGGACGCTGTTGTTTTCCCCCCGCCAAAGCAGTACCTATTTATCAACTTGCAATTTCTTGCTTTCAAGCTGCTAGGTTGGCAGGAGCTGGGACAGAGGCGGGAGCTCACTCCATTGTGCAGTACTCTGGTCTTGAATTGCCAGCCTTTTGGTCATCAAGCTCAGTGTCGTAACCCAGACAAGAAGCCTTTTTACTGTGGTGAAAATTTACCTACTATTAAATCTTACAGCCCTCCCATCTTTCCTTAGCATTTATTACATCATGCAGAAAATATCAAGCAATGTTCTGAAGTCAAGGTGAAACTTTGTATATCCCACTCACTTTCTACCTTTCCCCTTGAAAATAGTGTACCATTTTGCCTACATCACCGTTAAAACATTTCTAAACCCAGAAGAAATGATGGTGCAATTCAACCAAACAAGGAAGTATCCCACTGACTAATTTTATTTTTGGTGCATAGTTATTACACACACAATCTAGTAAGTACAGAACTTGACTTTTCCATCATTTAGATCAGACAGAGGATTTAACATATCCCTGTGGCCTTTCTTACCTTTATTATACGATGACTGGCCTGAGAACATAAGCGAATCATTTGCCATTGATTTTGATAGCTTGCGTCCTTTCACTGCACGTCTAGTTCGGTTTCCACTGCTTGATTGCGCCACTGGCATTGAACACATCATCATAGGCATTGCTCCAAAAGAGGGGTTGCCTCCTCTATAAACTTGGGAGTTACAAGGACAGAACAATAGCAGTGAGCATTCTTGGTGCATAAGCGGTGGGGGGGGGGGGGGAGTTCAGTTTCATTATATCCTGTCCTTCTACTGAGCTCAGGATGGTTTAGACCAGTTGGGCAAAGTGTAGCCTACAACATACAGTATTGCATGACTACAACGTACCCCTGGCTATAGCTGATTGGAACTACAGTCCAACAACTCAAGGGCCACAGTTTCAACAATGCGGGGATCCAGAGAATGCTTTCCCAAAGGCATCAATTTACCACCTAGAATAACCTACATTTCTTCCAAAAGATGCCCGGTGCTGTATAATAATAATAATAATAATAATAATAATAATAATAATAATAATAATAATAATAATAATAATAATAATAATAATAATAATAATAATAATAATAATAATAATAATAATAATAATAATAATAATAATAATAATAATAATAATAATAATAATAATAATATCATGTCAGATATTATTCTGCGTTGAAAGGATTTTTGCTGGAGAAACTCCGCTCAGGAGACGCCCGAATGAGGCTCATTTCATGTCCCCCAAGAGCTGGGACAGAGATGGGTGCTCAAACTGTCATGCGGTACCTGAGTTTTGAGCTTCCGACTTGCCGGCCTTCCAGCTAACAAAGCAAGCTTCTTAACCACTGAGCCACCGTAGCCCCTGCTGTCTAGGTTATGGGTAAGCAAATTTGCCCTGGTGGAGCAGGCTGCTGTTCCCTTACTCCTGAAAACATTTGTTGGGTTTCTTTTCAAAAAAACATTCATAAGACAGCATGACCTCCACTCCACCACGTTTAAAACAAACAAACAAACAAACAAACAACAACACACTATTTAAAGAAATATGTGGCACTGCACTATATATGTCAGAAGAATCCAAAGAAGGTTCCTTTAGGAAGGCTTTCGTGATAGTCTTTTCTACAAAAACCCCGCTGTTTAAGACTTTGCATGAAACATTTCCATTACCCAGTCCGTTGTTCCCCGGCCTGTTATCAAGATAATAAAAACCAAAATTATCTAATACACAGTCATAAGAAGTACTTCTAAAAGTAGAGAGAAGTTGTGAGAAATAAAATTCACTTAAACAGTAGCAAGAAAAAGGTAGCGGTGCTTCTTTTTCTGCTGCATCTAAATCTTGGTGGTCATCATGGCGATCATCCATGATGACTGTCCTGAGAATATAATGCAGTGGCCTTTCACCTGCCTTCCATATCGCAGTGTGTCACCCATATCACTGATCCATTTCCATGAGTCACTTTCTGTTCCTGAGCCCTTTTGGCACACAAAGTCCTCCTCAGCACCAGGCCAGCATTGATGAAGCCACTGCTTTCCATCAAGATGGATTCAAGTGGGATTTAATCCATATGGGGACTATCACCCTTCCCTGTGGACTTCGGCACTCAAGGCTGTTAGTCCTTAGGGTTGAAGGAGTTATTCTTTGGATTCTTACTTTGATATACCAAATGCAAGCATGCAGATTGGAGGTAGATGCAAAACACTGATTAAGTAAATAAGAGTAGGCTACTGATGCCTCCTAAGGACCTGTCTGTTGACGTCATAAATTCCTTATCACCAAGAAGGTATCTGCTAGAGAGCACCAACAAATAAAATGGTCCTCCATATGATTTCTCCACAGTAATTAGGGCCACCATATGGGCCTATCCTTCAACTCACAACCAAGTCCAAGTGGGATGTCTCGCCGGGTGATGGGCCCTTGAATTGGCGTGCCCAGCTCTGTGTTGACTCCCACGTAGGCTGTCTCTGAACACATCACCCCAGAGCTCAGGCTCGTCTCCAGTGCCAGGCGTTTCTTCTCCTCTTCCTCAGTTCCCTCAAGTTCCTGTAGAAGGACCTGAGCTGCCAGGCGGTGAATAGGAAGCCTGGGGCAGGTTGGGTGGATGAGCAGAAGGATGAGAGAGATGGTGAGGGAGAGACAAAAGTACTCTTTAGTTTAACTTATAATGGAAAGTCCACAGCCTTTACACCCAGAGCACCACAACTGCAAAAATCCAGAAATCCATTTTTTGTTGTTGTTTGCTTGTGCTATCATCAAAATGCAAGCCCTTTTGAATTCACTTATGGATTTACCAGATGTCTTCCATGCTGTCACATCCTGAAGTGCATAGGCTGTTACTATATACCAGGGTACCCAAACTTTTCAGGCCGTGGGCCAGTCAGGTGGTTCAGTGGGCTGGTCACGTGGTTCCTCCTACCGGAAGCGGAAGTAAAACACGTCTTGCAATCTGTTGTGCAACAGGATTATTTCCACCTCTGGGAACGACGAGGGTGGCATGGGCCGGATGAATTGGTGTCAGGGGCTGGATCTGGCCCTCAGGTCATAGCTTGGGCACCCCTGCTATATAATGACCACACCAAAATTGGTTCTACCAGGTCTTGCAGGCTTAGGCCTAAATTCCTGTTAGCCCCAGCAAGAGGAGGTTTGTTCAGCTATACAGTAGCTGAATGGCAAGTTAATACAGTGATATCTCATACAATGTCTAATCTTGGTTCCACAAGTTTGGACTTTATATGGATTTGGACTTTGTATGAGGCATGCAAAATCCCAGCCGTGATGCCTCATACAACGTCCAAATCCTTGCCGCGATGCCTCGTACAATGTCGTTTGCATAGAGATACATTGTACTGTAACAGCACAGACTTCAGGGCAAAGTCAAGGAAACAGACAGGAAACTGACAGAACTTTAAGAAAACATTGTCTAAAGGCTAAATATATTACAAAAACATGTCAAACAACCCAGATTTTAGGGGACAAACCATACAACAAGTTTTTAACTTTTAAAAACTTTATGAAGTGCAGGTTTAAAATTTAACATGTCCCATCATGCAGCACAGTGTTAATCTGCAGCCATGCGGCCGATAAACCATTTTATACAAGCTACCTTAAACAATTACAGGATGGAAGCAAGGACAAAATGGATGCCAACATGTCCCATCATGCAGCACAGTGTTAATCATCCAAACAGCAGCAAACATCAAACAATTGCCCACCCCATCAAACAGTGCTCCCCCCCAAAAAGACCAACATAAGAAAAATTATGGAGCATGCAATCTGTTTTTAAAAACCACAGCAGCAAACAGCAAACAATTGCTCACCTCACCAAAAAATCCCCCCCCATCCACCTCCCCACCCCAAGCCAATCAGAAACAGAAAGCCTCATTTACCTACCTTTCCACTGTGCCAAAGAATGGTCCAAGAACCTGAAGAATGCGGCAAAAAACCCAATGCCTCATACAAAGTTGCAGCGATTTTGTATGAGGCAACTTTTTTCAAGGTGAGGTATGAATTTGATGTTGTACGAAGCGGACTTTGTATGAGGTATTACTGTACTTATGTAAATCCCATTCCCATGTCTATTTGAGTTGGGACTATCAAGGAGTTTCAGGCCAGAGTCAAGTTTTATTTTGGCCTGTTTGGGTCCCAATCTGGCACCTATTTATCTACTTGCAATTTCTTGATTTCGAACTGCTAGGTTGGCAGGAGCTGGGACAAATGATGGGCACTCTCGCCATGGAGCAGCACTCAGGTCTTGAACTTCTGACCTGTTGACCTTTTGGTCGTCAAGCTCAGTGTCATAGCCATTAAGCCACTGCTGTTCCTTAACTTCTTATGCATGCTATAAAAGATGAAGATATTAGCCTCAACTTCGAGATATAGAACTGAAAGAATGTGGACAACCAAAGACGACCCGTAATTTCTAGCATTTCAACTCCACTACAGAATATTCTACAGTGAAGAATCCCAAATTCTGTCAGTAATGACGTCCCAGCACCTTTGACAAAGACAGTGAAGGCCTACAAAGGAAGTGGGTTGTACCTGTCCCTCTCCTGAGCATGGAGTGAGAACTTTGCTGTCTCCATGAAAGTCTGATCTTGGAAGGTATAATGAAGAACAGCTGTCCCCTCCTCGGAGCCCGCAGACTGTAAAAAAAAAAACACACCATGGAATAACAGATTTTCTTGGGGGAGAAAGACATTCTGGATTATGAATTCTCTAGAAGTTATCTAAATTCTTGGCTGACCCAATCTCATATTTAGAATAGAAGTCAGAGTTTCTTCAATGCTTAGGACCTTAGGGGTGATTACTCGCCTGAAGCTGCCCACGGATATGGGCATAAATGAGGCAACGCTGCCCCTGGAAGATGACCTTAGGTCCTGACCCCACAAGAACAACCCCAAGACTCGAAGGCAAGTCCCAGTTGAGAGAAATATTTGTCACTGCTGGTTGGAGGGCCTTCTTCAAAGACTGCAGGGCCTGAAAGAAGTCAACAGTTTTACAATATAGGTTTGAGGACATCCGGATCCCTATAAAAAGCAAAGAAATCAACTTTCTAACACACATATCCAAAAATTTAGTTCATGTAGACACAAGATTCTGTCTAAAACTGTATGGTTGTTTTCTATAAAGCAGGGGTTCTCAACCTGTGGCCTGTGTGCCTGATGCAACCCGTGGCACCATTTCATGTGGCCCCTACCACCTCCACCACACCAGGAAGTGCCATGTGATGAAGGGAGGGCAAAATGGCCATCCTGCCTCCGAAGTTGTCTGAGGGAACGTGACCCGCCCTTCAGCTTAAAAAGGTTGAGAACTCCTGCTGTAAAGAATCCTGAAAAATAGCTGAATAGGATGTCCTCTTCTTATCACCATTCTGGTAGACCTTTTAAAATGCCCTTTGGGCAGAGACTTTGCTCTGTAAAGCTTAGTGTTCAGGAAGAACCACATTCATGTTAAATCTAACATTTAACATGAAGGTGGAACTGGAAAACTCTCCTTAAAAACTTATTTTTGACTAGTAAACTGTTACGTGACTCGCCAGAAATTACCCCCAAATAATTTATCCACAGGAACATTTTAAAAACTAGCTTCTTGTTATTCCTTATTTATTTTGGGAGATGGGAACCAACGTAGGATTGATAAGAGGAAACCTGAAATATTTTGTTACAAATTCCTCCAAGTGTTCCTCTTTACATCAAAAAAGTAGCATCACTTTCATTTTGAAAAGTATTTTAACACACCTTTGTCACCACCCAAAGCAACTTTTTACAGTTAATTGTTGTCTTGTAACCATGATGTTCAAAGCTTTGTTCAATTGATATAAGAACACCAGGGTAAAGTAAAGATTTCCCTTGCTCGAAAGCTAGTCGTATCCAACTCTAGGGTTCAGTGCTCACCTCTGTTTCAAAGCCAAAGAGCCAGTGCTGTTTGCTTCTGCAGACATTTCCGTGGTCATGTGGCAGGGATGACTAGACACTGGAGCGCATGGAACACTGTTACCTTCCCACCGAAGTGGTCCCTATTTATCTACTTGGAAATTCTTGCTTTCGAACTGCTAGGTTGGCAGGAGCTGGGACAAAGACGGGAGCTCATTCCGTCCTGCAGTACTCAGGAATCGAACTGCTGACCTTCCGCCTCCTAGTCAGTGTCTTAGCCTCTTGAGCCACTGCAGATATTAGGGGAAATCATCATCTTTCAAACAGAACCATGTACTGTAAGTGTTTCCACTAAATTGGTTGAGAGACAGCCAAAGAAAAAGAAACTTGAGTGCGCCCAGTGAGCATTAGTGATAAAGAAGAGGAGCAGAGAAGAAAACTGAGTCAAATATACCAATCTAAGGGGCATTTGGGGTTCTTGGTTCTGATTTTGAGTAGGTGGGTGGGGGTTGTTTTATCGACTTAATGTTGTATATTTTGCTTTTTTAAAAATAGTGTAAGCCACCCAGAGTAGGAGTCCATCCAAATGGGCTGGTCATAAGTCAAGTCAAGTCAAGTCAAGTCAAGTCAATAAATAAATAAATAAATAAATAAATATTATTTTAAAGAAAGTGCTGGTCTTTCTGGATTCAAATAGGCAGTAGTAAATTTCTTTGTTTAATCCAGATTCCTTCAAGTTTTTCTAATTAAGCCCATGTCCCTTGGGGCTGGGTGGGGGGGAGGAACTGTGGTGGCTTAGTGGTTAAGACACTGAACCTGATGACTGGAAGGTTGTCAGATCAGCAGTTCAAGACACGAGTACTGCACGACGGAGTGAGCTCCCATTTCTGCCCCAGCTCCTGCCAACCTAGCAGCTTGAAAGCAAGAAATTTCAAGTAGATAAATAGGGACCAATTCAGTGGGAATTGGTTCAGTGGGAAACAGCGTTCTGTGCACTCCGGTGTGTAGTCATGCCTGCCACATGCCCACAGAAATGTCTGCACATGCAGACAGTGCTGGCTCTTTGGCTATAAACAGAGATGAGCACCGAACCCGAGAGTCAGATACGACTGGCTTTCGAGCAAGGGCAACTTTTACCTTTTACCCATTGGGGGTGAGGGCACAGGGAGACAAATGAGAAAGGAGCTGGGAGACCAAAATGTAACTGCATTTCTGAAAATAGAAGGTACAGTATTTGGTCTAGAACAGGAGTTCTCAACCTTTGTAAGCCAGGGGCTGGGTCACGCTCCCTCAAACAGCTTTGGGGGCCGGGTGGCCATTTTGCCCTTCCTCCACCACATGGCACTTCCAGGTGTAGTGGAGGCAGTGGGGGGGGGGGGGGGCGGCACATGAATTGTCACCACGGGCTGCATCCGGCCTGCGGGCCACAGGTTGTCTTTCCTGTATCTCAGGAAAGACAAGGGGAGACAAGCAAAACAGGGGAAAAACAACATAAACCTAGAAGTCGAAGCTCCTTCAGCCTCACCTTGGTCTGCATGCGTTCCTTACCAGTGATGAACTCCGCGCTACCACCGGCTGCTCGAGCAATGCCCTTGATAAGAGCTGTCGAGGCCCCTTCACCAATGCCAAAGGAAAAGCACCTGTGGAAAGGGTGATAGGAGGAAGACACTGGGTAAAAGAGGACAGAAGCCGAGAAAGAATAGCCGAAGGTAACTTTATCATCCCTTTCTGTCCTCACCTGTGAGAGTTGTTGTGCTTTTGAACTTCAGCAATGACCTCATTTGTGTTGAACACTTCACCATCGGTGAAAACGAAAAGCTGGAAAGAATACGGGAGGGGTGAGATCAAAGGCCACCCTAGCCATGCAGTAGTTCTTGAGGAAAAGGTTGAGACCAGGCCAATTACATTCAACACCCTTATGTTGCTGTGAATTTAGAGGAAGAGGATCTCTGTCCCTTCCTAGGGCACAAAAGGTTTATTTATTTATTTATTTAATTTATAGGCCGTCTTCCTCACCTCAGTGACCCAAGGCGGTTTACATCAAATAAAACAACTTATACAATTAAAAACCCACTGATAAAACATTAAAATCTGTAAAAAAAACCATAACCCTTTAATTATAACTCCACAGGGCTAAATAAGCCAGCAAGGCTGAGATGTGCTGCCAGATGCATCCCATGCCTGCTGGCAGAGCCAGGTTTTCAGAGCCTTCCTGAAGGGATACAATTCTGCCTGGAGATGCAGCTCTGGTGGCAGGAGGTTCCAAAGAGTTGGGGCTGACACTGAGAAGGCTCTCCTCCTGGTCTCGGTAAGATGTGCGTCCCTGGCTGATGGGACCACCAGCGAGCCCCTACGGTCCACCCTCATAGGACGGGTCGAACACCTTGGGACGATGCAGTCTCTTAGATATCCTGGCCCACTGCCATGTAGGTTACCTATTGGACAGTAATTCCCAGAATACTCCCTGCTGGCTGGGATACTTCTGGAATTATCACCCAAAACAAAATTATTCCTCTTATTTTGGGCCAATGCAAAGTGTCTCTCAGAATTTTGAGAACTGGCTAGCAAAATCAACAAAATCTGTTCCCTTGCCCTGAAATCCCCACACCCTGTATTCACACTGAGAGGCAGTGCTGAACAGACATTGAAGAGTAGGACTGGAAGCCAGGAAATCAAGTATCTAGTCCTCATTGAATTCTGAAATTTACTAGGTGACTATGGCTACTCAGTGGTGTTTTCACAGGGTTTTTGTGAGGATTGAGTTGTGGGAAGGAGAGCCATACACACTTCAAGACTACTGGAGAAAAGGCAAAATGTAAGATGGATATGTGCGCTTGATTGTATAGGTCTGGGATTTGGAGGTGCAACCAAGGACTCCTCAATTCCACATGGTCAATATAGATTCCAACCTCCTCTCAGCTCACTGGCATTCCTAGGCCTCATGCTTTCATTATTCTCCTTCGAGTCTGAGTTTAGGACAAATCCCAATTTTGTACAAAACAGAAATGGGCCCAGAAGGGGTCCGAGTTACCTGGCGAGGATGCCCTTCACGGCATGGCTGGCTGAAAATGGCCTTCAGTGGCTGCAGGATCTCTGTTCCCCCCAGATCAGCTTTTAGGTCCTTCACACGCTGAAGTGAATCCAACATGGTCCGCTGGCTGTATTCTACACTTTCCCTGCCGAGAGTGTCAGAGAGTTAAGGTTGCAGGAGACATTTTCTTGCACTTAACCAAGTGTCTTCCCCACCCTCCAACACCAGCATTTTTGGAATTTCATGTCCCAGGTAGACCAAAAATGAAGGGATGATAGGAAAAGAAGGTGGCGGGAATAGTCATTTGTCAACATCTGAATTCTCCATCACCCGTTTCCTCAAAGACAAAAGCCCTACCTGATTCCGTTAAACAATTTAGTCAGTGAGAAAGGAGCTAGCCCTCTGTCTGACATGTTGAAAGAGAATTCACAAATAAATGATATTTTCTATGTTGTCTATTTAATGCAGGGGTTCCCAACCTAAGGCTCGCAGGCTAGATCCAGACTGCAGCACCATTTCATGTGGCCCCCACCCCCTCCAAGGGCATTCAAGAAACAAAATGACTGCCACTTTGAAGCTGTTGGGATGGGACAAAATAGCTATCCCATTGTGCAGGCAGGGCAAAATGGCCATCTGGCCCCCAAAGCTGACTGAGAGAGCATGAACCGGCCCCTGGCTTGAAAAGGTTGGGAACACCTGATTTAATGGATTTATCAGAGGGGCATTACAGAACAGGAGTTGAACTGAGAAACGTCCAAAGGCCACAGAATCCTCACCTCTAAAATAGAGGTTCCGACTTTATGGGATACTTTGATACTCACGGGTAGAATGAGTCATAGTGGGATCCAAAGCCATAGATGTTGAAATAACATCCCAAAGGGAGACTTTTCAGAAGGAAGACCAGTGTTTCCTGGCATGGGAAGAGGGAAAACAGGAGAACGCCAGATATTAGGGGAAATCACTAAGGCTATCCTAACCTACCTTTTAGGGCTAGGGTGGCCAACCTTGGTGCTCTAGGTGTTCTTAGACTTCAATTCCCAGAAGCCTCAATCAGTAGGCGTATTGACTTGGGCTTCTGGGAACTGAAGTCCAAGAACACATGGGACACCAAGTTTGGCCACCCTTGTTTTAGGACCTGTTTTAAGATTACAAGCCTCTGTTCCTCTCAAGAATTACCTCTTTCTGTCCTTTGTCATAAAGTGGCTGGAACAAGGGTTCCTATCATTCAGATATGAGTCTCATTTTGAAACTTAGGCACTATCTTCAGGTCTGATCTACTTCACTGGGCTGCTATGATACTCAAATGGCTGAGCACGAAAAAGTAACTTAGAAGAGTGGTATGATAGGAACAAGATATGCAACAGAATAAAACACTTCCTTTTGTCTGTCCCCAGCTCATAGAGCGCCCCCCCTTCTCCCAGGAGATCCACAATTCTGTCCCATCCCTCCACCAGTTTGTGGGCACCTTTGCACTCTGAATGCGGGATGAGGAATTAGGACTGCCATCTGTCATGTTGCAATCCATGCTGCCAGAGCGATCCAGCAGGAAAATGAATTCTCCAGTCGTATTGTGGCCTGTCTTTGCAGCTGGAAAACTGGGGTACATGGTCAACAGAAGGGCTGGATCCCCCATCAGTGAACCTGTGGTTTGTAGAAATCAGGGAGACTCAATAAATATTCTCACCCCTAAGAAACCCTTGCATTCCAGCTCCCAGGAGAAGACCACAGCCAACATTTGGGGATCATGTAGTTCTCCAGACATTTTGGACTACAACTCCCATTTGCCCTAGCCAGAACAGCCACAAATGAGGAATGCTGGGAGCTGTAGTCCATCCAAATTTGCAGGACCCTGTATTTCTCATCCCTGCCTTAGATGGAGCTCACCTGGAGTGACCCCAGGCTTCCCAGCCTCTAGAATGGCACTGGGTTTATGAACATCCTTGTAGTAAATCAGCAGTTCCACATCTCGATCAAATTGATGCCCTTCAGCCAGGGAGACCTTCGGGAATTAAGAAGAAAGGCAAAAAACTAAGCACAAAGTTTAAAATATTTTTAAAGTGTTGCTACAAATGGTGCCAATTTTTCTCTCCACAAAATGACTTTCACAGTGATGAGAATATCTTTGTTAAATTATAAGAGATTCTTATAAATCAGACAGATTGTGCTCAGCCAGAAGAATGGTGAAGAAGCATAGGCAGTAATATTCCTCTCCACACCCAGTGTTTATCTGTAAATGCTCAGTTGTAAATGCCAATGCTTGAGAGGCTGTAAAATGACTAAATGACAGCTGAACATTGATAAGACATTAGAGGTTACTTGGGGGAGACTTCAAATGGAAATTGGTGGAAATCAGTCTTATCCAGCCAAATGACTGAATTGTTTACCCCAGATGTTCTGTGGTCAGATGTTCAAAAAGCAATAAGGAGTATACCTAGGTGGAATGGTCCTAATAGGTGCAATGCTTTCATGTGTGGCTCTTTAGTCCTTCCATGTCTGGTGTTATCAGTTTGCTCATTAATGAGACATTTTGTTACCATTTTGCCAATGAGTGAAATAGAAGCACCAGAGAAGTTAACAATACACGAGCGTACTAATGCGCAGGAACACCTGCCAAAACTAGGCTAGGAATTTTGGCCACTGATGAGTTTAAGCACAGACCAGGCTCTGGAAGAGGTTTACACAGCAATCAGATCTCAGGGATTGCTCACTGCGATTCTTCAGGGCTCTCGGCGTGCAGAATGGGAACAAAATGTCTGTCTATTCTTTACTGCTTATGGGTGGTTTTTTCTTTTTCTTTACTGTCTCTTGTCTCTTTGTGCCTTTTCATCTAGCAATGTGCTGGTTGCCACCAAGTTTTTTAAAAAAATGCTCATCAGACTTGAGAAAAACAGCTGAAGAGGCTGGTTGATGTTTTCCTGCTAACGTGTGGGTTATGTGTGCAAGAATCTTATCCTTGAGTGAAAGTGAAGGACATTTAAATGGATGATTGTTTAGTGTAAGGGACCAAAGACAACGAAACAGCCGAAGGGTTGGCTTAACACAGGTTTATTGCATGATGATCCGGAGGAACATGTGGTAATGGCGGATGAGTGGCTCAATATATACAGCTGGCTATACATTTGAATGTGGCTCGTCGACAGACTATTGGTTGCTGCCTGCGTGACGTCATAGGAGGTCACGCCCTTCTTGACCAGGTGAGGAAGTCGCGGGGAATCTTCCCGCGCTGCTGAACCAGGTGGCTATGATCCATTAGAGCTGGACGCTCGCTACTGCCCTCTGGTGGTCACTAGCTCGCGTCCCCTTATTAGGCTTACATTGATACAGGTGATGGTTATAATGTTGCACACAGAAAGGTTACATTGATAACACATGGCAAAGGTACATTGTTAAAGGCACTGCTTTACAGAACACAACATCCCTCCCCCCTAGGATGAGACGAAGTCTCTCAGCCAAGATGGCTTGTTGCATGTGCGTTTGGGCCGTGAAGAGGGCTGCCCCCCCGGGGGCGTTATTGCTTCTTTGTTCCCTGGTCCCTTGTCCTGAAATGGGAGAGGGAGACTTGTTAGTGGCTTGCCGCTGTCTGGCGGCCTTAGGGGAAGGGAAAAACTCCATTGTGGGGAGACCGGGGGCCGTTGGGGCTAACGAAAAACCCCTCTTCTCGCTTGGATGGGTGGGGGACCACTCCAAAAAACCCCCCCGGTTCTGGAAATCAAAATCTAACTTGGTTGGGGTACCCGCATTTGTGGGGACTTTCCGCGAGATATGTATGGGGTCGGGTTCCTCCTCCTCGGAAAGATCCCCCAGGGTATCTATGAGGACATCCTCCTCCCCCCTTGGTGGGGGCCCACGGTCCCCTTTTCCTCCCCCTTGGGCTGAACGGGTGGGGGAGAATCCTAACGCTGACTTATTTCCTGCCTGATCAGTGCCCTGCTCATCGGAGACCCTGCGTCGGAGCTGGTCCGCGTGCCGCCTCCACAGGAGCCCTGTGCTGGTTTCCACGCGGTACGACACGGGGCCGGTTTGCTCTACAACTACGCCCGGAACCCAGGCTGGGCCCGTGCTGGCGTAATTCCTGCAATGCACGGGGGCGCCTACACTGAAACTCTTCGTAGCCTCTAGCCCAATGTTCCTCCCTTTGTCCTCTACCCTTGTGGGGTCTAGCCTAGTAAGGATGGTGGTCAGCTTCCTGCGCATTAAGAGCTCTGCGGGGGAGTATCCTGACGCCAACGGGGTCACCCTGTACCCTAGCAGAAACTGACACACTTGTAGGTTCAAATCCCCTGGGCCGCTCTGACGACCTCCTGCAGCGTGGGAGGCGGCTCTTGGTTCATTAATGTGCGCTGGGTCTCGGCGTCGTTCAGGCCGCACAGCACACAGTCTCGGAGGGTGATTTCGACGTTCTCCCATTTGCACGGGCCGGCCGCTAGCCGCAGGGCCGCCACGAACATGGCGACCATCTCCCCGAGCGCTTGGACTCGCCTCCAAAACGCGCTCCGAGCGGGAAACATCGCCATGGCGGGCCGGACGTGCTCACGCAGCAACTGCATGAGTTCCTTGGCCTTGAATTCGCTCACCCTCCTCGGTGCAATCAGGTCCACCAAGGTCCTTTTTGTTTCTTGTCCGAGCATTCTGGTGAAGATGGCCCTTTTCTTCGCCTCTTCCGTGACTTCGGACTCGATCAGTGCGGCCTGGAAGTCCATCTCGAAGATCTCCCAGTCGCCCGGTTTCCTGATTTCGAAACCGGCGCATGTCTTGGTCCCGTGGGCTGCCATCCCACCTTCGTCGCCAATTTAGTGTAAGGGACCAAAGACAACGAAACAGCCGAAGGGTTGGCTTAACACAGGTTTATTGCATGATGATCCGGAGGAACATGTGGTAATGGCGGATGGGTAGCTCAATATATACAGCTGGCTATACATTTGAATGTGGCTCGTTGACAGACTATTGGTTGCTGCCTGCGTGACGTCATAGGAGGTCACGCCCTTCTTGACCAGGTGAGGAAGTCGCGGGGAATCTTCCCGCGCTGCTGAACCAGGTGGCTATGATCCATTAGAGCTGGACGCTCGCTACTGCCCTCTGGTGGTCACTAGCTCGCATCCCCTTATTAGGCTTACATTGATACAGGTGATGGTTATAATGTTGCACACAGAAAGGTTACATTGATAACACATGGCAAAGGTACATTGTTAAAGGCACTGCTTTACAGAACACAACAGATTGCATCTCTTGCTATAGAAGAGTTGGACAATTATTGTGTGTCTGAACCAGGGCTTCTCAACCTGCAACCCGCAGCACCATTTCATGTGGCCTCCCACTTCCTCCACCACACCCAGAAGTGCCATATGGTGGAGGAAGAGCAAAATGGCCATTTGGCCCCCGAAGCTGTCTGAGGGAGCGTGACATGGCCCCCGGCTTTAAAAGGTTGAGAACCCCTGGTCTGAAGGCTAAACTCCTAACATTGGGAACCTATGGGAGGCCACAAGAACAACAACAAAAAATTATTTATTTATTTATTTTATTCAATTTGTACAGCCGCTCCAATCGACATTTGACTCTGGGCGGCGTACATAAAATCCCCAACATTAAACAACAAAAAACCTCACCTTAATCAACAAAAAAATCTCTCACCTTAAAGAAAAGAATGATACCCAAGTGGCTGGTAATGGTCACCCTTGCTCAAAAGCCAGTCATATCTGACTCTAGGATTCAGTGCTCATCTTTTATAGCCGAAGAGCCAGTGCTATCTGTGTCTGCAGATGTTTCAGTGGACATGTGGCAGGCATGACTAGACACCGGAGTGTATGGATCACTGTTTACCATCCCACCGGAGTGGTACCCATTTATCTACTTGCAATTTCTTGCTTTCAAACTGCTAGGTTGGCAGGAGCTGGGACAGAGATGGAATCTCACTCTGTCGTGTAGCACTCAGGACTGGAACGGCTGACCTGCTGACCTTCCAGACATCATGTTCAGCATCTTAACCACTGAGCCACTGCAGTCTCTAAGTGGCTGGTAGTCTACTCTGATTTTACAGGTTTTTCTTGTGTTAGGATGTCCTGCAAACTGTTTAAAATGTGAAATGCCATTCCTGGAGGCTAGACAACAGAAAGGCAGAGGGAGTAGAGAGAGAGAGGAGGCCATATATTGATGCTTTTCTAATATGCAGGATTCCAGTCTAGATCGAAACCAGTTTTGGATTCTCTCACACCATATACATACCCTTTGTTAACGCGGGAATATTTACTTTTGTCAATCAGGGATATTATAGTGCTGTTTTCTCAAGGCTGAGGCCGATAGAAGGCAAAGAGCATTGTAAGAGGAATTAATGGAGTATCCAGCCCACTCTGCAGTCTCAGCACAACTCACAATGAGGGGTGTTGCTTTCACCTCAAAAGACGTGCCTGCCGAACCAGATGTGCAGCTTTGCTGAACTAGAGCAGAAAGGCTACATAAAGGCAAGCAGCTTATGGTATTTCTCTAAAGGTAAAAAGGCTAACCACTTCCTGTTGATTCACATGTACTGTAATGACTAAATGTGTCATTATGTAACCTCTCCGCCCCTCGGACTCCTGCGACTGGGGTGGAGAGGCTGCCGTGGCAACGGGCACCAGGACCGCTCCACCACTGGCGCCCTGGGCCCTGCTCTGGCTGGGGCTCAAAAGGCCGCTGCAGCGGCAGGACTTTGCCGCCATCCTTGGACTCCTGCGGCTAGGGTGGAGAGGGAAGATGCCTGGCCCTTCCCATCTGTGACATTTTGACTTTTGTTTTAGTTGCTGTCAGACTTTTTCATGAGTGTTGTGGGATTTCACAAATGAGGTTTTTGCTTTTCGTAATGCTTTGTTATTGTGATACTGATATTTTTATACTGTAATTTGTGATGATGATATGTTGAAATGTTTTTGTATTGTGATGATATGGAACCTTGTCATTGTAAATTGTAACTGTATATTTTGTATCTCTGTGAGCAGCCCCAAATCGCTCTGCAAACGGGGCGGCGCACAAGTCTAATAGTAATAGTAATAGTAATAATAATAATAATGATGATGATGATGATGATGGTAACAACAACAACAACAGCAACAGCAGCAGGAACAACAGCAACAACAATAATATTATATATAGAGGACTATAGACACTATTTCCTCCAAAACTCTCAGGATGTGATGTAGAGCAGGAGGGGGAAACTCTGGCCCTTCTGGCAGTTTAGGTTAGGTTAAGGTTACCCTTGCTCAAAAGCCAGTCATATCCAACTCTAGGGTTCAGTGCTTCTCTCTGTTTATAGCCAGAGCTAGCACCGTCTGCATCTTCAGACGTTTTTGTGGACACGTGGCAGGCATACTTAGACACAGGAGTGCACGGAATGCTGCTTACTTTCCCACCAAAGTGGTCCCTATTTATCTACTTGCAATTTCTTGCTTTTGAACTGCTAGGTTAGCAGGAGCTGGGACAGAGACGGGGGCTCATTCCGTCATGCAGTACTTGGGTCTCGAACTGCTGACCTGCTGGCCTTCCAGTCAGCCTTTGGGTTACAACTTTCCTAATTCCATATACTTACCTATGCTGGCTGGAGTTTCTAGGCACTGAAGCCCAAACCAAAAGAAGGTATAACAGTACAGTAAAACCTCACATAAAGAGCACTTTGCTTAGAGAGCAGAATTTTCTCTGAATGGTCGCCTCGTTTTACAACTAAAACCAACCAAAAACTTGCTTATCAACTAAATTGGGGTTCCCAACTCCCCACCACCACCACCACACACCAGAAGTCACAATTGGTCACTAACAATGGTGTTTCGCTTAAAGCGCAAACTCGCTTAAAGAGCAATCCTGTGGAAAGCATTATGTCCTTTAAACGAGGTACCACTGTACTTTAATTCAATCAGGGAGTAACAACTAGGTCCTGAATGCTTTGAGCACTTTTCGAACACAACAGCTTTTCGACACCAGGCTTGCCAAAGGCTCCCAACCCTTGATTCTCAGCTAAGCTCATCCTGTAGTTCTTTAAAGTATTGACTTTTGGACAGTTCCATTATCCCATCGCTAGGATGGGGTTAGAGGTTACCAGAACCATAGAATCAAAGGAAGAAGAATTTTATCACTTTGTTTGACTGATTTTTTATATGGCATCACCTGATCTTAAGCTGGTATGCAGTGCTGACTATATGTAGTAAGTTTTCACTACACTATACACAGCAATAATAATTTCACGTCAGAAATTATTCTGGGTTTAAAAGTTTTTTGCTGGAGAAACTCTGCTCAGTGGACACCCGAATGAGGCTCCATCCATGTCCTGAATAGCTGGGACAGAGACGGGTGCTCAATCCATCATGCTGTACCCGGGTCTTGAACTGCTGACTTGCTAGTCTTCCAGCTAACAAGGTGAGCTTCTTAACCAGTGAGCTACCACAGCCCTTCACTACACTGCTGATTGTAGGTCTGGGAGATTCTGATCAGGAACGGGTCAGGGCAAGACAGGAAGACCACATTATTCAGCTAAAGATCTTTACTCTGTATATGATTTTCTTCTTGAGTGTTGTATCCAATTTTGAATATTGGCTGTCATCATGGCGATCAGCCATGAAGATTGTCATGGGAATATAATGCAGTAGTCTTCTATTTGCCTTTTGAATCACAGTGTGACCCCGGTACTACTGATCCAATTTCACAAATAACTTTCTGGGCCTCAGCCCTTTGGCACACAAAGTCCTCCTCAGCCCCAGCCAGCATTGATGAAGCTTCTGCCCTCAGTCAAGAGGGATTCAAGTGGGATTTAATCCACTTGGGGACCATCACCTTTCCCTGTGGACTTCACCACCCAAGGTTGTTAGTCCTTAGGATTGTCAGTTTAGTAAACTACTGCCCGATGATTGGTGTTGAGTCACTAGCAGTATGCTTTTGCATACTGTACTTAAAAATATGTATGTCAACTATGCAAAGCCAAATGATGAATATAAATAAATAAATATTTATATTCAAATTTGAATATAAATAAATAAAATAAAAATAAATAAATAAATAAATAAATAAATGATGTGAACATCTTGACTTGCACCTTTGCTTTTACTATGGAATGGTGGGTAACTCTTCCAGCAGAATACAGAAGAAGAAGAAAAAAATGCAAACCCTCTTCTAAATCTAAGATCAGCCACCAAACCTCAGTTCATCAGTAGACCTACCTGGGCAGCAGTATGGTCCTCTGCTATGTATCGCAGGGGTTGAAGGGTACACTTTGACTCCACACAGTCGATGCCATTGGGGGACTCCACCATGGCAGTAAGGCTGAGTGTGTAGGGCAGTTGACCTTTGGGTGCTCGTGGTATGCTCTTGGTGACTGTGTTTCCTTCTGACCCTGCACAGAGGGACCCATACAAGGTGACATTAGATAAGTAATTGGTAGGTAGCAATTTTTGCTTTCTTTCACACTAGACATTTAATGTCTCCAGTTCTTCCAACCTCATTTGTGGAGGAAATGAATTCTGGTTAAAATCTTGTCATAAGAAATGGACCAAAATTCTTAATCTGCACATGATCGCATTTAGAGCTACTCCTGGAGAGGAACATGTTGGACCTGCTGAATGTGTAGCTATTAAAAAATTGGAGCCCGCCAAGAAAAGAGAAGCAGTAATCTTAATTCAACATCAAAAACATGAATAAATGAGTTGAATGCCCAGGAACCGAAAATCAGAATTTAAACAGTTAAGCACCCAAAACCTTCTGTCCAGATAAACAAACCTAACTCCAAAGTATTTAGAACAGGGATTCCCAACCTAAGGCCCATGGGTCGGAACCAGCCCATGGCACCATTTCATTTCATGTGCCCCCCCCCACTCCCTCCAAGGGCATTCGAGAAACAAAATAGCCACGCCCATCGTGCAGGCAGGGCAAAATGGCCATCTGGCCCTCGAAGCTGACTGAGAGAGCGTGACCCGGCCCCCCAGCTTGAAAAAAATTGTGAACCTCTGATTTAGAACATCCTCTGGGTAAATGAAGAAATTTCTGGATTTTGGACAAGTCTCAGGCATGACATTAGTTCAGTTCTAGTAAAAAAAAAAGGAGCCACAGAAACAGAATTGTTTGAGCTAAGCAGGAACAAGTCAGGAGAAGGCTGAGATAAAAGTGAGATTTTCAGCTACCTTAGGGGGAGAGTGAGTCATTATGGATTTTCACCAGTAAGAAAGTAAAAGGAACTAGGAGAGCAGAAGGGTACCATGATTTGCAGCAACTCTTGATGGTCTTAATGTAGCTGCTAAGAGAGTTGGAAGGCAGCACATCACCTGAGTGAAAGCCTTTGTCTACCCACGGCATTTGAGGTTGGGGGAAGACAAGCTCTTACCCCGTGGAACATAGCGAGGGTTGAGGACAGCAGGCAGGACAAAGCGGACAGCCCCATCGGGCTCAGGTCCTAATGCTTGAACATAGCGCAGCTTCAGTGTAGCTTCACCATCAGGAGGAAGGTTCCCTAGGCTGCAGGTGAAGATGTCACTGGTGTTTTGCTCTCTTTCAAGCAGGAAAGCCTGGCGGCCTTCGCTCATGGCATCTTCATACTCCTCTTCTGCCTGGAAGGGATAACAGAGAGGATAGACAACACATAGATGTCAATAGTCAAAGGTTAAGACAAGTGCAGTAATAAGCAAACTCTTCTCTAGATTTTGCTAGTTTTTAAAAAAAATATTATTGATGCATTCATTGATTCATTGGTTTTCAGGTCTTATTGGCTTCCATGCATTTGACATTTGTTCATATAAGTTGATTACAATATATGCAATTTTAAGGTCAAACTACAAAAAGGAAACGGAGAGAGGTAAAAACAGAACAGATTTATTTGAATTTACTTTACTGTATATCCACACTGAGAGCCAGTGTGGTACAGTTTACAGACTGTTGGTCTAGTGCAAGGGTTCCCAGCTGGGGGCTGGGTCATGCTCTTTCAGTCAGTTTCAAGGGCCAGACGGCCATTTTGCCCTGCCTGCATGATGGGGGCAGCCATTTTGCCCCAACAGCTTCAAAGGGGTGGCCATTTTGTTTCCCGAATGCCCTTAGAGAGGGGGGGGGGACATGAAATGGTGCTGTGGACCAGATCTGGCCTGCGGGCCTTAGGGTGGGAACCCATGATCTAGCGGATGGCGTATCAGAAGTATGATGCAGAGGTTGCGAGAGACATAATCTTTATATGAAGAATTTGGGAAGCTGGCTGATATCACAGCAAGGAAGCTTGGTCCATCTAGCTTAGTAGCATCATCAACAATAATTGCCAGTAACTCTCCAGGAAGCAATATTTCCTTCCTCTACCTAGAGTTTGCCAGGGTTTAAACCTGAGACCTTGTGCATTCAAAACATGTTCTCTGCTACTGACTCTACTATGAAAACAAATGAGTCCACCGTTCCAGGTAGGCTAGCATGCCCAACCTTGACTGGCAGCAGTTCTCTAAGGTCATACCTTGCTCCAGGTAGCCTGAATCTCTTTGAACTGTTAATACCTGGGGCTGAACTGAAGCCTTTTCAGAGAATCTGTGGAACTAGAGCTGCTCCTAAGAAAACTTCCTGCCTAAGAGAAGTTTCTCAAATCTAGACTGTGTATTTTGAAACTTTAGGCTTCCCACCTGTTTCTTCTCTCGGATTTGAGCTTCAATCCGTGTCCCTCCAATCAGGCCCTCAAAGGCATATACGGCAGCTTCATCATCTAAGGGGAAAACAAAGACGGCCTCCACCGGATTCTTCTCTTTATTTTGGTAACGAAGCTCAGACACCACATCGGCCACGAAGCCCTGGATCATGACATCTACCGAGATGCTTTGTAAAGGCACTGTGACAACAGTGAAGAAATAAACGTCAGCCCAAGACTTAGCCTTACACTAAACAAGGAATCCCTGGCCTCCCAGTTCATAGCTGATAGCCCAGTGGCAATCCATTCAAGATGGCTTGGCCCGCAAGTTCGAGACTACACTAACTCATTAGTCTAAGAACAACTAAGCTATATAAAGACAAAATACGAACTAGAATCATGATGGCGAACCTTGGCACTCCAGATGTTCTTGGACTTCAATTCCCAGAAGCACAAGCCCCCATAAATCCACATGAATGGGTTTGTTGTGATTCATCCGGCGCATGCCACCCCCGTCACTCCTGGAAGCGGAAGTAAATCGCACCCGTATGGGTGCGTTTTACTTCCGCTTCTAGGAGCAATGGCGGCGGCGTGGGCTGGATGAATCGCAGCAAACCCATTCGTGTGGATTGATGGGGGTCTGGGCTTCTGGTAATTGAAGTCCAAGAACATCTGGAGTGCCAAGGTTCGCCATCACAGAACTAAAAGGTGTGCATAGGCCATATTAAGCTGTATGTAGCACCTGAATTATAGAAATTAAAATGACTGATATTTGCCGCTGTGCACTAACAAAGTTGAATAACTGGCAGGAAGATTACCTGGTTCCTTAGAATGTGTGAGAAGGCCACAGACACTCATGGTTGTTGCCGATGTCAGTCAAGGTAGCAGTGGGTTGACACTCATAAACTGTGGGATGACAACATTTATTTCAATTTTAGAGAACTGGAGAGAGTTCACATGAGAGAGGATCCCATTCTACAAAGACCTTCTGGCAATTCCTTCTAAGTACAGGATTGCTGGTGTTGTCTGTATAGCAACCAGCAGCAGGATAGAGCAGGGGATCTCAACCTTTTCAAGCCATGGGTCGGACCACACACCCCTCAGACAGCTGAGCGAGCCAGACTGGTGGTTCCGCCTGCCATAAAACACGTCCGCGGATGTCATAAATGTGTTTGCAGTGCTGGCTCTTTGGCTAAAAATGGAGTTGATATGAAAAATATATGGGTAGAACGGTAATATCGATGAGAATATATATCCACAGGATCCGTTCCAAAAGATTGAGAAACAGTTCTTGTAAAAAGCTGTATTTTAGTTTTCAAACTATTAACTACTACTAGGCAAAGTAGTAGTAGAAGAAGTTTTAACATCGAGACAAATAAGAATGCCACCAACCCATTTTTTGTTAGACCTTTTAGATATTTGTTTGGAACACAATTATTTTAGATTCCAGGAAGACTTTTACTTACAAATAAAAGGCGTGGCAATGGGTTCGCATTTGGCTCCATCAATTGTGAACCTGTATGACTAGATTTGAAACCAGCTATTCTTGATCCTGTGAATCCATTCTTCGACCAAATAGTCACTTACGGGAGATTCATAGATTATTTGTTTTTTATCTTTAAAGACAAGGATTTAGCTACAGCTTTCATTAACTGGTTGAATATGCAGGATTTAAATTTATCGTTTACCCATCAGTTAGAAAAGTATTCCATTTTTGGATATAGAGATTTTCAAGGCCAACAGATAATAAATTAAACATGAAACTTTTAAGAAAAAATCAGACAGAAACACTTATCTTCACTTTAATTCCTTTCATCCTCAGGCTCTTAAAAATAATTTACCATTTGGAGTTTTCACTAGGACAATGAGAAATTCAACATGAAAGAAAGATTTTGATATCTTTGCTAATGAAATTAAATAAAATTTGAAAGATAGAGGGTATCCACTGGATGTTATTAATGGTGCGTTAAATAGAACTAGAAGCATAGAAAGGAAACATTTGTTTTCTCAGAAACAAAGCAGTGCACAACAAAGAATACAATGGTCTGTAGAGTTCATTCCAATGTCTTACTGTATCAGAAATATCATTCATCGCCATTGGCACAATCTGGACAGTATCCCTGGTTGTCAAATGAAACCTCAGATTGGATTTAGGAAAACTCAAAGCCTGGGGAACATGGTTTCCCGTGCAGACTTAATAACACCTTTAAATTCTAGCAGCAGTATAGGACATTTCAAGTGCCACAATTGTAGTGTGTGCCCTTACACTTTCGATACTAATGAAATTGACCTTCCGGGATTGAAAAAGAGTTTTAAGTTAAACCATTGGTCTAATTTTACAGTAATAGCTCCAACTGTGTCTATTTAATCTTTTGTCCATGTAATAAATATAATGAGGGTGAAAAGAGATGAAATTTACGTCTGCGCATAATTTAACATCTGTCCAAAATCAGAAATAAATACACACACTCCATTAGTACAACACTTTATAGATAATAATCATAAAGCTGAGGATCTTCTTTTTGTAGCTCTGGAAATTGTTAAGTCGAAAGTTTATGAAAGAACTGATGTAGAGACGATTTTATTAAGAAGAGAAGCATTTTACATTTTCTCTTTAGATACATTACAACCGAATGGACTGAACTTTGAACAAGATCTATCATGTTTTTTATGAGAATATTGTTATGTGGTCTTAAGTATTTGCCAGTTTTCGGAGTATTTCCCTGCTGAGCTAAGATGTTCCTTGTTCCTCCCTCCTTTCTCACACGTTTCACCTGTTCATTCAATTTTCTTACTATAAATGTAACTATTGGTCAGTTAGTAACGTTGATGCTCAAAAAGAAGAAATATTAAGAGGCAGTAACGCGCATGAGGGCACTTTATTATCTCTTTGTATCGCTGGATTGGTAAGAATAGCATTTTGTAAACAATATAGTAATGCCTTAGATTGTTATATATGAGTAGTAATTCAGTAGGAGACCTTTACTGAGTTGTCTTTTTATTTTGTTCCTTGTAATCTGCAGATCTATAAAGTAAAAAAGTATTATGTCTAGCAAAGCTCCTGACGAAGCCCAAGAAAAGAAAAATTATCATTTTTTTTAGCTTTGCTCATTGATTAGCCTATAAGAAGAAACAAGGGATTACAGGATATATATTTTTGACTGATGAAAAGATAACTAATGCAATTTATATATAAAAAATCTTTATTACTCATCTTATATACTGAAAAAAGTTTCCTATGTTGAATACTTATTTGTGTTTACTGAAGGAAGTCATTTAAGTTAATAGTTTGGAAAGAAAAATAATATACAGCTTTTTACAAGAACTGTTTCTCAATCTTTTTGAATGGATCCTGTGGATATATATTCTCATTAAAAACAGAGTTGAACATTGAACCCTAGAGTCGGATATGACTGGCTTTTGACCAAGGATCTTTGACTATAACCTAGCGGCTCCCAACCTTTCATTGGTTGGGAGCCTAAGCATCTCTAAAATCCTGATCTCTCCCCTCCCCGCGGTGACATATAATTCCTACTATTAAAAAAGTGAACTATTCACGTGGAGGAAGCCTAAAAGGCCAGTCACTTCTTAATAACTCATTCTCAAATCACCCCCTTAAAAATCAAATTGCCCCCCGTGGGACATGTGCCACAGCTAGAAGCGAAGATGAGCAATGACCCTAGAGTCAGTTATGACTGACTTTTGAGCAACGTGGACTTTTACCTGTTCTGGTGAGCAATTCTGAATAGAAAATAGCAACACAAGTCTTTGAGATGGAAGGGTCATGTCACCCCTGCTCTAACATGCAAAAATTCAGTGTGGTGTGTCTCTTGGGGGAGGTCTCACTCTAGTGTTGGTGATGATACGCCCCTGACCTTTCACAAGCCACCTATGGTGTGTGTGTGTGAGAGATGTAGAACAGGTCCTGTCACAACTCCATATTGAGAGTATCAGCAAGGCCTCCCCACAAGAATGTCTGGGTGAGTTTGGTCTTCTTAGGAACAGATGAGTCAGGTTCAGTTGATCAGGGAACTCCCTTAGAGTACATTCATAGGAAAAAACCCATTGTCCCCTGGCTTCCTTTACCACCTGCAGAAGTGTAGGGCTTCAGGTTTTGCTCCACTGGGGCCAAACCTTGGAAAATCAGAGAAGAAACATCCGGAGAACTTGTCCCTGTCCTCATGTTCTTCCTCAAAACAGCACCCACTGGTAGAATACATTTTCAAGTTTTTTAAAAAGACATTAACAGAAAAAACAAATAAAGAAAAGAAAAAAAAATTACAATAATACAATAACAAAAAACAATCTAATCAAAGATATAGAGATCCTAGCTATACATGAGGCTAAATAACCTAAATAGAACCTTTTAAAAAAAAAGAATGCGCATTTTTTGCAGAACAAGAGTAGAATATCTGCTTGTGTCTCAACACCAAACCTCTACAATCAGTCTTTAAATGTGGCAGAAGGAGGGCTTTGAACTCTAGACACCAAACACAGAACACTTGTCTCCTTCCCACAACCTCCACCATCCTGGGATGACTTTCAGAAATTAAACCCAGAAATGTGGAGAGAGAGAGAGAGAAATAGAAAGAAAGAAAGAAGTAGAGACAGGGCAACACTATTGAAAGAGCACAGTGAAGGGATCCAAAATAATATTTACACAAGGGTAGAGGGGTGGTCAATATGACTAAGTAAAAATAAAAATAAAAAGAGGAGGGGTGGGGAAATGCAATCAGAAAATAAGAATGCAGACTTGTTTTAATACAGTGGCTTCTATGGAGTATGCAAGCAATGAATGGGTGGGAGTACAGACAGAAATTCTTATGCATGAATGTGCAGAATGTGCATGGGTTTTAATTGATGTTGTGAGCCGCCTTGGATTGCTCAGGCGAAAAAGGCGGTTATATAAATCCAACAAATAAATAAATAAAAATATGGACCCAGCATGTTGGGGGTGCCAAAATGATATTTAACTTGTGAATTGCCCACAGTGTGTATTAAAGCGCTAAGGGCGCAGGGCACCCTTGCTTGAAAGCCAGTCGTATCCGACTCTAGGGTTCACTGCTCATCTCTGTTTCGTAGCCGAGGAGTAAAGGTAAAGGTTTCCCTTGCTCGAAAGCCAGTCGTATCCGACTCTAGGGTGCAGTGCTCATCTCTGTTTCAAAGCCGAAGAGCCAGCGCTGTCTGCTGCTGCAGACGTTTCCTTGGTCATGTGGCAGGCATGACTAGACACCGGAGCGCACGGAACGCTGTTACCTTCCCACCGAAGTGGTCCCTATTTATCTACTTGCAATTTCTTGCTTTCGAACTGCTAGGTTGGCAAGCAGAGCCGAGGAGTATGTAAGTGTAGTTGCTAAAGTTGGCATGTATAACAAATACACAACAATATACTGTGTATGAGATCAGACGGAAATCGACCAATAATAATCCAAAGAGACAAAACCAGAGGGCGTCAGAAAAATCTTAAAACCATAACAATATTCACAGTAAACACTGTCAGCAGCCCTAAGAGGTTTAAAAAAAGATGTCTCCCCCCCCCAAAGTTGTTGTTCTTATTTACCATTAAACAATTTGGAAAGGGCCCAGGCAGGTAAGCAACGTACCTGGAAGGCTGCCAGGCAGGGTGGATAGTTTCTTAGCCAAAAGGGTCTCGAGCAGAAAAAAGCGACTTTCCGAGAGAAATCAAACGGAATGATTTGATTTCCCCTCCCCTGATCGCAGCAGAGCAAACAGAGAGTGACTTGCAAAATCGAAAGTAAATAAAGGCATTGACAGGAGGGGCCAGAAGAGAAAGAAGCCTTTCCTCCGCCCAAGGGCTGGGGAGTGTCAACAAACTCCTTGCCTGCAGCAGGAACTATTTCCCCAGCATCAGCTGAGGCCGTCGCTCACATCGTGTACTGGCGAGAGAAGAATGCCGCAAACTTAATATACTGTGGTTGAATTAACGGTCATGTTGCTATGACTAGGGAGCCAGAGGCTGGGAGTTCAACTCTTTACTGTGCCTCTTGTGAGGAAAGCCAGCCTGTATAGGCCAAGGTCACTCTTGCTCAGAAAGCTAGTCATACCTGATGTGACAATCTACTTACACCCAGGCCACGCTTTTCCAGCTTCCTGACGATGGGATTGCAAGAGTGTACCAGATCCGGCCCCCAGACTCAGATCTGGCCCTCTCAGTTCAGGCTTCTCCATCAGGCAAATCAGCAAAGAAATCACTCCAAGTCTCTTCAAGCATTTTCATAATTGTATTACAAGCATAGCAAAGTTCAAAGTACAGTTCCTTAAAAGCAATTCAAAGTAAAGGAATAAAAAAGCAGGCTTTTTTTTGGGGGGGGGGAGCCCGTCGCCCCTCTTCTTCTAAGAGCGAGCTCACATTTTGGCTGCTTTCCAGTTCAGCCTCCCAAGATGTCTGGCTGAGACTGCCTTTCTCTCAACTCAAAAGTTCAGGCAAACTCTCCATTGGTTCAGAGAGTCACATGGAGTTTTATTACCCTTTCTTCCTCCGTGCAAAAGATCACTACTCAATGAAGACCCCCAGTTGTAGAGCCATAAATTTACCAATAAAATTGTCAGCCCATGTCCCTTTGCCAAATCAGGGCCAATAGGATAACCTAGAGGTAGGTTATTCCATACCTGTCAACCCGCGGCTCCGGAAAAACGGGACCTGCACACATCGCTTGTGCGCAGGTCGCGTTCCACGCATGCGTGGAAGAGTTTTACCCCTTCCACGCATACGCAGAAGCACTACGCCGCTTGCGCAGCCCCTGCTGCCAAATTACGGGGTTTTGGCAGCGCGGGGTGGGTTATGATGTCAATGGACGTCAAATTACGGGGTTTTCCAGGCCAAATCGGGATGGTTGACAGGTATGGGTTATTCTCTTACACCTGACTCTATTATTATTATTATTATTATTATTATTATTATTATTATTATTATTATTATTATTATTATTATTATTATTATTATTATTATTATTATTATTATTATTATTATTATTATTATTATTATTATTAGGTTGGCAGGAGCTGGGATGAAGATGGGAGCTCATTCCGTCCTGCAGTAATAATATCAAATATCAAATACAATATCAGATACAATATCAAATACAATATCACATAATATCAAATATCACCAATATCAAATACTATACAACAAAGTCCACAAATGACGGCGCCTGGCTCAAACATCCCAGAAGGAGCCCTGGGCTCAACGTCTTCAGCTGAGGAAACATCGCGCTCCGCGTCTCCCACTTATTTACCAGTGCTGAAAAGGTCACCATAAGTCACAACTGACTTGACAGCATCAATTATTATTATTATTATTATTGGGTTATTATTTTTGGATTATTTAATATAATAAATTATTATTATTGGACTGTGGTGGTTTAGTGGTTATGATGCTGAACTTGACAACCGGAAGGTTGGCAGGTCAGCAGTTCGAGACCTGCGTGCTGTGCAATGGAGTGAACTCCCGCCTCTGTTCCAGCTCCTGCCAACCTAGCAGTTCGAAAGCAAGAAATTGCAAGTAGATAAATAGGTACCACTTCAGCGAGATAGGTAACGGTATTCCGTGCACTCTGAGGTCTATTCTTGCCTGCTACATGACCACCAAAATGTCTGTAGACATAGAGAACACTGGCTCTTTGGCTGTAAATGGAGATGAGGGCCTATTGGACACAACTGACATTTGAGCAAGAGAGACAGTTACTTTACCTAATTATTATTATTGCTGATTATTAAAGTCATCAGAGACAGTTATGGTGCAAGCATCATAAAGGCAGTGAAAAATAATAACAAGAATATTATGTGGCTGACTAAAGGCTAGATCAGTGATGGCAAACCTTTTAGAGACTGAGTGCCCAAACTGCAACCCCAAACCCACTTATTTATTGCAAAGTGCCAACATGGCAACAGAGAAGGGAGGAAGCGCTCCCATTGGGCTGCTGGGCAAAGGGACGGGGTGAACTCTGTGCTGGGGGAGGGAAGAAGTGCTCCCATTGGGCTGCTGGACAGAGGGGTGGGGCAAACTGTGCTGGGGAGAGAGGAATTGCTCCCATTGGGCTGCTGGGCAGAAGGGCAGAGTGAACTCTGTGCTGGGGGAGGGAAGAAGCACTCCCATTTGGCTGCTGGGCAAAGGTCGGAGTGGGATGAACTCTGTACTGGGACAACCACATGGGTGCCCACAGAGAGGGCTCCGAGTGCCACCTCTGGCACGTGTGCCATAGGTTTGCCACCACTGGCCTAGATTTAACAGATTGAGCAAAGAGAAACATATGCAAGACCTATTAAGAGAAGGCAAAGATACGTGTGTCTTCTGACACAGCCTCTCTTCCAACACAGCTATCCTAACAGCAAAACCCCGTTTTTTGCTTCTTAGAGAATGTTCAGGTTTTATTGTAAGTGGGAAAGTGCCCACTTACCTATCTTTCCAGTGATTCTTGACATTCGTAAAGCTTTCCCTGGATACTTTGAGAAATTAAAGGAGGAAATTGGGGTAGGAGGAGGGATAAGAACACCAAGGAGAAAATAATATATTTTTGTTCCTTTCCTTTTTTACAAGTGAAGAAACCCCGAGTAGGGAGAATAGTAGCAACTGCAAGAGGTAATTTGCCTGAAAGGCTAATAATGGGAGAATTAGGAAAATTCAGATTAGTTTCAACAAGAGGGTTGTTAAAATCAGGGGTGGAAGAGAAATAAGTAAAAGGCGGTTCCTGTTGCAGACAGGTCCAAGCATGAGGCAATGCATCTGGAGAAACCTGGATTTTTGCTTATGAGAAGTCAGTGGAAAGTTGCTGTAGGCAGAGAGACAAGTCTCTGATTAGAGCCAAGGAAGCAGCCAGAGATAGAATTTTGCGCCACGGCACCAGAATTGAGAAGGCACCAACACGGTAAAATCTATCGGTAAGTGTAAGGCAACACCTCCTGGTTCTATTCATTTTAAACATAAACTTTATCATTATTTCTGGTAGGGGGACTCTATGTTCTGTTGTTGTTCAGTCGCACAGTTGATTCCGACCCTTTGCAACCCCATAGACCATTGCCTGGCAGGCGCCTCTGTCCTCCACCATCCTCGTCAACCTGCCCAGCTCTGTGCCCATTGCATCTACAATCCTATCTAGCCATCTCATTTTTGGCCGCCCCCCTTTTCTTTTGCCCTCCACCTTTTCCAGCATCAAGGCTTTCTCAAGTGGATTCTCTCTTCTCATTTGATGTCCAAAATACTTTAGCTTCATTTTTACTATTTGTCCTTCTAAGGAGCAGCCAGGGTTGATTTCTTCTAAGATCGACCTATTTGTTCTCCTCGCTGTCCAGGGTACTCTCAAAACTCTCCTCCAACACCACATTTCAAAGGCGTCTATTCTGCGCTCAGCTTTCTTTATGGTCCAGCTCTCACAACCATACATTACCACCGGGAATACAATTGCCTTGACTATGTGAATTTTTGTTTGCAAGGTGATGTCTCTACTTTTAACTATGTTCCCCAGGTTTCTCATAGCTTGTCTCCCAAGAATCAGTCACCTTTTTATTTCATGGCTGCAATCACCATCTGCAATGATCTTAGATCCTAAGAAAGTAAAGTCTGTCACTGCTTCTACTTCTTCCCCATCTATTTTCCAGGGACTGAAAGGGCCTGTTGTCATTATCTTGGTTTTCTTGATGTTGAGTCTTGATGTTGATGTTCTAGCCCTCATTTTTTCTTGGGGAGAGGGGCTTGCACCCATGTGTCATGGCAGGATGGGTGGAACATTATTCTGCTTGTCTTGGGTGGCCAAATAGCTACTTATGGCTCTGTGGACACCCCCAACCCTGGGCCCAGACTCCTGAATAGAAAACTCACATCATTATTAGTTGCTGAGGAGGAAAAATGTTTTTACTGCACTTACCCCCATTTTTAAAAAATGTTACTGTTTATTTTTTAAAAAATATTTAACTGATTAAATTAATTTTCTAATACAGTATGTGGTGTGTTTTGCTGCACTTGCCCTTTAAATATCTTGCAAAGTCACCTTGAGTCCCTTGGGTGGGGTAAAAAAAAGGTAATAAAAACAAATAAATAAACAAACAAATAAAGCAGGTAAGCAAATAAGTCCTCTGTCCTGATAATAATTTTGTGTCAGAAATTATTCTGGGTTGAAAGATTTTAGCTGGAGAAACTCCACTCAGGGGATGCCCAAATGAGGCTCCTTTCATGTCCCCAAGATCTTTTCCCACTGAAATAGTCCCTATTTATCTACTTGCAATTTCTTGCTTTCAAACTGCTAGGTTGGCAGGAGATGGGACAGAGACGGGTGCTCAAAAACTATCATGCAGTACCCTGGTCTTGAACTGCCGACTTGCTGGCCTTCCAGCCACCGCAGCTCCTTCTTTCCTGCTTATCTTGAATCTTCTGCTGCCTTTTCCTCCCAAATGCACAGCAACAGAGCTAGAAAGGAAATGTTACTAGAGCAAAATCCAGCGGGCGTTCTTCGTTTCCTCAGTTGCCAGTTACTTTTGTTAGAGTCGCATGGCCCTGGCATTGCCTTTTGGATTTGAGACTTGACTTCATTTTTAACAGAAAGGAATGAATTAAATATTGGCCCTCAGTATTAGCACCCCCTCTTCTCCTTTGGGTGAGTGCATGATTTTCGGATATCATAATTGGATTTGTCGCTCCTTTCTCATCGGGTGTCAAACAAGCCCCTGAAATCGGCTTAAAAACTGCATGCAGATGGATTTGATTTCTCAGGTCCATTTTTGCATGTATGGAATGTCATCACAGAGACATTTACCAAATGTGTGGACTCCTTGTTGAATAATGGCTCCAAGGTATTCAAGGATATAGATTCAGAGTATAATTAAATGAAGGTATAAAATGTCCCACTGGTGGTGGGTGCATGGAGTAGTATGTATAAGTTTATTAAGATTTTGTGTAATTTTTATTTTGAATTTTTAAAAGAAAAGAAATTACTGCACTCCTGCCTTTCGCAGAACAGTGGTTAAGAAGCTCGCCTTGTTAGCTGGAAGGCTGGCAAGTCAGCAGTTCGCGACCTGGACACTGCATGACAGATTGAGTGGCCGTCTCTGTCCCAGCTCTTGGGGATATGAAAGGAGCCTCATTCGGGCGTTCCTTGAGCAGAGTTTCTTCTGCAAAAATCCTTTCAACCCAGAATAATTTCTGACATGAAATTATTATTATATCTGAACAATGCAAGATCCAGCCAGGGGTTGTTGAAACTTAGCTTTACGTTCTGGTTTCAGATTGGTTTAATTGTATGTCCTGACTTGCTCCTTACCACAAGCAGCCACTAGCTGGGAGTAGATCTCCCAATTATTGGTTTTCAGTAGAGTAAGGCGATGTTTGCTGATTGGCTTCTATAGAAATAAATAGTACTGACTAGCCCCCCCCCCCCCCGGGTGTGTGTGTTTGGCAAACATTGTATTTCAGCAATTATTGGATGATTCAGTACTTCAGTTCTGTCATTTTCCCACCTTCATCGCCAATTTGGTGTTCAGAAACTGGAGACGACAACTAGCATAGTGAAATACAACTCTTTTATTTCTGGGGTCTGAACACAACTTGGAGGGGAACAACGGGGACTTATATACATATTTAACTTGATACAAAACAGCGGGAACAAACATTATTGGGTGATTTGAATGTATGTTACAAGAGTATGTACATTTGACAGCTATGGTGCGCGCTTCTCAGCGTTTGAATTGTGTGCACTTGAAGTCTCGCGATATTACGTGAGTTGCTGAGATCTTGTGCTGTCAAACAGCATGGCTGTTTGACAAGTAATTTGTGCGGTTTCTTCGGATGGCTAAGTGGCTGTTTGAAATGTTTAAAATGTCATTAACACAATTTGTCATACATAACATTCCTCCCCCCTAGGTATAGACAAAGTCCCTCAACCAGGATGGCGGTCGGGTTTCTCGTTTTGGCTGGACACTTGGTTGGGCCGGCTCAGCAGCCTTTAGGTTTGGCAATGTGGCTGGAGTGAGAGTTTGACTATTAGGAGAGGTCACTTGAAAACTTAAATCATAGCCCCGTTTGTCATTGGGAGGAGCAGGGGATCGCTCTAAATCAAATTCTAATTGTGGTGGTTAAAATGATAACTGAGAGTCCCTCCTTTGCTTTCTTTGAGTGGAGGGCAACTCAAAATAACAATTTTTGTTTCTAACCTGTGATTCCAGCATTTTGGTATAAAACAATTCGGGGACACCTTCACACCCCCATATGTCATTGGCCTGAGTGGGAGTGCGTTCTGTAAAACCACCTTGTTCCACAAAATCATAGCAGTCCCTGGAACTCTCTATTTATTCCAAACTAACTGGCTGCTGGCTATTACCTCTGCCCCCTTGGGTTATACGGGTGGGGGCAAACCCTAATGTTGAATTTCTGTGCTCGTCCTGTGGGTCCAGTACTCGGGGTCTCAGCTGGTCCGTGTGCCGTCTCCAGATTAGACTATTGGCTGTTTTGACTCTGTAAGAAACAGGACCAGTTTGGTCTAGTACAAAACCTGGGACTCATGTGGGACCACCAGCTGCATAATTGCGGCAATGGACAGGGTCCCCAGCCAAGAAACCTTTTTGGTGCTGGATCCCTATATTAGTACCCTTATCCTCCATCCTAGAGGGATCAAACCTATCCAGCAAGGACGTGAGCTTCCTTCGCTGGAGTAATTTGGCAGGAGATAGCCCGGAGGCAAGGGGGTGGTGGTGTCCCTGTATGTGAGGAGAAATTGACAGATTTGTAATTCCAGATCTCCTTTCCCATACGCTGCAACACATCTTTAGTGGTGCGCACCTGCCGCTCCACCTGGCCATTGGTGACTGGGTGAAATGGGGCAGCAGTGATGTGCCTAATAGCATTCCATTCCATGAAGGATTGGAACTCCGCAGATGTGAACGTGGACGCGTTGTCGGACACCAGAACATCTGGAGGTCCGAACGTGGCAAACAGCCTTCTCAAATGCATGATCGTAGTGGACAAAATGGTGCCGGACACCCGGATCACTTTGAACCACTTAGAATAGGAGTCTACCACCAATAGGAACACAACCCCTCGGAATGGTCCCTCAAAATTAATGTGTATCCTTGACCACAGGCCCCTGGCAGAATCCCATTCCCAGGAGGGAAGGTGAGATTGCTCGGGGTGAGAATATTGGCAGCTGGCACAAGTGCCGACAATTTGTTCAATATCATGGTCCAGTAGGGGCCACCAAAAATAACTACGGGCGAGGGCTTTTGAGCAGACGATCCCTGGATGACTCGTGTGGAGTAATTGTATTACCTTGTGGTGGAGAGTGACAGGAATGACCACCCGCTGGCCCCACAAAAGACAGCCCCGTTCACTTGACAACTCCAAATGCTTTTGGTGAAACGTTTTAAATTCCTCAGCTGGAGGAGTAGCGGGCCAGCCCTTCTGTACCCAAGAAACCACCTTTGATAAAACCTTGTCCTTGGCCATGGCTTTGGCTATGTCTGACGGGACAACTGGAGGCGAGTCAAGGGCTTCAATCATTAGGACCTGGTGATCCTGCTCGATCTCACAATCCGGCTCGCCTAGCTTGGGCAGGGGTGAACGCGTGGCTGATGTCTTTGCTAGGTCGGTGCACCAGAGTGAAATGGTACGCGTTTATGAAAATTGCCCATCGCAACATCCGAGGAGACAGGATCTGTGGTGTGGGCTTCCCATTCACAAAAATGCCAAGGAGGGGCTTGTGGTCAGTCACGATAGTAAAAGACCTCCCTTAGAGGTAATTGTGAAATTTCTTTGTGCCTGCCACAATAGCCAGTGCCTTCCTGTCAGTTTGGGCATAATTCTTTTCAGGTTTGGAGAGAGAGCGCGAGAAGAACATTACGGGGGCTTCCCTCCTGTCATCTAACACATGGCACAGTACAGCCCCAACCCCCACAGGGGATGCATCACATACCAATACGACCTGCTTATTTGGGTCAAAATGTGTTAACACTGTGTTTGAAGTTAACAGTTTTTTAAGTTCCTGCAACGCTTTCTCCTGGCCATGGCCCCAGTGCCAAACAGTGTCCTTTTTAAGGAGGCGGTGCAGTGGTTCAGCAACTGAGGCCTTGCGATGAAGGAATGCATGATAGATATTAAGCAAACCTAAGAAGGATTGCAGTTCTGATTTACAGGTTGGCCTGGGTACATTCCGCATGGTCGAAACCTTTGAATCAGAAGGCATAAAGCCCTGGGGGTGATTCTGTATCCCAGGAACTCAACTTCGTTAGCCATAAATACATATTTGTCTTTGTGAAGATGCAATCCTGCCTGCTCAAAACAGGTTAACACTCTATCAAGCCTGGCTGCTAGTTCGACCTCGTCCTTAGCTGTGATCAGGACATCGTCGAAGTATGGCAGGACCCCCGGTAACCCCTTTAGTAAACGCTTGACTAAAGACTGAAAAATTCTGGGAGCTGCATTCACCCCGAATTGCAGCCTGGTAACCTTAAATGCCCCCTTGTGTGTTACAATAGTCTGTGCCGCAGCAGTGGCGGGCATTACTGACAGCTGCTGGTATGTTTGGGCAAGATCAAGCTTTGCAAAACAGTTTCCTCCATGCAAGGAGACAAGTAGGTGGCTGACAACTGGTACAGGATATGCGTTTGGCCATATGGCTTTATTAATAGTGCATTTGTAGTCCGCGCATATCCTGACCTCCCCATTGCTTTTAAGTGCTGTGACGATCAGTGTCTCCCACTCAGCGGAGTCGACCAGGACCAGAATCCCCTGCTCAACCAGTTTGTCCAGTTCTGCCTCAATTTTGTCCTTAAGGGCAAAGGGGACTTGGCGAGGTTTCATACGAATGGGGTGAATTGTTGGATTGAGTTAAAAGTGAACAGGGGGACCCACATATGTCCCAAGCCCCTTTCTGAAGACCTCAGGATGTGCGGCGCACACCTCCAGCACTGGATCCACAGTGACTGCATTTATGCCAGACAAACGGATGCCCAGGGGCTCAAACCATTGGACCACTAACAGACTGTTGGTCCCCTCTTGACTATGACTAGGGGCAGTTGTGTGCGGATACCCTTAAAATGCACAGTAAAGACCCCCACCCCCAGGACCGGGATCTGACACACCTGAACATCCCTTAGTGATGTTTTGAACACCTTCAGCTTGAGGCGAGATGCAGGGGGAATCCGGAGGAACTCTTTCTGAGGAATGATGGAGAATGAAGTACCTGAGTCAAACCTCCATCTGGAACGGCACGTTCTGCAGCTTGAGATCTCTGCCTCTCATGCCGACCTCCGCACCCGTCACACTTCTGGCGAGGCTTCTTGTTGCGATCGCTGTGTTGCTCCCAATGCTTGCGGTGGACCTTCCAGACCTTGCCCTCGTCGTTGCTGGACCTGGACGATGAGGTTGAACTGGGGGACTCAGAGGATGCTGAGGACGAGCAGTGGTGAGCCTGGACGGATGATTCGGCAGCACCCGCAGTCATGTGGCGATGGCAGAACAACTTCACTCCAGACTGTACGGCCTCAGATGCCAGTGCCTCATCCAGCACGGACTTGAAGGTCAGCGTCTTTTGGGTCATGAGGACATTGGGCATCTTCGTCCCTCATGCCGGCCAGCAGACGGTCATGGAGCGCCTCTTTAAGATTGTTCCATTTGCATGTGGCAGCAGCAAGACGTAGCGTGGCGGCATAATCTGCCACAGACTCCCCGGGATGCTGCTCTCTGCGGTGGAACGCCACCCGGGCTGGGAAGATCGATACTTTGGGCTGGAGATGCCTCCTCAGAGCTGCAAGGATTTCAGCAAGCGGCACTTCATTCACATCCCGAGGGAGGACGAGGTGGATCGCCAGCTCCAGCGTCTCAAGTCGGCACTGGGACAGGAAACAGGAGCGCATCTGGCCATCATCCTCGATCTTCTGGGCCGCCATGGCATGGCAGAACCGGCTCATAGAGAGCCCACTTGTCGGGATGCGCCGCGTCGAATGGACCGATGTTTCCTTGTGAGTACGCCATCCCACCTTCATCGCCAATTTGGTGTTCAGAAACTGGAGGCGACAACCAGCGTAGTGAAATACAGCTCTTTTATTTCTGGAGTCTGAACACAACTTGAAGGGGAACAACGGGGACTTATATACATATTTAACTTGATACAATCCAGCGGGAACAAACATTATTGGGTGATTTGAACTATGTTACAAGAGTATGTACATTTGACAGCTATGGTGCGCGCTTCTCGGCGTTTGAATTGTGCGCGCTTGAAGTCTCGTGATATTACGCGAGTTGCCGAGATCTTGCGGCTGTCAAACAGCGTGGCTGTTTGACAAGTAATTTGCGCGGTTTCTTCGGATGGCTAAGTGGCCGTTTGAAATGTTTAAAATGTCATTAACACAATTTGTCATACATAACAATACCTGATCTTGAAACATGTTTCTCAGGAACAAACTTTGAACAGCATACAAGTACTTTAGGTGGGGACATATTTATGACTAACACCTGGTCACATTCAGGACATGACTTAAACAAACAAACAAACAAACAAACAAACAAACAAACAAACAAACAAACAAACAAACAAACAAACAAACAAACAAACAAACAAACAAACAAACAAACAAACAAACAAACAAACAAACAAACAAACAAACAAACAAACAAACAAACAAACAAACAAACAAACAAACAAACAAACAAACAAACAAACAAACAAACAAACAAACAAACAAACAAACAAACAAACAAACAAACAAACAGCTCCTTTATGAGTAGTATTGTTCAGTGTTTCTCAATCTTTGGTTTTTGGACTTCAATTCCCAGAAACCTAAGTCAATTCTCCAAAGCACTGATCAGCCAATGTACTAACTTAGGCTTCTGGGAATTGAAGTCCACCAGTCTCCTGCAGAACATAGTTTGGGAAACAACCTAACCTGGCGGTTCTCAATCTATGGCCCATGGGCCGGATTTGGCCCACAGTGTCATTTCAGGTGGCCCACTCTTGCTCCTGCCGCTGCTGTTGGAAGCAGAGGAAACACCCATGGATACACGTTTACGACAGCTGTGGACGCGTTTTACGGCAGCATTTACAGCAGGAGGAGCCACCAGTCCGGCCCACTTAGCTGTCTGAAGAAGCGTGACCCAGCCCACAGCTTGAACAGGTTGAGAACCCCTGACCAGGTTCCAGGTGAAAGTTAGAACTGGCTGAAAGAAGAGGGTATACTTTACACAGTCTGTTCAAAGCCTCATCTTTTTATTTTTATTTACTGGAGAACTGAAGATAATGTTTAATATCTTAACCATTGCCTTCAGTTCTCCAGTAAACACAGTCTCTTTTTGCCAATTTTCTGATTTAAAAAATCCAGATAATTCTCCAAATCTTTTTGTTTTAAGACCAAAAACTGAGGTTGAAGCTATGCCTACACAGTCATTCAAATGACTTACAAACCCCATTGCCATGTGGTTTCTGAGTATTCATTTGGGGTGGGATTTGATGCATTATTGATCTCATGTTTTGACTGAAGAGGGAGTTTGAGCTTCTTTCGTGTCTAGGCCAGACGTGAAACTTCCAAAATGAAGCCACCTTTGGGAGAATTCATTCTGTAGTGCCTTTCACTGGTAGCAGATGGTTGTGATTCATCTGTTGTGACTACTTTGGCTTGTAGCATGTGTGGTCATCATGGATGTTGACATCTCACATATGCTGCTGTTTACTAGCTTGGATTCCTGGGGAAACTGGATCTGCCAGTGCCCAGATGCTTAGCTACTTCCATTGGCGGTGAGAGGGGGCTGGGGTGTGGAACAGAAACGTGGAGTAGAGAGTGAATAAAAATTTACAGGAGAAACCAGAAGAGCTACAATGACTGTAGTTACAGGATATCAGTGTACACACAGGATAGCATCCACTCATAGCCTTAACTGGCTAAAGCAGGCTTTCTCAATGTTTTCAGGTCATGGGCCGGATCACTCTCCCTCAGACGGCTGAGTGGGCCAATTATATGGTTCTGTGCTAGTTCTTAGGCGTATTCTCACACATTTTTGTGCTTTTTTGGTGAGTTCTTGTGCTTTTTCAGCACATTTTCGCCAAATTTTCTGTGCATTTCAGGTGCTTCTGACACTTGCGATGGTGGCGGGGGCAGGAACAAGAGTGGTGGGCCACATGAAATGGCTGCAGACCGTAGATTGCAAATGGCTGGGCTAAAGCCTAAATCTTTGAATTTGGAGCCCCAAGATTAAAATTCTAGAGTGTAGATGATTTTCAGGAGAGTGCAAATATTCCTAATTTTCAGTTGCTTATAGTTCAGTTTCAGTCTAGTCAGGTTATCCTGCTATGGTAACAGAGTAGACCATACTGCCAGTGACTCAATGCTGATTGGCGGCGGTTAACTAACCTGACAATCCTGAAGACTAATGGCCTTGGGTGGCAAATTCTACAGGGATGATCCCCAAGTGAATCCATCTTGATGGAGGGCAGCAGCTTCATCAATACTAGCCTGGGGCTGATGAGGATTTTGTGTGCCCAAAGGGAACAGAGCCAAAAACTGACTTGCGTATCTAGATCTGTGGTACAGTTGTCACCTTTGCCAATGTCCTTTATCTCTAGGTTGTGACCAGTGATCAAAACCGCTGGAATTATGTACCATCTGAAATATTAGATTAAGCTGGGAACGTTCTTCATTAAGAGGGTATTTCCTGTCCCACGAAAGTACAACCTCTTCCATTCATTTTCCTATCATCTAGAATGTAATGTATAGTATCTGAATGTTTGGTATGGTTTTAGCGCATTTAGGCCCTTTCAAATATTTTATTTGATTCCCCTTTATGATACGCTATACCACTGCAGCTAAAAATATACACATCTTACATACATAAAAAACTTCCAGATATGTTAAAAAAACCCTCAAATAAATAGCACAATAACAGTAGCAGTTGGTTTTAATTTGAAAGCTGAATTTAAAAATAATAAACAACACCAGCTTCTTTTTTAAAATCAGAAGGATTCTGGATGGATAGAAGAAGAGATCCAACAGCTATGGAAACCTTTATATCATCAGAACAGGTTGTTCTGAGGGATGCAGGATTATGTCTTGGCATGGTTTGTGTGTTACTTCGTTTACTATATAGTGTGGCAAAGAAGAAGTACTGTTTTGGGTGATTCTCCTGCCAAATGAAAGGCATAGCCAATTAAGCCAAGTTTTGTCCTTGTCTCTCTCCCTTGTAACATGCTAAGAACACTTCCTGAGTTCTGGTACAATTCCTAACATCTCATTCAGGGCCTGGAAATGTACTTTTGAGGATTCCAAGCCCCAGAATCCTTCTGTTGGCATAATACATGCCATGGTGGCTGGTATACTTTGGGAATTTTATTTCCCAAATACTAGCTTCTCCAAGCAATGTGCCAACCTGAAGTCAAGAAAAAGGACAGGTTTGTTAAGGAATCAGGTTATTTGGCTAGATTGGACATAAACCATTTAAAGGTTTTGAGTTGTACCTGGTTCTCCTGGGAAAATGTAAGTAACCATTATAATTCTTGAAGGTGGCATTTCAAAAACTGTGGTTTGAATGGAAAAACTCTACTAGGTGAAATTTTTTCATGATCTTTGAAACCGAGAAGTAATGGAGAATTTTGACTTTCTTTTTCCACCTTGCAATATTATTGTTTTCTCTTCAGTTTACACAAGCACATATGTAACCCAACCCAACCCTACCACCACCTTTACCTTTACTTATGCCAAGCATCTTTTATGGGGTGGTGGTGGGGTGGGGACATGTACTTTGCTTGTAGTATTGTACAGTATATGTATAGTGCATGGTAATTTATCACAGCTCTTCTCTTCCCTTGTTGTCCTCTCCTTGTTGTCCTCTTTGTATTTAGACTTCAACAAAAATTGTATACATAACTTGCCTCTAGCCTGTTTTTCTGAAACCACTAGCCTCTTCTCCCCACCCAGAGATGGAGGTGGAGACAGAAATAATTAGGATAGCTTGGCTTCCTGATGAGTAGGCAGGTATGCTGGCCCCATCAGTTACTGGGGGTGGAGTGTGGAAGATAATACCTCACAGCTCAGGTTTAGCTCTTTGGCAACATCCCTGGCACGCTGAGACACCAAGAGACTTCTCCTTTCTTTGTATTTTGTTGCTGCGCACCAATCCTGTGCCAGGGTGTCTGGGCTCAGCATCTCAGCACACATTCCGCTATCTCTTTCCCTGGGCTGGCATCGGAGTTGGATGAGCTAAGCTGTTGATTCCGCACCATGCTGAGTCTCCACTGCACCCAGCTTCTGTTACTACCCTTGTTTTTAAGAGGTGAGTGACCAAGAGCATATACTGTAAATATTAAGGTGCGTGGCACGTGTGCATACATCCCAGAATTTGGAGAACAGGATTCTAACTCGCAGGATTCTAACTGGGGGATTCTGGGAGATGTATTTGAAAAATTGATTTGGTGTATCTCTCCTGGCGGTGGAGGAGCAATTCTTCATTTCTTGCCCCAGAGGTTGAGACAGAAAAAAAGAGGTTATTCTGTTTTCCCAGCTGGGCCAATACTTCCTGTTTTAGGAAGGTGACATCCAGAATGCCTGGATTTTCTGGTAAGGGGGAGAGATAGGAACACGATTTCTAAACCAGATGTTTTCAAGCTTCTCCTTTTGTGTTTAGCTCAGTTTTTAAATTGCCAAAATAAAGCCACCTTTTGGTGAATTCATTCTGTAGTTCCTTCCGCCTGACCTAGTGTGAGAAAGATTAGGCAACAAAACAAGGTTGCCATTGCCCAGGGTATCCCCAATTTTGGTTCAAAAATACCACCATTTTCAAGGTGGCACTTTCTGTGTATCTCAGTTTTCAAGCTGTGATCTATAGATCACTGGTGGAGCAACAGCTGTGTTCAGGAATTCCCTAGAAGGACTGCATAATATTGAGAATATTGTGTAGCACTTGATCCCTGGTGTAATTTAATTTAATTTAGAAAGACAGATTGAATCTGTTTTGATCAGGCCTGGATTATCAAATGGGCTAAAAAGGCTCTGCTAAGGTTTCTTGGTGATTTTCTTAATAGCATGATGGTGAAGGCTATGCATATTTCCCTTCAAATTTCTGAGTTAACACAGTCCCATCTAGGGCTACAATTTTTATAACAGGGCCCTGGTGCAATTGACTAGGTATGATGACAAAAGTATATGAATAAAATGGGAACTTTGAAAAATGAGTTTTTGGGGGACTGCCACTTCTAGTATTCTACATTCTACAATGGCACATTGATGGGGACATTTTGAGAGTACTGTAATAGTCTTTTTTTTTTTTTAAAAAAAGAAGTTTCTTAGGCTTAGTATTAAAGTGTGAGTTAAGTATATGCTTCAATTTGTAGAATTATTCAGTTGGCTGCCAACATTTTTCACATGAGCCATAGGATAAAAAGTATGGGCCTGATGTTGAAGAGGAAGGACTTGTGAAGGGATCAACAGCACACAGAAAAAGTTCTAGGATCTGGTATGCTGGGTTCATCTTCTGTGGGGAAAGAACTCTAAATTAGTACCCTGTTATTTCTCTGCTTCAGTTCCCGTATCAGCTGCATCACCAGGGAAGATACTTGACTTGTGCAACATTTTGCTTCCTAGAGTCATGTTGGCAAAAGTTCAAGAGATGTAGTTTTTCACCTTTTAAAACACACCATAAATTACAGGAAAGATCGCACTTGTTTAATCCCATGTAGTTGGCAGATGCACAGGAACCTGGTCGTACTGTACGTAACAGTGCTAATTTGGTGTAGGGCTGTCTGTTTGAGAGAGCAGGAAGGAGAATACAGAATTCAGAATAGTAAAAGAAGTTTGGTTTTACCTTTCCCAGTCATTAAATGTGCAACATTTCAAGATATTCTTGTGTTATAGAATTAGCCTGTGGCATATCCTTTGCTAGATCAAAACAGGTTGTACCTCTGTTAGTCCCATGGGAATTTTCATTCTCTTTTTGTTCCCATGACTTGTATTTCAATGCTAGGTGGGTTAGAATGGCTAGTTATCAAACTCTAGAGGCAGATTCATTACAGTCCTGGGCATGAAATCTCTTTTTGACATTTCTGTGTGGATAAAAAAAAACTTTATGATGATTGAGACTCTGTTGCTATTCACTGCAGACCAAGTTTTTTGAAATTTCTCTTTGTGGACTTTTTATGCCTACTTGACTCATGCTTTGTGAGGCAAGATTAACCTAGAACAGTGATGGCGAACCTTGGAACTGTTCTTGGAACTGTTGGTCAGCTGTTCTTGAATTTCAATTCCCAGAAGCCCTGATCAGCAGGGGTGCTGACTTGGGCTTCTGGAAATTGAAGTCCAAGAACATCTGGAATGCCAAGGTTGGCCATCACTGATCTAGAACCATTCTGTCTCATCTTAGCTCTCCAAGATCCTCCGTATACTATTCTAATTCGATTATTTTTTTCCTGTCTGTAGGTGCTGAAAATACTCTGGCACAAACAGGTAAGAAGCCGCACTTGTCAAGGAATGTCTAGATCTAATAAAGTGGAAACGTGCTCAATTCATAGTTGTGGATGCCATAAAATTATCTGTCCCTGCAACTAAGAACATGTCACTGAAATAACCACACGTTCTTTCCCTGATTACTTTATGTTGTATTTCCTTCACTTCCTGTGTTGTTTCCCTAGAGATAAATTTTGGATTGTAAGGTCCTTGGGGAAGAGACCTATTCTTTTGCAGTCTATAAGCATCAGACTAGTGATGCTATGTGTTTCTGTCTCCCAACATTGTTGGGGCCATACCTGTCAAGTATCCCGGATTGGCCGGGAAATCCCATATTTTGGCCCTCCTTCTCCCTCTTTCCTGCCGTCATCCCATATTGGGGCAGCCGGAGAAAGGGGTGCATGCATGCCCCCAGAGGCAGTGGTGCAGATGCGTGAAGAGGTCTCTGCAAATGCGCAGAAACCCCTTCGTGCATGTGCGCCCCCAGAAGCAGTGGTGCACATGCACAAAGGGGTCTCTGCACATGTGCAAAGGGGTCTCTGCACATATGCAAAGGGGTTTCTGTACATGCGTGCCGCACCCGGAGAAGTTCCCGGATTTCTACGGAAACAACTTGACAGGTATGGTTGGGACTAACTCTATTTATCTAACTTTTTGGGTCCCTATTCTATCGTCCATTGGGATAGGTCAAAATTAGGTACTTCGGTTTACATTCAGGTCAGCTTATATTCGAGTAGATAATTCTGTCTGTCTGATCATACACCCATGGATTAAGAATTTGGTGATAATCTCTCACCCCTGGATATTTTGTGGTCCCACTTCCAAGAGAGAGGTGTGCTCCTCCCCTGTATGTATGGATCGGTGGATGCTATATTAAGTGGCTTACATCTTCTCTGATGAATTAGGCTAACCTCATTCCCTGACCCCTCTTTTAACCCTTCTTCTCATTATCCTGCAGCCTGTGGCCGACCCAAAGTGCACTCCCCTCGGATTGTGGGAGGACAAAAGGCTGAAGAAGGGGAATGGCCATGGCAAGTCAGCCTCCGAGAAAACAGGTTGCATACGTGCAGTGGGAGCCTCATCTCACCGCAGTGGGTAGTGACAGCTGCTCACTGCTTTAATGGGTGAGTGGAAAAGATCGTGCAGAGGAGATGCTGTCTAAAGTGGCCACAAGCTTTTCAATATGGCTTTCAATCCCAGGGTGCCATTAAGAGTGCTTCCAACTGGAAGGTTCATCTGGCCAGCACTTAGAAGGTGCTATGCAGCTATATTTTGTTTCTCCTCTCTGGAAGATTATCTGTAGGGAGGAAAGTAACAGAAGGAGTGGAAAACAAGGAAGGTGGATACCAGTCTCTTCTGAAGCTCCTGTGAAACTTCAGGGAGTGAAGGTATGAGCAGAGAGTGAGAAAGGTGTGCATCTGATCACAATGGAAAGAGTCACTTTACCAGGAGTGACCTCCTTTGAAATGACCTGTCTGTAGGAAAACTACTCCAGCCAGATATGCAAATGTAGTAGCCCAACTGATGGACAAAAAAGGTCCAATATTTTACCATACAATGTGCTAGTTGGGGGAAGGCTTAATGGGAACTGAGCTAATCCCTCCACGTTTTCTGTACTGCTGCTGTTGTTTATAACTCATACTCAGCTAACTAAGAGGAATAATAAAAGAAACTCAGTATAATTCAAGGGGCAAGTCAGTAATGTGTGAAATCTATGTTGCTGATAAGAATGCAGTATAAATCTGAATCCTGTTGTCAGACAAAATCTTTTGTGAACTTGAAATGTAGGTCTCCAATTAAGAAACAATTATTATTTGGACTGCTAAATATCTTGGTGTCTCAAAAGCATTGCCAATTACGAGTGATATAAATGCAAATTAGTGTTATGATGCATCACTTGAAATGCAGTTACATCTATTTAGCTGGCAGTTAAATCTTTTCCTTGCTTATTTATGTTTAGATAGCTTTATGCATTATATGTGGTGGCGTAATTAAGCTGTGCATAGGACTGCAGTCAAGAAGCACCATATGAATACTGAAATTTTTGAAGAGGTAGCCATGTTAACCTCTGCAAGCATATCAGATATTAAACAAAACAAAAAATACACAAAAACACGTTGTGGCATCTTAAAGACTAAAATACAGGAGTTAGTCTTTAAGGTGCCACAACCTTTTTTGTATTTTGTTGTTTTGTTTTGTTTACTCATATAAATGCTATATAATATCTGAATGATTAAGAAAAGGGTTTCCATTATAAACTGGATTATGAATCATACTAAATAAAATAATTATTAATAGAATAAATAAGATTATTACATAAAATTATTGCAAGAATCTGGTGGAACAACTTGCTATTGAATTATCATAACATTCCATTTCTAAATATGATTCTAAACCTCAGTGAAATGAGTGTAACCTGAAAACACTTGACTGGGACCATTTCATGTGACCTCCCCACCTTTGCAAGGGCATTTGAGAAACAAAATGGCCACCCCTTTGAAGCTGTTGGGACAAAATGGCCACCCCCATCGTGCACACAGGGCAAAATGGCCATCCGGCTCTTGAAACTGACTGAGAGAGCATGACCCGGTCCCTGGCTTGAAAAGGTTGGGAACACCATCCTGACCCTATATTCTTCCTTTGAGATTGGTTAACCTGAGGTCCTGGTGAATGGAACAGAGCAGAGAAAGGACTTGCACACAAACCTTTTTCATTATAGAAGACCCTGATTCTTTCTTGGCTTCCATAGGCTGCTGTATCCATCTGCATATCAAGTCCACCTGGGAGAATATGACCTTCCCAGACCTGCAAAGACCATGATCTCCTCTGACATCAGTAAAATTGTTGTGTATCCACATTACGCTGGAGATGGACTCAGTGGTGACATTGCACTGGTAAAGCTGAAGGAGCCGGTCAAGATCTCCCATACCATCTTGCCCATCTGCCTGCCCAGTGGCTCAGATCTCTTTCCTGCTGGCATGTCATGCTGGGTCACAGGGTGGGGCAATCTCTACCCAGATGGTAAGGATTAGATTGGAGCTGTGTGCTTTCATCTCATTTGTTCTGTGTAGTGGTGTTGCTTTGTGAGTTCAGGTAAAGGGGGGCTTGTCTTATGGCCAGAGAAAGGGAGAGAAAATTAGAGGCCCTGGCTTAGCTGGGAATGATAATAATAAGTTTGTGTTAGAAATTATTCTGGGTTGAAAGGAGGAAGAAACTGTTCAGGGGAAGCCCAAATGAAGCTCCTTTCATGTCCCCAAGAGCTGGGACAGAGATCAGCGCTCAATCCATCATGCAGTACTCAGGTCTCAAACTGCCAACTTGCCAGCCTTCCAGCTAACAAGGTGAGCTTCATAACCACTGAGCCACCACAGTCCCCTGGGAATCATCTAGGGACAGAAGATAATAAACTTATTAATAAGAAGGTAACACTATAACCAGATATTGAGTGTGCCTTGACAGCTGACCAGAATCAAAGAACTGACTTCAAAAGAGAGTACAGTATGCAGAAGGAGGTTTGCACTGAAAAAAAATCTGGGTAGCTCACCATCCAGAATAGTAGTTGCATTTGACTCTTAACTCTTTCCTAGATAAGGAAAATATACTGGCATCTAAAAGACTGTCCAGCTTATTTTAGGGTGTCCTTGTTTTGATATTTTTTTAAAATTTAGATGTAAACATAAAATACTCTCCCCTCCAAATAAAAATTAGGGGTCTATCATTACTCTCATAGCATCCATACTATTCATGGACAATTATTTCACCAGATATAAAGAAGGAAACTTAACTGAACTTTTACCAGTATATCTATTACTTAATTTCTATATATGTTTAAGTCAATGATGGAAAACCTTTTAGAGACCTAGTGCCCAACCTCAACCCCAAACCCACTTATTTATCGCAAAGTGCCAACATAGCAACAGGGGAGGAAGGAAGCACTTCCATTGGGCTGCTGGGCAGAGAAGCAGGTAAACTCTGTGCTGGGGGAAGGGAAGAAGTGCTCCCATTGGGCTGCTGGGCAGAGGGGCAGGGTGAACTCTATGCTAGGGTGACTGCACGGGTACCCACGTATGCCATAGGTTCACCATCAAAGGTTTATGTCTTGCCTTCCTCCCCCAATTAGCACAACATTGAATATGTTCTCCCCCTTATCTTGACAACAACCCGGTGAAGTAGATCAGACCAACTGAGGATGGCTGGTTTAAGGCCAACCATTTAGTTTTTCTTACTCCCTGGGGCCTTTTACCTAGGCTTTCCCATTCTTACTCAAGTACTCTAACCATTACACCATACTGGCCCTGAGATCTTTTTGTTATTCAGTTGCACACAGTTGATTCCAACCCTTTGCAACCCTATGGACCATGTTTGTCTTTCTGTTGCCACAACATCTTACTCTCCATTTCTTAAAGAAGTAACTTGGAACATCCAAGAGTTACGAGTTAGACCAATTGGCATTTTTGAGCCAGGCATTTACAAAACTTTAGTGTTGCAAATATTGAGATGGTTAAGGATTGCATAATCAGTCTATTAGGTGGACCTGGATAGTTTCAGTCAGTTGGGTATCTGGCTGTGGAGCCACAGGTTTGGAGTTCAGTTCCATACTCTGTACCCCACCTCTGTGGCTTGGAGCAAGCTCTACAGTTGCAAAACACCTCTAGAAAAAAAAGGTGAAAGTCTCCTTTGCTCAGAAGCCAGTCACATCCAACTCTAGGGTGCAGTGCTCATATTCTCCATTTACAGCCAAAGAGCCAGTGCTGTCTGCATCTGCAGATATTTCCATGGTCATGTGGCAGGCCTGACTAGACACTGGAGCACACAGGACACTGTTACCTCCTCACTGAAGTGTTACCTATTCATCTATTTGCAATTTCTTGCTTTCAAACTGCTAGGTTGGCATGAGCTGGGACAGAGATGGGAGCTCACTCCAGTGTGCAGCAGTCAGGATAAGATGCTACTTCTGTCTGTTCCTGCACCATCTACTCATTAATGGCAAACCACTTCTAAATACCATCTACCTCAGGGGTTCCCAAACTTTTCTTACCATGGGCTGGACCACGGCCCCCGGACAGCTGAGTGGACTGGTCACGTGGTTCCTCTCACCATAAATGCTGCCATAAAACACATCTGCAGCTGTCGTAAACGTGTTTATGACAGCTGTAGGTGTATTTATGGCAGTGTTCACGGCAGGCACGGGCACATTTTACGGCTGTTGTAAATGCGTCCACTTCCATTTCCGGTAGTGGCAAGGGCAGTGGCGGGTCACATGAAATGGTGCCGTGAGCCGGGTTTGGCCCATGGGCCATAGGTTGGCCACCCTGATCTACCTAGAAAAACATAGAAAAGGATGTATTAAGAACTAACCTGAGAGCCATACAATATATAAGCCAACCTATTATGATGTGCTCTTGAGTTTACCTGTGCTCAGACTCACTGTTAACGTTTTTTCATTTACCAGCTCCCTTCTTCACGAGGACCCTGCAGGAGCTAGAGGTGCCAATAATAGATGTAGATGAATGTGACCACATGTATCACAATGACACCTATTCTGACAGTGAGACTGACACTGTGCCTGAAGGCTACAGGCTAATCTATGAGGACATGATTTGTGCAGGTTATCCAGAAGGCAAGAAGGACTCCTGCCAGGTGAGAATGACTTAATAGTCAATCAAAGATGAAAAATATAGATGATGTGTGTGTGCATTTGAGGGGACTGTAAACTTGGTATTCTAGTCAAAGGGTAAGGGTAAGCCAAAATAATGAACATTAAAGTAAGAGCGATGTTAGTTCAGAACAGAAGACTAATTAAAAAACAAAGGCAATGCTCTTTGGAAAGTGCAACCAACTTTCTTCTCACAACAGCACAAGAGCTGCTGAAGAGATCTGAAACATCTTCTTCTTTACTCTCTCTTTTACCACTTCGGGTGCCGAGGGAGATACAAAGTTCTTGCTTTGGCACTTGTAGTGGCCTCCACTGGTGTTACTTAGTGTTCTAGTAATATTTCTTTGATTTTTATCTCTCCACCTTCCTCTGGGTCTGTCTCATGCTCTTTCATCTTCTCCACTTTTCACATATGCCTTGTATGGTATGGAATTCCAAGACTGGTAGTGTCTCTGTATTTAGTTTAAGGTTGGTTCTAGTCCAATTCTTTTCCTTATAATCTCATTCCTGATTTTATCCCTTCTAGTCACTCCAGCAGCCTTCCTCAGACATGTTCTATGGTGAACAACTTTTGTTTAAGTTTTGTTGTAAGTGTCTATGTTTGGCACTGGTGACATAACGTGGGAACAAATAGGCTTTGTATGAGGTGTTTCTTTGTGTTGGTCTGTATTGCCTTGTGTTGTAAGAGCAGAGCTAACTGTCCCAATATTTGGTTTGGTTTACTGCACTGTATGTTAATCTCTTCGTCCATTTTGCCAACTCCAGTAAATGTTGTTCCTAGGTATTTGAACTCTGCTACTTTTATACCTGTTCCCTTTATTTCTATATTTAAAGTATGTGGTTTCCTTCCAATTGCCAACACCTTGGTCTTCTCTTTATTGAGTCTCATATTATTTATCTTGCATTCTTGGCTTATGGATGTAAGATGTTGCTGTAATTCCTTAGCTGTACTTGCACCAGACTTTCAAAAGTATTCTCGGCTTTCTCCTCCTGCAGGCCTCCAGATGTGTCCCTTTTACAGGTCCCACTATCAATGACCAGAATGTCTGGAGGATATCAGGCTGGAGAAGATCACCTTTAAAGCAGGGGTTCGCAACTTGCATGTTTGCACAGATGCATGTGTGTTTATGGCTGTCATAAACGCTTCTGCTTCTGGAGTTGTCGCTGCAGGCCGGGTCTGGCCCGCGGGCCGTAGGTTGTGAACTGCTGCTTTATAGCAACAACTAAACATTGTCACATGGTAACCTCTGTTACCACTACTGCAGTACAGCTACTTTTGTATTCTGTGTATAGGAGGGTCTTTGAAAGAAATAATTTCCTGGGTAGAATTAGATTGGGTGGATGCTCAAGATGGCACTCACACTACCAGTTCACACTTGGTAAACCTTAGGTGTATTTTACCTCCTTGTTTTTTAGAAGACAAATGGCCTCTGTTTTGTTTCATTACCTTTCTTGTCCTTCCCTTCCCTTCTCTGTTTTGTTTTAAAGGGTGACTCTGGAGGACCCCTAGCCTGCAAGCAAAATGACACTTGGTTTCTGGCAGGAGTGGTTAGTTTTGGGTTGAGTTGTTCCAAGCCCAACCGACCAGGAGTCTACACTCGAGTCACTTCCTATGTGGATTGGATCCAGGACACCATTGCTAAGAATACAGCCTCTAAAGGGAGCATCTGTGTTTTAAATGGCAATTCTAGCAACATCTTAGCTTTGCTCTTTTTAGTGGGCATTTTATCCACTTGGGCCCTTTAGCATGACTGATCTGCAACCAGCTGAAATGAATATTAAAGTGACAGTTCACATTACACTTCTTCTTCCGTGTCCAGGCCAGACATGAAACTGCCAAACTATAATAATAATTTCATGTCAGAAATTATTCTGGGTTGAAAGGATTTTTGCTGGAGAAACTCCATTCAGGGGACACCCGAATGAGGCTCCTTTCATGTCCCCAAGAGCTGGGACAGAGACAGGTGCTCAATCCATCATGTAGTACCTGGGTCTCAAACTGTTGACTTGCCAGCCTTCCAGCGAACAAGGCAAGCTTCTTAACCACTGAACCACCTCAGCCATTACTGCTAAAATGAAGCCACCTTTTGGCGAGTTTGCTCTCCTGCCAACCTAGCAGTTCGAAAGCAAGAAATTGTAAGTAGATAAATAGGGACCACTTAGGTGGGAAGGTAACAACGTTCTGTGCGCTCCGGTGTCTAGTCATGCCTGCCACATGACCACGGAAACGTCTGCAGAAGCAGACAGCGCTGGCTCTTTGGCTTAGAAACAGAGATGAGCACTGCACCCTAGAGTCGGATACGACTGGCTTTCGAGCAAGGGAAACCTTTACCTTTACCTTTTACTCTGCAGTTCCTTTCACCTGACATAGTGTGAGAAAGATTAGCCATTGCCCAGAATTTGCCTGATTGTGGCTCAAAAATACCATTATATTCGAGGAGGCGATTTCTGTGTACCCCACGTTGCACTTAATACATGGCATTATGTTCCTCCTCAAATTTAATGATGCCTCTAAGTACAGATATGGATTATCTGTATGCACTTGAGGAGGGGAGGGAAGATAGGAATGGAAAAAACAGTGAAGAAGAAACGAGTGAGACACTCAGTTAGGCCAATGCTCAATCCGCTGGGTTTGACTTGAATTTCAATAATTCCACTTGGTGCCCACCTACATCGTTACCTGGCATGGCCAATTCTTTTAAAAAAGAAAGTAAGTCTTTGTATAAACCATGATATGAGGTAAAACATTCAGTCACTAGCATTCAAAATTGTTGTGCAAGAAATGAGCAGGCTACTATATTTCAGTATGTTTGATTAATGAGCGATGTCACAGTTTTGAATGATCACCTCAGATCTCCGTCTCCAAATATGCCAGAGTAATATCCACATGAAAATTGAGTAGGGAAGAATATTCTGAAGCTCTCAGTGCAAAATCCAAGCGAGCATAGCATTAATATCGGTTTTCAGGGCAACAGAGTAGAAGTTTAAAGAGCTGTAGGGGAAAAAAGAGGAACATGTCTGACCTTAGTAAAATATTCTACATTCTCTTATGTTCAACAGCTATTTAAAAGCCTTTAAAATCAGTGGGAAAGATTTGATAATTTTTAGACTTCACAGAATATATTCAAATGATTCGCAATGCATTTCATACCATGATAGAAACCAGTGTTGTCTACATTGTAATCAGGGTGGCGAGAGGGAAATGTTTGATCTACTGAGTGACTCTTATTGTTTCCCATAAAATCACCACATCCATGTTCAGATTCCTCAAAGTTAATTTTGTTGTTGTTGTGAGAATTGGATAACAAAGGAAAATGTGCATTGAAACTCCTTGGTTGTAGAACATTTTGAATTGTGTTAGTCTGTGCAAGCATATCAGAGAGTAAACAAAACAAAACAAGACAAAAAACATTGTGGCACCTTAAAGACTAACTCCTGTATTTTAACATGCGCTATTGTGGATCAAGTCCACTTCATCAGACATAAGAGTGAGTTTTCATGGTATCCATTTATGCATATAAGGTACAGAGGCCCAGAGTAGCTGGGCCTCAGTGGTTGGCTGGTTTAACACAGGGGTTGCCAACTTAAAGCCTGTGGGCCAGATTCAGCCCACAGCACCATTTCATGTGGCCCCTACCCCTCCAAGGGCATTTGAGAAACAAAAGGGCCACCCCTTTGAAGCTGTTGGGACAAAATGGTCACCCCCATCGTGCAGGCAGGGCAAAATGGCTGTCCAGCCCTCGAAGCTGACTGAGAGGGCATGACCCGGCCTCCGGCTGGCTTAACAGATGGGTTTACAAATCAGTGAACTATTTACAACCAATAATAACATACAATCAGTGTGGCTATTTACAACAGTAATAACAGAAGATCCCTGATGGGAGTTAGTTGCAGTTTGGTTCTGTTGTTGTTGTTGCAAAAAACAACAACATTCTGACTTTACACATCTGCTAATGGGTTAATTGAGGAAGGTTTGGGAGAGGGACCCAGCCAGAAGTCAACTGTCCTGATAATCATCTCTCCTCCCCACATTTTAAAGTCTGATTTTATCATCACCTCAGAGAATTTCTTCTTGCTCAACAATCGACTAAGGCTGGCTTTCACTTCCCTGTTCCTCAAAGTGTAGATTAGGGAATTGCACAAAGGAATGATAACTGTGTACATCAGGGAGAGCATTTTGTCATACTTTAGAAAGTTAGGGGTTTGTGGACGCATGTAAACAAGTATCCCTGAGCCATAGAAGAGAATGACCACAGTGAGGTGGAATGAGCAAGTGGCAAATGCCTTCTGTCGGCCAGTGCCTGCTGGCATGCACAAAAGGGTTCTGGTGATGTATCCATAGGAAGCCAAGACAAACAGAAAGGGGTATTTTCTATATAAATAGACACCTTATTGACATATAGGTCAGCACATGCCAAGCTGAGTACTGCTGGGATGTCACAGAAGAAGTGGTCAATCTCGTTAGAGCAACAGAAAGGTAAGGAGAAGATGAGCCCAGTTCGTAACAGTTGCATAGGGAGGTTGATGGCAAAAGCCTACCTGTAGCCTACGACTCATGATTCTCATGTAGTGGAGAGGATGACAAATGGAAAGATAGTGGTCATAAGCCATGACTGCCAAAAGGTAGCATTCTGTACCACGCATCAAGAGTATAAAGAACATCTCTGCAGCGCAGGCTGGGAAGGAGATGGATGGGTCCTCTGAGAACACGTTAGTCATCATCTTAGGAAGAGTGGCTGAGGTATAGCACATCTCCAGTCCAGAGAGGCCACGCAGAAAGAAGTACATAGGGTTGTGCAAGGCAGGGTTCCATGTTGTCACCACCACAATCAGTCCGTTGCTCAACAAAATGGCCAGATAGATGACCAGAAAGGTGCTAAACATGAAAATGTGGTGTTGTTGGTATCCCAACAAGACGAGACTTTCAACTGTGCTTTGGTTCTTCCAGTGTCTGCTTTGTTCAGCATTCATCTGCAGAGGTTACATGGCATTTGCATTAGTGTGTGTGTTCATAACAGTCTGGGGTCAGCTTCTGTCCATCAGCTGAAGCCCATCTCTACTGCTGCTGTGGATAATTAAAAAAAATCATAGTGACATAATGCTATGCCACTTTGAATAAATATTTTTTAAAAATATTTTTATTAAATATAAAAAACAAATACAATCTATACATATATACATACTGTCAGTGCATGCGTAACTTACACACAAACATAGACATTACAAACAATACACCTTCCCCTACCCCACCTGTGCAATCTCCCCCATCTTTCTGTGCTCATTATGACTTAAATTGCAATCCTTTCTTTTAGATTATTGTTCCCAAAATCTTTGTGTTTCTGGACTGGGTTTGATTACATCTTCATTTGTTATAGCATACGTAATGAATGGCTTCCATATTTCCCAAAATACGGTGTCATTAATTAACCTTTTTTTGAACTTAAATTCGGTTGATAGCTTATCAATGAGTGCCAGATGCCAAACTTCCCCATACCATTTATCTTTGTTAAACTTTATTCATTTTTCCATTTTCTAGCGATTATGAGCATTGACACTGATAATAGTATGTGCAATAACTCCTTTTTATTTTTATCTAATTTAGTGTCCTCCACTTCTCCCAATAGTGCTATTTTTGCATTTATTTTCACTATAACTCCCATAATTGCTCCTATTTCCTTTTCTACTGCTTTCCAGAATTTGTATGCATAACTGCAATACCACTACATGTGGGAATAAGTTCCCTCCTCTATTTCGCATATCCAGATAAAAGTAAATGGAGATCTCATGCAAAACATAATTTTAAGGGCTGGTACAAGATAGGGTTGTTCACTGTTGCCAGTACTGTTCATATTGGCAATGAAGGTATTGGCCTCAACAATAAGAAAATATGATCATTTAAAGGGAATAAAGGAAAAGAAAATCAGCATGTTTGATGATGACACCCTGCTGACAATAAATGACCCGGTGAATAATATACAAAGAATAAAAACTTACTTAATAGAATTCAAAAAGTTCACCGGTCTAAAAGTCAACTAGGGAGAAAACAGAAGCCATTGTAAGCAATTGTAGTGAAGTGGAGAAAGTGAAAATAAAAGAAAAAAATCAGATTCAAACTAGGAATAAGATGAGATATTTAGGGGTAATTATATCTGACAATGTGGAGTAATTTTACGAGTTAAACTTTGGGAAATTAAAATTGGAAATAAAAAATTTAATAAAAAAATTGGAGAAACTAAAGTTGTCATCATGGTTTGGACGAGTCAACCTTTGTAAAATGAAAATAATACCCAAGATAAATTTCCTTTTAGGAAATTTGCTAATAAGAATTAAAGAAAAAGAATTGTCAAATTGGCAGAAACAAGTACAGTAGATAGATATTGTAATGGGAATAAAAATCCAAGAGTAGCTAAAATTCTGTGATATATAGATCAAAAGGAAAGATGCATAGGCATACCCAAGTTGAAAAATTATTATTTAGCCCTCCATTTAAGGAGAATAGTGGACAATCTAACACAAGAAAATATTAAAAACAAAGAACTAGATTGGTTAGAATTTAGCAGATTTAAAGGGGAGTTATTCTGAAGAAAACAGAGGAAGAAAATAAAAATACTGTAAATACAAAAACATTGGATCATTTGAATAAAATATGGAGGAAATTAAAGGTAAAGGTAGCTCTTGAAAATTCTCCAGTATTAGAAATAACTGATTTGGCACAGTGCCCATTGGCAAAACTTCAAGGGATTAAACCCATTTTACAACATGATAACATACGTTTGGTTAAAAAAAATGGAAAGAGAACGGTAAAGAAAAGCAGACGAGGAAGGCCTTATACGATAAATTAAGATTAAAATGGTTTCAGATAGGGCAGATGGAACAGTGGGATAAGAGGATCAGAATTCAGGGGATAGAACAGAGACAAATAACAGCATTTGAAGAAATAATATATAATACTAGCATTTTTTGCCCGGCAAGCCGGGCAGCTTTTTTATGTGTGTTAGTGGTACAGGTGATTTTGGGGTGCAGGCACACAGACACACACACACAGACACACAGACATGCCGAAGGTGTGGGGGGAGAGGAGGGGCTCTTCCTCCTCCTCCCTGTAGCCTCAGCGAGGTTACAAACAAACACACACACCGGAGGTGCGGGTTGTCCAGAGAGAAGGGATTTGCTTCTCTCTTTGTTGTCTGGGGATGGAAGCTTCGTCCCCAGCCGACCGAGGGAGAAGATAACACCCTTGGTGAAAGGCTATTCCTTCTCTTCATGGAGTGAAGTGGCTCGCTTTCCTCGGTTGGGGGGGGGAAATCTCTCCCCCCCCAACCGATGGTAGTCAGTGGTGGGCATCAGCAGGTTCGCACCAGTTCGCCAGAACCGGTAGCAGAAATTCTGGCTGGCCCCATTTAGTGTATGAGAGTCAAGACACAAGGCACAGCCAAAGGCTGGGTTAACTCAGGTTTATTGCATGGTGGACAGAGGGAACATGAGGTAATGGCGGACGAACAGCTCTATATATAAGGCAGTAACGTATTTGAATGTGGCTCCACGGTAGCCCGTTGGCTACTGGTCCGCGTGACGTCATGGCTGGTCACGCCCTTCTTGTCCAGGTGTAGGTAGCGGCAGGAAACTTCCCGCGCTGCGGTCTTTGATGGGTTTGAACCAAGAGAGCTTGGACGCTCGCTGCTGCCAGCTGGTGGTCATTAGCTCGCGTCCTATTACAGGGTTTATGTGATACAGCTGAAGGTTACATTGTTACTCATTGGCAAGGTTACATTGGTTCAGATACATTGATATCACATGTAGAAGGTTACACTATTAGGACACAACACTCCTCCCCCCTAGGATGAGACGAAGTCTCTCAGCCAAGATGGCTTATTTCGAACACGCTGGGGTCTCGGCGCGGGCTGCCCTGCCCCGGCTTCGCTCCCTCCTCCTTGCTCCCTGGCTTCCTGCCCTGCAATCGGAGAGGATGACTTGTTAGTGGTTTGCCGCGGCTCTGCGGCTTTGTTGGGAGGTGTGTGCTTTGTTTGGGAAGAACCGGGGGCACTGGGGACTAACGAAAAACCCCTCTTCTCGCTTGGATGGGTGGGGGAACACTCCGAAAACCCCCCCCGGCTCGCAAAATCAAAATCAAAATCGGATTCGGGGGAAGCGGCAGCGGCGGCCGCACACTCCTTTTCCCTCCCCCCCGGGCTCGGATAGAACTGGGGTATCAAAAGGATATGAGTCGGGCTCGCTGCTTTCCCCCCTGTCTCCCCCTTGGGCTAAACGGGTGGGGGAGAACCCTATTGCTGAATCATGTCGCTGTGCTCCACTGGCCGGCCCCTCGCTCACTCGGTGCCTCAGTTGGTCAGCGTGCCTCCTCCAGAGGAGGCCGGTGCTAGTTTCCACCCGATAGGACACTGGCCCCGTCTGTTCTATTATCGTCCCTGGCACCCAGGCTGGGCCTGCGTTGGCATAGTTCCTGCAATGTACAGGATCGCCTATGCCGAAACCTTTCGAGACCGCTAACCCTATGTTCTTCCCTTTGTCCTCGACCCTCGACGGGTCTAGCCTGGACAAAAGCGTGGTCAGTTTCCTCCGCATCAGCAGCTCGGCCGGCGAGTAACCAGACGCTAAGGGGGTCACTCTGTACGCTAATAGAAATTGACAAACTTGGTGATGTAGATCTCCCGAGCCCATGCGCCGCAGCGCATCTTTTGTGGTGCGCACCAACCGTTCCACTTGGCCATTCGTGGCCGGGTGAAACGGCGCGGATGTGACATGCCGAATTGCATTTGCCTCCATGAATGCCGCGAACTCAGCGGACGTGAAACAACTGGCGTTATCGCTGACCAAAGTGTCGGGTAAACCGAACGTGGAAAAGACCCTCCTTAGCTGGCGAATGGTAGTGGCGGAGGATGTGCTCTTTACCGCAATGACCTCCAGCCACTTTGAGTATGCATCCACCACCAGGAGAAACATGGTTCCCCGGAATGGGCCAGCAAAATCTACGTGCACCCTGGACCACGGTCCCCTCGCTGCGTCCCATTCCCTATGTGGTAGGCGGGCCACCTCCGGTCGAGAGCATTGACATGCCTCACAAGTGCCAACCATCTGCTCTATGTCGGCGTCCAGCTGGGGCCACCAGAAGTAACTCCGGGCCAACGCCTTGGAACGGACGATCCCCGGGTGGCTGACGTGCAACAGCTTTAGCACCTTCGGCCGCAGGGACGTAGGAACCACCACCCGTTGGCCCCACAAAAGGCACCCCCTCTCTAAAGACAACTCCACTCGCTTTCGGAAGAATGGGTCGAATTCCGTGCCTGGGGATGACGCCGGCCACCCCTTCTGCACCCACGAGCATACCTTCTCTAGTGTTCTATCCTTTCCGGTCGCCCTGGCAATGTCGGCCGGTACTATCGGGGGTGACTCTAAGACCTCTATTAGCAATACCTGGCGGTCTCTTCTTACCCCTGCCTTCTGGTCGTCCGACAATGGTAACGGCGACCGTGAGAGCGCGTCTGCATGGCTGATTTCCTTCCCTGGCCGGTATTCTAACTCATGTTGATATGCGTTAAGAAAAATAGCCCACCGCAGCATCCTCGGGGACAGGATCTGTGGCGTGGGCTTATTTGCAGTGAAGATTCCTAACAGGGGCTTGTGATCAGTAACGATCTTGAACGGCCGACCATACAGAAAATCGTGAAATTTCTTGGTTCCCGCTACTATCGCTAGTGCCTCCCTATCGGTCTGTGCGTAATTCCGCTCTGCTTGGGACAGGGACCTTGAATAAAACGCTATCGGGGCCTCCCTTCCGTCGTCTAACACGTGGCAAAGCACCGCCCCCACCCCCACCGGGGATGCATCGCAGACCAAAACTATGGGCCGTTTGGGGTCGAAATGAGTCAGGATTGCCTCGGATGTGAGGAGTTGCTTTAACTCTGAGAACGCTCTTTCTTGCTCGTCACCCCACAGCCATTTTTCCTCTTTTTTAAGCAGCCGATGAAGCGGCTCGGCAACAGACGCCTTCCGTGGAAGGAAGGTATGGTAGAAATTGAGAAGCCCCAGAAATGACTGAAGCTCGGTTTTGGAAGTGGGGCGAGGGGCTTTCTTAATGGCGGCTACCTTAGATTTGGACGGCCTAATTCCCTCGGGTGTGACACGGAACCCTAAAAACTCAACCTCTGTTTCGAAAAATACACATTTGTCTTTTCTCAGTCGCAGCCCCGCTTTCTCGAACACGGCCAGGACCTTATCCAATCTGTGGGCCAGCTCGGCCTTACTCCCCCCCGTTATCAACACGTCATCAAAATATGGCAACACCCCCTCCAGCCCCTTCAGGAGGCGTTCCACTAGCGACTGAAAAATGCCAGGTGCCGAGTTCACGCCGAACTGTAACCTCGACACCTGGAACGCCCCCTTATGTGTGACTATTGTTTGCGCCGCCGCTGTGGCGGGGGTTACCGGGAGTTGCTGGTAGGCCTGTGCTAAATCGAGTTTAGCGAAACACTTTCCCCCATTCAGCCTGGCCAGAAGGTGGCTGACCACTGGCACCGGGTATGCATTAGGGCGGATTGCCTTATTAATGGTACACTTATAATCAGCGCAAATGCGCACCTCCCCGTTAGCCTTCAGTGCTGTTACAATTGGAGTCTCCCACTCCGCGGAATCCACAGGAACGAGAATTCCTTGACCCACCAGTTTGTCCAGTTCCGCCTCTATTTTGTCCTTAAGCGCGAACGGTACCCTGCGCGGTTTAAGTCTTATCGGGCGGACCTCCGGGTCTAAGTCGAAGGCTACAGGGGGTCCCTTGAACTTTCCCAGTCCACTTTTAAAAACGGCGGGGTGTGCGTCACACACTGCTTGTATTGGGTCCTCGCCTACGGCATGCACCCACCCTATGAACAGGCCTAAGGGCTGAAACCACTGTGTTCCGAGGAGGCTACAACTCCCCCCTTTTAGCACCACTAGGGGAAGTTCCGCAGAATGTCTCTTAAAGCGAACCCGGAACGTTCCGACCCCCAACACTGGAATGCTGTTCCCCTGAACGTCCCGTAGTGTGGCCCTCAACGCTTTAAGTTTGGGCCGCACGTGGGGGTCGATTTTCAAGAACTCTCTCTGGGGAATTATAGAATAGGAGGACCCCGAGTCAACTTCCATCCTAATAGGGGTCCCTTGTACTAGTACCTCAACAAAGTAATGGGGCTGTCCCGCAGACACGTTGAACACAGGAGCGTCGCCCTCGCTGTCGTCCGAGATGCGGCCCACGCCGTCCTGCTTCCTCGTGGCCCGGGCGCCATCTTTGGGCCTCGCTGGACGGTCCGGTCTGGCTGAACGGTCTTGCGAATGTCTCCGGCCCTCTTTCCATTTCCTGCACGCCTTGGCGATGTGCCCCCGACGTCCGCAGTTGAAGCACTCGGCTTTCCTGAATGGGCACTTCACGCGCTCATGGGCCGCTCCGCAACCATCGCAGCGGCGCCCGCCTCTCCGGACCTTCTGGACCTCCTCGCCATCGCTACTTTCTGACGACGATTTCGAGGTCGGTCGGGTTGCATGCACCGACTGACCGGACTTCCCGTGCGACGAGTTTTCCGCCTTGCCGGCCCTCGGACGCCACTCACGCCACTTGTGCATCTCGTCTACTCCAGCATTCGTGGATTCCGCGGCTTCCGCGGCCTCTACAACCTCTTCCAGTGTGGGTGGTGGCTCCCTGTTCATCAAGCTGCGCTGTACTTCCTTGTCCTTCAGGCCACACAGCACTCCATCCCTGAGGGCCATCTCTAGGATGTGGTCCCATTTGCAGGGGGCGGCGGCTACCCTCATAGCCGTTACGAAGGCTTCTACCGACTCGTCCGGCGCTTGAACTCGCCTCCAAAACGCACTCCGAGCGGGAAACATTGCCCTCGAGGGTCGGAAACGCTCACGCAGCATTTTCATGATGTCACCGGCTTTGAAATCGCTCATCTTCTTCGGTGCAAGGATGCCCACCAGCGTCCGCTTGGTTTCCATCCCAAGCATGCGAGTGAGGATGGCCCTCTTCCTTTCCTCGTCGTCTTCTTTGACTTTGAGCTCCACCAGTGCCGCCTGGAAGTCCATCTCAAAAAGCTCCCAGTCTTGCGGTTTGGTGATGTTGAACCCGCTCTGTGTCCTGGCTCCGTGGGGATCCATCATCCCACCTTCGTCGCCAATTTAGTGTATGAGAGTCAAGACACAAGGCACAGCCAAAGGCTGGGTTAACTCAGGTTTATTGCATGGTGGACAGAGGGAACATGAGGTAATGGCGGACGAACAGCTCTATATATAAGGCAGTAACGTATTTGAATGTGGCTCCACGGTAGCCCGTTGGCTACTGGTCCGCGTGACGTCATGGCTGGTCACGCCCTTCTTGTCCAGGTGTAGGTAGCGGCAGGAAACTTCCCGCGCTGCGGTCTTTGATGGGTTTGAACCAAGAGAGCTTGGACGCTCGCTGCTGCCAGCTGGTGGTCATTAGCTCGCGTCCTATTACAGGGTTTATGTGATACAGCTGAAGGTTACATTGTTACTCATTGGCAAGGTTACATTGGTTCAGATACATTGATATCACATGTAGAAGGTTACACTATTAGGACACAACACCCCACCCATCCAAGTTTTGAAATAAAGTAGTCCTAATTTGGGTGCAACGCAAGGCTTTCCCCCTGGCCACACACACCATACCATGCCCACAGTGTGGTAGTAATTTTTTTTGGAGCCCACCACTGATGGTAGTGATATCTTCCCTCAGTGAGGCGAAGAAGGCGAAGCGCCGTTCCGCCTTATTTGCCTCACGGAGGGAAGTGGCTCGCTGTCCTTGGTTGGGGTGGGGGCGAAATCTTTCTCCCCCACCTCAACCGATGGAATCTATAGCTTCTATCCATGATTTGAAGAAGGTGGAACGGTGCTCCGCCTTCTTTGCCTCACTAAGGGAAGTTATCTTGGAATGGCACGCGTGTCAGCTTTTTTTAACGCGGACGCCGGCTTTCCCAGTGTTCTACGTGCTCGCACCCTTCAGCTTGATTGGCTGAGGTGTGGCGTGGTGCAGAGGATGCTGGGAACTGTAGTTCATTTTTGTGGTCCGGTTTGTTGGGCGGTTGCCCCACACTCGGAGACTGGACCCTTGCGGTGATCCTCACAGGATGGTAAGGTAAGTGTGGACGGCTTTGTACAGAATGGTTTGGCTGGGTGTGGCTGCTTTTGCCGGACATGTACCAACCCAGTCCATTCTTATAGGTAAAGATTAGGAGAGGACTTTGTACACCAACAAGGTTAGTTAGCAAAATATATAAAGATTTAAACAAAGAGGAAAAAGGCCAGCAAATTTTAAGACAAGCATGGTAGGGATAGGTTTATCTTGATGCTGTAATTCATGCAATGAAACTTCATGTTTAGACTACTACTGTGTATTCAAAAGCTTCATTGTAAAACTCTGCATTCACTGGTTTATGAAAGGTTTGTAGGGAGGAGGCTTCCCCCTGTGCTGCTGTCACCAATGGCTTCCTCAGAATGATGAGGATTCCACAAGAGCCTCAGACCTATTTTGGGCATACCTGTCAAGTATCCCGTTTTGGCTGGGATTTCCCGTAATTCACCAATCTTTCCCCCTCCCATCATGTAATTGGAACGGCCAGGAAAGGGGTTACTGAGCATGCGCGAAGGGGTTATTGTGCATGTATGAACAGTTACTGCGCTTGCGTGAATGGGTTACTGCACATGCGTGCGCAAGCGCCCAGAAACCTTCCCTTATTTTCATTGCTGCAACTTGACAGGTATGATTTGGGGGAGGGATTTAGAAATAATATATTTATGAAACATCAGCTGTATTTCTGCCACCATCAACTGTCAGAGTCAGGGTTAGAGTCTCCCTTGGTTGAAAGGCAGTTGTGTCCAACTCTAGGGTGCAGTGCTCATCTCTGTTTACAGCCAAAGAGCCAGTGCAGCCTGTGTCTGTTGACATCTCTGTGATCATTTGGCAGGCATGCCTAGGTGCTGGAGCTCTCAGAACACTGTTACCTTTCATGCCGAGGTGGTGCCTATTTATCTACCTGCAATTTCTTACTTTAGAACTACTAGCTTGGCAGGAAGTGGGGCAGACAACGGGCTCTCACTCCAATGCAACACAACTCATGATAAGTTATTATTGAAGTAAAAAGCTGAAATCTTGTTCTGTAAATTATTTTGTGTACTGATTATGATAAGGGGCCATGGTGGCTTAATGGTTAAGACAATGAGCTTGGTGACTGGAAGGTCAGCAGTTCAGCAGTTCAATACCCAACTGCTGTGCGCCTCGGTTTAAGGTTGCTGTGGTTTACAACGGCAAATCCTATGGAAATGCCGTCCCTGTTTGCAAATTTTAATTTTTTTTTGGGTTTACTACAATCAATTCAGGCCCATTTTTAAATTTTTCAATGCATCTGTATGGATGTTTCAGTTTACAATTTTTTCGGGTTACAACAGAGGCTGTTTGAACAGACCTCTGTCGTAACCCGGGTTTTACTGTATGTGATTTCAGGCATTTGTGGTAGGTCTCAGAATGTATCCTCTGTAGATAAGGGGATGTGAACTGTACATGTGAACTGTAATTGTTTCTATCTTGGTAATAAAATTAATTTTGTCATAGAAACTGAAGAGATGATAAGATGTGATATCTCCTTGAGTGAAGGTGGCAAGTATTTAAATCAAGTAAAATAAACAGATGATAAGTATATGAATAAACTCAAAACTTGGTAAAATAGTTTGAAGCTCTCAGAAGTACCAGAAAGTATATTCAGGATCAGGTATTTAAGTGTATCCTGGGACATGGTGAATGGTGGTGGAAGTTTACTGTAATTTTGATTCATAATGTATAGCAAAACTCACAGTGCAGCCCTTTGTGTTCTAATTGATTCTGGGGTGACTCATATAAATATCAGATTTCAGCATCATCTCTTATCCAGAAGCTTGATTATGGTGATCTAGTAAGATCCCAGCAGAGGTGACTTCTGAATTGTGGATTTCCCAGTTCACATCTATATATACTGGTGGGTAATGAGCAAGAGGGTACCTTATCCTTCAATTTTTTAGGTTAGGCATTTATTTCAGCCCACTTGGATCATAGGTTACTGGTAAATAAATTTACAAGCAGAAGATACGGGCTTGTTCCCTCCTTCCCACTTTGCAGAGGAAGCCCGTGCCACCTATGCCACTCCCAAAAGTGGAAGTAAAATACGCGTGTGCACATGTGCAAAACAATGCCATAGATACAGCCGTGGGTGCATTTATGGCAGCATTTTGCACATGCGTGTACACATTTTACTTCCGCTTCCAGTGGGAGGAACCACATGACCGGCCTGCTGAACCACGTGACTGGCCCACAGCCCAAAAAGTTTGGGCACCCCTGGTCTAAGGAGCTGTCCTTCCCTGCTCAAAAGAATTTTTGTATCATATAAAATTTACAAGTTGCATTACTATTCTTCTTTCATGCCCCGATCAAACCTTGCCCTGCCCAAACAAATCCACTTGCTTGGCTTTGTCATTGGTCAAACTTAAGTCCTCATAGGTGCATGTTTCTGGTAGTAATCAGCACACCAGGAAATGAGTCGGAATCTGTATCTCTCCACATTTACACAGCGTGTTGTTGTCTGCCAGCAGCCATGCATTGCTATTAAAGCAGTCCATTGCAACAGTTTGTTTGTAATGTTAATGAGGCCTGAATGTCCTCTCTAACAGACCAGGACGCTCTTTGCTTCCTCTTTCCTGCATTCAGAATCATTGCTCCACATAGGATAAAAGAAGCAGAATGCTTCTTGAACGGGTTAGAGCTGAAGAAACTTTGAAATTTTCTAGCCTCCTGTTCTGTGTAGAAAGCATTGCATGAGAAATCAACATCAAACTGAGGAAAAGTTTCAAACTTCATACACACACATCCCTGCATAATGCAGGTCTGTCCTACATGTTTCTGCATCTCCCTTCTGACACCAGCTGTCACAGTTACAGTACTTGTTGCTATTATTACACAGAAATGCATAAGAGACAGGAGCCGTGTACGCGGGTGGGAGGGAAGAACAACTCTCAACTTTGCCATACCTAATAATCATCTGCTTGGCAAGATTCATTTCAAACTTAGTTGGCACCAAGATTTCTAATTGAGCTTCTCGTCAGATCCATTCTTGACAATTATACTTAATTGCAAGGTTGATACTTGATTGTTTTGCTTCAGGGAGATGCCCTGTTGGGAGTTTGCGCATAATGGCAAGAACAGCATTCATAGACACAGGTAAACACAAGTTAGAGGTAAAGTTAGGCTGGAGTTTTGAGCTTCTGTTTCAATACAGATTAGACAGTTTCATTAAGGCTAGCCAGTTTGGGTCTTGAGGTCCTGTTAAGCCTCTCATATGAGGGTGTTTTTTTTAAAGTGGTAGCTGTGTTAGTCTGTACATGCGTATCAGAGAGTAAATAAAACAAAACAAAAAAGACAAAAAAAAACCCCTTAAAGATTAGCTACTGTATTTTAATGTTAGCTTTCATGGATCTTGTCCATTTTGTCAGACATTTTATATTGACTAACTATTGTGTACATCTGTATCCTCACTTGATATGTTTAAATTAATGCCATGAAGTCTCACTCTTATATCTGAAGGACCCCAATATTCCTCTATGGCAGAGGTAGCGAACCTTTTAGAGACCAAGTGAGTAAACTCAACATCCTGCCATCTACGCCATAGAGGGGCAGGGCAAACTCTGTGCTGGGGGGAGGGAGGAAGCTCTCCCATTGGGCTGCTGGGCAGAGGGTGGGGTGAACTCTGTGTTGGGGCAAGGGAGGAAGTGCTCCCATTGGGCTTCTGGGTAGAGAGGCAGGGAAACTCTGTGCTGCGGCAATGGCACACATGCTCACAGAGAGGGCTCCAAGTCCCCCCTCTGGCACGTGTGCCATAGGTTTGCCACCACTGCTCTATGGAAACAGCAGCTCCTGTCTCTTCAGCTCTTCCACATTTTCTAAAACAAATCCTGAAACAGCCTTCCTATAATTTCTGAATCAAATAGTCCATAGGGGTAGATATAAATGCTGCAGTGCAAGCAAAGAAGAGTTGTAGCTACTTCTATCTTCTTCTTGGTCACCAATGCCTGCAAGTTTCTTATTTTCTTTCTGCTCTGATTTCACAGCCGAATATGGATTATTCTGTTGAGAAATATGCAAATATTCTATACTGGGCTTTATTTTCTATCTTGTTGAGTTCAATTGTCTCATCTCTAAGACTGTGGTGTTCCCTCTAATCTAGTCACCATTTGTGACATTTAAACAAGACTTTGTACAACATAGAAAACGCTGTCGGATCAGAGATGGCTTTCCTTAAGGAAGACTTTATTTTTCAATGTGTTTTAGTAGAAAACTGTTGTGGCTCTGGATCCCAAGTGTGAGGAGGAGGACTTTTGACCACCTCCTCAGCCTGTTGCTGGTACAGATCTGGATCTTGAGTGCAAAGAGGAGGATCTGTTGTAGGCACCTCAGCTTGCTGTCGGTTAGATCTGCTTCCTTGTGACCAAGAAGAGGACTCCCTGCCAACTCCGCAGCCTGCTGCCAGCCCGGAGTTGGCTTCTTTTGGTCAAGCTGATCGAACTGATTAGGGTTTGACAGAAGAACTGGCTGAGGCACCAGGTGCCAGCAATGAGGAGGATGAGGCATAGCCCAGCAGAGCACAATTAAGGAATGTGCTGCAGCTGAGAAGGAGAAGGGTTAGGGCTCGCCTCCAGAGACCATCTCCAGCTGTGAGCCCTGAACCTTCTTAAAGAAGGGTCTATACTGGCAAGCTCTTGTCAGAGCAATCACTTTGGATCCTGACACTGCGCTTCCTAAACTTCTGCCTGTTTCCTGGATATCAGATCCTTGCCTGAACACCTGACCATGCCTTCGGATCACCCTTTTGTCTGCAGTTCTACTATTGATTGGCTCTTGAACATGGCTATCCCCGACCATGGCTATGCTTGACCCTGCAGTGGCTGCAGGCCAGCCTGCTCTGCTGTGTGTGTGTCTGGGCCATAACAAAAACTGTTGTAATGATCCGTGGGAGTAAAGGTGCTGAATTCAAGGAAGGCGAGGAGAGGCGAGTGTATGGTGGAAAAAGCTAGTCCCGAATCCTCGGGTGGTCTGTATTTATTCTATTCCTGGATCTCACACACACAGCCTGTGTGAGACCCCGTGACAGAAGGCTTGTTTTCCTAGCATATTATTGGCTAAGTACATTTGTTAGTCTAAGAAATTACTGCGTGCCTAGGTTAGCCATGGGTATGCTAATCAACAGGAACAGTGGAACTGACTGTTCTTGCCTATCTGGAGTTCTTGTAAACATTAGGCATCTTTGTTCTAGTTGTTTGGTCTAACTGTGGTTTGGTGTCTCCTAGGATGTGAGTAATCTCCTATGTGCTGTTTACTAGTCACTGCGACATTTGGGTGACACTTAACCTATATCCACTCAGTGCTCTCAGCCAAGGAAATATGGAGTCACTTCTGCTAATGCACTATTAGCCCATACCAATTTCCTCTCCTGTAAAGGCCGGTTGGTTTTCTGCTCGTGTGCAAGCTAGACGACCCAATCGGGAAAGGTAGCTGACCAATTAGTGACCTGGGCTACCCACAAAAAACATGCATACTTCTAGCACTTCCTGATCAATTATCCTGCTTCCAGAAACTTCTGATCATTGGATCGGTGAATTATCTTTCCATACTAACCTCTTCCCAGCTCTTTTGAGGTTGATGGAGCATGGGGAAGTATGACCAAAAGAGATCTGTTAATGTGCCTTAGTATTTTGTCCTTTCAACAACCTCATTTTCCATATTAATTTTTAAAACATATTGATGCAGACTAATATGGTTGCTGTTTGTGTGCCATCGAGTTACCCCTGACTTATGCTGACCAAACAAATGAGTGATCTCTAAAATATTGCTAATAGAAAGAAAGAAAACTGGCATTAGCTTTGTTGCTTGCACACTGTACATGCACTATGTAAATGTACCTTCTCAGGGGTCTACAATGAAGTGACATGCTATAAGTCCACCCATGGTCTCTTAAGGGCAAGATTAGTGTTATGCCATCTAGGGCAGGTTCATGTCTGTGAACCCTGTCAGATCTTAGGGAGTATTCTCATGCAGAAGCAAAATGATTACAACCTAAACAGATCTTACCACATGTTCACAACACTCTGGATGAGGTTATTATTTTAAAAATCCATGATATTGCATTCATCAACAAAGTTTAAAAGGTTAGTAAATATATTAACTTTTGTTTTGTATAATAACATGCTAAAAATCACATGGGCAGAATACAGTTGTACCTGAAGTAAACAATGTGCATAGCTCCTCTTAATTGGGAAAACTGCTATGCACACCAAAAAACGATACAACATCATGGAAAGATGGGTGATGGGATGGTGGGCCTATCTAAATGCCACTCCACCAAAAGAAGGAGGAAAACTAAATCTGCAAGCTGTGGTCACTTCCCTCAAAAGCCCAGCTGCTACCGAAGGTTTCAGAAGCCCATGCTCAGTGCTGTAGCTGTACCAGAAGCAGAATTAATGCACCACCAAGAATAGGACACCTGAAACATTTTTCTCTGGCCACATAGAGAAGACATTGGGATTTGGGCAAGTGGAGAACTTAGGGTTTCCGTTTGTAAAATGAAGGTTGCTTTTGTCTCCTTCTTTAGGGTACATTTGTGACTCAATGCCGAGTGTTGGGCGGCACTAAGTAACCTGACTCCTTAAAGGGGCCAATGGCTACAAGTGGATGAGCCCCTTTAGGTGGGGTGATGGTTCCCTCAGTGGAGGAAATGCCACTGGAAACCTTCATATCGGGCCCAACAGCAAAATGAGTGGAGGAGGAACTCTGATTCCCAACGGTCATGGAGGTGGGAGAGGCCAAGCCAGATAGACTGGCTGTGAAGCCACACCTTGATAATATCCTCAAGGCTGTGGCAGTCCATTGCAGTCCCGGTGTTAAATCCTGCATGTCTCATTTCATATGTGCCGCAGGAGATGACTCCATGATCATAGTGTGTGGGTCACTTCATGGCAAGCTGGGATCCACCTTATATCCTTTGACTAGTAACATTCTTAAGAACAATGAACACAGGAGAATTGAACAGTCATTAAATAGATGTATAGACTATGCTTTTAAATAAGCCAGAAGAAATGTCTTTATTTACAACAGGGATTCTCAACCTGTGGTCCGTGGGCCAGATGCGGCCCCCAACCAGGAAGGGCAAAATGGCCATCCAGTCCCCGAAGCTGTCTGAGGGAGCGTGACCTGGCCCCCGGCTTAAAAAGGCTGAGAACTCCTGATTTAGAAGAAATGCCATTGGGTTCAGATAATACCTGCCTTAATAGATTGGTTAAATAACTTTTCCTAGGCTTATTTAAGATACAGACATTGATTCATGATAAATTTGATCACGAACATTCCCCAAACCGTAACTTCACTACTATTGCCTTTTTATATAGTCCTTGTTATTTAACTCAGGTCTCAGAATAAGAATATAGCATTTAGGGGGAAAAATACAACACAGCAATCCTGCACTAGAAGCCAAGATAGAGAACACCTCGACAGCAACCATGTATTTTCCTTTAGAGCTTAGGTAGGTTGGAAGAAATGTCACCCAAACACAGCAGAACACTAGCATGCTGAAAGTGATAAACTTGGCTTCGTTAAAACTGCCTGGTAATTTCCTGGCTAGGAAAGCAACGGTAAAGGACATAGTGGCTAGAAATCCCAGATATCCAAGAACACAGTACAACATTGTGATTGACCCTTCATTGCACTCTACTATGATTTCCCCAGCTAAAGAGTGCATATCAAAATCTGGAAATGGAGGAGAAGTACCCAGCCATATACTACAAATAATGACCTGAATAAGGGGGCAGGAAAACAGGATGTACTTTGCCAGTCTTTTCTGCAACCATTTTCTCATTGGAGCCTCTGGTTGGGTGGCCATGAAAGCCAGAAGCACAGTGACGGTTTTTGCTAATATGCATGACACAGCCACTGAGAAGATGATGCCAAAGATAGTTTGTCGGAGGAGACATGTCAACTGCTGGGGTCGGCCAATGAATAGCAAGGCAGAAAGGAAACAGAACAGAAGAGAGATAAGGAGACAGTAGGTAAGGTCCTGATTGTTGGCCTTGACAATAGGAGTATTTTTGTTTTTAAGGAATATGGCCAGTACCAAAACTGTGATCAAAGAAAAAACAAAAGCCAAGGAAGTGAAAGTGATCCCCAAACGATCTGTGAAGGAGAGGAAATTTAAAATTTTGAAGAGACATTGTTCATGTTTCTTGCTTGGATATTGATCTTCAGGACATTTGAAGCAATCATCCATGTCTGAAATATAAAGCAAATGGCATTACAATTAATTATTGAAGCCATCTTTTCTTCTGATATAAATAAACTGAAAGCAAGGAGTTGAATGGATCTATTTCTGATCTATGTCACTCTTCCCTCAACTTATCTTCCGCTGAGAGTTGGCCCTGCCTAGCAATGCAATTATTGATTTGATTCATCCTTACTCAGAAAATGGGAAAATTTCAAGGTATGCTATAGTCTACATAATCCTTCCATTGTATGACCCTAGCCAGCAAATGTGCAACTGAGAGATCCTATATTTTTAAGGTGGCAAACCCACCTAGGGGCTCCAGCCTAGCTGGGATTTACACTTGGATTTAAGCCATGGGAATTGGATGCAGATCTTTGAAAATCCATAGTCTTAACAAATTCCATAAATATGAATATGTGAAGGAATGAAAACATAGCTTGTCATGCCATTATACTAGAGAAGAGCATATATTTTGAATTTTACTTGGACTAAACCATACCGGTGATCTCTAAAATAGCATAAAGGGGAAATGTAGTTGACTAACCAATGTTCCTCATTTAGCCATAGCTCCTACAGCAATCAAATATGCAATCTTATTCAAATATGCAAAGAATAAAAAGGAAGGGTAATAGAATTCCAATGATATAGTTCTTACTTGAGGAGCTAGGTTAAAGGGCCTCCATCCAAATGAATGGGAGACAGAAATCAGTAGCTAATGCACCTTAACTCTCAGTCAGTTCACAAAGAGTAATCTCTGTCACACTGGCAGGCAACAAATGGCCCTCCAGGTGCTGTTGAACTTTGACTCCTGTTATATTGCACATTATCTATGATGTTTGCGGTGGCTCAAGTGGTTAGGATGCTGAACTTGACGACTGGAAGGTCCGCAGTTCGAGTACTGCACAATAAGCTTCCGTCTCTGTTCCAGCTCCTGCCAACCTAGCAGTTCAAAAGCAAGAAATTGCAAGTAGATAAATAGGTACCACTTCAGTGGGAAGGTAAACAACGTTCCATGCACTCAGGTGTTGAAGCATGCCTGCCACATGTCCATGGAAATGTCTGCAGACACATACAGCACTGGCTCTTTGACAATAAACAGATGAGCAATCCAACAGAGTTGGATATGACTGGCATTCGAGCAAGGGCAACCTTTACCTGGGACTAAGGAGAGCTGTAGGCTGCTCATCTGTGCTCTGCCACATCTGCATGATCAAATCCTTCTACTGTACATTGGTTAGTCCATATATTTGAATTCAATTCACACTTGAAACTGGCTTAAGTCTTTCTCATATTACGGCCTACCTTCCTGGTCTGAGATCTCACTGTCTGGACATGGAACACAATCATAACAACAGAATGGCTTCCCCTCCTTCTTTGTTTTTTGGTGACCTGGATGACATTTACCATTACACAGAGCTAGCGGGAGGTTCTATAAAAATAAAAAAGGAGAACAATACTCATGTTACCTAAAAAGAACAGAAGTGCCAGGCTGTGCAGGGTCATTATAATTCCTGCACAGAATAGCACCTTTCCTGTGCAGAATTTACTTTGAAATGACAGGAGAAACACCAAGTGATGCAGGATTCTTATGGTTACTGTACAGAATTGTGCAGGCTTCACCATAAAGGGCATTCATGTGCACAGGACATCTAAGTTTCCAATGCAGAACAAAGTGTAAAGGAAAAGGGAAATCGAGACTGCAGTTTTGTTTTTGCAGGAAAGCCAGGAAATCTGGCAGATTCAGGAAAAAAAAGTACTATAGTTATAGAGATCATGGGACTTGCCAAATTGCTGAGAATTAGACATTTTGTGATTACATGAGACATATTTCCTCTGAATCAACCAACATGTAGTTTAAGGGTTCTCAACCTACGACCCGCGGGCTGGATCTGGCCTGCAGTGCCATTTCATGTGGCCCACTGCCCTCACTTCTGCACCGCTGCCAGCACTGGAAACAGCTGCATCCACATTTATGGTATAAATGTGCCCAGGGCTGTAGTAAACATGTTTACGACAGCTGTAAATGTGCCCATTTATGACAGCCGTGGATGCGTTTTATAGCCTGCTCAGTTGTCTGAGGGGGCATGGTCCAGTCCACGGCTTGAAAAGGTTGAGAACCCCTGATGTAGATATTGGGCTGTTAATGACAGATTTTTGGAAGTCATTAATGCTAGTTACTATTGTTACATGACATTAACTTTCTTCTCATTTATGATAAACCTCACAAGGTTATTGAGATATATGAGATGTTCAGGGAGTAGTTTACCATTTTCACCCCTCAGTGACTTTTGAGGGCTGAGCAGCCCTGAACACGATTTCCTGAGTCCTAGTCTGCATCCCTATCCATAGCATCACATTGGGTCTCCATTAATTCATAAGGTTGTGATAGGTAGGAAACAACTTGACAACTGATAGCATAGCACCAACAATCCACAGAGGTCCACTACCATATTACCAACACTTTTTATTCTGCCTTCATTATATTGTTCACCAACATGGTAGATGGTAAGAAGTAATTAAAGAGCCATGATGGCTTAGTGGTTAAGACGTTGAGCTTGACGACCAGAAGGTCCGCAAGTCAGCAGTTTGAGACCCGAATGCTGCATGATGGAGTGAGCTCCTGTCTTCTGTTCCAGCTCCTGCCAACCTAGCAGTTTGAAAGCAAGAAAATGCAAATGAAAAAGGTAACAGTGTTCCGTGTGGTCCAGCGTTTAGTCATGCCTGCCACATGACCATGGAAATGTCTGTAAACACAGACAGCACTGGCTCTTTGACTATTATCAGAGATGAGAACCCCCCTAGAGTTGGATATGACTGGCTTTTGAGCAAGGATGACCTTTAACTTAAGAAGTATTTTTCCCATTGTACCCGTTACGTCGACAAAATATTTTGAGTAATGATTGTGCCTGAACTGAATTATTATTGAGGTTTACCACTGGAAGATCCTCCCTTTAATTTCCTCAACCATTCCTCCCTCTGTCTGGATCCTACCTGATTAAACATCCCATGCCACGTGATAGTCTCCACATTAATAGTGAATTCTTCACCTAGGGGAGCCTGGGGGTTCATCCCTCCCACTTTCACATGGACGAAGGATAGGTTTGGAAAAATTATCCGTTTATGATATCAAATCCAGCTGCTAATTCACCATTCTCATCAAAAGATACTAAGTCTCCAGCACTGTTGTTAAATGAGATACTCCTCAGGAAAGAGTGAAGCTATAACAATAGGATCCAAAATAGGTTGTTGTTAAAAAGAGAATATGACAAAAAGGTATCATTGGATTTTTAAAGCAAACCAACAAAATATTCACTCCACAATTTGACAGGGTTTTTGTAAGCAGCAGACTTTACATCATCTTTCCTAGTGAGGGTCTCAGGTGTCTTGGGCTATAACTTTGATAAACTCTGACTATGGAAGCTAGGCCTAAAATCTGGGTGGAGCTAGGCTTGGGAAGGTTGTCTCAGAACTATATACTGTTTATTCTTAATTTAGGGAATAATGTACTAAATGTGACTTTGGACTGTGGTGGCTTAGTGGTCAGCAGGTTAGCTCCCGTCGCCTCTCCCAGCTGTCTCCGGCCAACCTAGCAGTTCAAAAGCAAGAAATTACAAATAGATAAACAGGTACCTCTTTGGAAGGAAAGGTAACATCATTCAGTGCACTTTGGCATCTAGTCATGCCTGCCACATGACCATGGAAACGTCAGCAGACGCAGACAGTGATGGCTCTTTGGCTGTAAATGGAGATGAGCACTGCTCCCTAGATTCAGATACAACTGGCTTCTGAGCAAGGGAGACCTTTGCCTTTACCTAAATGTGACTTTTCTGAGGTCAGAGAAGATGCTCAACTAATTCATACATTTTAATTTTAATACATTCTGTTTCTAAAAATAGCCACCATTTTATTTGCAAAAATACACGACAGCTGCAGATGTGTTTTACGGCAGAATTTATGGTGGGAGGAACCTCGTGACGAGCCTGCTCAGCTGTCCGGGAGGCAATGTGAGAAAGAACGGGGACTAAACATTAATTTTCTTTGCAGTATCTCTGAGGGAGGCAGAGTATAGTTGTGTTTCCTTTGCCACATAAATATGACAGGGTGGATAACACAGGTGTGGAAATTGTATCTTCAGCAAAGTACTATAAATATGAGACGTTTAGATGCAACTAAATGCATGGTGCATGATTGTGATAATCATCATGAATTCAAAGCACTGAACTGAACATAGCAGGGTTATTTGAAACTTATGTTTAGAATAAACATAACTCATCAGGAACTTTGTACGAAAACCTAAAGGCCATGAAGGGAAAGATGGGTGTGAAGAACTGAGATAATTTGGGGTTGGGGGAGTCCTGCTCACTAAATACATCTAAACTATCAACCTCTGCTTACTTTTCCAGTAATAATACCACCTTGGAAGCGTGACAGTCCACAAAATAGCCTGTAATATTACAGTGATCTGTAGCTGGTTTTTCAGAATCAGATGGGCAATAAAATACCTCTGACTTTATGATTTATATGCAATTCCATTTATTTAAATATTTAAGGCATATCAGAAAGCAAAAAACAAAAATGCTGTGCTGCAGAACTTTAAAGACTTACTGCTATATTTTTAATGTGAGCTTTCGTGGATCAAGTCCACTTCATCAGACATAGGAGTGACACTGCAAGGCATGAGCTTATACACCAGATACAAAGGCATAGAGTGATTAAATCAGAATGACAGATAAGCATGCAAATCAATACAGTTTTCCACAGCTGACAGTGACAGATGATCTCTGGCTGTTATTCAGAATAAAATGTGCACCAAAAAGGCATACCATTTGAAATGTGAATATCACAGATGCACATAATTGAAGGAAACACACAACTATGGAAAAGAAAAGTAAAAGGGATAAATAAATGTGCACATTAAGAAAAATGCTGGACATTTTGTAGGAAATTCTATGTGGACACTTTGATTCAGCCCAGTGGGTAGGGAAATCCTCGGAAGAGGCTGTGATTCAGGATTCAAGATAATCGAGGAGCTGGAGAAGGGTTATAAGTCCCTTGACATCTGTTTTAGGTAACAGAATTTCAATAAGTTTGTACAGGAGAGGCAATGGAAGGGTGAATCAATAAAATGATCTTATATAAACTGCATTTGAATTTTACTTCAGTGTCTTAGAGATTGGCCCTGGTGGGGGTGAAGAGGCCCTCTGGCCACTCCAACACTGGCCGGCCGGGCCCCAACCTCCCTCTCAGACTTAAAAGGCGGGGGGTGCTGGGTGAACTGCCGCCACTGCGCGTTCTTGCCCCAGTGGGGGCGAAGAGGCCCTCCGGCCACTCCACCGCCGGCCTGCTGGGCCCCGCCCTCCCCCCTCAGACTTAAAAGGTGTGTGTGGGGGGCTGCCAGGTAAACTGCCGCAGCTGCCACCACGTGTTCTGGCCCCCTGGGAGCAAAGAGGTCCTCTGGCCACTCCACCGCCGGCCTGCCGGGCCCTGCCCTCCCCCTAGAACTTAAAAGGTGGGGGGTGCCAGGTGAACCGCCGCACGTTCTGGCCCCGATGGGGGCGAAGAGGCCCTTCGGCCATTCTACCACCGGCCTGCCGGGTCCCACCCTCCCCCTTGGACTTAAAAGGTAAGGGTGCTGGGTGAACTGCCGCCACCACGCATTCTGGCCCCGGTGGGGGCGAAGAGGCCCTCCGGCCACTCCACTGCCGGCTTGCCTGGCTCCCCCCTCCGACTTAAAAGGCGGGGGTTAAGATGCCATTGCTGTTAACTCGTTCCCCGTCACCCTCACCACTGGCATGGGGAAGAAAGCGGTTATCACCCGAGCTCCTTCCCCGGCCCGGCATTGGCCGCGGGAAAGTGGGAGTACTTGGGTGGCACCTCTTGAAGGGTTTCTTTATGGGGCTTGATTTTGTATTTCATATTTCATGTTGTATTTTTTACTGTCTTATAATCTTGTAACTTGATGACATTATTGCTTTATTATTGATTTATTGTGTTATATTTACTTGTATTATTGTACTATCATTGTTACTGCCGACATGGTATTGTTTCTGTATCTATTGTATTTTTGCCTTTTGCCATTGTTTTTCTAATATTGTATTTTTATTGTACTTAAAATGTCTGTGTTTTTGCTTCTGCAGCATGCCTCATTTGTGAACTGCTTTGAGTTGCCTTCGGGCAGAGGTTAAGCAGTATAAGTATAAATAAAACTTTATTATTATTATTATTATTATTATTATTATTATTATTATTATTATTATTATTATTATTATTATTATTATTATTATTATTATTATTATTATTATTACTACTACTACTACTACTACTACTACTACTAATACTACTACTACTACTACTACTACTACTATGTACACTGCTTTGAGTCACCTGCTGGGTCGAGTAAAGCAGTATAGAAATTAAATATGAAATGAAATACGTGAAGGTGATTCCTTTATGTTGTAGATGTCCTATCTTAGTTGATAAACCACTCAGAGTGGATCTGACTCAGGGCTGGGGGAGGATATAAGTGCAACCAACCAACTGAACAATCTGTTTTGTACTTTGTTTTCATTTGGTTTCAAAGAGACACTTGAATTCTCCCCCCAAAACAACAACAACAACAACCAAAAACCTACTGCTTTGGTTCTGGTTAAAGGAACTCGGGTGAACAAGTTATAGCATCACTATTTTCATTGTTTGTTACATAATTATATATAAGAAAAACATTTTTGAAGTTTGTTTTTGTAATACTTTTGATCAGGGGTTCCCAACCTTTTCCTGCCAGGGGCCTGACCATGTCCCCTTAGTCAGCTGAGGGGCCAGTCACATGGTTCTTCCCGGTGGCGGCAGCAGCGATGTGTGGATTTGTGCTGTGTTTCCATGTGTCTTTCCCACCTCTGCCACTTCCCTTGGAGGAGGGAGCGAGGGAGGAACATTTTTGTGCCATTTTTGATTTTTCCCCTCTGTGTTTTTGCATTACAGCAATTTTGGCATTTTCAGTGATGTTAGGGCACTTCTGGCATTGGCGACAACTCGGGCCAGGGGCAGGATGAATTTGGCCAGGGGGCCAGATCTGGCTCATGGGCCATAGGTTGGGAACCCCTGCTCTAGGTAGATAGATAGATAGATTAGATAGATTAGATAGATAGATAGATAGATAGATAGATAGATAGATAGATAGATAGATAGATAGATAGATAGATAGATAGATAGATAGATAGATAGATAGATTAGATAGGGTGTTACCTCCTCCAACTAAAAATCCATTGCTAAATAAGGGCAGAATTTGGAAAAATAAGTTGAACTTGGAAAAATAAATTGAATTCCATAAAACCGAGAACAAGAGAATTGTACATTCCTACCAATCATATGTTAGAACAGTCAGGTTAACAGACTTGATTAGCTCTAAAACATTACCTGCCAAGGTTGTAGTTTTGCGGGATCCAGTCTACCTCTGTCCATGATCAATTTTGGTATTGATGTCAATGACAACATCCTATGTAAGGCATGTGCTATAGCATAGACTGCATTATATATGGTGCAGCTTTGGCTAGTCATGCTCATTTCAAAGAGAGTCCCGGGAAGGTTCTCCATTTTCTCTTGCCCAGTGCAAATATAACTGTTCTCCTCATGGTTATTTGAATCATCAAAGAAGCAGTTGAATGCCTGTTCCCAGAAGATCCTGATAAATCCATCTTCTGGTGAATTGAGATGTATATTCTGAAGGAAATTTGTAAAACCAACCAATTCACTGGAATGAATTGCAAATGACAGCATGCCATGGAAGGCAAATGTATCCAAATCCCTCTGTAAAGTTTGTGTGGAGAAATCCCACTGAGCTGACATAATCCATACCTTACCAAACGATGTCTCTGCGGTACCTTGCAATATGGTTGAGTATATCAACCATTTCAAGCAAGATATTGTCTGATAATTAGCATTTACAATAAATACTTTGATACTGGGGCTGGCTAATGAAATTGCCATGTCCGATATAAATTTGAGTGGGTCAGGTATCTCTAAAATATCAGAGAGCAAAGGTGTTTTCTTAATCATGGCTGCACAAATTCTACCCTGGGAAAGTATTGATAGCAATCTCTGTACAAACCTTTCCCCTTTATCATCATTGGCTGTAACTATACCAACCCATGTCCACTGGAAATGCAGAAGGAGCTTGAGAAACCCTTTGTAATGAACATCTTCGCTAGGAACCATCCGATAGAAGGAAGGAAGCTGTCTTTTAATATTTTCCACTGGTGCTAATATAGAGTGGGCTATCTAAAATATAAACATAAATACATTTACTTTTGTAGTGAAGGAAGAGCATTTTTTGTTGAATTATAATTATTTATCCCTGTTATTTATTGAGTTGAAATGAAATGACTAGGCAGAAATAAGATCAATCTTTAGATGCTTAGAAGAATTTAAAATAATTTACCAAGAATTCTGCTTTTGCTCAGATCATTTTCCATAGCTGTACTAAAGAAAATCAACTGCATTTACTTTTACTACTTTCTTTCCTAGTGTCATTGTCACAAAGCTCCTTTTAGTGAACTGTTCCTTCAGCTTTTTGAAAAACAGTGGACCATTTCTGCTAATACTGTATATAATTATTTTTTTGAATGAAGTATGGCTTTATTCTATACCTCTCCCCCTCTCCCTCCCTCCCTTGGCATGAGTACATCATGGCGATCTTTTCTACAATTAATGCATTATCATCTGGGTCATTTTATTATTCTACTCTTGGGGTTGTATTTTCCAAACAATAACTTCATATACAGAAAACCAGCTGGACACTTTCCTTACGGTTTGCATCATCTGAAGATTAAGACAAGATGTACTAGTGAAAATTTGTTGCCAGATCTGGTTCTGCTTTATATAGGAGACTAAACCTTTTCCAGATTGTACTATAATGTACACATGGCAGTTATATACAGGTAAGCACTGGAATTGCTTTCTGAACTGCCAGATTAACTTAGCCAGATTCATTTCACTTGGTACTACTTGAATTAATACCACAGATCACTTGTGCAGTAACACAAGACTTTTCCTTCCTGGTGAACTAATCTTGCTTATCTAACTGCCAAAATGAGCTATCTCCCATAGGGATTACCAGGTGCTTATCTCCTCTTCATTCCAATTCTTTATGAGCCCCAAAATAAAAGCAGAATGGGTTTCACTGCCCATTCTTTCATATTACCTGTGGGATCTTGTAGATGTCTAGTAGAGTAGCAATTTGAAGAGAAATATCAGGGTTGAGAGTTCCAATGACTGCTATGAAGGTGTTTTGCTCGTCACAGATGAAGTTGGGAACTATTTTTTCCTTGGCAGATAGAAGTTTCAGAGTATTTTGATGAGTCATTCTTGCACTTAAATAACTGTCAAAGATTTGGAATCCAAGGCTGATATTTTGTAGGATCTTTGGATTCTCGTTTATCTCCTTCACAGCAAATACCAAGGCAAGAACATGTTGATAGTTTTTTGTCGTTGTGCTAAATAAAGAGTAGTATAATGTTCAACATGTAGTCTGATTGCATAGCTATGTAAGAAAGATATGCAGAAAGGATAAATACCCTGATATTCATAAATACAATGATACATTTCATAAATAAATAAATACATTCATTGTTCTGTCTTCTAGTCTTTCCACGTAGACACTAGTGAAATGTATAAAGTTATGGGAATTGAACCTTTACCTGGTTTGAAACACAGTTCATGGGGATGAGCAGACCATGGGGCTGCAGTGGCTCAGTGGTTAAGAAGCTCACCTTGTTATCTGGAAGGTTGGCAAGTCGGCAGTTCAAGACCTGGGTACTGCATGACAGAGAGAGTGCCTGTCTCTGTCCCAGCTCCTGCCAACCTAGCAGATTGAAAGCAAGAAGTTGCAAGTAGATAAATAGGGACCACTTTGGTGGGGAAAGATCTTGGGGACATGAAAGGAGCCTCATTTGGGCATCCCCTGAGCGGAGTTTCTCCAGCAAAAATCCATTCAACTCAGAATAATTTCTGACATGAAATTATTATTAGCAGATGTTTGTCAAGAATACTTAAGTCCTTGGTGAGGGTGTGTAAATCCTATTCTCTCTATCTAATTAAAATCAGTAGATATATACAATTTCTTAATTCTTTTACATTTAGAAAGTTCTTTTCCTAAAGAACTATTCCTGGTCATTAGTTATCACATGGTAAGTATATAAAATATAATAAGTAATAATAAAAAGAAAGGCATATACAATTCCCACTTTGGAGTGAACCTTCAGTACCAAAAAAACCAAAACCAAAACAAGAATACAGTAAATTAAAAACAGATACAGAAGGTTATGAAAAATAAGACCAGGGATATATCATTAATAAATCAATATCAATATAATCCCAAATTCAGTAGTATAATTTATAGGAAAGATAGTGGGAAATGCTAGCACTAGAAAAGCAGGTACTGTAACTGCACATTATAGTATTCACTTGGATTCCGAATGCTGCACAAAGCCAATTGACTTACACACAACATGGAATTCTTTTAGTAGTGACCATGGACATAATTTCTCCCATCTCATCATAAGATACACAATAGGACTTTGACAATTTTAAAATGCAAGATATGACTTACTTTTTAAGATGGAAAAAACAGAGTAAATGTCAATAGTTAAAATCCTGTTGCTTAGAGTAGTAAGTCATAAGTATAGTAGAGCTATTTAATCAAGAGAGATTTGGTAAGCCAACACTTCTGTAAATTCCACTGATTAAATGAACCTATCCTAGATGTAATTTACATTGCTAAGCAACTGGATTTCAGTCAATCTCTCTTAATTCTATTCATGGGAAAGTATTCTTGAGTCAATGGTACTTATTTCCAGGCAAGTGAGTACACAATTGCATCCTAACAAATACAGTGTTGTGAGAAATCAAACAAAGATCCTGAAAATTATGAGAATGAATAAAGAAGAAATCAAGATTTAATTTAATTTAATTCTTAGATTTCTATGCTGCCCACTCGGGTTAACCCGACTCAGGGAGGCGTACAGCAATCAAAACAAATAACAATACAAATAAATATAAATAAAAACAGATTAAAACCCCAAATCAACCACCCGACAACCCACCCTCCTACTCCCACCTCATTTAAAAGACTAAAAAGGGAATAGGCTAAAAAGGGAACAGGAGGAATAGGAGGAGGAGGAATAGAAGATGGAGGAGGAATAGAAGATGGAGGAGAATAGATAATATGAAAGGCTGGAGATAATATCAAACTGGACTCAAGTTTAGTTAGAGTAAACCAGTTGAAATTAACAAGGTAACCATTACTCATGTATCCCACTGATTTTCAAAGAGTCTGAATAAGCTTTCTAATAAAACTGAGTGTAATTTCAACAACATTTAACATACAAGGTAATTTTTGAAGATAACATTGCTTAAGTTTAGGCAGTGATAGAACGCATGGCTTGGTTGCAGAAGTTCTGAGATTCAATGATTAAAAAATTCAGCTAAAAGAATTCTGATTACTGGGCTGGGAAAAATCAAATGTGTGACAACATGGAGAACAGCAGCCAGACAAACAGTACATGATATGAGTAAAATCTAATTCATGCAAGCTACATATAATCATGAATATGGTTTGAGATATCTATCTCTATATCATCTCTACGTCTTACATGAGTTCATTCACAAACTTTGATCTGGGATGTTCATTGAAGGATAGTTCATCAAACAAGTAGTGAAACTGAGTAGCAATTTCTCCAATTATTATATCTCCTGGCTTGCAATACTTGTATGGGATCTGGAAGAGATCAGTCATGGTGCACATTACACTATCCATCTTGCATTCAGCTGAAGGCAGCTGTAGTAGCCATAAGATCATCACCAACCACAGATGTATGCTTTCCATGTCATATTTCAGTCTTGACAGTTGCTGCTGAATGCTGTAACTTATCATCAGTCACCAGAAGATTTCTTCAATGATAGAAAATTATTCAATTTCCTTTCTATCTTGACACATAAGATCAGTCTCCTGCACCCTATCCAACTACACTTCGTGATTGCATTATTTTTCTGGATACTTTATATACACTTTTGAATTTTGCAGTTGGTTGTGTTTAAACCCCTATTGACAAGATGGAGAGTAAATCATAGTAATCTTTGATAATTGCAGGTTTCAAAGTCATCACTAGAGAGCATGAGATAATAAGCGTCAGAAGAACTGAAGAGCACATGTTTGTTAGACCTGACCTGACAATTCTACCTTATTGTTTAGTGGGTTACAAAGGACACATGGGACCAGTGTGAGTTAGATTAATAAAGAAGAAGAATACTTAGAGCTGATTAATATGTAGCAAGAAGTTACATCATTTCAACACATACTCAGGAACACCCATAAAATACCTAATCTATACCTAGACTCTAAAATCAGGAAAGAGATTCTACTTGCCCCCAATATTTTTTCAATCAAGTTTGATTGCCCCAGAACTGACATTTACTGTATATGAGGGAAATTATGATAGAAGTAAATGAAAGCTTGCCCATTTCTGATCTAATTTGAGAATTTACTGTTCCAGAGTATTAAAGATTTATTCCCACTCTTCTTGGTAGGGTTCTGCTATAAATTGTGGGTTCTCCATGCATACACTTGAGTAAATAAAAGAATAAACATAGGTGAGTGCTGTGTGTTAAGGAAAATGCTTCATATGTACCATAGTGTTTAAAAATGGAATCGTTCAAAATAGTAAAAATTAACTGAGGGCTTGACTACATGGGGAGTGGTGTCATGAACTTGGGAAACATTGCTTTGTTTCAATTTACTTGTCATCGTGTCTCAAGGTTGAGAACCAGAGCTTTAAAAGCGCAGTGATTCCTGGATGCATTACGTCATTGGGATTAGTGCCTCTAGTGGACAGAAAAACACCCGAAGGAATCTCAGAGTTCATTGCTCTGGAATGAACTTTGTAATCAAAGTTCATTGTCCTTTTGAACCATCAGTCATTGACGTCGCCAGAAGATGGGAGGGGGGTGTCAAAATGAGAGCTTGGCACTTTGCCAACGTGCCTTGACCTTGAAAGATGTTGAGAAGATAAAGCTTATCTCGAGATCTGGGTCCAAAGCCACCTAAAAATTCCTTAGGAGGAAGGAAGAGGGGAAATTGTGTATAAAAACCCCTGAATTTGTCCAGTTAAAGAGTTCTTCTTGGAAGGAAACAAAGCCCTGTGTTTCTGAAGATAAGATCAGCAGAACATCAGCTTTGATCCATGGAGCCAAGCCAGGGCGCTATTTGGGAGATAGAAGAAATATTGCCAGGCTGACAGTCAGAATTTCATCAAGGCTGGACTTTGAAATTGGAAGATGAGTCCAGGTTGACACTTAGAATCTGTGCATTTTCTTATTTTTCAGTATATGTAGCATGTTAGAGTAGAATTAGATTAGGAACCCAGGAATGGGAACTTTTATTTCTAGTGTGTGTTATGAGATTATTAGCTTAAATTTAGCTATGCTTTTAGTTTGGGTTTCTCAATGGATTATTCTTTGCTTCTCACCACTTCTACAATAAAAAGGAGCCAGGATTGGTTTCACTTCCAAGAAAGACAAACGGACGTTTTGTTTTGTGAACGGGATTGTTGGTTCAAGCGTTGAGATAAATCGTGCTTCTAGAGTGCGAGATCTTGCAATACTCTCATTGCAAGACCTTGGAAGTTCACCCAGGAGAAGGGGGGATCAAAGGAGTGGCTCAGACTGTTGATATCTTAACAGGCCTACCATGGGAGTAAAATTCTGTTGCATGGCAGTCTGAAAAGAGGGCCTTGATGCACAGCCTAACCATCCCATATTAGGTAGCACTTGGTTCCTCGCCCTCTTCACCTGCATGCCCTGCTTGGGAGCCCAAATTTGGGATGTACAGCGGGATTGGGTGTCGGCAACAGGGGGAAATGCAGGAAATATGGGTTTGGGTCAGGCTGATTCACAAGTTTTCCTATTGTTCACATGGTGCAATCAGAAGCACATTTTAAAACTTGAATCCTGTCACTTTGCTTCAAATCATGTGACACAAGTAAAAGATCAAGCAAAAGACCTAGCAGGTGTGCATATCTGCATGCACACACACACAAAAACAGGTACTTTGGCAAAGCACCTTTCCCCTCACCTCTTCCATCTCAAAGGAGAACAAGAAGCACTGTTTCATTCATTAACATACACACACAGAATAACAGGAAATAAAAGTGCAACATTACAATATGCAAAAATCTATTACCAAGGCAGCACAATAGGACAGTCCCAGGGCAAAGTCCCGTCCCTGCAGTCCATACAGATGCCAGGCCTCAATGCTCACGACAGACAGGAAAAAAAAAAAAGCTCAGTGCCTCAGCGGTGGGGAGGCAGTGGCCAGCGCAGTTCCTTTATCCCCCGGTAGGGCCATTACATGTGCTCCCAACTCCTCCTGGTTTGCTGGACTGGGAAGAGGAGCTCTGGATCTCGGCGGGCTGCAGTGGCAGGTGTTGGGCATCGGCGGCAGGGAGGACCACTGCATGCAAGGCACCCCTATCCTTCACCATCCTCTGCAGCCCACCCAGCTATACACCCATTGCATCAACAATGTCATCCAGCCATCTCATCCTCGGGCACCCCTTCTCCTTTTGCCTTCTATCCTCCCTAGCATCAAGGCATCTTCGAGTGAGTCCTCTCTTCTCATTTGGTCATGGTGTCCAAAGTACTTTAGCTTCATCTTCAATATTTGTCCTTTCAAGGAGCAGTTGGGGTTGATTTCCTTCAGGATTGACTTATTTGATCTCTTTGCTGTACAGGGTATTCTCAGAATACTCATCCAACACCACATTTCAAAAGTGTCTATTCTTCGCTCAGCCTTCCTTATGGTTCAGCTCTCACAACTATACATTACTACTGGGAATACCATTGCTTTGACTATGCAGACGTTTGTTGGCAGAGTGATGCCTCTACTTTTTATTATGTTTCCTAGGTTTATCATAGCTTGCCTCCCAAAAATTAATCGTCTTTTCCTTTCATTACTGCAATCACCATCTGCAGTGATCTTGGATCCTAAGAAGGTAAAGTCTGTCACTGCTTCCATTTCTTCCCCTTCTATTTGCTAGGAAGTGATAGGGCCAGTTGCCATTATCTTGTTGTTGTTTTTTAATGTTGAGTCAGACTAGCTTTTGTACTCTCTTCTTTCACCTCAATCAAGAGGTTCTTTAGGTCTTCTTCACTTTCTGCCATTAGGGTAGTATCATCGGCATATCTCAAGTTGCTGATGTTTCTCCCAGCAATTTTAAATCCAGCCCTGTATTGCGCATGATGTACTCTGCATATAAATTAAATAACCTGGGTGACAATATGCAAACTTGTTGTACTCCTTTTCCTATTCTAAACCAATCAGTTGTTCAGTATCTTGTCCAAACTGTTGCTTCTTGACTCGTACAGATTTCTTATAAAACAGATGAGGTGGTTTGGTATTCCCATCTCTTTAATTACTTACCACAGTTTATTGTGTTCCATACAATCAAAGGTCTTGGTATAGTCAATGAAACAGAAGTAGACTTCTTTCTGGTACTCCTTTGCTTTCTCCATGATCCAGTGAATGGTGGCAATTTGTACTTCTGGAAGTTCTCTATCCACATATTGCTGAAGCCTTGCCTATATTATCTTGAGCATGACCTTGCTAGCGTGTGAGATGAGCGCATGTTCGATAGTTTGAACATTCTTTAGCATTGACCTTCTTTGGGATTGGAACGTACACTGACCTTTTCCAATCCTGTGGCCACTGCTGTGTTTTCCAAATCTGATGGCATATAGAGTGCAACACTTTGATTGGTTCAAACTTTGAATACGTAGCATAGTAAGCCTGTAGCTTTGGGGATCTGATTTTTAAAATATTTTTTTCATCATAATGCTTACTGTACTTTTGTCTTCGACTACCTTTTGGTTTTGTTTCCTTGTCCAACAGTTATTTAAGAGTTGAAGGAAACATTCCTTTATATTTTGCCTAAAATGTTTAATATGCTAGATCCAGATATCATTGAGTCTCACCAGTTTGCCATTCCTACATCTTTTTATGGCTTCTTCTAATTCTGAAATATAAAGGCCTCAGAAAGTTCACTGGATTTGCTCTAAATACTCGTTTGATGATTAATTTAATTTAATTTAATTGTCAAATTTATATACTGCCCACTCGGCCAAAGCCGACTCAGGGCGGTTCACAATGACAATTTAAAAAACATGTTAAAAACAGTTAAAACTACCCACCCCCTAAAACAAAGGGTGCAGGATCCAAAGGCACCATGGGGGGGGGGGGGAGTTCTAATACACCAGCCACCCAATGGAGGTTAACTTCCACCTGCACCCCACAATTGACCCGCCAGCCAGGTTTTAAGTTCTTTTCTGAAAGGCAGCAATTCCGTCCGGAGACGTAGCTCTGTTGGCAGGAGGTTCCAGAGGGCCGGCGCAGACACGGAGAAGGCTCTCCTCCTTGTGCCAGAGAGACAAGCCCCTCTGGCTGATGGAACAATTAGAGAGCCCCTCCGGTCCGCTCTGGTTGGACGGACAGACGTCCTCAGGTCTCTTAGGTAACCCGGCCCACTACCATATAGGTCTTACTTTTATTATGTCTTTTATTATGTCTTTTATTATGTTTTATGATTGGTCTTCCTTGCTAGGAACAATTGGTATGTTATCTGGTTTAGGGCTATCTTTATGTAAGCATCTATTTGTTTGGATCTTTTTGGATCTCTTCAATTTCCCCCCAGTAATTTCAAAGGTTTCTAGAATTTTCTTGTCATGTCAAGCTCTGTTATAGTTTCTATCTGGCGAGTTCTTTTGGTTTCTGCAGAGTTTAGATCAAATTTATTCCAGCTATATGTTTACTAGAAGGATTTTTTTTGAAGTGTGAAATATAATTTTATCTTGGATGTGTATTTCTGGAGTGAGGCCTGAGGTGTATTTTGACCTGGAACCTTTTGGAGTGGAGGCACGAGAATATTCCAAAATTGATGTTACAGATTGATCAGAGCTCCTTGGTTGAGAGGCAATCTTAACCACAGCATTGCTGTAACCATTTTTCAGTTGGCTTTTTAAAATTTATTCCCTCCAGAGAATTGTATAGGTTGAAGTTGGCAAACCAGTGGCAAATGAGCTTCAACACTAGTAAGTGCAGAGTGATGCACGTTGGGGCAAAAAAAAAAACCCAGTTACATTTATAAACTGATGGGGTCTGAACTCTCTGCGACAAATCAGGAAAGGGACCTTGGTGTCCTGGTGGACAGCTCAATGAAGGTGTCAACCCAGTGTGCCATAGCAGTGAAAAAAGCAAACTCAATGCTAGGGATCATTAGGAAGAGTATTGATTATAAGTCAGCAAGTATCATTTTGCCTCTTTATAAATCTATGGTGAGGCCCCATCGGGAATACTGTGTACAGTTCTGGTCGCCATACCTACAGAAGGATATTATGGAGCTGGAAAAAGTGCAGAGGAGGGCAACCAGAATGATTAGGGGACTGGAACACTTTCCTTACCATCTGAGGCTGCAACGGTTGGGCCTCTTCACTCTTGAACGACAGCGTCTAAGAGGCGAACTGATTGAAGTTTATAAAATCATGCATGGTGTGGACAAAGTAGATAAGGAAAAACTGTTTTCCCTATCACATAACACTAGAACTAGGGGACACTCCATGAAACTTTTGGGTACTAGTTCTCAAACAAATAAGAGAAAGTACTTTTTCACCCAGAGCATCTCTGGTCTATGGAACTCCCTACCAGAAGAAGTGGTGACAGCTGTCAGTCTTAACAGCTTTAAGAAAGGATTAGACAAGTTCATGGAGGACAAGGGTATCAATGGCTATAATTATGGATACCTAAGGACAACCTCGGGGTTGGAGAAATAGGCAGGATATCTCTCAATACCTTTTCCAGGGAATCCTAAGCAGGTGAAGGCATCTGCTTGGGAATACCCTGAAGCAAATGGTGAGCCACTGTGTGTGACAGAATGCTGGACTGGATGGGCTGGGCCTGTTCCAGCAAGGCTGTCCTTATGTTCTTATGAAGTTGAATGGCTGACTACATTTAACACAGAAGGTGGCTATCTAAATGTTTGAGATTGGATCACTTACACTATTAATGCACTGTTGAGGTGTAAACTCACTGTGAAAAATTAAATATGGATTGTAGCACAAGAGTGTCTGCCCGTCCAACCAGAGCGGACCGGAGGGGCTCGCTAACAGTGCCATCAACTAGGGGAGCACATCTATCCAGCACCCGAAGGAGGGCCTTCTCCGTGTCCGCACCAACCCTCTGGAACCTCCTGCCAACAGATCTACGACTTCAAAGAGATTTGCTGCCTTTCAGGAGAGGATTGAAGACCTGGCTGGCAGGGCAGGTGTGGGGCCCTAATGGGAACATGGTCCCCGCCTGCTGGCTTATGTAAACAATTAAGAACCCTCTCTTCTCTCTTTTATAGTGGGTGGGATGGGTGGGTGGGATATGGTTTTTTAAAAAGTGGGTGGGATATTGGTCTTTTCAAGTGTTTTTAGAACTTGTTGTAATGCCGCCCTGAGTTCGGTTCTACCTGATTGGGCGGCATATATAAATATGACTATTAAATTAAATTAAATTAAATGTTACTGTCATTGCTAATGATCATGTACAGCGGAACCTTGGTTAATGTAATTAATGCATTCTTTGGGACATTTCTTACAGCAAAAATTACTCTAACTGAATTTCCCATAGGAATGCATTGAATGCAATTTCCCATAAGAATGCATTGAAAACCAAAATACATTAATCGAAACACGTTTTCCCATAGGAATGCATTGAAAATTAATTAATCTGTTCCCAAAAAAATTCCGTAAACCGAGTCACTATTTTCTATGGATTTTCTTTTGTTATGCAATTTTTATGTTAACTGAGCTGTTTGTTAACTGAGGTTCCACTGTATAAGCACATGGAGTGTTCATAGTCCCAAATGTTCATAGTCCCAAATATTGCTATGACTACTGACATTTCCAACTAGAAAGTGTTTTGATTTTCCATATTAAATGACTTCTTGAAGCAGAATGGTATATCAGTTGGCTTACTAATCAATGTTACTATATACACAGCCAGTTCATACCTGTCAAGTTTTGGATTTGGAAATAAGGGAAATTTTCCGGCAAATAAGGGATACTTGACAGTTATGCTTATCCTGTGCTACCCTCCAATGATGGCAACAGGGCATTGCAGTGTAATTAATGAGGGATGACGGCGTGAAAGAGGGTAAAATAAGGGGTTTTCCTGGCCAATAAGGGATACTTGACAGCTATGAACCAGTTGAATCATCAAGATTACTGTTATCTTCTTCAGTATAGTTCACTGAGAGGATTTCAATACCTGACTTTACGAAAATGGTACTTTTGAATTATTTGTGGAGTATCTCAGCAACTAGATACATCATCCCAACCAAGAAATTTAGGTTGATGATGATCAGACCTCTTGTGAGTTTCTTGGAGACAAAGGATTTTTGTTCACAGCCAAATGAAACTCTGTCTTTGGATGAGAAATGCCCTCTATACTCATAGAAATGCTTGCCATTTAAGATCCTAAAAAGTACAGTTGAGTCAGCTTGCTTATTAGTAAGTGTTCAGTTGAATGATTGATTGCCTCTACACCATTGTTTACTCTAGGGGATGCTCAAGTGTGATGCTCCTTCTATATCTTTCTATATGTGTGATTGTGTAAAGTCTAGATAATTCCTTTGCACATTAATCAAGAGGAGGACAGAAAAATGAAGTGTCTAACAACCAAGCTGACAGTAGTATGTTTTTCTTTTATTTAGGAAAGCTATATTTCTTCTACAGTAGAACAATCATTCCAAGTAGGGTTACCATAATTCCCTCTCACAAAAACAGAACGGAAGTAAAGTTTGCCCTTGCTCAAAAGCCAGTCGCATCCGACTCTAGGGTTCAGTGCTCATCTGTTTCAAAGCCAAAGAGCAGTCTGCTTCTGCAGACATTTCTGTGGTCATGTAGCAGGCATGAGTAGACACCAGAGCATTGGAGAAATGTAATTGCTAATTGCCAAGCAAAGATTGCTTTCCGGGGGCGGGAGGGGGAGAGCAAGGAAACCAGGTCCTTTGGTTCGGCATCCAAACTTGAGAGTGCACGCATGGGGTGGGAGAGGGGTGCACACTCCACACCACCATCCCCCCTCTCACCTCTCCCAGCAGCAGGAGCCTCGGATGCAAAAGGGTGGGGTGGGGGTGGGGAGACAGGGAGGAGGGGAAAAAACCCAGCTGCAGGCATGACTAGACACCGGAGTGCATGGAACACTGTTTACCTGCCCACCGAACTTGGCCCTTATTTATCTACTTGCCATTTCTTGCTTTCGAACTGCTAGGTTTGCAGGAGCTGGGATGAAGACAGGAGAGCATTCTGTCCTGCAGTATTTGGTTGACGCCACAAGATAGAAAAAGCTCAAGTGGTTTGGAAACCATGAATTTTCAGTGTTTTGTATGGAACCGTGTGAAACAGTTACAAAACGTGAATTTCACGGTTTTCTATGGCATATCACAACTCTAATTCCAAGAAAATGAAAGATGTTTTATTTTGACAGACAGACTGGTACAGACAGAGGAATCTGTTTCTTAATGTTAATTACAAAATGAACATCACCATTAAAGAAAACTGTAAATATACACTTTCATTTATATACTTTTCCTTATTAGCTGATCTTTTCTGTTCATCTGAGGCCTTAGCATTATTACATAGCATTTAGGGGAAAAGATAAACCTAGTAATCCAATACCAGAGGCCAAGATGGAGAATATCTCCACAGCCACTGTATATTTTCCCTTGGTGCTCAGGTAACATGGAATGAATGATAACCAAACACTACAAAACACTAACATGCTGAAAGTGATAAACTTAGCTTCATTGAAACTACTGGGCAATCGTCTAGCTAGAAAAGCTATAGCGAAACTGAGAAATGCCAAAAATCCCAAGTATCCAAGAACAGAATAAAACATAGCGATTGACCCTTCATTGCATTCTGCTATAATTTATTCAGCCAGAGAGTTCATGTTGTAATCTGGGAATGGCAGAGCAGTACAGAGCCATACAGCACAAATACTGGCTTGAATAAAGATGCAACCAAGAACAACAGAAATTGCCAGTCATTTCCCCACCCAGTTTCTCATTTTTGATTCTGGTCTGGTGACCATGAAAGCCAGAACTACAGTGATGGTTTTTGCCAATACACACGAGACAGGCACTGCAAAGATCACACCAAAAGTAGTTTGTCGTAAATAACAAGTCACTGTGTGAGGTTGTCCTATGAATAGCAATGGGCAGAGGAAACAGAGGCACAAGGAGACTAAAAGCAAGTACGTGAGGCTTTGGTTGTTGGCTTTTACAATAGGGGTATTATGGTGTTTGATAAAAATTCCGATCACAAAAATTGTGGTTAGAGCAAAAAACAATACTAAAGTAGCTGAGATCTGTAGCTAAAGGCTCTGTGAAATTTAGGAACTGCAGAGTCTTGGCAAGGCACTGATTTTTCTTCTCATTTGGAAACTGACCTCTTGGACATGGGGAGCAACCATCCATATCTAATGCATGAAAAAAGAACTGTGTCAGTATTTTAATCATATCTTTCTTTGCATACACTATCTATTGAAGTTTAATACCGTATTTTTGGACCATAAGATGCACTCCTCCCCAAAGTGGGGGGAAAATGAGGGTGCGTCTTATAGTCCAAATGCTGTCCAGCAAGGCTGTTGTAAAAGGATATTTTACAACAGCCATGGCTAGCCAAAGACCTCCACATATATTTGGCGGGCCATTACCACAGGTGTCCACAAGAGGGTGCAAATCGCAATTTCCCATTTAAATGCATTGGAAATCAATTTCTTGTACAGTAAAACCTTGGATAAAGTCCAAACTCCATTCTACAAGTTTGTATTTTATCTGATTTTGGACTTTATCTGAATCAAATGGGCGATGCATCGGATAATGTCAAAAAATGCACTTTATCCGAGGTTCTTATACTAAATACCTCAGATAACGCCCATTTTATAGGTTTTGAACTTTATGTGATGCATCACATGTGCATGGAAACTGTGACTTTATCTGAATCGGACTTTATCTGAATCAGATTTTATCCGAGGTACCACTGTATTTTAAAGCTTTTCTGTTTGCATGTTCCCAATGCATTTAAGTGGGAAACCAAACATGTGCATAAAAAGAAAGGGTTTCATTTACCTTTCTTGTTCCTGTCCATGTGTACCTGCTCCAAAAAGGGGACTTGGCTTATACTCAGGTCAATGACCACGAGGGCCCCAGAACCATGCCGGATTGAGATGTGCCAACAATTTAATTAGTTTTACCATATTTTCATGGATTTTGGTTATAGAAACTCACTAGCAGCTGCTGCATTTCCCACCCTCAGCTCATACTCAGGTCAATCTATTTTTCTGGGTTTTCAGGTCAAAATTAGGTGCCTCGGCTTATATTCAGATTGGCTTATACTTGAGTATATACAGTACAATTTTTGGAACTAATGCTGATTAAGGTGGTAAATACATTGCAAAAAACTTTAAAGTTTGCCACAAATGGATTCAAAGTATTTTAAAAAATGCTCAAACATTGTAAAGGTCAATGTGAAACAGCCCTTCCTTTTTGCTTCCAAACTGGAATTTGTCCCCCTACCATGGGGTTTTTCAATTTATTCTTAATTTCAATGATGCAAATGGTGCTTTCCTTTGCAATTGCTTCTTTTGTTCTACAAAAGAAAAAGTTATGTGAGTTTTGGTGATTTTTTGGTGATGTAGTAAGTTGGGGCATGATATTTTGGATAGCAGGAATAATCATCCCATAATCTTTTCCCTTAGGCACCAGAAATAGATTCGTTTATTTTAAAAACAAGCTATTGATTCTAGTATTAGATCACTTTATCACTATATTGGTACATTGATGCTAGATCACTTTTATAAAGAATATTTTAAAAAATCAAAATCAAAATGACTTTGACGGACAATAATATTTCCATGGTATGGAGAACTTGAAAAATTATCCCCTTCTCTTACCAACAACCAACCCTTTTAACAGTCGTAGTGGTTTAGTGGCAGATTATCAAAGAATAGCCGGGGATCAGAGTGGGGAGTGGTGGTGATGTTACAGGGACTAGGTGGGTGGGTGTGGATCAACCTGCATCAAATTTGAGAGACCAATTTGGACACTGAAACAACCCATGCTCTTTAAGTGGTCACCTAATTTTTTTTGCAAAAATGACTGCAAATCAAGTTGCTGCAAAGCCATATTGCTCCTGCTTGGCTTCCCAGTATAGTCACACCTTAAGTGTGAATCTAACCTATGGGACCAAACCAATGGATAGAAGGATGAAAATATAAGAGGTAAATGAAAAATCAAGCAGATTTGATTTTCCTCCTTCTGTGTGAGCACACTAGGAAAGTCATCTATCAACCAATTGACATCTAAAATATTTTGCATTTGTCTAGTAGCAAGATTTTCGGTGACATCGTTTGGTTTTCTCCCCATGGCTATGCCATACCTGTCAAGCACAGCTCCGGACAATATGGGACCTGCACAGAATCATTCTGCACAGGTCCCTTCTACGCATGTGTAGAAGCCTTCTACGCATCCCCTTTTGTGCAGAACCCTTCTATGCATGCATAGAAGGCTTCTATGCATACATAGAAGGCTTCTATGCATGCGTAGAAGGGACCTGCACAGAAGGGGATGCACAGTGACCACTTTTGCCCCACCACCAAATTACGGGATAGCGGCGACTCTGGGTGGGAAAAGAAGAAAAGTGGTGCAAAATTACGGGAAATCCTGGCCGATACAGAATACTTGAAAGGTATGGGCTATGCATGCAATTTCTGTGGCAATATGCTATATTATTGTATTATGATATTATCATCCATATTATTGTACACTAGCAGGGGTTGCCCGGCGTTGCTGGGCTTTTTAAAATATTGTTTATTTTTTAGAAAGGAAAAATGATGAGTCTCTGTAAAGTGTAATAAGTTGTTTATTTTTTACAATGTTTTTTTTGCAAAAAAAAATTTGCAATGGTTTTTTTGTAATTGTAATTGTTTTGTCAGAAATGTGTTTTGTAATTAACTTGTTTGTAAATTTAAATTGTAATTTTTATAATTTATCTTAGTGATTTTCAGTTAATTTGTCAGAAAAAAAATATTCTTTTAACTAAATGCAGTAAAAAAATTTATGTGAAAGTCAATGTTTTGAAACTGTGTTTAGATGTTTTTGTGTGTGTGTGAAAACTGTAAACATGATTAAATAAATGTTTTAGGAATGTTAGATTATCTCTTAATATTTTTGACTGTTTTTTCTCCTGTGTCCTCTGGGTGGTGCTGTTGTGCTATTTTTCTTTGACTTTCTTTCTGGTCTGGGCGTCTCTTTCCTCATTTCATTTCCAGCTTTTGTGCCAGAAGGTCGTTTGGGTAAGTTTGCTTGTTTTATTTCTATTGGGGGTTTGTATTTTTTTTGGGGGGAAGGGGGTTCTGTGTGTTATTTTTGGATTAGTTTTTGTTTGTTTTTGTTTGTGGTTTTGGTGTAACTTTTCATTTTATTGCTTTTTTGGGGGGTAAGGGAAGGCACCGTGCGGAGATGCGTGCGGTGCCTTTGCTTACTTGGGATTTTTTTCGCTTTCAAGGCGGTGGGAAGGCAATGATGCCTTCTCCCTCCCTTGTAAGCGAAACACTTCCTTGTAAAGCACAGCGCCATCTGGGGCCTTTGCCTTGCGGGGGAATTGTTATGCTTTCAAGGGGGGGAGATAATGATGCCTTCGCCCCCTCTTGAAAGCGTTGTGGGGTGGGGGTTTCACTTCGAAGACCAGCAGCATTTTTCTCTTGTGGCCTATGGGGGGATGTGTTGTTGTTGTGTGTGTGGCGGGGTTCCCTTTCCGTGGCCTGGGCTTTTGGGCCAGGCCTTGGGAACCCCAGCGCCACTGTAGGCGGCATTGGATGGGGGGGGTCTTCCCTTCCCGTAACCTCAGCCACCTCAGGTGGCGTGTGGGGGGAGTCTTCCTTTCCCGCAGCCTGGCCTTGGTGTCCGGGGCGTAGGAAGGCAAGTGCTGCTTTTCAGGCAGCGTTGGGGTGTGTGTGTGTCTTCCCTTCCTGCAGGCTAGGCAGCCATGCTGTGTTGCGGGAACCCCAGCGGCGTCTGTATTTTTAGTTTTTGTGTGGTGGATTTCTCAGAGTTCTGTGAGCTCATGGTGCGCAGAACTCTGGGGCTTGTATTTTGTGTGTATTTTTCCCTTTGCATTGGCTTTTCCCCCCTCTGCGGCTCATTTTTGATTGGCCGCAACGCCTTTTCCAACCTTCTTTGTGGTCACGCCTCTCAGCCTGATTGGCTGTGGCACGGCGTGACGCAAAGAACGTTGGGAAATGAAGTTGTTTCTTTTTTCCGAGTTTGTGGGGCTGTTGCCCCACTGCCGCTTTTCTCAATCCTTCGTTGACCTGCGGACCCAGTCCGCCCGTTTGCATGAAGGGTGAGTGCAGGCAAGTAGGGCCAGGCGTAGGAACCTATAGCAAGTTCCACCGCTTAACCCTTGGTTTTATAGGTTAAGACTAGCAAGGGTTGCCCGGCGTTGCCGGGCTTTTTTGGGGGTTTTGTTTTTAAAAAAATATGAGAAATGGTTTTGGATGATTTTTGTTGTATGTGTGTTTAAATGAGTTATGTTATTTTTTAAAAATATTGTTTTTTATACATAGGTAGTTTTTTAAACTGTTATAAATAAATTTGGATTTTTAAAAGTGGAAAGGTTGATATATATTTTTCCCCAATAATTGCATTTTTAAAAATAATTTGTCATTTTTTTTGGGTGATAGGTGTACTTTGGATAAGATTTTTTAAAAAATGTGTAAGTGTAATTCGAATTCATTGAGTGTCATTTTTCCTGTGGCCACTTGGTGGTGCTGTTGCGTAATGTTTGTCCTGTCCTGTGTATTCTTCCTGTTCTTTTGCCATTTCAATTCTGTTTCTCGGCGTGGCTGGACCTGTGTTGGTAAGTTGTGATCTCCGATATTTAAGTGAAAAGGACACTGGGATATGAATTTTGTTTGGGGGGGGGCTGTTGTTTTTTGTTGTATGTTTTTCCTGTCTTTGTTTGTGTTTATTTTTTAAAGGTTAGATTTCTTTTTTTGAATGGTTTTGATTTGATTTTTGGTGTGTCCTTTTTTTAGGGGGGGTGCCTTTTGTTCTCACGGACCATGCTTGGTGGCCCGTGGGAAGGTAGGCTACTTGCAGCAGGGGTGCCTTTTCTTCCCATTGGCCATGCTTGTTTGCCCGTGGTTAGGAAGGGCACTTGCGGCGGGGGGTGCCTTTTGATCCCATGGGCCATGCTGGATGGCCCTTGGGAAGGGAGCGTTGTTGCGGGGAGGGTGCCTTTTGTTTCCACGGGCCATGCTTGTTTTCCCGTTGGGAAGAAGGGCAGTTGCGGGGGAGGGGTGGTGGGTGGATTGTTTTTATTTTTGGCGCGGTGGCAGTCCCTTCGAACGGAAGAGCAGGGGCGGCGGGTTTGTTTCATTTTCTTCCCCCACGGGCCATGCTGGCTCGCCCGTGGGGATGAATGGCGGCGGAGCCGGCTTTCTTTAAGTTTTGTTTTCGCGCGCCGGCTGCCTCAGCATTCTGCGCGCTCATGGCGCGCAGGACGCTGGGGCTTGTAGCTATGGGTTCGTGCTTTGTGTTTGTGCTGCGTTTTTTTAACATGCTTTTCGTTTGATTGGCTGCGGCGCATGTCCGAACGCTGCGGCGTGCGTGAGCCTCTCAGCCTGATTGGCTCTGGCGCGCCGTGGCGCAATGACTGTTGGGACGTGAAGTTCTTTCCCTTTCTTGCCGTTTGTGGGGCTGAGGCCCCCGTGCCAGATTTTTAAATCCTTCGTTGACCTGCGTAGGGAATTCGGCCGTGCACACGAAGGGTGGGTGTGGGTCAGTAGGGCGACGCATAGCAGCCTATAGCCAGTTCCAACGGTTAATGCTTGGTTTTATAGGTTAAAATAGTGCACACCATGCCCCAAACCCTGTTGTTTGGTGTAATAAATTGCACTGGAGTAGGCCCTTTGAATCAATGGAAATTTAATGAGTCAACTCCTTCATAAGGTCTGCTGAATCATTTGTGCCTACTCTAAGTGTGACTTACTGTACTAAAGTAAGTTGCAGTTACAGTAGGCCTGTTTGAATCACTACAAGTTACAGCGGAGTTGACTCACCAAGTCCCCATTGATTCAGTGAGCTTAGTGGAAGTTCCTACACCAAGCAACAGGATCTAGGCCAAGGTCTCCTACCCTTTTGAACTGTAATTTTCCCAGGTGGACATGGAACACAATCATAGCAACAAAATGGCTTCTCCTCAATCTTTTCTCTTCTGGGTGGCAGTTGTCACTGCATTGTGCAACAGGCAGCACCTATAGTAAAAAGTACACACACATGCAAGAAAAAGAGGCTTTACATAAAGAATAGAATACACAGATAATAACAAAATTGTTTTCTATCAGGGATTGGAAAGCCATCTGAACTGTCTCACTCATTTTCTTAAGTGAAGAGAGTAAACAGTACGCTTTACAGATTTAAAAAAGACAGAAACACACACTCTTGAACAGGGAAAGTCTACCAATTATATAAAGAACACGTGTTATCTCCTGAGTAATAAAATAATGGTTATATTAATTTATTAACTGTGAAAATGGTTCAGACATTGTTTCAAGAGAATCACAAATGTCTGATGTCTGCAACTTGATCTTGAGTAGGTTCACATAACAAGAATTCTACACAGCACTGACTGCTTTTCCTAATACCCCAAAGGGCTGGAATTTTAAAAATTTGGCCTTTTGTAAACTGCTATTGTTTGTGGTCATAATGATCCAAGAATTCATTATTATCAAAGTGTTTTCACTTGCATAATAGTTGGGTGATATTAAGGCATGTCAAGATGATGATGAGGTGATCATCCCCAGCTCCTTGAAATGGGAGATGGGAAGCTTAGATTTGATCTTCATCCTGGATTCATTTCTTATTAGATTAATTTGGATACTTCTTGATTTAGTGTTGCACCTCTTATCTTTGGAATCCACACTTATATCCCACCTGATTAAATGAATGGTGCTATTTGATAAACTCATCATTCATGGTAATCTTTTGGCCTAGCAAAGCCTGTGGATCCATCCTTCCTACCTTCACTCTTAGGAAGGATTTATTTGGGAAAGTAATCCAGTTGATAATATCGAATCCAGCAGCTAGTTCTCTGTTCTCATCAAAAGATACTAAGTCACCAGCAGAATTGTTAAATGAGATACTTTTCAAGAAAACATGAATCTAGGTTAAAAGAAGAAAGAAGTTACATCACAATGGTGTTTTCTTTATTAGTTCATTCTATTTAATGAACATTAGAATTTCAAAACAGTTGTCTTAATTTTAGTTATTATTTTTTAGTTGTTCTTATATTCCATCTTTCCTTCAACCTGTTCAATCTGACAAACATAGTACTGTTATCTCATTTTATATCCATAAATAGATAGTTCTCTAAATATAATTTTCAATAACATTTGTCCATCTCTTTGCCTGAGATGAAACCGGTACTCTGTCACATGAAACTGACTTTACAATGTGCCAATGCCCACTTTGGAACTTACTTTTAAAATAAGAGTTTGGTCTCAATATCCAGCTTTCAGTACTAAAAACCAAAAATCTAAAAACTAAACAAAAATGGGTATATACCTCATGCTTGATATGGCATGAGGTAAAAATATTTAATATTTTAAAAATAAGGAAATAATTCCATAGATATCAGATTTAAAAGTGGTAGGTAAATGCAGTTTAAAATCATTTAAAAATCATATTAAATACCTACCCCACATAGAGTACAGCTCTATTTTAGGAACTTCCTAAAGGCCTCCCAAGGAAAAAGGTCCTTGTACACAGTTTGAAAGCAAAGGTGAGCAATAACACCTTGGTCCTTTTGAGGACCAATTAACTTCTCAAACTCAGTCAATTGTCTATTCAAGTCATATTGAAAGTATTTTTTATTCCAATTGTTCTCTACAAGTATCTGTAACCAATTGAGCTTCAGTTCTTTATAAATTTCCAACTTCTTTTCATTTTTCTCACAATTTTTCAACCATGCTTTAAGCGAGCATATCCCATGTTTTCATAAGACCTTTTTCAGTTTGTCACTTTTAATTGGAAATTATTTTAAATCTAACATTTGTATTATTGGAGAACAGTTAGGTACCAATTTTTGTTTCAATGCACTCCATGTTGTTATCATCACTTTTACCAAATCATTCTTAACTTTTATTTTAGAAATTTCTTTATCTAAAAAAGACCATTTCCATACTGTTGAAACTCTTTCATTTCTAACCCTCTCCAAATTGTTTCATTTTTTGCCAAAAATTTTGTAATAGCTTTAAGTTGAAAGGTCCTGAAGTAATTTTTTATATTTGGTTTTCCCAATCTCTCTTCTTTTTGTGATTTAATATCCTTGTCTTTTTACCCCCATTACAGTAATTATTTAACATGTTTTGAAGAAAATATAAATCTTTTTCTTTTCGTTGGATTGGTAGAGCTTCAAATAAAAAGTTCAATTTTGGCAATAACTTCATCTTACATTTTGCAATTCTACCAAACCAAGATATATTCATTTTTTGTATTTCGCTATCTTTTCTTTAATTTCTATTTTTATTTTTCCAAAGTTTAATTTATCAAGATCTAACAATTTCTCTGAAATGTTTATGCCCAAATATTTTATAGTTTTAAATCTGGATTTTATACTTACCTTTATTTCATTTTTCTCCTCATTGCTTATATTACAACAGATTGTCTCTGATTTTTCCCACTTTACCTTCAAACCCGTTAACTCCTCAAATTGAATGAGATGTTTTTGCACTTTTTCTAAACTTTTTATTGGTTTTTTTTAAAGTTATAAGAGTATTGTCAGCATATAAACTAATTTTTATTCATTCTATTCCCTCTAAGGTTTTATCCTCTCTTATTACTCTTGCCAACAATTCCATTTTGGTAATAAATAATATTGGTTAGAGGAGGCAGCCTTGCTTTGTTCCAGCTTTTAGATCTATTTTTTCTGTTAATATATCATTGACCCTCACTTTATCATGTCCTTTCTTATACATTTTATCTATTACATTTTAAAAAAATTCTCCAGGCCCAATTTTTCCTATTATTGTCTTTATTGTAATCCACTGTAATGAATCAAAAGCTTTAAATATGTCTAATGATAACATATTTTTCTTTATTTTGATTCACTACTTCCAACAAATCTATGACTCTTCTTGTTAAATCTACCATGTATCTTCCTTTTAAAAAGCCAACTTGATCCTTATCAATGTAATTTATCATAATGCTGTTGAGCCTATTAGCAAAAATTGCAGGTAATTATGGTTTCATGCCATGAATTTGGTATTTCTCCTCTGTTCAATATAGAATTATACAATTTCTTCAATTTTGGAACTATTATATCTTTAAATTCCTTATAAAATTCTGCTGGCAAGCCATCTTCCCCTGGTGCTTTACCTGTCTTTAAATTGCTTATCATCCTTTCAATTTCCATCTCTATTATTTGTTCTTCCATATTTTTCATATGTTCTTCTATTATCTTATTTCCTTTATATTTTTCTAAATATTCTTCCAGTTTCTCATTTTTTATTTCCTTTTTATTATATAAATTTTGGTTGAATTGTTCTACTATTTTTAATTTATCACTCATTTTATAGCACCTCCTCCCATCCACATCTACCAATGTGCCTATCTCTCTCTTTTCTTTCTTATCTCTTACTGCCCTTGCCAGCATTTTTGAATTTTTATTACTGAACTCGAAATATTCTATTTTTAAGTACAGTATACCAATTTTTTCTTAACTTTTTCCATATCTTTTCCTATTACAGTATTTCCTTTTGTAACCTCTGCATTTCTTCCCACACCTTTCCCCCAATGTCCTAGCATGTTTATTTTGAAGACTTCTTAAGTGATTCTCTATTTGAGTCTGTTTATCCTTTAGTTGCTTATACTAAACCCTTGCCAATTTAATACTTTCAAGAAAATGATTTTTCATATTTTGAGTGTTACTGTACCTCCCAAGGTTGAATATCCAAGGGACTTGATCTTCTTCAAATAAATGCTGTTTGGAGTTTGGATGTAGATAATAGGGGCATCTTAAGCACAGCATGTGCTATAGCATGGACTGCATTATATATGCTATATTATTATATATTATTATATATTATTTTCACCCAGAGGATTACTGGCCTATGGAACTCCCTGCCAGAAGAAGTGGTGACAGCTGTCAGTCTTGACAGCTTTAAGAAAGGATTAGACAAGTTCATGGAGGACAAGAGTATCAATGGCTATAATTATGGATACTTAAGGACAACCTCTGGGTTGGAGAGATAGGCAGGATATCTCTCAATATCATTTCCAGGGAATCCTAAGCAGGTGAAGGCATCTCCTTGGGAATACCCTGAAGGAAATGGTGAGCCACTGTGTGAGACAGAATGCTGGACTGGATGGGCTGTGGCCTGTTCCAGCAAGGCTGTTCTTATGTTCTTATGTTCTTATGTTCTTATGTTCTTATGTTCTTATGTTCTTATGTTCTTATGCTGTAGCTCTGACCAGTCATGCTCATTTCAAAAAGTGTTCCAGGTAGGTTCTCTAGTTTCTCTTCACCGGTACACTTAGCATCCTCTTCACTTTCATGAGAAGTAGAAAACAAGCAGCCGAATGTCTGTTCCCAAAAGAGCCTGAGGAAACCATCTTTTGGTGATTTCGGAGATAATTGCTGCAGAAATTCTCTAAACCCCAGCACTTCATTTGAATGACGTGCCAAAGACATGGCACCATTGAAGACATGTACATCAAAAATCTCTGTGAAATATCTCTGTTGAGAAATCCCAGTGGGCTGTCAGAATCCATACCTTCCCTAAAGTGACCTGTATCGTCTCTGTAAAAATTGTATGAGCATATATCAGCCACTTCAAGCACGATGTGGTGTGAGGGTTTGCATTTACAACATAAACTTTGACTCTTGATTCGGCCAGTGATGTGACAATAGCCATGACCTCTTCAAATGACTGGAGGTCCTCTAAAACATCAGATAAAGTCTTTGTTCTTTCAATGAGAGCTGCACATATTCCATGTTGGGAAAGCATAGGCAACAATGTCTGCACAAATGTTTTTCCTTTATCATCACGTGATGCAATGATCCCAATCCATACCCATTGGAAGTGCAAAAGAATCAGAACAATTCCGGTGTATTGAAACGTTTCGCTTGGGACCATTTGCTAGAAGGAAGGCAGATTTGTGTTGACATTCATCACTCGTGCTAATACATAGTAGGAAATCTTATGGGAAAAATGGTGTTGATTAAAAACAAAAAATGCTATGTATATTTTCAAACTCTATTTACTCATTTATGATATTCTTTCCTTCAGTTATTCTTGAATGAGGAAAGCATTACTTATTATTCTCCATCTAGAATAACTCTCTTTCAAAAGACAATAAACAAGAAAGACTAGTATTGAACTCAATCAGTGGAAAATGCTGTGGCTCACAAAAATCACTTTACCTGTGGAATCTTGTAGATGCCTAAAATGGAAGCCATATGGAGAGAAATTTCAGAGTTTTGTCCCCCGATAACTCCAATCAGATTATTTCTCCTGTCACAGTCGTAATTAGGTACAATGCTATTTCGTCTGGAGAGAAGCTTCAAGGTGTTCTGGTGAGTCATCCAAGTACTTAGGAAATTGTCATAGATGTTGAACCCCAGGCTGACATTTGGTAAGATCTTGTAATCCTCGTTGATGTGCTTCACAGCAAATGCAAATGAAAGGACATGCTGGTAATTTTTCGTCATCGCTCTAAAAAGAGAGTGATATAATTTATGAAAGGTAGATTCAGGATACTGATATGCATAAAACAGGTAAGTGACATCAAGCTAATTCTGAGTCATGATGACCTTTGCCAAGCTTTCCTAGGTGCAAATTATTCAAAAATGAGTTGCCAGCCCTTTTAGTGATGAGATGAATCATATTCTGCAGTCAGATGCTCCAACTCACTGAGCTATTCAGCCTGCCACTGAACTATGCAGGTAGCTGTAAATAAAAGATATGAAATGCTTTATAGATAAGAGTAAAGCCTCTGACTGCATGGATCATGAAAACTACAAATCATTATTGTGCCGAGCATCGCAGGGGCTGTTCAGGTCCCGCTGCGTATGCCCTCTATACAGAATGTGCCGACGATGGCTTTGCCAACGGCTGGTTATTCCTTGCCCCTGGGTGATCATTTGTCACAGGTCACGAGGGATAAGATTTGACGAGGGGAGTACGTGGATATATTCTTCCTATTGAACCGTGAGCCCACTAAGGAAGAGAGAGAGGGACAGGACGACAGAGACAAAGAGCTGTCCCGTCGTCGTAAGCCACCGCGCACTTGGGCCAACTGGTTGCCGGCATATCTTATATATATGGCGGTATACCTGAGGGCCCGGCCTGATCTGGCCATTCCTATGATCCAATACTTGGACAATATTTACAGGGCGATGGTTGATTTCCCTGGCCCGTCGTGGTTGGCTTACGATGAGGAATTTAGAATGAGGGTGGCCCTACACCCAGAGATGAGGTGGGATGAGCCCTGCCAGAAATTGTGGCTCTTGTACATGACCCCCACGCGTCCGGCGCCTGGGGATAGGTACCATTGTGGCCATGCTGTGCAGCGAGCTGCTCCAACACAGGCTCCCTGCCAGCCGGTGGGGCAGGGGGTTCCAACCCGCTTGCTGTGTTGGAGCTTTTCAGCTAATGGCGTGTGCAATAAGCGACAGTGTCGGTTCAATCATGAGTGTCCCTCTTGGGCTGGCCCCCACGCCGCCTCCGCGTGCCTGCGGGCTGGTGGGTCACAGGGCAGAGGTAGAGGTGGACAGGGGGCGGTCAGGGCTTCCTCTGACGGAGCTAGCCATTCAAAAGGCCCCCTCCCCGGTTAATGTGTATATGCTGGAGCGATGGCTCTCAACTTATCCAAGAAGGGAGGACGTGAGGTACCTTCTGGAGGGTTTCCAGTGGGGCTTTCGTATTCCGTTTGAGGGGGTTCGGGGACCCCAAGATGCCCCCAATTTAATTTCCTTGAAGGGCAAGGAGGAGGTAGCTGCCCTGAGTATTGCTAAAGAAGTGGGGGCTAGGAGGGTAGCGGGCCCCTTTTCCGAACCGCCTTTCCCTAACCTGAAAGTCTCCCCTCTGGGGTTAGTACGTAAAAAGACCCCGGGTGAATTTCTATTGTACCCGGCGGGTTCTTCTGTCAATGATGCTATTCCTGAAGACCTTTGTTCGGTCAGGTATACGTTGTTTGACCAGGCCCTACGAATGGTGCGCTCATGTGGTCCTGGTGCCCTCCTGGCAAAATGTGACTAAATCGGCATTCCGATTGCTGCCAGTGCACCCAGGGGACTTTGAGCTATTGGGTTTTAGATTCCAAGGGAAGTTCTATGTGGATAAGGCCATGCCTTTTGGCTGCTCTATTTCATGTTCGGCATTCGAACATTTTAGCACTTTTCTTCAGTGGGCCTTTGTTTGCAGGTCCGGGTCTCAGTCTGTAGCCCATTACCTCGATGACTTTTTGTTCGGGGGTGAACGGGGCTCGGACACGTGCACGCGTCTCCTCACTACATTTCAGACGCTAATGTGGGAACTGGGTGTCCCCTTAGCACCCGAAAAGACCGAGGGCCCATCTACTAAGCTCACATTTCTAGGCATTGAAATTGTCACGGTCGCACAGGCAAGCGGTTTCTTCTCTTTAAAAATGGAGGTTTTTTTATTTGGAGGGGGGGTGGAATCGATCCCCTCTCCCTGGTCTCCTGGGTCCAGAAGGGTTGGGGGGACATACCCCTTTTGTCCCCCCAAATCTCCCAACCCCAGGGGAGCCAGCAGAAAGGGGGGTCGCAACCCCCCACCCACTGATATTAAAGGGAAAACCCCGATCTAATTTCATGACTCTACACAATCAAAGCACCATAACACAATAAAACTCCCCTCCCCACCACCTAGTCCACCCTTCCTAACCCCTACCAACCACACACCCCTCCCCACCACCTAGCCCACCCTTCCTAACCCCCACCAACCATGCCCCCTTCCCACCACCTAGCACACCGTTCCTAACCCCCACCGACCATGCCCCCTCCCCACCACCTAGCCCACCCTTCCTAACCCCCAATGACCATGCCCCCTCCCCACCACCTAGCCCACTCTTCCTAACCCCCAATGACCATGCCCCCCTCCCCACCACCTAGCACACCCTTCCTAATCCCCAACGACCAGGCCCCCCTCCCTACCACCTAGCCCACCCTTTCTAACCCCCAATGACCACGCCCCCTCCCCACCACCTAGCCCACCCTTCCTAACCCTCAACAACCATGCCCCCTCCCCACCACCTAGCCCACCCTTCCTAACCCCCACCGACCATGTCCCCCTCCCCACCACCTAGCCCATCCTTCCTAACTCCCAATGACCATGCCCCCTCCCCACCACCTAGCCCACCCTTCATAACCCCCAACAACCATGCCCCCTCCCCACCACCTAGCCCACCCTTCATAACCCCCAACGACCATGCCCCCTCCCCACCACCAAATAAATAAATAATTTTTTAAAAATGACTAAAAACACAGTCAAAAAACATCCAAAAATACACAAAAACAAACAAAAACACCAAAAAACCATACGAAGTAAACAAAAACACAATAAAAAACAAAACAAACAGACAAAAATACAAAATCCACCCCACCCACCCACCCACCCCACACACACACAAAAGAAAGAAAACAAGCAAACTTTCCAAAAGATGTCCTACCTCCACGAGGGCCGGAAAAGAAATGAATAAAGAAAGAGACTACTAACCAGAAGAAGCTCCACCCAGAGGCCAGGAGAGAAAAAACAGTCAAAATACAATAACCCCTCCCAGCACCACCTGCTGGCCACAATAGTAAAAACAATTCAAAAACACTCAACAGCCCCAAACAAAAGCCACAAGAGTAAAAACAAATCAAAAACATAACACAAATTCACAATTTTACACAAAAGGTCACACCAATAAAAACAAGTCAAAAAAATTACACTAAAACACACTTTAACACAAATCACAAACATATGTCAATAAAATACAATAGAAACTTTTAAAAATCCTGTGCTGAGTTTTAACTCAAACTAAAACACAAAACATCTAAACACATTTTAAAAACATTGAATGTAAAAAAACATTTACTTTTACATTATTAAAATTATTACCTACAGTACAACTTATTAAAAAAATTCAAAAAACTAAAACATTATTCACTTACATAAAACAATTTGAAAAAAATATATCATACTTTGTTCTTTTATTAATCCTCAAAAAACCCCAAAAAAACCAGATCACAGTTAATAACAGCCAAGCCAATTTTTTTACATAAATAAACATTTTAAAAACTAAAATTACAGACTAAGCAATTTTTAAAAAACATTAACACAATTTAACCTTCCAACACAATTTAAAACAGCCTGGTAACGCCGGGCAACCTCTGCTAGTAATCAATAAATACATGGGTTCCAGATCAAATCAAGCCTGAACTCTTACTAGAACTTAGAATGACGAAACTGGGACTGTCAAACTTTGGACAGATGGTGATAAAACAAGATTTACTGCAAACAGCAATTGCATTAATGCTCAGAAAAATAGAAGAAAGCAGTAAAAGATGGAGACAGAACATTAGATGAATTAGCTCAATAATGGAACCCATTGACTTAACCTTGCAAGAATTGAGAAAGGCAGTTAATAGTAAGAGGTTATCAATTCTTAACATTCCTGTAAATCAGAAATGGCATGATGGTACATAATGAGAACATCAGAACAATTCCACTGTATACATCTCCAAATCACACCAAATTTCATATGTAAGAAATAAAACACTTTCAAAAAAGCATGGAAACCCATTTTCTGAATTGCACAATTGAGATGAATAACCCCACACCCCCAATAAATAGACATTATTTCATACATTAAGCTATTGACATCTCAGTTAAAAGATCTCATGGAGAAAGGTCATGTCTGAGGATACTGTAGAGGCGTATTGCCATTCAAAATAAAAGATGTGAAAATAAAAATGCTAGATGAAATGAGATCATCCAACATATATTCATATGGCCTACTTGCAGTTTTTAGGAACTGATCTAATTCATATTATGGAGAACAAAGTATTTCCTTACATAATTTCATCTATGAACTTAGTCTTAGGGTCTTCACTGAAGGTCAACATTTCAAAGAGACAGTCAAACTGTGTCGTAATCTCTCCAATAATTAGGGTATCTTGTGTCCAATATTGGTATGGAATCTGTAAAATATCACTCATGGTACACTTTACAAAGGATGCCTCACACGCAGTTGGAGGCAGCTGTAGCAACCACCACAATAATAAAAACAGTGGAAAATTCATCTTCATGGCATGGAATGGTAGACTGGGTACAGGATTCATTTTACATTTTGTAAATTATAATTGCCTCCCACATCCATATTTTCATATGCATCTTCCATCTTAAATGATCTATTTAAAGTGAAAGTCTAAATGCATTTCCCAGCCAAGAACTGTCCCCGGAAATGTGAAGAAATGCACAGTCCGAAAGATAACTTTGCTTCTGTGCCAATGGAGTAGGAGGGTAAATTGAGAGCAAACAAAATCTTCAAGTATTCCAACCATCAATAATCGTAGCCAGTCTTCAGTGCTTGGATTCTTCCAGCAAATGGAACATTTAGACTGATGCAGCCCTGTCTGCCTGCTCCAGCTAAGCCCTGTAATTCTGTCTTCAACAGTTCTGGGATATTTTATCTACATTTTTGGATGTTGTTATGCATAATGGGGCCAAATGGGATTAGCAAAGATAACTCTTAATAATTTGGGACAATATTACAGGCTAACTCTCTGGAGTACGGTGCACACTGTTATTTCATCAGCAGCCTGCAGATGTTTTGATGACCAGACTTTTTTTGATATTAACTTTTTTTGTTTAACTGAGGGGGGGGGGAGAAACATAGGCAGAATATTAAATAACACTTATATTTTAATGCAGGAGTTCACAACCTAAGTCCCATGGGCTGGATCCGGCCCACAGCACCATTTCATGTGGCCCCCCACCTCTCCAAGGGCATATGAGAAACAAAATGGCTGCACCCTGGTTACTTCCCGACTAGATTATTGTAATGCGCTCTACATGGGGCTGCCCTTGACGACTATTCGGAGGCTGCAGCTGGTCCAGAATGCGGCAGCCCGGGTGGTGATGGGATGTGGGCGATATGCCCATGCCTCACCGCTACTTCGGGAGCTGCACTGGTTACCAGTTTGTCTCTGGGTGCAATTCAAGGTGCTGGTTTTGACCTTTAAAGCCCTATATGGCAGTGGGCCAGGATACCTTAGAGACCGCATCGTCCCAAGAGTGTCTGCCCATCCAACTAGAGTGGACCGGAGGGGCTCTCTAATGGTGCCATCAGTTAGGGGTGCACATCTGTCTAGCACCCGAAGGAGGGCCTTCTCCGTGGCCGCACCAACTCTCTGGAACCTCCTGCCAACAGATCTAAGACTTCAAAGAGAATTGCTGCCCTTCAGGAAAGGATTGAAGACCTGGCTGGCAGGGCAGGTACCCATGAGCTGACTTTCTCGAGTGTCCTGTCCTTGCCTGTCGCCCTCGCAATATCGGCTGGTACTATTGGGGGTGCATCTAAAACCTCAATTAGTAACACCTGGCGGTCTCTTCCTACTCTAGCCTTCTGGTCGTCCGACAAGGGCAAAGGGGATCTCGAAAGTGCATCAGCATGGCTGATCTCTTTTCCGGGCCGGTACACCAACTCGTGTTGGTAAGCGTTGAGAAAAATGGCCCATCGCAGCATTCTCGGTGATAGGATCTGCGGGGTGGGCTTGCTTGCCGTGAAAATCCCTAACAGGGGCTTGTGATCCGTCACGATTTTGAACGGGCGACCATACAAAAAATCGTGAAACTTTTTGGTCCCCGCTACAATTGCCAATGCCTCCCTGTCGGTTTGTGCGTAATTTCGCTCTGCCTGGGACAGGGACCTTGAATAAAATGCAACCGGGGCCTCCCTTCCGTCATCCAGCACGTGGCAAAGTACCGCCCCCACCCCCACCGGTGATGCATCACAGACTAGGACCACCGGCCGTTTGGGGTCGAAATGTGTTAGAATTGCGTCAGAGGTCAAGAGCTGCTTTAATTCTTTGAACGCCCTCTCGTGCTCGTCACCCCACATCCAAGTCTCCTCTTTTTTAAGCAACCGATGAAGCGGTTCGGCCACGGACGCCTTCCGCGGAAGGAATGTATGGTAAAAATTGAGGAGCCCCAGGAATGACTGTAGCTCGGTTTTGGATGTGGGGCGAGGGGCCTTTTTGATGGCTACTACTTTGGATTTGGATGGCTTGATACCCTCGGGTGTAATCCTGAACCCTAAGAACTCGACCTCGGTTTCGAAAAAAACACATTTGTCCTTCCTCAGTCTCAGCCCCGCTTTCTCGAACACCGTTAGTACTTTGTCCAATCTCTTTGCCAGTTCGGCCTCACTTCCCCCTGTTATTAATACGTCATCAAAATAAGGCAACACCCCCTCCAGCCCTTTCAGGAGGCGTTCCACAAGCGACTGAAAAAGGCCGGGTGCCGAGTTCACGCCGAACTGTAACCGCGACACCTGGAACGCTCCTTTATGTGTGACTATCGTTTGTGCCGCAGCCGTGGCGGGTGTTACGGGAAGCTGCTGATAGGCTTGTGCCAGGTCGAGCTTAGCGAAACACTTTCCCCCATTTAGCCTGGCCAAGAGGTGGCTGACCACCGGCACCGGGTATGCGTTAGGGCGGATCGCCTTGTTAATTGTACACTTATAATCAGCGCAAATGCGCACCTCCCCGTTAGCCTTCAGAGCTGTTACAATTGGAGTTTCCCACTCCGCGGAATCAACAGGAATAAGAATCCCCTGGCCCACCAATTTGTCCAGTTCCGCCTCTATCTTGTCCTTTAGTGCGAAGGGCACCCTGCGCGGTTTGAGTCTTATCGGGCGGACCTCCGGGTCTAGGTCGAAAGCTACAGGGGGTCCCTTGAATTTCCCAAGTCCTTTTTCAAAAACGGCGGGATGCGCATCGCACACCGCTTGTATTGGGTCCACCCCCACTGCATGTACTCCCCCTATAAACAGGCCTAGGGGCTGGAACCACTGTGTCCCTAGGAGGCTACAACTCCCCCCCTTGAGGACAACTAAGGGCAGCTCCGCAGAGTGTCTCTTAAACTCAACCCGAAATTTCCCGACCCCCAACACCGGAATGCTGTTCCCCTGTACATCTCGTAGCGTGGACCTCAAAGTTTTAAGTTTGGGCCGCACGTGGGGGTCGATTTTTAGAAACTCTTTCTGGGGAATTATGGAATAGGAGGACCCCGAGTCAATTTCCATCCTGATGGGGGCCCCTTGTACTAGTACCTCAACGAAATAATGGGACTGTTCCGCGGACACACTGAGCACTGGGACGTCGTCCTCGCTGCTGTCCGAGACGCGGCCCACGCCGTCCTGCTTCCTCGTGGTCTGGACGCCATCTTTGGGCCTCGCTGAACGGTCCGGCCTGGTCGAACGGTCTGGTGACTGCCTCCGGCCCTCCTTCCGTTTTCTGCATGCCTTGGCGATGTGCCCCCGACGGCCGCAGGTGTAGCATTCGGCCTTTCTAAACGGGCACCTCGCACGCTCGTGGGCCGCTCCGCAACCATCGCAGCGGCGCCCCCCTTTTCGGACCTTCTGGACCTCCTCGCCGTCGCTGCTCTCTGAGGACGACTTTGAGGCCCGTTGAGTTGCGTGCACCGACCTTTCCGCCTTGCCGGCTCTGGGACGCCACTCACGCCACTGGTGCATCTCGTCCACTCCAGCATTCGTGGACTCTGCGGCTTCTGCGGCCTCGACGACCTCTGCCAGCGTGGGTGGCGGCTCCTTGTTCATCAAGCTGCGCTGCACCTCCTTGTCTTTCAGGCCACACAGCACGCCGTCCCTGAGGGCAATTTCTAGGATGCTGCCCCATTTACAGGGGGCAGCGGCTACCCTCATGGCGGCCACGAATGCCTCGACCGACTCGTCCGGCGCTTGGACTCGCCTCCAAAACGCGCTCCGAGCGGGAAACATCGCCCTCGCGGGTTGGAAGCGCTCCCGTAGCAGCTTCATGATGTCGTCCGCCTTAAATTCGCTCACCTTCTTTGGAGCGATGATGCCCACCAGCGTCCGCTTGGTTTCCGTTCCAAGCATGCGGGTGAGGATGGCCCTCTTCCTCTCCTCATCGTCTTCCTTGACTTTAAGCTCCACCAGCGCCGCATGGAAGTCCATCTCAAGCAGCTCCCAGTCTTGCGGTTTGGTGATGTTGAACCCGCTCTGTGCCCTGGCTGCTCCTTGGGAATCCATTGATCCCACCTTCGTCGCCAATTTAGTGTATGAAACTAAGACACAGGACGCAGCCTCGGGCTGGGTTAACTCAGGTTTATTGCATCGTGGACAGAGGGAACATGAGGTAATGGCGGATCAATAGCTCTTTATATACAGTAGGAATACATTTGAACGTGGTGCCATGGTAGCCCATTGGCTACTGTCTGCGTGACGTCATTGTGGGTCACGCCCTTCTTGTCCAGGTGTAGGTGGTGGCGGGAAAGCTTCCCGCGCTGTTGCCTTTGATGAGTTCGGACCAAGAGAGCTTGGACGCTCGCTGCTGCCAGCTGGTGGTCATTAGCTCGCGTCCTATTACAGGGTTTATATGATACAGCTGAAGGTTACATTGTTGCTATAGGCAAGGTTACATTGGCTCAGATACATTGTAATCCATGTGGAAGGTAAAACCATTAGAACACAACAGGATCTCTAATATTGTGTTATGGTGCTTTGATTGTGTGGAGTCGGAAAGTGAGGAAATACATAATATCAAACTCTAAGGTAAATTCTTAATTTTCATTCATGGAAGCACAGAAGAATAGGGAAGATAAACAAGTGGTGATATAGTTAGACCTGAAAAGCTACCAGAAATGACATTTTGTTGTAGTTAGTTTAGTTTTACATGGAAAACAACATAAGGGAAGGATAATATTGTTGGTTATTTCTATGCCAGTAAGAGCCTAGTTTCTAAACCAGGGACTGAGACTCTTTGACCCTTATCCTTAATCCAACCCATGAGTAATTTCACCCTAGCCCATAAAAAGTCTGGAAATACCCTAATCCCCACCCAAAACCCTTATCTCCACTCAATCTCCTGCTGTCTCCAATCAGAGATTAGCAATAGCAGGATTCCTGCTGTGCTATGCTATAGTTCAGGCATTTGCAACGTACGGCCCGTAGGCTGGATCTGGCCCATGGAGACAACCATGGAGGCCGAAGCAGACACGTTTACGACAGCCATAAACATGTCTGTGCATGCACAAATGTGCTTGCACATGCGCAAACAGGCCCACTGTGGTTTAAGACAGTGTTTATGGTAGGGGGAACTCATGTGTCTGGCCTGTTCAGCTGTCTGAGTGGATATGGTCGGGCTCATCATAGCACAGTAAGGTTGAGAACCCCTGCTATAGTTGTTCTGACTGGTCTCCAATCAAATTGATCTCAGAATGATCTCACCTCAGAGAAAAAGACACACAAATTTGCCCAGTCTGTAATGTCAGAAACGGACAAAGCTATTCCTGCAGCCTGTACTGGGGTACATTTCATTTGGCCATCTTTTCTTTCTATCCTCTCTCAAAATCTTCCCAGACAACAACACTAGCTTCATAAGGCTTTCCACAGCCTATGAGGGTGTTGGCTTGGCACAGCCTTTGCTTTCCCACATCAGGCAAAGTGCAGGGCAGACAAATTGTACTAGGCCCTAGCAAAGAACACAGGACCTGTTGTAATGAGATGCATGAGGCAGCCGTGTGGTGAAGTCCAGCCCAACCGAAGTTGGGAGCAAGTATTTATTCGCTGCCTAGGGGCAAAGACGTGTATGTAAGATAATCGCGCCATTCCCTGTACAGAAGGCTTGCATGCATGGTATTTCATGGTGGTATGGCTCTGGAAGCTACCCCTAGGTTAAAGGACAACCCGCACTTAATTGCCTTGGGCTGGCAAAAGCCATTGTTTTTGCCCTAATCTCGGAGCCTATGTGGATTGACCCCGCGCACCTAGCTTTGTCCCCTGTTTGCCCCTGTCTGTTTGCCTAACTCTATTTGCCCTCAGCCTGGGCTATTGTTAATTCCTAACCTACCCGTTTATCTCCCAATTTCCCTTTCAGCAGAGCACGGCCCCAGCTAGTCTGGGGACTCTCATGTGGGTCTGTGGACACCGGGCAAACCCCTCAGGAGAGGTTTTATGCCAATTATTGCAGGGAACCCACCGGACCAATCTTCAAAAATCTGTTTTTATTTGACTAGGCAGCAAAGTTAGTAAAGTGAGTAAAAGCTTACTTACTCTCTTTCAATCTCAGGTTATAGTTACCCAATTATTCCGAAAGCATATCTCCTTCACACACAAGAGGAGGAGCACTCAAGGCCCAACCTAATTCTCGTTACACAAAAATGAAAACGGACAAGACTGAGGATGTCTGATATGAATCAGAAAACTTTTTTATTTTATTTTATGTATCATGTGAGAAACCTAGAGAGATACCAGAGTTTCCCTCTTTTCAGATTGTCGCATGTGTTTTTATTAAAGACAGAGGTGACAAAGCAAGTATATGCTTCTTGTGTACAGAGAAAACTTACTTGAGGAATGATTGAACAAGTTTAATGAAGTTTTAGGATCTTCTATGTAGACAGAGAAGGGTCTTGAGTCAATGTGGTACATTTATTCCCTTGCCTTGGATATACAGTATATTCTTGAGCGCTATCCTTCATTTGTACTGTACCTTCTTCAAGTGCTGTATCCTTTTTGAATATTGGCTGTCATCATGGTGAAAGTTCTTAACTCCTTGGAATAGTTCTTCCAAGGACATTTCATACCAATCTCTCAGGTTCTTTAGCCATGAGGTCCGTCGAAGTCCAGGGCCTCTCCTCCCAGGGATCTTTCCTTGCAGAGTGAGTTGGATTATTCTGTACTTTATGTTGTTTCTCATCATATGCCCAAGGTATTGGAGCTTTCTTTATTAAATGGTCTTAAAATGTCCATGTTCTTTATCCATCTGGCACTTCTACATGGTTGTTGTTCAGTCGCACAGTTGATTCCAACCCTTTGTGACCCTATGGACCATTGTCCTCCAGGCATCTCTGTCCTCCACCATCCCCCTCAGCCCTCCCAGTTCTGTGTCCATTGTGTCTACAATACCATCTAGCCATCTCATCTTTGGCCTCCCCCTTCTTCTTTTGCCCTCCACCTTTCCCAGCATCAAGGCTTTCTCAAGTGAATCCTCCTTTCTCATTTGATGTCCAAAGTACTTCAGCTTCATCTTTACTTCTGCATTAGCTCCATGTACTACATTGACTCAAGACACTTCTCTGTCTCACACCTGAGACAATTCTTACCACCTGGGCTTGGGAAATCTTGACCCACAGCAAAGACTTGCAACAGACATTTAAAGAAAACATGAAGAATCCTGCTCTGCATTTAGATTTTTCATGTTTTCTTTAAATGTCTGTTGTAAGTCTTTGCTGTGGGTCAAGATTTCCCGAGCCCAGGTGGTAAGAATTGTCTCAGGTGTGGTAGATTAGTAGTGCTTGGAGAACATAAATTCAAGGTTACAGGAGCTAGGTTTTTAACATCTGCCCCGAAAGAATCAACATTGTGAGGCTTAGAAGCGAGTAAAATGGTGAATTTAAATTGGTAAGTTAACTGAGATATGTAATGTGCATTTCAACTGTTGGGAAACGTTACTGTTTTTACATTAATATGTTTTTACATCAATATGTTTCTAATTATTAGATTATGTTACAATGAAACTAAGCTGCTTATATGCTTATATGTCTCTACAGAACTTCGTCAACCTTCCTTTCCTGATGATATTTAATATGAAAAGAGATTTATTGAATTCTCTTCGAAAGGAAGTCTTTACAACTTTATAATTGTTGTTGTTGTTCAGTCGCACAGTCAATTCCGACCCTTTGCGACCCCATGGACCATTTTCCTCCAGGCACCTCTATCCTCCACCATTCTCCTCAGCCCACCAAGCTCTGTGCCCATTGTGTCCACAATACTGTCTATCCATCTCATCTTTGGACGCCCCCTTCTTCTCTTTCCCTCCACCTTTCCCAGTATCAAGGCCTTCTCAAGTGAGTCCTCCCTTCTCATTTGATGTCCAAAGTACTTTAGCTTCATCTTCACTATTTGTCCCTCCAATGAACAGTCAGGATTGATTTCTTCCAGTATTGACCTATTTGTTCTCTTTGCTGTCCAAAGGACTCTCAGGACTCTCCTCCAACACCACATCTCAAAGGCATCTATTCTTCTGCGCTCAGCCTTCCTAATGGTCCAGCTCTCACACCCATACATTACCACTGGGAATACCATTGCTTTGACTGCGAATTTTTGTTTTCAAGGTGATGTCTCTGCTTTTCACTATATTCCCCAGGTTTCTCATTTGAAGTTTTTTCTTGGAGTTATTTTTGCATTTACAATGATATATGTATGGACTATGATGCTTGTTACTGAAGATTAAACACACTTACATTTTGAATAAGATAAGTAAAAGACAATTTGGAAACTGCAACGAGTGTTTTTCAGTTTTTTAATATCCTGCAGTGATTTCCCAAGGAAATCTGTCTGTGCTGTCATTAGCCAAACTTTGTCAAATGTTTTCTTATCACCATAACCACCTTTTCCTTGTTTATGCAACAATCTTAAAATCAGCATTGCTATAGTATCTCCATGAAAAATGACAATATGGGCATTACTTTCCATAACAACTTTATAATATTACCTGAAATATAAGGAAGTTCTGTTTTTCTTGAAGTTTCTTGGAGTTATTTTGAAGTTTTTTCTTGGAGTTATTTTTGCATTTACAATGATATATGTATGGACTATGATGCTTGTTACTGAAGATTAAACACACTTACGTTTTGAATAAGATAAGTAAAAGACAATTTGGAAACTGCAACGAGTGTTTTTCAGTTTTTAAATATCCTGCAGTGATTTCACAAGGATTTTTTTCTGAACGGTGTGATTTTGCAATACGGTTTGATACCGTTCTACCCCGATCTGACAAGATGTTTTTATTTCTTGGCACCTCCTGAGAGTGGGCGGTAAAGGTTAGGGCGCCATGGAACATATCAACAACTCAGTTCCTCTGAATGACCAATGCTACAAATCTGTCTGTGCTGTCATTAGCCAAACTTTGTCAAATGTTTTCTTATCTCCATAACCACCTTTTCCTTGATTATGCAACAATCTTAAAATCAGCATGGCTATAGTATCTCCATGAACAATGACAATATGGGCATTACTTTCCATAACATCTACAAATGCTTGGCTCCAGACTGACTGTGCATTGAAGAAGTCATCATCAAAGGTAATTTATTTGCAAAGGCAAGATGGATACTGTAATGATAAAATATTTTGCTCTATGTTCTTCAGAAGAGACTCACTACTATGTTCATCAATGATTATTAGATCCACCCCATCCACTGACATCGAGAACTAACCAGACAATTCCTTTTTACTGATGGATATAATTTGAAACCATTTGACAGAAGGAAAGATGATGTGATTGCTTCTTTACAATAGGGACAAAACTGCATAGTTGAACTATAAAAGAGACAAAAGGACAGAATTTGAGGAAAAAATATTTAGAAACTTACAGGCATTATTTTTCATCTACTAAATATTTTGATTTAAATTTGTATTATTCATTTCAGAATGAAGATTCTGCTGCAATATACTGTATATATTTTAATGAAAACACAAATAGATAGATGCCCAAGTTTGTGTTTGGGGAAAAATCTGTGTATGGAAACAACTTATCTAAACAACTTTTGTGGGGGAAAGGAAGTCTCCATAACTAGAATTTTATTATAGTTACAACTAGAGTTTATTTATTTATTTAGCATATTTTTATACCACTTTCCTCACCTATTGGTGACCCAAAGCAGTTTACAGACAAACAAAGATGGTAAATTACATAAAACTTGAAATACAATTAAACATTGTATTTCTAAGAGATAAATTAAACATTGTATGCCTAAGAGACGGCATCCAGGCTCAACGTCAGTGACGGAGCCTGGTACTCAACATTCTCTGCAACATCCTTGGGCTTCTTAAGGCCCATGTCATGGGTAACAGCCGCTCCCACTCCCCTCCAACCAGCTGAGGGGAGGAGCTCAGGGGGCTCTGTGGCAGGGATGAAGGTGGAAAATGTCCTCCTGTCACAGAGCATCGGTCGCTCCCATTCCCCTCCAACCGGCTGAGAGGAGGAGCTCAGGGGGCTCTGTGGCAGGGATGAAGGTGGAAAATGTCCTCCTGCCACAGAGCAACGGTCGCTCCAACCGGCTGAGAGGAGGAACTCAGGGGGCTCTGTGGCAGGGATGAAGGTGGAAAATGTCTTCCTGCCACGGAGCAATGGTCGAGTTGACCTAATCGGTGGGGTAGTAGGATGCACGAGAGATGGGATTTATGTAAGTGTTGACTTCAAATTCAAGAATTGACTCAGTGGGTATATTCTGTTTAGGAGAATCAACAGAAACAATTTTTAACAGGCTTTGTCCTTGATAAGCATAAATTTACTATGAATCTTTCTTTTTTCAGGAACTCAAATGATAGAACTCACATCCTATATTCAGTAGGCATGGAAAGGCTTTGGACAAATTCTCCCTTCCCCACCCTTTTAATTTTCTGATGTCATTCATCAGTTTCTTATTGCTGATGGTGCCAGTATCACTTGCTATCTAAATAAAGAGAAAGGTTATTTTTTTTTTACATTTGGCAAAATAGGTGTTCCTCAGTATAATTTGTTCTTCCATTGAAGATAGCCAGATCTGAACTGATAATTGCAAGAACTGTAATTGTTCAGCAAAATAAGTATAATTAACAGTGCAATTTCCCAATTCCCTTATCCTCTTTTCTAGTGGTGAAGGGAGTAAGCAAAAATAATAACAAAGACTTAAAAATAATATAAAATGATCTATACAAAATTAAGAACCAGTATGTGGGCTAAGCAGAGGGAATGATTGACCAGTATGCTCTCAAATACTATATACTTTACATTTAATAGATGACAAGAGATGGAAATACGTCTATTTCCAAAGATGAGATTTCTATTCAAGACATTATTACTTCTGGTCTTATTATTGTTATTTCTTCCATACATTTGTGGGTGTCACATCCTTAAATGCATGGTTGATGATCCATACCATCCACTTCACAAGTATCACAGGTCTGGCGATATGTTGATTGGAGGGATTGCTTCACAGAATTTCATTGTTTCTGATTCAGTAACCTTCAGTGAGAAGCCTCCACCTGCATCATTTGAGCAGTTTGGGTAAGAAGCTTTCCTCCTCCTCTTTTTTTTCTTCCTTCTCAGCTTTCTTCATTCTTTTGTTTTGCATGCTGAAGGGAGGGATGTGAGGGGAATGGGAGAAAATAAAATAAAATAATAAAAGTAGGGAAATTTAGATCTAAGTACTCCATAGAATTGATATAATCCTTTCTTTTCTCTACCATTTCTGTCTCCTACTCCCAAACAGTATGTGATGCATGGTGTTTGGAAATATATCCATATCAATCCCATTATTGTTTCAGGCCTGCTTTTTCAAATAATCCCAGAGGGTCTGAATACTCAGATACTAAAACCAACATTGTGTTACTAGATGAAAGCTGACATATACTTATGAAATAGAGTCTCCACCAGGAGTATCACATGTTTACCTTGAAGGAACAGACTGAATGTTAAATTAAATTAAATTTTGTCAGACTAAGTAAGCAACAGGACATCTTTTAGAGGGTCCTTCCTTGTCAAGTTTTTTTTATCTTCAGAGGTATAATATATGTATTGTATCTGTATCTGTTCTCTCTTTTTCTCTCCTTTGTTAACCTTAGTATTTAATCTTCAGGTTTCCTTAGTAGGTGTTTCATTAATGAATATCCTAAGAAATAATTGCTTTAGAAAATGAGTTCATTGTTAGATCCTGCTGTGATGCAAGTATCAGCGAGTGGATGTCTCAACAGAAAATCATCTTTGGAGGATACTCATATATCCTTCTATTAAATGCATCACTTGCATCTTTCCAAATAAAAAGTAGAGAAGCAATGATGTTCAAAGGTATATTGAAATAAAATTTGGCTGTTTAACATTGTAAAAAAATCACACTTAACTTGGAATAATAAAGTAGATGCTGACAGTTGCAAAACATTTAGAAGTTGTATGATTAATTCTGACATAAAATGCCACTCTTATTTTAGTTTGATACCCATGAATTATCAGCACATCCCTGCCTTGGTATTTGCAGTAAAACAGATCAATGAAAACCTGTGTCTCTTACCCAATATCACCTTGGGCTTCCACATCTACGACAGCTATTTCACTGCCATACAGACCTTCCATGCTGCAATGTGCCTTATATATACATTGGAAAGGTTTGTCCCCAACTACATATGCGGGACCCAGCATAACTTGATTGGAATCATTGGGGGACTAGACCCTTTTACATCCCTACAAGTGGCAACTGTCTTGGATATTTACAAGATACCACAGGTAAGAAGTGTGTGTTTGTGTGTTGTTCTGTTCGCTGTGTGTATTATATAACCATGTTATACAAATGTTAACCATTTCCCACTGAATTTTACTTAAAGGGTGATATAAAGCTGTGAAAAAGGGAATGAGATTCATGACTCAGAAATACAATTAGCTGTTCAAATAATACATGGCAGAACACTTACACTGGGTTGGTGGAAGCATGCAAATACCATATGTATGCCAGCCTTGTCTAAGATATCCCCATTTCTTGATCTTTCAGGGTTCAACCAAATAATTTGAAGGGGAATTATTTACTGGCTGTAGAAATCCGTACTGTGATTTCTCCAATGTGTTTATTAAATGCCTGGGATTTTACCCACATTGATTCAAGGAGGTATCACATTTACATTGCCAGGCTTAGTGTTTGTGAGTTTTCCCTAAATTAGAACTAAAGAACTGCAATCCACCAAATGTACTTCAACCTTTTCACTATCCTGATTTTCTTTTTGTGTCAACCAAAAAAGAAAAATTAGTCTGGTCCATTACAGGAACAGATTAACATAAATATTCATGGACAGGGCAATTTAATGTGAAAGACCACAATGCCAGTGTATGTCACCTCAGCTTTCAATTTTCAACCAGATCATAGCATACAGAGTGAGGAAATTGGGTACCAGTACTAATAGTGATGGAGGATATATTTTCACTGATTCATCTACTGGGCTAAATGCAGATGGTCCAGTTCAAAACTACATGCTCTGTACCTTATATTCATTACATGTACACTTCTTTTATTCTGATACTGTATATATTTTATGTGTATTTAACCTTGCATAGTTTTCAACAATACATGGCAATCCTGTCTTGTATGGTTCAAGGCAAAGTGTTCATTTTATATCAGCTGATATTAGAGATTTTTCCCTCTTAAGTGTTAGACATACACCATGATCTGATCATGAACACACTCATATGGGTAAAGTCTTTTATAGTGTTTGGTTAAAGACAGTAAGTTGTCATTTCCAAGCCGGTCATTACTATAGCCAGGAGGTGTTACACCTGCCACTAATATAATTCCAGCATCCTATAAATCACATGTGAGAGGGACTTACATTTGTCACTGTATGAATTGCAAAACAAAATGTATGTTTTGAGCCTCAAATAATCAATGGTAGTACATATGTGTTGTCATTATTTCATGTATTCTCTCCATTCCCTCATTTTTTAGCTAACATATGCCCAGGCTTCAGTGATACATGACAAAACTCCGGGTCTTCCTTTCTATCAGATGGCTCCTTCTGAAAATGAACAGTATATAGGGATACGTTCTTTGCTTCTCCATTTCAGGTGGACATGGATTGGGATACTCACTTACAATGGTGAGAAAGGAGAAAGATTTGTACAAATGGTACTTCCACTCTTTTCCAAAAGTGGGATCTGCTTTGCTTTCATAGAAAGGAGTGAGACATTTTCTGGTGTTGACAAAATTCATGACAAGTTTGAGCAGGGGGCAAAAATAACTGAAAGAATCACAGGTAGCAAAGCCAACGTCGTGGTGGCCTATGGGCCTTCTTATTCCTTGGCATTTCTAAGGTGGTCGTCTTATCGTTCAGAACAGGCCTATTTGAAAAATAAATCTGAAGGCAAAGTTTGGATACTAACTGGCCAAATGGAGCTCACATCAATGGTCTATCAAAAGACCTGGGGTTTAGAAATCATCGATGGGGCTCTATCCTTTTCAATTCACTCCAAAGACCCACCAGGATTTCAAACCTTTCTGGCAAGCAGAAGCCCTTCCAATACCACAGCAGATGGTTTCATCAGGGACTTCTGGCAACAGGCATTTGACTGCGTATTCCCAGATGGGGACCTGGATAACATGGATGGCATTATTTGCACCGGAGAAGAAAAGCTGATGAACCTTCCTGCTCCATTTTTTGAAATGAGCATGAGTGGACACAGTTATAGCATCTATAATGCTGTCCATGCTCTAGCCCATGCTTTACATGCCATGTTCTCTTCTAGACCCAGAGACAGAGCAATAGGAGGCAATGGAAGATCGAAGCATAAGAAGGAACACTTTTGGCAGGTAACCAGCAGAGGTCCATATATTTGGATGTATAGACAGGCTTCTGATTATGTAACAAATTTTCTGGTTCCTGTGCAGTGATGCACTGTATATTTTTTTTACTACCCACTCGGTGGGTGTGGCTATCTGTGGGTGTGGCCTCAACCCACCCACCCCAAGAAAAAAGGGGAAAAAAGAAACTTGCCTTGCTTTCTTGCTTGGTGGAGATGAGGAGTCAGAGTCCCAGAGCAGCCAGGTGCTGCTGGTGGGTCAGCGTCAGCCCATCACCATCTGGGTACGCTTTCACCAGCAGCATTGCTGGGAGGTGAGCAGGGAGGGTTGGTGGGCTGGCACAGGCCTCCCCCTCCCAGAGCTGCCGGAAACGTGTTCCTGTCGACAGCACTGCTGGCAGGTGAGCGGGGGGGGGGGGGTGTTGGTTGGTTGGTTGTCTGGCACAGGCCTCCCACTCCCAGTGCCGCTGGAAACACGTTCCGTTCACCTCACCCAGGGCCAAAGGCACACGGGAAGTGCGGAGTTGAGTGTGCCTTTGGCCCTGGGTGAGGTGAATGGCACGTGTTTCCGGCAGCGCTGGGAGGGAGAGGCTAAGAGATGGGCGTGGCTAGTTAAATGGGCATGGCCTGGAATTTCCATTACCGGTTCACAATAACCATTCAGAACCAGCATCAGTACATCACTGTTCCTATGTGATCAGATACACCGATACCTGCCATGTGTTTCTCCCAACTATCTGTCTAAGAAAATCACTTTCCATATTTAAAAAAAACGTAAGTTTTTAGCTGCCCTGAGGGACTGCTGTGGCTCAGTGGTTAAGAAGCTCGCCTTGTTAGCTGGAAGGCTGGCATGTTGGCAGTTTGAGTCCAGGGCATGATGGATTGAGCGCCCGTTGTCTGTCCCAACTCCTGCCACCTAGCAGTTCAAAAACAAGAAATTGCAAGTAGATAAATAGGGACCACTTTGGTGGGAAAAGATCTTGGGCACATGAAAGGAGCCTCATTCAGGCGTCCCCTGAGCGGAGTTTTCCCCAGCAAAAATCCTTTCAACCCAGAATAATTTCTTACACAGAATTATTATTATTAGCTGTCCTGAGCACTATTCCCCCCAGTGTTAAATTTAGTAAGTAGGTATGTTGATTAAAGTGTCCTGTGATATTCTAATTAACAAGATAACTAAGCGTGGGCCAGATAAAACAATTGCCAGATGGATACACGCAGAAATATAGTAGAGATTGAAGCATCAGAATATTTGGATACTCTAAAAAAAAAAAACCTTCCAAAATAACATAAATTTTCAGTTGTGGCAATTGCTTTCATTCTACCAAAAAGGGACAGCATTTACTTCTGCCTATATAAAAAACAAATGGAAAACAAACTTTCCACTCCTGTACGGGAGCGGTTCTCAACATCTGGGCTTGGGGGTGTCTTAGGTGCGAACTCCCAGAACCTTTAGCAAATTTGCCCATAATCCAGAATTGTGGGAGGTAAAGGGGAACGGTCACCATTACTCGAAAGCCAGCCGTATCCAACTCTAGGCTTCAATGTTAATCTCCATTTAAAGCCAAAGAGCCAGTGTTGTCTGCATCTGCAGACGTTTCCATGAACATGTGGCAGACATGACAAGACATGCCTGCCACAGAATGCTGTTTACCTTTCCACTGAAGTGATACCTATTTATCTACTTGTAATTTCTTGCTTTTGAATTGCTAGGTTGGCAGGAGCTGGGACAGAGATGGATGTTCACTCTGTCATGCAGCACTCGGTTCTCAAACTGCTGACCTTCCAACCTTCCAGCCATTAAGTTCAGCATCTTAACCACCAAGCTACTGCAATCCCTAGAGTTGTGGGAACCAAAGGACAAAAATATTGAGTCAAGAATTGTGAAGGGTAGAAATACTGAAATTACTCAATTGGAAGAGGGTTTTTCATGAAGCCTTAACTTTTCTCCTTTAACCCAGCTCCATCGTTTCCTGAAAGGTGTGGTATTTAACAACAGTGCTGGAGAAAGGGTCTTCTTCCATGAGAATGGGGAAGCTGCAGTTGGGTTGAACATTGTCAACTGGATTGTCCCCTCCAACCAATCTTTTATTCGGGTGAAAGTGGGAAAGGTGGATCCCTTCCAACCTCCAGAACAAGCTTTCACTATCAATGAAGATGCCATCACATGGCCCCGAAGGTTCAACCAGGTATTATAGGTTCTAAATGCCAAGAGTTTGCAGAATTCTCTCAATGGTGAATCAAAACTGGCTCTCACTTCCACTATGTAAGCTTTATTCATTTGACTAAGACTCATCTTGTTGGAGCTATTGAATTTTGTTGAGTAGGTGCTGTATAACTATTGTAAAAAAATATAAGATATAAGCACTGTTAGCTTATGATATAAAACCATCAGCCCCTCAGGGGGAAAAAACACCTACCTGTAAACCAGGGACAGTAACATGTGGGCAATGGTAACATTGGGAGGCAGTATTGGAAGGCAGTGTCTAGAAGGCATATTGGCCAATACTGTACTGAAAAAGTATTCATTGAAAAAGAGGTTGTTGATTAGAGAGTAGTACATTTCAAGCATGAGCTGCTGTCATCTGTAAAGGAAACTGTTCATCTTCTATTCTACCAGCTTGCCCATCATGGAGCAAGAGCAAAAAGGAAGAGTCAGGCATGTTATATTGAAGGCTTGGGGCTGCGGGGGCTCAGTGGTTAAGAAGCTCACCTTGTTAGCTTGAAGCTGGCAAGTCAGTGTTTTGAGTCCCGGGTACTGCATGACAGATTGAACACCCATCTCTGTCCCAGCTCTTGGGGACATGAAAGGAGCCTCATTTAGGCATTCCCTAAGTGGAGCTTCTTCCACAAAAAACCTTTAAACTCAGAATAATTTCTGACCTGAAATTATTATTATTATTAGAAGTCAAAAGTGAAAGGCAGAGACCACCAGATTGTCCTTGTCTGAGAGAAATCCGGGCGTGTTTTACTTCCACTTCCATCTGGGCACGTTTTACATCCACTTCCGGGAGCGATGAGGGCAGCGTGGGCCAGATGAATCGCAGTAAACCCATTTGTGTGGATTCACAGGGTGCTTGGGCTTCTGGGAATTGAAGTCCAATAACATCTGGAGTGCCAAGGTTCGCCATCATATGCTCTAGTGTCCTTGCCTAAAGCTGGGACAGTGGGGAAGGTCTCCTCAGACATGAATTCCATAGACTCTGGACTCAAGGGATGATGCCAAGAAGGCTTTAATGCAGAAACACAGGTTAGAACACTTTCATGTAGTTAAGTACTAGCCACTAGTCTGGAATCTTTTTTTTTTTTTGGGGGGGGGGGGCTTCCATCTTCAGTTAGTTCCACTGGAGCAAGTCCAGTCCAAGGTCTGGAAGTCCTGTTAGACTGGTTTACTCCTCTGAGAGACAGCTTATATCATCGGACAACCTTTGTATAGGTGGTCGAACCAAACGCTCCTAGAACTACCACTGCAATTCCTCCACACATTTGTGCCTCCAGCACATCTTCTGTATTGGGATGGAGATCGAGTGGTTGGTGGTTGCTATCTTCAACAACGCCAGAAGCCATCCATGGGTGGCAAGGGATCTGCCCCATCCTTTTCTTTGACAAGGCTGGATCTGGTCTAGTACTCTAGTCTGGGGATCTTTGATAAAGATATACTGTACTGTAGTTGTAGATCCCTTCCTGAGCAGAGCTTGCTCAGGCTTCTCAACCACATTTCCCCATGTATCCTCATCCAACCTCTGACTTCTCACCCTCACTTGTCTCCAATTCCTTCTACTCCATTCCTATCTGCCCCTCCCCCAAACCAACCAAAACAAAACCCCAACTTTATTCCAACCAGCTGTTTTCCAAGATCTACTCATACTTCTTCACCTAAGTGGCTCTTGTTACCTGGCTTCTACACATCTGTGTCCTCTGTGTCCACTTGAGGCCTGGCAGATGCCATCTCCAATGGGCTCTTCTGAGGGCGTGGGGAGTTTAGTGTAAGGGACCAAAGACGATGAAACAGCCGAAGAGTTGGCTTAACACAGGTTTATTGCATGATGATCCGGAGGAACATGTGGTAATGGCGGATGAGTAGCTCAATATATACAGCTGGCTATACATTTGAATGTGGCTCGTCGACAGACTATTGGTTGCTGCCTGCGTGACGTCGTAGAAGGTCACGCCCTTCTTGACCAGGTGAAGAGGTGGCGGGGAATCTTCCCGCGCTGCTGAACCAGGTGAATCTGAGCCATGAGAGCTGGACGCTCGCTATTGCCATCTAGTGGTCACTAGCTCGCGTCCCCTTATCAGGTTTACATTGATACAGCTGATGGTTATAATGTTGCACACAGAAAGGTTACATTGTTAACACATGGCAAAGGTACATTGTTAAAGGCACAGCTTTACAGAACACAACATCCCTCCCCCCTAGGATGAGACGAAGTCTCTCAGCCAAGATGGCTTGTTGCATGTGCGTTTGGGCCGTGAAGAGGGCTGACCCCCCTGGGGGGCGCTACTGCTTCTTTGTTCCCTGGTCCCTTGTCCTGAAATGGGAGAGGGAGACTTGTTAGTGGCTTGCCGCTGTCTGGCGGCCTTAGGGGAAGGGAAAAACTCCATTGTGGGCAGACCGGGGGCAGTCGGGGCTAACGAAAAACCCCTCTTCTCGCTTGGACGGGTGGGGGACCACTCCGAAAAAACCCCCCGGTTCTGAAAATCAAAATCTAACTTAGTAGGGGTATCCGCATTTGTGGGGGCATTCCGCGAGATATGTATGGGGTCGGGTTCCTCCTCCTCCTCAGAAAGATCCCCTAGGATATCTACGAGAATATCCCCCTCCCCCCTTGGTGGGGACCCGCGGACCCCTTTCCCTCCCCCTTGGGCTGAACGGGTGGGGGAGAGCCCTAACACTGATTTTTCCTCTATTTGGTCTGTGCCCTGCTCATCGGAGACCCTGCTTCGGAGCTGGTCCGCGTGCCGCCTCCACAGGAGCCCTGTGCTGGTTTCCACGCGGTACGACACGGGGCCAGTTTGCTCCACAACTACGCCCGGTACCCAGGCTGGGCCCATGCTGGCATAGTTCCTGCAATGCACGGGGGCGCCTACACTGAAACTCTTTGTAGCCTCTAGCCCGATGTTCCTTCCTTTGTCCTCTACTCTCGTGGGGTCTAGCCTAGTAAGGATGGTGGTCAGTTTCCTACGCATTAAGAGCTCTGCGGGGGAGTATCCTGACGCCAACGGGGTCACCCTGTACCCTAGCAGAAACTAGCACACTTGCAGGTTCAGATCCCCGGGGCCCATGTGCCGCAACGCGTCCTTCGTGGTGCGGACGAGGCGCTCTACTTGGCCATTGGTGGCCGGGTGAAACGGGGCGGAGGTGATGTGCCGAACGGCGTTGATCTCCATGAAAGCCCTAAACTCGGAGGACGTGAAGCAACTAGTGTTGTCGCTAATTAATGTGTCGGGTATGCCGAACGTGGAAAAGAGCCTCCGCAAATGCCTAATGGTCTGGGCCGAGGAGGTGCTCGTGACTGGGATAACCTCCAACCACTTGGAGAAGGCGTCCACTACGAGAAGGAACAGGGTGCCTCTGAACGGGCCCGCGAAATCAACGTGCACCCGGGACCACGGCCCCTTAGCCGCGTCCCATTCCCTGTGGGGAAGGCGGGCCTCCTCTGGTCTGGAGCATTGGCAACTTTCACAAGTGCCGACCATGTGCTCGATGTCGGCGTCCAGCTGGGGCCACCAGAAGTAACTCCGGGCCAGCGCCTTGGATCGCACGATGCCGGGGTGGCTGACGTGCAGCAGTTGGAGCACCCGCGGCCAAAGGGAAGTGGGAATCACCACCCGCTGCCCCCACAAGAGGCACCCCCTCTCTAGGGACAGTTCTAGCTTTTTTCTGAAAAATGGAGCGAACTCCTCCGCTGGGGAGGACGCCGGCCACCCTTTCTGCACCCAGGAGCTAACTGCCGCTAACTTCTTGTCCTTCTCTATCGCTTTGGCAATGTCGGCGGGCACTACGGGGGGCGAATCCAGCACCTCTATCATGAGAACCTGATGGTCCCGCTCCCCCTTGCTCACCTGGCTGGGCGTTAGGGGAAGGGGAGACCTAGATAGAGCGTCCGCATGGCAGATCTCTTTCCCGGGCCGGTAGACCAACGCGTGCTGATGCGTGTTGAGAAAAATGGCCCACCTGAGCATCCTCGGGGACAGGATCTGTGGGGTGGGCTTATCTGCGGTAAAGATGCCTAGCAGGGGCTTGTGGTCCGTTACAATGGTGAAGGGGCGGCCGTACAGAAAATCGTGAAATTTTTTCGTCCCCGCGACTATTGCTAGTGCCTCCCTGTCTGTCTGTGCGTAGTTTCTCTCCGCTTGGGACAGGGACCTGGAGTAAAATGCTATCGGGGCCTCCCTTCCGTTTTCCAACACGTGGCACAGCACCGCCCCCACCCCCACTGGAGATGCATCACAGGTCAGAACTACTGGGCGTTTGGGGTTGAAGTGGGTCAGTATGGCGTCGGACGCCAGGAGGCTTTTTAGCTCACTAAATGCCCTTTCTTGGTCATCGCCCCACTTCCATGCCTGGTCTTTCTTTAGCAGTTTGTGTAGCGGTTCAGCCACCGCTGCCTTCCGGGGGAGGAAGGAGTGGTAAAAGTTGAGCAGCCCTAGGAACGACTGCAGCTCGGGCTTGGAGGTGGGGCGGGGGGCTTTCTTAATGGCTGCCACCTTGGACTTGGATGGTTTTATTCCCTCAGGAGTCACACAAAACCCTAGGAACTCAACCTCGGTTGCGAAGAAGACGCATTTGTCCTTTCGCAGTCTCAGCCCCGCTTTTTCGAATATTGTCAGGACCTTCCCCAACCTCTTGGCCAATTCAACCCGACTCCCCCCCCCGTTATTAACACGTCATCAAAATAAGGCAACACCCCCTCCAGTCCCTTCAGGAGGCGTTCCACGAGTGACTGGAAAATTCCAGGCGCCGAATTCACGCCGAACTGGAGGCGCGTCACCTGGAATGCCCCCTTATGGGTGACTATGGTCTGCGCAGCAGCTGCGGCAGGGGACACCGTAAGCTGCTGGTAGGCCTGTGCTAAGTCGAGCTTAGCGAAACACTTTCCCCCGTGTAACCTGGCCAGCAGATGGCTGACTACCGGCACCGGATATGCATTCGGGCGGATCGCCTTGTTGATGGTGCACTTGTAGTCGGCGCATATGCGGACCTTCCCATTGGCCTTTAGTGTGGTTACAATTGGAGTTTCCCACTCCGCAGAATCAACAGGCACAAGGATTCCCTGGCCCACCAATTTGTCCAGTTCCGCCTCTATCTTGTCCTTAAGTGCGAACGGCACCCGGCGTGGTTTAAGACGGATTGGGCGGACCTCCGGGTCCAGGTCGAATGTCACTGGGGGCCCCTTGAATTTCCCCAGTCCTTTTTTGAAAACTTCGGGGTGCGCCTCGCACACCTCCAGAATTGGATCAGTCCCAACGGTGTGCATCCCAACGGCGTGCACCCCCCCAATAAACAAACCCAGGGGCTGGAACCATTGAGTCCCGAGGAGGCTGCAATCTCTCCCTTTGAGCACGACTAGGGGAAGGGACGCGGCGTGCTTCTTGAATTTAACCTGAAATTCTCCAACCCCCAACACTGGAATGCTGTTCCCTTGCACGTCCCGTAGTGTGGACCTCAATGCTTTGAGCTTGGGGCGCTTGTGGGGGGCAATTCCCAAAAACTCCCTCTGGGAAATGATTGAATATGAGGACCCCGAGTCAATTTCCATCCTAATGGGAACCCCTTGGACTAGTACCTCAACAAAATAGCGGGGGTGTTCTGCAGACACGCTGAACACTGGGGCGTCGTCCTCGCTGCCGTCGGAGATGCGGCCCATGCCGTCCTGCTTCCGCATGGCCTGGGCGCCGTCCTTGGGTCTCGTTGAGCGGTCTTGTCCCGCGGAACGGTCTGCGGAGCTCCTCCGGGTCTCGCGCTTCTTCCTGCACACCTTGGCGATGTGCCCGCGGCGGCCGCAGTTGTGGCACTCGGCCTTCCGGAACGGGCACTTTACGCGGTCGTGGGCCGCTCCACAGCCGTCGCACCACCGGCTCTCCTTTCGGACCCTCCGGACGTCCTCGTCGTCGCTGCTCTCCGTGGATGACCTCGAAGTTCGCCGGGCCGCCTGTACCGGAGCCTCTGCCTTGCTCGACTTCGGCCGCCAGTCCTGGAGTTCTTGGACCCCGGCCTTTGTAGCTTCTGCGGCCTGGGCCGCTCTGACGACCTCCTGCAACGTGGGAGGCGGCTCTTGGTTCATTAATGTGCGCTGGGTCTCGGCGTCGTTCAGGCTGCACAGCACACAGTCCCGGAGGGTGATTTCGGCATTCTCCCATTTGCACGGGCCGGCCGCCAGCCGCAGGGCCGCCACGAATGCGGCGACCGTCTCCCCGGGCGCTTGGACTCGCCTCCAGAACGCACTCCGAGCGGGAAACATCGCCGTGGCGGGCCGGACGTGCTCACGCAGCATCTGCATGAGTTCCTTGGCCTTGAATTCGCTCACCCTCCTCGGTGCAATCAGGTCCACCAAGGTCCTTTTGGTTTCTTGTCCGAGCATCCTGGTGAAGATGGCCCTTTTCTTTGCCTCTTCCGTGACTTCGGACTCAATCAGTGCTGCCTGGAAGTCCATCTCGAAGATCTCCCAGTCGCCCGGTTTCCTGATTTCGAAACCGGCGCATGTCTTGGTCCCGTGGGCTGCCATATCCCACCTTCGTCGCCAATTTAGTGTAAGGGACCAAAGACGATGAAACAGCCGAAGAGTTGGCTTAACACAGGTTTATTGCATGATGATCCGGAGGAACATGTGGTAATGGCGGATGAGTAGCTCAATATATACAGCTGGCTATACATTTGAATGTGGCTCGTCGACAGACTATTGGTTGCTGCCTGCGTGACGTCGTAGAAGGTCACGCCCTTCTTGACCAGGTGAAGAGGTGGCGGGGAATCTTCCCGCGCTGCTGAACCAGGTGAATCTGAGCCATGAGAGCTGGACGCTCGCTATTGCCATCTAGTGGTCACTAGCTCGCGTCCCCTTATCAGGTTTACATTGATACAGCTGATGGTTATAATGTTGCACACAGAAAGGTTACATTGTTAACACATGGCAAAGGTACATTGTTAAAGGCACAGCTTTACAGAACACAACAGGGAGAGAGTAGGCATCCCACCAGGGGGACCAGGGGCACCAGAAGCACCAGGGGCAACCCCTTCACAGAAGAATTTAATGATCTCTAGAGGAAAAGTATTGTACCACTGGACCAACATTTTAGGAAACACTAGAAAAAAGACAGGATTGGACATCACATGTGATTCAAAGGTCCCCCTTTTATACTTTGAAAAGAATATTATTTGTAGACAAAATTAATACTGACTCTCAAAAGGGCTGCTAATTTGAAGTTGTGCTCTAACTAGAAGAGATGGATGATAAACAGTAGTAACAATTAATCAGTTACTCATTTGGGGAGTTCACTTAAACATCTTCAAATACATTTTCTTCTCTTCATCCCACATTTTTATGCTGACATCAGAGTAGATGGAGTTAGCTTGGTTGTCCTTTTCATCAAACTGTTCTTTCTATTGCCTTGTTTGACAATAATTCATATAATCAGCATTACATGTGCAGAATGGAGACACAGAAAGGCAGTCTGCATCATACTCTAGTTGCATATGAAAAGTTATTTGAAACAAAAAGAACAAAGCTCACTGTCCCTTTCATTGTTATTCTCCACTGGTGGATTAGGTGCAGCCCCGTTCAGTCTGTAGTGAGAGTTGTCAGCCTGGCTTTAGCAAGAAAGTGAAAAAAAGGAAGCCATTTTGCTGCCATGACTGTATTGTGTGTCCAGATGGGAAGATTTCTGATCAAAAGGGTAAGAATCAGAGTGAAAACAAGTAAGTGTGAATGCAATTAAAATCATGAATGCTGGTCCTGCATTTTCAGAGAAATTGCTGTGTTGGTCTGTTTCAGCAAAACCAGGAACAAAATGCAAAAGGAAAAGCATGTAAATCTCTGAAACAGATCTCATACCATTTGTCAGAAGAAATAGATCAGGGGTTCTCAACCTTTTAAAGCTGTGGGACAGACTATGCCCCCTCAGACAGATGAATGGGCTGGACTGGTGGTCCCCCCCGTTGTAAATGCTGCTGTAAGACATGCCCACACCTGTTGCAAACATGTTTATGACAGCCACAGGTGCATTTACGGCTGTTGTAAACGTGTCTGCGTCTGCTTCCAGTGATGGCGGCGGCAATGAGGGACACATGAAATGTTGCTGTTGGCCAGGTCTGGTCCATGGGCTGTAGATTGAGAACCCCAGAAATAGATTGTAATCTATGAAAGCTCATGTTGAATTTTTTTGGTAGTCTTAAAGGTGATAAAACACTTTTGGTTTTGCTAATACTGTAATGCCCTAGTCCTCTCAACTTTAGAGTCCTCTCCTCTGGTCCATAAGGAGTTGTGCTTAAAAAGGGTTCAGAAAAGGCAGTTGTTGTAAAATGTTGCTGCTAATGTACTAACTCAGGCACCATTTCATGTGCCCCCCCCCACTGCCTCCCTCACACCAGGAATGCCGTCTGGTGCAGGAAGGGCAAAATGACCATCCAGCCCCCAAAGCTGTCTTAGGGAGTGTGACCCAGCCCCCGGCTTAAAAAGGTTGAGAACTCTTGTATAAGAAAAATGTCTAATAACTTTTTGAGACTAAGTTATATATATTTTCTTTTCTAGACATGGTTGACTGTCACAAATGCACTGAAGAGCAATATCCTAATAAAAACCACAATTCCTGTGTTCCCAAGGAAATAAGCTTCCTATCTTATGAAACACCTTTGGGAATGAGTTTAACATTTTGCGGTCTTTTCTTTTCTTCAATTGCAATTCTGGTGCTAGGGATCTTTTTGAAGCATCATGACACGCCCATTGTCAAAGCCAACAATCGGGACCTCACTTACATTCTTCTCATCTCCCTTCTGTTTTGCTTTCTTTGTCCATTGCTATTCATTGGCCAACCGAAGAAGGTGACATGTCTTCTCCGACAAACAGCTTTTGCCATCATCTTCTCTGTGGCTGTATCTTCTGTGCTGGCCAAAACCATAATGGTTGTGTTGGCTTTCATGGCCATCGCACCTGGATTGAGGAAGAGGAAATGGGTGGGGAAACGACTGGGCAACTCCATTGTTCTTTTCTGTTCCCTAATTCAAGTGGGAATTTGTATGGTTTGGCTTCTAAGCTCTCCCCCATTCCCAGACACTAACTCAATGATGACAGAAATTGTACTTGATTGTAATGAGGGATCTGTGACCATGTTTTATTGTACCTTAGCCTACCTGGGCTTCCTTGCTATTCTTAGTTTCACTGTAGCTTTCTTTGCCAGGAAATTACCTGATTGCTTCAATGAGGCCAAGTTTATCAGTTTCAGCATGCTGGTCTTCTGCAGTGTTTGGTTATCATTTTTTCCTACTCACGTATGCTGCAAGGGAAAATACCTGGTATCTGTGGAGATCTTCTCTATTTTAGCTTCCAGTGCTGGGTTGCTAGTTTGCATTTTTTCTCCCAAATGTTACATTATAGTACTCAAATCTGAGCTGAACAACAAAGAGCTGCTAAGTAGAAGGAGGACTTGAAGCATGCTTGTTTTTGTTTTGGTTCCAATCATGCAAATCCCAATAATTTTCTTCAGATTTCCTCAATAGCAATAGCATTTAAGCTTATATACCACCCCATAGCACTTAGTGCATTCTCTGGGCGGTTCACAAGCTAATCAGCATCTTGCCCCCAATATGCTGGGTACTCATTTTCTCAACCTTGGAAGGATGGAAGGCTCAGTCAACCTTGACCCCTAGTCAGGATCAAACTAACACTTTTGGCTGCAGTACAGCCATTTAACCACTGTGCCACTGTTGTGTTCCAAATTGTAAGTATTTTTCAAACCCTTATACCCAAATGAGTTTGAATGCTTAGACACTTACACCCAATTATGCCTAGACAAAGATTTTAGTTTCTAAGAACTTATGCTTAATATTCTTAGAAAAGAGTTTAGGTCTTTGGTGAGTTCTGTTTTAACTCACCAGCCACTGCTCATGTGCCAATCGTGAATGGCACTCCTCTGCTTTTTCAAACCCTCACGATCCAATTGAGTTAGAAAGCAATCAAGGAGAAAAGTTATTTCAAATCTTAGCTCTTTATTATTGATCAATACTAAAGAAGCCCTTGGCACGCACTCTACAAACCAGAGTGTTTGTTAGAATGGCTCACCATACAAAAAAAAAAAAGTTACAGGTTGTATATTTTATCCCCTTCCTTTCCCCCATCCCAAACCTCCCTCCCAAACCCAAAGAGTTTCCGGCTAATAAGCAATTAATGTTCATTTTGACCTAAAGGTTACAAAAGTTCTGATAACTTTTCTATCCTCTGATTGGCTCTTTTAGGTTACTTGGCTGTAACTAAGTGGGTATTGAAACTAAGAGGCTAGGAGGTTTAAGATTTAAGACCATTTGGTCATGTGGGTGATGGGAGATAGTGTCCCAGCCTGGGATGTTCCTGAAACCATCACATCTAAAGTTCACTCCTTTTAAAAAAACTGATGGATGGTTCCTGGGTTCAGGTGAAGGGATGGGTAATACTCTTTAGAAAAACATTCTACAAGCCTCCTTATCTCTTAATCAACCTAAGGATGCTTACAAAGGGCTTCTCTGTTCCTACTCCATTTTATTAAATGTTACATTTTGCTATCCTATCTTTAATGATACTCAGTATATAAAATATAAAGTATCCTTTTATAATGTCTCTGAAGATACTGGTATAAAATTCTACTAAACCATTATGTGAGTATGCTAAGTAAAACATAAGAATAAAGAAATAAAAGAAGTAAAGGTTAATATTAATGGAATTACACATAAGAATAATATGACTTCTACAGGTATATGTTTAAGTGTATATACTAGCATATGTAATTTAACATGTGCACAAACTTGCTATTATATGAGGCCTTTGTTATATTGTATAGTATACCTAAAAATATTGTAAGCTATGCTTCTAAGGATATATTGGTATAGTTTTTCTAAAAGAGTAGATACAATAAGAATAAATCCAATCTGTATGTTAGATGTAGTATATTTCTATGTAACTATATTATATTGATATCTAATAAAATCAGATCACATCACCACTCACAGAATGCATACAGGGAATATATTTTGGAGAATTCACAAGGTTCCATATTGCAAAAACCTGCCCCTAATATTCCATTCATTCCCAATTGGATTACTGTCAACACATTCTACAATGTATTGTATTTGAATATACAGTTTGGAAACATCCACTGGGGTGAAATGCGGCAGCCAGAGTGCTGACTGGCACTGGAGGAGCCCTGGTGGAGCAGTGATTAAACTGCTATACTGCAGCCAAAAGGTTGTGAGTTCGATCCTGACCAGGGTTCAAGGTGGAGTGGACCCAGTCTTCCATTCTTCCAAGGTCGGTAAAATGTATGAATGTGATTGGTTTGCTTTGGGTTACAGGATGCATACCTCCTCTACTACAACCAGGGCCATAGCCAGAGGGGCCCCTGGGGTGGACATGGCCCACTCTGAGTTAGTAGTTTGCCCACCCTGGCAAACGGTGGTTTCCCATAGGAGTGCATTGAAAAGAGGCTTTGTTGCCCATCCTGAAAAAATATTCGCCCACCCACATCTAGAATCCTGGCTATGGCCCTGGCTACAACAGCTTTACAAGTTGTCGGTCTGTTTCCAGATTCAATTCATTATGCTGATTATACTATAGAAAACCTTATACAGGTTGGATTCTGGTTGCCTGAAAGACCATCTTTCCCCATATAAGGCTTTTCAGTGCCTAAGACTCCTGTCTCATTGTCCTCAGAGGCACATTTAATGGAGATCCAAGAGTTACTCCTAAGATCCTGGAACAGTCTCTTCCGGGATTTTCTCTCTCTTGTCCTTTTAGCAAGAGTTAAATACCTACCTTTTTAGGTAGACTTTTAATATCTGATTGAGGAAGAATCTCTTCTGGAATCTGTGCTTAAATTTCTTTGAGTCCATTTTTAAAAAATTTAAATAATCAGAGTTTATAAAATGCTTTGTCTAAAGGGAGCTTGCAGAGAAAAAATGTGTGTTTTAAAATGTGGATTGAGGATTATTTTGTTTAACCAGCTGATAGCAGAAGGACACTTCTAATGGCAAATAGTAGAATTGTAAACATCTGAGAGATGAATGGATGAATAAATGAATGAATGAAAAGAGGTATTTTTCTGCCCAGTATACAGTATTTGCAATTGGTTTGAACCAATGCTTAGCCTGCCCAACTTCTTCCATGCCTTGTAGATAGATAGATAGATAGATAGAATCCTTTATTGGCCAAGTGTGCTAACACACCAGGAATTTGTCTTTGGTACATATGCCCCCTTATGGATTAATAATACAATAAAACCCACACAATTTAGTTATTCAGCAAGTTGATGGCATTTGGAAATGAACTGTAACAGGAAACATGCCATCTGACACAGTGATAAGCAGTTTTATTAACTTTCAACAGTAGTGCAAAAACAGTCAATGTCAATAAAACAGCAGTGCATGAACAGTCAGTGTATCCCTTATGCCAAACAATCTATAACAGACTGGTCTCTACTTCACTAGAAGTCATAATGTCTTTTACACACAGGTTCCCTCACCGTATGTCTTCAGCCCCTGCACTTTCACTGTGCCATTTCTGTCTCTCTTCCATTAAAAGAAAAAAAACTTTGCTGGCACCATGGACAAACCACAGGACAGCAGCCATATGTTCAGCTCTCAGGATTTGGAAGGGCAGAAGACATAAGATCTAGTATATGTCAGACATCTTCTCCCCTATGGTGGTGTCTATCTCTCTTTTATTGCGAGTAAGGAGGTCCTAAAAGGGCCATGGCGGCTCAGCAGATAAGATGCTGAACTTGACAATCAGTAGGTTGACAGGTCAGCAGTTTGAGACCCGAGCGCTGTGTGACGGAGTGAGTTCCTGTTGTCTGCCCCAGCTCCTGCCAACTTAGCGTCTTTCCTGCCAAAATTGCTTTTGGCACAAAAGGTAACAGTGTTCCGTGCACTCTGGCGTCTAGTCATGCTTGCCACATGACCATGGAAATGTCTGCAGACGCAGACAGTGCTGGCATTTTGGCTGTAAAAGGAGATCTATACTAGAGTAGGACATTACTGGTTTTCAAGTAAGGGAGGCCAAAGGAGGTTCTTGAGATGTCCATTCTTTTGCTTGTTACTCTTCCATCTTTCCCTCTGTTTCTTCTGCCACCACCTTTTCCAACAACTTTTTTTACACCTACCAGTCTCCAAAGTTGCTCCTCCTTCTTGGTGCTTCCTGAACTTCCTGCTTCATTTGGTACAGCTTATCTACCTTCCCTACCTCTTCCGCCTCCTCTGCCTAGATCCATGATGAGTTCGCAGTCTGTCACTCCCCAACCTTGGCACTCCAGGTGTTCTTGAGCCTCAATTCCCAGAAGCCCAAGTCTCTGTAAATCCACACAAATGGGTTTATATGCAAGGGCCTAGTGCACGGGTTCCCAACCTTTTTATGCCATGGGCCGAACCACTCTCCCTAGACACCTGAGCAGGCCAGACTGGTGGATTCCTCTGGTGTAAACACTGCCATAAAACACATCTGCTGCTGTTGTAAATGCATTTATGACAACCACAGGTGCATTTTTTTATTGAGTTTTTAATAAACATACAGAAAAAGAAAAGAAAACATTAACAGTACATTAACAATACATTACACTAACAAGTCCGTAGTATCATACTAACAAACATTACTATATGCTAGCACATAACAATATCTATATTCATTAACTACTGTTTAACCACCAAATATTAAGAACCATTATTTCAAAGTCCAAAGTAATAAAAAGAACTTTCTGTACTACCACTAATCTTTTTAACCAATAAAAATCACCCTGTGAATATATACAATGCCCGGAGAGTTTATTTTCTACTCAGCTCCAGAAGCTTCTTTGAGATGGTACTGGTCCTGAACTATCACTTGCCATAATAGAGTGATCCACGAACGGTTTCCATATATTCCAAAATCTATTCTCTTTTAAATTATCTCTTTTTACTTTAATCTCCCATGTCAATTTATCATTCAGTGCTAAACTCCACATTTCTTTATACCATTCTCCAACCTGAATATCTGCATCATTTTTCCAATTTCTGGCTATACATTGTCTACCCGTTGTCAATACAATTTCCAGCAATTCTTTTTCCTCCTTGTTTAAACCCAAATCTTCCACATTCGTTAAAAGAATAGTACCCGACACCAGCTTAACACTTTTACCCAATATTTCACCAAATTCATTTTCTATTCTTCCCCAAAAATCCCTTATTTTTTTACAACTCCACCACATATGTTCATATGTTCCATCAAATTCTTTACATCTCCAACATAACTTATCTCTTTTATTATCCATCTGGTAAAGTCTTAATGGAGTCAGGTACCATTGCCACAACATCTTGAAATTATGTTCTTTAATTCTTACAGACATTGTTCTCATAATTCTCTTTTTCCATTTATTTTTCCATTCAATCTCCCCAATTTTTATATTTAAATTTTGTTCCCACTTCCGTTTCAAATCCTCCTGTGGATCTACACCTCTATTCAGTATATTATAAAGCTTACTTACAAGACCCTTAATACTACTTTCCCCTTTTCTAATCTTCCTTACCAATTCCTCAAATTCCGTAAGTACTCTATCTGACCCTAGTTCTCTTTTATATTTTTTATTCCAATTGTCCACCTTTAACTTCTGAAACCAATTCAAATTTAGTATCTCAAACATTTTTTTCCGCTCGGCATCAACATCACATGCTTTTAACCAATCCTTCAGTAACAACGTCCCATTTTTATCCAATATTTCTATTTTTTCTTTGTCTAATTTTATTGGGAAACACATCATATCAGTCAATTCCAAGATTGGGGAGAGATTCGGAACCATATCTTTTTTTACCTTCTTCCACACCTCCATGAGACCTTTCATCATAGTATTATTTGACCTTTTCACCTTATCCTTCATTCCCAGAAAATTCAAGTTTCCAATATTTCTGTATTCTTTCATTTCCAATTGTTCCCAAATTACCTTTTCTCTTGCCAAGATCTTCACAACATTCTTAACTTGAAATGCTCGGTAATATACTAACAAATTTGGCATACCCAACCCCCCTTTTTTCTGAGACAAATACCATAGTTTCTTTGGAAGCCTAGATTTTTTTCCTCCATTACAAAAATCATTAAACATTTTTTGAAACTCATTAATTTCTTTCTCTTTTAAGTGGATCGCGAGCGTATCAAATAAGAAGTTAATCTTTGGTAACAGTATCATTTTACACATAGCAATCCTTCCGAACCATGACAGCTTTAACTTCTGAAGTTCTCGTATTTTATTCTTAAATTCAATTCTCAAGCTGTCATAATTCAATCGTTTAAGTTCTTCTAATTTGTTTGAAATAATTATCCCTAAATACTTCAACTTATCTTTAATTTGTATATTAAGTGTCGACACCGTCCTACCCATCTCGCTCAATTTCAAATTACACAACATCAATTCAGATTTATCCCAATTTATCTTTAATCCAGTTATAGCTTGAAATACTTGTAGATGATCTTTAATCCTGTCCATTACCTGTTCCGGGTGCTTCACCATAAGCAATGAATCATCAGCGTACATGCTCACTTTATTACCCATAATCCCTTCTATATTTGAATCCTCCCTTATACTTTTAGCTAAAATCTCCATTGCCATTATAAACAAAATAGGAGATAATGGGCAACCCTGCCTAGTGCCTGCCTCTAGCTTTACCAGATCCGTAAGCTCCTCATTTAAACCACAGGTGCATTTATGGATGTTGTAAATACACCCACTTCTGGTGTGGCATCGACGTCAATGTGGGCTATATGAAATGGTGCCATAGGCTAAGTCCGGCCCATGGGCTGTAGGTTGGAAACCCTTGGCCTAGATGGTAAAGGTTCCAGCCACCAGTAAAGGGACCTTGGTGTCCTGATGGACAGCTCAATGAAGGTGTCAACCCAGTGTGCCTCAGCAGTGAAAAAAGCAAACTCAATGCTAGGGATCATTAGGAAGGGTATAGAAAATAAGTCAGCAAGTGTCATTTTGCCTCTTTATAAATCTATGGTGAGGCCCCATCTGGAATACTGTGTACAGTTCTGGTCGCCATATCTCCAGAAGGATATTATGGAGCTGGAAAAAAGTGCAGAGGTGGGCAACCATAATGATTAGGGGACTGGAACACCTTCCTTACCATCTGAGGCTGCAATGGTTGGGCCTCTCTTTTGAACGACGGCGTCTAAGAAGTGACCTGATTGAAGTTTATAAAATCATGCACAAATAAGAGAAAATTCTTTTTCACCCAGAGGATCACTGCCAGAAGAAGTCTTGACAGCTTTAAGAAAGGATTAGACAAGTTCATGGAGGACAAGGCTATAATTATGGATACCTAAGGACAACCTCCAGGTTGGAGAGATAGGCAGGATATCTCTCCATGCCATTTCCAGGGAATCCTAAGCAGGTGAAGGCATCTGCTTGGGAATAATACCCTGAAGTAAATGGTGAGCCACTGTGTGAGATAGAATGCTGGACTGGATGGACTGTGGCCTGTTCCAGCAAGGCTGTTCTTATGTTCTTATCAGTATCCTTATAAACAAAGTTGGCTTTAAGGGACTCCAGGTGTAGGGGTGCAGGGAGTGACAGACTACAAACACTTTTACGTTCTTCCTGACATCAATCTTCAGTGTTTTCCCCCTCAATGAAATATGGGGTATTTGCCAATGACAAGAAAACAGACATAATGATGGGAGAACCAAGGAACCACTTTTTGCACAAATCTTTCTCAACTGTCAGCATGCATAACCAGGAGTCTAATCCATCTCCACCCAAAATGATGAAGGGTTTCCTTAGGGACCATCTTGTAGAAGGTGACGCTTGGCCTTTTCTTGTTTGTCACTGGAACATATAATAGCTAATAAAGAAGGAGAAGAATAAAGAGCAGAGAGTTAACTAATTCAGCCTTCACCCTTTACGATAAATTACTCATGTTATTCTCTTGCCGCATCTAGAGATATCTAAGCAGAGCAAACTCACCATTTTGGGGCAGCCTGAATCAAGGACTGGCTGACAGCAGGTGGAGCTTGTTCTACTTCTCATGCAAGCTCTTTGGGCACTGTTGTGTAGAGTTATACACCTGTTGCACAACACCCTGATTAAAGGTTGTGGGGGTCAGGATACAACGAAAAAGACAGAAAAACTAGTGAGAAAACCTGAAATTGTTACAAAATGAAGATGTCATTGTCTGGATACCTTTGAATATTCTGTATCTGAGGCAAGGCTATAGTTGAATAAAAGCTTTAACACCACATTTAGAAGTTTCTGTTGTTTATTCAGGGATTGCTTATAATCCGTGAACCATTATGACTCAGCAATAGCAAATTTTGCAGCCGAACTTTGTCATCGGACAAAGGTCATTAACTTTCTTTTACAGTTAAGCCAATTACCCTTTGTTATCATGGTATCTGGTAGGCAAAGTGCAACCTTTCTTAGGCAGGAGTCATCTGAGTTCTTTACAAGCAGATCAATTAGGAACCACATGAAGCAAATTGAGGGGAATATTGCCATGGAATTATCATACCATGAACTTACCTGTGTTAAGAAAATAGAATTTCTTAGGTTAAGAAATGTGTCAACTTTTGAAATGTGCTAGAATGCCATATTCTGTTCTTTCATTGCTTAGTTACTTGCAAGTGTTCACAAGGCCAAAGCTAGTCCATAACAATTGCCACATCTATGTAACCACTAGTTGCAAGAATGTGAGGAATAACTAACTACACAGCACATCTCTGAGAGCTGAGTGAATTTGTAATGGGAACAGTGTCCTATTATGAGTTATACAGACACCTCATCAGTTGTATGCTATTGAGGAGAACATTGTCCTATGTTTCATCTACTGATACACAAGACTTGGGGAGACACAGTTCATGTGGAGAATTCATGTGGAATCCTGATCTGTGCAACATGGATCTGGATTAGTAAACTTGGAACGCTGAAAAGTTAGCAACCATGATTACTTAACAATAGTTAGATTATTTTGTGTTTGGGGGAATGTGGAGGTTTGTACATTCCTACCATTTTTGATTATAATCTGCTTATCGACGTTTTGAAGAACTTTGTTTTTACCTATGCTTGATCTACAATAAAGTAAATCTCCTTCATCACTTCGTATGGTTCTTGAAAGGGTGGAAGAACAGTGTTTGCCAGGCCTGAGATTTCTTCAAATAAGCAGGATATCTCAGGTAGCTGTGAGTAGATTCAGCTGGTAAGTCTAGGCAGACTTCTCCATGACTCTTAGGAGTCCCAAACTGGGCTTGGTAACTCATTCAGGTGTGTACCAGTGGGGTGTCAGAGAGACCTAGGGCAAGGGGTCCTGTCTAGCACACAAGGCTGTGTTGGACAAGGCTGAAGAGATCTGATGAAACCTTGCTGATAAATGTTATAGATAAAGGCCCAGTTTGTTAGTTTGGTTTCGTGTCAGAAATTATTCTGGGTTGTGGGAGAGAAATTACCCCTTGATGTCTCCATGTGGTAATTCCAGGGAACAAGAGAGAAGGAAAGAGGCAAACAGTTAGGTCCAGATCAGTCTACTGAGAAAAAAAATTATATGAGCACCTGCCTGGATCAGGGCATGTCTGATGGTGAGTGGAGGCCCTCACTTCAATTGCCACTTCTGCTTCCACCATTGTTGCCTGTTGTAACAGAGCATGGTTAGGGACCCACCAAGCCAAGCAGAGGGAACAAGGATTGAGGGAAGGGTGGCGGTGGCAGAATTTGTGACATGGGCTAGATGAAATGTTGCTGTGGGCTAAGTCCGTCCCATGTGCCATAAGTTGAGAACCTCTGACCTAGACTCACCAAAATTGGAAAGATTATCCTGATGACTCTCCTCTCAACCCTCTGCAAATTTGGAGGTGTTTGGAGTTTGGGTGTCTAAGTTATGCCCCCCCCCCAATCACTCATTGAATTTCCCCTCAAATCAGCTGGTGGTGGCCTAAGACTTTTGCACAGAACTGTATGTCATCAAACAAAAGGTCCTATGTATGACACCTGAGATACACGAGGACAAGCATGAAGGCCAGCCTGTTTTAAGTGGGTCAGCTAGGTTCTTTGCAAAACTGAATTCTAAGCAATCACACATATACCTGCCTCGCTGGCTCATTTAAGACCATCTGGGTTTTATATGGTTATAGGGAGGGTCTTCTAAAAGTGGTTTTAGATAGTTTTTATAGTTTTAATCTTTTGTATTGGGCGATTTTATATGCTGATGTTGTGAGCCACCCAGGGTCGCCCTGGCGAGAGGAGCAGCTCTACAAATGCTACAATAAATAAATAAATAAATAAATAAATACAGCCCCATAGCACTATTGCACTCTCTGGGCAGTTCACAAGTTAATTAGCATTTTGCCCTGAACATGTTGGTTCCTCATCTTTCCAATCATAGAAGAACAGAAGGCTGAATCAACCTTGTATCCTGGTCAGGATCAAACTCACAACCTTTTGGTTGCAGGACAGCAGTTTAACCACTGCAGTACCAGGGCTCATAGTGGTTAGTGAGGGTGGATTTCCTTCAAGTTTTCATGTGATATCTCTACAGAGACACATTTAAGCTCACTCACAGGGTTAAGCATGAGGAAAAAGACAAAAATTCAGCTCAGAGCAAGGTTCTGGCCAAAGTCCCATTTGTAGTATGAAAGTATGACCAGCCTGGAAGGCACGCCCCTTGCTGCCTCACAAACACAGCCAAAGGTTATGAAACAACTCCAGAAAGCCAGAGAGAAAGGAAGGAAGGAAGGAAGGAAGGAAGGAAGGAAGGAAGGAAGGAAAGGACTGGTAGGTGGACAGTTATTCTCTTAACTGCTGGGGTACACAGAAAGAGCCTCCTCAAAGATTGTGGTATTTTTGAACCACAATCAGTTTTACTCTGGTAACGGCAACTTTGTGTTGCCAGCTAATCTTTCTCACACTAGGTCAGGCAAAAGGAACTGCAGAACGAATTTGTCAAAAGGTACCTTCATTTTGGCAGTTCCATGTCTGTTGGATCTGGGCCGCGAAGTGGATTGCGCAAGCTGGATCGGCACCGCAAAGCGGCCGTTGGGTCCCGGAGGAGACTGGTCAAGCAATGAGACACGAGGCAAAATGGAGGCAAATCATCAGTATTTATCATGTACAGGCTGCATGTAAAAGAACTGCGATCGGACAGAATCCACACGCCATGTTTACACGAGTTAATTGGGAAAGTCTTCAGGGGAAGTTTAGTGTATGGGACCAAAGACGACCGGACAACCGAAGGGTTGGTTTAACACAGGTTTATTGCATGAGGTTCCAGTTAAGCATGAGGTAATGGCGGTGATACATCTCAATATATACAGTAGCTCTCTACATTTGACTCTTGTAGCACGGTAGCTGATTGGTTGCTACCGGCGTGGCCTCGCCCAGGCACGCCTCCATTCCTGCTGCTGAATGCAGGTCTTTCTTCAGCTGCTGAATGCAGGTCTTTCTTCAGCTGCTGAATGCGGGGAAGGTTTTCCCGCGGCTGTCCGTGATTGAGCAATGTGAACCATGTGAGAGTGAACGCTCGCAGCTGCCCTCTATAGGCTGTCTGCTCGCGTTCCTTTACAGCTGATATCGTTTGTATCTGGAGTGGTTACAATCTTGCCTTACAGTATAATGAACATGCATACATACATAACATCCCTCCCCCCTAGGATGGGACGAAGTCCCGCAACCATTGTGGCTTGCCGCACGTTCGCTTAGGGCGTGCTTGCGCCTGCCCTAATTCTGGAGAGCCTGTGATCCCTGACTCCGCGGGAGCTTGTCCTGCAACGGGAAACGGGGATTCGTTAGTGGCTCTGTGGGGCGTCCGTGCCTGCCTTGCGCTTGGGGAAGGGAATGGGATGAACAGTTGGGAGGTAAATCCCTGCTTATTGCCCTCGGACCCCGGGGACCCTCCTAGTGTGAACCGCGGCACCGATGAGGTCGCCCTTGGGGAATGGCTACCTTCTGATCCCTGCTCGGGGGACCTTAAGACTGTGGTGGTGGGCGGACTCGCTGATGCCTCCGGTCTTGGAGGTGTCGGTCTCCGGAACATGGGCGCTATATTGCATTCTAACTCACAGGGGCTACTGGGACTGGAGGTACCAGGGGCTGAACTGAAACCCCTCTTTTCGCTAGGACGGGTGGGGGACCACTCCGCTAACTCCCCCTGGTACTGTAAATCAACGTCTAAACCTCTATGGGCCTCTGAGCCTCGGGGGGACTTCCGCGGCTTCCGCGGGGTATGAGTGTGGTTGGGGCTCCTCCTTTCTGACGGGGACTCCCGCAACCCGGGGCTCCTCCTCTCTGGCGGGGACTCCCGCAAAAGATTTCCGTGGATCGATTCCCTTTCCTCCCCCCTTGGTGGGGACCCATGCTCCCCTTTTCCTCCCCCTTGGGCTAAACGGGTGGGGGAGTACCCTAACGCTGAATCAATGCTGGCCTCATCCTCGTCTTGCTCTCCGGGGACCCTACGCCTGAGTTGGTCCACGTGTCGCCTCCACAGGAAACCTGTACTGGTCTCTACGCGGTATGAGACGGGGCCGGTTTGATCTACTACGGTGCCCGGCACCCAGGCTGGCCCCGCGCTGGCGTAATTCCTGCAGTGTACTGGGGCGCCTATGCTGAAACTCTTTGTGGGTTCCACCCCTATGTTCCGCCCCTTGTCCTCTACTCTCGTGGGGTCTAGCTTGGATATCCCCGTGGCCAGCTTCCTGCGCATCAACAGCTCTGCGGGGGAGTACCCTGACGCTAAGGGGGTGACCCTGTATCTCAGCAGGAATTGGCACAATTTCAGGTCGAGGTCTCCGGGACCCATGCGCAGTAGCGCGTCTTTCGTGGTGCGCACGAGGCGCTCTACTTGGCCATTGGTGGCCGGGTGAAAGGGGGCGGAGGTGACGTGCCGAATGGCGTTGCGTTCCATGAATGCCCTGAACTCGGCGGACGTGAAACAGCTAGCGTTATCGCTGACGAGGGTGTCGGGTAAACCGAACGTGGAAAAGACCCTCCTTAACTGTTTAATGGTTGTGGTCGAGGAGGTGCTCGAGACTGGAATGACCTCCAACCACTTAGAGAACGCGTCCACCACGAGGAGGAAAAGCGTTCCCCTGAATGGGCCAGCAAAGTCTACGTGAACTCGGGACCAGGGTCCCCTCGCAGCGTCCCATTCCCTAGGTGGCGAGCGAGCCTCTTCTGGCCTAGAGCTTTGGCACGCCTCGCAAGTGCCGACCATGTGTTCGATGTCGGCGTCTAACTGGGGCCACCAAAAATAACTGCGGGCTAGTGCCTTAGAGCGTACGATCCCCGGGTGGCTGACGTGCAGCAGTTTAAGCACCCTCGGCCTGAGAGACATGGGGATCACTACCCGCTGTCCCCACAAGAGGCAACCCCTCTCCAGGGACAACTCCAATCTCTTTTTGAAAAATGTGTCGAATTCCGCTGCTGGGGAAGACACGGGCCACCCTTTCTGCACCCAGGAGCAAACTGTGGCCAGCGCTTTGTCCTTGCCTGTCGCTTTGGCGATTTCGGCCGGTACTACTGGAGGGGAGTCTAGGACCTCTATCATTAAGACCTGGTGGTCCCTCTCTACTCCGCCCACGTGGCAGCAATCCCGGGGAATGGGGGACCTCGACAGAGCGTCGGCATGGCTTATTTCCCTCCCGGGCCGGTATACCAACGCGTGCTGATACGCGTTGAGAAAAATGGCCCATCTGAGCATTCTCGGGGACAGGATCTGGGGTGTGGGCTTGTCTGCGGTGAAGATGCCCAGCAACGGCTTGTGGTCAGTCACTATGGTGAAGGGGCGGCCGTACATGAAATCATGAAATTTCTTGGTCCCCGCAATTATTGCTAGCGCCTCCCTGTCTGTCTGAGCATAATTCCTCTCCGCTTGGGACAGGGATCTAGAGTAGAACGCTATCGGGGCCTCCCTACCGTTCTCCAGCACGTGGCAAAGCACCGCCCCTACCCCCACCGGGGATGCATCGCATATCAGGACCACCGGGCGTTTGGGATTGAAGTGGGTCAGTACAGCATCTGATGCCAGGAGTCGCTTCAGGTCATTGAAAGCCTTTTCCTGGTCGTCGCCCCACTTCCATGCCTCGTCCTTTTTTAACAATTTGTGTAGCGGTTCTGCCACGGCTGCCTTCCGCGGGAGGAAGGAGTGGTAGAAGTTGAGCAGTCCGAGGAACGACTGCAACTCGGGCTTGGAGGTGGGGCGAGGGGCCTTTTTGATGGCGGCTACCTTGGATTGGGCCGGCCTAATTCCCTCGGGAGTAACACGGAACCCTAGGAACTCAACCTCTGTAGCGAAGAAGACGCATTTGTCTTTCCGCAACCTCAACCCCGCCTTTTCGAATATTGTCAGGACCTTTCCCAACCTTGTTGCTAATTCGGCCCGGCTCCCCCCTGTAATTAATACGTCATCAAAATAGGGTAACACCCCCTCCAACCCCTTCAGGAGGCGTTCCACCAATGACTGGAAAATCCCGGGCGCCGAATTCACGCCGAATTGGAGGCGCGAAACCTGGAACGCCCCTTTGTGGGTGACTATTGTTTGTGCAGCAGCTGCGGCGGGGGTCACCGGGAGTTGCTGGTAGGCTTGGGCCAGGTCGAGTTTGGCGAAACACCTCCCCCCGTGTAACCTGGCCAACAAGTGGCTGACTACCGGCACCGGATACGCATTAGGGCGGATCGCCTTATTGATGGTGCACTTGTAATCAGCGCATATTCGGACTTCCCCGTTGGCCTTGAGCGCTGTTACAATTGGAGTTTCCCACTCCGCAGAATCAACAGGAACAAGAATCCCCTGGCCCACTAATTTGTCCAATTCCGCCTCTATTTTGTCCTTTAGTGCGAAAGGCACTCTGCGCGGTTTAAGTCTGATTGGACGCACTCCAGGGTCCAGGTCGAAAGTCACTGGGGGGCCCTTGAATTTTCCTAGCCCCTTTTTAAAAACCTCGGGGTGCGCGTCGCACACGCTCTGTATTGGATCAGTCCCGGCGGCGTGTGCTCCCACGGCGTGCACCCCCCCAATGAACAACCCCAGGGGCTGGAACCATTGAGTCCCGAGGAGGCTGCATTTACCCCCCTTGAGGACGACTAAGGGAAGCGTTGCGGTGTACTTTTTGAACTGGACCTGGAACTTCCCAACCCCCAACACTGGGATGCGGTTCCCTTGCACGTCCTTCAGCGTGGCCCTCAACGCCTTGAGCTTGGGCCGCACGCGGGGGGCGATTTTCATGAACTCCCCCTGGGAAATAATGGAGTATGAAGAACCCGAGTCCACCTCCATTCTAACAGGGGCCCCTTGTATTACTACCTCAACGAAGTAACGGGGGTGCTCCGTGGAAACGCTGCAAACCGGCGCGTCGTCCTCGCTGTCGTCGGAGACTCGCCCTACTCCGTCCCGCGTCCTCGTGGTCCGGGTGCCATCCTTCGGCCTCGTGGTGCGGTCCTGCCTCGTGGTGCGGTCCTGCCTCGCCGAGCGGTCTGGAGAACTCCGGGTGGCCTCGCGTCGTTTCCGGCAGACCTTGGCGATGTGCCCGCGCCGGCCGCAGTTGTGGCACTCGGCCTTGCGGAATGGGCATTTGGTGCGGGCGTGGGCGGCGCCGCAGCCATCGCAGCGCCGGCCCTCTCTCTGGACCCTCCGGACGTCCTCGTCGTCGCTGCTCTCTGCAGACGAGTTCGAAGTCCGCTGGGCCGCGCGCACCGAACTCTCTGCCTTGGCGGTCTTCGGGCGCCAGTCCTGAAGTTCGTGCACCCCGGCCGACGTGGCCTCTGCGGCCTGTGCTGCGTCGAGGACTTGTTGCCACGTGGGAGGCGGCTCCCTTTTCATCAGCGCGCGCTGAGTCTCTGTGTCCCTCAGACCGCAGAGCAGGCAGTCCCGGAGGGTGACGTCGGGGAGTTCCCACTTGCATGGGCCGGCGGCCAACCGCAGGGCCGCGGCGAACTCATCGACCGATTCTCCGGGTGCCTGGACTCGCCTCCAGAACGCGCTCCGAGCGGGGAACATCGCTATTGCCGGCCGGAGATGGGCGCGCAGCGCCGCCAGGAGCTCTGTGGCCTTGAGGTCGCCCACCTTCCTCGGCGCGATCAGGTCCACCAAGGTCCTCTTGGTTTCTTGTCCGAGCATGCGGACGAAGATGGCCCTCTTTTTGGCCTCGTCGGAGACTTCGAGCTCCACCAGCGCAGCGTTGAAGTCTATCTCAAACAGCTCCAAGTCTCCCGGCTTCCTGATCTCGTAGCCGGCGCATGTCTTGGTCCCGTGGGCAGCCATATCCCACCTTCGTCGCCAATTTAGTGTATGGGACCAAAGACGACCGGACAACCGAAGGGTTGGTTTAACACAGGTTTATTGCATGAGGTTCCAGTTAAGCATGAGGTAATGGCGGTGATACATCTCAATATATACAGTAGCTCTCTACATTTGAATCTTGTAGCACGGTAGCTGATTGGTTGCTACCGGCGTGGCCTCGCCCAGGCACGCCTCCATTCCTGCTGCTGAATGCAGGTCTTTCTTCAGCTGCTGAATGCAGGTCTTTCTTCAGCTGCTGAATGCGGGGAAGGTTTTCCCGCGGCTGTCCGTGATTGAGCAATGTGAACCATGTGAGAGTGAACGCTCGCAGCTGCCCTCTATAGGCTGTCTGCTCGCGTTCCTTTACAGCTGATATCGTTTGTATCTGGAGTGGTTACAATCTTGCCTTACAGTATAATGAACATGCATACATACATAACAGGAAGTTAATTAACTAACTTAATCAATGGCAGGGGAAATACATTGTTCCGTGTTATCCGGGGTAAACATGTGGCTGGTATTGGTTTTAGGATTTAGAGTAATCCGCAGGTGCAAGATTACCTATTACATGACTAGCGAGTTAGTCATTAGCTTCCTATTGTCCGAGCTGCTTGTCAGGTCAGCTATAGATGAATTAAACCCTATCTAATATTCCGCTCCCCCAATTTCTGTCCCTTCAGGAACCCCTGGTAACGATGTGATCACCCCTTACCGGGGGTTCTGTCAGGAACAGTATACCAATTGTGTGCGCGGATCCCACACATGTCTAGCCTAGACACGGAAGAAGAACTGCAGGGGGTACCAGAGGGAACAGGGCAGGAGCCAGTTCTGGAGCCAAAGACGAAGTCCTCCTCTTGTATCTATCAATATATATTTTTTGCCTGACCAGGTGATGAATAGCCATCAAGTATGGAAAACTTTGGATCCCAAATACATCAAGCGCTTAGAGCTAGCCGATGTTCAGGGAGTCCCTTTGCTCACGGACACTGTGGAGCACTGGGATGCGATATGGAATTTTAAAGCTCGGCCAGATGACCTTCTTATTTGCACTTACCCTAAATCAGGTAAAAGGATTTTAAGAAGAAATAGGATGGCATTGGTGAAGATGATACAGAATAATAGCAATAGGGGAGGGTGTGTGTGTGAAAGTGAGGCAGTCCCATTGGCTGAATTAACAGATGCAAGATTACTAATGGCTAAAAATTAGAAGGCAAATACAGAGCTTTAGGATAGAGAATTGATATAGAGAACTATTGGACATGGCTTTGAATGATAAATTAACATCTGATTTAAAAATTTAAAAGGAATCAACTAAAGAAGATGAATGTAAGTAATTTGACGAAAATTTATTGATTATGTCAGGAGTTCTTAACCTTTTCAAGCCAAGGGCTGGGTCACATTCTCTCAGTCAGCTTTGAGGGCTGGACGACCATTTTGCCCTCCCTGAACAATGAAGGTGGCCATTTTGTCCCAACAGCTTCAAAGGGATGGCCATTTTGTTTCTTGAATGCCTTTAGAAGGGTAGGCGTCCACATAAAATAGCGCTGGGGGCCGGATCAGGCCTATGGGCCTTAGGTTGGGCACCCCTGGATTATGTGATTGTCAAAGGAAAAGGGGTAAAAACTGGTCAAGAATCACCTGGTTTTTAATAATAGGGATGATGGAGAAAGAGAAAGTTATCAACCTTAGATAAAATGCATTAATCTCCGGGTGAAGGATGAACATTAATTTTATTTTACTTTTTGATATGAGTTATGTTATTGTGTTGTTATAGTGTTATGTTGTTACACTGTTATGTTATTACATTGTATCATTTTTATACTTTGTATGTTATGAATAATAAAAAAGAATCTTCATGATTCTATTTCCAACATCTTTCCCACTAGGGACCACTTGGATGCAGGGAATTGTGGACATGATTCAGCATGGAGGAGATGCGCAGAAATGTGACCAGATATCCATTTGTGAACTTATGCCCTTCATTGAATTGTGCTTTCCAAAACCACTGCCCTCAGGTGAGGAAGAAGCATTCCTTTTGGGAGATCAGGGCAGAGTGAAAATGGTTCTTTTGATGGCAGAAACAGATGAGATGCCAGCTTTGCAGTTAGAAACAAAGGCTCCTTAAGCGGCAAAGGATGTTTGTTTTTTGTACCTCAACAGTTTCAAGGACCAGTCCCTGGGAAATAACACGGCAGGTCTTTGGCGTGATAAAACACCAAAGGGGTTCATAATGTTTTCAGATCGTGGGCCTGACCATGCCCCTTGACAGCTGATCGAGCAGGTCACTTGATTCCTCCCACCAGAAGTGCAAACAAAACACACACGCGCATGCGCAGAACACATTTATGGCAGCATTCTGTGCATGTGCAGGCACATTTTACTTCCATTTCTGGGAGCGGCTAGGGCAGCGTTATCCGGATGAATTGGTGGTGGGGGCCAGGTTCAGCCCGTAGCCGTAGGTTGTGAATGCCTGTGATAGAATGTTATCACCTTCTTGACACAGTTCGGCATCTCATCCATTCCTCGAGCATGGAGCTTAGTGATACCTTCCTGTGTTTCAGGTTATGAAGATGCGAATGCAATGCCCTCTCCACGCACCCTCAAATCTCATCTCCCTGTCCAGCTCCTGCCACCATCCTTTTGGGAACAGAACTGCAAGGTCAGAAAAACTGGGACAAGATAAATGGGAGGACAGATTCTGATGTAGGACCTCTTTTAATTTTCCTGGTTCATGCCTGGTATGTGTGAAGCCATAAGCAAAGAGTGGCTCAAGATGGTTCCAGGCTCAGTCCTGGTAGCTTTTAGCAGTGGCTATGTTATGCTTTGGCAAATGTGAAATTGTAAAACAAATCTAACGAGACGTCCAACAATGCAGTGATTATTTAGGAGGCCCCATGGAATTTTTCTTCAGATAGCAGATCTTATCTATATGTAGTTCTGAGCAACACGCTTGAGATTAGAGAGTAGATTCTTTGATTCTTGATTCTGCAGATCATTTATGTGGCCAGAAATCCCAAGGACAATGCTGTCTCCTATTACTATTTTCATAAAATGGATCAAATGATGCCAGAATATGAAAACTGGGAAGAGTTCCTAGAGAATTTCATTGCTGGAAAAGGTAAGTGGAAGATGATAAAGAAAAGCAGGAGAAAACAGACACCAGATCATTTCCCCTATTTAAAAATTAATGTTCCTAGATTGAGGATCAGTCTTCAGGTCTTTGAATTATGCTGCCTACTGGGTCAGCAGGTCAGCAGTTCAAGACCTGAGTTTTGCACGACAGAGTGAGCTCCAATCTCTGTCCCAGTGCCTGCCAACTTAGCAGTTCAAAAGCAAGAAATTGCAAGTAGATAAATATGTACTGCTTTGGTGGGAAAGGTAACAGTGCTTCATGTGCTCCAGCATCTAGGCATGACTGTCATGACAGCCACATGATCATGGAAACATCTGCAGATGCAGACAGCGCCAGCTCTTTGGCTATTAAGTGGAGAGATAAGCACTGAATACTAGAATTGGATGCGACTGACTTTCAAGCATAGGCAACCTATGTTATGATTGGGATAACTTAACATTGGGATAACTGCCAACCTAGCAGTTCTAAAGCAAGAAATTGCAAGTAATGTAGATAAATAGGTACCATTTAAGTGGAAAAGGTATCAGTGCTCCACGTGCTCTGGCATCTAGTCCATAGCTGTCAAGTATCCCTTATTGGCCGGGAAAAGCCCTTATTTTACCCTCTTTCCCGCTGTCATCCCTTATTAATTAGACTGCAATGCCCTATTGCCAACATTGGAGGGCAGCACAAGATAAGCATAGCTGTCAAGTATCCCGTATTTGCCAGGAAATTTCCCTTATTTTCAAATCCAAAACTTGACAGGTATGATCTAGTCATGCCTGCCACATAACCATGGAAACATCTGTAGACACAGACAGTGCTGGTTCTTTGGCTATAAATGGAGATGAGCACTGTACCCTAGAGTTGGATACAACTGGCTTTCTAGCAAGGGTGACCTACTATGTTATGTTTGGGATTGGGCATTAAAAGAATGAAGTAAGGAGCAGCTGTACAAATTCTGAATAGTTTTCTGAACTATTTTGAAACATTCCAAACATGCCATGCGGGGGGGGGGGGGCAGAAAGTGGTGGTAAATGAAACTGAAAGTAACTGTTAATCTTTATGTCTCTTGACTTTACAGTTATTCTTTATGTCTCTTGGCTTTACAGTTGCCTGGGGCTCTTGGTTTAATCATGTTCTTGGCTGGTGGAAAGCTAAGGACCATCACCCAATTCTCTACCTCTTCTACGAAGACATGAAAAAGGTAAATGGCTGGCAAATATCATTGACTCATAGATATTTAATGCCACTCAAGTCTACCTAAACCAATCGTTGCTACTCTTCCTGGTAAGGGTCTCTTCTTCCTGCCAAGTCCTACTTTCTAATAAAGTTCTCACATCACCTGGTAGGCCAGATTTGCATAAATTTTGGACCCATCATGCCATGGCCACTCGGGTTCTCTGACCTGGATTTCTGGCTCTCATTACCTACCTACCTACCTACATAGATACATACATACACACACACCTACCTACCTACCTACATACATACATACCCACCCTATTCTATTCTACTCTATTCTAACTGTCTGTCAGTCTGTTTAATCTGGTTTTTATCTTTAGGATCCAGCCCAGGAAATCCAGAAAGTAGCCCAATTCCTGGGCAAAGAGCTCTCAGAATCAGTTTTGAACCAGCTTGTGCAGCACACATCATTTCAGAGCATGAAAGCAAACCCAAAGTTTAATTACAGCGACATACCTGATAACCTCATGGACAGATCTGTGTCAACTTTCATGAGAAAAGGTAAGGCTAACCTACGGTTTACCTGATAGGTGTTGTAGGTCAACCTTAAACAAAAGCTGTCAAGTTGGACAAAACCTCTTTTATTATACATTACCCCTGGTCTCTTTCCATAATGTTTCAAAGAATGTTTATCTTGAGACTTTATTACACACTTACACCTTTCTTGTTTTTATCCTCTCACCACCACTTCACCCATTTTGATTTTTTACCAGAAGAAAAAGTTAAGAAGAGGAATTGAATAGCTCTAATTGTCTTTGGTACTTCTAAGGCAATGTTTCTCAACCTTTGGATTTTGGACTTCAATTCCAAGAAGCCTAAGTCAATTCCCCAAGGCACTGATCAAACAATGTACTGACTTAGGTTTCTGGGAATTGAAGTCGTCCTGTGGGGCGTGGGCCTACTGTTCTGAGGTCTATCTCTGGTGAACATCCCAAATCTAATTCTACAGTTCGGGAACTGTAGCAGAATTAGAAGAAAAGGAGAAGAGGAAGGGGAAAAAAAGATATATTTACAGAGAGTTACCTGAGAAAAAGTAATGAACCCAAGTCAGAGTATAGCTTAGAACTTCCTGAGCCTTAAGTCATTTGGAGCTATAGTTTTCAAACCATCCTCTAGGACATTGATGGTGAACCTTTTAGAGACCGAGTGCCCAAACTGCAACTCAAAACACACTTATTTATCGCAAAATACTAACATAGCAACAGGGAAGGGAGGAAACTCTCCCATTGGGCCACTAGGCAGAGGGGCGTGGCAAACTTTGCTGGGGGAGGGAGAAGGTGCTCCCATTGGGCTGCTGGGCAGAGGGGCGTGGCAAACTCTGTGCTGGGGCAATAGCATGGGTGCTCACAGAGAGGGCTCTAAGTGCCATAGATTCGCCACCACTGTTCTACGAAAATGCTGGGCCTCATTAGAAGAAGAAAATCTGTGGAAATTGCTCTTGGAATATAGTGCTTGCTCCAGAGCTTTGATTCTGGCATTCTTCAGTTGGTAGACTCTGCAGATTATAATTCAAACCATAACTTTTCTCTCTATGTGTATTGATGTATGAATGTGTCAGCGGATTAATCAGGGCACTTTTTTTGGTTAATCTGATTACTTAATCATCTAAAATGTTACAGCCTTAAGACTGTTGGGTTTTCTTCCTGTTTGTTTTCCTCTACTGCAGGCATCGTAGGTGACTGGAAAGAGTACTTCACGGTGGCTCAGAGTGAAGAGATGGATAAGGCCTGCGCTCAGTTACTGGCAGGCAATGGCTTGTCCTTCTGCATGCAGTTGTAGTTGTGCATGTGAGGGCTTGCTTTTACCTAAATTTCCAGCCCCTTTGCAAATGTATATCTAAAAGCCTTCTCTGAGTCATATTTGTGCCATGTCAAAGAAGACACATAGTACAAGCTATGGCTCTGGTAAATGCTGAATACTCCTCTGTGGGTAAGGGGATACACCTGATCAGGACTCTAGCCACATGTGCAACATACGAAAAGCTTCCTCAGCTCCAACATGTAAAGAGAAAGAATGAAGGAGCTTTGCGCTTCCGCCATTGCCTTGCTTACAACATGAAATTTCAAGCCTGAAGAAAATAGATGGTCTGTAACCCCTCTCACTTGGATAGAATCTGTGTGGGATCCATTTTAGTGTTTAGATTCCCACCTTTTCACTCCCTGGACTCTGCAGTCCTAGTCTGTCATTCGGGCACTGAATACACTAAACACCTGAAGACGGAGAATGATCTAGCTTTGCCGCCATCTGTCATTGCTTTACTCAACATGTGAAGAATCAAACCTGAGGAGATGGAATCTTTGTGATATCTATTTTAGGGCTCAGGAAATGAATTTGGAGGCTCCTACAGAGTTTTGGAATGCTTCCCAATTCAGGATAAGATGTCTCAAGTCATATCGAACTGGATGTGTGCCCTAGATCCAAAATGATTTGAAAAATTTGGATTGTCAGCTTGCCAGTGAGATGCAATGGAAAACCAAAATGGTTGTAACTTTTTCATTGCTTTTGCAATGATATATGTGAAATATGTAGGCAAGGAAATAACTTACTGAATTTTGTACAGCTAACTCCAGTGAATTTTCACAGTTATATTTGCTAAATATTTGCTAAATTAAAACAAAACAAAGAAAAATAAAATCTTTTCCCATAAGCTCATCTTATCTGTTCATGTTTATTTTATCTGCACAGACACAGAGAAACACAAGTAAGTGCTAAAAACCATGAGTCCCAATGAGGCAGAGGCTACCTTCATTAGACCACTGATAAAATCAAATCAGCAAACTTTCTTGAATAAAAATCTACTTCTTCAGGCTTATGCACCAACTTTCCATGGACAGTGGAGAAAAATGTAAAAAAACTCATAAATTAATGATAGATCCCTGCACCCAATGTGCCTGAGATGAATTCAGACATTGTAAATACTGTTGGCTATAGTTTCAAACCAATTTCTAGCCTCTTGGTTGAAGTTTTCCACTTAGTTATTCAAACAAAGAATTGCCAATTTATTCGCGAGCTGAATGCAGCATATAAGAATTAATCAGTTACGGCATTACAAATTATAGAATTAAATCTATAGAAAGGACAATAAATGGTGACAGTTTAGTAGGATATTTAGAATCAAGAAGCACATAAACAAATTTCAGAAAGTTTGACAATGACCAGCTGCGCTAGAGGCCAAAATATCAAAGATTTCCACAGCTACCATGTACTTTCCTCTGGTACTCAAGTTAAATTGGAACAAAGGAAAACAAAACACTGTAAAAGACTACCATGCTAAAAGTGATAAATTTGGCTTCATTGAAACTGTGTGGTAGATGCCTGGCAAAGAAAGCCACAAAGAAACTGACAAGGGCCAAGAAACCCATGTAGCCCAAGACAGAGTAAAACATACTCACAGAACCCTCAATTACATTCCAATATAATTTCTTGAACCGTTGAGTGCATGTCAGCATCTGGAAATGGCGGCGAGGATGCCAACCACACAGTATAGATGCCTGCTTGGAAAAGGGAGCAAGAGGTCACGATGGTGGTAGAGAGCCTTTTTCCCACCCACTTCCTCATCTTGGGTCTTGGTTTGTTGGCCATGAAAGCCAGAATCACTGTGATCGTTTTTGCCAACACACAAGAAACAGCTACGGAGAAGACGATGCCAAACACAGTCTGTAGGAGGAGACACATCACCTTCTGAGGCTGGCCAATGAATAGCAAAACACAGAGAAAGCAGAGCAAGAGAGAGACAAGGAGGGTGTAAGAGAGGTCCTGGTTGATGGCTTTGACAATAGGAATGTTGTGGTACTCAGGAATGTTGCCAGCACCAGAGCTGTGAGCAAAGAAAAAGAAAGAGCAGTACAGGCTAAAGCGATTCCCAAAGGTTCTTCATAAAACAAGAAACTGGTACCCTTGGACACACAGGAATCCTTGTTTTTGTTTGGATATTTTCCATCTACACAGGAATAACAGCCATTCATGTCTGAGGAAGAAGTGGAGATAATTACGTAAGGGAGAAAAAGGAGAATTAAAGCCTTCCCACTGTAATAGGGTTCCACTCATGTTTCCTAGCAACTAATATTCATGACATCTTGCATAGTTCATTACTGAGCTGAGAGGTCCCCCTATTAACTTTTTGGGTATCGCATCTCCTGTTCAGTCCATAAGTTACCAATGCATGGCACATTTCTCTCATATGGAGGAATGGACTCATGAATAATAGTAGTTGAGTATTATATGCTTCTTGAACTTCAAGATTTATCTCAACAGCATATTGAGGACCAATAGCATTCTGTTATTCTTTATTTCATATAGATCAGGAGTTCTCAACCTTTTTAAGCTGGGGGCCTGGTCACGCTCCCTCAGACAGCTTCGGGGCCTGGATGGCCATTTTGGCCTTCTTCCACCACATGGCAATCCCTGGTGTGGTGGAGGTGGTGGTGGAGGTGGTGGTGGGGCCACATGAAATGGTGCTGCAGGCTGCATCCGGCCCGTGGGCTGCAGGTTGAGAATCACTGACTTAGATCTATTGATATTTTAAAAATAATTCTGCTATGAATGAAAAGGAGATATACTGTAGTTTCTTTTCATTCACTTTCCTTGCATCCAAATATTAGAAATATTTAGGGTCTTATGGGGGGTGCATGTTCTGTTTTGGCAAGGGGCTGGACTCAGTGACCCCAGTGGCCCCTTCCTGTGCAGATCTACTAGGATTCTGATTCTATTTTAGATCAGTTGACCTACTGTATTTCTTCTTATCCTTCTCGTCTGAAATCTTCCCTTCTGGACATGAGATGCAGTCGTAACAGCAAAATGGTTCCCCCTCTTTCGCTTTCTTGCTAGAACCTGGAAGACAGCTCTTTGTACATATAGAAAGAGAATGAGCGTAAGGCATAGAAAAAAGAAGAACTGTGTGCCATCAAATAAAAGCCCTATATTTGACACCTGGGTGACATGAGGACAAGAGTGAAGGCCAGCCTGTGTCAAGTGGGTCTGCTGGGTTCTCTGCAAAACGGAATACTTTAAAAGCAATGACACTAATATACTACCCCATAGAGCTTATTGTACTCCCTGGGTGGTTCACAAGTTAATTAGCATTTTGCCCCCAACATGCTGGGTACTCATTTTACTGACCTCGGAATGATGGAATGCTTGGTCAACCTTGATCCTTGGTCAGGATCCAACTCATAAACTTTTAGTTGCAGGACAGTAATTTAACTACTGCGCCACAAGGGCTCCTAGTGGTTAGTGAGGGTGGACCTTCCTAGAACAGTGATGGTGAACCTTGGCACTCCAGGTGTTCTTGAGCTTCAATTCCCAGAAGCCCTGATCAGCAGGAGTGCTGACTTGGGCTTCTGGTAGTTGAAGTCCAAGAACACCTGGAGTGCCAAGGTTCGCCATCACGGTCCTAGAAGCTTTCATATGATAGCTTTACAGAGACACATTTAAGCTCACTTATCGGGTTAAGCATGAGTTAAAAGACAAACGTTCAACTCAGAGCAATGTTCTGGCTAAGGGCCAATTCACAGTGTAGAAGTATGACTAGCCTGGAAGGCACGCCCCTTGCTGCCTCACAAATACAGCCAAGGGTTATGAAACAACTCCAGAAAGCCAGAGAGAGGGGGGCGGGGTGTCATAGCGGTAAACATCTTGGCAACGGAAAGAAAGGAAGGCAGATTAGTGTGAGCAGCGATGGAAGAACTGGTAGGTGGGCAAGAATGCCCTGTTATTCTCTTAACTGCTGGGGTACACAGATAGAGTCTTCTCGAAGATTGTAGTATTTTTGAACCACAATTGGGTTTACTCTGGTAACAGCAACCTTGTGTTTCTCATGCTAGATCAGGCAAAAGGAACTACAAAATGAACTCACCAAAAGATACCCTTTGTTTTGTCAGTTTCATGTCTGGCCTAGACACGGAAAAAGAGGAAGAAGAACTGCTGGGGGTATAGAGGAAACAGGGCAGGAGCAAGTTCTAGAGCTGAAGAGGAAGTCTTACTCTTGTATCTCCCCCCCACACACACACACAAACTTTTTTTTGCCTGACCAGGTGATGAATAGTCATCAAATATGGAAAAATTTGGATCCAAAATACGTCAAGCGCTCAGAACTAGCCGACGTCCAAGGAGTCCCTTTGCTCACGGACACTGTGGAGCAGTGGGATGCGATATGGAACTTTAATGCTCGGCCTGATGACCTTCTTATTTGCACTTACCCCAAATCAGGTAAGAGGGTTTGAGGAGAAATAGGGTGGCATTGGTGAAGATGATATAGAATAACAGCAGTAGGGGAGGGTGGGGGGGATGAAGGTGAGGCAGTCCCATTGGCTGAAATAACAGCTGCAAGATTACTAATGGCTAAAAATTGGAAGGCAAATACAGAGCTTTAGGACAGAGGATTGGTATAGAGAACTATTGGACATGGTTTTGAATGATAAATTAACATGCAATTTAAAAATTAAAAAGTGATCAACTAATGAAGATGAATGTAAGTAATTTGGGGAAAATCTATTGATTATGTGATGGTCAAGGGAAACAGGGTAAAACCTGGTCAAGAATCAGGTGGTTTTAGGAAACAGGGATGATGGAGAAAGAGAAAATTATCAACATTAGATTAAAAATGCATTAGTTTCTGGGTGAAGGATGCACATTTATTTTATTTTATTTTTTTGATATGAACTATGTCAGATTTTGCAACCTATGGCCTACGGGCCTATTTTGGCCCATGCATTTTATTAATCCAGCCCATGAGGTTCACCCAGGCACCTCTAGTGCCACCCCATCTCCCCCCCCCTTGCCAGAAGTCACGATATGTCACTTACCGTGGCAGCAGCGGCCATTGCATCAGTTTTACGGCTTTTTGCAAGTGCTTCGGCAGGGAAAGCATTCTGTTCTGGGACCTCCAGTGCCAGGCGCCTGCATTACGTCAGCACCTGCATTCCGAGTGCGGAACCAGGAACTCCCAGAACGGCGCATTTTCCCTGCCAAAGTGCCATGAGGAAAAACCCCCAAACAGTGTAATTATGTCCCCCAAAGACTGCCGCTGCCAGGAGAAGTGGTGGAGACTGTGTAAATTGTCAAAGGAAAAGGGGTAAAACCTGGTCAAGAATACCTGGTTTTTAATAATAGGGATGGAGAAAGATAAAGTTATCAACGTTAGATAAAAATGCATTAGTCTCCGGGTGAAGGATGCACATTTATTTTATTTTATTTTTTTATATGAGTTATGTTATTGTGCATTGTAGACACAATGGGCACAGAGCTGGGAGGGCTGAGGGGGATGGTGGAGGACAGAGGCGCCTGGAGAACAATGGTCCATAGGGTCGCAAAGGGTCGGAACCGACTGTGCGACTGAACAACAACAGTATTATGTTGTTACATTGTTATGTTATTACATTGTATCATTTTTATACTTTGTATGTTATGAATAATAAAAAAGAATCTTCATGATTCTATTTCTGACATCTTTCCCACTAGGGACCACTTGGATGCAGGGAATTGTGGACTCAATTCAGCATGGAGGAGATGCACAGAAATGTGACCAGATAGCCATCTATGAACTTATGCCCTTCATTGAATTGTGCCTTCCAAAACCACTGCCCTCAGGTGAGGAAGAAGCATTCCTTTTGGGAGATGATGGCACAGTGAAAATGGTTCTTTGTTGGCAGAAACAGATGGGATGCCAGCTTTGCAGTTAGAAACTAAGGTTCCTTAAGAGGCAAAGGATGTTTGTTCCTGCCCTTAGCACGAAGCTCAGTGATACCTTCCTGTGTTTCAGGTTATGAAGACGCGAATGCATTACCCTCTCCACGCACTCTCAAATCTCATCTCCCTGTCCAGCTCCTGCCACCATCCTTTTGGAAACAGAACTGCAAGGTCAGGAAAACTGTGACAATTTAAATGGGAGGACAGATTCTGATGTAGGACCTCTTTTAATTTTTCTGGTTCATGCCTGGAATGTGTGAAGCCATATGCAAAAAGTGACTCAAGTTGGCCCCAGGCTCAGTCCTGGTAGCTCTTAGCAGTGGCTATGTTATGCTTTGGCACATGTGAAATTGTAAAACAAAACAAAAACAAAATAAAAAAAGATGCCCAACAATGCAGTGATTACTTAGGAGGCCTCATGGAATTTTTCTCCATCCAGCAGATCTTATCTGTACGTAGCTCTGAGCAAGACGCTTGAGCTTAGAGAGAGGATTCTTTGATTCTTGCTTCTTGATCCTGTATTCCTACAGATCATTTATGTGGCCAGAAATCCCAAGGACATTGTTGTCTCCTATTACTATTTTCATAAAATGGATAAAATGTTGCCAGAATGTGGAACCTGGGAAGAGTTCCTAGAGAATTTCATAGCTGGAAAGGGTAAGTGGAAGATAATAAAGCAGGGGTGGCTAAACTACGGCCCACAGGTTGAACCTGGTCCACGGCACCATTTCATGTGGCCCACTGCCACCCTTGCCGCTCCCAGAAGTGAAAGCGGGTGTGTTTACAACAGCTATAAAACGCACCCATACAAGTGTAAATGTGCTTGACCTGCCATAAACATTGCCATAAATGCACCCATGGATTTCGTAAATGCGTTTTCAACATCCACAGATGCATTTATGGCTGTGTTTATGGCAGGAAAAACCACATGACCAGCCCGCTGGAAACATCTGTAGATGCAGACAGCAATGGCTCTTTGCCTATAAAATGGAGTTGAGCACTGATTACTAGAGTTGGATACGATTGGCTTTCAAGCAAGGGCAACCTACTATGTTATGATTAGGATTGGGCATTAACAGAATGAAGAAAGGAACAGTTTTCTGAACAAATTTGAAAAGTTCCAATCATTAGAGGGAAAGAAAAAGGTGGAAACTGAAACTCTCTCTTACTCTTTATGTTTATTGGCTTTATAGTTGCCTGGGGCTCTTGGTTTGATCACGTCTGTGGCTGGTGGAAAGCTAAGGAGCATCACCCAGTTCTCTACCTCTTCTACGAAGACATGAAAATGGTAAATGGATGGCAAATATCATTGACTCAGATATTTAATGCTAGTCAAGTCTACCTAAACCAATGGTTTCTACTCTTCCTGAGATCAGCAACTCTAATTATGATGAAGGTTTCTTCTTCCTACCAAGTCCTACTTTCTAGAAAAGTTCTCACATTACCTGGTTGGCCAGATTTGCATACATTTTGGACCCATCATGCCATGGCCACCCGGGTTTTCTGACCTGGATTTCTAGCTCTCATTACCTACCTACCTACCTACCTACCTACCTAATCTAATCTATGACAATCCAATCCAATCTAATCTATGATAATCCAATCCAATCTAATCTGTTGGTCTGTCGGTCAGTCTATCTAATCTGGTTTTTATCCTTAGGATCCAGCCCGGGAAATCCAGAAAGTAGCCCAATTCCTGGGCAAAGAACTCTCAGAATCAGTTTTGAACCAGATTGTTCAGCACACATCATTTCAGAGCATGAAAGCAAACCCAAAGTTTAATTGCAGCGACATACCTGATACCCTCATGGACACATCTGTGTCAACTTTCATCAGAAAAGGTAAGGCTAACTTACAGCTAACCTGATAGATGTTGTAGGTCAACCTTAAACAAAAGCTGTCAAGTTGGACGAGACCTCTTCTATTATAAATTACCCCTGGTCTCTTTCCATAATATTACAAAGAGTGTATATCTTGAGACTTTATTATCCACTTACACCTCTCTTGTTTTTATCCTCTCACCACCACTTCAGCCATTTTGATTTTTTAGGGGAAAAAAAGTTAAGAAGAGGAATGGAATAGCTCTATTTGTCTTTGGTACTTCAAAGGCAATGTTTCTCAACCTTTGGATTTTGGATGTCCATTCCCAGAAGCCTAAATTAATTCCCCAAAGCAACGGTCGGCCAATGTACTAATTTAGGATTCTGGGAATTAAAGCCCCCCTGTGGGGCATGGGCCCCATGTTGGGAACCACTGTTCTGATGTCTATCCCAAATCTAATTTTACAGTTGAGAAACTAGTAGAGATAGAAGGAAAGCAGAAGCAAAAGAGGGGAATCTATATCTATATCTATCTATCTATCTATAGTTTAGAACTCCAGATAGTTTAGAACTCCATGAGTCTCGTGTTAGATGACTTAGAGCTATAGTTTTCAAGCCATCTTCTAGGAAAATCCTTGGCCTCATTGAAAGAAGATAGTCTGTGAAAATTGCTCTTGGAATATAGTCCTTGCTGTAGAGCTTTGAAAAATTACTTCTCTGCTACAGCTTCTGGCATTCTTCAGTTGGGAGACTCTACAGATTATAATTCAAACAATAACTTCTCTCTCTGTGTGTATGGATGTGTGTATTTGTCACCAGATCGATCAGGGCATTTTTTTGTGTTAATCTGATTACTTAATGATCTAAAACAAGGATTCTCATCCTGCGGCCCATGGGCCAGATGTGGCCCATGACACCATTTCATGTGGCCACCTCCACCACACCAAGAAGTGCCATATGGTCTAGGAAGGGCAAAATGGCTATCCGGTCCCCGAAGCTGTCTGAGGGAGCATGACCCAACCCCCGGCTTAAAAAGGTTGAGAACTCCTGATTTAAAATGCTACAGCCATAAGATTGTTGGGTTTTCTTTCTGTTTATTTTCCTCAACTGCAGGCATTGTAGGCGACTGGAAAGAGCACTTCACGGTGGCTCAGAGTGAACAGATGGATGAGGCCTGCGCTCAGTTACTGGCAGGCAGTGGCTTGACCTTCCGCACTCAGTTGTAGTTATGCATATGAGGGCTTGCCTTTACCTAAAATTTCCAGCCCCTTTCCAAAAGTATATCTAAAAGCCTTCTCTGCATCTTATTTGTGCCATGTCAAAGAAGACACATAGTACATAAGCTGTGACTCTGTTAAATACTGAATGGCTAAGGGGACATAGCTGATCAGGACTCTAGCCACACATGCAATGTACGGAAAGCTTCCTCAGCTCCAACATGTGAAGAGAAAGAATGAAGGCGCTTTGCTGCCTCCACCATTGCCTTGCTTACAACATGAAGTTTCAAGCCTGAAGAAAAGAGGTGTTCTGTGTGGGATTCATTTTTGTGTGTAGCTTCCCTCCTTTTCACTCCCTGGACTCTGCAGCCCTAGTCTATTATTTGGGCGCTGAATACACCAAACACCTGAAGAGGGAGAATGATCTAGCTTTGTCACCATCTATCTTTGCTTTACTCACAATGTGAAGAATCAAACATGTCTTAGAGTCAGGAAAGGAATTTGGGGGGCCCTTCAGAATTTCGGATTGCTTCTCAATTCAGGATAAGATTACAAGTCATATCGAACTGGATGTGTGCCCTAGATCCAAAATGATTTGAAAAAATTTGGATTGTCAGTTTACCACTGAGATGCAATGAAATCAAAACGGTTGTGATTTTTTTGTGTGAAATATAGAGGCAAGGAAATAACTTACTGAATTTTGTATAGCTAGCTCCAGTTAGTTTCCATAGTTATATTTGCTAAATATTTGCTAAATTAAAAACAGAAAAATTAAAACAAAGCAAAATAAATAATTCTCTGAAAAAGCTTTTCCCATAAGCTCAGTCTTAGCTGTTCATGTTTATTTTATCTGCACAGGCACAGAGAAAGTGCTAAAAACCATGAGTGTCAATGAGGAAGAGGCTACCTTTATTGGTAAAGGGCACCCTTGCTCGAAAGCCGGTCATATCCGACTCTACAGTTCAGTGCTCATCTCTGCTTATAGCCAAAGAGCCAGCGCTGTCTGCATTTCCAGATGTTTCCATAGACATGTGGCAGGCATGACTAGACACTGGAGTGCATGGAATGCTCTTTAGCGTCCCACCAAAGGTGTCCCTATTTATCTACTTGCAATTTCTTGCTTTCAAACTGCTAGGTTGGCAGGAGTTGGGACAGAGATGGGAGCTCACTCTGTCATGCAGTACCCGGGAATTGAACTCCGACCATCTAGTCAGCGACCCTCCAATTAGAGCACTAAAAAAAAATATCAACAAACTTTCTTGAATAAAAATCTACTCCTTCAGGCTTATGCACCAATTTTCCATGGATAGTGCAGAAAAATTGTAAACATTTCCAAGGGCCAAGAAACCCATGTAGCCCAAGGCAGAGTAAAACATACTCACAGAACCCTCATTACATTCCAATATAATTTCTTGAATCATTGAGTGCATGTCAGCATCTGGAAATGGTGGCGAGGTTGCCAACCACACGGCACAGATGTCTGATTGGAAAAGGGAGCAAGAGGTCACAATGGTGGTAGAGAGCCTTTCCCCCATCCACTTTCTCATCTTCAGTCTTAGTTTATTTGTTTATTTGTTTGAGTGGTGTTTACACCAATAGGGTGGGGTATAAATAAATAAATAAAATATTTGTATTGCTGCCCTCAGCAGCATGATCCTATGCTAAAGTTCCACCGCTCGCACCAAAAGCCATAAATTCATGATAGAACCCTGCGCCCAATGTGCCTGAGATGAATTCAGACATTGTAAATCCTGTTGGATGTAGTTTCAAACCCCATTTCTAGCATCTTGGTTGGAGTTTTTCACTCAGCTATTCAAACAAGGGACTGCGGTGGTTTAGTGGTTAAGATGATGAACTTGATGACTGGAAGATCGGCAGGTCAGCAGTTTGAGACCTGAGTGGTACATGATGGAGTGAGCTCCTGTTTCTGTCCCAGCTCCTGCCAACCTAGCATTTCTTGCATTTCCAACCCCATTCCCACTTAGCTATTCAAACAAAGAACTGTCAATTTATTCACGAGCTGAATGCAGCATATAAGAATTAATCAGTTCTGGGTTTACAAATTACAGAATTTAATCTATGGAAAGGACAATAAATGGTGACTTTAGTGGGAGATTTAGAATCAAGAAGCACATAAACAAATTTCAGAAAGTTTGACAATGACCAGCTGTTTCACATACACATGAGGAAATGTCTAGCACAGTGATGGTGAACCTTTTAGAGACCTAGTGCCCATACTGCAACCCTAAACCCACATGTTATATCACAAAGTGCCAACACGGCAACAGGTGAGGGAGGAAGCACTCCCATTGGACTGCTTGGCAGAGGGACGGGGTGAACTCTGTGCTGAGGGGAGTAAGGAACTGCTCCCAATGGGCTAGTGGGCAGGGGGTGGTGGTGAGGCGAACACTATGCTGGGGCGATGGCGTGTGTGCCCACAGATAGTGCTCTGAGTGCCCCCTCTGGCATGCATGTCATAGGTTTGCCATCACTGGGACTAGCTTAACACCAAGGTTACAAGAATATTCATCAGTTCTTTTTTGTTGTTACATGTTCCTTTTTGTTTAGTTGAGGCCTCACCAAAATAATGTAACATTTTGGGAAGAAGATACAACTCAGCAACCCAGCACTAGAGGCCAAAATAGCAAAGATTTCCACAGCTACCATGTACTTCCCTCTGGTACTCAAGTAAGCTGGAACAAAGGAAAGCCAAACACTGTAAAAGACTACCATGCTGAAAGTGATAAATTTGGCTTCATTGAAACTGTGTGGTAGATGCCTGGCAAAAAAAGCCACAAAGAAACTGACAAGGGCCAAGAAACCCATGTAGCCCAAGGCAGAGTAAAACATACTCACAGAACCCTCATTACATTCCAATATAATTTCTTGAACCATTGAGTGCATGTCAGCATCTGGAAATGGCGGCGAGGTTGCCAACCACACAGTACAGATGCCTGCTTGGAAAAGGGAACAAGAGGTCACAATGGTGGTAGAGAGCCTTTTCCCCACCCACTTCCTCATCTTGGGTCTTGGTTTGTTGGCCATGAAAGCCAGAATCACTGTGATCGTTTTTGCCAACACACAGGAAACAGCCACGGTGAAGACGATGCCAAACACAGTCTGTCGGAGGAGACACGTCACCTTCTGAGGCTGGCCAATGAATAGTAAAACACAGAGAAAGCAGAGCAAGAGAGAGGCAAGGAGGGTGTAAGAGAGGTCCCGGTTGTTGGCTTTGACAACAGGAGTATTGTGGTACTTCAGAAAAGTTGCCAGCACCAGAGCTGTGAGCAAAGAAAAAGAAAGAGCAGTACAAGCTAAAGCGATTCCCAAAGGTTCTTTGTAAAACAAGCAATTAGTACCCTTGGACACACAGGAATTCTTGTTTTTGTTTGGATATTTCCCATCTACACAGGAATAACAGCCATTCATGTCTGAGGAAGAAGTGGAGATAATTACGTAAGGGAGAAAAAGGAGAATCAAAGCAGACACTTGTAATAGGGTTCCACTCATGTTTCCTAGCAACTAATATTAATGACATCTTGCATAGTAAATTACTGAGCTGAGATGTCCCCCTATCAACTTTTTGGGTATTGCACCTCCTGTTCAGTCCATAAGTTACCAATGCATGGCACATTTCCTCTCATACGGAGGAATGGACTCATGAATAATAGTAGTTGAGTATTATATGCTGTTTGAACTTCAAGATTTATCTCAACAGCTGTTATTCTTTTTTCCATTTAGATCTATTGATTTCTAAAATTATTCTGCTATGAATGCAAAGGAGATATATTGTATATACTCAACTATAAGTTGTCCCGAATATACGTCGAGGTACTTAATTTGTGCCTCTAAAACTAGGAAAATGAATTGACCCAAGTATAAGTCGGTATGGAAAATGCAGCAGCTGCGAGTAAGTTTCAATAATTAAAATACATGAAGAAATGGTAAAATTAATTAATTTAGACATTTGTGTTGGCATGTTTTTGAGTGTTTACATTGACCTGAGTATAAGTCGAGTCCCATTTTTGGACCTAATTTGGGGGGCTAAAAAACCCATCTTATACTCGAGTATATGCGTTAATTTCTTTTCATTCACTTTCCTTGCATCCTAAATATTAGAGATATCTTGGGCCTCATAGGTGGTTTTTTTTCCTGTTTTGGCAAAGGGCTGAACTCAGTGACCCCAGTTGTCCCTTCCTGCGCAGATCTACTAGGATTCTGATTCTGTTATGTATGTATGTATGCATGTTCATTATACTGTAAAGGCAAGAAGGTAACCACTCCAGATACAAACGATACCAGCTGTAAAGGTACGCGAGCAGACAGCCCATAGAGGGCAGCTGCGAGCGTTCAGCCTCACATGGTTCACATTGCTCAATCACGGACAGCCGCGGGAAAACCTTCCCCGCATTCAGCAGCTGAAGAAAGAGGCGTGCCTGGGCGAGGCCACGCCGGTAGCAGCCAATGAGCTACCGTGCTACAAGATTCAAATGTAGAGAGCTACTGTATATATTGAGATGTATCACCGCCATTACCTCATGCTTCACTGGAACCTCATGCAATAAACCCGTGTTAAACCAACCTTTCGGTTGTCCGGTTGTCTTTGGTCCCATACACCAAATTGGCGACGAAGGTGGGATATGGCTGCCCACGGGACCAAGACATGCGCTGGCTACGAGATCAAGAAGCCGGGAGACTTGGAGCTGTTTGAGATAGACTTCAACGCAGCGCTGGTGGAGCTCAAAGTCTCCGATGAGGCCAAAAAGAGGGCCATTTTCGTCCGCATGCTCGGACACGAGACCAAGAGGACCTTGGTGGACCTGATCGCGCCGAGGAAGGCGGGCGACTTCAAAGCTACAGAGCTCCTGGCGGCGTTGCGCGCCCATCTCCGGCCAGCAATAGCGATGTTCCCCACTCGGAGCGCGTTCTGGAGGCGAGTCCAGGCACCCGGGGAATCGGTCGAGGAGTTCGCCGCGGCCCTGCGGTTGGCCGCCGGCCCATGCAAGTGGGAGCTCCCCGACATCACCCTCCGGGACTGCCTGCTCTGCGGTCTGAGGGACACAGAGACTCAGCGTGCGCTGATGAAAAGGGAGCCGCCTCCCACGTGGCAACAAGTCCTCGACACGGCACAGGCCGCGGAGGCCACTACTGCCGGGGTGCACGAGCTTCAGGACTGGCGCCCGAAGCCCGCAAAGGCAGAGAGCTCGGTGCGAGCGGCCCGGCGAGTTTCGGACTCGTCTGCGGAGAGCGGCGACGACGAGGACGTCCGGAGGGTCCAGAGAGAGGGCCGGCGCTGCGACGGCTGCGGCGCCGCCCACGCCCGCGCCAAATGCCCGTTCCGCAAGGCCGAGTGCCACAACTGCGGCCGGCGCGGGCACATCGCCAAGGTCTGCCGGAAACGGCGTGAGGCCACCAGGAGTTCTCCAGACCACGCGGCGAGGCAGGACCGCACCACGAGGCAGGACCGCACCACGAGGCCAAAGGACGGCACCCGGACCACGAGGACGCGGGACGGAGTAGGGCGCATCTCCGACGACAGCGAGGACGACACGCCGGTCTGCAGCGTTTCCACGGAGCACCCCCGTTACTTCGTTGAGGTAGTAATACAAGGGGCCCCTGTAAGAATGGAGGTGGACTCGGGTTCTTCATACTCCATTATTTCCCAGGGGGAGTTCATGAAAATCGCCCCCCGCGTGCGGCCCAAGCTCAAGGCGTTGAGGGCCACACTGAAGGACGTGCAAGGGAACCGCATCCCAGTGTTGGGGGTTGGGAAGTTCCGGGTCCAGTTTAAAAAGCACACCGCAACGCTTCCCCTAGTCGTCCTCAAGGGAGGTAAATGCAGCCTCCTCGGGACTCAATGGTTCCAGCCCCTGGGGTTGTTCATTGGGGGGGGACACGCCGTGGAAGCACACCCCGCCGGGACTGATCCAATACAGAGCGTGTGCGACGCGCACCCCGAGGTTTTTAAAAAGGGGCTCGGGAAATTCAAGGGCCCCCCAGTGACTTTCGACCTGGACCCTGGAGTACGTCCAATCAGACTTAAGCCGCGCAGAGTGCCCTTCGCACTAAAGGACAAAATAGAGGCGGAGTTGGACAAATTGGTGGGCCAGGGGATTCTTGTTCCTGTTGATTCTGCGGAGTGGGAAACTCCAATTGTAACAGCGCTCAAGGCCAACGGGGAGGTCCGCATATGCGCTGATTACAAGTGCACCATCAATAAGGCGATCCGCCCTAATGCGTATCCGGTGCCGGTAGTCAGCCACTTGTTGGCCAGGTTACACGGGGGGAGGTGCTTCGCCAAACTCGACCTGGCCCAAGCCTACCAGCAACTCCCGGTGATCCCCGCCGCAGCTGCCGCGCAGACCATAGTCACCCACAAAGGGGCGTTCCAGGTATCGCGCCTACAATTCGGCGTGAATTCGGCGCCCGGGATCTTCCAGTCACTTGTGGAACGCCTCCTGAAGGGGTTAGAGGGGGTGTTACCCTACTTTGATGACGTATTGATTACAGGGGGGAGCCGGGCCGAATTAGCAACTAGGTTGGGAAAGGTCCTGACAATATTCGAAAAGGCGGGGTTGCGGTTGCGGAAAGACAAATGCGTCTTCTTCGCTACAGAGGTTGAGTTCCTAGGGTTCCGTGTCACTCCCGAGGGAATAAGACCAGCCCAATCCAAGGTAGCCGCCATCAAGAAGGCCCCTCGCCCCACATCCAAGCCCGAGTTGCAGTCGTTCCTCGGACTGCTCAATTTCTACCACTCCTTCCTCCCGCGGAAGGCAGCCGTGGCAGAACCGCTACACAAATTGTTAAAGAAGGACGAGGCATGGAAGTGGGGCGACGACCAGGAGAAGGCTTTCAATGACCTGAAGCGACTCCTGGCATCAGATGCTGTACTGACCCACTTCAATCCCAAACGCCCAGTGGTCCTGATATGCGATGCATCCCCGGTGGGGGTGGGGGCGGTGTTATGCCACGTGCTGGAGAACGGTAGGGAGGCCCCGATAGCGTTCTACTCTAGGTCCTTGTCCCAAGCGGAGAGAAACTATGCTCAGACAGACAGGGAAGCACTAGCAATAATTGCGGGGACCAAGAAATTTCATGATTTTGTGTACGGCCGCCCCTTCACCATAGTGACGGACCATAAGCCTTTGTTAGGCATTTTCACCGCAGATAAGCCCACACCCCAAATCCTGTCCCCGAGAATGCTCAGGTGGGCCATTTTTCTCAACGCGTATCAGCACGCGTTGGTGTACCGGCCCGGGAGGGAGATCAGCCATGCCGACGCCCTGTCGAGGTCCCCCATTCCCCGGGATTGCTGCCACGTGGGCGGAGTAGAGAGGGACCATCAGGTCTTAATGATAGAGGTTCTAGTCTCCCCTCCAGTAGTACCGGCCGACATCGCCAAAGCGACAGGCAAGGACAAGACGCTGGCCACAGTTTGCTCCTGGGTACAGAAAGGGTGGCCCGTGTCTTCCCCAGCTGCGGAATTCGACACATTTTTCAAAAAGAAACTAGAGTTGTCCCTAGAGAGGGGTTGCCTTTTGTGGGGACAGCGGGTAGTGATCCCCACGCCTCTCCGGCCGAGGGTGCTTAAACTGCTGCACGTCAGCCACCCGGGGATCGTCCGCTCAAAGGCGCTGGCCCGCAGCTACTTTTGGTGGTCCCAGCTAGACGCCGACATTGAACACATGGTCGGCACTTGCGAAGCGTGCCAAAGCTCAAGACCAGAAGAGGCTCGCTCGCCACCTAGGGAGTGGGACACGGCTAGGGGGCCCTGGTCCCGGATACATGTAGACTTTGCTGGCCCGTTCAGGGGAACGCTTTTCCTCCTCGTGGTGGACGCGTTCTCCAAGTGGTTGGAGGTCATTCCAGTCTCGAGCACCTCCTCGGCCACAACAATTAAACAGTTAAGGAGGGTCTTTTCCACGTTCGGTTTACCCGACACCCTCGTCAGCGATAACGCCAGCTGTTTCACGTCCGCCGAGTTCGGGGCATTCTTGGAGCGCAACGCCATTCGGCACGTCACCTCTGCCCCCTTTCACCCGGCCACCAACGGCCAAGTAGAGCGCCTCGTGCGCACCACGAAAGACGCGCTACTGCGCATGGGGCCCGGAGACCTCGACCTGAAATTGTGCCAATTCCTGCTAAGATACAGGGTCACCCCACTAGTGTCAGGGTACTCCCCCGCAGAGCTGTTGATGCGCAGGAAGCTGGCCACGGGAATCTCCAAGCTAGACCCCACGAGAGTAGAGGACAAGGGGCGGAACATAGGGGTGGAACCCACAAAGAGTTTCAGCGTAGGCGCCCCGGTGCATTGCAGGAACTACGCCAGCGCGGGGCCAGCCTGGGTGCCGGGCACCGTAGTAGAACAAACCGGCCCCGTCTCATACCGCGTAGAAACCAGTACAGGCTTCCTGTGGAGGCGACACGTGGACCAACTCAGGCGCAGGGTCCCCGGAGAGCAGGACGGAGACGAGAATAGCATCGAATCAGCGTTAGGGTACTCCCCCACCCGCTTAACCCAAGGGGGAGGAAAAGGGGAGCATGGGTCCCCACCAAGGGGGGAGGAAAGGGAATCGATCCACAGAGATCTTTTGCGGGAGTTCGCGGCAGAAAGGAAGAGCCCCGACCTCACACATACCCCCCGGAATTTCCCCCGAAACACAGATGCCCATAGAAGTTTAGACGTTGATTTACAGTACCAGGGGGAGTTAGCGGAGTGGTCCCCCACCCGTCCTAGCGAAAAGAGGGGTTTCAGTTCAGCCCCTGGTACCTCCAGTCCCAGTACCTCCAGTCCCAGTAGCCCCTGTGAGTTAGAATGCGATATAGCGCCACTTTCCCGGAGACCGACACCCCCAAGACGGGAGGCATCAGCGAGTCCGACCACCACAGTCTCAAGGTCCCCCGAGCAGGGATCAGAAGGTAGCCAAACCGCAAGGGCGACCTCATCGGTTCCGCGGTTCACAATAGGTGGATCCCCGGGGTCAGAGAGCAACGGGCAGGGGTTCACCTCCCAACTATTCATTCCTTTCCCATCCCCGGGCGCGAGGCAGGCACGGACGCCCCACGGAGCCACTAACGAATCCCCGTTTCCCGTTGCAGGACAAGCACCCGCGGAGTCAGGGATCACAGGCTCTCCAGTACTAGGTCAGACGCAAGCGCGTCCCAAGCGCACGTGCGGCAAGCCACAATGGTTGCGGGACTTCGTCCCATCCTAGGGGGGAGGGATGTTATGTATGTATGTATGCATGTTCATTATACTGTAAAGGCAAGAAGGTAACCACTCCAGATACAAACGATACCAGCTGTAAAGGTACGCGAGCAGACAGCCCATAGAGGGCAGCTGCGAGCGTTCAGCCTCACATGGTTCACATTGCTCAATCACGGACAGCCGCGGGAAAACCTTCCCCGCATTCAGCAGCTGAAGAAAGAGGCGTGCCTGGGCGAGGCCACGCCGGTAGCAGCCAATGAGCTACCGTGCTACAAGATTCAAATGTAGAGAGCTACTGTATATATTGAGATGTATCACCGCCATTACCTCATGCTTCACTGGAACCTCATGCAATAAACCCGTGTTAAACCAACCTTTCGGTTGTCCGGTTGTCTTTGGTCCCATACACCAAAGATTCTATTTTAGATCAGTTGACCTAGTATATTTCTTCTTACCCTTCTGGTCTGAAATCTTGCCTTCTGGACATGAGATGCAGTCGTAACAGCAAAATGGTTCCCCCTCTTTCATTTTCTTGCTGGAACCAGGAAGACAGCTCTTTGTACATATAGACAGTGGATGAGCCTAATGCATAGGAAAAAAGAAGAAGATGCTATTGAAGAATATGTATTGCATCCCTAAAATTCTAGAAGTGTTCTTACATTTTTATTTAGCAAAGGAAGCCTTCATTTGATTTGGAGAAGTCTGCTATCTATAGCCTTAAAATATAAAGGAAACAGAAATTTATTTTTAAAGAGCTCATATTAAGAATTCATTACTGTTTTTTTAAAAAATTGTGTCCAAAGCACATAAAGGTGCTTTCTGGGTTGAAATGATTTTTTTCTAGCAGAACTTAGCTCAGGGGATGCCCAAATGGGGCTCCTTTCATGTCCCCAAGATCTTTTCCCCACCAAAGTGGTCCCTATTTGTCTGTTTGCAATTTCTTGCTTTTGAACTGCTAGGTTGGCAGGAGCTGGGGAAAAGACGGGCTCTCATTCTGTCATGCAGTACTCGGGTCATGAGCTGCCAACTTGCTGACCTTCCAGCTAACACAGCGAGCTTCTTAACCACTGAACCCCCGCAGTCCCAATTCATCACTGTAAAGCAATTTAATATATCCAACTTTATTGTAACAATTAATGCAACAACAAAGAAAAAATACTGTTAAAGGAGACACTCTTAGTAGTACACCTCAGAGTTGGAAGACTTCTCAAATGTATGTCATTCAGATCTTACCTGATTAAACCATCCGTGCCATCTAATGGCATCTTCATCAATGACCAAGGCTTGTTCTAATGGAGCTTGAGGATCTATCCATCCAACTTTCACTCTATATATCGATTGGTTTGAAGAAATGATCCAGTTGATCACATCAAATCCAGCTGCTAGCTCCCCATTCTCATCAAAGGAAATCTTGTCCCCAGCACTGTTATTAAATGATACTCCTCTCAGAAATGGATGGAGCTAGATTGGAATAGAACAGAAGAGAGATTATTGAAGACCATATATGCAAAAGCAGGCTATTGTCTTTGTCAGACCTACTTAAACAAAGAGCTTTACCAAGCCAGGCTCTGTGCCCCCCCCCAACTACTGTTCAATACTCATTTGTCAATTCCATTGAAAGGAGGAGGGTTGGCCATCGCATTAGCACCCCGGCCCCATAAAACTATTGCTGAAGAAGCAATGAGGAGTCTTGGTGCCCAAAATATTATAGAGATGGAGATGGGTGCTACTAATGTTTACAATATGCAATTTTCCCCAGCACAAACATGGCTGGGTCACACTCTCTCAGTCAGCTTTGAGGGCCAGGTGGCCATTTTGTCCCAACAGCTTCAAAGGGGCCAGGTTTGTTTCTTGAATGCCCTTGGAGGGGTGGGGGCCACATGAAATGGTGTTGGGGGCTGGGCCAGATCCAGCCCACAGGCCTTAGGTTGGGAACCCCTGTCATAGAGATTGTGTGCTTTTCTGCTTTGTGCATCCATGTGTGTGTGTGTTTCCACAGTTCGATCACACATCAAACCTAATGAAAAAAGATCCATTTCTTTTTAAAAGTACTGTAGAAGCCTAAGCAGTGGAAGAGAAAACCTATGGATATAAGAGAAGTGACTCTAGGCTGATCTGCATTTCACATTGCATTATGTGGTCAATGGAAAAACAATTTATAGACGTCAGCCCCAAGTTGGGGCTGCATTTTTTTTACCAATGTCCTTGCACCTTATGTTGATTACCTCCCAGTGTAGCTGATGAGGAAACTTCAGCCTTTTCCCACCTAATATTAGATTTTGTTTGTGTCTTGACTGTGCCATGGCATTTAACGCATGTGCCACAACATACACAGCGTTGTAGATGCTATAGCTGTAGCCAGTCACACTCATTTCAATAAGAGTTCCAGGAAGACTCTCCAGTGTCTCTCGTCCTGTGCAGATATTTCCCTCCACATCTTTGTCATGTTGATTAGAGAAGACACAGTTAAATGCATGTTGCCAGAAGTCCCTGATAAAGCCATTCCTAGTTGTGCTTGAAGGGGTCTGTTTCTTAATAAATAGATGAAATCCTGGCAAATCAATGGAATGGATTGCAAAAGAAAGACCACCATCAATTAATTTTATATCCCATGTCCTTTGATAAGAAAATGAGGCCAGTTCCACCTCAGCAGTCATTATCCACACTCTACTTTTTGATTTCTGTATTACAGGCTCTATTTCTGATATATATGACAACCATCTCCAAAGTGTCATGGTATAAGATTCTCCATAGACCAACCATACATTGGCATTGCTGCTCATAACTTCATCATGAATTTTTGCGAGCTGTTTTAACCACCCTTCATAGTTTCCCCCCAAATATAATTTGGGGATTCTCTGTATAAGACTGATACAAACACCATGCTGGGGAAATGATGGAAGTACATTTTGTGCAAATCTTTCTCCGTTTTCCGTATCCATAATGAGAACCCCAATCCATGTCCATTTGAAATGCAGAAGCAATGAAACAATCCCTTCATACTGGAGGGATTCCTTGGCCACTATTTTGTAGAAGGCACGACTCAGAGGTTTGTCCTTGATTATTGGAGCAGAGGTACACATGAGCTAAGAGAGTTGGGAAGCACAGGAAAAAGAGAAATTGTGATCTTATGGTTGCTACCTTTTTGCTCATGTGACATTAATTGCAACTAAAATTTTGCCTCTGGTCCTAACAAACCCATATTTTCATGTTCTCTGTACAAAGAGACATACAGGAATTCAAAGTATGGAAACAAATATTTCAAGCATCCCTTGACATGACACTGGATCAGGACTCCCCAAACTTTTAAAGCCAGGGGCCAGTTCATGGCCCCTCACACTATTGAGAGGCTGGACTGGTGGTGCTGTCACCAGTAGTGGTGGAGACCACCCTGAGCCCCCCACTCCTCCTCTCAAGCCCCTACTCCTTCCCCCACTGCTTCCCTGCTTACTGGCCTGGAGAAGCTGCATGGCATGGGTGAAAGAGGGTTCCAGTCTGTCCTTCTCAGCCATGAGTTCAAGTAGGAAACTCCATGCTCGGCTGCTCTGGCCACTGCTTCCGCCACCACCACCTCAATCCTTGTCCCCTCCACTTGGTTTGTCATGTCCCTAATGGTGCTCTGTAGCAGGGTGGATGTTGTGAGCCATACAACATCCACTCTTCTATGGAGCACAGGCAGGGACATGGCAAGCCAAGTGGAGGGGACAAGGGTTGAGGCGGAGGTGGCGGAGGCTGGAGTGAAGGTGTGGGCAGGATGATTTGATGCTGCAGGCCAGATCCAGCCCATGGGCCATAGTTTGGGGACCCCTAGACTAGATGATAGGAAGAATTTGAAGGCCATGCATCTGACCTCTGAAATAAATGACCAGTGGAAGATTGATTCTCCACACTCACTTCTTTGGTCTTCCCAGTTCAAAGCATCAATGGTGCAGGAACCATGTATCCATCACCTCCAAATCAGTGACTGGTGATAACACTAGCTTTCACTTCCACATCCCAATTGACTCCCCAAATAGGAAGAGGTGGGATAGAATACCATTATAAGAATGTAAGAAGTACATGGAAACTATCTTAGCATAGTAGGTCACACTTCCTTATTCTCACAGATTGCCAAACTTTAACATATAAACAATCAGATTTATCTCCACCCTTCTATTCCAAATTCTTGCTTGGGAAACAGGGGCTCACATCAACCCTAAAGAAAATGTCCAAGGTCTAGGGGACAAGAGTTGTTGCCTCTGGAGGACAGCTTTTAACTTATTCATTTCTCCATTTCCCTCATGAGGAAATGGATCACACTTGAAATGATCTCCAATTCCATAAAACAGACAAGCATACTCCACCTGTGGGATTTTGTAGATATCCAAAATGGTGGCCATATGTAGAGAAGTATCAGAATCTAGTCCCCCAATGACGGCTATCAAGTTACTTTCAGTGGTGCATGCATAGTTGGGGATAAGTGCTTCCGATGTGGATATTAGTAACAAAGTGGAGTGATAGGTCCGTTTGGCATCAAAGTAGCTATCATAGATGTGAAATCCCAAGGTGATATTGGGTAAGAAATGAGGGTTTTCATTGATCTCCTTCACAGCAAATGCCAAGGCCAGGATGTGCTGATGATAATTAGTCACCACGCTAGAATGAGAGTTTCATTCTCTGTCACAAGAATATCCTTCAGTTGTGAAATATTATGTATTATTTCCCCCTCCCTGATCATCTTATTGTTAATAAGTCAACATATTATTATTACTTTCAACATTCATATTCATATCTTGACTCAGTCTTTAATCTACAGACATCTATATATCACCATTACTGGTTAAATCCTAGACATGCCAATCCATGTCCAGAAATAAATATTGTTACATTCAAGCGGACTCAACATCATCTTGGTATAACTGTGGTCTATGTCATTTTCACTGATGTGATGCTTTATTAGATTTATTAAGGCCACCCTTAGGCTAAGGTACTCTATGGAAAGACTAAACAGCTCAACAAACTTAACCTCAATCTAACCAAGAATGAATTCATTTTTAAAAAGTATGCACAATCAATGTCCTCTCTGACAGGTTATTAATTGGTGCTTAAACCAAACCAATTAGTTTTTAAAGATAAAGAGCAACTTAAACTATGCTGTAATATTAAATAGGAATGGGTGGTCCATGATCCATGGGACATGGCCCCTGTTATTTAGACTATATGAACATATAAACAATTTTAGAGGTAGTGTTCAACAGTAGTCCAACCCACAAGCAGCTGAAGCATGTGTTAGCTTATCAGAATATGGCAGAGAATATATTTTGCAAGTTAGACGTCTATTTATAGAATAGAATGGAATTATTTGGTTTGTTCATAACAGATGTAACCAAGATCTCTAATGAAATGGAAAGAAAGAAAGGTATAATTATTCTATGCTGACAGGGTTTAAGTACTTGAAGGAGCCAATATACTGTAATTAGGAAATAAAATAGAGAGCAAGGAACAAGATGGTATACGATAACTAGGGACAGGCATATCTGAGACAGCCCTGGAAGAGGAATTTATAGCATACATCCTGCTTATGTAGCTCCTAATTCACTTGAAGAAGAAGAAAGATGATCCCCATAAAGGTTTAAATTTCAACTCAATGCCTTCCTTAGATGAACTTTTCCAACCTCTTTAAATATTCTTTCAATTCAGAGTATAAAAGGGGAAAATTTAATAGTTTTCCATACCCTACTATGGGTACATCTCTAATACCTGAATCTTACACAAAGTGGTAAGAAAGCAAAGTCCAAGGGATAACTAAATGCCATCTTAGGTAAAGGGACTCATCTATCAGTGTTTTTCCAATCCAAAATAAAGTCTACCTAAACTGTCAATAGATTGGATTTTTTTGAAATAGTAGCTGTGCTAGCCTGTGTTTCAGGAATATTAGAAAAACAAAACACTGCAGCATTTTAAAGACTAACTGCTATATTTTAATTTGAGCTTTTGTGGATCAAGTCCACTTCATCAGGTGTTTTGTATCTCACCATTATTTTAAATTGAAAAGGGGACATTTAGAGCTAACCTGAATAACAACCAGAGATCATCTGCCACTGCCAGCTGTGGGAAGCTGTATTGATTTGTGTGCTTATCTGTCATTCTGATTGAATCACTCTATGCCTCTGTATCTGGTGTATTTAAGCTCATGCTTTGAAGTTCACTCCTATATCTGATGAAGTGGACTTGATCCACGAAAGCTCACATTAAAAATATAGCAGTTAGTCTTTAAACAATTACTAAATCTTTACAGCACAAATGTCGTTAAAACATCTAGATGAAACAAGTAGGCTTAAAATGATTGATTCCTTACAGATGTTCTCCAGTTGACATTGGCAGAGGTTCTTCAGTGAATGATGTTGAATGGGAGATGATGTAGATATGAGAAACTATCCCACCAATGATGAAGTCTCCTGTCTCGTAGTACTCATGAAGGGGAGGGTGAGGATCCTTGAGTTTACATTTAGCAATGGGAGCCTTACATACCATCTGAGGAAGCAGTACCTGTACAAATAGAAGCAAAAACATCATCCCTTCACCTCTGGGTTGTTTCTCAGTCCTGTTATTCCCTTATTTCTGTATTCAACCATAGCACTTAAGCTACTGATATTCCTCCAATCAGACTCCAAATCTTAAGTACTCGTTGTTTCAAGTAATAGAGGCGCTTCTTTTGACTGTTGCTAATTTCTTATTTCTACTTCCAACTCCAATTGCCCAGGGGTTCTATTTATGTATTGATACATTAGTTGAGCCAGTGGATGCTGCAAGTCCTTCAGGTTTCTAACAAGCAGTAAAATTAATTATAATCCTTTAGTAAATTAAAGAGAAGGTGATTCACAAGCTGAAATCCTGAAATTCCCTAAGGAATTGCAGAAGAAAACATGTTATTCACAGTGGAAGAGAAAGATTTATTTTCTCTGAGTTGCTGAGTCTGTTGGGCATGGTGGCTGGGACTGATGGGAGTTGTCCAAAACATGTTGCTGGGATGTGTACTAAAAGATCCCATCTTGCCTTGGATAAGTGTTGTTTTCTCCATGTTTCATGGAGGTGTGTTTTTCAGGAAATTTTGTGATATTCTGTTGGGCTTTTGTTCTCCTTGAAGATGTCATTCTGAAGTTTCTCTGTGTTTTCTTAGCTTAAGGGCAATCAAGGTAGAAATATTCCCTCTGTGTATTCGGTGGCAATGCGGCCTGGATGAAGAAGGGACTTTAGCCCAGTGGTGGCAAAGCTATGGCACACATGCCAGAGAAGGCACTCAGAACCCTCTCTGTGGGCATGCATCCTGTCACCCCAGCACAGTTTGCCCCGCCCTTCTGCCCAGCAGCCCAATGGGAGCATTTCCTCCCTCACCCCAGCACAGAGTTTGCCCCACCCCTCTGCGGTGCTGACAGTAGCCTGTTGAGTTTGGACATTCAGTCTCTAAAAGGTTCGCCATCACTGCTTTAGCCCCTTTCTGAAGTAACCTGGGAAGCTCTAATGTTCCTGCTCACAGATCCAGGGATGGGATGAGAGGCTAGTTTTAAGGCCTGCTCTGCCCTGTTTGCAATGGATCTAGCAGCATGGAGACTGACTTCACAGAGTCCCTTACATCTTTCTATTGTCCCTTATTTGTCTTGATGCTGGTGAGGGCTGACCCTTTTTTATCTGCTTTTAATCGCTCATTTATTCCTTATATTAATTTTATTTACAGCACTAGCACTAGCAATTACACTTATATACCTCCCCATAATGCTTAATACACTCTCTGGGCGGTTCACAAGTTAATTTAGCATATTACCCCCAACATGTTGGGTACTTATTTTACTGACCTTAGAAGGATGGAAGGCTGAATCAACCTTGATCCCTGTCAGGATTGACTTCACAATGTTTGGGCTGCAGTTTAACCACTGTGTCACCAGGGCTCCTGATTTAGCTACAGTCACAGACATTTTCTCCTTATGAAACTGGAAGGGACCTCAGTAGTCAACAAATCCAACTCCCAGCCAAAGCAGGAAATTTCTGCCAAAATCATGTCTGTCAGGTGGTCATCAAACCTCTATTTCAAGACCTCTAGTGTTGGAGAATCTACCATCCTCTGAGACATACCAGTCTGTTGTGAAACAGCATTCACAGGTATAAAATTCTTCCTAATGTTGAATCCAAATCTCCTTTTCTGTAATACAGTATACTGTAAATCCATTACTTAAGGTCTAGAAAGAAATGCTTCTAAGTTGCACCCTGTTAATGGGTTATGAGTGGAAGGAAAATAAATATTGCTTTAGGTCTTCCCCAAGTTATTGCGGTCCTTCTTCCCTTCTTCTTCAGGTGCCGTATCCATTCCAGATATTGGCTATCATCATGGCAATAGTTTTCCTCTTAACTCCTTGGAACAGTTCTGAGGACATGCCACACTAGTCTCTCAGGTTCTTTAGCCATGAAGTCCGTCTATGTCCAGGGCCTCTCTTCCCAGGGATCTTTCCTTGCAGAATGAGGAAATTCTTCTCCCATTAAGAAACTTTTTTTAAAATAAGAAGAGTCTCTATTATCTGTGGAAATTCTCCAAATGATCTGGAACCTTGATTTCCTAGCATTCTCCAGCTTTCATGTTTCCTCCACATGCATTTATATCCTCTGTCTCTGTGTGATCCATGCAGTGGTGGGCTCATTTTTTTTTACTACCACACTGTGGGCGTGGTGTGGTGGGAAGAGCCAGGGGAAAGCCCTGCGTTGCACCTGAATTAGGACTACTTTATTTCAAAACTTGGATGGGCAGGGCCAGCCAGAATTTCTGCTACCGGTTCTGGTGAACTGGTGTGAACCTGCTGAATCCCACCACTGGATCCATGTATAAAATCTCAAAACAAGGGATTAAATTAAATGGCATAAATAGGTAAACTTTTCAGGTTTAGGTTTGTTAGAAAGAGAAGTTGTTAATTCATCCTTCCACCACTGAGTGGAGCATTTGTTCCATTAAACTGCCTTTCTCTCAGCAGTAATTTTTTCTATTTTCTTTTTAACCATAGACCTCAGAAAGGGCTAGATTGACTTCTTTGAGTCAATCAACTTATTTGAACCTGAATTTTCTCATACAAACATACATACATAATTCCTGAAATACTCTGAAACCCTCTTCTGTTACTGTGGATCTCAGAAATAGAACATGAATGCTGCCCTATGTCTCATGAACCATCAGGACTTGATCTTCCCATGCCTGTGGTTGGCTATAGGAAAGGAATGTGACAAACATCTCAAATTCATTGACATGGACATACAGATTCCTTGGTGGTGACTGAAGCCATAGTAATGAAACCATCTGATGCCAGGGCAAAGTGGTAATTTACACTGGGAAATAAGGGAATAATGCTTCTCATTGTGGGTTTTTGGTTTCCTTCTTTCCCAAACAGATAGCTCCTGATAGCTTTCTCAACTCACAAGTCACTTTTGTCCACAACACCAGCTCCAAGACTGTAGGGTTGTGAAGTAGGATCTTTTCTCCTTCTATAGCACCAAGCAGTGGTAGGGAAGAATGTCTGTCTGTATCATCAGGGTATGGTAGAAAGAAAGTTAGAACTACCTGTTTTGACTGTGCAGTACATTATTGGATAAGAAACCATGGAATGGCACAAAAATAACCAATTGTGGTTTATACAGCTGGAAGAGGATATTTGCAATAAGTGTTGTTTTATGTTATACTCGTCAGAAAAGCCATAACATATGGGGTGGGAAAAGGGATTTTCTCCCTTTGTCCCTCCCCCAGAATTCATCTGTAGCCTTCCATCTCTTTGCAGGATATTTCTGAATGTCAGTGCCTTTCAAAAATTACCATAGTGCAGTGGTGGTGAACCTATGGTTTGCGTACCAAAGGGGGCACTCAGAGCCCTCTCTGTGGGCATGAATGTCATCGCCCCAACACAGAGTTTGCCCCGCCCTTCTGCCCAGCGGCCCAATGGTAGTGTTCTCTCCCATGTTGCCATGTTGGCACATTGCGATAAATAAGTGGGTTTTGGGTTGCAGTTTGGGCACTCTGTCTCTAAAAGGTTTGCCATCACTACCATAGTGTGTTGGATTAATCCATTCAAGGTCCTGTTAATGTAGTTTCTCAGGTGTCCCATGTAGGATAAGTGAAGGATGCAGTTCCAAATTCACCTGGGACACAGCAAAGGCTGCTGATATATTTTCACTGCCTCACAGGAACCAAGTCTCTTCTTGCATGTTCAGGCAAACTTTTCCTAGCTATCTCAGATTGTTCATTTTGACATGTCCAGGAGAAGCGTGAGGCCTTTCATGATGTCCAAATAAATTACTGCCATAAAAATTGCTTAATGTTCTCTGTATTATATCAAAGTGCCTTGACCTTTTGTGATTGCTTATTCCTTGTATTCACCCACCCAACATTTCTTTGGGGTCGTTTTCAGGAAATAAAGTTACGTAATTATTTCAACTCTCGATTTAGATTGTCTTACTTTCTTTCCTTCCCCTGACTACTTTGCCTAGGGTTTCAAAAGCCGGTGGTAGGGCTTTCTTCCACTGCCTCGAGACACAAGCCAGTTTTGTGGAAGGAGAGAAACAATGCTCTCTGGCTCTCAGCCACTACAGTGTTGTAGCCTCAGGTGACTTGTATACATATTTACCAAAGACAAAACCCAGACTTGGAGAGAGTGTAGTCAAAACAAACCTCTTGGCAGAACAGAACAGAAGGCTGGATGGAGGCTGATGAAGAGGGAGAAGTGTTCCATCTGCATTTATGTCTTGGCAATTTCAGAGTCTGGACAGTACTGCTGTCCAGCCAGATGTTTCAAGCACAAACAAACCCCTTGTTGAAAGAACTGGTAACTGGATAATGTTGGAGTCAGAAGAGGAGGGGTGTGTGTGATGCTGAGGTTGAACAGCTAAGAAGTAATCAGTGACCTTCAGTGGGTGGGGGTAACCCATTGCCTCCCTATTATGCTGGTCTTCCAAATGTCCCAGCTTCAGAAAATGGCTATTTATTTCAATGTGAAAACCAAAGTGGAACAAAGACAAGGACTGTTATTCTTAATCAATTGGTGGGGATAACTCCCTCTGTGCCCCATCATTTTATCCATCATAGTTTGAATATTAACTCCACAAGTTATGCTAGAAACCTTCAATCCTGGCCTCAAATATATTGAAACCACACAGATTCTATCCCTAAAGAAAGAGTAGTAAATGTCCATTGTATATTTAGACTGATGGATTAATTCAACGGTTTCTAGTCTGTCCAAAAAACTATGCTACCTGGTGGATTTCAGGAGTTGTAGACCAAATCAGTAAGCTTTCTAAGTTCTGGTCAAAAAGACAATAAAAAACTGTAGACTTCATTAAGGAGGACAAGGCACAAGGCTTAAGAGAGTTCGAGATAATCTCCCATTGAAAATTTCTCCCCCTCCCCAACATGATGGCCAGAGTTTAGAGGCAATATTCTGCCAGTGAGGTCTGCCAATTTACCTGGCAGACCTCACTAGACTCTTCCTTCTCTGGTCAGCATGCTATTATGACATAATAGTATGCAAGAAAAATGTCAGTTCTTTCACTGTGAGGCCTTGCAGTTTTCCTTTTCTAGCTGTTTACACTGGCCCTTCCTTACAAGAAGAAAATGTATGTGGCTTTAGTTACATAAGGAGCCCTGTGGTGCTGTGGTTAAATTGCAGTATTACAGTCAAAACCTCTCAGATTGTGAGTTCAATCCGACTTTCGTTCTTCCAAAGCACTTGCTTACAGGTTTTGAAATTGACCTGAGAATTGGACAAACTGTAGTTCTTCATGAAAGCCATCTCAAGTTAGTTAGAATGTGTTGGCTTGAATTAGGCATGTGTAGCAGCATTCTGTGCACTCTGGTGTCTAGGCATGCCTGTCACGTGTCCATGAAAATATCTGCAGACACAGACAGCGCTGGCTCTTTGGTTATAAACAGATATGAGCACTGAATCCTAGAGTCGGATATAATTGGCTTTCGAACAAGGGTGACCTTTACCTTTACTAAGTGAAGTAATATAAGTTATGGTGGTGAGTTGCTGCTAATTAACAAGATGCCAGTTCTGTTCATGGTTGTAGGCTCATTCCATGACCAGACACACAACCAGGAATGCAACCAGCTTTTCCTATGCATCACTATGACTTCTGTGATTTATACTCAATACATCCATAAATGGCCAGATGGATTCTGGCCATTAGAGATGGGCAGCTCCATCCTTCCTAGCCAGCAGAGCTGGTAATGAGAGGCGCTGGGAGTTACAATCCAGCAAGTCCACTATATCCTTCTGTAAACATTAGTTGTCTCTCAGCAGTAGTCCAGGGGTGGACAAGTCTGGCACATCTTGGGGGAAGATTTTCCGAGATATCTTGTCAAAAAACCCAGAAGAGATCATAAGTTCATTTTCAATTTTTGGGGAAAACCTAGTGTTAGACACTGTAGAAGAGCCTGCAACCACCTGGAAAGGTGAATTACACAGTGGTGGTTTGGTTTTTTTGGGGTGGGTGGGTCATGTAGGAAAAATATGGTTGGGATTGAGTTGCTCATTGGGTGAGTAAGTGATATATAAATTAAAATTTCAATTCAATTCAATTCAATTAGGGGCTTTTGGAGATTCATGGGCTGTAAAAACAGCCTAGGAGGCTGCATAAAGCCCTAATTTGTCTGCAAAGCTTTAATTCCTACTGAATTGATTTGAGATCTACACATTGTCAACAATACAATCAAACACATGTTTGGAAACCAATTTTATATTCTGTGTCACTGGGTTGGGGAATGGCCACCAACCACATTAGGTCTCAGACACGGCGTATTTTCATCTCACTTTTCTTGAGGGAATAGTAGAATCCCTTCCACTGGTACCAGTTAATGCCATTGGCATAGGAGAGATGAGCCCCACCAAGGTAGAAGCCATTGAGATTGGAGAAATGACAGCTCTTGAACCACCAGGCTCCTGAAGAAAGTGCAGCGCAGTTCTGAACATAGAGGTCCTGGTCACGGTCAAAGGTGGAGAACTTTTGGCCACTGTGGTAGGACAAAGAATCACCTGGTGGAGGTGAAAGGAGAGAGAATGACACCGATGAAAACTTCAAGAAGTTGTGCTAGAATGAATGCTAGGAAAAAATGGTCTACTTCTGTACATACTCAAAGGTAGATCTATAGGCACCTACATACTCTACCCTACAGACATGACAAGGTGGCGGCATTCTTTCTCTACATACTAAGGTGGAGTCAAGCATTGTCTCTAAATTTGTGATAACCAGGACATCCAAATCATATATAAATACCTAGCATATGGACCTATTCAAACTTGAGTCACTGAAAAACAGTGAGTTGTCCTCAGAGCTTGGAATCACTAATTTTTCCTCTTAATTCCCACCAAGACTTTTCCATAGTGAGACTGAGAGGAAGACTGGTCCTGGCCATGAGCCTTCTCCAACTAAATGCCACCCACTCTTGGAATACAATCTCTGTTAAGGATGGATGTGACGGAAGTTGCACTCAAATCAGCTCTAGGTTCAGTTGGGTGCAGTGATGCACTGCAAAAAATTTTTACTACCTACTCTGTGGGCTGGCCAAATCTGTGGGTGTGGCCAAACATCCTGCATTATAGGCTATGGAGGTGGCCGTGGCCAACCAAGTGGGCGTGGTCTGGGGTAATTTCCGCTACCGGTTCTGGAGAACCTCACATAACCTGCTGCAGTGCATCACTGGCTGGGTGCAGTGCTAAGTCCTAATCACTTTTACGTTCAAGATCTTTCCCTTATAGCAATTGTGTCAAGAGTAAACACTACTGTAGTGTTCCTGGGTGAAGTGTTGGTTATTATGGCAAAAGCAAGATGGGTCATGCAAGGGTTTCCTCACCTGCCCCTCCATCAGTGAAACCAGACACATGCAGTGTGTACCCGTCCTCTTCAGCACTGATTGCATTTGGCGAGATTGAGAAGTCGGCATATTTGGCAAAAGCGGTGTTGTTCTCAAAATCCTCCAGATCCACACGCAGCTCATACTTCTGCTTAAGAGTTAGGTGGTGGATATTTTGCAATCCTGGACCAAACAGCAGAGAGAAGGCATTCACTGGATTATACATCTTTTCTTTCTAGGCCTTAAGGTTGTGTCTGGCCAAGCAACTATCAAGAGAGAAATGAGAAGGATTTTGGCTGGACCTCCTGGATTACAATCACAATAAACACAACACTCACACATACAAGTGGAACGGTCTGGGCTCAGGGACTTGTTTTTAGAGAAACCCAAACATGCTGGTGTTCCAAGAAGTTCTGGCAGAGAAAGATGTCTGAGTCAAGAGCCTGAGGGCTGGGGACAAGGCAAAGAAGCTGGCTAGAGGGGTAATGGAAAGAGAGCTGAAATCATCCTTTAAGCACAGCATAAGTGGCAGGTGGAGAAGAGAGGACAAGAGCATTTCCTAGTACAGTACCCATTTACCTAGCCAGTATTCTCCGTCTGCTCTGCCAAAGCCAAATCTGTAATCATTCCATCCCCGGAAGAAGCTGGTGGATCCATTGAAGCGTTTCTGGAAAATCTAGAGAAGACACATAGGTATAACACAGAATTTGTTGCAATTACATATTTCATTGCACAAAACAAAACTTAAGAGTCCAACTAAAGGTGATTGGAGATGAATATCTTGCTTGATTAGCATGTTTCCCCCTCTGAAGATAGGATTTTTGCAGGGATATATGCAGTGGTGGGCTCCAACAATTTTTACTACCACACTGTGGGTGTGGTATGGTGGGCGTGGCCAGGGGGAAGCCCTGCGTTGCACCCAAATTAGGACTACTTTATTTCAAAACTTGGATAGCTGGGGCTAGCCAGAATTTCTGCTACTGGTTCTGGCAAACTGGTGTGAACCTGCTGATGCCCACCACTGGATATATGACTCAGCAATCAGGCTTGCAAAGCAAGCTTGCATTTACCTTGATCAATCATGAAGCAAAGCACTCTAAATTCATAAAAGGCAGATAAAGTATAGAGCATGGGCCTAAACACATGCTTTAGGTGTCATCAAGTATGACACTAAGATTCACTGAAGTTCTTGGACTTTCAGCTTGTTACTCACAGTGGGTTTATGAGATTTGTATTCCCTCATGGAATTTTCTGGATACTTCTAGATACATTTTTCTAAATGTCCGTGTTTGCACATGTTTGAAATGTACACATTTCTGCTTATTGAATGAACATACTTTTGCTAGTTTTTCAAACTCACACCTTTTTCATGCACATTTTTCTTAAGTACTGTACCTATATTTTTTGCAGGGGGTGCAAATTGGATCACATGCCCCCCCAAAAAAAATTCAATAGCCAATTTGTCTTCTTGTGTGTTTTTCCTAGTAATTTCACATAAATCTGTACATTAAAACACATTTATTTATTTCAATTTGTATTGCCACCCCCTCGCCTGGGCGACTCTGGGCAGCTCACAACCAAATTTGTAATATATAAACATTCATATTAAACCCTTAAAAACCCTATTAAAAAACCCAATTAAAAACCATTAAAAAGCCCACCCACCCCATCTGCAACAAGGGAAGTTCAAATGAGCCAGCAGGCAGGTGACATCTCCCCAGCAGCACCCCACACCTGCCCAGCAGGCCAGGTTTTGTTCTTTCCTGAAGTTCTTTCATTCATGTGCAATTACTAGGAAAGTAAGGGAAGAACGGATATCTCTGTTAAATGTGCATGAATCTGCACATTCAAATAGTCATATTCATCTGCACATTCACCTAGAAAGGGACACACAGGAAAGGAAAGAACTATAATCTAAGGCAGGGGTTCGCAACCTATGGCCCGGAGGCTGGAATAAATGAAAACAGCTGAAAACGTGCTGAAAATGTACCCACGGCTGTCGTAGACACGTTTATGACAGCTGTGGATGCAGTTTACAGCAGCGTTTATGGAGGGAACCATGTGTCCGGCCTGCTCAGCTGTTGGGGGGCGTGGTCCAGCCCACAGTGGGAAAAAGCTGAGAACCCCTGATCTAAAGGATAAGTCAATGAAGCAAAATAATGGCATCAATGATCACATGAAAATGTCTGCAGAGCAACAGCAGGGGTGTATTCTTGAGTATTGAAATAAACAATCTCCTGAAAACTATCTCATCTCCCTGATCTCTCTCTAATCTTGCTGTAAACAAAAGCCATTTCCCCCTGTAGCCCACCCTGTGGCTCTTATTACCGTCCATTTTCCATCATCAGTGGTCATGTCACAATACACGGGGACAGGAAGGTTGGGTCCTGTAGGGTATATGAGATACACGCCATCCGTCTCAGAGCCTTGGTCATAAATGTCTTCACAGTCTAGTGGAAGGGGATCTTCTCCACAGTGTTTTGGCTGCTGAGCTGCCCCAGGAGAGGGGAAAGAAAGGTCTTACATTAACAACCCAGCAATGTCAAATAACTGAGGACCGACTGCACCAGTTAATACCAAACTACAGCATTATGGATCTCTTTTCATCCATGTGAGTTTAAGATACCACTCCTACAGACTTGAGAAGGCCTACTTGGTGTTTGCTTCCATACTGTAGAACCTTCAAGCATCAGCCATGGATTTGTGGTGGACTACTCTTTCCTAAGGCATAAAACATATTAACAGTCCAGGTTGCTTGCTTGCTTGCTTACTTACTTGCTTGCTGTTGTGTTCTGATGGTTTTACCTTTCCACATGGATTACAATGTATCTGAGCCAATGTAACCTTGCCTATAGCAACAATGTAACCTTCAGCTGTATCATATAAACCCTGTAATAGGACGCGAGCTAATGACCACCAGCTGGCAGCAGCGAGCGTCCAAGCTCTCTTGGTCCGAACTCATCAAAGGCAACAGCGCGGGAAGTTTTCCCGCCACCACCTACACCTGGACAAGAAGGGCGTGACCCGCAATGACGTCACGCAGACAGTAGCCAATGGGCTACCATGGCACCACGTTCAAATGTATTACTACTGTATATAAAGAGCTATCGATCCGCCATTACCTCATGTTCCCTCTGTCCACGATGCAATAAACCTGAGTTAACCCAGCCCGAGGCTGTGTCCTGTGTCTTGGTTTGCATACACCAAATTGGCGACGAAGGTGGGATGATGGATCCCCACGGAACAGCCAGGGCACAGAGCGGGTTCAACATCACCAAACCGCAAGACTGGGAGCTGCTAGAGATGGACTTCCAGGCGGCACTGGTGGAACTCAGAGTCAAAGAAGACGACGAGGAGAGGAAGAGGGCCATCCTCACCAGAATGCTCGGGATGGAAACCAAGCGGACGCTGGTGGGCATAATCGCTCCGAAGAAGGTGAGCGAATTTAAGGCGGGCGACATCATGAAGCTGCTGCGAGAGCGGTTCTCCCCCTCGAGGGCAATGTTTCCCGCTCGGAGCGCGTTTTGGAGGCGAGTCCAAGCGCCGGATGAGTCGGTTGAGGCATTCGTGGCCGCCATGAGGATAGCCGCCGCCCCCTGTAAATGGGGCGACATCCTGGAGATGGCCCTCAGGGACGGCGTGTTGTGTGGCCTGAAAGACAAGGAGGTACAGCGCAGCCTGATGAATAAGGAACCGCCACCCACGCTGGCAGAGGTCGTAGAGGCCGCGGAAGCCGCAGAGTCCACGAATGCCGGAGTGGACGAGATGCACCAGTGGCGTGAGTGGCGTCCTAGAGCCGGCAAGGCGGAAAATTCGGTGCACGGGAAGTCCGGACAGTCGGTGCACGCAACTCGATGGGCCTCAAAGTCGTCGACGGAAGGCAGCGACGGCGAGGAGGTCCAGAAGGTCCGAAAGGGTGGTCGACGCTGCGAGGGTTGCGGAGCGGCCCATGAGCGTGCGAGATGCCCGTTCAGGAAGGCCGAGTGTTACACCTGCGGCCGTCGGGGGCACATCGCCAAGGCATGCAGAAAACGGAAGGAGGGCCGGAGGCAGTCACAAGACCGTGCGGCCAGACCGGACCGTCCAGCGAGGCCCAAAGATGGCGCCCAGACCACGAGGAAGCAGGATGGCGTGGGCCGCGTCTCGGACGACAGCGAGGACGACGCCCCAGTGTTCAGCGTGTCCGCGGGACAGTCCCATTACTTCGTTGAGGTATTAGTACAAGGGGCCCCTATTAAGATGGAAATTGACTCGGGGTCCTCCTATTCTATAATTCCCCAGAAAGAGTTTTTGAAAATCGACCCCCACGTGCGGCCCAAACTTAAAGCGTTGAGGTCCACGCTACGAGACGTGCAGGGGAACAGCATTCCGGTGTTGGGGGTCGGGAAATTTCGGGTCAATTTTAAGAGACATTCTGCGGAACTGCCCCTGGTTGTCCTCAAGGGGGGAAGCTGTAGCCTCCTAGGGACACAGTGGTTTCAGCCCTTAGGTTTGTTCATAGGGGGAGTGCATACCGTGGGGGGGGACCCAATACAAGCGGTTTGCGATGCGCATCCCGCCGTTTTTAAGAAAGGACTTGGAAAGTTCAAGGGACCCCCTGTAGCTTTCGACATAGACCCGGAGGTCCGCCCGATAAGACTCAAACCGCGCAGGGTGCCGTTCGCACTCAAGGACAAGATAGAGGCGGAACTGGACAAACTGGTGGGCCAGGGGATTCTTATTCCTGTTGATTCCGCGGAGTGGGAAACTCCAATTGTAACGGCTCTAAAGGCTAACGGGGAGGTGCGCATTTGCGCTGATTATAAGTGTACAATTAACAAGGCGATCCGCCCTAATGCATACCCGGTGCCGGTGATCAGCCACCTTTTGGCCAGGCTGAATGGGGGAAAGTGTTTCGCCAAACTCGATTTGGCACAAGCCTATCAGCAACTCCCTGTGACCCCCGCCACGGCCGCGGCACAAACGATAGTTACACATAAAGGAGCGTTCCAGGTGTCGCGGTTACAGTTTGGCGTGAACTCGGCACCCGGCCTTTTTCAGTCGCTTGTGGAACGCCTCCTGAAGGGACTGGAGGGGGTGTTGCCTTATTTTGATGACGTGTTGATAACAGGGGGGAGTGAGGCTGAACTGGCAAAGAGGTTGGACAAAGTATTGACCGTGTTCGAGAAAGCGGGGCTGAGATTGAGGAAGGATAAATGTGTCTTTTTCGAAACCGAGGTCGAGTTTTTAGGGTTCCGGATCACACCCGAGGGGATTAAACCGTCTAAATCCAAGGTAGCAGCCATTAAAAAGGCCCCTCGCCCCACATCCAAAACCGAGCTACAGTCCTTCCTGGGGCTCCTCAATTTTTACCATACATTCCTCCCGCGGAAGGCGTCCGTGGCCGAACCGCTCCATCGGTTACTTAAAAAGGAGGAGACATGGATGTGGGGTGACGAGCACGAGAGGGCGTTCAAAGAGCTAAAGCAACTCCTAACATCTGAGGCAATCCTGACGCACTTCGACCCCAAACGGCCAGTGGTCCTAGTTTGTGATGCATCCCCGGTGGGGGTGGGGGCGGTGCTTTGCCACGTGTTGGAGGACGGAAGGGAGGCCCCGGTAGCGTTTTACTCAAGGTCCCTGTCCCAAGCGGAGCGAAATTACGCACAAACCGACAGGGAGGCGTTAGCAATAGTAGCGGGGACCAAAAAATTTCACGATTTTTTGTATGGCCGCCCGTTCAAAATCGTGACCGATCACAAGCCGCTGTTAGGGATTTTCACGGCAAGCAAGCCCACGCCGCAGATCCTGTCCCCGAGAATGCTGCGATGGGCTATTTTCCTCAACGCGTACCAACATGAGTTGGAGTACAGGCCCGGAAAGGAGATCGGCCATGCTGATGCGCTTTCGAGATCCCCTCTGCCCTTGTCGGACGACCAAAAGGCGAGAGCAGAAAGAGACCGCCAGGTGTTGCTAATTGAGGTTTTAGACGCACCCCCAATAGTACCAGCCGACATTGCTAGGGCGACAGGCAAGGACAGGACGCTGGAGAAAGTTAGTTCATGGGTGCAGAAGGGGTGGCCGGCTTCGTCCCCGAGTACAGAGTTCGACCCATTCTTTAGGAAAAAGCTAGAGTTGTCCCTAGAGAGGGGGTGCCTTCTGTGGGGCCAACGGGTGGTGGTCCCTGCGCCCCTGCGGACGAGGGTGCTCGAACTGCTGCACGTCAGCCACCCGGGCATAGTTCGTTCAAAGGCGCTGGCCCGGAGTTACTTCTGGTGGCCACAGCTGGACGCGGACATTGAGCACATGGTCGGCACTTGCGAGGCTTGCCAGGGATCCCGACCTGAGGCGGCCCGTCTCCCGCATAGGGAGTGGGACACAGCAAGGGGGCCGTGGTCCAGAGTGCACGTGGATTTCGCTGGCCCATTCCGAGGAACCATGTTTCTCCTGGTGGTAGATGCGTTCTCCAAGTGGCTGGAGGTTATCCCAGTAAAGAGCACGTCCTCCGCCACGACAATTAGCCAGCTAAGGAGAGTCTTTTCCACATTCGGTTTACCCGACACTTTAGTCAGCGATAACGCTAGTTGTTTCACCTCCGCCGAGTTCGGGGCATTCATGGAGGCAAACGCCATTCGGCATGTCACATCCGCACCGTTTCACCCGGCCACGAATGGCCAAGTGGAACGGCTGGTGCGGACAACGAAGGAGGCGCTGCGGCGCATGGGCCCGGGGGACCTGAATCACCAAGTATGCCAGTTCCTCTTAGCGTATAGGGTAACCCCCTTAGCGTCAGGCTACTCGCCGGCGGAGCTCTTGATGCGGCGAAAACTGACCACGATCCTGTCCAGGCTAGACCCGACGAGAGTCGAGGATAAAGGGAAAAACATAGGGTTGGCAGTCTCGAAAGGTTTCGCCGCCGGGGACCCTGTTCACTGCAGGAACTATTCCAGCGCAGGGCCGGCCTGGGTACCAGGGACGGTTGTAGAACAGACGGGGCCAGTGTCGTACCGGGTCGAGACTAACACCGGCCTCCTCTGGAGGAGGCACGCAGACCAACTGAGGCACCGAGTGAGTGGGCCAGTCAGTGGAGCTCAGCAACAGGATTCAGCGTTAGGGTTCTCCCCCACCCGCTTAACCCAAGGGGGAGACAGCAGTGGACAACAGTCCCAAGCAAGGGGGGAAGGAAGCAGAAGCAGCGGCCCCGACTCATATCCTTTTGATACGCCAGTCCTATCAGGGGCCGGGGAAGGGGGAGAGGAGTTCGCGACCGCTGCCCCCGATGGTAATTTTGATTTTGATTTTGCGAGCCGGGGGGGTTTTCAGGAGTGTTCCCCCACCCATCCAAGCGAGAAGAGGGGTTTTTCGTTAGCCCCCAGTGCCCCCGGTTCCTCCCTAAGAAAGAGCACACCACCCAACAACGCCGCGGAGCCGCGGCAAGTCACTAACGAGTCTCCCTCTCCAATTACAGGACAGGAAACCAGGGGACAAAGAGAAGGTAGCAAACCCGGGGAGAGGCAGCCCGCATCGAGACCCCAGCGTGTTCGAAATAAGCCATCTTGGCTGAGAGACTTTGTCTCCTAAGGGGGGGGAGTGTGTGTAAGTGTGGGCTCGAGACTTTGTCTCGTCCTAGGGGGGAGGGGTGTTGTGTTCTGATGGTTTTACCTTTCCACATGGATTACAATGTATCTGAGCCAATGTAACCTTGCCTATAGCAACAATGTAACCTTCAGCTGTATCATATAAACCCTGTAATAGGACGCGAGCTAATGACCACCAGCTGGCAGCAGCGAGCGTCCAAGCTCTCTTGGTCCGAACTCATCAAAGGCAACAGCGCGGGAAGTTTTCCCGCCACCACCTACACCTGGACAAGAAGGGCGTGACCCGCAATGACGTCACGCAGACAGTAGCCAATGGGCTACCATGGCACCACGTTCAAATGTATTACTACTGTATATAAAGAGCTATCGATCCGCCATTACCTCATGTTCCCTCTGTCCACGATGCAATAAACCTGAGTTAACCCAGCCCGAGGCTGTGTCCTGTGTCTTGGTTTGCATACACCAAACTTGCCTTTTTTGAATGCTTGAACTAACTCCATGTTTTTGAATGAGTAGCAAAAATCAAAACAATAACAAGATGAAGTGTGGACATATATTTAAGGTAATAGTCAATATCCTATGTAGAAACAGGTCCACTGGGCAAACATTCTTCATGCTTTTGCAGGTTTCATTATACCAATGATATAAGTAATTATATCAAAAACAAGCACCAAATTAAAACAATTTTGAAACATAAGAGGAAAACAGCATATATCACAAAAAGCATCTGTCATCAACAGCTAAAGCAGGAGTTCTCAACCTTTTAAAGCCGGGGGTGAGGTCACACTCTCTCAGACAGCTTCAGGGGCTGGATGGCCACTTTGCCCTTCCTCCACCTCATGGCACTTTCTGGTGTGGTGGAGCCGGTGGGGGGGGCACATGCATCCGGCCCATGGGCCATAAGTTGAGAATCCCTGAACTGAAGCCATGTCTAAATATATGATAATTGCCTGTTGGTAAAAAGGGCAGGAAGGTGATGGCCACCACAGTGTACTTCAGAAGACAATTCCCTAACCTGGAATCAGCCACTAAAAAAGCCTTCTAGTGCCTATGAGAGTTACATCCTTAATTCATATGGATGAAAAGAAATTAATAGAGCTATTCTCGGGCAGCCACCAACCGAGCTTTAGCAGTCTGAAAAGGTATTCTAGCCCATCTATCTAGCCCTGTTCAAGTATTCTAAATATATGTAAGGCAACCATGTCTACCCAGGGCCGTAGCCAGGATTCTAGATTTTTGGGGGTGGGGGAGGAATTTTGCAGGAGGGGCAAAAAAATTCAAGAGGGGCAACAATGTCACATTCACATATATAACATTGGCATCACGGGGTGGGGTGGGGGGCTGTTAGCACAGGAGGGTTCCCCCCACCCCCTGGTTATGGCCCTGTGTCTACCTTCATTGTTGCTGCCACCACCTTCCTCAAGCAATGGCAGAATTCTGAGGAGTCTCTTCTTTATGTAGAACCTTTCCCACACATCCAGAACACAAATTTTCCAGCAAAAACGCTAAATGTGTCAAACAGTGCCTCCTCTTCATACCGTCACTTTCCAAGGAGGAGAACCATGAAGGGAATTGGGGGCTAATGGACTCTTCTTCGTCATAAGAACTCTATTTTCAGAACCCCTGAACTTCAGTCAGTCTCTCTCCCTCTCTGTCTTTGCGTATACAGATAGGCAACTTATTCTCTGAGTGCCAGGCCAAAATGGCACCATTCCCCTACAAGAAGGAAGTAGGAGGACTTTTGGAAGAACATCAAGCTTTTTTGAAGCACAATAAAAGTGGAGGAACTCTGTTATACCTGTGTGTACTTGTGTGTTGTCAGGGGAAATTAATCCCTGGAAGATTGGGCATTCTCAGAAGTGCCAAAATGTGTGACTGGTAGGGAAGAATGGAAAATCATAGGAAAAGAAATGGAGTGAGGAATCCCAAATGAAGGGCTAGTGAACTCGTTGTTTATATAATCACTACATTGCTTTGCATCACAACATGTTTTGTGGGCCTTGCTTGTGTTTCACACTCTTGAGTATATTCTACTAACCTATGTAAATAATCTGCCATTTTGATATTTACTGTTCTGAGTTGATCATTGTGACGGTGACATTCTGGTCAAGTGACTGCCCAGATATTTCCATTTTCCATTGCTTGACTGTTGGCAACTGTTTCATGAAGGCTACTATCTATCCCAGGGGTTCTCAACCTTTTCAAACTGTGGGTCAGACCACGCCCCCTCAGACAGTTGAGCAGGCCAGACTGGTGGTTCCCCGCATTGTAAACACTGCCATAAAATGAGCCCGTGGCTGTTGTAAACACATTTTTGACAGCTGCAGGCACATTTATGGCTGTTTTAAAAACATCTGCTTCTGCTTCTGGTGGCGGCGGTGATGCGGGCCACATGAAATGGTGCTATGGGTTGGGTCCAGCCTGCAGGCTGTAGTTGAGAACCCCTGGTCTATTCTATTATGCAATTTAAACATTTACACACCTTCTATACAATAAAGACATTCTTAAAAGTAAATGCAGAAAAGTGCCTAATTATGAGTTGGAGGAGTGGTCTATCTTACTTCAGTTTGGTAATTCTGATTAGTCCTAGCTATCCAGGATTTCAGGCAAGAGTGTCTCAGAACTTAACTGGAGATGGCATGGGTTCAATTGAAGTTCTCTTTATACACAACTCTGAATTCTACCATATTTGCTTTACTCCCATGGAAAGGGATAGGTGTGGCAGTGTCTACTAGACAATGAATATAGGTTGCAGAAATTCCAACTAAAAGAGATAATGGTTCTTACTTTGGCTGATGGCTTGTCCTTTTGAGATGGGCAACTGGAGAAGGAGGAAAAGGAACAGCAAGCTTGGGGAGAACAGAGAGGGCTGAAAGAAATGGGAAGAAAAAAATTGCCTGTCAAAACTGCACATGTTGGTCACAAGTGAATGTTTGAGGAGAGGAGCATTCAGCAGAGTCAGAGGTACAGTACTGTGCAAAAGTCTTAGATTACCACCAGCTGGTTTGGGGAAAATTCAATGAGTGATGGGGCGGGGGCATAACTCAGCCAACTGAGACACCTAGACACACCAAAATAGTCTTCTGCTGACACTTATTTCAATCCTTTCCAAGGTTGGTGAAGTTTGTTGTTTGGGTATCCGAGTTATACTCCCACCCCCATCACTCATTGAATTTTCCCCAAACCAGCTGGTGGTGTTCTAAGATTTTGCACAGAACTGTACCTGCTCCTTTACAACAGGCTTTCAGAACTATTAGGTATAGGCCGCCCCCAATATCTGTGGAGGATATGTTCCAAGATCTTTTGTGAATACCCCAAACCATGGAAAACAGTGACCCTCATATCATGGCATGTGTACCTGAATCATAAGCTGGGGTGCTGCAAATGCTTTTATCATTCTATCAGGTGTGCTCATGAAATGACTTCACTGGAAACAATTTGTTTCTTTTTAACATTACACAGTGGTCTGTAATACATAGCTCTGGTAACTGGCCTTGGAAATACATACATATATTTTATATTACAGTGATTTTTACTGAACATTTTTGGACCTCTGGATAACTGAAACCTGGGAGACTTAGCCCATGGAATGTGAGGGGAGGGGAGGCTACCAGTAATATGAAAATACCATATCCAAGAGGAAATATTGGAGGTAGCAGAGGCAGACTCCTGTCCATGTCTCTTGAGCTCCTTGGCCAAGCTTTGCATGATATGTGACATTTCACCTGGCCTGAGAAACCAAATTAGCTTGTTGTCCTCAGGTTCTCTTGTTGTCAATATTGAAGTAACCTTTTTTGCTTTTTTCATGACATGTGGGAGTATTTTACCTTAGGTAGCCAAATATATTGGGCCAGCTCTGTGTTTTAGCACCATATGCCATTAGTTCCCCTGGTGGTTTGGTGGTTAAGATGCTGAACTGGAGACTGGAAGGTTGGGTTTCAATACCCAATAACTGCACATGGGGACATTAAAGGAGGCTCATTCAGGTGTCCCCTGAGTGGAGTTTCTCCAGCAAAAATCGTTTCAATCCAGAGTAATCTCTGACATAAAGTTATTATTACTGAGAAAATACAAGATAAAGAAAGGAAGAAAAGACATTGTTACATCAATGTATTGGTTGCAAAGCCAGAGATTGGGAGTTTGATTCCTCACTGTGCCTCTCAGGTGAAGAGCCAGCCTGTGTTGCCTTGGGCAAGCTACACCATCCCAGGGGCTCCACCCGGAAGAAGGGAATGATAGACCACTTCTGAGTACTTTCTACATAGAAAACCCTGGAAAAGATCTCCATGAGTCAGAATTGACTTGACAGAACATTGATGATGATGATGATGGGCAGCCCATAGTTAGTGTGGCCAGACACTTGCAAATTCTTGCCCATAGTGAATTATTTAATGGCTCATTTAACCTCACACAAGATGTCTTAGTTTGGTATTTGAAATTAGACTGACATTCTTTCTGTTAAAAAATTAAAACACACTCCATTCAAGACATTCTTCTGCATGCTCCTGATTACGAACACTGTATTTCTCTTCTGTAACTCCCATTTATTTCAGTGGGACTTAGAGCCTTTTTACAATATGAAATAATGGCTGCAGCTCATTGGTGTAATTCAGTAGTCCTCAGTCTTTGACCATCCAGATGTTTATGAAAGAATTCTCCTGGCCGTTGGCCATATTGGCTAAACCTTCTGGAGACTGAAATCCAAAGCATCTGGAGTCAGAGTACACAATACTAGGGTATTGGGTCCAAAAGTAAGACCTTGCAGTTACACCAATAATGTCTGAGAAATAAAAGCTCTCTCTTTCTCCTTTCAGCTTGAAACCTAAAATGGACATGCAAAAGCCTTTAAAAATATTCCAAATGCTTGTTTTGTCAAGAGTTAAAATAAGTCTATATTTTTCTATGACTTTTTTTTGACTTTTTTGTGAATTGCTTTGATCCTCTGCTTCTGAAAACAGAAATAAGGAGAATCAGGCTATCAGGGTAAGCAGGAAGGCAGGCTGGTAGATAGATGGATAGATAGAAAGAGAGATAGAGAGAGATCTAGGATTTGTCTGGCAATCTAACAAATTCGTGTATTACGCACAAAAATTTCCCGTATTTTTGGGAGCTGTGCTTGACCGATATGACCTAGCAGTTCAAAAGCAAGAAATTGCAAGTAGATAAATAGGGACCACTTTGGTAGGAAGGTAAACAGCATTCCATGCAGTCCAGTGTCTAGTCATGCATGCCACATGACCGCAGAAACCTCTGCAGAAGCAGACAGCCCTGGCTCTTCGGCTATGAAACAGAGATGAGCACTGAGTTGGATACGACTGGCTGTCGAGCAAGGGTGACCTTTACCTTTACCTTACATAATATACAAGAAAGATAGTGCATTGAACTTCCTCATTCCTACCTTCACAACATTGTTACATATCATCAAGTCAATACTTACAGTGACACTAATAAGGTTTTCAAGATAAGTGAAGTAATTAAGGAGTGGTTCTATCAGTCTCCTCTCAACAGAGACTTTCCATGGCAGAGTCTCCTCTCAACAGAGACTTTCCATGGCAGAGCCAGGGAATCAAACTCAAGTCTTCTTCATCCTAGTCAATTATCCACTATATACATCGATATCAAGAAGAACACATATGTGATAGATTAAAGACGCAGCGGTCAGATTTAGGCTGGGCCCAGGATATCATAGTCTGTGAAGCAAGTATCATTTCCAGCTCCCCTGGCTGGGCAACCATCCTAATATGTTGGACTACAGATCCCAGGCCAGAAACATATTTGGCCGGGGGAAGCAGAATGTGTAGTCCAAGCCATCAGGATGGTGCACCAGGGTGGAAGACTACACTATGTAACCTGAGACAGATGAACAGAATAAGCCTTATTATAGTTGAGAGTTCACTTGTGTAGGAGAAAAATATATTCCTGCATTGGGGATATCAGAACAGCCCTGATGGATTCAGCCAAGATTTCATCTTTTCCAGCATCCTGCTTCTTTTAGTGACCAGAAAGAGGAATCCAGAGAGCTCAGAGAAGATGGTAATAGTTCCAGCAATTGATTTTTCACCCTATAGGGCATTGATGTCTAACCTTGACACGCCATGTGTTCTTGAACTTCAATTCCCAGAAGCCCTGGTTAGCAGAAGTGTTGACTTGGGCTTCTGGGAATTGAAGTCCAAGAACACCTAGAGTGCCAAGGTTTACCAATACTGCTATATGGTTTGGATCTTCTATCAAGTCAGAGGTCTGTACTGAACCATTGGCTCAATAAGACCTATACTGTACTGTACTCCTCTCCTTTTAAAACAAAAACAAAGCACGGCAGAATTATTCACACATGTTTAAAGGGAAGAACAAAACTTTGAAGCTGGGTATTCCATAGTTGCTGCCACTGCTGGATTTTATAACCATGCATTCCATGAATTAAAATCCATGCCACGTTTAGATAAATCACTGCCACAAGCCAACGATATAACAGAGCAGAGAAGAGCAAGAGTGCAAACCATAGGGAAGATGTTTAAAAGTTCAGCAGTGAAAATCAGATCCGGTCCTCTTGCCACCAGGTCATTCCCTCCAAATAAAATACATTCCTCCTTTTAAGGGTATTGCATTACCTTCATGTTGTTCTACGGTTCCTCCTTCAAACGTTTTGCTCACACAAATTTGTAGAATTGGATGGTTCGGCTGCAGATCTTTCTCCAAAGTCCACAGTCACTCTCTGCTGCCGGGTCTGGCAGACAGCTGCACAGGTAGTCTATTTAGCCCTCCCACTCCTGCTGCCTGCCCACCAAGACCAGGGATAATTTGTAAATCCTGGGCTGATAGCAGGAAAGGAAGCAGCCATGGGGTGGGAAGGTGGTGGGTGGGAGGAATGTGCCTTAGAGGAACAGGGAGGCAGGAAATGAAAGTTGGGGGAGAGGGGAGGAAAACTCCAAAAAGAGCCAAGTGCTTCAATGCTTTCCAGGGCTTTTGGCCATGAACATGTTATTGTTCACTCCTTGCATTCGTGTGCAAGAATTTATGTCTTTCTCATTCTGTCCTTCTAATTTCACACTCAAGATGAGGGAACAAGCTCCATTCTGTGGAGGCCAGAAGAAGGGTTTCAAGCAGGTGGTTACAAAATCCAGATTTCCTGGGTTTTGTGATGGAAAAATCTAGTGGTTAGAGCAGAAGGGAAACAAGAGAATAGGAATCCTACAAGATAACATTAATATAATCAAAGAACATATGGGTTTTCTTGAAGAGGAGGGTAATTCAAGAACTAGCACAATAAACGTATAACATAGGTTCTGTGGATGTCTTTTACGTACAGTATTTGTTTTATTTCTGCCTTGTTCTTCTCCCAGGAAAGAGAATTAGGAGGCCTTGCAAATATTCAAAAGAAAGTGCAGCTCAGCATCTTTTTGCTTAAATCTTCATTGTCATTACCTGCTGCTTGTATCTAAGTACAGTATACACTTTCCCCTGGAAATCATTTTCACAATGACAAACAGGAAAAATGCCATTGGCATGAATTTGTTTAAGGTGGATCCCAGCTTGCAATGAAGTGACCCACACACTGTGATCACGGAACCACCTCCTGAGGCACGTATGAAATGAGACATGCAGGATTTAACACTGGGACTTCAATGGACTGCCACAGCCTTCACAAACAGTCACTCTGGAATGGCCTCCTCCCCCTCCATGACTGTTTGGAATCAGAATAAATCCACTCGTTTTGCCATTGAGTCTAATATGATGGTTTCCAGTGGCATTTCCTCCACTGAGCATACCTGTCAACCTTCCTGATTTGGCTGGGAAAAACCCGTAATTTGACGTCCATTGACGTCATAACCCGCCCCGCACTGCCAAAACCCCGTAATTTGGCATTGGGGGAAAACGCTTTCCGTGCATGCGTGGAAGCGCTACGCCACTTGCGCAGCCCCTGCGCAAGCAATGCAGCGCTTCCACGCATGCGTGGAAGGGTTTTACCTCTTCCACGCATGCGCAGAAGTGCTACGCCGCTTGCGTAGGGGCTGCGCAAGCGGTGTAGCGCTTCCGCACATGCGTGGAAGGAGTAAAACCCTTCCATGCATGCATGGATAGCGACCTGCGCACAAGCAATGTGCGCAGGTCCCGTTTTTCCAGAGCCGCGGGTTGACAGGTATGCCACTGAGGGGCCCATCACCCCACCTAAAAGTGCTCATCCTCCCGTAACCATTGACCCATTTGGGGAGTCAGGTTATTTGCCACTGCCCAACACTCAGTGTTGAGTCACTGGCTGTATGGTCTACTCCATTACTGTAGCGGGATAGCCAGATATACATGCCTAAATAGGGAGTGGAAAATCAGTGACGTTAGTGTGCACCCTATTGTGTACGAGTTCTTGTGCTGGTTGTGAAATTATGTATGTAGCAGTTTGTGAGATGAGAAGTCTGCCAAGACATGGAGTCTGTTAGAATGGACCTCCGTCGTAAGCCGGGGTTTTACTGTACTTATGGGATTGACTTTCTGCTCTACTTTTAGAAAACAGGATCAATATTTTTTTAATATATAAATTAAATATATTGTCCCATTGGTATAAACACACAGAGAGACACTCAGAATTGTTGCTTTTAGGCTTTGGGCCCACTGAAGAAAACCACCACCTGGCCTAGGCATTAAAATGTTACTGTTTTTCAAAGGGATGTGTGACTTAGCAGTTAGTTAACCAGGGATAGTACAGCCAAAATAAGAGGGGATAGTATCTGAGCATATAAAAAATATCATCAGCTGTTCTTAGATTTTTCACTCCTGCATGACAGAAAAATGACCAGGGCTTTTCTCCCTGTCAGTAGTAGCATAAACTTGAAAAATTGTTTGCATGAAAAATTGTATTTTGCATTCAAGGGGCCATTTTGTGCAAACTCCCCTGAATTTTGCACAATATAACTGCTTCCTTGAAAGAGGCAAACACAACAACAACAACAAAACCACTTTCTTGTGATAACAACCAGCAGGATGAAAACTATTAAAATTCTTCACTTTTATCCAGAAAGAATAAAATGAGCAAAGATGTATGTTCCTTGTCAAGAAATGTAAAAGTCAAGATCCCTAGATCCTGACTTTCACATGAAAAGCAGTAAAAAAAAAAAGGGGGGGAACGGGGGCAGGGAGGCAACAATGGAACTGTCTACACTGGGCTGTATCAAGATGACTGGGATCACTTGAAGATGGAGGGAGGAGCTGCATAACCTTTAGTCCACTTTCCTTGTCTAGACAACAATTACCTGTCGTGTGAAGTGGCTGAAAAGATGCTTCACAATACAGGCACATTGAACACTTCTCGTGACCATCTGAGGACAGTCTGGGGAAGTGAATTTGTTTTTCTAATGTTTGGTAGATGATTGCTATGCTGACGCATCACATGAAAGACAGGATTTTTTTCCCTTCGCTGGGATCTAAGTGACACATTGAAACAGTGATCATCTAACCTATTGTAAAAACAAGAGTTTTTAAAGTCTGATAGATGATTGCTGTTAGCAACTGCTAACAGTGATCACTGCAGGACGGAATGAGCTTCCATCTTTGTCCCAGCTCCTTCCAACCTAGCAGTTCGAAAGCAAGACATTGCAAGTAGATAAATAGGGACCATTTCGGTGGGAAGGTAACAGTGTTCCGTGCGCTCCGGTGTCTAGTCATGCCTGCCACATGACCACGGAAACGTCTGCAGAAGCAGACAGCACTGGCTCTTCGGTTTTGAAACAGAGATGAGCACTGCACCCTAGAGTCGGATACGACAGGCTTTACCTTTAAGGGGAAGTAATTAATTTTTCAGATCTGCAGAGGCTAACAAGTCACTGCAAGATCTGAAAGTTCATACAGAAAACAACTTCTCTGCTATCTTTTATCCTCTTTTCAACTTGTATATACATTGGAAACAGAATAAAAGAAAACATAATGAGTTAGGCGATTCCCCTGAAAGGGGTTGAAAATGAAGTGGGTTGGGGCATGTCAACCCACTCCAACATACAAGATGTGTGCACTCAATTTTAAATCAACTTACCACCGAAACACCCCAAACCATTGGCTATTATACCCCTGTAGAAAACATGTGAGGTTTTCTTATCTCCCCAGGTTTACAGTACTCTGTATGTATTGTTTTAATCCTATTTTGGAAGCTAAATGTGGTCAGTCCTGGTCAATATCTGGAAAGTAGGACAGGAGGAAATATCAATGATCTACTGGTTGAGCTAAGAAAAAAAAAATCTCTACTAGAAATCCTGGTTAGGCTGTGCCAATCACAGTTGACAATACTAGGCAAGATGTTCTAGGCACTGATCTGACATCTGAGTCTAGCCCTAGGTTATGGTTTCCTAGTTTATAGTTGAACATGGGATCTTCTTTCTTCAATGCAACTGCTCTTTCACTTTTGAAGTAAGGGGTAGCAAATCCCACCCTCTGTTCCTCCCAAAAAGAAACTACACTGTGAGACCCCATGGATTGACTCTGTCTCTTTCCCCCTTGAGTACTTAATTAACATAGTAATGAGAAAGCTGGGATCTCAAGGAAGCAGGGTGGGGCATCCACTTCACAGGTCACACTTTCAACCAGTATCCAGAGATGGGTTGAGAAACTAGTAATCAAAGCTGTTGGGTGTTCCAACCTTATCAATACGGGGTGTAGCCTCTTCTCTTGCTTTTAATTATTCAACTTTCACTTTGTGTTTAGTTTTCACCAGCATCAGTTGGTCATGTCATCTGAGCTCATCTGGGACTGGATCCCAGCTAGCACATGCCCTACTTTGCAGTTCTTCCCCAGCATCCATGTGTGTGTTTGTGTTTGGATGGAAGTGACAGAACCAGATGAATGTGTTTGCTGCTGTCCCCATCCTTAACTATTTCACTTGAGGTCACTCTTGTGATGAATCTGTCCCTCCCCTGCTCAGTTTTCCATTCACACTGATCATAAGAGAGAGAGAGAGAGAGAGAGAGAGAGAGAGAGAGAGAGAGAGAGAATTGAAAAGAGAAAGAAAAAGAGACAAAATGAAAAGAGAAACCAGTGGCATTCTTGGGGGTTCCTGAAAATTCTCACACATACACTTGGTAAGATTTCCTTTCAAACATTAGCCAGAGAAGGCAGTCCTTTGGCAGTTCCCCAGTTTTGGATCTCTGCATATTTTCCACCTACAGTATACGTATCAACATTTATTGACTTTTAAAATCTCCCCAATCCATCTTTCCTGTCTACTTTTGGTAGCTTGCAGGATACATGAAAATCACTGAACTAGTACAAGCAGGCTGCTCTTCTTGCTAATGTTGCCACTTTGGTAAATAATATTCATGTGGAGCTTAAGTTTTTTTTTCAAATGTCCTAATTTGGCTAACAGAAGGAGTATGAAAATGTGGATCATTCTGCCTTAAATGTAGGCCAAAGGCAATTGAAGCCAAACAGAGCCATGCATGCCATAGTCATCAACATCACCATAAACAGTTGCCCCCTCCTTAGTGATAGCAACTCAATAATTAGGAATTACATAGCCAGTTTTATGCTTTTCACAATCATTGGCTTAAGGAAGCTGCTTCATTTTAACTAATGGTAGGGTCAACTCTGCAAGTTAGAGATGGGAAAAGTGACTTCTTTTCAGAAGTCCACTACTAGGATCTTGTAGCCAGCATGGCTACTTATGATGCTGGTGGTCTCAGCAGAAGAAAGGGATGGCAAATCACTTCTGAGTATTCTCTTCCTAGAAGACTAAAAGTTCTCTTTCTTATCTATAATGTATTCCTCAGCCTGATCTAGGTTTTCAAAGTATGTTTCCAGAATATCATAGATGAGTATAGGATCATCTTGGATATTTTTAGCATTTTATTCTCATACAAAGACTCTTGATCGTTCCTCCTTCCTGTCCCATCCATGGCAGGATTACAGCATTCTGACAGCTTGCTTTTTCCTGCCAAATAAAGGCTTACCACATTTTTATCCAGCCTGTGCAATCTTGCATTTCACTGCAGCTTGATCTGCCGCAATTAGTGAATGAATTGTTTAATGGCAGAGAGATCAATATTGCCAGATTTTCTGCAGCTGTGTATCAGCCTGATATCAAAAGCCTTATCTCTTAAGAGTCAGGACAGATGGGAAAGTTGGCATCTTTAGCTGTTATGTTCACATTTAGTTAGCAATGGACTATTAGGGCATATGAAGCAAGCTGTGTTTGTATACTGACTGTAAAGTTTACACCCTTATAATGTGTAGACTTCTACAGTGAAAGGAAGCTAGTGAGCATTTATTCTTGTTGTTGTTGTGCTGTATTCAATTCTGAATATTGGTGATCCTCATGGCAATTAGTCATGAAGACTGTCCTGAGAATATAATGTCATGGCCTTCCATCCATCTGCATCACAGTGTGACACCTGTACCACTGATCCAGTTCCGTGAGTCACTTTCTGGTCCTTGGCCCTTTTGGCATGTAAAGTCCTCTGCAGCCCCAGGACCGTATTGATGAAGATGCTGCCCTCCATCAAGATGGATCAAGTGGGATTTTACTCATTTGGGGACCATCACCCTTCCTTGTGGATTTTGCAACCCAAGGCTGTTAGTCTCAGGGCTGTCAGGTTAGTTAACTGCCACCTGATGAATGGTGTTGAGTCGCTGCCAGTATGATCTACTCTATTACCATAACAGGATAACCTGGCCAGACTGGGATTACCTGGCAAGACTAGTTAGCATAGTCCAAACTATTTTTTCTCTATTAGTTTTTCACATGGGGGAAATGAAAACATAGGAGGATTTCACTTCAACAGGGATAAGAAGGCTAGTAGGGCCATCTATGGAGAAAACATATCTATCATTTCCCTTCCTCCAGCAACAGTCACCATTCCATCACTATTCCATCACCATTCCATCAAGATATAGCAGAAGGAGAAATGAAAGTAAAGTCAGCAATAATAATAATAATAATAATAATAATAATAATAATAATAATAATAATAATAATAATAATAATAATAATAATAATAATAATAATAATAATAATAATAATAATAATAATAATAATAATAATAATAATAATAATAATAATAATAATAATAATAATAATAGAAGGCAAGGCTGACCCAAAACTGACATGGTGATGGTTACGAGCAGGAGTTTTGAAGAAGGAAACGGAAGGATTTATATTGGCAGCTCAGGAATACGTTTTGCCAACAAATTTCATGAAGACAAAAATACAGCACATATCCAACAATAGTAAAAGCCAGCTTTGTAATGAACAGGATGAAACAATAGATCATCTGATCAGTAGATGCAGCAAAAATTTTACAGACTGATTATTTGCAAAGCCATAACAGGGTTGCAAAAATTATCCATTCAAAACTTTGCCATAAGCTTAGATTTGAATGCAGTAAAAATCATTGGGAACATCAAGTAGAGAAAGGTTTAGAGAATGATAGAGTCAAGATCCTGTGGGACTTTAAAAAATCAAACAGATAGACATCTGCCTCACAACACACATGGTATAACTGTTGTGGGGGGAAAAGAAAGTCTGGTTTATTGACATTGCTATACCAGGAGATGCATGAATTGAAGACAAACAACTGAGGAAAATCACATCTGTTGTTGTTCCCATAGTGATTGGAGCCCTTAGAGCAATACCTAAAGGACTCCCTAGATATTTGGAATTTTGGGACTTATCTGATTTGAACATCATAATTCTCCAAAAACCAACTCTACTGGGGACTGCATATATACTCAGATGTTACCTTAACAGTTCTTAGGTCCTTGGTTAGGGCTTGAACTGTTAATTTTATTCCAGTCCTTAACTGTGAACCAAATTGTTGATTTGTATAACAACAACAACAAAAACTACAACAATGTGCTACAACATCCATTTTGACTTATTGGCAACCCTTTTCAGGATCTCCTCATATAGAGGGCTCCGAAGTGGTTTACTATTTCTCCTTCTGTGGGTACTCTTGAGCTGTGCAACTTTACTCAAGGCTAGACAAATTTGGTCTTCTCCATGAAGACACAGTGAAACATCAGTTTCCTAACTTCATAGAGCTCCCTAAATATCCATTCTTATTATTAGGCAATATGAAATGGCAGAAGGTCTCAAAAAGATACAGCAGAACCTGAAGCTATTTACTTTGCCATGACTGTATTTTTTTCTACTTCCAGGGAATGGGAGAGAAGAGCTCATAGGATCTTCTCTCTTATGTGCCAGAATAATTATGGTGTGTCATCAAGTCCATTCTGACTTATGGCAACCCTTTCCAGTGTTTTCTAGGTTTTCAAGAACTGTGCAGCTTGTCCAAAGCTATATAGGCTCACAGGAGGCACAGTGAGGAATCGAACACCTAATCTCCCAGAGCTATCCAGCTATCCATCCCTATTAGTATCCTTTTTAAAAATATGGTTTTCATATTCTTTCCAAAAATCTAAACAGTTGTGATACAAAACAGGAACAGAACCTTCAACTTCTGGCCCTGGAGGTCTGTTCTTCTTGAATTAAAATTAGATGTTTACTCTGAGGGAAGCAAAAACCAAGCAATTCTGAAATTAAAATGCTCTGTTTGACTCTTTCTCCACACAACATGGAATTACAGTAAGCAAGATGCTTACTTAATGGCTACATGTCCAAGATACTTCCAGAAAATGAAAATTAAGAGAACTTATTAGTATCAGACATTCAGGAAATATTTCTCTCCCCAGATTCACCCATGACACATTTTAAAACCTTTTGAAACAAAATAAGTTCCCAGAGTTAGTAATTTGTTTATTGTCTCCAAAGTTTTCCAGTTTGTAACAGTCAGTGATGCAATACAATTGGTTACACTGATTAAAAATGTGACATTCGGTTTCTTAAAAATACATATTATATGTCCAGCAGAAGTGTCAAAACCAGATTATTTATCCTACTGGGAGAGAGGGATTGTCCATCTCACTATATTAATACACAATACAATTTCATTTTATGATGGGCACTAGTGAGAGATCAGGGTGGTGTAGTAATGAATCCCATCTAACATCTGTCCTGTTTAGGAAAGCCCGTTAGCACACAAGTGAACTTCAGTAGATTTACATCTTCTCCCAGTTTACAAATAGAGCAGCCACCTTTTCAACAGAGAACAGTCCTCTACTTGAATAACCATCCAAGCCTGGTTTAAAGCTAGAAAACAACAACAATGAACAAAATCATAAGGGAGCAAGAGCTTTGAAATTGCTGTTACATTATTATCCAGATAGAAGACTAAGCAAGAAACTGATGTCCAGGTCGTAGTCTATTCTTCCCCATAACAGTAAAATAACATGCCTTTTTCTCTATATTACAGCAACTATGTCAATTCTTTAGTGTGTTTTAGGCAATAGAAAGTTAATTTAAGCCTGTGTTCTCTTTGATCCTTTCTTCTAGAGATCGCCATCTCACTAATCTATATGGGAATCTTGAGAAATTTCAGTATCAATTGTCTCTTTACAATGACTGTGTAAGTCACTGTGTCCTAGTTTTACACCCGTGTTGTCAATGGGAGAGTGGCACTGGTGAATATGAAGCTTCCCCATAGTTGTCGAGTCAGTTTGTGGTGGCAGTGAAATTATGAGTATTCCTGGCTGACAACCACTGTATAATGTTGGATTAAAATCACCTTGTTCTACCTAGTGGACACGTTTATGGCTTAGTTTCTTCTTCTTCTGTGTCTAGGCCAGACATAAAACTGCCAAAACGAAGGCACCTTTTGGTGAATTCATTCTGAAGTTCCCTTCGCTTGATCTAGTGTGAGAAAGATTAGCTGACAATACAAGGTTGCCAGTATCAGGGTATGCCCGATTGTGGTTCAAAAATACCACAGACTTTGAGAATTCTCTTTCTGTGTTTAGTTGAGAAGTCATTGTTTATAGAACAGAATTGACTGTTTGCTGGTACTATGTAGGTTTGTAACAAACACTATGCCACTTCGAAATATATATATATATATATATATATATATATATATATATATATATATATATATATATATATATATATATATATATATATATATATATATATATATATATATATATATATATATATATATATATATATATATATATATATATATATATATATATATATATATATATATATATATATATATATATATATATATATACACACACACACACACACACACACACACACACACACACACACACACACACACACACACACACACACACACACACACACATACTATGGCAGTGATGGTGAACCTTGGCACTCCAGCAGTTCTATCAAAGCAGTGCTGACTTGGGCTTCTGGTGATAGAAGTCCAAGAACAGCTGGAGTGTCAAGGTTTGCCATCACTGTGCTATGACAATAGAGCTGGGCTCAGTTGATTTGCAACTGCAGGTCTACCCCAATCATCTAGATCCTGTTGCTGCTGATCAGTGGCGGTGATTGGAGATAGCAGTGAAGACAGGCTCTACCTAACCAGCAGAGACTGGTATGGACATGCACACTGACTCAAACACCATGTGACCTGAAATTAGGGTTAAAATGCTCTGATTTTGGCACAGTGTTTTGGGCCAGTGTAGACATGCCCTAAATCTGTCTCAACATACTAGTAATCTTCCTGGAAGAGGTGGTGGGAGGGAGACAAAATATACTGTACTGTAGCTCTTTTTGAAGATCCATGCCTGTTGTGTATTGTAAATATATTGTTTGCTGTAATGTTGTGTAATATTATTAGGATCAGTATGATCCTCCATTTTGTCTCCTTCTCCTTAGTCTTGAAGTATCGCGGGACTTGCGTTCCTGCCTTAACTATTGAGTCATGTTAAGTCTTCACTCTGGTCCGATGACCTCCCAGTCATCCCACTCCTCTCCCGACCAATCCTGTTGTTTCCTGCCTAAATGTATCCATTCCCGTTTGTATATATTTAGCAGTGCTGTGCCATTGTTCTCTATGTTCTGACTGCCTAATAAAGTTGAGTTTGACCCTGTTATGCTGGCTGCTTCTCATTTTTACCAGAACATTAAATTGCCTAAAACAAACTTGTCAGTTTTTAAAGTGTTGCAGTATTTTTACTTTAATTTTTTTTCCTTTCACTTTTAGTTTTGCCATCCCTTGAGCTATGATCTTCTTAAATCAGAGATGCTTGGAACTAAGCTGTAAACATTTTGTACATCATTAATGCACTCAACCACTGACTGTGGTACCTCTTGTGCCCTTGCAAATACAGTAGCATGCCACTACTATATCTTCCATAGCACCTAACTCCCTACTAGCAATAGATTAGCTTTACACGTCTCACCTCGTTTATCATAAACTTGCTTTGATCTATATGCTTATTTCTTTCATCGTTTGATTAGATCTTCATTGGGAATACCCTTGTTTAAGAAACTTCAACAAGCAAATAAACATGAGATGAAACTGAGCGGAACATCAACAAACCTGGAAGAGGTAGATTAAATGCAAAACAGCTAGCAAGGCAGTCTGAGTAACTATAGAGTTGCATACACAACAACTACATTGTGTGTGGCTTGTTTCCTTAAATAAGAAAAGCTGTGCTGATGAGAACTGGATTATCCAGCCTTATCAGAACAGTATACAAAATGCAACAAGCCATCAACATGCTAATGCTGGTGTATATATTCAGAGGTATCCAGTTCTTTTATATATATAACCCAAATTCTTGCTGGTCTTTAAGCTTTACTCACAGGTGGAATCCCCCCCCGCCTCCCCCGCCCAGCCAAGAGACTTATCATTAACTGCACCATAAAAAAACCATCCCAAAATCCCTCTTTTTACAGCTATACTTTAAGAAGGATGTAGTTAAAACATACAATCTATGACAAGTTTCATACTAAATAAATTTTACTATTCTTTAAGCAGTCACAAGACTTTATCTTGTCTTTGCTAGCATAGACTAACAGAACAACCTCCTTGAAGTGACTACGGTAGACTCTTCCACTTTGTGCCAAGATATCTACCACATCTTTGGGACGCCACCTTGAGATCTATACTATGTAATATAACACAGTGATGTGTGGTACGGATTAATTAGGATTTGGCTGTATTTGCTTGCTTCAGGCTCTTCCTTCTTGCTGCAGATGGATCAATATTCCCAAATGCAAATATAAGACCAAATACACATCCCTAAAAATTGTCATAGATCACAAGCTGAATATGAGCCAAACATGTGATGCATCTGCAAAAAAGGGAAATACTAGATTAGGATGCATTAAAAGAAGCTAGTCTTCAAATCACATGAAGTGCTAGTCCCCTTTTATTTGGCACTGTTCAGGGCCTTTTTGAGTACTGTGTCCAGTTCTGGACCCTACCCTTTAACAAGGATGCAGAGAAATTGAAATAGGCATAGAAGAGATCAACAAGGATGATCAGGGGACAGGAAATCAAGCCCTATGAGGAAATGCCAAAAAATATGGGCATGTTTTGAAAAAAGAAGACTGGGGGGGGGATATGATAGTCCTCTTCAAATGCTTGAACGATTGTCATGCAGAGCAGGGGCAGAACATGTAATAATGGGCTCAAGGTAAAGAAAGTTATAGGAAACCTTCCCAACTGTTAGAGTAGTATGACAATGGACTCAATTACCTTGGCAGGTGATGAGTCCTCCAACACTGGAGACATACCAGATGAGAAAGCTATATAGCCACCTGTCACATATACCTTAACTTGGTTTCCTGCATTAAGTGCTAGGTTAGACCAGTGGTTCCCAACCTCTAAAATCCTGATGCCTGCCCCACCCCTGTGACATATAATTCTTATTATTCAAAAAGTGAACTCCTACTCATGTAGAGGAAGCCTAAAAGGCCATTAACTTGGTCTAAACCCGTGGTTCCCAATGAGGGGCACATGCCCCACATGGGAGCAATTTGATTTTTAAGGGAGGCAATTCAAGAACGAGTTGGCTAACAACTTGCTTACTGGAAAAAGAAAACATTATTGTCCATTGGTTATATGAAAATCAGTAGACACAGTGAGAACATCACAAAGCTGCCACTAAGACAAGAAGCGTGAGCAGGAAGGTGAATTCCAGGTTGCTTTTGGCCTTTTCTGTCTTGCCACCAGTCACGCAATACACGGCTGCTTGGCTCTTTGACAAATTCAATGTCTGGGATATAGCTGTGAATCCAGTTTTGGTAGTATGTCAGGCGACTGTACACTCCAGGGCGGTTCTTGATGGCACATCCTTCACCCCAACTGACAATACCAGCTAAAACCCATGACTGGCCAATCAGACATACCATGGGGCCTCCGGAATCACCCTATGAAGCAAGAAAATAGAAAATGACTAATAGGGAAATCACTGCAGGATTCCCTCAGAAGAAGGGAATCGTAAACCACCTTTGAGTACTCAATGTCTAGGATACTCTGAAAAGGATCTTCACAAGTCAGAATAGACTTGTTGACACACAATTATATTATTAATAGGGAAATGCTTGGTGGCACTGACATTTTGATGCCTGTTGTGCCAATTGTCCATGGTGAAGCAGGAGGTACAATGGTAGGCAAACTCAGGGGTGACAGGCAGAATCATAGGCAAAAGTCCACACACAAGCACACAATATCCTATTGCTGTGCTCCAAAATGCTTTCTAGTGAGGGGTGTTTTAGAAATGTGCCCATCCATTGTTGTTTCATTCTGTGTCTAGTTCCAAAGCTGGGTAGTGGCATCAATAGTATCAAGGTATTGCCAGAGCCTCCATTTCTTCAGATGTAGATTACTAAAGACAAATTTGGAAACTCAGCTCAGCTCAGCTCAACACTATGTTTCACATTGATCATAAATCCTAATACTGTTTCTGACTCACTGAATGGCCTTGGGCAACCTGTCAACATATAAAAAATGAGCACAGCAATTATCTTATTACTTGCTTGTTTCTACTAATTGGAGCTATCATTTCCTTGAGGACCACAGTAGAACTTATCTCTATCAGATTAAAGCAGTCATACTGCTCTGCCTGATGCGTTCCTGATGGGTTGGAATATAACTTGCAAATAGCAGATGGATATGAGGGACATGTGGTTCAATATAGCTGGAGGACACTAGGGAAGATTTGTGTACAGTTAAAGACACAGGGTGCTAGGAGCAGAGTTTTGGTTGTACTACAGCTTAACCATTGCACCACAAGGGCTTGTACATCAGGAGTGAGAAATTTCCAAAAGTCTAGAGGTGACACAATCCCACACATGGACGTTGAAGAGCTAAATCTATTTTGATTTCCATAGTCTATAATTAAAAAAAAAAGACTCAGAAAGTTCCCTCATGCCTTCCAGTGGGTGTGGAGGACAATGATCCCCCATCCCATTAAACTGTTTTAGATCACTTCTGGTCCCCCCCACAACCTTTCCTGGAAACAGCTCATGGTGAGGCAAAAATGTTTGTGAGTGTGTTTCTTGGGTGGAACTGGGTTTGGGAATGCTTTGTAGGGGCTCCAGAATTGAGATCACATTCAATTATGGAATGAAGAAATTTCAATGACTTTCTTGTTTGGAGACATATCTTTTGCAACCAGAGATTGCAGACCTGCTAGAGGTTTCTCCTTCTTTTCACTTTCTCTCATTTCCCTTCCTTTGAAACTTATTTGCCACTGCTTTCTTAAGAGGTTTCAGAGTTCATCACGCACTGGAGGACATGTTACCTCAGAATGCAACCGAGGAAGGCTTTTACGGAGTTATAGGCAGTGGTGGGATTCAGCTGGTATGCCTCGGTATGCCCGTACCGGTAGTAGAAATTCCAGTTGGCCCCGACCATCCGGTTGCCAGAGCCTTGGGTCATAGGCCTGTGCCTGCCTCCCATACCAGTGGTGCATCCTCCTCAGGCTTCCCCCATCCAGTTGCCAGAGCCTTAGGCCGTAAGCCTAAGCCTGCCTCCCACCGGGGCGGTGCAGCCGCCTAGTCACACGGCCACACCCAGAAAGTCACATGGTCACCTGGCCATGCCCACCCAGTCACATGGCCACACCAACCTGGCCATGCTCACAGAGTAGGTAGTAAAGAATTTTGAATCCCACCACTGGTTATAGGGACTCTCACCTTGCAGGCATCTTTCATGCCTTCTGGGTAGCCGGCACAGATCATATCATCCTTGATGATCCGTGGGGTGAGGCCATCCCCCATGTTGGTGTGGTAGAGTTCACTGCACATCTTTGTGCCAATGATTGGCACCTTCAACTTCTGGAGGGTTTGTGGGGAGGGAAGGTTGACTGCAATGACAACACCGCACGTGACTGGAAAATTGCTATCTAAAACCCAACATGGGGAGTTTTTCCCACATAGAGACTGCCATTTGTTAAACCCATTTACCCCATGATTTGTCAAGAACAATTTATAATTTCCCAGCCTCTTCTTTTTCATATCCTGTTTTACTGCATTTTAGGTCATTTATTTCTGCCTCCAAATGTTCTCCTTTCTGCTGTTATTGCTCACTACCTATGGTGCAATAACAATGATAGTGAAGTTGTTTTCTTAGTCTTTGACTACACATTGTAGCTTGATTCACAGTCTATTTTACATTTCTACTTGGATTAGGAGATCACATGGAGACCATGGATTATTATTTTTTGTGCCAGTGTCCAGGCGGACCCCTCAGTACAATCTGGCTTGATCTGAACGACAGTTCGCAACCCCTCTTCTTTTGATACTGTCCTCTTCTAATCTCCAGTTCTTGTTTTATGGTTCCTTGTAAAGCCAGTGAGTTGTTTTAAATGCTTCACAGTATTAGGGAAGAGGAACATTTTTCTAAAGTTCTACCTAACGTAGAGGAAAATAGTAGTCTACAGCAGTTTGTTACAGTTGTCTCTATTTAATATTGATTTTTAATATTGTTTGCAAAGGTGAGCTGTAAATTGATATATCAATGCAGTGATAAAGTGATCTAGTACTAAACTTGATAGGTTGTTTAAAACAAAAAACAAAAATAAATACTTCAAGGCCAATGGGGAACAAGATCATAGGGAGAGTTTTCCCCATTGTCCAAAACATCATGCCCAGCTTAATATGTCACCAGAATACCCTCACACAGTCACACACAAACACACCATGCCTTTAGTGGAACAAAACAACTAATCACACAAAAGTCAATTCCAATCATCCTGGATTAAAAAAAAGGAAGAGACCCTAGAGGCAGAGAAAAAACAACTCCATGTTGGGAGCAAAAAGAAGTAGAGTGATTGGCCTTTGTGTTGTGTAATCATTAAAAAAGAAGTGAATTCATCAGTTTTATTTTCATAGCAAATCCTGGGCTATTAATCCATGTAGTTGCAGCCTACTCCTAGTCCCTAATTCTTTGTTTGCATGGAGTTTCAAAATATGACTAGGTCATTCAGCTGAAGAAGGAAAGGTAAATATGGATATGTCCCTAAAACTTGAATTAAGCTTTGGAGCCTTGAAGGATCTTATGTTGCATATCACTGTGATCACTTCACCTGTGATTGTCAGTAGGGGCTACCTTGCACTAATTTGCACTTCAAAAAAACGACTATATTAATTAGAGGCCATGCTTTTTAAAAAAATTCTTGAAATGGAAAAATGTGAATCTCTTATGTTCCAGAATGATGGCTTTACCATATTGGCTCTCTTATCATTCATAGCTAGAATCCCATTTACTATAAGGTTGGTTGGGTTTACTCTAAGTCTGACTAAGACTTTAGTCATGCCTCTAAGCTTCTGGAAGTCACTTGTGCTAACCCAACCCCAATAATTGTCTATTGAATCAAGGAAACAATCTGACTCTTCTGTATCCCAATAGACTCTCCAAATCCTAATGTTTTCTGGTCTTGACTCATGTGAAGATGTTACCTATCTACAGCAGCTCCCTGCTCTCCAAACAGTTTCATGACTTACTAGAGCTTCACTAAGTCTGACATATACACTCCAAATCATGTATTTGCTACTCTCAATTTGCATTTCCTAAGTCCATATTTGACTTGTTTTACTCCACATACCTGAATTACGCAGGTTGCCCCAGCCAGTGACCCAGCACACTTTGCCTGGAGGAAACTTCACAGAAGCATCTGGCAGGCAAATGGGTAGAATGAGGTCTGAATAGAGGATCTTCTTGGATAGTTGGACAAGGGCGATGTCCCCACTGCTGGTTTGGCCTGCATAGGTGGGATGTATGATGATCTGCTGCACTCCCAAGCAACATGCCTCTGGGCCAGGATTAGACAGCTGGGTGACCCCCAGTAGGACCTGGTACTTGGTGAGATCCCTGAACCTGGAAACATGACAGAAAGAATGGGGCAGGGTGGAGGGGTGGTCACAGCTGGACTTTGGGCAGGTGACTCAGGAATCTGTCACAGACACATGGCAGATCTCTTCAACCCTTGGAAGGCAACCTCGTTATCTTCTGAACTATCTACCTGACAACTGAAGAAGGTATATTAGGTTAGAACTATTGGTTCAGTTAGCTCAATAGTGCATTATATAACAGGGCCAGCTCTACTATTTAGGACAAGTGAAGTGGCCAGAGAATAGAATTGTATGTGCTGCACAGCTTGCCATGCATACCTCATGCTAGCTTGATGTTTTCAGGTACAGTAGAGGAATTTGTCTATTGCAAATTCTCTAGTAAGATTGATCTTCCAGTCTCATGGGTTTCGAAACATGACATGGGAAAGGGATACCAATCTGTCCTTTACTTCAATCATGAAAATATCTTGGGCTAGCTCTACGGTTTCACATCAGTTGCAAAACTTCACTTGCAAAGTTTTTATTAGCCTTCAATTGAGCTACATCCAACTGGACAGCAGATATGGGAAGCACACAAATACCTGGTCACTGTCTTCCACACTCTAGTGAGAAGCATTGCAATTAAGTTTAACTTATAAATTGTTTTTGGTAAAGGTCACCCTTGCTTGAAAGCCAGTCTTTTCCGATTCTAGGGTTCAGTCCTCATCTCTGTTTATAGTGTTTGCAGATATTTCCATGGACATGTGGTAAGCATGCCTGGAGTGCAAAGAATACTGTTTATCTTCCCACCAAAGTATTACCTATTTATCTATGTGCAACTTCTTGCTTTCGAACTGCTAGCTTGGCAGGAGCTGGGACAGAGATGGGAGCTCATTCCATCGTGCAGTACTCGTGTATCGAACTGCGACCTTCCAGTCTTCAAGTTCAGTGTCTTAACTACTAAGCCAGCACAGTTCGCAGTCCTTTCCTATACATCTGAACATATGAATTAGCATTTGCATATTTATGGAATTCAGTGTCCTCCATTGACCTTCTTGCTGACCTGAGGTTACTAATAACTTTACATTCAATAAATGTGAATGAAAAAATGTATAGAAGTGATATGAGTACATTTCTGCATTTAAAATGTCTTCTATTGTACTTTTGAATTGCATTGGAAATATTTTTTGGAGAATAGGAATGTCAGTCAATTAATATCCCCCCAAGGCATGCAGGTTCCTTGATATATATGATAGAGACAAATGACTGTTGAAAACTGTGGATTAATCTCATAAAATGATCACATGCATGGTAACAAAAATTACAAGATGGGATAATAGGATGGGTACTACATTCCACCCTCTATACTTACTGATAGAAACAGTGTGCTGCAGTTATCACCCATTCATCTGAGATGAGAGACCCTCCACACACATGCCTTTGGTTGAGCTGTAAACTGATCTGCCAAGGGAACTCTCCGGGCACTGCATCTTTCCCTTTTACAATACGGTTAAAGCTGACAGGAGGCTGCCCACAGGCTAGAAGAGAAAGAAGGTGATTTAGACTAATTCAAGGACAAGAAGTCCAGGGTGCTTACTACAGATTTTAATCAAGAATTAAAATGTGGTGGAGACAGTTACGATCTGATCTAATTATTCTTTTGGCTTTTTTTTAAAATAAAAAAAATGTTTCATTCAACTCCTTCCATTGCTCCATGATGACTTTCTCCATTCATGGGAGAAAGCAAATCAGTTTAGTGTTATGACTTGCATGGAAACCATACAGGCAGAATCTACCGAAGAGAAGAACTTTTGTTTTTGTGTCAAGAAATACTGCTTGCTCCAGTGACCTTACAGTCACTCACCCCTCGCACAAAGGGTATTTTGAAGGAATCAGAACAGGTGGTCATATAGAGAGACTGACTTACCAGCCTCCTGATTGGGTAAGCAATTTGGGCTTAAATAAGAAGTTACAAATAATCTGATGTACATAATTCTCACAACAGCTAGTTTGAGAATTACTGGGTAAACTATAGTTGGGATTAAATTCAGTTGATACTCCCAACTAGAGTAAGCTCACTGAATCAATGGGAACTTGATGAGTAAAAAATATGTAAATATACTGATTCAATGGGTCTACTTTAGTTGGTGCTAACAAATAATCCTGATAGTTTTTAAATCCAAATTTGAACTGGTATAAATTGAGACTGACTGCCAAAGGAAAGGTGAAACTCCCTCATATTTTGAGAAACAAATATTAAGGGCAGTGGATTAAAACTCATTCACTTTGCCTCAGTCCCCTACTGTGGATGACCACCATTTTGGTTACCCCATAGACAGCCCTGAAACAACATGGCATTATGGTAAAGGGCTATTTTGGGGAATTCTTGGGAAATCAAAGTGGTTGCCACCTGCACAAAGGAACCCAGAGAAGTGCCGGTGAGTTCTTCTCAAATTTCACCCCACAATAGCTGGAATGCCCCACAAATTCTTTCATGCCCTGTAAAAATAAAAAAATGGTGAAGCTATTTTCATCCAGCACTAGAAACAAGTAAGTACATTTCAAAAAGAACAAAACAACTGAAAAGAAAACAACCACCAAATAGATTTGCCTATGTCCTACCTATACATAGTCTATGCTCCAACTCACACTAAAATGTTGAGGTGTGTTGACAATCCCACCTGCTCAAGACGTGATCTGTCTCTTCCCCTCCCAAAAAGAAAAAAAAATCAAGAAGGAGGGAAAGAATGCTGAGTTTTCAAGAAACACATACTCACTTCTGTTCGCCTGGATGTCTTCCACACCTGCAACACAAGGCAAAGATAAGGGAATACATAAAAATTCACTGAGTTTTACTGGACATAAGCATTTTAAATTGATTGTCCTGTTCAGTCAGACAGTAATTCCAAGTGGCAGGTTTGCAACAACATTCTTAAATCAGGAAACATATTTGAAAAACGTGAGAATTTCCCTACAAGTATCTAAATGCTTTGTCATAGGAAACAGGCCAATATCAAAGGAAGCTACCTAGTAAAGTCAAGAGACACTGGCAGTTATCAGAAACCCCAGCCCATATGAACACTCCAACTAGAGGTCTTCTTAACTCATCTTTTTCCTCAAAGAAAATAGCTGGATTTTCTGTCAATTCAGATAAAGGTGAGATCATGCACATCAGTTTTGTAGAGGTTTCAAAATTTGGTGAGAATGTAATCATTCCAGAAACCAGTTGGTTGGTTTGTTGCAATGATCTGGTAAAACTTAGAGTCAGGCAGAGATCTACAAAACCTGAGTAGACCATAATGAAGCTGAGAAGCTCATTCACTAGAATTTCACAGCAAAAAGAAACTCCACTTTTGTACATATTCCTAAGACTCTTGGGTGGATGATCAAGAAAATCTATTTTTAGGTTCCAGTACTGCTGAGAAATGTCAGCTCAAGAAATATATTTTGTTTGGCCTTTCACTGGCAGGAATAAATATTAATTACATAGTAAGAAGGTGTAGGAAGGAGAATAGTTAACTATAGAGCTTTAGCAGTGCCTGAGGTGGAGCTAAGCTGTTTGGAAGCCAATCCTATCTAACCAAGCAACCCACATAGATTTGTGCCTTCCTGTCGCCAGTCCCAAACAGGAAACAATGGGCTGGATTTCAGTATAATCCCTCACAGTCTGGGTCAACTACCTGTCTTCATCTATCCTGATTAGAACAACCTGTCCTTCTGAACTATGACATTTAGTATTTCAGTTCCAGTCAAGTACCGGCTTTCCAAAGACAATATCACTCTTCAAAATTAATTTAGCAAACCCATAATTTACCTTCCACCACCTAGCTGGCAACACCCTGAAACCCAATTATAACATCATTAGAATCAACTCAAGAAACTGTTACGGCGCCTCTTTCATTGGCATAATGACCATTCTTTCTAGCACTCGTCTGGGGCAGGCTTGTTAAGATACTATCGCTTGCCTTGCTAGTAAGTAGTAGTAAAAGGTGAAAGAGGAGCAACAAATTATCTAAGCCACAATTTCCCCTCTCAGGCGTTTAGTTCCTTTTAGGTCAGAAGAAGAGAGGTACTCTGGATTCTCACAACTGAATTTCAATGGGAATGTTGGCTCTATGTGGTGCTCCATGACCTCAGTCAAGGCCTAAAATATGGTCATTGCAGAACTTGAGGAAGCTATATATTTTTTTTATTACAGTTCCCTGAATTTCATGACCAGTGTTGCCTAGAATAGGTTTGGAGATGTATTCCAAACATTGAAATTTCCAAGTTCTACATATCTGAAGACGTAGAAAATATCTCACTGGCAAATTTAACTCAACCTACAAAGGTTTCCAACTCTCAGTTGTTTAACAAAGGTAGTGCTGAAAAAAAGATGGGCCCATTAGAAGGATGTTCCCATCACATATCAAAAGGGAACTAAATATTGCCCATAGCAGCCTCAAATATATTGCTAACAAAAGTATTATCTAGCCACATCTTAGTACACCTATACTTCTTTCCCTTAGGAATCCCTTTCAGCAATGATTTTTTTCCTGAAGTGTGCCAGCTAGAAGTCATTAATCACCCCACAAAAGATGGAATACCTTGTAGTATATGTGCTAAGCCACACAGATACTCTATCCAGGTGTTCCAATAATAAAAACTTCACACTGTAAACCATAAACAAACCCTACACTCCCCTTCAACTATGGCTGTACTTTATGCAATATGTCTTTCATTCCTTAGTGTTTTACCAAATAAACTTTGCCGGGAACCCACTTCTGAAATGAGCCAGGAACTTATACTTCTGAAATAAGCCATTTTTAAAGACCATTTGAACTAAGCCCCTTTGAGAAAACCATTTGACTGAACTGGCTATCACTAGTCATCATAGCACCCTGGAATAATTAGTTACACAGAATAAATATGGATTATGTGGTAGAATAATATTATCCATGTATTTATCTAAAGCCTTGCTGATGTGGTGTTCAAGCAGTATTGTTACAGCTGCCTCTACCAGCAGCTGCATGACAATCCAAGAACGCTTAGACTTTCTGCCCATGTGTTCCTGTGGTTACAATGCCACAATACTCATCTCATTAGAAGGTTCTCTGGTCCAATACATAACCATAGGGTTCAACCTAACAACGAGCATGGAACATCTACATGTCACTAGGTCAGCATGGAAGCAACCAGAGATCTACAAGCCTGCTTAAAGACAAATAGAAACCAGGATATTTTTTTTTTTACATTTACACACACAAGCCTCTATTGCATCATTTGTAGGAGATTTCTGGAGGCTGAGCAAGCAGGTATTTTGCTACATCCAGGTGCAGGTGTAAATTGAAATAGTTCAGATGAGGACACCTCTGGGTCACTCAGTTGTAAGCAGAGGTTTTGTGCAATACCAGGCTCACAGGGTACCATGCTTAGCTGTTTCAACCAAGATATTGTACCAATTTTAATGCTGCTTTCTCAAAATATTTTATTAACCTCCCCTTGCTTTTCCTTTCACATATCTGCATAATGGCAGCATTTGTTGTTGTTGTTCAGTTGCATAGTCGAGTCCAACCCTTTGCAACCCCATGGACCACTGCACACCAGGCATCCCTATCCTCCACCATCCTTTGCAGCCCGCTTAGTAATACACCCATTGCGCCAACAATACCATCTAGCCATCTCATCCTCTGCTGCCCCCTTCTCCTTATGCCCTCGATCTTTCCCAGCATCAAGGCCTTCGTGAGTGACTCCTCTCTTCTCATTTGGTGTCCAAAGTACTTGAGCTTCATCTTCAATATTTGTCCTTCCAAGGAGCAGACAGGGTTAATTTCCTTCAGGATCTACTTATTTGATTTCTTTGCTGTCCAGGGTACTCTCAAAATTGCTGTCCAGGGTACTGTCCAAATGGCAGCATACCATTTCACATATAATCCGATCATCTGCAAACATTTCCATGGTCATGTGGCAGGCATGACTAGACATCGGAGCACACTGAAAGCTGTTTACCTTCCTACCGAAGTGGCCCCTATTTATCTACTTGCAATTTCTTGCTTTCAAACTGTTAGGTTGGCATGAACTGGGACAAAGACAGGAGCTCATTCCGTCCTGCAGTATTCGGAAAACGAATTGCTGACCTGCCACCTTCCTGTCAGTGTCTTAGCCACTTGAGCCACTGCAGTCCCTCAGTATCTATTTATCTACTTGCAATTTCTTGCTTTTGAACTGCTCCGTTGGCAGGAGCTGGGACAGAGCCGGGAGCTCACTCTATTGAACAGCGCTTGGGTCTTAAACTGCTGACCTGCTTACCTTCCAGTCATCAAGTTCAGTGTACTAACCACTAAGCAACCACAGTCCCTTGTTCTTCATTTTAGCTTTCCTTAAAACCATCAAGAGGCGGGCCATAAAGCTACAGTGAGGAATCTGATAACAACTACTATTGTATGTGGTTCAACATGTATCTTGAATTTGATTGTTTTTGCATCCATTTATTGGATGCAAGTGGCTAAGTGGCTAAGTGTCTAGTCATGCCTGCCACATGACCATAGAAACATCTGCAGAAGCAGACAGCGCTGACTCTTCGGCTTTGAAACAGAGATGAGCACTCCACTGAACCCTAGAGTCGGATATGACTGGCTTTCGAGCAAGGGTGACCTCTACCTTATTATTGACAAAGGAGGGTTACACAGAAAGAGCCTCCTTGGAGATAGTGGTATTTTTGAAACCACAATCGGTCGTACCTAGGTAACAGCAACCTTGTGTTGCCGGCTAATCTTTCACACACAAGGTCAGGCGAAAGGAACTGCAGAATGAACTCACCAAATGGTGCCCTCATTTTGGCAGTTTCACATCTGGTCTAAACATGGGAGAAGAAGAAAAATTGTCAAAGGATAGAGCAGCTAAAAAGATAATGGTCTTGTTGCAATGGGGCCAAGCAATGGTTGCCAGACCAACAGCATTCCATTCCCTCCGATGTAGTACTGAACAAGTTCTCTTGACAAGCATATATATAGTATCCACAGTTTCAAACTAGTGTGTATGAGAAAGACAGAAAAAAGTGGAGACACAATTTAAAGCCAATGAAATAGCATTTCCAAGGCTCTGCTTTCCAAAGTTTGTTAGGAGAGGCTGACAAGTTGAAGGCTGCATTGTACAGGGGAATCTGAGCACTTTACTCAAAGGAAAAGGAACATGGTTTATTAAACTGAAAGTTAGTAAATATTGCTCTACTGGTAGCTCATTAACATCTGCAACATGTTAAAGATGAATTCCAAAAATGCATGAGGACTGACAGATCCAATTGCATCCAGTCTCCTAAGAAGTCAGAACCAAAAGCAATCCAAGGTCAAATAAATGACTGAGGAAAAAGGGTTGTCTCTCAGGAACAACCACAATGTGTAGCTTAGAAGCCGGTATTTAATTCTTTATGTTTTGCAATTTCTCTAACACAAAATTGCCTACGCTGGCTGTTGCAGATGATAAGCTGCCAAAAAGGTAAATACAAAGGTCACCCTTGCTCGAAAGCCAGTTGTATCTGACTCTAGGGTTCAGTGCTCATCTGTTTACATCAACTAGCCAGCGGTGTCTGTGTCTGCAGACGTTTCTGTGGACATGTGGCAGGCATGCCTAGACAACGGTGTGCACAGAACGCTGTTTACCTTCCCACTGATGAGGTAGCTATTTATCTACTTACAATTTCTTGCTTTCAAACTGCTAAGTTGGCTGGAGCTAGGACAGAGACGGGAGCTCATTCCATTGTGCAGTACTTGAGTCTCAAACTGCTGACCTGCCAACCTTCCAGTCATCAAGTTCAGCATCTTAACCACTTGAGCCACCACAGTCCCCTAAGCTGCCAAAGCACAGCCATAATTAGCAATGTTGGCACTCATGAGAGACCGATAAATGTGGGAAGAGGACAGAAGATTGGGGAGCAACACTGGGACCTGAGCCACATTAATTCTGTGCTGAGCTCGTCTGTTTCTTAAAAATCTCCTTCTATCTGGATAAGAATGGCTGAATGAGGTCTAGGACAGGGGTTCCCAACCTAAGGACCATGGGCTGGATCTGGCTCACAGCACCATTTCATGTGGACCCCACCCCTCCAAGGGCATTCGAGAAACAAAATGGCCACCCCTTTGAAGCTGTTGGGACAAGATGGCCACCCCATCATGCAGGCAGGGCAAAATGGCCATCTGGCCCTTGAAGCTGACTGAGAGATCATGACCCAGCCCCCGCCTTTAAAAGGCTGGGAAGCTCTTGTCTAGGAGCTCAGGACATTTGGTTTCATTCCCTTTCAGTAGGAAATGTCAATGGGTGGTGGGTCTATACTCTTCCAGCAGTGCATTTTTGCATTCTCTAAATTTTGGCAAATTATGGGTCAAAGTCTCAGTAACTCTGTCCTGGTTTCAACTCTTCATTTGAAAACAAAACAAAACTACATTTCATTTAATAACGACAAATGTTCTCAAACTGTATCCAAACTCATGTGAACAATTACACAGCTAAAGAAGGCCAAGGGTTTTGCTATCACACTGAATTTGCTTTTTCTCCTCTTCTTACTTTATTCTTCCTTCTTGTCCTCATTTTTGTCTCCTGTTCTCCTTCTTTTGTTTGTTTGTTATTCACAATCTCTCTAGAGATAGCAGAAGGGTCATCCAACACATCTGGAGAACACCAGGTTGGAGAAGAAAGTGCTAGGCAAAAGGCAAACAGGACATAACTCCAGATGGTTTAGAATCCCTGTTTTGTAGATTTGTGCAGAGAACTTTTCTAAATAAGTACTGAAATGTTTTATTTTAAAAAGAGAGAAACATTTTGGCTATAGGCCCATGGTATGTGTATGGAAAGATATTTTCTTTAATTCTATATTAACTGGGATTTTTGGAGTTGTTATTGAGATCTTTTTACATTTGTTCTCATCTGTACAGTCAAGCAGTCAGGATGGACTATGATTTAAAAGAAGAAATATCTAGAAGACAGAAAGCAGTGTGAGCTAAATTCAGAGAAGTGTCAGCCATTATGAAGTCAAAAGCTAAACCAGAAACAAAGGCAAATTTGTTCGATTACGGTCTTGAAAGCAATGACATACGACAGTGAAACGTGGACTGTGGAAGTGTAAATGGCTGCAAATAAAACAACAAACAATGGAGAATGTTTTTATGTTTTATCTTGTTTGATATAATGAGATCAATGCTCGGAATCTTGCTTTGCAATAAAGTAAAAAAATGAAGATATCAGGCGAAGATCACTGCTAAAAGACGTAGTAACAGAATACCTGATAAAAAAATTAAGGTGGCCTGGCCATGTTGCACGCACAAGTCAGGGGTGTGCTGGGCACCTTGAGATGGTGGTGGACAGGAAGTGATGGAGTGCCTATGGGTGTGTGTGTGTGTCCCATACATTCCCATTACCTCTGCCTGTCTCTGGGGGGCGCCAGTCGCTGGGGTGCACTGGGATGTATCCCTGTATCCCTATGGGCCAGCACACCACCTGCACAAGTGACAATAGATGGAGTGCCAGAAAAATGAATTGATATCTGAGAAATTGCAAAATACCCAGGGGAAGACCACCTCGCAGATGGGAAGATTTTTGTCAAGAGAAATGTTGGACCAACATGGAGAAGAACTGCCAGGGACAGATCGCTATGGACAGAAGTTGTGTGGAATGTCATCATGGAGACGTCTACTCATACATGGACTCCTTGCTGAATAACGACTCCAAGGTATCCAAGGCAAGGTCTCATGTGTACCACCCAGAGTGATGATCTGGTCTGTTGGGTGGTATATAAATAGGGTTGCCATAATTCTCTCCTGCCAAACTGGGACAGCCATGTGACGACATTGCATTCTTCAAACTGTGCATGCGTCAGATGGGGCTGTCAGGGAGACCGTGGCTCCAAGATCCCATGGAATACATGCCCAGGTTGGACAGCCTTCGTCAGTTTAAAATAAACTCTAGTCAAGAGGTTTTTCCCCATGTGATTCTTCTTGCAAAAGACTATTCTTGATGGTTCTATTTTTATTTTTTGAATAAAATTTCTTGGACTACTCTTGAAACCACCCTTTCTCCTCCTGTGGTTACCCCACCCTCCCCTTCACACACACCCCACTGAAACAGACTCACCCTCAAACCCCACACAAGGATCCCTTGGAGGAAAGTTCTAAAGAGGGGTCCGGAATGGTTATGCAGTCCATAGCACCTCCGTTTCCCTCCGGAAGGAGAAAAGTAGGAGACAGGAAGGGACTGAATCCGGGAAAAATCTTGGAAAACCGGGACATATGGCAACCCTATATATAAATAAATATAAATAAATATTTTCAACCAAGAGGTTCACAAGGTCTGTCAGTTCCAATTACCAAAGCACATCTCTTCACATTCTGGCAAAGCCCTTCTTTGGCATTTAGGGAGAAATGTTTTTCAAACTATTAGCATAATGAATTGCTAGAATTGTACTTCTTCAGAATTCAGGCCTCTTTCCATAGGTCTCTGGACTTCAAATTGATAATATACATTACTCCACTTAGTTCAAAAGGGTTTTATGGCCTTTCCCTCATCAGATGGCAAAGACTATAAATAGCTCTTCTTACTTCAGTTTAGGATAAACCAACACTGATTTCTGGTGTGCTTTTCTCAAAATCTTGTCCAGGCAGCATCAATAGGATACTACATTACAGATGTTGGTATAGTGGAGCCAGGAGCCATAAATTTAACAAAAAAAAATCCTGCTTTTCATGTCCTATATGGACCCATCCAGCAAACTGCATTTTGGCACCCACTAATATTGAAGCTGTTGCAATGAACATCTCTATAATTCCACTTCACCACTGAGTACACAATCCAATAAAATTTACCCAACACTGTAAATGAGATATATCTTGTGCTTCTGAGTTGTTTCTTATTTTTTACATAAAAAGAACAAATGCCCCACGATTTTTTTAAAAAACTAGTGGCTGAAATCCTTGTGTGTGTGATTTACTCTGTGTAAGGATGATCATGTCATCCACCAAGATGATTTTTTTGGAAATTAAATGTTTCCTATTTCTGTGCAGTCACCCACAGGTCCCATATAATCATATCATGGTGAGCCTGTGAAAGCCATGAGGATGCCTTTAGTTACTTAAAAATGCTGCCACCAATAAAGCCATCCCAGTACTGTACTGGTGATTTCTGATAACTAAACACTTCCATCTCTTGTCCCACAGTCCTCACAAGTTCCCAACAATGAGAAAGATTACAAGGAATCCAAATTTCTACAACAACTGAGGTGATGATTTCCACAGCAGTGACAACATTATTGCCCCAGTGCAATTCGGGTGATCCAGGGTCTGTCCCTAAAGTCAAGAGCTTGCCCACCATTGGGCTAAGGGAGGGTTTCTCAACCTTGGGCTCCCAGGTGTTCTTGGATTTCTGTTTTCAGAAGCCCAAGTCAGTATACCTGCTGATTGAGACGTCTGGTAATTGAAGTCCAAGAGCATCTGGGGGCCCAAGGTTGAGAAAACCTGGGCTAAGGATTTGGCTTCTAATATAGCCAACTGAATTTAGCGTAACAGGTAAAACAAGTCTATGGACACCAACCAGCACCTTTATGAACCTACATGGAAAGAAAAGACAGTGATAAAAGAGTGAAGGGGGAAAAAAGAACTTGGGGGCTGCCAGTGAAAAGCAAAGACAAAAAGACCACTGTAATGAGATACGAAGGGAGGCAGCATGATTTAATGTCTGTAAGTGGAAGGGAAAATGTTTTGAAAATATGTCCCATAGGAGTGTTAAAACAGTCTGGAGAGAAAGTTGGCTGAGCTGATGTAAACCAGGACAATTGCTTATAAGTGCATGTGCTATTATGAGAACATTAAAATAACCTGAGGACAGAAGAAGAACTGAACAGCGGAAATATCCAAATAGCACACAGAAGAAAATTATCTACAGGTGGAAGGAGTTTGGGTAGACTACGAGAAACTGCTCATTAGGGAATTCTGAAGGCCAAATGGAAAATTGGAGGAGAAGGGAACTAATAAATGTTTGGCACAGTTCTTCCCTCAGGCAGAAAGACAAAGACTCTCTGCTGCAAATTCAAAATTAGAACCATCTGGTTGGGATTAGTAAGGATGAGGTCATGTGGATTTCAACACAGAGATAGTTGATATTTGTATACTCTGTTCACAGAAATATTAAAAACTAGTGTTCCTATTGAAAAGGAACCCCAGAGCAGGTTTCATGCAAACACTGACCTGAAGGTTTGTGACAGAGTGCATCTACGCTACCCAGTTGAGTATTTCTATAACTACCATGGCTTCGCCTTGAGAGATTTGTAATATGGTGGGATGTTTAGAAATCTTTGCCATGGTTCAGTGGAGTGTGGTAGAACTTTCTAGTAGAGAATTTGTAGTCACTCAGACAACTACAAGTCCCAGGATTCCATAGGGTGGAGCCATTGCCTTTGAAGTGGAATTATATTGCTGTCACTTTGCAACAAAGATACACTCACAAACAATCTTGAATGGAAACTTTGCTATATTAGACTTCCTAACTGGGTTCCAACCAATCCAGGCACTTTGAATAATGGGGATTTTTTTTAACTGCAGCTGTGGTGGTTTTTTTTTAAAAGTGCATTACTGCGCTGTACGCAGTAATGTTGGCATTGCTGTAGAAATTTGGATTCCCTGTAATCTCTCTCATTGCTGGGAACTGTGGGATGAGAGATGGAAGTCTTTTGTTAACAGAAATCATCAGTACTGGGATGGTTTATTAGCAGCAGCAGTTTTAAATAACTAAAGAGACCCTCATGGCCTTCACAGGCTCCCAGTGATGAGATTGGATGGGCACTGTGGGTGACACTGCACAGAAATAGACTAAAGTCTTTCCCCTTCCTTTTATCAGGGATTGATAGAACTGCTCTTCAACTGCTTTTCAAACTGAGGACTTCTGCTCCATTAAAGACCAAGAATGAAATTTGGAACAAGATTTCTGGACTGCAGCCTACACCTTCAGATTTGCTTTACTCATGACAAAGAAAACTTCTTAATCTTTAAGGTGCAGCAAGACTATGGTGCGTTTACGGTAACATACTAACAAGGAAACTGATCTGTCAGCATGTCGTAATTAATTTGTTCAGTGTTTGAATTCTACTCGATTTATTAGATTTGTTGGCCAACCGTGGCTGAAATCTTGTTGCTTAGTGTAGTAAATCACACCTAGAAGAAGCCCATTCAATTAGTGGAATGTACAGAGGAACTGGCTCACCAAATCTCCACTGATTCAATGGGGCTACAGCTGTTGTAACTACATAACTTCCAGACACTGAGCCTATGTTTGGGGGCAAAAGATAAGGTTACAATACAAAATAATAAATGAAATCATTTATGAATAGAAACAGTTCTCTAATGTTTCCGACAAGAATCTTTGTTAGCCCTTCTGGCACGAATAAAGACTTAAACCTGGACCATATACATTACTAGACCCTGTATCATGTTGGTGAAAAGTTCTTAAATTTATTTTTATTTGTTGGACGTTGCTGTTAAGGGGTGGGTGGGGTGGTTTTTATGTATTTTGTTGTTTTGTTTGTTCTACTGTTGTAAACTTCCCGGACTGGGAATTCCTTTCCTTCTTCTTCTTCCATGTCTAGGCCAGAGGTGAAACTGCGAAAATGAAGCCAGACAGTATCTAAATGTACCAAATAATGGAAAATATAGACTCACAGTTCAAAGATTGGCATGTTCCCATTGTTTTGAAATCCTGATGACTAGCTGAAATCTATATGGCAAGCTATCCTATAATCCCCCCCTCCGACTTCCAAGAGCCATATACTGCTGGTAATTCCTGCAGTTAATATGGTACTGAATAATGGCACAATTGTTTTCTAAGAGCTGCTGAAATGGGTTCTGATACAAATTAGGACAAGCACGCAGGCATAGGGTGGGGTTTGATTCTCTACAGTTTCTTTGAAGAAGTTAAATGATAGCACTTATAGTTGCATAACAGAATGAGCGCCTGTCTCTGTCCCAGCTCCTGCCAACATAGCAGTTCGAAAGCAAGACATTGCAAGTAGATAAATAGGCACCACTTTGGTGGGAAGGTAAACAGCGTTCCATGCACTCTGGTGTCTAGACATGCCTGCTACATGTCTACAGAAACGTCTGCAGATGCAGACAAGTGGCTATAAACAGAGATGAACACTGAACCGTAGAGTCGGATACGACTGGCTATTGAGCAAGGGTGACTTTTATCTTTACCTCCTTTGAGTGGTGAGACATTTCAGGGGTGCCAGGAATTACTTAAGTTACTGAAAACTGGGATATAGGGATGTTTAATCACAGGCTAAGCATAAAATGAGATTCACAGCATTAACATCTAAAAAGTTTCCTGTTCCACACCATATTTGTAGGGAAAACTGGTACTGTATTGCACAGGACTTCCTGCTGAGAATCAGCTCTCTACCTCCTTTTCAGACTGAGTTCCAGCACATATGAGCTTTCTGCTACACGGAGAAGCCTAGGAATGAAAAGAATACTTGCTAAATTCCTTTGTTCTGCTCAACATGATGAGACACATCACCAAGGAATTTTAGATTCTAATGAGATTCTTCTGCTGCAGGGAAGATGAAGAGAACATTGCCTGAAAGCATTTTGAATTAGTGAAGAAATATAATGTCTTTTCCATTTGGTAAGCAAGCCAAAAACATACGTATATCCAAAGAGCTTAATTTCCCACCCACCCCCCACCCCCGTCTCTCACATGTCCTTCTTTCATTTTTCATATTTTTATTCATGTGCTAATCCTTTCATTTTATATGGAAAAGAAAGCCTCTTTCAAATGATTCCTTTTACATTTCCCCATTCATATTTGCTGACACTGCAAGCCCTCTAAAAACCCTTAAAAACTGCACAAAAAAGAGCAAAGAGTGGACAAGAGAGAATCAATCCATTTCCTTCTCTACATGAGAAGGAAAAATCCATAGCAGAGCAAAATACACCTCACTCATCAACCAACCAAACTGAGAAGAGGTAAAGCATCCAAATATTACAAAGAAGAAAGCAAAAAACATGACTTAATTGCCACCCACATAGTACAACAGAGTATCTCTTGCTGTGGGCAACACAACAGAAATAAAAAACAAGGAAGCCGTCAGCTAGCCAAGCATTGTCTGTTTGACGCATCGAAATACCCAGCTACCAATGCAAAATGCAACAACATATCATAAAGAACAATACGGAAATGGCCCAATCTATGCCCAACCAATAGCAAGAATAACCCACACAGCTCAGTGGTGCTCTGGCACCAAAATGTTCTCACATAACCAGCCCAGAATAATTTCATGTCAGAAATTAGTCTGGGTTAAAAGATTTGCGGGAGAAACTCCCAGCCCATAAACCCCAGAGAAACAAACAAAATTGTCCCTCAAACCACACAAACAAATGTACCTTTCACAAAAGAGATATATATTAAATTAAGCAAATAAGAATTCAGGAAAAACCCAATCAAACAGGGAAAGCAATTCACTCCCCACAATGATAAAAATAATAAAATAAAACACATGCACACACAACACTTCTCAAAAGCCAAGGAAAGCAAGCAAATAAAGGCACAAATCACATCCAAATTAAAACAACCAGATTATCAGGAGGTGCTACTATCCCCTATATGACTTAGTGTTTTGAGGGAATTTTAAAAAAAATAATATGAGTTAGATCCTAGAAAAGTCATACTTAGTTGAAACCTATTGAAATTAATGGGACAGGTCATAACTAACTCAAATTCACTTGATAAGAAAAATAATTTCCCCCACTTTTAGCATGACTAAGACAGGATGCAGCCCATTGATATTCATACTACCAACATGATTTAAAGTTTGAAATGCAAAATGTGACAATGTTCACACTAATGGAGAACCGCTACCCTTGCTCTCCATTAAGAATGAGATTTTTGTGCTTTTCAGGCTTCGGCTTCCAAAAATTTCCAAGGATTTTCCATACTATTTCCTGGTAGCACTGGGACAGCCTACTCTTCATATAGGCCCAAGTTTCCCAGGACAGAATTCTATATTTGACAAAAGAATAAATCTCAGCCATATTTTTCCTTCCTGTGTAACTATGGATGCATAGAAATGAGAAGCAAAGAAGAAAAATATGTTGAAGGGAGTTTCATGAATAACTGGATGAAACAGCAATTATAAAGAAGCTAGGGAGAGACAAATAGATTTTTGGTATTTAGGCATTCACCTTCTGGAACTGACATGGAACTATAAACTGATAGACCCTAGTTCCCTTCCAATGCACTACTACTAAATACCATTTCTAATCAAGCAAAAGCAAGCAAGAAACAAAAACGCATGAATCCTATGTATCTTAGTCTGCAATTTTAAAATTCACATTGCTTTTGTTCTAGACTATAAATCAGGGGGGGGGAAGAAAGAAGATTAGCTTACCTATTAATGCAAACACAAGCAAGAACACGTAGGCTTTCCTAGTGGTTATCATGCGTTTCTCTTTGGCCACTTGCTGCTCCACCATGGTTGGCTCTGCTTCTGCTAGTAACCCAATAACCAACAGGAAAAATCTGTAACTTTCCAGAAATGGGACAAAACTGTGATTGTAAACCATTGACAGATAACCAAGCATCAAGGATGGGATGTCACCTTGCTTATATACCTGTCTGCAGAAACAGAGTTGGGTGTTGGTGTAGAATGTTGACCAACAAGTTCAGCAGATCTTGGCATATGTTCTCACCTATCTTTCTAACACCCATCCTACTGTAGCCAATTGCCCAGGTTGTCAGGATGTGAAAGCAAGTGAGACACCATACCTGAATCTACAATACCCAACCATCCTTTGCCCTCTTTTACCAACTTAAACTTCATACCAGCTTCAATCCTTCCAACCTTCTTCCTTTGTCTAACACTGTGGGAGTGGTGGCATCCCACATAGCCTAAGTTGAAATTTCGACTCCTGGAAACAATACCTTATGAGAACACAAGTGCGATCATACTCCAGTAAATGTATCACTCTGTGATAAAATGGGATTTTCCCCTCTCACTGAAGCAATGCAGGACAACAATCTTATAGAAAAAAATTTCTATATACATATCATCAAAGGAAGTTATCAGTTTATGAGATACTGCACCGGCTTGTCAGCTGCTTTGGGATATCAGAAATTGTGTCACTAGAACAGAAAAATGCAGCTGGGACTCAAGGATTATGCCAAATGACATTTTGCTCTCCCACCAACTGCAAGTGACTTTTTAAAAGCCACACTACAGAAAGGCCAGTGTAAACAGGCTCATAGTTGCAATGGAGCATGGAAATGAAGATGGCTCTAGAAACATTTCTGAGACAGCAAGGAAGAAGAGTGGGGTCACAGGAAAGATGTTTCAAATGGCCAAGAGTGATAAAGTATGATAAACAAAAATCATGAGCATGGTTATCTCTGGACATAGCTTAAGAAAGGCTATGGGGTGCACAGAAAGAGCCTCATCAAAGATTGTGGCATTTTTGAACCACAATCGAGCATACCCCAGGCAATGGCCTACTTGTTGTGCCAGCTAATCTTTCTCACACTAGGTCAGGTGAAAGGGACTACGGAATGAAGTCACCAAAAGGTGGCTTCATTTTAGCAGTTTCACATTTGGCCTGGACACAGAAGAAGAAGAAATGAAGGCTTCAATCTGATGCCTAGAAGAATAAATCTCCACTGAACCCAGAGTATATGCATAGGATTCTGCAGTAAATCACTTAAGAGGTCTCATTCAGCAAAGATCAATTAGCATAAGGCTGAGAAACCTGTGATCCTCCAACTGCAACAACAGATACATTACATTCGCCATCATTCCAAGCCAGATTGGCCAATAGCACAGGATGGCAAAAGTTATCATTTGTCAACATTTGGCTATCCACAGGTTGCCCATCTTTCACACCATGTGTAGTTTTCTAAAATTATAAGTGGACAAAATGCACTATGGGGCTGTATGTACCCTATTCTACTGTTGTAGCCTCAAATCTGTCTCTGCCCCCAATTCCAGCAGATCTTCACCATCCAGAATAAGCAAATTGTCTTTCAAAGAGCTGTCCTATCTAATACCCTGAAACACTTGTTTCCCAAATTCAGAAGTGGCTTTCTACCCACTTTCAGCTCTATCTGTTTCTCAATCCCTCTTTCCCTCCTCTCTGTGCATTTTCCAATTTGGACAGTCTGTGTGGTTCACCAAGTGGGTGCCAGGCCAGAAAACTGGCACCCAGACCTGTCAAAGTTGTCCAGCCTTTCCATAAATATAGCCTGGATGTTTGAACCTATATTTGCTAAGCAGATCCATTGAGCTGTGGAGAAATAAAACAAAAAAGAGAATGGATAGGGGGGTCTGTAGGATACAAGGAACTTGGTGGTCATAGGGAACAAATTGGTACCGTATTTTTCGCCATATAAGATGCACTTTTTCTTCCCCAAAACTGGGGGGGAAAAGTTGGTGCGTCTTATATGGCAAATACCTCTTCCCGGGGTCCTCGCCATTCGGCCCGGGAATGGGAGGCAGGCGATGGCGGGGCTCCGGCTGCGTCTCCTTTTAAGCCCTCCCGGCAGGCAGGGCTCGGAGGGCGGGGAGACGCGCCTGCCTCCCATTCCCGAGCCAAGCAGCGAGGGCCCCGGAAAGAGGCAACGCGGCGGCGGCGATGGCGGGGCTCCGGCGGCGTCTCCTTTTAAGCCCTCCCGGCAGGCAGGGCTCGGAGGGTGGGGAGACGTGCCTGCCTCCCATTCCCGGGCCAAGCAGCGAGGGCCCCGGGAATGGGAGGCAGGCGCGTCTCCCCGCCCTCCGAGCCCTGCCTGCCGGGAGGGCTCAAAAGGAGACGCCGCCGGAGCCCCGCCATCACCGCCGCCGCGTTGCCTCTTCCCGAGGCCCTCGCCATTCGGCCCGGGAATGGGAGGCAGGCGATGGCGGGGCTCCGGCGGCGTCTCCTTTTAAGCCCTCCCGGCAGGCAGGGTTCGGTGGGTGGGGAGACGCGCCTGCCTCCCATTCCCGGGCCAAGCAGCGAGGGCCCGGGAATGGGAGGCAGGCGCGTCTCCCCGCCCTCCGAGCCCTGCCTGCCGGGAGGGCTTAAAAGGAGACGCTGCAGGAGCCCCGCCATCGTCGCCGCCGCGTTGCCTCTTCCCGGGGCCCTCGCTGCTTGGCTGAGTGAGGCAGCAAACGGAACAAACGCGCGGGGCGGCCTCCACTCCAGCTGACTCTGCTCGCCGGCGGGCATTCATTTGCCACCTTACCCCGTCCGCACACAGCATCCCCCCCGTTGGCGCGAGCATACCCGCCCCATAGACTGTCAGAGGAGTGGTTGTTTTAGTCAGAAAATGGTGGGGGAGGAGAGAGAGAAAGGCTTCTCCGTCTTCGTGGCTCCTTGAGGGCTCTCAACATTCCTCCGAAGGAGGTTTAGGAAGATACCGGACCTCCTCTCTCTCTCACACACACACCCCTTTCTGCCGTTGTATGCCCCCACACACACGTATTCTCCCTCAAGCCCAGGCGGGTTCGCCCTCCTCCACCAGCTGCCTGGAGGGGTCTTTTTGCCCCCTGCTCGGACTCCCGACCAGCGCCTACTTGTGTGGAGAAAAAGAAGAGGTCGGGTTACTGAGGGAGCCAGGCAGGAGGGAAGGAGGGGGCGGCGGCTGGAGGAGCGAGCCGAGCATGCTTCTTTGGCTCGCAACCTCCTCCCCCGCCCAAAAAGAGCGAGCCGAGGCAGGCAAAAGCCACGGGCGATTAAATGCTCCTGACTGAGTCAAGGAGAAAGTGGGGAGGGGGGCGAGGGTCGCGGGGAGAGGCGGGCGCCGAGGGAGGTGGCGTAGCTGGACCATTAGGAAAGCTGAGCGCAGGAGAATAGATGCCTTTGAGATGTGGTATTAGAAGAGAGTCCTGAGAGTCCCCTCGACGGCAAAGAGAAGAAATAGGTCGATATTAGAAGAAATCAAGCCTGACTGTCCATTGGAGGGACAAATAGTGAAGATGAAGCTAAAGTACTTTGAACATCAAATGAGAAGAGAGGATTCACTTGAGAAAGCCGTGATGCTGGGAAAGGTGGGGGGGCAAAAGAAGAAGGGGGCGTCTAAAGATGAGGTTGATAGATGGTATTGTAAACACAATGGGCACAGAGCTTGGTGGGCTGAGGAGAATGGTGGAGGATAGAGGTGCCTGGAGGACAATGGTCCATGGGGTCGCAAAGGGTCGGAATCGACTGTGCCACTGAACAACAACAAATGTACAGAGTTGCCAATTGCGCGCTCTTCCCCATGCACAGGCATCCGCGGCTTATTATATTCCCCCCCCCGCGCTCCGCGGCTCTTCCTTCCCCCTCTTTCCGTGGGAGGAAAGCGGAGTGATCCATCTTTCCAGGTGATCCATCTTTTAAGCCCTGCCTGCCGGGAGGGCTTAAAAGGAGACGCCGCCGGAACCCCGCCATCGCCGCCGCATTGCCTCTCCCGGGGCCCTCGCTGCTTGGCCCGGGAATGGGAAGCAGAAAAGGGACGATGATGCCAGCCGCCTCGAGCAGCTCCCTGTCCCACCCCGGCAGCCCATGCCACTGGCCCCATTGGGGGGAGACAGGTACAGTACAGTATTTGGTTCAGAATCTTTTTTTTCTAGATTTTCCTCCTTTAAAATTGGGTGCGTCTTATATGCCGGAGCGTCTTATATGGCGAAAAATACGGTAAGTGCCTGGGTGAGTTTCTGGTTTCAGATGGAAGGGAAAATGAGAAAAAAGGAGGACCTACCGGTATTTACTTACCTAATTTTAAAAAGAGTTTTACTTTTTGGAACATCAATTTCCAGAACTCTTTCCTCAAAATTATCCTTACTCTGATATTTATTTTTTCCATAAGGCTTGAAAACAGAGATACACAGAAAGGAGACTGTTATTCTAGATATCCTATGTAGTATTTTTTTTAAAAAAAGGAACAATTACAATATTCCAGGGTTTGACATGTCTACTGTATTTTAAAATAAGCTTGTATTTCATTTGTAGCTTTCTCATTTAGCTTTTCTGGTTCAGAGGTTTTCCAGACAGAAGATAAAGTCCAACCATCATCTTTCCCTTGCAAAAGAACATTAGGTTTACCAACTTCACATTTTTTAAATGAGAAAACTCTGACCAAATACACGAACCTGAATGGGAAGCAACATAGTGCTAAATTAATTAATCTTATTTTCCCAGAAACAAAATAAGAACAAACCATGCTCTCAGAAGGGATTAAAAACAAGGAAAGTAACAGAAAAATATATTGTAGACAGAAATTTTTTCATGGTGGTTGAGCAACAGGAAGGAGAGTTAAATGTGCAAAAAGAGGTCATAAAAGAATTTCCATATAATCTGGAATGTAAACACAATCCTTTGTCTGCAAAGTTATTTTATGGGGTTAATTGTAATCACATTATGCGGGTGCTTTGTTAATTGGATTGACTCCCAGTCCTTTCTGGACACAATGTAAAGCAGGGGTTCCTAAACTTTTTAAGTTGGGGGCTGGGTCATGCTCTCTCAGTCAGCTTTGACAGCCGGATGGCCATTTTGCCCTGCCTGCATGATGGGGGTGGCCATTTTGTCACAACAGCTTCAAAACCATTTTGTTTCTCGAATGCCATTGGAGGGGTGGAGGGCCACATGAAATGGTGGTGGGTCCAGATGTAAAGCAAGTGTGTCTTCACTTTTAGAATCATTCATAGCTCACGACTGAGACTGTTAGGAACAGACGATCTTGTGTTCTTATCCATATAGTAAATATTTTTAAAACAGTATGCTTCCTCTGGGTCCCTGCATCACTACAGTTTTTGTGAATGGCTCCTTAGCACAAGGGTTTCTTTCACTGTGGCATTCTAATGGTCAAATGCTATGTCCAAGAAAGCTCATATAGAACCTACTTTGGTGTCCTTCTTAACATTTCTAAAACAACAAATAAGATACATATTATGCTAATAAAAAACCATTTTAATAAAGAAAGGCTATTGTGTCCGACTCTAGTGGTGGTACTCATTTCCATTTACACTCAAAGAACCAGTGCTGCCTGCATCCACAGACATTTCTGTTGTCACGTGGCAGGCATGACTAGATGCCAGAGTGCACAGAATGCTGTTACCTTTCCCACTGAAGCAGTACCTATTTATCTAATTGCACTTTCTTGCTTTCTTACTGTTAGGTTGGCAGGAGCTGGAACAGGTGATAGATACCCACTCCGTCATGCAGCACTCAGATCTCAAACTGTTGACCTGCTGACCTTCCCATCATCAAGCACAGCATTTTAACCACTATACCACCACAGCCCTCTAGGACAGTGTAAAAAGTTGGTGTTTTAGTGACAACTTTCTTCATATTTTATTTCACCGAGTAAACGGCTAAGAAGTCTTTAAAAATGAAAGCTGAGCATACAGAGAAAGTAAGGAAGAGTATATCTGAAGGGGCATGGCTCCAACTCACCCTTGTGGCTACAAGCCAACAAGAGCTCTGTCTTCCTCCCCCCAAAATATGCTCTCAGGATAGTCTCTTACAAAGCCCCACCTCCAGAATCATCCTTTTCTATGAAGAAATTCTACATATATTTCAGTTTCTTCTATTATCTAATAAATAAGGTATTCCTGACTGTTTCCCCAGGTTTGGAGCTGAAGCAGTACAGCTTGGAACATATTGTTTCATAGTCAGTGTGGCCTCAAAGATTATGGCATTTTTGAACCACAATTGGGTGTACCCTGGTAATGGCAACGTTGTGTTGCTGGCTAATCTTTCTCACACTAGGTCAGGTGGAAGGAATTGCAGAATGAACTCACCAAAAGGTGCCATCATTTTGGCAGCTTCATGTCTGGTCTAGAAACAGAAGAAGAAGAAAGCCATGTGGCTATGAACAGCTAAATAGACTTAGTACCAGGATTCTTCTGTTAATGCAGGGATTCCTCCTTCACAAACACTATCCGAGGATGGTATTGTATGTGAAAATACATCTGTTCCAGATTCAATTTGCAGACAAAGAATCAAAAGAAGGGATAAAAGTCCAAAGTCAAACAATCTATGTTATCCCGGACAGCAAACTGAGCAGGCAAACACATCATGTGTCTTTTCCACCACGGTGACATATGTTGTATTCCTATTTAAATTAGAATAGTTATTTTTAAATGCACGTTGATTAATACAAAATTACATGTGCACATTTCAGCATGTAAAATAACATTGGCAAGGTTTAAGCATCCTCTCCTTTGATGATCGGTTACATGACCATCCTAGTTCCTGGAAACTCCAACAAGACTCCAGCTGAGAAGAGTTCCATTAATTAGAAAGATTGGTCACATTGGAAGACTTGATCTTGGGCAATGATGGCAAACTTTGGCACTCCAGGTGTTCTTGGACTTCAATTACCAGAAGTTTAAGTCAGCACTCCTGCTGATCAGAGCTTCTGGGAATTGAAGTTCAAGAACAGCCGGAGTGCCAAGGTTCGCCATCACTGGTCTAAGGGATCAAGATGCCTACTCACTCCCACAGGCTATCCATGGGCCAGGATCCACCTTCCCACCTGATTATTTTTAATTATAATTATTATCTTATTTGTATATATTATATTACATCATCATATGCAAATTTAATTGAAATATAATGTAAAAAATCTGTTCACACTTTCCTTTTTGATGTCTCTCTTTCTTTTTGGTGAAATGTCTGTGGTTGCCCATACCTCAGTAGCCATTGTCAACTTGTCTTGGAGCTGAACTACACAAAATTGCAAGGAAAATACCCTTAAGTCTGTGTTGCAGGGTTACTTTTGTTTAACTAGAACCAGCATACCTACCAAGTCGTCTGCAAAACTGAGGTGAGGTCAAAGGTAAGTGGAATTATGGTCCAGAATTTATTTCTAAATCAGAATTAAGTTCACAGTCCTTTTTGCACAGTAATTCATCCTGCTTCTCTTCTCCCAGACTTTCATCATTTCAGAAAATTAAAAGATGGAATCCTTTTAGTTACTGCTATTATTAAGCCATTTTGAGTGAGAAGCTTCCTGTGAATCACTTCAGGACCTTTTAGTAGATCCCTGTTTATATTTTGCCTGCTCTTGCTTTAAAGCAAGGATTCTCAACCTTTTAAATCCGTGGGCCAGACCATGTTCCCTCAATTTAGTGTCTTGCACGGAAGACAAAGAAGGAGCCGCAGTGGGGGCTAAAACACAGGTTTATTTCATGGTGGTCAAGATGAACATGTGGTAATGGCGGAGGTACAGCTCATTATATACTGCAGTACATACATTTGAATATCGTTGCACGGTAGCTCATTGGCTGCTACCGGCGTGACGTCATTCTGAGTCACGCCCAGCTTCTCCAGGTGATCCTCGCGCGGGAAAGGTTCCCACGGCTGCCGGTGATTTGGGGAATGTGAACCGTGTGAGCTGAACGCTCGCAGCTGCCCTCTATGGGCAGCTTACTCGCGTTCCTTAACAGCTGGGTTACATTGTAATCATTGTCAGGTTACATTCATACATTCTTAAAGTAATACTGTTACATACACAACACTCAGACAGCTGATCAGGCCAGACTGTTGATTCTCCTTGCTGTAAACGATGCCATAAAACACATCCACAGCTGTTGTAAACACATTTACGATCACTGTGGGGTCATTTATGGTAGCGTTTATGACAGCCGTGGGTGCATTTACTACAGCAGCGGGTGCATTTACAGCTGTTGTAAACATGTCTACTTCCACTTCTGAAGATTCCCCGTGCCCGGTTGGGCATCAGTGGCTTCTGGCAGAGGTTAAACCAGTGAGCAAACTCCTGGCCTCTGGCCCTTGTCAGGGCATAAGGGGGGGTGAATTAATGATAGGGATTAATTCGGCCGCTTGTAGCCTGACCGACGATTCTGCCGAGCAAGCACCTCGCAGACCTCAGTTACCTATTAGGGTAATCACTCATCCTCTGGCCAAGGTAATCCCCGGTGTAAATATCAGCCATATTTACCCTTGCTTAAACCCTAAACAATGGTCTTCCTTGCCCCGTGTTTGTCCAAGTTAATTAACTTCCCTTTGAGAGGTTCCCCATTAACCCGGCTACGTGGGTGAGGTAATTTTCCTGTCCGATGACAGTTTTGCCACCGTTGCGCTTTTTCCCCTATAAATGATGTTGCCTTTTTCCAATAAAGTACTGATCTGATCTAGCTCCTTTTGCCTCGTGTCGTCACTTGATCAGTCTCCTCCGGGACATTAAGGCCACCCCAGTGGCCCCAATTCCTACACACTTCTGGCAGTGGTGGCGGTAGGCCACATGAAATGGTGCTGCAGGCCGCGTCTGGCCTGTGAGCTATAGGTTGGAAACCCCTGCTTTAAAGTAATCAACACCTTGATCAGGAATGTCTTTCTACCATGTTCCTGCCACTGAACCAGATCGTTGTTACTGGTAAACAAAAGCACAGATATCATTGGTGTTATGAAACCCTGACCTGAGACCATTCTCATTATTTTTGCAAGCACATGCAAAAATTAAGTTGTTTGCTGCAAAGTTAGTCATCCCAATGAAGTTACTAAACAGCTTAACTGCTGGCAGCTGGTTATTGCCGGAGGCATAGAATTAGCAAATGCTAATGTATAATTCCTTGTTTTCATATCTTGAAATGATCACACTAACAAGGAAGGTAAAGAACCTCAAGGGGGGAGGTCACCTGGAACACACAAAATGTTATCTTCCCCCCTCCCTTCAGTTGATTAATAGAAAGGTCTTCTATTTTGATTTGATAGCTTGCATTCATTTTTGCCAAACTATGGAATAGTAACAGCAGTGGAAGCCAGCTCTTGAGCAAGTGGCTAAGATGTATCTTTGTTCTGGAGCATTTGAGAAGAACTGAATGTAACTGTGTCACAAAATCACTGAAGGCTATTTCAACATGCATGAGTTATGTATTGACTCTGTTTCTCATCCATCTTATATAGAGGCAGCCATTTTGAAACAAAGTTTATGCCCACCCTTGTGTTGCTTAAGGCAGGGGTTCTCAAACTTTTCGCGCCACAGGCCGGTCACGTGGGTGAATGGGCCGGTCACATGGTTCCTCTCGCCTGAAGCGGAAGTAAAACGCACCTGCACATGTGCAAATGCTGCAGTAAATGCACCCATGCCTATTGTAAATACATTTATGACAGCCATTGATGTTTTATGACAGTGTTTGCGTGGGTGCATTTTACTTCCGCTTCCATTAGCGGTGAGGGTGGTGTGGGCCAGATGATTTGGTGCTGTGGGCCAGATCCAGCCCACAGGCTGTAGTTTGGCCACTCCTGGCTTAAGGTAAGATATTCAGGGCTAAATTAGCTTACTTGAGCAACACCAATGACTTCATTGTAATTACAGAAAGTCAACTATGAGCCCTCCAAAATTTCCTCCTCCATGATTCACCAAGGGTTTGGTCCCCACTTGAGTTCACTAGGTGCAGGGAAAGGCCATAAGTATCCATGGTAACAATTCCAGCCCTCCCAAACCTCCCCCACTGCACTATGACAACAGGTTGATTCCTTTTTTTTCATAGCTCAATGACTTCTTAACTGCAAGCCCAGAACAATGGAGGGCATTCTTTTAAATCTGTAGGTGTAACTCTCTAATTACCACAAAACAGAAACACAGCTATTATAAAAGGTTGCAAAATGCCCCCTCCCCCAAATTATCAAGCAAGAACAAATAACAATAATTGTTCTTCCTCCTAAGGAAGTTGTGAAGACAGAGGGCCAAGCTAGATGCAACATTGTTCAACTCATTAAACTTGGCTTGATTAGTCAAAAAATAATTAAGGCGATGAGAAGGATTGGGACCTGATACAGGTGGAAGAGGTCTTTAACATTTCCCCTGCTCCTGACTAGAACAGGTTCAGGTTCCCTTGAGCCAGCTATATTCTCACTGAAGATAATAGGTATATGTGGGGAGACTTGACTTGGACTGTGAGGTGGAACTGGTTAAAGTCCCACATTCCTCCACATTTTTCTGTCAGCCAATCTGGCTAAAGATGAGGTGTGATGGGAATTACTCTTCTTTAACATTTGGAGAACTAGAGTTTCTTTTTCACAAAACCAACCCAATTGTTACCTCATCACCGGGTGCTGACATTTTAAAGGGGTTATAATGCACATCAGAATTTACTAAATTCATGTTTTGTATTGTGATTATACCATGACACCAAACCTAGATTTTTAATTATCTTTAACAAGCAATCAGTCCACAACAAATCAAAAACCACTGCAGTTGAAGAAATGGGCTACAGTCCATAAAGCATTATCCTAAACAAATTTCATTGATGTTTAAGGTGCATTACTGTTTTTACTTTAACATGACGATATGGTGATCCCCTTGGAAATGATATAAATATTATTGTGTTGAAAAGCAAAGTGAATCATATTGTCCTTAGAGGACAAGTGAAAGGTGGGTAGCTTTCATAAACAGAATATGTACACATTATTCACACGGTATTGATGCAGTCAAAGTCCTTTCCAGTTGTCTGGAGGCGGTTGGGGTCTGGATGGGGGCAAATGGGTTACAGCTGAATCCTAGTAAGACTGAGTGGCTGTGGATGGGGGGTCCTGTGTTATCCCGGGAGCTACCATCTTTGGTTTTGGATGGGGCTATTTTGCCCCAGACCGACCTGGTGCACAACTTGGGGGTACTCCTGGATTCGCGGCTGCTGCTAGAAGAACAGGTGGCAGCTGTGGCCAGGAGGGCCTTTGCCCAACTTCGGGTGATTCACTCCTGGACCGGGACTCTTTGCTCATGGTCACTCATGCTCTGGTGACCTCCAGACTAGATTATTGTAATGCACTCTACACGGGGCTGCCCTTGATGAGCATTCGGAGGCTGCAGCTGGTCCAGAACGCGGTGGCCCGGGTGGTGATGGGGTGTGGACGTTATGCCCATGCCTCACCACTGCTGCGGGAGCTGCACTGGTTACCCGTTTGCCTCCGGGTGCAATTCAAGGTGCTGGTTTTGACCTTTAAAGCCCTATATGGTAGTGGGCCAGGTTACCTTAGAGACCACATTGCACTAAGGACGTCTGTCCGTCCAACCAGAGCAGACTGAAGGGGCTCTCTAATAGTGCCATCGGCCAGGGGGGCTCGCCTCTCTGGCACAAGGAGGAGAGCCTTCTCTGTGTCCGCACCGGCCCTTTGGAACCTCCTGCCTGTGAAACTGCGTCTCCAGATGGAGTTGTTGCCCTTTAGAAAAGAACTAAAAACCTGGCTGGCGGGCCAAGTTTGGGTGCAGGTGGAGGGGTGGCTTCCATTGGGTGGTTAATATAGGGGAGGATGCCTGCCCCATGGTTTCTTCAGTTCCTGCACCCCTCTCTTTTTAGGGGTGGGTTCTTATTGCTGGTTTTTATCTGTTTTATTTGTTTTTATCTGTTTTTACCCACTGTTGTGAACCGCCCGGAGTCGGCTTTGGCTGAGTGGGCGGTATAAAAATTTAACAATAAAAAAATTTAAGGTTGAATCCATGACACCTCCAAGTTGGTTGTAAAGTGCCTATGTTCCAAATCCAGGAGAACTACCATAAGACAATTGATGCTATCAGTGCTGAGCTAGACAGACCAGTGTGCTGAAACACTACAATACTATTTCATGGTTTCCCAAAGTATACCATGTTCCAGAAATTTAACCTTGAGATATTCACCTGAGAGACACTGGACCCACAACCTCTCTTTGAAGCTGCCAATTCTCATAAATCACCACCTGCATACAAACAATTTAGCCAGGGAAACCAGAGCAGTTATTAAGACATTTGGAGTGGTTTGACTGGCATTTCTTAACTCCAATCTATGCCAGAAGCAAAAAATAAAAAATAAATTAAAAGCAAATTAAAATCAAATATGATAAAAGCATTCATTGCCTTATGATGCAACCAAAGGCTGAATACCATGCAGATGTTATACCTTGCTCTTTGTAAAGGTAATCTACGCATCTCTTTACATTATCTGCAGCCAAATGAGATATGGAAGGCAGTAATTAGGAATTGACTCAAAACCTGAGCTGTGTGATGGCTAAGATCTAAATTCTCATATGGCTCATATCTGATACCTAGACCTTAATCCAGTGATTCTCAAGCTTTATCCCTGAGCACCATAGTAATCAGGATTTATGAAGGTTGGTGCCTGATGAAATAAGCCATCAATCTATGCTGACCAAGTGCACAGAATGTGGACATATTATTTCTAAAACATGTAGCCAAGGGTAATATATAAGAAAAAGACAAACAAAATCCTAAATCAAATAATGCAATGGACAGTTAAAGGTGACAAAAAGATATTACAAGAAGCTCTAACTGATGGATTCTCAACCTGTGGCCCAGATGCAGCCCATGGCAACATTTCATGTGGCCCACCACCACCTCTACCACACCAGGAAGTACCATGTGGTGGAGGAAGGGCAAAATGGCTATCTGGTCCCCAAAGCTGTCTGAGGGAGTGTGACCCAGCCCCCGGCTTTAAAAGGTTGAGAACTCCTGCTCTAACTACATTGTAGAAATAGGAGTACACAGAAACCAACAGAGCAGAAGCGTGCAGATGATTACAATGGATGAGAGAATGAAGGCTCTTGACTGAACTAAGAGCAATAAAGCAGGAGCCAAGGAAACTTCTTCAGGCAAAGTAAGGTAGAACTGATCTATTTAGACAGAATAAGGCATCTATCTCAGGTGACAGATCTGAGGAGACTAAAGGAAGCAGCAGTAATTATGTCTCCAATTTTTTGCCATTCTTTCCTGTTGAAAGACAAAGCAGTTTATACTTCATGGGGTGGCCTGACCTTTCCTAATTAAGATTTGCAAGGTAAAGCTCTCCCTTGTTCGAAATCCAGTTGTATTTTAATACACATGGCAGTTTATCATTTATGGCCGTATTCTACAATTCTTTATACCATTCCTCCAATCCAAAATATCTATATATGTTCCAATTCCTAGCTGTTATTAATCTCTCAGCTGTTAACAGCTGCCCAGTAAGAAAAAAATGGTTTACTTACTGCAAAGCTGGTGATCCTGTGGCCATCCAGATGTATTGGTCCCCAACTTCAATTATCACCAGCCAGAAATCAAGTACTGTGGCAATTGTAGTTTAATAATATCAAGAAGGTAACAGGTTCTTCATTCCATTACTGTAAGAAACAAGTGCCACTTCTTCCTAATCTCCATTAATGTTGCTGTCTATGACAGATGCAGAATTCCAGAATTCGTCTAAGCATGTCTCTGCCTACTAATGGTTTCATCCTTTTTTCTTCTTACACACCCTGTGCTTCATTCTGGTTTTGTATCTGATTGTAAGTGATAACTTAACCACCAGACAAATTGAATTGTCTGAATGCCATACAGTTCTATGCAAAAGTATTTGACCACCACCAGCAGGTTTGGGGAAAATTCAATGAGTGATTTAAGGGGCATATAAAAATAAGCCACCTAGGTAAAGGTTTCCCTTGCTTGAAAGCCAGCCATATCTGACTCTAGGGTTCAGTGCTCATCTCTGTTTCAAAGCTGAAGAGCCAGCGCTGTCTGCTTCTGCAGACATTTCTGTGGTCATGTGGCAGGCATGACTAGACACCGAAGCTGCATTTGTAAATACCTCAATATGTTTCAGCCATGTATTTCTATGGGCTTTATCACAATTATTGGCTTATGGGGTTTTTTTCAAAATACTTGGCACATTATTATCTTCATTTTTGTATTTACAGTAAATATTCTGATGGAGAATGTATTCGAAAAAAGTTTCTAATCCGTAAGACTTTTTAACTCATGAATAAATTCTTTGAAGACAATACAGAAATTATTATTTATTGAAGATATGACTGCATTCAGTATAAAAATATTGTTGTTGACCCAATACAGCCTCAATCAGTTTTCTTTTTTTCTACATGGTCCTGGTTTTCAGCAGAAGGGAGTCCTAACACAACATTGACATTGTTCAAAAATAAACTTCTGATGATCTCAACACCTGTTCAGGAAACTCTTCTAATACAGAATGAAGGTATGGGCTAATCACCCTTCTTAGACATTTCCTCACCTTCAGAGTATGAAGCTCCACCATACTGATGTCTTAAAGACAAGTTCAATGAATACCTGCCTTATTACAAGTGGAAGTGATGTAAATGGCATCCACAAGATGCCTGAAAGGAAATTAATTTCTCTTAAGTGTGTGACCTGACAAGTGGGTGTTTAATGAGGCTTCTCGTCACCCACCCACATGGTGAGTAAGATAAAAGCAAAACTGGAAGGTTAATGATAAGCCATTGGAAGTTCAAAGTCAATTGGTGTTGGGAACATGTTGTAATATCTGAAAGGCTTCATCAGCCCCAGAGAAAACCACTTCATCCCTTACAGAAAGCAGGGGTTCCCAACCTTTTCAAGCTGGGGGCTGAGTCATGCTCTCTCAGTCAGCTTCGAGGGCCAGATTACCATTTTGCCCTGCCTGCACAATGGGGGGCATTTTGTTTCTCAAATGCCCTTGGAGGGAGGGAGGCATATTAAATGGCATCATGGGTCAGACCTGGCCCACAGGCCTTAGGTTGGAAACCCCTGATTTAAAGTTTAGCTCTGAAATATTTGGCACCATTCTGGCTGTTTTATTTTAACCCTCCGGTACCAAGATGAGACATGTTTTGTTGCAGAATCTATAGAAAATTAGATTTAAAAATGCATTCTAAAGTCTTTTTTTAAAAGGGGGGATAGTTGTACAAACCTTTTCCCAATTTCCAGTTGCTTAAAATGTATAACATTATCAAGCCTGCATGTTTTATCAGAAGCAATCGTAATCATCTATTTACGTGCAAATTCCAGACTGGCAAATTGAGATTAATTCAGTAGTGAGACTAATCAGTGCCCAAGAAATCAAATTTCTGAGAAGTTAAGAAAACTGAGTCTGAAAACTGTTTTCACTTGACAAGAATCCATGGATCTCTTCCCATGAAAACCAAGCCCTGTGGGTTTTGTTCTCAGCTGTCCTGGGACTCTCTCTGTTGTGACTTGTTATGGTGAGACAAGTCTTGTAGGTATGTATCATGACTTTGCCTTCCCACCCATTGAAGCTGTCACCCTTGCCAACTCCAGGAATTAGTGGGGTGTTGACATTTTAAAGTGGACCTTATTCAATAGCACAACAAGAACTTTTCAAGGTGCCAGACAAAGATGATTTGACATCAGCTTGTCTCCTGAAATGACCAAAGTTTGTGAGTTTTTGCATTTCCACTGACAGATGATTCGACTGTTCTCCCTGTAGCTAACAGAAAAGGCACACCTCAGTTGATACACCTACAGCAGGAACAGGAGGAGATAACAGCAGCTTCTGATAACAAAAGATCCACCCAACCAGTGCCACAAGACCTGGGATTGTAGAGTTTCAGGGATTGCTGGTATTAGCACATCATCCCTGGGGCACTAATTGAAATTGTGGGTTGTAAGAGGCAACAGCGATGGTGGTGGAAAGCATGATACAATCAGAAATATTTTGACATGTATGACAATGGAGTAAATTGGGTGGAGAGCAGTTGATGGCTCAATTCACAACTTTCATGAGCAGGCAGGGTGTATGGATTTAATGACACTTGATGATTGATCTCTTCATCATGACATGGGGCATGAAGTTACAAGAGAAATCCAAATATATTCACTTTTCACTTGAGAAAGTGTTTACCCTTGATGGTGAGACTATCAATATGTTGAAAGCATGAGTTCCTCCTTTTATGACTGCCACAACTGCAAAGCAACAATCGACAAAAAAATTGGCCAAACGGTTAAGGTAAAGGTAAAGGTTTCCCTTGCTCGAAAGCCAGTCGTATCCGACTCTAGGGTGCAGTGCTCATCTCTGTTTCTTTGCCGAAGAGCCAGCGCTGTCTGCTTCTGCAGACGTTTCCGTGGTCATGTGGCAGGCATGACTAGACACCGGAGCGCACGGAACGCTGTTACCTTCCCACCGAAGTGGTCCCTATTTATCTACTTGCAATTTCTTGCTTTCGAACTGCTAGGTTGGCAGGAGCTGGGACGAAGACGGGAGCTCATTTCCGTCCTGCAGTACTCGGGAATCGAACTGCTGACCTTCCGCTTCCCAGTCAGCGTCTTAGCGACTTGAGCCACTGCAGTTCCCTGGCCAAACGGTTAGAGTCTAAGAAACGACACAAAGAAACCGTAAGAGGCAAAAATGTCAACGGGTTTGTTTAATAATGAAATTTTGCAAGGTCTTCTGTAGCGCTAATAAGGTAACTAATAAACGACGTTTTTTCTCCCAGAAATGTCTTGCATCAAAGTCTTCTCTTGTGTTAACTGGGTATGATTTTGTATAGTTGTATTTTGTTTAGGTTTTGTTGAATTGAAAAGTGTTTTCTCCCCAATCTCGTTGTTCTGTGCAGGACAATGACAATAAAGATTTATCTATAATAAACACCATTTTCTTAAGAATTTCTTGCATAAGCAAAAAAAGTTCATTAGCCCACAAAGAGTATTAGCAGTTTTGAGGCTATGAACGCAGATGAAATATATGAAAATAGTAGACTTATCAAACATATTCCTGAAGAAAAAATGGGTTATTTTGAAAAAGTCTGTTACCGGTTGATTTTTGAATTTTTTGAATTTTTGAAAATAATTTTCTGTAAATTGTTGATTTTTTGTAAATAATCTCCACAAGATTTTTTTGAAAAATGCTTATGCAAGAAATTCTTAAGAAAATGGTGTTTATTATCATACCCAGTTAACATGAGAGAAGACTTTGATGCAAGACATTTCTGAAAAAACATTGTTTATTAGTTACCTTATTAGCGCTACAGAAGACCTTGCAAAATTTCATTATTAAACAAACCTGTTGACATTTTTGCCTCTTACGGTTTCTTTGTGTCGTTTCTTGGACAACTACAAAGCAAAGCAATCACATTTATATACTGCCCCATAGAGCTTAGTGCACTCTCTGGGTGCTTCACAAGGTAACTAACATTTTGCCCCCAACATGCTGAGTACTCATTTTACTGACCTTGGAAGGATTGAAGGCTGATTCAACTTTGATCCCTGGTCAGGATCAAACTCATAACCACTTGGTTGCAGTACAGCAGTTAAACCGCTGCACCACCAGGGCCCCAATACACTTGGCTAGTTGAGATCTAGCAAGCAAAGGTCTCCTGCAAATATCCATTACAAAGCATACAGTACTGTACAATTTTGTCTCCCCTGTAAAAGAACTAGTTTAGTAAGCCAGCTGAGCTATGGTGGCTTTTTACATTTTCTTTTTTAAATTATGCTGTCGAGTCAGAATTGTCCCCAATGGACTTTCAACGTAACCGAGGTATTTAAGTAGTGGTTTTTACCAGTTCTACTCTTCCAGTGAGCTTGGTGGGGATTCAGACCCAGGGGTCTTAAGTTCTAGTCCATCACCTTATCCACTACACCACACTGGCTATTGTTTTCTACACGTTACAAATGCAAATTACTCTCAAATAACAAATGTAGATTACTCTCATTTGCTCTTCCAAAGTCAGCTAGAAGTATGTAGTAGATGTTGCTGTTTTTAATGTTTTAAAAACTGGGGGTGTAACAAATGCAATAGCAATAGCAATACAATTAGACTTATATACCTCCCCATAGCACTAGTGCACTCTCTGGGCAGTTTACAAGGCAATTAGCATTTTGCCCCAACATGTTGGGTATTTATTTTACTGACCTCAGAAGGAGGAAAAGCTGAGTCAACCTTGATCCCCGTCAGGATCAAACTCACAACATCAGCAGTTTTGACTGCAATACAGCAGTTTCACCACTGCACCATGAGGGCTCACAAAATTCCTTATTGTCATTGACTTAAGCTGTCTTGATAGGACAAGATATCTTAATGAGAAATTTGCAAGATACCTCTGTTCCAGATGAAGAACAAAAGAATAAATGCTGTTTTTCTAGAGATTTCTGTAATTTGCAACAACAAAAAGTCTCCGGGGAAAGCTTTTGGCTTTCTGAAGCTAAACACAGGTACAAAGCAAGCACAGAAGGGCAGGGTAATAGATGAGAAAGATACCAACAACCCATCCAGTGCTTTTTGTAAAAAGCCCATGTAGGAAGGCAACAGATATTATTATTTCGTGCAATTAGTGTTATATTCACACATTGGAATACTCTAGTTGAGACTGACAGAAAATTCTTTTCCACCTATTAGGCAAGGAGAAAATTGAGTTTCTCTTTTTGAGCATGTGAGTAAGAGAAGCAAAGATTCACTGTTCTATTCAAGATTATTACCAAAATCTCCCTGAAAGGCAAAAAAGACAAAATAATGATTGGGGGGGGCAGTCTGTCAATGATAGATTTAATAAGAAACACTGAGGTAGTGATGAGCATACTGTATGAAATGAGACAACAGTCCATCTCATTCATCATTCTTTCAGTTAGATAGATACTTCTGGAAATGGAGGATAAATAAATCTGAATACTGAATTCCCCTTTAAATTTAATTAATATTCTTTATTTTTAGTCAGAGCTGATGGCAGATGCTTTGAATCAATATATGTTCCATTGTTCTTTCTTTGTCCCTCTTTCAAGCAGGGATCTGTACTTTGTGGTTGGCCACGGCTCCCCCGTTTCCAGATGCTGACCTGCACTAAAATGTAATGAAGGGTCTACGACTATGTTTTACTGTGTCTTGGGTTATATTGGCATCCTGGCAATTGTGTGTTTTGCTGTTGCTTTCTTTGCCAGGAAGTTACCAGATAGTTTCAATGAAGCCAAGTTCATCACTTTCAGCATGTTGGTCTTTTTCAGTGTCTGGTTATCCTTTGTTCCCACTTACTTGAGTTCCAAAGGAAAACATCTGGTCGCAGTGGAGCCGTTTTCTATTTTAGCCTCTAGTGTTGGCTTGCTGGGTTGTATTACACACACACACCCCAATTTGTCATTATCGTCTTGAGACCTGAGCTAAACAACAAAGAGCACCTGACAAGAAAAAAATAACTGAACCTTTCCCCTCTGTTGTCTATTTTAATTTTCAACATAGGAAAGTATGGTGTGTGCATGAGAGATTTTGCCTCAGTTATTCTACGACAGTATTTAGAACAGGGGTGCTGTTGTGTATGTACAATGCTGCTTCAAATGAATGTACAATGTTGCTTTAAGAAATGTATGAATGTAACCCAGCCACAATCACAATGTAACCCAGCTGTTAAAGGAACGCGAGCAAGCTGCCTATAGAGGGCAGCTGCGAGTGTTCAACTCACATGGTCATCATTCCTCAAATCAACTGCAGCCGCGGGAACTTCCCGCAGCGAACAACTACTACTGATCCACCACTGAAGATGGGCGTGACCGGGATGACGTCACGCCGGTAGCGGCCAATGAGCTACCATGCAGCCAAGTTCAAATGTGTTGTACCACTGTATATAATGTGAGATACCTCCGCCATTACCACATGTTCGTTCTGATCATCAACCAATAAACCTGTGTTAGTCCATACTGCGACTCCTTCTATGTCTCCTGGAACAGACACCAAAGGTACCCAAATTTTTTGGGCCGGGGGCCTGACCAAGCCCCTGGAACAGCTGACCACGCCCTCAGAACAGGGCATGTTCAAGCATGCGTGTCCATATTCACTTCCTGGTTCAGCACGGACCCTTCTGGGCATGCACGAGTGCATCCATGCCAAACCAGGCAGTCAATACGGATGCATCTGCACATGTGCAGAAGCATCCGTATTTTCTTCTGGTTTGGCAAGGGCAACGTAGGCCTGATTAAATGGATTTGGGGGCCATATCCGACCCATGGGTCATAGCTTGGGAATGCCTGATTTAGAATTTGCTATCATTCCTAGGAAGACCCTGAACCAACCTGGCTGTGTTTTAAAAATCAGAATGAGCTCATATTTACAGTAAAACCCTGGGTTACGACGGAGGTCCATTCCAACAGCCTCTGTCATAAGCCGAAATGGTCGTAAGCCGGAGCACGATTTCCCATAGGGATCCATTGAAATTTTTAAAAGTTGCTGACCAGACCAAAAATGATCATTAAAAATACAAACCACCACCACCCCCAAAAATTCAAAAAAATGGCAGACACAATTTTCTCCCACCCTCACAAAAAGGATGAAGCAATCTCCTACCTTTTTCATGCTATTTAGGGACCTTTTTCACTCCGTTTCCGCAGTCAGGCCCATGGTGGCTATTTTGAACACCAGGACAAATCCTGTTGCGCCACTGGGTCTGGCGCCCCCCAGAGGTGCGCAGAATTACGACACCGGGCAACTACACAATGGCATGAGTCGATTTCCACCCAAGCTAGAACCTTTGAGGCAGCAGGGCACTATTTCCATGGGGCAGGTATTGCCATGCACCAAGCAGCCCCACCCCCACCCGTATAGGCATGTTTTAGTTCTGCTTCCGGGAGTGACAAGGGTGGCACGGGCTGGATGAATCGCAGTAAACTACTTCGTGTGGATTCATGGGGGCTTGAGCTTCTGGGAATTAAAGTCCAAGAACATCTAGAGTGCCAAGGTTCGCCATCATGGGACTATAGCAACATGCTGAATCTGGTGATGAGAAATCTACAAATATCTGGGACTCTACATCCCATGAACATGCAGCTGATGACTGCTGGTCATAATGGGAGTTAGACTTCAAAGGCCATGTACAAAATCTCATGTACAATACAATGTATATGCCTTGAAGCAGGGTGGAAAGATTGGGACAACGCCCCCCCCTCCATTATTGTTAATTTCATCTCCCTGCAACCTTAACCAGTATAGCCAGTAAAGAACAATGATGGGAACTGCAGTTTCAACAATATCTGGAAGGTCTCACATGGCCACTACCCACCTTAAAGAGTTTAAAGGCTTGTTGAGGGTTGTTTTGAAGTCCCTAAATTACAGGTATGCATTACATTCCCAGGTCATGGTGGCTTAGTGTTTAAGATGCTGAGCTTGATGACAGATCAGCATTTTGAGACCCAAATGCTTCACAATGGAATGAGCTTATTGTCTGTCCCAGTTCCTGCCAACCTAGCAGTTCGAAAGCAAAAAATTGCAAGTAGATAAATAGGGACCACTTCAACAAGAAAGGTAACAGCATTCTGTGCAGTATGGCATCTAGTCATGCCTACCACATGACCATGGAAACATCTGTAGACACAGACTGTGTTGGCTCTTTGGCTCTAAACCGAGATGAGCAGGAGTTCTCAAACTTTTTAAGCTGGGGGCTGGGTCACACTCCCTCAGACAGCTTTGGGGGCCAGATAGCCATTATGCCCTTCCTCCACCACATGGCACTTTCTGGAGGCAGTGGGGGCCACATGAAATGGTGCCATGGGCTGCATCTGGCCCATGGGCCGCAGGTTGAGGATCCCTGTATTTCAAGTAACAACTGTATTTCAAGTAAGGGAGATCTTTATGTTTGTTGTTCAGTCGCACAGTTGATTCCGACTCTTTGTGACCCTATGGACCGTTGTCCTCCAGGCACCTCTGTCCTCCACCATCCTCCTCAGCCCGCCCAGCTCTGTGCCCACTGCGTCCACGATGCCATCTAGCCATCTCGTCTTTGGTCACCCTCTTTTTCTTTTGCCCTCCACCTTTCCCAGCATCAAGGCCTTCTCCTGAGAATCCTCTCTTCTCATTTGATGTATGTGGTAGAATTACATCTCATGTTTATATTTCAGTTTAGGTTTCAGGTTACAAGAAAAAAAAAGATCTCAACTAAATATGAGAACTTTCTAACAGTGAAAGCCATTCAACCGAGGGTGGTGGACTCTCCTTCACTGGAGATTTTTAAGCAGAGGTTGTATGTCCACTTGTCAGGGATGCTTTAGTTGTGGAAATTCTGTACTGGCATGGATCCGGCTCAATGACCAATGGGTTACCTCTCAGCTTCAAAATTCTATGGTACTCCTCACTTTATTATAAAAATAACTTGTGAAGAGAATAGGTGGATAGATAGTGACAACTCTAAGGCTATCCAGAGAATTTCATGATGGAAAGGTGATTAGAACCAAGACCAACCTAAAACTCTAAATGCACAGTCTATAACCATGAATCTAAACTAATTCTTTATGAATGACATCTTTCTTTTTTAATTTTTAAGATATACAATAAAAGAAAAAAAGAAATACAAACAAAGTACATATGTAACATTTCAATGCAAAAGACATAATTATACACTACAATACAATGAAGGAAAAAAACAATACAAAAACAATACCATAAAGACAAAAACCTCCCCTGTATTCATATATTATAAATGAGTCTCATTTCAGTTTTCATTTTTTTACTTATTCATCAAATATATATTCCTTATACATATAGTTCTCATATTATAATCCTGAAACACAAATTAGTATCTATTTTTCTGTTCAATTCTATTCTACTTAAATCTATAATTTTTGGTATAAAACGCTCTCCTGATAACTCTATTACAATAATACATAATCAACTAAAAACAAAAAAATTAAAATAAAAGATAAAACATCTGTGATATTTACAATGCCTTAGGGATGACATCTTTCAAGGTCACAGTCTCAACAAGTCCATCTCTAACACCATACATATTCATTTCTTCTTAGACCAAACAGTATTATTTTGTCAGCTTTTCTTGTTGCATGATGCTGTGAGCCAAAGTGTCCCATTCTATCTAACAAAAAAAGTAAATAATTGTTCAGATTTCACTCCAGCAATTCTACAGGGAATTTTCAACTCAAGAAGGTATAATTTGTTGCCTTTTCAATTATAAGTAAAAGTAATTATTAAATCTGCTGCTTCATAAAACCTCCAATGAATTTCACTGTTGACTACTAATACTGTTAGACTATAATAGATGTTATTTAGTCACTCAAATTCTATTAAAGCTCAAGAGAGGAGCTGGGAACATCCTGGTATCTGGCAGTGTTATACCAGCATCTTCTGTGAGATATTCCAGCTAGCAGCTTCAACTAAACAAGGCAGCTTTAACCATAGAGATATATCAGGTGCAATTAGAAAATAAAATAGCAAAATTGCATCTATCTAAAGGGAGGACTTGCCCTTATACTGAGAATGGTCATTTCCATTTTTTTGGTCCTGGCTTTGTTTCCTTATATGGTATATATAGGACCCAAGGCTCATGTTATTAAATGCAGGCTCTATGATCTTCACCCTCCACTTTCTGTATATCATCATCCAGGACATCTCATCATTGGTGGCATCGTTTCTCATGGTAGCTTCATCTCTGACCGAATTGCCTTCACTGAAGAACCGCCTGTACCATCATCTGAAAAACTTGAGTAAGAATTTAACCGCCACTTTTTAATCTTAAAAATGTGATCATTCCATGGAGATTATCACTCCAAGAACTTCTGCTGAAAAACAATAGCTGTGTTTTCAAACTTATACATGCTTACATTTAAGTCTATGTCAATCTTCCATGCAAAATTAGGCTAGTTCTTAACCAAATCTGGACTGAATATAATGGTAAGCCATGTCTAGTAGGCATTCAAAGATTTGACTAGGGCAAGGGTTCTCAACCTTTTCAAGCCAAGGGCTGGGTCATGCTCCCTCAGACAGCTTTGTGGGCAAGACAGCCATTTTGCCCTGCCTGCCACACATGGCACTTCCGAATGTGGTAGAGGTGGTGTTGGACCACATGAAATGGTGTATTGGGCCACATCTGGCCCCCAGGCCATAGATTGAAAACCCCTGGACTATGAAAATGTTTGGTGCAAATAGGAACATTCAGAATGCATTTTTTTTCCTCCATAGAAAAATGAATGGCAAAATAATATACAGTACTGGGCAAAATGTCTTAGGCCACTCCAGCTGTTTTGGGAAAAAAATTAATGAGTGATTTGGGGGGACTGTAACTCAAAAACCCTAACTCCAAACTTGGGGGTGGTTGACAGGAGATTTGGAAGAAGACTCTTTCCAATCTTGGTGTGTCTTGCTGGCTCAGAGACTGAGTTATGCCCCCTCCCTCAATCACACATTGAATTGTCTCAAATCAACTGGTGGGGGCCTAAAACTTCAGCACAGTTGTGTTTTTGTTGTTGTTCAGTCGCACAGTTGTGTACATAAAATAAATAAATATACTCAGTATTACCCAATCTGAACCCACAATACTATTTGACTCTGTTATCTCTGTGTAGGTCAGCTTAGGCTAGAGATGAGGAAAAACAGATGGTGAAGTATTCTTGAAATTAAAAAGCAAGATGCAAAATAATATCGTGGCAATTCTTAAAACAAACTGACAGCATTATCCTACCAATGCTGACTGGTTTCTTTAATAGTACAACGATTGTTTGCATTAGATTGCTATCTTAAAAACCCACCTACTCGGGGGCTTTGTACTGAATTATCTCTACTTCTGACAGAGTAGATACTTTATATATAAAGTTGCTGAATAAGTATTGTTAACAAATAAATGTGGCTCATTTTACAGGTTGGTGCCTAAGACATACCAACACATCTTGGCTTTGGTATTTGCAGTAAAAGAGATCAATGAAAACCCTCAGATCTTACCTAATCTCACCTTGGGCTTCCGCATATATGACAGTCATTTTAATGCACTTTTGACCTATCATGCTACAATGCAGCTTCTATCCATGCGGGAAAACCTGGTCCCCAACTATGCATGTGATACCCACAGTAAACTAGTATCTGTTATTGGGGGCCTGGATGCTGATACTTCGCTTCATATGGCAACTATTTTGAACACATATAAGGTTCCACAGGTAGGACTCCTATGCCAGTGTATTTATGTGTGTGTATATAGATAGATAGATAGATAGATGAAAGGATGTATATATGACAGTAATGCCATTGTTTTAGAAGATTCATACTACTTTCGTTGTGCATAATTGCAGTAGGGATGAGTTGTGGGACAAAAAAAAATCTTGTCCCAGAATTTCAGAAACAAAGCCCTCTCATAACTTGCTTATGTGTTCCAGTGAATCTGGAAGGTAGGTAGTGGTTATCATTCAGTGGTGTGGGTATCTAGCTGTGTAGCCAGAGGTTGAGAGGTCAGTCTTGCACTATGCCTTCTTGACAGACTGAACTACTGTAAATGGTCCATAGGTTCCATTATGGCTCTGCAGTTCTAAGATAAAATAATTTCACAGAAAAAGTTTTGTTTGTCTATTTCCTCTGTTTACAAGACACACTAAAAAGCATTGGGATACAAAACTGAAACTAACACATTTGTAAAGCCTGTACTGATTGTTTCTATTAGTCAGGGTTGTCCAAACTACGGCCTGGGGGCCAGATGTGGCCCCCGACACCAATTCATCTGGCCAGCAAAGCGCTTGTCACTCCTGGAAGCTTCCAGGAGCAACGAGGGCTTCGTGGGTCAGATGAATTGGCGTCAGGCCCTGGGCCATAGTGACCAGCTCCCTGAACCACGTAACCGGCTCACAGCCCAAAATGTGTGGGCACCCCTGCAATAAGTGATAATAACAACCATGTGCAATCAGTTCTGACTTATGGCTATCCTTTTTGGGCTTTTCTAGGTAAAGAGTACTCAGAAGTGGTTTATTATTTCATTCTCATGGAGGTACCCTTGGACTGTGCAATTTGCCCAAGGCCACACAAGCTGGCTCTTTTCACAGGAGGCACAGTGGGAAATTGAACTCCTAGCTTCTGGCTCAGAAACTAAACAAATTAAACCAATTAATTAATTCACACTAAATAAGTTTAAATTACTTTTGGGGTTAATTGCATTAAATTTACCTGTGTATTTAAATGGGGCTTTATTTTATTTATTTTTCTTATTTCTTATTGCTATTCTATTGCATGTTTTTGAGTTGCCTTCATCAAGACACTAATCAGTGATGGCGAACCTTGGCACTCTAGGTGTTCTTGAACTTCATTTCCCAGAAGCCCTGATCAGTAGGAGTGCTGACTTGGGCTTCTGGCACTTGAAGTCCAAAAACACCTAGAGTGCCAAGGTTCGCCATCACTGCTCTATATGATCACAGCCAGCATACCCATGTTACAGAACCCAAATGACTAACAGCTTCATCCCATGGGTGCATGCTTCTTTAGTTGTTGACTGCAGATGATGGGAGCCTACCATTTAGGATGGACACCTGAGTAGGAAAAACAAGACAGTGTATCAACAGTAAAAATTGACCCATCGTACAGAATTTCTCTAAGACTTTCTGACAAAATGTGTTAAAATTATTTCAATTTCTTGAACAAACTTCATAAATGAGATAAGGATTGTTTTATAACTTTCCCCCTATCTCTTCTTAGATCACATATGGTCATGCACCAGTAATGAATGATAAAACACCTGTCCTTCCCTTCTACCAAATGGCTCCTCAAGAAACCTCTCAGTGTGAAGGGATTCTATATTTGCTTTTGCATTTCAGGTGGACATGGATTGGACTCATTGTTGCAGATAATGACAGTGGTGAAAAAATTGTGCAAACTGTGCTTCCAATGTTTTCTAAAAGAGGTGTTTGTTTTGCCTTCATAGAAAGAATCAGTCTTACTGGAATTAAGGATGTGCTGAAAAGAGGGGCAGAACTATATGACAAAATAATGAACAGCACAGCCAATGTTGTGGTGGCCTACAGAAATTCTTATTTCATGATAATTTTTAGAATGTATATATCAGAAGTACAGGCCATAGCAAAGGGATTAAAAGGCAAAGTATGGGTTCTTACAGCCCATATTGAACGATTTGCAATGCAGAAGGCATGGGACATCACCTTTCTCCATGGTTCCCTGGTCTTCAAAATTCATTCCAATGACTTGCCAGAGTTCACATCATTTGTTCAGAACAGAAATCCTTCCAACACAGAAGGTGATGGTTTTATCCAGGACTTCTGGCAACGTGCTTTTCACTGTGTGTTTCCAAATCCAATTGTGGAGATGGTAGAGATATTTGCACAGGGGAGGAGAAGATAGTGAACCTTCCTAGATCTTTTTTTGAAAGGAGTATGACTGGCCACAGCTACAACATCTACAATGCTGTTTATGCAGTGGCCCATGCTGTCCATGCAATGTCCTCCTCTGGAATAAAATGCAGAACAGCTAAGGACCCTAAAGAACAGATGCTTCCAAATCAAAATGCATGGCAGGTAATGTGTTTGACCTCTTCATGAAGAACATTAAAAGTGTTACCATTGAACAGTGTTCTCACGCTCACCTTCTGTTCAAATGACAGCTCATGTTTTCTCGGGTAATGTGTTTGACCTTCTCGTGAAGAACATTAAAAGTGTTACCATAGAACAGTGTTCTCATGCTCACCTTTTGTTCAAATGACAACTCATGTTTGCTTCACTCATCTGTCTTGAAATTTACTATGCAGATTTAATCCACTAACTCAACTTTGTTTGTTCTCTTCTTAATTACCTCTATGTCTTGAATAGCAACCATGCTGTTGCTATTCTCTTACCTGAAAACCATGTCTCTTACCTGAAAACCATTCCATTCCATTTCAACGTTCTGCACTTGACAGTACAATTGATTTTGCATTATGAAATGGCATGCATGCAAACTCTTTTCCCCCTTTCCAATTTAGCTCTATCGTTTTCTGGATCGTGTGTCTTTCAACAACACTCACAATGAGGTTCACTTCAAGCAGAATGGGAAATCAGTGGCTGGGTTTGATCTTTTCAATTGGAATATTTCCCCCAATGAATTCTTTCATGAAGTGAAAGTTGGGTCGATGGACCCTTGGGCTCCTACAAACCAAGAATTTATTATTGATGAAGATGCAATAACATGGCACAGTTGGTTTAATCGGGTAAGAATCTACTATCTGCTACTTAAAAAGAGATCCAGTATCTAAGTGCTAGTTACTGTATTTGCATTCAGGAGTTTTATTAAACAATAACTACTGTTGGAATATGTATTTTTAATCAAAGTAAGATTTGGTGTGTGAACTGATGAAATAAATGGACACTTACAGGTTTCTGCCTCTGTTCTGCCAGAAGCTTTACTAGCAGAGAAATTGTTGAACAAAATTTGAACTGTATTTTATCATATTTTGTTGTTTTAACTGTAAGTATTATCAGAAACAAATCTTTACAATACACAACCAATATCGATGCAGTACAATCAGATGATACCTTAACTTTGCAGGCAGTACTCAGTCCACTGATATGTTCTAATACAGGGATTCATAACCTGTGGCCCACAGGCTGGATGCAGGTCATGGCACTATTTCATGTGGCTCCCACTGCTCCCACCACACCAGGAAGTGCCATGTGGTGGAGGAAGGGCAAAATGGCTGTCTGGCCCCCGAAGCTGTCAGAGGGAGCGTGACCCAGCCCCTGGCTTTAAAAGGTTGAGAACTCCTGTTCTAATGTGTCATGAAATGTCTAATGCAGGGGTGCCAAAGGTTTTTGGGCTGCAGGCCAGGCATGTGGTTCCTCTCACCAGAAACGGAAGTAAAATGTGCCGGTGCATGTGCAAAATGCTGCTGTAAATGCAACAGCAGGTGTCGCAAACATGTTTCCGACAGCCATGGGTGCATTTATAGCAGCGTTCTGTGCATGTGTGGGTGTGTTTTACTTCCACTTTTGGGAACGGCGAGGGCTGTGTGAGCCAGATGAATTTGCATCAGGGGCTGGATATGGCCCATGGGCAGTTGTTTGTGCAACCCTGGTCTAATGCTGTCATGCTAATTTTGACTTATTTTGACCCTTCCCAACATTTTCTAGGTGAAAAGTACTCAGAAAAAGTTTATCAATCCCTTCTTCTGGGACTGTGCAGCTTGATTTTTACCAGTTCCAAACTCCCAGTCAGTATCCATGACTGAGTGGGCATTGGAATCCAGGCTTCCTGAATCTTAGTCTGTCACTCCACCCACTACACCACATCGGGCAATCTCCTTTAATTTTGCTTATGGTTGCCACCAGTAGTTTGTAGCAGTAGATGATAAAAAATATAGTAGCATATCAAGTATTTTCTACTGTGCCTATGCATACATCACTGTACTGTTACATTTGGCTAATGTCTAGAACTTTAAGGAGCTATAGATAATAGTTACTACCATTATTATTATTATTATTATTTTATTTATGCATTAGTCACAACCTTCTTCTTTGTGCTCTGAGAGCTGTCACCCTGGTTCTCGAAAGAAGGTGAAAGAGGGGGAGCCATTTTGTTGCTATGACTGTATCCAGTGTCCAGAAGGAAAAATTTCTGATCAAAATGGTAAGAATCTTTTAATAAATATGAAGAGGTACATAGAAAGAGCCTTCTCGAAGATTGTGGTATTTTTGAACCACAATCGGGTGAACCCTGGTATTGACAAGCTTGTGCTGCATCTTTCTCACACTAGGTTGGGTGAAGGGAACTGCAGAATGAACTTGCCCAATGGTATCTTCATTTTGGCAGTTTCATGTCTTGCCTAGCCATGGGAGAAGAAGAATAAATGTGAATATATAAAGAGAAAGACTTATGAGCTAAACTACTTCTGTCTGAAGAAGTGGACTTGATCAATGAAAGCTCACAATAAAAATATAGAAGTTAGTCTTTAAAGTGCTGCAGTGTTTTTATTTTATTTTATTGTTTTCTGATATTCCTGAACCACAGACTAACATGGCTACTATATTCCAAAAAAATTCAATTATAAGAATTTGCATTCTCAAAGTGAGTTACATTGTTCTGCAAAGGACAACCAGATGAACTTTGGAATTGTTCATGTGTATTCTCTCTTTGAAAAAGTTGCAGAACTTTAGGGCTGAGGGAATGAAATTGCCTAACTAATATGGCTAAAGGAAGACTATTCTTATGCATATATATATATATATATCGAAAAATCTGTGCCAAAGTCGGGGGTTGTCTTATAGGACAGGTACTTAACTGCAGCTTGTTTCCCCTTGCTTCATATGTCCGGCACATATGGTGGGGGGTGCCGCGGCTGAGTCCCTGCTCTGTGCGGGGAGTATGAAGCAAGGGGAAGCTGCACACATCTTCCTGTACCTCGAGGAGGAGAATGTGAGCGTGGATTGGCTCTCCACCAGAACCTGCCCATTCCACTCCGAGGGCTGCGTGTCTTCGGGTTGAGTGTGGGGTAATTTTTATTTGGTGTGCATTGAAAGAGAGGTAGTCTTATACGGCAAGTATATTCCAAACTCTATATTTTAACTGGAAAAGTTGGGGGTCGTCTTATACGCCCAGTCATCTTATATGCCGGAAAATATGGTATACACAGACACAGACACACACACACACACTAGCTCTTTAAAAGGGTTTTGGAAGTTTTTTGTTTTATGTTTATGCAAATGAGGTTAGGTTTTAATTTTTGGTTTTTGGTTTTTAAAAAGAGGAAAGGATGATATAATTTTTTATAATTATTGTATTTAACCAAATAATGTGTTACTATGTGAATTTTTTAAAATAGTTGTACCTTGGATAATAATTTTTAAAATGTGTAAGAATATGTTTTTTTAAAAATCAATGTTTCTATACTGTGTTTAGATGGGTTTTTTTGTTTTTCTTGAGTGAACACTTATTTCTTTAATTATTTGTGATTAGTGTGAATATTTTTGAATGTTTTGATAACTTATTTCAGTAATTTGGGAATTATTTGTAATTATTTTGAATATTTTTGAATGTTTTTTCTCTTGTGGCCTCTGGGTGGGGCTGGTGAGCTTTTCTTGTATTTTACTATTTTTCTCTACTGTCCTCTGGGTGTCGCTTCTTCTTCCGGTAAGTAGTCTCTTTCTTTCCTCAGTTTAGTTCCGGTCGTCATGGAGTGAGGATGTCTCCTGATAAGGTCTCTGGTTTTATATTTTGTTGGGTTTGTTTTGGGTTTTTTTTGGGGGGGGGGGTCTGTGTGTTTTTTCTTGTTTGTTTTTGGATGTTTTTTGTTTCCTTTTTATGTTTTTTATTTTTGGTTTTGATTATTTTTGACTGTTTTTGGATTGTGTTTTTTGATGTTTTTGTGTTTACTTTTTCTGTTTTTATTTTGGTTTTGATTATTTTTGACTGTTTTTGGATAGTGTTGTTTTGTGTTGGGGTGGGGGTATTTCTGTTGGCTGGTCTCGGGGGCTGGACCACGGAAATTCCATCGCCGCTTGATGTGGCGTTGGGGTGGGGGCATTTCCATGGGCCGGCCTGGGTGGCTGGACCATGGGAATTCCCATCGTTGCTTGATGCAGCGTTGGGGTGGGGGTATTTCTGTGGGCTGGCCTGGGTGGCCGGACCACGGGAATTCCCATTGCCGCTTGATGTGGCGTTGGGGTGGGGGTATTTCCGTGGGCCAGCCTGGGTGGCCGGACCACAGGAATCCCATCGCCGCTGTATGCGGCGGTGGGGGGTATGTGTGCGGTATATATACACCTAATTTTACTACACTACTTTAAAGCAATCATTCCCAGAAACAGTACCAGTAGCAATTGAAGCAGTTCTCTAAACACAGCTACTGGTAGCCAAACCCCATTAATAAGCAAAGGGGAAAAACGAAATCCAAATGTGTTTTGGAGGTAGCAAGAAACAATGGAAGATGTCGAAGTTAATATGATGAGTGTTGTCCAAAATGTCATGAGCAGCCTGCCTCTTTTTAAATTTTTTTTATTAATGTTAATAAACATAATACAAAAATATCAAAATAAAAACCAAAACAAATAACAACCAGAAATATTCACCACAATAAAACGCATAAAAATAAAAAAATACAAAACAACAAGCAAAAAACACTACATTTAATACTGAAACACTTTACTTAATCACCACCCCCGCCCAGCACCCCGAAATCCCAACAAAATAGAAAAAATAACACAAGAGAACTTACAAACCACGTCCTTCCTCCATGCCTCCGCAGCAGAACTGAGGAAACAAAGAAACTCAAACTCTTAATCACATCCCCACCTAGAGGCCGGAAGAGTATCCTACAGGCAAATAAATATTTTTAAAATCCAAATAAAATATAACCAAATTAATAAAATTCAAAAAAAATTCGAAAAACACAAAATCCAAAACCAGAAAAGCTAATTTATTTTAGACAAAATCTCCCCACAGACAAAAAACAACAGAAAAAACTAAAAGCAAACCATTCTTCCAAATTTAGTCACCACCACCCAAACCACCCCTAACCACCAACACACACATTAAACTTGCCCAGCTTGCTGGGCAAAATATGCTAGTAACTCATATTTGTAACACCTACTGTTTGTTCTTTTTTTTTAATTTTTATTAATTTTCCAACAAAATTACAAAACTTAAACATTCATAACATTACAATACAATACAATATAATACAATAAAAAGACACAAAGAAAAACACAAATGAACAGATATACATTGAATACATTGACCCTCACCCACCCTTCACCTCCCAATCACCCTCACCCAGCCCTTCACCATCTTCTGTCTTCTTCACTCCCCTTGTCCTTCCGTTGAGGGACCGCCTCCGAAGTGCCGAAGAAGGGGAGGGAGACCGGAACTGGAGCGGGATCTTGTTATTATTTAAAACATTAAATAAATTTTATTATTCATGGCGAAGCAGCTGTTTCTCTTTCCCTCCTGCTAATGGTTGTCACACCATTACTCATTTTATTACATTTCCTTCAAATCATTTCTGTTCAAATTTTAATCCCAAAATTATCCCACCTTTTTTCCCTTTTTCCCCTTCTTTTTTTATTCAATTTTCTTTCTATAACTAATTGCAGGTTCTTACTCTTGTGTTTCTATTTATCTATATACTGCACATCCAATTCTCTGCAAACCTTAACATGTATCACCTTATAAATTATAATCTAGCTATCTATAACACACCTTGACAGAGGATTATTTACATATTTCCCTCCCTCAATCTCTTTCTAAAACCAAACTTCCTCCATCTTAGGGCAAAGCACCAAAGAAACCAGGATCACAGCAAATAATGATTATTATTATTATCATCATCATCATCATCACATTATTATTGTTATTATTATTATTTTTTAAAGAAACGTTTTCAAAAACATCATACTCTACATGTTACTTTATGTTCTGGGTTAGCCTCCCGTAATTAAAAGCTCTCCTTTTAGTTTACTTCATTCTTCTAATCCTTCTTTGACAATATTGCATGATTGTAATGTAATCAAAATCCCAATTTATTTACTTATCAAAACAACTTTTCTTACACGGAAGATTAACACATATCCTTGTCGCTTAACTATTTTCATTTTTCTTCCTCCACAATCTTTCTTCCATTGTTGTATCCTGATAGATAGGGGTAAGATGGATTCTTGCTAATATTTAAGACATTAAATAACTTTTGTTGTTCATAACATGCAGCTGTTTTTCTCTCTCTTTTCCTACTACTAATGGTTATTCTACCATTACACATATCCTTACCTTTCCTTCAAATCTTTTCTATACAAATTTTTGATCCTAAGGTTATCTCCCCCTTTCTTTCCCTCCCCCCTACAATTACTGTAGTAGTTAAGCTTATTCTATACCCTTTCTGTACCTATTGCAAATTCTTTATCTATATACTGCACATATGATTTTCTCTGTAGTCTTCCCCAACATGTATTTCCTCATGATCTTAGACCCCAGTAACAAAAGGTTATTTACATATTTTAATCTCTTCCTTAAACTGAACCTCCTCCATCTTACATCAGAACAACTATAGAAACCAAAATAACAACAAATGGAAACTCATTAAAAGATAACAATTTCCAAGACAATATATTCCAGCATTACTACTGCTTACCCTTCCTTGGCATTCCTTGACAGAGGGTTATTTACAATTTCAAACATATTAAACCATTTATTTCAAACTTTACTTTGTGATTTTCCATCCACCTTACCCCCTTTTGACCATTCTTATCAAAAGTTATTAACCTTTTTATGACATTTCCATAGATATTCCCTTTTACCCTTATCTTTCTCCCTATATATTTCACTTCTTTTATTTTTTAAAGAAACGTTTTCAAAAACATCATACTCTACGTGTTACTTTATGTTCTGGGTTAGCCTCCCGTAATTAAAAACTCTCCTTTAAGTTTACTTCATTCTTCTGCTCCTTCTTTGACAATATTACATGATTGTAGTGTAATCAAAATCCCGATTTATTTACTTATCAGAACAACTTTTCTTACACGGAAGATTAACACATATCCTTGTCACTTAACTATTTTTATTTTTCTTCCTCCACAATCTTTCTTCCTTTGTTGTATCCTGATAGATAGGGGTAAGATGGATTCTTGCTAATATTTAAGACATTAAGTAACTTTTGTTGTTCATAACATGCAGCTGTTTTTCTCTCTCTTTTCCTACTACTAATGGTTATTCTACCATTACACATATCCTTACCTTTCCTTCAAATCTTTTCTATACAAATTTTTGATCCTAAGGTTATCTCCCCCTTTCTTTCCCTCCCCCCTCTACTGTTTGTTCTAAAATAAGTTTTTACTTCTATGCATTCTCTTTCATCTACATATAAACCATATTGTTCATTACCCTATTATTGTTTCTTAACCTCCCATAATGATTCAAAATAACAATTTAACTCATGTGTTATCTACAATACCCTCGAATATGCTGTATTTGTCATACAATATATTACTGTTTCCAAAAACTCATTTGATCTGGACTGGTACTGGACTGCCACTTTTACTCTTAATCATTGTATATTTCATTTCATTTATTAAACTTGTATGCCACCCGACTCGACAGTGCCACTCAGAGCGGCTAACATACCATAAAGCAACAAATATTACAATATTACAATATCAAATATAAACACAGCATCATAATTTTAGTTAAGGGACCAAAGACAATGAAACAGCCGAAGGGTTGGCTTAACACAGGTTTATTGCATGATGATCCGGAGGAACATGTGGTAATGGCGGATGAGTAGCTCAATATATACAGCTGGCTATACATTTGAATGTGGCTCGTCGACAGACTATTGGTTGCTGCCTGCGTGACGTCGTAGAAGGTCACGCCCTTCTTGACCAGGTGAAGGGGTCGCGGGGAATCTTCCCGCGCTGCTGAACCAGGTGAATCTGAGCCATGAGAGCTGGACGCTCGCTACTGCCCTCTGGTGGTCACTAGCTCGCGTCCCCCTATCAGGTTTACATTGATACAGCTGATGGTTATAATGTTGCACACAGAAAGGTTACATTGTTAACACATGGCAAAGGTACATTGTTAAAGGCACAGCTTTACAGAACACAACATCCCTCCCCCCTAGGATGAGACGAAGTCTCTCAGCCAAGATGGCTTGTTGCATGTGCGTTTGGGCCGTGAAGAGGGCTGCCCCCCCGGGGGCGTTATTGCTTCTTTGTTCCCTGGTCCCTTGTCCTGAAATGGGAGAGGGAGACTTGTTAGTGGCTTGCCGCTGTCTGGCGGCCTTAGGGGAAGGGAAAAACTCCATTGTGGGCAGACCAGGGGCCGTCGGGGCTAACGAAAAACCCCTCTTCTCGCTTGGACGGGTGGGGGACCACTCCAAAAAACCCCCCCGGTTCTGAAAATCAAAATCTAACTTAGTAGGGGTGTCCGCATTTGTGGGGACCTTCCGCGAGATATGTATGGGGTCGGGTCCCTCCTCCTCGGAAAGATCCCCCAGGGTATCTACGAGGATATCCTCCTCCCCCCCGCGGTCCCCCTTCCCTCCCCCTTGGGCTGAACGGGTGGGGGAGAACCCTAACGCTGACTTATTCCCTGCTTGGTCTGTGCCCTGCTCATCGGAGACCCTGCGTCGGAGCTGGTCCGCGTGCCGCCTCCACAGGAGCCCTGTGCTGGTTTCCACGCGGTACGACACGGGGCCGGTTTGCTCCACAACTACGCCCTGTACCCAGGCTGGGCCCGTGCTGGCGTAATTCCTGCAATGCACGGGGGCGACTACACTGAAACTCTTTGTAGCCTCTAGCCCGATGTTCCTTCCTTTGTCCTCTACCCTCGTGGGGTCTAGCCTAGTAAGGATGGTGGTCAGCTTCCTGCGCATTAAGAGCTCTGCGGGGGAGTATCCTGACACCAATGGGGTCACCCTGTACCCTAGCAGAAACTGATACACTTGCAGGTTCAGATCCCCTGCGCCCATGCGCCGCAACGCGTCCTTCGTGGTGCGGACGAGGCGCTCTACTTGGCCGTTGGTGGCCGGGTGGAACGGGGCGGAGGTGATATGCCGAACGGCGTTGATCTCCATGAATGCCCTAAACTCGGAGGACGTGAAACAACTAGCGTTGTCGCTAATTAACGTGTCGGGTATGCCGAACGTGGAAAAGAGCCTCCGCAAATGCCTAATGGTCTGGGCCGAGGAGGTGCTCGTGACTGGGATAACCTCCAACCATTTGGAGAAAGCGTCCACTACAAGGAGGAACAGGGTGCCTCTGAACGGGCCCGCGAAATCAATGTGTACCCGGGACCACGGCCCCTTAGCCGCGTCCCATTCCCTGTGGGGAAGGCGGGCCTCCTCTGGTCTGGAGCATTGGCAACTTTCACAAGTGCCGACCATGTGCTCGATGTCGGCGTCCAGCTGGGGCCACCAGAAGTAACTCCGGGCCAGCGCCTTAGATCGCACGATGCCGGGGTGGCTGACGTGCAGCAGTTTGAGCACCCTCGGCCGAAGGGAAGTGGGAATCACCACCTGCTGCCCCCACAAGAGACACCCCCTCTCTAGGGACAGTTCTAGCTTTTTTCTGAAAAATGGAGCGAACTCCTCCGCTGGGGAGGACGCGGGCCACCCTTTCTGCAGCCAGGAGCTGACTGTCGCTAACGTTTTGTCCTTCTCTGTCGCTTTGGCAATGTCGGCGGGCACTACCGGGGGCGAATCCAGCACCTCTATCATGAGAACCTGATGGTCCCGCTCCCCCTTGCTCACCTGGCTGGGCGTTAGGGGAAGGGGAGACCTAGATAGAGCGTCCGCATGGCTGATCTCTTTCCCGGGCCGGTAGACCAACGCGTGCTGATACGCGTTGAGAAAAATGGCCCACCTGAGCATCCTCGGAGACAGGATCTGTGGGGTGGGCCTATCTGTGGTAAAGATGCCTAGCAGGGGCTTGTGGTCTGTTACAATGGTGAAGGGGCGGCCATACAGAAAATCGTGAAATTTTTTCGTCCCCGCGACTATTGCTAGTGCCTCCCTGTCTGTCTGTGCGTAGTTTCTCTCCGCTTGGGACAGGGACCTGGAGTAAAATGCTATCGGGGCCTCCCTCCCGTTTTCCAACACGTGGCACAGCACCGCCCCCACCCCCACTGGAGATGCATCACAGGTCAGAACTACTGGGCGTTTGGGGTTGAAATGGGTCAGTATGGCGTCGGACCCCAGGAGGCTTTTTAGCTCGCTAAATGCCCTTTCTTGGTCCTCGCCCCACTTCCATGCCTGGTCTTTCTTTAGCAGTTTGTGTAGCGGCTCAGCCACCGCTGCCTTTCGGGGGAGGAAGGAGTGGTAAAAGTTGAGCAGCGGGACGTGACTAAGATGGCCGCCGACTAACATCTAGTTTCGGATGCTCGCGCCTAACAAAGTGGTAATTAATGTGACTGAGTGAATTGGAGAAGTTTTAAAGTGGTAAAATCTAAAGATAAGAACCTTGCCCGTCTTCCTGGAAAGTTTTACGATCTTTTGAGGCTGGATGGTCGAAGTTCGGGAGGCTTCTTTGTGCGGTTGAAGTTGTGACGGTAGTCGCGGCTTCTCTGCCGAGGAGCCGAGAACGGGGGCCAGCGTGACTGTGCAGAAGGCTTTGGAAGGCTGGAACTGGCAAAGTGCTGCTTGATTTGAAAGCAGGCTGCATGTAAGTGCACGAGTGGAACTTTAAATCTTTAAAACTGGCTGGGGTTCCTTACTAAATGAGCCTGGACTTTGAAATGGAAGCGGGTGGAAGTGGATGAGAGAAAGTGGTGGTTTCGCTAATGGCGGCCGGTCCTGGAAAAAGAAAGCGATCAGCGAGACTGTGAGGGAAGTTTCGGAGCTGGCAAGAAGTTGTTTGGCACGAAAACAGCTGCATGTAAGTGCTTGAATGGAGTACTAAAGGTTAAACTCAGCTGGAGATCTTGTTCAATGAGCCCTGGCTTTGAAATGGAAATGGGTGGAAGCAGCTGAAAACAAGTGATTGTTTCGTTAATGGTGGTGATTCTGGAAAAGGAAAGTGATCGTGTTTGGGCTATGGTTTTTTTCCACACACCAGGAGACCGCGCTATGTCTTGACGACAACAAAGTGGATTAATTATTCATGTCTGGGCTTTAATATTGGAAGTTGACTAGGAGTTCCCCGCTTAAACAGCTTGGAGAAAGTTTTTTTTTTTTGTTTCTCAGAAGAAGAAGGGGGGTTTTTTACCCAAAAGTTAAGGCAGCTGCTGGAAAATGGTGCTTTGACTGTCCGCTTCAAGAGAAGGAGTAGGTGGCTTTTGTTTTTGGTTCCTTCACCGTGTGGATTACAAATACTGTTTCTTTACTGTGGAATATATTGCCCCTTACCTTCTCTTTTTGCTGGTTGGATTTTGGGCTTTTCCCCCTTCTGATCTCCCCCCCCCTTTTTTCTTCTTCTTCTCTTTTCTGGTGGCTTGGTTGTTTTAAAGGAGAAGCTTGGGCTGACTGTTCCCCTGAAGCCTTTTTACTGAAGTTGGAAGAAGACTGATTGGATTATTTGCTTTGGGGAAACGGACCTGTTGTGGATCAACATTTTTTGCTTTTCCTATTTCTCTTAAGCTGCCTGTTGGGAGAGTCGTTTCCTTCTGTTTTATCTCAGTGGATTACAATAACTCGTTCATTTTTTGCTTGCGTATAAATTTCTCTATTGGATCTGTGGAACCAGCGGCTGCAGTGCTACAAGCTTTATTTCAGTGACTAACTTCTACAACGAACTGCGGCACTGGGCTTTTTACACATCACGCTGTCATGGATAAAGGTACAAGAGGGAAAGCAAAGGAAGAAGAACCAGTTGTAAAGCCTAAGAAGGGAGGAAAAGCACCAATGGAAGAACCCGCTCAGTCATCATCCCCGCCCACAGTGTTATATGATCAGACTCAAATAATGGTGGAAATTGGCAAGCTGTTTCAAAAAATGGAGAAAAATGAAGATTCAAGGGTGAAAGATAAAAATGAAATGATGAAAAAACAGGATAAGATGATGTCATCATTGGCAGACTTTACAAAAAAGGTGGACCTAAATTTTAAAAAATTTGAGGGAAATTTGAAATTGGTTCAAACAGAGGTAGATGCCATAAGGAAGGAAGTAAAAGGGACTCAGGAGGTGGTGCGGGAGAATAAGTTGAAATTGGAAGAACAAGAGAGAAAGATTGATGCTGTGGAAGATCTGATGAGAAAGCAGAGCATTGTGATCCGTCAGGTGGTGGAACGCACACCGGATTTGTTAAGAGAGAGGGTGGTTCAGTGGTTAAATGGTCTGAATATGGGGAAAGAATTTGTTCAGGAGGATCTTCTAAGTGTATTTAGGGTGGGTCCAAGAAGAGGGAGTGTGGTTCAAAGAAATGTGCTGGTTAAATTTGCGAATTGGGCAGATAAGTTAAAAGTAATGGCTCATCTGAAACGAGTTGGTTCTGCTGCGTTGAAATTTGATGGTTCTGATGTTGAAGTTTATAATGATATTTCACTAAAATAAAGAACATGGAGGTACAAGATGAGACCTGTTACTAAACTACTGATGAGTAAAAACATAAGGTATAATTGGAGATTTCCACAACAATTGCGTTTTTCTATGATAAGAGAATGCGAGTTATTGATGAAGGTACTAATCCATTGGAATATCTGAGTATGTTGGAATTGGTAAGGGCAGATTCGGAAGAATGGAAAAATCTTAAGAAGGAACTGATGGACTCTGGAGCTTTGGGGAGGGAATATGAGGGGGGGGAGCCGGTGGGGCTACAGGTGGAACACCACAGCGGGGAGAGGAGGAGGAGGAGCCGTCTTTGATCATGGTGGAGGAGGAGGTAGGTAAGGAGCAATGAGTATTAGATTGTACTGATTTTAAAGAGCTAATAGAGGTAGAATAGGTAAAAGCGCGTAACACCGACAGTAGGGCGCATCTTGCATGTCCCCCCTCTCCCCTCTTTGGTTGACAGAGGCGGCTTTTTGTAGGAAGGTGGGGAGAGTGAAAGTGTGTGTTTTATGTAGTGGGTATAGTGGTAAGGTTGTTGGTGGCACGCCCGATGGAGAGTTTAAAATTGGAAGAAGAACTTGGTTATGGGAAGTATTAAAATAATATCGTGGAATGTAAAAGGTACAGGTTCTGTTCTTAAGAGACGTAGATTGGAATTGGCGCTGAAAAAGGATAGACCAGATATATTGTTTTTACAGGAAACACATCAGAAGTCAAAAGATACAAATAAGCTTTATTTGGGATGGATGCAACACTATGAGATGGCGTTCGGTACTTCGAAAGCAAGAGGGGTGGCAATTATGATTTCAAGAAAGTTGGGATTTGAAATTACAAAAAAGATTGCGGATCAAGAGGGTAGATATTTGTTGTTAAGAGGAAAATTGGAGGATGAGGAAATTATGTTTGTAAATATTTATGCGCCGAATGACCGCCAAGCAGAGTTTTTGGAAAAAATCCGGAAAATAGTGGAGTTGGAAAATGTTGCAAAAATTATTGTGGCTGGTGATTTTAATTTGATAAGGTCAGGATTAGATTGTACAAATATAGCTAGAAGTGGAATTGGTGTGAAAGGGAAGGTGTTGGACAATTGGATGAAGGTTATGGGTTTGAAGGATTCGTGGAGAGAGTATAAGGGCTCAGAAAGGGCATATTCTTTTTTTTCACACGTCCATGGGACCTACTCAAGAATAGATTATGTTTTTCTTTCGGAAAATTTAATCGGGGATATAGAAGGTGTGGAAATGGGGATTATTAAGGAATCGGACCATGCTAAAGTATATTTGGAACTAAAAGCACAAAAAAATATACGAAGAGTAAGAAATTGGAGGTACGATCCTAATTTGTTTAAAGATCAAAAAAGTAAAGAGGTAATTATGGAAAGTTGGAAAGAAAGCTGGCAGTGGAACGACAATAATGAGGTTAATTTTAATGTTGTATGGGATACCATGAAGTCAGTTTTTAGGGGGGAGAGTATAAAATTGGCAAGCTTCAAATATAAAAAATACAAAGCAGAACAGACAGAAAAAGAAAGAGAAATAAAACAATTACAGGAGGAGCATGTGAAAAACAAGGACAAAAAAACTTTTACGAAATTACAAGGACTTAAGGCAGAAGTAATGGGTAAGGATATTGATAAAGTTAAACGGGATTTGATTTACCTAAATAGAGAATATTTTGAATTTAGTAATAAGAATTCAAAATTATTAGCAAGAGCAGCCAAGGTTAAAAGGGAAAAAAGAGAAATTGGTGTACTGGTTGATAAGCAAGGCTTAAGATGTAATAAGAATAGGGATAAATGTAAAATTGTCAGGGAATTTTATCAGGTACTATATGCAAAAAAGGAAGTAGATTTGGAAAAGCTTAAAAAGATATTGGAGAAACAGTTAGGGAGTGGGATAAAACAAGAGCATAGGGAGAAAATGGAAGAAAAGATATCTGATAAAGAGGTTAAGGAGGTAATAAGCAGATTGAAGATAGGGAAAGCCCCTGGGGACGATGGATTATCGACAGAGTTTTATAAAGAATTTAAGGAGGTGGTGGTCCCGAAATTGGTGAAGTTATATAATTATATACTAGATGGAGGATCAATTCCGACTTCATGGTATAATACTACAATTGTTCTTCTGCCAAAACCTGGTAAGAATTTGGAAAGAGTGGATTCGTACAGACCAATTTCACTTATAAATCAAGATGCGAAAATCTTTACAGCAATATTGGCTAACCGTCTAAATAGTTTTATGGGAGAATATATAAATGTTGATCAAGTAGGGTTTTTAAAAGGACGACATATGGCGGATTTGACTAGAAGGGTATTAGATTTAATAGATAATGTAAATCAAACAAAGGAAAAGGTGGGACTATTATCATTGGATATCTTCAAGGCATTTGACTCATTGCAGTGGTCCTCAATCAAGGAAATAGTTAAAAAATATGGATTTGGGGATAAATTTAATAGGGTTATAGATTTACTATATCAAAAAGGAAATGCTAGGGTTAGAGTAAATGAGGAGCTTACGGATGTGGTAAAGTTAGAAGCTGGTACGAGGCAGGGCTGTCCATTATCTCCTATTCTGTTTATTATGGCAATGGAAATCTTAGCTAAAAGTATAAGGGAGGATTTAAATATAGAAGGGATCATGGGTAATAAAGTGAGTATGTACGCAGATGATACATTGCTTATGGTAAAGCACCCGGAGTTAGTAATGGACAGGATTAAAGATCATTTACAGATATTTCAGGATATAACTGTGTTAAAGATAAACTGGGATAAATCAGAATTGATGTTGTGTAATTTGAAACCAAGTGAGATGGGTAGGACAGTGTTGACACTTAATATACAAATTAAGGATAAGTTGAAATACTTGGGGATAATTATTTCAAACAAATTAGAAGAACTTAAACGATTGAACTATGACAGCTTGAAAGTAGAATTTAAGAACAAAATACAAGAGCTTCAGAAGTTAAAGCTGTCATGGTTCGGAAGGATTGCTATGTGTAAAATGATATTGTTGCCAAAGCTTAACTTTTTATTTGATACACTAGCGATCCATTTGAAAGAGAAAGAAATTAATGAGTTTCAAAAGATGTTCAATGGTTTTTGTAATGGAGGTAAAAAATCTAGGCTTCCAAAGAAGTTATGGTATTTGTCTCAAAAAAAAGGGGGTTTGGGATTGCCAAACTTGCTAGCATATTACCGGGCTTTTCAAGTTAAGAATGTTGTGAAGATTTTGGCAAGAGAAAAAACAATTTGGGAGCAATTGGAGATGAAAGAATATAGAAATATTGGAAATTTGATTTTTCTAGGAATAAAGGATAAAGTGAGAAGACCAAATAATACTATGATGAGAGGTCTCGTGGAGGTGTGGAAGAAGGTAAAAAAGGATATGGTCCCAAATCTCTCTCCAGTTTTAGAACTGACTGATATGATGTGTTTCCCAATAAAGTTAGATAAGGAAAAAATGGAAATATTGGATAAAAAAAGGGATGCTCTTATTGAAGGATTGGTTAAAAATATGTGAGTCTCTTGTTGAGCGGAAAAAAATATTTGAGATATTAAATTTGAATTGGTTTCAGAGGTTGAAGGTGGAAAATTGGAACAAAAAATATGGAAAAGAAGTAGGGCTAGATAGAATACATACAGAATTTGAGGAGTTGGTATGGAGAATTAGAAAAGGGGAAAATAGTATAAAAGGTCTTGTGAGTAAGCTTTACAATATACTGAATAGAGGGGTAGACCCACATGAGGATTTGAGACGGAAGTGGGAACAAAGTTTGAATATAACAATTGGGGAGTTGGAGTGGAAAAACAAATGGAAAAAGAGGATTATGAGAACAATGTCTGTGAGAATTAAAGAACATAATTTTAAAATGTTGTGGCAATGGTACTTGACGCCATTAAGACTTAACCAGATGGATAATAAAAGAGATAAGTTATGTTGGAGATGTAGAGAATTTGATGGAACATACGAACATATGTGGTGGAGTTGTAAAAAAATAAGGGATTTCTGGGGGAGAATAGAAGCTGAGTTTGGTGTAATAATGGGTAGAAGTGTTAAGCTGGTGTCAAGTATCATTCTTTTAACGAATGTGGAAGGTTTGGGTTTAAACAAAGATGAAAAGGAATTATTGGAAATTGTATTGACAACGGGCAGACAATGTATAGCTAGAAACTGGAAAAATGACATAGAAATACAGATTGGAGAGTGGTATAAAGAAATGTGGAGTTTAGCATTGAATGATAAACTGACATGGGAGATTAAAGTGAAAAGGGATAACTTAAAAGAGAATAGATTTTGGAATATATGGAAACCATTTGTGGACCATTCTTGTACGGCAAATGATAGTTCAGGACCAGTACCATCACAAAGAAGTTTTTGGAGTTGAGTAGCAAATAAACTCTCCGGGCATTGTATATATTCACAGGGTGTTTATTATTCATCTAAAGATTAATGGTAGCACAGAAAGTTCTTATTATTTTGGATTTTGAAACAATGTTTTTTTTTTCTTAATATTTTGTGGTTATATAGTAATTAATGAGTCTAGATATTGTTATGTGCTAACATTTAGTAATGTTTGTTAAGATGATACTATGGATTTGTTTATGTATTGTATTGTTAGTCATTGTTTTCTTTTCTTTTTTGTATGTCTTTGAAAAATTCAATAAAAAAAAATAAAAAAAATAAAAAAAGTTGAGCAGCCCTAGGAACGACTGCAACTCGGGCTTGGAGGTGGGGCGGGGGGCTTTCTTAATGGCTGCCACTTTGGACTTGGATGGTTTTATTCCCTCAGGAGTCACACAAAACCCTAGGAACTCAACCTCGGTTGCGAAGAAGACGCATTTGTCCTTTCGCAACCTCAGCCCCGCCTTTTCGAATATCGTCAGGACCTTCCCCAACCTCTTGGCCAATTCAGCCCGACTCCCCCCCGTTATTAACACGTCATCAAAATAAGGCAACACCCCCTCCAGTCCCTTCAGGAGGCGTTCCACGAGTGACTGGAAAATTCCAGGCGCCGAATTCACGCCGAACTGGAGGCGCGTCACCTGGAACGCCCCCTTATGGGTGACTATGGTCTGCGCAGCAGCTGCGGCAGGGGACACCGTGAGCTGCTGGTAGGCCTGTGCTAAGTCGAGCTTAGCGAAACACTTTCCCCCGTGTAACCTGGCCAGCAGATGGCTGACTACCGGCACCGGATATGCATTCGGGCGGATCGCCTTGTTGATGGTGCACTTGTAGTCGGCGCATATGCGGACCTCCCCGTTGGCTTTTAGCGCGGTTACAATTGGAGTTTCCCACTCCACAGAATCAACAGGCACAAGGATTCCCTGACCCACCAATTTGTCCAGTTCCGCCTCTATCTTGTCCTTGAGTGCGAACGGCACCCGGCGTGGTTTAAGGTGAATTGGGCGGACCTCCGGGTCCAGGTCGAAAGTCACTGGGGGCCCCTTGAATTTCCCCAGTCCCTTTTTGAAGACTTCGGGGTGCGCCTCGCACACCTCCTGAATTGGATCAGTCCCAACGGCGTGCATCCCAACGGCGTGCACCCCCCCCAATAAACAACCCCAGGGGCTGGAACCATTGAGTCCCGAGGAGGCTGCAATCTCCTCCTTTGAGCACGACTAGGGGAAGGGACGCGGCGTGCTCCTTGAATTTGACCTGAAATTCTCCAACCCCCAACACTGGAATACTGTTCCCTTGCACGTCCCGTAGTGTGGACCTCAATGCTTTGAGCTTGGGTCGCTTGTGGGGGGCAATTCCCAAGAACTCCCTCTGGGAAATGATTGATTATGAGGACCCCGAGTCAATTTCCATCCTAATGGGAACCCCTTGGACTAGTACCTCAACAAAGTAGCGGGGGTGTCCTGTAGACACGCTGAACACTGGGCCGTCGTCCTCGCTGCCGTCGGAGATGCGGCCCACGCCGTCCTGCTTCCGCGTGGCCTGGGCGCCGTCCTTGGGTCTCGTTGGGCGGTCTTGTCCCGCGGAGCGGTCTGCGGAGCTCCTCCGGGTCTCACGCTTCTTCCTGCACACCTTGGCGATGTGCCCGCGGCGGCCGCAGTTGTGGCACTCGGCCTTCCGGAAGGGGCACTTTACGCGGTCATGGGCCGCTCCACAGCCGTCGCATCGCCGGTTCTCCTTCCGGACCCTCCGGACGTCCTCGTCGTCGCTGGTCTCTGCGGACGACCTCGAAGTTCGCCAGGCCGCCTGCACCGGAGCCTCTGCCTTGCTCGACTTTGGCCGCCAGTCCTGGAGTTCTTGGACCCCGGCCTTTGTAGCTTCTGCGGCCTGGGCCGCTCTGACGACCTCCTGCAACGTGGGAGGCGGCTCTTGGTTAATTAATGTGCTCTGGGTCTCGGCGTCGTTCAGGCCGCACAGCACACAGTCCCGGAGGGTGATTTCGGCATTCTCCCATTTGCACGGGCCGGCCGCCAGCCGCAGGGCCGCCACGAATGCGGCGACCGTCTCCCCGGGCGCTTGGACTCGCCTCCAAAACGCACTCCGAGCGGGAAACATCGCCGTGGCGGGCCGGACGTGCTCACGCAGCATCTGCATGAGTTTCTTGGCCTTGAATTCGCTCACCCTCCTCGGTGCAATCAGGTCCACCAAGGTCCTTTTTGTTTCTTGTCTGAGCATCCTGGTGAAGATGGCTCTTTTCTTCGCCTCTTCCGTGACTTCGGACTCGATCAGTGCGGCCTGGAAGTCCATCTCGAAGATCTCCCAGTCGCCCGGTTTCCTGATTTCGAAACCGGCGCATGCCTTGGTCCCGTGGGCAGCCATATCCCACCTTCGTCGCCAATTTAGTGTAAGGGACCAAAGACAATGAAACAGCCGAAGGGTTGGCTTAACACAGGTTTATTGCATGATGATCCGGAGGAACATGTGGTAATGGCGGATGAGTAGCTCAATATATACAGCTGGCTATACATTTGAATGTGGCTCGTCGACAGACTATTGGTTGCTGCCTGCGTGACGTCGTAGAAGGTCACGCCCTTCTTGACCAGGTGAAGGGGTCGCGGGGAATCTTCCCGCGCTGCTGAACCAGGTGAATCTGAGCCATGAGAGCTGGACGCTCGCTACTGCCCTCTGGTGGTCACTAGCTCGCGTCCCCCTATCAGGTTTACATTGATACAGCTGATGGTTATAATGTTGCACACAGAAAGGTTACATTGTTAACACATGGCAAAGGTACATTGTTAAAGGCACAGCTTTACAGAACACAACAATAATACAATACAATCGATACAGTCAATAAATCTAACATAAAAATACAATACAGTCGGACGGCTCTTTATCTCTTCCCGGCCAGGGAAGGGTGGGGCCTGGAGCAGTTGCAGTGGCAGTCTTTGGTCCACTGTGAGGCTCGGCAGTTCTTTATCCCTTCCCGGCCAGGGAAGGGCAGGGCCTGGGGTGTATTCCAAAAAAGGCTTCCAGATATCCCCCCAAAATAATAATAATTTTTTTAATTAAACATTTTTTGAAATTCAATTCCCATGTAAGTTACATTTAAGGCTATTCCTGTTTTTATTTTCTCTCTATCATTTATTCCACTTAGCCTAAGTGAAGCTATTTTAAAAAGCACACACCACCATTTTACTCAGTAACTAGGAAAGCACCTCTTGTACTCTTCCCAAGGCCAAGCTCCGGGAACAGTATCAAAAGAAGGTCCAATCTCAGATAGTGAGATGAGAACACTCATAGCCAGCCACCTGCTATCTTTGAAGTATGCATGAAACTGTCACTTAGTGGTCAATTAAGACATTTCTGGGACATTTTCTCATAGAAAAAGGTATAAAAACCTACCCAATTTCTTAAGCGAGGAGTCCGTTCTCCAATGCTACGAGGACCCGTATCGCTTGTCACCTTAATGGGTACCAATCCGTACCATCTCATATGGGGCGGCAAAGACCGCCGCCGTTTACTTTAGGCAAAGTGTAGCTTATTGCTTTCATTTATTTCTTAGGGCAAGTAATGACTTAGTCTAGTAAGAATTAGTTTTTCTTCATATTCTGCATTTATTGGATTCTGCAATTTTTCCAATAAAAACCATAAAAGGACTTGGTTCATCAAGTACACTCATTTTGCTCCTTTTGCAACTTGGGGCGAATTGAGGAGGGGGAGCTAAATACAAAAAGGCCTTATTTTTACAAAGAGGACTGTGTCTAATTTGTATCAACTTCGTGGGCTCCATTACCCAGAAGGAATAACTTCACTTGGCATTCTGGAGAGAGCGAGTTGCTGCTGCAAAGAAGGTAACAGAGGCTTCACCCCCATGTACCATCAAGGCTATTAGTTCCTCCATAAGCAAGATAAGGGTGACTTTCGCATGAGAAAGTTGGGAATTCTGTCCCAGGGGTCCTTGCAGTTAATTTCTCCTGCGTAGCAGGTCCCTGGTCACCATTTCTCTGCTAACCTATGTCAGGCTAACTGGACAAGTCTCTCTCTGCCTAACCTCAAGAGAGCCACCCTTTTGGCCCACTAGCCGTCGAGACTTCTCGTCCTGTGCCGCAACCCGCAGCCTCTGTTAGGAGCATAAGTCAGGTGTGCCGCCAGGCGAGTAAAGTCATTGATTTAAGTCATCCACTTCTAACTTTAAATTATTTTTCCAATTTGCTATCTTGCTATTGTCAAAAAGATAGATAACAAGTCTTTCATGTTTTTATCTATATTTATTTCATCTAAATCAATCAACAGGGCAGTCCTTGACTCCAGTTTAAGGTCAATACTCTTGATGATGTGCGGGGGACTGAGGCCCATGTTTTCGATGCCCCTTTAGTCATTTAAAATACAACAAAACAGTGGTTGGGCTCATGTTGAAGTTGGGCATGTTAGAGCAATGCACTGGCAGGTGCATTGCCTGAATACCCAAACCCACTTAGTTGATCAGAATGGAGAACCGTTCTGGAACACTAGCCAGCACCTTTGTGGCATGGTTGAACCTGCCAGGGGAATAGACCCCCGCCACCAAAGCTGTCAGACAGCCAGGGTCACTGCTGTACCACGTTGAGGCATGAAGTGGGATTAGCAGCGGCATCTCACATTAATATATTTAGTGTGTTTAACTGGAAAAGTTGCACCAGCTGGTTGATGATTAATGGCATAAAAGTGAATGAAAGGTCACATCTTTTCTTTTTCAGACATGAATGACTGCAGGGAATGTACAGATAAGGATTATCCGAGCAAGAATCAGGATTTCTGTATCCAGAAGACTATAGCCTTCTTATCTTATACAGAGCCTGTGGGCATAGGTTTAACTTGTTTAGCTCTTTCCTTTTCCTTGATCACAGTTCTGGTTCTTGTGACATTTGTGAAGCATCACAACACTCCTCTTGTCAAAGCCAACAATCAAAGCATCTCTTACATTCTCCTTATCTCTCTCCTGTTCTGCTTCCTTTCCATATTGCTATTAATTGGTCAACCAGGGACAGTAAAGTGTTTTCTACAACACATTGTCATTAGTAACATCTTCTCCATGGCTGTTTCTTGTGTGTTGGCAAAAACTATCACAGTGGTTCTGGCTTTCAGGGCCAACAAACCAGGATCCAGAATGAGGAACTGGACAGGGAAGAAATTATCCTATTCTATTGTTTTTTCTTGTTCCCTTATACCATCAGGGATCATTACTGTTTGGATGGGATATTCTCCTCCATACCCAGACATGGATATGCACACAGTTGCTGAACAAATTGTACTAAAATGTAATGTATTAGGTGCGGATATGGTTTTTTGTATCATGGCTTATGTGACCATCCTAGCCACTGTCAATCTCATGGTGGCCTTTCTTGCCAGGAAGTTACCTGCCAGTTTCAATGAAGCCAAGTTTATCTCTGTTAGCATGACAATATTTTCCTTTGTTTGGCTATCATTTTTTGCAACACATATGAGCACCAACGGAATGGCTATGGTTACTGTAGAAATCTTTTCTATCTTAGTCTCCAGTGCTGGACTTTTGTGTTGCATCTTTTTCCCCAAGTGTTTTATTCTTCTATGGAAACCTGAGCTCAATAGCAAGGCCCATCTTATCAGAAGAAAGGACTGAAGATTTTAAAAACACTTTTTCCTAGGCTATGTTCCTTGTTTAACAACTACAAAAAGTTGTGTTTGTGTGTGCATTGTAGAATTGTCATGTTTATACATGCTATCCTTCCTACCTTCCTAACTACCTTCTCTCGCCCTGAGCTGATGGACTTTGTCACCAATGAGTCCTTCAATTCCCCCAGGATTACAGTACTGGGGGACTTCAGTTCACATGGGTGCAATGCTGTCCAATATGGCTACAAAGATAGCTTTGTCAAAGTTGATGTTTTGAGAATCATCCCAGCTTAATTCTCCACTTCAAGTCAGAGGTTGACTTTGATTCATTGCAAACTGGAAGTGTGGTGCTGGATGGAGGAGACTTTTGAGAGTCCCCTGGACTTCAAGATTAACTCAGTCAATCCTGAAGAAAATCAAACCTCACTGCTCCTTAGAAGGACAAATATTGAAACTGAAGCTCAAGTACTTTGGCCACCAAATGAGAAGAGAAGACTCACTTTCCTGGTGCTAGGGAAGATTGAAGGCAAAAGGAGAAAGGGGCATCAGAGGATGAGGTGGCTAGATGGCATCGTTGATGCAGTGGGTTTAGATCTGGGCGGGCTACGGAGGATAGCAAATGACTAAGGAGCCTGGAGTGTGATTGTGCATGGGGTCTCAAAGGGTCAGACTGTGCGAATTAACAACAACAAACTGGAAGTTAGAGACTATGGTTGGATCATGAGAGAGCAGGATTGGCACTCTGCCTCTGTGTGTGTGTGTGTGTGTCTCTCACACACATACACAAACACATATGTTTCAGATGAAGCATCCCCAGTAAATATATCATTTTAACTGATCAAACTAATCTTCTTTTTGGCTATTTAATCTTCCTTGTTTTCAAAGATGTAAATCACCCAGAGTAGGATACGTTCCTAGATGGGCAGTATATAAATTTAATAAACAAATTCTGAAAATTATCAAATATACTCAAATTTCTCCATTTCCAAGACTACTTTATTGTTGCTTCCCAACATGGTACCCTGCCAACACATTGGAATACAATTCATAACATACTAAACTAACATTGTCAATGCTCAGGAAAGATCTAAGGATTGTAATTTAATATTTCTGGACAACATCAGCTTGGACAAGACTGTTGTGTACATTGATAATTACAATGTACTATCAAATCAGTTCTGACTCATGGCAACTCTTTCAAGGGTTTTCTAGGTATAAATTACTCAGAAGTGTTTTATCACTGCTTTTCAGGGGCACTCGGGCACTCTGCAAATGGCCCAATGCTACACAGGTTAGCTCTTATTGCAGGCGCACCCCCCCAATAACGGACACAGACAACATTGAAAGTGGATAACAGCATAGGGCCACATTTATTGATTCAATGCCCTAGTCCGAATTATAAATTTGTATTGGTAAAACGACCAATCATAATTCCTAAGGCAAGCAGGCCGAAGTAACACTGGTAAGGTACCACCCCAAAATTGCCAACGGCAATTGGTTACAATGTATCGATTTGTATCAATTTGTTTGTTGACAACAAACAAATTATTGACCGTAGTCAATAACTAACTCATGACCCCACCCTCTGACGCGTATCCGTGAAATCACAGGGGTGATGCATGCTGGTTAGCAATCGTCATCACCCCATCGCCTGGTTCGTCGTTGACCGGACAACGTTTAACTAATTTATTCCTGTCTAGTGTTGTCCAGTCAATTGCGAACCTGCCGGATACTTGTGGGTCATACTGTTTACCTTACCAGTGCTACCCGCCAATGTGACCAAAGTCAACAGTAGGAACACAGAAAGACCCCTATATCAAACCATAGCAACAGTGTGGGATGGGCAAAAAAGCCAGGACCCGGAAGCCAATATGGGTCCCAACCAAAAATTCCCACCCGGCCCCGAAGCGACCATAATATCACACTGTTAACTAGGGAGGGGGTGGAGGGGAAAAAACTTCTCCGCTCCGTCGCTGAGGTAAAATGGCAGCTCGGCTGCCTCGTGGCCACCCCTTTTATAAGGGAGCTGGCCACGCCCCTAACTACCCGGATTCTCTGTCCTGTGGGGGGGGGCCGCAAAGGGCGCGGCGGCCATTTTGGCGCCGCGCTTGCATTGCAGGCGCACCCCCCCAATAACGGACACAGACAACATTGAAAGTGGATAACAGCATAGGGCCACATTTATTGATTCAATGCCCTAGTCCGAATTATAAATTTGTATTGGTAAAACGACCAATCATAATTCCTAAGGCAAGCAGGCCGAAGTAACACTGGTAAGGTACCACCCCAAAATTGCCAACGGCAATTGGTTACAATGTATCGATTTGTATCAATTTGTTTGTTGACAACAAACAAATTATTGACCGTAGTCAATAACTAACTCATGACCCCACCCTCTGACGCGTATCCGTGAAATCACAGGGGTGATGCATGCTGGTTAGCAATCGTCATCACCCCATCGCCTGGTTCGTCGTTGACCGGACAACGTTTAACTAATTTATTCCTGTCTAGTGTTGTCCAGTCAATTGCGAACCTGCCGGATACTTGTGGGTCATACTGTTTACCTTACCAGTGCTACCCGCCACACGGAGGGGCTTCAAAGAAGACCTGACGCCCCCCCCCCCAGACCGTCAGCTCGGTCAACAGGCCTGCTCGCCAATCGCCCAACAGGAGGTCCATACCTCCTCGCGACAGATGGACCCCATCCCCTGCGTACAAGTCATAATTTTGTAGACTAATATCGGGGTGATGACTGACCCGTCCCCAAGCCCTGGTGGTAAGAAAACGCGCCACCGCCTTATTGACCGCGCACCTAGCGCGGTCAAGGGCCAGGAGGTTAACGCCCCCTCTGTAAGAATGGCACGGGACAATGTCCGACCAAACCAGGGTTGTGGCAGGCCAGACATAATGCAAGTAGGCGAGTTCCTCGCAAATCGCATGCTTGAGCGACAAGCCGGTGACCTGGCCCAAATCATTGCCCCCCAGGCGTATGATTAGAATGTCAGGCGGGTCAGCACCCAGGCCAGAAAAAAGGAAAGGCCGCAGCTCCCGCCATAACATCCCAGGCTTACCATGCCCTGCGAGACTGGCGTGGTCACCCAGTCCCAGTCGGGGTCCACTCTGTCGCCGCAGCGTAACGCGCTGCCCTGCGCACATAGCTGTGGCCCACCAGCCATACTGTCACCGGTGTAATACGACACCCAGGGTCTGTAAGAAAATTGAGAAAAAAGGCGGTAAGGTGACTGGATTGGTACTCATGGCGGGAGTGGGCGCACATAAAACTGAAAACATTGCGAGCCCCACCTCCCCATGCTGCGTATGTCAGCCCCAGAGTACCCAAAAGCAGCTGCTGTAGAGGCTGCACAAATCCGGAACGAATGTGTGCCATAACGGGCACCTGGTAGGCCCACCCTGGTGAGGGCTCTGGCTGTCACCTTCCAAAACTGAAATTTAGTAAGGGGAGACCCATCTTGGTGACAGAAAAACGGGCCGTGGTGCATGCCACACAGTGCCAGGAATTCCTGTAGGGCACCAACCGGACAGATGTCTGCCAAAGAACAACGTAGCAGTCTTACACCACTGCCTACGCCATGCTGATCTGTTTTAGAGGAGCGTATCCTCAACTGGGCCCAGTCTTTGGCTACGTAGACATCTTCGAGTTCCAGTGCCCTACCACTTGCATCCGCCTTAGACAGCATCACGAGTTCGCTGACGCGGAGCGCTCCAAAAAGGCCACCGTTGTAGCCGCATGAAGTGGGCTGCCTCATTTCCAAAACAGAGGCCAGGCCAGCCCCGGGCCAATTGGGTGAAAACCCTGGGGAAATCTTGCATCCGCCTTACTCAGCATCTCAAGCTCGCCGATGCGGAGGGCTCCAAAAAGGCCACCGTTGTAGCCGCATGAAGTGGGCTGCCTCATTTATCAAAACTGAGGCCAGGCCAGCCCCGGGCCAATTGGGTAAAACCCTGGTAAAATCTTGCATCCGCCTTATTCAGCATCTCAAGCTCGCTGATGCGGAGCGCCTCCAAAAAGGCCACCGTAGTAGCCGCATGAAATGGGCTGCCTCATTTATCAAAACAGAGGCCAGGCCAGCCCCGGGCCACTTGGGTAAAAAACCCCTGGGTAAATGGGGTGGCGGTCGCCCGGGAAACGCCCGCGCACGCGCACCCACCCCTCCAAACATGTCTCACCCGGAAGTCATTGGTGCTGTCACACAACCTCCCACTTTGGCCATAAAGCCAACCCGACAGCTGAGATGCTATGGTGCGTGGTGCAAGGCCCTGGGCATACAGGTAAACCATGAACCGCAGAACATGGGTTACTGGGCTCGGCCAGGTTCCTGGCAATCGAAATCGGGTACATAATACTCTGAAGGAACTAAATGCGTGGTGATCCGCCTTACTATGCATGGCGCTATTGACAGGCTAATCGCCCGGTTCACCTCTACTTGCCAACATTCCATCTCTCGTCCGGGAGTGGCGAGGGAAATTCCTCCGCATCCGGGGGCCGAGGCATGGAACCGGGAGATCTGCAGGTAGGACAAAGCAGCAGTAATATCATTATCAACCCTTGGGACATGCCTGGCCCTGAAGGGAACGTTGAGGCGCAGGTTGCATAACACAAACCAGCTCCATGACCCCGGGCGATTTGGAAATCTGTGGAGTGACGATGCGGACAACAGCCGCGTTGCCATGCCGAAATTGCACAACCGAGTTGGCCCACTCCTTGCCCCATAGCATCAAAGCACCCAGGGTAGGTAAACATTCCAGATACGTGAGACCCTGCAGGCGACCCTTGCCTGCCCAGGATGGTGGCCACCCACCATAGGCCCACTTCCAATGGAAGTACATCCATAAACCCAGGAATCCTAAGGTATCGGACTGCATCTGAAAGCAAGGGGGAGCCAGGAGATCAGACCCCAAAATGACACCCCGTTGAACTACCTCTGGACCTATGGCCAGACAAGCACGTCTGCCCCGATACCCCGGGTAAATCTGAGCCTGTGGTGGGGCCTGGATAATCCCGCCATGGCGTCGCACCAGCGCAGAGCAAATGCCCTGCCCGGTGCGACAACCCTGCCAGCAAAGCTGGGGTGACCATGTAGCACCAGAAGTTCCCTCAGTGATGCCACGCGCTCGGCCAGCAAGACCAAGACAAGGGCCACTAGCCTTGACACCTTATCCCGCTGCAACCTAGAATCCTGCGCTACCGTGTAACTCTCCACCCCAGGAATACTAGCTGTGGAGATGGGCCCTCGGTCTTTTCGGGCGCTAAAGGGACACCAAGTTCCTCCATTAGCGTCTGAAATGTGTTGAGGAGACGTGTATACGTGTCCCAGCCCCGTTCAGCCCCGAATAAAACCATCCAGGGAATGGGCTACAGACCGGGACCCTGACCTGCGGACAAAAGCCCACTCTAGGAAAGTGGTGAAACGCTCGAATACCGAGCCCCCATGGACTAGCCAAAAGGCATGGCATCATTGAAATAATATGCTCCCCAGGACGGGGGTGCAGGGACAGGTCCAACGACCCTGCCCGCATAGACCCTCTTGTGAAAGCTGGCAGCAGCCACCTCCTCCCTCCCCCTAAGGGATAAAAGACTGGGGGCATCCTGAGGGGACCTATTACCCATGAAAGGGATCCGGAACCCCTGCCTAGAACCCTGAAGGAGATAACCCGCATCCTCTCCCTTCGGGTACAATGTGAGCCAACTCTCTAACACGTCCACCTTAATTGGGGAGGGAGCCCTTCGGTGGACTAGATCCATCTGCGGCAGTCTTGCCAGCCCCCTGTCTTCCCCACCCTCTGCCCCGCATCCCTCTAGGCCTGGGACAGGCAGAGGCCGCGTGGGGGCCAACACAGGCGGGACACTCCTGTCTGTATTTGCAATTCTTCCCATTGCAGGAGCCATTGTCCGAGAAGGTCCAGCACAGCAGGCGGGCTGTAACCCCCTGCCCCGCCACTTGGCGGGGTGCCTGCGCTGGAGCAGCTCGCTGGACCGCAATTCCACAATGATACATCTCCCTAGGCGCAGTGCGCGTGGGGTCATGTACAGAAGCCACAGCTTCTGACAGGGCTCATCCCACTTCATCTCCGGGTGTAGGGGCACTCTTGTACGGAATTCTTTTTTTTCCATAAGCCAACCACGACGTGCGTGGTGGCTAGCCAATCATCGGGAAGGCCGTTGTCGGTACAAAATGTAGACCAGGCATGCGCAGCGGGACCTGGATAGCCCATGCAGTGCCACATACTGCCCCGGGGCAGAAATCCCCACCCCCAGGGTCGTGCCATAATGCAACCAAGGGCACTGGGATAGAATGACAAGTGATGCCCCACTAGCCTCTAATTGGCAAGGCGAAGAGCACTGAACCACCCCGCTGAAAGTGGACTGAGATGTGGGCGTATTCAACTTGACCCCATACTCACTAGTTGCACCCCCGTGAGCCGCCCCCACTGGGGGTTCCGGCACACCGTGGGCGTCGGAGCTCGCGACCGAAATCGAGCTCTAGGACGACCTCCAACGCATTCCAATCGCTGTACCGGACAAACAGGGAGCTGCGAGGCAGCGGCAGGCACAGGCTGGACTGTCTCCATAAGCCCGACCCAGCCGGCCGCCTGTTACAGAGTGACAGCGGTGGAAGTAGCCGGCGGACAGGAGGGCCCGGTAGATCGGAAAAGGACCCCCCACCCACTGGATTGCTAAGGATGCCTCCAGTACAGCCAAACGTGCCAACCAGGCACCCCCAGCCACAGTAAACCCCCAGTAGGTGGGCCAGGCGGGCCGGACGGCCCGACGGGAAGTGTGCCAGAGGCCCTGAATTCAGAGCCTGTGCCCGAATAAGCCATGCCCCAAAATTCCAGCCCCTAATTGGCAAAAACATGCTGTGAGGCAGCACCAGGCCCTCCCCCCAATTGTCCCGGCCCCTGGCGGGCCGCCGTGGGCCAAGGGCCGAATCCCCCGCAGGGCCGGCCTGGGGTTGAAAACGGCACGGCACGGGAGCTCATCCTGTCCTGCATGCGCAGAAATTGAAACACTGACCTTAAACAACCCAGTCAGCTTCTGTAGCACTGGATACACTGCAGTCCTACTTAAAGTTTGGGCACCCCTAAGTTGGAAAAATCAGTGAGCGACGGAGCAAACTTCTCTGCTCCCCCGCGCTCTGAAGGCAATAGGCTGGAAAGCCGAAAGGAAGCCTCGAACAAAGGCTGGCAACTCAAGCCTCTTGCAAAGCGGCAGAAGGGAATAAAGCGACGGAAAAAACTCCTCCTCACCGTCGCTTTATTTGTACACTCACCAGCCATTCAAGGAGTATAGAGCAACACGATCCCTATCCAGGGCTCAGCACCCACTGACTGGAAAGCCGGAGCACGAGAGCGTTTGCAGTGCTCAGGAATCAAACTCCGACCCTCCAGGCAGCGAGTTCAGGATCTTAATCCCCTGAGCCACAGGGGTCCGACAGAGCGACGGGGGAAAAAACTTCTCCGCTCCGTCGCTGAGGTAAAATGGCAGCTCGGCTGCCTCGTGGCCACCCCTTTTATAAGGGAGCTGGCCACGCCCCTAACTACCCGGATTCTCTGTCCTGTGGGGGGGGCCCCGCAAAGGGCGCGGCGGCCATTTTGGCGCCGCGCTTGCATTGTGTGCATCAATCTTCCAGCTTCTGTTTCTGAGCCAAATACCTACACTGAGTTATCCAACTGGCTATTGTGTGTATTATTATAATGTTTATAGGAATGTCTGGGGAAAAAGAGAGGCTCTGTCCTGTTTGCCACTCCATCCTCCTATAAATGAGACAGGTAACCATTCCTTGGATAAACAATTGGGTCACTTTATTAAAACATTAAACTGTGTAACAAACTGTTATTTGACTGGCATTGGGCCATAATAGTGTGGGTACAATGGCTAGTTGTTATGGGTAAGCCTACCCATATCTTCAGAACTGGTTGTTCACTGTGGAGGGTTGTCTCCCTCTACCATTAACCATTTTGGCCAATCAAAACATGTGATACCAAGATGTCAAGCTGTGGTTATCACTATTTTAATGACTGAGGGTCCATTTGCTAGCCAGTAGATGCTGCCCATGCTTTTGTCCTTCTGGCTGCCGAATGAACTCCCACCCTCACAAACCAATTTAGATTATTTCCAATTGCGATTTACCACACTACCACCACAGTGTCTGGTTCACAATACAAATCTCCCACATCTAAGTATGGAGTGGGTGAAAAACAATACCACCTCGGCTTAACCCTAACCCTAACCACCTCGTCCAATTAGTGGTAGTGAAAAATTCCCACCCAGCCCCGAAGTAAACCAGTAAACTCATACTTAAATAAAAGGAAGAGAGGGTGGGAGGGGACAACTGTTCAGAGCAATTGCAGAGGAAGAAAGAGAGCAAGATGGGAAGGAGGAGCCACCCCTATATAGGGTACCTGACTCCTCCCCACCATGCCAGAGGCCCGTATAATGGAACCACCTGTCCCAAAGGGAGGGCGTGGCAAATCGCGTCCACATGGTATGCTTATGCAACATACCCATTTTGTTGCTATGACTATATCCAGTGTCCAGAAGGAAAAACTTCTGATCAAAGAGAGAATACACATGAAATTTAGGAACAATTCCAACGTTTATCTGGTTGGCCTATGGAAAAAAATGTAACTCATTTTGAGAATACAAATTCTCATAAGTCTAAGTGTATTCTTTCTTTGAAAAATCTGCAGGACTTTAGGGCTGAGGAAATGAAGTTGCCTAACTACTGTAATATGGCTAAAGGAAGACTATTCTTATGCAGATTTATATCTGTAATATAATTTTAACTACAATACTTAAAAGAAATCATTCCTAGATACCAGTAGCAAATAAAGCAGTTCACTAAACACATCTACAGGTAGCGATTAACAAGCCAAGGGGAAAGGTGAAATCCAAATGTGTTTTGGAGGAAGAAAGAAACAGTAGAAGATGTCAGAGATGGGTGTTGTCCCAAGTATCATCGACAGCCTGTCACCATGGGCACCAAACCAGAATCCAGAATGAGGAACTGGACTTGGAAGAAATCGATACATTCCATTGTCCACACGTATTGCAATTCTGTACATTTATTTTGCTTGCTATCAGGTCACTCGAGCACTGCTTCTAACTATGAAAGATGATGCACAAGACTCTTGTTTAGTACCATGCAGTTCAGATAAACTACTTCTGTCATCTTCCGTAGTATAATGTCTTTTATTAATATATTTAAAGTGTTTAACTGGAAAAGTTGCACCAGCTGGTTGGTGATTTATGGAATGAAAGTGAATGAAAGGTCACATTTTTTCTTTTTCAGACATGAATGACTGCAGGGAATGTACAGATAAGGATTATCCGAGCAAGAATCAGGATTTCTGTATCCAGAAGACTATAGCCTTCTTATCTTATGCAGAACCTTTGGGCGTTGGATTAATTTGTTTGGCTCTTTCCTTTTCCTTGATCACAGTTCTGGTTCTTGTGATATTTGTGAAGCATCACAACACTCCTCTTGTCAAAGCCAACAATCAAAGCATCTCTTACATTCTCCTTATCTCTCTCCTGTTCTGCTTCCTTTCCATATTGCTATTGATTGGTCAACCAGGGACAGTAAAGTGTTTTCTACAACATATTGTCATTAGTAACATCTTCTCCGTGGCTGTTTCTTGTGTGTTGGCAAAAACTATCACAGTGGTTCTGGCTTTCATGGCCAACAAACCAGGATCCAGAATGAGAAACTGGACAGGGAAGAAATTATCCTATTCTATTGTTTTTTCTTGTTCCCTTCAGGGATCATTACTGTTTGGATGGGATATTCTCCTCCATACCCAGACATGGATATGCACACAGTTGCTGAACAAATTGTACTAAAATGTAATGTATTGGGTGTGAATATGTTTTTTTGTATCATGGGTTACATGACCTTCCTAAACATTCTCAGCTTCATAGTGGCCTTTCTTGCCAGGAAGTTACCTGCTAGTTTCAATGAACCCAAGTTTATCACTATTAGCATGATGATATTTTCCTTTGTTTGGCTATCATTTTTTGTGACATATCTGAGCACCAATGGAAAGGCTATGGTTGCTGTAGAAATCTTTTCTATCTTAGCCTCCAGTGCTGGACTTTTGTGTTGCATCTTTCTCCCCAAGTGTTTTATTCTTTTATGGAAACCTGAGCTCAATAGCAAGGCCCAGCTTTCCAGAAGAAAGGACTGAAGATTTGTAAAACACTGTTTCCTAGGCTACATTCCTTGTTTAACAACTACAGAAAGTTGTGTTTGTGTGTGCATTGTAGAATTGTCATGTTTATACATGCTATCCAGTTTTGCTGTCCCTTTGCTTTCATTTCTGAATATCTTCCTCAGTGTTTCTCAACATTTTCAGGTTGTGGGCCTGACCACATCTCCTGGACAGCTCATCAGGCCAGTTACATAGTTCCTCTCACCCGGAAGCAGAAGTAAAACATGCCCCGTGCATGTGCAGAACATATTTAGCAGTGTTCTATGCATGCACAGGGCACATTTTACTTCCCTTTCCAGGAGCCATGAGGTTGTCGGGGGCTGGATGAATTGGCATCGGTGGCTGGGTTTGGCCATGGGTTGTAGATTGCAAATGCCTGATCTACTGTACCTGAAGACCATAATCAGCTGATTTATTTCTTATCTAATTGTAGATGTTGGGAAGCAAATGTACCAGGGGGTTCTGCAAGCTACATTCTCTCGCCCTGAGCTGATGGACTTTGTCACCAATGAGTCCTTCAGGTCCCCCAGGATTACAGTACTGGGGGACTTCAGTTCACATGAGTGCATCACTGTCCAATATGGCTACAAAGATAACTTTATCAAAGTTGTGGTTATGAATATCATCCCAGCTTAACCCTCCACTTCAAGTCAGAGGTTGACTTTGATTAATAGCAAACTGGATGTTAGGGATTCTGATTGGACCATGAGAGAGCAGGATTGTCACTCTGCCTCTCCGTGTGTGTCTCTCTCATACACATACACAAACACACACTCACATATTTCAGATGAAGCAGCCCCAGCAAATACTGTATATCATTTTAACTGATCAAAGTAAGCTCCTTTTCGCTATTTAATTTTCCTTGTTTTCAAAGATGTAAAACGCCCAGAGTAGGATAAATTCCTAGATGGGCAGTATAAAGGTAAAGGTTTCCCTTGCTCGAAAGCCAGTCCGATCCAAATCTAGGATTCAGTGCTCATCTCTGTTTCAAAGCCGAAGAGCCAGTGCTGTCTGCTTCTGCAGACGTTTCCATGGTCATGTGGCAGGCATGACTAGACACCAGAGTGCATGGAGTGCTGTTTACCTTACAACCGAAGTGGTCCCTATTTATCTACTTGCAATTTCTTGCTTTCAAACTGCTAGGTTGGCAGGAGCTGGGACAAAGACAGGAACTCATTCCGTCCTGCAGTACTTGGGAATTGAACTGTTGACCTCCCGCCTTCCAGTCAGCATCTCAGCCACTTGAGCCACTGCAGTCCCTTAGATGGGCAGCATATAAATTTAATAAATAAATTCTGAAAATAAGATTATCAATTAAAGTATACTTAAATTTCTCCACTTCCTAGCCTACTTTATTGTTGCTTTTGCAACATGGTACCCTGCCAACATATTGGAATACAATTCATATCATATTAAACTAACTTTGCCAATGCTCAGGAAAGATCTAAGTGCTGTAATTTAATACTTTTGGACAACATCAGCTTGGAAAAAAACTGTTGTGTACATTGATAATTACAATGTACTATCAAATCAGTTGTGACTTATGGTAACTCTTTCAAGGGTATAAATTACTCAGAAGTGTTTTATTGCTGCTTTCCAGGGGCACTCAGGCACTCTGCAAATGGCCCAGTACTATACAGGCTAGCTCTTATTGTGTGCATCAATCTTCCAGCTTCTGTTTCTGAGCCAAATAACTATACTGATGATCCAACTGGCTATTGTGTGTATTATCATAATGTTTATAGGAATGTATGGAAAAGACATAAGCTTATTCATTCATTCATTCATTCATTCATTCATTCATTCATTCATTCATTCATTGAGTTTCTATACCACCCATCCAGTGTGGTACTGTGGCCGGTTCTGACCAGTTCTAGCAAACCGGTAGTAGAAATTCCAGGCCACGCCCATGTGGCTGGCCATGCCCACCTCTCGGCCACCCCTTCCCAGCCCTGTCAGAAACACATCCCATTTGCCTTGCCCAGGGCCAAAGCCGTGCTTTCATCTCCACACTTCCCTTGTGCCTTCGGCCCTGGGCGAGGCAAATTGGACACATTTCTGGTGGCGCTGAGAGGGGGAGGCCAGCCAGCACCAGCCCACCAACCCGCCTGCTCACCTCCCAACAGCGCCACTGGCAGGGACACATTTCCGGCGGCGTTGGGAAGGGGAGACCAGCCAGCGCCAGCTCACCAGCTCACCTCCCAGCAGTGTCGCCTCATCTCCGTGAAGAAAGAGAGCAAGGTAGGTTTCTTTTCTTTCTTTTGGGGGCGGGTGGGGGGGGGGGGCGGGTGAGGCCATGCCAACAGATAGCCACACCCACCGAGTGGGTAGTAAAAATGTTCACAGTGCATCACTGTATCCATCTGAATGTTATCCCACTCTGGGCGGTGAACAAGCTGAAAATAAATAACAACAATATAAAAATTGCCCAGAGGGGTGAATCTTTCATTAGATGGGCAGTATATAAATGCAATATTTTAATACATTTATACTAGGTAGCTAAACCTGAGTTCTACAAATGAACGTTTTCCTAGCTACAGAGAAATGTCTAGGTTCATTAGAAACCCCAAGATCATAAACCATCACTCTGCAAATAGCCAAATGATCCCTCACAGTGCATTTCTATAACACAGCCCCATAGTAAGTTTAACACAAAAGTATAAAGTGAAAATGCTTCACTCAACAGTTTGTTTTTCTGATGTTTGACACCTACTACAGTCATACCAACTCTATTCCAGCTGCACCCAAATCAGGTCAACTGTGCTAATGGATAAACAGAAGGAAACCCCGGTTTCCTATGGATATTGTTGGAGAAATCGTGTAGAAAGAGCAAAACCATAACACAGCAAAAGATAGTACAATGGTTTGCGTAGCCTCTCCCCTATGTATTCTTTATGTATTCAGAAAAGGCCCAGACTACTATTGAGGCCATAGTTAACCTGCCTTTCCCAAGCTTATCTGGAAATTTGCCAGTTTGAATGAAACAAGATAAGAAAAGTTTGATCAATGAACAAGACAAAGAAACAAAAATATCTCTTTTCCCTTCATTTTTGTGTGTGACCATTTTTGGCTATCAGTCCTTCTGTAACAAAGTTTTCTGAGTAGAATTTTTGTTGTTGTTTGGATGTGAAAAACATGTTTTCTTGACCAAATCCACAGGGAACTCTGCACCTTGAGTTTAGTTGCTACTTTTCTGCTGGATAATCAACAGGGCCATAATTACTTCTGCTGCTTCTCAAATCTCCTGGGCATTCCAATGTCCATAAATATAACTCATTAAAGTTAATATGAAGATACAATAAAAATGCCCAGTAATGTTTCTAGTTAAGAGAGAGAAATTAGGAAGCAGGAAGGATGCACTAGACTTCCAATCTTGGACAGCTCTAGGGTTGACACTTTGTTCCAGTGACTTGCATTTATATCAGGCATTACAACCACAAAGATTTAAATAGTTGGGGTAGAATTAATTAGGACTAAATAGGAGTGTGAAGTTGAACATTTATTTGGAAGCGGTAGGTAGCTATGTTTATACCCAGATAATGATGATTTTACAAATCAGTCTCCTGCTACTGATTCCTCAAATCATATGCATGGCTTATCTAGTTAGATGTGGAATCCATCATCCAGATCATCCACCTCAGTCATACCATTTACCAGGAGACCTCATCATTGGTGGCATTGTTTCTCATGGCACCTTCATCTCCAGTTTTGTATCATTCAAGGAGAAACCACCCCTACCATCGCTTGACAACCTCATGTAAGGACATGTTTCTGGATTTTTAACTGAGCATGTATTTTGTCACTAAAGCAACTAGGCTGATTGAGTATTAAACTCAATTATAAATTTAGTTGTATTGTCCTTTTTAAAAGAAAGCAATGTAAGTATGTAGAATCTTTTGAGCTTTTACTGCTTTGTACAATATTTATCATCATTTAGTCTCCCTCTCCCTCTCCCTCTCTCTGTTTGTGTGAGAGATATACTGTATATAGAAACATCTTTTGGTCCAAAATGTTATAAGCAGATTGTTGATGAGGGCCAGTTATATTTAAAAAATGTCTTTCCTACAACAGATTTACTGGTCTATTTCTGGACATAGTTCAAAGTTTACATTGTTTGCCAACAGTGACCTTTTGTACAAATAAATTCATATAAATCTGACATCAGAACACACAAAATATGTTTCAGAATATTTTGATCTACTTTTGAATGACTTGAAAGTTACTATTTTAGAAGATTACTACAGAAGTAGATTTGAAAGAGAAACAATTAAGATGTTGTACATACAGATGCTGAAAACCCACTTTAAAGGATTAACTATTAACAGAGGGTTCCTAACTCATTGCCTATTGTGAAATCCCACACAGTTTCCAACAGTTTGCAACTTGTGACAAGAATGATATTATCACCTTGTAGACCAGGAGTTCTCTACCTTTGTAAGCCTGGGGCTTGGTCATGCTCCCTCAGACAGCTTTGGGGGCCGGATGGCCACTTTCCCTTCCTCCCTCACATGCCACTTCCAGGTGTGGTGGAGGTAGTGGTGGGGCCACATGAAATGGCACCACAGGCCACATCCGGCCCATGGGCCACAGGTTCAGAATAGGCTTGGAACTGAAATTATTCACACCCTGATAGTTCTGTTCTTTTACTAAAGTAATTTACATTACTTTGTCCATTATCTATATTCCCACATTCCGACTTTATCATGGGGATATGCATACATATGACAGTTATATAGTATCACACTAATATCTGAGGAAACTCTCATTAAAATATTACAGCTAGTCTTCAGAATACTGCAACCTTTCTCTCTTTAGTTTGTCTGATATGATTGCACGGACCAATATGTCTATTTCTTTCAACATTTACAATTATGAAAGGTTTTTTTTATGAAAGAGTGTTTTAGGAAGCCTACCATAATGAACAACACTGTAATAGTATCAATAGTAATACTAATATAACCAACCTAGCAATAATAAAAATAACAATGACAGATAATCCCAGCATTGCTTGAATTCTCATTGTAGTGTACTACCTAAGAATTACCAGCACAATCTAGCCTTGGCATTTGCTGTAAAAGAGATAAATGAAAACCCTCAGATTCTACCTAATCTCACCCTGGGCTTCCACATCTATAGCAGCTACAAGGATGCACAAAGGACATACCAATCCACCATGTTGCTTCTAACAGGACAGAAGACACTCATCCCCAACTACAACTGTGACATCCAAAATAAGGTCATAGCTATCATTGGTAGCCTTGAACCCCAGATATCTTCATACGTGGCAAATATCTTGGATATTTTTAAAATTCCACAGGTAAACCACATCTACCTTCTTTTTACACCCATAATGGTATCATTGTCTAATTGTCTCCCCATGAGGTAACGTGCAAGCTGACAGTCTGGCTTAAATGGGAGAGTCCTGCAAAGTTTTCCTTTACAGTTTTGTTTAAATAAATATGTAGGTAAAGGTCTCCCTTGTTCAAAAGCCAGTTGTGTCCAACTCTAGGGGCAGTGGTAGGCTCCAAAAAATGTTACTGCCACACTGTGGGCATGGTATGGTGGGCGTGGCCAGGGGAAAAGCCTTGCATTGCACCTGATTTAGGACTACTTTATTTCAAAACTTGGATGGGCGGGGCTAGCCAGAATTTCTGCTACCGGTTCTGGTGAACTGGTGCGAACCTGCTGATGCCCACCACTGTCTAAGGGGTCATGTTCATCTCCATTTTAAGCCAAAAACCCATTGCTGACTGCATCTGCAGACATTTCTGTGGTCACATGGGCAAACATGACTGGATGCTGAAGCACACAGAATGCTGTTACCTTTTCCTCCAAAGTGTTACCTATTTATCTACTTGCAACTTCTTATTTTCGAACTGCTAGGTTGGCAGGAGCTGGGTCAGATAATGGGCACTCATTCTGTCGCACAGCACTTGGATCTTGAAGCGCTGACCTGCTGATTTTCCGGTTGTCAAGCTCAGCATCTGAACCACTAAGCCACTGTGGTCCTTTTAAATAAATATAGCCCTAACTAAATATATCTAACCTTCATTTGCAAATGGTGTTGCTGATATTATCATTACATTTCTTTTGATCCTCCCATCTCTCCCTAGCTCATATATGGCCCTGCACCGGTGATGAACGAGAAAATGCCAAGCCTTTCTTTCTACCAGATGGTTCCCCCGGAAGACCTTCACTACAGAGGGATTCTTTCTTTGCTTCTCTATTTCAGATGGACCTGGATTGGGTTCCTCATTATGGACAGTGACAATGGAGATAGATTTGAACAAAGTGTAATCCCAGAGTTTTCTAAGAATGGTGTGTGCTTCGCCTATATTGAACGATTAATCAAATATAATTTTGAACATGGTTTAGAGGTGATATACCGGGAGGAATATATAAGAAATAGAATAATGGACAACACAGCCAATGTAGTAGTGACCTATGGAGACTCTTATTCTTTACTGCACTTGAGATTCCTGACATTCACCGCAGAAAAAGAACATGAGAGAAATAGATTGAAAGGTAAAGTGTGGATAATGACAGCCCAAATAGAGCTCACTTCATTAGCTTTCGAAAGCAATTGGGACACAGAGATAATTCACGGTGCTTTGGCCTTTGCTCTTCATTCCAGTGATTTACCAGGATTCAAGACATTTGTTGAACACATAAATCCTGTCAGCATAAAAGAAGATGGTTTTCTCAAGGAATTCTGGCAACAGACCTTTGACTGTACTTTCTTAAATACAGCTGGAGGCAAAGTAGAGGAGAATAGTTGCACAGGGACCGAGAAACTAGAGAGCCTTTCTGGGCTTGTTTTTGAAATGGCCATGACGGGCCACAGTTACACCATCTATACAGCTGTTCATGCTGTGGCCCATGCTCTGCATGCCATGTACCTATCTGGATTCAAAGACAGAGCAGGAAGTGATACCAAAAGGCAAACGCTTCAGCCTCAAGAAGTATGGAAGGTAAAAACTTTAAATACATGAATAGGACAATTCTTACAGAGTGGCCCGTAAGTCTCTCTAAATTTACCACTTATTGTATCCAAGGTGTCACCAGTAAGTATTCTTGAGCTCATGTTGTTACAATACGCTCTTCAAGTGTAAATGAGCTTAAATTGGCCATATTTCACAGAAAAAAATTATTATACATGCACAATTGAATATAACATAACAACATATGGACAGGTAGGGACTTACGGGCCACCCTGTATATAACATCTTATGAGTGTTTACAAAGACACTATTATCAGTATTAGTGTTGTTATACATTCAGTTTACATCTTGAGAGGCAGTGTGGAATGCTGGATAGAGTGAGGGAGGACTGGGGTTCAAAACCCTGCATTGCCAAAGAAAGTCACTTGGGGATCACAATGGTAAAGCCACTTCTCAAATATCTCACAAACCTTGAAAACCATATTAGTATTGGTGAAATATAGCTTACCCCTCTTCCTGACAGCCCAGCATGGCTATCAACTTGTATTTCTTCTTCTTCTTTCATGTCCAGGTCAGAGTTTAAATTGCCAAAATGAAACTACTTTTTTTGGCTTTGTTGTTGGCCAAACTTAAATCCTCATTAGTTTGTGTTTCCAGTAGTAAGCAGCAGACCAGCAAAAGAGCTGGATTCTGTATCTCACCACATTCACACATCGTGTTGTTATCCACCAGCAGCCCCTGCTTGAGCATGTTGGTCTTATATTTAGGCACTCTGACCAGTGGTGGGCATCACCAGTTCACCAGAACTGGTAGCAGAAATTCTAGCTGACCCTGCCCATCCAAGTTTTGAAATAAAGTATAGCAGTCTTAATTCGGGTGCAACACAGGGCTTTCCCCCTGGCTAGTAAAAATTTTTTAATCCCAACAAGTGACATGGGGGATGTTGAGTTCCTCAGCCATAACTTACTTTAATTTTATTTCTTGCCCAGTGAACTCCTTCCTCCATCTTCTAATTTGATTTTGTTGTTGCATACCCTTAAGAATGTTTGTCTTGCCATCAACTTGTATTAAAACACAATTAAAACCATAGGTTTCCAATTTCAAAAAATAGAAAACTCAATATTATAAATCCCATGCATGCAAAATCATGGATATAAAAGCACAATTGACACACATTTAGTATTACAAATAAGTGTCTATCAAATATTGAGTAAAAACAACACAATTGAGAAGCAAAGACCAACAAAAACATATTAGCATATAAATTGATCCAAGCATTTCTATGCTCACATATTAACCATTTATTCTTTATCAAAGATGACAGGAATATCTATATTTAATCCATATTTTAATCTCATGGTTTGTGGGAATGTATAGAATAGTTTGTGAGAAAATCATTTCTATATTTCCTCCATGTGTAAGGGGTGGGGGGGAGGGAGAACCACTGAACCACTGAAATCTTCATAGCAGTAAAAAAAAAAAAATGAAGGAGAATGCAACACAAAGATCAATGAATATCCCTGCAGCCTCTTCTTCCCCATCAACTATGTCCCCAATAGCAGTTTGCATAATTTGGTTCTCACCAGTGGTGGGCATCAGCAGGTTCGCACCAGTTCGCCAGAACCGGTAGCAGAAATTCTGGCTGGCCCTGCCCATCCAAGTTTTGAAATAAAGTACTGTAGTCCTAATTTGGGTACAATGCAGGGCTTTCCCCCTGGCCACACCCAGCATACCACATCCACAGAGTAGGTAGTAAAAAAATTGAATCCCACCACTGGTTCTCGCTTGTTCTTAACATTTCCTCTGAACAATAGTTCTATGTTACTATGTTTTTACTCTGTTTTGATTGCAGCTGATCTAGCTGAAAATACTACTGTCCTTCTTGAAGGACCTCTTAGATATGTGAATTCTTTGTGTCTGTTAAAAATAATCCATGTAATCTACACATTTCAGGCAAGATATAGACCAGGGATTCCCAACCTTTTCAAGCCAAGGGCCGGGCCATGCTCTCTCAGTCAGTTTCAAGGGTTAGATGGCCATTTTTCCCTGCTGCACGATGGGGTGGCTATTTTGTCCCAACAGCTTCAAAGGGTGGCCATTTTCTTTCTTGAATGCCCTTTGAGGGGGGCACATGTAATGGTGCCATGGGCTGAATCCAGCCCACAAGCCTTAGGTTGGGAACCCCTGGTATAGACCTCTGCAGATTTGAGCCTGGAATATGGAACAGCAGACGACATCTCTAAATTCGTCATTTTTCTTTATCTGACCAGCTCCATCACTTCCTCAAAGAGGTCTCATTTAACAACACTGCAGGAGACAAGATTAACTTTGATAGTAATAGGAGGTTGGTAACTGGATTTGATGTCATCAACTGGGTAATTTCAGCAAATAATTCCTTCCATCGCATCAAAATTGGTCATGTGGATCCCCAGGCATCTCCAGATCAAGCGCTTACCATCAGTAAGGATATTGTAACATGGAACAACTGGTTTAACCAGGTAGGCTCCAATAATCAGTGCTCCAGGAATGTTCAAAGATCAGCACTCATACTGTGCCATGGAACATGAACCAGAGAGACACAGAAATACCCAGATTTTCTTTCAATTTCTGAAAGTATTACTTAATTATATGTAAATCACAATTCTTAGTCATTCCTGCTTGTTCTCCAAGAATCACAAACCCATTATTTAGCTATAGTTTTTTGTTCACTAGTAGGTGTGTCAAGGTTTACAGCCTTATTTTTTTCATTGATGACTGACTGTCAGTAATAATAAATAATTTGAAAGATCATTGTTCCCAATATTCTTGTGCTTCTTTTCCATTTCTTATTTAGGTTCAGCCTCTCTCTCAGTGTACTGAGAGCTGTCTTCCTGGTTTTAGAAAGAAAGTGAAAGAAGGGGAGCAATTTTGCTGTTATGACTGCATCCCATGTCCAGAAAGGAAGATTTCCATGCAGATAGGTAAATATAAACACATATATGGCAAAGGCCTAAATCTAATTATTCTTTTGTACAGTGTAAGTTTTCGTAAATGTTACTTCAAGGTCTTATTAGTTGCATAAGTCTATTCTATGTGGGACTAACCATAAAATTCAGCCATATAGATTAAAAATGCTATTATCTTGATGAATATAATATACAGTACATATGAAGTGGATCAAGTCCACTTCATCAGACATGGGAGTGAGGCTTCATGACATCAATTTATACATTGTTGCTATGAGCCTTGCCATACCTGTCAACCATCCCAATTTGGCCAGGAAAACCCGTAATTTGACGTCAATTGACGTCATAACCTGCCCCGCGCTGCCAAAACCCCGTAATTTGGCAGTGGGGGAAACACTTTCCACCCATGCGTGGAAAGCGACCTGTGCACAAGCGATCTGCGCAGGTCCCGTTTTTCCAGAGCCACGGGTTGACAGGTATGAGCCTTGCCCAGCAGAGAGAAGGAACGAGGCAGACTTCAGGAATCAGGATAAACGGCTGATTTAATTCATTTTTCAGTCCCATTAAATAATGCAAAAACTGCTTAGTGGCTATACTACTAATTAACAGAGAGACTAGCTGTTTTTCTAAAATAACTAAGAGAGTCCTTATTTGTTCTGCCTTTGTTGACAGAAAGACTTATCTGGTCACAGGTTCCCTAAAAAGGTCACGGAACCAGTTGGTTAATTAAAAGTACATAAGGGAAACAATGGGGGATTAGCTTAATCCAAGTCACCTCAGCCAAACAAGAAAAACAGGTTATTCCCTGGTCAATTTAGAAGGCAAAAGGTCTGCTGACCTTGCTTTTGTTAAGAATTCAAGCTCTGTTGCTGACTGGCAAGAGGTCAATTGGTGTGCCACTGACCTCTTTAACTCCAGTCATTACAGTTCAAAATCCTTTTATATTAAATATGGTATATAATTTTAGTATGATCGTGGATCAATCTAATTACCATCCCAACAATACATATCAGGTACAGAGATACAGAGTGATTGGTTAGCATAACAGATAAGCATACAAATCAATGTGACTTCGTACAATTGGTAATGGCAGATTTACAGCTAATCTGAATAACAACCAGAGATCATCTGCCATTACCAATTGTATGAAGCCACATTGAGCTGTATGCTTATCTGTTATGCTAAACCAGGATTTCTCAACCTATTCAAGCCAGGGTCATGCTCCCTCAGACAGCTTCGGGGGCTGGACAGCCATTTTGCCCTTCCTCCACCACATGGCACTTCCTGGTGTGGTGGAGGCAGTGGGGAGCCAAATGAAATGGTGTCATGGGTCGCATCTGGCTCATGAGCCACATTTTGAGAATCCCTGTGCTAACCAATCACTCTGTACCCCTGTACCTGATAAGTATAAATTGATGCCATGAAGCCTCACTCCCATGTCTGATGAAGTGGACTTAATCCACAAAAGCTTACATTGAAATATAACAGTTAGTCTTTAAAGTGCTACAGCCTTTTTGTTTTGTTTATTCTCTGATATTTCTTAAACAGTTATGGTCATTAACATGAAAGGTCCAGGCTGCTATCTATATCTTGTAGTCAAGTTATGCCTTTTTGACAAAGCAATTTGTAAATCTCTTAGTGTGTTTGTTCATTCAGTGGCACCATAAAGACTTGCTGTCTGGCAAACTCCAAAGCATACAAACCTCCAGAAAGCCCCATGTGATGGTGGCAAGGGATTTTCTTCCATCTTAAAGATAGAGAAGGTTCAAAGTAGGCATGCTGTTGCAGAACTGTAGCGAATCGGGACCGCTACGGGCCGTAGGTCCCGGAGGAGACTGATCAAGGAACGATACGAGGCAGCATGGAGGAGGATAAGATCAGTAGTTTATTGAGGAAAAGACATCACCTTTTATAGATCAGAAGGCAAGGTAGAAAAAACCATCACCCGACAGTAAATCACATCACCTATTTACTCAGGTTAATTGGGAATCTCTCTTGGGGAAGTTAATTAGTGCGGGCAAACATTGACTGGGAAAACACCATTGTTTTGGGCTTAGGAGCTGGGTAAACGTGGCCACTATTTGCGCCAGGGATTTACGCTAAGCTCGGAGATGAATGTTTGCCTAATTATGTTACAGGAGTTAGCGATCTGCTTACTTGGCAGAATCTTTGGTCAGGTCAAGGAATTGGGTGAATCAAACCCTATAATTTATCCACCCCCCTTAATTTGGGTGCTCGCAGATCCCACGGGCCAGGGAGCCTTTCTCCCGAAGTGGCCTCTGCCGGGCCGTTCCGTGCCCATGGGGGCACGGGTAATCCACATCTCCCCTTTTAATTTTTCTTAAGAGCCTGACCGGCAACTCTGCGCAAGAGCGGTATCAGCTGTTGTGCGGGAATGACGTCTCGGGGTTTCCTTCTGGGGCGATACCTTGAGATCAGCGAGGGAATACATTGCGCAAAGCAGCAGATTGCTCTGCCTAGTATAATCACCCCCACAACCACCTTGAGTACCGTTTGGAGCCACCCCCAGGGGATCCATGACCACATCCAGTTCCACAATGAACTCCACCAAGCTCCCCATGCAGAACCCTCTGTGATGCCCTGGACTATGGTGTGGAGATCAGTGAGCTGACTCTGTACTTTGCGGGAGTTGTCAGTAAGGTTGAAACAGCACATACCATGAAAGGATTTGCAACCCAGGTGGTGCATCAATAAGAGGTAGTCGATAGCCGCTCGATTGTCAAGAATGGCATGGCGAAGCTCTGCCTGCTCTTGATTAAGGAGCGCTATCGCTGAGGAGGTATGGTTGATGGCTTTTGCTAGACCGCAAGCCAAGCGACCAATCCTCTTTGCGTTGCCGACGGCTAAGCCTGGCACGCCAAAGATGCTGACTGCCAAAGAGAGATATTTGGCAGGGCTCATTACTCTAAAGCTGCTCTCACATGAGCTGTCTAACTGGGTGGTGCGAGTGTGCCGTATGAGTGAGGGAACATTTGAAACATTTGTAACATTTGTGCTTGGGGTGACCATATCCTTAGTAGGGAGTAACAATGTCAAATGGCTGATACAGGATATAGAGTCTGAAACATTTGCAGGAATGTAGTTCCACGTATACTGGTTGCATGTGAAGAACCAACCGGATGGCAGGGTGACATGAGCGTACATGGTGCCAAGTGGTACTGGGTTATTGCAAGTCCAATTGCCACTGTCAACATTGAGGCAGCGGCGCCGGGTACGACCAGCTGAGGCGCAGCCGTACATTTGTCCACAGGTAGAGTTCGGGCTGACCGCCACCCGAGGAGTGTGGAGGGTGGCTGCATCAGCCGGCAAAGTCATGGTCAGCCGCATCTCCCAGCGGGCATACTCTGAAGAAGCCGCTGGAATGTATGGGCTGAAAAGTCTTTTCACAAGCCAGTCCCCATCCCTGGGGTGCGCGCCTGGAGAATGGCACACAGGGATGAGGCAGGTGCTGAGGATCGAAGCAGAACCAAGGTCCTGCCTGAGGCAAAAATCGGACTGGTTGACGAGACCCGCCAACCTCTCCCAAATATTGTACTACATCCGGGCAGAGAGGTCTCTGCCGGGCAGCAGATCGTTGGCCTCCAACGAGGCGGCCTGAGCGCTTCCCCCCAAAAGCAGGGAAAGGGTCAGGATGATGGTGAGCACCAGGGTGTTGGCATGAATCTGGGCGAAAACTGCAGCTGTGAGGTTCTCCGGCGTTGGCTCCTTCCTTTCGCGCCGGACGGTGTCCTCGGCCTCACGACAAAGGTTCTTGACCATCCCCCAGGTGATCTTGGGTGCTGTCGTCGGTGGCCGTCTCTTCCGACGGGTCCTCTCAGTCAGAGTGAGGTCCTCCATCTCTGGGATCGGACTCTGGTCGGTCTGGGTCCACGCCATGTGGTTCCAAATAAGGCTTGACACACCGAGCTGGAATCCAAACGACACCTGTAGGAGACATAACTGCAGCATACCTTCTTCCCCAGGTTACGAGCGGCGCCGGGCCCCTCCAAGAAGGGTCCGGTGGCACCCGGTATCGGACCATCGGCCGCGGGAGAGCTTCCGAATGGCGGAAGTGCTTCTCCTGCGGCGTACAATCCGAAAAAACATTAAGGTGATTGTAAGTGAACAATACCTTATTCAGGCAATGCTGTGCCTGGCCCTGTGACTTGGGGAGGGCTGGTGGCTCCCCCCTTTCTGTTTGTTTGTCAATATAGGACTTGAGCGTCCGATTGACCCGTTCCACAATTGCTTGCCCCTGCGGATTGTAAGGAACGCCAAAAGTATGCTTAATATCCCAAGTGGCCATGAAGGCGGCCAGCTACCTAGAGCTGTAGGACGGGGCGTTATCGGTTTTAACGTGCCGAGGTTTGCCCATGGCTGCAATGCAGGAAAGGAGGTGCTGCTCCACGTGGGAAGCAGTCTCCCCTTTCTGCGCCGTTGCCCAAACGAACTGAGAAAAAGTGTCTATGCAAATGTGCATGTACTGCCATCTGCCAAACTGCGGAACATGCGTGACATCCATCTGCCACACCTGGTTAGCCTCTGTCCCTCGTGGGTTGACCCCCCACGAGGCCCCCCCCCGGTGCCCCTGCACAATGCTGGCAAGAGCGAACTTTGCCTTGGGCTTGAGAGAGTGGCAGATTGAACTGTCTGGCGAGCGCTTTGGCATTTTGGTGAAAAAAGGCATGACTCTGAATTGGAGTAGTAAAAACACCCAACACTGAACGTTGCTGAATTTCCTTTGCCGCCGCATCTGCTCTGCTATTGCCCGCGGAAATCGGACCCGGTAGGTCTTGGTGACTTCGGATGTGGGCAATATAGAGCGGCTCCGTGCGGTTTCGCAAATGAAATTGAGCAGTGAGAAACAGACTAAGCAAATTTTTGTCTATCGCGGGAGTGATGTATGCTCCCGGTAGACTGTGAAGCAAATTCCTAACATACATACTGTCAGTAATGATGTTTAAACGTTCTTTGGCGAAGGTGCGCAAAGCAAGGTTCACCGCTGCCAACTCTGCCCGCTGCGCGGACTTTTGTGGAAGAGTTAGCAGCGTGCGCCAAGCTTGGCCCTCCTGCCAGGTCAAGATACCATATGTGCGACCACCATCAGTAAAAACTGTCCTGGCCCCCTGAAGTGGAACCAGCGAGAGCAATTCAAACAAGCTGACTGTCTGCGTTTGGAGTGAGACAAGTCTGGGGTCCTTTGGCAAGTGGTATGCCAAGCATCCAGTGAATCCTTCCAACGCAATTGGAAGCGAGTCACCGAGCTGCATTAATTGCTGAATTTGTTCCTTGGTGAACGGGACTACGATTTTGGCCAAATCGTGCCCTGAAATGTCCCTAGCTCTCAGCCTTCCGCGGTAAACCACCGCGGAGACCAATTCTTGGGGAGGAACGATGTTTCTTGAAGAGGTGTTCGGAAGGTACACCCACTCCACGATACTCGCCCCTTTCTCGGCATCTACGCTGAGCGCTCCAGTGAACATGGATCCTGACCGTACGATGTACAAATTCAGGATCGGAGCATATGGCCCTGGGGTGATCCTATCTACCAATCGCTGGCTGAGAACATGGTTGACCTTCTTGATAGCCAAGCGTGCGTCTCGAGAAATCTTTATCCGGTCTGCTGGCTGCTTACCTAAAGTTAGCAGCGAGAAGAGCGGTTTCAAAAGGTCCGTATCCAATCGGAAATACGGTCTGGCCCAATTGATGTTACCTAAAACTTGCTGCAACTCTACAAGGGTGACTGAGTCCTGTAAATTGATCTGAGGCAAAACTGGTGCTGCGAAAGAGCGGAGAAGCCGATGACCCAAGTATGAGAAGGGCTCGGTTCTCTGCACTTTCTCTGGGGCAATGAGTAAACCTTTGTCCCCCAGGCTGGTCTGGAGGTCAGAAAACATTTCGCTGCCGAGTTGCGGCATCGCGACCAAGATGTCATCCATAAAATGGCAAACTATGGCTTTAGGGTAAAGGCTTCGGAACTTTGCCAGTGCGTTGTGAACATAAATTTGGCACAGGGTGGGCGAATTGAGCATGCCCTGTGGCAAAAATTTCCACGCGTAACGCTGCGTGGGCTCGCTGTGGTTCACAACCGGCACCGTAAAGGCGAACCTTTCCCGGTCCCGGGGGTCTAAGGGGATTGTATAAAAGCAATCCTTGAGATCTATGACTAGGATCTCCCACCCCTCGGGAATCATGTTAGGATTTGGGATGCTGCATTGAAGCGGACCCATTGGCTGTATGCATTTATTGATCTCTCTGAGATCGTGGAGGAGTCGCCACTTCCCCGACTTTTTCTTTATGACAAAAATTGGCGAATTCCAAGGACTTGTGGACTGCTCTATATGTCCTGCGTCTAGCTGTTCTTTAACCAGTTGTTTAAGGGCGACTAATTTCTCTCCCACTACCGGCCATTGTTCTACCCAAACCGGCGTATCGGTGAGCCATTTAAGTGGCAACGCCATTACCCAAAGGTAAGGGTAGCACCGTACTGCTGTAAGATGTCTCGCCCCCAAAGGTTGATGTGCACGTCAAGGATGTGCGGCCGAATTACCGCCGTGCCATCAGCCTTTGGGATTGTGACTTCCACCCACTCTCGGCTCCTAAACGCTTCCTGGACGCCGCCTACCCCCCACACATCGGAGACCGGCTCAATGGCCCACTCTCTTGGCCACTGGCTTCTGCTTATCACTGACACATCCGCTCCGGTATCGAGTAACCCTGAGAACACTCTTTTGTTCAAAAATACCTCGATAACGGGGCGCTGCTTCCACTCAATGTTGGTCTCCACTGTCGCTAAGACCTGGTATCCTTGTACTGCCTCACTGGCGCTCGAGCGGTCCTCTGACCGGGACTCGGAGCTGTCACTGAGCCTTCCCTGGCTGGCGAGTGACAAGGAACCATGATCAGTTGCGCTAAGGTGTCTCCCTTGTGAATTGTTTGGGGCAGGTGAGACCAAAGCTGAACTTGGAGAACGCCTGAAAAATTCGAGTCAACGACTCCTGGAATTATGAAAATTCCGCGTGCTCCTGCTACACTGCGGGGCAAAACTAAACCTATAAAGCCCTTGGGCAGTGGACCCATGTACTGGGAGTCCACTAGATAGACCGTGCCTGGCAGGTCGCATGTAACGTCTGCCTGACAAGTCAAGTCTAACCCTGTACTACCCTTGGGGCTGGCCTGTGCCCTCGCAATGCCTGGAATGTGACCGGGATTTAGTCTAGCTCTGGTGAGCTTTGGGTGAGGGGAGTCCCTGTTTGGACCGGGGCCAGAGACATGCCCGCGTTCCGGTTTCCCGAATTCGGACAGTCTCGAGCCCAATGGTAGCCTCTTTTGCACTTCGGACATGGGGTGTTTGGAGCCTTGGGACGGCCGGACTTTTGTCCGCCTCCCTTGGATCGGCACTCCCTAGCGAAGTGACCAACCCTGCCACAATTGTGACATGCTCCTTGGGTCTTTCCTTTTGGTCTCTTACCCCCTTGCACCGCTGCCGCTAGCAAACCCATCTTATAGGATTCTGTGCCAACGTCGGCGCAAGCTCTAATCATGTCCGTAAGGGTCAAATCAGGACGATTGCCCAGGGACTGCAAGATTTTACGGCAGTCTAAATTGGCATTGTCCTTGGCTAACTTCATCATGAGCTCTTGTTGGGCCTGCTCATTATCAATCTGCCTGCTAATTGCTTCCTCCAGGCGATTGATGAAGTCCATATAGGGTTCCTGGGCTCCTTGCTTGATAGCGGTGTAATTTTTAGCCGCTTTGCCAGTTGCTGGGACTTTGAAAAACGCCCTAAAGGCAGCCTCGGCCGACATCTGGAGAGTGGCAAGAGGCAAGTTGACCTGGGCATTGATGGGCTTGAAGGCACCTGAACCATACAGCTGGTCAGGAAGTACTGCGCCTCCTGGCAGCCCTTGTCTGCACCTCAAGGCGAAACTCGCTGTCCCAAATTAAATACTGGCTAGGGGTGAGCATCATCCGCATGACGGCTTTCCAGTCATGGGGAATCCACATGGTGTTCTCGCACACTTGCTGAAGCGTGCCCCTAGTAAAGCGACTCTGGAGCCCTGTTTCTGAAATGGCTTTCCGTATAGCCATGAGAAGCTTATACGGGACTGGGGAATGTACTATCTGCTGGGCGCCTGTAAGCGCGTCCATCTCCATGCGGATGGGACATATCTGACTGAGCTCTGCTAGCTCCTCTACTGGCAATTCCCCCTTCCTGAGTTCTTCCTCTACTGTGCGCTGAAGGGCACTTTTGGTAGCTAGGGAACCTGTTGCTATCTGAGAAGCGCCTGCGCTCCTCATTCCTTGCATTCCGTCGATGACGTCTGCAGCTGTCACCGAAGGAAAGCTCCCTACACTACTCTGCCTAAACTGAAGTGACGGATAGAGCGCCGTAGGCGCTGTTGGTTCGGCTGGCGCATCTGGCAGATTTGGGGGTTCTTTGGCCTCTACCCGGATTGGCTCTATCTCCGCCAAGAGCTTCCTACATTTTCTCCATGTGCGAATTACGCCTCCTGGAGCTTTCGGGGGTTGCTGTATGCAGTCTCCTATCTGATCCCAGAGCTCAAGGGTTAACGTACCTACTTCTGGGTAAAGCAGGCAGTGTTCCCCTAGGTACACCAAAAGTCTCGCTAGCTCTCCGCTGTGAAATCGCACCTTAAATACCCTGGCCAGGATTCTGACATCTCCCTCACGAGTTCTTTGGCTAGCGGATGGACGCTGTCACTGAGGACAGGTCCCCATATTACCTGCGATTGGGTCCTCGGAAGTTTCCTCCTCGGGACAAGTTGACGCGTCTGTGGCAGGCAATAGGTTCTGGCGACGACGCTTCTGGGTAGAGCTCGGAGCGTGGACTGCGGCCACGGGCCCTCGGTGGCCACTGCGCTGTCAGGGGCTCACAGCTGCCCTGAGCGGAACGTGTTTTTCCCTTTGGCGCAAGCCACCGTGAAAGTCGGGAGCAAGCTGTAGGATGCCTCTTTGGACTGCCTCACCGCAGGCCGTCCCTCCGATCGGCTGGCTGCTGGACAGAGTGCCGCGCTGTCCTCCGGGATGATTCGGACACGGTTCAAGCGCAGAACCGGACCGTGTGATCGCTACTCTGAGGAAGACCGCTCGGGGGTCGCTTACTCACGAGTAGATCACGCTGGGGTCACCAGGTGTAGCGAATTGGGGCCGCTACGGGCCATAGGTCCCGGAGGAGACTGATCAAGGAACGATACGAGGCAGCATGGAGGAGGATAAGATCAGTAGTTTATTGAGGAAAAGACATCACCTTTTATAGATTAGAAGGCAAGGTAGAAAAAACCATCACCCGACAGTAAATCACATCACCTATTTACTCAGGTTAATTGGGAATCTCTCTTGGGGAAGTTAATTAGTGCGGGCAAACATTGACTGGGAAAACACCATTGTTTTGGGCTTAGGAGCTGGGTAAACGTGGCCACTATTTGTGCCAGGGATTTACGCTAAGCTCGGAGATGAATGTTTGCCTAATTATGTTACAGGAGTTAGCGATCTGCTTACTTGGCAGAGTCTTTGGTCAGGTCAAGGAATTGGGTGAATCAAACCCTATAATTTATCCACCCCCCCCCCCTTAATTTGGGTGCTCGCAGATCCCACGGGCCAGGGAGCCTTTCTCCCGAAGTGGCCTCTGCCGGGCCGTTCCGTGCCCATGGGGGCACGGGGAATCCACACAGAACAGAGCAATTTGCTATGACTATATCCCAATTATATTTCTTTAAGGAACCATGGCTGGACTTGAAAGAACCAGTAAGCAAAACTGCAAAGATTTAAAAGTATTGTAATTTTTTAAAAATTTGCAACTGCAAGTTAAACAACATTGATGAAAAATGAGTGTGCATAAGAAGAACATGTCTTCTATAGGGTGGTATATAGACTATATAGTTGTGTAAAAGTCACCATGATAGAATTTTGGCAAGATTCGTGGAAATTCTTTTCCCCAAATCAAAAGCACATATTTTCTTTTTCAGACATGAATGATTGTCACGCATGTTCTGTTAAAACCTATCCAAACAAGAACCGGGATTTATGCATTTCTAAGGACATAAGCTTCTTGTCTTATGAAGAACCTTTGGGGATCATTTTAACCTGTTTTGTTTTTTCCCTTTCCTTGGTCACAGTTCTGGTGCTGGCAATATTTATAAAATACCACAACACGCCCATTGTCAAAGCCAACAACCAGGGCATCACCTATGTTCTACTCATCTCACTGCTGTGCTGCTTTCTTAGTGCCTTGCTCTTCATTGGCCGTCCCAACAAATGGTTCTGTCTCCTGCGGCAGACTGCCTTTGGCATCATTTTCTCTATTGTGGTCTCTTGTATACTAGCAAAGACCATCACAGTCATCCTGGCTTTTGTAGCCACCAAACCACAATCCAGGACAAGGAAGTGGGTGGGGAAGAAGTTGGCTACTTCTATTGCACTTTCCTGCTTTGCTATCCAAGCAGGAATCTGCACTAGCTGGTTGGCAACCAGACCCCCATATCCAGACGTTGACATGCAATCAGCAAATGAAAAAATTATCTTGGCTTGTAATGAAGGATCTGTGGCCATGTTTTACTGTGTCCTTGGCTATTTGGGTTTCCTTGCTGTTGCCAGCTTTACTGTAGCTTTCCTAGCCAGGAAGCTACCGGACAGTTTCAATGAGGCCAAATTTATCACTTTCAGTATGTTGGTGTTCTGCTGTGTTTGGTTATCTTTTGCCCCAGCCTACCTCAGCACCAAAGGAAAATATATGGTAGCTGTGGAGATGTTCTCCATCATAGCCTCCAGTGCTGGATTGTTGGTTTTCATTTTCTTCCCAAAATGTTACATTATTGTGCTGAAGCCTCACCTAAACCACAGGGAACAATTGGTAAGAAGAAATGTTTGAAGAAATCAGGGTTATGGTTCCACCAGTGAAATCAGGAAGAGGCAATATGTCTTCCTCCTTCACATTAGGTTCTACTATCATATACTCTGTACTCTTCTGCTATTGATATGTGATTTTTATATGCTTCCACAGACCGAATGCAAGACACAATAAAATGAAAAGGTTCCCCAGTTTTGCCTGAGACATATTTAGAGACCCAGTGGGACACGATCTATTAGCCTCTTGATTTCAGGCTGTTGGCTATAATGTTTCTCCTGGAACTTCTTCCACATATGTCGTGCAAGGGCCTCATTAAGAAACTATCTTTTCCGTCTTGTTTCTTCTCTGGCTCACTTCATGTTTAGCCCAAGGACCTCTACTGAAGAATCACATCTGGATTCATTAGAAGCACTTCCATAGGGACTGCTCTATTTATTTTAGTCTTATTGTCTCATAGAAACAACAAAACAAGCTACTTCTTCTCATTCTCTCCATTTGATAGTATATCCTACATTTTAAATGATATGTCACCTCTTTAAGCCACATTCTCTTTGTCCTCTTTAATAGAATTTCCCATTCTAGTATAATAATTTCATGTCAGAAATTACTGTATTCTGAGTTGAAAGGATTTTTGCAGAAGCAACTCTACTCAATGGATGCCCAAATGAGGCTCTTTTCATGTCCCCAAGAGCTAGGACATAGACAGGCACTCTGTCCGTCATGCAGTACCCAGCTCTCGAACTGCCGACTTACCAGCCTTCCAGCTAACAAGGCGAGCTTCTTAACCACTGAGCCACTGCAGTACCCTCCTATTCTAGTAAAATGTCTTAAACTATCATGGGGTATTTTTTGACTGTAGTGAGAACTAGTGATTGTATATTATGGGGTATAAGAACATCCCATATCAAAAGATGCATTCATGCTCAGAATCAACTATATGTTCCACTGTAAAACAGAGAGAGAAGGCACAAGAGGGAGCAAAAATAAAATAAAGTCACATTAAATCAAACAATGTATCTACTTATTTTGTTGCAGGACATTTCTTGAGCCCTGTGAGAGAATCTTACCACCACCTAATTTAGAAGATGTTTGATTTTCTCCCAAATAGAACCACTCTGTAGCCAACCAGAATATAATCTCTGCTTTATTGTTTCACCCCAGTTTACTCCCCCGCAAAATGTAATCAAATATTTCCTATCACTGTAAATTGCATTTTTCTTGTTCTTTCACTCCTCCCAAGATTGGACGTCATGTTAGTTTTACTGATTTAGGAGGCAGTAGATCTGAAAAGTAGCATTGAGTTGCAACCAAAACAATCTCCTAGATTGTCAATAAATTCTTCTCTTCCTGCCCTTCGCTGGTTTATTGATAGTGTTGCTGGGATGAAACCCCCATTTTTATCTTTGGGTTTTGGATTGGGTGCGTGTGAATGTATTTCCCTTAGTAAATGTGGTTTGTTTCATATTGTATTTTGATTACAATTGACATTATGACTTATCTTTCTTATCCATCTTGTTTCCTGATGATGAACTGATGATCATGAGGAAGATGGTGATATGATGATAAATGTGATCTTTAAAGTACAGTTAATGCCTGCATAGGTCTATAGACTAATTTTTCATCTACATTTGCTGTTGATGCTTTTAGAGAAGATGATTGTCTGCTGCCTTGTCCCTTCTTTCTTGAGAAAAGATTTGAGAGTTCTGTGGGAACCATAGTAGGGAAACCTGAATGGAAAACTGCAAATGAAAGAACCTGAAATATTGGCTCTTTGGGGTTTACTTAAAGGATCAGTACCCCAAAGAACCCAAAAATGAATGAGAACCTCCACTGAAAGTACCCAAAGCCAATGCAATTCAAACATTTTCCCTTGGTATATCCTTACCTGACTATTTCCTTTGTCCTTCCTTCCCTCCTTAGCTGTTTTCATCCATTGTATATAGCTTTTTACATTTGTTTTAAATCCTAGTCAGTGCTTATTCTCCAGCCACCTTTCCTATTCTATTAAAATTAATTCTATTAAACAAAAGTGAGCAAGATTTTATTAACGTTTACTTTTGCAAAACACAAAGATACTTAGAGAGCCATGGATATTTCCCTCTTAATGTGTTCCTTTTCAAAGATTCAGTATTTTGCATTCTTGTGCAAAATATTTCCTCTGCCTTGTGCCCTCCGGTTTTTCTGAACCATATGCCATCATCTTCATCCAGCGTTGGCCCCTACATGAGAGAGCTGCAGTCCTACATATCTGGATGGCACCAAATTTTTACAAGATTCTTCAAGGATTTCCAAAGGCACCTTTGAAGACATCCAAGTTTAGAGTCAACCTGAGTGACTCAATGAAAACCAAGACTGGAAAATGTCCCGATTTGGTATATTACAGGTAACCTGTCATTCCAGCTGAAACTACATTGGTGTTTCAGAGATGTATGGGAAGGAGGTGCAAAGGGGGGGAAACTCCCATTATTCATCCATCTTTAAATTATTATCCTCATAGATCCTATGCAAATACTAAGACATGATTAAGAGTCCATACTAAGATCTGAAGCAGACCAATGATAATGAAGATATGTCCTCTTCCATTAGCTCCACCAGCACCTTGATTTGTGAGCCTCTTGTCACTCTTTTTAGCATCAACAAAATGAAGGTGAGGAACAATATTATGAATCCATTCCTGGTATGAAGTAAGGCGGATATACACCCCAGGGCGGTTCTTTTCAGCACAACCTTCTCCCCAGCTCACAATACCAGCCAAGAGCCACTCCTGGTTCATTTTGCACATCAGTGGACCACCAGAATCACCCTAGGAAAATATAGAGATGGGCATGAAGAAGAGCTAGTGTAGTATAGCAGTCAGCAAGAATGTAATAGTATGGTACTTAGCAAACCCTTTGGTCTCCAGATCTTGTAGACTAAAACTAACCACAATGACCATATAGGACAGCAGGAGCTATTGTTCAACCTATTTAGAAGGCATCAGATTGGGGAGGCTGGGTTAGACTATTAGAATAAAGCTGGCGAGTTAGGTTTTCAAATTCCTATTTTAGTGAAGATATGATTCCATACTTATGTTGTGATACATATATGATTGCAAATGAGTACGGACTATCTCCCAGCCTAACTATTTCACAACATCATTGAGAGTGAGACTAAGAGATAGGAAACAGTCTTACATTCCTTGAAGGAATATTATGGTTGGAAATCCAATAGATTAATGCAATATATTGTACCCAGCAGGAAAATAACTGTAATGTCCAATCCAGGGACTTCTGGATAAGTGCTGGGTTAGGCTCATATGCATGGAGAGATCTAACTTTGCACATGGTTATGGTCATAGCTGTCAAGTATCCCTTATTGGCCAGGAAAACCCCTTATTTTACCCTCTTTCCCGCCGTCATCCCTTATTAATTAGACTTCAATGCCCTATCGCCACCATTGGAGGGCAGCACAGGATAAGCATAGCTGTCAAGTATCCCGTATTTGCCGGGAAATTTCCCTTATTTCCAAATCCAAAACTTGACAGGTATGGTTATGGTTATGGTTATGGTTATGGTTATGGTTATGGTTATGGTTATGGTTATGGTTATGGTTATGGTTATGGTTATGGTTATGGTTATGGTTATGGTTATGGTTATGGTTATGGTTATGGTTATGGTTATGGTTATGGTTATGGTTATGGTTATGGTTATGATATAAAGCCCAGCTTCTTCTGAGCTGCTTAAGCATAATCCTAGATCAGGGGTGGCCAGCCGCAGCCCATGCCACCATTTCATGTGGCCTGCCACCATCCTCACCACTGCTGGAAGTGGAAGCAGGTGCATTTATGACAGCCGTAAAATATGCCTGCATCTGCCGTAAACACTACCACAAATGCACCTGCAGCTGTTGTAAATACATTTATGACAGCCGTGGATGCATTTTACAGCAGCGTCTACAGCAGGAGGAACCACATGACCGGCCTACTCAGCTATTCATGGGCATGGGCATGCCTGCAGCACGAAAAGTTTGGCCACCCTGACCTAGATCGTGTGAAGCTGCTGGACTCTTACTGATTCAAGTCACTACTACCTTACTAATCTCCAGGGGCTTCTGTCAAACATAAGGGGCCTAAGATAAATGTTTATTTTTACTTTGCTGCTTTATTATTCATGTTAACTGTTCTACTGTCTCATACAGTTTTTATCTTTCCATCATTATTCATTTCATCTGAATTTAAAACAAACCTATATATATGATTACAAAGTTGTATGTATGCTCAGTGAATTATAATTTAACTTTATGATCTAATTTTTACTTATATTTGGAGCCACAAACCACACTGAAAACCTCTGCAAATATCAACCTATTCCAGAATATAAATAAGAACATAAGAACAAACATAAGAACAGCCTTGCTGGAACAGGCCACAGCCCATCCAGCCCAGCATTCTATCTCACACAGTGGCTCACCATTTGCTTCAGGGTATGATTCCCAAGCAGATGCCTTCACCTGCTTAGGATTTCCTGGAAATGGCATTGAGAGATATCCTGCCTATCTCTCCAACTCGGAGGTTGTCCTTAGGTATCCATAATTATAGCCATTGTCCTTCATGAACTTGTCTAACCCTTTCTTAAAGCTGTCAAGACTGACAGCTGTCACCACTTCTTCTGGCAGGGAGTTCCATAAATCTACACTAGTTTCTTGAGATATGATTGTACACATAGATGGATGATCTCCACCTAAGAATCTTTGAAATAACATCAATTCCTGAACTATGGTGGGGTTCAAAACGGAGTTCTTCAATGGTTTTTCATTTCTTATAAGTTCCAAGGTAGAAGGAAGATTTGTCAATGTTGTTTGGGATCAAAGGCTGGGTTTCTTATGCAGATAGGCCACAATGAGATCATTCTCTCACCTTGCATGTGTCCTTCATGCCTTCAGCATACCCAGCACACATCATGTCATCTTGGATTTGTTTCCGAGGCAGACTCTGACCCATGTCAATGTTGTAGAGTCTTCTGCAGGTCTGTGTATCTATTATGGGCACCTGGAGCTTCTGGAGCTTTTTTGGAGGAGGTAAGTCCTCTGAAATGGAAAATAAACATGAGTTAATAAGGGGAGACGGAGGGGAGTGGTCAGAAGAGGCCAGTGGTATAGGATAAATTAAGAAGAGCCTGTTCAAACACCCTAAAAGACAGTCCAAAAAAGGAATATGTAAGAGCATGGGTGGGATAGTTGGTTGCAGCAAAAACTACAGGGAGTCTGATGATGCCTTCAAAACTAGCACATTTTGTTTCACAAAAAATTACTTGTTCAGATGCCCCCAAAGAAGCACCCCCTTTGACTAGGCAAAGGTCTCCCTAGCTAGTTGTGTCCAACTCTAGGGTTCAATGCTGCACTCCATTTACAACCAAAGGCCCAGCATTGTCTGTATCTGCAAATGTTTCTGCAGACATGTGACAGGCATGACTATATGCATAACTCATGGAACACTGTTATCTTTCCCACCACTGTAGTACTTATTTATCTACTTGCAATTTCTTGCTTTCAAACTGCTAGGTTGGCAGGAGCTGGGACATACAACGGGCACTTATTCTGTCACACAGCATTCAGGTCTCAAACTGCTGACGTACTGACCTTCCATCAAACTCAGCATCTTAACCACTAAGCCACTGTGACCCTTCACTACATGTATTTCAATGGGATCTAGACACCTATGTTCAGGGGATGTGTCATTGTACCTTGTTGAAATAGATGTTCTCCCATCTCTATGATTCATTCTCACTGTAATGTTTGCAGTTCTCCCAATGGTGTAGAAAGAAAGGATAAGCAGGCAGAATTAAAAACAGGTTTCCTAAGGTGATGTATATTTCTGCATCTTTCTGGAGAAGGAAGGGTTAGTTCCTTGAGCAATACTCACGTCCTTCACTGATGTCTCCCCACCCTGTGACCCAGCACTTCATGCCTGGGGGGAAATCCACATTTGCTGTTGGAACACAGATTGGAATAATATAATTGGTGAATCTCACTGGGTGAACCAACTGCACCAAGGCAATATCACCACTTGTGGCTTCTCCTGCATATCGGGGATTTCTGACAATGCTCCCAACTCGTACGAATTGCTTGTGAGACCAGTTATTCTCCAGTCTGCTAACACCCAACAATACCGTATATTGGGATGGATCATCATCTCTAAAAAAGATAGATAAAAAGAATGTATAAGTGGCTAGAATTATTTATACAGTAGAACTGATAACATCCAAACATGGTTCCACAAGTATGGCCATTAACCGGATTTGGACTTTATGCGGTCCCTATGGGAGATGCTCTGGATAAAGTCACAAAAATGTCCAAAAACCATTGTTATCTGGGATCTCCTATGGAGATGCTCTGCCTAAAGTCATTTTTTAAGCCTTTTTGCGTCGTTATCCAGAGCATCACGTGGTGCATAATAAATGCGATGTTATGCGGATTTGATGTTATCAGGATTGGATGTTATCAGGAGTTCCACTGTACTTTGCTTAGCTATGACTGGGAGTTAGGGTTAGCATTTTCTTTTTGTAATGCAAAAAAAGTAAGGGGGGGATTCATATTGTCATTCATTTAAGAAAATGTAAGGAATCTGATTTCACTTCAAAATCAGGTGGGCATTAGACAGCTATCGACATTACAAGACAAATGGCAGAGTTGAAAGGGGTAGCCAGAAATGTGACCTGGTTTCAAACAAGAACACGTTATTTATTAAACATGTTTCAGCCAGTTGGGAAAATATGTTCAACCAACCCTTATGGTTTAAATCAGACATGCAAACATACAAGCATTATTTTAGAAAACCAGCAAAGAAAGACACAGTGTCCTGTACTTCCACCGTGTGGCACATGGAGGCAATAAAGGGGAAAAGTCCATTTGCAGGCTTTATATATGTACAGTAAAACCCCATTTTACGTACACTTCATTTTACGTAAAATTCATTTTATGTAAGGAAATTCTGAAGGAATCATGTCCCATTTTACGTTAAAAAAATACATTTTGCGTGACGGTTTCCCCCAGAGTTCCTGTGGGTTTACTTCATTTTACTTTTTTAAAAAATCATTTTATGTAAGAGTTAATTGGTTTGCTTCATTTTACTTAAAAACCATAATACATAAAAAGCTACAGAACTGACTTTTTATGTAAAACAGGATTTTACTGTACATATTTCTGCTTGAATTTACAAACAGGAGAATGTTGTGTACATTTCCCAATAAATAAGAGAAAGGATATTCTGTTGGCTGGAGCAATATTTTTGTACAGTACTCATTAAAGCTATTCTTCTTCTAATAAGCCACTATCTTTTTGTTTCCCATTCTTTGTCACAGCTAGAGTAGTTGATTGAATGGGACCTAAATCAACACTTATGTATATCTCATTGATACAATGGTCTATTCCAAATGGGAGTAACAACTAGCTTTAATCTTGAAGATATGTGCCTATTTATGTGCTTCCTCAAGGAGCAAGTCTTGCCAGTTTTACAAATGTTTCTTCTTCATGTTAATTAAAATAGGTTTTGCAGAACCTGAGCCACTAGATCCGATAAGGTCAGAGCTGCTTGCAAAACGTCAGCACTGTGGCACAATCATTAAGATACAGTAAAACCCCTACTTACGAAAAAAGTCAGTTCCATAGGCTTTTGCTTAATTTTTTTTTGTAACTCAAAGCAAACCCATAGCAAAATTTGTTTTTTTTATGTAATTCGAAGCAAACCCATAGGAAAAATGTAAATAAAAGCAAACCCATAGGGAAATAAATGTGTACGTAACTCGAAGCAAACCCATCGGAAAAAGATTCTTTATGTAACTTGAAGCAAACCCATAGGAAATCATGTAAATCGGGACATGGTTTTAGCACAAAATCTTTATGTAAGTTGAGTTTTATGTAACTTGAGGCATTTGTAAGTCGGGGTTTTACTGTATGTTTATGTTAAGCCTCCTTTTGAATTTTAGGAACACAACTACAGAGAGATGTCTTCAATGAACAAATATTTATTAGTGGGCTACTTTTAGTTAAGAAATCATTTGGAAAGCAAAGTGGGAACATTTGTCAGTTTCCAAACCAATTAGAAGCAATGAGAGGAAGCAAAAGTGGTAGGAACTTTGGCTGCACACCAGAAGCCCAGCAATAATTGATGACACTGAGTTTTATCCTTGTCAAAACCCTTTATTACCCTTATTTCATGGTTTAATTTGCTATTGGATTCATACAAATACTGTATATGCAAAAGCTTCTGAATATTCAGATATAAATCAAAGACCACAAACTACAAATCAGTCCAAAGCTGCTGCTTGTAAGACAAATAATTCAGACCAAATTGAAGCAGATGGCACTTGTATACCTATAATATTTATTAGAATCCATGGGACCAAACTAACATCTGATTATAGAGAAATATAATTCAACGATATCAACCTTTAGGATTGCTAATACAACCAAATAAAGATTGTCCAAGTGTTGGATCCGGCCCTTATAAGCACTAGTCCAGGACAACCATGTAACCAACAGCAACAGGCTTTATTAACAGTCAACAAGAGATGAGCTTACAAGGCGTTCCCGGATCCTGAGATGGCTATACAATCCCAGCGTATTCAGTCCCTTTGGACTCTTATCCGTCTTTGGGCAATGTACATGCTACCATGAAGCGCAGCAGTGGAGGGACCCAGGGCATAGCGCTACCCGGCTACCCGGCTACCCGACTGATGTGTGGGAAGTATAGATCCGGTCCGGCCCCACCCTGGTGTTCCCATGAGGCTTATATAGTGTCTCTCCAGTGGTAGCTCCTGAATACAAGGTAGCGACCCGCCGCACGGATGTAACTAACCAATCATAACCGGGGATATATATAATTAACCAGTGGAGAACAGGATCCAAAAGTGTAACTAATCACGGGGCTTGGTTTAGTCTAACAAGAGCGCCCTTTTGTAAGGGTTTCGCGCCACTTTGGGCTTCTTGCTAGAATGGTGGGAAACCGCCATTTTCCTTTTGCAAGAGCGCTCCCGCGCTACTTTGCAATTGTGCTTCAGTGCACAACACCAAGCATCTGTGAGGCTGAGGAAGGCTCCAGCTCTTCATACTAATTTCTACCTCAAACAGATAGCTTCCCCTTCTTGCCTGAAAACTACCATGATCAACTAAGACTAAGGCCTTCAAGATTTGACTTATAAAATTTAGCCAATTGAACAAGACATATTAGATCCTTGGCAACACATTTTTGTCCAAAATTCACATCAAACAAGATCCACAAGCATATCAGAAAACAAAAACAAGGAAAAAAACAAAAATGTTGCAGCACTTTAAGGACTAGCTGCTATATTTTCAATGTGAACTTTCATGGATCAAGTCCACTTCATCAGACATAGACATCTTGTTTTTGTTGTATGATATGCCTGAAACACAGACTAACAAGGCTACTATTCCAAAAGATCCACAGAGTATCTATTTTAAGTGATTATCAGCTGAGAAATGGTAAAATGCCCCCTTGTTTCTGATAGTAAAACCTCAGATAACGCTAAAACTTGGTTCCACAAGTCTTAGTGTTATCCAATTTTTAACTTTATCTGATGCATGCATCGGATAACGTTAAAATCATATGGGGTGCATCGGATAACGCTAAAACTCCATAGAGATACATTGTAACCAGCACAGGCTTTAGCGAACGTTATCCGATGCATCCCATAGGATTTTAACGTTATACAATGCAATTTTCCCCCAGATTGCTTAATGTTATGCGGTTTTAGCATTATCTGATGCAAACATTATCCAAGGTATTACTGTAATTGAGAGATGCAGTTCTTGTTTTTCAACTCAACATGGTTAGGACAAAAATTGTTCAGGCTAATCTGTTACTTTTTGCCTTTTAGTGCCTTTTTGTCTGAAAACTCTACAATGTAATGTAATTAAGAGACTGGCCTGTGGTGTTTATCAGTGAGCCATGAGTAGAAGAAGTACAAATTATATATTCTGATCACAGTATTAACAATGGTTTCAAAATCGGCGGTTTTCAAAATCAGTTGTTTCCAAAAATTTAAGATATGTAAATGTAACCTTTCTGCTAACCCTAACCCTTCAGTTAAATTTTAAAACAAGGAAATTCCCATGCAGTGATTCAGTGTAATTGTTTTTTAATCCCCTTGGATGAGGATTAACAGAGGCAGTAAGCAACACCTCAGGTTCTTTTGAAACCTGACCTCCTTAAAACTACCACTGGCTCGGTCTGGCAAACACACTTTACAAGTCCCCAGTTTCCCTCTTCTGAGAGAGGAAAAACAAACCATTCTAATTCACACTTCCCTGATGAATAAAAACCCAAATGCAATTATCATTTTGTTTTGTTTTTATGTTAAATTCAATCTTTTTTGTTGTTGTTGTTGTTTTTGTTCACAGCCATTTTAAATCATCATGTTGTGAATTTTAGGACAGGGAAAGAAAATAAATCTGTGAGTGGATAAAAATAACTAGTTCCATCACAGTTCAAAGATTGCAAACAGATTTTGAAGAACTGAGATTAAACTCGAACAAGAAAGACCTGTTATCTATTTTTATGACATTAGCAAGACAACAGATTGCAAAAAACTGGAAAAATAATTTAAATTTAGGAATGGGTAACTAGTATAAAGAAATTTGGGAAATGGCATTGAATGATATACTTACATGGGAACTAAACTTAAGAAAAGGTATTGTAAAAGAAAACAAATTTTGTGATATTTGGAAGCCTTTTTTGAAATACATGGTGGAGAATAATAAAGGTGACAAACTAGCACCTGATGCAATAAGTTTTTGAGGAAAATAAGATGGAAGTACAATAGACATTTTATCTATGAATACATAGATAAAAACATTGGGTAAACATAGAAATATTATTAAAAATAGGGACTATCAAGAATAATGAATCTGTTAAACTGTTAAATAAAAGTTTAGATGTAGAAGTGATACTGATGTAATTGAGTTTATCTTTTCAAAATGTTTTTCCTTTCAATCAAGCATCTATTTTTGTGTGCTTATATTGTGATGTTATGATTTAAAAACTCGATAAAAATATTTTTAAAAGATTGCAAAAGTGGGGGAAAGAGGGAATAGATCAGGGGCTCCCAACCTATGGCACGTGGGCCGGATCCGACCCGGCACCATTTCATATTGCCTCCCACCCCTCCAAGGGCATTTGAGAAACAAAATGGCCACACCTTTGAAGCTGTTGGGGCAAAATGGTCAGGGCAAAATGGTCATCCAGCCCCCAAAGATGACTGAGATAACATGACCCAGCCCCCATCTTTAAAAGGTTGGGAACCCCTGGGTTAGATCAAGAGAAAAGGAAAGACAAGCACTTTTCCTAGGTTACTCACGGTCGAAAACAATGTGCTGCTGTCACAACCCAGTTAGGAGTGATGAGGGCCCCTCCACATATATGTTTGCCCAGCTTCCTCACACTGGCCTGCCATGGCCACTCGCCTTCTACAGAGTCCTCCCCTCCAACGTTTCTGTTCAGAACCATTGTTCGCCCACATACTGGGGAAAGGGAAGAGCAGAGGAATTTAAACAAAACAGTGTGTGCAGTCTGCATATTAGACCCCGTGGACTCATGCGTTAAATATATTGCTGGATTTATTATAACATGCTAAAAATTGAAGTGTTTCAAAAGTTTCCTGAAAGTACAGCTGATACGTAATGCAGCAACTGTCTAGTGCTTGTATCTCATAATCAGTAGCTTTGGGAAACTGCCTCACTCTACCTAATAACAGGATCAGACCTAACCAAAGATGATTATAGTAAAGGTAAAAGTCTCCCTTGCTCAAAAGCCAGTCATGTCCAACTCCAAGTGGTGGTACTCATCTCTATTTACAACTTAAGAGCCAGCACTGTCTGCATCTGCAGATGTTTCCGTGGTCATGTGGCAGGGATGACGAGATGCTGAAGCTCACTCAATGCTGTTGCCTTTCCCACTGAAGCTATATCTATCCATCCACTTGCAATATCTTGCTTTTTGCACTGCTACGTTGGCATGGACTGGGACACATGATGGGAGCTCACTCAAGCTTGTAGCACTTAAGTCTTAAACTGCTGATTCTTTGAGGCACTTTTGTGTATAGAATTTTCAAAAAGTTGAACACCCTGATTGAACTGAGAACTTACCATGATGGGAGCGAGCTGAATAAGGACCTGCAACAGAAAAATAGGAATCAATTTTAGACCATTACTTATCAAATGTGTATTCAAACTGCCAAATGATTGTAGGGTCTCTGGGCAGTATACAGGTAGATTAAAATCATCAGGCTAAATCCAATCACTAGTTCCTGCATCTCAATTTTCCTTTTTTGTTCTCATTGTTGTCTGCCCTTAACTAAATCCATTTGGCTGCTATTACATTTTGACATTCCATCCATTACAAGATCCCTGGCAAAATAAGTAAGAAAGGGAGGGCAAAAAAACAGCTTTCCAGTGTATCAAAGAGAACCTTGGTAAATCAAACACTGATAGCAGTTCCCATTGGTACAATGAGCCTACTTAATGTGGAATGAATAATATCAGTGGCTCAAGTAGCTAAGACGCTGACTGGAAGGCGGGAGGTCAGCAGTTCAATTCCCGAGTACTGCAGGATGGAATGAGCTTCTGTCTTTGTCCCAGATTCTGCCAACCTAGTAGTTCGAAAGCAAGAAACTGCACGTAAATAGGGACCACTTTGGGGGGAAGGTAAACAGCGTTCCATGCTCTCCAGTGTCTAGCCACGCCTGCCACATGACCTCGGAAATGTCTGCAGAAGCAGACAGCACTGCCTCTTCGCCTTTGAAACAGAGATGTGCACTGAACCCTAGAGCTGGATATGACTGGCTTTCGAGTAAGGATGACCTTTACCTTTACCTTAATAATTTAGGAGAATTTTGTGAGTACCCTTGACATCAAAGAGATCAAATAAGTCAATCCTGGAGGAAATCAACCCTGACTGCTCCTTGGAAGGAAAAATAATGAAGATGAAACTAAAGTACTTTGGCCACCAAATTAGAAAAGAGGACTCACTCGAGAAGGCCTTGATGCTGGGAAAGATCGAAGGCAAAAGGAGAAGGGGGCAGCAGAGGATGAGATGGCTAGATGACATTGTGGATACAATGGGCGTGGAGCTGAGTGGGCTGTGGAAGATAGTGGAGGGTAGGGGTGCCTGGCGTGCAGTGGTCCATGGGGTCGCAAAGGGTCAGACTCAACTATGCGACTGAATAACAACAACAACAATTTAGCCCACAAAATAGGGCAGAGGAGGACACAATGACAACACAGCAATATCCAAGAACTCCAGATCCCATAATTCTCCAAGCTGAGAGTTCTATCAGATAGATTCACACCTACAGATACCAAAATATGGGTCATCTGGAGAAAATGCCTACCCAGGAAGATTTGTTTTCCCCTGACACGTTCTGTGAGTCATTACACATTATACATTATAACTCACCATGCAATGAAAGCCTAATCCAGATGTGAGCTGACATCGCTGAGGGCACATGAGGACAACTGAGATGTAGGACAGTGTATCTTAAGTAGGAGACACTTGCCTGTAGTCAGCATTTGAGTGATCCAACTTGATCAGGAATTGATAGAATGTAATCAGGATGACACCACAAGTGTACTGATACTAAATGCCTTAACCAGTTTCCCGAATCATTTCCCTGCTTAAGGCACTTCAGATAATTTTTAAACATTTTCTCTTTCAAAAATTTACTCATTTGACACCTTCACCTTCATTTTCAAATTTGCAGCCAGCTATCTATTTTTAATGAAAATTATCCAGTTCTAATAGAGCTTCATTTTTAACACAACATGCCCAAGTCAATCAATTTTTCAACAACAAAAATCTCCCATATCCACCTACTGCAGTCACACATTATCATTATGAACAGTGTACACAAATGAATGCATTCCAAAACAAATATAATGGCTACTTTTAATTTTATATTTTTTGCAAGCCAGTTCTCTATAATCCAAAACACAACACAGGTCTGCAACCAAAAAACTGCATAGGATTTTTTTTTACTGTTTCTTATAGATTTTTACTTAGTGAAACCAAGAAAAGTACTTTGAAAATTCCATCTTGTCAAATTTTCTTGCAAAACTCGTGTTTTTAGTTTAATTTAGCATGGATTCAGCACACTAGAAAACAAAATTTACTAAAAAAAAATCCTATGCCGCTGATTTTTTTTTTTTTGCAGACCTGTGTAATCTATTCCATTTAATCTATTAGGAAATGTAATCATCATGAATCATCTGTCACAAATGTAACTTCTTGTTTCTATTCCTCCTTTCTCTCTCTTTCTCAAGTCAATTCTGATGTACGGCAAAAATAACAAAATTAAGGAAAACTTCGAAGTAGAAAAGCTAGACCATGTCAACCAGATGATGAGTCTGGAAAGGGGCTTGATATCAAGCACTACCCCTATCAGGGACCTGGATGCATTTAGCCAGAAAGAGAGATTGAGAAGCAATATGGTAGTCATCTTCAAATACATGAGCATCTGTCATACGTAAGATTGAGCAACCTTATTTTCTGTTATTCCAGAGAGCAGGACCTGTAGGATTCCAATTTGTGGGGTTTTTTGCTAAATTTTAGAAAGAAGGTGCAATACTTTTCAACAGCAGAACAAGCAGAAATTGATGACTCGATTTGAACAGGAGTTTGTAAAACAAAAGTTGGATAACATTCTGCCAGGGATGCTTTAGCTCGGGAGTTCTCAACCTTTCTAAGCCGGGAGCCAGGTTACATTCCCTCAGACAGCTTCAGGGGCCAGATGGCCATTTTGCCCTTCCTCCACTACATGTCATTTCCTGGTGTGGTGGAGATGGGGGGGGGGTGTCCACATGAAATGGTGCTGTGGGCCACATCCGGCCCACAGGCTGCAGGTTGAGAATCCCTGCTTTAGCTGGTATTTCCTGCATTGTTAAGAGATTGAATTGAATGACACAGAGTTCTTTCCAAATTTTCAGTTCTGTGCCTCCCCATCCATGCTTTACTTCAACAACCAGCATTCATTTCCCCTAAAACTACTAAACCTTGCTTTGGTTTATGATTTCTATTTATTTTGTTCACCCAGGTCTGTGAAGGAGAACCTTGGCACTCCAGGTGTTCTGGAACATGGGCTTCTGGTAACTGAAGTGCAAGAACACCTGGAGTGCCAAGATTCACCATCACTGACCTAGGTGGAACAAGTTGTAATGAGAGAAACAGAGGTGTATTCTTCTGTCAGATTAGCAATTTCCCAATCAGCCACAGATAAAAGGACTTTTCTAGGAATGGGTAAGACATGAAGCCACATCCAACAGCAGAATTGCTGACAGTGTTTCACAAGCAGCTGATAAAATAACTTGAGTTTAAAAGAAGGAAAAAAAGATTTTATAGGTCTTGAGTATTTCAGAACCTATGAGGTCTTCACTTCAACATACACCAGTGCAGAATTCATTCAGTGTGAAGATATGAAGGTGGTCATATTGAGGTATGGAGTAAGGAAAGGGGAGGGGGGAGAGAGAGAAGGAATGGCAGTGTTTAGATGTAAGACTGCAATGTAGTTTAAAAGAGGACTTAAGATGTTGTTGGACTGCACCTGCCATTGGACTGAGGAAATACACACACAGTCACACTGCTTCCCAGGAGTAATTTCACTGATCCACAGGATAGGATAGTCTTATTACACCTTAGACCAGAGTTTCTCAACCTTGATGCGCCAACTTTTCTTGGACTTACCAGAAGCCCAAGTCAGCACACCTGCTGATCAGGTCTTAGGCTCTATGGGGAAAACACCCACCAAATTACTCTCCTACGGAATGAAGAGGTGATTATCAAAACTCAGTGCTACTGAAAGGGTGTTCCCTTCTTTCAAGCTAAACCACGTGGAATTAAGCAGAGAATGGTAGTAAAAAGACATCTTTCCCCCTTCTGGTTTCTACTTTCCCCATCCCAGAAGCCTGCCTGAAGGATACTAGGTGGCTTCTGGTTTTAAAATCACAAACATCCCATTCCTAATCAGTTTATATCTCTGTTGGTTTGGCCATGGAAACTTACTGGGTGAAGACTAGCACTAGAGGGTACACAAATAAAAATATGCATAAGAGGAACCAACTGTGGTTGGCCAAATTATTATAATTTGTGGCCAAATTATTGAATTTGTTTAGGTGGCATCACCACTTGAGTCTTGACACAGTTATGTCAGATGTGTTCAAGCACAAGATTAAATTTGTCTAATGCAATCAGTTTGGCATTCTCTATGCATTTGTTCAATTAGTGTTAGATTTTGAATCCATTTTAACATGTCCTGGCTTTAATTAAAAAACACTCACCCAACATTAAGATTACAAAGACAGCTTGTCAATCATACAGTCACGTATGTAAATCCAACTGCCATGAAGCAGTATCAGATCTAAACCACAGGATGGTGAAGGAAACAGTTATCAGATTTAATTATAGAAAGCAATATTAGCTGATTAGCGATCCTTTCATTCCACAAAATGGGATTTGGCTTGCAAGTTGATACAGCAGAATTTCACAACTGCTTCACATAATTATTTGCAAATGTTGAGGCAATACATATAATAAATACACATGAGTTTTTCTTGCTTCTGGTGAATTTCCTATATGCCAGTCATAAATTGTTTTCACTATATGTTCCATTTATAAACTGTTTTCACAACAGTTCTCTCTCTCATGGGGAACTGTAATTTTGTATGACAGTCTATTAATATTTATTTAGATTCTTCCCAGACTACAAGGCCCATGATTCTTTACAAAAATATAGAAATGAAACAAAGTCATTATTATTATTTTTAATGCGATACTTTCATGTCCTGCTCTTCTCACTGTGAGTGCTCCAAGAAAAGCTAATGATTGAAACAATAAATTCAAAGAATAATCAGGTTATTAAAAAAGAGAACAGCAAACACTAACTGATTAGAGCAGTGATAGCCAACCTTGGCATTTCAATTGGTGTTCTTGGACTTCAATTACCAGAAGCCAAGTCAGCACTCCTGCTGATCAATGCTTCTGGGAATTGAAGTCCAAGAACATCTGGAGTGCCAAGGTTGGCCATCATTGGAGCAGAGTTTGCACTTTCCTTTTTTTCTTATTCCAGCTCCCAGAATTCCCAAAGGATTCCTCAGGAAGATTTCTGGGAATTCCAGCCCACAAAGGCACCTGCAAACACCTACATTTTGCTATCATCAATTTATAACTTCCTGGGAGTTATAGTTCTTTAGGAAATTTCCCACATAGAGTTTAATGGGTAGCAACGCCATGATTCCCATCATTCTCCATGGCCAGGAAGTCAACCACTCTTGCTGTCACTCATATAAAGAAGGAGACTGTAGCTTGTTTTTGTGGTCTCAATTCATAGACAATTCAGGGAACTGGAGCCCAAAGGGCCAAAAGAGTGCATCTGTCTTTGATATCTATTTAAACAGTACTTACATTAAAAAACATGAATAATGACTGAATATGCAAATAAACATATCTTCACAACTATGAAGTCCAGATAGACCCCAAAGATATGATCAAACATATTAGCAATGCCCTGTCATGCTAATCACAAGGGATGATTTCATATTTTTATTTTCATTACATTTATTAAGTGTTAAGATTCATATAGTATATTCTCTGTAGGTCTGAGGATAGCTAACTCATAGGAAAGCACACTGAAGTCAGTTGCATTCCAATCCACACATACCAGACATACCACACATTAACATGTCATCAAGTACCAGGGTTGCTAAGTAGCAATGCCAGTTACTTAAGACACCTGTGAGGGAGCTCACAGTTTCATAACAAGGGGGATTCCCAAAGTTACATCCCGTCAATAACCAATCACCAGAGAGAAAGGGAAAGGTGACATTCACATAGAAGTCAATTATGGGACATTAACATCTGTTCAAATATCTGGGGACAGAGTGACAACAAACACCTGCACAGACACCCAAGAATTAGGTTATGTCAATTCATGTCTAAGAATTTGAGTTACATCACAAACACTTGTTTTGGTAAACAACATTTAGTCAAAACAATTAGGTTATCTCACATGTTTAACATTCTGGAGGAGGGTGTGAGGACCCCACAAAACGTATTTAAACCTCAGATTTTGAGGGTTCAGAAACCACCTATTGGAAGTGGGTACGAGCCTACATCACTTTGAAACTAGATCATGGAGGTCTAAGGAAAGCCTATGGGGGTCCATCCCAAAGCAGCAGTGCTTATTTTGTCTGAGTCTTTGCAGAAACCATCAGGGCAAAGGACTTAGAATATGACAGAAGAAATGCCAACTTAGAGAGTTAGTTATTTTCTCATTTTATTTAGCTTGTTTAAATTAGGATAGATTTAGGAAGTCCTATCTCTGGACTATGCTTAGTGTAGTTAATATTCAAAGTAGAGTTAGATTGATTGCTTTGATCTGCATTTTGATGTATTTTTGGATAATTATTATTCTTCAATAAAAACCTGGAAAAGATAACACCTGGTTTGTCATCTGAAAGAAGAAGGGGAGTTTTGCAGAGCAGAGCAGACCTGAGATAAGGCTAACTTTTCTCAAGGGCTGATAAGGTTTTTATGGAGATGCCTTTGAAGGTAAATCTATTGGAGAGCAGTTCCCAGGGCCAGAGAAAAGCTCCGTCTCTCCCTGTGTGTGGAAAGGTGGCAATATAATGGACTGTTTATTCAGCCTTGCTACCATACTTGCTACCACATTCCTGCCTAAAGAGTAGAATTGCCATCTTCCCCATTCAAGAAGCATGAGAGGGCCAAGGGAGAGTGTTTTCGAGGTAGGCAGGCCACTGAACCTAGACGGATCACCCCGCTTGGGTACCCCAAGTCTGGGGATGCCCTGATACCTCATCAGAACCTCCTCCCCCTCCCCTGACACACTCAACTGCAAAGTCTGATGCTTAAAAGATTATACAGTAAAACCCAATTTATGTACGCATCGATTTACACAAAAATTGACTTGTGTAAGGTTTTCTGTGAAAAATGCATCCTGATTTATGCAAAAAAAAAAAGATTTACGTAAGAAGTTTATTTGTGTCTTTAGAGTTTAAAATGGCACCGACGCCATTTTAAACTCCAAAATTCCACCCCACACCTCCCGCCCCAACTGCTGGAAGTCACAAGACATCACTTACCATGGCAGCAGTAGAGGTAGCGGAGGCAGCACTGATGTTTGCTGCAATTTCGCTGTGTTTTCCAGAGTCCCTGCTGCTTCTACAGGGACTGGGAGAGTGCCCCCCACATATCCGCTCAGTTCCGCTATTCATTCAAAGCTTCTCTGGCACATGGTTTGTCTGGGAACGCACTTCAGATGAAAACCGCTCCATCCTGCTCTTTTTCCGAGGCTTCTCCGGGGTGCGGTTTGGCTGGAAAGCACATTCCCAGCCAAACCACGCCCTGGAGAAGCCTCGGACAAAGAGCAAGATATAGCGATTTTCATCTGAAGTGTGTTCCCAGCCAAACTGTGACCTGGAGAAGACTTGGACAAACAGCGGAACTGAGTGGATATGTGGGGTCACTCTCCCAGTCCCTGTAGAAGCAGTGGGGGAGGTGGCAGCGGAGGCAGCACTGGTGGTTCCCGCTCCCCCGGCAGGCAGATAAACCACTCAGAAGCATACCTGTGAAGTTTTGGATTTGGAAATAAGGGAAATTTCCTGGCAAATAAAGGATACTTGACAGCTATGCTTATCCTGTGCTGCCCTCCAATGGCGGCAATGGGGCATTGCAGTCTAAATAATAAGGGATGGTGGCAGGAAAGAGGGTAAAATAAGGGGTTTTCCTGGCCAGTAAGGGATACTTGACAGCTATGATCAGAAGGAAGCAGAAGCAATAACATGCAAAAGGTAGGGAGATCACTCCATTAACATTCCGTTTTTTTCTTTCAATGCATCCCTATGGGAATGCTACGACTTACATAAAAAAGATTTATGTCAAAAGCTACGGAACAGACATTTTACGTAAATTGGGGTTTTACTGTATTCCCTTTCAGAAGAGACCAAATCCCAATCATAGTCAAACATGGGTTATAATATTCCTTTAAAAAGTAAATCAGTAAACAGTTGTTGATCCTCAGATGTTGCCATTGTTCAGATCCTCCTTCCCAATTAATCAGTTTCTATTCTACTAGTACATTTGAAAAATGATCTTCTTACTTCCCCACTTGACAAAAAAAATGTAATTAGGTCTTTTCATTGGTTTAAGAAACAGGTGTGACTACAACAATGTGAGTTATGGAATTGCCATCCTGTTCTTATGTCACCTACCCCATCATCATCATCATCATGTTTAATATGTTTGCCACCCACTCGGCAGCGTGACTCAGGTCGGCTAACAAAAATAACAGAACATAACACAATGAAATACAATAGCATAAAAACATTACAATAGAGAAAAAGAAAATCATTCATTTAGAGATCCAATAATAATAATAACAATAAAAGTTCCAACAGTGTCGGCATGAACCACACCATGGCACCACAACCCAAACGTTGATAGGGCCTGGGGTCGGCAGTGGCTTCCTGTCCTCCTTGTCTTCCCCAGACATGGGAAAGGCCCGGGGTCAGCTGCGGAAATGTCTCCAGCCGGCCGTGACACCCTGGCGGTCTTTTCTTCTCTTCGGCCATGGGAGGAGTGCGGGTTCAGCTGTGGCATGTAACATACTAGAATGGCACCCCTCTTTTCCCTCTAAAGATTTCCACCAATAGGTGTTTCACTGTCAATTCATCAAAGCAGAAGGTCAGCTATAGTGACAATTTCTCCATTTCAGAAACAGACAGGACACTGCTTTGCATAAACTGCTCTTCATATATTTTCCACTAAAATAAGATCCTCACTGCACACTGACGTTTTCTGGAAGTGTGCAGCAAAGAACTTTTAAAGATATTTAACGTTTCCTTAAAAGATCACAAGCATGGGCTCTTATTTAAAAATAAAGATCAAACTAAGGTTCTAATTGAGGAATAGATGTGTTTCCCACCATTGTGTTCTATTGGTTTCATTTTTAACTCATGCTTTTTCCGTCCCATCATTGAAGAAATTTGCAAGGATACATTATTGTTGGAAATCTATATAATATCTATATCTATATCTATATCTATATCTATATCTATATCTATATCTATATCTATATCTATATCTATATCTATATCTATATCTATATCTATATCTATATCTATATCTATATCTATATCTATATCTATATACCGGACAGACAAACATACACCTTTTTTATATATAAAATGGGCATCTGGGATCTGCACTGTTGGGGTCCAGAATACCACAGGCGGGCCTGCACCCCACAAATTGGACAAAATGAAAAAACTACATGTCCCAGCGCCCACTGTGGCATTCCCCAGTCAAACGGGGAGGCCAGCATGAGTGCAGAATAGGTGGGGCAATGGCCACATGGCTGGCATACCAACGGCCACCACCTGCACAGAGCACTGTTGTGGGAAAATCCAGCGCTCCTGGCCAGAGAGCACGGTGGCCGCTGCGAGCAGGCTGCCACCGCAGTCACCACCCTTGAACTTGTGCACCCCAAGGGGGGCTGTGGGCATGGCCACCAGGAACGTCCCAGCACCAATGCCCAGGTGGATGCCCCCGGCGAGGAGTCTGCCGGCGGAAACGGCATGGGTGAGCCAACGCAGCCACCCGAGGTGCCACCAGGAGTGGCCACAGCAGCTGTGGCGGAGGCAACATGCAGCAGGCACACACAATCCATTCCTAGGCTGCCCCCACCTGGGACAGCCCAGACGGCAGATGGCAACGGATGCGCCAAACCAATGCCCGGCAGAAACAGCATCCCGGATGCAGAACAGGACACAGGAGGCCTCAGCGGTTGACCGGGTAGTGAAGATGTCTGGGGCAGTCAAACAGACCAGGGCAGGTAAGCTGGCCGATGGGCAGGGCCTGCGGTGGGGGCACTGGCCCGGGGTGCCTATGCAAGCCGAATGTGGACCGTGATCTCCCGCCAGCAGGGGCCAAAGCCAGATATTTGAAACTCAGCACTCAAAATCCCCAACACTTAGATAGGAATGTGTGTTATTCCTCCACCTTTTGTTTTTCTTCACTGTATTGGTGAAGAAGTCTGAAAATTTTTGAAACTAATTTTTTAGGGAAATCAACCAAACAAAATTTGTTTTGATGAATATTTAATCTCTCCGCCTTCCTCATTATTGTGTAATAGTTGTTCCTACTATTTACAAGTATCTTGGACTCATTTTTAATCCTAGCATGTACTATGAGATCTTCAATCCATTTCTTTCTGCTGGACTTCATTGGAAGGGTCCTCAAAGTTCCTTAAGTCAACCTCTTGCAAGAAATATATAGCTACAGCATCCCAGCAAGTAGTAATCCCATACCTGCTTTAAAATATTTAAGGAAACTCCACCACCTTTCAAAATCTGTTCTAATTCGCAGCATTTCTACCATCAAGAAGTTCTTCCTAACATTTAACTAAAACCACCTTTCTTCTAATTTTAACTCATAAACTTGAGTTCACTCTTCGAATATTTGAAGATCTTTATTATATTATCTCTTTTCTATGCTACACGCACCAAACCTCTTCAACATTTCCTTATAGGTCTTGATCTGTATGCCCCTCTTTCCCTTTGTATCCTGGCCCATGGATACAAAGGGCCTGTTTGTCAATATCTTTCTGAAATGTTAGTAGCCAGAACTGGACACAGCATATCAGATGAGCTTCTTTGGTTCCTATTATTTAATTTTAAAAAACCAAGGTATAGACAATAAATAGAATATTATATATGGCTTCCTCTTCCTTTACATTTTAGGGAGCCATTTCAAGCCAAGAGAAAAAGAATAGTTCATGATCACCACACAAGTTTTAAGACTTGGGGGTGTGGGTGTGGGGTTGAAACTGGAATGACTTCTCCCCCAAATCCACTGAACACCACTTCTCCCCAGGATTTTTGAATTCAGCAACTATTCCAAGCTAAATAGATCCCACAAATTCTCCAGAGAGGAGTTGTCAAAACCTTACCTCTGTTGGGTATTCCTTCATCATCACAAGGATTATATCCATAATATGGCTGTGAACAAGTCCCTCTTCCCATCATTTGTATGGCCAATATCAGCAGGAGGGCTGCTATTGTGCACAATTTGGGTATCCCTTGTTGCCGTGACATGGTTTTATTTGAATGGGATTGTCCAAGATCTGCAATCAATCTTCCCCAGGATGGAGGGAAAACAATAAGAGAGATGCTTTCTCTCTCTCTCTTTCTCTCTTTGATGGAGCTTGCTTCTCTCTATATAATGGTAGAGATTTAATTCCACAACAGGAAAAGGGTGGATGCAATGTCACTTAACCTGTTTGGCAGATGTTCTGGATAGTGTTTCTGCTGCCTGGCAGCCAAATTAAGAGGTTACCTGTCAGAGCCTGAGATGTCTAAATAATCTTCAAGCTATTCTCCTACATCTTCAAAGAGATGTGCCCCTCTCTGGCAAAGAAATGATACCCAAGCAAATCAAGGAAAATAATGAGCCTCAGAGGATATTAATCTGTAGGGTTGATCATTTAATTTTATTTAATTGACTGGTGGGTACGTGGTTTTTTTGGGTGTGTGTGTGTGACATTTTCCACTGCTTAAAGTGAAGAGCTTTGCTGTCACCATATATCCATACTTCTGCGGGGTGACCATGATGTCTAGGAGATTCAAGGACATTTGGCCCAGACAAGTCACATGACCAAGTTCTGCTTCTGGGCTCCAGCTAAGAAGGATAGGCTTGGGAGTGGGTGGTACAAACTCCATCTCTAACTTTTCAGTCCCCCGATGTTCAAAGAACTGATATTTTGAATTTTTGAGCTATAGCAGGAGAAGTTATTAAGCAGCAGTAATCATATCCTTCTATCCCTGTTTATCCTAGCTTCTAAGAACAGGTGAAAAGACAAAAACATGGAGATCAAATGTGGTTGACAGCATAATGCAACTGGAAGAAATCATGGTGGTGAATTAATGTACAGTAGTTGAGATGCCAATGCAGGTATTTACTTGTGTACTGATTCACATCACTTGGCATGCAAGAGCAAATGTTTACTTTTTCTTCTCAAATTGAGACAATTTTCTCACTGAGATATGTCGATCATGTTTTGCTGGCATAAACACTCCATAGGGGTTTGGCCACAGTATATTAAGATCACTGCTAAAAGACATAGTAACAGAATACCTGACGAACAAATTAAGGTGGGTTGGCCATGTTGCACGCACAAGTGACAATAGATGGACTGCCAGAATAATGAATTGGTATCCGAGAGATCACAAAAGACCTAAGGGAAGACCACCTCACAGATGGGAAGATTTTCTTAAGAAAAATGTTGGCCCAACATGGAGAAGGACTACCAGGGACAGATTGCTATGGACATGAGTTGTGAAGAATGTCATCATGGAGACATCTACTCATACAAGGACTCCTCACTGAATAATGACTCCAAGTTATATTAAAATGTGTTAACTTGCTTTATCTTTTAGTGGTGGATAAAGATCAGTAGCATAGTGGTGAAGAAAGTGTAAGTTTGCTATGTGATTCAGATGGCCAGCTTTTATCTAGATTTTAGGTATGCCACATAATGCTAGAACAAATTGTTTTATGTGGCACAAGATTTTCCATGTGGTTAGCCATGGAATGAAGATGTCTACAATTTCACAGGATCCCATAGATGTGTGAAAATTCATCCTGTAATGAGTCAGTGTTGCAGCTGTGAGACAATTAGTTATAATCTGGTTGGCAAATAGCTAAAATCCATTTTGAGAGTGGATTGCAAGGAATGCATGAAGCCATATGAATGAACAGGAGGAGATTCAGGCCAAAAAGGAAGGAAGGAAGGAAACTTTCATATTAGGCATCTTATAGGCCTTCCTGAAAAACCAAACTCCATTCTGGGACACAGGACACAGCCTCGGGCTGGGTTAACTCAGGTTTATTGCATCGTGGACAGAGGGAACATGAGGTAATGGCGGATCGATAGCTCTTTATATACAGCAGTAATACATTTGAACGTGGTGCCATGGTAGCCCATTGGCTACTGTCTGCGTGACGTCATTGCAGGTCACGCCCTTCTTGTCCAGGTGTAGGTGGTGGCGGGAAATCTTCCCGCGCTGTTGCCTTTGATGAGTTCGGACCAAGAGAGCTTGGACGCTCGCTGCTGCCAGCTGGTGGTCATTAGCTCGCGTCCTATTACAGGGTTTATATGATACAGCTGAAGGTTACATTGTTACTATAGGCAAGGTTACATTGGCTCAGATACATTGTAATCCATGTGTACAATAAAACCATCAGAACACAACACCCCTCCCCCCTAGGACGAGACAAAGTCTCGAGCCCACACTCCCCCCCCCCTTAGGAGACAAAGTCTCTCAGCCAAGATGGCTTATTTCGAACACGCTGGGGTCTTGATGCGGGCTGCCTCTCCCCGGGTTTGCTACCTTCTCTTTGTTCCCGGGTTTCCTGTCCTGTAATTGGAGAGGGAGACTCGTTAGTGACTGGCCGCGGCTCCGCGGCGATGTTGGGAGGTGTGTTCTTTCTTAGGGAGGAACCGGGGGCACTGGGGGCTAACGAAAAACCCCTCTTCTCGCTTGGATGGGTGGGGGAACACTCCTGAAACCCCCCCCCGGCTCGCGAAATCAAAATCAAAATTACATTCGGGGGCAGCGGTCGCGCACTCCTCTCCCCCTTCCCCGGCCCCTGATAGGACTGGCGTATCAAAAGGGTATGAGTCGGGGCCGCTGCTTCTGCCTTCCCCCCTTGTTTGGGACTGTTGTCCACTGCTGCCTCCCCCTTGGGTTAAGCGGGTGGGGGAGAACCCTAACGCTGAATCCTGTTGCTGAGCCCCACTGACTGGCCCACTCACTCGGTGCCTCAGTTGATCTGCGTGCCTCCTCCAGAGGAGGCCGGCGTTAGTCTCGACCCGGTACGACACTGGCCCCGTCTGTTCTACAACCGTCCCTGGTACCCAGGCTGGCCCTGCGCTGGAATAGTTCCTGCAGTGAACAGGGTCACCGGCGGCGAAACCTTTCGAGACTGTCAACCCTATGTTTTTCCCTTTATCCTCGACTCTCGTCGGGTCTAGCCTGGACAGGATCGTGGTCAGTTTTCGTTGCATCAAGAGCTCTGCCGGCGAGTAGCCTGACGCTAAGGGGGTTACCCTATACGCTAAGAGGAACTGGCATACTTGGTGATTTAGGTCCCCCTGGCCCATGCGCCGCAGCGCCTCCTTTGTTGTACGCACCAGCCGTTCCACCTGGCCATTCGTGGCCGGGTGAAACGGTGCGGACGTGACATGCCGAATGGCGTTTGCCTCCATGAATGCTCCGAACTCAGCGGAGGTGAAACAGCTAGCGTTATCGCTGACTAAAGTGTCGGGTAAACCGAACGTGGAAAAGACTCTCCTTAGCCGGCTAATTGTCGTGGCGGAGGACGTGCTCTTTACTGGGATAACCTCCAGCCACTTGGAGAACGCATCCACCACCAGGAGAAACATGGTTCCCCGGAATGGGCCAGCGAAATCCACGTGTACTCTGGACCATGGCCCCCGTGCTGTGTCCCATTCCCTATGCGGGAGACGGGCCGCCTCAGGTCGGGATCCCTGGCATGCCTCGCAAGTGCCGACCATGTGCTCAATGTCCGCGTCCAGCTGCGGCCACCAGAAGTAACTCCGGGCCAGCGCCTTCGAACGCACTATGCCCGGGTGGCTGACGTGCAGCAGTTCGAGCACCCTCGTCCGCAGGGGCGTAGGGACCACCACCCGTTGGCCCCACAAAAGGCACCCCCTTTCTAGGGACAACTCTAGCTTTTTCCGAAAGAATGGGTCGAACTCTGTACTCGGGGACGATGCCGGCCACCCCTTCTGTACCCATGAACTAACCTTCTCCAGTGTTCTGTCCTTGCCTGTCGCCCTAGCAATGTCGGCTGGTACTATTGGGGGTGCGTCTAAAACCTCAATTAGCAACACCTGGCGGTCTCTTTCAACTCTCGCCTTCTGGTCATCCGACAAGGGCAAAGGGGATCTCGAAAGTGCATCAGCATGGCTGATCTCCTTTCCGGGCCGGTACTCCAACTCATGTTGGTATGCGTTGAGGAAAATAGCCCATCGCAGCATTCTCGGGGACAGGATCTGCGGCGTGGGCTTGCTCGCCGTGAAAATCCCTAACAGTGGCTTGTGATCGGTCACGATTTTGAACGGGCGGCCATACAAAAAATCGTGAAATTTTTTGGTTCCCGCTACTATCGCTAACGCCTCCCTGTCGGTTTGTGCGTAATTTCGCTCCGCTTGGGACAGGGACCTTGAGTAAAACGCTACCGGGGCCTCCCTTCCGTCCTCCAACACGTGGCAAAGCACCGCCCCCACCCCCACCGGGGATGCATCACAGACTAGGACCACTGGCCGTTTGGGGTCGAAGTGCGTCAGGATTGCCTCAGATGTTAGGAGTAGCTTTAGCTCCTTAAACGCCCTCTCGTGCTCGTCACCCCACATCCATGGCTCCTCCTTTTTAAGTAACCGATGGAGCGGTTCGGCCACGGACGCCTTCCGCGGGAGGAACGTATGGTAAAAATTGAGGAGTCCCAGGAAGGACTGTAGCTCGGTTTTGGATGTGGGGCGAGGGGCCTTTTTAATGGCTGCTACTTTGGATTTAGACGGCTTAATCCCCTCGGGTGTGATCCGGAACCCTAAAAATTCGACCTCGGTTTCAAAAAAAACACATTTGTCCTTCCTCAATCTTAGCCCCGCTTTCTCGAACACGGTCAGTACTTTGTCCAACCGTTTTGCCAGTTCATCCTCGCTCCCCCCTGTTATCAACACGTCATCAAAATAAGGCAACACCCCCTCCAGGCCCTTTAGGAGGCGTTCCACAAGCGACTGAAAAAGGCCGGGTGCCGAGTTCACGCCGAACTGTAACCGCGACACCTGGAACGCTCCCTTATGTGTAACTATCGTTTGTGCCGCGGCCGTGGCGGGGGTCACAGGAAGTTGCTGATAGGCTTGTGCCAAATCGAGTTTAGCGAAACACTTTCCCCCATTCAGCCTGGCCAAAAGGTGGCTGATCACTGGCACCGGGTATGCATTAGGGCGGATCGCCTTGTTAATTGTACACTTATAATCAGCGCAAATGCGCACCTCCCCGTTAGCCTTTAGAGCCGTTACAATTGGAGTTTCCCACTCCGCGGAATCAACAGGAATAAGAATCCCCTGGCCCACCAGTTTGTCCAGTTCCGCCTCTATCTTGTCCTTGAGTGCGAACGGCACCCTGCGCGGTTTGAGTCTTATCGGGCGGACCTCCGGGTCTATGTCGAAAGCTACAGGGGGTCCCTTGAACTTTCCGAGTCCTTTCTTAAAAACGGCGGGATGCGCATCGCAAACCGCTTGTATTGGGTCCCCCCCCACGGTATGCACCCCCCCTATGAACAAACCTAAGGGCTGAAACCACTGTGTCCCTAGGAGGCTACAGCTTCCCCCCTTGAGGACAACTAGGGGCAGTTCCGCAGAATGTCTCTTAAAATCGACCCGAAATTTCCCGACCCCCAACACCGGAATGCTGTTTCCCTGTACGTCTCGTAGCGTGGACCTCAACGCTTTAAGTTTGGGCCGCACGTGGGGGTCGATTTTCAGGAACTCTTTCTGGGGAATTATGGAATAGGAGGACCCCGAGTCAATTTCCATCTTAATAGGGGCCCCTTGTACTAATACCTCAACGAAGTAATGGGACTGTCCCGCGGACACGCTGAACACTGGGGCGTCGTCCTCGCTGTCGTCCGAGACGCGGCCCACGCCGTCCTGCCTCCTCGTGGTCTGGGCGCCATCTTTGGGCCTCGCTGGACGGTCCGGTCTGGCCGCACGGTCTTGTGACTGCCTCCGGCCCTCTTTCCGTTTTCTGCATGCCTTGGCGATGTGCCCCCGACGGCCGCAGGTGTAACACTCGGCCTTCCTGAACGGGCATCTCGCGCGCTCATGGGCCGCTCCGCAACCCTCGCAGCGTCGACCACCCTTTCGGACCTTCTGGATCTCCTCGCCGTCGCTACCTTCCGTAGACGACTTTGAGGCTCGTCGAGTTGCGTGCACCGACTGTCCGGACTTCCCGTGCACCGAATTTTCCGCCTTGCCGGCTCTGGGACGCCACTCACGCCACTGGTGCATCTCGTCCACTCCAGCATTCGTGGACTCTGCGGCTTCCGCGGCCTCTATGACCTCTGCCAGCGTGGGTGGCGGCTCCTTATTCATCAAGCTGCGCTGTACCTCCTTGTCTTTCAGGCCACACAACACGCCGTCCCTGAGGACCAACTCCAGGATATCGCCCCATTTACAGGGGGCGGCGGCTATCCTCATGGCGGCCACGAATGCCTCAACCGACTCATCCGGCGCTTGGACTCGCCTCCAAAACGCGCTCCGAGCGGGAAACATTGCCCTCGAGGGGCAGAACCGCTCTCGCAGCAGTTTCATGATGTCGCTCGCCTTAAAGTCGCTCACCTTCTTCGGAGCGATTATGCCCACCAGCGTCCGCTTGGTTTCCATCCCGAGCATTCTGGTGAGGATGGCCCTCTTCCTCTCCTCGTCTTCTCCTTTGACTCTGAGTTCCACCAGGGCCGCCTGGAAATCCATCTCAAGCAGCTCCCAGTCTTGCGGTTTGGTGATGTTGAAACCGCTCTGTGCCCTGGCTGTTCCGTGGGGATCCATAATCCCACCTTCGTCGCCAATTTGGTGTATGCAAACCAAGACACAGGACACAGCCTCGGGCTGGGTTAACTCAGGTTTATTGCATCGTGGACAGAGGGAACATGAGGTAATGGCGGATCGATAGCTCTTTATATACAGCAGTAATACATTTGAACGTGGTGCCATGGTAGCCCATTGGCTACTGTCTGCGTGACGTCATTGCAGGTCACGCCCTTCTTGTCCAGGTGTAGGTGGTGGCGGGAAATCTTCCCGCGCTGTTGCCTTTGATGAGTTCGGACCAAGAGAGCTTGGACGCTCGCTGCTGCCAGCTGGTGGTCATTAGCTCGCGTCCTATTACAGGGTTTATATGATACAGCTGAAGGTTACATTGTTACTATAGGCAAGGTTACATTGGCTCAGATACATTGTAATCCATGTGTACAATAAAACCATCAGAACACAACAGGGAGAACAGATAGGTGCTGCTCTGAAGGAACGAATTTAGAAAAACAAGAGGAAAGGAGAGGTGGTGGTGGTGGTGGTGTGTATATGTTCACAGTTCACCAGATGTTTGGACCAGAGTTTTGGAAACACATTACTTAGGTCAGTCATGGTGAACCTTGGCACGTCAGATGTTCTTGGAATTCAATTACCAGAAGCCCAAGTCAGCACTCCTGCTGATCAGGGCTTTTAGGAACTGAAGTTCAAGAACACCTGGAGTGCCAAGGTTAGCCACCACTGACTTAGGTCATAGCCCTGAACCTAAGAGTAATACACCTCTCCTGATTATGACATTTCCTAACTTGGTACCATTTACCATTATGGTGATATTCCATTGTTTTATCATTTTTTATACATCTCCCTGATGTTGTTGATTTCATAAATCTGGAATGTTTCATTTATCCAAGTATGTGGTAGGATATCAAACACCTTTTTGTAACCAATTCAAACAATATGCAGATTGGTTTTCCTTTTTTTAATAGTTCCTCAATATCATCTTAGCAATGAGTAATTGATCCTCTGTTCTGCATGAATTTTGACAGTTCCCTTTTTGTTCTCTAGTTATCCTGCTATGGTAATAAAATAGACCATACTTCCAGCGACTCAATACTGAGTGTCAGGCGGCAGTTAACTAGGCTGACAACACTGAGGACTAGCAGTCTTGGTGAAGTCCACAGGGAAGGGTGATGGTTCCCAAGTGGATTAAATCCCACTTGATTACATCTTGATGGAGGGCAGCAAATTTATCAATTTTGTCCTGTGGCTGAGGAGGACTTTGCGTGCCAAAAGGGCTCAGGATCAGAAAGTGACTCACGGAGCTGGATCAGTGGTATGGGCGTCATGCTGCGATATGGAAGGCAGATGAAAGGCCATGGCATTATATTCACATGATAGTCTTCATGGCTGATCACCATGATGATTGCCAATATTTGGAATCAGATATGGCACAAGAAGATGAAGAAGTATGAGATTCTACATAATTAGATATTGATAAACAATAATACTGGCAGCATACAGTATAAATATAAGTTATTTTATTCAGATTCAGACCAAAGAATGGAAAATTGTTTCTTTAGTTTACAATTCCCAGAGCATTGGCAAGCTTCATGAATGAACTACCTCTCCCTTCTATCAGCATACAATTCCCAAAAAATCCCAACCTCCACAGCCATTGGATCATAGTTCCCAGAATCCAACTGGTCATAGTGGCTAGGGAATTCTGGGAGCTGAAGCATAAAACTATCACTTGCACCAAGCTCTGAGACAGACAATTGGTATCAACAAAGCCATTTGCTACATTCACTTAACCTGTTGGGGGAAAAAACAACCTATGCTGAGTTCTAACTACAAACAAAACTGATATATTTGAAATAATAGCCTGACTTGTTTTAAAAACAATTGCCTGTGCTGTATTATTAGTTCCCTGATCTCCCAGTTTTCTATATAAGGGGAATATCCTTTCTTTTCAGATGAGTTAAGGAAAACTTTTACCATGAATTGGGTGACCCTTCCCTCCATTAAGATTGTAGGATTCCAAGCTTTTCCTTGAAAATGGGCAACGTTGACCCTCACTAGGGTTACATCGGAATCGGAGATTCCAGTACTGTATAGCTTTCTTAATTTATCATTGCAGATTTCAGTGCCTTTTCTGTGTCATAGCCTCAACCTGGCTTGGACCATCCTTTCCTGTCCCAATCACCTCCCATAGCATGCACCTACATATTTCCCCCTCCACCCAAGTTTCAATCCTGGCTCGTCCCTCCACCCTCTTCAGGTACAAAGCCTGGCTTGTTCTTTCTTTTAAGGTGTGGAGCCTATCTGGAAATGGGAATGAAAATGCAATACCCATCAAGTTGAACAGTGTGTCAGCCTAAAGATTGAAGTAGAAGAGCTAGATCCCTATGTGACATGGAACAGTTTATCTAAAATCCTCAGTGGATAATACTCTTATTGGACCACTAAAATTTGAAAACAGGCAAGCATGATGAACTATGTTAAAGTGGAGCTTTGCAGAGCATGCAACAGTGTGACGTGTGGCCTCTACACCTGAGCTAACAAGAGCTATACATATTTTTCAAATGAAAGTTATGAAGAACCTTCTGAATTGATGGAAACCTTTTGTCTACAGCAGGGGTCCCCCAACCTTTGGTTTTTGGACTTCAGTTCCCAGAAGCTTAAGTCAGTACATTAGCTGATCAGTGCTTTGGAGGATTGATTTAGACTTCCGGAAATTGAAGTCCAAAAACCCAAGGTTGGGGGATACTGGTCTACAGCATTGGGGAAGGACAATTGATTCTGTATTCTCTAAAATGAAACCTGATACCCTAAATTAATTCATAAGTCTCTTTTTTAAAAAGAGGGATAGCAATAGAAAGGAATGCATACCAATTACACATTTATTTACTCCCAAGTCAGTTTGATTAATTCCGTTTGGGGTTTTCTCCCACTGAGACTGTATTTGCAGCCATAACCTAGCTGGGGAGTGATGCATAATCTGAATGCAAGCAAATCACTATGCCTCTGAAAAGCTAATTTATTCCCAGCCTGTCACATGAAGATAACAATCACATCATAAACTAGGGTGTGGTGGAGCCCATTAACTGATGCTTATAGAACAGCCTGGGGGTGCTAAGCAAACCCTGTTACTGCAATTACACAGTTTGGCAAAGCAACTAAACTAGCAACTTCAATTTCCAGGACCACGACAGGTGGTTGGATACGAGTGGTGGTCAATGCTTCGCTGAGGGAGGGGGTGTTTCCACTACAACTCAAACATGCGCTGGTGTGCCCCTTCAAAAAAAAAATCGCTCAATCCGAATATACCATCCAATTTCCACCCTGTCTCGAACCTCCCCTTTTTGAAGAAGGTTGCCGAGAAGGCGGTGGCACGGCAGCTCCAGGGGGTCCTGGAGGAAGCGGATTATCTGGACCCTTTCCAGTCAGGCTTCAGGCTAGGTCATGGTAAGGAGACTGCATTAGTTGTGCTGTTCGATGATCTCTGGTGAGAGCGAGATGGAAGGTACCCCTTCATTCTTGCTCTTCTTGACTCTCAGCGGCTTTCGATACCATCAACCACGGTATCCTTCTGGACCGGCTACAGGGGTTGGGGATCCAGGGCACTGTGTTGGCCTGGTTCTCCTCCTTCCTGAGTGGCCAGACCCAGTCGGTTTGGTTGGGGGGGGAGCGGGTGCCACAGGGCTTGGTCCTTTCGCCTTTACTCTTTAACATCTACATGAAACTGCTTGGTGAGATCATCCAATCCCATGGGGTGAGATATCATCAGTATGCTGATTACACTCAATTGTATATCTCTGCCTGTGGTGATCCCAGCGATGCAGTCAAGGTCCTGACCAGTTGCCTGGAGGTGGTTAGGGTCTAGATGGGGGACAAAGGACTACAGCTGAATCCCGGCAAGACTGAGTGGCTGTGGGTGAGGGGACCCGGTCCTCATAAAGAGCTATCACTGCTGGTTTGGGATAGAGCATTGTTGCCCCAATCTGATCCAGTGCGCAACCTGGGGGTCCCCCTGGACTTGCGGCTTCTGCTCCAGGAGCAGGTTATGGCCGTGGCCAGAAGGGCCTTTGGACAAGTGCATGTTATTTGGACAAGTGCTCTGGTCACCTCCCATTTGGACTATTGTAATGTGCTCTACATGGGGCTGCCCTTGATGACCATCCAGAGACTGCAGTTGGTCCAGAATGTGGCAGCCCGCACAGTGGTGGGGTGTAGTCATTTCGCCCACACCTCACTACTGCTGCGGGAGATGCACTGGCTGCCTATATGTCTCCGGGTGCAATTCAAAGTGCTGGTTGTCACCTTTAAAGCCCTTCATGGTAGCAGACCAGGATACCTCAGGGACCGCATTGTCCCTAGGACATTGACCCATCAGCGAGAGCAAACCGAGAGGGCACCCTTCAGGTACCATCTGTTGGGGAGGCTCGCCTCTCCAGCACAAGGAAAAGGGCCTTCTCTGTCATGGCCCCCACATTATGAAACCTCCTCCCAGTAGAACTACGCCTCCAGGCCCAGTTGCTACCATTTAGGAAAGAATTGAAGGCATGGTTGGCAAAATTAGTCTGGGAGCCGGGATTGTTAACAAGCTCTCCCTTCTGGTTCGTCCGAGGCTCCCCCCTTTTGCAATTATTATTTTAATGTTAAGATCTTGTAGATTTTATATTTGTTGTTAGATAGTAAATGGCACAACGGGGGTTAATATTGTTATGTTTTTAAGGGTTTTTAAAATTGTTTTATATTGGTTTTAACTTGTGTACACTGCCCAGAGTCCATTGGATGGGGCAGTATATAATTCAATTAAATTAAATTAAACACTTAGTGGTTAAAAATGTAACACTGATTGGAAGACAATAATCTAAATCCAATTACTAGACCCAACTAGAGTGAATGGGTTGGATCAACTGCTGAATGGCAAGTCAACACACATATAGATCCCATTAATTCAATGGGCTAATTCTTCTTGGGGAAAAGTTACTGTTCCTTTCTTCTTGTCTTCTCCAATGTTCCCTTCACCTTGTCTTACCTCCCTCTCTTTCTCTTTTGCTCTGGGAAGCAATCATATTTGAAGAGGTTACAGTGTTGAGTTGTCAGTCATTGTGGCTAATTTTTATTAAGCTCTGCAGCTAGGACTGTAGAAGAAACCTGAAAAATCGAATTCTATTAATAAAGCACTATTCTTCTAAAATTAGGATGCACAACTATTCAATAATGCATTACAATTAAAACAAACTATAATATTAAAACAATATTAAATTAAAGGCCATTTAAAAGCACATCAGGTTTGTTTAAGTACTCATCCCCTCCCATTAAAAGCCCCTCCCTCAGCAAGCAAAGGATTTTCAAAAGCTCAGATACAGTACCTAAACAAACAAAATGATATAGACTGTTGGTAGATGGAGAGCTAGGATAAAATTAACCTAGCTTCTCTAAGAAAGGACTTCCTAGTCTGGAAACCACCGTGCCTCTGATGGTCAAGCAGGGGCATGCTGGCTATGCTAAAAGGGTGCTGGACAGGGAGTGATGATGAACAATACATATACATTCCCAATCACCTTCTAATTTCAACTCCCCTCTGGAGATTCGAACTGACAACCTCTTGTTTAGTAGGCAAAATTGCAACCTCCAAGCCACAGCAGCTTCATAGTGAATAGAGCTGTTTTTCTAAGCTTATCTTTGGTGGCAAAGGAGGAGAAAACAGGCAGAGAAACAAAGAGCCCCACTCATTTGCTTAATCGTTCTGGGCATTGCAGCTCTTCTCGGCTCTTTGGATTGGCACCCAAGGAGGGCACTATGGTACTGGGGGCGTTCCAGGCTGAGTCCCGGTAGCCCACGGTGGGCCAGCTCACCACTTAGCCAAGACTGCAGATGCACATAGATATACAGTAATGGATGCCCACCCATGCTTCCAGGAATCTACACAGCACTATTAGGGACATGAGAAAGCTGAGGAGGCTCCACTGTTCAGGGTTGTTGTTAGAAACACAGGCTCTGTGGGGTCAGAGAGCAGAGGGTAACCCCCTTGAGAGCCTAGTTTGTATTGACCCTGAAAGAGCAATTCCTCTGAAGTTGATTCATATTGGGGGGGGGGAATCCTACTGAATCCAGCACGGGATCAAAAGTTTGGCCACAGTCAATATCAAAGTGCCATTCTCTTTCCATAGTTGCCGGTCTTCATGGAATGCATGGGCATCCAAACATATCCAAGGCATCAGTTACGGTCCAGTAGCCTCTCCATGATCATCACAATCCCCAACACTATGTTTCTGAGGGCTTCGTGGCATTATGTACCTACCAACTGATGCTTGATGGTATCAATCACGCTTTTGGCACTGATCAAACTTTGGATGACTTCACGGCTAGGCAGCAATTAACCACTTCAGTGAGCTTATAAAAATGCCCAGATTTGCAGTATAGGTGTGGTTTATGAGACTTAGGTAAATTAAGGTGATGACATAAAGCATCATTTCCAAGCTGCTGCCTCAGCTCTCTTGTTGTCTTAATCTTCATAGCAAGTATGTACCAGAACTGTCTTTTTATGCATGAGTTAGCGTGTCTTGATTGTGAAAACCTATTTCTGGGTCTCAGTAAGCTAATTGTAAGTGCATGACAAACACTGGCTACAAGTCCCTCAGAATTAAGTGGGTGGGGTAAATGTGTCTTTCTTTTATTCATGGATTAATAAATCCACCCAAGATTAGTTTGTTGTTGTTTTTGTTGTTGTTGTTGTTACCTGCAATCAAGCTTCCTCTGACTTATGGCAACCTTATGACATACCTGTCAATCATGGCTCCGGCGAATCCGGGACCTGCGCGGACCGGGTTTGCGCAGGTCGCGTTGTACGCATGCACGTGGAGGGCTACGCCGCTTGCGTAGCCTTCTACACATGTGGCGTAGCCTTCTGCACATGCGTGGAAGGGAGCTACGGAAGTGATGGGCTGCACAGTGCCTCCTTTCTCCCACTGCCGAAATCCGGGGTTTAGGCAGCGCGGAGCAGGAAAGGGCAAAAATCGACGCCGAAAACCAGGAAATCCCGGCCAATCCGGGAAGGTTGACAGGTATGCCTTATGAATGAGCAGTCTCATTTTACAACGTCCTGTCCTCAAGAGCCCTGCTCTCTCTTGTAAACTCAAGGCTGTGGTCTTCCTCATTTATTTGGTCTACCTCTTTTCCACCTTTCCCAGCCTTACTGTCTTTTCCACAGAATCTTGCCTTCTCATAGCACTGCACCACAATGATTTTGCTACTGGGAATAACACATGTGATTTACATGATATTGAACATGCTGATTCCAAATCTGAACTCAGAATTTGCCTATCTTGTACAGATTTTAAAGCGTGCTATAGCTGTTCAAACGATCAGTAATTGGGTAATGTATTTTTACATGGGAACATTATAACAGTTGCAGCTACCACTATACCTGCTGCGGCCTCAGCTGAATCACGTCCCCTGGTGGCATGCATGTTCCAGCAGCAGCTGGGCATGTCTGGGCAAGTCAGTGAGCTGACATCAGAAATAGGTATATAATGCGAGATGGACCAAGAGTTTGTCTATAATGAGAAACCATCTTTTTGGATAGTACAGCTAGGCCATAGTGAGTCTGTTTTAAGCTAAAGATGAGTAGGCACAGGTGTATTAATAAATTGGACAATTTTTGATACATATACCCCGTGTGATCAACGCAAGAACCTAACCAAGAGGGTGAGACTTGATAACTTACAATCCTAATGTCCTAGGCAGAATCGGACTTCAGATTTGGATTCAACACACTTGATTTAGTATAGAACACATGGATTAGACCAAGCAGCAGACAATATTTATTTATTTTTGTGATACAGTGTAATGTGCAGAATAGCCTCAATTTCATCATTTTTGTCTCCAGCTATAATTCAGGCTTGCCTTGATCTGGGATCTATTTTAACACATTTCTGGCAGCCAGGAGTCTCCAAAACAATTATATTTTGTTAGAAGCTCTGGACTTAACTGAGCATTTTATGATGCTGAACTTGATGACTGAAAGGTCAGCAGATCAGCAGATCAAGACTCAGGTGCTGCACGACGGAGTGAGCTCTCTGTCCCAACTACTGCCAACCTAGCTATTCAAAAGCAAGAAATTGCAAACAGATAAATAGGTACCACATGGGTGTGAAAGGTAACAGCATTTCATGTGCTCCAGCATCTAGTCATGCCTGCCACATGACCATGAAAATATCTGCAGATGTAGACAGCACTGGCTTTTTGGCTGTAGATTTAGATGAATACCGCACCCTAGAGCCAGATAAGTCTGGTTTTTGAGCAAGGAAGACCTTTACTTAATAAGACAGAAAACTTAGTTGAGCTGTCTTTGTAACCGATAAGGTGTTTTTCCCCCCTCACCAATGTTACTATCAAAATGGTGACCTGGGGAAATTTCTGCTACCGGTTTTGCAGAACCTGACAGAACCTGCTGCAGTGCATCACTGGTCAGTGATGCAAAAGCTCCAGGTGGCAGGTGCTGAAGAGATGTTGTAAGAGTTCCTTCACTGTTCCTCTTGAATCCGGCAGCATTTCCTGTTTTTGCAGGATGCAGCTGCATGTGACAGAGGATCTGTCCTGACCCTTTAAACTAGTCTGTTCCCCTCTGATAGCCATATCACTAGTATTAATACTCAATCTGGCATCTAGCCAGAACATGGAATTGACAAAAGGCCGCCATCTTGTCTTTTCTCTGCGAAGGAAAATATCATGGCAATGCTCCAGTACCAACTCATTATGTTACCCTATCATAATTATCTGTTATCAGGCAGATAAATCACCTCGTATAGTTTGTAAAAGGATTGTTTGCACACACTTGCAGTTATGTACCACCAGTTCTGCTGTTGTTTACTCTTGTTGGTTTTTCTAGCTGTTAGCAATTAAGATGGGCTCAGCAAATCAAGCAAGAAGTAGATCCAGAGTAAATCTGAGAGAAGCATCTCTCAACATCCAGGCAATCAAATGAGGACGGAGGTCTGAAACCTTTCAAATGTTTGGAGAAAAAATATATAGCATATTTTCACGCATATAATATTGTTTGCATAAGTAACATTACCTCATGGACATGCCAGATGTGAAAACATATTTCAACTATTAAGTTACATTTGAACCATGTGGGAACAATTGGGAAATGCAAAAGAACTTGAAAATCTTCCCATCCGTGGTAACGAAACTGCCATATAAAGTAAACTTTTCATATCAACATCATGCCTTGAATCTGTGAAAAGGGAAAAGATAATAAGGGAGAATTCCTGATGGCATGATTCAAGTGTATGCTCCAGGCATTATTAAAATGAGGAACAGTTCTGGACAATCCATGTCAGAAAAAGATGCGGTCGAATGGAGAATGGAAAGGAAATTGTGAAAGAGTTCAGTCCTATGACTCTTTCCCCCTTTAGTCTCACTGAATTAAATTATTTATTCCCAGGATGGTGATTAAGACATAGAATGTAAAAAGATGATCAGTGGGTATTTGGGTTAGGAAAGCCAGATCTACTCTGGTGTACCAATACCACAGTTCTTTGTGTGCGGATAGTCACATTAGTTGTATGTTGACCCTCACCATGGTCATTTTGATTTATCCATCTCTCCAGGAGCAGTACAGAATTATCAGAACATTCTTGCTTTCTTTGTAACAGAAAAGCAACCAGTTGTGATGGTAGGAACACGGCAAGATAGATTATTTTTTTAAAGAATATTTGTGAGTCTCTCTCTCCAGAAGTCTTGTTTGGTTGTATTGTAAGCTGTTTCCTTCCTCCCTCTTCAGCAGGGACAGTTATACCACAAGAAAGAGTGGTACAACCACCTCATGCTAGAAGCAGCATTAGAATATCTTCAAATGTTCTTCCTTAGCCCTCTGGTCTCCTACAGAACATATGTCCATGTAGCTTCTAAGTCAAGCATTTGCAACCTACGGCCCATGGACCAGACCCTGCCCGCCAATGCCATCCCATCCCTGCCCCGCATGTGTGATATGCCACATTTTCAGCAACTTAAAAGCAGCCTACAGCATTTCCGGGGTCGGGGAGAACAGATGATGTTCAGGTCATTACCAGAGATGGCCACCAGAGGGTGCAAAGGGTGGTTCCCATAGGAATGCACTGAAAACCAATTTCATCTCTTTTCAAAAAGCCAAAAAAAAGAGCCTTACAGAAGCAAGCTGAGGCAGGCGAGGTAGGAAGGCTCCTTTTGTTTACCTGTGTATGTGTGTGTGGGGGGAGTATTTTTTAAATAAGAGTTTCCCCATCAGCCCCCTCTGTCTTATTCTCCATACTAGCATTTTGGCTATTCTGGGCACCTTCTTTGAACTAAAATACTTGGTAAACACATCTACAGTTGAACTGGCCTTTAAGGGAAGCCATTACAAAATCTGGAATGTGTTCTTCTTGGGCCTTCTGGGAAATATTGCCAGAGGGATTTCAACAAGTCTGGAATTTTGCAAAAGTGCTTTCTTAAAAGCCTCCCTTTTTCTTCTTTCACAAGGCAGCAGCTGGAAGTGCCCTTCACCAGTTATGGCTATGTCAAAGATAAGACTTCACATTAAGAAGGCATTCTATTCTATTTTATTTTATTTGGGATGTATTTGTTTTGTTGTTCTGTTTTTGATTTTTTGTGTTTTTTTGTATTATCTGATATTGTGTGTACACCACCCAGAGTGGGTAATGTATAAATAATGAATAAATAAATAAAAATCCTATTAAAAATACACACACACCCCAAAAAGTCTGTGGGAGCTTTAAAAGGTTGAGAACCCCTGTTCTAAGTCATCTGCTACTGCCCACATTTGTAATGAAATGTTGTATCCTGTTATTACGGATCACCTGTTGCCTTCTATGTCCAAACTAGAGAGAAATGTCATCTTGTCCTTTTTCTCAGACTGCAAAATATCTTGGGCAAGCCCTGCAACCTGAAATTGCTTCTATCGGTAGTTATTTCACTACCTTACCTTAGGCTCAGGCTACCTTCAACCAACCTAGTCCTGCCTCTCCCCTTCCAAAGTAGACGCCCAGAGCATTCTTTGAATTCCACTCCTGTAGATATTCCAGCCTCACACTCTGGCTAAAATACTGTTGCACGGCCCTGGGTGTGTTTTCCCTAGCTCAACTAAATGATGAAAACAGACATACCTGCCTCAAAGCCTGAAGAGCTGCTGCCTATCAATAATTATTGCCAGTCCCAAGGCAGATGGACCAATAATCCCAGAACTAGATGCAGATGCACAATAGAATCTACAGTCAAAAAACTGGAGACTCCTTTATGTGCCACACAATTTCTTTGCCTAGCGTTACCATACCCAAGTCAAAAAGGATATGATGATGACCTTGTAGGTAAGAAATGTGGAGAGTTAAAAGAGAAAACCGATTGCTGCTCAAGATGTATCCTTTCATCTTCTTGCCACAAGGTTTTCAGGACTTGTTTGTCTTCCTACTATTCATCATGATGACAGATGTACTGCAGATGTTGCAACTCAGGCGTTCATTCATTCACCCTCTCTCACCCTCCTTAACTGAGTTGCTTCAACAGAGGGAAGCTGGAGTGACTTTGTGACTTTCTTTATGATGTTCTGCTGCTTCTTAGTGGCCATGTCCTGAATTGCAATAGCACAAGTATTCATTTCAGCATGAAAAAATCGACACTCACACTCGACAAGCATTACAATTATTTATTTATATTTATTTATTACATTTTTATACTGCCCATCTCACTCTGGGCAATGTACAAGCAATAAACAACAACATCATAATAAAACAACATTAGCAATGGAAGTGAAAAGTGTTGGGTTCATATTTAGTTATGAAAATTTCCATCTCAGATTTCCTTCTACTTACCTTAGAAATCCATACATTTTTAATTTTAATTATTTTTATTTAAAATTTTCAAAAATACCAACAGAACAACAAAACAGGGGAAAAGAAGAAAAAGATACAAATACAATACAAAAATACAAGTACAAGTACAAAAAAGTAAGAAATCAAAATAGAATCAAAATACAAACTTAACAATATAGAAATCCATAAATTTTTGAAGGTTGTGACGCATTATGTTGAAAAGAAACATACATACAAAAGCAAGAATACATTTATGAAATGTTATGTACGTGACTGAAAGTGCATATGCAAAAGTACACAAGCACTGTGTAGCAAGAACAACATTGTAAGCAATGATAACTTGTACACAGAAAGAGCCTCCTCGAAGATTGTGGTATTTTTGAACCACAATCAGGCGTACCCTGGTAACGGCAACTTTGTGTTGATGGCTATTCTTTCTCACACAAGGTCAGGCAAAAGGAACTGCAGAATGAACTCACCAAAAGGTGGCTTCATTTTGCAGTTTCACATCTGGCCTACCTAGACACGGAAGAAGAAGAAGAATAGCTCGTATCTATCATAAATGTGGTGGCTACCAGCAACAATTGCAGCCAGTGGTGGGCAGAACCAGACATGACAGGGACAAAGGTGAATATTCATACATGCACACAGGTGTACACACACTTGCATGCATTTATATGCAGCAGTACAGAGGTGAGGAAGTATTGTTTCAGATATTTGTTCTCTCCACCAAGTTCATTAATTCCACAACTCTGCCCAAAAAAAAAAAAAACTAAAAAAAAAAAAAACTAGACATGTGCTACTTCGTCTTTCCCTCTGTGTCAAGTTTCATTCACTCTCATTCACTCCTCATTTCAAATACCATCCTACAGTCATTTTAAAAGTCTACCTCTAACATGGTTTACCAAGATAGGTTTTCTGTCCCTCACCAAAAAACAGCCAGGAAAGAAATAATATGGGGAGGGAAGCAAGCATTACAAATGTACAAATGATTGGAACTGAACACTTAGAGAACACCATGTCCTTGAATTTCAGCCAGTGGGCAAGTGTCATTTCATTTAGATTTTCCCCCTCTTGTTTTTGTCTCAAATAATATTTTAAATTAAGCATTCATTGATAGAAATCTGTCACCTACTACAGTAGTCCCCAAACCTCTGTGACTTGGGTACCTGATCTACAACATCTAAGCACAATCTAATCGTCAACAATCACACAAACACACAAATATTCATCTGCAATACTTATCTTCCCCTGGAGAGGGCAGATTTGTTCCCCACAATGACGCTGAAGGGATTTGTTCCATTTTACTTGCTCTGGAGGATTTTCACTCTCATCAAGAGAGAACTACTCAAAGGTTCGATCATTCTCAGCTGGGATCAACTTGTGATTCAGAATGTGGTTGGATATGAAATGGCTGTAAAATCTGGCCAAGGGTTTCCCAGTTCCCTGTAAAGCATAGATGGACAACTCTCACTCCCCATGGGATTTTGGCCAATATCTCCAAGCAGCTCTAGCTGGCATAGTCATTGAGGAGAAAGCATGGAATATGTCATCCACCAACATCAGAAGGGTTTCAGTTGCCACCCCCTTTTAAAAGGTTGGAAGGAAAATTAAATCTAGAGCATGAATGGACAGGAGAGGGAAGATGAAGTCCAATTCACATAGCACTGATCAATAATAGCAATGGGAGCCATATGATCCATTGCACTACCTAGTTGTGAAATGCCAGATGCCTAGGAGTAATAGTGAGCAAACTTGGCTCTCCATGTGTTCTTGGACTTCAATTACAAGAAGCCCAAAAGTACATCTGCTGATCAGGGCTTCTGGGAACTGAAGTCCAAGAATATCTGGAGAGCCTGGTTTTCTGACCCTTGGTCTAGTACAATTCTGAAGACCTAACTTTACATTCCACCCACTTGAAAAGAATTTCAGCCAATGAATAAGAGTGTAACAAGAAGTAGCATTAAGACAGGGGTTATTTATGTGAGAAAGTAAAAGCCCTTAGCTTCTTAAAAGAAAATTTCATGTACTGTATTTAACAGGACTTTCTTTCCTTTCTTTTTTTGCATACTAGTAAGGTAAAGGCCGCCCTTGCTTGAAAGCCAGTTGTATCTGACTCTAGAGTTAAGTGTTCATCTCTTTTTATAGCCAAAGAGCCAGCCCCATCTGCGTCTGCAGATGTTTCCATGGACATGTGGCAGGCATGCCTCAACAATGGAGTGCACAGAACACTGTTTACCTTCCCACCAAAGTGGGTCCTATTTATCTACTTTCAATTTCTTCCTTTTGAACTACTAGGTTGGCAGGAGCTGGGACAGAGACGGGAACTCACTCCATCAAGCAGTACCCAGGAATCGAACTCTGACCTTCCAGTCAGTGAGTTCAGCATCTCAACCATTTGCGCCACCACAGTCCCTTTTAGATACTACAATGTGTTTAATGACCGAGTGACACCATTTGTGGAACAACAGATTTTGGGTGTAAGTCTTCTGTTTCAAGAAAAAATTGGCACTGTCCCCATTTATTTACTTTTCTTTATTTTTTTCTTTTTAAGAAACATTAAAACTGTACTTTGTTATCACTGTTTCTCTCATAAGAGCAGATCACTGGCAAGTTTAGAAGTTAGCAGTAAAGAGGGGACATTTTTGCAAGTAATAAAGTGATATTCTGCTTTTTAGAAATGCAAGTCACAGGCGCTAATCTAAGAGAAGTGCAACCTCTTCCACAGGAGGTTGAACATGATTCACCCTGACAAATGAATCAACCAGCAACAATACCTCCATCTTGTTTATATTGAATAGTTTCAGTTTATTCACCCACGCCACCTCCAGATCAGTTCCTGACTAAACATCCATCTTCTCCCTAAAGGGGGCAGCATTGTTCCACATGATTTCTCATTGGTTTGCTATGGCAAACATCTGGAGTGACTCAATGCCATGATCCCATTTTCCCTTCCCTGAGGACTTCTCTGCCTAAGCAAGAGAGAGAGAGAGAGCACTACCCACGATTTTTCTTGTGTCTTTCCCTGCTCACAGATATTAGGCAAGTCTCAAAAGCATGGGGTAAAGTTCACATACCAATTGAAAGAGAAGAAGTTCCTGGTCTCATGTGTTATTATTAATCCTCTGACAAAACACTGAGCTGGCTGGAGAATTCAGAATGGTAGGTGAGCGGAAGTAAATTGACAGCAACATTGTTAAACATCTATTCCATGGGTTCCCAACCTTTTCAAGCCAAGGGCCGGGTCATGCTCTCTCAGTCATCTTTGAGGGCCGGACAGCCATTTTGCCCTGCCTGCATGATGGGGGTGGCCATTTTGTCCCAACAGCATCAAAGGGACAGCCATTTTGTTTCTAAAATGCCTTGGAGGGTTGGGGGGCCACATGAAATGGTGCCACTTAGGTTGGAACACCTGATCTATTCAAAGGGTGCAAGGCAGCTATGAGCATCCAAACAGATTGAAAGAGTCTCTTCTTGACAGAGACTACATTTTTGTTTGACATTCCAACATTAGGAGCTTTTCAACCACCATCCTGTGTTAATTGTATGTTGAGTCATTCTGGAGTTTGTGAAGAGATGGTTGATGTCACAAAAACAGTTTAGCTCTCACATTTCAATGGTGGTAGCCATCTTTTGCTCCTTCTTTCCTGGAATAGCTAAACTTCCAGGGTCTTCCATAATAAAAAATGGTGCCAGAATGTTCACAATAATGAAAGCCGAGTGGGGAAAATATTGGAGATTCAATTAGGTTATTATGCATTGGTTCAAGCATTTGCATAATTAAGGTGCTGGGGCATTCTAGTTAGTAAGAATGAGAGCATCTTCTACCTCAGGTTCTCCTTTCCCCTCTGAATTTAGTTCCATTTCTCACAGTAGCTAAGGTGTGGGCACAGAATGAATTTGTTATTGTTATTATTGCAAGTTATCCCAATATAATGCAAAACATTTTGGGGTGGCTTGGTCCTGTATTATGGAGGCTAGTGTCTCCAGTTCCATTAGGTGTAGTGAATCAGGTCTGGGTTTTAGTATTAACTTTTTACAGGACTCAGGAATTTGTCTGTGGTACTGAAACCTATTCCAAAAATAGGCCCAGTACCTTCACAGCTTCCTTAAAGTTTGAACTAAAGCCTCTGCTGCTCTTGAATGGACAAGTTGACCCATTCAATATGCAAAATTCCAGGTCCTTATATTATTTTTAAAAATACATGAATTATTTCACTAACTGGTGTGCTTTTAATTTACAATTTTTCAGCATGTATCATTTCATCCCTGACTATGGACCAGTTGCTGTCTGTCAGGTTTATATGCCTCAGAGAGTTTCTGTGGGAGAACAGCATGACATGGAGCCCTTGGAGAAAAAGCAGAATGTAAATAGATAATTTATGCCCAATGAAATATAAAGGACAGAACAGGGGTTCCCAACCTACAGCCTAATCTGCCCCATGGCACTAATAAATCTGGCCCACATTGGGAACCCAGAAACTCCACCACCACCAGAAGTGCCAAAACACTGCATTTTCGGTGCAAAAACACGGAGAAAATACTGCAAAAATATGGCAATTTTTTAAAATGGAGCAAAAATGCTCTGCACACCCTCCCACCACCATGGGAAGCAGTGGAGGCTGCAAAAGCAGGCACGAATGCAGAAGCCACCATGGAAACCGGCATTTTGGCACTTCCGTTGTCCGCAGTGGTGACAGGGCAGCAGGTTTCAGCTGCTTTTGCAGCCTCCGCCGTTTCCCATGGTGGTGGAAGGGAGTGCAGAGCATTTTTGCTCCATTTTTGTAATTTTTCGCCATGTTTTCACTGCATATTTGGCATTTCCGGGTCAGCAAAAAATTCCAAAAATGGAGCGAAAATGCTCTGCATACCCTTCCACTGCCATGGGAAGCAGCGGGGGCTGCAAAAGCAGCCTAAAAATGCTATGCCGCCACTGCTGTGGACACCGGAAGAGCCAGAAGTGCTGGGAGTAACCATGCCTCCGGCCCACACAGTTTTGAGTCAGGGGCAGGTCCAGCCCATGGTGGGAAAAGGTTGGGAACCCCTGGGACAGAATGACAGACAAGGACTTGAGAAATGAATCTTTTTAGGGTCACTGTAAGTCAGCTCTGACTTGCCAGAAAATAATAATAAATCGATAAAAGCTACCTGTGAAATCTTCATATCAGTCATACATTCAACCCACCATTCATTCGACAGGAAATCACTGCTTGGATTCCTGCCAGAGTAAGATCAATGGTGTAACAAGACACAAGATGAATGTTAGATGAATTGCTCAATGCCATTAACTCTATGTCTACTTCCAATCTTGTCAAGTTGCCAGGGTGAGCCAAAGGAAACCCAATTTAGGAAACCAGGACACAGAAAACAATAATAAATTACACAATGCCCATGCAGCAGGCAACAGGAAATAGAAAAGAGTGAATGAAGAAATGTATTGCTACAGTTATTTATGTGACAAGAGCAAGCGATGAATAAGAACTGTCAAAAAGCAGCAAAACTGGGGCTGGTATAAATCACAATCTTGCTGAGAAAAATTCCTATTTAATTCACTTGAGCTTATATTTAAAAAGTTAAAGATCATCAATTTAAATATCAAGATGTTCTCTTCAGTGAACAGTTTTATATCCAAGATAACTTAATGTCTTACTGTCCCCGAAATACTGGTGGCAAATTCCAGCAGGAGTAGGGGATAAATTGCCTCTTCTTCAATAGGGGGAAATAACAGAAGGCAAAAGGTGTACCATTCCCTCTAACTGCCATTTAATGAGTCACTAATGTATGTTGGCTTGGTGTTCTGTCAAGAATCCCACCAGGAACTCATTAATCATTGGGTAGAAGTGAGTGAATAATATGGCTTTTGCCTTTGGTCTGGTCAACCAAGCATCAAGATTTCAGCCAACAATTGTGATCAGAGAATGGAAAGACATTAAAAAGTTTGACAGAGGAAATGCAGTTTTAACTAGGAACTTGCAATTATTTTAATGTGCTATAATACTTTCTATCCTCAAACTAAATTTTTTATCCTAACATTTAAATTAGGATGACTATAAGTAAAAAAAAGTGGGGAATACATTCCACATCTCATTCATCTTGGGTCTTCCAGATGGAGAATTTGTTCTGCCTTAAGATCTAGGCTTTACCAGGAATTTACCCACATCCAGATTATATTCTGTTTATCTATTTTGTATTTTCCCTTGCTTTTGAAAACCTTTTTATCCTTTTGAGAGCCCTTGGATTAATTTTTTTTTGTTCCTCTTTGTTCCAAGGTAAGGTTTAGTCATATTGTGCATCAAAATCCAAATTTTGCTTTGTTCCTTTCTCTCTTTCTTTTTAAAGGGAAGGGAACCTGTCACATGGACTGGAGATGTGGATGGTCTGATAGCCAACATCTCCACTCTGTCCAGCTGCAACAAACAGACTGTACATTGTTTTCTGTTACCTTGAACTGTAGCCCCACTTATGATCTCACACAATCAAAAAGGCAAAAGATTAAAAGCTTCAAGTCATTTGGCTTACTTTCCGCAAGAAACCAGAAAGCCATCCTTCCTGGCCTGTTCTATTCATCATCATCCTCAGTCCTCACTTGCTTTCTCATCATGGAAAATTAGGAAAGGCTTTTGCATGATGAAAACAATAGTGAACAAAAAGAAGTAACAACTGATGCAGAGGCAAAAAAAAAAGCATGGTAGGAGATATTTCAGAAAGACTCCATGAACTATCATAATATTACAAAGCAGATCAATGAAGACTTCTCAATACTCTCTTGGGGTAAACAGAAAGAGCCTCTTCAATGATTGTGGTATTTTTAAAAATCACAATCAGGCATATCCTTGGCAATGGCCATCTTTTGCTGGCTAATCTTTCTCATACAAAGTCAGGCAAAAGGAACTGCAGAATGAACCCACCAAAAGGTGGCTTCATTTTGGCAGTTTCATGTCTGACCTAGCCATGGAATAATAATAATAATAATAATAATAATAATAATAATAATAATAATAATAATAATAATAATAATAATAATAATAATAATAATAATAATAATAATCATAATCATCATCATCATCATCATCATCATCATCATCATCATCATCATCATCATCATCATCATCATCATCATCATCATCATCTCTTTCCCACATATTCTTTCTGTCCTGCTTTGGAGTGAGATTGGGTGAGGGGGTCATTTTCCCTATCATTGTCACCAACATCTGAGGGACATGTCTCTTTATAAAGTAGAACCCTTTCCCTTTAAGAAGCAAAATACACAAAAAAAAAAACCGCAGAAAGAGAGAGAGAGAGAAGCACAGAATGATGAGTTGATTGTTTTAAAAGAGATGCAGATGACACATCCAACATTTTTAATTGTTCAGATTTCAGGAAATTTAGCAGTAGCCATCATGGTTTTGCACAATTTTCTTTCTGTCTCTTGCAAAATCAGACTTTTGCAAAACCAATAGAAAACCGGCCAGAGTGGTTGTTTCAGACAGATGGTCAGGTTCTAAATAAATAAACAAATAAATAAAATTGTCTAAAGCAGTGTTTGCCAATCTTTGGTTTTTGGACTTCAATTCCCAGAAACCTAAGTCAATTCCCCTAAAGCACTGATGAGCCAATGTACTGCCTTAGGCTTCTGGGAATTGAGGTCCCTCTGTGCGGCCTGGGGCCCATGTTGGAAACCACTGGTCTAGAGACTATTAATGAAGTTTAGATGTTTTAAAATATTTATTAAAATGTTTTAAAATTTGTTTTAAAATCTTGTTTAAATTTATTGTAGCTGTTTTAATTTTTGTTTACCTGTTTGGTTGAGGCGGGGAGGCAGGCTGGAGGGCTTGCTCTGCATCCTACGCAAGGGAGAATGTTTATTAAACATTCCCGCTACAATAATGGAGTAGACTGTACAGCCAGTGATGCAACGCTGAGTTTTGAGCAGTGTTAAATAACCTGACTCCCTAAAGGGGCCAACATCTATGGGCAGATGAGCCCCTTTAGGTGGGATGATGGTCCCCTCAGTGGAGGAAATGCCACTGGAAACCATCATATTGGGCCCAATGGAAAAATGAGTGGAGGAGGACTCTGATTCCCAATAGTCATGGAGGCGGAAGAAGCCATGCCAGATGGACTGACTGTGAAGGCGCACCTTGTCCATATCCTCAAGGCTGCGGCAGTCCATTGCAGTCCCACATGTCTCATTTCATATGTGCTGCAGGAGATGGCTCCAAGATCATAGTGTGTCGGTCATTTCATGGAAAGCTGGGTTACACCTTAAACAAATTCACATTGGTGGCATTTTTTCTGATTGCCTCGGAGGGCGAAGGCAGCCCAGAACCAGCTGACCTACATGACCAGGCCTCTCAGTGCCCGGGGGGGGGGGGCAGTATACTTGGATTGAGTTGTGGACAACGACGATGACAACCTGTTTAGTTGATAAAAGGTTATAAATTCTTGATCGATGTTTAGATTTATTCTCACACATACATACATATAGTTTTGTATAATATTTTAACTTTTTACTAATGTACAGTTTAAATTGTTTTTTAACACCTTAGGTTCCCTATAGGAGGAAAGCAGCACATATATATAAATTTGTACACAAAAGCATGCATATATTGTGCATAAGACTAAGACAAAAGCAGATTTATTTCCCTACTGTGAATATTTGAGGGTGTGACTACTTGCTGCACAGTCTAGCTGTTGTACTTTGAATGAAAAACCAAGACAAGTGTTGACATGAAATCAGTAGATTGTCTTAAAGCAAAGAGGAAGTAGTGTCAACAAAGTATTGTTATTGTTGTGAGTTACAAGGTTGAAGACTAGTGTGAGCTGACAGTGGACCCTTAGATGGTTGTGCATTCCACCAGCTCAAAGGATAAACAGATAAGAAAACATTTTCAGTCGAAATTGCATTGTGCAAATGGGATTGGGTGATGATTACATCAACAAAGTTGAACACTGTATTTTCAGCTTTCTTTCAAAACAGGTTCAGTGCCCTTGGCCAAATTAGTCAGAAATATGCCTCAGAAAATGCAATGCTTAATTTCTAAAGTATGTTATGGCCAAGGTCATGCCTCTTTAGATCTCCTTTTTCAAGGTCTTCTGGATGTTCCAATTCAAAAGGGAACTTTAAATGTTCCAAAACTTGATGAAGGAAAGAGTGAACATTCATATGAAACAGGAGTGGGGTACTAGCAGCCTATCGGATGTTGTTTGACTAGGACGCTAATGATTTTTCACCATGGGCTATGCTGGCTGGGTTTGATGGAAACTACAGCCCAATCAACTCTGAAGGATCTCACATTTATCATGACTGAGCTTCCTATACATTCATGGGTGGTTTATCTTTTGGAGGTTACTCTGCCATTTCATACCCCAAAAAGCTCTTCCTCAAAATAGTAATAGCATTCAAGTTTTCCATTTAGTTAACTTTTCTACATAGGACAGAGGATGTATTTTCACATTGGTGTATGACTCTTCCTTTCTCCCATTCTGAAGACACAATTGAAGTTCTTTCCAATATGCAAAAAATTGGGAAGAGACACAACAAAAATGGCAGTGGTTATTCTTAAATCTGCTGAGCAAGGAGTTTGAAAAGAATGCATACAGCCCATCTGAATCAAAGGGCACAGTATGTGCTCTAGACTAGGTTCCAGGTTTAATGCTAAGACAAATCAAATCTCAGTCTTGTGGGGGGGGGACCATTCTAAATCCTCTTTTCAAGCATATTGTGAACAGCCTTGAAAATTAATGTGGCTAAAATGGGCCATCAGAATACTAATGGGACTGTCTACACTTTCCTATATCTCATTCGTCTGGGCAGATTTGTGGTGAGTTGGCCCTTTCTTTCTTCCAGAGTCTGCACATGTTGGACATCAGAGCCAACAAAGCAGCTCTTTTAGTGTGTTCTATTGTTTTGTGGCACTCTCTTCTAGAACATTCCCAGTATATGTTGTTGTTCGGAATTGGATAAAAGAGAGGGAAGCAGCTATCAGAGCTGCTTCTGATATAAACATTTGGCATAATTCATCCGCTAACAAGCCAGTGTTCGATACCAACAAATTTAAATTTTTCTTGTTCAGTTGTTGTCAACTGCAACTTGTATTGGAGAATGCATTTTTTCCTGAAGCAGGAAAAATGTCATGGGGTGAATTTGTTTAAGGTGGATCCCATCTTGCCACGAAGTGACCCACACACTATGATCATGGAGCCATCTCTTGCAGCACACATGAAATGAGACATGCAAGATTTAACACCGAGACTGCAATGGACATGTTCAGTAGATGATTGCTAAAACAATACAATGTTCATGTAAGAAATAAGAAAAAACACTCCCCCCCTGACTGTCCACAGAAAAATGGGAAATGTTTAATTTACTGCGGTCTTACAGCCACTGCAATAAAGTGATTTTTTTTTTTGCAATTATTGCCCTTGATTGCAGAAAAATAAACACTTTCCCAGCTTGCTGGGGTTGACCAGGGGAAGTGTAATTTTTTTCCTTATGTTTGCTAGATTATTAATGTTCCATTGAAACAACAACATCTGGAGGAATTTTTTTTGAAATTGAGGCCATCTTACTTTGGGCACATCATGAGAAGGTAAGGTTTGCTTGAAAAGACAATAATGCTGGGAAAGATTGAAGGCACCAGGAGAGAGAGAAAATACCAAAAATGAGACTGATTTCCTAAAGGAAGCCACAAGCATGAATTTACAAAAATTAAGCACTGCTGTTGAGGACAGAATACACTGGAAATTGCTCATTTCTATGGTCAGCATAAATCAGAAGTGACATGGCATAAAACAAGACAACAACAATAAGACCAATCTTTAAGGTGCCAAAAGACTCTTGTGTTGTTTCATCTTGGACAAGGGCTGTAATCTTCTTGTTTAGCATTGTAAGTTACAACTCTTTCTTTCCCTAACTCTGATGGTATCTCATTGGTATTCCTGTGTGGTAAGACTTTGATGGATATCTCATTCAAAAACTCAGAGAGGTCACCAGGCTTCACAAGACCATTCTGCAGGTATAAGATCTACATTAAAGAAATGGCATCAAGTCACAGCCTAGACCGGTGATGGTGAACCTTGGCAATCCATGTGTTCTTGGATGTCAATTACCAGAAGCCCAAATCAGCACTCCTGCTGATCAGGGTTTCTGGAAATTGAAGTTCAAGAACAGCTAGAGTGCGAAGGTTCACCATCACTGGCCTAGACTATAAGCCAGAAATTCATCTAACAAAGAAATGTGCTTTTCACAGTCACAGTCAGATCATATACCTTTCATATTTCAAAAGTTAAATTTGGTGGGAGGGGGAGAATCCCATTCTGAATTCAGGGGATGATTCACACTATCATCACCAGTGATGCATACATCTTGGTACCATCAATACAGCGACAGATGTTTCACTCAATGAATCACAGTTATTCTGTTTACCAAAAGATAGCTATGAAAACATCTTCCTTAAGATATTTCCACACCCAGGACTAACACACTCCTCTTTCCACATAAGCCTATTGCCTGCTGAATAGGTGTAGATATTCAAAATACTGAATCATCCAAAACAGTCAAAGCGCTGACCAACTTCATTGGAATTGGTATTATTGTTTTATTTTCCTCTGATATATCCGAGCTAATGTTTTATTTCACTTCATTTTTTGGTTGCTAGAGATGTAGTATGCCATGCCATCATACTCAACTGTCTGTCTGTCTGTCTGTCTGTCTGTCTGTCCGGTCGGTCGGTTTTTATTAATTATGATTCCCCCCCCCCATTGGCACAGTGCAAGAATGGAATTCTGTCTCAAGAAGGATACATCTCCCTCCACACACACCTATGAAGCGTGGCCACTACTATTAGCCTACGACTCCTGAGAAGACAGGTTGGGAGATTGGGGTGCAAATGGCCAATTTCATATATCCAACACACTTGTGGGATTTAATTTTCTAGATGGTAAAGAGACATGTTGTACCATTGACAATGAAAGAGGTATCATACTAAGAGCTTTCATAGACCACTGCCAACTTCTTCATACAGTTCTGAGGAAGCAGATTGCAATTCATGAGGAATCATGCTATAATAAATCTGTCAGTCTTAACAGCTGTCATAGAAATCTTTATTCTAAAACAAAATATCTCAGTTATCCCTTCGAAATCTGCATTTTTTGTACATTTCCCTTTTCTTTGTTAGTTTGATGCAAGTAAAGGATTAATTCCATGGTGGGATTACAAAATTGTAACTGCCTATTCTTTGGGCATGGTATGGTGGGCATGGCCAAGGGGAAAGCCCTGTGTTGCACCCGAATTAGGACTACTTTATTTCAAAATTTGGATGGGCAGGGCCAGCCAGAATTTCTAGGGTACCTGCTGACTCCCACCACTGGATTAAATTCTGAAAGCTGAATATAACAATGGCCAAATTGGTCAATTCCGTGTACATACTGTCCCTGCAAATTATACTCTTGAATTGCAACTTTTGGAACAAAAGCTTATTGATGACACTGTCTTTCTAACCCACCTGGCTTCTCAATTAGCAGTTCTTAACATCTCCTTGCAGATATCACACTTCACAAAGAAACACAGACCTCTTGAGCACAGTCTGCATTAGACTCATGGACTCACATCCTGTTGTTTGGTGCAGGAAGTTACAATTAGAGTAGGGCCATTAAATTAATTGGAATTTGGTGAGCTGAATTTTCTATAAATTCATTGTTTCGGTTGGCCTACTCTAGTTGAAACTTATTCACTACGCAACAGGATTTCAGTCATGGTACCAAAAGACTACCATGATTTTTAAAAACTCTGTTAGGAACTTCACTATACTGCACTATAAATAAGACTGGATAATTCAATGGTTTAGGTCAGGGATTCTCAACCTTTTCAAGATGGGGTTGGGTCATGCTCTCTCAGTCAGCTTCAAGGGCCAGACAGCCATTTTGTCCTGCCTGCACGGACAAAAGGGGACAGCCATTTTGTTTATCGAATGCCCTAGGAAGGGTAGGGGACACATGAAATGCTGCCCGGGGCCGGATATGGCTCACGAGCCTTAGGTTGGGAAACCCTGGATTAGGTATCTAGCTGTAGAACCAGAAGTTGGGAGTTTGATTCTCCCCTGTGACTCTCAGGAACAGAGGTAGCAGATACAGTTATGGGCAACCTGCACAGTCCCAGGGCACTCACAGAAGAAGGGAATGGTAAACTACTTCTGTGTATTCTCTACGGTGCTTGGAAAACTGAGGAAAACGTCAGCATAAGTCAGAATTGACTTGACAGCATGCAATTATTGTTATTACGTATATGGGAGATACTTCTTCTTCTGTATCTAGGTCAGACGGGAAACTGACAAAATGATGTCACCTTTCGGTGAGTACATTTGGCAGTCTCTTTCCCCTGACCCAGTGTGAGAAAGAGTAGGCTGTTCAACATGAGAAGAAATTCCTGAACTTGGATTCTTAATGGGTCATTATTTTTCATTTTATGTCACTCTAATACAGGGGTTCCCAACCTTTTTCCTTGCTCGAAAGCCAGTTGTATCCAACTCTAGGTTTCAGTGCTCATCTCTCTTTCAAAGCCAAAGACCCAGCACTGTCTACATCTGCAAACATTTCCATGGCCATGTGGCAGGCATGACTAGACACTGGAGTGCACAGAATGCTGTTTTACCCTCCCACCAAAGTGGTACCTATTTATCTACTTGAAATTTCTTGCTTTCGAACTGCTAGGTTGGCAGGAGCTGGGACAGAGACTGGAGCTCACTCCATCGTGCAGCACTTGGGTCACAAACTGCTGACTTGCCAACCTTACAGTTGTCGAGTTCAGCATCTTAACCACTAAGCCACTGCAGTCCCCTAACTTAATGGTTACCTTCACAATATTGCAAAAGGTCAGATGCATTCTATGTACTACTGTACTGTCCTGTTCACAGGAGGCATACTTTACGCACACTTTTAGTTTCACTGACACTATTTTAAACCTGAATGGAAACCAACATGAATTCTATTATAATCTTATTATGTTTTTTTATTATGTAATTTCATAGCCCATGATGTTTGTTCTAAAGCAGTGGCATCAAATCTACAGCGTCATTGTTACTACTACAGTTTCGTTTCTGACTGTTATTACAATAGTTTTTGTTTTAAATTGTCTAGGGATGGTAATCCTGGCAGATTTGGTGGCTCTTTTTCTCTCACTATGGATGTGGTTACATACCTAAAAAGGAAGACATTTGCCTCACAGTTAACACAGGTGGGACTGGCTCAAATTTACTCATTTACATGATGCAAATATTCTCTCACATTATAGGTCCCTTTTTCGGGTTATCTGAAACGTTCTTGAGTGAGTTGGTTATTTTAAACCAATATTTATGTTGTATTAAATTTTATTGATTATGTTTGTGTGCATGTGTACCCAAGTAGATCGGTGTAAAATGCATGGAAAGGCGGAGTTGTGGTAGTAGCAGCAGTAGAGGAAGACTATATAGAATGAACTCACCAAAATGTGCCTTTATTTTGGCAGTTTCAAGTCTGGCTTAGGCACATAAGAAGAAGAAGAATGCATGTACAGTGGTACCTCGGTTTATGAATTTAATACATTCTCTGGGACATTTCATATTGTGAAAAATTCATAAACTGAAATGCATGGGTGGCAGTGCTATAAACCTCCCAGGCACAATGCATCCTGGGGAAACTTTCTTCGTATTGCAGAGCAAACGGAAGAGAGAACCATAAACTGAGGCATTATTTTCAATGGATTTTTGTTCATAAACCAAAATTTACTTTAACAGAGGTGTTTGTAAACTGAGATACCACTGTGTGTGTGTGTGTGTGTGTGTGTGTGTGTGTGTGTGTGTGTGTGTGTGTGTGTGTGTGTGTGTGTGTAATGAATTACCAGAGCTGAGCACTAGAGGGTATTGTCTGCAATGTAAATTATAGGGTTCAGTGTTATCTGCTATTTCAGGTATCCACAGTAGGTCTCAAAATACATTCCGCAAGGAAGCGGGCGGGAATACCTGTATTTAAAAAGCAAATAACTCTTCTTGGAGGCTTCCAGGAATAGAAATTCATCTTTGATTGTTGGAAAAGAGGAGACCACAAAAGCAATCAGGAGCAAGTGTTATTTTAGAATTACTTTGCCTGTCCTTGTTAGTGATAATTTTGTTTATTGCACCCAAGCAGGAAGGCTACAAATATTCATATGAATAAAATAACTAAATTAGTACTGTTACTACTGCTTCTACTACAATTATATTCCTCATTCAAATAATCAGCACATTTGGCCACAGGACTTGAATCATAATAAAATTGAAGTAAATGGTGCAGTCATGTAAAAAGAGTGTATCCATAAAAACAGCTTGCAAATGTATGTAAAACAAATTGAACAAATTGGGGAGAATTGACAATTTCTGTTTAGTTCCATACTGTAATTCTATTCCATACCTAGGCAATAGCTCAATTACAGGGCTAGTATTTTTCACACATTGACACCTTCCAACCATCTCTAAGGACAGCATCCCAGCAGACACTGAAATAGCTTTATACTTTGTCAGCAGCTATCACATCTTAGATCAGGGATTTTCAACCTGTGGCCCATGGGCTGAATGCGGCCCATAGTACCATTTCATGTGCCCCCCACTGCCTCTACCATACCCGGAAGTGCCATGTGGTGGAGGAAGGGCAAAATGGTCATCCACCCCCCAAAGCTGTCAGAGGGAGCATGACCTGGCCTCTGGCTTGAAAAGGTTGAGAACTCCTGTCTTAGATGGTAAGACAGTGATGGCGAACCTTGGCAGTCCAGGTGTTCTTTAACTTCAATTCCCAGAAGCCCTGATCAGCAGGAGTGCTGACTTGAGCATCTGGTATTTGAAGCCCAAAAACACCTGGACTACCAAGGCTTGCCATCACAGTGGTAGGACATCCATAGAAGGTTCTGTAGTTTAACAATTCAACAGGTATCCTTCAAGTTTTTATTTTAATTGTGGACCTCAAAACCCTTTGGGATTGCCAATGAGATAGGAAGGATAATCCAAATTTTTGCAAGAAATGAATTCTGATAAATTCAGGATTGAATGAATGCTCTGCATTTAGAGACACTGAAATCCATCTTTGGTGTCTCTAAGTACTTTGTGGCCCTTACTACAAGTTTAGCCTGCTAGATAGATGTCTTGGTCTACATTTTCCACAGTATTTCTTTTTTCTTGTCATTTTAGGTTGCAGTCCTAAACTGCTTTTCTAAGAATAATCCTACTGAATGTGATGAAATTTACTTCTTAGTATGCATGCATAGCCTTGCAGTTAACTGAAGTGTCCTCAGATTGTGATCACAAAGAGAAAAAGAAATAGCAAAATATATTTTTCCTGGTATTCACATGACAGAAAGGGAGATGCACTCTATCTAGCCCAACCTCAATCCATAGAATATTTGAGGTGGAAAGGGCCTAGAAAGCCATCAAGTCAACTGTCTTCTCAATGTAAGAATCCAAATCAAAGCAGATGTGACAGATTGATGTCTAATTTTCTCTTGAGTGCCTCAATGATGGAGCACTCATTCAATCTTCAGGTAATCAGTTCCATTGTCATACGGCTCTAACAGTTACAGTAAGAAGATTTCCCTGATATCCAGCCAAAATCTGGGTTCCTGTAATTTGAGACAATTATTATGTGTCCTACATACTGCAGTGGCTCAAGTCGCTAAGACGCTTACTGGGAAGCGGAAGGTCAGCAGTTCGATTCCCGAGTACTGCAGGACGGAAATGAGCTCCCGTCTTCATCCCAGCTCCTGCCATCCTAGCAGTTCGAAAGCAAGAAATTGCAAGTAGATAAATAGGGACCACTTCGGTGGGAAGGTAACAGCGTTCCGTGTCTAGTCATGCCTGCTACATGACCACGGAAACGTCTGCAGAATCAGACAGCGCTGGCTCTTCGGCTTAGAAACAGAGATGAGTACTGCACCCTAGAGTCGGATACGACTGGCTTTCAAGCAAGGGAAACCTTACATTCTGAGATGACTGAGAACAGATCCAGCCCTTGCTCTGTCTGATCTTTCAGGTAATTGAAAAGGGCTATCATATCTCCCCTCAGCTTTCTTTTCTCAAGGCTAAACATGGCCAGTATCTTCTGTCTTTCCTCGGAGGGCTTGATTTCCATTCCCCTAATCATCTTTGCTACCCTCCTCAGAACCTGTTCCAGTGTGTTGTCATCCATCATCAAGTTGGACCAGCTAGAGGGCTTCTTCCTTGGGGGTGGGGGGGGGTGAGGGGTAAGTCTGATATGGTACCCCACTTTAAAAAGATCACTTTCAGCAAAGAGACCCTTTCTGGTACAGTCAAGTATATGCCTTCTGATCACATTCTCAGACTCCATGTACACTCCCAGACCTGTAGAAGGCTGCTCATTCCTACAGTAGAAATAGTTGCTATTCTTGTACACAAAGAAGAGACTTTGGTAACTGGGGTAGGTCAACATTTGAGAAAGCCTACTACTTCTGGGAGCTGCAGTCTAGAAAAGTATTTTTTCATTCTCTGGAGATGTGGCCAGACTAGTAGGGAAAGCAAACTGGATATTTGGGGGAGAGCTTTGTCCTACACCCGTCAAAATGTGTTCAGTTTCTTTTTATTTCCAGGTTTTCACATGTCTATGAATATTAGAAGCGGACTATGGAGAAGCTTGAAAGGAAGAAGGCAGAAGAGTTCAGTGTCACACTTACCCAACCCATTTCGTAATATTCCCAGATGGCAGGCTCCCAAATCTGGCAGTCCTCCCAGTTAAGATACACCCTCCCAGGGTGGATATATAAGTATCCAAAATTTGCACTGCACAGGCATTGGACTATCATTACAAGATACTGTAGTTCAAATCTTGGATGTGTCACATTCTAAAAAGAAAAGGCAGTAGGAGTATGGAGTACCAAAGTCCAGCATCATGTGGAACAAGGAGATTTATGGGGTTAGTTTTGTTGATGTTTCTGCAATCCATCATGGGTAAGTGAAATATTTCCCATTCATGGAAGAAGGGGCAACCTCTGGTTTGAGCAAGTAGGTTCCTCATCAGAAATTTGAGGAGCTGTGATCTCCCCAAAAATAACATTTCTGAGCTTCAAGGAAGCCCGCTAAACTATCAGGGGTACTTTGCTTATAGCAAGGGACTGCGGTTATTCATGTGGTTAAGATGCTGAACTTGATGACTGGAAGGTCAGCAATTCGAGACCCCAATACTGCACAATGGAATGAGCTCCCATCTATGTCCCAGCTCCTGCCAACCTAGCGGTTTGAAGCAAAGCAAAGCAATCACACTTATATACTGCCCCATAGCGCTTGGTGCACTTTCCACGCGGTTCACAAGTTAATTAGCATTTTGCCTCCAACATGCTGGGTACTCATTTTACTGACTTCGGAAGGATGGAAGGCAGAGTCAACCTAGATCCCTGGTCAAGATCGAACTCACAACCTTTTGGTTGCAGGACAGCAGATTAACTACTGGGCCACCAGGGCTTTGAAAACCAGAAATTGCAAGTAGATAAATAGTTATCACTTCAGTGGGAAGATTAAATTCAATTCAATTTTGTTTACAGTCCATGACCAGCATAAGTGGGAAGATAAAACAGTATATCCATGTTGGATATGACTGGCTTTCGAACAAGGGCAACCTTTCCTTATAGCCCTCTCAAATTTAGGGGTGACTCCAGGAGGTTATTGGATCACAAAGTGGCTGGTTGTATTTTGTGTTATGAAAGGTTTCTTTCTGAGCCAGTCATCTAGAAAGAGAGAACTTTATGAGAAGGTTTCCATTTTGGACCAGACTGGCTACCACTGAAGTCCAGAATATGTGCTACCTTAAAGTGTCTATTGATTTATTCACTGTTTTACTCAGTCACTTTTTCAAATATGTCAGAGGAGATGGTAACCTACTGTTCATTCATAGAGCATGGTATTGTAAAATACTAGCATTTTGATTTCAAGGTGGTGGTATTATGTTCCATCATGTTGCTTCTGATTTCTGGCAGACCCCCCGTTATTAACACATCATCAAAATAAGGCAACACCCCCTCCAATCCCTTCAGGAGGCGTTCCACGAGTGATTGGAAAATTCCAGGCGCCGAATTCACGCCGAACTGGAGGCGCGTCACCTGGAACGCCCCCTTATGGGTGACTATGGTCTGCGCAGCAGCTGCGGCAGGGGACACCGTGAGCTGCTGGTAGGCCTGTGCTAAGTCGAGCTTAGCGAAACACTTTCCCCCGTGTAACCTGGCCAGCAGATGGCTGACTACCGGCACCGGATATGCATTCGGGCGGATCGCCTTGTTGATGGTGCACTTGTAGTCAGCGCATATGCGGACCTCCCCGTTGGCCTTTAGAGCGGTTACAATTGGAGTTTCCCACTCCGCAGAATCTACAGGCACAAGGATCCCCTGGCCCACCAACTTGTCCAGTTCTGCCTCTATCTTGTCCTTGAGTGCGAACGGCACCCTGCGTGGTTTAAGGCGAATTGGGCGGACCCCCGGGTCCAGGTCGAAAGTCACTGGGGGCCCCTTGAATTTCCCCAGTCCTTTTTTGAAAACTTCGGTGTGCGCCTCGCACACCTCCTGAATTGGATCAGTCCCAACGGCGTGCATCCCAACGGCGTGCACCCCCCCCCCAATAAACAACCCCAGGGGCTGGAACCATTGAGTCCCGAGGAGGCTGCAATTTCCCCCTTTGAGCACGACTAGGGGAAGGGACGCGGCGTGCTCCTTGAATTTGACCTGAAATTCTCCAACCCCCAACACTGGAATACTGTTCCCTTGCACGTCCCGTAGTGTGGACCTCAATGCTTTGAGCTTGGGTCGCTTGTGGGGGGCAATTCCCAAAAACTCCCTCTGGGAAATGATTGAATATGAGGACCCCGAGTCAATTTCCATCCTAATGGGGACCCCTTGGACTAGTACCTCAACAAAGTAGCGGGGGTGTCTAGTAGACACGCTGAACACTGGGGCGTCGTCCTCACTGCCGTCGGCGACGCGGCCCACGCCGTCCTGCTTCCGCGTGGCCTGGGCGCCATCCTTGGGTTTCATTGGGCGGTCTTGTCCGGCGGAACGGTCTGCGGAGCTCCTCCGGGTTTCGCGCTTCTTCCTGCACACCTTGGCGATGTGTCCACGGCGGCCGCAGTTGTGGCACTCGGCCTTCCAGAAGGGGCATTTCACACGGTCGTGGGCCGCTCCACAGCCGTCGCATCGCCGGCTCTCCTTCCGGACCCTCTGGATGTCCTCGTCGTCGCTGCTCTCTGCGGACGACCTCGAAGTTCTGCGGGCCGCCTGTACCGGAGCCTCTGCCTTGCTCGACTTTGGCCGCCAGTCCTGAAGTTCTTGGACCCCGGCCTTCGTAGCTTCTGCGGCCTGGGCCGCTCTGACGACCTCCTGCAACGTGGGAGGCGGCTCTTGGTTCATTAATGTGCGCTGGGTCTCGGCGTCGTTCAGGCCGCACAGCACACAGTCCCGGAGGGTGATTTCGGCATTCTCCCATTTGCACGGGCCGGCCGCCAGCCGCAGGGCCGCCACGAATGCGGCGACCGTCTCCCTGGGCGCTTGGACTCGCCTCCAAAATGCACTCCGAGCGGGTAACATCGCTATGGCGGGCCGGACGTGCTCACGCAGCATCTGCATGAGTTCCTTGGCCTTGAATTCGCTCACCCTCCTCGGTGCAATCAGGTCCACCAAGGTCCTTTTGGTTTCTTGTCCGAGCATTCTGGTGAAGATGGCCCTCTTCTTCGCGTCTTCCGTGACTTCGGACTCGATCAGTGCGGCCTGGAAGTCCATCTTGAAGATCTCCCAGTCGCCCGGTTTCCTGATTTCAAAACCGGCGCATGTCTTGGTCCCGTGGGCTGCCATATCCCACCTTCGTCGCCAATTTAGTGTAAGGGACCAAAGACAATGAAACAGCCGAAGGGTTGGCTTAACACAGGTTTATTGCATGATGATCCGGAGGAACATGTGGTAATGGCGGATGAGTAGCTCAATATATACAGCTGGCTATACATTTGAATGTGGCTCGACGACAGACTATTGGTTGCTGCCTGCGTGACGTCGTAGGAGGTCACGCCCTTCTTGACCAGATGAGGAGGTCGCGGGGAATCTTCCCGCGCTGCTGAACCAGGTGACTATGATCCATGAGAGCTGGACGCTCGCTACTGCCCTCTGGTGGTCACTAGCTCGCGTCCCCTTATTAGGTTACATTGATACAGCTGATGGTTATAATGTTGCACACAGAAAGGTTACATTGGTAACGCATGGCAAAGGTACATTGTTAAAGGCACAGCTTTACAGAACACAACACAGACCCAATAGGGTTTTGATGTACATACAGTGGTACAGTGGTACCTCATACAACATTTTAAATCCATTTCACGGGGCTCATTGTTGTATTAAACAATTGCTATACGATGCATGCATCGTATAGCGATTTTCCCTATGGAATGCATCATACAATGATTTTTTTTCTCGCTAAGTGGTTTTGCCCATTGAAAAATTGTTGTACTTTTTTCCATAGGGAAAATTGTTATGCAGGATGCCATTTCCCCCCAAAACCTAATTGTTATGCCATTTCATTGCTATACGGGGCGATTGTTGTATGAGGTTCCACTGTATATGAAATGCTGAAGAGGTGGTTTCTTTCTGCATTCATGTTCCCAGCATTACTGTCTTTTCTCGTAAAACTTGCCTTGTCATGATATGAACAAAGTGTGATAGCCTCAGTTTAGTCATTTTTTGTTTATGATGACAGGTCTGGATGAATTTGATCTACACCCTCCCATTTGTCTTTCTCAAGGTCAATAGTATATGCAAATCTTTCCTTCAACGTCACACTTTGAATTAATCATATTTCCCTATAAGCTTTCTTCATTGTCCAACTCTGACATCCACATTCAGTAACTGGAAATACTGTAGAAAGGATTATCTTGTCCTTTAGTAACCCAACCTTAAGGATCTTTCCTACTTCCTTCATAGCTGCCCATTCTTCTTCTGACTTCTTGGCTATAGTCCCCATTTGTATTTATATTTGAACAAAGGTGTATGGAACATTTTACAGTTAAGGATTGTTCTGCTTTCTATAGAAGTACTGGAAGTACACAAGTCTGATTTCCATCTAGCTGTCTTGATTGCAACTCATCAAAATGTGAGACAAGGATACCATTTGAAGTAGCTTTGAAAGACTGTGGAAGAAGGTCCTGAATTCTAAATGACAAGATAATCCCTGCATTGACATTCACAAAACAGCCTAAATGTCACAGAATTCCACTGTAGTCTATTGTGGTCTGAAGGCACATTCCAAGTCCTATTACTGTACTTTGCTTCAGTCCTGGCCTTATTGCTTCTTTTGACTAAGATCAAGTGTAGTATCAATTTATCAATTTATTCCTTTTATTTTAGGTATAAAACCAAGTTATGCGGCTACAGGTGAGTAGAATTCTTATTTTTCTATCAAATAGCACCAAGCCAGCATGTTATTAACTAGACATCATCTCATTAAAATATTCAAAGAAAGGAAACTTGCCATGGAGAAGAGCCAAGTCAACAACCACACTCTATGGGAAATGCTACCTTGCACACAAAGACTGTTTTGATTGAATTTCTATGCATTCACAGAAAATTTGTCCTGCATTTAAGAAGCCCCATTTTATTTGATTATTCTTTGATCTTACTACTTTGCTTTGAAGTCAGTTTAGTGAATTCCACATGATCCATCCAGAATCCTGTCCTGGTGGTAGACACTCTTTGCCATCCCTCCATTTAACAAAGTGTATTATTTCTGTTCCCCACCTTGCCAAATGTCTGCCCATAGAGTATAAAATAGGAGTAGCAGCAGTGTTTTATCTGGGAAAGATAACTCTCTGCCACAATCAAAACAGTTCCCAACCTAAGGCCCACAGGCCGGATCTGGGCCCCAGTGCCATTTCATGTGGCCCCCACCCCTCAAAGGGCATTTGAGAAATAAAATGGCCACCCCTTTGAAGCTGTTGGGACAAAATGGCCACCCCAATCATGCAGGCAGAGGGAAATAGCTGTCTGGCCCTTGAAGCTGACTGAGAGAGTGCGACCCAGCCCCCAACTTGAAAAGGTTGGGAACCCCTGCTTTACCATATAGAAATGAAGAAGGACTATTACCCTCCAACCTAATGCCAGGTTCCTTCTTCAAGTGCCAATTCATGTACAATCAGAATGGCACCCTCCATATATAAGAGAAAGGAAACAGCAAGGCTTGGGGAGAACAAACAAAAATGACTCAAGAGAAAAGTCATAAAAACATGGAACAATAAATTGAGGACTAAGAATGTTTCATGGTCAGAGAATGCTGAGTACATGAAATTGCTGAGGTAGAGAGAGATAATGGAAAACAGCCTGACAACTTGGCTGGCATCCTTTAAAAAGGCACCCCACAGCCTCGGTGGAACATGTTGAAGTCCCCTTTGCATACAAAACTTGCTGTCCATCTATTCCAGTAACCACGTCCCAAACAGATATTGCTAGGGGCATGAACTGCATTCCACCACTGCTGGCTATACATTCTATTGTATGTTGCCTCTAGAGCAGGGGTTCTCAACCTTTTCAAGTCATGCTCCCTCAGACAGATTCAGGGTCCAGACAGCCATTTTGCCCTGACTGCCACACATGGAACGTCTGGGCACGGCAGAGGCAGTGGGGGGGGGGGCAGATGAAATAGTGTCATGGGCTGCATCTGGCACCTGGGCCGTAGGTTGAGAACCCCTGCTCTAGAACATGGATGTCCTATATAACAGTCATAAGCAGTGTATTCATTATGCAATTATAGCAGTTAGTACCACATGATTGTCATGGTAGCATCCTATAGAATCTTGTGGGGTGTATTTCAGTAAGGTACTTGGAATTGTTTGCTAAGAACAAGGATGAAAATAAATTTGCAGGGATTTTTTTTTGTTAGTTTTGGTTCTCCTTGTGAAGGAGTTGTGAGGCCCGGCCAGATTCCTTGTCTCAGCCAAAAACAAGACAAAGAGCTTTTCCTAGCCATGCAATACCTTCACAATTGGCATCAAAAGTCTCTAATCTACTTTCCCTATGAGAAACAAAAGACAGCCACACACAGCAAGTAGAGAAAAATAAATGGTTGTTAAGAAAGATGCTAAAAACCCATCTAGTGCTTCACATTCTTAAATAAAGCAGTAATCATTCTACTTTTGGGCGATTCGCACAATTCATGAATTGCACGACTTTGAACAACATCCAGCAGATTTTGCACATAAACCAAGAAATTTTGCCCAAACTATCATTCTTACTAATACAAGAATTGTACTGCAATCCCTGGAAATTCATCACTATCTTCAGTAACAAAGAAAAGATCTTTGCAATTCCATCTCTTGCCTGTGAGTGCAAATCGGGTGAGAATTGATATCCCTACTATACAACTTTAATGCATTCCTCTGAACTACAATTCTATATCAAACAATTCAAGGAACCTCACTGAATCCCCGCATTCCATGGGGTGGAGCCATGGCAATTAACGAGGCATCAGAGTAATGTTAGCTGCGCAGTATAGATACATTCATATTGACAAACCAAGACTAGGTCTTTCCTAATGATAACTATTTTGTCAGTATGTGGAAAGCAAGGTTTTCTGCACCGGATCGTAGGAGGGGAAAACTCCAGAGATGGAGAATGGCCTTGGCAGGTCAACATCAAGCTAGATGGGAAACACCACTGCGGAGGGTCTCTTGTCACAGATCAGTGGATCATCACAGCTTCACACTGCTTTAAACTGTGAGTATGGTGAAACTGATGCCTCTTCTGTGGTATCTTATGGGACTACAGTGGCTCAAGTGGTTAAGATGCTGAACTCACTGACTGGAAGGCTGGAGTCCGAGTCTCAGGTACTGCATGATGGAGTGAGTTCCCATTTCATGTTTCAGCTCCTGCCAACCTAGCAGTTCGAAAGCAAGAAATTGCAAGTGGATAAATAGGGACCACTTCGGTAGGAAGGTAAACAGCATTCTGTGCACTCCATATGTTGAGGCATGCGTGCCACATGTCCACGGAAGCTTCTGCAGACGCAGACAGCACTGGCTCTTTGGCTATAAACAGAGATGAGCACTGAACCTTAGAGTCGGATATGACTGGTTTTCAAGCAAGGGCAACCTTTACCTTTAGCTGTGGTATATTTAGCATCACCAAAACACAATTTCACACATTTTTGCTAAAACATCTTTACATTTTGGACATAGGAAATCATTTTTAACATTCTTTTTAGAAATGTATTACAAGAAAAAGAGGGACTGCAGTGGCTCAAGTGGTTAAGACACTGAACTTGAATACTGGAAGGTCGGAGTTTGATACCTGAGTAATGCACAACAGAGTGAGCTCCCGTCTCTGTCCCAGCTCCTGCCAACCTAGCAGTTCAAAAGCAAGAAATTGCAAGTAGATAAATAGGGACCACCTTGGTGGGAAGGTAAACAGCATTCTGTGCACTTCGGTGTCTATGCATGCCTGCCACGTGACCACAAAAACGTCTGCAGTTGCAGACAGTGCTGGCTCTTTGGCTATAAACAGAGATGAGCACTGAACCCTAGAGTCAGGTGCAACTGGCTTTCGAGCTTGATGCTGAACTTACAAGAAAAAGATCACCCCCTTCTTCTAGCTCATATGTTTTTCAAGGTAATATAATATAATATAATATAATATAATATAATATAATATAATATAATATAATATAATATAATATAATATAATATAATATAATATAATATAATATAATATAATATAATATACTCTGGAACAATTACATTTAATATAACTGGCACATTCACCATCCCATGTTAATTTCACTTGAGTTTTGTTGTGTCTGACTAAAAGACTCATGGATGTCAGAGTAGCTGATATAGTTAGAAGAGCAGCCTATAAATAGAAATAATAATTAAAAAAATCATTGAGACCCTAGTGCAGTGATGGCGAACCTTGAAAATCCATGTGTTCTTGGACTTCAATTACCAGAAGCCCAGGTCAGCACACCTGCTGATCAGAGCTTCCGGGAATTGATGTTCAAGAATATCTGGAGTGCCAAGGTTCGGCATCACTGCCCTAGTGAGACTAGCTCAGATTGTATCTGATGTTGTGGTTTACCAGTTTTTCTCAGATCTCAAAATCTAACAATAATATAAGATATAGCACTCTACTGAATGAACAACATCCTTCCATAGAAGGCTGCCTGTGATAAGAAATGCATCAGAGTCCATTGTCTATGTGTCCCCACTTGTGAGAAATTTAAAATTTTCGATGTGTTTTCCAGTGATGCACTGCAAAAAAAATTACTACCCATTCTGTGGGCAGAGCTACCTCTGTGGCCAGGGTCAAATCTATAGGTGGGGCCAAATCTGTTGGCTTTCTTTTTAGCTCTGTTTTTCCCTTATAGAAAAACCATTTGTTCCAAAAAATGTTAGGATATACACACAAATAAAGAAAATACCAAACTTCATCTAAATTGCATAACTTTTGCATTCGTCCAGAACATCCTGTGCAATGGGGTAGGGAGGTGGGCATGGCCAGCCAAGTGCGCATGGCCTGGGGAAATTTCCGCTACCGGTTTTCCCGAACATGGCAGAACTTGCTGCAGTGCATCACTGGTGTTTTCTCATTTATTTAATTTTCCCTTCCTAGGCTGTCCACTTCTTATCAAGCTTGATGAGGGCCTAATGTCAATTCAGAGCCTTTTTATACAATTTAGGGCATGTTTACATTAAACAATACAACACTTCAGCATTGAATATTGCATTTACTGTTGGCATAATACCATTACAGAGCTATGACACTTGGTATAATGAAACACTTTACCTTTTTTCACAGTAGGAAAAAGGATTCCCTTGTATTTTCATTATCTCTTTCTCTAGTTTCAGCCAAACATCCAATTTCACAGTCCTGCTTGGAGCCCGAAAGCTGTCAAATCCAGGTCCTCATTCTATCACAGTGGCTGTGAAACGTATTGTCCTCAATCCTAATTATGAAGCTGGGGATCTGAGAAGTGGAGACATTGCCCTTGTACAACTGGAGGAACCTGTGGCATTCTCCAAACGAATCACTCCTATATGTGTTCCTGATGCTAATGTTCATTTTCCTCCTGGACTCAAATGCTGGGTCACTGGTTGGGGGGATGTGCAAAGCAGAGGTAGGTGCAAAAACATGTGGATCTCATACCTACCAATCTTCCTTTTTCTAAAAAAAAAAGAGGGAGGTTACAGCTGAAGTTAAGAATATAGCTGAAAGAAGCACTCATTTCATGCAGCAGCTGTTGGGAAATGACTGCAAAATGTTGATAAGTGAGCTGTGCAGCATGTTGTCTTCCTGGCATCTCCAGAACTTGGAAAAGTGACTAACATGTAAGTATTTAAGCAAAATATTTTGGCTACTGCTTTCTTTTCCAAGTAAAAGATGGAGGAACTGGCTAAGCAAAACTCAGCTCTCTGGAAACTACGAGGCATTACAGGCCTCATAGTTTCCTGAAAGTACCCTATAATAAAGCATAATGCAGAGGAAGACGACTAGAACCATAATGCCTTACAGTTCCCATAGAACTTGACTCCTTCCAGTCATGTCCTCCATCTTCATCATGTCTGAGAGAAGTCATTGTGTCTCAGCTGAAAATGGTTACAGGCACTTGAATGAACTAATGGTTTTTTCATTTAAACCCTCAGAAGTGTGGGTGGGAGAATTCCTCAGATTCCTAGTGGCTAGTCCATAAATTCTGAAAATGCTATGCCTAGTAGATACCATTGGTGTTTTTTTTATCACAATGGCCCTTTGACTTTTGGTAGCAGATGAAATTAGCCCCCAAGCAGGAAGAGAGAGGGTGCATAAAGGACCTTCCCAGTGGCTTCTCCAAATCTGCAAGATTCCCTTCGGGAAGCTAGATGATTATTTATGACCTTCCACTACCATGCAAAGACTTTTCTGTTTAGGATGTGGTTTGGCAAGCATTTCAATGCCAAGATAGAGTTTTTAATGAGTATGTTGTATTTTTTACTTTTTTCTGATGTGGTTTCAAATTGTTTTGAATGCTTTTTCCCCCATTGTGCTTTTAAGGCAGAATACATTTAATTGCTTTTAATATTGTAATATATTGCATGTTTACCTACATTGGATGAATGTTTTGTAAGCTACCTTGAGTCCCTTAATTGGAAGAAAATTAGTGAATAAATAAAATGATTGAATAGCCAAAATCCTCTCGCACAGCTGTGCAAATGTAGTAACATTTGGAAGTAAATTGCCCAATATTAAGAAATCATCATAAGGCAGGGTTTCTCAACCTGGGTCCTCAGGTGTTCTTGGACTTCAATTACCAGAAGTCCAAAACAGCACATATGTTGAACAGGGCTTCTGGGAATTGAAGTCCAAGAACATCAGGAGCCCAAGGTTGAGAACCCATGCTATAAGCATTATCTGTTGTGCTGAGTCACACAAACCCATTTGCAATAAATAATGCCAGTGTTGATTTCTTAAATTAGAGCAATCCACCTTCAAACATTACAGTAGGGGTTCCCAACCTAAGGCCCATGGGCAAGATCTGGCCCACAGTGCCATTTCATGTGCCCCCCCCCCAAGGGCATTTGAGAAACAACATGGCCACCTTCTTTGAAGCTGCTGGGACAAAATGGCCACCCCATCATGCAGGAAGGGCAAAATGGCCATCCGGCCCTTGAAGCTAACTGAGAGAGCATGACCCAACCCCCATCTTGAAAAGGTTGGGAACCCCTGCATTACAGTATTTGCATAGCAGCAAAGAGGATTGGGCCATTCATTCGTTTTATTTATTTATATCCTCCCTTTCTTCCAATAAAGGGATCCAAAGCAGCTTTACATAAAATTAAACATTCAATGCAGCTAAAATATAATCAACTGCAATACTAAAAAGCAGTTAGTATGCATTAATACAACAGTTTTGTGTTATGCCAGTGTTGTTGGGCAAGAAGATATGGAGTGAAGAATGTCAGTGTGAAACTACAGAGAAGGCAGTCAGTTTGGGCATTTTGTAGAATGCAAAAGACAGCTATGCCAACACTTGAAATGCAAATATGATTCTGGTTAAAGAGCAAAAGAGTAAAGCAAATGTGCATCAGAGACATACTTCAAATTTGAAATGTAATTGGAATCTGGAAAAAAACCAGGGATGTATATCTATCCAACTCCTTTATCATGATCAAATGATCAGATAAGGAGTATTATGTCAGCTTCCAAAGTGATTCAGAGTGAAGCAAGGAAGCCCAATGTGGTACTCAAACTGAATCAGGGCTCTTTGAAGCACCAAATAACGCTACAGCACTTCTGTTTTAAAAAGATGAAAAATTCAGCCCCAAAATTAAGTTCCAGTCCTCACATTAGACTAAGGCAGTGATGGTGAACCTTGGCACTCCAGCTGTTCTTGAACTTCAATTCCCAGAAGCCCTGATCAGCAGAAGTGCTGACTTGGGCTTCTGGTAATTGAAGTCCAAGAACACCTGGAGTGCCAAGTTTCGCCATCATGGGACTAAGGAATGATCAGATTGTTTCACACAGAAATTCAAATTCTGTGCTGCAGAAACCCAACTGATGGGTGCATCAGTTCCAAGTGTCACAATTTTAATGGTTCATTGCAGGATAACATGAAAACTCTGATTTTATTCTCCTTATAGAAAGATATGTAGTTTCGGCTGTACTTCAGAAGCTGGAAGTTCCCATAATCAGCACAAACCACTGCAATGCACTTTACCACCAGGATTCTGGAGAGCCAAAGGGCACAAAGGAAATTAAAACAGACATGATATGTGCTGGCTTTGCTGCTGGAAGACAAGATGCCTGCCAGGTGAGTCCCTGGCCAGTTTCAGCCCATTTAAAACCACAGCTTTGAAGGATTCCTTTCTTTAGGTTACAACTCCCACAACTCCTGTGCCAGCTTAGTCAGTGGCAATATTGGCAGTAGGTTTGTGTACATCATAGTTCAAAGGCATTGACTTTTCCCTGCTCTGATTCATCCATCATGGGATTCAGGCAGTGCTCAGATTACAAAATGGTATGGGAAATTGAACATCAGATTAAGTTTTGGAATGCCACTCTGAAATTTTACAAGGCTACTAGACAGTCAGATCCGATGTGGCGTAATGGTTGGAGTTTCTGACTAGCAATTGGAAGACCCCAGGTTCAAATTCCCATTTGGCCACTGGTGGGTAGCAATGGTAAACAATTCCTTGAATATTTCTTAGCATCACTATAAGTTAGAAGGGACATTTTGGCAACAACCATGCTAGAGAGCCATGATTTGACTAGAACTAGGACAGATTCAGAAGTATGACTTGTTACCCAAAATCCTGTTGGTTGGTTGCATATTTGCATAACATGGCTAATTACAGTTAATGGATGAGATGCAGGGATATGTTGTACTTGTGTGCTTGGTCACACACTGAGCACCTTATCAATTAGCAACAATTATTTCCTGCAAATTACACAAAAAACTTCAGTGAGTACCAATTTTATTCCAGCCATTGATTTAGTTGACAGCCTACTTGATAGCCTTTTCCTATGAATCAGATGCAATATGGGTACCTTGCATCGCAGGTTAGCTTCTAGGACCATCTACTGAGGGATGCCAGCAGTCACATTCACCACCATGTTTCTGAATCTCCCATTGACCACCATGTATTTCTTATGACTCATGTTCATTATTCACAGTGTCAAAAAAATGGGGCACTGCATTTTGGGGGAAACTGAAATGGAGACTGTGACAGTTGGTGCCAATTGGTCTGTGAATGGCATTGGTTCTGATTTAATGTACAGTATTTCTCGATCTTCTGAACAGTTGCTGTCCCTACTCTTTTAGTGATTCAGGTAGTTGCCATCCCATGTGTTGTAGTGCATTGCTGTTAAGCTATTAGGGACCCTTTTCATTGACTCTAGCAGTATTATCCCATTATCCACTTGAAATCTTCCTGGACAGGGTGATTCAGGTGGTCCATTGGCCTGCCCGATAGAAGGCTCCTGGCTCCTTGCAGGCGTAGTGAGCTGGGGAGAAGGATGCGCACAGAAGAACCGTCCTGGTGTTTATGCCCGTGTCACATCCTACCAGCAGTGGATCCACAGTGAAATACCAGAACTGACGTTCACAAGTACTGCTAAAGGCCATGGACCAACTGTGAACAACAGAAGCACCATCAACAATGCATCCTCTGGCAGTTCTAACCTCACCTTGACCATTGTAGCTTTTGTTGTTTTGCTGCTTTCTTCTTGTTAGACGGTTTATAAAGAAGCCAACCTGTTCCACCAGGAAGATCTTTAGGTTAATCCAACTTGGGGGAAACCATTAGACTTGCCAGTGAAATGATGAAGGAGAGATGAGATTCTGCTTTCTGATATGCCTGAAACACAGACTAGCAAAACTACTATTCCAAAAAATTCAACTATCTTTACAGAGACATACATTTCTTGGCCCTGAAACCAAGATGTACTCTTAATTTGGGGGTATCATTATTGCTGCTGCTTCAGCTCCTTTTCATGAATTTAGGTTTCTGCTCCTGGACAGTTTTTATTTAATGTATTTGGAACAGAAGAACATAAAAATGGGTATTTTTCTGAAGATCCAACATTTCCCCTCATTCCAGTGTGTTCCATCTCCACCAATATGGACATAAACTGGGGGTCTTAATATCCTCCTATCACCATCCACCAAGCACAGACTTACTGAACAGTGAACAGCCAGGGAAAGTAATGCTCTGTTGGGATATTGTGAGTAGCTACAACTGTAGGTGACCAGCCAGGAGGGATGAGGCTGCAGGTGCTCATAATCAACAACTTCACCAGATCTTGCTGCATTGGTAGTAGGAGAGAACTCATCAGACGTCACGTTGCCTGGTACCTCATTCACCCTACTAATGAAGGCATCAATGGGCTGTTGGGTTATAATGGGATGTCAGGGTAGATAGGCAAGATTGCAAGGCCTAAATCCAATTCTTAATCTCAACTAGTGTAGATCCACTAGTGTATCAATGGAAATGTGATTTATCAACACTTCTGCACATTCTGTTGATTCATGTTCTATATATCCTAATATGAGCTAGTGGGATAGCTGAGTGAGTTAAGTACCTGGCTGCGAAGCCAGAATTTAGAAGTTCAATTCCCTATGAAAAGAGCCAGACTCCATAACCTTGGGCAAGTTCCATAGTGCCAGAGTGTCTCTAGAAGAATATCATGTAAATATTAAATTCTTAGATTCTATCCTAGCTGAAATCAACATCTAGATTTAGATTTTCTGAGCATGGAAAAACAACCTGCTATAGAGATTCATTTCAACAGGGAAGAAAAGTCCTGAAATCAGACTGTGGGAATCTATCACAGGGTTTATTTTATTCATCATTCTCTACCTCTGCAAGTTGGGCCTTGCTACTTTTTAATTCAAATATCTGTTGCCAGGTTTTTTTTTCATAATGTATCTTTGAAATTCATAGATTGTGGGGTACTTAAATAATTGTAAATTTAACAACCTTTGGGAGGGTCCTTTATAGGTGAATATAAACAACCTCCCGGTTGTTTTGCTTAATGAGGCCCTGAATGTTTTAAATTAAAGTTCTGTTCTAACAGGACTGCAGCAGCTTAGTGGTTAAGATGCTGAACTTGATAACTGGAAGGTCGGCAGGCCAGCAGTTCGAGACCTGAGTGCTGCACAATGGAGTGAGCACCCATCTCTTTCCCAACTCCTCCCAATCTAGCAGTTCAAAAGCAAGAAATTGCAAGTAGATAAATAGGTACAACTTTGGTGGGAAGGTAAACAGCATCCCGTGCACTCCAGTGTCTAGTCATGGCTGCCACATGATCACGGAAATGTCTGCAGAAGCAGACGGTGCTGGTTCTTTGACTATGAACAGAGATGAGCACTAAACACTAGAGTCAGATGCGACTGGCTTTCGAGCAAGGGCAACCTTTACCTTACCTGTTCTAACAGTGCCACTGGTTGCTAAATCACTTGTGTGGTGATAAGTGTATTTATTTTTATGGTCTTATTTATTGTTTGTAACATCGTTGTTTTTGTAACATGCACATAACTCCTTCTCAAGTTTCCCTCTGTGTGTGAACAATGGAGCTCCGTCCGGTACGTGACTCCCACACGTTATTATTTGTATCTTTCCTTCCCGCACAATAAACTCCTTGAACTTGAATACCCAGTTGGAGCAAGATTTCTTTCTCACCCAAGGTGACCTGAGGAGGTAGGAATGTAAATGAGGTTGATCTACTGGCTCATATTAGGTAACAGCTTAAAATAAGCAGGGGGGAAAACAATGTTCATGTGACACTCTTGTGGAGATACATTTTATCCTATGAGTCTCCAACTTCCTTTCTCTGGATTAACAATTGCCTGCTTTTCCTTATTTAAATACATCTGGAGGTGCTGAGTAGAAACTAGTTTAACAGAAACAGATGAAGCATTATGAGGAAACATTTACCATTTCCCCCTATCAAAACCATCCCAAGATGTTGCTTGCCTCAGGTGATGAATTCTAGGCAGTGTGTGGTTTTGTTTAGAATCCCTAAACAGCCCAATTAGACATCACACATGAGATGTCTGCACACTTGCAGACTGTGAATTTTAAAATAAAAGTATCCTCAAAATCTACAACTGAGATATGAGGTCCCTCTGAGCTTTTCCTTGTGGGAGATAAGTTGTTTTTGAGCTGACAGAAAGCAAGAAGGAAAATTATTAAATAGTCCCTTCAATTCTTCTTAAACAGCTGTGTTTTTTTTAAAAAATAGCAATATTTCCAATGTCCAAGTCTGCCTTAAGAAGGGTTTCTCAGCATCTCTAAGGAATAATCTCAGAATTCTCATCAAACTTCAATTATCAGGACTAGGGAAATCGTCTGGCCAGGTTATCCTGCTATGATACTAGAGTAGACTATACTTGCAGCAACTCAACACCGAGCATCAGGTGGCAGTTAACTAACTTGACAACCCTGAGGACTAATGGCCTTGGGTGCTGAAGTCAACAGGGAAGGGTTATAGCAGAAGCATAACCATTTTGTGTAGTGTTAAGAGTCACTATCTTTACACACACATACCCAACCTTACTTAAAATTGTAGCAGATATGTGTTAAACTATCCTTGTCTACTTTCCAATCCTTTCATTACCTAGAAGCCTTAGATATATTAATTTTATATTGATCTCTTAGTTGAAAGGTCAGAGGGGAAAATAGCCCTTGCTCCTCAGAAATAGCTCCTGCCATTAAGCCCGTCATAAAAATCTTCAAAGATGAAGATTCTAGCTTCAAAAGAGATAACAAGACAAATGTTTTTCTGTTTCCTTTAACTTTTTCCTATATGAACTTGCTGTGTAACTAAATTGCTTGTCACCCAATCTCTGAATGGGAGGAATTTAAATTTCCCTTTTGCAAAAGTAAATCTTAGAATAAAAGTTCTCTCTCATTCTATAACTGAGTTTTGGAAGCATTGTTCCTTTCGGTAAATACCCACAGCTGAAATGGTCCCACTTGAATCCATCTCGATGGAGGGCAGCAGCTTCATCAGTGCTGGCCTGACGCTGATGAGGACTTTGTGTGCCAAAAGGGCTCAGGACTAGAAAGTGACTTGCGGAACTGGATCAGTGTTATTATGGAAGTCATGCTGCAATGCAGAAGGCAATAAAATGCCACTGCATTATATTCTCAGGACAGTCTTCATGGCTGATCGCAATGATGATAGCCAATATTTGGATTTAGATACAGCAGCAGAAGAAGAAGGAATAGGGATGATTTGTGAATCAGGATGTGGGTGGAAGGTCCCTCCTTCATCTTGTCATGAGCCACCTTTGGCAAGGTGGATCACCAAAATAACCAAAGTGATACTTACATAGGCAACTAATGAACACAGCAGGAGGAGGAGGCAAATCTCTCTGAAATATTGCTTAAATTCAGTCGTAAGTCACAACTAGAGAAGACTCATTGAATCTATGGAACTTACAGAGGAGTGCAGGGCTGGCATCAGAAATTTCCGGGCCCAGTACGCGGGTCTCCTCCCACATTTTGGCCATGCCCCTGTGGTTTTCTGTGCATGCGTGGTTTGTTTGCACATGCATACATCAGTGGTTTCCCGGCACTGCCACGCCCCTGTGGTTTTCTGCGCATTGTGGTTTGTTCACGCATGTGCACATCAGTGGTTTCCCAGTGCTGCCGGGCCCCTGTCAGCCCCCTGGAGGAGTGGCTTAACTGATTCCCACTCATTGAATAGGCCTACTCTAGTTGCAACTTACTACTAGATTTCAGGCTGCTTGTCATACAAAGCCACTCCCACATGTCACACAGACAGCTGGATAGTTTAGTGTTTTAAGTATCTGGTTGTGAAGCCATAGGTTGTGAGTTCACTTCCCTTCTGTGCTTCTAGGAACCAGAGCCAGCCTGTGTAGTTATGGGTAAGCTGGACAATCCCAGGGCACATGCACCCCAAAAGAAGGGGGAGAGTAAACCAGTTCTGTATATTCTCTATCTAGAAAACTCTAGAAAGTTTTCAATAAAGCAGAAGCAACTTAATAACACACTATTATTAGTAGTATACTGTCTGTGGTATGAAAATTAAGCATCACAAGTCCCACTCTTAATGTTGCATCATTTTAATTGTTTTCTGTCGTTTTCTTCATTCGAGTAAGAGATGAGATATGGAGAAACAGTCAGATTCCTTGAAGGAATTTTTGACATTTTTCTTGGGAAAATCTCATGAATCTGCACCTTTACGTGGCTCATCAATAAGAAGCTTCTACTGTAGGAATGGAGCCTGCCTCTGAAGAAGCAGATTAGGCAAAGACTAAAATTTGTTTTGGATAGACTGGAGTTTATGAAAGTTTGTTTCCTGACTACATGTCTACGATTTCCCCAGCCAACAGTCAATCTAGGGACTTTTAATGAAAAAGAAGTATTTTTTCAAACTCTGGAGAAAATTGTAGTCATTTGGGTCCACCATTGCATTACACCCTCACATACATACATCCACGCATCCATATGTGCACATCTATTTAAATACAATACAAAACTATTTAAATACAGAAATGATTCAAATCACTTTCAAGTCATTTCCATGATTAGGATAGGATTAACACTCCTTATTTTCCTAGAAAGCAGTTCCTGTCAGAAAGCAGTCAGTGGGAGATTCTGACTTTTCCATGAATAAATAAAAATACTATGGATCATCACTGAATAATTGTGCAAATGTGCATGTTATTCACTAGTTTATAAGAGTAGCACCATTTGAGGTGGCACACAGGCACCCCTGTTCCAATGTAAGGGATCATTCAATGGACCAATGGGAAAGAAATGCAGGACAATGTTTGAAGGGAAGAAATATTGTTCCTTCATAATAAAAATCTCCCTCTCTCTTCACTCACAATGTACCTCTAAATCAGGGGTTCCCAACCTAAGTCCCATGAGCCGGATCTGGCCCATGGCACCATTTCATGTAGCCCCACCCCCACCCTTCCAAGGGCATTCGAGAAACAAAATGACCACTCCTTTGCAACTGTTGGGATAAAATGGCCACTCCCATCATGCAGGCAGGGCAAAATAGCCATCCGGCCCTTGAAGGTGACTGAGAGAGCGTGACCTGGCCCCCGGCTTAAAAAAGTTGGGAACCACTGCTCTAAAACCATGAAGCTCCATGTTGTTGGTGATGAATAATTTTTCTGATAGAACATAGGATTTTCTAGGACTCTTCAGAAGTGGGCTCTTCATATGTCACCAAAGATGTATGACAAAGAGTCAGTCTTCAGAGAGTCCCCACCCCACCCCACCCCACCCCAGTGGAAGGTACTGAAGGGACTTGTTTTGTGAGAAAAACACAAGGAAATTCTGTTATGGTTCCCTATGTTAGGAGGACCCATGTGAAGTAGAAGAGTATGAGCAGAAAAAGGGCATTGAAATCTTTGACAGCTAGGCTGGACGTCGAGGCAGACAGACTACCTTCTGGGTAATAGGTGATGTTCACAAGGCCAAACTGAGCCCGAGAGTAGTGTTCCTTTATCCAGTTCTCATAGAAGTTGACACGGGTATAGACACCTGGACGGTTAGGGATGGCACACAAGTCACCCCAGCTCACAATGCCCACCACATACCAGGCTCCACCATCTTGACAAACCATGGGGCCTCCAGAATCACCCTAGATTGAGAAAGGGAGATTGTGAGATTATGTGGCATTCTCAGCTGCAACCTAATCTTAATGCACTTTAAAGAAACATATGAAGTCTCATATTGAGTCAGGCCAAAAGTATACCTCAGGAGTTCTCAACCTTATTCTGCCTGGGGCTGGGTCACGCTCCCTCAGACAGCTTTGGGGGCCAGATGGCTATTTTGCCCTTCCTCCACCACATGGCTCTTCCTGGTGTGGTGGAGGCAGTGGGGGCCACATGAAATGGTGCTGTGGGCCACATCCGGCCCACAGGCTGCAGGTTGAGAATCCCTGGTTTACCTACTCTAGTCAATCCTGATTGGCAGCAGCTGTAATTGCTGGCAGGATTAGAGATCCCTAATACCACATAGTAGACTCTTCTCCAAGGACTAAACTTCGCTTACTTGCCAAAATTATATGAGAGCAACGTATTTTGAGAATGTGCAACATATTCTCCTCATACTGCTTCTGAGAATGCTCTCTCCATAACTGGAAATCCACAACATCTTTTAGGATTTTACAGAGAACTTGTAGTTAGGGATGGAAAGAAATGGGTACATTTCAGATCAGCCCTAAGCTTAACTCCTAGGACTTTTTCAGAAATAACTCAATATAATTTAACAGAAGAAATGAGATATATGAAAGGATGTTGTTATGATATGATACAGTTTAAAATAGTGTAATTTATGTATTTCACTTGTTCATGTTATTTACTATTATCACTTTCAAATGTTTTTCTTTACACTTAAATTTACTTTTTTATTGTAAAATTCTAAAAGAAAAATTGTTTTTTAAAGAAAGAAATAACCCACTATCCTTTCACCCATCCAATAATTCATCAAAGGCCACCCACATCTTGCACTCCGGGATGATGGAGAACATATCCTTCTCTTCCTTTTTATGATCATCTTTCAGATATTTGAAGAGTACTATCATATCATCAGTCTTATTTTCTCAAGACTAAACATTCCCAGTTCCTTCACTCTTTCCTCATATGGCTTGGTTCCAATCTTCTGATCATCCTTGTTGCCCTTTTCTATACCTACTCTAATTTGTCTGCATCTTTCTTGAAGTGTGGTGGCCAGATTTGGAAAGAGCTGGAAAGAGCAACACTCCCTATCTCCCAGTTATCAATCTGGCAGGCCCCTGGTTCAGAAAGACCACTACACACATCTGGAAACAACCCTCATTCTTACCAAACATGCATCTTTCACTCCTTTAGCATATCCAGCACAGATCATATCATCCTTGATCTCTCGGGTTGTGGGGTCAATATTGGTGCCAATGTGAAACATGGCATCACAGGACATTGTGTCTATCAAGGGCAACTGGATCTGTTGTAGTGTCTTTGGAGCCCCAAGGGAGGCTGGAAGGAAAGGAAAGGAAGAACAGTGAGAGTTTGAAACTGAACAATGAAGAATAAGTGATACACTGTTGATACACTCCTACCATTACTTAGATCAGGGGTTCCCAACCTAAGGCCCACAGGCTGGATCCGGCCCCCTGCACCATTTCATGTTGCCCCCCACTCCTCCAAGGGCATTCGAGAACAAAATTGCCATCCCTTTGAAGCTATTGGGGCAAAATGGCCACCCCCGTGCAGGCAGTGCAAAATGTCCATCTGGCCCTCAAAGCTGAATGAGAGAGCATGACCCGGCCCCTGGTTTGAAAAGGTTGGGAACCCCTGACTTAGATCCTGCTCTACTGTCCACAGCCATCTCATGCTTCAAAATATATTCCAGATTAGGCACTGGAAAAGAGCCGGGAATTTATCCATATTTTTAATTTCAATTCCCAGAAGCACACAGCCTGTGTGGTGGTTGCCAAGCAAGCTATGGTATTGTAGAAGTGCAAATGTCTCCACTTCCTGTCCTATGTTTAAATCCTAAACCTCATCCAGCAGTTACAACTCACCTCCATATTGTGGACTTCCCCATCCTGTTACCCAACATAAAGTGCCACCTGGGAACTGGACTGTGGCACCTGGGAGACAAGCTGGGAGAATGTTTGGGGTAAAAAGGACTGAGTGTTCTAGCTGAGCCAAAGCGATATCCCCACTGGTCCCATCTCCAGCATAGTCCTTGTGCACAAACACACGAGCGATTTTCAGCCACACGGCATTGGGGTCTGGTTTCAGGAGCTGATAGTTTCCCAAGTTTGCTCGGTAGTCAGAGAGTACAGTTTGTC